>JAMRYA010000001.1:12839801-15679602 GCA_024447215.1 Panagrolaimus sp. LJ2400
GATTCCGTCTTACAACAATGATTTAACCTTTTCGTTTAATTAAATTTAGAGGTATGTATCATTGATAAAAGCTCTACTTAATTAACTATTCAAATGAATGGATTTTGTTGTTAACTGCATTCGATTTTTCTTCTAAAAGGCGGAGATGCAATCACAAGTGCTTTATGAATTATTTTTATAACATATTATACCAATACAAATTAATTTTGATTTTTTTAAATATTGTTTGGTGATATTCAGATATTCACTAGATAAAAATTAAACTGTGTCTTTCAAAAAACTTTTTATACTGTGAAGATAACTGTTGATCTGGATTAACATCATATTTTTAATTATTTCGATAAACTTAATATTACAAACTGACCATAATAGAGTTTCTACTTTAACTTAACTGTACTATGTTTTTCTAAGATGCAGATGTGATCTATTTTGTTGTATACATTTTTGTGATTACGATTTGTTTTCAAAGATTGTAAGTTAAACAAAGAAAATTTATTTAATTTAAAAAATGGCTAATAAAACATTTAATACTGTATTTTATTAAAAGAAAATAAGTTAAAAAACTATTTTTTAACAAAGCTCATAAAATTACGGTAAATTTTTTTTAAAAAAATGGAAGTGAAATGGCTGAATTTTCAGCTGATTACTTTTTGATCGGGAACTGCAGCAGCTTATGCAAGCTTGGCAAATTGTTTGAATTCTGTAAAAATGGGAATTATTATTATAAGAAATGGATTATAACTGCTTTGAAAAATAGCACTAGCCGCGTTTTTGAAAAAAACGGGTGATATATACCACCTTAATCTCATACACATGAACTATTTTTTAGATTGTTTTTTTTCATTATTTACTGTATCATTGAAATAATGCAAATAATTTTTTAAACTGTCTTTGTCTTTTTGGGGTTAAAACTGATAATAGTAAACAGGGATAAAATGATCATTATGAATTTTCAAGTTTTAGCCCGCTGTATCATTAAATGCTACAAGAGTTTTTTTTATCTTGTATAGATGCATAAAGTGCTAGAAGGGGAATTAAAATTGATTTAACAGAGTATAATACTATTGATCTAATATAAACTGGATTTTGCTGTTCTCAGTTTCACATATAAATATTGTATTGTTAAACACTACAGTATTTATTAACTGGGTCACGAAAATCAATGTTACTTACCTTCAAAAGTAATAACGCCATCTTTAGCTAAACGTTTAAAATCATTTGCAAAATTTGATGGATCTTTTGCTAAGTCTCCTAAAGCTTTTACAGCTTCTTCAGCTTCTTCAAAGCTCAAAACACCATTTCCATCATCATCATGTTGTTCATAAATTTTACCTAAAAAGTTTTATTTATAACTGTAACTTTACAACAAATCATGGTAAACAAGTAATTTTTTGTTGAAAAAAATATTTTTGAAAGAAAAGCTGAAGGTTTTGTATAATGTTTTAAATTTTAAAAGCAAACTGTATTTTGATAGGGAAACTTGATTTAAAGCTCAAAGTGACTGGGATTATGCTGCTATTTTAAACTTTAAACACTAATTTATCAATTAAAAAGTTTGTTTTAAAAACTGTTCTGTACTTAAATATAATGATATTGTTTTAAAATTTTTTTAGTTAATTAAAGAATAGAAAAAAGTGACCATTTTTAGCAGTAAAATGTCATCCAAGAGTTTCAAATTATTAACTGCGGGAGTTAAAATGTCTAAATGCTAATGGAAAAAACTGAAAGTTGAAATCATTGTTGTAAATTGCAGCTGATGAAAGAAAAGGTCTTGCAATGATTATTTTACAGAATCTCATATGAAAAATAGAAAAACCGATTTTGCAATTCTCTAATAAACATGATTTTTTATTATATATCATGATTTATGGTTTGTTTTAAGTTTAGTATCTGAATTAACAATTGAATCAAGAAAATGACTGACAGTAAAGTGAGATGCAATAAAAAATTTATTAAAAAAAGAAGTTCTGTAAAAATAATAGCTTTTCATACTGTCATTACTTGATAAAAAACTAAAAAAAAGGTTGAAACCAGCTTTAAAAAGTTTGAACTTTTTCGAACCTTTTTTGAAAACTTTTTAAGAAAACGTAATAATAACTGCAGTTTCAAAATTGTAGGATATTTTACATTCTGAGATAACGTATAAAGAAACTTAAGTGCTCTATAAGCATATAGAAGATAATAAAACTGTAATTCAATTAGTATTTTTTATATATGTTACTTCATTTTGTTATCAATTTTTGCAGAAAATTTAAAAGTGAACTTAAATTAGCGTTTTCTAATGCCGCTCAAAAACTATGGGGCTATTTCATCGTGCCCATTCTTGGATAAACTGATAAAGATTTTCTTTTCAGTGATTGAATTTAAAATTTTTGTGAAACACTTTAAAATCAAGAACTGATATATCAGCTGATACGAAAAGTGTAAAGTTCAAACTGGATTAGGTGTAAAGTTATGGCTACATTTATAATTAAATTGGAGAGATACTATATATCTTAAGGTATTTTACTATCTTCCCATTGTATTTTCCAGTTTTTATCTATGCTACTTTTTATTTTTTAACTGAAATATCTCGGTAAAACAATAAAAAAACTTACGGATTTGTTCAACGGTAGCCATAGTGTATAATGTTAGACGGGGAACTACGAGCACTGGTAAAAAATATGGTTTCTAATCCTGAAAAAAATGCAATACTAATTTTTTGTTTCATAAAAGGGCCTGCTTTTATATATTATTTTAACGTTCAAATAAAACACGCAGCAACAAAAAAAGAAGAAGAAAAAAGATTAACGACATAAAAAAAGTAGTAGTAGTAATAGTACTGAAGAAAAAAAATTCAATAACCAACAACAACGACGCAATAATAAAAAAAAATTATGCAAATCTTTCTGGGCCAGCTTTGCAACTGTTTAAAAATGTTAAATCACAGAGCGGAGGGGAAAAGAATGTTTGAAAACAGCTTTTTGAGAGAAAAAAAGTGTTTTTAAAAAAAGGCCTAAAAATTTGAGCAGCTTTTATTATGCGAAGGCTTGGGCTTTATGAAACTGACAGAAACATTGTTAATGGTAAAGGTGTTTTTTTTCTTCACAATAAACGCGTATTAAAAAACGATTGAAAAATTTTTGTAACAAAGACTTTTATGGTTTTTTTGAGAACAGGAACAAAAAAATCGAGCTGAATCATTATTTTTAATAGTATTTTAATCACAATAGAAACCTTTAAAGTTATGTGTATGATTTGTTTGAATAAAAAAGTATGACGACATAGCAACATAAAAAGTATAACGGTGTTTGTTAAAAACTGGGATTCATTATAATGTGGTGGTTATAAAACCATTTTTTAGAGGCGATTGACGTAAGCAAAAAGCATTGACAACAATCGCCGAATTGTCAGTGATTGAATTTGAAACTGTTTTTGTGGTGTGCTGAACGTATATTTTAGAGTTTCAAAATCTGAGGGAGATGTGAACGGAATGACATGTAACTGCGTTTGAATCAGAAAGGAAAGCTATTGTTACAAATAAACTGGTTAAGCTTCTTCTTTGTTGACATTTAAAATTGTCTTTTTAGAGCTAAAAAATCAGGGACATATGTGAATGGAATGTAACGAAGTTAAATTTGTGTTAAAAAAAGATGTAGTTGAAAATAAACTGGAATTTGTTTTTAGATTTTTTGTAAGCATAGTAAAATTTAAACTGTCTTTTGAAAATTCTTATTTTTCTGGATATTCTATAAACTCTTACCCCCAAAACTGACACATGCGAGGACAATGCAGTATAACTGATGTAGCATTGCAATAAAAAGTAAAGATTTTTATGGAACTATAATTAAACTGACATTAGTTCAATCTTAAGGGCACCTAAACGAAGTTAAAGTTAAACTGCCACCAGGTAACAACGAAGCACTTTTTACTAAAAAGCTAATTATTTTTTATCAAAACTATTCATTGGAGGATTAATAAAAAGGATTAAAGGTAAGCTGCAGTAAAATAATTATAAAAAGAAGTTATTGAAACTGTTATGATAACATTTTTTGGAGGATAAACTATGGAATCTTAGCTTCCTAATTATAGCTAAAAGCGATGCATTCTTCTCAAAGAAAAAGTAAAGTTTAAATTGTCCAAGCTTCTTCTGCAACAGAAGCTCTGTGAACATAAATTTGTTTGCAGATAAAAACTTATTAATTGCTATTAAGAAATTCATAGAGAAATAAGTTAAAAAAGGATCAAAGTAAAATTGAAGTACAACAAAAAACCAATGCTTTACAATAATTTGACAGAAAATTATGGAATAAATTGTTTTATTGTTTTATTTGGCGGTAAGATGTGTTACATAAATATGATACAAAAACTGACAAACATAGAGACATATGGCGATAGTCAAAACTGAAAGCAACTTATTATTGACAAATTAAAACTAAAAGCGCTTCAAGTTTTTCAATTAAAAAATTTTTACACTGCAAATACAGGTATGAGCGTAAGCTAATCCGTTAAATTTGTGATCTGATTAAAATTATAATTAAACTGTTTTGCATTTAAAGGCGCTTAAAAATGTATAAATTAAACTGTCAGTAGGTTGTCAAAATGTTGTTTACTACTAGAAAGTTAATAAATTTTTATCATGATGCTCATTGCGGGATAAGTAAAAAGATTAAGCCAATGAAGTTGTACATTTAAAACAAAAACTATAGTATAACTGGAATGAAAATGTTTCATTTTGTATCAGGTATAAACTGTAAACTTCAACTTCTTTATTATTGTTAAAACTAAAAACAATGTTTACAAATTTGATAAAAAAAATAAAGCTTGAACTACTCCGTGACATACAGCGCAAAGTAATTGAAACTGCTTTATTAAAGTTTTTGCATAAGACTTTTTACTCAATTATATAAAAAACATTAAAACTGCGGTCTTCATAAATTGGTAACAGCCAAAAATGGAAGCCATACGCGAAAAAATTAACCCAGTCTTCTTTCTTATAAAAAGTAAAATTTAAACTGATCAGGTTTTCCTCTACAAATTTATTTTTTGAGAAAAGCTTTAACATTAGCTATCAATGATAAAAGTTAAGCGGATATAGTAAAAGGGTAATACGTTAAAAATAAAACCATATGCGATGATGACTTGATTGTAACTGTTTCATTTAATTTTTGATATGGGTATTTAAAAAAATATTACTACAAATATGATAAGTAATAAACTGATAATTGAAAATTGTTGGTTCACGCAAACAATTTAACAAAGTAATTTTTCCCCCAGAAATAAAATTTAAACTGTCCAGAGCTTCTAATTTTTGTAGTAATGTCTTTTTAAAGAAAAACTTTACATCAGCTATTAATGATCAGCGATGACAAAGTGTGAAAAAGTATTCTGTTAAAAATAAGACCTATGCAATGACAAACTGTTCAGTGTATTCGGCGTTTAAGGCATTCAAACAATATTACCAAGATATAATAAATATAAACTGGATTTTTGAGTCGACTGGTAATAACCAAAAGTAAAAGATTTACTCTAAAAAACTAACAAACAATCTTTTATCTCCTCTCAATTTATAAACAAAACAATCCTCCAAAAAATAAATTTGCAAAAGCTCAAAGTCAAGTCCAGCAAAGTATTTCAATTGTAAACGCTGCCGCCGTAAAAGATTTTGTAGAAAAAAAGTATAAGAGAGAGATAGTAATGGGAGAAGTGTGAGAAAATAATTTGCTTGAGTTAGTTTGATGATGATTTTCTTTAAGTGATGAGGAAAGATGTTCTCTTTTTCTACAAACTTAAAAAGTCATAGTAATGCTTTTTTCTTCTTCATTTTTTTTATCTGAAAAAGTAAGCGACCGAAAAAAGTCAAAGCAGCAGCAAGGGAAAGAAGAAAAGAAAGAAGAGGGTGGAGTTAAGTCTTTACTAAAGTCATGGGAATAAATGCAAGAAGGAGGGAAGATTACCACTACTTTTTTATCTAACGTATATAATACTTTTTACACTGTTTTGAATTGAGTGGAAAGGTATAAGCTATCACTGATCTTCACACAGATACAAGATAAAAAATTATATAATTGTTTTCACATTTAGTTGATGGTATATTTAAACTGATTTTTGATTTCTTTGAAAAAGACCGAAAAAAGTCAAAAGCAGCCAGGGAAAGAAAGAAAAGAAGAAGGTGGAGTTAAGCCATAACTAAATTCATGAGAAGTAATGCCAGAAGGAAGGCTACTGCTTTATTATTTTCTGTGACTTTTTAAAAAAAATTTTATTTTCTTTAACTGCCAAGTATTAGTGTGAGAAATATATAAATTATCACTGAAAATTACGTTTTGACGGATATAATAAAAAGCTGATTTTTCGTTCATCATAATATGTTATGGTTAGTTAAACTGGCAACGAAAGATATTTGCAACTCAAGACACATATTTTTCAAAGAGATGGTGGGGGCAATGTTAAACTGAATACAAGTTGTCACTTAAAAGCTACAAAACTGGCACCATTTATTGGCCCATACATCTGGCATAAATTAAACTGAACTTATGTTAAAATGCTTTTATGTAGAATAAAATAAATAGAATTAAAAAACTGTAACTTCGTTTTTCACAGAGATCTTACTAAACAAAAACTTTTTTGTCTATCCAAAAAACCTCGAAGGGAAGGGGTTGCTACATTCAGAAAAATCATGTCAAACAAAGGAGATAAAAACTATGTTTTACAGGCATTTTGTGAGGGATAAAAATTACTATGGTAAGCAAATCTGGAAAAAAGCTATATAACAAATTTCACTATAAAACTGACAGTATCTTATGCTTTTTTTAAATAACAAAATTACTGATAAAAAATAACAGAAAAAACTGTAATTTCTAACTAAACAATTTTTTAGTTTGTCCCAAAAAAGCCTTCTGGTTTACATTTCATTTCAGAAGAAATCTCATATGTGAGAAAAAAAGCAATAAAAACGTTCTCAAAAAATATAAGTCAAACAAGCACGTTTTGTTTTTCATGTTTAAGTGTTCTCATCCACTTGAACTTCTAAAATTGGCTTCTTCTATTTTTTGCAGCAGCAACAAATGATAAGAGGGATTCCTTTTTTGAGTTTCAAAGTACAGAAATGGGGTAAAAGTAAAAAGAGCAAAACTGAAGAAAATGCACAATTACTGTCATGTGTATAAAACAAATGTTTTAATTAGTTGACTCGAATAAACAATCAACTTTAACGAAAGTTATTTTGTAATTCCAGAAAAATTTAAAAAAAGGTGTTATATTTAACTTTTAAAACTGATATCGGAAAGACCTTTTGAATTTTTAAATAAAATTATTTTAGAAGACAAAACTGTGCATCTTTCACATTCACTATTCATATCTCGTGTAGATAATATTGAAGAAGAAAATATTTTTTTTTCTAAAACTGATTTGAGATGTTAGATAGAGTGGTTTTTGCTGAACTATAAAGCGCTTACAGTTGGTAATCAAAAAAGAGCAAAATTGATATAAATATATGGAAAAATTCATATTAGAATATGAGTAATTTAACTGCAAAGAACATCTTTATTATTTGGCTAATACAAAAAACTAATTTTTAATGAGGAATACAGTTTAACGTAAATTTAAAAATGTAGTAATTTATCTATGTAGGTTTAGTGTAGTGTTTATAGCTGTTTAACCCTAATGTCATATCTACTTTCGTAAATCAGAAGTTGTTCTTAAAATTCAAAAAAAATAGAAAATTTGGTTTTATTGGAAACGCATTAAGATCAATTTTAATAAAATGCTTATGATTTAAATGAATTTAAAGATTAATCTGCTTTAATAAAAACTAAATTGCTTCTTAAGCTGCTTAAGAATTTTTAAAAATACAGTAAGTTTTCTACAATAAACAATAGTGCGTATAACTGTGTATAGATAGCACTGTGATATTTCATAGGTCTAAACATAAAGGGTAATATGTAAACTGGAATCGTAAAAAAACTTTTTTTGTTGAAAAAAGTTTAAAATTTGATATTAAAAAAAACTGGTTAACCGTTTTCTTGCCAAAAATTAATTTGTTGATTGCTAAAAAATTTACGTTTAACTGATCGGCTAAAACAGTTTCAATACTTAAAACTGGATTACTAGGTATATTGCAATGCTAAAAAATATGCCAAGCCCTAATTATAAAAAAAATCAAATAAAACTGTTTACAATCAAAATTTAAGAAAAATATATATAAAGTTTAACTGAGTAATAAGACGTCTTTTTAAAGAAAACTGGTTTTGAGTTGGTTAGCAGTTCAAATAAAACTATAAAACAAAGTAATTTGTTTAAAAAAAAGTAGTGCTTATAACTGCGTAATGTTCGTGGCATATATTTCCATAGATTATAATTCAAAGAAAGTCATTGATAAATTAAAGCAGTGTTAACAACCTCCTGGGAAAATCGTTTACGATAACAAAAGTTATCATTTTTGGCTAAAGAAGCTAATTTTGATTGTTAAAAAATATTTATGTTTAACTGGAGAAGTGGAAAATTTATAGCGGGTAAAACTGGATTGTAATTAAGGGGCAAGTTAGGATGCTAAGAAACTGCCAAGTACTTGTTGGCATTACTACTTTGAAGCGCTCAAATAAAATTGTTTACAGTTAAAATTACTAAGATAAAAATATTTTTTCGAAACTGGCTGCGTGGATCATTTGTTTTTGGGTATAATTAAATCCATAATTTTTAGCGGAACAAAAAAAAACTGGTTTTTCAGTATTATAACTTTGCATGATACCCTACAATTAACATAGGTAGCTTTTAATCGTTTAACTGGAGCATCATCAGCTAGCCTAAACATTTCCTTTTCCAAGCTTCTTCTAGCAATTATCACTGCCATAAACTGATACCCCTTTTTATAGAAACATTTTGGACTAAAAATTGCTGATCTCATCAATGACAAAAATTGTGACGTAGCAGCAATAACGGTTTTATCTTATCAGCGAAAAAAATTAATTTGACGACACAATAGAGCTACTGAATTCTTTCTATTTTTTTGGTTGCTTTTAATTTTTGCTCAAAAAAGATAGATAGCTTAAAATAAAATTAAAGATAATTGACACATTATGCATTTTTTTGATTACTAGAGTGCAACTGAACAATGATTGTTTAATTGCCCTGCTACTGATCAATTGGAAAGTGCAAAGTAGAAAACTTAAATGAGAAAAGAGCATAGTAAAAACGAGCAATATTTGATCCAAAAAATAAACTGGAAATCAGCAAAGCTGGGTTAATTCAAAACGTGGCAACCAACATCCTTTGTTTTGCAATCAAGCTTGATAAAAATATAATTTTTTTAGAAAAGTTTGTTATATTTAAATTTTTCTAACTGTGTTTTTAATTCGTTTATACTTGTAAAATAACGTAAATCAAAGCTTTTAAAAATATTTATTGACGATATTCATAATTAGCTGATTAAGTATTTATGCTCACTGATTAATTAATTAGCAAGTGCAAAGTAGAAAACTGAAATGGAAAAACAACATTTGATGCAATAATAAACTGTGAGGCCGAGTTCAATTAGTTAAAAACTGTAACAACCACCAAATGTCATTTTGCGCACAAGCTTGATAAAATTTTGATTTTTTAAACTGGTATTCTTTAATTCGGAGTTTAATTATTTGATAAAGCGTGCAAAAAAAATTGAACAGCAACTTTGCAAGGAAAAATTAATAAAACTGCATTTACATTTGCAAAGTATTTTGATAATTTATTTTAACTGAATGGATCATAAGATTAAGGTTTTTTTAATATTATTAAAAAAATAAAGTTTGTTATATTTTAATTATTACTGTATTTTTAGCTATTTTGTTTTTTTTTAAACGGCATAAATAAAAAGTGTAAAGTAAAAATTTGTACAATCAATAATTATCTGATATTCTATGCTAACTGATTGGATACTATTTGTTCCAACACATAAACTTGTGTATTAGTAATAATGTGGAATTTAATTAGTTCAAAACTGTAGTATACTCCAACACATACTGCCAAGTTTGTAAATGTGAAAGCTTTTTTTGCTGGTTCTTTATATTTTTTGCTTTTAAAGAGTACATATGTTATAGCCGAATTTGAGTCAGAACAGCATTAAAATAGTTATAGGTTAAAAAGTAGCACAGATAAGTAAAAATAAAGTTGATATTCAGAATCTGCGTCATCGAATTAGTATATCAGTAGTTAAAATTTGTAACATCAATAGCCATGTTAAGCACAAACATGTGTTTTTTTGTTAAAAACTGGTTTTTAACTGGAAATTTCAACATTAAAATATTTTTTATAAACATGAGTATACTAATTCGATGACGCAGATTCTGAATATCAACTTTATTTTTACTTATCTGTGCTACTTTTTAACCTATAACTATTTTAATGCTGTTCTGACTCAAATTCGGCTGAAACTCAAATTCGGCTACGACACATACAAGAAAAAAGTAATTAACGAGTTTTCTAAAGAGCGATAATAAAACTGTTGCATTATTTACGATGTTTTTTTAAACTGCAATTTTTTTTATTATGTTTGTAAAATTAAATTTTTCTAGCTGCTTTTTTTAAAATTTGATTGTTCTTTTAACAAAAGCGTAATACGTAAATCAAGGTTGTGACGTAAATTTCTTTTGCTACTACCGATAACTCATAGATACTACTCTCATTGATTCAAAAGTACAAAGTAAAAAAAAAACAATAAAAAAAGCATAAAAATGAAAAAAACTTTATCAGGAAATTAACGATAAAACTGTTGTAGCATCTATTTCTTGGTATTCTAAACTGTAATTGATTTTATATTTGTTCCAAACAAATTTGTGAAAGCTAAAATTATTTAGCCGTTTTTGGAAGTTTAATTTTTTAAAAAATAAACTGAAACGGAACATCAATAAAACTGTAAGTATTTTAATAGTTTAAAGCTTTTTCACTTTGATCGTGACTTTTCGACAAAGTTTGATAAAATTTTAATTTTTCTAACTGCTTTTTTTTAACTCTGATGGTTCTTTGATAAATCAAAATTGTGACGTAAAATTTTTATCAATGCTACTCATAATTAGCTGATAATGTATGTGCACTGACTGATTGAAAAGTGCAAAGCAGAGAACAACAACAAAAGAAAAAGCGTTAAGAAACTGGAGATTAACAATAAAAAACTTGAATTCTTGAATCAAGTTATAAACTGGTAATTTTAATTATGTTCAAATCAAGTTTTATTTTTTGTTAAATTTTAAAACTGCCAATTCGACAATCAGCGGTGTAACGTAAAAATTCTTTCATTTTGCATGTGATTAACTGTTAACAGAAAGTGGGTTTTCCGTTTCGTATCAAAAATAAAACTGTGTTTTTTGTTTATTAGTGGGGATATTTAAAAACTGTAATCTTAAACAAGTTTAATGAAATTTTAACTTTTTTAAACTGTTCTTGAAATAACTATGATAATTCTTTAAAAAAGAGCATAAATCAAAATTGTGACGTAAAATTTTATTGCTACTACCCATAATTGGCTGATAAATTATTATGTTGCTGATTAATTGAAAATTGCAAAGTAGAAAACAGCAGCAAAGGAAAAGCATAAAGAAACTGATGCAGCATTTCGGTTAACAGTAAAACTGATTTTTTGTTTACTAGTGAAAATATTGAAAAACTATTACTATACGTTCTGTCTGGGAATCGTTGTAAAGCATTTTGTAGTGGATTTTATACTTACTGATTAATTGAAAAGTGCCGAATAGGTTACATGAGCAAAGAAAATGTGTAAAGAAACTCATCTGAGAATCAACTAAAGAAACTGATGACGATTGCAATCGCGATTGTTTAGTAACAGAAATATTTAAAAAAAAGCTGTTATGTGCAACAAATTTTTAATTTTTCTAACTGTCTTGCTTCAATAAGACTAATAACAATTAATTTTTTCTAGCTGTTTTTTTGTGTGAACTTTGATTATTCTTTGAAAAGGGAAAAGATCAAAACTGTGACGTGAAAATTGTTCTTTCTTGCTACCTACAATTAGCTACTGATAATTAGTGCTTACGTAACAAAATATAGATTTAAGATAAGAGAACACTCTAATTGGGGGCTACAAAAATGTTGAACTAGACGACTACACTGCATTTTGCATAAAAAATTGACAAACAAGATGTAGCAAAAAAAGAAACAAGAAATTTTAAACTGGAACAAATAAATAAATAGCATGCGATAACTGTAATCGAAAAATGATACACCGTCATTTTGTCACTAGCTTTTTTCTTGCAAAAAATGGGGAAAAAACTTATAAAAACGGATCATTTCACATTACTAGTCGCCTCTTCATGATAAAAATAGCAAAGTTGTGACATTTCAAAAACTGTATTTGAACCAATGATAATCAAGAAAGTTTGCGAATTAGACACGGTAAGCAATGGAATAATTATTTCAAATGTTCACAAACAAAAATGGGAAATTTATAAAATATAAATAAAATTTAAGTTAAACTGCAATAAAGATATAATAGGTGCGTTGTACTAATAAATTGTTAACTGAAAATGAAAATACGGTATTTTTAAAATTGATTTTTTTAGTTTGCACTCCCAGTAATATCTGGGGTAAAAAATAATTTAAAAAAAAAGAAATCATTTAAGTCTACCCGAAAACAAATTTCCATGTCTTTTTTGAACTAAATCCATCAATAAAATATTTTTGCTAAACTGAGAGCACATTTTATGTCGTCATAAAACCTTAGATATTTAAAATAGCTTTTTAACAAGGTTATCTATAAATATCCCAAACTGGACAAGTTCATAATTTTTTTTAAAGAAGATGCAACAAAAAATAAGAAACATAAAATTTTAAACTATCAGCATCAAGGGAATTCTCTTGCAAGAAAAATAACTGAAAGCATAATAAATGTCGTTGTCAAAAATATGGCAAATATAATAAACGGGCTTCTTCGGTGAATACTATTTTTACTATTATCGTGATAAAACTAATTTTACTCGAATGTAACATCTTCATTTTTTATACATACAACAAAAAAAAACTGAAATTGAATGTTTCAGGACAGTATTAATCTAAAACTGAATACTTGCTACATATTAAATATTTATAAACCATAAAAAAATACAACACAAGTTTTCTTAAAATTCAAGTTAAACTGAAATACTGTAGCGAGACAAAAATTCTTTTATCGGAGAAATAACTGAAACATAGAAATAATCTGTGAAATAAATGATTTTTTTTAAACTAAAAAGAGTAGGATTTATAGCAAAAAATCATCAATGCTAAGCTAAAAAGAGAAAAAAACAAATGTAAAAAAGGAGATGTATTGGGATAAAGGGAAAGAGAGTAAAAAAAATTATAAGAAAAGAAAAATTGCTGTTTCGCCTTGGACAACTAGACAGCTTTATAATTTTAAACCAATGATATGTGATATAAGTAGGCTCATCGGTAGTTGCTTAGATAAAGGACTGTTTTGGAAAAATGTTAAACAAATATAAAAAAACAAAAAAAAATAAAGTATAGATTGAAAGGGAACAATAGATTGGAGAAAGAAAAATTTTTTAAAGAAATATTTTTTTTTGTTTTTTTTTTGTTTTTTTTTTTTGATTATTTATATTGTTATTATGATAAAACTAATCTAACTGGATGTAATATAAAAGTACAACAGTAAACTGATATCAAAAGCTTCTGTATATTATTAAACTAAAATTTTGTGGTATTTTATTAACAGTGATCTGCTTCGCTCCGATCTTGCTCCGCTCCGGAGCGCTCTCTGCGGAGCGAAGAGCGGATCGACTTTTTGAAATCTGCTGGGGGAGCGGCGGGAGGGATTTATTTGGAAAACTTAAAGAATTATTTAGCTTTCTTGTAAAATTCGTCAGTTAACACAACAAATATTTTTTTAAAGTTGTTATAAGCTGTAAAAAGCACCTCTTTATCATCAAAAACGAAACAATTTGCTGAAAAAAAGCATGAAAACTTTTGATTTTTGGAGTAAAGAGCGGAGCGTGGAGCGACTATTTTAAAAATAAGGAGCGCGGAGCTCGGAGCAGTTTTCGAAAAACCTCGAAGCGAAGAGCGGATCGCGAGCGGCCAAAAACATAAAAGCAGAACACTGTTTATTAAAATTGAATATTTGTTACAGTAAGCATTTGCTATAAGAAATTTAAATATGTGCAAGATAAGTTTTTTTAGATTCTAGTCAAACTGCAGAATAAACACGTGGTGCAATAAATCTTAAACTAGGTCCAGACCAACTAGTAAAGTTTTTTTGCTAAAAAAATAAATTTGTTAAAAAACGTTCAGAAACAAAAGAGCGACAAATTTAATCATAAAATCTTTTCATTAAACTGGAGGATATCAATACTAATAAATTTCTTCCAGGGATATCTTAAAACTGTAATTATTATGTGGTTTTATAAGGCTGCAATTTTTTAAGAACTTACAAAACTTTAACTTTAGCAATTTCAGTTTTTAGCAAAAAATGTTAAAGTGATGTTAATAATGGTAATACAACAAAAACGAAAAAACTGATGGTGTAGAAAGACATAAGCGCAAAAATGTCAGTCTTTTTTAAAAAGGCTAAATATTTGTTCAAAAAACTGTTCTGTAAAAAATACGTTGAAAGCATTACATAAAAAACAATTATTAGCAAGTAGAAAAAACTTTAAATTTTATAGAATAATACTTTTAAAAACTGTAGTGGTAGAATGTAGTGCCACAAAAACGCATTAATCAACTTCTTTTTTAAAAAAAAGTTTTAAAACTGCAGTTGCAAATTTATGCATTAAGATAGAACTATATTAATGAGAAAACTGGTGTGTAGAAAAGAATTTGGAAAAAAGTAAACTTTTATTATTTGAACTTGTTCGATCGGATGTATAATAAGGATACTGTAATTTCATGGTAACGTATAATGAATGAGTCATAAAAACAATGCTCAACAAATTTATGTGTGAGCAATAAATTAAAATTATTTTAAAAACTGAAATTGAGCGATTTCATTGTAAAACACAAAATATTAAGAAATCTTTATTAAATCTTCATTAAAACAACAATTAAAACTATAAAAAAAATAACCGCAAAAAAAGATATAAGAACAATACAAAATAATATATAACCATTTTCTGAAAGGGGGCAAGATAAACTCGTAACCAATGCAGCAGCTAAATAAGATAATAAAAGTAATAAGCGTATGGCTTTTTCATAATAGCAATTACAAAAGATGAAGACTACAGTAGACGACAATAGATTGACTAATAGATGAAATGAGAAGACAGAAAAAAAGGCACAATTTAAAAAGAAAGAATTTTCGAGCGCTAACAAATTTTTTTTAAAAAACTGCATTACAGTATACCATAAAATTGGTGGTACTTTAGGTTAGTGTAGCAAGTTATATTACAGTATACCGGTAAACAAGAATTTGCTAAAATTAGAAAACAATTGAATAAGAAAGGTACTGTAACTAAAGTAATACAAACATAAACATTACCGTAATAACAACTTTTTATAAAACTTGTTAGCGCTCAAAATCTTCCTCATTGATAAAAGTAGCTCAAAATTCAAGCAATCAATTTAATGCTATAAAAAAGAAGTATAAGCAAAAAATGAAAAGCATGAATTATGCAAGCTTCTTTGGAGCAAAAAGTTCTTCATTCTTTTTTCTTTTGTGGTGGAATATTGAAGATTGGAACGGTCCAATTGAGAGGTGGATAAATAAAATATAATGCAATTGTAACAACATTAACAGCAAGACCAGCAAGATTTGCAAGCTGAAAAAAATGATAAAATTAATTAGTGTTTTATAGATTAATTGACTTTCATAAATTCTCAACGAATAACTGAATAATATAAGTTTCGGAGGATATATGAAATCCATTTGTAAAAACTGAGTAAGCTGTTTTTAAGCATTTAAAAATTACTAAAACTTTTCTTAAACTGGGCAGCTTTTGGAGGATATAAGAGATCTATATAAAAAACTGATCTATTTCATATGACACTAAAAATTATTCTAAATCCCATAAAATAACTGTAAGCATGTTTGAGTGGACATATCAAATCCTATTGTAAAAACTGAGTAAAAAGTTTCATTCATTAAAGCACAAAACTGAAATCATTTATCTTATCAGGATCGTGAAATGATTTTACAAATATCTATGTTCACACTGAATAAAAGGCTTTAATTGGGGTTGATTTTCGGTATATTCAAAAACTGAGAAAATATTATAACGGAAAATTCTTTTCATAAAAACTCAATTTCTTATTTAAACTAATCAAAAATTTCTAAATCGGACAGATTTTGGCGGATAAATGAAATCCTTTTTTTGTAAAAACTAACTATAAACTGTCATTTCACGTTTGTTGATGGACGTATGAAATCTATTTGTAAAAAATAAAATTTTCAATGGAGTAATAAAAACAATCTCAAATTCTCAAAATAAAACATTCGAATCGAATATTTCAAATCGATTATATAAACTGAGCACGACTTTGAGGTTATATTTAGCCTAAATAATTTAGGGAATTAAAATTGGTGCTAGTATATTTTTGTCGGATATATAAAAACCTCATGAAAACAAACTGGGCAAGATTTTTTAAAAATAATAAAAGTAACCAAGTAAATTTGTGCTCATTTTAGTGGATAACTATGTACTAACAGTCACCCAAAAACTCTCTAAGTAATAACTTGAAAACTTTTTAAGCGGATTTATTAAAATAACTGTTCGTATTATCTTTTAAATTTAAATAACTAAAAACTATAAAAATATTCTTTTTTGCAGACAAAAACCCTATGGTAAAAACTGAATATGAATTTTAACTTCTGTAGCACTAACAACCACCCCCAATCTCTTTTACATTAAAAAAATCACTTACAAACATGTGATAATTTCCAATTAATAAAGCAAAAATTGTCCATTGACTAACAAGTAAGAAAATACCAAATTGAATTGTTGCAGGAATATATTCAGTAGTTTTTAAATCAATTGCACGCTTCTAAAAATATTGAAAATGTTATAACTGATTACTGTAATATCAATAAAAAAACATACAATTTCATAAACCCCACCAAGAAGTGAAAAGATTTGTGTAGTTGCCGCAACACCACTCATCAGTTCATGTCGTTTTGTATCAAGAGGTTCTTGGTCAACATATGAAAAGAGGAAGAATAGTGAAATGAGTAATGCCGAAACTTGACCAATTAAGTATTGCTAAAATAAACATAGATTAGACAAAGTTGGGTAAATTAAACTGTAGGTTGAGAAACGGTATTATAGTAGTAAAACTGCGGAACAAAAACAGGTTGTAAAAAGAAAAAATTAATCTTTTTTTACAGTATTTGTAAAAGGTCAGAAAATAAAAGAGATAAATTGAAAACTTGCAGTCTATAGTAACATGAATTTATAATTACTTAGAAAATTTACGAAAAACGGCAAAAAAGTTTTAGCATAAAACTGATCATGAAAATTCTTCTCAAGTTTTAACTGTTACATACAATGAAATCTTGAAAGTTGTTAATTTAGGATAAAATTTTAATGGACACTGTAACTGAAAAAATAAAGCTGTGCTCAATAAAGTTATAAGAACACAAAAGTTTGAAACTGTCATAAATAAGAAAATCATAAGCATCATAGTTGGTAATAAATAAAGCAATATAAAGTTGAATTAACCTAATAATTACAGTACCCAAGGTATCCAGGTAAAACAGTAGTTCAAAATGTGCTCGTCTACAGTATCTTCCATTTTTAATTCATTAAGTAAACTAATAAATTCGAATATAAAAACTGATTTGTCAAAGAAATATAGACTAAAATTTTAGGTTTTAACTATTTTCACATTATATAATAAAAGTTCATGAACATAACTTTTGATTTATAAACTGAATTAAACTGATTAGCACAGTATATCTTAGCTGTCAAAGTAAAACTATGATTTAAAAAATTGCTATTCGATCGAATAATACACTTTTAATTTAACAAGAAAACTGTGTATGTAAACTACAACAACAGCGTGAAAAAATTGCATGCATGTCATTGTGGATAATAAGCAAACGCGACAATATAAAACGAAAAAGCTTCATTGAACGTTTTAATATCTAAGGTGTAAAACTATAATTTAAAAACTGCTCGTCTAAAGTATTTTATATTTTTTTAATTTAATAAGATAACTGACAAATCCATAAGCTTCATATAAAACTGATCATTCAGAATCACTGTGGCAAAAGTTTAAACTGCTGATTACAAAGTTAAAGTTTTAGATCTCAAGGAAAACTGCATGGATAGTTTTATTTGAAAAATAAAACTTCACCCTTTGTTCTAGTGATATAATTTCAGAAATATTAAATTAAGGAAAATTGCATTATTAATATTATTGCCCAAAAAATGACATACCCGTCTTGGTTGATAATATGCGAATGCAGCAATATAAAATGAAAAAACAATTAAATTGAAGCCATTGAGATAAATATTAACTTTATCATTTGTCATCCAACCATGTCGAAACCAGCATGCTTGCCTAAATACCATTTACATGTTAAACTGTATCGCCATGAACTCATAAAAATATAAAGATAACTTACATTAACATTGGTAGCACAAAATTTACAGATGTAAAACCTTCTGCTGTTCCCCGTTCTTTCCATTGTTTAATTAAAACCATAGGTAGAAATGTAAAAAATACTGAGAATGCCATTAATTCCGCAGTAAATATTTCAAAAAGACCCATTTTTATTATCGTCTAAAAAATGTATTTTTGTGAATAAAAAAAATATATAAAAACTAAGTTCATAATATTCACGAGAAAAACTGTACCTTCAAACTTCGAAGAGAAGATAAGAAAGACAATTGAGGCTAATAAAAGTGTTAAAAATAGATAATTTAACAAAATTAACTACACTGTAAAAACGGAAATGTTTAAATGAGTTATAAAACTAGAAAACACTTGAAGATGGAGAGTGAAAGCAAGTGAAAATTTCATAGTCAAATATAAATAAACTGATGAAGTATTCATTGCTATAAAATTAATTTCTTATTACAAAATATGACATTTTTAAAAAATTCTAGTTGTAGCTGATTCAAGAAAACAAAATAACTAATGCGCCAAAAATCATTTATAAAGTGGAACTACAGTATACTTGGACATTAACACTGGTAAGATAATTATCAAGGCAAATAAAAATTTGTTTTGGTAAATAAGACTAATTCAAAACCATCTAATAAATTAAAACTGTTTTTAGTAAAAAGTCGCCTAAAGTGTCTTTTTAAAAAGAAAACTGATATTAAACAGTAAGAAGGCCAATTTAAACAAGCTAAAAATGCATACCATAAAAAGCTATGATTAAGTGTTTGCCAACGTTTAAATATTTATCGCAGATATTCAAAATAACTGTGATATGTTTTTTCTCACTACTATAAATTACATTAAATCCATTTTTCGTTTAGCTAGCAAAAAATAAACGAGCAGAAAAAGTGTGTAAAAAACAAAAACAACATCGTTTAATTTTTGGTCAAAAAAAGTGAAAGATTTTTATTTGGTTTTTTAAAAGAAAAACAAATGTTCCAATCAATGATAAAAATTTATTGAAAGAGACTGTTATGTTAGTTGATTGAAGAAACAGAAAAAAGGTTTAGTTAAAAGTAAAGAGTACAAACTGTGGAATTTTAAGTTGAACATGAAAAATAAATAAAACTGAATAACACGAGAACAAGGGAAGAGAAGTTTTGTTGTTTATTTGTTAGTAAATAAAGAAACAGCAAGTGCTAAAAGCAAAAGAAAAAACTGGTGTCAATAATTTGAAACTATGAGAAATCTAATAAATTATGGCCGCAAAAAGCACCGTATTTGTAATGTCATGAAATAATCTAGAAAAGCAAAACTGGTGAAGTTAGCTAACTTTTAAAGGAAAATTAAACTGGCAAGAAATGCTCACAAAGGATAAGACAATTGCTTCTTAAACTTTAACAAAAACAACTTGTAACTGAAAATTCATAAAAAAAGAAGGGAAAGGGTTTATTAAGATTGAGGGTTACAAACTGTAGCAACATAACACTTGAAAACGAATAAATACATATAAAGCTGACACAAGGAAAAAAGCTTTGTCATTTTCTTGTTGATGAAAAAAAACGGCAAAAGCTAAAGGCAGACGCTAAGAAAAAAAATGGTGGCAATATTTCGAAATTACGACTACTAATCTTAAAAAAGCATCTTATTTGTGTCGTTTTAAAATATTATAAGAAAGCAAAACTGGTAATGCACACCTTTGATTTTTTTTGTCCAACGCAAGGAAATCGCCTAAACTAAACGTCTAAACTAAAAAGACAAAAAAAGACATAACAAAATGTTTATCAAACGCATACTGTAATTTTATTCAGCAAAGTATGATACTAATAAAAAACTGTCTTCCACTACAATTATAAATGCTAAAACTGAATATATTAAAAACCAAGCGAACTAACACTTTTAGAAAAAACTTTTTTCATAAGACATTTTTCAATTTGACAGCACCAAAGAAACCGCGAGACAAAACTAAAACTGTCAAAGACAACGATAATGTAAAAGACGACCAAAAAAGAGAAAGAAAGATTCCATTAAATATAAGTTTTTTATGTTTGTGACTTGTAGACAAAAAATTTTGTGTTTTGTTTTTTTAAAAAAAATATGTGATTTAAATTTGATAAAAAACACAAAAGTAAAAATTAAAAACTGAAACATTGTGACAGAAGAGGTGAAAAAACTGCATGAAGTGTTGATGTTCAAGTCAAGAAGATCAACAATGGTTGAATTATCAAAGGTAAATAAACTGTTAATGGAAGACAACGCTATCACAAACAACTAAAAACTTATAAAAATACAAAATAAGAATTAAAAACTGAAACAATATGCTTTTTATGGAGTAATCAAAAACTAATTAACTGTTTTGAAAAGGTTGTCATAGAAATGTCAAAATCGACAACAAGTCGACTATCAAAAGTCACTAAAAACCACATCAAAGCTATATAAACTTATGTTTTATCAAAAGAAAAAACTGTTCCTGCAAAAAACCAATCAATAAAAAACTATACCAACAGCTACAAACTGTTAAAGAAATAAACAAAAGAAAAACAACACTGACTAAAAAGTTATAAAAAATAAACACGCGCAGCAGACAACAACAACCAGGAATATCTAAGAGAAGAGGAGAAGCTCACCAAAGCAAGGAAAAGAAAGGGGAGAAAAAAGACAACAACAAAATTTAACGTCCTTCCGCTATTGCAAGTAAAGCATAAATGTAAATGTGTGTCTATGTGTTGTTTATGCTTTGTCGTTCAAAAAATAGAAAGTGGGAGACGAAAGAAAAGCGACACAAAAGTCTTGTGTTCAAAGAACATCATCAGCCACAACAACAAAAAAGAAGGAGAACCAGGCATGCATTTTGTTTCATCTTTTTTCTTTAATTTTAATTCTACATTTCATTGACTTTCTATTTTTTTCCCTATCTGGCACCGAAAGAAACACAAAACTTTTGTTTTGCGGACGCTGAATTAAATGAGAAAAAAAAGAAATGAACAAGCAATTCCTTGTTCATTTCAAGGAATTCCGGAAATGAAATACTTTTCTTAAATTTGGTAACAAAGTATATTTTAAATTAAACAAGAAGAGAATTAAAAAGCGGGGAAAACCTAAAAATTTTGTCTGACGATTTTTTCAAGCGAAACTCGAACCTACGACCTCCTGATTACTGACCACGTGAGCTATTGAGTCTACGTCTTTTGCGTTTGGAAATGGAAGACAACTCTTTTCTGGTAAAGAAAAAGTAACATTTTCAATGCTGATTTATTTTTAACTAACAAAATCTAAAATGAAGACGACAAGAGTGAAAACTACAAAAACTGAAGTAATCGTGAAAAACTTCATAATTCTATAAAACCGAACATTCCGCAATTATTCCATCAATACCCAGAAGAACAAAACCTTTAAAAAATTTTATAACAAAATTTGAAATTCAACTTCAAATCGAAAACCAATAAATAATTGCTCACAAAAGTATAATGCGATAATCATATCTACAGTAATACTTCTTAAATGTTAAAAATGTCTGTCAACTGAAAGAATGTACTCAAATTTTATTTTTCCCCAATACAATCGGCTCAAAGAACTTGTATCCCTTTTACAATATGATTTCCAAAAATACTACATCACCATCAAGAAGGTATGTAATTTCCATGGAAGAAAACCATTTCAAAAAAAATAAAAATCTATAACAACTTTTTTTTATTCAGGACACCTGAATCAGGAGAAACATTCAACGCACATAACAAAAATAAAATCAGTAAAAGAAATCAAACAAATGAAACATTAAGTGTTTCAACAAAAAAAGACAATCATTTCAAAAAATAAAACAAAAAAAAACAATCAGAAAATAATAAGATAATTAAGCATTGACACGACGTTCTCGAAGACCAGGACGATGACTGAAATTGTATCTGTAGCTTATTTTGACGAATTCATGTTTATCTTCATCAGGTCGAACTTCAGCAGAAATTTCAAGGCCCATGCTTTCTTGCCCAGCAGATACTTTTGTAAGACTAAAAACAGACAATATTAGCAATGATTACACGTGTTAAACACAAAACTTACACAAAGTTATTAGCAATCTGACGACCACGTTTGGCATAGCAATCTGCAATGTAAACAGGAGCAGGAATAGACACTGGCGAGTTCACAATTTGATAATTGTAGCAAAGGGCGTTGGTCCAACGTTGAAAAAGATCAAGAGTAGCAGCTTTTTCACTTGTAAAAAGAATGGTATAACGAGGTGTTTTGGCGGTACCCTAAAAATAACATTTATAAATACATTTTTATAGCAAAAATTAAAACATACTTGAAGTGCAACATGTGAATTTAAATAGAATTCCATAAATTTGGAGTGAACGACGGTATTATCAATTACTGTGCCAGGTGGAATATTTTGTGCAGGTGGTCGATCAGCTGGATTAATCTAAAAGAAGATAACAGAATGATCAAAATATATATATATATATAGCTTACATCCTTTTTGAAGAAGCGAACATTATGCAATTTTGATGGAACGATGAGTGTAACTGGAGCCTGAGGAGAATACTTCTTAACAAAATGAAGATAAATACTAAAAAAATAGAGTAATCATATTGTATCACAAATGAAAAATAACTTACGGCATTTCATATTTCAAAACACGTTCATATTGACCTTGTGAACATCCGCTTCGATAGATAATAACCCGAGAAGGAGGGAATCCACGATTTTTAACAAATCGAGCAAGTACTTCTTCCATCAATTCATTGAGAACAGTCAACTATAAAAAAGAACAAAAGTAGAGTAAGATAAGATTCAAGTATGTAATGTAGCAGGCATTTGTCGGCAGAAGATCCTGCCGTCAAATAGTGGCATCTCCACATTTCATTTTTGGATACGGTATGTCATAAAAGAGAAAACTTACTTGATCATCTTGATACAATTTTTGAACAAAAAAATTGCCAACAAATGAACCAGGAATATTTGAATCATTAGCAGAGTAACTAAAAACATGCATATAAAACTAAACACAAAATTCACATTAGACATACCCAAGGATTGAAACTGCTCCTTCAGTATTAGCTTGTTGTTGAACGTTACTACCAAAACCCCCACCAGGATGATTAACCCCAAGACCAATAAATAAAGTTTTTGGATCAATTGCATAATCTTTCAAAATTGTACTGTAGTTATGACCTACAATTTAAACAGCATATTTTAAATACAAAAAAGTGCAAAAACCAACCGCCAAGCTTAACATTTGATTTGGCGATGATATTTTCCATTGTAAGCTTGCTTTGGCCATTAACAACTTTATCAATAGTTGAAGTTCGAACACATTGAGTAACAATCATAAACTTTCGCTCAAAAGTTTTGAGGTGATCTGTAAAAATTATTTAAATAAAAGTAAAGCAAGACAGAAAATCAAACTCCCCATGCAATACAATTTCTTCATCAGGATGACCGAAGAGAATAAATTCCATTCCAGCTAAACAAGCATCAGCGAAAAGCTTATCAATAGCTTTATCATTTGCAGCAACTTTAACAATATCATGTGGTTCTGCAAATTCAACACCACGAATATTACATTCTTCTCTATATTGCTGACAGAAATTTCTAAAAATAAATTAATCTTTAACAAGTCCATATTTAAAGAGAGTAAGGATAAATACTTGATACTTGTTCAAAATTAGAGTAAAACTAGATATGACGTCATGTATAGGAAGGGAGAAAGTAAAATTTCGCATGATGCTTTCTGTGAAGCTGCGCCAAATAAGTAAGTTGCCAGATAAAGACGAGCACTTAACAACAACTCTGAATGCCAAAAGCGGTAAAAGATCAAAGATCTTTTATTTGCAAAAACGAATGTTCATTTTCCCCATTCAAAAAGACACTTACGCAAACATTTCAAGATCAAATGAACGTGGATATGGGTAATCAATAAGAACAGCGAGCCAGTTTCGACAAGATGATTTCGAGATATACTTTGAACCAGATGGAACAGTCCATCTTCCATCAGAAGTAGGATTTACTTGGCCATTTTCATAGATGATTTGTGGTGGAGCAAGTATACGACCGACAGCTTTCAAAGGTTTACTCATAACCGAAATCCCAGCATTTTGACAAAATGCATCAGCATTAATATTAAAAGCACCATGACATTGTTGAATTTCTTCCCGTTTTTTGTAAGGTGGAACAGCACAATACTAAAATGACAAGAGAATGATAAAGCAACAAAAACGATAAAAAATAAACCTTGATAATCTTTTGGATATCATTTGAACCAAGCATTCCAAACTTTACACGTTGATATTTAGCAATTTCAAGAAGTTCAATTGGAAAGTAAATAACAGATTCACGAACTCGCATTTCCTAAAAAACAAACAAGTAAACTAAGCAAAAACATAGGGTTCTATTAAAACTATCATAAATTACGTCATTTTAATGTGATTACTTCGGCTTAACTTTTTTGCTATGGGACGGGGATTGAAGGTGAGTAGTTTGTTACTCTGTGAACGATGGGTGACAATAATGCACAACAGATTTTCTACCTACAGAAATCAAAAGTTACGAATTTAGGTTTTCTGGCATTCTTATGTAAAACTCCCAAAAATCAATTTTAATCAAAAAGCATACTAATGGAACAACCTATTTAAAAAACCCAAAAACGTCGATAACACATCAGCTTCTGCCAATAATAACGTAAATTATTGTAGATACTTACAGCAACAGGCCAATTTGGGCATTCCAAAGCAATATTATATCGACGTAAAAAATATTGTTCAAGTGTTTCAGTTCCATGTTCTTCAGAAACCATTGTTTGTTGACTTGCTGGGACATTGGTTAAACGACGCATTACCAAAGCTGAAGAAGTTTTTCCATAAGTTCGATGGCATGTCAATCCTAAAAAAGGAAATATAAAACAACTCATAAAAATAAAAACATACGCCGAAATAATGGTTGCAAGGAATTAATTTGAACTTCTGTCATAGGTTCATTTCGCTCAATTCTCAATGTTTCACATATAACATCAACAAGAAGAACGTCCTTGTAAAATGGAGTCTTTTTGCCTAAAAACATTTTTTGTATAAACAAAATAAAACAATCCAAATGCCTACAATCAATTACAACAGCTGGAAGAGAATCATTATCACCATTTACAGAATCAGAACCTTCAATAAGAAGAATTGACTTTTCAGCACCAACAGCAAGAAACTTTCCGTTTCCAAGATCTGGACAATCATTAGGAGAGAAACCATGCTAAAAAAATGATAAATTACATAGTTAATTAAAGGGAAAAACAAACCATAGATGGATTAAGAAAATATGTCTTGTTATTGCTGAACATGCAATTATCTTTGCTGAAAATAAAATTTTGTAAAATGCAGATATAATCTCAAGGACATCTATTACGGTTCACAACCAATCGATTAACAGTACTTCTGATGACGCGGGGCTTTCATCATGCTGAGAAGATCAGAAAAAACTCGTATCCTTTTCTAAAAAAACTTACAAATTATGTGCAACGTGATGTGATGTAGCTAATTCAGTAAATCGAAAGATAGAAGCATCATATGAATCAAGATCACGACATACACCATCAAAATTTTGTACCAAAAAATCAATATTTGAAGGTCTAAGAGAAAGTGATAATCCAGCATTATAAGTGACATCTTTTGCTTCTTCAGGAGAAAGTTCCAAGAATTTTTCCAATTTTCCATCAGCATTTTTATCGAATTTCAAATCACGCAAAGAGAATAATGTATGTCCATAATCAAAGAGATGATCATTCATATTATCACCAAAAAATACATGATCTTTAAGACAAAATAATGGCATTACTTCTTCATAGAGACGTCGACGAGTTACAGCAAGATAATCTGGGATAAATCTTTTTTTGAAAACAATTGGAAATTTACCAGATAATGTTATTTTAGCCAAAACCATATGAAAGCTATGAATATGGAGTTTGAGCTAAAAATGTTAAAAGTATTAGATCCAGAAGAAGAATGTCACAATTTGCATTGCCTGCAATACAGGATGGAGGTTCAAGTAAAATGGCTTTTTTCGACCGTTAATCGTTCCTTTTCGCTTACGTAAGCGCATGTCTACAGGGAAATATTAACACTAAGGGTAGTATTTTCCGGTGCGCTTTTAAAATGGCTGCCATTTTTGAATCTAATAGGGTTGCTTTTTTAATCATTAGGTGCAAAAGGCTAAATTTTTATAATCTGTGTCAATTTAAAGCAGGTGCCAAGATGGAATTAAAATTTCCCGCCGTTTGGCAAAGTATTCCCAAATGCCAAAATTTTAGGTGTAAAACATGCTATCCACATTTGGAAGTATGAGCTCACCAAAGCCATAAGAATCGGTTTTACGTCAAAAAGCGACTTCGATTTTACTAGGAACAATTTGTATACGGTAACATTGCATTTCTACATTATCTAAATGAGGTGCTGAAGATGTTCAAAAAGAAACACGAGCAGCAGAGGGCTATTTTTGTTTGTCTTCTTTAAACCTCTTGCTTTTGTTTAAACAGTACTCTCTTAGATAGATACCGGAGTTAGCAATGAAAAAGTATATGGTATACAGCGCCAATTGGAGCATTAATCCACAAAATAAATAAAAATCCCTTACGGAATGTCGCAAGCCATATGCATTTGTAATAAGTTCAATTTGAACTTCACCAGGGAAGAGAGTTCCTTTACCATATTTATATGCCATTTCAGCAGTCCCAACAGGGATATTTAATTTATCAAGGATAGCAATGTTACGAGCTTCAACATGAGATGAAGTTGGAGAACTACTACCAGAACTAGGCTAAAAAAATCAATAGATTATATATCAACGATGATGGTGCGTTAAAACTTACATAACCATGCCCATTGCCATTCCCATTAACTAGGGTAGTAGCTGCTGATGTATCACCATTACCATTTGTATGTGGTGGACTGCCATTGTGACCATTCGAATCATTCTGAGCACCAGACATGGTGGTGGATATAAATAGCTTCGATAATAAGCAACAAATAAATCGCAAGATATAACTAAAAAATGTATATATAAAAAACAATATTGAATTACAGAAAAAATGGCAACAGCAAAACACGAAGAAAGATAAACACAACTGGAGATGGTAAAAAAAATGTTATTCAACAATCGGCGCAACAGAAAAGTTACTACTGTAAAATATTAAAAATAAAAAATAACAACAATATTAGCAGAGCAGTTCATGTTGTCGAATGTTTGACCTGTTATCCAGGTTCGAATCCTGGCAGAGACTATCCCTAAAAACACAAGTGGTTGGGCTCTTGGTGGATCTGAGGTTGAAACTAAACTAATTCCGCACACAAGTTAAAAGTGAACCCTTCCTTAGGAGGTCTATGGAGTCGACAGGTATCACATTTAGGGATTAGTAGGTGTTAGGGCTTACAAACATAAGCATAAGTTTAATTGTAGCAGAGTAAAAAAATCGACGAAACAAAAACAGATGCAAAAAACGTAGGGTTGCTTTCGACAACAGGAGCGATGATGTTTCGAAGACACCGTATTATAAAGTCAGGCAAATTGGAGTGTAAAAATTCGCTTTAACAAAGCAGAAGCTAGACTAAATTGAGCCTTGAACATGATTGATATATATTATATTCAATAAACAAAATTAAAAATGATTAAAGTAAAACAAAACATAACAATTTTAGCAGAAAGTAAAAAAGATAACAAGCACGAAGACAGAAAACTGACGTAATTGGTGGTGGTAAAAAGATATTTTTCTCCAATATAAAAATTAATACCGTAAAATATTAATAATAAAAAATTACAACAATTTTAAAAGAGTAAAAAGAAGCAGCAAGAAAAAAAAACTGAAGCAACTTTCTGGCGGCAAAAAAAAGTTGTGTTGCTTTCGACAGCAGTAGCGATGATGTCTAACGTTGTCTTTCGAACACACAGTATGACAAAATCAGGCAAATTCGTGTGGGGAAAATTTTTTTTAAACAAAGCAAGCGATGGTGTAATAAAAAAATGTCTACAAATTGTAGACTACAATCAGTTCTTCAACAACTAAATCTTTTTAACAAATTTTTATATAATTTAAAAATATTTTTTTAAAAAATTATTACAGGAGTATGTAACTGATAATTCTGTAGCAATGTTATTTAAAATGTATAAAGGGAATAAGAAGCTGAAAAGAAAAACAGGAAAAACAAAAGACAAAGAGAAAAAAATATAGAAAAATATGTTTTAACAAAAGTAGACGTTTATGCCGATGTTTTATGATAGATGTGGGAAACTATATATAAATCATGTATTAAAAAGCATTAAAACTGCATTTATTTAGTTTTTGACAATCACAAAGAAGCAAGTATACTGTATCGATTTTCACAATATATCATTCAAAGATTATTTTGCAAATGTGAGACATAATAAAGTCTTGCATTTTTTAAAGATATATTTTTACTGTTATAATCAACGTCTTTTAACAATCAATAAACAATTTATTCTTTTGTTTGAAAAAACACTTTTGTATTAAACAATTTAAAAACTGAGTTGGATCAAAGGGGTTTAGCAAATTTAACACTTTAAAAAAATTAAAATACAGTAATTCGGTGATAGACAAGAAACTTTTTCTTATTTGTAATCCTACAGATACAATGTTTCATTTTTGTGTTAACAACTTTGTAGTGTAATCGATCACGTTGAGGTTGTCTTTGAAAATTTTTTACCTTGCTACCGAAAGTGTTGTAATCCCCAGAATTTCAGGTATAGAAAAATTTTATTGAAAACTGTAATAACAGTTACAAGTTGATTGTCTTAAATTTTAAAACTGCATTCTTGTTGAATTTGTCAAAACGAAAACTGTCACGCATTAACTTTTGCAGACTTTGTTTTTGAACTTTGCAAATGAAAATGACAAATTCTAATTTTATTTATTTTTGTTGCAAATGCTTTTTCTAAAGAAGACATGATGACAGATTCAAAGTTCAAAACAACATTTTTTTTTCTTCTTTTGCTAAACGTTTACATTTTAGTACTTGCTTTTAGTGTCTATTATTAGACAAGTCTTTTTAGTAACTGCAAATAAGAACTGCCAAACTTATTTTGCTAATTCAAAGCAAAAAAAGTTCAAAAACGAGAAAATGCCGTTATATTTTTTTATTTTGCTAATTTTGTTATAACGGCACGGAAATGTTATTTGCAGTGGGTTGTTTTTTGCTACAAAGATTTAATTAAGTTTATTACACTATTTTTCGCACGGAATTTTAGAAACTGAATGGACACGGAAAAAAGATAAAATTAGATTAATTTGACTGTTTTATATGGGCAGCTGTAAGCTACTAAAATGATTGTAATAGTAATTTTTTATGTTAAATTATAGAAAAAGCTAGCTGTACTTACAAGGCCGTATTTAGGGGTGGGCTGGGCTGGGCAATAGTCGTTGTACGGCTACATAGCCGTAGCTTTAAATCCCCAGATCTTTTAATTTGCTTAACCAATAGCCATTTTTGCACTTGCAGTAGCTCCTTTTTTCGTTGACTTTAATGCGAGAAACAACAGCAACAGAGTCCAAATGATGTGTTAAAAATTCTTTTTTTCTGACATGGCCACATCAAAGAACATTCAAGCAATATTTTTTGGCAACCCTTGCTCCAAGAATGCTCTTTTTTGTGGTTTAACTGCCAAGTCTATTTTTAGCCAAAATTGTTAAAAGCAATATTTATATATTACACTATGTAATAAGCTTCGTGAGTGATTAGTTTTTAAGTTGAAAATAGCTTTATAAAAATGTTCAGTTTTAATTCTCGTTGATAAAGGTTTAAGATTGCATTCAATGTCAAATCCAGTATTGATAGCTTGCTTTAAAAGAAGACTGGTAAATGATAATCGGAGTATAAGTTTATCATCATCAGTTACAAAAATAATAGATGAGTTTGCCTGAAAGCTTTAGAAAAAAATATTAGGTTTTTTTAGAAACAAGAAAAAAATTAATCACATTTTTGTTTATAACAATAATGTATAAAATAATTTCTGCCAGTTTTTCATAAATGAGGCATTGTTCAATTTTGATCGTTTGAATTAAAAAAAAAGCTTTTGCAGTTAATGTATTAATTGCAGAAGCTGCTCTTTAGTTTAAGCCAGTTAATAATTATAATCAAATTTGCTGTACAGTGAACAAGCCTTTTTTAATATAAATGTTTTCAAATGAAGTTCAGCATTACCCAAATTCAATCAGTTTTTACAAAAATTATAAAGTACCTCTACAATTTTAAAAGCTTTATTTCAATAATATGCTAAGATTGTAATTCCAATATTCAGTTTTAAATTCAAGGAATTTCATTAGAATTGTATGCTATTTTACCAAAACGTTTTGGTTATGGATACATCAAAATGCCAGTTTAATTCCTTCATTTCTTTTTGTTTTATATAAACCCCCTGAATTTTTAGAACTATCTCAATGACCTCATGCAAGACCCAGACTAAAAAACAAGCCAGGCCGAAAAATAAAATGTCAGAAATTTAAAAATAAGAACTTTTGTGTCCGGCTTGATCAGCCTTTTAGCAGCCTGGCCTGCATTTTAATCCTCATGAAATCAGTTTATTTAATTTATAAAGAGTGTAACAAGTTTAAAGAAATTATCATTTTTTTTGTTACTTCCATCAGTTTTTACAAGAGAAAAATGTTAATACATATCAGTTTTAAAAAAGAGTTTACAGCTATCAGTTTTTAATCAAATAATTATAATACAAACCCACGCGGGCCGGCCGGGCTTCGGCCCGTAAATTTTTATCTTCAATTTTGTCTTGGTCCCTCCCCCCTGTGCAAAACTTTTCAAAATCATTAAAATCAAGGCCCGAGCCCGGCCCGTAGAATCACGGCCGGCCCTCGGGCTCAATCGGGCCGAGAAAGCCCGCTGCCATGCTTAGTTCAAATTTTAAATAATATCTTTTTTATCGATGTGAAAATGCCATTTTATGAATGTGAAAACCTTCTGGCAGTGAGTAAACAATTGTTGTAATAAATATTTTTAACTATACGTGTTACAAAAAAATTGACATTAACAAGCTAGTATGATTCATAAGTTTTTACCAAATTTATAGCCGAAAATTAAAAGTTAATTTTGATGGCAGAACTTCAGTAATATATCGTAGAAGTTTTCTTTATTTTTATTTTGGAATTTAAAACATACTGCCATTGTTTTTTTGTTATAGAAGGTGTAACAACGTTGTTTCCGTTATTAATTATATTTTTCTATTTTAAAAGAGCAATTTTTTTGTTACATTTTTTCGTTGTTTATGAATTTAAAACACCAAAAACAGTGAATTTTAGTCCGTTTTTACAGTTAAAAAGATTACCTTTTATAGTAAATTCTGTAAAGATTTAAAAAATTTTTTTAGTATTTTTAAATGAATTTTGTTTTTTTAACAAACTTTCCATCAGTTTTAATGTTAACAACTATACCATTGTTTATTTTTTAAAATATAATTTTAAAAAAATAGGCGTTTCTTTAGAAATCAGTTATAAGCTAAAAACTTGTAATAGTGTGTGTAACTTCCATCCCTCAAACTCTGCATATACGTGTTTATGAGATACAATGATTGAATCAGTTTTTAATTAATTTTTTCTTCTTTGTAACAAGTTTCTCATCTTCTTCTGATGACAGTTTTTAAATTTGACATTCTGCAAAAAAATCTGACAAAACAGTTTTAAAAGAGCATCCATTTATTCTGTCATTTTTTTAATGAATGTCTTTTCTTTTGCATACGCAATTCTTCCTTCCGGTATGCCATATCATTGTTACCACTGATGCACTGCTATTGGAAGTGTGCTTGCAGTTTTTCAAACTTTCTATTTGCATGAAACCCCCTCAGATTTTTTAAAGTGCAATTTTCTATCTTATTCTGGCTAACAATATCCATTAAACTTTTATCCCTCTTCAATTATATGTTGCATTATTTTATTATTCTCACAAATTTCTTCTTTTTAGAGCTTTTTCTTTTTTATTTACTTTTTTCAAAACACACTTTTTTTTAAATCAAAGCCAGAACTTTTTTATTTATCTTTTATTAATAGCAGTAGAAGAAGAAAAGGGTAATAAAGGATTGAAAGAGGAATACTTTTAGAAGAAAAGGGATAGTTTTTTATAACCAGGAAGTATCCTATTTTTAATTGAGTGTCCACAGTTTTGTAAATAGTAATTATAGTTTTCAAAGAAATTTAAAAAAAAGCTGTTAAAATAAACATTTAAATTAGAGATGAACTTTTATAAGGACATTTATTTATGTGTTTTGTGAAACAGTAACAAAAAAACAAACCATGGTAGGTATTCACAGTTTTTAATTGTTCTCTACAATACTTTTCTGTAAAGCTTTCAAATTTACTCTAATGAGGCAATCTGGCAAGTCAGTTTGCAAATTAAATTTCCAATTATTAATAATTGAATTCAGTTTGAAAAAAGAAATTTTACGATATGTGAATTTTCAGTGCTAGTTTGAAATTAAACAATTATAGCAGTTATAAGATTTTCAAAACTGAATGAATTTAAAAAAACGTGATTTTTTTTATTACAATATTTCGTGAAAAGCTTTCAAACTTATTATGTCAACCCTTTTGAATTCTGGACAGTTTGGAACAAATTTTTTAAAAGAGAAAAGTGTGAAGGCAGTTTAAATCAGAGAAGTATAGTAATCGATCTCAATAAATCATGTTAGGATAACAGTAATTAACAGAATGCATTTTAGATATAGCGATATCACTATATTCAGTTTTTAAACTTTTTTAGTTACATTGTTTTAATCCATACGAATTTTTACTTTAAAACACTAGCAATCATTGAGAGCCATAAGTATAGTGTGTCCCAAAACTCTAGCCGCACCTCAGAAGTTAAAAATTCTGATAGAATCAGACACTTGGTAAAAAGTGATTGTGACCATCGTATTCCTTATGTTTGAAACCCTCACATTATATGAAACTTTGTTAAGCAACTTAGCCATTCTATGCTTGTCAGTTTTAAATTTAAAAAAAGCGTTTAATTTGATTTGTTTTTTTCATATTTCACCATGTTACGTTCAATGCAGTTACTCCAAGTAATTCGATTTTGTAACGTTTTGTTTACCTTCTAATTTTTTGAAAAATGAATTTTTGCTAACTAAAATAGAATGGAAGCCAAACACTTATTTTATTCAGTTTGTTGCAAGAAGGCCACATAAAACATTTTAATCCGCTTTAAAACTTTTTTAATCTTACAAAAATGACAAATTTTAATTACAGCTAAAACCAGAACCCGTTCAGATTTATATTTTATTAATGATAAGCTATGGATGTGTGAGAGAGCGGATTTTTGAGGCAGCTTTTTTGTTATTTTCTTTTTTAGTAATAAATTAATGATGCAAGAGTTTGAAGTAAAGAAAAATAAAAAATGCTTTATTATTATGAAAATCACATAAATTCAGTTTTTAAGAAAAATCAAAATTTTGAATTTCGTTGTTGCAAATTTTTACAATTCTTAAAGATACAGTGTTGAAATAATGTAATTATTTCATAATTTTATATTTTGTAGTTACACATACCACTGTCAAAAACAACAAGTGAAGTCAGTTTGAAAAACTGTAAAAAAACATAGGTAGACTTTCAACTTCTTGATTGAGATTAAAAAGATGAAATAGAAGCTTTGATTCAACAATACTTTTTGCAGTTTATACAAAAACTTATAAAAAAACTTTTAAAAATGTCAGCCTTTCCAGTCAGCTTTTAAATAACATTTTTTCAAAATAATTGCGTAACTTTATTTCTGCTTTTAATCAAGCTAAAATCAGAACCCCCTTTTAAATTTATTTTTTTATTAATGAAAGCTATATGGGTGGGCTTAAAACTTTTATGAGCGGCTTTTTGTTGTTAGGGAATAATGATGTAAGATTTTTTCTGTAGCATAAAAAAAGTTTTTGTTTTGTTTCAATCACTCGCAGCGTAAAGTTTTTGGCATTCGAATTCTAGCGAAATGAAATTGTCCTACCACTTTCTATGAATTGCATTGTATTTTTTAGAGTTTGTAATAGTTATGCTAACGGCAGTTTAAATTTTTTATCCAATAGTTTGTTTATGTTCAGTTTTGATTCATCCAGTTCTTGCTGCTATCAGTTTTTTATTGTTATCTCAATCAACATTCTGCAATCTTAATTACAAATAATACCATGTTTAGTAGAAATCGTTTTTATCTTACTACCAGCATCTCGCTCTTTTTATCATTGTTTGAATCGCTTCAGTTTATTCCTAATTAGTAATGTTAAACGTTTAAACACCTTCATAAATTTTTTCTAAAACTCTCCATTGTCAGTTATTTAGTTTTTTGTCCGCAAGTTTTGATCACACAAGTAATGCCAAATTGGATTCGAAATATCAGTTTTTTTCCAAAACCTCTTTTTTACAATTGTCTCTGCGCTACAGTTTAATAATACTGTTACACATTTTACCACATTTAAAAGTTCAGTTTTAACCTCTTTATTTATTTTTATTACCCAGTTCCTATAATCGTATGTCATTTTATATCTCCCTCTCCATCTTTTTTTTTGAAACAAAACAAACATAAAAGATTGAAACTAATTTTATCTTCTAGCTTCTTTATAAAAGTGTGAATGTTAGCGTGGGAATAAATGAGAATCTATTTTTTCTCTTTTATATGTTTTTTTAATCCAAAAAATAGTAGGCGATTAAAGTAACTTTCAAAAAAAGAAGAAGTAAAATAAAAACCATAAAAAAGTATGTATGTGTTTTTATTCACAACATTTTTGAGTTCCTTTTTTTGAGATTGAATGATGAGATAATCTTCAAACATTTGTTTTGTTTATGTTATGAAAAATAAAAGTGTGAAAAAAATCATATGAGTTTTCATGTATCAGGTGTTTCTGGAAGTACTGAACTTTTTTTAACCTTGCCATTAGTTAATTTAAAATTATATTGCTGCACTTGATTCAGTTTATTTTAACCATGTCATACTGTGCAATTTTCGATATCTACCAGTTTTGTAAAGTGTTTTATACTTTTTTTAAAAATTAAGATTTTTTTTCTCACATTGATTTCAGTTTTTACTTTACCATTATCTTTTTCGAAAATGCAGTTATTCTTTATGCATTCACAACGTTTTTTAATAGATTCAAAATTTTAATACATTTGTTTCAGTTTATTTCGTTGTATGCTATACTGTGCAATTTACGATTTCTACCGATTTCAAGAAATATTTTTACATTGATTTCAGTTTTTTAACACATTGCCATTGTCTTAAGTTATATTTTTATTCTCAACATTTTTTGAGTTCCTTTTTATTGGGGATTGTATAATGAGATCAAAGATATTTTGTTTATTTTTGAAAGCAAAAGTATCATAAGAATTTTTGAATGCTAATTTATTACAGTTATATGAAACTTTTTAAGTTCAAATATTATTAACCTTCAATTTTTTGAGAGTCGATTTATATTTTCCATGATAATATTCATGTTAACAGTTTGTAATCTTTGCATTGGTGATACCGTTTTATTTTCATGCGTGTTTTCTTTTTGTATGTGATAAAAGTTTGCAGTTTATTTTGTGCGTAAATTTTATTACCAAATTTTATTCAAATACAAGGTGATACAGTTTTTTACCATCTTAGAAAAATTTTATATTTATGCATTTTTTAGCTAAAATAATAAAAGTGTGAAAAAAATTATATGAGAATTTGCGTATCAGATGTTATCGGAGCACAGTTTTTCCATCTGAAAATTTTAGGGGCCTTTCTAATAAATTAGTTTATAGTTTATTTTACAATACCAGATATTTTGCGATTTTTCAGTTTTTATTAATCGCAAGAAAGAGAGTACTGTTTTTTTCTAAAAATTTCAGAGTCTCTCTCTGTACATCTTTCAAAACCATGGAAAATCTCGACACAGTTTATTTCATTTATAGTTTTAGTTAATACATCTGTCATAATTTATTTTGCGCCAGTTTTTTAATCTATTGCAAAAATATTAAACAGAACTCTTTTTTGGTTTTCAAAGCAGCTTCTTTTTCAGTTAATTTGTTTTTTTTTTAAAGTTATCAGCAGATATTAGAATAATAATATTATCACGACGAAGTTGCTCAATTAGCAGTTTTTTAAGATGGTCATCAATGCATTGTTTTTGGTAGTTTTATATTTCTCAGTTAACGCTAATACAGTATTTTTTCAGAAATGTCTCTTGTTGCCGTTTTTTTAACGTAGTAGACCAGATTCTGTAAAATATTTTTTAGCGTTTAAAAATTTTTTGAGACTCAATTAATGACTTTCATATCTTTTGCAAAACCGCAAGACAATCATGTAAGAAGTGGCATTGCCTCAAACCGTTCTTTAAATAAAAAATTAAGGTTAAAAACAATGAATTTTTGTTTTCAAAAGAATTTTAAGGAGAAGATAACTCAAACAGTTTTGCATTTTTTAGTCTTATTTCAACACACATAATTTGGGTGTTTAAAAATTAACTAATGTAATTTTGCATTTTGCAATCACACATCCCGCCACATATCACGTATTCTTTTACATAAGCTTAAACCTTTCCGTAACCCCGATATTTCCTTGTTCGACGTAGTACTCTATCGCCTAACTCTGAACATTTCTTTTGTGTAATCACTTTGTCATTGTTAACAATTGTGTAGAAACAACCCTTGAAAATAAGCAATATTTTTTTGAGCTCTTGTTATTGTCATTCATTAATAATATGAAAAATATTACTGGTTATCAGTTAATTATAATATGTTTTTTAAAAACAAAAATATTAAGTTCAAGCATAAAACACAAAATTTTGTCATTTCGTTACTCAGTTATATTTCTTAGTATAATTACTCAATTTGTCATTGCTTTTTATTATTCATGAAAGTTATATTTGTACTTCTTAATTGTAAATTTAATGCTTGACTAGTTATTGTTAAGCATTGTAAAGAAGATCAGTTAAAAGGATTATACCATTGTTTGTGCAGTTTTTTCAGTTTTTGATAATTAAATAATTGATAGCCGGAGATATCAGTTCTCAAAATGATAATTAAACATGTATGGTCATCTTTTTGTTGCTAAACAACACATTTTTCAAAAAGCATTTTTTAGTCAATCATAGATGTGAACATACATTGAATCAAAGTGCAAAAAAGTGCATGAATTGTAGTGTATATTTATGCAACATTTTTTTGGATGTAAACGAGACGCAAAAAAAGTTGTAGCAAATTCGTCACATTCCAAATCTTGCTAAAAAAGTCTCTTAAAAAGTATTTTGCGTGACTTTTTTGAAGTCTAAGCACCAAAAGCTTTTTTTTTGGATTACGTTGCACTTTTTTCTTTTTTTACAAAACATTTTTAACACATTTTTAGCCACCTTGAATGAACTTTAAGATGTCATATTTAAAACATGTTTCACGGATTTTTAAAAGCACAGCTTTTTTGCCTCCAAAGTTATTCCATTTTTAAACCTCCAAAATACTTTCTTATGCTTTTCTCCTCCGTTCTCTTTTTCCTCCTATTTAAAAGCTTTTTTATCCATTTTTAACTACAACAACAAAAAAAGAAAGAAAGCTTTTTAAAGATGTTTTTATTTTTTTATGGCTTCTGAATTATAAATTACCTTCTTTTTTTTAAAAAAAAAGAAGGGATTAAAAACAGATATGAAACATTTTTAATAATACTCTGTTTTGTTTTTCAGTGTTTTAAATAATTAAAAAAACTATTAAAAACAATTAAACTTTTATTTCTTTAAATATAGAATTAAATAATAATAAACAAAAAAAATAAAGAATAAATTAATTTGAGTAAAACTTTTTTATGATTGTGTTTTTGAGTTAAAAGTGTTTTTTGTTTAACTATTTAATTAATGCTTTTTGTGGTGTTCTGTTTGATGGCAGTTAAAGGATAAATAAAAATAATAGAGATGGATAAAAGCAGGTTATTTATTTTAACACAATTGGGTGGGCTAATTTAAATTAAAGCTTTTTAAGTTTTAAAAAAAAGTTAAAATTGACAGATTTTTGCGTTTTCTTTGATGGTTTTCCTTTGGCAGTTAAATGATAAAAATAATTTCAAAAAAGTTTTTATGGAAAAAAGTTCACAGCTAGACTTGCATAGTGGTTCCCGGATAGAAACTTTCATTTAGCAAAAATTTTTTTTGAATATGCCTTTTCCACCTAACAGTTTTTCTAGAAATGGTTCATTAAAATTACAGCTTTTACGCTTTTAAACCACTTTCTTATAATTAAAACCAACATTGCATTGTATTCGCTAATGTACGGGCAGTTTTATTTATCAATTTGTTTAATAATCCAAAATAAACTTTAATATTTAATTTTTTTAAATGTTAGAACTTAAAAATTGTGATGGCAGGCAGTTAAACGATAATAAATAGAAAAGTAAGCTTTGTAATACCATTTTACTTTTTTTAAATTGCAGTTAAATAATAAACAAAAAAAAGAGAATCTTCACCTGGATAAAAGCAGCTTTAATAATTTTATAGCAATTGTTTGAGTTAATTGAAATTTCAGCTTTCCGTTTTTTTTGATATTAAAAATCTGATTTACAGACGTGTAAATTTATTTAATGGTGACAGTTTTTATGCAACACAAAAAGGTTCTGGCTATTACAGTTATGTTTTATGTTTTATTTTCATTTGTTTTTAAACATGATAGTTTTTCTCAAACCACTTAAATGATAAACAAAAAAATTAATGATAGTGTTTTCACTGGCAGGAAAATATTTTTGGCAGTTAATTTTGCTGATACATTCCTGAATACACAGTTTTAATTCGCGTAAGTATCTTTTCTATCTTGTTATAATTTTGTAGTAAGTTTCATCAAGCGTTTGTTTTTAACAGTTTTATTTATCTCATGGTTATGCCTTGTTAGCAGATTTTGAGTAGCAATATTGCCCACGCAGACAGTTTTCATCTAGTAAAAAAAGTAAAAGAGATTTTAAAAGTACCAGTTAAATTTCTTGATCTGTATAGCAACTCTTTTATTTTATCGGTTGTTTTTATTTTTTTTGATTCAATTAACGGTTTATGCTGTAACAGTTTTTTTTTCATAAACACAGTACCTTTCACGAGGTTCTTTGATGAGATTAGTGCTGATTTTGTTAATCTGAGAAAAGCAGTTAAATCATCGTAAAAGTAAATAACCAGTTATATATATTTTTTAATTAATTGTAGCATTACCTTTTATGATAGCCTCTTAGTGATATGCAGTTTTTTTTAGAAAAATTTGAATATAGATATATTAGTCTTGGACTAAAATGACACAGCTATGATTCAGATGACACAAGATAACAGTTAAACCTATTTTGTTCAACAAGACCAAGACGGTATTCAGTTTTTAATTACAGTTAATACAAATTCGTGGCAGTTTATAACATTTTTTAAGTTTTTTATTACTTTGGAAAATTTTTTTAACAAACTCAGTTGCTACAAATTTTTGCGCCTAATTAACTCCAAACAAACATGGCCTACAATTTCTTTTGTTGCTTTTCTATTTCCTCTTCTTTTAAAAAAACAATATGTTTATGACATTCAAGTAACACGCTTTTCACCAGTTTAAAAAAAGAATTTTTATGGTTTTTTTTAAAAATACAGTTCTCAACATTAATTATTATGATTCAGTTTTTGTACATATATTTCTTACCTCGTTTTTTCATTATCTACTTAATTAAAAATTCGCCTTAATTTTTCATTTGTTAAAAATACTCACCCACTGACTCATTCAGCAATTTTGATTCGTTTGAATGCTTAAAAACAACTTTCTTTTTCTGTTGTTGTTGCTTTCACCTAATTTGTTGTTTATGAAGCTAATTATAGTTTATGAAAAAAAGGATTACGTCAGAATGCGTGAAATTTGTAAAAAGCGGTGTTTAACACATTGAAATTGAAGATTTTTCAGTTTAAAAAATTTTATAAATCAATGCTGTTTTTGCTACGTTTCAGCTTTTACTTTTTTTATTATCGAAAATTTCTAAGATGACTTCACCGCAATTGTTTTTCCCTTGTAACGTAACTTTAAATTTTTGGATTAAAACTAGGTATTAGTTTTTGCTTGCAATAACAGTTTTATAAAAAATAAGCAAAGTTTTTGTAAAAGAGTTGTTTCAACAATATAATTATCCGTATGCATATGCGTATGTGGAATGCGTCGAAAATGCAGTTACTCTAAAGAATACAAATTTAAGTTTTAGCGTTTTTCGGACTTTTTTATGTTTTCGTGGTGTTCATTCTGAAACTTCAGTTTAAGCATAGATTTTTCAATAATTTTTTATACATATTTTCCTAAAACTTTTCCATTTCGCAATCGGTGCAAAGAACTGTTCATTCATCATCAGTTTTATTTTGCTTGAACTTTTTTTGTTCTTTTCAGTGCTAACTTTTTTTAAATAATGTTTAAAATTCGACAGTTTTTTGCACTGATTTTTTTTATTTAATTTACCTCTTACTTTTCAGTTTATTGCTTTATTCTTAGCAAAAAAGCAATATACTAAAACTTATGTGATGCATTGAATTCAGTGTTGTACCTTTAAATTTTTATTTTAAAACAGATTTAAATAGCTTCTTTTTTATTTGCTGTTTTATACAACTAAAGCAAAGCTTTTATTGTAAGAGCGTTGTTTTAATGCTATTAAAGGGATTGGACAGTTGTGAACATTTTAATTTAAATTTTTTTTTTGTAAAATTAATCTTCCTAATAATCATCCAATTTTTTTGGACAAAAATATCCTTCACAAATAAAGGCGTGTGAATTTCGTCTAAAATGCAGTTACTTTTCCAACATTTAAATTTAGCATTTTTTAGACTTCTTGCATTTGCTTGATTGTATTTTAACAGTTCTAGCACGATTTTTTTAATAAACATTTTTTTAACAGCATCCGCAATTCGTAATCATCAGTTTTATTTTGCTTGAACTTTTATTGTTCTTTTCAGTGCTAATTTTAAAATATTCTGTATAAAATACGGCAAAAAAGAACAGTTTTTTGCACCGTTTTTTTATTTCATTTACTTTTTAGTTTTCAGTTTATTGCTTTATTGTTAATGAACAAACAATAAACTAAAAATTATGCCATGCATTGATTTCAGTGTTGTACCTTTAAATTTTTGTAATAAAACCGATTTAAATTGTTTCTTAATTATTTGCAGTTTTATATAACTAAAGAAAATTTTTCTTGTAAGAGCGTTGTTTTAACGCTATAAAAGAAAACGGACGATTATAAACTTTTTTAATTTTAATATTTTTTTTGTAATTAATTTTCCTGGTGATCCAGTTTTACTGAATGTCCTTTATAAATGAAGGCGTGTGAATTTCATCAACAATGCAGTTACTTTTTCAGAAAATTTAAGTTTTAGCGGTTTTGGATTTTTTTTGTTTGCCTGGTTGTCTTTTGTAATTAACAGTCTAAGCATAACTTCTTCAATAATATATTTTATGAACTTTCCTAACAATGTCTAGAAGACATAAAGCTCGTCCATTTAATTTTTCCATCGTTTTTTTCTTAAGAAATTTGGTGGAACAGTTTTTTTATGGAATGTTCTAAAATCACCTTTTTTTTCATTCTTGTTAAATTCTTGCAAGCACGTCTTTATTGTCTACAGTTTTTAGTTGAACGCCCCCCCCCCCTTTTTTTTATTCCCTATTTTGAAATCTAACTTATTGCTACAAACTAATATTTAATTAATATTTTACTGTTTTTAATATACAAAAAAGAATGTTTTTAGTTCACATTATCTTTTAAATAGCAGTTTTTATTATTTTTGTTTTGCCTTTTGCAAAAAATTAGTTCTTGGGAATCAGTTGCTTGTTAAATTTCCATTTCAAGTTATAAACGCCTTTTTTATTATTCCAGTACTTCATAGTGCTTTCAATTAAAAGTAGAATCCAACTCATTACTACTAATTAATATTTAATTAATAACTTTTGCTGCTTTTAACATTTATAAAAAGAATATATTTTTTGTTATTTATCTTTACGCTATCTTTCAACCTTTTAAAAATAAACTTTCTATTTTGTGCACAAAAATGGCTTATGCTCTTTGTATTCTTCTTTTCCTTCTTTTTTGCCACATTTTTTTCTTCTCTTCATTAATTTCCGCTATAATTGTTTGCAGCTGAAAAAAGAAGCATATTTGAAAGAATATGAATGAATTACCCGTCACATTTCTTTTCTTTTCTTTCCCTTCTCTTTTTTATCATTATATTTTTATATAATATTCAAAGCAATTAGAATTAACAGTTAAAAAAAGTGAAAACCCCTTTAAAAGCCATAGACAGCCGGTTTGTGGATTGGCAGTTTCAATGAATATCGTTTAATATGCATATTTATCGCTTTAAAAATGGGAGTCTATAATTTGAGTTTCTTTTTTTTGAAGTAAAATATGTAGGATGTAAAGAAGAAGAAAAAAATTATAGAAGATATGTTGCATTTTAAATGTGGCAAAAAAAATTATATATGTAATACTAAGAGAAAAACATGGATAATTATGTGTTTTTTTGAGAAAACGTTTTTTCTTTAGGTTAATAGTTGTAAGGGTAAGGAAAGATTTTAAGCTTTAAAAAGAAGTAAACGTGGGCAGTGTTGTTAATGTTTTTAGTTTAATGTAATCTGTTAAAATATGTACGGTAGCGCATGGTTCTTGTTGTACGTCATGAGCCACCTGCAAATCAATTTTGCCAAATATTGCATCACTGTTCGAAAATAAAATGCAGTTACAGAAAAAACTACTTTTATTGTGCAGTCTAATTTCTGCTTTACATAACTTTAAGTTTTCTTTGACACTTTACATGACATTGTGTGTTTGCCGACAGTTTTTAAATTTTTCCTTCCGTTTTTGTAGACGTTTAAAACATCACTGGATGGGTTTGATCAAAGACACCACTTGACAGTTTAAATTAGCAGTAACAACACTTACACAGTTTCTACGATGTTGAATTTTTTTTATTCGATTTTTAATTTTTTTGCAGTTTTAAAACTTTTAATTAACGATCAAAAATAACCTTGAAATTTTTTTAATGTTGCGTAAAATACATATACATGTATAATTGCAACAATATCAGTTTAATATTATCAACTAAAAAATAATATAGTCATACAGCGTTGTTATACAACAAAAATCAACAATTGTTGTCAGTTTATAGGGTAGTAATAAGAATTTCATCGAAATGGCTTTATTTGATTTTAAAAAACACGCAGTTTAGAATAAAAACAAAAATTCTAACATGTTTTTTTAAATTTAGTTTTTGCTAAAAATGCAAAGCATTACATGATTTTCTACGTCAAAAACCACCACCTGCCATTTAATTTTTTAGTTCTGGTATCTGTTATAAATAGATTTTTTTATTACGCAGTTGCAACATTTTTAGAATCATAAACCCCCCTAATTTTATTATTATAAAAGCTTTGTCGTCAGTTATTTGACAGTAAAAATTTAGTTTAATTTTTTTTGTTACTTGTTCATACGTTTTTGAAAAAAAAGAAATAAATAAACAATGTAAAATTTCATTGACGAAAAAGATAATATGTACTCAATTTTAAAGCCTTAAAACATATGTGATACGTCAAAATTTAGCTTGGTTACAATCATTTATTAAGCTTAAAATTAAGTTTTTAGTTGATTATATTTTTAACGTTGCGCAAGATAGGGGTAAATAAAATGGTTTTCAAACCCAATATCAGTTTAACGCTATCTGCTAAAAATTACACTGTGGGTTGTTATATATGTAGGAATTAAAAAACAGCTGAAAAAGTTTAACATCCTAACATATTTTTTTTAAAAAAACCCAATGATTCATTTTTCAGTTTGTTACATTTATTCTTGCTTTTAAAAGTTAGTGTTTTGGCTAGAGTGTTTATACTACATGTATGTCAATAGCGGTATTGACATTAACCAGTTTAAAATTATATCACCTGACCCACACCTACAGCATCAGTTTAGAAATTTCCTAAAGAACAATTAGACACCAGTTTTTACTAAAAATGTATTTGAATTACCTATGTTTTTTAAGCTTTGGAAACATTTATTAAACTTACATTCAATTCTATCATATCATGTTTCAGTTTAAAAATTTCAAGTATTTTATATTGAAATAATAGCTAAACTATGACATATTTTGTTAAAAAAGGAGTTCCAGTTTCAAGTATTTTAACAATAATTTATTAAAATCAGTTTTAAATGATAAAATATATTAAAATTGTGTTATATTATGTTTTTAACAATTCAGTTGTTTTACATTAGTTTAAAATCACAACTTTACTATTATTCAGTTTGGAGGCTTATTTTTCTGTTGTATTCAGAGATTTTATAATTTTGGTTTTAATTGCGCAGTTTTAAATCAAAAAATGACATTTCCACCGGACAGTTTAAAAATAATAAAAAATATGGATAAACAGTTTCACCTATTTGTTTTTAGCCATTTTTCACTTCCGCGCAACATAGATAAAACATTGGCGTAATTGATGATAAAAAACATGAATTTTGAGATACGACATGATAACATTGTTTGCAGTTTGTTATTCTTATTTTTACTCGTCAACTATTGGGCGATAGTTTTAACTATAAGTGTATTGTATTGTTTTCCAGTTTGAAAAGCTTACTTGATTCACCTAAATTCTGACACACATTTTATTGTTTTAAAATTTAAACTATATAGTGGTATGCATCGAAACTTATTGTTTAATCGCAGTTTCAAACCTTGTTGCATTCTGCATCCCCAGTTTTTTTCAGAGCTTTAAAATTGTTAACTCTCAAGTGGCTCAGTTGTCTGTAAAAAAACTATAGCTTGTATCTCAACAAAAAAAGGTTGAATGACGCAATAAAAAAAAGAAAGATAAAAACACAAAAATAATTAGTAGATTTAATTTTTCAATAAAAAACACATTTTTTGCACGATTATTTTTTTTGTTTTTAAATTTACGCTTTAAAACAAAGATAAGATTAGATTCTTTTTTTCATGCTTGAAAAGATGCTGCTGACGTAACAAAAAAATTTTTTACTATCATTTCATCTGCTTTTATTTTTCTTCATCTTTCATTCAGTTTTTTAAAGATGAATGAAAATGCCTTAAGTCACTTTTTACTCATACTTTTTTTGTATGGCAGTTATAATGAGATGTTAATTGACTACGTAAAAAAACAACGTTAAAGAGAAGAAAAGAAGTCAAGTGATTAGCTTTTTTAAAATATGAATTAATTGCTTGTATTGTTATTATGTTTATTATTCTTTTTTATAGTATCGCGTGTGTGAAGAGAGAAGGGGGGTTAAAGTTTAGAATAATCTTTGGTTTTTAAATGCCATAGTTTCATAGATGGAAAATAAGCTTTTACAACAGTTTTCTTTAGAAACTTTAATCATGGTCAGTTTATTAACTATAAATAAAGTTTTACATTATTTAGTTACAAAGTTTTTAACCTTATAGTCGATATTTGCAGTTTTAAAATTATTTCAATTTCTGTCCTTTTAGAAGATATTACAGTTAATTAATATAAATTTTTTAAAAAAAAAAGTTTCTATTGAATTTTTTAAAAATATATTTTATCCAGATTTCTGTTTATTATAAATCTGGTCAGTTTAACAATATTTTATTCTTGCTACTGCAAACGTATTCCACATGCCAGTTAAATTAAACTACCATAGCATTGTTTTTTAGCTCTATTAATTTTTAAATAGCGAATTTGCAGTTAAAAAAGTATTTCAGTTTTTTTTCAGTGCTGTAGAAGCTAATTCTTTTTGAAAGAATTACATTTATTTACTACAGTTTTAGTTTAAATATAATAATTTTGCCCAACCACATTAAACATTATTTTGTGCATTTTTGTAAAAACTAATATTTTGTAAATCAAGTCAAAGGATTACCAGTTAAAGATAAATTTAAGTAATTTCTTTCAGCCATGTTATCCTTTATTTGTTCGATCAAATTTTGTTATGTATGCTATTAGAGCAGTATTCAGTTTAAAAATTACTACTTTATTATGTTAACATTATTATTACAACTGGTCAGCTAATTTAAACCATAGCTGTTTATTGCAGCTTCCTTATATTCCATCTCTAACACATTACAGTTACTTAAAATCTATTACTTTAGTGAACATTTACAATGTAAGACGTCCGCCGTGATTTCAGTTTAAACAAAATTACTCCCCATTTAACTTAACCCAAATAGCTCCAGACTTTTATTATTCTAAATTGCTTTAATAAAAGAGAGAGAAAAAAGAGTACGCTGAGATGTCATTTGAGAAATAAAGTCCAATTTAATATTCTTTGCTCGAAAAATACCTCATCCAAAGCGCAGTTTAAAAATTTTTTGTCATATTCTTAAACTGGTCAGTTTGAAAAAACTATTGCTTTACTAGCATTTTTTGTAAAAATTAGTAGTTTATATATCGAATAAATTTACGTGATTTCTTAACGCCCCTTATTAGTTTAGTTAAATCTAGTTTCAAAATGTATCCTTACCAGTTTAAAAATTCTCTGTTTTATTACCAATTCATTAACTATCTGTTTTACGGATGAAACTAATATATAATAATGTTTTATTAAACTAAATTAACTCAGAATGGTTTTATTCAATTACTGCATATTCTTTTTAGTTAAGTTAAATAATGTACAATGCCAAGTGTGATATCAGTTTTAAACAAAATTATACTCCCCATTTAAGTTAACCCAAATAGTCCCAGACTTTTATTATTCCAAATAATTGCTTTGATAAAAAAGCGAGAGAAAAAAAGAGTACGCAGATGTTTCATTTAAAATCTAAAGTCCAATTTAATATTCTTTGCTCAGAAAACAAACTTGACAATTTAAGTATCTACTATTTAAATTCAGACGTATTCAATTTTTTCTTTTTTCTCCCCACTCCTTCACTTTTTAATTCTATTAAAAATTTAATTAGAGACAATGATGCAATGCTCGAAAAAACTTACCCGAAACCCGAATATAGCAAAAAAATTAAAATCCGGCAGTTTCTAAGTTTAAGTAAGTGTTTGTTGTTTGACCTACTTCTTTTGATGAAACTCTACATATAATTATGTTTAGTCAGTTATTCCTTCCTTGTTTTTTTTATTTCTATTTTTAATTTTGTTATTTTTTGTCGCTTCTATTTTTTCTGTCAATTGTTTTTTGAAAAAATAGAAAAAGAGTCAATGTGCCAAATTTGGCAAAAATAAAAAAAAGAATGCAAATTTGACACTTTTTTGGCACATGCTTGGCTTGCATTTAGACAAACGTTGTTTTACTCTTGGAATATTTTTAATGATGAAACTCTCGAACGCAGTTTAAAATTTATTATGATAGTTTAAAATCCATGACATTTGTCATTAATAAATTTATCCATGTTTTTTGAAAGCCATTACCTATTTTTATTTTTCCAACAGATATAAGAAACTATCAGTTAAAAAATAACTTTGATACTTGGCTTTTGTTTAAAATTTTTTTAATCTATGCAGTTTCCCGTAAATAGATAACTTATAATCCACTATAATTTTTATGAACCAAATTTAACAGTTTACTTTAAAAAATTGATACCAATTTTTTTGACTCGAATATAATATTCGTCCAGTTTAATTTCAATAGAAGTTACAAGATATTATCAGTTATAAAAGCCAAATTTGACTTGTGTTTAGCTTTGTTAAATTATTTTCACTGGATACAGATAACGAATGCCAGTTAATATTTCATAATGTGTTTACTGAATCAGTTTGGTCATTTTCTGCGTTGAACTGATTCCTATTTTCAACATGGAGATATTTTATCCAGTTTAATTTCCACAATATCTCCCTTTATCACTTAAACAATATAGAAATTCAATACTTTTTTGGAAATATGTTTTGTCTCGTCAAAGCTTTTTGACCTTGCAGTTTAGTCTATGAAAGACTTAAAGCTGGCAGTTTAAAATATGTTTAATTTATATAAATCAGTTTGATTTTTTTCTTTATTTGAACTGATCTATTACATGATCCTTCAGTTTTATTTCCACAATAGCAACTGAAGGATCATGTAATAGATATTTTTATTATATTTTTCAAGCATATGTTTGAAATTATTTTAATAAAATCTTCTAAGAACATTGACAACACAGTTAAAAATTTCTAAAGCTTTTTTGGAGCAGCCTTACTTTTTTGACTTTAATAAACTGATCACTCTTTTTCTCGAGATGCGCCAAAAATAACACAGTTTCGATTTTATAGCATTTGTTTTTTTCATTTTTCAAAATTAACTGATTTTACTAAACATGCAGGGAAACATGAAAGAATTCAGTTTAATTATAGTAAAGAAAAGTGCCTGTGTTTTTTTAGCCATGAAAAAATTCAATCAATTCTATTTTCAAAACAGTTTCAAATTTTGACTAGCTTAATGTGTCGCTATGTCATCGCAGTTTATGGGGTATAAAATCTTCAGATTTCAGTTATAGATTTATTTTGTTTGCTTTTTTTATAAACAGTTTTTATCTCACTCCTTTATTTGGTCGATCCCTGTTTTTAGTGAAAAAAAGATGACGATCACTTTTATTCACACCACCACTTCACCAGTTTAATAAATCAAACATGGTACTTTTTTTGGCTTACATTTTGCTTTGACAAAAATTATCTAGCAGTTTACAATATACTTCCTCAATTAGTTGTTATCTTTTTCTTTAATGAGTTTGTCCCAGTTTTTTTTGTCAACCAAGTTGTTCGTTGTTCTTCTGATTCCAGTTTAAATATTTTGAATATTCTTGAACGAGTTTAGCTTTTTTCAACATTGCTTTATGCAGTTTTATTTCCACAAAAAGAAACAATATCCTGCCAGTTTCAAACATTAGATATAACACTTTTTTTGGCAAATATTTTACCCGGTTGGAATTTAGTTATCTGTCACAGTTGGCCTTTGGTATTTGTAATTCCAGTATAACAATTAAATCAAAATTTTTTCGCCAATTTTTATTTCTTTTTTATACAACACAGTTTTACAATTACAGTTTAAAAAGTCTTTTTTTGGCTCATGTTTTACTATGATGACATTTGGCCATAAATCTTCAGATGTTTCAATTTAAAATTTTGAATTTTCTTGAACGCGTTTTACCTTTTTTAAAACTAAATTGATCCCTGTTTTTTGCTTGTAAAAAAAACCCCCTCAGTTTTGAAAATTCAAAGTTATTTAGTTTGTTGACTTATGTTTTACCTTGTTGGCCCACTACAAGCCGCCACAATTTATTGTTTTTTTAACCTTCTTATAGCAGTTTAGAATTTTGTTCCGATTTTTTCGAACCAGTTTGACTTTCTTCAACAATGAATGAACGCCTGTATTTTGCCTGCTAATAGTTCCGTCGGCCAGTTTTGCTTTACTATGTGTTCAACATCAATACAAAATCTTACATCGATGTTTTTTAAAGAACTTATGGTTGCTTCGTTTAGTGTCGGGTAAAATTAATATCTCTGGTGAGCATCTCTTAATAATTCCTCCATTTTCTTCCTAGTCTTTATAGAACACCTAAAAAATGCCAGTTTAATATTCATTATAAATTATAGTTTGAAAATCTTTGTAGTTACTCAATCTCAATCTGTGCAGCTCAAGAATTGTGTCAGTTTAAAAAAAAACAGTTTTACTACTTTTTTGCTTATCTTTTATTTAGTTAAGTGTCCTTCAGGGTTTAGTTTTAGACAAATACTGGAAATCAGTTTTATTAATTTCTTTTGTTTCTGAACTATTTGATCTTTTCGATATAATTTGATTCCTAGTTTTTTCAAAAAAATCAGCCCCTACGACAATATTTACAGCAGTTTATAGAATTATTAAAATTTCTTTGTTGTCACATTTTTGTGTTTTTCAAATTTGCACATTTCAAAAAAATATCTTTTTGTCACCGGAAAAGGCATTCAAAAGCAGCAGCAGCTTTTTTTAAATATCAAATTTTTTATTGTTTTTTTTGTCACTGCTGTTAAAAATGAAAGTTATGTAAACAAACCATTCATTCATATTTTGGCACAAAACACTACAATAAGAAAAATTTTTGCTGAGAAAATTATTTCATATTTTTTTCATAAATACGCAACCTATATATTTTTTTGTGCATACATTTTTTTACTTTGTTTTACGCTAGCGAGCTCGCTCACACACCCCTTCATTGAATGCACTTTAAATCAAGCGCAGAAAAACTTTGCTTTTATATTTTTTTTATTTTGTTTATTGACCTTTTAATTTTAATATTTTTTTCCTTTTCTGATTATTATTATTATTACTTTGTAAAGAAAGAAAAGAAAAAGTTTTGAATTTTAGGTACAAATTTTTTTTTCATTAACTTTTTTGTAAAATTGGTTTTTGGAATCGGATGTACAAAAAATATAACGTTTTAGCAGAAATGTAGAGAGAAAGCGTCGAGACACTCAAGAGTAAAAATTTTATAGTGTGTTACATCAGATTTTTGTTAAAAGTTGTGTTTTTGAAAAATATAGACAGTTGACTACAATCTGGCAAGTGTGCGATAACTATGCATGACAGCCATTTTAAACTTTAAGGACATACTGTTCCTAATCCCAGTTTTATTTATATGCACAGACGATTAGAAAGAACAGTTGAGTGAAAAAGTTTTGTATCATTCATCATCAAATTTTCGTTAAAAATCATGTTTTTGAAAGACATAAACAGTTGTCAGTTGGCTACAGTCTCGTATTTGTGCCCTAACCATGTATGATAACGATAAAGAGCTTTATTACTCAAATGCTTCAAAAATCTCAGTTTTTATTTCTTTTAAAAGATTTTCTACAGTTTTTTGCTAATCAAAATGAAAAAGTGAACAGTTTAACGTAAAACTTTGTAAGGCTACATCAAATTTTTATTGGTGCTTGTAAAAAAATTCTATCAGTAAACTTTTTTTTTATAATAAGTTTTAATAATATTATTACACAAAAACATATTCCCCATAAATAAGAAATGAGCAGTTTGCTAAAAACGATATGATTTTTAGAGCCTCAGTTTCCATAAAAATAAGCCTACATTGTGAGCAGTTAGCTGATTGAATTCATTATTGGCAGATATTATCAATTCGTGATATTAATTGCTGTTTATCAGTTTTATCGCCTTTAAAGATTGCCAAAAATTGTCATAAATATATCAGATAGCTTTGCATACAGTTAAAAAATATGTAAGCATGTAGTTTACTAGCATTATTTCTTATAACTCTCCTTCGAACAGTTTTGTATAACTTTTACAAATAAATGTGCTCCTCAGTTTAAACAATCATTACGATATTATTGAACAAATTTAAACTTTTTTAAATTTGTTTAACTGATGTTTATTTTTTCTGAACATAAGACCTTTCAGTTTTACTTTCCTACCGAAAATAGAAAACGCATGCCAGTTTAAAAACCTTTTAAAATTTCCTTTATGCCACTTTTTTGCATGCCCTTTCACGTACATTTTTTACAAGATAAAAGTTCAAAATTAATTTGCAGTTCCGCATCGTCATTAATAACTCATTTTTTTGCTGTCTTTTAAAAAAAGTGTTTTATTTAAAAATTTATTTCCCTTTAAAGTACATAAACTTTTTTTACAATGATGCGTATTTTATGTCTTAAAAATCAGTACTTCCTGAAGCGTGTGAAACTCAGTTTTTTGATTAATATAGTTGCTGAAACAATCACTTCTGTTTCTGTAAATCTATTAGATTTCAGTTTTTCCCTTTAAGGTACATATATCTATAAATGACACACACATGCTTTGTGTTTTAAAGTACTGTATTTCCTTTTCAATGAGAACTTTCTGCTACAGTTTTTTAATTAACACTACATTTTTAAACGATGAAATCTGTTTCTAATGGTTCAGCCAGTTTTGTCTCCCGAAACAAGCATATTTAGTTCCCATAATCATCCATCCAGTTTTTTTCCCCTCACTTTGAAGCTTTCAAAACAACTATAGCAGACTCAACAAGAAAGGGCAATTGTGAGTCAGTCACTTTTTTTATTTTATTAATTAGTTAAATAAATTTAATTTTCACAAGAACATGCGGCCATTAAACAACAGTAGCAGCAGCAGAAGCAGCAGACCAAGAGCACTGCTGCTGCTTATGACAATGTGAGCATCAAAAACATTCTTTCTCTTTCCCGAGTAATTTGTTTTAGTTTAAAAAATACATATGTATCATTTCCTGCGTCATTTCCCTATTTATATGTGTCGTCTGTATAACGTTTTTATGTTTACCCATTTTATTGAAGTAAAGATTTCCCTCTTTTTACGAGAAGGTCTTTGTTGTGTTAATTAAATTAACTGTTTTTAATGGGGTTTAGATAAACAAATTTACGTATATGTATAGATTTTAGTAAGTGACGGGTTGTTGTAAATAGTCCTTTAAGATTTGTTTTAAAATGTATTGATATCTTTCATGAATTACTGAAAGCATGGGACCCTTATCAGTTAAGAAACTTATAGTTAAATTACAACACAGCCCAATCAAGAATGAACAGTTTTTTCATCTTAAAAATTAGTGAGTCGCTCATGCCAAGTCCTTGAAGGATATGAACGGTCAGTTTTTTATGCCCGTTTTTTTGGCTAAACAGTTTAACTTTTTAAATAATCCATTCAATAATATCATATTATGGACATTATTCAGTTATAGTATATATTGTTTTTAATAAAATACTGTTAGCCAAAAATTTGTATCTTTAAAAAATATTTTGTTATTGCAGTTTATATGTAGCATTTACCATGATAATAAATCATATCCAGTTTAACTTTTTTTTGTTCAACTTATGTGCATCATTGTTATCTAAACAACAATTCATTCATGCCAATCCAGTTTTATTTCTAAGCCAATAATTCAAGATTGAACATAATTTTAAAACTTTCTTTTTTTTGATTTACCATTACAGTATCCACGAGGGAGAAAAGCTTCAGTTTTTTTTTAAATTTCGCATTAAATTTTTTCGACGTTTCCAATCAGTTCCTTCCTCAATTCTGCTCAGTTCAATTAAAGCAACTTTTTTTTGCTGTATAAAGTCCCAAATGCCAGTTTACTAACACCCATAAACCTCTCCATTTCAGTTATTTGTCTGCTACAGTACCCTTCCCCCTTTAACTATTTCCTTGTTTTTTACTTCCCCTAAGAATCCAATATAAAACTTTTTTTTTCAGACCAACTTTTTGATTCTTTCAAACCCTCAATTTTTAATTCAAACTTTTTTTCTAGCTATCAAGCAAAAAAGAAAAGATTCAAAAAAGATAAAAAGTCAATTTTTAATAGATGTGGGAGTGTTCTTTGCTTCAGTTTCTTCTTCTTTTCAAAAAAAATTTATTTTTTAAATTGCTTGAACGCCTTTTTTCCGCATCTTCTTTTCTTTATTTTTTTTAAAAAAAACCATGCCATCTTTCTTCTTTATCTTCTCGTAAATAAAGAGCATTCAAATGAGCCACCAGAATAAAGAAAAGAAAAATTGAGATTAAGCTTGATAAAAATTGCCCTCAAGAAATACGAAGAAAAAAAGAAAAGAAGAAGATGACAACGGAAGCTGGGCGTCATTAAAAACTTTAAACGGTTTTTTTCTTTGACTTTGGATTTTTTTCTTCTATTTCTTTGATGGAAAAAGAATCTTGGAAGTTTCACATGAAATAAATAAAAAAAATTGTTTTGTTTTATTTTACTTTTTTCTTCTTAGAAAGAAAATAATTGGTTAAAATATTAAATAAGAAAGCAAGTAAAGTACATTGAGAAAATGAAAATGAAAAAAAGAAGAAAAAGTTTTTGTATTTTTGCGTGAGTCTTAATTTTCTTTTTATCGTGTGCTTCTTCGCATTATTGCTGCTACTTATTTGTCGTTTATTACAGTTTTTTACTTTGCCACAGTTTTCTAATTACCACCACAGTGTCCAAAAATCTTTCAAACTGTCAGTTTTTCCCTTCCTTTTTGTAATTTTTAAAGGGATAAATTTTAAGACATTATTAACTAGTTTAAATCCAATAATTTTCCTTCGAGGCCGAATTTTCAAGCTCAGTTTTTTTTTATTATTTTAAAAAAGGTCTTGGAAATTCAGTTAATTACTATTACAATAGTTTGTACCTTGTGCTCAGCTTTTGCTTTATAATTTTATACTAATTTTTGATAACATCAGTTTACCACAATTTTTACCGCAAACAGTTTGAAACCTGCTGTTTAGTGTTGCACATTTCTTATAATTTTCTCCTCCAGATATTCTTAATAAGTTAAAATTGAATAATTTTTCTATGTGAGCTGTCACTCAACCCTCCTCTCAGTTTCCTTTAGTTTTAGCAAACTTTTGTCATTACCATTTTAGAAACAAGGCTTTAGAATTACTGATTATCCTTTTGACCAGTTTACCTTCATACCCTACTTATTTCTACAGTATCCAAAATAATTAGTTTAAACCCAATAATTTTCCTAACAAGTAGGTTTTTTCATTACCTGTTCAAAAAGTGTGGTTGTCAGTTTTTTCTTCAATTTTTTTAAACAATTTTATTTTTTTTCAAACATAATACTTAGTTTACACAAATAATTCCCCGCACTGAAACCGACCATATTCCTCAATTTTCTTTATCTATAGCAACATTGTGTAATTTTTATTTTAAAAATTTTACAAAACTTTCTAGCTATTTCAACTTATTTCAGTTTTTCATTGCTACTACCTTGTTTATAAAGTTTGCCATTGCTTAATGTCAGTTTATTACTCTTTTTTATAATTTTGTGATATAACTTTTTTAATCAGACATTACTAATTTGTTTGAAATAAAAAGTTTCCTATGGGAAACCTAGCAATTTTCTTTAACCTCAAGTTCAGTTTTCTTTTTTTTTAGCAGAAACTTTTGTCATTTACTCTTGAGAAACAACTTTTTTACAAAAGTTTCTTTTTCCTTTAGTTCATATCACCACAGTTTTTTTATACCGCAAGGAAAGTTGCCGACAGTTTTTCTACTTTTTCACAATTTTAGGATATAAGTTTTCCAGCCAAATATTCGTTAATTAGTTAAGCAATTTTACCATAGGTACACCAACCAATCATTACATCCAGTTTTTTCTTTTTTAGCAAAAGTTTATGTCCACTTTAAAGAAACAACTTTTTTACCCAAATTTTTTCTGCGTTTAACTAAACTCAACTGAACACAGTTTTTTATTCACTACTGAATTGTTCCAAAATTTGCCTCCATTTTTTCCTTTCATACTTTTTCCCAATGTTAGGATATAAAATTTCTAACCAGACAACATTAATTAGTTTAAGCCTAATAACCTCAACACATATTCAGTTTTATCTTTGTTTTTTAGCTGAAAAATCTCATTGTCATTTACATTTAAAGAACAGCCTTTTCTCTCTTTATAAAACATTATTATTGTTATTATTATTAAATCATAATCACTTCCCCCTTTTCTCTTTTTTAAAACATTTCCGGATATGTTCAAAAAAGGGTTTTTTCCGGCATTAGACATTTCATATATTTATTTTCTTTCTCCCTCTTTTTTCTAGTATGAGATAATGATGTGACAAATAACTTCCATGCTTTTCAAGAAATATATATTTTTATTTGTGTCCTTTAAAAAAATAAACTTATTGTTACTTACTGATGATGATGTCCATTTTATTTTCTTGTCTGCTGCTGTCTTTTTTTATGGGGAAAAAGAGGCAATCCTTGTGGGAGGAAGTCAATATTTTAAGGTTTAATTTAGTAGCAAGTGTAGTATTCTAAAAAGTTTTTAACAAAGACCATTGACTAGATATTTTTAACCTTTTAAGTCATTATTATTAAAAATCTATTTTAGAGATTTTTTTCTCATTAAAAATGTTATGGCGTCATTTAGTCTCGTGGCGACAGGCTTTGTTTAATTCGTAACCGTTTATAGTTTTTTTGAAAAAGTTTTAATAGCTAAATTTGTTAATTGTCAGTTTAATTATTTTCAATGCTTATGCTAATTTAACAGTTTCCTTTAATTACTTTTAGTCTTTGGTCTTGCGTGGAAAATTTTATTGTCAGTTAAATTTTTTTTCCTATCACAACCTGCAGTTTTTAATATATATCTATTTAAAGCCTAATAATCTCCAATGTACCTTGCAAACTTTAATGTTTAATTTCTTCCATTTCACCCTTGACGCGAACCTTACGTAATGTAATGTACATCAACACTACAGTATTACGGTAATTGCTGATGTTTTCAGTGTTGCACTTTCTTTCTTTTTTAATTTCTATTTTCATTTTTCTTTCACCTTTACCTAAAAAAACATTGTATCCATTTTTGTAAAACCTCTTTTCTCTCTATAAAAAAAAGTTATTACACACAAACATACATTTTTTTTCATTCAAAAACATTCTTAAAATAATACCACAAAAATAATAAAGCTTTACTCTTTCAACCCACGTTAGTTGACATTTTTCTAAAAAAAAAGTTTTTATATTTTTCTTGCAGAAAAAATGTGCTTTTTTAGAGAGAGAAAGAAAGTAAATGATATTTATATGATTAATTTATTAAACATTTTTTACTTCTTGAGTAAAGTTTTTTTTCTACTTCGTGTCGTGACACGCCTATTTTTTTTCTTCTTCCGATTGAACTTTTTGCGCGTGTGAAAATTGCTAAAAAAACTTTTTTAATTTTTTTTCTTAATTTTTTAGATTTTTGTATGTTTTGAATCCATATGTCATAGAAAGAAAAAGTGTTTGAAAGCTGTTTAATTTATTTTTCTTTTCTTTAATTTAATATTTATTATTCTGTTTGGCAAGGTTTACAAGTATACAGTTTCATCTCAGCAAGAAATACCACAACACAGTTTAAAAATGTTTGATTCGTTGTCGCAGTTTGTGGCTGCTATTACATTGGGATTTATTATTATTGGATGTTTGGGAAATTTGTTGTCGCTGATGGCATTTTTGAATCATTTAACTTCAGTTAATACATTGTTGGCAGCTTTATCATTTGTTGATTTATGTTTGCTATTATTTGCAGTACCGGTGTTTGTTCTACCACATTTGGGGCTATGGTAAGTGTACTGTAACGCTATCATGCAGTTTCTTTAGTAATTTTCGCAAATCTAGAGCACCAATTTGCTTGCAGTTTTATTCAATAGTCTCTTTTTCGTGCAATCAATTTTTTTATAGTATTTTTTTGAGAAACTCCTTCTGCCAGTTTTAACCCCAAAATTTTTTCTAAGATTTTTAGTGTACAGTACACGTTAAGTGTACTGTACACTAAAATACAAATTTTTTTGAATAGCTTGTTAAAGGGGCTGTAATTGATTCCAGTTTTATTAAACTTACCATTTTTTCTTCGCGCAGTATACATCAAATAATTGTTCTAAATTTGGTGCGCAAAATCTTTCATATTTGTTAAATATAATTTATTTACTGACAGTTTTAACCCCCTTAATTTCCTCATTTCAGGATTGACACCAACTCCCAAAATGAATACTACACATATATGCTAAATTATGTATATCCAGTAAATTTAATTATGCAAACATGCTCAATTTACATCATGGTCTTAATTACTATGGAACGATGGACAGCTGTCTGCCGCCCTCTACAAGTTCGAATTTGGTGCACCCCCAGAACATCTCGCTACGGGCTAGGTGTTATTGTCCTCTTTGCAGTTTCATACAATCTTGTAAGATTTTGGGAATATTCAATGCATCATTCCACTGATGGCTATGTCTATCAACGACATCTTCGTGACTTTGAAACACATCCATATTATATGGTTGGATATTATACTGGTCTCTACCTCTTAACACATTTCCTTATCCCCTTTGGAGTTATCATTGTTATGAATGGACATGTTTGTAAATCAATAATTAAACTTCGACGAGCTCGAGAAATGTTAACTCGACAACAGCAGCGAGAACAATCGACAACAATGATGTTGTTAATTGTAACCCTCATTTTTGCAATTTCAAATACCCTTCCATTTTTGTTAAATTTGGCAGAATGTTTTAATCCTAATTTATTTTCTGATGAATCCACCCAATGGTATGCATATCAGTTGAATGATTTATCAAATTTGTTGGTGGTCTTTAATTCTTCGACTACATTTATTATTTATTTGGGCTTTAGTGAAAAGTATCGTCAAACTGCAATGAGAGTTTTATTGTAAGTTTATTTTTTTTCTAATGCAATGGCTGGAAGCAGTTTAATGAAGAAAAAGAAAAAAGATTAAATACAGTTTTAAGATCTCTTGATAATGAAAATCGCAGTTTTAAAATAGTTTAATTTTTCGATAAAATGTAGTATTCCTGTTTTATAGCAAAGGGCATTAGCATGCGTGAAAGTGCAGGATTCATTCTGTGATGAATGCGGCTACTTTGAAAAACAGTTTTGCAGTTTTAAAAATGTTTAAATCGCATTTTTCAAGCCATAAGGGCTTTTCCAACAGTAAGAAGAATCCACTTTTTGTCTATTTTTAATTAACTTTGTTATGTCATCCATGCGCCTAAAAAATTAAAAAACTTTTTACTAAACATTTTTAAAAGATCCAGTAATTGTGATGGCTTGGAATACAGTTTCAAAAGCTGTTAAAATCGACAATGAAGTTTTTTAAATTAGCTTTTACTTTCGCCAAAATTAATAAGTAATAAGAAGTCAATCGAAATTCAGTTTTTGTCTATTTTTATTCGACTTTGCCTTGTTCTCCAATCTCCATGCTTTCACAGTTTTCAAAATTACAAAAACGTTTTCGCAAAAAGCTATCGTAACTTAAACCATTTACCACTATAAATCTTGCTACAGTTTTCTTTTTTTATCCCTGCATATACATGCAGCATCAAACTTTAAACTTGTTTCAAAATCAATCTAAAATGGAATACAGTTTTAAACGAGTTGAGTTTTACAATATCACAGTTTTTGAACTAAGAGCTTCCAAACAGTGCTTTCCAGTTTTTGAGGTATTCGTATTAATTTTGTCCTAATTGTTTGGCGGCAACAGTTTTATAAACTACCGTAACTTAAGCCTACTACTTGTGCCACAACACCATACCACAATTTTATTTCAAAGAAATTTATTTTCTTATGCATGCATTCTGTTTCCTTTACACCCTTTTTATCAAACATCTTTAACCTTTTTAAACATTACAGAAAAAATCTTTCTGTACATTTTAAATTCAGCAGTGCCAAAGAAGGAAGTAAAAAAACCACACACTTTAATTGATATAAAAATGTAGTATATACGGTTTTTTTATTTAATTCTGACTACACAAAGGCTATACTTTTCTTTTTTATTTTCAAGCTGTAAGAAGAAGCAATACACACATACCCATAGCTAAATACAAACACACGCGTTTTACCCAGTATAATGCCAGTCATTTACTTAATGTTAAATGAAAAAAAGAATCTCAGTAAAATATGCATCACTCTTTTTTTTTCTCTCTCATGAAAATACATAATTGCTTTAAAAGAAAAATGCGCAGTTTAATGAAGGCACTTTTAAAAATTGTTTAAAAAACGTTTTTTTTTTAATTTTCTAAACTTTTTAGTCTTTTGATTAAAAAATTACGATTAGTCAGTTTGGGAAGCTTTAAAAAAAGTAGTTGTGGTTAGACACAAAGCTTGTAAAACGAATAAGACAGTTAGTATTTTGAAATGAGTTTAAGGAATATTGCATTATTACAGTTAATAATTTAACTCAAAAAGCAATGCAACGATTTACAGTTAAAACGTAAAAACAACAAAAGTTTAAATTTTAAATATACAGTTAACAGCTACTTTTTGTATCTTTTTATTCTTTGCAGTTTAAATTAGGATATATAATAATAGCGATGCCAGTTTAAATAGATAAACCTTAATTTTGTAACAGTGTTACCCAGATTAATGGCATTTTATATCGTTTTCGTAAGCTATCAAGTGAATAAATTACTACTCAGTTAAATGAAAAACAAAAATAAATTAATAAATCAAAATTATTTCAAGAACATTTTTATCTAAATTAATTTCTTATCTTTTTTCAGTGGCTGCTGCATTACCTTCCCAAAAGATGTCAAATACAATTCCCTTGCCTCTCGGACACATTCAGTTCGACTCAATTCATCCATTTATCGAAATTCACTTCGAGATTCATGTCATATGAAAAATTCTTCTTCACAAGAACTTTTCCTTCGACCACTTTGCCGAACTGAAAGAGCTGCCTCTGAATACAATGAAAGAATTAAACGTTCTCCAACAACCGGAACTGCAAGTAGTAACAAGCTTTCACCCATGGCTTTAACCCCCAGCTCCCTGCCACAAAGCTCTCTATCAAGTCGAAAAGAATTTACTAATGCTTCAACAAGATCTTTTTCACCTAGTCTGCTAGAAAAAAGGTGCAATGCAAAACAAATAACAAAACCATGTCAACCAAAAAAATCTTATCGACAACAATCTACGCCAATCCCTGCAGGAGGTGATCCTTCAAAATCATTGAAAATTGTAGATCAGCGAAGAATGTCTGATAATCCACAATGTTTATCACGTTCTGCAACACCAGTCAGTATTTTAACGTTGAAGAACTCTTCAATGGAAAGACTGGATGCTTGTGGCACAAATTGGTCTGATACAGATTCAAATGTTCCGTCTGTGATAGTGACATTGTTGAAAGATGACAAAGTTATGGAGAGTGCAAATTAATTTATAAGATGTTTTTTGATCTCATTTTTTCTAATGCGTGTTCTATTTATTTAAATGTTTCAAACTTGTTTGTAATTACTTGTAGTTGAAGATAGTTTAAAAGCAATAAAAATTAATAAACTTACAAAAATAATATTCACTGCAAAAAGTTATAGTTATTAATTTTATAAAATTCAATGTTCACAAAATACTGTATAAAATTTCTCGTGCATCAGGAAATTATTATGCTTTCCATTTTCTTAAAAATTGTACAATAAGAGATTGTGTTTTTTGTACAAAAAATATTGGATAAAAAATGAAGTTTAGGGCAGTCAGTTAAATTAAACAAATATTCCTACAGTTTACAGTTAAAGATAATGCAATCACAGAAAGAAATATGAAACCGTTGGTAGACTGTTTTCAAAAAATAATTAGGGCTTCAAAAACTCACCCAATTTTAATGAAAATTAATGTGGAAACAGTTTAGTCAATGTTTATCTCGTTCGGTAACTCCGGGCAGTATTTTAACGTCAAAGAATTGTTCTTTGCATTGAATGGATTCATATGATGTATTAGACATGATTCGATACAGATTCAAATGTACCATCTGTGATAGTGACATTGCTGAAAGATGACAAAGTTATATAAAGTTCAAATTAGTTGATCTCATTATTTTCTTACGCGTGTTAAATTTTAATATTTCAGTTTTGTTTGTAATTATTTGTAGTGGAAAGATATTTTAAAAGCGATAAAAATTATTAAATTTTAAAAAAGTACATCCAATTTCCAAGCAGTTATATCTTTTAGTTTTATAAAAAATTTAAATTTCGATGTATACCATAAATTATTCTGGGCAGTTTCTAAAAAATTTAAAATTTTCAAACAAAGAATTTGAATCTGAGCTTGATACGCCAGTTAAAAAAAAACATGAATCAATTACAGCTTACAACCAGTAACTTTTAAAAAAAAACTATTAAAGCTGATGCAATTACAGAAAAATAAAGAAAATTATGAGGAAAAATATGTATCAAACTTTTGTGAAATAAATCTTGGAACAGTTTAGCCAATGATTATCAAGTTCCTTAACGTCCTGTCAGTTTTTAATTCTTTAAGAGGCAAAATTAATGGTGTAGCAATGTTGGTGGCAGAAATAAGATCCTAATGTTCCATCTGTGATAGTAACATTATTGAAAGATGACAAATTTATGGAAAGTGCAAATTAATTTGTAATATATTTTTGGTCTCATTTTTTCCTATGCGTACTTTTTGTTTAAATGTTTCAATCTTGTTCGTAATTACTTGTAATTGAAGATAGTTTAAAAGCAACCAATTTTATAAAAAAACATTACGCAAAACCAGTTTTAGTTTTTGTTTTTAATAGCAAGATATCGTTTATGTGTTTATTAAAAATCATATTCTTCAGTTTCTATAAAACTAACTTTTAAAAAAATCAGTTACAAAACCATTGTAAAAAAGTAAGCAGTTATAATAAATGCATATTGACAACAATCTACACCAAATCCACGATAGTTAAATTTTAAACTTTAACGATTTTGCATTGAAAAAAGCACACAAATTTTTTTTCCTTTTTTGCTGCCAGGACAGTTCATAAGGCGTTCGACGCAGTTTCTATAAAAACCGTACGATATATAATTTAGAAAGTGTGTTTTTTAACAAAAAAATATTAGATAAAAAAAATCAAGTTATGGACATTCAGTTAAAAATTAACTACCTGACAGTTTTAAAAAAAATTAGTTTCTTAGAAAGTGTATCACTCTTTAATGACTTGGATTTAAATAGGGCAATCATAGTTTTTCTTTTATTGCAATGTCAGTTAGCATTTTAACACTTAAAAATTCGTCGATGGAAAGATTGGATTTTGGCCCGACAAGAATTCCATGTTCCATCGGTGATAGTGGCATTGCTGAAAGATGTAAAAGTTATAGAAAATGCAAATTAGATTTAAATTATTTGTGTTTTTTCAGTATTACATTTCGGTTATGTTTGTAATTACTTCTAGTGTTTCCATTGAAGGGTTCTTCAATGGAAACACTTGATGCATCTGGTACAAATTGGTCAGATACAGATTCGATTGCTCATCTTGTGATTGTGACAACAAATTAATTTAAAAAACGTTTTTTGATTTCATAATGCGTGTTTTATATTAAGTATGAATGTAATTAATTATTTGAAAAGCAGTAAATTCATAGATTTAAAAACAATCACACTGTAAGGTCCGGTATAATATTTGGATTTCATAGAATTTTGCGTTAACAAAATACCATTTGTAGTTCCGTGCAACCCCGGAAATGATGGTTCACAATTTCTAATTTGCGATAAAAATAAAAAGTTTTTGTTAAACAATATTTAATGAAGAAAAAGAAACTTTACTCTTATCAGTTAAATTAAATTGAGTACAGTTTGCAATCAATAATTTTCGAAAAATTTTTAAAGATGATGCAACCACCAAGAAAACATGATGAAAGGTTTTAACAAAATTAGTTTTTTAAAAAACTTGTTATATTTTAATAGAAACTTAAGTAAAAACAGTTTAATTAAAGTTCGTCTCTTTCCGTGACAAATATTCGCGTTTTAACTCTCAAACGATCATCAATATAAAGACTGGATTTAAGTTGTAGTAATGCTGGGGATACAACATGGTCAGATACAGAACAAAGTTATAGAAAAGGTAAAGATGAAATGAATTTTGGGTTATCTGTTGTTTCCAATGGCAAGCAGTTACATAAAATATTAGTGTGTTATTGCTTACAGAAAATTTTTATTTCATGGAAAACAGTTTGGAAAAGTTTTTTTTGGAATGATTAAAATAATTACAGCTCATAATAAAAAATTAAAACAAAATACAGATGATCTGAAAAACAGTTTTTTAAAAATTTATCACGCTTTGCTTAACTATTACAATTAATTGCTTTTCATTGTGTTTTTTTAAGAAATATGGCACTACAGTTTAAATAAAAGCTTTTAAATTTTAATTCATGCAGTTGTAAAACAAAAGCTAAAGCTGCTGTTGAAGCAATCATTCATGTTTTCTTTTATGCTATATAGAGTCATACGACAATATGTTTTTTCGTTCACATTAAACTCTGAGATTTTATCTAGAACTTTATTTAATTACTATTTATATGGTGCAGTTTAATTTCATATGTCATTAACATAATTAACACTAATTTTAACAAATGATTTATAAAAATATTATTTCATTTTAAAATTCCTTGACACAGTTTTGATTTTAAAATTAGCAAGTGCATTTTTTTAAATTTTGTAGAATACAACCAACTGTTCATACAGTTTTTGATTTTAATAAAATATTTAAACCACGTCCACAATGTAAGCCTTTATTTAGATATTGCCGGAATAAAAGTAGTTGGTTTTGGAATAACATATTAAATGTTGTTTATATAAAGTTTACACAATGATAAAAATCGGGCTATTTCTGAAAGCTACACAGGGGATTCAAACAGTTTGACAATAAAAATAATTGTTTTTTATCATCAGTAAAATCTACAAATTTTTTAAAAAGAATAAGTTTCAAAAATTTTTTCTAATAGAAGTTTTTTTTTATTATACAATAAGTTCTGGATTGTGATAAAAAAAATATCAAATTTTATCTAGATATTGCCGGAATAAAAGTTGTTGGCTTTGGGATAACAGAAACTTTTGAAGGTACAGATGTTGCTCCAAACGTATTAAAAATAATTTTTCGATAACTACTCATTAGAAGCATTGCACAGATTGGATTAATTGCAGATGACCACACAGTTAAAAACCAAACAGGAATATCAGATTGTGAAAAAATTGGAGTTTGAAGCCATTGTGCAAGATTCGTTAGTATCATTGGAATAACATTTGTCACAAATGGAATTGCTGCCTAAAAACAAGAAATCAGTTTAGTTTTTTTTTTGAAAATTTTTGACGGAACAGCTCCAACAGTCTTATTTACTCTTCTCTGCGCTTTTTATTACAAGATATGGTATTTTTTCAAAAATAAATCTCATTTGAAGTTGTCAGTTTGAGCAAAACAACTGTCTTATTCGTTGAAAAAAAAATTCTTTTCTATTAAAAAATTAAAACTGCTTGATTGAATATTATTGAGGGTATGTTTTTGCAAACGTAAGTGCAATATTTAAAATTAAGTAAAAACTGAACGCAAAGTCAGTTTGAGCAAAACAACTATTATAAACTGCATCACTGTAAATTTTAATACATTGATCGTAATTATATTTTCGTTTGTTGTTTAACAAAACGCTATCAACATTAATTCTGTTTTTACTTAATTCGTATTATAACGTTTACTTGTGAAAAAAAATTTTCATTCAGTTAAAAGATTTTTTGTTTCAGCTAGTTGCTGTCATTATTACAAATAAATAAATTATTATTGTAGTAATTGAAATCAGTTTAATTTTGCAAAAAAAAATTTTTAACTATGATCTTATTCAATTAGAGAAAGAGAGTCTTCAACAGTTTTGCTTTTAAAATATACGTTTTTAATTGCAAGCATGATCATCTTTTCAGTTAAAACATTATTGATACTATTTCCAAACGTTTCGTAAAATAAGTTTAATTGTATTAAATTAAAACAATGAAAACTCGTAAAGATATTCTAATATATATATATTTTTTGCAATGAAAAAAATGATATTTTTAATTGATTAATGAAAAGCAATTGACATTTTGCGTTCAGTTTTTACTTAATTTTAAATATTGCACTTACGTTTGCAAAAACATACCCTCAATAATATTCAATCAAGCAGTTTTAATTTTTTAATAGAAAAGAATTTTTTTTTCAACGAATAAGACAGTTTTAGCATTAATTATATTTATTTCTGGCATATTTCTAGCAAATGATGATGGCAGTTAAAATTTCATTGATACACATTGATTTTTAACAGTTAAAAATCACTTAATTGTACGAACAAAATTTTATTCATCTGTTTTTGACGTTTTGGAGTTTTAGAAGATATGCTCATTTGAAAGACTTTAGCGTATATCGTGAATGAATTATATGGCATTTAAAGTTACATTTAATAGCGCAGTTCTACATGTTAGAAAAAAAATTATATAATTTATGATAATTATACATAAACGACTTTAACAGTTATTCAAGCTTATAAACGACTGCTTACATCGCAATTTATATCACTTTTAGCTGTTTGTAATTAGGAAAGGAATTTAACATTAATCAGTTTAAAATTTCATTATCCATTGGCGTTAATAAACAGTTAAAAATTACTTACTTGTACAAAAAGAATTTTATTCATCTGCTTTTGCAGCTTCAACGTTTTTGAAGACATGCTCATTTGCAGCACTTTTAGTCGATGCACAACACATACACTACAAAATATTATTATCCCATATGTAATTATATAAAAAATACCAGGAATAATTGCCGGTTGAGAATATCGCGATGCAGGTGTAGCAACAAATTTCGGAGATTTTCCATCCACGAAAAGCCATGGATTTGTTTGAAATAAAATATTTTCATAATAATCGAGCCTATCATCTGGCCATAGCCTTGTGCTTCGAAAATAAAACATCCAAGATGGAAATATAAAACAAAAAATACAAAGTATCCCGAGATGAAAGTAATTCAGTTTTCGATTGTGGCATACTGCTAGATATCGATAGATGTAGTGGAGGGGAATAATACTAACAGCAGCATAGACGAAGAACGTGACAGTTGTGGTGCCGAATAATGTGACGTATAATGGAAGATAGTAGCCAAGACTGATTTCATCAATTAGATTGTAGTATATTCCATTTGCAGATATTGCTGTCTAAAAATGAAGGTAATTTAAACACAGTTTTTACTTAAAAATGACAGAGAGTAGTTCAGAAACCAGCTTCTAATAGTGTTAAAACAGTTATAACTTATTTAACCTCACACATATAATCGACAGTTTTTGAATTTCAAGCTATATTTCTGTGCTAAACTTGGTGCACAAAGAATTGGTCAGTTTCGTAATTACATTAACATGTCTTACAGTGGTACTCCCTTATCTTTTATGAGTTAATAAAAATTTTAATTATTCCTTTTGCCACATTTTTGACACAAATTGTTCCCCTGTTTTATTGCTTCCTTTTTACTTATTTATGCACAGCCGGGCAAAATACCATCTATTTTTCCACCGATTGATCCCAGTTTTTTTTAATACCACACAAATGTTCCCCATTTTTATTTAACTTACTCTTTTCTTTCTTGTGCAGCAGGATAAAATACAATAAATGCGCCAGAAATTTGCCGCAGTTTTTAAACGTGTGAAATTTCTATCGGTCAAATATTTCAAAAAAATAACGCATTCATGGTAAAAATGCAAATACAGTTTAACAATATATTTCTTTTCATTGTGTCAGTTTTAAAATCTTTTCCTTTTTTATTTTGATTTAAAAAAAGATACATAAAACAGCATAGAAGCATTCCCCAGCCAGTTAAAAAGCTGAATAGCTTGCATAAGTGTTCGTAGTCATCGCAGTTTTCTTAATATAGCATCAATCTGGTTTTAACATTCAACATAGCAATTATTTTTAGAAAAAAATGCTACTTTCAGTTAATCAAGATTTAATTATGAGAAACTTCCAACAGTTTAATGGTTGTACAAACTTGACTGAAGAATTATCGTCATATGTCAGTTAAATAGAAAAAAAGCATAGAAACAAGCTCAGTTAAAATGCTGTTTAGCTCGCATAAGTCAGATGATCCAGACCTGTCGTTCGCAGTTTTAATGGTGGACCATAACCTAATGTTTTTCCCTACAAGCGAAAACTATCAAAGAGGTATACCAGGGTTTTAAAATATCGAATTTTATGCTGCGTGAGATTTGGACAATCCCAAGTTCTCTAAGCAACATGTGTTGCAGTTTTAAAAGCATGTTAAAAAAATTTCGCAAAATATTTAAGAAATATCGAATTATTACAATCCAACCAGTTTTTTAAAATTTTTCCTACATTGCTGCAAAATGTATTTAAGCTTAATCAATAGTGTAGCGAGTAGTATCCACGTCGCAGTTTTAAAAACTTAAATTTATAAATTTAGCAAAAAATGCTATTTTACTTTTCTTTCATCGAGCAGTTTCTCAATTTTTCTGATTTTTTAAGTATGAATCAAGATCAGGGACGAGCGGAATTCCGTTCCGGATTCCGTTTTTAGCGAAATTCCGCTCTTTTTATGGATTCCGTTCCGTACCGGTCGTTCCGGAATCAAGTTCTTAAATACATGCCAAAGGTGGACCAAAACAAAATTTCGTTTTTTTGCAATTCCGTTCCGGTCCCACGGAATCGAGTTTCATTCCGTTCAGGTGTAAAAATATTGATTCCACCTGTCCTTGATCAAGATGCAGTTTTAAAAATTAAAATTTATGAGAGCTTTACAGCCTAAAGTTTTGTTTAAACATTTAAAAATGTAGGTACATCACAGTTTAATCTAATATCTAATTTTTAAAACTAATAATAGAACTTACAGTTTGAAATGCTACAACCGTAATAGAAACCGCTAAATCCATAAATATTGTAATTGCCAGTACTCGTTTATATGGTTGCAAAGCTTTTTTTGTATGTCGAGCAACGAGCCAAGCCAGCGTTAGATTTGCAATAACTGCAACACTTCGAGCAACCCACATATTAATTATTTTTATTTGACGCATTTGTGGATTTGCAAAACTCATTGTTTGGAAGTGTTTAGTAAAGTACCAGACAACTATGAACAGTTAAAATCTGTAAAGAAAAAAACTACAGTTAAATGCAAAAATTAGGAAAGGTTTACAGTAACAAAAAACGCGTGAAATAAAATCATATAAAAAAGTGAGTAATAAAATTATTTTAAAAAAGTCATGAGAGAAGAGAATACACCTACTGGTCATAAAATTGCAGTTAATAGAATTTTATAAAAAGCGTATTTCTCATACTTTGTCATCACCATACAAAAGTTAAAATTATCAACAGAGAACAGATGAAACATGATTATCAGTTTTACCATGGTACCAGTGAATTGCCAATCAAATGGAAATCAATAGCAAAAGCAAGTGTTCAAAAATTGCAGTTTTAAAATTTAATTAAACCAAGTAAAGCAATGTCAACAAGAATGGATAAAATATTTAAAAAAACCATATGTAAAATAGTGTTCAGTAAAATAATAAAACAATTTTTAAGTGTTGCAAATTAAAAAAACGTACTTGAAACCCAGTCTTTTATCATTCAAAATTTTCTTTATCAAATCTTTATGAAAAGGCATTACAGTGTTTAAATAAAATAAGATTTAAAACATTGAGAAAAAATCCTTATTTAGAAAGGTCAGTTTTACAACAAAATACTGGTAAGATTTGTACTCAATTTTTAGTATATTTAATAATTTGTAAAACTTTGTGTGTCAAACATTTATGAAACTCAACGCACTTCTTTTCATCTTTCAAAGAGATTGATGAAACAGTTTAAAACCTATTAAATCCCAAATCAAAGCAAACTAAAGCCAGTTTTTTTAATGACAAAAACAAATGCAGTCAAAAGAAAATAATAGTATTTGTAAAAATACAGTGATTTTAGCTAAATAATCAAAAAATATTATTGAAAGCAGAATTATTATCTCTCTTTCAAAATTTTTAAAGCACAAAGGAAATGCGTTCATTTTTCTTTTACAATTATTTAAGGGCAAAATAATGATTAATAAAATACAACCAACGCAAATACTACAAAGGATGTTACAGTAATTTAGAGTAAAATATGCCAGTAGGTCCATGACTCTGACAGTTTTATAAAAGTTATTTTGAAGTTACAGAATGCAGTTTACTTTTTATGTTTTATTTTAAATAAAAAAACAATATGGACAATTAAAAAAATGTTAAATATCTTTTTCTTCGTTTGTTAAAATTCTCTGAAGCAAAGTAATGTTTAATTCGGTTATCATAAAAAAAAACTACAGTCACCTAATGACCGAACGTGACAGTTTTAGTTTTAAAAATTCCAAGAAAAAAAAATACAGTTAAATTATACAATGCAATTGAAACATTTTGTATTACGGTGAAACAAAATTCAATATTTTCAACTCAGCAGTTTAGTAGTAAAAAAATTATCAAAGAATATATGAAACCTAATTGAATATTAATTTGAGTCGCTAAAACGTAGGATACAAATGTCCCCAGTTTTCTACACTTAATGTAAATTACGGTAATTCGGTAGTTTTTTAAATTACAAAGAAAATGCGATCACTTTTGCAATTTTTTTAATAGCATACTAATGATTAGTAATACCACCAACACAAAAACTTCAAAAAGGTTACAGTAATATGCAGTTAGATATTCCAAATGGTTTATGAAGTTAGCAGTATTTTTAAAGAAGAAAACTTTTTGAGATTCGTGAAAGATAAAGTCTTCAAAAAAAATTATCTGGAATCTTCAGTTCAGTTTTAAATAACTCAAATTGAAGTTTTGAGCAAGCAGTTAATGCTAATAAAATCATGAAAAATTGAAAGGAAAACTGGTAACCCCTTGATTAAGCATATAGGGTTTACTCACATGTTAAAACTGCGATAAAATACCAAAGACTCAGTTAATTTTCTATTAATGTTACTAAAAAATATATAGCAGTTTTAAGCATTTTTTTGATTATAGTTATTCAGATTTTTTATAATTACACATGTGTCCCTGCTAACAGTTTTTTAAATTGACAAAATTATGTCAAAATTAAAACAAAATCTAATAATAGACTTACAAGAGCTCATTAAGCTTTCTAGTAAAAAGGTGCAACAAAAACTCAGTTTTTCACACTGATTTTTGAATTACAGTAATAGTGATTTTACTTTAAAAATGATTCTAAAAACAGTTTTTCATAACGAAATCGCGACACCAAATATTTACAACATCCAGTTAAACCACATAAAGTGTGTCGCAAAACTTTAGCCGACCCCTAAAATATAGGAATTCTGGAGGATTCTGGCATCTGGGAGAAAAGTGATTGTGCTCATCGGATTCCTCATGTTCGAAAACCCCCAGGAAAAATGTTTTAGCCACCATTATCCGCCAGAAGTTGTTACAGGATTCTGAATACTAAAATTTGACTGTCGCAAAACTTTAGCCGACCTCACGAAAAACTTGAATGGGGCAAGATATGAAGTAATCACTGTTTGGGGGTTGTTAAGCATGCTTATTTAAGCTCATTAGCGAAGAAAACAACAAAAAATATTCAATGGCGCCGATTTGGCGTGGCTTTGAAAATCGCATTTTCGCCGTTTTTGGCATTTTTCAGAAGCTCATAAAATGGTGACAAAAGTGTTCTAGAAAAATCTCAGTATGCCAATTCATAGTCCTATCCTATGCTAACAAGTCCTCTAAATTTTGTAGCTCCCCCTCTAACACACGGCTCCAGCCCCAGCTTCAAAAATGTGCATTTTTGCGTTTTTCTGAACAAAATCTTGAATTTTTAGCGTTTTACTTGACTTTGAAGCTGGGGCTGGAGCCGTGTGTTAGAGGGGGAGCTACAAAATTTAGAGGACTTGTTAGCATAGGATAGGACTATGAATTGGCATACTGAGATTTTTCTAGAACACTTTTGTCACCATTTTATGAGCTTCTGAAAAATGCCAAAAACGGCGAAAATGCGATTTTCAAAGCCACGCCAAATCGGCGCCTTTGAATATTTTTTGTTGTTTTCTTCGCTAATGAGCTTAAATAAGCATGCTTAACAACCCCCAAACAGTGATTACTTCATATCTTGCCCCATTCAAGTTTTTCGTGAGGTCGGCTAAAGTTTTGCGACAGTCAAATTTTAGTATTCAGAATCTTGTAACAACTTCTGGCGGATAATGGTGGCTAAAACATTTTTCCTGGGGGTTTTCGAACATGCAAAATCCGATGAGCACAATCACTTTTCTCCCAGATGCCAGAATCCTCCAGAATCCCTATATTATAGGGTCGGCTAAAGTTTTGCGACACACTTTATATAAAAGAGCAACACCCTTTTAAGATTCAACAACACCGTTCAATGATCACCTTTTCCTGCGTATTGTTTTATTCTTTTGTTTTTCTTTTCTTTGAAAAAAAAAACAAAGTTCCTCATGTACTTACTAACTACTTACATACTTGCAAAGCAATTAATTAGTCATTTATTTTTTTAGCTTTTAATTAATTATAAGAAGAAAAAAAAACAAATTGCATGATTTTTGGACAAAATACAAGAACTAAATGAACCCAGGTCAATCATCAAAAATTAAAGATCCAATACTGCGAAACTGTGAAAAAAGCGATGACAATGAACTACTGAAGTAAAGGACAGTTTTTTCTACATTATTTAAAGATATGAAATGTTAATTGTCGAAAGCGACGAAGAGGAATCAACCAATTGGTACAAAATTTAAATATATATCAGTTTAACACTGTTCACAAAGAACAAAGTTGTGAAAAGCGATAACAATTTTTAATTTAAAAATAGTTCCCAGAAAATAGTTTTTTTCGATAGTTTCATCTATTTTCCAGTTTAAATGAACTCATAAATAAATCATTATTGTAGTTTTATTTAACAAATAATTCGACAAAATTTCATCACAGTTATAAAAAAATATTTTCTTGGTGTGTCTGTTAAAATTGTGTTAAACACATGAAGCACAAATTTACATTATATCATATTTTTCATTGGTATTGCCAATAAGCATGCTGGGAATCCCAGTGTTTTTACTGTTTTACAAAAAAAATATTTTAAAACTTTTACATTTAAAGTTTGTGCATTTAAAACATTGTTTCAGTTTTAATTTGCCTTTTACACTTTTGAAATTAATATAAATTTATTAGTCTTTCACTTCCAGGAAAAAAACATATTTCCCCAAAAAGAAAAAAAATCGGGCTCAGCCGGTGATCGAAACCGGGGCCTCTCGCACCCAAAGCGAGAATCATACCACTAGACCACTGAGCCAACAAAAAGACGCTTCAAAAAAGGAATGACATTTCAAAGCGGGTGAGGCTGTCTTTTTTGAAGTTGTCCGTTTTTTGGTGACTTTAAAATTTTGTTTTTTTTCTCTTTCCTTTTTTTCATTGCTTTTTTCTTGATTCTTGCTGTATTTTTCTTCACTACCAAATGTTTGTGGCAATGTTTTTTGTAAGCTTTTTTTCTTTCAAATAACAATTGATCAATTTTTTAAAAAATAACACACTTCCAACCTTCCAACTTGCAAATTTGCAGTTACTTCCTTCCTTCTGTTTTCCTCAAAGCCAAAACTGAACAGTGTATAAAAGGATTTATGATAAGCAATTTATTTACAACAGATATTATTATTTAAATCGACGAAAAAAATAAAAAAGTTAGGGCCCACCCGGAGTTGAACCAGGGACCGATCGGACTGCAGCCGATTGCTCTGCCACTGAGCTATAGACCCAATGGAAAAAGATATCCAAAAATGAAAGAGTATTCGAGAGTGTCTTTCTGTGTTTTTTCTCTTGCGAGTGTTTTTCCATTTTCAAGCAAGAGTGAAGAGAACCAACAGCGGCAGTAGAAAGAGTGTGACGACAACGACCACGTCAAGAACGCAAAAGAAAAACAACCGGACAAACGTCAAAAAAGGGATAACAGAAAAAAGAGAAAGAACACGTTTATTTTTCATTGAAATCCAAAATTTGAGCAAATACAAAAAAACATTTGAATAATTTTCAACAATTAAAAAAAGGTCAAAAAAGCAAAGATAATTGAGGGTGTAAATTGAACAATGAAAAAAAAATGTGACAAAATTGCTTTTTAAATTATGACTACTTTTTGACAGTAATTTTTGTATAAAAAACGATTATAAATTGACAACGTTTTGTTATTTCTGGTGTTGAAATTGGTGTTCTGGAAAGTCTTGTAATGGAGAAATGGTTGTTATTTTTTGTAATTTCGAGTATTCTTGTATTTGTTGTTGGAGCAGCTACAGTACGACAATGTACATGCGATGAATTATTAGGTTGTAGAAAGGAAATGGCTGGCAAATTAGATGGATGTGTCAGCAGCTGTCAGGTTTGAAATTTCATTTTACAGCAAGAAAGCAGCGACCAGAAACCATCATAAATTACAAGTTGAAAAAAAAAACAATTTTTTAAGGAGTTTATGCAAATTTTATTAGCTATAACCTAAAAATGCAAAATGCAAAAAAAATCGTGTTTTAAGCAATTTCTTTGTAAAAGTATCAGACGACGTCGTTACTCCCTTTAGCTAGAAATGAAATTTCTCGTTCAGAACGATTTAAATATTTGCATGAATCCTATTGACTCTTGTAGTGAAATCAAAAACGTCCCTGATCGTCTCTTAACACTCTTTTGTCTCATCTTACTTTAAACATTTTTCAGACCACCAGCACTTCCGCTGCTCTTAATGGCATTCTACAGTGCATCAAACCTGCTGCCACAAATGCGGTTGATTGCGTTGAACAAATGAGTCGGCAGTTGTAAGTTTCTTAACTTATATTATTTCAGCATTTTACCTATAAACATTTTAGTTGCACCAATAACCTCAATGCAACCATCAATGCTAATGCTGTAATTGAAATTCCTGGAACTGGGATTGTTCGAAAATTAATGAATGAAAAAATGTTAAAAGTTGTTGACCAACCAAATTCAAATGCTTTAAATATTCTTGCTAGTGGTTTAAATTCAAATGAAACTGCTGTTGAAAAGTGCATGAATGAATGCATTCAAAAAGCTTCTGTTATTTCATGTTTAAAAGGAAAAGGGTATGAGATTTTTGGTTAAATTTTACATGAGAATTAGGCGCGAAACCCAAATCCAAACTTTTTTATTGAAGTTTGTACACTTCTGATTTTAATTTTAATTAAAAAACATCTTTGAAAAAAAACTTTCTTACTCAGAAAACTAATTTTTCTTCCCTGCGAGAAATTACTGTAGCCTAGAAAAACATAATTTATGAACATTTTGTATCTTGTGCTTTAATCCCTTACAAAATACACCGCTACAAAGTTTTGCACTTTTTAAGTAAATAATTACCAACGTATGTTGTACTTTCACACTTTTAATTACTCCAAAAAATTTCAACAATTGTTACAGTATCCCTATGTTTTTTAGATGTTCACTTCAAAGGCCGGAAACTATCACAATGTTTTCTATTCTTCCTGTTTGTCGACAAAATACCCAGCAAGCTAATGACGACAGTATTTGTCCATGCATTAAAAAAGCAAATATTACGTAAGCTTTTACCAAATTTTAAAAACTAATAAGTTATTCTAAACTTTGTTGCTTAAAATGTTTAAGTTAAAAAGAAGCATCACAAAAACTTTGCTGACGTTATACTTTTATTTTATTGATCTCAATACTTGCAAAAAAATTAGAGTGATTTTAAGAACCTTTGAAAATCTTTGAAACTATCACGTTTTATTACAATGTTATTTGTTATTGTTTACTGGAGGTGTATACAATAACTTTAAAATTCGTTACGGTAACTTTTGGTCCACATTTTTTCAATGCATAAATATAGCAAGTTTTGAGTAAGCTTTTACCAATTAAAAAAGTCTAAGTTATTTTAAGATATTTTTAAAAAACTTTGTTTATGACATAATGCGATGGTCTTGGATGAAAAACTTACATGAAATTACTGATACTTTGATAATTTTTGAAACTGTTATATTATAAATATTAATTGCTAATTGAAGTTGTAAAAATTTAAGCTACGATAACTTTTCATCCAAGAAGTTTTACAGTATTACTATAAGTTTTTTAGCAGGTGACTTGATAGAACAACTTAAAACTTGCACTCTATAAAATTTTTAAGCTTTTACAATCTTTATTAAAGATCAATAAATGCCGCTTTTGGGGGGAGCTTTTGCGATTCTGATCCGGAGTCAAAGTTAATCTCTTCGATAGAACAAAAAAAAACATGCCGCTTTCTTTCCGGAGTCGACTCCCTATTGACGCCAAATACGAAGTTGGAGTTGGAATTGGAGTCGATCAAAATGGTTGGGCACAAAACTGCTTCTGATCTGAAACTAGTTAATTGACATCGGAAATCAATACAATATAATTTTGCAAAGTGCATACATAATAAAGATTTTTTTAGAATGCAAAATGCATGTTTATAATGTCAAAAAGAATGCAACCATCATCACTATTTGCTTAATCTGTTCGTCGTACTCGTTGTCAACTAACATGTAATATAATTTTTTTATATCAACATTCAACAATTCCATTTTTGTCCAAACTATATACACTTTTTTACGTTTTATATTGTATACAAATTTCTTTAAAATTTATGGATTTTTTTTATGTTTGTTTTCTATTCAATCTTACTGTAGAAAAGCTTTTTTTGATAAGTATTTATTTTTCTCATGCATAAAAGATTAATTTTTTAAAAATTGTTTTCTTTGAATGAATTAATTGTGATGCACTAAAAATAAGTATGTACAGTATTTTTTTGCAAATAATAAACAAAGGACAATACATTTTTGGTTCTTTGTTGTAAAAAATTGCTGATGAAATAATCTTAAAGCATTTTTAAAAAAAAAATTAATGATTTTGTTTGTTTTTAAATATACTGTAATTTTTGCACAAATGTTCACAGATTATGAAAAAAGAAAAAAGACATCGAAAATAACGCACACATTTAAAAAAATCTAAATTGCAAATTAGAATTAGCCGATAAAATGTCACATCGTCAAAGCTAAATGGATTTAATCCATTTTCATACTTATAAAAATGTTAATTCTAAGGTGCGCCAGCTTTAAAAGTAGGTCAACCCGAAATGATGATCTAAAAATGGTGTCATTTGAAAATTGTTGAGTTATTGAAGTAATCCGAATTTGTATTTTTACTTTTGTTTTAAAAAGCTTGCACAAGCAAAAAATAAAGAATAGAAAGAACAAAGTCAAAAGGTTAATTTAAAAGTGAATGTTTTCTGTCTACCTTTATTGCAAATTGTAAAAATATAAGGGCAAAAGGTTTATCGAATTAATGCTCAGAAGCAAAAGATAAAGTCTAAAACTCAAACTATGATCTTTAACAGTGGGAAACGATAAACGTTTTTGTTATAAAATTTTATTGGTGATAGTTTTGTAGTAAACAATGACAAAGAACATTTAAATTATTTATTAATTATATTATATTTATAAGGTCAAAAAATGAATTAATTTAATTTTTTAAAATCTTTGTCGTCTGCTACTTCCCAGCTATATTACTTTAGTCGCCACATCCATAGAAAATAGATTCAATCGTTGATATTCCGCCCACAATCATCCAGAGGAGGTTGTTTAGAAATTACATTTGATTAAAAATTTGTTTTGACACTCTAGCATCAAAAGAGTTTTGCCGCATTTCAAAAGCGGTACACTCATTTAGCTGTTTTCCAGAAGAAATATTTTTGCTGCTAGATGTGTTTAAAATGTTTTAGCATTTGTATATTTAAAATAACTTCATTACTTTATAACAAATAAATAAAAAAAACACAAAAATGTACATTTTTTAAAAAAATATTTATAGGTATACAACCAATTCATTACAGTCTTTGATTAACTATCAAAAAATAAATAAATAAGTTTCTAACACATCACTTCTATTTACATTTCATCTTTCATCCTAACACCCATTAATAACTTTCACTTCTCATTCTACACAACTGTTTCCTCGCATATTGAGTATATCGTTCAACAGTAAATTTTTCAAGATAATGTTTTGGTGAAAACACTGTTGTCCTTGAGGAAGTTCTTTTTGCACCACCCATTCGTTTAATATATTCTTGAAAGACTTGCGGCAGCGGAAAGCTTGAATCAATTTTAGGAATTTTTGGAAGGACGATATTTCCTAAAAAAACTTTCTTAATGTTTGTTGCAAGTAAAAATGCAAAAGCTTACCATTTTCAGTCGCATCAGGTAGGGTATCACATGTGCTATCCGAGCAAACATCTACTTTAATCCTTTTTGCAATCCCTGCTAACATCATTGCATACAACATTGCTGACCTTGAAGCATCAACTGGCTTTGTATAAACAATATTAGCTTGTTTAAAAACTTTTTGACACATCCATTTATGCTTGAATGAAAGATATTGTATAACAAAGTTTTTACAATATCTCTCTGAATTCACCAAACTTAACAGTCTTTCTGCAGTTTCTGAATCCATGCTTGAATGTGCTTGTGCGAAATAATATCGAAATAGAACCAGCTTATCTCCAACAAGTTTAAACATTTCTGCCGAGGCATCAGTGTCAGTAATTCTAATAACAGCAAAATTTTCATTTTGTTGTAGTCTACGTTCTAGCAGGCCATAAAGATACAAATATTCACATTCAAAATCATTGCTAACAGTAAATTCAATGCTTGGAGTTATCGAGTCAAAGGTTTCCTCAATTAAAGCTTCTTCGCGTTCATTTGAGCAACCAGTAATACAAATATGAGAAATTTTTGTGAGATTGAAAGACTTGATTTCCCGGGTAAGTGATTTAAGGGTATTGAGATTTGAGGAATCTGAAAAAAAATGGAAACATTAAAATATGTGATAAAATTTGATGAATGTGCATAAACATTTTTTTCTTTTTTTGGGGCAGGGCTGGTCGCAAAAAGAGAGGCCGTGGCCCACCAGGCTTTAGAAATGTAAGGCTAAAGGATTTCCGAGCCGCTATTTACGGCATACTATTAATTGTTACCTATAAAAACACTGACTTTTACCTATAATTTTTTCAGTGCCTATAAAACACTGACTTTTACCTATAATTTTTTCAGTGCCTATAAAACACTGACTTTTACCTATAATTTTTTCTCCTTCAAAAAAATGGCTGAATAATTAATTTGTATAAATAAATACAGTATTACCGGCCGCGTTGACATCCCTGGTGAGTTTAAGCAGACCAAAATATTTGATGACGTTATGAAATTTGGTAAATGAAAAAATAAAAAAGAATTTCAACATTTTTCAAATTTTGAAGAAAACTCGCACTTTTTTTATTGTTTTGTTGTAAGAGCTTTAAAAAGTTTTTAGTTTTTATCTTTTATCGCAAAAAAGAAAGCAAATTTTAATCTTTCAATGCTCTTTGTTTCCTCTCATGTTTTTCCCTCTTTCCAAAAAAAAAATTAATTCCGGGCACAAAAAATGAAATTTTTGAAGAAATCTTATGACTAAAAAAAGTTTCTTAGGACTTTTGAACTTTCATGAACAACATTGAATTTTTCAAACTGTAATAACAATGTACTTCAGTAAAAATACATCATTTCATAGCTCAGTTTTCCCCTTAATTTCTGAATTTGATAAATTTTAATTATCAAAATTAAGTTCCCTGGAGCATTGTCAAGCTTGCTCAGTTAAATTAAATAAAATTAAGATAGTTTTTGGGAACATTGTTTTGAAAATAACAAAAAAATTTCATAGAACAGTTAAAAAACTTACCAATTTTTTGAAAAGTGAAAGACTTGACAGCTTCTGTTTCAGTATCATACGATCGTCCTTTTCCAACATTTACATCAACACCAATCGCAATAACCATTTTTTTAAAAACAACAAAATTTAAATATGAAAAGTTCAAAAAACCAACAAAATGTTTTTTTTTAAAAATACTATGATGAAGCACTACCTTTTTTCAGGCTTTATATAGCAACAGAAAATTGAGACCTTGGTTTTGACATCAGAGTTCTATGACTTCTTATCAGTCGCAATCAGTCAGTCACGCCTCAATCTTAATGACAGAAAAAAATATGAGGGGTTACTCTGACGTTTTTTATGGGAATTACGCAGATTTTTTCCACTTTAGCTAATGAACTTTAATTATAAGAGAGGTGTTTATTTGCTTTAAAAAAAGTTGCATTCTAAAAATAGTAGCTGTAAAATGTAGGAAGAATGCCTCCGTAAAACATTCTTTAAATTCTTTGTATCAATAAGAACATGCGCTTCTGTTTGTTCTTATGATCACAGAAAAGACTTAAAAATAGAAGAAAACATTTACTTTTTTGTATACAAAATGATAAAAAAAGTAACCAAATTTAGATATATTTTACATCAATTATGTAATGTTGTTTCTATAATTTTATTACAAATATTTTTTTCTCAATAAACCGGAGATGCAAAGAATGTTGGTGATAAGAAAATAAAATATTTTGTTAATTAAGAATTTTAAAATAGTCATAGCTGATAAAACGTTTAAAAATAGCATTCATGTGAAAATGCAATATAAAAATTTATTTTATGTTACAGTAATCACTGCTAATTAAATGTTTTTTATCACGGATTTTAATTTTTGAAACAACAAACCTTTTTAATTGCCATCTTTCAACATATACAGCTTGTAAAATGTTTTTTTATTTTATTTGGGTTACTTGTTTTAAAATTTTAAAGTTACTGTTCTTATCTTGCAGTTAATTAAAGCAGAAAGTAAAGCGTCCCAATTTTCTTAACCGATAACTTTTAATAAGTGAAAAAAATACTTCAGTTTGACTAAAAAAATTTGAATGTTCTTGAAGACAAAAGAGCACCAGTTATGTTTTAAGTTATTATATATGTTTCTGTTATCTTGATCTAAATTACAACAGTTTTTTATATTAACATGTTTACTCTCCGCAGTTAAAAAAGTAACCAAATGAAAATATATTTCCGTTTTTTGTGGGTACAACGCATACAGTTGGAATATTTCTATCTCTTCGATTCAAATTTTAAGCAGTCCCAAATTAAATGACATAAAGACATGAAAAAATTTGCAACTAAGTTAATAACTCTTTTGACACATAAAACCCCCTAATCTAAAAGAGTGCAGAACAGCAAAGTTGTTATTAAAATGTTTTTATTATGAATTTTTAACGCAAATCATTATTTTAATTATGATTGCTATATAATTTTTAAAGATGGCTAACAACCTTTTCAGTTTATTAAACGGTTAAAAAATTTCTTTCTTAAGTCTACTGAGTAATTAAATTTTAAGTTCTGAGTATTTCCTATTTTGCACATTCTGATTCTTGTTTGTAAGTTGTAACGGCCGTCCAGTTAATCACAAATTGTGATTTACAATAAAAAATAATATTTTTTTAAATTTATAACTTTTAGAAAATCAAGAAGTAATTTATATCTTGACAGTTGCGTGATCAGTATAGTAAAATTTCAAATCTTTTATTATACTTTGACAATTTTTTGTTGTCACATCTAAACAGCTTTTTACCGCATTTAAGCTGAAGACAGTTTTTTTTTAAATTTTAATTTTTTTGGAATTGCCAAATCAGCTCTTTGTCTTTCCAGTTCTTAAAGAAAATATATTTTTTGTCGAAATATTGCACACAGAAGAAAACATAAGCATCTCAAAAAGTTGTTTTCTGAGTTGTTACTGATACAGTATATTTTGCTGATCTGGCAATTTTGAAGTTATTTGAAATTTTCCAACTCAATAACCTCACCTGTTGTTACCACTTTGATTCAAAAATACTGAAGTATGAAAATAACGGAACTTGAATGGATAATCTGATTTTGCAAATAAAACAATTTCTCTTTTTTAACATTGCTTTTGCGTTTTTTTCAAGAGTTTTTTTTATCACAACTACCCTTGTGACTGTATAAAACAATGTTTTTCAGTTTTAACACATTACCGTTTTCCACAAAAAGTTCTTAAATGTATTGTGTACACTGTACAGTTACTAAATTGTTGAATTAAGAGAATTTTTAGAGCATCAGTGCATAATCAGTTTTTGCAAATAAAAATAAAATGACGACTATTTTTTCATATATTGATTTTAGTTTTGGGCTTTTCATTTAAAACTTGTCATAAAAAATGACGTATAGAACAGCGTTTATGATATTTTAGAGTAAATCATTCTTTAAAAAAATATGCAAAGATGTTTAAGGACAAATCTTTTAATACAAAAATTTTAAAAACTGATTTGTAGCATGATGATTCCAAAAATTATAAATTCATCAGGCCACAAATCAGTTTTTAAAAGTTTTGCTAATTTATTTATTTGACACAACTTCATTACTTTATTTCCCCTGTAATTGTTCATCAAGTATGTCAGTTTAGTTTGCAAAAAAGCGCATAAAATTGAAAAATTTTATTACATATTTTTCAATTTATGATATAAAACATATTTTTACATTATTCAGCAGTAATATTATTTTACTGTTTCGTTAAAAATGCAACTTTCTAAGGATGGAATAGTTTAATGAAAGACCAAGATGCAAATTATTCCGTAAGATCAATGCTGGTGTACTTCAGTTTTAAAATTTTACTGTAAATTTCAGAAATATAAACAACCAATTTTATTTTAGTACAATAAAAAATTTAATTTTGTTGGCACTTTTTTATTTTGTCACTGCCTCGCTTTTAAGCTTTTTTACTTATTGCATTTTATTCTTTATAGCAATTGCCAATTCTCCAGTGTAAAATTTATGAGAAGTAAAATATGTCTATATATTTAGAGCACTTTTAAGCTTCACAGTTTATCTTTACTTTTGTATACTGAAAGCATGTACATCACGTTGAACCACAAAACCCAATGCTTTGAACAACCAGTTTTATTATATTATTATTTTCCACCAAAACAAAACACAATTAGCGGCCGTTTTTATTTTAAAATAAAAAAAACATTTTTTAGAAAATTAGTTATCATCAAAAAAAACTCTTCCAAACATCGTCAGTTTTCTATTTATTTTTTTTTGTTCCTAATTCTGTTGCTTTTGTTAAACAAAAAAACATCCTTTTGAATTAACAAATAAAAATACGCATTAAACAAGAATGAGAAATTCGGTCAATTCTGGACGTCATTGACAGCGTCTGTTTATTTCTACTTTAAAAAAAGAGATTTTTAGTGACCCCTAAAAAAACTGAATCTCATTTTAATCAAAGAAAGAAGGAAAAAAAATCAAACCCGAGTCATTGCTGTTGGTCAAACAAGAAAAAATAGGATATGAAAATTTAATTGTTTGTCTTTTTTATGGTAGTAGTTTAAAAACAGAATTCCAAAAAAGAGGGGTATAAAAGAATACAATTATTTTGTTAAATTTCAGTTTGATTAACTTTTTTAAGAACATCTTGAATCAATTTATTTTTAAGAAATGTCATCCAGTTATTTAATTATTCTAATTTTTGCAATGTTGGCACTTGCTGTTGCTCAATGGGGTGGCTATGGTGGTTATGGAGGTTACGGTAGAGGTTATGGCGGCTATGGGGGTTATGGTGGATATGGACATCGTCATCATCATCATGGTTACGGTGGTTATGGTGGCGGATACCCCTATGGTGGTGGCTACGGTGGTTATCCATATGGTGGAGGATATGGTGGCGGCTATGGAGGTGGTTATGGAGGTGGATATGGAGGATATCCATATTATGGTTAAAAAATTTTATATCCTTTACAGTTTAATTTAATTTTTAAATTATATTATACAGTTAAATAAAAAGATAACACTGAAATTACAATTTCTGCATTTTAAAATAGTTTTTGCGCTGCATCAATAAAAAAGGATGTATTTTTTAACATTCAATAAACGTTTAACAGTAAACCCAAAGGATCAGCTGTTACAATAGCTAGACAATTTGAAGCAAAAAACGTTTTTCTAACTTTTGGTTATTAGCATAAAAATTTGGAAAATTTTGCACATCATTGCATATAACATTGCTTATCGTGAAGCATCAACTGGTTTGGTATAAACAATATTAGCTTGTTTAAATACTTTTTGGCACATCTTCTTTGATGTTTGCCGACGCGTGTCAAAAGCGGCAACAAATTTCCTGTCAACGTCCTTGATCAAAATGATTCAGTTTTTAAAGTTCTTTAAACTATTTTTCATTTTCTGTCTATACTACGATGAATTAAGCATTACTACATTTTTTTAAAAACAATTGTGCTCAAAATGGTGGTTTTTTTTCTGTGTTTATTTATTACAGTTTATGTTTTGTTTCAAAATGTAAAAAATAAACTCCTAAAATTCAATACAATGAATTCAACTCTTACTAACTGAATTTTGACATGATAAGTTACCTCTTTTTCAATATAAAGGTATTACCAAATTCCAGTTTTTAATCTTTTCAAAACCGAAAATGCTTATTCACTTTTCAAATAAACTCTAGCCGACAATGCATTTTAAATAGTGAATTTTTATGCGTACGCTGAAAAACACTTTATATAACTGCCTAATGCATTTATGATTAGCAGTTTTTAATCCTCAAAATTACTTTATATTTTTATTGCTTTTTTCTTCAATTTTTGTTTTACAATTTTCCTTTACCTAAAAGGCGTTCTGTCTGTTATAAGTGCTTTGCATTTTGTTCAACTTTTCTATGATTGAATAACAGTTACTCCATGTCAGACAAATTATCAATATAATTAATTAAAACATAGCACAAACATTGTTAAACTTCAAATTAAAATTACCGAGCGTTGATGAACAAGTATGTAGCAGTTTTTTTTAACAATATATTACAAACACAGTTAAATCTAAAATAATTTAGACAACATTGCTCCAAATGTGTTTCCAGCTTTTAATTCATAAAAGCTTTTGGTGCTTCAGTTTTCATTGAAAGCTCTACCTGTCAGTTTTTTGGTTGCATCGGAATTGATGAAGTAAAGCATTATTGAAAAAAAAAATTTTTTAGCCTGTATTCATCTTTAAAAAAATCGATAAGTAAATAAATATAATGTTAAGAAATCGCTAACCAAAATTATAAAAAAATACTACCAACAATCAGTTTATTAAACAACTTAAAATAACAATTTTGTAACAAACGAGAATTACAGTTGAATAAAACATTTAAACTGCCGATTATAATGGAAAACAGTTTTTAACTTTCAAAAGCTTTTGGTGCCTGGGTTTTCATTGTTTCTTCCCATTTTTGTCCGTCAAAAGTTCTGTAGGTCAGCTTCTCGATAGTATCGGAGTCGATGCAGTGAGGCATTATTGCTAAAGAGATATTACCTGTATTCAAATTAAACCTGTTTATGGATACCGTTTAAAAAAACTAAATTATCTTTAAATAAGCATAATACTTAAATCTGCTACACTATTATTACGTGGATAAATATTTAAATTAAAAAATAGCCTTCATGACAACTGCAAATTTAGAAGTTTCGTAAATATATTATGCCAAAAATTGGTAAAACACCCTACGTGTAGTACAAACAGTTTTTAAATAAACGTAACTCACCTACTGAATCTGGATTTGATCTTGGAATATAAAAACTTTGAACACCACAAATTTTACAAAATTTATGCTTTGCATTTCCTGTATTAAAAGTATATGTCGTTAAACTATCATCTCCCTGAATTTCACAGTTTAATTTATAATATCCAATTATCAGTTTTTTATAACAACCTTTAACAGCTTAAAATTATTTGATGAAACAATAAAATGATGATTTTGTTTTTTATTGCAAATTGAGCAACTGGAAAATGTAAAAAGAACAAGTAAGAATAAAAATAGTTAAAGAACAAACTTGCAAGTAATTGCTTCAATTTCAGATGGACCAATACATTCCCATTGCACAGCGCCACAATGACAGCTTCCTTTATGAGTTTTTAGGGAATCAGAAGGCATTTGTAAAGATTTTATCGTTAGCAGTTTTATTTGAAATTAATGAAACAACAAAAATGAAAATAACGTTTAATCGAAAAAATTTGTTCTTTAGTTTCAATTATCGATCGATGACATGCATGGGGTCAAAAAAAGACAAACAAGCATGCAAAAGACTAACAGAAAAAAAGGAAAAACGATGATGTTTGCTGGAGACTGTTTGGTTTTTAAAGTTAAAAATTTTTTTAATTTAGTCGGTAAAAAAAACTTGAAAAACTACAATTAAAAAAATATTTAGTCTGCTTTACGAATACGAATTGTAAAAAAAATGAAATCGTTGCTCAAGCAAAGCTTACTTTCAAAATAACACACACAGTAAATTTTTATTTGCGAAAATTTAAACTTATTAATTAATAGTTTTTATAGAATAAAATGGCAAGATTTAACAAATGAAGAAATTAAAGAGGCCAAAAATTTTTAATAAAATCTGTTCGAACTTTTGTCTGTGGTAAAACTGAACTAGCATATAATGCTGCTCCCAAAACAACTTCATGTTGAGGATCACTGTTTTCTAATTTAGAATTTGGGAATGCTTCTCGAATTAATGATTCAATCATGGGCATTTCACAACTTCCACCAACTTTTATTACTTGCGTAATTTCTCTAGCTTTAACATTCCCTTTTTTCAAAGATAAATCAATAGCTTCTTTAATTTTGTCAATAAGAGGTTTACATAATTGTTCAAACTTGTCTCTTGTAATATCAACATCAATATCATTTGGACCAATAGAAAAGCTAAAAATTGTTATTACCGAAGTTCGAAAACTTCAAAAAACATGCTTTGTTTGTTCCATATCTGTCAATTCTTCTTTTGCATTGGTACATTTAATCCATAATTCGTACTTTTTTTCGCCAATTTCATAATTATGTTCACTTTGTAACTCTCTTACAACATCATTATACAAAAGTCTGTTAAAATTTGAACCACCAAGTTCCAAATCACTATGTTGACACAATTCAATTAATTTCGCATCCTCAATTTTAAAAATTGAAATATCAAAAGTTCCACCACCTAAATCGAAAACAAAAATTAAATCATTGTTTGTCGGCTTTGTTTTCATTTGAGCACAGTAACTTAATACTGCAGCAGTAGGTTCCGGGATAAATCTTAAAACATTAATTTTTGCCATTTTAGCTGCTTCTCGCATTGCAGATTTTTGTTTTTGTGTAAAGTTTGATGGCACAGTGAAAACAGCATTTTTGATATCAACATTCGTCGTTTTAAATGCATTTGCTTGAAATCGTTCCAGCATAATTGCATAAACTTCTTCTGGAGTAACCATAATTAAATGTTGTCCTTCTTTATCTTTGTCATTAAGTTTAACTTGGATTTTAACGCTTTCACCATTCTCGATTAGCTCGAACTTCCATTCATCACTTTGATGAATTTCGTCATAACGTTTACCAATGATTTTTTTGCAATCAAAAATTATGTAATCCGCTTTAGCTCCAAATCTGTCATAAACAGTTCTCCCACAAATTGGCTTGTCTTCACTTTTATCAAATGTAACCCACGAATATAGTAATGTTCCTGTATCAAATGCATCTCTTACAACATTGTAATCATAGCGGTCGTCATAAAATCTATGAATAGCTAATGCACTTCTGCTAGTACCAAGATCAATTCCAAATGCTTCCATTACTGGGCGATATTTTGATGGATCATTTAAAAGTGGATAGATAATATTGAAATGTGGCATTTCTAAAAATTCAAAATCGTTACGAAATGAAAGGAATTTACAAAATAAAAGCTTGTATGATTTTATTTTAAAAATATAAAAAAATTTTATCAAAAAATTCTTACTTTTAGTATTGTCCACAAATGTAAAAGAATTGCCTTGGAAATCAGTTTTTGCTTTAAATAATGCTCCTTCTCTCAGTAATTCAGTTTCTGTTTTTGTTTCATCAACAATAAAGCAGTCTTCGAGCTTTGACAAATCCAGTTTATTAACATCTGCCTCAGCTCTAAAAATAACAGTAAATGCACGCTTTTCCTTATCTTTATTTAGTCGTTCTTTCACAGTTTTTATGGTAGAATATAGGTCTTCTGTAGCAGCTGCTGTTTTATCATCAGATTTGCTGGATTCTTTTTCTTGTTCAGTATTGGGTACTTTTTCATCGTTTTTATTAACATTAATCAATGGTGGAGGAATAATAGTTTCATTTCTTTCAAGCATGTAAAACTCTCTACTCCCCACTTTATACAATTCTCCCGTAATCGATTTTTCATAAACAAATATTATAATAACATTATTATCAACAATAGATTTGTCTTTCACTGCTTCAATAACTTTTGAAATAATATAATACAGCTTTGCAAGCTTCCTCGTTAAAATCACAATTTTATCACCATATATTGCATCCACATCAAAATTTCTCTCTATATCATTAAAATTTGAGGGAACAATTACTACAGCACTTACAAGACTTTCCCCAAATTTTGCATATCCAACTCGCATTTGTCGTCGGAAAAGTTCAAATCGTGTTACATGTTCATGATAACCAAAAAGAATATCCGGATACCACCATCTTACAGCAATTTCTTCCTTTTTTTCAAGTTGTAGATTTAATGGATTTGTTTCTCGGAAATGATAATGGTAGAAAAAATTATGTGAAAATAACGAAGTAATGAAAAAATGAAATTTTTGTCCAGGATCTTTATCAGTAATGTTTGATGAAGTCGTCATCTGAAACTTAATGTCTCATTACAAAAAACATCACAATTAGCGATATTCTAAATCTATAATTTAGTATCATTAAAAACAGTTGATACAAAGATTGTGAAAAAAATTTAAATTTTGTTACCTTTCTTAAAACAAATTTTCCGAGCTACAAATTGTTCAACAATTTTAAATTTTTTAAACTGAAAAATAATAATTTTATGATTAAAATTATAGATAGAAGAATTAATATTTTTCAGGTAAATAAAAACAAATCAATATTTTACAAGAGAATGTGCTATGAAAAAAAGAAACATACATCAATAAAACTATGCTTCTTATCAGTTGAATAGCAAATGCAAAAAACGTTTTATAGCTCCCAAACAGTAAACACAAAACATAGTAAAATTTTTAAAAATGGAATACATCTATTCACTTTATTTAAATACAACAATTATTATTACAATTACATACATAAAAAAATCTAAGATTCGGCAGTACACTTTTCAGTTGGAAAATTCGGTGGCAATTCTCTCATATTATCACACGTTTCAGCAATTGCAGGCCATCCAGTTTCTACTGTTTCAATTTTTTCATAGCATTGATTTTCTTTTTTCTGATAACGAAATTTATTTCCTGCTTCACATTTTGGACATTTAACAAATAGCTCAGATGAATGCAAAATTTTATCTTTATATTCTGTCATTAAAGTAACATCATCAATTTGAGGACCCTGAAAAAGAATGCTTGAAAAGAAATTTTGAAAAGATAAATGGGCCAAAGCCCGTTTAGGAAGTGGGCCTAAAATCATCGACAAGCCCGGTCTCCTTTGACTCCGATACTTAAAAGCGGCACATTTTCCTTTTATCTGTAAGTAAAACTCAAAAATAACAAAAATCCCAAGGGTGGTTCCGCTCAGGTGTTCCGCTCGATGATTTTGATCGGCTTCGGCTTTGGGGTCGATAAAAAGTCGACTCCTTCAACTCCGAAAAGCGGCATGTTTTCCTTTGATCTTTTGAAATGATCGACGCCAATTCAAAGTTCAATTCCGAACTTGGAGTCAATAGGGAGTCGACTCCAGAGTCTACGCTTAGCTACACTTCCTTTTCCCACTTTATCCCTCAAAAAAGACAAATAAACATACCCACACAACAACTGTGTCACCCGTTTTAACTTCATTATCCTTTTCTTTCGTATCATCAAATCCAACATTGAGCAGCCCACTACACATTGAAAATTTTTCAGGTCTTTTAAAATTTGGTAAACTATTTTGTATTAAATATGGATGACAATCAATTTGTTCATGTAGATCAAAGCATGTTTGATTTGTTGAATTTGTTTTAAAATATCTCCATGCAAATGCAAGCTCTCTTGAACGATCACCACAAAATTGTGTATTGAATTCTTTTTCCATTGATGCAGGAATATAATCACAATGTGCAAATGAAATTTCATTCTTTAATTTTTCATATTGAATATCTTCACCTAATAATTTATTATTTTGATATCTTGCCATAAAAAATATCATTAATGCACCAGCAATAAATAATAAAAATGATATCATTATTGCTATCTAAAAACAACATACATATATAATAGATAATAATACATAACAATAATAATAATAATTTCTCAGGGATTAAATGAAAGATCAAAGTCATCTTTTTTTAATTGTTTTCATCAGAAATGGAAATTTAAAATGTCAAAGAGAACACAGATGATGGATGTTTCTTTTGTAATTGTTTTAAAAATTATTAAAAAAATGTTTTTTTAAGCGCAGCTGTTGGAATTCTTTTTAATAAAATAAAAGAAAACAAAAAAAGAGAGCAAGCAACCTTTGAACTAATAATTTTTTAACACTGAATTCTTTAAATTAAAACTGAAAGAATAACTAGCTTAACATGAATACCTTAAAAAATACAGTAATTCACTAACAAGGGACCGTTTTGAGATGTTACTCCCAGATTTTTTCATTATAGTGGGGGATCAACAGCTCATAGCAAGGTATGAAAAACCCCCAAGGGATTTTTGCTTGTTCGCTATTTTATGATTTTAATAGCAATTTGCTATTACACTATAAGTAGCAGACGATGAACGTCATAATACATAAATTACATTTGCGGTGATTTTAGATGGTTAAATATGCCAAACAATAATTTTTCATAAATAATTAATCATATCCCATGCGTTCACAACCATCTAAAATCATCACAGACGAAATTTATATACTAAGACGTTCATCGTCTGCTACTTACTGTGTAATAGCAGATTGCTATTAAAATCATAAAATAGCGAACAAGCAAAAATCCCTTGGGGGTTTTTCATACCTTGCTATGAGCTGTTGATTCCCCACTATAATGAAAAAATCTGGGAGTAACATCTCAAAACGGTCCCTTGTAAGATTTAAAAAAATAATAAAAGCTGCTTTAGAAGTAGAAACAAAAAAGTTTAAAAAATTGATATCTTTAAACATGTAGAAACTGTAAATCAGGGATAGAAGAAGAAGAAATCAAAAAATTGAAAATATCCGAAAAATTTAATTATCACAATTCTAGCAAGACTCGAACTTGCGACCTCTTGATTACCGGTCAGGTAATCTAATCTAATCGAAATCGAAATAATTTCGTTATTTCAAAATTGCGATGTTAAAATTTGCTTTAAATTTTTGATAAAAGCACAATCGAAACCAAAGTAATTTTTTCGTTGATCGAAATCAGAATCTTAAAATGTCGATTTTGATATCTTGCAAAATAAAAATATCAATTTCGCATGATCTTACTATCAACCTGCTTAATTAATACCATTATTATCACAAACATTACATGCAGGGCTCATTCTGGAAGCAATATTTTTTCGGTTTTTTCTTTACTTTTCGATTCTCTTCTTTTTTAATTCTTTTTTTCATTGCGCAAATGAAGCCAGTAAAAAAAAATAAAATATTTTAAAATTTTTCTATGCAAATTGCAATTTTAAGCATTTAACTATCCTAAGATTTAGCTTTTTACTCTAGCAAAAAAATGTGTTCTTCCTTCAATTAAATATACGGTAATAAAATTGACCAACCTGACAAGCATTTATCCAAACACATGGTCCACGACGAAATAAAAATCGTAAACAATTACGATATGTTGTTCGAGCTTTCTTCTTCATAATAATAACAATTATATTTTAATAATAATAATAAAAAGAGATCTTTGAATGTTTCAGCAACAGCAGCGACAATAATAACAGCAACAGAAAAAAGTGGCAAGCATGCAAAAGTAAATACATATAAGCCAAAGTAAATCACCATTTATTGATATGTTAATTTTGATCATTCAAACATTACAAAATAATAACAATCATGCAAATCTTGGTTGTTAAAACATGACGAAAAGAATAAAGTTACAGTATGACGGATGATCTGAAATGTTCAAAAATTATTAGATCCAACAATCGAGTGCAACAAATGTATAAACAAAAAGAAATTCGAAAAAAAAGAAGATGACAATAGAAGCTAGCGTTGAATTCACGTGAACGAGCGAAAAAATGAATGTGAGTTACATTTTTTAAAAAGGATTACAGTAATAACGTTAGCTAATTGATGTAAAAATTTCGCTATTGCATTAATGAAGGGGAATACATTGTTATTATAACATCTTTGGTTTCTGTCTCATTTTTAAAGGAACATTGCCATTTTTCTAACCTCTATTTAAGCTATGGCACTCGGGTCAATGTTCTCTTCGAAATTGATACAAATCTTTGACCTTTTGCTGACAGCAGCAAAATATTAAATATCTCCCTTCCAAAACTGATAATTCATATGCAAAAATCATTTTTGGATACTATTATGCCATTTTTGGTGTCATGCAATGCACAGAATTAATTTTTTCAAGGGGGATCTCATTTTAAGAAGGGGAGATTTTTGGCCGACGAATAATAGTTTAATACACTTTAAAATGCTCATAAAAAACAAGTTTTCAATATGTTAAGCGCAAAAGAGTAAAGCTGTATGTGTTATAATTCAACAGCAATCATTACCGCGAAAAATGTAGAATTGCTTCTTCAGTAATTTACTCCTGTGATAAATTTCTATGTATATGCATTACTGTATTTTTGAAACAAAACAATTCATAAATCAATAAATGTTCGTGATCAATGTCATAGACATAAAAAAATTAAATTCACAGACAATTTAAAAAAACAACAAGCTTTGTTTAACAAAGGCATTACTTTTTTTGACTGTTTTTTTTCATTAAATTTGTTCTGTCGCATTTTTTTAATGCATGCACTCGAACATTCGAATTCCTAAGCATAGAATCTCGAATAAAAAAGGAATATGTTCAATGGTTTCTGTATTTTTATTGTTTTATTATTTAAAAAAATGTATACAACACATTCTTTCTACGGCAAAAAGAGAAAAAGAGAGAGAGGTCCTTTTAAAATCACCTGGATAAATAGTAAAAGAAGAGAAGATAGAAAAAAATGTCTAAAAATCATTTTATGCTTAGTTAACATGTTTTTTTTAATTGATTCTTTACTCTCTCTCTTCTAATGAGAAGATAACAACAGAACATGAACAATAAGCATATATGAAGAAGAAGATTTCATACATATCCCAATTTTTTGTTGACATAGTCTGAAATTTATAAGCTAAAAAACCTTTTTAATTTCTCTTCTTCTCTCTTTTTTTCATTCAAAAATAATGAACAAATTAAAAAAAAAAGAATTTATTAAAGCATCTCTTCTAAACATTTCTTTTTCTATTGTTTTTAAACATTCAAATATACAATAATCAAAAAAAAAGAATTTTTTACAATACAAAAACAGTTGTTTCAATACTGTTTTAAAATGTCAAAAACAAGTTCAACAAATGTCTTCTCTCTATAGATCTCGATAAATTTTTTAGTGAAACAAAGGGTTTAATTTGTTTAAACAGGCTTATGGCATAAGAAAGAGAGAGAGAGGTATAGCTCTTTTTTTTTGTTTTAACATGGTAAAAGAAAAAAATCATCAAATTTGGGCGGATTTCCGTTTAAATAGTCGCTTAAATTCTTTCATATTTAATCATTTCTATTCTGACGGTTCCATGTATAGTTTAAAAGCGATATACTGTTCCTAAAAGATTTATTGCTACGTTGGAATTTTTTTGGTGTTCAGAAAAAATTTTTGAAAAATAGAGAATAATTAATTGCTATAGTTTATTTTTACTAAACATACTGTATATTACTATTTTGATTATTTATCATTTTTCCATTGCAATTTCAATCTCATTGTTTAAATTTCTTCAGATATATTGTATTTGTGCCAATGCGTGTTACAACCATTAAAATTCTGCCCAAACTTTTATTTTTTTTAAATTTTCTTAGATCAAAACTTCTAAAAGTGCCTCATATACTCTTTTTCAGAGCACTGCCCCAAGCTCCAAATGAGGTTATCAAATAGAAATGTTTTACTTCTGGTAAGTTTTCTTTTTATAACATTTCATTTAGGTATCAGCTTTGAATTAGCTGGTGTATACTCATCATGGGTAGCAGCTCTCCAGGAATGGAATCCATTTGCGACCTCAGAACCAACTGAGGTAACAATTACGATAGTTATTAATTAAAAACAAACCATTGTAAATTCAGACAAAAACGACATTTGCCGTTCCTGACAATTTAGGCACTTCTTCCTACAATGAATCTTTAATCCCGCATAGGCGTTCGAAAGTAAGTAATAACACCCTAAAAAACACAAAACATTAACAATTTTAAGAGATGCACAGGATGTCAAAATTTAGTAGAAGGTCCATCCTACACAGAAAACATGGAACAAGGAAATGCAGTTTTCGAAGAAAAAACAACTGGAGCAATTTGCAGTCAAACAGTGTATTGCACATCAAAAGGAACAACAGATAGCGACCTTGTATCTATCACAGTAACACAAGCAGATGGAACAACGTCAGAAGTAGGAGTTGACTGCTGCGGAAAAAACATTTCAGTGGAACTTGAATGTGGAGGAGACAACCAATGGTACTTTCCAGGAATGCCAGAATACCCTTTGAATTCAATCGTCATTTGCGAAGGTATGTAACATAATAACAATAAGACAAACACACACACGACATATAGGTTCCATTCCGGCCACAACGACAAGCACTTCAACAACAACAACATCAACAACATCGACATCAACAACATCAACTTCGACAACACCTACAACGACAAGTACATCAACTACCCCAACAACTACTAGTAGCACCACAACTTCAACTTCGACGACTCCTACAACAACCTCTACATCTACGACACCTACAACGACAAGTACATCAACTACTCCAACAACTACTAGTAGCACCACAACGAGCACATCAACGACTCCTACAACCACAAGTACAAGTACTACACCAACTACAACCAGTACTAGTACTACACCAACGACATCCACATCTACTAGTAAGTTCTAACAAAATATATGGGAAAAGTGTATGGGCGATAAGGGGTTAAATTAGGGAACAACACAATACATACATACTACCTTTTTGCCCAGACATTTACACAATACATACATGATATTATGCCTTGGGTTTCTTTTCAATTTCAATGCATTAATTTGCTTTGAAATTGATCTTTGAAATATGGAAAGCTAATTTTGATTTTTGTTGAAAAGCTGACAGCAATCAAAAACTTTCCAAAAGAAACCGAGCTTTTGGCAATAACAACAAACACAATAAACATAAAATTCAATAAAAAATCATTTAGCAAGCACAACAACTTCAACTTCGACAACACCTACTACAACTAGTACATCAACTACTCCAACAACTACTAGTAGCACCACAACTTCAACTTCGACGACTCCTACAACAACCTCTACATCTACGACACCTACAACGACAAGTACATCAACTACTCCAACAACTACTAGTAGCACCACAACGAGCACATCAACGACTCCTACAACCACAAGTACAAGTACTACACCAACTACAACCAGTACTAGTACTACACCAACGACATCCACATCTACTAGTAAGTTCTAACAAAATATATGGGAAAAGTGTATGGGCGATAAGGGGTTAAATTAGGGAACAACACAATACATACATACTACCTTTTTGCCCAGACATTTACACAATACATACATGATATTATGCCTTGGGTTTCTTTTCAATTTCAATGCATTAATTTGCTTTGAAATTGATCTTTGAAATATGGAAAGCTAATTTTGATTTTTGTTGAAAAGCTGACAGCAATCAAAAACTTTCCAAAAGAAACCGAGCTTTTGGCAATAACAACAAACACAATAAACATAAAATTCAATAAAAAATCATTTAGCAAGCACAACAACTTCAACTTCGACAACACCTACTACAACTAGTACATCAACTACTCCAACAACTACTAGTAGCACCACAACTTCAACTTCGACGACTCCTACAACAACCTCTACATCTACGACACCTACAACGACAAGTACATCAACTACTCCAACAACTACTAGTAGCACCACAACTTCAACTTCGACGACTCCTACAACAACCTCTACATCTACGACACCTACAACGACAAGTACATCAACTACTCCAACAACTACTAGTAGCACCACAACTTCAACTTCGACGACTCCTACAACAACCTCTACATCTACGACACCTACAACGACAAGTACATCAACTACTCCAACAACTACTAGTAGCACCACAACGAGCACATCAACGACTCCTACAACCACAAGTACAAGTACTACACCAACTACAACCAGTACTAGTACTACACCAACGACATCCACATCTACTAGTAAGTTCTAACAAAATATATGGGAAAAGTGTATGGGCGATAAGGGGTTAAATTAGGGAACAACACAATACATACATACTACCTTTTTGCCCAGACATTTACACAATACATACATGATATTATGCCTTGGGTTTCTTTTCAATTTCAATGCATTAATTTGCTTTGAAATTGATCTTTGAAATATGGAAAGCTAATTTTGATTTTTGTTGAAAAGCTGACAGCAATCAAAAACTTTCCAAAAGAAACCGAGCTTTTGGCAATAACAACAAACACAATAAACATAAAATTCAATAAAAAATCATTTAGCAAGCACAACAACTTCAACTTCGACAACACCTACTACAACTAGTACATCAACTACTCCAACAACTACTAGTAGCACCACAACTTCAACTTCGACGACTCCTACAACAACCTCTACATCTACGACACCTACAACGACAAGTACATCAACTACTCCAACAACTACTAGTAGCACCACAACTTCAACTTCGACGACTCCTACAACAACCTCTACATCTACGACACCTACAACGACAAGTACATCAACTACTCCAACAACTACTAGTAGCACCACAACTTCAACTTCGACGACTCCTACAACAACCTCTACATCTACGACACCTACAACGACAAGTACATCAACTACTCCAACAACTACTAGTAGCACCACAACGAGCACATCAACGACTCCTACAACCACAAGTACAAGTACTACACCAACTACAACCAGTACTAGTACTACACCAACGACATCCACATCTACTAGTAAGTTCTAACAAAATATATGGGAAAAGTGTATGGGCGATAAGGGGTTAAATTAGGGAACAACACAATACATACATACTACCTTTTTGCCCAGACATTTACACAATACATACATGATATTATGCCTTGGGTTTCTTTTCAATTTCAATGCATTAATTTGCTTTGAAATTGATCTTTGAAATATGGAAAGCTAATTTTGATTTTTGTTGAAAAGCTGACAGCAATCAAAAACTTTCCAAAAGAAACCGAGCTTTTGGCAATAACAACAAACACAATAAACATAAAATTCAATAAAAAATCATTTAGCAAGCACAACAACTTCAACTTCGACAACACCTACTACAACTAGTACATCAACTACTCCAACAACTACTAGTAGCACCACAACTTCAACTTCGACGACTCCTACAACAACCTCTACATCTACGACACCTACAACGACAAGTACATCAACTACTCCAACAACTACTAGTAGCACCACAACTTCAACTTCGACGACTCCTACAACAACCTCTACATCTACGACACCTACAACGACAAGTACATCAACTACTCCAACAACTACTAGTAGCACCACAACGAGCACATCAACGACTCCTACAACCACAAGTACAAGTACTACACCAACTACAACCAGTACTAGTACTACACCAACGACATCCACATCTACTAGTAAGTTCTAACAAAATATATGGGAAAAGTGTATGGGCGATAAGGGGTTAAATTAGGGAACAACACAATACATACATACTACCTTTTTGCCCAGACATTTACACAATACATACATGATATTATGCCTTGGGTTTCTTTTCAATTTCAATGCATTAATTTGCTTTGAAATTGATCTTTGAAATATGGAAAGCTAATTTTGATTTTTGTTGAAAAGCTGACAGCAATCAAAAACTTTCCAAAAGAAACCGAGCTTTTGGCAATAACAACAAACACAATAAACATAAAATTCAATAAAAAATCATTTAGCAAGCACAACAACTTCAACTTCGACAACACCTACTACAACTAGTACATCAACTACTCCAACAACTACTAGTAGCACCACAACTTCAACTTCGACGACTCCTACAACAACCTCTACATCTACGACACCTACAACGACAAGTACATCAACTACTCCAACAACTACTAGTAGCACCACAACGAGCACATCAACGACTCCTACAACCACAAGTACAAGTACTACACCAACTACAACCAGTACTAGTACTACACCAACGACATCCACATCTACTAGTAAGTTCTAACAAAATATATGGGAAAAGTGTATGGGCGATAAGGGGTTAAATTAGGGAACAACACAATACATACATACTACCTTTTTGCCCAGACATTTACACAATACATACATGATATTATGCCTTGGGTTTCTTTTCAATTTCAATGCATTAATTTGCTTTGAAATTGATCTTTGAAATATGGAAAGCTAATTTTGATTTTTGTTGAAAAGCTGACAGCAATCAAAAACTTTCCAAAAGAAACCGAGCTTTTGGCAATAACAACAAACACAATAAACATAAAATTCAATAAAAAATCATTTAGCAAGCACAACAACTTCAACTTCGACAACACCTACTACAACTAGTACATCAACTACTCCAACAACTACTAGTAGCACCACAACTTCAACTTCGACGACTCCTACAACAACCTCTACATCTACGACACCTACAACGACAAGTACATCAACTACTCCAACAACTACTAGTAGCACCACAACGAGCACATCAACGACTCCTACAACCACAAGTACAAGTACTACACCAACTACAACCAGTACTAGTACTACACCAACGACATCCACATCTACTAGTAAGTTCTAACAAAATATATGGGAAAAGTGTATGGGCGATAAGGGGTTAAATTAGGGAACAACACAATACATACATACTACCTTTTTGCCCAGACATTTACACAATACATACATGATATTATGCCTTGGGTTTCTTTTCAATTTCAATGCATTAATTTGCTTTGAAATTGATCTTTGAAATATGGAAAGCTAATTTTGATTTTTGTTGAAAAGCTGACAGCAATCAAAAACTTTCCAAAAGAAACCGAGCTTTTGGCAATAACAACAAACACAATAAACATAAAATTCAATAAAAAATCATTTAGCAAGCACAACAACTTCAACTTCGACAACACCTACTACAACTAGTACATCAACTACTCCAACAACTACTAGTAGCACCACAACTTCAACTTCGACGACTCCTACAACAACCTCTACATCTACGACACCTACAACGACAAGTACATCAACTACTCCAACAACTACTAGTAGCACCACAACGAGCACATCAACGACTCCTACAACCACAAGTACAAGTACTACACCAACTACAACCAGTACTAGTACTACACCAACGACATCCACATCTACTAGTAAGTTCTAACAAAATATATGGGAAAAGTGTATGGGCGATAAGGGGTTAAATTAGGGAACAACACAATACATACATACTACCTTTTTGCCCAGACATTTACACAATACATACATGATATTATGCCTTGGGTTTCTTTTCAATTTCAATGCATTAATTTGCTTTGAAATTGATCTTTGAAATATGGAAAGCTAATTTTGATTTTTGTTGAAAAGCTGACAGCAATCAAAAACTTTCCAAAAGAAACCGAGCTTTTGGCAATAACAACAAACACAATAAACATAAAATTCAATAAAAAATCATTTAGCAAGCACAACAACTTCAACTTCGACAACACCTACTACAACTAGTACATCAACTACTCCAACAACTACTAGTAGCACCACAACTTCAACTTCGACGACTCCTACAACAACCTCTACATCTACGACACCTACAACGACAAGTACATCAACTACTCCAACAACTACTAGTAGCACCACAACGAGCACATCAACGACTCCTACAACCACAAGTACAAGTACTACACCAACTACAACCAGTACTAGTACTACACCAACGACATCCACATCTACTAGTAAGTTCTAACAAAATATATGGGAAAAGTGTATGGGCGATAAGGGGTTAAATTAGGGAACAACACAATACATACATACTACCTTTTTGCCCAGACATTTACACAATACATACATGATATTATGCCTTGGGTTTCTTTTCAATTTCAATGCATTAATTTGCTTTGAAATTGATCTTTGAAATATGGAAAGCTAATTTTGATTTTTGTTGAAAAGCTGACAGCAATCAAAAACTTTCCAAAAGAAACCGAGCTTTTGGCAATAACAACAAACACAATAAACATAAAATTCAATAAAAAATCATTTAGCAAGCACAACAACTTCAACTTCGACAACACCTACTACAACTAGTACATCAACTACTCCAACAACTACTAGTAGCACCACAACTTCAACTTCGACGACTCCTACAACAACCTCTACATCTACGACACCTACAACGACAAGTACATCAACTACTCCAACAACTACTAGTAGCACCACAACGAGCACATCAACGACTCCTACAACCACAAGTACAAGTACTACACCAACTACAACCAGTACTAGTACTACACCAACGACATCCACATCTACTAGTAAGTTCTAACAAAATATATGGGAAAAGTGTATGGGCGATAAGGGGTTAAATTAGGGAACAACACAATACATACATACTACCTTTTTGCCCAGACATTTACACAATACATACATGATATTATGCCTTGGGTTTCTTTTCAATTTCAATGCATTAATTTGCTTTGAAATTGATCTTTGAAATATGGAAAGCTAATTTTGATTTTTGTTGAAAAGCTGACAGCAATCAAAAACTTTCCAAAAGAAACCGAGCTTTTGGCAATAACAACAAACACAATAAACATAAAATTCAATAAAAAATCATTTAGCAAGCACAACAACTTCAACTTCGACAACACCTACTACAACTAGTACATCAACTACTCCAACAACTACTAGTAGCACCACAACTTCAACTTCGACGACTCCTACAACAACCTCTACATCTACGACACCTACAACGACAAGTACATCAACTACTCCAACAACTACTAGTAGCACCACAACGAGCACATCAACGACTCCTACAACCACAAGTACAAGTACTACACCAACTACAACCAGTACTAGTACTACACCAACGACATCCACATCTACTAGTAAGTTCTAACAAAATATATGGGAAAAGTGTATGGGCGATAAGGGGTTAAATTAGGGAACAACACAATACATACATACTACCTTTTTGCCCAGACATTTACACAATACATACATGATATTATGCCTTGGGTTTCTTTTCAATTTCAATGCATTAATTTGCTTTGAAATTGATCTTTGAAATATGGAAAGCTAATTTTGATTTTTGTTGAAAAGCTGACAGCAATCAAAAACTTTCCAAAAGAAACCGAGCTTTTGGCAATAACAACAAACACAATAAACATAAAATTCAATAAAAAATCATTTAGCAAGCACAACAACTTCAACTTCGACAACACCTACTACAACTAGTACATCAACTACTCCAACAACTACTAGTAGCACCACAACTTCAACTTCGACGACTCCTACAACAACCTCTACATCTACGACACCTACAACGACAAGTACATCAACTACTCCAACAACTACTAGTAGCACCACAACGAGCACATCAACGACTCCTACAACCACAAGTACAAGTACTACACCAACTACAACCAGTACTAGTACTACACCAACGACATCCACATCTACTAGTAAGTTCTAACAAAATATATGGGAAAAGTGTATGGGCGATAAGGGGTTAAATTAGGGAACAACACAATACATACATACTACCTTTTTGCCCAGACATTTACACAATACATACATGATATTATGCCTTGGGTTTCTTTTCAATTTCAATGCATTAATTTGCTTTGAAATTGATCTTTGAAATATGGAAAGCTAATTTTGATTTTTGTTGAAAAGCTGACAGCAATCAAAAACTTTCCAAAAGAAACCGAGCTTTTGGCAATAACAACAAACACAATAAACATAAAATTCAATAAAAAATCATTTAGCAAGCACAACAACTTCAACTTCGACAACACCTACTACAACTAGTACATCAACTACTCCAACAACTACTAGTAGCACCACAACTTCAACTTCGACGACTCCTACAACAACCTCTACATCTACGACACCTACAACGACAAGTACATCAACTACTCCAACAACTACTAGTAGCACCACAACGAGCACATCAACGACTCCTACAACCACAAGTACAAGTACTACACCAACTACAACCAGTACTAGTACTACACCAACGACATCCACATCTACTAGTAAGTTCTAACAAAATATATGGGAAAAGTGTATGGGCGATAAGGGGTTAAATTAGGGAACAACACAATACATACATACTACCTTTTTGCCCAGACATTTACACAATACATACATGATATTATGCCTTGGGTTTCTTTTCAATTTCAATGCATTAATTTGCTTTGAAATTGATCTTTGAAATATGGAAAGCTAATTTTGATTTTTGTTGAAAAGCTGACAGCAATCAAAAACTTTCCAAAAGAAACCGAGCTTTTGGCAATAACAACAAACACAATAAACATAAAATTCAATAAAAAATCATTTAGCAAGCACAACAACTTCAACTTCGACAACACCTACTACAACTAGTACATCAACTACTCCAACAACTACTAGTAGCACCACAACTTCAACTTCGACGACTCCTACAACAACCTCTACATCTACGACACCTACAACGACAAGTACATCAACTACTCCAACAACTACTAGTAGCACCACAACGAGCACATCAACGACTCCTACAACCACAAGTACAAGTACTACACCAACTACAACCAGTACTAGTACTACACCAACGACATCCACATCTACTAGTAAGTTCTAACAAAATATATGGGAAAAGTGTATGGGCGATAAGGGGTTAAATTAGGGAACAACACAATACATACATACTACCTTTTTGCCCAGACATTTACACAATACATACATGATATTATGCCTTGGGTTTCTTTTCAATTTCAATGCATTAATTTGCTTTGAAATTGATCTTTGAAATATGGAAAGCTAATTTTGATTTTTGTTGAAAAGCTGACAGCAATCAAAAACTTTCCAAAAGAAACCGAGCTTTTGGCAATAACAACAAACACAATAAACATAAAATTCAATAAAAAATCATTTAGCAAGCACAACAACTTCAACTTCGACAACACCTACTACAACTAGTACATCAACTACTCCAACAACTACTAGTAGCACCACAACTTCAACTTCGACGACTCCTACAACAACCTCTACATCTACGACACCTACAACGACAAGTACATCAACTACTCCAACAACTACTAGTAGCACCACAACGAGCACATCAACGACTCCTACAACCACAAGTACAAGTACTACACCAACTACAACCAGTACTAGTACTACACCAACGACATCCACATCTACTAGTAAGTTCTAACAAAATATATGGGAAAAGTGTATGGGCGATAAGGGGTTAAATTAGGGAACAACACAATACATACATACTACCTTTTTGCCCAGACATTTACACAATACATACATGATATTATGCCTTGGGTTTCTTTTCAATTTCAATGCATTAATTTGCTTTGAAATTGATCTTTGAAATATGGAAAGCTAATTTTGATTTTTGTTGAAAAGCTGACAGCAATCAAAAACTTTCCAAAAGAAACCGAGCTTTTGGCAATAACAACAAACACAATAAACATAAAATTCAATAAAAAATCATTTAGCAAGCACAACAACTTCAACTTCGACAACACCTACTACAACTAGTACATCAACTACTCCAACAACTACTAGTAGCACCACAACTTCAACTTCGACGACTCCTACAACAACCTCTACATCTACGACACCTACAACGACAAGTACATCAACTACTCCAACAACTACTAGTAGCACCACAACGAGCACATCAACGACTCCTACAACCACAAGTACAAGTACTACACCAACTACAACCAGTACTAGTACTACACCAACGACATCCACATCTACTAGTAAGTTCTAACAAAATATATGGGAAAAGTGTATGGGCGATAAGGGGTTAAATTAGGGAACAACACAATACATACATACTACCTTTTTGCCCAGACATTTACACAATACATACATGATATTATGCCTTGGGTTTCTTTTCAATTTCAATGCATTAATTTGCTTTGAAATTGATCTTTGAAATATGGAAAGCTAATTTTGATTTTTGTTGAAAAGCTGACAGCAATCAAAAACTTTCCAAAAGAAACCGAGCTTTTGGCAATAACAACAAACACAATAAACATAAAATTCAATAAAAAATCATTTAGCAAGCACAACAACTTCAACTTCGACAACACCTACTACAACTAGTACATCAACTACTCCAACAACTACTAGTAGCACCACAACTTCAACTTCGACGACTCCTACAACAACCTCTACATCTACGACACCTACAACGACAAGTACATCAACTACTCCAACAACTACTAGTAGCACCACAACGAGCACATCAACGACTCCTACAACCACAAGTACAAGTACTACACCAACTACAACCAGTACTAGTACTACACCAACGACATCCACATCTACTAGTAAGTTCTAACAAAATATATGGGAAAAGTGTATGGGCGATAAGGGGTTAAATTAGGGAACAACACAATACATACATACTACCTTTTTGCCCAGACATTTACACAATACATACATGATATTATGCCTTGGGTTTCTTTTCAATTTCAATGCATTAATTTGCTTTGAAATTGATCTTTGAAATATGGAAAGCTAATTTTGATTTTTGTTGAAAAGCTGACAGCAATCAAAAACTTTCCAAAAGAAACCGAGCTTTTGGCAATAACAACAAACACAATAAACATAAAATTCAATAAAAAATCATTTAGCAAGCACAACAACTTCAACTTCGACAACACCTACTACAACTAGTACATCAACTACTCCAACAACTACTAGTAGCACCACAACTTCAACTTCGACGACTCCTACAACAACCTCTACATCTACGACACCTACAACGACAAGTACATCAACTACTCCAACAACTACTAGTAGCACCACAACGAGCACATCAACGACTCCTACAACCACAAGTACAAGTACTACACCAACTACAACCAGTACTAGTACTACACCAACGACATCCACATCTACTAGTAAGTTCTAACAAAATATATGGGAAAAGTGTATGGGCGATAAGGGGTTAAATTAGGGAACAACACAATACATACATACTACCTTTTTGCCCAGACATTTACACAATACATACATGATATTATGCCTTGGGTTTCTTTTCAATTTCAATGCATTAATTTGCTTTGAAATTGATCTTTGAAATATGGAAAGCTAATTTTGATTTTTGTTGAAAAGCTGACAGCAATCAAAAACTTTCCAAAAGAAACCGAGCTTTTGGCAATAACAACAAACACAATAAACATAAAATTCAATAAAAAATCATTTAGCAAGCACAACAACTTCAACTTCGACAACACCTACTACAACTAGTACATCAACTACTCCAACAACTACTAGTAGCACCACAACGAGCACATCAACGACTCCTACAACCACAAGTACAAGTACTACACCAACTACAACCAGTACTAGTACTACACCAACGACATCCACATCTACTAGTAAGTTCTAACAAAATATATGGGAAAAGTGTATGGGCGATAAGGGGTTAAATTAGGGAACAACACAATACATACATACTACCTTTTTGCCCAGACATTTACACAATACATACATGATATTATGCCTTGGGTTTCTTTTCAATTTCAATGCATTAATTTGCTTTGAAATTGATCTTTGAAATATGGAAAGCTAATTTTGATTTTTGTTGAAAAGCTGACAGCAATCAAAAACTTTCCAAAAGAAACCGAGCTTTTGGCAATAACAACAAACACAATAAACATAAAATTCAATAAAAAATCATTTAGCAAGCACAACAACTTCAACTTCGACAACACCTACTACAACTAGTACATCAACTACTCCAACAACTACTAGTAGCACCACAACTTCAACTTCGACGACTCCTACAACAACCTCTACATCTACGACACCTACAACGACAAGTACATCAACTACTCCAACAACTACTAGTAGCACCACAACGAGCACATCAACGACTCCTACAACCACAAGTACAAGTACTACACCAACTACAACCAGTACTAGTACTACACCAACGACATCCACATCTACTAGTAAGTTCTAACAAAATATATGGGAAAAGTGTATGGGCGATAAGGGGTTAAATTAGGGAACAACACAATACATACATACTACCTTTTTGCCCAGACATTTACACAATACATACATGATATTATGCCTTGGGTTTCTTTTCAATTTCAATGCATTAATTTGCTTTGAAATTGATCTTTGAAATATGGAAAGCTAATTTTGATTTTTGTTGAAAAGCTGACAGCAATCAAAAACTTTCCAAAAGAAACCGAGCTTTTGGCAATAACAACAAACACAATAAACATAAAATTCAATAAAAAATCATTTAGCAAGCACAACAACTTCAACTTCGACAACACCTACTACAACTAGTACATCAACTACTCCAACAACTACTAGTAGCACCACAACTTCAACTTCGACGACTCCTACAACAACCTCTACATCTACGACACCTACAACGACAAGTACATCAACTACTCCAACAACTACTAGTAGCACCACAACGAGCACATCAACGACTCCTACAACCACAAGTACAAGTACTACACCAACTACAACCAGTACTAGTACTACACCAACGACATCCACATCTACTAGTAAGTTCTAACAAAATATATGGGAAAAGTGTATGGGCGATAAGGGGTTAAATTAGGGAACAACACAATACATACATACTACCTTTTTGCCCAGACATTTACACAATACATACATGATATTATGCCTTGGGTTTCTTTTCAATTTCAATGCATTAATTTGCTTTGAAATTGATCTTTGAAATATGGAAAGCTAATTTTGATTTTTGTTGAAAAGCTGACAGCAATCAAAAACTTTCCAAAAGAAACCGAGCTTTTGGCAATAACAACAAACACAATAAACATAAAATTCAATAAAAAATCATTTAGCAAGCACAACAACTTCAACTTCGACAACACCTACTACAACTAGTACATCAACTACTCCAACAACTACTAGTAGCACCACAACTTCAACTTCGACGACTCCTACAACAACCTCTACATCTACGACACCTACAACGACAAGTACATCAACTACTCCAACAACTACTAGTAGCACCACAACGAGCACATCAACGACTCCTACAACCACAAGTACAAGTACTACACCAACTACAACCAGTACTAGTACTACACCAACGACATCCACATCTACTAGTAAGTTCTAACAAAATATATGGGAAAAGTGTATGGGCGATAAGGGGTTAAATTAGGGAACAACACAATACATACATACTACCTTTTTGCCCAGACATTTACACAATACATACATGATATTATGCCTTGGGTTTCTTTTCAATTTCAATGCATTAATTTGCTTTGAAATTGATCTTTGAAATATGGAAAGCTAATTTTGATTTTTGTTGAAAAGCTGACAGCAATCAAAAACTTTCCAAAAGAAACCGAGCTTTTGGCAATAACAACAAACACAATAAACATAAAATTCAATAAAAAATCATTTAGCAAGCACAACAACTTCAACTTCGACAACACCTACTACAACTAGTACATCAACTACTCCAACAACTACTAGTAGCACCACAACTTCAACTTCGACGACTCCTACAACAACCTCTACATCTACGACACCTACAACGACAAGTACATCAACTACTCCAACAACTACTAGTAGCACCACAACGAGCACATCAACGACTCCTACAACCACAAGTACAAGTACTACACCAACTACAACCAGTACTAGTACTACACCAACGACATCCACATCTACTAGTAAGTTCTAACAAAATATATGGGAAAAGTGTATGGGCGATAAGGGGTTAAATTAGGGAACAACACAATACATACATACTACCTTTTTGCCCAGACATTTACACAATACATACATGATATTATGCCTTGGGTTTCTTTTCAATTTCAATGCATTAATTTGCTTTGAAATTGATCTTTGAAATATGGAAAGCTAATTTTGATTTTTGTTGAAAAGCTGACAGCAATCAAAAACTTTCCAAAAGAAACCGAGCTTTTGGCAATAACAACAAACACAATAAACATAAAATTCAATAAAAAATCATTTAGCAAGCACAACAACTTCAACTTCGACAACACCTACTACAACTAGTACATCAACTACTCCAACAACTACTAGTAGCACCACAACTTCAACTTCGACGACTCCTACAACAACCTCTACATCTACGACACCTACAACGACAAGTACATCAACTACTCCAACAACTACTAGTAGCACCACAACGAGCACATCAACGACTCCTACAACCACAAGTACAAGTACTACACCAACTACAACCAGTACTAGTACTACACCAACGACATCCACATCTACTAGTAAGTTCTAACAAAATATATGGGAAAAGTGTATGGGCGATAAGGGGTTAAATTAGGGAACAACACAATACATACATACTACCTTTTTGCCCAGACATTTACACAATACATACATGATATTATGCCTTGGGTTTCTTTTCAATTTCAATGCATTAATTTGCTTTGAAATTGATCTTTGAAATATGGAAAGCTAATTTTGATTTTTGTTGAAAAGCTGACAGCAATCAAAAACTTTCCAAAAGAAACCGAGCTTTTGGCAATAACAACAAACACAATAAACATAAAATTCAATAAAAAATCATTTAGCAAGCACAACAACTTCAACTTCGACAACACCTACTACAACTAGTACATCAACTACTCCAACAACTACTAGTAGCACCACAACTTCAACTTCGACGACTCCTACAACAACCTCTACATCTACGACACCTACAACGACAAGTACATCAACTACTCCAACAACTACTAGTAGCACCACAACGAGCACATCAACGACTCCTACAACCACAAGTACAAGTACTACACCAACTACAACCAGTACTAGTACTACACCAACGACATCCACATCTACTAGTAAGTTCTAACAAAATATATGGGAAAAGTGTATGGGCGATAAGGGGTTAAATTAGGGAACAACACAATACATACATACTACCTTTTTGCCCAGACATTTACACAATACATACATGATATTATGCCTTGGGTTTCTTTTCAATTTCAATGCATTAATTTGCTTTGAAATTGATCTTTGAAATATGGAAAGCTAATTTTGATTTTTGTTGAAAAGCTGACAGCAATCAAAAACTTTCCAAAAGAAACCGAGCTTTTGGCAATAACAACAAACACAATAAACATAAAATTCAATAAAAAATCATTTAGCAAGCACAACAACTTCAACTTCGACAACACCTACTACAACTAGTACATCAACTACTCCAACAACTACTAGTAGCACCACAACTTCAACTTCGACGACTCCTACAACAACCTCTACATCTACGACACCTACAACGACAAGTACATCAACTACTCCAACAACTACTAGTAGCACCACAACGAGCACATCAACGACTCCTACAACCACAAGTACAAGTACTACACCAACTACAACCAGTACTAGTACTACACCAACGACATCCACATCTACTAGTAAGTTCTAACAAAATATATGGGAAAAGTGTATGGGCGATAAGGGGTTAAATTAGGGAACAACACAATACATACATACTACCTTTTTGCCCAGACATTTACACAATACATACATGATATTATGCCTTGGGTTTCTTTTCAATTTCAATGCATTAATTTGCTTTGAAATTGATCTTTGAAATATGGAAAGCTAATTTTGATTTTTGTTGAAAAGCTGACAGCAATCAAAAACTTTCCAAAAGAAACCGAGCTTTTGGCAATAACAACAAACACAATAAACATAAAATTCAATAAAAAATCATTTAGCAAGCACAACAACTTCAACTTCGACAACACCTACTACAACTAGTACATCAACTACTCCAACAACTACTAGTAGCACCACAACTTCAACTTCGACGACTCCTACAACAACCTCTACATCTACGACACCTACAACGACAAGTACATCAACTACTCCAACAACTACTAGTAGCACCACAACGAGCACATCAACGACTCCTACAACCACAAGTACAAGTACTACACCAACTACAACCAGTACTAGTACTACACCAACGACATCCACATCTACTAGTAAGTTCTAACAAAATATATGGGAAAAGTGTATGGGCGATAAGGGGTTAAATTAGGGAACAACACAATACATACATACTACCTTTTTGCCCAGACATTTACACAATACATACATGATATTATGCCTTGGGTTTCTTTTCAATTTCAATGCATTAATTTGCTTTGAAATTGATCTTTGAAATATGGAAAGCTAATTTTGATTTTTGTTGAAAAGCTGACAGCAATCAAAAACTTTCCAAAAGAAACCGAGCTTTTGGCAATAACAACAAACACAATAAACATAAAATTCAATAAAAAATCATTTAGCAAGCACAACAACTTCAACTTCGACAACACCTACTACAACTAGTACATCAACTACTCCAACAACTACTAGTAGCACCACAACTTCAACTTCGACGACTCCTACAACAACCTCTACATCTACGACACCTACAACGACAAGTACATCAACTACTCCAACAACTACTAGTAGCACCACAACGAGCACATCAACGACTCCTACAACCACAAGTACAAGTACTACACCAACTACAACCAGTACTAGTACTACACCAACGACATCCACATCTACTAGTAAGTTCTAACAAAATATATGGGAAAAGTGTATGGGCGATAAGGGGTTAAATTAGGGAACAACACAATACATACATACTACCTTTTTGCCCAGACATTTACACAATACATACATGATATTATGCCTTGGGTTTCTTTTCAATTTCAATGCATTAATTTGCTTTGAAATTGATCTTTGAAATATGGAAAGCTAATTTTGATTTTTGTTGAAAAGCTGACAGCAATCAAAAACTTTCCAAAAGAAACCGAGCTTTTGGCAATAACAACAAACACAATAAACATAAAATTCAATAAAAAATCATTTAGCAAGCACAACAACTTCAACTTCGACAACACCTACTACAACTAGTACATCAACTACTCCAACAACTACTAGTAGCACCACAACTTCAACTTCGACGACTCCTACAACAACCTCTACATCTACGACACCTACAACGACAAGTACATCAACTACTCCAACAACTACTAGTAGCACCACAACGAGCACATCAACGACTCCTACAACCACAAGTACAAGTACTACACCAACTACAACCAGTACTAGTACTACACCAACGACATCCACATCTACTAGTAAGTTCTAACAAAATATATGGGAAAAGTGTATGGGCGATAAGGGGTTAAATTAGGGAACAACACAATACATACATACTACCTTTTTGCCCAGACATTTACACAATACATACATGATATTATGCCTTGGGTTTCTTTTCAATTTCAATGCATTAATTTGCTTTGAAATTGATCTTTGAAATATGGAAAGCTAATTTTGATTTTTGTTGAAAAGCTGACAGCAATCAAAAACTTTCCAAAAGAAACCGAGCTTTTGGCAATAACAACAAACACAATAAACATAAAATTCAATAAAAAATCATTTAGCAAGCACAACAACTTCAACTTCGACAACACCTACTACAACTAGTACATCAACTACTCCAACAACTACTAGTAGCACCACAACTTCAACTTCGACGACTCCTACAACAACCTCTACATCTACGACACCTACAACGACAAGTACATCAACTACTCCAACAACTACTAGTAGCACCACAACGAGCACATCAACGACTCCTACAACCACAAGTACAAGTACTACACCAACTACAACCAGTACTAGTACTACACCAACGACATCCACATCTACTAGTAAGTTCTAACAAAATATATGGGAAAAGTGTATGGGCGATAAGGGGTTAAATTAGGGAACAACACAATACATACATACTACCTTTTTGCCCAGACATTTACACAATACATACATGATATTATGCCTTGGGTTTCTTTTCAATTTCAATGCATTAATTTGCTTTGAAATTGATCTTTGAAATATGGAAAGCTAATTTTGATTTTTGTTGAAAAGCTGACAGCAATCAAAAACTTTCCAAAAGAAACCGAGCTTTTGGCAATAACAACAAACACAATAAACATAAAATTCAATAAAAAATCATTTAGCAAGCACAACAACTTCAACTTCGACAACACCTACTACAACTAGTACATCAACTACTCCAACAACTACTAGTAGCACCACAACTTCAACTTCGACGACTCCTACAACAACCTCTACATCTACGACACCTACAACGACAAGTACATCAACTACTCCAACAACTACTAGTAGCACCACAACGAGCACATCAACGACTCCTACAACCACAAGTACAAGTACTACACCAACTACAACCAGTACTAGTACTACACCAACGACATCCACATCTACTAGTAAGTTCTAACAAAATATATGGGAAAAGTGTATGGGCGATAAGGGGTTAAATTAGGGAACAACACAATACATACATACTACCTTTTTGCCCAGACATTTACACAATACATACATGATATTATGCCTTGGGTTTCTTTTCAATTTCAATGCATTAATTTGCTTTGAAATTGATCTTTGAAATATGGAAAGCTAATTTTGATTTTTGTTGAAAAGCTGACAGCAATCAAAAACTTTCCAAAAGAAACCGAGCTTTTGGCAATAACAACAAACACAATAAACATAAAATTCAATAAAAAATCATTTAGCAAGCACAACAACTTCAACTTCGACAACACCTACTACAACTAGTACATCAACTACTCCAACAACTACTAGTAGCACCACAACTTCAACTTCGACGACTCCTACAACAACCTCTACATCTACGACACCTACAACGACAAGTACATCAACTACTCCAACAACTACTAGTAGCACCACAACGAGCACATCAACGACTCCTACAACCACAAGTACAAGTACTACACCAACTACAACCAGTACTAGTACTACACCAACGACATCCACATCTACTAGTAAGTTCTAACAAAATATATGGGAAAAGTGTATGGGCGATAAGGGGTTAAATTAGGGAACAACACAATACATACATACTACCTTTTTGCCCAGACATTTACACAATACATACATGATATTATGCCTTGGGTTTCTTTTCAATTTCAATGCATTAATTTGCTTTGAAATTGATCTTTGAAATATGGAAAGCTAATTTTGATTTTTGTTGAAAAGCTGACAGCAATCAAAAACTTTCCAAAAGAAACCGAGCTTTTGGCAATAACAACAAACACAATAAACATAAAATTCAATAAAAAATCATTTAGCAAGCACAACAACTTCAACTTCGACAACACCTACTACAACTAGTACATCAACTACTCCAACAACTACTAGTAGCACCACAACTTCAACTTCGACGACTCCTACAACAACCTCTACATCTACGACACCTACAACGACAAGTACATCAACTACTCCAACAACTACTAGTAGCACCACAACGAGCACATCAACGACTCCTACAACCACAAGTACAAGTACTACACCAACTACAACCAGTACTAGTACTACACCAACGACATCCACATCTACTAGTAAGTTCTAACAAAATATATGGGAAAAGTGTATGGGCAATAAGGGGTTAAATTAGGGAACAACACAATACATACATACTACCTTTTTGCCCAGACATTTACACAATACATACATGATATTATGCCTTGGGTTTCTTTTCAATTTCAATGCATTAATTTGCTTTGAAATTGATCTTTGAAATATGGAAAGCTAATTTTGATTTTTGTTGAAAAGCTGACAGCAATCAAAAACTTTCCAAAAGAAACCGAGCTTTTGGCAATAACAACAAACACAATAAACATAAAATTCAATAAAAAATCATTTAGCAAGCACAACAACTTCAACTTCGACAACACCTACTACAACTAGTACATCAACTACTCCAACAACTACTAGTAGCACCACAACTTCAACTTCGACGACTCCTACAACAACCTCTACATCTACGACACCTACAACGACAAGTACATCAACTACTCCAACAACTACTAGTAGCACCACAACGAGCACATCAACGACTCCTACAACCACAAGTACAAGTACTACACCAACTACAACCAGTACTAGTACTACACCAACGACATCCACATCTACTAGTAAGTTCTAACAAAATATATGGGAAAAGTGTATGGGCGATAAGGGGTTAAATTAGGGAACAACACAATACATACATACTACCTTTTTGCCCAGACATTTACACAATACATACATGATATTATGCCTTGGGTTTCTTTTCAATTTCAATGCATTAATTTGCTTTGAAATTGATCTTTGAAATATGGAAAGCTAATTTTGATTTTTGTTGAAAAGCTGACAGCAATCAAAAACTTTCCAAAAGAAACCGAGCTTTTGGCAATAACAACAAACACAATAAACATAAAATTCAATAAAAAATCATTTAGCAAGCACAACAACTTCAACTTCGACAACACCTACTACAACTAGTACATCAACTACTCCAACAACTACTAGTAGCACCACAACTTCAACTTCGACGACTCCTACAACAACCTCTACATCTACGACACCTACAACGACAAGTACATCAACTACTCCAACAACTACTAGTAGCACCACAACGAGCACATCAACGACTCCTACAACCACAAGTACAAGTACTACACCAACTACAACCAGTACTAGTACTACACCAACGACATCCACATCTACTAGTAAGTTCTAACAAAATATATGGGAAAAGTGTATGGGCGATAAGGGGTTAAATTAGGGAACAACACAATACATACATACTACCTTTTTGCCCAGACATTTACACAATACATACATGATATTATGCCTTGGGTTTCTTTTCAATTTCAATGCATTAATTTGCTTTGAAATTGATCTTTGAAATATGGAAAGCTAATTTTGATTTTTGTTGAAAAGCTGACAGCAATCAAAAACTTTCCAAAAGAAACCGAGCTTTTGGCAATAACAACAAACACAATAAACATAAAATTCAATAAAAAATCATTTAGCAAGCACAACAACTTCAACTTCGACAACACCTACTACAACTAGTACATCAACTACTCCAACAACTACTAGTAGCACCACAACTTCAACTTCGACGACTCCTACAACAACCTCTACATCTACGACACCTACAACGACAAGTACATCAACTACTCCAACAACTACTAGTAGCACCACAACTTCAACTTCGACGACTCCTACAACAACCTCTACATCTACGACACCTACAACGACAAGTACATCAACTACTCCAACAACTACTAGTAGCACCACAACGAGCACATCAACGACTCCTACAACCACAAGTACAAGTACTACACCAACTACAACCAGTACTAGTACTACACCAACGACATCCACATCTACTAGTAAGTTCTAACAAAATATATGGGAAAAGTGTATGGGCGATAAGGGGTTAAATTAGGGAACAACACAATACATACATACTACCTTTTTGCCCAGACATTTACACAATACATACATGATATTATGCCTTGGGTTTCTTTTCAATTTCAATGCATTAATTTGCTTTGAAATTGATCTTTGAAATATGGAAAGCTAATTTTGATTTTTGTTGAAAAGCTGACAGCAATCAAAAACTTTCCAAAAGAAACCGAGCTTTTGGCAATAACAACAAACACAATAAACATAAAATTCAATAAAAAATCATTTAGCAAGCACAACAACTTCAACTTCGACAACACCTACTACAACTAGTACATCAACTACTCCAACAACTACTAGTAGCACCACAACTTCAACTTCGACGACTCCTACAACAACCTCTACATCTACGACACCTACAACGACAAGTACATCAACTACTCCAACAACTACTAGTAGCACCACAACGAGCACATCAACGACTCCTACAACCACAAGTACAAGTACTACACCAACTACAACCAGTACTAGTACTACACCAACGACATCCACATCTACTAGTAAGTTCTAACAAAATATATGGGAAAAGTGTATGGGCGATAAGGGGTTAAATTAGGGAACAACACAATACATACATACTACCTTTTTGCCCAGACATTTACACAATACATACATGATATTATGCCTTGGGTTTCTTTTCAATTTCAATGCATTAATTTGCTTTGAAATTGATCTTTGAAATATGGAAAGCTAATTTTGATTTTTGTTGAAAAGCTGACAGCAATCAAAAACTTTCCAAAAGAAACCGAGCTTTTGGCAATAACAACAAACACAATAAACATAAAATTCAATAAAAAATCATTTAGCAAGCACAACAACTTCAACTTCGACAACACCTACTACAACTAGTACATCAACTACTCCAACAACTACTAGTAGCACCACAACTTCAACTTCGACGACTCCTACAACCACAAGTACAAGTACTACACCAACTACAACCAGTACTAGTACTACCATGCAAACTACGACAACAACTTCTACAACCCCCTCAGCTACTTCGACCTCTACAGAATCTCCGACTTCAAGCACTACTCCTTCTGCACTGACGTCGACTACTGCTTTACCCTCTACCACGTCTTCTATGCAGTGCTGTCCTACTAATGGAGTATGGACTGATTGGCAACAAACGACGACGTGTGGTGATACATGTGGTTCTTGCGCGACTGTCACAAAGGTCCGTACTTGTGCCTCATCAGAATATGGGTGTCCTTGCATTGGTAACGCCACGAAAAATGAGCTTTGTGGACTTTCTCCCTGCAAGTTCCCTCGCAATTCTTGCTGTGGTACTTATAAAGCTATGTCTTATAAAGGAAAGATTATTTGTGGTCCATTACCACCAGACACTGATACCACTCCTCCACCTCCTACCTGTTGCGCTGCTGGTGGAACATGGTCTGCTTGGGGCTCTTGGTCTGTCTGCACGGGTACATGTGGAAAATGTGGTTCTGCAGCCAGAAACCGTACTTGCCTATCTGCTAGTTCTGGTTGTCCTTGTACTGGAGATACTGCTGAATCAAAAGAATGCTTTGTTAAAGGTGTTTGGAGTGATTGGGTTGTTCAAAGTCAATGCAACGGAACTTGTGGTGGTTGCGGAACTATGATTTTCAACAGAACATGTTTGAGCACTGATTGCGACTGCGAGTGAGTCCTTTTTTTTATCCCTTCTCACCTCATCGTTTATTTTGCAGAGGAAGCACTACCCGTACTGAGCCTTGTTCGTTCAGTCCATGCATTTATCCCAATGCATCATGTTGTAATGGCCTTAAAGCTGGATCCTATTCCGGTCAAATATTATGTGGTCCATTGGTTAGTCATTTGGATTTGAAAAATAGACAACAATTTAATTTTTCTGTTATAGCCTGAATATACTGAAAACAATCCTCTTGAAAACTGTACAAGCTGTTGTCCTACTGGTGGATCCTGGTCAGAATGGACGCAAACAACTAGTTGCACAGATACTTGTGGTTCATGTGCTCAAGTTACAAAGACTCGAACATGTTTGTCAGAAGGTCAAGGCTGTCCATGCACCGGAAATAGTACAAAATACGAATACTGTGGAACATCACCCTGTAAATTCCCTCGTAACTCATGTTGTGGTACCTTTAAAGCCATGTCATCGGGTGGAAAGATTATTTGTGGACCATTGCCAACTGAAACTGATACAACTCCAGCACCTACAACTTGTTGTGTCATAGGAGGTTTGTGGAGTAGCTGGGGAGAATGGTCAGCTTGTCAAGGAACCTGCAATCAATGTGGAACTGCTTCAAGAAACAGAACTTGCACAAGTGAAAGCAGTGGTTGTCCTTGTACAGGAAATTCAACTGAATCACAAGAATGCAAAGTTACTGGAATTTGGAATGACTGGGTTGTCCAACAACAATGTAATGATACATGCGGCGCTTGCGGTGTTGCTATTTACAATAGAACCTGCAAAAGCACAGATTGCGCATGTACTGGATTAAAAACTAAAACTGAAGCATGTGCTTATTCACCATGCATTTACCCCAGAGCCTCTTGTTGTGGAACATACACAGCTGGTTCATATCAAGGCCAAATTCAATGTGGACCTATAGTAAGCAAAACCTTATATTTTCAATCTTTAACACCTAAAAATCTTTAGCCAGCAAGCACAGAATCAAATCCACTTCAAAGTTGTACAGCTTGTTGTCCAACAGGAGGAGTATGGTCAGATTGGACACAAACAACTAGTTGTACAGACAGTTGCGGTTCATGTGGTCAAATAACTAAAACACGTACATGTTTATCTGAAGCACAAGGATGCAATTGCACTGGTAATAGCACAACATTTGAATACTGTGGAACTTCACCATGTAAATTCCCCCGTAATTCATGCTGCGGAACCTTCAAAGCCATGTCATCTGGTGGAAAGATTATTTGTGGTCCTTTACCCGATGCAGAACCAACAGTTGCCCCATCTGCTACTTGTTGCTTAGATGGAGGAGTATGGAGTTCATGGACAGAATGGGCTTCATGCCAAGGAACCTGCAATAAATGTGGAACAACAAATAGAACTCGTACATGTCTTTCTGAAGCTGATGGATGCCCTTGCACTGGAGATGATATTGAAACAGATATTTGTAAAGTAACTGGAACATGGGGACCATGGACTGTATCCAGTCAATGTAATGACACTTGTGGAGCATGCGGTGTCATGACTTCTACACGAACATGCCAAACATCTGGTTGTGCATGTGCTGGTGCAGCAACTAAAACCGAAGCCTGTGCCTTTTCACCATGTGTTTATCCTCGAGATTCTTGCTGTGGAACATACAAAGCTGGCTCATACCAAGGACAAATCCAATGTGGACCTTTAGTAAGCATATTCATTAAACCCCCTTTAAGCCTACAATAAAATATTTTTAGCCAACACCACAAGTAGAAACAACTGCTGGCGTTTGCACAACTGATCCCCCAACTACTACTGCACCTCCAACTCCCGCCTGTGTTGCAGGTGGTGAATGGTCAGCATGGAGCGTAGCAAAATGTAATGATACTTGCGGTTTATGCGGTTTAATGGTACAAACAAGAACATGTACTTCTGAAGCTAAAGGATGCCCCTGTACTGGTGTTGCATCACAAGCTGGTACCGTTCGATGCGCAGATGCATTATGTCCCTTCCCACGTGCCTCATGTTGTACACAATATTCCAAACGTGCAGCTGTTGGCGGAACAATCAAATGTGTCAAGCTTTAAAAAAATAATTCAAAGAAGATATACAAACCTATGGGGAATATCTATAGGGAATTAAAGATTTGATATATATTTATAAATTCATATATATTTTGAAAGATTTATTGAAAAATAAATTAAGCATGTTAAAAAAATATTCGTCTAAAACAAAAATTAACTTGAACAAATTAGCAGAAAAAAAAGTTATATCTTTCTCATAAAAAGAAAATTAATTAAACATTGTTGCTAGCAAAATTTTTTTCCCTAATATTTAAAAATATTTCACGTTTTTTTGTGAATTACAATTTGGCGTCAAAAATCCACACAATTGTTTTACTGTGCAACTATTTAACCATCAAAAAAATGATGAACATTTTAAGATTTAAAAAAAAAAACACGGGAACGGGAAATCCCGTTTTTTCAAAACAGCCACGGGACGGAAAAACGGGATTCTCGTATTTGGGAAAAAGCCACGGGGCGGGATTCCCGCGGGAATCCCGTAATCCCGGGAAAAAATGATTTCTCCAAAATAACTTCAAGTACGAAAAGTTTTTTGATTTTTGGTGATAAAACAGCTTAATATCAACTAGGGTTTGCTTGTTTAATCTTTTTGAACTATTTTGGATTAATTTTTAAACATGACAGTAATCACATTTCAATATTCACCTTGAAATTTTTGTATACGGGATAAAAATACCGGCGGGACGGGAAAACGGGAATCCCGTATTTCGAAAAAGTCACGGGACGGGATTACGGGATTCCCGTGAAAGTGAAATCAGCGCGGGACGGGACACGGGAAATTCCCGTACGGGATTCTCGCGGGAATCTCGCGGGAACGGAACGGGATCCGATCACTATTTTAAATATTATCAGGGCTGGGCATTATGGATCTCTTGATTGAAGCATCAGATGCTCATGAAATTTTTTGTATAGCTTCTAGTAGTTATTTTAAGCATATATGAAAAGTTTTGTAACTATTGGTTACGTAAATCAAAAGATCTGAGGATTTAAAGCTACGGCTATGTAGCCGTACAACGGCTATTGCCCAGCCCTGAATATTATTTGCATTTCTATTTTTCTTTTAGAAAGAAATGAATTGCTTCATTAGCGCATTACAAAACTGCTGATCCCCATCTTGAAAAAATTATTCAAAGAAGGCATGTTTCAAATAAATAATTTTGCAAAAAAGTGCTCTACTACTCATGAAGTAATGCCCAGGTTCAAAAACTAAAAAAAAAATTTTTTTTCAAATTTTTTCGGGTAAAAATTGGACTTTCATATAAAACCCTTTAAAATTGGCTTACCTGCTACCCAAAAACAAACATTAAAAAACATTTTTTCACAGATTTCAACAACTAAATTTTCCATGAGAAAACCATCGTCTTTCAAAAAAGTAGGTTATTGTTGTGTCCGATGTCATCGAATTGGATAAAAAAGTTTAGACATTAACCACATTTTTGCTCTACGCAAATTTTGTCAGATACTACGTTTTATTTTTTTGGTAAAATAAAGGTGAGCAGGAAAAAAACGCCGTATACCATTGCAACAAATAAAAATCAAACATTTTTTAATAAGATCAATTTGTTTAAAAATGATTAACTTTAGTTTTTATCAAAAATCTCTTATTTAAACGACAAAAAAATTAGCAATCAAATTGTTCATTTCAGAAAAATTTAATTCTTTGGTTCAGAACAAACATTCTTAACTTATATGCTGCACCAATTGAATACAATCTATTACAATAATACACAAGGAAAATTATTACATTTCTCACCGTATAACATAATTTTACTAAAACTGGAAATGTCCATAAAGTTATGGTCGGTTTCTGAAAAAAAAATTTCAATGACAACGGTAATTTTGCTGGAAATGTATCTGATTTTATATAAAAATTTAAACAAAATAGTCTGCAAATTTACAAGCAGATAGTTTTAGACATGTATTTGTGTGATCTTTAGTTTCTTGCATGGTTTTGTCTGACATTGCATCATTCTTACTTTCAAGCAAAAACAAAATGTAATATTTTTTGTCAAAAATGCATTGCTTACTGCCTTTTTCTTGTTTTTTCGCTTTTGATTAAAAAAAATTATATTTTTTTGAAAAAAAGTTATTTAAGGACATTACAATTTTAAAAGTATAGTAATGTCCTTAAATTATCTTTAAAAAACATATTTAGGATGGCAACAAAAGATTGTTGTGTGTTGTTCAAAGACAAACAAAATATCATTATTAGTAATCCCTCTAATGGTCAATACAATAACCTCAATTTAAATCATAACAATTAAAGCTTGTCGGAAGATACTGTAATCACAAATAGCATTGTTACAAATGATAGCAAGGAAGCGAAGAATTACGGTATAAAAATAAAAGCTGCAATCCTCCATTTATGAGCTGAAATAAAGAGTGCTGCTTAAAATTTTAATTTTAAAGCAAGCAATTTGTCATAAAACTTTTTATTTTGACTTTTCATGAGTTTAGTTACTCCACGTTAGTGTTACAATTTTCTTTCTGCAATCGACAAAGCTTAAATTGAGAGGATTGCAGCTTTAAAAACGTAATCAGATTTAACTGTTATCAATGATTCACAGAAAAGAAAAGATTCATATTTATGGAGCAATTCTTGCAACAATTATTTACAAACAACTTATTTAAATTATGATTTTGGAAAGAAAAAATTAAAAGAACAAGTTAACAAAATCAGCAGCAGCAGCACCCTATCACTTCATATTTCAGCTTATGAAAATTCTATTGAAATTAATAATGATGATTCACGTAATGGTGATGAAAATGTTGAAGTAAAAAAAAGAAAAAAATGAATTAAATAAAAAATGGAAAACAATTCAACAACTTTTTGCTGCTTCAAAATCTTCTGTTATTCAAGTAAGTGAGAACTGCGTATTCGTATTTCTACCCTCCTTCAAAACTGGCACAATACTTTTATCTTTTGCCATCGGCGAATAAAAGATAAAAGGTGTGCCTTCAACGGTGCTATAATCTCCTTCACCAACTAATCTTAGATACTCCTCTCCTGAAGATATTTCAAGAGTAGTTAAAAGTTAAAAAATTTTTAGTCTCCATTCGAATTTCCAAGACAGCAAAAGCAAAGCCAAATTACTGATCCAGAAGTAATGCAATTTAAAGCATCCCAAAAATTACTTCATCAAAGTCAACACCCTGGAGCTTCCATGGGTTACTGTATGCGTTTTTAAAATTTATTATTAAAACTTATGATTTAAAATTTGACGAAAAAAACTTTTAAAAAATACGTTGTCAAAATTTCTTGTTATCCATCAAAAAGACTATTTGCGTTATTGTACCTATTGTTAAAGTACAGTATGCTTTTATAACAATAAAATGCAACTTTTAATTAAAAACTCTTTTACATTTGTGAACTTTTTGATTCCAAAATACAAACATCAAGGGTTTAATAAGTGGTTCTATTAAACACAAAAATCTTGCCACGAAAAAGCCCATCCTTAAAATATTCACGAGAAAAAACTTCCACGCAGTAGTTCCAAACTTTTAGTTTTTGCCATATATTTTTAACATAGTTTTTTACAAAATCTCGATTTGTGTAAAAGTTTCGTTTAACATTTAACTTTCACTTCTCTGCATCTTTTGGTTAGTTATCTTAAAAAGTAAAACTGCTGTCTCACTTTCCATATACAACTTTCAAATCGCGTTATATTTCTGTGTTACACATTATTTAAAACCTCAATTTTTACCTTTTTTTCAGCCATGATCGAATTTTTTGCTATCTTTAGCAAAGGTGGTCTTCTTTTATGGTACTTCTCTGAAGGAAAAGATCTCTTCAAAGGAACTATCAATGAGTTTATTGCAAATGTTCTTCTACTTGTAAGTTGCCCTTGTTGTTGTTATTAGCAATAAATGAATTATTTATTTATATATTTTCTAAAACAAAATGTTTTTAGGAACGAACTGTTGCAACATACAATCATGAAGGAATGACTGTCAAATATAAGCTTGACAATGAACTTGATCTTGTTGTTTTGGTAACTAGATTTTAATGATTAGATTTACAAAAACTTTGATAGTAGAAATATCAAATTAATTCTGGAGTTAAGCTTCCGTTTTTTATTTGTTTATTAACTCATCAAATTATGAGATAATGTTTAAAAAACTCTATAAAGAAGTGTATTCTTTTTAGATGATTTATCAATCAATTATCAAGCTTTCCTATGCTGATCATTTGCTCTCTGAAGTTCAACTTCGTTTCCGTGATTTATATAAAAATACTATTGAAGAAGGGCGCTTTTATACTGCTGGTCCAAAAGTTTTTAATGGTTTTAATTCCGAATTTCAAAAGTAAACATTTATTTATTACTGGATTCATCATTAATTTGATTTTATTTCAGAATTATGGGTGAAGTAAAAACTTTAGCAAAGACATCACAAGAACCTTCAAAGCCTCGAACATTTGATGTATGTTTTTTTGTTGGGATACTGTATTTTTAATTATTGTTTTATCTTTTATAGGAAAGCGCAAAATCAAAGAAAACTGTAAAATCTATGATTGAAACAGCTGCCGATCGACAAGCAAAAGCTGCAGAAAAAGTTAAAGCTGATCAAAAAGCTGCTGCTACTACTGAAAAGACAACTTCTCCACAAACATCTCCACCTAATTCACCATATTCTGGACAATCTGAAGAAGATGAAGAAGTTTTACGAAATTTAGAAAAACTTAAAAATCGTGGAAAAAAACCTGCTGCTAAAAAGTAAGCTTCGGCAATTGAACTAAAAAAAGTTGGGAATAGCTATTTTACTATTGCTATATAGTATTTTTGAGTCAGAGTGGGTTGAAAATTTCAAGTTGAAATATAAGTTTGTAAAAAAAGCGTTAAAAAGTAGCATTGCGGTTACAGTAGCGATAAAAAACTCAAAGGAGAAAAAGACAAAAATGTATACTGCCGGTCCTTGTATATTACTTTAATTTTGAAATTTATATATATGCGTTTTTAGAGAAGAACCAAAAAAGCCTGCACCAACAAAGAAAGGAAAAGAAGGACGAAAATGGGAACTTTCTGGTAAAGCATCGGAAGCAGCAGTTTTGGATTATAGTGTTGGATCACCAGATGATGCAAAAAGTAATGCTGAAAATGAAGAAGATAAAAAGTTTTATGAACAAAATGTGAGTGTTGTATTGTTTGTAATTAGCTCCAATTCAACCGTCACACCTTTATAAAGCACCCAAAACTTGTTTAACATGTTGCTTTTGAAATTTTGCTATTTTGTTGTCTTTTAAGGGTGTGACTTTTTTCATCGAATTGATCTTATCTCTCTCCTTTTTTCACTTTATCATTTGTTTAATTTATTTCAGCGTCATATTGTTGGTACAATTGGTGGTGAATTAGCTGGAATTGATGAAAATGATTCTACTGCTATTGAAGAAGATGAAGACGGCGAAGATGAAAGCGATGGAACTTTAGACAAACCTGCTGCTCAACAAGCTAAAGGATGGTTCTCAGCATTTAAATCATTAGTTGGAAATAAGCAGCTTACTGCACAAGATATTGAACCTGTGATGGAAAAAATGAAAGAAACTTTAACAAGTATGTGTAACTATTATGCGAACTAAAATTTCTTGAACGATGTTTATTATATTTGTGCTATTTTTCAGGTAAAAATGTTGCATCAGAACCAGCAGAAAAAATTTGTGAATCCGTTGGTGCAAAGCTTGAAGGAAAAGTTATATCAAGTTTTTCAAGAATTACAACAATTGTTAAAGATGCAATGCGTGAATCACTTATTCAATTGTTAACACCAAAACGACGAGTTGACATTTTACGTGATATTAAACAAGCTAAATCTGAAAAGCGTCCATATGTTATTGTATTCTGTGGTGTAAATGGTGTTGGAAAATCAACAAATCTTGCAAAGATTACATTTTGGTTAAATGAAAATGGTAATCGTGTTTTAATTGCTGCAGGTGATACATTCCGTGCTGGTGCTGTTGAACAATTACGTACACATACTCGTCATTTAAATGCATTACATGCAAATTCTGTTCAACTTTATGAACAAGGATATGGAAAAGATCCAGCTGGACTAGCTGCAGCAGCAATTGAAATTGCAAAAGAACGTGAAATTGATGTTGTTTTAGTAGATACAGCAGGTCGAATGCAAGATAATGAACCACTTATGCGTGCACTTTCAAAACTTATTCGTACAAATTCTCCTGATCTTGTTCTATTTGTTGGTGAAGCACTTGTTGGAAATGAAGCTGTTGATCAATTAGTTAAATTTAATCAAGCTCTTGCGGATCATTCTGATCGTGATGCTATTCCACGGCTAATTGATGGAATTGTTTTAACAAAATTTGATACAATTGATGATAAAGTTGGTGCTGCCGTTTCAATGACATATATTACTGGTCAACCAATTGTTTTTGTTGGTACGGGACAGACATATGCAGATTTAAAATCCCTTAACGTTAATGCAGTTGTTAATAGTCTTCTTAAATAATTCCTTATATATATATTTCTAAACATTTTCTATTATATTTGTATTCAACTTTTATTCTTTTGTAATGGTTTTGGGACTTTTTTAATAATGGTTTTTGGATGTTAGATATCTTTTTTTTTGGTGCTGATTACTGTAGTTATTGCAGTATATTCTATGCTATATTTTCAACCAAAAACTTTTTTTATTTATTGCTTCTGTTTTTTTTGTAATTCTTTTGTCTTTCTTTTACTTACTTTGTATACTGTAGAATTTTTCTTTGTAGTATTATATATTTTTTCACTGAAATTCATATCTATCTTGCTTTCGGTTTTATTATTTTGCTTTGTGTTTTTGTAATAGAAAATGATACATGTTTTATGATAAAGATTTATTTATTCCTGCAAATTTTTAGATATTGTTGTTTTGAAGTGTTAAATAGACGCTTAAATATTTTATGGATTTAAGTGGTTTTTTCAAAAGTTATTTAACTAATGGTATCTGCTAAGTATCCCTTTTGAGCGAATTTTCTTGTCGTGTAGTTCATGCACAGCACATTCGAAAAGGAGTGTTGTCTTGTTTTTTTCTTCAAAAGCTTATTGCTCCAACTTGAAATATCGCAAAATCCCTCGTACAGATGTCAGCTAAGCATGTTTACTAACTATAGAAACTAACAAAATGTCATAAAATACAAAGTGAACGAATAGGAAACATTAAGTTTATTGCGCTCTTGAACGTGTTGTGTTCCATTTACACGGGATTGTTGTTTTTTGTTCCTCGTTGCCAACACGATTTCTTGCAACTTTGCTTTTATTAAAACTGTTAAGCATTTATTACTGCTATAAATAATTTATTTATAATAAATTACTATATAACGGTTTTTTAGGTTTTACTCAAACAAAGGGATTTATTTCAATGCTTTGATATTAACGGGTTATATATATATATATTTTTATGAAGAAATCCAACAATGCCACGAGTGAATCCACAAATTGCATTGATTGCCATATTATCTGCATTTGTATTTGTTTCTTTTGTATTATATAATAGTGTTGATTCAGATGCAAGCAGAAGAGAAGCTCTTTACAATAAGGTAAGTATCTATTTATTAGAGGTTACCGAATCTTATTTACTATAATGACTATAATCTACAATATACTTTTTAGAATGAACAAGAATTTTTAAAGTTAAAACAAAAAATTCAAAATCTTGGAAAAGATGTTGAAGCAAATGCTAATGTTGTTGATGACCTTGAACATAAACTCAATGAAGCCGATCAATTAAAAGCTGCTGCTGCTATTCCAGAACTACCAAATGATATTGGAGGTGGAAAAGTTAAAATTGTACATGATGTTTTACAACAACAAAAAGGAACTCCAGCAGTAACTTTCCATCAATTAGTTCAACCACCACAAGGAATAAGAATTTGTCCATCACTTGATATTACATATACATCAGATTCATCAATCCAAATGTTAGCAGCATATGATCATATACCATTTGATAATGTAGATGGTGGAGTATGGAAGCAAGGATGGAATATCGAATATGATAAAAAGAAAATTTTACAAGAAAAAAAGTTAGAAGTTATTGTTGTGCCACATTCACATTGTGATCCAGGGTGGTTAGGTATCACCATTTTTTTTTGCTTAATCAACTTGGTGAGTATTCTTTTTTAGATACTTTTGAAGGATATTATCAAGCTCAAACAAAACATATCCTTGATGGAATGCTTAATTTTCTCCCAAATAAACCAGATATGAAATTTATTTATGCTGAAATGTCATTCTTTGAGCTATGGTGGTCAACGCTAAAAGTAGATGAAAGAAGAACAGTCAAAAAGCTGCTTGATCAAGGACAATTTGAAATTGTAACAGGTGCTTGGGTTATGACAGATGAAGCTAATGCACATTATTATTCAACAGTGATGGAAATGATTGAAGGACATGAATTTTTGCTTAATCAACTTGGTGAGTATTCTTTTAGATTGGAACTAACGTAAATAGATCGCTCTAAATTAATAAAAAATAACATAAATTGGAATTCTTAAATTTTTTCTTGGAACTGACCAAAATTCAAGAAAATTTTTCGTTGATTGAAAAACCTGAACTTATGTTTTCACATAAGTTACTGTAGCTAACGTTTTTACAATTTTGAATACTTCAGTGAGAACATTACGGTAGTTAGAGCTCAAACATTTTATGTTTAAATATGCAAAAGCAACAAGATTACTGTAGTTTTTATCATTGACATTCAACGTTATTTTTCAGATTATCGCCCAAAAAATCATTGGTCAATTGATCCATTTGGCTTATCACCAATTTTAACATATATGGCAAAAGCTGGAAATTTATCTCATGCAGCAGTTCAAAGAGTACATTATTCTGTAAAGAAATTCTTGGCTCAAAAAAAGAATCTTGAATTTAAATGGCGACAACAATGGGCTGGAAAGAGTGATAAAACTGATTTCTTTACACATATGTTTCCATTTTATTCATATGATGTTCCACATACATGTGGGCCAGATCCAAAGGTGTGGAGAGTTATATAAGAAATATGCTTTTCAACAAAAATTACCATTTGTTTTGTTAGAGTACTACAGTAATCAACATGTATTTTTAGATTTGTTGTCAATTTGATTTTCTTCGGCTATTTTCAAGTTCATGTCCATGGGGTGTTCCACCACGAGCAATAGATTCCACAAATGTTGCACAACGAGCCTCAATGTTAGCTGATCAATATCGTAAAAAGGCACAACTCTATAAAGCTAATGTCCTTCTTATCCCACTTGGAGATGATTTTCGATATCAATCAGACCGTGAATGGGAAGCACAACATTCAAATTATATTAAACTTTTTGAACAAATGAATGCTGATACAACGCTAAATATTCATGCACGATTTGGTACATTACATGATTATTTTTCAATACTTGAAAAACGACAGGCAGAAAGTGATGAAAAAGATAAATTATTTGAAACACTTTCGGGTGATTTCTTTACATATGCAGATCGAGATGATCATTATTGGAGTGGATATTTTACTTCTCGACCATTTTATAAACATATGGATCGCTCTCTACAACATTATCTTCGTTCAGCTGATATTGCTTTTTCATTAGCAAATTGGAAAGCTCAATCAACTGGAAAGGAATGGACTGGAATGAAAATGTATGATTCTTTGGTTGATGCTCGTCGAGCTATGTCACTTTTTCAACATCATGATGGTGTTACGGGTACTGCAAGAGAACATGTTGTTATTGATTATGGTGAAAAGTAAGTGATATGTTTTAAATGGCAAGGACGTCGACAAGGTTGGGTCGCTTTCGAAATACAAAAAATCCTTTTATCTTTTGTCGCTCTCGGCATTTGTTTCCTTTCGAAAAAAAAATTTTTGCTGACGTCCTTGTTCTATAGTATACTGTTGATGAGTTTTAATAGTTATTTTTTTAGAATGGTAGCAGCATTAAATTGGTCAAAATTGATTATTGCATCGGCAGCAGAATATTTGCTTAAATTTCCACAAACAAGAGATCAAGGGCTTAAAGTTGTAAGTTTTTTTTATTTTGATTTCTAAATCAGGATTTTGAAAAATGAAATTTTTCTGGATTTTTGCAAATGAATATTCAATTCGAATGGAAAGTGTTTTCTAAAATAAAAGTTTTTTGATTTTGATCGCTTTTAAACTCATATTTTGATTTCAAAAAACCATTATTAAATAATCGGAATTATTTCGACTTTGTTTAAAAATTTTCTATTTTTTTCTGAAACCTATCTCTTGTTTATACTCTTAAAGATTTTGCTTCGATGCAGTGAAAGAATTCCGATTTCGTGAAGCTGAAATTTTTAATAAGAAGCTTCAGAGTTTCAAAACCAACATTATAAATTGGATTAGAAAGTTTTGTGTTTTTAAAGTCGTTATTTTCTAACTGTAATTTCGAAATTTTCTTTAACTCTTTCCCTTCCTACAGTATATGGTGAAACAGGAACTCGAAATTAAAAAATTGAAATTTCAATATTTTTTAAAACCATATTTAAGATTTTACTAGGCCCTGTTCTGAACATTTTATAATGTTTGAGTATTTCGAACTTCATTCCAGTCTTTTAAATTAACTTATTAATCATTTTTCTTTTTTATAGGATGAAGAACATTTTGTTGATCAACTTCCAACAAAATCTGTTGTAGAAGATGGTGGTACAGTAGTTATTCATAATTCATTGGGATATGAACGATCAGAAGTTGTATGCATTTATGTTAGTTCATTCAAATCTTCAATTGCTTGTGATGAATCTGAATCACATATTCCACAACAAATTGCTCCTGTGCTTTCCGTGCCTGCAGGATCACAGCGATTTGTAATTGATAAAGATAAATTTGAGGTAAGTTTTTTGTTTTGAATTGCTCAAACACTGTGTAAAATGTATGATTATAATTCTTAATTTTTTAGCTATGTTTTGTTGCAACAATTCCACCATTTGGTTTTACAAAATACAAGGTATTTGAAGCAGAAGCCGCATCATCAGTTGCAAAGGTTGAATCATCAACTCTCATGGAATCATCAGATTTTGAAGCAAAAGTATTTTCTGGTTCTACCCTTGAACTATCAAATGAAATGTTAACAGCAAAGTTTAATCCTCGTTCTGGTTATCTTGAAAACTACAAATTATTGGATGGTTCTGAAACTCCCGTTGAAATGTCATTTGTACATTATGGTGCACGTGGAAAAGGACACCTTAAATCTGGTGGTGATGATTTATCTGGCGCTTATCTCTTCCTTCCAGATGGTGAAGCAAAACCGTTGCCAACAGCTGAAAATAGTTTTGTTATTATTGATGGACCTATCCGAAAAACTGTGCATATTAAAGGTCCAAAAGAAATTCTTTTAACTCAATCTGTTTCATTAGATATCAATAATCCATCAATACTTATCAAGAATCAAGTAGATATTCGATCACAAGGAAATTTTGAAACTGCAATGCGACTTAAAACTGGTATAATTGATGGTGAAAATTTTTATACTGATTTAAATGGTTATCAAGTAAGTGGTTATTTTTGATTTAAAGGGTTACGATAGATATGCAAAATGGAGTTTTCTATCTTGGAAACAAATTTTTGAATTCAGTTTCTTTTGCTAGGAAATTAAATTTTGAAATTCAAAAATGATTGTAAATTGTAATCTAATGTTTTGTTTTAAATTTTCAGATGATTAAAAGAAAGCGATATGAAAAGTTACCACTTCAAGCACATTTTTATCCAATGCCGGCATCAGCTTTTATCGAAAATGATCAACAAAGACTATCGTTACTTGGAAGACAAGCTTTAGGAGTAGCAAGTTTACAACCGGGTTGGATGGAAGTAATGCTTGATCGAAGATTAGATCAAGATGATGGAAGAGGTCTTGTACAGGTAAGAATTTATGAAGTTGTATAAATAATATAGTGTGATTAAACGTTTTGTGTAGTTATCAGAAGTTTTTAAACATATATAAAAACTTTCATTTTGCAATGCCCTACTTTACTGTTGTTTGCTTATTTACATTCGTTGTTTTATAGGCAGTTCATGACAATCATCGAACAGAATCTGTCTTCCGATTACTTCTTGAAGACATGGAAACAAAACCCAATGAAGATGCAACGATCGGCTATCATTCTCTTGCTGCTTCAATTTATTCCCATCAGCTACATTATCCACCAACAATTCTTATTGGACAATTAGATCATGCTGCATCATCTGGTAATTATAATTATAATTACTGTAGATTAACATTTATTATAACTTTGTAATTTTAGAAGCTTCATCAACTTTCAAAGGCCTTGAACATTCTTTACCATGTGATATTCATCCAGTTGCTTTACGAACTCTTTCCCTTCCTACAGTATATGGTGAAACAGGAACTCGAACAACAAGCCCACAAAATTCTGCAGCATTTATTCTTCATCGTCTTGGAATAGAATGTCGAACAAAAACAAAGATAACGTTAACGTGTGAACCGGTAGCTGATAATAAGGTATAATTTTTGATGGAATAAGGAATTTATGAAGTGATGATGATAAAAACAAAACTTTCCAAAGATTTGCAAAAAAAAATTTTGAAAATTCTTTAAGTTTTTTTGAAACTATCCACTTAATCTCATATATTTCAGCTTTCATTAAAATCTCTCTTTCCTGATCCATTAAAAAATGTTCGACAATCTTCTCTTACGCTGCTTTACGTTGATGAAGAAAAAGAAGTGAATGATATTGAAATAACTCCAATGGAATTAAAAACTGTTAAACTCAATTTTTAATAAAAGCAGCTGATAGCAAACAAAACGATGCATGTACAGTAGTTTAAAGAAATGTGATATTTTATTGAATTTCATCAGTAGTAAAAGAAATATTGTTTTCCATTATTTTCGGGTTCTTCTTGTTTTTTGTTGAATTTGTATATTTTCTTTATTGTGATAATTTTTTCTGTTTGATTTGAAGTTTTGACAGTTATTTAAGTTGTAATATTACGGTAGATGCAAATCTGTCAAAATTTTGAATTAAATGGATGCTTTTATATTATTTGTTTTAGCCAACCTAGTCTATACACTAATTTTTTTTAATGCTTTTAAATGTATGTAATAATAAACATTCCATATAAATATGCAGTTAATAATAAAGAATTGATTTGTCAAATTGCTGGAAATACAAATTAGAGAAGCTGCATTAAACTGTAAATGTTCTATTGAAAGTGTTCATTAAAGTGGAGTACTGTAGTTAGAATATATTTGAGACATTTTATGTAATAATTTTATAAATAAATAATTGAGCAAAAACTTTGCAAAAGCTCAATCATTTATTTGTCTAAAAAATTGGTATAACTATTTCTTTTCACAGTTCAAGTCTCCACAAGTGCGGTGCTATTTCTTAGTGGTGGCTGGAATAGTCCAAATCAAGCTCGAATGTATCCCTCACTTTGTGTCAAGCTGAATCAAGCTGGAATTTCTGCATTACATTTAAAATATCGTTATGGTGGTGATCTTGCAGAATCAACATACGATATTTTAGAGACACTTAAATTCCTTAAAGTTGATGGCATACAAAAGGCTGGAATAATTGGTTGGTCATTTGGTGGAGCGGTTGTTTGTCAAGGTGCTGGTAAAGCCGAGCCTGGCTTTGTTAAAGCTATTGCAACGTTAGCTACTCAATCAGCGGGCATTGAACCGATACGAAATGCGCATGGATGTGCGAGTTTATTCATTCATGGCACGGCAGATACTTGTCTACCACCTCGATGTTCAGAGTATACTTTTAAACTTGCACCTGATCCAAAAAAGTTGATGATTGTCTCGGATCACCATGGGTTCTTTTCAACTGCACGAGAATGTGAAAGTGCAATGGTTGAATGGTTCTCGAAATATCTTGTATAAGAAACAATATATCGTTGATGTTTTAATGCACCACCACCAAGAAAACAACCATTTAAATGATTAAAAAAATTTATTGCAAAAAAATACAGTAAGAAAAAACTAACGTCAAACAACAAAGAAACTTTGAAGAATACTTTCGTCTTTCATTACTTTCCAGCAGCATTATCAAATTTGCTTTGAGAAAATCCTTCATACTTCTGTGAAGGTGGAATTCCATCACCTTTGCTAAGATTAATATCACAATAAACGCCAAGAGTAAATTCACCAATTTTTTGAATTTTTCCATTATCACCATAGCATAGCTTTAGACCATTACCAAATTTATCAGGAAATGCATATCCTTTTTCGATTAAAATAATATCCATTGGTTGAACATAATGACATTCTTCTCCTTTGACAATCAAATTTATCATACCAGTTTCATCACCAACAAGAACTTCACGAAATTCACGATTTCCTTTATTTCGAAGATCACCTGAAAAAAAATGAAGATACTGTAAAAGGGAAATAAAAGTAAAAATTAATTTATTGATGTTTCGTTGCTTTACCGTACTTTTTTGTGGTATTAGAAGCCTAACAAAAACGCAGATCTTAAAGGCTACAACTTTTTAATCTAGCTTCGAAAACTACATTGTCTTTTTTCCCACAAAATTTTCAGTGCAAAAGATGCTCTAGTCGGTAGTGACCCTTGCTTGAAAGTATAAGCTTCTGGAAGTGAAAGGTAACACTTTGTCTTTAAAAACACCGCCCTGTACCAGACAGATGAAAAAAATGCTTACAAAAGCTTGAGCTGTTTTTTCTTCTGTTGCCAAAAAACTGCTGATTCGTAAAAGATGTACAAGAATATATATAAAACTGATGGATGGACGTTGTAAGCAGCTTTAAAACATACAAACAACTTTGAGCATTATCTATGATATATATATTCTTATCACTATTTTTAAAACCAATGTAAGCTCATCAAACAATCCTTTAAAACTGCTAAATTCTGATAAAATCCCTTATAAAAAATAACTTACCACATTCCAAAATTAATGCTTCAATCATAAAAGTTTCATAGAGTTGATCCTTTAAATAAAAAATTTTTGTTGATGGATATGGTTGACTTTGTTGTTTATCCATTTTTTGATGATAATAGTGACGATGATGAGATTGAGAGAAAACAGAATCAACTAAAAAAGGAATATACAAAATAAATTAACGCAAAATCATGTGTATAATGAGAAATAAAAAACTTTTTAGAGAGAAAATCGAAATTGGAGAAAATTTGCAGCAAAAAAAATCATACAAGTGCGCAAAAGCTTGCATCAATTTTTTCTGTTCAAACATTTTTAAACAATTTTTTTGCTATCGTGATAAGAATTGTCACAAATCAATGTTAACAAAAAAAACTGCGTAAGTAAAATTTAAAACCTACAGAAACTTTAATAATTGAAGATAGATCTATCGATAGACAGCAAAAATTGTAACGTTTGAATTCAATACTTTTTTCTTTGAAATTAATATGGCACAAAAAATGTTTTCCTTGCTTATGGATTGGACCTTATTTGACAGATTTTACACAGAGTATTTTTTATCGATTTGTGGATAAAATATTGAAATAAACTTTTTTTTGTAATTCTTTTTGTGCAGTGTTGGCGGGTGACCGAAATTTTCCGGTTTATCGGTCCGGACGACCGGACCGAAAACCGGCCCGAAAACCGAAAAACCGCCAACACTGTTTTTGTGATATTGTTTGAAGAGATAAAGATTTAGCTAAAATCAGTGCTCAAAAGTGATGACATAGCTAATGATACTTGAATGGTCTATTGTTTGTATACTGTATTCTTGATATTTATGAAAATCTTTTAATCTGGGATAATAATTTATTTCACTTGAAAAGATAACCACATAATCATAAAAATTTCAACGTTTTTTAATACATTTTGTAAAGCAGATTTTGAGCTTAAAATTATGAAAACGAACATAACAGAAAGTTTATAAGCTCATTAAAAACATCAACAATATATTGTTTCTTATGCAAGATATTTCGAGAACCATTCAACCATTGCACTTTCACATTCTCGTGCAGTTGAAAAGAACCCATGGTGATCCGAGACAATCATCAACTTTTTAGGATCAGGTGCAAGTTTAAAAGTATACTCTGAACATCGTGTTGGCAGACAAGTATCTGCTGTGCCATGAATAAATAGACTTGCACATCCATGTGCATTTCGAATTGGTTCAATTCCCGCTGATTGAGTAGCTAACGTTGCAATAGCTTTAACAAAGCCAGGCTCGGCTTTCCCAGCACCTTGACAAACTACCGCTCCACCAAATGACCAACCAATTATTCCAGCCTTTTGTATTCCATCAGTTTTGAGGAATTTAAGTGTCTCTAAAATGTCGTATGTTGATTCTGCAAGATCACCACCATAACGATATTTTAAATGTAATGCAGAAATTCCAGCTTGATTCAGCTTAACACAAAGTGAGGGATACATTCGAGCTTGATTTGGACTATTCCAACCACCACCTGCTCCACCAAGAAATACCACAGCACTTGTGGAGGCTTGAACTTTGTAGTAGATTGCATCAAGGGAACCCTTGGTAGTTGGAATAATAATCTTTTCAGTCATTTTTTTGATGTTTTCGTTGCTACTAAAAATGTTTGTTTTTAATGGATGTAATACACGAGACAATGCACGAAGAACACGAGAAAATCGAGATTAACATCCCTATCATATTGTGGCATACGATCAAAGGAACGTTGCTAAATTTAGAAAGGCAGCAAACGTTGATTTTCTAAATAAGGCATTTCTAACACGGACCACGAGGGTTGCTATGATAAACTCTAACCGCTGCAAATAAAAGTAAAAAATATCTAGGGACCGGCACGTGAAAATTTTTTTTTCGAAAATGACTATTTTTTTGTTGGAATATAGTATTTTCGGCCCTGACTAAGAATAAAATAAAAACAAAAATTTAAAAAAATTAATTTAAAATGCCGAAAACGCCATCTGAAAATCCGGCAAAGCAAATTTTTTTCGTCGTCAAAAAAAGTCAAAGAGAACACTCTTTTTTTGTGTGTGCATCCTTCTCTTTTTTTTTTTCCTCGCAGCCGGTTCAAAAGGAAAGAAGAGACGCACACACAGCTGACTTTTTTCTCTTCCTTTTTTTGACGGACTTTTTGAACCTTTTTAAGCTGAAAAATGCCGTTTTTGGTCTAAAAAACATGTTGGCCCATAAAATGCTCATAAAATTTTTTTTTATTCGATGTAGTTTTTTACAGGCTTTCAGATGATACTAAGCTTGTAACTTAGCATCGCTTAGCAAAAGGTCTTTTCCTCAAAAAACACAAAAAAATGTCGTTTTCGGCACTTTGTGCCAAAGAAAACTTTTCCAAAAATGGCATTTTTGGAATCAGCGTAAAAAATTACGTCTAGAAGGTTGGATAGTTAAGTTGTAAAAAAAAGTGCCGCGAAATTAGTATTTGGCTTACGGTAACGAAAGAAAAATCAAAAAAAAGAAAGGAAAAAGTGTTCGTTGCCGGTCCCTAAAAATATCCAAGAAAAAAACAAAACTGAAAAGCTTTTTTAAAAAGTTATTAAAGCAGCCTGCCGTAAAGTTTAAAAGGTACCAAAAATCTTTCTTTTTTACCAACATTCATTTTTTTGACCACAAAATCTACACTGATATTTCAAAAAAATTAAAAAAACTGAAAACGAACTACAAATGAAATGCAGCCTTAAATACCCCACCAAAAAAAGTTGAAGAAATATAATTTCAAAAACACAGAATACATCATCACTTTTTTTTCAAAGTCTCTCTTCTTTGGTCTTTCATAAAAAGAAAAGAATTATGTAATCTTCTCTAGAGGAAAAGAGCTCTCTTTTTTCAGCTTGGACGACTACAAAGAAAGAGAAATGCATTTAAACTACATTTTATGTTGGTTGCTCGTTAAAACTGTGTGATGAAAGGTTTTAATGAAATTCGTATGATATTTTAAAAGCAGTTTTTTAATAGCTTAAAAGCTTTTTTTTTATTACTCATCTATTTTAACAGACACTGTACAGTAAATGGAAGAATACAAAAAATTACGATGTTAAAATTTATATAACTGATCTCGCTGAACACACTCTTAAGCTTGCTTTGAAAACTGAATATTGGTTGATGTCAGTACTTATTTTATTTAGCATTGAACTTGTATTTAAGGGAATACAAAATTTTAAAATTTTCTTTAATATTTTGTTGAAGCGTGTCAAAGCGGTAAAATATCAAAGATTTTTTTCAATATCGGAGGGGCACGTGAGGTGAGGTGTTTGCTATTGTTGGACAAATGAATGTTATATTTTATAAATAGAATAGCTGAAGTTATTGAAGCTTTTGCACTGCGCAAAAGATCTTATATCATTAAGATTTAACTGTGACTTCTTGAGATGTGTTAGACACCATTTTGTTAAAAAATTTATAACTTTTTTAAAAATATTTTTGCTGACATTTTTCAAACTTTACAATTTTAACATTATGCAAAATAATATTTATATCTTTGATATTTAGATTAAACTGTAATTGAATCACCATCATTCAACAGTAATAAAATGCCGAATTTTAAGTGTATGAAAATATGCATGTTCATTTGAAAACCAAAATTTGTAGGTTCCAGTTTTAGGTAAAACAATTTCATCACGAAGTGGAACATATGTTGGGCCAGGAACTTTCTAAAAAAAATTAATTTTTCATTATTAAAGAAACCGCTGCAAAAGGTGAACCGCTTACGTTAAATCTAGGATAAACGCATTCCATTTTGGAGGTATCAAATTCTCCAGGATCTTTGCTGAAATAAATGCCATATGCAAAATGACCATCAGTTTCAAAAGTCCATTTTAGCTTTTGGCCCTGAAAAAAATGTTGAAAATTTTTAAAAGTAAAGAAAAAAACAGTTTCCAGCCATAATTTTTGGTTTAATTCTGAAATGTTTGATGTAGAAAAAAACTATATTTTTAAAACTGATCTGCTTTTTGGAACTGTGCGAAAAAGAATTAAAATTAATTAAAGCTGAGAAGACCAAATTTTTCCATTAAAAATAAAAATTATCAATGGGAAGTGATAAGGATTTAAGATGCAAAGTCAATGCCATTTGCTTATTTAAAACTAATTTCTATAATAATTTTAACTAGGTATGTATGTTTAGGATATTGTTATAAACTGTCCAATTCAGTTTGATAAATTAAAAACCTGTCATGAGTAAATCGTTTATGTTAAGAAAATTAACCAACTTAAGGGAGTTTCATTTTCTATTGAAAAAATTAAAATTCAGTGTAATTTAAACTGTCATATTATAAAAGAAAACATGACAAAAATGCCTGAATAGAAGTGTTTGAACGAACGATATTTATGAAAATTCAGTTAAACTGTAGAAGATGAAGGTTTCCAGCATAAGAAAAGTTTTAAACTGAAAATAATTTGAGCTGTCATGATTTAGTTATTAGAGTTTTAAGACTGGAATGCATAGAGAACAATAGACATAGATGTTTATTTAAAACTGTTGTGAATCAGATCGTGTGACACATTTTTTCTCTAAACTGAAGTATTGCAGGTCGAGACAGTTATCTAACTGAAACTGATAAGCTCATACTAACTTTTAAAAAATTTCAAAATCTAATTTAAACTGCCTTTGTGAATTTAATAAGTTATCATTAAAAACAAAAAAAACTACAACTTACTTCATTGCCAATTCTTTCAACAAAACCAGTTTTTGATGCTGCAACGGAAAGCGTTTTAGCTCTTTCATCAAGCATTCCACCTTTGTAATATTCTGTAACTGGAAGCTTTACCGAGCGTAAAACATTTGCATGGAAAATCTTAACATAAATATAGTTTTAAGTAAAAAAAACTGAACAATAAGAAGAGGATAAGACAAACCGGTGGTTCACCAGGTTGATTCCAATATGCTGGAAGTGATTCAGGGACAGCTAATTCAAGAATTTCATTCTTCCAATTATTTCCAAAAATTTTAACTTTGTTTCTAGTTCTTTCAGGCAAAAGGGGTTGAGCGATTTTCCTGAAAAGTATAATTACAGACGGGTCATAAACTGACTTCAAATACTGTCACAAGCACTGATTAGATAATAACAAAAAAAACTGATTAAATCTTATTGAAGAGAAAAAATTTTTAAAAAAGTAAACTGCATCAGTTACATAAATTAATTGCCTCACATTTTTTTCAAAACAAATATGATTATATTAGTTAGTTATTTAAACTTTCAACTTTCTTTTGTTTAAACTGAATACAGGTGGACGTGAAAAAAAACTGGTGACAGAAATTCTGAGTGGAGGGCTTTTTTATTGACGGTGGCTCGGAAACACTGATAATTTGACATTCGTTACTAGCTACGATGTTTTTGACGCAAAATTTTTTTTTTGAAAACTGTCTTCCAAGAAATGGAAATAAAAAAAATATAAAGTCCTTTTTTATTTTAATGATCAAAGCACTTATTAATTTATCCAAAAAATATGCCGAGAATCCGTTTGCCAAGTTTACTCTAAAAATGACAATTTTTTAAACTGATTTATTGAGCGAGAAAGTGAATATTATTAAAAATAGTTAGTTAAACATTTTACTAAACTGGCTCAACATTCATTAATGGGTCATATACTGTAAATAATTAAACAGGGAAAACTAGTTATGTTTTTTGCTTTTATAATTGCCCAATCAAAACTCATAGTATGCCGAAATAAAAATTTGTGTATATAAAACTGACCACGTGATAGGCCAGAATATTGTAAAACAATTACTCAATTTTTTGGTTAACTAAGCTGTGCAATTAATCTTTTATAATAAATGATTAAACTGGGAACAGTTTATTCATCTTTTTGCCTTTTTCATATTTTATATAAATACTTGCAAGTGCCCCACGAAAAAGGGTAAACAGCACTGTATCAAAAGTTAAGCTATTCATCAAAACCGTGAATGCTAATGTCTTATTTGCGTTTATGTAAAGTTAAACTGCCACATTGTTTGCTGAGAAGAAAACTTTTTTTGGATTAATTGAACTTTTTTTTCTACCAAAATTTACGTGTTAATAAAAATTATCCATTTAATTGAAACTGTATCGTCTTTAGATAAATGGATAAACTGTAACCATCGTGGATAATTTTTGCATCAACATGCTTACTATTTTATCCAAAAAGATTACAAAACTGATATCTGTCAAGCATGCACAAAGCGTGGAGATTTTTAAACTGAGGTATTGATTGTAAAAGTGGAAAAAACAATTGCTAATTGTTATGCTAATTAAACTGGCTGAACAATGTATGTGTACTTGCAGCAAGTTGTTGTTCTTTTTCAGAAAATAGTAAAACTGGAAATTGCTGGTACATTTTTTTACACTTTTTTAAGTTTTAACTGTCCAACGTAAAGATTTGAGAGAAACTTACCATATAGCCGAAATAAAAGTTGGTGCATTTACAAGTACAAAAGAATGAATTAATTCCACGTAATGTTCAGACATAAAATTGGAAATACTTGCAAGTGCCCCTCGAACAAGGGTAAATAGTTTTGTATCAAACGTAAGGCCATCCAAATCCATGATATAAAGGATTGAAGTTTGTTGACCAGTTTTTGCTTCCTTTTCCATTACATTTTTTAGCATCACTTCTAAATCATATACTCGGGCCTTCATTATTTCATTCATTGGAAAAGTTTGTAACATTCCCCAATAATCATTTGTTCCAGTTTGTTCGACGTTTATTATTGTATTGGGAGTTTTAACAGCGTCACCTGAAATTATAAGATAGAAATTTTATTTATGATTTTAAAATGAGAGTTAAAATTATAGTGCTTAAAGGAAACACAATATAAGAGGAAAAAACTGAATATGGATGTGAGGTGAAAAACAAAAGATTCGCTATTTTATTCGAGAGTAAAAATAAAGTGCTAAAAATTATTTTGTTTAGCTGATATATAAAAACTGTAAAGCATAAATTTTTAGAGTACATAAAAATAGTTATAAAATGCAGCATATTTTAATTAATTCTAAACTGAAACTGTCGTTGTACATTGGCAGAAAAGTCATAGACTTCAATACTATTTTTACGTCGTTTTTTAAATGTAATTAATTTAACTATCTAATATCGTAACTGGAACTTTTTGGGGTTTTTTTAAAAATGCATTCGTTTTTTTAACATTGAAAAAAAACCACAAAGACAAAACTGACATTCACATGGAAGAAATAAAATTCTTGATAGCGTGGTAAACTAAAATTTCCAGCGCTTCAAAAAATGATGGAACTCCAGCAATGATTAAATTTAACTGATTTTTTATAAAACAAAGCTTTTTGAATTTCTTATTTAATTATATATTTGTTTTACTAACCAATGATATCATATATTGATGAATCCTTAGAAGTTCAATGCAAGCCAAAAATATTAAAAATTTGAAGTTGAAAAACTGTTTTTTATTAAATCTTTCATTCAACTCTTTAATTGCCCAAATTTTTTTTTATTCAACAAAAGCTTTATAATAGAGTAAATTGAAAAATAGACGACTTTTTTGTAAATAGAACTATTTCGCAATGAAAAAAAAGTTAATTGTGAATGGTCATTTTGTCGTGCAAACGAATGGATAAGGAAGGTATTGTCGAAAAAATAACAATGCGCAAAAAATGAGTCTTTTTACAAACTGTAAGTTGAAGTTTTAATATTAAATTTTTAAAAATGTCTAATACTGATAGCTTTGCAAGTAAAATTAAATTCTATTGCTACAGTACAGTCGAACCTCGTTATAGTGCGGTCCAAGGGACCGTGATAAAACCGCATTATAGGCAGGTCCGCAGTACAACGAGGTTCAGTTTTTTTGACTAGTTTTTGAAAAATTTTTATTCAAATCAATTTATATCATATAAAAAACCACAATTATGATATAAATTGACTATTTTTGCTTAAACAGCTTTTTTCCGCTATTTTTGATAGAAAAACCCATAAAACTATTGAAATTTTTTAAAAAAATGAAAGAAATGAAGTCGAAGTTCATTGATCTTAGAATAACAAAAACCGATTTTGGAAAAAAAATTGAGTATGCAGTATAACAAGGTCGATTTTCCTTATAAATTTTTGAAGGGACCACAGAAAAACCGCAGTATAAGCAGGTTTGCACTATAACAAGGTGCATTATAACGAGGTCTGTATTAGGTCATTTCCTTAAGACATTTGCCGGGACCGCACAAAAACCGCAGTATAGAGAGGTTCGCATTATAACGAGGCGCACTATAACGAGGTTCGACTGTAGTTAATTAAACGGTTATTTATAAACTAGATTTTTAAAAAAATGTCAAAGGATTTAACAGCATGATACGAAATACTTGTTTTTTTTCAAATGTTGTTTTTTAAACATTTAAAATTCATGATTAATAATGCTTGGGAGGGTATATATACCTATACCGGTATAGGGAAGGGTACTGCACATAAAGTAAGCTTGAATGTAAATTAAACCATGGAAAACTGAATCGCCATAAAGGATGATACGAACAAATAGTAATCAAGTATTTGGTAAAGTTGCTAAGATTGCATGTTATGAGTAAGTAATTGGATGTGAAATGCAAATCTTCTAAAACTCTTTAACACCAGCTTTTAACACTTATGCTGCGATATAATTTTTATTCTTCTAATACGTTTAAACTGTTTTCCATCATTTCTTTAAAGCAAAACTTACCAGTTATTCCAGACATCCAAAATTGATGAATTGGATGATTTCGTGGTTTTTGGGTCACTTCATCCAGCTTCCAATCACTTTTACGAAAAATTAAATGATTCTTTAATTTTGGGATAATTTCATCAAAATTATAATTATGTCCTTTAAGCCATCGAAGAAGATTAAAATTTGTATCATAATATGGGGTTAAATGTTCACGAACTGCATCCCGAAGCTGTTCAATTGCTTCCAAATCTTTCGCTGTAATTTCTGACATAACTGACATCCCACTGAAAATTGGAAAAGGTTTGTTAAAGGTTTAATTAACTGCAGCAATATGAAGTGTAATGGTTGACAAAAAAAAGAAAAAGGTATGCAAGACTAGCTAAAACAAAAATTTAAACAAAAAAAAACTGCCAACTTAAGCATAACATCAGCATTTTGGGAGGGGGAATTAAAAAGGAAAAAAAGTTTTTGCTATTGTAAATTTAGGATTTCTTAGAAGAAAGAATAACGTCAATATTAAAATATATAAAACAGCGCTGATAATTTTCATGCACCACTATGAACTATGTTCATTTTGTTGTTTATGACACAAACTGGAGAATAAAGATAAACGAATTAAAAACTGTTGATGTTCATTAAATTCTTAAATAAGATAAGCTAGCTAAATTTGCAAAACTTAAAAACTGTTTATCGTAAATGCTCTAATAGAAGCGCTGCGCTTCTATTTTTCAGAGCAAGATTTTGCTCGGTTTTTAATTTTTAAAAATGCTTATATCTTTGGTAAAAATTCACTTATTTAACTTTTTTCTTCAATTAATACATCTAGATGATATCTGGCACTATCCCAATATCAATATCTGACTCGGGCTGTTCAACAAGCTCTGTACCAGTGATTTCATCCCTGCGCTTTTATTAGAGATGCGCTTCTATTAGAGCATTTACGGTAATTCATTTTCTTTTTTTTGTAAAAAAATATTTCTATAACTGATATAGGGTAGCCCGTTGTGCAAAAACGAAAACTTTTCGAAAACTGCCTTGAATCAGCATCAGTCAAAGATACTAGTTATCATATAATAATTAAAAAATCATTTTACATTTCACGCTTTGTTGCAAGTATTAATATTATTATTGGTATATGAAATGTGTTTAATTATGTGTAGCTTATACGAGTACCATACTCTGTTCGATATCTAATTATTTGTCAAGTAAAAGTTAAACAGTATTAAATATAAACAACATTTTCTTCTAATATGCAATCAGTTTAAAAAGGACGTCTGCCACAGGGTAAAGATATATCAAAAAATAGGAAAAAATCGCGAAAAATATTTTAAATATGTGTAAGTAAGGAATTGACAGATAAAGCAAAAATCAAAGAGAAAAAGCTGGCATAAATACAGGTATTTGATAAAAACTTAAAAGGTGTAAACAGCATCTTTTGCTATGATTAACAATATTAATAGTAAATATACATTCATGATTAGTAAATTAAATAAAAAACTGACGAGATTGAACATAGCTCAATTTTTTGAATTTATTTAAAATAGTAATCAAAACAGATGAGTAGACCATTTGCGAAACTATTTTGTGCCGCGAATAATGAATAAGAATCAAAAGTAAACTTAAGCATTTAAAAGTGTAATAACTGTAGATTTCATCAATATCTTATGATAATTAAAAACTGTGAAGCTTGCAGACGTGTTTTCTGACGTCGTTCCCATCGTAAGTTTAACGACTATAAAAATAAATAAAAATTAAACGTTCTAGTTTTTTGTTTTTCATCGTATGCTGTTTTCCGCTATCCATTTTGTTTTATTGCAGTAATAGTTCTTTTAAACCGATTTTCTCTCAGAAGTTTTGAGTAAATTAAAGCTTCATCTTGAAAACTGGAACGTAAATCTTTTACTTCCTTCGAAAAATGCCTCAGTTGGATATCCTACAAATTCTGTTTTCCCTATTTTAAAAAGTAATTGACATAAAACAACACTATTCTTCCATAAGAGGTGGTTTTTTTTAAATTTAATTAAAAGGATATTAAAAAACTGATTTGCAAGTATTTTACGAAGTAATAAAACTTGTGACGACGACATTTTGTTCTAAGACATTTTATTATAAATTTTGATAATTGATTTATTTGCCATCAAAAGCAAACACGGTATTACATAAAACTGTTGAAGAAGGTTAAAAATTTAAGTTTACAAAATTTAATAAAAGTTAAACTGGGAGCCATCAAAAAATAAAGTCAATTTATGATGCCTTTAAACTTTAAAACAAAATAGAAGAAAGAATATTATCACTGACATAATTAGTTCTCAAAGAAAAAAATATTATTTTAAATTTTTAAGATAGAAAATAAAGATAACGAACAAGTAAAATGAAAGAAAAACTGAACTTCATACCAAAAACGATAATAGAAAACTGACAAAAATGAAAATAAATTCATACAAAAATTGGTTTTAAAAAGTGATCGAAATATAACAAAGTAATTTTTCTGTAACATCAGGGGATAGTTATAATTAAACTTAATCAAAAGGGTATTAAAAAACTGATTAGCATGTTCAAAAAAAGAATAAACTGCCTCCAATCATACTCATCTAAATTTTATAACAAAAAATATTATCACAGACACAAGAATAATTTCTCAAAGAAACGATATCACTGAAAATTCACAAGATAGAAAACAACCGATAACGAACACATAAAATGAGAGAAAAACTGAATCTTATACACACCAGAAACGATACGTGAGAACAAATTTCTCCAAATTTGGTTTTAAAAAGTGATCCAAATACAACAAAATAATTTTTCTGTAACTGTACTTTTTAGGGATGGATAATAATTAAATTTAATCAAAAGGGTATTAAAAAGCTAATTTGCAAATATGTGTTCAGAAAGAATAAACTGCCCCCAAGTCATATTCATCTAACCTTCAAGACAAAGAATATTATCACTGAAACAAGAATAGTTTCTCGAAGAAACGATATTACGTAAAATTTAAGACAGAAAACAGCCGATAACGAACACGTAAAATGAGAGCAAAAATGAATTTCATCCCAAAAACGATAATATAAAACTGTGAACAATGAAAATAAATTCATACAAAATTGAAATAAAAATTTTTTTTACAAAAGAATAATCAAGAATGAGAACCCATTAAAATGAGAAATGAAGATAGAAAGAAAGATGGTCAACCCGATCGAAAAAAGGATGAAAGAAGGAATGGGAAATGAAAGGGATGACATTGAACACCGCCAGTTAAAAAAAAAGGGTTACGTCGCATCTCTTTTTTTGGGTCAAAGAAAAAAATTTTTTGCGCAAGAAAATTTTAAACGAGCAAACAGCAGTAGCAGTAAAAGAGATGAGGAAAGAGAAAAACGTGAAAATTATTGATTTTTATGAAAAAAAGGTTTTAAAACTGTAACCAAGTACAGACTAATTCTGGGTAACTATATGGACATATAATATCCACAATGCTATTAACTGAAGCCGATGGTGACAGTTTTAATGATAAGCTAGAAATTTAAATAAGCTGATAAAGAAAAGATAATGGCAAAAGTGATAGATATTTAATAATATTTTAAAACTGTACAGACATAGAAGTTTGTACAAGAAAATAATATGATATTCATTTTAAGCTGATGTATAACATCCTATGTGAGGTAAACTGAAACAATGATTATAATAGGGTAGAACTTTGGATAAACTGATACCCAATGGAACAAAAAATGGAAAATTATTTATTCATATTATATTAAAACAACCATGTACATGGCTATGTGGCATGAATATTATTAAGAAATTTTTGAAAACAGTTTTAAAAATTTATTTATGCTAATTATACCACAAAAATACTGGGCAATAATAAGCTATTCAGCAAAATAGCGATTTGATATCTACTTTCAAATTAGTTATGGAATTGCCATGAAATGAAATTTCAGAAGCAACAAAAAGTATGAAACAATGTTACGAATGTTTAACATTATTTTAAAATTGTCATACAAATATAAAAGTTTGGAATATGGATATAAGATATTATTTAAGGTTAATTAGCTTGTCATAAAGTATGCGAATAAATAAATTCGGTGGTAATAAATTGTTTATATCAAAAATGACAACATGCAAATGATAAATATCGGAGCTCAACTCTGGAATCACTTGGGGACCTCTACGGTAAGCAATGTCTTGTTACTACTTATAAACTGAACCAGTTGGTAAAGAAAACAAGGTTTAAAACTGAACACAAGCAGAATAAGATGGCAACATAAACTTTTTATATTTTGGGATATACGATATTTTGTTTTGAGCTGTTTTACATTAACTGTAAACAGTTAAAATGAAATTATAAGCGTGAAATTAAAAAGATGCAAAAAATTTGAAAAATAGGAAACATGGTATGCTTGTAAAAGCTTGAACTATCATATCATACTGTTATTAAAATAAACGGGAAAATCTTATCACAAAAATGATACAAACACAAAACTGACGACGAAAATTGCAGCGAATAAAAATTTAAACAAAATATAAAGAAAAACTGAAACGTTATTTATGGTGAAATTCTTAGTTTTAAGCTATTTTTAACAGCGAGGAGATAAAAACGTAACTTAGTTGGATATATTATATCATACTTAAGATTAACTGCAGTGTCATTTTTTTCAAAAGCTTACAATATTACACAAGCAAATGATATGATAGTAACAGCTACTTAAAAAATATTTTGTTATTTTTAAACTGTGCTGAGTTGTATTGATCGAAATGTCACAAATCGAAAAATAATTTTCGAACTGCGCGGCAGCCATGTGGATCTGTAATATCCATGTCGAGATCAAGTGGAGAAAATGTATCAACAAATTCTAGACTAACTTGTAAACCTTTAACGGATACAAAATATGAACGAAAAATTTTTTTTGAAATTTATTTGAACTATTTTTCTTAAAAACTGCTGATGTATAAATATATATGTGGTATAACTGGATACATAATATCCCATTTAAGGTAAACTGAGAAGGATATGCTGTATAAGTGAGTTCGAGACAAAAAAAACTTACACATTTCCATTTTTATCAATATAAAATTTACGAATAGTCATAACAGGCTTACATTTAAAAATTTATTCAACAGCATTAAAGCTTTTCTTCTTTCTATGGTAAATCCAGGAAAAAAGCAGGAAATCCATTATCGCCTCTTTTGATTTTCCCTTTTTTTCTCTGGGTGATCGATCTAATAATGTGTGTCCATTTATTTTCTTTAAATTGAAGAAGAAAATTGCTGGAGTTTTTTTTCTAATATCCTTAATCGGATTTCTTAAAGGATAACTGACGATCAAAAAAAAATATAATTGAAAGAGGATATAAAACTGTAACCAGATATTGGTAATTTAAAAAATAAAAGGAAATGTTTTGAGTATTTTTTGTATGCTATGATAGCATTTGCAGCAGGGCTATCCGGGACTGCAGTCCGGGATTGCAAATTTTGCAACCGAAGAAATTCATAAAATAACACACAACCATGTTTTATTTTATCTAACTATTAACTGACTGCAAAAACATTTCTTTGTGAAACAAAATGCTTGTAGCACATTTAGATTGTTAAAACTAAAAACACAAGGGAGAATTTAAATAAATTATTAAGATTATCGCATTTTCAAAGTCTAACTAGTATTATTAAATTTAATGTTTACAAAATATTATTAAGCCGAATGCTGGATTTTAAATTCAATGTGTTGTAAAAAAACTGTGTGAAAAATCTAACCATTGTTTAAAAAAACTGACCCAACTCAAGTATAGTTATTTTCTACACTTCTCCAATTTAAATTTTATTTTTTAACTTATAAAAAAACCAGAAGATTATACACAAAAATTTAACAGGATGCTTCTGATCTTTTTTAATATTATGATTAACGCAAAAACTGCAATTTATCTTCAATGATAGTATTTACAACTCATTTAAGAATTTTATTCATGTCTACAGGTTATGCTTTCATCAAAGTATAAAGTTAAAAAAACTGAATAATGCAACTGGGTGCAAGAAGTTGAACAAAGTATGTTACAATTTGATGCAGCTTTAAATTTAAGATTTAGGATTCACACTGTATTGACATAATCAATTAGAACTTTGATATATTTAGTCACTATTTTACAATTATATGAAAGTTTGTTTTTAAAACTGCATCCTTTGAATAAATATTAAAAAGCTATGGTTAATTTTGTGGTAACATTTAAAACTGATTCCAACGGCTTTTTCAAAATTTTAACTAACAAATTTTATTTCAAGCAATGAAGCTATATACAGTCGAACCTCGATTTTACGTCTTTCAAGGGACCACGAAAAAAAGACGTAAAATCGAGGTCGACGTAGAATCAAGGTTCATGCTATTTTGACTTCTTTTAAGAAATTTCTTTGCCGATTTAGTTATTTTAGATAAAAAATGATATATGGAAAGCTTGTTACAATAAAGAAATGACCGTTGAGAATTTTAAAGAATTTTTGAGGAAATTTTGCAAACCTTTTACAAGGAATTGATAATTAGAAGATTATAATAGGTGATATAACTGCTTGTACCACTATGGTGAATCTTGGTGGAATGACAGCGGAATTATAGAGCAATTACAATGGTTTCTTTTAAAACCACAAAAGAATTCATTATAATGAATTTTAAGTTTTTTCATGCGAGAATTTCAGTGGATCCCGTCAAAATTCCACTAAACGGATCTTTAATCCTTCTAAAACTGCAAAACTTCTTTAAATTTTATATAAATTTACTTTCAGTTAATACTGTAGTGTTTTCTTCTAACATTCCACTAAAACTGTAAAAATGTGATTCGCTTTTAGCCCATATATTATGAAAAAATACGAAAAAAATTGTGAAAAAAGAGGTTACTGCGATAAAAATTGCTCTAAAAAATGAAAGACGTAAAATCGAGGTTCAGTTCCCTTATAATTTTCTGAAGGGACCGAAAAAAAAGGTCGTAAAATCAAGGTTGACGTAAAATCGAGGGACGTAAAATCAAGGTTTGATATAGTTAAATTCCTTAAAGCTTTTGCCGGGACCGCAGAAAAAAGACGTAAAATCGAGGGTCGTAAAATCGAGGTTCGACTGTATTTAATTAGTGGTGTCATGATCCTAGCATTATCCGATTTGACTAAAAGCTACAACAAAAAACTAAAAAAACTGGTTCAATTGCTTTGTCACTTTTGCATATTATGCAAATTTTCGAACTTTTATTCTCAACTTTTTTTACGAATAAATGTGTTGCCAAAGAAATGAAAAACACTTATTACTGACTGACATTCTTCATCAGCACCGACGGGATTTTTTTTGGTTAATCCCGTCAAAGCTGATCCAACTTTTATTTGTTGCTGATTTTGTTTAATCTTTCAACTACAAGAAAAAACGGCTGCTTCTACTAATTTATTCATTTTCAAGGTTTGTATTGCTTTTTGTTAACTGGTATAAAGAATACAATTCTAGTGTTTTAGTTTTCAAATACTGTGCTCAAAATAGCAATCTTTTAATGTCAACAGAACTCCATCAACAACTTCCAACAACGCTGGTCATCTCTTGTCAATCAGATGTTTTTCCACGATCTATCATACCTCAAGATGTGAGTTAACATTATTCATGCTATATTGCATCAAAATATAGCGCTTTTTTGGGCGTCTGTGAGCTCATATTTTCATCGACAGGTCATGGCTGACGTGAGCATCTTTGGTACTTAAAATTTTGGCATTTAAGAACACTTTGCCAAACAGCGCCAAATTCAATTTTATCAGTTTTAAAGCTAGAGGGTTGATTTTTCGATTATCAAATTTAGGGAAAGACTGGATCTTCATAATCGTCGACCACTTTTAGCTAATAATAAGGTCGAATTTGAATTCGGAGCCGTTTGGCAAAGTGTTCTCAAATGCCAAAATTCTAAGTGCAAAGGATGCTCTCGTCAGTGATAACCCTTCCGTAAAAATATGAGCTCACAGAAACTCAAAGAAGCGGTTTGTCATCAAACAAACAATTCCAATTTTACTTGAATCTCCTTGTTTATTTTCAGAAATACCGAAGTGAACTTATCAAATTAGGTGTTGCATCATTTTGGCTGGGAATTTCAACATTTTTAAATTTTTTTCTGCTTACAATTATTCATGATATTGTTCCAAGGCAGCCTCTTCCAGATCTTGTACATATGATAATTCCACAACAAAAATGGGCTTGGGCTCTTGGTATGTTTTTTACTTACACATTGATACAGTATTAATTATCATAGGTATTTCAGGTGATGCAATGACAACAATCAAGTATGTGGTTTTCTATTACTGTTCTTTTAATACGGACTGTTCAGAAAATAGGTGTCGAAGAAGGCATTGACCATGCCATCTTCGATGTGTGGCAAAGTTTCCTTTGATTAATGGACGGTCCCGTATTAATATACATATCTGTTTTAGTGTTATAATTGGTCTATTAATTGTATTGCTGCATAAAGAAAGAATAATAATTTTGCGAAGAGTTTTTTTACTTGCAGCAATTTTATATTTTTTACGTGCAATTATTTTGGGAATAACATTTTTACCACCATCTTTTGAAAATCGTGATGATATTTGTTTACCACAAGTGAGCCGAACAGCATCAATATATTTCAAAGAAATTAGTCATCGATTTTTTACATATGTTTTTACACTTGGTCTTACATCTGGACAAGAAAAAGTGCTATGTGGTGATTTAATGTTCTCAGGGCATACTTCAATGTTAACTCTAATGTTCTTGGTTCAATTACAATATACTCCACGTGGATTAGTACATATTTTACGGTAAGAGGTTTTTTGATTATAGTGCATGTGACTCTCTAAAAATAGCTTGAAAGTTGCTGCTATTTTTTCTCTCACTTTGTAATTGTGTTACTGTATATCTACTTATATGTACATACTCTTTTAGATATCTTTCAATACCAATAACAATATGTGGAATTTGTGCGCTAGTAATTTCTCGGCTACATTATACAATGGATGTACTTATTGCATATTGGTTAACAACACATTTATTTTGTTCATATCATCAAATCTTTGAGCTACCAAAATCTCTTCGTTCAACAGCACCAATCTCAAAGCTATGGTGGTTTTGGCTATGCTATTGGTTTGAAATGGATGTTCCTGCAGGGCCATTAAAGAATGAATGGAATTTACCAATTGGTCCATTATGGCTTAGAAAAGCTGTTGCAAGATTAAACAAATATCTTCAATAAATAAATATTGATTGATTTGTAATGATTTATATATTGTCAATTTTTTGAATAAAAAAGATACAATAAAAACTGATTGAATGTTGTTCGCTTCATTCTAAAGGAAACATTCTGAAACTATTGAGTATCAATTTGTTCTAAATGAAGTCCTAACTAATTTAGTAACTGAGTATAAGGTTTCTTGTTGCCAGAAGTATAATAACTACAATTTATTTTAAACAAACAATCATTTTTTAAATTTTTTTATTTCGTGCAAGAATAGTTTTGCGGTCAAAAGCCTGAATGAAGAATTTATTTGAATATTATTTATTTCTGTACTGTAATTTCATTGGAGAAATAAAAAGTTTAAATTCCGTAAAAACTGACCAACGGGATTTTTAAGAGAAGAATGAAGTAGCAGACAATATAAATTTTATGTTACTGCAGTGTTAAAGTAATTCGAAAACATTAATACTGCGATGATTAATTTGTAAAAAGAAGGTCAAAATTATTAGTGAACCATGAATTTGTTGTTGAAGGAGGAGGATTCTTTTTTTTTTATCAGAAAATCTCATATATGTTTGGTTTATGGCACAGTTCGCACACTGGATTTTACAACTAAATAAACAAACAATGAATTAGCTTCTTTTTAAAGTGATTGAGTAACTGAATTGGTTTCTTGAAAAAAAGAGATTTATGGTTTTAAGATTAAACAAGTAGCTACAAAAAGAAAGAGGATTAGAATAGAAATAATTTTGCTTATTATCTTACTACTGAAAAAAACTGACATAAAAGTAAATAATATTGAAAAAAAAACCACCGATAGGAATAGCTAAGGGGTGTGGGGGTGCTGTTATTAGAGGAGTATAAACTGATTTTTTAAAAAACTCAATCGAGTTGTAAATGTTTTTTCCCAAATATTAAACAACTGCAAAAAAATGTTATTTCTAAAGAACTAAAAAAAACTTATTTTGTAACAAATTTTTGAAAACTGACAACTTCTGGAACACTGGTTCAGATTTCTGTTACATCTATAAATTTTGCTGCAAAATTTAAGGGATGTAAAAATTAAGTCAAATTTTAAAATGTGTAAAAGAAGCCATTGTATAACTGTGTGTACAACATCCTTTTTAAAACTTTTTGATACCTTGAAAAAGCCTTTTTAAGTAATTTTTGAAGCACTTATTTTTTTCTAAAACTGACAGAAGCTCTTAAAATTTCGATTCAAATTTCTTTTACGTCTATAAAATCTTGTGATCTCTGTCTAAAAAAAAACTAAAAGCCACTTTGCAAAAGGCCACAATCCTTGAGTTTCTCTTTTGTTTACCTTAAAATTGAAAAATAAAATTAATTGTGCCAGAAATTTAACACCGATTTTTGGCACCTAAATTTTTTCTTCTTTGTTTGTTTTTTATTTAACTGTTTCTTCTCTTTTCTTTTTGAAAATGTTTTTTGGGGATAAAACTGGACGAGGCACGTATTGAGGAAAACCTGTTTTTTTTCGTGCTTTTCTTCATCTGAAATCGCGTTTAAAACTTTATTTTGCACTGCTTTCATGCATACATCAATCAAAGAAAAATGGGGATAAAGATTTTTTTGATTTAGTTTGATCCTTTTCGTTACCCTCAATTTCACTTTTCTTTAAACTGTTACGTCAGCATCCAAATTCTTTTTTATAACTTTATTTTAAACTAATGTCGATGAAACTTTTTTTTGGTCAATTTTTTAAAAACCTTATGTGTTATACTGACCATAGAATTATTTTGTTGCCTAAGACTTAAAGCAATTTGGTTTTGAAGGTTTCAACAGAAGGATGGCATTTACTTTTTTGTTTGTTGTTTTTTTCCTGATTATTAAAGATATTTTTAGCATGAAATAAAATTGTGTTAAACTAGTATGTTTCAGAGCGTGTGGCCATCTTAGATGGCGTTTAAAAAAATATTTTTAACAAAAAAAATAATGGGATAGCGATTTCTTTGTTTTAGCCTGATTCTTTTCGCAACCCTCGATTTCAATTTTCTTTCTGTTGCATCCGAAAGTGATTTTTTTTTTATAATTTTACTTTAAACTGGGATTTTGGAACATCTTAATAAAAAGCTTTTTGATTTTAATTGGCAGCTAAAAAAACACTTTTAAACTGTTTATAATTTTGTTTCTTTAACAATTAACAACATGTTCATCAGTGATATCTATAATATGCATTTATAAATTATGTATTATTCGTACACTCACAAGGGACCGTTTTGAGATGTTACTCTCAGATTTTTTCATCATAGTGGGGAATCAACAGCTCATAGCAAGGTATGAAAAACCCCCAAGGGTTGTTAGTTTGTTTTTTATTTAAATGTATTTTTCAAATTTCCTTTTAGAATAAAATTGGAGGACTATTTTTGTGCGAAACCTGTTTCTTTTCTTCTGTGCTACTGGTCATCAGTAATCATTGTTTAAAAAGTATTTTGAACACTGCTTTCATGCATACATCAATCGAAAAACGGGGATATGACTTCTTTGATTTCAACTAATCTTATTTGGTCCTTTTTGTTATCCTTCATTTCACTTTTCTTTTTTATTACGTCAAAAAGAAATTTCTTTTATTTTTATATTTTTGTTTTAAACTGAAATTTTTAAAAGATGTTGATACAATATTTATGTTAAAATGTTACTAAACTTTCTTTTTTAAAATTGTCTCAAAGTGTTTCTTTAGGAACTTTTTTAGAAAGTCTAGTTTTTGGCTAATACCATACAGTTATAAATCTTCTTGTGAAACGATTTAAAAACTGATTTGCATTATCCCTCGTTTACTGGTTACATACGTTTGCATATCAAGTGTTAATAAATTTAATAAAACGGTTGTCTACGCTTAATTCTAATTCTAAAGTTGTTAAATTTGAACGTTTCATAAGCTAGCACCGTTTTTTTAGTTAACTGTTTTTTAAGTTGTATCTATTAAGGAAAAAACTGTATTGCGCTACTACGCTGAAAAACCTGTTTTTTACGTGCTTTCGGTCATCTGAAATTGTTTCTTGAACTTTTTGAACACTGTCTTCATGCAGGCATAAATTAATCAAAAACTAGGGATAAATATTTTTTTGATTTAATTCGATTCTTTTTTTTACCCTGAATTTCACTTTGCTTTTTCTGTTACATTTGTTCTAAACTGTGTTTTTAATATTTTTATGTTGATAAAATTTTTAATGCTTAACTGTCGACTTCTTTTTCACGATTTAAAATTATATGAACACTGTTATCATCACAAGGTTTTTTAAACCTCTGGTTTTTGGTTATTATTTTTTAGCATTCTGTTATAATTTTTCTTGAACATTGATTAAAAAACTGGTACTTGCGTTTGGAAATTTTAAGAACTTTTTTACAAACTGAACATACCTGTTATTCTTCGTAACAAAGTTTGAAGTACTTTGAATTTGAATGTTTTAACAGAAGGTTGGCATCCATTTTTTGTTTGTTTTTTTAACTGCTTAATTCTTTGATTTCTAAATCTAAAAATTCCTTTTGAGGATAAAACTGGACTACGCTTGCTTGTGTATAAACGTGTTTTTTATACAATCGGTTGACCAGTCATTTTAAATGCTTCACCCTAAATTTCACTTTCCTTCCTTGTGTTACGTCATAACATATTTTTAAAGAATGTTTAAAACTGAAACAATCATTGTTGGTATTTGAATTAAACTGTTTAAATTCTTTTATTCAGGATTTTTAACTGTTCCATTTTTTTTTATTTTTGTTAATCTTTTTGTAACATTCTGTTACATATTTTCTTGTGTTACAATTAAAAACTGGCAAATCGGAATTCTTGTTTTCTTAACTGTTGCCCATAGCAGACCTTCGTTAAACCAAGTTTAACTTAATACAAATTTAAAGTATTTCATTAAAATGTTAAATTTTTAACGTAATTTGAGTTGGCTTTGTTATAGCACAACTTTTGCTGTTGGTTAACTGTACCAATACATATTCAATAAGAAAAAAGCTATTTTTAAATTAATATGCTTAAATTTTTGAACAAACTTATTTAAACTGTCACTTAAATGCATCATTTAAAAAGCAATCTAGTTCCTGGTTTTGTAATAAACTGCTAACATCGCTCTTTCTTTTTTGTTATTTTTATTTTTGTAAATGGTGATAGGATAACAGTAGAAATATTGATTAAAAACAGACATCAAAAACTGTGTTTAAATGACTATGTATGCAAGCTGACTCTTTCACAAGTATTTTAAAAAGCTAGTAGACAATGACGATTACTTATTTAAATAAAAATATACTTTTCAATAAGAGCACGTTATATAAAATTTAGAGAGAAGCGAGAAAACTGAATGAAAAATTAAGATACCATATTTAAAAACTGCATTTTTAAAATGTAAAAAATATCATGAAAACTGTTAAAGGATACACACTAGAGATTAAAGCAGCGCAATCTTTTTTTATGTTTTACTTTGTGATTTTAGTTTTTATAGTAATTGCAAATGTGTGGAATCAGAACTGAAAGTGGTAGGAATTATCATTACATTGAATCATAATCATTACAAATTTTTATAAATTAGTTTTAATTGCCACACTTTGTAAAATTGTTTTTTAAACTGATTCAGGAAATACGATGGATTTAAAACATTGTCATAATTTAAATTTTCCATCGGATACATGTTTTACGAAATTTTTAAGAATTAAACCTGGAGGCACCAACATCATTGAATAATAAACTTAACTGTCAAGCTTTAAAGTATCGCTGGAATTTGCTTTAAGTAGAGTGGGACACGAGCATCTTCCTTCCTCCATCTTTGCAATAATTCTTTTGCTTTTTTATCATTTTTTTGTTATTTTTGTTAATAATAAAAAATGTTCTTTTGGTGAGGATAAAACTGAACCAGAGATATCTCTACGAAAAATGGGGATAAATAATTTTTTTGATTTAATATGATCCCTTTTGTTATCCTTAATTTCACTTTTCTTTTAGCTGTTACGTCAGCATCTAATTTCTTTTTTTAAACTGTATTTATATTAAACTAGTGTCGGAGCAGCTTTTATTGGTAAATTTTTACAATACTGTTAAACAGTGTCTATCGTTTTCAAACATCGCTGCTGTCCCGCAAGCGGCGAAAGAACATTGGTGTTAAATTGTTGGTAAACTTGAATTTTAGTGTTTTTGAACTATTTACCATTGCATTACAGTAATAATTAAAAGACTGGTCAGAAATGATATCCTTGTGACTTGGTTTTGATTTCTATAAATTACACATTATTAAACTGATGGTTGAAAGAATTCTTATTGTAAAATTGTTTATTTTATTTAAACTGTTATTAATAATATGATTGATTTAAAGCTTTGTCATATATGATTACTTACAATAGGATACTAATTCTAACTGTGGAATACTTAAAGTAATTTTTGAAAATTAAAACTGGCTTCAGCATTCTCCTCTGTAAATGATAAAATATCATAATAAATTTAACTCTCAGATTTTAAACAACTACCACAATTTGTTTAAATGAGTTGTGCCCCCTTTTTTGTCCATTAATTAAAGTTTTATAGTAATTAATAGTCCTCTCTATCATTGTTTTCTTGCACTGTAAAAAAATCACTAAAAACAACTGTCCACTTTGATCAGAAAATTAAGTATTATTTAATTTTGAAATAATCCGAACAGCCTCTTTTTTATATCTTTATTTTTTTAGTTCAACGCCTTTGGAAAAATGAAAGAAAAAAAAGAAGCAGAAGAACAGGTTCTTTTCTGTTTCTTCTTCCTGTGTTTTCTTTGATTTCTTCTGATGTCTTTCAAACTTCTTCCTTTTTTTTCTTATTTCAACCTTAGGTGAACATATATATTTTTTGCTGCTGCTGCTCCTTTTCATTTTTCTTCATCACTTTTTGATCTATAGAGGAGCATTGACGCGAAAAAAAAGATTGCTGATTCTTTCTGTTTTCTTTGAAATTCTTTTATTTTTATTTTTAAACGTTTCGGTTGAGAAAAACAAACTCTATTTTTTATGAAAGAAACAACGTAGCCGAAGGTCGAAAAAAGAAAAAAATTTTTATGGGTTTATTGGTGTTTGTAAGTAAAAGATGATATATTAGGAATACGTGTATTTTGTGAGGTCTTTTTGGCTGATTTTTTGAAGTTGAATTTGAAAAGCAAAAAAAAGTGGTTTTAAAACTGAAATTTAATGAGTTTTTTGGTGTGAAAAAAAACTGATGAACATTTTGAATTGTGAATCTTAAAGTGTTTATTTCTCTAAAAATGTTTTGACTATATTGCCACAAGCATTTAATTTTTTTTACTCTTTTCTGACTTTATAGTTGGCACTTTTATCTTTAACTGCATTTTTAGAGGAGATAGAGGTGTTTAAAACTGAAGCATCTGATTCGTCATGATACTATTTTGGCATTTGCATAGATTTGTAAAAAATGATATATTAGGAATACTTGTATTTTGTGAGGTCTTCTTTTTTGCTGATGATTTTTTGAAATATGTGGTTTTGAAAAGCAAAAAAAGTGGTTTTAAAACTGAAAATTAAAGAAACATTTTGGGGGTGAAAAAACTGATCTGCGTGAAACTTTTCGATCAAAAATTGTTTATTTCCCTAAAAAATTTTTGGTGATATTGCCACATGCACTTTAACATAAACTTTTTTGTGACTTTATGGGTCACATATTATTTATTTGACTGGTTTGATTGATCGGATAATGATATTTGAAACTGAATTGATATCTACCAATGCCTCATGATTGTACTTTGCCATCTTAATGAGTTTGTGAAAATTGGTATGCATAAGTGCATTTTATTAATGAACTATATTGGAGGTGAAAAAACTGAGCAGCATCATTGTTTTTAATCTAAAATTGTTTATTTCTCTAAAAATATTTTGATAATATTGCCACAAGTATTTATAATTTTTTAAAACTTTTATTTGACTTTAAAACTGACATTGTTTTATTTAACTGCATTTACATGATTGAAGGGATAAAGATCTTTAAAACTGAGGAGATATCACATCTTTTTTTGAAGTTGAAAAAAAGGTGGTTTATACGATCCTTTTTTAAAATAGGCTTTGAAAAGCAAAAAAAGTGGTAAAAGTTGAAATTGAATGATACCATTTTTGTTTTTGAAAATGTATCGCCGTAATTATTTTGTAAGCTATGTGAAAAATGTGTTTTGAACTTTGAAAAGCTAAAAGACGGTTTTTAAACTGAAGTTTAGTAAATATTAAGGTTAAATGCTGACACATATAGATCTTCTTTTTTAATTGTTTATTTCTCTCTAAAAATAATTTCATAAACAACCTAATTGTTTGATAATATTGTCACACAAACATTCAAAAATATTTTTTTTTTCATATGATTCTGTGATGACTTAATTGTGACGTATTTTTTATTTAACTGATTTACTCTTTTAGCACTTGTTTAGTTCCAAGGTAGAACAAAAAATTTTAAACTGTGAATGCATAAGCCCTGATTGTATTTTAACATCTTATTAAGTGTGCGCTAGTTCTTTTGTTTATTAAAAAATACTTTTTTTGGTGCCCCCCTTCGCCCGCTCATAATTTTTGTTAATTCTAAGTTGGCTTTTTAAACTGTCCTGGAGGTAATGTTACATAATTTTCAACAAAGTTTCATTTTAAATAGTATTTCAGCTATAAATATTTTGTCTTTGGATTTTATTATGATTTGTTTCTTATATGTTAGATACATGTATAAAGGATATGATAATAATACTTAAATTGTGCGTGATATAATTGTGTTTTGGCACGCCATTAAAACTGATGATATTGGCGATTTAATTTTAAGACTTTTGTTTAAATTCTTTTCTTTTGATTCTCTATAATTAAGCTATATCTAACCTAGCGAATATTCAACTTTAATTTTTTAAACTGTCTTCGTTTGATGGAATCTTACATAATTTTCATTTCCCAGAGGTCTAAAACATTTGTGAATATTTTGATGGTCTATTATGGCATATCTTTCTTAAATTGCAATGCCATATTCTTTTGTTTTATGGTTGTAAAAACTGACTGGTGAATATGAATTTTAAAATTTTTGTCTTCTTTTTCAAAGATTTTGATTGCATAAAAAGGCATCTTGTTTGCGGTCTATTTGATAATTTTGTATATGGGCGTTACATTTAAAATGCTGTTATTGGGGGTATGAATTCTAAGGTTTTTATGGACACTGCCATTTTCTTGTGGTTTATGCATTTATTATTTTTATTTAGGTTCGTTAAACTGTTATGCCACAACCAAGGGTCGAAAATGCGGCCGGCCAGCCGCGGGCCAGGCCGACTTGATTTTTTCGGCCGCGGCCGCGGCCGGCCGAAGATTTTGGAAAAATTCTTTGTTTTTCGCTAGTAAAAATTGAAATTTGGTCGGCCGCGGCCGCGATAAAAAAATGCAAAAAATGCTTATAGCTTTTATGATTAACTTTTTCATACAGCTCATTTGTTGGTAGACTGACGTTCCATGCGATAAAAAATGCAAAAAATGCTTATAGCTTTTTATGATTAAATATAACTTTTTTCATACAGCTCATTTGTTGGGTAGAAGAAAACTGACGTTCCATGTTTCTATGTGTTAAAACTGTAAAATCTGCAAGTCTTTGAGATAAAAATTTGTTTCAACTCGTTTCATGTTCATTAATTTAATTTTGATTCTTTAAACTGCTATTACATCTGAATTTGCATAACGTTTGATTTAATTCTTCATTAAACTGCAGCAACAATTTCTATTGTTTTTTTATTGTGATCTTTTTTAAATAACTGAAATACAGCATAAACAGGATATGATAAAACTTTTCAACAATTTCTTATGATTTCTTTTAAAACTGTACTTCCTGCAAGCTTGGTAACATTACTTTGTAATTCAAAACAATGCTTGTAAATAAAAACTATGTTAGAATTTTCATAACATTTAGTTTTTTTCCTCATCAAAATGGAACAAAGCTTCTCAAAACTTATTATTTTTATGATAAATGCACTTCCAGCAAACATTGTAAAATCATTTTGAAATCAAAAACTTCTACTCGTAAATAACATTATTTTACAAATTTCGCAATTTTGTTACAAATTAAAAAAATTTACAAAGACCAAAGAATACAAATATTTCTCTCTCTCTTTAAGATATTTTTACTCTCAAAACAAAATCATGGTTATTTGCTAAAAATTAATGATCAAAGTGGGGGTGGAAAAAAAGAAGTGTCAAATTAATTTTAAAGTTGGGTCAAGCTTTTTTTTCATTCATCGTCGTCGAAAATGTTCTTGATGTCTGTGAACTTTTTTTTCAGGTTCTCTTTTTGGGAGTTACCTGTTTGCGTTTTTACTATTACTCACAATTCTTACTGTTATTAATTTTCTTAAGAAATTTTTATATTTTCTTTACTTTTTGATTTTTGTTTTTTGGTAAAACTGTCCTAAAAAAAATAAACGAAATAGAATTTATTTTTTATGAAGTTTTCTTAAACTGTTTTTTAGTAAAATCTATAGTAAACTGATTCTTTTTGGAATTGAACATAAATTTAAAAGGATTTTAAACAGTATTTTTCAATTGATCACTTTTATCAATAATTTTGATGACTTTTTTTGAGTCTTCTTTTGAAAGTAACGTTTAGGTGATTTGGAAGGAAAATGTTTAGATAACCCTTTTTTCTATTACTACGTTAAAACTGCTCAAACTATGAAACCCCATACTATTTTTTTAAATAAAAAACTGTAAATGTGATGAATTTAAAGTACATTGAACTGAATAGAAATGACCATTGTAAACAGATCATTCCTAATAATATCCTTCTGGAGTAACTGCCTGTCAAACCTCATTTTTCACTGTCCTGTTTAGAGGCTTTTTTTTATTCGGTATTCGGTAAACTCTGTTATTCCAACGAAAAAATAACTGCCTATTTGGAATCTTTTATTACTCACTTTTAACTGGGTCGTGTTGTATTCAAGAGTTCTCTTCTGTGTTAAACTAACTAACTGCTTTCTGTTAAATAACATATCTCACTAAAATTCATTCAAGTTCAGTTCAATTGATACAATTGTATCATCGCACTTTGGACATTTCATTGTTCTCCTATGAGCTTTATTTTTCGATGCAGAAAAAAAACTGCATTATCAGGTTTAACTAAATAAAACTGTCACGATTAGGTTCAATATATATTTTTTGTAGTAGAGCTTTAACAGTTCTTTTTAACTGATAGTTCTCAAAGTTTCTTTTATGATAAAGTTTTAAACGTCCTAAAAGCTATTTTCATAATTTGTTTTTCAACTGATAATTACTGTGACAAGCGTAACATTGAACTTTTGATTTTTCACTGTCTTCATTTTATTGTGGTATTTCCATTCAGCAGCCTTCGGTCAATTCTTTTTGTTTTGATTCAAAGAAAAAAATTCTATCAAAACGTCACAAAAAAAATATCAACCCTTTTTCGCCAAATAAAGTTTTTTGGTGTTTGAAGGCAATTATTTTATACACATATTCTTACAAAAAAAAATTGCAGCATCATCATTTTTGATTCTCCCAAAAACATTTTTCCCAACAAAAACTGCTACCGATATTTTTTAACATACTTTTATAAAAAAACTGTATCACCAGAATTTTTTGTCTTTTCAAAAAAACAATTTTTTTCTCCCAAATAACTCCCAACGAAAAACTTTTCTTTGATTCAAATTTAATCCTATTGTTATTCTTCCACTTTTTTTTCCTGAATTGAAATCCTATAAACATGCTTCCCCGTCTTTCTTCATTCACTGTTGCCTTCTCTTCTACTTCCATTCCATCTGAACCAATAAAAAATTAAACTAGAGTTGACTGCGCAACACATTTTTTGCACAAAAAACTGGGAATCATATTTGACGCTATTTAAATAATAATATTTGTGACAATGCAATTGACACAATGTTTTTTATTGTTGTTGTTTCTATCTAGAAGTTCCATCAACAACCAAAAAAGTAGAAAAAACAAGATGATGATGATGACGAGCATGACCAAACGAGAAGAAGAAGAACTTTAAAAAATAACAAAAAAAATGACAAGAGTTTCTTCTTCTCCTTTTTTTGGAGAAGTAGTTTCTTCTTCTTTTGATCGATTTTAATTGCAAAAGAAAGAAAAGAGTGTTGAGTTTGTTGTTTGATTTGTTAATTTTACAAAAGAATTGAAAAGATTGTAGAAACTGTAAAGTAGGGGATTTTGAAAACTGCGCTTTTTTTTGAGGTAGCTCAAAATATTGGAATATTATTCTTTTTTACTTAAACTGTTATTCTTGTCTTTTTGTCGTATTTGTTCATTTGTTACCGTATCATTCTCTTCAGTTATGACATTCTTTTATTTTCCATGTCATTTTAAATGACTTTTTATTCATACGATAGTTTCTTCTTTTTTGTTCCATTTTAACTATTGTAAGAAAAATTTATTTTTGATTTGTTAAGTTTTGTCTTATTTTAAGTTAACGATCTGTAAAATTTTGCATAAAAAAATTAAAAAGCGACAAAAAAACTGTATATCGTTGTTTGTTTGAGGAAGTATTAAATAACGGGAAGTATAAAAACTGATGAGCTGCTTCTTGTTTCTAAATCTGAATATCATAATTTTTTCCTGTAACAGTTAAAAATGCTAAATTTACAATAGTTTCTACCCATTCTTTTTTAGATTGTTATTGATGTTTTGTTGCTTATAATTTATTCTTTAATTTTGCAAAACTAATGCACCTGATAGCTTGCAAAAAGTGTATATTATAAAAACTGAATAATTTTATTAGAAAAAGCTCTACGTAAAACAGCGACATAAAAACAGCAACTGGGTTGACGTGTATACGATGATCTTAGAAAGCTATTATATTATCTTTATATAGACTGTACTTGCCTTATATCTTACAGTATTTTTCTGTTTTATTCATATGATTATTTCTTTTATTTAATTTCATCGAAATTAGCCGATTTTTATTCATCTTTTTGTTTTGTTTACTTAAGAAACTGATTTTTAAACCGGCTAGTTTAGAGAAGGATAATAAAAAAAACTGAAATTTATCATTAATATATGTTATACATTTAACTTTGTTTAATTAATTTTACTTAAACTGCATAATCCATCTTTTTTTTTCATTTTACAGTATTCGTTTACTCTGCTGATGAAGTTTTTTTTCTTCATTTTTAGTGTCACTGCAATCAGTTCTTCTTTCTATCAATAATTTTACGATAATTTCTTTATCTTTTCTTAATCAATTCTAGATGAAAAAAAAGAAATAGTTTGGTTGTTGTTTGATCCGCTAGTTTTATTTTAATTTTACGAAACTGCAAGTTTGAAGATTGCTGAAACAACAATAAATTATAAAAGTTAAAAACTGAGTGGTGGCACTTATAATTGCTCTGAGCAGTTCCTCTTTCTACTTCCCTGTTTTAAAGTATTCTTGTGAGCTAGTTATTGATTTCTTTCGGTTAGTTTTTTTAATAGTAAATTTACCCAATCACTTTGTCTCTTTTTTCGAATATTTTCTTGCTGGATTATAACTGTAATATAATAATAAGGTTCTGTTTATGCTTTAACTTTATGAAATAATGGGAAACTGTCGCTTATGTCATACTGTTTATAATAGCTATATAATATCGTGTAACAAAACTGGCCGAAAATACGGAATAATGTTTATAAATCTTTATATTTTTTTATTTTTATAAAAACTGACATTTTAGTCACTTAAATTAACATCTATTACTAAAAATTTTTTTATTCTATTGTTAATTTGTCATCACAATCCGTTGAGATCGGTTGCTAATAAATTTATAATGTACTTAATTCTCATTCAGCAACTATCTGTTCATTTTATAATGTCTTCACGTAATTGGTTAGGACCACAATTCATGCTCTTTAAATCTTTGTTTTTTAAAAAATTTAAATATTATTTAATTGTCAGGTATTTCTAGCTCTTTTAATTTTAAACTGTATTACCATCATTTTCACCATTCGTTTAAACTTTTTGTTTAAAATAGTGGCTGAACTTAATAACTAAAAAGTATCATTTAACTGAAAGTCATTTTGCCATGGATATGTATATGCTAACAAGGTGTTACTTTTTGAAACATAGCTACATCCCCAAAACTTGTTTTCTTTTTATTTCATTTAATAACTATTTTGCAACGAAATGACCGATTTTTATGATTCTAATTTCAAAAACTGCGGAACAACGTGATTTGGGGGGAGGGTGCACTTTATACTTTGATATTACACTGTTCTTTAATAAAATATTAGAAATTGGTTTTTAAATGTGACTTGAAATGTCATAAAACAATGATTGCAAAAAAGTTTTAATAAAACTGAATCTTTTTGAATTGTTTTTTAACTGTGTCGAAGTTAGACTTTTAAAATGTATGTCTTATTTTATAGCAAAACTATTCCCGAAAAAATTACTGCTTTGTTAATAAAATGTTCAGTTTTACACCAAAGCTATGTTAGTTGTGTAAGTGGTGTTCCTGAGAAATATTAGAAATGGGTTTTAACTGTTTCAGTCAAAGTAGGGGATTTCAAAATGTTTAAACTTTGTTGTCTTAATTGCGAATATTTCTTCGGATAAAACCAATTTGTCTTGTTTTTTGTTACTGCTTTTTTTAATCCTTTTCCTTTTATGATTGTTTTAAACCTGGTAGCAGATAACAGCTAAATGTGCAAAAGCCGGGTTGGCGGCAGTTTCTGTCTGTTTTGAAACAAAACTGCTTTCCAACAACGTGTTTTCTATCTAATTTGTTATGTAATGACTAATTTTTATGACTTAGGATATATTATTTGTTTTAAAAGATCTTTCTGAAAAATTTCAGAATTATGTTTTTAACTGTACCAGAATGTTATACTTTTGTAACACTCAAAATCTATGAACTTTTTATTGATTTCTCGATTATGAAATTTTTTTGAACTGATTTTTGGTATTTTTTTTTTTTGCTAATTTTGTTGTTTATTTTTTCTTCCGAAATTTTGATTGCTTTTAATCTTATACAAAACTGTGGATGATATCAGGATCCCTTTTTTATAACGAAACACCCCCCAAACAATGGATTTTTTTTTGTTTTGAAATTTTTTTTGCAACGAACTGATTGATTTATATGACCGTAATATCAAAAATGGGAGGAAAACGTGATTTTAGTTTTTATTTTGATAATGCATTTAGAAATATCACATATGGGTTTAAACTATCTCCTAATAATTCCTCATTTTTTATCGATATCACAGCCGCGTTTTCGTGTTTTTATTACTTTTTTTCATTTACTGATCCCATTGTTCTCATCTATCTTTGAAAACTGTTTTACATTTGTCGCGTTTTTACAAAGATGACAAAAAAAAGACATAATAAAAACCTTGAGAGTTTCACATTAATTTTTTTGTTCTATTTTTTAGAAAACATAAAAGAAAAACAAAACTGAAAAAAACACCGCAATCAGATATTGCCCTGCGGCAACAACCAACATTCCACAAAATTATTTTATTTTGATTGTATATTTTTGTTTTCGCTGTTGCTGTTACAAAATTTATTAGAAAACGATTATTTTTTTAATTTGCGGGTTATTGATCTTTCAAATTATTTTTATTCAACAATTGTTTCAAAATGCCAAAGGAGATGACATCACTAACTACATGCTTTTCAAATATTACAATTACAGAAAAGTATGAACAACTACAGGTAAGGGATAATTATGTTTATTTTGAAAGTTAACTGCAATCATTGACAATTCGTCGAAAAAACTGTGCCAAGAAAAAATTATTTCAAAAATGGACATAAAAAACTGGAAGCAGCTTTTGCTGTAATATAAAAATATATCTTTTATTATTATATTTTGTTAACTGCTTTTTAAGAGCTTGTAGCTGACTTATAGTATCTAATTCATGCGCAAAAATGCTTTATAAAACTGATTTGAAAATTAATTTATAAGAAAATATCTTTATTTTAATCGCTATTAACTGTCATAACTTCTTTAGCGTTTCATTTTTTTTTACTTTAGTAATCGTTTTGAAAAAAGTTTACTGCAATAATTGTCATCATAAAAAATGCAACAAAAACGTTTGTTCAGACAAAAAAACGTTTCTTGTTCTTTTAAACATTTAATTAACTGCTTTTCATCATCTTTTCGCAGATTATAAAAACTGTACGAGCTTGAACTCCGTTCGGAATTTTCTAAAATTGGATTAATCATTTATGGCATCTAAACATGTTATAAAATTTTCTTATTACAGCATGGCCAAAACTTTAACAAAACTTATCTGTTAAGCATTGCTGAGCAAATTTTTTAATAATTTTAAAAATTTCTGCCATGAAAATATTATAGTTGCAATCGAAATTAACTGTTCACATCTTTCTCTTTCTATCATACTTAATTATTTTGTAAAAAATCATGTATTTTTTGAGATCATCTTGACGATCAATCACTGACTTTAGTTGAAATACAAAAAAAATAATAAAAAAAAACTTTTAACTGATTTTCATTAGACTTTCGAATATTTAAAACTGTTAATTCATAAATTATCACTTAAAAATCCTGGTTTACTAGCTTGAAAGATTTTTAAAACTGCAATAAGTAAAAGTATATCATTGAGCTAGTTTTGCAATGACTATTTTGAATTATGAAAATTTCAAGTTTTGTATAATTTCTTTTAAACAATGACTAAATATTTGCAGTTAAAATATTTTATGTGTTTAAAACTGTCATTCCATCAGTAAAATGAATATAATATTGACCTGACTTGGGTGTAGAGAGAATTGATCTTGGGGTATGCTTTATTGTATAAAAAACCATGGAATGATATAAATGTATAAAAGAGAGAGAGAGAAGGGAGAAAGGATGGGCTTATCGAAGATAAGATCAGAGCTAGCATAGCTCGTTTTCATCAATCAGGATTTTGGTGAACATCAAAATTTTAAAATTGTTTTGGTAAAAAACTGTAAATCTTTGTTTTTTTGGAATTGAAAGCTTGTGATAACTGACATTGAGATATCCCTACTTTTTAATAACTACCTAAACATTTGTCTAAAAAAAATTTAAATTTATTAACTGAGTTTTAATTTTTGCGATTAATAATTTTTTAAATTGATATATTTTATGAGCTTTTATGAAAAATTTATAAACAAAATTGCTAAAAACTGACATTTTTAAGTTTAGAAAAACTGCACTGATTAAATTAAAGTACAAATTTTAATATCGATTAACCGTCTAATTGGCAAGCTGACAAGTTTTTGATTGTTCTGCAATGTTTCATGGGTTGTTCTAAAATTATCTATTTTTCTCAAAACTGATCCAATCAGTTTTTTCTTTAAAATTATAAATATTTCTTTAATCAGTAATAACTAATTTTTATCGCCGCAATTAAATTTTATTATTTCTTTATTTTTTTGTTAAACTATCTTTCTAACAAATGATTCATTCACGCAAAAAAAAAATAAAAGATGATCGAAAAATGCTCTTTTTTGTGACCGATTAATTTTGTTATTTTTCTTACGAAAAAAACACGCTGCAAAAAACCTTAATTTCCATGACATCAGTGAGCGAGAGAAGAGAAAAAAAGCAGTCGTTTCAACTTTGTTCTTTTCAACGTCACAAGAGTGATGATGTTTTCTGTTTTTTTTTCTTAAAACTTTTATTAAGTTTTTGAGAATGGAAACGGTAATTAAAGGTGGCAGGTTGGAATGAAACTGAGAGAATGTAACAATCTGAACAAAAACAAATGGGTTTAAAGTACTGGTTGTAATAAGAAAATATAAGATTAGCATTTTACAGATAACAAAGCAAACTTATTTTTTTTTATTTTTACATTTTATTTGTTAAAGTCGAGTTTAACTGGCACGAATAATGCAAAAATTTAAGTTTGTAAAACTAGCAAAAATTAATAAATTTTAAAAACTGAATAAATCAAACACAAAAACTTTTTGATCAATTAAGATTCTACGTGCATCAATTACTAATAATCGTGTTACTACAGAAAACTGTTTTTTGGTGGATTAAACGTTGCTTTTTATTTCTGCGATAACATTTTCAAAATTGCTTAAAACTGAACCCCATTAATTACGCTTTAAAAATAAAATTATGAGCTAAAAATTTTTTTAAATATTTAAAACTGGATTTGCTTTATTAATAGCCGCTAAAAATTGATATTTTATCATAATAATAAATATGAGTTTAAAAATGCTAAAACTTCTACGAAGAATAACTAATGGAACGCAATTTTTATGATTAATAAAATTGCGCTTCATGAAAATTTTTTTAAACTGATAAGTAGGGACGCGCATCGAAAAATTGAATATTCTTTTTAGGTAACAATCATATGTCGAAACTATGCTTTCGTATATGGAGAATTCGAAAATAGAAATAAAAAAATTTAAAAATACATTGTTTTTTTGTAAATTAAGTTTTAATTTAATAGATTTTTTATTAAAATGGTCACAGAAAAAGTCATTGAAAAAATTTTTTTTCATCTTTGGCATTCTGTTTCTTTTGTTTCTCTTTGCAAATTCAAATCTTTTTTGCTTTACTTTCATAACTTTTACTAGCAATTAATCTATTTTTTGTTATTAAACGAATATAACTGTTGGTGCGGTTCTAATTTTTTTCCCAATACATTTCATCAAGCCCTAAAAATAATATATTAAAAGTTCAAAACATTTGAGCTCTTCACTTTTTTGCAATCTTTAAAAAACATGGTTTTTAGAGGTTTTTGAAGTATAACATTGCTAAATTCTTAAAAATTAATATTTTTAATTATATATTCGTAATCAGCGTCACAAGGGCTTTTTTATGATATAAAAACTATATTAATAGCTAAAAAATATTTTTTTTGAATTTTTTTTGATTTTCTGACCAAAAAAAGTGCTTTGGCAAAATGTTCTGAAACAGCATGCGCGTCCCTACTGATAAGATCTACAATTTTGTAAGACACTTTGTTTTCAATGTTCTGCTTTCCCCATACCAGAAATCGTATTTTTATATCTCATTTTGTCAGCAAAAAACAATCTCGATTGTCGCAAAAAGTAGTTTATATCACAAACTGGAGCTAATATATTACAAAATAGCATAAAGATTCCACATTTTAAGTCAAACTGCAAACTGTCTTTATTATTGCTAGATCATTATTAATTTCTAAACTTTCTCACTAGATTTTTTCACATCAAAAACTCAATGTATTAATTTAAAACTGAAATAATTTTATATCTTTCAGATAAAATTAGCACATAAAGCAACAAAAATCTTCAAATTATATTATGGATATCTATCAATTCCTTTCGCCGGTATTGGGCTATTAATGAGTATTTTATTTATATTAGCTGTAATAAAAGCTGTGAAGCAGCATCGTGTTAGTCGAAAATGTTATGTTCTAATTATTAATCGATCAGTGGGTGATATTTTAACATGTGTTATGGCATTTGTAAATATTTGTTATGTGTTGATAAAAGATGAACCAAAGTAAGTGAAGGGTGGGAAAACTGGAGATGAAAATTTTGTAACAGAAAAAAACTGAATTGATCAGAATTGATAAGAAAATAAAATAAAATTTAATTTAAAGTTTTATAAGAAAAATTGCAATATCTGTATTTCTGCTTTTAATTGAGAATTTGGTTATCGGTGATATAAATTGATGGATCTTTAAGAAAACAAGAATGATCCGTATTGGAGTTATTAGTTGATATAGAGTAGGGGTATCTGAGGATAATATAATATTACACAGCTATGACTTGAAATAATTCTAAGAGAAAGTAACAAAAATTTATCCGCGTTTTTTGACTATGTTCGCATTCTATAGTTATGTATTAAATGTTTTCGATTTTTCCGGTTTTGGGGGAAACAGAAAAAACTGAAAGCGGTCAAATATAATATTTAGTGACTATTAAGGGAAATTTAATAAGTCAAACAGAAAACTGTGAAAGTTGTAGGAATTAATCCATCCAGAAAGACTCGTGCAATCACTTTTTGAGAATATAATTACATAAACTGAAATTAACTTCGAACATCATTGTACTCTGGTATACTGAGGAAAAAAAATTAAAATGCTAGGTAGCGTGTCCTGAAAAATGAACCTGTTAAATTTTATAAGATTTGGTAAAGATTTTTTATGCGCTAATATAAGATGAATCGAAATAATGGGGCTTTGTAAAACTGATTTTGAAAATAACATAATAAAAAGTTTTTTGAATATTCAAAGAAATAATGGTAAAAAATTAAAATTTTTATATACGAAAAACTGTGAACATAGTATTTCTAGTTTTTTATCGACGACAATAGGGGGGGGGGGGGGGGTGAAGAGGAGAAAAATTAAACTGAAATTCACTATCAATGATATTAAAAAAATAAACTGAACCCTTTTCAGCAAAGACATGGTCCACGTCTTTGACAACTTTTTTATTGCATCATTTTGGTCTGGAATGATTTCATATGTTTCCCTTTCTGTGCTAAAGCTATATGCTGTGGCAAGGCCTTTTGATTATCGAAAAACAATAACAATGAAACGATGCATATATTTGGTTATTGCAAGTTGGATAATATTTTTGGTTGTTCTATCATATGGTTTGGGAATAACTGCTATAACAAAAATACCGTTTCTGCATGAATGGTCTGGATGCCGGTTGGAGACATGTTTAAGAAAGATGTATCGAATTCGAAATGCTATTGCTGTGGGGATATATTGTTTTACAATTATTGTTTTTGTATTAACTGGTACGTTGTGTTGGTGATGATTGTTCAGATAGGGGATTAATGGTTTCAAAACTTTCTCTATGATCTTTACCGTTCTTTAAACTGAGTTCTTCATTCGGTTACTTCTTTTCCCCTCAGAGCTTTGCAAAACTGAAAACTAAAGTTTACGATAAAAAAATTTTAATTTAATTTTTTTAACTGCATTCAAAATGTCAAAACTGTTCTTTATTAGAAATTTCGATTTCGACATCTTGTAAACCAAAAAATCAAAATTTTATTGTTTCGCAGAATCAGATTTAAATTTTACAAGCCTTTCAATTTCGATATTCTAAATTTTTTATTGTTCTCTCTCGTTGAACTGTTGATCCCAGATCTGGATAACTGAACACTCCCTTTATCATAAAATTTCTAAAACTGATTCATATTAAAATTCGTCTTCTTTCAGTAATCTACCTCAATCGTGCTCGAAGATTTGTACATAGCTTTCATCAAAATAAAGACAATGCAACAAAACCAAAAATCCTTAGGAATCGATTCCCGCTATGGAAATTGGCAATAAATGTTGCAACATTTGCTGGTTTCAATTTATTTTATATTGCTTGGATCGTTACTCTACTAGTGGTAGCAGCTTCTGATGCATGCTTCTTTCAAAGAAATTATCCCCTTATGATGCAAACATTAGGTCTTGTAAGGTTATGCCTTCTTGCAAGAATAATTGTTGATCCAATTATGAGTTTTATCACTGATTTTCAGGTATGTAAATTTTTTGGTATTATTAAACTGGATTTTTTTTGATCAATTCACTTAAAAATTTCTAAACTGCTTACAGTTGAAAGAGCGTTTGGGTAATAATTTAAAAATTTTTTTAACTATAAAGTTACAACTGCACAAAAGCTTTAAAAAATAAAAGATAACTGAACTTTCTTTTAAGGTAGTGAATTAATTTTCTTTAATACATCAAAAAAATTTTTTAAACTAGGGCCAGTTAAGCTATTATTGTGGTAATGATATTAAAATTTTGCAAAAACAACATCTCCAAAGATTCGAACCTTGACCTCCTTGCATGTTAGCCAGCTGCGTCAACCGCTAAGCTAGAGCTGCATGGAAAAAAACAAGATGCTTTTTTTCACATTCTTTTTATCTTGCGGCAGCTGTTTTTCATTTATGATCTATTTTAGTGTAGCTGACTAACATGCAGGAGGAGTCAAGGTTCGAATCCTTCGAGAAAAAATTTGGGAAATTTTCTATTATTTAGAGAACGATTTCTTAACTGGCAAAATCTTAAGATTATCAAAAACAATTTCTCAGCTGAAGTTTTTTTTCGTACGCAGCGGTTAACACTGCAGACTTGCATGCAACTGGGAACAAGGTTCGAATTCCTAGACATTTTTTTGCAAAATTATAAAGTTATTTTTTTAAGTGGATCATTATAATCATTCATTTAACTAAAAACTGACTTCCCATTTAACTGTGATAAATTTATTTAAAAAATTTTAAACTGCCCATCCTTCTATTTGTCTTTTTAACTGATAATCTTTTCCCACATTTCAGATCAAAAAATCATTTCTATCCATCATTGGCATACATGGTGGTGTTCAACCATATGATTCAAGAAGACCATTCCGAAAAGAAATCAGTGAAGAAATTTCTTCAGATTATGAAGTTCGTACAAAGCCATCTTCAACAAGTATTGAAGATCGTCTAACTGTTAAAACTGATTTAACAAAAAGTGTTGACAAAAATCCTGAACTTGCTCCTCTCTAGAAAAAACTGACTACTTCCTAATATTTTAAAACTGCTTGCCTTTTGTTTCTCTTCGATCTCATGTATTATTTTTTTGTGATTGACTTTTGTATGTATTGTTGGTTACGAGTGTTTAAAAGCATTTATAAAAATATGGTAAAAGATAATAATAATGTATGAATGAAGAAAAAATTGATGCGGTGTTAGTTAAGACAATAATAACTGTTTTCAGCATACATATGGTACAAAGCGAATCTAAACTTATAGTTTTATTTGGACCATTATTAACGGAAAAAAACAGATTTTTTATCATAGCATTTTTGCAACTAGTTTAAAATAAGTGTTTTTCCACAAGCCGAAAATTGTTTTATTATAAACTGTAATCCAGATTTAACATATTTTTGGGGGATAGTATTTTGCGTTATGGTAGGGTATTTTGCGTTATGGTAGATTTGGGTAATTTGCGTTATGGTAGGGTATTTTGCGTTATGGTAGATTTGGGTAATTTGCGTTATGGTAGGGTATTTTGCGTTATGGTAGATTCGGGTATTTTGCGTTACGGTAGGTGGACTTAGAAGATTTTTAAAATTTTCAAATTTATGCAAATTTTTCAAATTATGCAAATTTTTCAGATTTTTTCAATTTTTTATTTTTTAAGGTTTTTCAAATTTGAATGTTTCTTTGAACGTTATTTATTTATTTAAATAATTTTTAAATGTTGAATTATCATAAACAGTTACACATTTTTTACTGAAATAACTTCGTACAATCAAAAAATCAGTAGGAAAAAATATTATTCATTGTGAGAAAAATGAAATGGATAATTTAAAAATAAGTCATTTACAAAAAGACAAAGATGATAAGGGGTAACATTAGATTCCAATAAACGTAAAACAGTGACTCCATCAGTTTTAAGCACATTGTAAAGAAAATAGTAAAATTGTGGATGTCTGCGGTCGACGCCAAAGTAAACCTGAAAAGAAAACATATTTTAGAAAAAACGTAAACAAATGCTTACAAGTTTATCCTCTACGAAAGAAATACTATCTTCATAGTAAACTTGATGTTTTATAAAACAAAAGATACTAAAAATATTTGCGGCAATCAAAATCAAAAACCAAAAAGACATAAGAATATATATAATCTCATAATACATATTGAAGGGCAAAAGACATTGAGTAGTTGAAAGAAAAGGATTTGATGACCAATCATCCCGCCGTGGAAAATCACAGTAAATTATTCTTGGAAAAAGTCCACTGTTTTCCCATTTTTTGCCAGAAGTAATATCCTTTAAGGCCATTAATCCACCAGAAAAATAATAACCTGTGTTCAAAGAATAATTTAATAAAAATAATTGGAATATAGCATTAAGAAGATTCAACAATTTGTAAAAAATATAGGAAGATGTTAAATAATTGGATGCAGATATCATGTCTGAAAAATATGGTTATCAATGTTTAATAAGTTAAAAAACAAACATTTTCTTCTGTTGGAATTAAATTTTAAATTTTTAAGAAATACTACATGAGAATCTTCATGATATTTTTCAAATTTTCGATTTCCCATAACTTTTCTGGCTTGCGTTTCATTCAAGGCTAATGAAGCAGAAAATGATTGAACTGAAATGCCAGTGGAGCAGCTAAATTTTTGAAAAAAATAATATGGAATAAAATACAAAAATGCTTGGATAACAAGCGATACTGGAATCCAAGGATAATATTTAACAGAGAAATCATAACGTAAAGTTGCATTGGGGAAGGATATTTGACCTGGAGGTACAAAATATAATGTATCCACATAACCTTAAAAATGAAAAGTAAATTTAATATTACACGAGTTATAGAAGGACTTGACTTACAGTAATGAGCAATAAATGCATTCCATTTCGGCAATTCGTAGGCATTTTGCCAGCAAATAATGGGATCTTTAAAAGTAAAACGTAAGAGAAAAATAAAAGCAAAGCCGAGAAGAAGTTTTGATGTTACAATATTATGAAGCTTATCAACATAACTGATATTATATTTATTCTTAATCTCTTCACGGAGAAGCCAAGCAGGAGCCAAAACCATTTTAGAAATTAATAATAAAAAACAAGAACAATCAAAAATAGGAAAAGAAAAAATAAAGCTTAATGAAAGAGACGGTTTGAGTGTTGCATTAAAGAAGATTGTGAATAGGAAGCGAAGTGTGTTTTTTGTTGTATGCAGTGGCAGGGAAAGAAAAAAATGCAAAAGAGATCCTGCTTCCAAAAATGAAACACTGCATTAGGTGCGCAAGCCACAAAAAAAAGTGAAAATGAAGATCTTGCTTGCAAAAAAAGAAACAGCAACTGGCACTGAATGCGCAGCACGCACTGGTGCCAGTTGTTTAAAGTTTTTTTAAAACACTTAAAAATATAAATCATCATCATTGTTCGCGCTTGTTTTTATTAATTTTTTAAGCAATTTTATATTTTTTAGATGAGCTCAACTTTACCGTATCCAGAAGATGAAAAATATTATGTTTTTCAAGCTCCCAAAGTTGCAGAAAGACGGGTTCAAGCGGTAAAATGTGAAAAACCAAAGGAAGAAGCAAAATCAAGCGTTTTTACCTTGCAATTTCTACAGTAATAATTCATCGTTTTTATACGTGCAGAAGCAGCGGGATCTTGAAGGCGACGAAGAGAATATTGTACTGCGCCATTTCAAAGAGAGATATCTTTTACAAGGTCGTTATGATTGCCAACAGTGTCATGAAAATGGCACAACTGTGGCCGAAGATTGTTTATACTTTGAACGGTACACTTTAAGCTCAAAATAGTTGCTTTATGTTTTATATTTAGGATTCTATTCAGTGTTGAAGAGAGTTTTAATGAATCGTTACAACCCGAAAGTATGTCACTTGTTAAAGTCTGTTGTGAACAAGTTGCAGAAGTGATTGACAAAAGATTTGTCGCGGATATTCCATGGGTTTTACCACTTCGTCCTTTGGCCTTTCCAGTTTTGCGAGAATTAACTCCTCAAAAACTTGAATTGGTTCCGCTGAAAGTAGATGTGAGAACATTTCTTCCATGGCTTAAAAGATAATGCATTTATGATTAATTTTTAGGTTTTGAATAATAACGAAATAATTACTTACAAACTTGGCCTAATTTCATTCTCTCAACCAAATCATTTTTCTGGATTAATTCCGTCAAAGCAAGGGTGGATTTTATATGATGGGTTAAAGAAACCACAATTATTGCCACTTCGAGAAGCTATCCAACGCATTACAGAGAGAAATGCCTTAATTAATGTTTTTTATTATTTTGCATTGAATTTTGTGAAGAAAAAGAAAAATACTCGCGGAAAATTATCTCAGCTTAAAAATTGAAACATGTTTATATTGGTATACTTATTAACTCTTTTTTTGGTGAAATGACGAAAAGTCGTATCAAAGTTCGTTTAAAACTGTTTGTTTTAATTATAGCATAAATTTCAGCAACTTATGCTTTTACTTGTTTGTTAACTTTATTATCTATAAACATTAATTTTTTTTATAAAATTTAAAACTAACTCAAAAGTTTAAAAGTAACAATTAAAAATGTCAAAGTAACATTCAAATTTGAAAAACCTTAAAAAATAAAAAATTGAAAAAATCTGAAAAATTTGCATAATTTGAAAAATTTGCATAAATTTGAAAATTTTGAAAATCTTCTAAGTCCACCTACCGTAACGCAAAATACCCGAATCTACCATAACGCAAAATACCCTACCATAACGCAAAATACTTTTTCCGCATATATTTTTTGATGTTCATATCAAGAGATACAGATAAAAAGTATCGTTAATTATGTATGCTTTTTAATTAAAAAATCTATCAAAAGCGTTGTCAAAATGCTATAAAAAGCTACTATAAACTTTTTACAGAAAAAACTGATAAGTGTTTTTTATGCAGTGATGGGAAAACTGAATTCCATCTTGAGTTTTTCAAAATAGATATCAACAGAAATATGCGAAATTTTAAATTAATAATAATTATTGGTTAAAAAGTTACTGCATTGTATGGTATTCTAAAAAACGGATGAAACTGCATTAATCGAAATTTTAAGAAATAAGAATGACAGTTTTTTTCCATAATAATTAACGCTTTATAAAGAAAACTGATTTACTGTTAAAACTGGTTTTCAACTGATGTAAAAAATCCTGAACTTCAAAAAAACTGGCACTTTTTTTAAAAGGAGAAAGCGTTTGTCTGTTTTTTTTCGAGTATTATTTTTTGTAAATGACTTATTATGTATGTATTGCTGTTTACGAGTGTTTGAAAAATTTATAAATGAATGGTAGCATATGACTGAATGAAAATAAAATTGCTGGAATGTTAGTTAAAACAATAATAACTGCTCTTCAACACATAAGATACAAAATGAACCATTTTTTACTTTATGATTAAATAAACTGGCCGAGGCATTAAGGTCAAAAACGGTTCTACATATAAATAAGTTAAAACTTTTCCACAAGTTTTGCATGTAATAACAATTTTATCAATATAAAGCAAAAAAAATTGACTGTGCAAATTGCAATCAAGTACGTGCAGTGATTGGAGATAACTGCTTTTCATATTATGAAATAAAGGTAAACTAAAATTTAAAAAAGTTTAAACTGAACACTACCAAAAAACCATTGATAAATAAATTGTAAGCCATTCTAAAAAAACAGCTAAAACTGCATTGCTATAAAGATTCGAATATTCCAAGGTATCTGAACAACCCCAAATTAAAACGGATAAAAAGATTTTCTTTAATTGCCATGTTTTGAAAAACGTAAAATATGAAAGAATAAAGTTAAAAACTGATCCAATCCATTTAAAATTGTTATTATTTTAAAATAATTGAAACTGTAAATTTACAAACAAAAAGTTGATTCATCTTGTTTTTTTCTCGTAATTGTTCCCGAAAAGATTAAACAGAGAAAACATCAAAAAGTCTTTCACTCATTTTTTCTTTCTTTTGTTCCATTTTTGATCCGCCTGAACCAATACAACTTCCTTTTTTCATCTCCATCAACAACATGAAAATTAAAAAAATCTGACTTCCAAAAGTTATAAAGAATAAACTGGTATCCATGTCGAAGTTTTAGCAATTTACAAAATTTTTCATTGTACTTTAATAAATATAACTATGTAGAAAAACGTTGATTGCTATTACTAAACTGTATTCTTTAATTAAAAAATTAAAACTGATGAACTTGAATTGATCCAAACCTTAATACATGTTATAAGCGAAAAATAATAATTGTTGCTTCGTGATGAAATTTGGAGATAACTGTGAAACAGATATAATTTTAACTGCATAGCATAAAAATACATTTAAGAGAAAACAGAAAGTGCTCTTAATAGCTTTCAATAACATATTTTTTAAAAGAACCAACAGAAATGCCAAAATATAAAACTGACTCCAGGCACTTTGTTTTTGCTGAGTTTTAACAATGATTTAAACTGCAAATTTACAAACATAACATTGATTCATCCTGTTTTTTCGTAATTGTTCCTGAAAAGATTAAACTGACAAACATCATCATCATTTTTTTCTGTCTTTCTAATTTTTGATCCACCTGAACCAATACAACTTCCACCACCATAAACATGAAAATCAAAGAAAAAACCTGACTTGCGCAATATTTTGCATTTACAAAAAAAAAAGAAGGATGGAAAGTCTTCAATTCATTCTTTCTTCTTTTCATAAAATTTTTTTTGACACAGCAATTGACAATCGAAATACCATCAATAGAGTAGAAGGAGAAAAAAACAAGATGATAGGAAGGGGAAGAACGATAGATGGAAAGAAAAGGTAAAAATCTATTTTTTGTTGGGTTCCTTTTTCTTTTTCTGGTCAAATTTGATCAAAAACTGATTTTACTTTTTTTTGGTTTTTCTTTGTTTTTATTTTTTGTAAACTGTGAGTTGGTTCTTCTTTAAAACATAATAATGTATTGTTGAGGAAAATTACGCGATTGGTCTTTGTTTTGTTTTTTTTAATTTTCTTCCACCCCCATACTGATCGCTTTTCTGATCTTATGCCACATCTCTCTCTCTCACAAAACTAGGTATTTTAGGTCACCCTGTTAGCGCCTGTTTTCTGATATATGTATGATTTATAACACTGTAATCACAGCTTCTTTTTGGTCAACATAGATCAAAAACTAATTAATTTTTTTCCGTTTTTATATTTTTTTAACTGGTAGATACAATTTCTTCTACGATGTACCATAATAGTGTACTTTCCAAGAAATTACGTGATTGGGCTTTGTTTTTTCTTAATCCCTCCCACGCCCATAGTGATTCTTTTTTATCTATTGCTACATTTAAATATAGTGCTAATAATGAATTACACCCTCTCAAAATTTTTAAACAAGGAAATCGTTCAATATCTCTTGAAGTTCTTGTCGCTTCTGTTATTTATGTACCTCTTAAGATCTAGGGTGATCGGAATTACTTTGGCAAACATAGAATTTGTTGTTACACACAATTGAATAAATTTTTGGCTTTTGGTAGTGTCATCCATAATTTTTGAAACTGACAAATTTATCACCGGAAAAAAGATTAAACTGCTATAAATTTTTTAATACCTTTTGGCGAGCGCAAATTAATATTTTTTTGTTTATTTATTCAGACGTTCGTTTGTTTTATTTCAATTTTCATGTGACCATTGAACTTCTTTTTCTCTTTTTTTTCAATCGTAATTTCGTTTTCTTTTTTCACTTAAAAATCAATATTTTTTAAAGAAGTACGTGCTTTAAATTGCTGCTGGCAGTTTTTTAGTTGAAAGGAAATCCGTGAAAATTTTATTTTATTAAATTTATCGAAAAAACTGAATGCTTTTTATCTAACTTGTCATTTATTTAAGTATAGAAAAAACTGAGCAAAGTAAATTGCTGCGAATAAAGCTTTTTATTTTAAAAATATATCAGAACTCAATTTGCTATACTAAATTAACTGTCATGCTGAACTGTTGATGTTGCATACTGCTATAAAAATGTTTTATTTTATAAAAATTACTAATGTAATATTTTATTTGTTTATCAAAAATACGATTATCATCATATAAAAACTGTTTATCACTGACATAATTCGAATTCGTAATTTAAGATGGCGGAGAAAAAAAGCAGCTTTTGGGTATAAGTTAAATGATACATAGGATCTTTTTTTTGTTTAACAAACAATACTGATCTAATAAATAATCTATTTAGATATGGAATAAACTGATAAATAATATCCAGACAGAAAAAAACTGTCAGCAAAAAAATTCATTATTGTTCTCAAAAGGAGAAAACTGTTTCATTTTTTTGATTGATGAACTTTATACTTTAAATTTGAAAATAAAATGGATTACCTAGGTAACAGGGATGTGCGGAAATGAGATTTTTAAACGGAACGGAAACGAGTTTACATTTGCGTTAACGGAAGCGGAACGGAAATTCCAAATTTGTTAAAAGTGTCTTGGTCCCCCCTTTGCATTTTTTCTGGTATTTCTTAAAAATGATTTTTACGAAAACGGAACGGAAGTCAAAAAAAGAACGGAAATTCGTAAAAACGGAAACGGAAACAGAATTCCGCACATCCCTGCTAGATAATTTAAAAGTAGTTAATGTTAAACATCATTGTGCGCTACTGCTAAAAAACGTTGTCTGATGCTTGTTAGAAGTTTTTTTTAATATAAAATATTCATCCTATTTTTCACTCAAAAAACTTATCACAGTTATTATTAAGGAGAAAATTAAACGGTGTTTTTGTGTCATAATTGTTAGGATTTTAGTTCTACATTTTTAGCTGAGATTTAGGCTTTCTGGATACTTTATAAGTTAAGTGCAGGTTTTCGTTGCTGAGGCAAAATATCTTTTACTGCTATAAAAACTGCTATACAAAAAACTGATATGAATATTTTTTAAGTGTTTTAGTATCTAGATTAGTTATTACTGGCTTTTAATTCTAATTTTGAAGTAAAAGTTATTGTTTTACTGATGAAGGATCGGTAACTACTCAAAAGTTATTTTACTTAACAAAAAACACCATCTACAACTTTCTGTTAGCGTGAGCTTCAAAAAAAAATGAATACTGGTACCATGTTACTGAAGATTTAAGGATTTTTGTTTATTATTGATATCCTAAAAGCTGAACCTTTAATTAAAATGCTGATATTAGCAAAGTAGTTTTAGGTTATAATGTAACTGAGCGGTGGCACAGTTTGTGGAAATATTTTAATTGTTAAAACATTTTTAACAAAAAAGTTTCATCTAATTTGATTGATTTTTTTGTTGTAACAATTTTTTTGCATCAAAGAAAGTTTGCTCTATTTTATGATCGTATAATTCAAGTTACTTATAGAGAAAGAAAAAGTGAACATAAGTACAAGTTGACGTGATTTAAATCTTATTACACTATTATACTTTTTTTGAAAAACTGATGGCTTTCTTTTTTTTGTACAGATTATTGTTTCTTTTTAATTTATGTTCAATTTTGTAACCCTTTGTTACTTAAATTTTTAACTGCCGTGTTCTTTTAATTCATTGAAAAATTAAAAAATATAACCTTGAACTCAAGTGTTTATTTCTCATCGTTTTTTAGGGACAACAAAACCAACCACAACTGATATATTACTTTCTTGTTTTTGAGAGTGTTTACAAATTACTTAATGTTTATCATTTAAGTGATATTACGGGTATTAAAGATATTATAACTGTATTCCAGACAATGTCAAGCGATATTACAACAACTTGTTTTCCAAATGATACAAATATTGATATTGAATATGAAATGGTAATATCTTAACTTTTTATAAAACTGATCATTATCAGGAAGTTTTTAAATTTAAAAAGCTCAAAACGTACTCATGCTTAAAAAAAGACAGAAAACTAAAAATAAAAGCTAATTTTTCTTTAATGAATTTTTAAACTGTTTTAACATTTGCTTCATCGCCAAAAACATTGTGCAATTTTTTTTCAAAAAGTGAACTACTATTTACTTTACTTTAACTGAGGGAGACAACTTAAGTTGAAAATCTACAAATTAAAATTTGTACAATATTTTCTGGGCTTTTCCAGCTTTCATATTTAGAATAATGAACTGTCTACTGATGTCTTTTTGTTACAATTACTGTTCTAAAAACTGCATATTTTTCAGCTTATTCGATCACAAAAAGTTAAATATATTTTTAAAGTATATTTTGGATATCTTTCAATTCCATTTGCTGGTATTGGGTTATTAATGAGTATTTTATTTATATTAGCTGTAATAAAAGCTGTGAAACAGCATCGAGTTAGTCGAAAATGTTATGTTCTAATTATTAATCGAACAATTGGGGATGCCCTGTCATGTTTTATGGCAATTGTAATGATTGGATATGTGTTGGTGAAAGAAGAACCAAAGTAAGTTAAATGGCCCAAATAAATTGATGAGTTGACATAAACTCCCAGAAACAAAAAGGGGCGATTCGTGATCAAAAACTAAATCGGCAATTTACTTGATCCATCCTCTAAAATTGCAATTCAAAAATCAGTGAAGCTCTTTTTCAGTCAAGACATTGTCCACATCTACGACATATTTTTTATTGCATCATTTTGGTCAGGAATGATTTCATATGTATCACTCTCAGTGCTAAAGTTATTTGCCGTAGCACGACCATTTCATTACCGGAATGCTGTAACAATGAGGAGTTGTATTTATTTGGTGATAGGAAGTTGGGTTGTATTCCTGATAGTTTTGGGATGTACTCTTGGAGCTACGGCTATGACTAAAATTTCATTTCTTCGTCACTGGTCTGGTTGTAAACTTGAAACATGTTTAAGAAGGGCATATCGAACAAGGAATGCTTTAACTGTTGGAATTTATGCATTTACAATTATATGTTTTATTTTAACTGGTAGGTAGTTTTAAACAGGGCTCTGCATAGTTAAAATGATTTTAATTAATAAGTTTGGGGGTTTTTTAAATGTGAATACTGAAAATACGGCTTGTAAAATAACTGAAACTTTTTCGTTCATGCAAAAAGGTGTAAACCAAAATTTTGGTTTCAATTAGTAAACTTTGATATTTTCGACATTTAAATATTGAAATCTACTTGAAATTTTGGTGATTAAAATTTCGAAGTTCGCAAACCCTAATTTTGTTCTCTCATTGCTCCAAACTAATCAGTAGCATTTTTACAGTAATCTACTTATATCGGGCAAGAAGATTTGTTCATAGCTTTCATAAAAATAAACATCCCACAGCAAAGCCGAAATTCTTGCAATTCCCTCTTTGGAAGCTCGCAATTAATGTTGCGACATTTGCTGGCTTTAATTCAATTTATATTATTCGACTAGTGGTTATTTTATATTATGGAAATTCAGATAAATGTTTTTGGCAAAATAATAAGCCGATGATGATGGAAACACTTGGAATTGTTCGGTTATTTTTATTAGCAAGGATAATCGTTGATCCAATAATTAGTTTTATTATGGATTATCAAGTAAGTAAACTGTATGAAAGTAAAAAATAGGGGATATCTAAAACAAAAATCCAGAAATTTGTAATCAATTATCACCCATTGTATCCTCCAGATGTCACGTGACACAGATGATGGGGGTAGCCGATTATCACACCGCTTTGACTTTGTCGGCAAAAAGTTTTGATATTTTATCACAAAAATGGGGGAATTGGGTAAAACTGACTATTTTTGTGATACGTGACATCTGGATAGCAACTTTCAAAGTGTTCTAGCAAAAATTATTATAAAACTGAATCGAAGATAGTTTTCATATGGCATCATAATGAAAGCCTTTATACAAATTATGATGCCATATGTTCTAGCTAAAAAATAGTCATTTCCAAGTTGGACAAATAGCATACGATATGTCTCTTGCTATTTTTAGATGAAAACTGATTACTTTTGTAATTTTAGTAAGTTATAAATAAGCTAAATTTAGCATTTTTAGAAACTGATTGTTGTTGTGTATCGGTTTTTCGATTTTAACCAAAAAAAATAATTTTTTTTCGATTTTTGACAGGCGGGGCGGCGAAGCTAATTTAAATATTTTGTAAAAACTGAAATTCTTATTTCGATTTGAGCTCTCATTTTGATTTCAATATTGACAATTTTGACTTTCTGGATTTTAATAATTTGTTTATTTTGCATAGACCTGGAGGAGTGATATGTAAAACGTTTTCCCCTCATTACAACTAGTGTTGCTTACTAATACTCTATTTTTAATAATAAAAATTGTAATTTTTTTAGATCAAAAAATCCATGCTATTAATATTTGGAATTCATGGAAAAGTTGAACCTTCAGATTCCAGTCGACCCTTCAGGAAAGAAACTGCCTCATCAGATTGTCAAATAAAAATTAATAAAAATTCAATAACAAATAATTTTGAAAATGATTTATCAACGCAAAGTACTGATATGAATCTTTCAAATAAAGAAGTGGTGTAATAAACAATAGTTGATCGAAAACTACTACATCGTTGCAACTGCCCATTTTTGTTTCTTGCCTTGATTCTTTTTTTTCAAAAATAATGATCTCATCTGTGGTTTTTTGTAGTAATATTGTTTGAAAGTGTAATGTGAAAGATAAAATTATTAAAACTTCTACAAACTAAAGTTTTCTTTTTAAAGTCTCTTTGGCTTTGCTCGTCCAAAAATGGGTCTTGTCGTTCTTCTAGATGATGATGATAAGAGGTTATTGGATCAACGACACCGTTAATGTTAAATCTAAAAAAGAGCTTTAACTGTAATAAATAATACATAATAGAATTGTTATAAAACTCAATTATCTTTATTTTTATATCATACGAACTGAACTTCAAAGGTGTCAAAAACTGCTACAACATTAAAAACAATAAAAATATAAACTGTCCTAATCCATATTATTCTCTTCTACAACTCACTGCAAAAAAAATGTTTAACAAATTCATTTTTGCAATAAAATTTTGTTAAAAACTGCATAAAATTTTTGATCAAGAGGTGAACAAAACTGTCAAAAAAAACAGGTTAAAATAATACATTTGTGGACAGTAAAATTGTAACGGAAGAAACACAAAGAATCAAGAAAATTCTCGAATTTTTAAAAAAAATTTATAATCCGATTTTAAGTTATTAACATACAAGTAAGAAAAGTCAAAAACTGTGGAATAAAAATGTTATTAGTATTTTTAACGCCCTTTAGGCTTCACTCGACCAAAAATTGGATCTTGTCGTTTTTCTAAATGATGTCGATAGGGGGTAATTGGATCCAAGGCAGGATTCATGTTAAGCCTAAAAAAATTTAACTGTAAAAAAATACATATAGAACTGCTATAAAACGTCAGTATATTTAACTATACTAATAGTTTTTATAACATAGAAATTAAACTTACATTGTGCCAAAAACTGTAAAAAAAATAAAAACAATAAAGATATAAACTGCCACAGCCCTCATTTTTTCTTTCACAGTAAACTGATATCAAGTTGTTGAACAAATGCGTTTTTTGCATCTAACACCCAAATCAACGGTTGTTCTTTTTCTTGTCCTTGTAAAACTGGTTTTCTTTTTCAACTTTCTAATGTTCTATTAAATCATTTAAAATGAAACAGAGAACGTTAGTAAAATTAAACATAAATTTTTGTGGTGATTTTGTAAAAATTCTGCATTGTTTTTTTTGAGTGGGTTGAAAACTAACTGTTGCTCAGACAATGATGGTGATTAAATTGTTTTTTAGCTGATATGAATACGTAACAAAAAGAAAACCCAAAAAAAGAACAACTAACAACTGCCTAGTTTAATATGCATTAAGAAAATTGGAGAAAGAAAAAATAAAGAAACTGAAAGAAATGTCATATAATATAAAATTAGCCAAACAGAAAAAATTTTTTATAGAAGTACAAAAAGAGAAGTGTTTGTTTTTTAACTGTTTAAAAGAAAGTTTAAAAACAAAGATAAAATCTATTTGATTTTTAAATTCTCTCTTTTTGGAACTGATCACTGCTGTTGCAGAAGCTCCCTTTCTTTGTTTTTTTATTTCCTTCAAAAAACAAGTTCCTTGAGTCATTGATTTTATTAATGCTGTTCGTTGCCTAATATGGGGGTAAAACAAAGACCTCAAACTGAAAGTAGTTTTTTGTGGTTTTAAAAAAAAGAAAAAAAAGTGTTTGTGTAAGATGTCAAAAGATAATATTACGTCATGTTATGTCAATATTAGTGCTGAAGAACTTAATTTTCAGGTAAGTTAGAATTTTGTTACATACTTCATAGGGCTCTAGGAAGTTCATGCTGCTGTATACAATACTTATCTCACTTTGTTTTAGCTCGGACAACGGGTTACAGAAATTTTTCATTTTTATTATGGATATCTTTCAATTCCATTTGCTGGTATTGGACTATTAATGAGTATTTTATTTATTATTGCTGTAATAAAAGCTGTAAAGCAACATCGAGTTAGTCGAAAATGTTATGTATTAATTATTAATCGAACGATTGGAGATGCCCTATCATGTATTATGGCAAATATTCTTACAATATATGTGATAACAAAAGATGTGCCAAAGTAAGCTCAACAGCTGTCAAGATATCTCGAAATTTGTGAGTAAACGACTGTACCGCCTTTGATGTGCGGCAAAAGCGTCTTTGATGTAGGGAAGTAACCGAGACTGTGCATAGCTCGAGATATCCAGACAGCTTATCATCAATTTTTATCAATTTACAGTAACCTTTTTTAGCAAAGATATGATACATATTTTTGAAAATTTTTTTATTGCATCATTTTGGTCTGGTATGATTTCATATGTATCTTTATCGGTGCTAAAACTCTATGCCGTTGCAAGCCCATTACAGTATCGCAACAATGTTACTATGAAAAAATGTATTTATTTAGTTGTTGCAAGTTGGGTGATATTTTTTATTGTATTATCTTATGCTCTTGGTGCAACAGCTTTAACGAGAATTCCCTTTTTACAACACTGGTCACAATGCAAAGTTGAAACATGTCTAAGAATGATGTATAGAATTCGAAATTTATTTGTTATTGGTATTTATTGTTTTACTATTATTTGTTTTATTTTAACAGGTAATTTACAACTTTTGATTACTAACAAAACTTTAACATTACAGTAATCTACGTCCATCGTGCAAAAAGATTTATTCAAACATTTCGAAGAAAACAAGAACCGCAACAACGAACAATTCGCCTACGATTCCCTTTATGGAAGTTAGCACTTAATGTCGCAACATTTGCAATCTTTAATTTACCATATGTTGGAATTATTATTACGTTTATAATTCTTGCTGGTAATGATAAATGTTTTTCACTAAGAAATTATCCAACAATGATGCAGACATTTGGTATTATTAGACTTGGATTGCTGGCGAGGATCATTGTTGATCCAATTATTAGCTTCTTCACAGATTTTCAGGTATTTGATTTTCTTAAATGCTACTTCTATAGAACGTTTATAGATTCGTAGATCTGTTTTAACCCTATTCGGCATACACAGCAAAGCAATGCAATCGAGATCAACAAAGCGAGTAATGTTGAATGAAGCAAGTGAAGAAAATTCATCATCAGATTTTGAAATAAAGAATGCTTCCTCTTCAAAAAGTATTGGCAAAGAACCTTCAACTCAAAAAACTGATATCAGCCTTCAATAAATGGTCAACAAGAAATGCGCAAATAAGCTCATAGACAGACTACCTGCGTACAGTATTATCTTATTTTATTTACTATTTTCAAACTTATGTAATTAAACTTTGTTCATTAGCTAAAGTATAAATTGTAAGATTGATTGTTTATAATATAAACAGTTTATTAGAAAAACATGTTACTATGTTAATTGTTTTGTAATAATTGTGTAAAATGTGTTTGCGGATTATAATTTAAAAGTTTATTGTTGTCGTAACACATAAAAATATATCATAAAGTACACAATAATGAAGATGATATATGCTTAATACAGTAACCGATAATACAAAATACATAAAAAATCAGATCAACCTTAAAACATCTTTAATATAATGCCATGCATTTTTATGCAGCAAAAAAATTATTGTAAAACAAATATTTGCAACAGGGAAAGGAGAAAAGTAAAGAGAAGAATACATCAGAAGTTGTTATGCTTAATAAAAAGTATTTTTTTGGATTTTGTTTTAACAAAAATTATTATTCTGAAGAACTGGTAATACACATACTCAAAAATCTGCAATTCCACGATGAAGAGCATCTTCAGGACAGAATAATGCTTTAGCAATTTGTCCAGCTGCAACATTATCTGGATGACTAACAGCTTCTCCGCGAGATGTAACTTGTTGTTTATTCCAAACAATAAGACGAAATAGTTGCTCCAACTTAGATGTTGGATTTCGGCCATTGCTACCACAAATTAAAGAATTAACTTCAGCAGCAAGAATATTTCGTTGATTCATTTCCATTAAAAATTTAAATGGTGATGTTTCAGGCTTTTCAAAAACTAATAAACCATATGTTTGTTCAAGCTTTTGTAAAAGTTCTGGTGGTTGATCAGCCATATGAACTAAATGTTTTTGAGCAAATTCAAGAGCTTCTTCAACATTTCTGAAAAAAATGTGGGTTGTAGTAGTTGCAAGCATTGTATGCAAAACGGGCAACATTAAGGGAAAAATGTAGGCACGTTAATCCGTAAAAAAAGATATCTGCACTAAAAATTGCAAAATCTTGGTCCATAATAACTCCTAAAGTTGCTGAGGATAGCTGAGAATTGAAGAGCGGAAAATAAATACTCGTCGATCATCCGATATCCCCAACAACTTCTTTTTACACATCCTGCGATCTATAAACCATCCTTACTTATTTCTAATCAATTCAACAAGTTGCTGTCGTAATAACTGAAAATGAATTTTTGGATTTTCTTTTAATAAATTTGGTGTATAATCATTAATCTGCTGAATAGCTTTATCAATTTCTCCCGAAACAATTGAAGTACGAATTTCATATCGTTTATCCAAACAAACTTTTTCATCTTCTGGAAATTCAACATTTGATTGAGCACATAATAATTCGGCAGCTTCTCTGTATCCTTCACAAATTAAAAAATCAACAACTAGCCCATGAATTTTTTCTGAATCTGCTCGAACATCTGTATCAGCTAAATAATTTTCAAATGTGCCTAAATTACCTGTAGATGCAATATGTATGAGCTAATGCATTGTAATGCAAGAGAGATAATAAACTTACTGCGATTATTTGATGCTAAATTAGGTGTATAACGGGGAGTAAGCTTTGGTAAAAGATTCATAGAATCTTCATCTTCTAATATTCCGGAGTCGCTGCTGAAGTTACTGCTTCGGCTACTGTTATTACTGTCATCAGCAGCGGGAAAATATCGAGGGGAGGACATTGTGGTAATTTATGTTGGTAGAAATACGGTGGAAGATGGGGTAAATGGGGAAAGATTTGTGTTTATCTGAAGCAAGATAAATACACAAAAATTTGAAGCAACAATAAAAATTGATCAGCTGAAAATATGTTTTTGTTAAGTGTCATTTTGCCAAGGATCCCGGGATATTTGTTTTTTGCGTTAAAATTTTTTTTTGATGATCCATCATTGCTCTGGGGTTTTAGCTAATATTCTAATAAGCTTGTTTTTTTATACATAAAGTTACAACGTTGGTGGCTGCTTTAATTGAAGCCACAACAACCCTCTTGGGGTTAATCAACAGCAGCAGCACTTTCTTTTGCTGTTCAAAATTGCTGAAGATAAAAAAACAGCCGACGTAAAAATTGTAATTGTTTTTTCTTTGACCCGCTGCTGCTACTTTTTTTAAACGAGAGTTGAAATTTTTATTTTTCTTGCTGCTCTCGATATTTGGAAATCGTTTTATTATTGATTCATCCATCCAAAAAACTATTTTTTGTGTCTAACTGATTTTTCTTATCAGTTGGTGGTCGTGTATAAGTTTGATTGTTTGATTTATCGCGTTCTTTGTCTTTGTATTATTGAAGCTTTTAATGGAGTGACTTTTTTAAGCTTCAATTACCCTTTATACTTGCTTATTTTTTTACCATCGTGTTGCTTTTTGGTTAATTTTATATTAAAAAAATATTATTCGTGTATATGAATGGACTTTGTCCGATTTCGATTCTTTTGGGGGCTTGCTGAGGGTTTTAAACTTTTTCTAGTTAAATAAAAAACTTTAATACTATCTGACACAGCTATCTACTGATGAATCTGAAGCAAATTTTAACTGTTTACGGACCCTAGTTTTGCAAAAAGTGTCAAAATAATGGATTCGGACTGTTAAAGTTTAAAAATTTAGACCACAAACCCATCATGCGCGTAATACTGTGTTTTTTCGTTCTATTGTTATATATAAATATTCTTGTATATATTAATAATTCCCCATTTTCAGCCCATCATACTAACATGTCTTATCAAGACCTAGTCAAACATCTTCGTGAAAAGTTTAATGATGGAGTTATGAGTTCATTGGAAAGCCGAAAGGCTCAACTACAAGCTTTTCATAAACTTGTTTCTGAAAATCAAGATGCACTTTGTGAAGCAATGTGGAAGGATTTACATAAAGTAAGCCTTTTCCTTTTTAGCACTTATCTCTTGCTGTAGATAGTCTCCATTGACGATAGAGTTGGATAATCGTAATAAGTCTGTGTATTCGTCAACTGCTAGAAAGTATTCAAAAAATGCAGCTACAGTATTCTTCTATTTCATGAGCTCTTCGATGAACATTTTCCCAAAGTTGACGAACATATAAGCTTAACATGACTTTCCGTTTTGTATATTAACTGGGAATATCTACAGTTACCTGATTCTTCATCTACTTTTTAATTCTTTCTAATCTTTCTCTTTTTAGCCCAGGAATGAAGGTAAAACTCATGAAACTGATTACATCCTTGGTGAAATTACAGAAGCAATTTCAAGCCTTAAATCATGGACTGCTCCAACCAAGGTTACAAGATATCTTTTACAAGCTGCTGATTCTGCATATATTCATAAAGATCCACTTGGTGTTGTGCTAATTATTGGAGCATGGAATTTTCCTGTTCGGCTTTTGTTAGGGCCAGTTGTTGGTGCATTAGCTGCAGGAAATTGTGTTATTGTAAAACCTTCTGAAATGGCTGTATCAACTTCTGAACTTCTTGCTGAACTTATTCCTAAATATTTGAGTGAAGATGTTATTAAAGTTGTACAAGGTGGTGCGAAAGAAACTACGTAAGTTGTTTGGATTAATGAACGGCAATCTCATACGAAATATCGGATTTGGATTGGATTCATAAGTAGCAGGATTGAATTATAGGACTACAATGTGAATCCATAAACTTGTTGGATTGATCGGATATATTCATCGGGTTGGATCAGAATAAAGATTTTAGCTGGAAATGCTTAAATACCCTAACACCTGCTGATCCTTAATTCCATGAATGCTATACCCCTGAGTCGACTTTACAAAATCCTAAGGAAGGGCTATCCAGTTAACCTTGTTGCCATGCTTGTAAATCGTTTCAACCACGGATCCACCGAACACCCAACCTTGTTTATTAGTAGTTTGTCTCAGGGCCGAAAATCGGTCAACAATAAGGGGGTGGGGAATTCTTATAACACAACAGAACAATCTCATTTTATCTCGTGTGAATTTGTTTTTTTTTTCAACAAAATTTAGCACAAAGGGGGTGGAGATCTCTACAATCTCCATAAGGTAGTTTCGGCACTGGTTTGTCTCCGCCAGGACTCGAACCTAGGATCACCAGGTAGAATATCCGACGCACTATACAAGTCGACCTCATGAGCTGGCACAGATTGATCATATTATATCGGATCGTTTGATAAATTTATCCAATCAAATTGCCGTTCACTATTTGGTATATTGTGTAATTACTATTGTTCTTTTTTTAGAGAATTACTTCGAGAACGTTTTGATCATATCTTTTATACTGGTAATCCAGCAGTTGGAAAAATTGTTATGCGTGCTGCTTCTGAATATTTAACTCCTGTAACCCTTGAACTTGGTGGAAAGAAGTAAGTTTTTGCTGGAGCTGTTAGGATTGGATGGTTATTAGAACAAGTATATTAATGGCAAATTACAGTACTCTAAAAGTCTGTATGCATTATGGGATGTGATTTCGTCAAACAGATTTTTAACAACTACATTAAATCGAAATTTCGGTTTTAAGCCATTTGGAGTTTCTGTTGCAAATACGCTGAAAATTTAGACTATCAAAAATGTTGAAACATATCAACAAGCAATTTATTTTATCATTTTTTTTCACACTTACCTTATATGATCCACTATGATCTGATGATCATCTTATCACTCTGACAGATTCAGAATACGCGGATTCAGACGCCCCTTATTTTATCAAAAATACTGAACATTTTTTAAGTAAACTTCGAAAAAAGCGCTTTTTTTTAGAATTAAAATTAGAGTACTGCAGTCTGATTCTTGTTGACCGACGATCATGCAATTCCTCTTTAACTTTTCTCTATTTAAACATATAACTTTTTAGTCCCGTAATCATTGATAATGATGTTGATCTTCAAACTGTTGCACGTCGAGTTATATGGGGTAAATGTGCAAATGCCGGACAGATTTGTGTAACTGGTGATTATGTGTTGAATTTGCATCCAAAGCGTGATGAACTTGTTAAACATCTTCGTGAAGCTATCATTGAATTCTATGGTTCAAATCAAAAAGAAAGTCCAGATTATGGTCGAATTATTAATGAAAAACATTTTGAGTGAGTTTTGTTTTGAATGTTTTTAGTGAAAAATGTTTTAAACACTTTGCACATGTTTATAACATTTTTCAAGAGATAATGTAGCTGCCGTTCTTATTTAACTTTTAAACTTTTTCAGTCGTGTCTCTGAACTTCTTGAAACAACAAAGGGAAAAGTTGTAATTGGAGGTGACAAAGATCGTGATTCAAAATATATTTCACCTACTGTACTTGTTGATATTAAACAAGATGATGTACTACTTAAAGATGAAATTTTTGGTCCTCTTCTTCCAATTGTTGATATGGAAACTATTGAACAAGCAATTGAATATATCAAAAGTAAAGAAAAGCCATTAGCGCTATATATGTTTTCACAAAATTCAACAAAAATTGATAAAGTTGTTAAACAAACTTCATCCGGTGCGGTCGTAATTAATGATTTAATAATGCATATGTCATGTAAGTTTTTGTTTTTGAAAAGGGGTAGTGTTGTTGGTTAAACAGTGTGAATTGTAATATCTTGGCATTTTGGAAGCTATTTCTAAATTTTAACATATTTTTAATTTTCAGTAGGAACTCTTCCATTTGGTGGTGTTGGAAATAGTGGAATGGGAAGATAGTAAGTTACTTTAACAATTCTGTTTTTCGTTATACAATTTCATCTTTTAGTCATGGCAAATTTACATTTGATACATTTACACATGAAAAATCTGTTCTTCATCGTGCTGCAGGACTTGAAAAGCTTCTGTTTATGCGTTATCCACCACATGATGAAAGTAAGCTTGCATGGACTCGTCGATTTATTGCAAAATTAAAAGTGCCATTTTGACTAAACTGCTGCTGTTTACCAAAGATTTCTCGCTAACTTATATTCACTTATTCGCTAGATTGTTTGTATCGTGTTATTAATGCAATTTTGTTTTTGCTTGTTATATTGTTGCTAGCTGTTTAGATTTATTTTAGTATATATTGTTGTAACTACATGAACTTTACATAAATTGTAGAAGAATTTTTAAATGTTTCAAATTGTGTTTAACAAGATTACTGTAGCATAGTAATTTATAGAATACATTTGTGTTACCAAGTTACAGTAGTACGAGATTGTCCAAGTATAATATTGAACAACCTTGTAGTAGTCTTTACAATACAGTAAGAAAGTTTTTCTTAATTTACTGAAACATTTGATTGTGAAATGGCATTTTGATTTGGAAAAATTTTGTTGTAATATTTTTTTAAATGTAAAATTTTAAGAATCCATCTTCGATAGCATGAGATTACCATAAGCTTGATGAGAGGATTAATGACAGGGAAAAATCCAATAACTAAAAATGTCAGCTTTCCACCCCATGGTATTGAGATTCCAAATATGATTGTTACAAGATCTAACAAAATTGGTAATACGGTAGTTATGATTGGAATACATGCCTAAAAATGTTGAAGTTTGTATACTGTAGAGATCTTTTTTGTTCAAAAACAAAATCGAATTTTTGTGCTTACCTCTGCGGTCATAACAATAGAAATTTGTTTTTGATATTTATTTACATTTTGACTTAATACTTTTTCATTACTTCGTATTTGAAAATAAATTCGTATACCACAAAATATTACAATAACATAGCATAAAATTACAGAAGCAAAAACAAAATAAAAAATATTTGGAAAATCAAGCTAAAACATTATACATTCATTTTGTCTAAAAATTTACAGTAACCCACCATGTTAAGAGCACCAAATGGTGGAATTTTACCATTTATTTCCCATTCAGTTCCTTTTAAACTTGGTGCATAAGATTCATCCAATTTAGCACGAATAAATAAATGAATATAAAAGTTTCCACAATACAATAAAATAATAAATGCTCCTAATCCAATAAGACATAGAAATTGTGTTAAATTTAATTTAATTTTTCTGAAAAATTTATTTGTCATTGAATTTTGAATGAATATGCGAAATTTTAAATTCGGCAGGTGTTTCGAAAAGTTTGTTCGAGATGTATCAAGTTTATTTTTAAGATATCGTGATTTCGACAAGCTGGAAGTACATTTTGGGTGTGACATTAGTGTGATATTTAAAATGAATGATAAAAAGTAATTTGCAAAATATCAAAATTGACCCCTCACAATTTTGATCAACGAAAATGGTTATTTTCAAGCCAAAATTTAAGATAAAATACGATTTTAAAAGTGCATAATTTACTAGTCAAAATCAAATTGTTAAAATTTTTAGGCAGTAATAGTTCTTGTTCTCTATCTTTCGTCTTTTGCTTTTTAGAACTAGTATGATAGTTCTAAATTTTTGAAATCAGAAACTGGAGGATGAAAAATGAAAGCTTTAAAACTCAAATGACAAAATATTGGAAGACAAAAATTGAAGCAGCAAAAATGAAGTGCTAAAAGTTCTAAATAAATATTGAATGATAAAAACCATTACTGCCATTTCTTGTTGTTTTGAGTTTCTGAGATCTCACTCAATTAAAACATTAATTTGTCTGGTTGAAAGTTTTTAATTATAGTTTAAAAATATCATCGAATATCTGAATGTATTACCGGCAAATAAGAAAATACCGATAAATAAACTGAACCAAAATATGTACTAATTCGAAATATGCCAAAAATAAAGTAATCGGAAATAACCACATTGTTAATGGGAATGAAAAATATCCAAAGATTCCTCGATTAAAAACAAAATAATACGATCCAATTAATGTAACGTCCTAAAATTATTTTTTATATAAATTTCGTATCCAGAATCTAATGTGTAAAAATGTTTTTTCTCTATTTTTTCACTGCATATCATTTACTTTCCCCTTATCACCAAAAATTGTTAATCATCTCTACATCATCTCTTATAAGTTTTCACTTACCGGCATTGCAACAAAAAACCATGCAGCAGATAAAAGATCAGTAATATTTCCAAGATACAACACTTTTTTATAAGCTTTTAAATTATGTGATGATTTATATTTAATTAAAAAGAATAGAGTAATATTTAGAACAATGCTTATCGGACAAATAATTAAATTAATCCAATATTTTATTTCACTAAATAAACCAGGCATTTTTTCAAAGAGAAGTTTTTTTCAACGGAAGTAACAAAACATTTGAACTCAAAAAATGCCACCATGAAAGCTTTTTATATTTAATTTTATTTTAAAAAAAGCGTGTCGAAAGTTAATTAGCTTTTACTTCATGGGTGGTATAGAAAAAAGCAGGTATTTTTTTGATATTTAATAATAACCTTCTTTTTTAAAGAAAATGTTATGACTTTCATAATAATGGTTTTTGAAAATTTGCTTCACTTTTTTTATGCGTCAAATTTCTTGAAACTTGTCATCTTTCTTTCATTTTTTGTCAACACGCTGTTTTCTTTGTAAATGGCAGCTGTTAATTTTAAATATTCATCGTTGATGTCAAAATTTGTACTTTTAATACCCGCTTCTTTAAAGGAAATTGATGAATTGAAAAGAAATGGTTTTGTTATGAATGCTATAGAAAAAAGGGTGCTAATTACTTTTCAGGGAGTTGCAGTAATGAAGCCGAAATTGCTCCTTTTATCTCTCATTAAAGATTTTGGCAATGCCGTAGACAGCAACAACCTTTGAGGAAAGCAAATCTTTGATCTTTTGCCGCTTTTGGCACGCGTCGGCAAAAGATCAAAGAAAATTGTCGATTTTGGAAGGGGCAAATGCCCCCAATGCCCACTCCTATATATGGCCTGGGATTTCGGCATCTGTAATCATACATTTTCAGAGAAGAAAAACTAATGATGAAAGCATTCACTGCCCCAAAAAGTTATGGCAAATTCAAATTTTTGTCTCAAGACAGTTTAAAAATGGCACACAAGTTATGAAAATGCAGATATTTTTGCATAAAATGGCCCAAAAATTAGTCCTTTAGCTTTAAAAACGACAAAATGGCAGCCATTTAAAAAATTTGCCAAAAGCGGAAAAAATGTAGAAAAGACATATTTTTTAAATGGCTGTGATTTTTTCATCCTTAAAGCTAGATGGTTGATTTTCCAATCATTTAATGCAGAAAGATTTCGATCTTTTTAAATAATGCATATCAGTTTCTTATCCGATATGAATTTGGCGCCATTTGGTAAAGTGTTCAGGAATACCAAAGACTTACTGTAATGGCAATAAAAAAAAGTTAATTCAAGTATGAAATCTATTTTATTTCTTAAAATTGAGAAGCTTAACATAAACAAAAATGACTATTATCTTGTAAAATCTCCTGAGATTAATTAATAATATTCTTTAATTTTTTTAAAGTTCAATTTTTTTGATACAACACCTCTGTCATACTGCTGCTAACATTTTGTGTTTTCAAATGTTATTTTTGTGCCATTTGTTGAAATACAAGCCCAAAGCGGTTTCAAGGATTACTTTCACTGTACCTTACTTTGATGCCATTTCCGTTCAAAAAGCTGAAATTTTATTTCTGTCTCTCAAACAAAAAGGATTTTTTTCAAAGAATGAAAAAGAAAAACAAACAATACCACGTTTTTTTCTCATTCTTTCTTTCTGCTGTTATTCCATTGCCTTCTGGGATTTTAGGGGATGTTTATTTTTTAATCCAAAATTGGCACAGAGTAAATACGTTAAAATTGAAAAAAAAGAGGTTTTACTTTTTTTTGAACGGATGGGTAAAATAGAAAGAAAAAGAGAGTATGTATATTGACAAATTTTAATAAAAGTCAGTTTTTAATTAAAGTCAAGGAAACCACATGGCATTCCTTTTTTTGGAAATTGCAAATAAAACGTGTGTATTTTTTGCGCGAAATTTTTTTTTCATCATCACATGTGCGCCATTCATGTTTTTTGTCTATATAAATTAAGGTTTAAAAATGTGTTTTGAGCGGTTTTTTGAATGGCAGCTTTCTTATGCGTTTTAGATTGTTGATGTTTTGATACTATAAAGCAAAACGTTGTCCAGCAGAAATATCAGATTTGCTTTTTGGCAAAAATTTTTTTCACATCCATTACTTTGCACGATACTCCAAAACCAGGACGCAAAAAATTATTTTTGTGTTAGACTGATCGATTAAGTGTGCTCAAATACTTTTTAAAATTTGAAAACAAAAAAGGAACAGTTTTCAATTTTTTGTTTAAGAAATTCAGTGGCATTTAAGCAGTTTTCTGAGCTGCAAAAATAGCGAGATTCTACTCTCCTATGTTTCAAGCTGAATTCGGCAAAATCGAAATTTTTGCGGGTTTGTCAAAAATAAAAATATATCTTTACCAGCTTGTTAGAATGAACCCCCTCCTTTTGAAATAACGAAGAAAAGTTAATAACTATTAATTTAAATAAATAAATTTACAATTTAAAATTAAATTACGTAGCGTATTTTTGTCAAATTTACTTTTTTTTAAACTTTTTAATTGTAAAATTTTAAAACCTTTAATTTTTAAATCTTTTAAAACGTTGTGTCATTTTACATTAAATAAAATCTCTTAAATTTTCAGAAAAAAATTTTTTGTAAACAATAAGAAAATCATGTTTCTATTTTGGTATGAACGAATGGATACGGTAGAGCAGAAAATCCATCTACTATCATATTTAATCAACTTTATGGTGTCATCAGTTGCAATTTTAATGTCAACAGTTTACATCAAAAGATATCATCAAAATACAAAAGTACTACCCAATACGTTACGGTAAGTTGTCCAAGTAGCGTTGTTCCTAGAGCTCCATTCCGCAAACATCCTTCTCCTCCGCTGACGATAGCCCATAAAAATACAAAAATTTCAGATTCTTTCTATTCTCTTGTTGGCTTCCATATGTTGCTATAATGATTGTTGGATCATTTTTTGCATCATTCTATTATTTAATGTATCAAACTATTGATGGAATTTTATTTAAATTTATTCGTGTAATTTTATCTTTCTCAGCTCAGCAGCTCCGGCTATCACTTTTTATTTTAATTCTTGAACGAACTATTGCAACAGTATACCTTGAAAAATATTCTAAACATTTTGGTGGTTTTCTTACATTTGGCTTCTTTACAGCTTTTAATTATTTTATTTCATTTTTATTTAATATTCCATTAATTTTGAGTAAGTTTGTTTATGAGGATTCTAAAGGGGTCAGCGCTTTGAAAAGTCGATCTTTGAAAGTACTGAAATATCGAAATTTCGGTTTTTCAGTACTGATCAAATTGATTTCTGTTTTGATTAGATCGCAAAATATCGAAAACAAGAATTTCAATTTGAACATAAGTCATCAGCAAAAAATTAAAGCGGTATTTGCCGATTTAAATTATTTAAGTTCTGGTAAAAACTGATTTTGTTTTGATTTCAAATTTTTAGATTTCGAAAAACGCTAAACACGATTATAGTTTGGAAAAATTCTGATATCGCATAAGTTTTTAATTTAGAGATTTCGATTTTAAATGAAACAATTTTAGCTTTAAATTCGATCAGAAATTTTTGATTTTTAAAATTACAGAGAAATCGAAGCTCAAGAAAAAACAAAAAGTTTCGGCTTTTTCTGAATCACAATAAGAAGTAACTGAAAATTGAAATAATTACTTGCCCATTTTGATCCCAATTTTTCGATTGTGATATTTACCGAAATGTCAATTTCGCTCTAAACTCTAAACAAGATTATTTCCCTCTATAAAACGTACTCAAATTTTTAGGATTATTTTTTAAAGAAGATAATAGCTTGGATTCATTTACCGTATATTTTGTAATAACAATGCACATGTTAACATTAGTAATTTGTAAAATTTTACATATCAAAAATCAACAAATGTATCGAATGCTTGTTTATCGGGTAACACTTAAACGGCGATATCAGGTAAGCAGCTTGTACGATAACCAGAAATCAAAAAATCTATAGAACAAAATTTTGTGCAACATTTTTTTCAAAAAAAACTTTGAACAAACCTTATAAACTACAGTAATCCTTTAAACTTTAGATATTTGTAAATTTAAAAGTTCTAAAATATTTATGGCCTTCAATAGTTATTTTTTCAATTATCGCACCACTTGGTCCAATCGTTGCATGTATTTACACGCTTTTAACTCCATATAAATTAGCTCCATTAGCTGTTTTTCATCTTGTAAGTTCTATTAGAATTACTATTTTGATTACTGTACTGCTGTTTTTTAGTTTTATTTAATTGCATTTTTGGCAATAATGATATATCGGCTATATTCGGAAAGAAAAGCCGCAATCAAAGCTGAAAATCAATCAAAAGTTGTTAGTCCATGGGGGAAATCCTTGCCAGCAAATGTATCAGTTGATAAATATTTTGATGCATTGAATCAACAATGGAACTGAAAACAAGTAGAATGATGAGAGATGAAAACTGTTTAAAAAATTTAAATTTAACCCGCATAAAAAAGAGTATACGATTATTGAACCAGTTCAATAAATCATCTATTCAACTGACGAAAATATTTATAAGTAAGAAACCTATGTGTAAATAAATGTTCTATTTAAATAAAAATCACAAACACATTAAACTTAAATAACTTCCAAGTGTAGCTTTAGTCAAACAAACAAAAACAAACCGAAAACGTAAAAATTTTATTTCATCAAGTAATTCATTTCTTTATATCTGTATAATCAATCATGTATATATGTATATTATTTCAAAAATAATCATATTATTTATTGAAGCTTTTTATTTAATCTTGCAACAGCTTTTCTAAGCCATAATGGACCAATTGGTAAATTCCATTCATTCTTTAATGGCCCTGCAGGAACATCCACTTCAAACCAATAGCATAGCCAAAACCACCATAGCTTTGAGATTGGTGCTGTTGAACGAAGAGATTTTGGTAGCTCAAAGATTTGATGATATGAACAAAATAAATGTGTTGTTAACCAATATGCAATAAGAACATCCATTGTATAATGTAGCCGAGAAATTACTAGCGCACAAATTCCACATATTGTTATTGGTATTGAAAGATATCTAAAAAAGTATGTACATATAATTAGATATACAGTAACACAAATACAAAGTAAAACAATTTTCAAGCTATTTTTAGACATTCACACGCACTATATTTAAAAAATCTCTTACCGTAAAATATGTACTAATCCACGTGGAGTATATTGTAATTGAACCAAGAACATTAGAGTTAACATTGAAGTATGCCCTGAGAACATTAAATCACCACATAAAACTTTTTCTTGTCCAGATGTAAGACCAAGTGTAAAAACATATGTAAAAAATCGATGACTAATTTCTTTGAAATATATTGATGCTGTTCGGCTTACTTGTGGTAAACAAATATCATCACGATTTTCAAAAGATGGTGGTAAAAATGTTATTCCCAAAATAATTGCACGTAAAAAATATAAAATTGCTGCAAGTAAAAAAACTCTTCGCAAAATTATTATTCTTTCTTTATGCAGCAATACAATCAATAGACCAATTATAACACTAAAACAGATATGTATATATTAATACGAGACCGTCAATTAATCAAAGGAAACTTTGCCACACATCGAAGATGGCATGGTCAATGTCATCTTGGAAATGTGTTTTTTCAGTAGCCCATGTTAAAAGTACTGTAATAGAAAACCACATACTTGATTGTTGTCATTGCATCACCTGAAATACCTATGATAATTAATACTGTATCAATGTGTAAGTAAAAAACATACCAAGAGCCCAAGCCCATTTTTGTTGTGGAATTATCATATGTACAAGATCTGGAAGAGGCTGCCTTGGTACAATATCATGAATAATTGTAAGCAGAAAAAAATTTAAAAATGTTGAAATTCCCAGCCAAAATAATGCAACACCTAATTTGATAAGCTCACTTCTGTATTTCTAAAATCAATGTTGTTATGATAAATATATTACAGTAATAAAAACAATGTGAATAGCGATATACTTACTTCTGGTGGTATGATGGATCGTGGAAAAATACTATCAGATTGTGAAATGACAAATGTCGTTGAAAACTGTTGATGCGGCTGCTGATTTGACATTCACAGGTCGTTGATATTTGAACAGCGTAATTGAGACCTGAAATCATGATAGTTATAAACAACAAAGAATGACAGTTAAAAGGAAATCGTAAACTATTATTAGGACAGCAAAAATCTTCGTTCTTCCTGTTTTCTCTGTTTTTTGTACCAGAAACTTTTGAAGCTTCGACAAAAACCTAACAAAAGGTCTTTAAAAAAAGAAGCTAAAAAGAACTATTTTGATTTTTTAGAAGCTTCTAGAAGGAGAAGGTAAAGGATTTGATGCGTTATTTCGAACATCACTTAACCTGCCGATAAACCCATAAAGTTGATTACGGGAAGTTAAAAAAAACCATTAAATTCTATAAAATTAAAAAATCATACCTTTATAATTGATTAGTTGAAGCCGTTGTGGCTGTAGCAGAAGAATAAACGAATTAGCAACAATAAAAATCGATTAGCTGTTGAAAAGAAATAAAATTTTGCAAAAATGATGGATAAAATGCATTCAAGCGAAGGAAAAAAATTAGCATAGCATGTAAAGAAGAGAATGCAAATTGTTTTCATTGTGATGGATCTTCTTAGAGCTCTAGAGCACCGTTAAAAAGATTTGTTCTTACATATAGTACCGGACACTTAGTTACACTTTTCAAAAATTTGATAAAATTTTTATATTACATCAAACTTAATAATTTTTTTTATTCAACATCTACACAATGCGGTCTATCATATGAGCTCTATGATTTTGCTCTAATCTTTTTATTTCAAGTTTGTAACTAAGTGTCAGACTCTCTGACCAAGAATGAAGAAGACTGTGTATTCAGATACCAAAATCTTAGGTCAAAAGATGCTCCCACAATCAGTCATGTATTAGAGCAAATTTAAGATCGTCAAAAGTTACATCTTATGATCTTTATTTACAGCATTATAAATCACAACATTTACAAAATATATCAGGCAATTATACATAGAAAAAGCATATCAATTTTTATTTGTTAATCAAACACACTTCAATGTTTAAGCTTCAATTGAAACAGGAAGAAGGAATGTTGGATAAGCATCAGATTTTTTGAAGAGAGGTTCGGCATCTTTTTCATCTTTAGCCTAAAAAACAATTAGCATTCAATTTGTACATATACAAGATAAAGAAGATAAACTTACAGGAGTATGTACGATAACAACTTTATCTGCTTTTGGATTACCAGTTTTACGAATAACTTCAATTTCAGTAGAGCCACCACTATCAACAAAAGCAAAAACAGGACTAACACGATAAAGATCATTATCAGAGCATTTAACTTTGATAGCTTGCCGTTCACCAGTATTATTGGTAAGTTTAACTTTGAGAGTTCCACCAGCTTTAGCAAATTTAAGCTCTTTTGGTTCCATTTTAAATTCCTTTTTATCACCAGCATCTTTCTTGGAACCAGCAGCAGCTTCCTTCTTTGATCCAGCATCTTTCTTAGATGCTTCTTTCTTGGAGCCTTCTTTCTTTTCTTCATCCTTTTTTTCATCCTTTTTATCATCTTCCTTTTTATCTTCATCAGGCTTCTTAGTTTTAGATTCACCACCTTCCTATAAAAAATTTGTATTAATCAATCAGTTACAGTAATCTGCAGAGTGGTTTAAGAAAAGTGTCGAGTTGGTTTTGTCATTTTCGAAGCTAGAGGCTTGATTTTTTGATTATTATGTTCAAAAATGTCTGGATTTTTATAATTTTCGTCCACTTTTAGCTAATAGCAAGGTCAAATTTAAATTTAGCGCCGTTTGGCGAAGTGTTCCCAAATGCCAAAATTTTAAGCTTGAAAGATGCGCCTGTTAGTGATGACCAATACCTCAAAATATGAGCACCCAGAAGTTCATATGAGCGATTAGTCGTCCAAAACCAACTCAGCATATTTCTTGAACACCCGTGTATGTATCAAAAAACACTTACATCCTTCTTTTCTTCATCCTTTTTATCGTCTTCCTTTTTATCAGCTTCTTTTTTATCATCTTCTTTCTTTTCTTCATCTTTCTTTTCATCATCTTTCTTTTCATCATCTTTCTTTTCGGTAGCCTTACTTTCTTCCTTCTTTGACTTTTCCTTTTTATCATCACCACCAGCTTCATCCTTTTTAGACTTTGGAGCATCTTCCTTCTTTTCATCTTTTTTAGATTTAGGAGCATCATCTTTTTTATTTTCATCCTTTTTGCTCTAAAGATACAACGTTAGTGATCATCGTATCCATGGAAAAAACAAACCTTTTCATCCTTTTTGTCATCTTTCTTAGATTTAGGAGCATCTTCTTTTTTGGATTTGCCTTCTTCCTTCTTTGGTTCATCCTTCTAAAGATTTCATATTACTAGTATCTTATATAGCAATAATAAAGACATACCTTAACATCATCCTTTTTAGCTTCAGCAGCAGCGGCAACAGGAGGAGCAGCAGGTGGTGCAGCAGGAGGAGCAGCTGGAGGAGCAGCTGGTGGAGGTGCACCAGCAGAAGGAGGTGGAGCCATTTTAGATGTAGATGGAGTACCACCTTTTCCAGCAGGTGGTGGTCCATCAGGCTTTTTCTTTCCTTTACATTGTGTTAAAGATACAGTTACAACAGCAGCAAAAGGAACAATTGCAGAAAGTGCATAAGTCCAAAGATGAAGAAGTTGTTCTTCATTAAAAAGTTGAGAAGAAGACATGATGATAATGATTATTGCTTATTGTGCGATGAAAGCAGCGAGAGAAAAATATTGACAGAGAAGAAGAATAAAAAAGCAACTTGAGCAGACGCAACTGCAGAGAAATGAATGATTTATTATTGTGGCAATTTTGAAGCAAGCATTGAAAATGGATGAGTGTAACAATGCAAATTTCTTGCTGAACATTTGCACATATTTTTTATGTCAAAAATTTCAATCATAACTTTTTTGGGTTAACCGATTCTAAAAGTGCAAAAAAAATTAATGTATTTGATATTTCCATCTGCCATAATTCTAGAAGAAAAAAATGCTCTAATCATTAATGACCCTTTGCTGGAAATATGAACTTTTAGAAGCTAAAAAGGGCAATCTGACGTTCATAAAGCGATTTAAATTTTTTCTAGCTCATCGTTTATATGAACTTAATTATTACATAATTTTTACGCCTTCTCATTTTTCAGTTATCACTCAAGACTGTTGAAGAACTTCCAAAAGATATTTGTAAATATATTTGTGATAAACAAGTTGTTTATGAATAATTGTTGTCTTTGTTAAATTGCATTGTGGATGTTTGAATAATTAAAAAAAATGTTAGTTAAGTTCATATTTGTTTCACAAAACTAGCTTTGCAGTTTGAAAATTACTGTAATTTTGCTTCAAATTGTCTCCTTTGACTTCTGAAAAGATTTGCCATCAAAAACTGTCTTGGAAAAACGTTTGAAGTATGTTACACCATAAGAATGATGCAATTAGCGCTACTGCCAACATTTTTGCGAAAGAAAAAATCAGCGACGAGTATTTCATCATTCTTATGGCGCCTCAAAATGCAACAACAACACCAAAAAATTGCAGACATCGAACAAACGTCTATAAGGTTCATTTTTTCTTGTGCTGTCTTTTTTGTCGTCCTCTGCCTTTAAAATGATTGATTTTTTATTAAAAAAAGTTAATTTGTAATTGTTTTTTAGAAATGTCTTCAACAAAACGTGCTGTTTCAATTGCAAAAGATTGTCGTCTCTTGTCATCAAATTTCAATCAAAATTCTGTTGGAGGAAGTTATGGTCATCAACAACAACAATATTCTAACATTAATTTAAATCAGTCAAATTACAAATATGATTCTGAAATTGCTTCTACAAAATTTATTATGCAACCTAAAAGCAACAAAAATTTAATTGATAAATTTCAAACTGGCATTGGTAAGAAGCAAAAAAGGCTGCAATCTTTTTAAAGGGAAACGCAATTTTGTAATTTATAAAAGCATTGGAATATCGTTATGTGATATCCTTTTTGATTTCAAACTTTTATATTCAAAAAGGTTTTCGATTACATGTTTTGTTACTATACCGACAAAAAACATCTCTTTTACAAAAGACTGTACCCTTAAGATACTGTTGTTAATCGCAACAATAACAATGCCACTTCATATTTATGGAGAAAAAATGATTTAAGTTTATTGCCACAAAATAATTATCTTCAACAAAATTCTGAAGAAAAAAGCAACAAGAATATTTTTGGTGATGAAAATTTAAGCAAAAGCACCCTTTCACTTCATATTGAAGCTTATGAAAATGATGCAATCAAAGTTCAAAATCGAAGTATTGCTGTTGTTAATGATGATGAAAAAGTTGATCGTAATTCTAAGAAACAAGTTTGTGTTTTTTGTTTTTTTGGATTACTGTAACAGAGCTTGGTAAAATTGAAACCGATTTTTTTACTTTTTCGAAGAATTTCGATTTCGGACTTTTAAGTGCAGTTTCCAATTAGCAAACCCTTATTAACTTTTACCTATAAAAATTAATAAACATTTTTTTAGGATCCCTTTGGTTTTTCTCGACAACAACCAAAAGAAGAAGAAGAATTGATGGAAGCAGAAATGATGGCATTTAAATTTTCAACAAGAATGTTAAATGTTAACAAACCCTATAACAAACTTCATTTATTCAAATCTGTAAGTTTTGTTTCCTCAAACAAAGTCTGCTTTTACTCTTACAATTGTTATTTTCAGATTCCTTTGATGATGAAACCTGTTGAATCTGTTCGATTATATTCTGCTTCACAACCAGTATGTTTTCTTTTATCAGAGCTCATTATCTCCAAATAAAACTGAGATCATTTTTTTCACATCAGTTTGCTCATTTTTGCTTTTATATGCTCTTATTTCATGGATGAAGCATTGGTAAAGTGCAAAAGATGTTCCCATCAATGATGATTCATCCTTGCAAATATGAGATCATAGAAGCGCAAAAGAGCGATCTCACGTCTAAAATACTAATTGCACATTTACTTGGACAATCCTTTAAATTCCTATATTCCATAATTCTTATTCCCCCTCATTTTTTTAGTTATCACTCAAGACTGTTGAAGAACGTATTTTGCTTGTTTTACGCTTATATGATAAAATTGATGCTGAAAAGCTTACAATGGATTCTGATTTCTTCAAAGATATGGGCTTGGATTCACTTGATAAAGTTGAAATAATTATGGCACTTGAAGATGAATTTGGCTTTGAAATTCCTGATGGTGATAGTGATCGCCTTAAAACTCCTAAAGATATCTTCAAATATATTTGTGATAAACAAGATGTTTATGAATAAATTGTTGTCTTTGTTGTGTTGTATTATTGTGGATGTTTGATTTATGAATAAAAATTATTGTTTTAGCTAAATTTTTGTAATACAAAATTTTAATCTAAGAGATTACTGTAGCTTTGCTAGCATCATTATTCTGCCATAGTTGTTACTGGAAGGTTGCCAGAAGTTAATACACAGCAGTAAATATTATCAACAATTATTATAGAAGCACATGTTTTTCTAAAAAGTAAATATTACAGTAGTCATCCATTGAAAATATGGTGGTTAAAGAAAACTGCCGAGTTGATTTTACGCCACATAGTCTTCCTTTATGCTTCTGCAATCTCTTATTTGCAGAAATGTGTCATCAGTGACAAGGGTATCTTTTGTATCTTAAATAATGGCATTTGCAAATACTTCGCCAAACGGCGCCAAATTTAAACTTGGTATGAAAACTTGTTAAAAATTGATATAGTTAATAAAAATAATCGCTGTACACAATGATTAGAAAAAAAGCCATTTGAAAAAAGTGAATTTTTCTTTAGTCACTTATATCGTAGTTGTTAAAAAGTTTATGCAGAGCAAAAGAACTTTTTTTTCGGTAAAAGAACACACTCTAAAACACGTTGCTTAATTTACATATTTAACTGTCGAAGGTTCCAGAAAATTTTTTTTCATTTGTTAGCCGAAAAAAAAAACACACTTTTGCTAATTATTACAAAAAAAACTACTTACCTTCATTGCCGATCCCATTTATCTTTTGTCCACATAAAATTGTACTTAAGGATGACGTTGCCTTGTTTTTCGATGTTTTTCTTTTTTTTCTTCCTTCTTGTCTTTCTTCACTTTCAGACATACTCACTCATTCTTTTTTTGCTGTTATTATGCTGACGTTGGTTAACCAGTAAAGTAAAAAAAAAGCTTACTTGGCTCTTTTTTATCTTGCTTTTTTCTTTGCGCGTTTATCCCATTTTTTTCTCTTCCATTTAGCTGCTTTAACTCTATATCCTTGCTTTGGGATATATATACTTGACGAAAAAACACCGAGAAATTTGTGAAGCACTCCCTTTTGCACGTTGGGAAAACGATGGACAAACGATCCGCACGGGCGCACAAATGTTGATGGTCAAAAACTATTTTTTCAGTAAGAATCTATAGGAAAAGGGCTATTTAATGCACCTAAAAATATTGTTCTTCGAAAATAATTATATCGAAAATTTTGCAAAAGAAAGTTGTCAACCACAAAAAAAATACGAAAAACCTTAGTTTTGAAGCCAGTGCCTATTGAATCGTTCTGAAACTTTGAGGGAACATCAGTCTGGATCAGATAATCATATTTACGAGCCAGATTTAAAATTTATGCGGCCAAACTGGTTTGTCAGCCAAAACCGCGCACTGCATCACTAATTGCTTAGAACTTTACTATTTTTTAAAGAATCAACTTCCGATGACTTGGGTTATCAAATATGGTAATGAAGGGATGTTCTGGGAAAATTTTAAACATTCTGTATTAAATCTAGAGATTTGCCGTCATTTTATACAATTACTTGTACACAACAGTTTAAAATTTTATACAGACAACGAAAATATATTTTCGTGCTAAGAATTTTCTAATGCAATATGTTAACGTAAATATATATATTACTATAGTTAAATATGGTTATTAAGCGCTTTTGGTGAATAAATATATAAAAATTAACATTCTGTCATATATTAGAACTTCATCCTGACAATAGGTAATTTATTTGTGTAACATACAGTCATTTTTAGTGTTCTATGATTTATTGCTTAAATATAGGAGTTTAAGTTGATACCACATCTCCAGATTTGTTGAAACCTGGTGGAAATTTATCCAGTATATTTCTATGTGACTATATTTAATGGTAGAAGTCACCAAAAATTGATTTATATCATATTTAGTAATTTTTAACTAAATAATGATGCTGTAGATATTGATTTTAGCACTATTTTAGCCAAAAAAACATTTTCGCCGCATAAATTCAAAATCTGGCTCGTATATATGATTTTCAGGACCTGATTAATGTTTCCTTAAAGTTTTAGAGAGATTCAATAGGCCCCGGCTTCAAAACTAAGGTTTTAGTTTTAGGTGCAATTAATAACTCGTGAAAGCCGATATTTAAATTGCATGTTTTTGGTACCGTTGAACAGCATTTTTTTCACTGATTATTAATTTAATTTAAATATGCACATTTGTTTGTGTATAAAATTAATAGAAGTAAAAGAAAATCGCTTAAAACCATTTTTGGCGTTATGTTACCTAAAAAACTGTCGTGCTAATTTCATCGTTTTCCCAACGTGCCTTTTGACTTATCATCATTTTTGTAGTTTTTTTTGTATCTTTTTTATCCCTTCATTTCCTGTATACTTTTTTAAAGCTGCTTTTTTAAAAAGATGTTTGAAATTCTATATGCCTTTGTTTTTGGTTGTAAATTTGTTTTTTGCTAGCTGTTATTTTCTCATCATTGATTAATTCTTTGCTTTTTGACATGTTTTTTAGCTCTTTTCAATTTTTTTCCCAAGCTTTTGACAATGCATTTTATAGCAAACCATTATTATATTTCAAAGCTATTTACTTGTACCATATGTGATTTTGGTTTCTTTCCCAGCATGTTTATTGTTATTATGAATTTGTTTTACATTTCTTTTATGTTTGTCATCACATCTTGCTTAGCATGTTGCCCACACGGTTACGTGTATTGTATATAATAACCTTTTCATCAACAATCTCTCATCAAAATGAAATGAAGCCTAGTTTGACGTGGATGAATTAAAGGCTTTTTTTGCGTTATATCTCATTTTATCCTCTTTTGCTTATATGCTTTTCTGACATTACTTTGATATATATATATTTCGTTAAGTACATATATATATTACAGCCGATCTTGTGGACCCGCTCATCTTGTGGACGGCTAGCTGATCTTAAAGACTTTTATAAATACAAGTTGGAATTATCAAAATTCCGCTAAAAGTGATATACCTAATGAGAAGTAAATCTCGAGCTTTCGGTTTCTACTTTTATAATTTTGCGGCCCTTTTCTGTTCAATATTATCTCTCTCTCTCCCATTTATTGTATTTTACTGTTGCCTATCTCTATCATCAATATTAAGCAATCGATAAATCTGATTTGTGTAATGCTCGGACTTCTAATTACTGCTTCTTGTACCTCTTTTTTTGCATGCATTAATTTCCAAAAGCAGGAATCCTGATGTAAACTTTTTGCCAGTTTTATCCACTATCATTTTCTGGCAACTGAAAAGTTATCGTCGACAACCTTGCTTCTTTTATGTTAAGTAAAGCTTGAACATCTTAGTTTTACCCTTAATTTTTAATACAGCTCTTCTCTTTTTCTACATTTATTGATCTCCACGCCTGTTTAATGTTTTTTGTTTTTTATCATCTCACACCAGTTTTAGTTTTCGATAACTTTCTTTCTGTAAAGCAAAATGTAGCTTAGACTTTCTCGCTTTTCTTTTTTGCTTATTTTACAGTATATTTTTTCTGCATCAATTAAATGTTGTTGCAATCACCGTGAATTTTATGCTTATCATTATTTTTGTCCTTTATTTTCTACCAACATTTTTTAGGCTTCTTCATCTATAACATCCAAGTTGCTGCTTTCTTCATCTATCTTGTATCATACATATACAAAGTTAATGATTAATAATCGTCAAAATGGAAGAAGTTACTGTAGATGAATTAAAAACTTTAATGACCTTTCGAAAGCATGAAGGTAAAGAAATGATTACAACAAAGCATGGCGGAGTGGAAGAACTATGCAAAAAGCTGAATACTGATCCACAAAATGGTATTTCTCATGATAAAGAAGCTTTGAAGCAGAGAAGAGATAAATATGGTGCAAATGAAATTCCACCACAACCATTGAAATCCTTTTTGGAATTAGCCTGGGATGCTGTACAGGTATGTGGAGATTATTTATGAAGTGGTATAAAGTGTTGTTTTTTAGGATACAACATTGGTGATTCTTATTGTTAGTGCAATTGTATCTTTAATTTTGTCTTTCTACAAACCGCCAGATGATGGAACAAATGGTAAGGGATTTTTTTTTACCGAGTCTTCTCGAAGCATGTTTGCGGATGCGGTGGTCGACCGGCATGCCGATATTTTGTAATATGAGCTGACCACGTATTTAGAGGAATTAAAAAATGTCTACTTCTAATAGGAAATAATATTTAAATACTATTAAGATTAATCTGCGCTGACGTAATATAAAAAACATTTAATTTTTATTGATTCAAAATAGCTGTATTTCCAACATTATGTTTACTTTTTTTAACACCGATAATATTTAAATATCGTTACGATTAATTTCTGCTAATTTTTAAAAAATTAATTTTTTTCATATTTTTTGTAAGGAATTCGAACCTTGCTGTTGACTTTTTTGTTTTGAACTGCAAGTCTAACGCACAGCCGACTGCTCTATCCGGTTTTGCCCTCAGAGAAAATTTGAAGTAAACTTTTTTCGTTTCCTAAAAATTCAAATGTCTTGCATGATTTTTAAGCCTCATTTTTTCCTTTTTTCAAAAAACTAGCTTGCCATAATTGCGATAATCTTGAACTTAACTCGAACGCCATTTACTTTGTTAGTGACATATCCATGTTTTAGATATCGTGGATGAATTTGAACAGGAGACACAATGCATTGAAGGTGCTGCAATTCTTGTATCTGTCATTGTTGTTGTCGTTGTAACAGCTTTAAATGATTATACAAAAGAACGACAATTTCGAGGTATGTCTTCACGTGAAGCAACAAAATAATATCAATGTTCATTTTTAGGTCTACAAACCAAAATTAAAACTGAACAAAAGTTTTCTGTTATTCGTGGTGGACTTCAAATTCAAATTCTTGTCAATGAATTAGTTGTTGGTGATATTGCTCAAATTAAGTATGGTGATCTACTACCTGCTGATGGAATTGTTATTCAATCAAATGATCTTAAAATTGATGAATCTTCTCTTACTGGGGAATCAGATTTAATTAAAAAATCTATTGAAAATGATCCAATTCTTTTATCTGGTACTCATATTATGGAAGGTTCTGGTCGGATGCTTATTACAGCTGTTGGAATTCATTCACAAACTGGTATTATTATGTCTTTGTTAGCTGGTGAAGATTCTGATGATAATGATGATGGTATGTAGATTGGATTAGTGTAGCCGTAGTCTTCTTAACATGGCTTCAATTATCCATAGTCTTCTAAAAACTGTAATATATTTTTAGGCGATGATGAAGATAATGAAGCAGATAGCTCTAAAAAATCTGGACATAAGAAACAAAAATCTGTTCTACAAGCAAAACTTGAAAAACTTGCCATTCAAATTGGTTACTGCGGTTTTATCTTTGCTATAGCTACTGTCTTCATTCTGTGCTTCCGGTTTTGTTTATCACATTATTATTTTGATGGACAACCTTTAGCATTAGCAGATTTACAATATTTTATTAGTTTCTTCATTATTGGAATTACGGTTTTGGTTGTTGCTGTACCAGAAGGTTTACCACTTGCTGTTACGCTTTCGCTAGCTTATTCTGTTAAAAAGGTTAGTTTGGAATCTGAAGGGGTGAAAGCTGGACTTGGACTTGGAAGTCCAGACTTTAATATTTGTCGCCTTTGATTTACATTCACAGCATTTTTAGATGATGAAGGATCATAATCTTGTACGACATATTGATGCATGTGAAACAATGGGAAATGCAACATGTATTTGTTCAGATAAAACTGGTACACTTACAACTAATCGAATGACCGTAGTACAATCATATCTTGCTGGAAGCGTTTACAAAGCTGTTCCATTGAAAAGCATTCATCCTGAACATTTAAAGCTAATAATTGAATCAATAAGTATTAATTCATCTTATGCGTCTCAAACATTCCCAGCAAAGAATGAAGGTGAACAAGTAGATCAACTTGGAAATAAAACTGAATGCGCGCTGCTTGGTTTTGTACTTTCACTTGGACACAGCTATCAGACAATTCGTGATAAAAATCCTGAATCTTCTTTCTTTAAAGTTTATACTTTTAATTCTGTTCGAAAATCTATGGCTACAGTAATCCAAAATGGAGAAGGTGGTGGATATCGAGTATATGTAAAAGGTGCATCAGAAGTTATTCTATCACAATGTAAATGGATTATTGAACCTGATAACACTCCTCAACAATTTGGACCAAAAGATGTACAAAAAGTTAATAAAGAAATTATTGAACCAATGGCATCTCATGGTCTTCGAACTATTTGTGTTGCATATAAAGATTATGTTCCAAAGAAATCAGATCGTCCAAATGATGTTCATTATTCTGGAGCTATTGATTGGGAAGATGAAAAAGCTGTTTTAAGCGATTTAACATGTTTGTTGATTGTTGGAATTCAAGATCCTGTACGTCCAGAAGTACCAGATGCAATTCGAAAATGTCAAGAGGCTGGAATTACTGTTCGAATGGTTACGGGTGATAATATTAATACTGCACGAGCAATTGCAACTGAATGTGGAATTCTTAACCCTGATGATGAAGGCTCACTTGTAATGGATGGAAAAGAATTTAATGCAAAAATTCGTGATTTAAATGGTGACATTTCTCAATCAAAGCTAGATGCGCTATGGCCAAAACTTCGTGTTCTTGCACGTGCACAACCAACAGATAAATATGTTCTTGTCAAAGGTATTATTGATTCGAATCTATCTGAAAGTCGTGAAGTTGTTGCTGTAACTGGTGATGGAACAAATGATGGGCCAGCTTTGAAGAAAGCAGATGTTGGATTTGCAATGGGTATTGCTGGAACTGATGTTGCAAAGGAAGCTTCTGATATCATTTTAACAGATGATAACTTCTCATCAATTGTTAAAGCAGTTATGTGGGGCCGAAATGTTTATGATTCAATTGCAAAATTCCTTCAATTCCAGCTTACGGTTAATGTTGTGGCAGTTGTAGTCGCATTTGTTGGAGCATGTGCAATTCAAGATACTCCATTAAAAGCTGTACAAATGTTATGGGTTAATTTAATTATGGATACTTTGGCATCTCTTGCTTTAGCAACGGAATTACCAACAGAAGATTTACTCAAACGTAAACCATATGGTCGAACATCATCTTTAATTTCTCGAATTATGGTAAAAAATATTCTTGGACAAGCTATTTATCAATTGGTTATTCTTTTTGTACTTATCTTTGCTGGTGAAAGAATTTTTGATATTCCATCTGGTCGTTGGGCAGCATTCGGTTCAAAGCCATCACAACATTTTACAATTGTTTTTAATTCCTTTGTTATGATGACAATCTTCAATGAACTAAATGCAAGAAAGATTTATGGTGAAAGAAATATTTTCAAGGTAAGTAATTTCTTATGTGGCATATTGTAGTTTCCTGGTATACTCTTATTTTTCTTGGGTTACTCTATAGTACAGTATTCTTCGTGCTTCTTATTCATAATTATTTTTCAGGGTCTTTTAACAAATCCATTATTTTGTTCAATTTGGATTACAACAATGATTGGTCAATTTTTAATTGTACAATATGGTGGCTCGTGGTTTTCTACAGCTTCATTATCATTTGAACAATGGCTCGTATGTATTGGTCTTGGAATTGGTACACTTTTATGGGGACAAGTAAGAATCTAAATTTTTATTGATTCAGTTAAATAATATTTTTTTAGATTGTTACAACTCTTCCATCAACGGGTTTATATGATCTCTCAAAATATTTTATTAAATATGTTAAAGTTAAAATGCAATGAAACTTATATTTTTATATGAAAGAAATTTAATTTATTCTTTTTTTGTGGAAGTAATTTTGGTAATAAAATAATTCTTTATAATATTTTTGTGTGAGTGCAAGATTGGATTACTGTACACATATCTTTGTTGAACACGTAATTTGTTACTAGATTTGTTTTATAGAATAGCTTATTCTACAGTAATCCAAATAGCGATTTTTTAATTCTACAGTACCCCATTTCGAATAATTTAATATGTTTTTTGTTGCAAAATTCCTTTCTTTTAACCGCTGTTTGTCACACAGCGATTAAAAAAAAGGAAGCATGTGACTCATAAAAAATATGATGAAAAAAATTTGCAAAAAAGTATGTAAAAAAAGGAATCAGTGATTTTAATAATAAAAATGAAATACGATTTTTAATGGTTAAAAGAGAGAAGGGAAGAAGGAATAGCAGGTCATGACGTCAAAAAAATGCAAAAAGGATTACATTATTTAGAGAAGTGCACGCAGCGACTTAAACGCGACTGTTCCCCGCTTTTTTTTCAGTCAAAAGAAAATGCAAGAGAGTTATACTGTAGAAATTTAAACTTTCTTTTATATTTTAGTTTTTATCCATCTATATGTAAAATTTTACGTAGATTCCGAAAATCCAACTTTTGAACATCATTTTAATACAAAAATTCCGAGAAAATGGCAATTTTTTTTATTTTTTATCCCTTATTATTGTTTTGGTTTTCAACAACCAATTCCGTGAATCATGCAAAAATGTTTATCATTTTGCAGCAAGATCTTTGATGTCCAGACAGTTTGATTTTATCTCAATTTTCCCTCAAAAGTGGTACGCGCGTTCCCTCATGATCCCTTGCTGCCGCACGAGAAAAAAACATATAAAAGAAGATCGCTGCTGCATCCACTTTTCTCACCTTTTCCCTTTCATCTTGCATTTTCCTTTCTTGTTTCAGATTCTGTTTAAAATTTTTGTGGTAATATTTTAAAGAATATTTTGTAAGTTTATTTTTGTGCTAAAATATATTTATTGATGAAAAGATGTTTTTGTTGATGGTTTTTGAGAGCTTTTCTTGTTCGATGACTAATCTCTTGATCGAAACGTATAAAAATGAGGAAACTGCCGGGCAGCGTTTTTTCTTTTGTTGGATAGTCTAGTAATCAGCTAAAACAAAATTTCGGCTCTATATTTACAAATTTATTGAGCTGTTTTATTAGTAATTTGTATTTACCACTTTTGTACGTGTCTCTTTTTTTCTTTATACTATTTTATTTATCATTTCACACACTTTTAACCCTTGTAATTTTTGGATTTTACCCGAAATCATATTAGCAATTTTTTGAATAATTAAATCTAATTACCAGATTATTGTTATTCAATAATCTGGTTATTGGATTTAATGGATACCATTAATGCTGTATACAGTGTCCATTGTAAAACAAATCGATATTTCGAATTTATGCCAAAAATGTAAAATAACATTTTTCCTCCGTCAGATACACAGTCACTTTTCTGTGTGTCTATTTTTTTGTCAGTTGCTTTCCTTTTTTCATTTGATAGATACTCTGGCCAGCTCTGGTGACTTGCTGAAATAAAATTTAGAATTTATATTTTGAAATTTGCTTAGCTTTTCTATTAGTAATTTTATGTTAATTCTTTTTTACATATGTTTTTTTTAATTTTCTATTTTCTATACTGTTATCATAGTATAGGCTTTCAGGGGTTTCGCTTTTTCAATTTTTTTATCTCATTAAATTTTGCAGGATTTATTAAATCCAATTTTCTGATTTAAAGTTATTCTTTTTTAGCCTTTTTCGTAATTTTGTTAATAATTTGCTATCTACCGTAAATGCTCTAATAGAAGCAGATTTCCAATAGAAGCGTATCTTTAATAAAAACACAGGAAAAGATTGTTACGAAATAATAAAAGCGTATCAAAAAAAGGGGGGTCACAAAAAATAAAAAAATTTTCTAATTAAAGGGTGCGGACTCTATGATACATTACGTCATTCCGGTCACCTTGACAGTCAAGGAAGAAAGCTATTGTTCTATAGAAAAACAATATCTTTTTCGTTTCAAAATCGCATTTCTTCCCTGACTGTCAAGGCGACCGATGTATCAAAGAGCATGCTCTCTTTAAACAGGTCATTGATTAAAGCAATATCAGGTGAATCAACAGAATGAAATATGGTTATAAATCAGATGATGACAGTCATAGAATGGCAAAGCAAAAGCAAAATGATGAAGACGACGCAAATTTTAGAAGAGAGTATCCTGAATTGTACCTGCCTGTTGATGTATCAACTTCCAAATCATCTAATGATTCTGGTCTTATAGTAAGTGTAATAGTTTCATGAAAGATTATCCATTAATACTACCGTTATTTTACTTATTTCAGGGCCGGGTTTTACGTTTTTTGAACAGAAAAAAGAGAACACTTGTTAAAAAAATTCGTAAACAAAGTAAACAGGAAGAAAGTGCATCAATGAATAGCCGAGAAGTTCGTTTTTATGTTTAAATATGGGCCTTATATGGTAGAGTAGTGGAGCGTTGATTATAGTATATTAACATGTGTTGGTGTGCCATATCTCTCTTCTCTAGACACTTGTATAAAACGTTACTGTCATTGAAAAATGATAGTAATCATCTTTTAAAAAATATTGCTAATTTTAATGCTATCATTTTTTCGCTGATAGTAACAGATTTTAAGCAATTCATGTAAAAGCGGGCGCAGATTTTTTCATCAGAGAGGGGAACAACAGCTCATAGCAAGGTATGAACCCCCCCCCCCCCCCCAGGGATTCTAACCCGTTCGCCATTTGAGGGATTATCACGGAAAAATCCACTTTTTAAGTCCTTGATTACTTTTTTTGATGTACTGTAAAGTTTATTTTTTTAGAATCATGATTATCAAGGGGCTGATTCAACTGAACCAATTCATCGACATGCTGTTGCATCAAAAAAGGATGAAGAAAAAGCGACAATAAAGTGAGTATTTTACTGAAATTCTTTCCTTGAATAACCATTTTCTCGAATGAAATTTATCCTCGAAAAATTCTTTCCTCATATAAGTAATAAAAAGGCATTTCATCGAAAAACTGCCAATTTATTAATAAATAAATAACAAATTTTTTATTTTATTATTGATTAATTAATTTTTTGAACAAACTTACCCCAAAGATCAGATTTTTTGTGGGGATAATCTGTGTTGTGCAGGAAACTGATATATTAATTGAAGAATAATATCACATCAAACAAATCCTGAATTAGCCATACCTTCTTACATCCTTTCAAAAATTTGTTCTCAATTTACAAAATGACTTTTACTTCATGGACAAACAGTTACAGACTTTGTATGACACTTTGAGCAAAACTTGGGATATTTTGTAAATATTACACTTCCGATGTAATGTAATTATTCTATCTTATTTAATGAATTCTATTTTAGGTTTTGTGGAAAGACAATGGAATGTGTCTCTTCAATTGGACAAGCAGTACATGAAGTAGGCATTTGGTGTATCGATTTTTGATAATTACTGTTATTTAGATCATGGACCAACTCAATAAAAATCTTGAAAAAAAAGATAAAAATACAACCTATGTCATCTCTGCATGGATGCGCATTTGTAAAGTTCTTTCGGAAGTTTCTGCAGCGGATTATTTACATGTTGTTATGCCTACCGTACTCAAATGTGCAGAATTAATTTCTGAAATATCTAATCTTCAAGGTAATTCTCTTTTTAACATTTGAAACAAATTGTATAATACTCATACTTTAGATGACGAAGATAAAGATGCTCTTGATATTCGTGAATATGGTATGGGCTTGGAAGACAAGATTATTGTTTGTGAAACGCTTTATTGTTTTGCAAAGAAAATGGGCCCTGCATTTGCTCCCTATGTTGAAAAGGTTTCTGAATTTATGGAAGGTGAAATTATAAATTTTATGAAAATTTGTTTAATTCTATTTTACAGGTCAACTTAATTTCCATTTTCATAAAGTTCGATTATTAGCTGCTGAAATCTTCCGATATCTTTTCATTGCTCTTCGTGATGTTAGTGTCGAATCTCGTCGTGCACTTTGGCAACGCATCTTTCCTCAACTTTTAGAAGGCCACTCAAAAGAAACTGATTTAGAAGTTGCTGGCAGATTTCTTCATTCTATTATTGCATGTGCTGTAGAACTTGATGAAGATGAACCTACAATTGTTCATCTTGAAGATTTTCAAAAAATTGTTGATGAAATCGAAAAATATGAAAAGCGTAGCATGGAAAAGAAAAAGAGCTCAGGAGATGATGAATCAGAAGATGTTGTTGAACCTGATACGTCTGTGCTTGAAAAATTTAAAACAATTCGCAAAGTCTTGAACGAAAGAATAATTATTAAAAAATGTGAAATTTTATGCGAAACTTTAAGTTAATTGTTTATCTGTGTCTTATGCATTATTTTTTTCTGTGCTTTTTTGATCTGGTTATGCCTCTATATTTCCAGTTTATTTTTTGTTGTTTTGGACATATTAAATTGTTTGAATAAAAATATTAAGTTACTTACGATACTGAACAGGGCTGTCCGGTGCACCGGATCCGGCGCACCGGAACACCGGAAACCGGCCATTATTCCGGTGTTTTTTGCCCCGGACCGGAATCCCGGATTTTTGGCGGGATTCCGGTTTCCGGTGCATGCATTAATCATACACTATTTTTTGCAAAATTGATGGTTTTTTTGTAAAATTTTGCTCAATCGGTTCCTCAACCATTATCCAAAAAGCGAAAACTTGATGAAAGTTCACTTGAAATCATTCCTGCACAAAATCCTCCAACTCCAGTTAAGTCAGATGATGATTTGTGATTTCTTTCCTTTTTCGTACCATAAATTAATTGACATTTTTTGATTTTTCCTTTAAAATTTACAGTACTTATAAAGAACCGGACACCGGAATCCCGGAAACCGGACAAATTTTCCGGTGCACCGGCAACCGGACCGGACAGAAAAGCCAGCACCGGACAGCCTGGTGAACATAGACGGTGAGAATTAAACCAAAATTTAATTGACCAGTTTATATTATTTTTTTTATTTCTATAATAACTGTTTTGAGGCATTCTGTACAGAATCCAACATGGGTTTGACGATCTCGAGTAATTTCAAGCCATATGAAAAAGCATATGTCTAAACTTTAGAAACCCCAAAAAGGGGTAAAAAAATAATTAAAAATTTTACCGAATTTACTAATTTTTGTTAATAATAATTTTGTGAGTAAAAATTTAAAAATTATCGAATTTTCTTATATTTTACTCATAACTGATCATTAACGAGTTAAACAAGTAAAAAAATAATGATACATTAAAAAAGGAGTAATTTTTGCAAATTTTTAGTATTTTTTTTCATACGTTAAAAAAATTTCCCCTTTGTTGGTGACATTCTTAGTTTATGTCAACTCTTTTAACCTTAGAGAACTCATTTGCCAGCTTATATGATCTCTCAAAATATTTTATTAAATATGTTAAAGTTAAAATGCAATGAAACTTATATTTCTATATGAAAGAAATTTAATTTATTCTTTTTTTTGTAGAAGTAATTTTGGTAATAAAATAATTCTTTTTATAAATGTTGTGTGAATACCTGATTGGGTTACTGTAGTTGTACACACTTGTTTGTTGAATATTCTATTTTTAATTTGTTACCAGATAAACATGTAATAATTCCTTCAAAATTTGATAACAATAGCTTTTATTATTTTTGTGTGAGTGCAAGATTGAATTACTGTAGGTGTAAACATGTTGGTTGAACATTGTGTTATTAGAATTTGTTTTATAGAATAGCTTATTCTACAGTAATCCAAATAGCAATTTGTTAATTCTACAGTATCCAGTTTCGTATAATTTTTATATCATTTTTTCTCGATAAAACATACAAACATTTAATAAAACGGTAATAAAAAAAAAGAATAAAACAGTAACAATATTATTAAAGAAATATAGAAATTTTTAAGTGAAAAAAAAACATAAAAAAGTTTGGGGATAGGCAATTAATAAAAGAGGAAAAAATATTGAGCAAATTATTGTGTTTTAAAAAAAAGCGAAAACAAACGAGTTAAAAGTAAAAAGGCGCATTGTGGTTTTTGAAAAGTAAATGTTGAAAAACTTGTTTGAATGGATTTGAGAGAAGGTTGAAAAGAAACAAGACAGACATGAAACTGGCAGTAATGACTTTAGCGGTCAATAAATTGCAAGTTGAAAGGTTATCTCTGTTCAAAGTTCTAGTTCAAATGTAACCCAAACAACACCTCTAAACGAAAAAATAAAAAGACCGGAAACTAAGAGATCGTTGATATTCCAAAAAAAGAAAAGAAGTTAGAGTCCACTGACTACAAAAAAATATAGTATTAAAAAAAACCATTAACAATAAAAAAACACTTGGCAGATAATTTTTAAGAAAAAGTTAGCATAGATGGATTTAAAAAAATTATTACATAAAAATAATAGGCACTTCTACATTCTTGTTGCTGCTGCTGTTGGAGGTGGTGGTAATTATTCTTCATAAACAACTTCAACATCATTCAAACGTTCATTTTCTTCAACGGTTCGAAGAGTTTTTTCTCTTTTTGCAACATTATATTGATTTTGTTTTCGCTTTTTCCATGCAGAACATGCATAAATAGTAATAAAAAGTAGTAGAAGAATAACAATGATTAAAATTAATGGATATAACCATCCAAGAGTGCCTAGAAAAAAAATTTTTTGTAGTGTTTTTTTGGAAAGGATTTATTCAGATATGACGTCATATAAGGATAGGGAGGAAGGTAATCATATATAACGCCGCTTTGAAGATGCGACAAAAGATCAAAGGAAAAGTATGACTGGGGATGGATAGGGGTCAAGTCAGCAAATATCGATTTTTGTATGACGTCATATCTGAATGATCTCCAAACAAATAATTACCATTTATTCTTAATTGTTGAATAAGATCTGCATGAAATTCTATTTCATCATCATTTCCAACGGGGAATCGATTAGTTGCTCGACAACCTAAAAATGAACATTTATATATACTGTACACTGCTACAAGAACTCAAAAATAATAAAAATGCTACACCTTTTCAAGTGATTCTCTATCTCACTGAACATGCGCATAATATACTGTATATTTTTTTAAAATAACTTACGATATGTTCCTTGATCAGCTTTTGTAACTCTATCAATGTAAAGATTTGGATCACGTTTAGAAATTCTTCCATTATCAGAATCTAAAAAAGGAAAAAATTTACATAAATATGCTTTTTCCATTCATTCATCTTTTCTTTTTTTAGAAAATGCAATTTTTCATTCTTCATTTTTTTGTTTGATTGATTAAAATTCGAAAAAGAAAGAAAGTAGCAGAGAGGGGAAGAAACGATGTCATCAACGCTATTGCTATCAAATTTTGAAGGAATTATTGCATGTTTATTATTATTTAATGGTATAACAATTTTATGGATTCTAATTTTTCAATGCGCTAAAAAGCCTGCTCCTAATGTGAATAAAATGTCATCAAAAGCTGAAACAAAGCTACCATCAACAACAGCACCACCAAAACCTGTGTAAGTTTTTTTTAAAGGGGTATAGAGAGGGTGATGGAATACGAAAGAGAGAATATGTTGTACTGTTACAACAATGTAACTGTTAATCTATTATACTAATCCTTATTTCTTTTCAGGCAATCAGAATCTGCTGGAACAAGTCAAGTATCAGCTGTACCACCACCACCACCGCCGCCACCACCACCACCACCAAATGCAAATTCATTCGCTCCACAAACGGGTGTAACTCAACCATCAGCAAATATGAATGCAACATCAAATATTCAAACACAACAATCTCAAGCTGGTGTAAAAACACAAGAAAGTAAAGTATCTTCTGTAAGTTATTATCTCTATCTTATTGGGGATCATACAGATATGACGTCATCAGGAAGGGAGGGGTAAATGATCATGCCGTCTTGGATGTGCGGCATAAAGTATCATTGATATAGAGGGTGGTTTGGTGGTTTAAATGTTGATTTTTAACCATTAGTTGGTCCTATTGATTTTTGGGAGCTCATATTTGCAGAGATTGGTCATCACTGACAGGGGCATCTTTTAAGCTTAAAATTTTGTCATTTCGGAACACTTCGCCAAACGGCGCCAAATTCAAATTTGATCTTGCAATGGCTAATTACTAACATATATTATGAATATTCAGACTTTTCTGGGCCTAATGGACAAGAAATCAGTATTCTAGTTGCAAAGATGACAAAAGGGCCGCCATCAGAAAAAAAAATCATTGCACTTTTACTTGGACAGCTTTGTAAGCTCGGGTGACGTCATATCTGGATGACATTATTATATCTCATATTATCTTATCTCTTTTTTTCAGTCAAAGAAGCCAACTTTTGAAGATGATGGTGGATATGATAATCTTAATCCTGAATCACAATAATAATAAATAATTATTTCTATAGATGTATGTATGAATGTATATGATAAAGAAATGTATCTTTTTTTTGAAATTAATTTTGTTTGAAGAAATGAAAAATTGAAATAAAATTTATCGTTATTATTACTGTATGTACTTACCAACAGGCTTATCATTTTTAAACCATTCAATATCGGGAGCAGGATATGAAATAGCTGGACAGCTAAGGGTTACAGTATCACCTTCACTAAATTTTATTGATGATGCAGTAACAGTAAATTTATCATCATCATCTGGGACTTCAAGTCTTGTAGAGCCATTTGTATGGAATACGGGTCTCACTGAAATAGGAAAGGGGGATTAGTGATGGAAAGAGGTGACTCATCGATTGATACAGTAACCTCTGGTTACTTAGATTTGAAATTGGAATTTTAATTTGGCACAAACCACTGAATCAAAATTTTGTTTTTATGAAATGACAGAACCAAAATTTCAATCTGGTCAAGTACTACGGAAATCGAACCGAAATTTATCGAAAATTCTTTGATTTTGGTTTTTTAATTTTAATTCCGCATAACTCAATTACTGTAGCAATCAATAATTTTTCAACAAAATCTTACTGTATACAAAAAGATTTCCCCATGCTCGTCTTCCATCTGATGTTACCATATCACATTTATATTTTCCGATATCACGGGTCGAAGGTTTACCAAATTTAAAATATGCTCGATTACCATTATCAATTTCAGCTTCATGTCGATGCGGAAAATATGTTCGTTGAAATGATGCATTATGTAGCTCTAATGCCGTTTCACCATCTTCTGTAGCTTGACACCAAAGACTTTGTTGACTGAATTCTGCTTTAATTGTATGATGGGGGCTTACAATCCCTTCAGAAACATTTAGAATTACTGCTACTAAAAAAGGAAAGAGAGATAAATTTGATGATTGTAAGTTTCTCTTGTTATCTATAAAAGAAAAACAATAACTTACAATTTCCTTGTGCAAATGGCTGCTTAGATAATACAACTGGTAAAGAAAATAATAAAATAAACACAACTAAAAACATTTTTATTTCAATTATTTTTAATTTTTAAAAAAGTAAGGGTAAAATATATAGCCAATTTTCAGTGAAATAATGTTTCACTTTTTAAAAAGGTCAAACAACAACATTGTCTGAATCAATTTTAAAATGGATGGGAAATGAGTAAGACAAAATTTTTTATAACACCAAAAAAATACTGCAATTCCAAATAACTGGAAAATGCGTAATTCGATTAAAAAAAATAACTCAAATATTTGAAAATGATTGGAAAAAAGTTAAATTGCTCAAAAAAAGATTTTGTTTAATGATTTTTTAGGCCGGAATTTTTTTTTCAGATGCCCTCTTGGTTTTGACTAAATACACATTTTGTCATACTCTCCTAGTATAAAACTATATTCCTGCAAATTATTAGCTGCCGTTTTGAGAATTTACATATTTAAGCCCATCAAAGTATCACACGATATCGCCTACCACTTATTCTCCAAAATTTGATATTTTGATATTTTTGAGTTTTTCGATTATAAAATTTTTATTAAACCTCAATAAAAACTTGTTATCAACAAGCAAAAATTTCAAAAAATGGAAAATCTTAAGGAACAAGTAGCAGACGATGTCGTGTGCTGCTTTGATAGACTTAGAAGTGTAAATTGTCAAAAAGAACAATTTACTATTAGAGGGAATATGATGAAATACGTTTTGAGCCCTGGCATCTGAAAAAGCCTCCATAGCAGTTGAATTCCAAAAAGCGGCATTTTTTCTTTGACCTTTTAAGGGGATTTATTTTGATTTCAACATCTATTCTAGAGTAATAACAATTAAGTTTTCAGATGTTTATAGTAAAAATAAAATCTATCACGAAACATTACTCTAAAAAATTTTGTTACTTACCTGAAAGTTGAGCTTTAATAAACATGTTCTTCGAGTCGATTCGAAGTTTTTAATTATAATAAATGTCCGTTCGTAAATTAAAAACAGATAGAATATAAATAAATGCTTGTAATGTAATTTTACTCGATTTATTAGTTTACAAACACAAGGGTTTTTGATAGAAAAGAAGAAAGAAAAATAAAAATAATAGGATTATTTAAAATTCATCGAAATATGGCAGCTTGTTGAGCTAAAAAAAGGGCATTCATTTATATTGCAGTGATCAGTTACTATACACGATAAATATCAGTAATGAAAAAAACGCGGATAAATTTTTTAAACGAAAAATCAACAGTTTCACGTAAAAAATTTACAAAATCATAGCAAATATAGAAGAAATTTACAAATTCAAAAAGGGGGATGATGATGAAAAAGTAGGTTAAAAAAATATTCGATGAAAAATTGTTTCGAAGAACTAAAGCGATGACAGTTTCGGCAAAAATGATGCATAAAGAAAAGAAGATTTTGCAAGTTTTAGACAAAATATTTGTCAGAAGAAAAAATTTGGTGCACGGAATTTTCACAAAACAAAATTTGTTTTTACGATAAAAATAGCTAGTCATCAAATACAGTTTTCTAGAGAATCTACTTACAACTGACAAAATCTTACCCAGAGATGAAGACAATAAAGAAATGCATCACCACTATTAACTTAAAATTCAAAGCAAAACTTTTAGATAAATTTTCACAAAGCACAGTTAAAAGTTTTTTTTATCCGTTTTATACAGAGCAATCAATACTAACAAACTAAGCAAAATTAATGTCTAAAGATAGGTATTGTACAGTTTGGTAAACATAAATGCCAAGAAAAAAAATCTTTAGACAATCAGCTTTGCAACATGATTACACAAAAAATAATCAACTTTTTTTAATAAATGAAACTCAGTTTTCTATCCAATGTACTGATAGAAGTATTCACAAAAAAGATGCCATCAAAACAAAGCATTTTCACCTTAAATCAAAAAAATAAAGCAAAAATGATGCATAAATTTGAAAAAAAAACTTTATTAACTTTTTTTTTAGATTGATAAAGTATTTCGCAGTTTACTGAACATAAATGCCAAGAAAAAAAACTTGGACTATCAGTTTTCCCACCATGAACTTAACGAAAAATAAAATAACTAATTCTTTTAAAAGCAAAAATGTATCAAATACAGTTTACTACTCGCTCTTCTGACAGAAGATTTCACACAGATGAAGGCAATAAAGCATAGAAAATTTAAATATATGGACGCCAAAATGTTACACAATTTTCCAAGAAATTTGGTATCAACTTTTTTAGGGCAACTTAATTTTCAAGCATTGAAAAAATTGCATAAAATTTGTTCTAGCATATTTTTTTGTGCAATTCTTCTTGCAATCAAAACAGTTTTTAAAAATAAAAATATAAATATTAATTTATCACTTTTATACTTCAAAACATCAGTAAAATATCTAAGCAAAGTAAACCTCGAACACTTCATTTGTACTCCAGTACAGTTTTATAAAAGTAAACCAAAATAAATGCCACCCAGTTGGAAAAAAAGAAACCACCTTCCAGTTTTCCCACCATTTAACGCAACTAAAAAAATGAGCCACCCTTTAGAAGAAAAAAAAACGCTGAAAGATGTTTTTCGCGCCAAAAAAGCTAAAACAAAACAGAAAAAAAAGCAATCATCTTCTTACACGCGATAAATCTTGGGTTTTCACTAGAAGAAATCTTCAGTTTTAAAAATCTACAAATTTCAGAAGACGAAAATATTTTTTCCAAAAAATGTCTTCAAAGCTTTAAAACTTAAAACAAGCGGGAATTTCCGGAAACATACAAGACAAAAAAAAGAAGAGCTAGACAGAGAGAAAGGGATATTTCCGTGAAGTCCATTTATAAAACTCTCTTTTTTTGAATTCACAAGGGAAAAATCATCAAAGGGAGAAGGAAGAAGAAGGAGGAGGAAAAAGGCAAAGAAACCCTAATCCTTTACCCATCAAACATAAAAAAAATAAAACGAATGATTGTTTACACTTTCGCTCATGCTCGCTTTTTTCACGTTTTTTTGCAGAGATAGACGACTGAAAACAAATAGGGTTTATTTTTTTTAAAAATGTGTGAAATCAGTTTTATCAAAAGTTTTCGAAACTGAGTCAGTTTTAAAAAGTTTTTTTTTAATTTTTACTCTCAAATGACATATTTCAGTAAAACCAGTGTACATTTTTTTAATTAAGATTTTCTTATATTTTGTTTTAAACTTATTAAAGTTAGTTTTTATCAGCTTTAATAATTCACCGTCATTTAATTTTTGTAAACGTACATATACTTAAAAAAGATAAAAGCTTACAATCCAAAAACAGCTATATATCAAATAATTTTCAGAAAACATGAAAGAAAAAACATAAATTAATTTTGATCAGAAAAAGAGGCAAGCCACTGAGCGAACGCTCCAGTAACATATGATGATTAACTGGTAGGATTTTCTTAACAGTTTATAAAATTGGACTTGAAAAAACAGTTTTAAAATTTTAATAACCAAAAATTAATGCATTTGGCTTCAAATTTTAGATAAGCTTAAAAGCCATAATTATCAAAAAAGACACGTTTAAACTTTCCGGAAAAATGGGGCACTGAGATAAATTTAAAAAAATTGATTTCAGAAGAAATGGGTATTTGCTTTTCTTACAAAGTTTTTAATTTTAAAAAACTATCAAACAACGTATTTTTTTTAAAAATATAATCGACAATTTTCCCCCCAATCAGTTAAATCTTAAACAAGCTACCAAAAGCATAGATTTTGTTGAATTTTAATTAAAAAACAAAGGTGGTGAACAAATGCAACAATTAACTAAAATTTTACTAATGAATTAATTGTAAACTAGAATTTTCAAGTAATAACTGCAAATCAGGATACAAATAAATTCGAATCAAAATGTTTATGGAAACATCATTTTTCAAACACGTACATAGCAAGGTCCAGTATTTTTCTTATTAAATTTTTAATATCGATTAGAGAGAGTTACTGATAAACTATATTCCCTAAAAACTTAATCTTCTTTAAAAAATAAGGAATTATACTAAATTTTAATTATCAGTTTAAGCCTTCTTGGGTTGCTGTTGCTTTTTTTCAAGCAATAAAAATTTGAACGTTTTTTTAAGACTTTAAAACAAGCATATCCCTTTTTTTGGGGGAAGCAAAACATAAAAGATTCCTTAACAACAACAGCAAAAAACGCAACAACATTGTCAAAAAAAGAAGCTTTGTTTTTTTTAAGCCAGCAAGATGAAAAAAGTTTATGGCAGCAGCAATGTTAGCTTTGATGCTGTTTTGTCTTGGAACAAAAAAAACATACAAAAAAAAACTAACGTCAAACAAAATTTAACAATACAATAAAAAAAGCTGTGAAAAAAAAGTATTATATTTATTTTTTCAAATTTGATACCTTTATTACTTTTCTTACAATAACACCCTCTCTCTCTAATACAAGTATTGCTTTTTTTTACAACTTCTTTAGAACCATGAATAGTGGGAGATAGATACTTTAAGTAACACCCGATAGATAAACAAGTAATAGTAGCAATAGTAGTAGTAAAAAAAGAGACAATTGAAAAAAAGAAGATGTGGGAAATGTTGAAAAAAGAAAGAGATATAATTACAAAAACAACTGTCAAAAAAATCATCAACAACTCCCATTTTTCATTTCTTCCTCTTATGTTATGCAGTGTTAAAAAAAAGTTTTTTTACGTTTGAAACAGCAGATTTGAAAAGGAAAAAAAGAGAAGCTTCCAATTTGTCATGAGAAAAAAAAGTTTTTGAAAAATGAGGGGACATATGTGAGAGCGAAGTGAGAATGAGGACGATGATCAGAAAAAAGCCATAAATAAAAAAATATGTATATATTTTCTAGTGCTAATAGGATTATTTTACACATCTGCAGAAAAAAAATACAGCAAAGATTATGAGGGCAAAAATAATGGCGGGAAAATAGGGGGTGAAAACAAAACATGGTTTTTTCGATGGGATCGATGATATGCAGTTTAAAAAGTTAAAGTAATTTTCAATTAAAATAATGTTAGCATTAAAAGACAGTGATAAATTTTCATCAGTTAAAGTTTTGTCACCCAATAAGGTATCAGTTTAAGTAAAATTTAATAAGAATAGAGAACAGTTTTTAAACTAATTTTTATCAACAAATAGTACCTTCTTTTAATATACCCGACAACACTATCTTTTACTAATACTACAGCTCTTTAATTTTATCCGTCATTACATAAATTTGGAAATTCATGCAAACCGGCAATACAACTCACGCAGTTTCTAATAAATAATATTAAAAAAAACAATTATTTTCAAAGTTTGAACCCTTTACCGCAAAATATTCCCATCAAATAAAGTTAAAAATTTGAACTTCCAATACTTGTTAAGTTTTATAGCAATCACTATTAATTACAAAAAAAACTATAATAATCGCTTCTAAGATATTTCAGTTTCTAAAATAAATAATATAGCGAATTTTATACCACAGTTTTTCAACTAAAAATTTATGTTTTCTTTGCAGTTTTCTAATATCAACAGTTCAAACACGATGGCAGTTAAAAAGAAAAAAGTTTTTGGATCTACAGTTTTATCGTTCAAGCCGCCTTAGCAATGCTAACAAGTCTCAAAAACCTAAATTTTTAAAAACCCTAAATAAATTATGTGTTACATTCCAACAGTTTTAAAAATGCACAACCGAAAAAAATGAATATCTGCAATTCGATATATGTTTTATTGAAAAGATCGTAGTTATTATAAAATGAAATTTTAGTGATAAACAGCAACACAAAAAAATGCTTTCTACACAGTCAAAAAACTGTTTTATAAAGAACAGTTATCATAAATTTATTGCACAAATGCTAACCGAAAAAAGTGTCAAAAATCCTGCTTTATCTTTTAAAGGAGACAGTTAAACAAAAACTGAAAATAATTAAAAGTTTTAACTACTTTTATAAAAAAAGTCAAATTTTGAAAAATCCATTTAAAATTTTTTAAGGCAGTTATAGAAATAAGTGATAAATAAAAACACAGTTTGAAAGCAGTATTTTTAACATTTGTAAAAAAAGAAATTCATATGAATGACTAGTAAACAATACTTTTACAAATCAAATTTTTAAAATGATAAAATTAATAAAGATTTTAAAAGTTTAATATTAAACTATTTAAATATAATTTTAAAAAAAAATGCATTTTTGAGAAAATGTTTGAGTTATTACTTAATCAAATTAAAGGAATACAGTTTTCTATAAAATTTTTAGCTAATAGATGTAATGAACAACAGAATAGCCTTGATAAAACGCGCAATATGGCTTATTACAGAAACACGTTAAAGTAAAATGACGATTTGATAAAAAGTATGCCAGTTATTAACCAAAAAAAAGATCAAAATTCCAAAGTTTTAGCCTTTAAACAGTTCGATCAACCAATGATCATCGCAAAAAACCATCTCAAAAAAGTTTTTTATTTCATCTCATTTTTTTATCAAATACACGCGTTTGCTCAAAAAATGCAGCAACCAAAAAAAATATAACAAATTTAGTTTAGCTTTTTTTCATGTTGTTGATAAAACTTTTTTTACAGCCAAAAAAATAACAACAAAAAAAGTTCCAAAATTTTTTTTTGGTTTCCTTTCATTTTATTTTTTTTTGTTGCCTCTGGCAAGGAGCGATAAAGGGGGACATAACATAACAACAACAAAAAAACACGCCGCAAAAAAAAGAGCAAAAAGCAACGCTTCTTTTTTTTTAGCTGCTGCTGAGACTACGGCTAGCAGCTTGGGGGCTTGAAATGACTTGGGAGTAGAAAGAAGGAAGAAGGGAAAGAAGGAGATGTTAAGATGTAAAAAAAAGAAAACAGAACAGAGACAACAGGAAAAAGGCTTTACTTGGTTTTGAATTTTTTTGAAGAAGAAGAAGGACGGGAAAAAGACAAAAGGAAAATGAGCTCACTTGCTTTTTCTTAAAAAAAGACCCCTTAAGCAAGCGCAATGAGAAATGAGTAAGAGTAACAAGCATGCAAAAAAATAAAGAAACAATTGCGTTTTTTTTTTCAAGAAAAAAATGCTTGGGTTAAAAACAAAGATGAAGTTAAATGATATTTGAACAAAAAAATATAGGAGACGACAAAAAAAATGTTGTTTCAAATAAAAAATTTTTTTTGTGAAAGCCAAGGTCGTTTTTCTTTTGCAGTTGAAGAAGTGGCCGAGGAAGGAAATAAAGAAAGAGAGAAGAAAAAATTAGAAGTAAAAAATGGAAACATGATGTGATCAAAATCAGCCACTAAAATAAAAAAAAAGTGAAAAGAAGGAATTGCGCACTGCTGCATTTTTTTTGGCTGAAAAGTTTTCTATCTCTCTACCCATTAACGGACGTTACAACTGCTCAAGGCAAAGCAAAGCAAAGCAAATTGAATATATATGTGTTTCAATCAACTGTTATACTTAATTTTAATGCAAAAACTACTTTTCACATTTGTTTTACATTAAATTTTACAAGCGTAAAAAACACCAAAGATAAAATTTTTTTTTTAAATTTTAGTATTTTACCCAGATCAGAATCACTCTCAGTTTTACGATTAAAAGATATAATCATTATAGTCAATCAATGATTACCAAAGGAACAGTTTGATCTTTTTAAGACGCCTTATATTATAATATTGCAGTTTTTAATTTAAAAAATTTATTTTTATTACTTTCGAAAATAATGAGCAAAATAAATTATTAACAGTTAAAAATTTTTTAACAAATAATTCAAAATAATATTAAAAAAGCATAGCTTTTACACCCAAAATTTAATAATTTGTTGAAAGTGACTTCAAAAAAGATTTTAATTAATTAGATTTGGCAACTCTTAACTTTTAATTTAAAAACCTAAAAAAAACTCCACAGTTTGAAGCTTTGAAAAAAACAAGAACAGTTATTGCACATAAAATTAAATAATTCTTGAAGGTAAATGTGTAAGCGTTAGTTAGCTAACATATGACAAAAACTATTGAACGACAAGGACGTACACAAAAAAATTTTCGAGCAAGGCACGCCTTTGATCTTTTGCCGCTTTTGGCACGCATCGGCAAAACAACAAAGAAATTTGTTAATTTTAGGGGGCACCGGTATTCTAATGCCTCCTCCTTTCTTGACAGCTTACACATAACAATCAAAAAATAATTTAGTGGACAACTGAAACAACAAAATGGTTTTAATTACTTTTTTTAAAAGGGCTAAATTCATTTAATCAGGTTTTTTTGAATCATTTAACAGTATTTATCACTGTGAAAGACTAGACACTAGAAAAAAAATTATGTAAATGGCATGGAATTAAGACGTTGATTATTTGCTGTAAATATTTTCTGTTTTTCAAATAAAGAAAACTATTAAAAATTCTGTATAAAAAAGTTACCAGCTCACAATTAACAATATATGCTTATTTTACAGTATTTTTTTTGCTTTCTGATTTATACAAAATTATTCTTAAAGGTAAAGCTTACATTATTATTATACTTAATTAAAAATGCTCCTACCAGTTTTCAACCGCTAAAATAAAAAATATTTAATTTAAATTTTTTCATCTACAATACTAACCAGTTAAATAATTCATACAAATTAAAATGGCACTTTACCACTCCAAAACTACTTAACTTCAAAAAAAAACAAACTTATTACAACAATCGAAAAAAAACTTTTTTTTTGTTCAAAAACCCAAAAACATCTTTCCAACACCTCCTACACTTTTTTTCATCTTGTCATTTTCAATCTTTCAACAATTTCATCAAAATTTTCTAAAACTTGAATTTTTTTTTTGCAGTTTAAAACATGTGAAAAAAAGTGAAAAATGATTGAAGAAGAAAGAACAAAGAAGAAGAGGAAGAAGATGGAGGTGACTGACTGATGGAACACAACAAGTTTCAGCAACAACAATAATAAAAAAAACAGCCGAAAATAAAGAATATATATAAAATTGAACATAAAAAAATAATAGTGGGCAAAAAAGTTTTGCCAAGGAAACCATTTGCATGTGGTTATAGCTATAACACATGCCAGAAAAAAAAACATAGAAAAAATAGGTGTTAAAAAAGTTGTTTGAAAAAAACAAAGATATAAAAAAGGGGGGTTACTGCTGGAGAAAAAAATGCGCAATACTACCAAAAATAAATAAATAAATGAAAGTTTCATGATGCGGACATAACACCTGAATGAAGGGAAAAAAGTGTTATGCAAATAAAAATATATTTTTTTTATGCATAAAAAAAAGGGTAACATATGATTTTTAAATGGCCACAGTTATGAAATAAGAAGAAGGAAAGGCAACTTTGCAGAAAAAAGACATTTCTGGGTGGAAAAAAAGAAACAAATAAAAAGCATTTGTTGCAACTCCATCACATATCGTTACGCAGTTATAAAAACATGAATCATGATGTTATTTTAAAATATTAGGTCAAGTAGTTACAGTTGAAAAAATTTCATCCTTTATCTACAGTAAAACTTTATCTAATTATGGCTGATAGTGTTTTTTTAAGAGCTTTATGGGTATCCAATATCCCAAAGACTGTTACAGTTTTGACTACCTCGTTCACTTTATTCGTTTAAATTTAGACAAAAACAATTTTACCCTAACCAAAAATAGTTAAAGTTTATTAATAATAAAATACATTAATATATTTTCAAATCACAGTTTTAAATTCTTTGAAATCAGTTATAACAGAAATTTTATTGTAAACTAAAAAATATCTGTGTAATCATTTTAACCAGTGTTCTGCTTTTGTGTTTTTTGCCTCTCGCGCCCCGCCCCGCGCCCCGACTATTTTTAAAAGCCGCCCCGCACCCCGCCCCGCGCCCCGGTTTTTTCGATCAATTATCATTTTTTGTCGATTTTTATAAGGAAAAATCGGGGCGACATCGAAAAATCTTGCATTTCGCCCCGATTTTTTCAAAAGTCGCCCCGCGCCCCGCACTTCGCCCCGCGCGGGGCGAGCCGGGGCGCCCCGGGGCGGGGTAAAAACGGGGCGAAGCAGAACACTGATTTTAACTTTTTTTATCAAGGTTCAGTTTCATAACTGTTATACCAGGTTCTTATCAGTTTTCATCATTTTTAATAAGAATTATTAAATACGACAATACCGTTGTAACTGTTGATGAACATGCAGTTTTAAGAATGCTTAAAAATATTTATTATCAAATTTTGTTGCAATGTCTTTTAACAAGGCCGCAATCTCCAAAAATGAATATAAAGCTCAGTTTTTAACCAGCAAACAAAAGAAATTTAATTTGAAATTGGATCTGATGATAGAAAAGATTTCAGTTTTTTGCCCTTTTTTTAAATTTTATAACAACACCTTAGTTAGATTTTTGTTTAGAATAAAGAATTTAATATCACAGTTTAAAAATTTTTAAAATAAATTAACAAATTTTTTTATTACAATGACACAGACATTGCAGCAGTTTAAATTTTTCAGAAAAAAGCGTTTAAATGTATAACATCATGTCCAGATAAAATCCATGTAACTAGTGTAATTTGCTTTTAATCAATTTTTAAGGATTCACATCCCCATCAGGGCCACAACTTGAAGAGGGCAAAAGGGGGAATTTCCCCCTCCTGAAATACTAACTAGATACTAGATAAAATGTAATTTTTGAAGGGTTTTCCCCCTCCTTTTCCCTCCCTCAAATATCACCAAGCTGCGGTACTAACTCCCATGACTATGCAGTTTAAAAATGTTAAAACAAGTCTCTTGCGTTTAAAAATACAGTCATAAAATTAAGGTTTAAAATACCAAAAAAAGACGTGGAATCAGATTTAATAGCAATAGTGCTGTTCAGTTAAAAATCTAAAATATGTAAATACTTTAAACAAATGATTAATAAGCTGTTTTATACGTATGCAAATGGACACTGGTACAATTGCAAATAAAACTCCACACAAAAAAAGGTTAAACAAAATGGATAAAAACAAGTCCACAAAGAAAATTTAAAAGGAACCAGTAAAATTCACTTTTTATCCGGTTTTTAAATAATAATAATCGCATTTTTTCATTCACTTTTTTTATCCATTTAAATTTTTCAAATGTTTTAGAGAATCAAAAAAAAAGACGCAGAAGCCGATCATCTCCTTTTTTTCTCTTTTTCACACTTCTATTGTTCACTATCGTATTTTTCACGCCAGCAGCCGACATATGAAAAAAGAATGTTTTCGCATCGAGAAAAATTCCTTTATTTTCTTCAACGTTAAAAATTTCTGGATAAATCCGATTTTTCTAGATTTCAGCAACGGCTGGACCGATTTTGATGTTTTAAAAAGCAGTATCCTTATTTTAAATAATTAAGATAGAAAAAAAGTATTAAAACTCTGGAGAAAAAAATTTTAAAAAAATGACAAATTTTTCTCGATTGGAAAATCTTTCCTTTATACATGTTGCTTGCTGGCGTCGAATGAAAGGAAAATAAACGATAGTGTGTTGTCTTTTTTAACCTTTTTTTGAAAGAATGAGATTTTGAATAGTTTGATTTCCTTTTTTAGTGACCATATTTTATTGCAGAAAGTTCTACAAAATTTTATTTAAAAAAAAGTTGAACATGAAACTTGCAAGATGGTGAAATTCCAGTTAAATTAAAGCAAATAAATTGCTGAATTTCAGCAAATAAAAGTTTATACACAAAGTTAGTGAAGTATTCTGCACAGACGAACTCTTCCACAGACTTACAGCGAGGATTATAGGCAAACAGTCTTCCAAAGACTTTATCGCTGTTGGAAGACTGCGGAAGAGTTCGTATGTTTATGTCTCTAATTAAAAAACCCTAAAAAAATTAAGTTAAAAATTATTAAATTAAATAGCCCTCTATTCTCTGTGTCCACCTTCTGGTTCTGTTTTTTTGTGAAAAAATGTATTTTAAAAAGCTGGAGCATCAGAAATTCTAGATATTAAATTTCTGCAAAATGAAAAGTCTAAGGAAGGCAACAATTTTGTTGTCGCATCTTCCCGAAACCTCTAGATCTGAAGCAGTGGAAGAATACAGTTTAAAATTAGTTTATTTAATAATTCTATTGTCCTTTCTTAGTGTCGATATTTTGTAGTAAAAATTATTACAAGAGGGTGAAGTTCCAGTTAAATAAAAACTATAATAAAATTGCTAAATTTCAGCAAATAAAATTATTTTATGCGCGCCTTTTATTGTTGACATTTTTATGTTTCCAATTAAAAACCCAAAAAACCGCCACCAAAAAAAATTCAGTTTTAGAAAATAAGTTATCTTTTTGGTGTCAATGTTTTTGTAGCAAAAGCGTTTATTTTAAAAAACTTGAACGAGAAACTGCAAAATTCCAATAAAGCAAAGACTAATAAAATTGCTAAATTAAAGCAAATAAAAATTCTATAAGGGTAGTGATTTATTGTTGACATTTTTATGGCCCCTAATTAAAAAACCCCCAAAAATCTTAAGACTCTAAACCGCCTTCGAAAAAAAGAATACAGTTTAAAATTAGTTTTAAAAAAAGAGAGATTGCATCTTTCTTTTTCAAGACAGTCGGTTTAATTAAAGAGATGCGCTTCAGCAGAAAAGAAAAGAGCAAAGAAAAACACTTGAAAATCCTTGAAAAACGAAGAAATGTAATAAATTTTGAAGTTGAAGATATGAGTTAAGTACAAGAAATACTTAAGTGGACTGAAGAAGGGTATTTCACAGTTGAGGATTAAGAAGAGAAGATATGCAAGTAATATAAAGCGGATATATGAAGTGGCTTGTAAGATACATGCAGATACAGTAACTAAAGGAAAAATTGAAAGTTGTAATGAAACGCAAGCAAGAAAGACAAAAAAAATCTCCACCTTCTTTCAAACAATTTTTTGCAATTTCATGATGAAACAAGATTGTTGTTTAAAATTTGAAAATTACAGTAGTTGATCGAAAAAAAACGATAGAACCCAAAAACAATGCTAAAGAATTTTTGATTTTAATAAGTATTAAATCCCAAAGACATCAACATTTTTTCATTATTTCGTCTTTAACACATGGCAAAATTTCAATGCAGTTTTTAACAAATCAAAAAAAAATAAAGATAGATTATTAAATCATAAAATATAGCAATTATTACATCCATCTTTAGCATATTCATCACCTTAAGTGAATGAAAGAGACAACAGCAACTCATCAAAATGACGAATACGTCAATTAAAAAGGGAGCAAATGAATCAGTTAAATATCAAAACTCTCCAATTATAAGCTATTATCAGTTTTTTAAAAACGCGAAAACAAAAGGAATACAGTTTTAAAAAAATCTATTAAATTTTATTGACCCCCAGGATCCATAAAAACCTTTTAAAAGCTAAAAAGCATATGCAATGGTTCAAGTGAAAGAGACAGCAGCAACTCATCAAAATGATATGTACGTCAATTAAAAAAAGGCAGTAAGAATGGCAGAAAAATCAGTAAAATAGTTCTCAATTATGAGCAGCTTTTATATAGCTTTTTCATATATGCTCTCCCAAACTAAAGAACAGTTAAAAATCTATTAAAATTTATTAACCTCATGATGATCCATAAAAAACTTTAAAAACTAATAAAAAAACAGAAGAAGTTCAAGACAATAAAGCAAATTTTAAAGCAGCAGAACAGCTGGCACAAAAGATTAACTTTTTTGATAATAACAATGATAGCAAAAAAAAATGTTCAGTTTAAAAGATGACTAAAAAGCCACAAAAAATAGAAAAAGAAAAACATCAACGTTAATATCGTCATCGAAGATTTTTTTGGTTGATCAAAAAAGTTAAGAAATATCAACAACCATTTTTTAGAAATTTGGAGACAAATGAATCATAAAAAATGAGAGATATGTAATTCTAGCTGCTACTAGATAATCAAAATTATGAAACAAATTTAAGCTAAAAAAATTTTGAACCGGAAGCCACTCACTAAAAAAGTAGCGGCAGTGTTTTTCAGCAATGAATCATCATCCATCTTTTTCTTTCTTTGCAATTCATGCCAAAAAAGAAAATTGACACAAATTGCTGCTTTTAAGTGGGTACTCAATTTATTTAAAACAAATATTTCGAAACCTTTTATTTATTTATGTAATGAAAAAGCCGACATTTTGAAATAACAATTTTAAAAAAAGAAACAAGAAAGTGCCAGAAGAAGAAAAGAAAGTGCCATTTTTTAAAAAGAATTTTCAAGGTCAAAAAAATGCCATCAGTAAGGTTATAAAAACGAAGAATGCACAAAAAAAGAGAGCGATAAAAATAAATCAGTCAAATGTTTCTTTGATATACACCCCGATCCAAAATAAAAAATACATTCTTTCCATTTCTCTTTCCTACACACATCTGGTGTGATTGGTTTTGACAAGGACGAGAAAAGAAAAAAGAGAGTACCGCCGCCGGAGAAAAAGAGCAAAAAGGTGAGAAATGAATAATTTGCATAAAAAGAGAACAGCGGTCAAAATCAAAAAAAGAAAGAGATGATGGCATTTAATTAAAGAAAATGTGTAAAAACAACGAAGAAATTAGCTAAATGTGTTACACTTTCATGCACAAAAACTACAGTATCCCAAAAAATCGTACGTATGCTGCATAAAATACAAAATGTTGCAATAACAAGTTTTATTTATAATAATAACAACATGAATCACATATGTGATTACATAAATCAACAACATGGATCACAGATCAACATGTAAACAAACAAAACAAAAAAGTAATTTGGATTTACCAATCATCGGCATCAGATGCAGCAGCAGGAGCAGCAACAGAAGAAGAAGCGGCAGCAGCAGGTGTAGCAAGTGGAACAAAGTTAGAAGAACCAACTTGAGGAGTAAAACTTGTAAATCCTCCACCACCACCATTACCAACATTTCCTTCAAGAGCAGATTGCAATTTTTCTGGAACTTCTTCGCCATTTTCTTTCATCATATCAGCAATTTCACCCAATAATGGTTCACCACCTGAAATATAACATAATTATAATCTGCAGTTAAGTCCAAAATATTACCTTCAATAAAGGTTGTTGCATATCCTTGGGCAATACGACCAGTTCGGCCAATTCGATGAACATATGTAATAGCATCTTGAGGAAGTTCATAATTGATAACCTATAAACAAATATATAAAGCTTAAATATAATATTACAGTAGCACTCACATGATCAAGTTGCTTAACATCAATACCACGTGCGCAAACATCTGTAGCACAAAGAACAGAAACTTTATGAGCCCGGAAATCTGCGAGTGCTGCTTCACGAAGATGTTGACCACGATCACCATTGATAGATGTAGCAGGTATACCTTGTTGGGAGAGATATAATGCAGCCATATCACTCATTCGTTTGGTATTAACAAAAAGCAATGTCCGACGAATCTTATCAGTACCACCTGCTTTTTCTGCTTCAGCTTTCAAAATTTCTGCCAAAGTATCAAGCTTCTTTTGTCGTTCAACAACAACAAAATCTTGCTTAATACGCTTATTTGGATTATTCCGTTCATTTGTAATAAAGACAGCTTCAGGTTTCAAGAGTTGATCAGCAACATATTTAACTTCTGCTGGGAAAGTTGCGGAGAAGAGCAAAGTTTGGCGCTTGTTCTTCTAAAAAATCAATAACTGTAATACCACAATTTAATGGCAAATAAACTTACATCAGGAAAGCCAGGAGTATTAACAATATCCATGATATCAACAGAGAAGCTTTGATCAAGCAACCGATCAGCTTCATCCAATACAAGAAATTTAAGCTTCTTAACTTGAACTTCAGCGCTGGTAACGAACTGCTTTAAACGGCCAGGAGTTGCAACAAGAATATCACAGCCAGCACGAATTTCTTGATGATTTCGACCAATATTGTATTGTCCATATGCCTTGGCAACGCTAATACCAGTATCTAAAAAAAGAAAATTTAGAAAAAGTACTGTAGCAGATAAACAAAAACATACCAGCGGCAAATTTTTCAGCTTGTTCATAAACTTGTAAAACAAGTTCTCGAGTAGGTCCAATAATAATAGCATATGGACAGGCAAGTTCAGATTCAAAGCGGCCTTCTCCAGTGGCTTTCTTTGCTTTCATACAGGCATCAAGGATAGGAATAACAAAAGCCTAAAAAAAGTGAAAGAATTAATACAAGCAAAAATTTAATGATAAACTTACAGCTGTTTTTCCAGAGCCTGTTTCAGCTTGACTTTTAACATCAAAATTATCAAGCACAAAAGGAATAGTGGCACTTTGAATCTTACGTGGACGAATATATTTTGAACGTTCTTTAATATTAGTAAGCAATTGAGGTTCTAATTCAGCCTCTTCCCAGTTGCTGAAAAAAGCAGTAATTAATTGTGATTACAGTTATAACAGAATAAAAACTTACGACATCTTCATCATGTCATCAGTAAAGTTCAAAATCTTAATGTCTTCATCATGATCAACGACATCGGCATAATCGGTAGCAGCAGATTGATCTTCAGCATAGAGATCATCGACCTTACGAGCTTGTGGAACAAAATTCATTGGAGCACGTTCAGGTTCAGTTGCTTCACCATCAATTGGAGCATTTCGTTCACGTTGTTCACCAGTGTTACCACCTTCAGCATCACGATCTAAAAATCAGAAGATTAAAATATTGATTAAAAGATAAAAGAAACGAACCACGATTACCATATCCACCTCTTCCACCACGATAAGATGATTGGAATCCATTGCCTTCTTGGTTTTCATCATTGTTGCCGCCAAAGTTTCCACGACCACCACCATAGTTACCACGTCCACCACGAGAAGCAAATCCACCACCATTATCTTGATTTTCACCAGTTTGACCATAATTACCACGGCCTCGACCAGCTCCAAATCCACCACGAGATGAGCCGTCTTGTGCATCAGAAATGTCATTACCAAATCCTCCTCTGCCACCACCACGGCCTCCACCATTATTGAATCCGCCTCTTCCACCACCTCGTCCAAATCCAGCATTTTCTTGATTATCGCCGCCTTCAGAATTTTGGCCAAAGTTACCACGTCCACCACCACGACCAGAGCTAAAGTTGCCTCCACGATTTGAACCAAATGCAGAAGAACCTTGATTGTCATCTCCAGTAGAATTTGTACCAAAATTACCGCCTCCTCGACCACCACCATATGATCCACCTCCACCACGTGAAGAACCAAATGCATTGGAGTCATCTTGATTATTATCACCAAATGTAGATGAACCACCACGGCCGCCACCTCGACCAGAACCAAAATTACCACGAGAAGAACCAAATGCGCCTCCTTCTCCGGAACCAAAATTGCTTCCACCTCCTCTTCCACCACCACGACCAAAGGTAGAAGAAGTGCCATCTTGATTGTTATCACCAAAAGTAGATGATCCACCACGGCCGCCACCTCGACCAGTTCCAAAGTTTCCACCTCCACGTGAAGAAGCACCAAATGAAGCATTATCACCAGTAGCATTAAATCCACCTCTTCCACCACGAGTAGATGATGAAAATCCACTATTATTTTCTTGATTATCATCAGCATTATTAGATGTAGATGCTGCACCATCAAATCCACTACTACCACGAGTAGATGATGAACCACCTCTTGAAAAAGCACCTCGTCCGAAGTTAGACATATTGTTACAGTATTACGTTTATGAAAGTTTATTAAAGTAAACTAAACTAAAAAAAGATAATTGTTATTAAATAGATTACACGCAAAATCTGATAAGCAATAATAAATAATCGGAGCAAAAGTATAAACATTAAATTTAAAAAAAATAAGCTAAAAAATAAGAAAAAAAACGAAAGCAGCAAAACAAAATTAGTCGAAAAAATGAGAGAGAGAAAATGATGAAGATTTTTTGTAAATGTTTTTTGAGGCTCTGCAATGATGAACAGCAAAGAGAGAGAAGGTAGGTGTGAAACAGTATGCTCTTATTTTTCGTGTTAAAACCAAACTCTAATACAAATGTTGTTTTTTTTTCGTGAACTTCTTTTTTTAAATCGATTCAAAAAAAGAAAAACTAAACATTAAAAATGTTAGAAAGATATATAAAATGTTTACAAGCAAGAGTTTATAAGAGGTAATACATAAGCGTAGCAAAGATATAGATAGGTAGCATTAATTTAAAAAAAATCAGAAGAAAAAAGTACAAAAGAAAAAAAGAAAGCAAAAAAGTTAATCGAAAAATTGAAGAAAGATTTTGTAAATGTTTTTTGAGGTTAAAAGAGGAACAACAGATAGAGAGAGAAATGGGTGTGACACAGTATGCTTATAATTTCGTGTTAAAACTTAACTTCAATTCAAATGTTTTTTCTGTCGTGAACTGATCTTCTTTTTTGTCCTCCATAAAAAAATGTTGTAAATCTTTTTTCCCATGTTTTAGACATAGGCTGTAGCACTACTTTATCAGGCTTTGAAGAGCTATGATACAAAAATAATAAAAATCAGAAGCAAAAAATAAATAATAATCGAAAAAATTGGAGAGAGAGAAAAAAAAGAGATGAAGAAATATTTTTTGTAAATGTTTTTTGAGGATGCAAAGAGGAACAATAGAGAGAAGGTGGGTGAAACAGTATGCTCTTAATTTCGTGTTAAAACCTAACTCCAATTCAAATGTGTTTTCTGTCGTGAACTGATCTTCTTTTTGTTCTCAATCAAAATTTTCAACAAAAAAAGAAAAACTGAACGTTAAAAATGTTATAACGATGTGACTTATAAAATAACAATATGTAATAAATAAGCAGATAATGTTTAAATCAGTATAATCTCGTGGAAGAAAAAAATGGTTGTTATTTGAAAAATGAGTTAATAGCTTATAAACATATCGACTTTCATCAACAGCAATGAAAAAAACGTCACAAAAGGATAATGTAGTGACAGCAGAAATGTTCAAAATTTACTAAACAGATAGTGATAAGAATAAATACCGTAGTTTTTAATATCAAAAAGTAAAAAGCTTAACTATATTAGTTCTTTATCAACTGCCTCTTTATAGAAAAGGAAGAAGATTCTACAAATATCACATAATAAAAATCTAACAAGCTTTAAGGATGACTGTAAAGTAAATAAAACAGCAAGACAAATAGTAATCTTCAATTTAAATAAGATTTTTGTGATTTACCATTTCAATAAGAGGTAGAGGAAGCATGCTTCTTAATCTCATTATTTTTGTGATGGTGACAATAATTCTGCAAAATTTCAATCGTAGAGTACTGTACCCGGTGCTAACAATCATGGAAAAGTAATAAGTAAAAACTTTATTTTTAAACTTTTCTTTACAAAAAATATAACTTTCAAATATCACAGTATTTAAATATTAATGGAAAACACAAAAATTATAATTAATCCCCTTTAGCACCACCAAGTTTTAGAGCCCCTAATCCTTTTCCAGCTTTCTTTGCAGCAAGTTCTTTCTTTCGTTGTTCATTCTTGGCTGCAATTTCTGCTCGACGATCACGTTGTGTCGGTGCTGGTTTATCTAAAACTAAGTTTATTAAATATTTTCAAGCATATATACAGTAACCTTCTATAGCACCCCAACTACCATTATCATCCCATCCTCCAGCAGCAGCAGCAGAATTATTCACATCACCACTAACATCAAAATCTGCATCCCATCCACTACTAGATATTTGTTCGACTTTAGATGCTCGAGATGGTGTTGAACCTCGAGATTCATGTGGAGATTGAATTCCACCACCAAGCATTGCTTCCAAATCGTCATCCATTGTACCTATAAAAATATATTATATTAATCTTTCATGGATAATACATTGTACACTCTGTAGTTTAAAAATGTGCTTACTTTTAGCAGTTGCTTTCAGCTTTAAAGTTCCACTTCCTTTAGTTTTTGATGCTATTATCGGTTTTTTAGTAGCTGCTGCTGCTGTAGTTTTTGGTTTAGGCTTTTCCCAATCTGTTGACCAATCATCTGGATCTGCTTCTTTCTCATCAATATCCCAACCTGCTGATGGAGTTTTAGGTGGTGGTGATTTTTCCATTGATTTTGCTCGAGTTGTCCATGATTCTACTGTTGCTGTTGTATTGGGTTGAGAATTATTCCAGGCAGCATCTGCGTCTTCAAACTCTTCCCCTTCTTCTTCATCATCATTCATATCACCCCATCCATCAGCAATAGATTTTTGAGTTGTTGTAGATTCTGATTTTTTAGCTGTTGTTGTTTCTTCTGTCTTTGCTTCTGTTGTCTTTGATGATGGAGCTCCAGTTCCAGCAGCAGCATTTTCTTCATTAACAGGTGGAGTAGTTGATTTATAAAATTTCCCTGATATTGCTTTAATTGCCCATCCAGCCCATTGTGGAACTTTTTCACTACTCAACAGACCACTTCGACCACCTGCATTTACTTGTGCTTCTAGCTCTGGAATAATTGCTGGATTTTCTGATGCTTTTTCAAGTTTCTCCAAAAATCCTTTCAACGCTTTAAAACCTTGATCACGAACTTGCTTTTCTGGATCTATTGTTAGCAGAGATAGTGCAGGTAAAATCTTTGTTGCCACTTCATTCAACGTATAAAATTGCTGTGTTGCCCCAAGTGCTAGAACACCCGACATTCGAGCAGGTGGAAATGGATCTTTAAGTGCACGAGAAAATGCAGATATTAAAATTTTTTGTCGTTGTGATGGATCAATATAACAACCAATTTTCCCTAAGCAAATTGTTGTATTTGTACGAATTCCAGGTTGATCATCACCACCTTGTAGACGTGCAAGATATTTCATTAAATCAACATTGAGATTATTGTAATTAAGTTTTTCAGCTAGCAGCACCATTGCTTTTACAGTTGATTCACGAACAGCTGGATTTGTGTCAAGAAAGCCAGTGACGAGATTTCTGAAATATATAAGAAGAATAAATATGCTATGTAACAATAATATCACGTTGAATGAAAATGCTATTTCGGTGTTTAAATGCTTGGATTTTTGGTACTATTTAAGCTTAAATTTAAGCTATATAACTGGGGGTTGTTGATGTATGTATATTCCAGATAAATGCATCAGATAATATGATACTATAATATTAAAGTCGTGATGGATACTGAAGATGTCAAACAGAACGCTGTCGAATAATACTTGAACTTCAAATAAAAGTGTATGTTTTTAAACATTTAAGATAATGCTTTCTCTCTTTTATCTACAGTAGACACCGTCTTCTTATAGATTATAATGTCATCTGAAACGCTACATACATCAATTATACTCAAGGGTATGTATCTAGCAGTACCAATTCAACACCAACAAGAAATTTTAGTTACATTGAATAAAAATTATTACATCATACAACTGTAAAAGCAATTGCAAAAAAACTTACGCATAAATTTTATCATTTAATACTTGTGGCTTTAAATGTGGTGCAAATTCTTCAATTTTTTCAAGCAATTTAACACGCGTTGTTCGATCTGGTGATGAAAAAAGTTTTACCAAACATGGAACAATTCGATGTTGATATTCTTCTTCATCTAACAGTCTACCAAGTTTAACCATTGGAATAAGAATATGCGAACCCGCATCACCATATTCGTATGTCTAAAACATAAGGATTACTGTAATCAACATTTTTAAAAAACTAAAATGGTTAGTGCGATTCCTTTTTTGAAAATCAAAACCTTATCAGGTTACTGTAGCTCCCCTATCCTTCTGCTTACATGAATAAGTTTCGGCAAAATTTTATTCTTTGCTATATCATCAGGAAACATATCAAGATTATCTTTAAGTTGCATAAAGAATGCTTGCTTTTCTGTTGGTTCACGTAATTGAAATTCTTCCAAAAATAGCAAAGTATCAACAAATTTATTTTTCATAAATCCACCAACTGCTCGACATTCCGTTAATAAATCTGCCGCAGCCATAATCTGTCCTTTTGAATCTAATTTTTTGTATAGCGTATGTAGGCGTTTTGGTACACGGCCAATCTCTCGTGAATCTGATACACTTTCATTGAATCCATTAAAAATTTGCCATATAACTGTTGCAAGATCATTGAAATCTTTTTTTGCGGATCTGAAATGTGAGCTTTTAAGTAATATAGAAGATATAAGGATAAACAAACTTGAATGATTCAGTTTGATGAAAAGCACCTAGTTTCCAATCACCAGATGCTGTAACATAAATAGCTTCTCGAAGTGAACCTTGTGTAATTTTTACTTCATTATGTAAGAATTTTAATCCATTCTAAAAAGAAATAAATTAGTAAAGTGATTGAAAGTTTAGTTTTCAATGTCAAAATGCTTGACTTTTAAGGCTATTGAGGCATGAATAAACAAAAATTTTGAAAAGTTCATCCTTAGAATTTGCTGTAAATTTTCCCCATAGTTACTCTACAATATCAGCAATAATTGTTTTATTTATACGTATTTGACGTTTTGTCTACTCATAATGCGTCCAAAATAAACAAAAAAAAACAGCACAACAGAACACTTTTGATAATGTTTTTATATATTTCTTATTCCTTTTGTCTTTCAGGAATTGTACGATACAAAAGTATGTCATTAATAGAGGTTTTAAAAAATTTAGATTAAAAAACGGGGATAGCATTCCCTATATAAGCTATAATAATTAGAACTGCTGGTGTATGTATTCTCTATAGAAATGGTTCAGAAGAAACTATAACAAGCTGTAGGTAGAAGTTTATTAAAAAACTATAAAAATATAAATTTTTTTAGAAACTGGAGTTTTGTTCAAGAACGATTTAACACACTCCTCATTTGTATAACTTGAATAACATCGAAATTTTAATAAAAACAGCAAAACGAATTCACTATTGATGTTTTTTTCTATATATTTGTTTAGGGATAGTTAAGGACAAAATAGAAGCTCATAAATCTGTATATTATGTGTTTCGGAGCAGTTTGGCATTGCCTAATAAGTATGGTTTACATTTATACTCAAAATATAGCATTTAAGTAAGCTTTGAAAGTTCAAAGAAAATTCTGTCGTTCATCTATGTACAATATCCTTCGTGACTTCAACATACATTGATAAATTTCATTGGTATAGCTTAAGAAGTACTAAAGATCTAAACATTAACACCAGGAAACAGACATTCTAACAACCGTGATAAGTTGTTATAAGAATTACAGTATATTAGTGTTAAAGTAAAATGCTATCAACAATGGAAAGAGTTGTTGTGATTTTAAAATTTTTAATATGTTTGAAACGTTATTTGTAAAGTTAAAACAACGCTTATCGTGTACTGCTTTACAAGTATCTTCAAGCTGCTGACAAAACCCACAATAAACGGTAGCAGCAGCTAACACTTTGCGATCCTGACTTATAGTTAACGAATATTTAAACAAAGTATGGGAGCCTAATTCCAACCTAACATTAAAATATCTTCCATATAAGAATGCTTACCAATATCTGCAACAGCCCCCATGATACAACAAGTTCTTTTTGAGCTGGAGTTAACTTTGTATCTTCAAAATATACACTTAACGGTTTACATGGTTCTGTAAGCAAATAAAAAGTATCTTGAATTTCAAGTGAATCATAAAATGTTATAATATTTGGATGTCGTAAAGTTTTTAGCTTTTGTGCTTGTGTTCGTAGTTGCATATTTGAAGATGTCCAAAAACATGTTGCTTTTTCATTTGGTTCAGCCTGAAACAATTGTTATTAATGGACACTGTACACAGATACTGTAGCTTATCGTATATACTGTAATAGTTAACCCCTACAGTTGCAATAAAGTATTACCTTTTTAAAACTATTCCCTAAATAAATTCCATTTCGTTGATAGAATGAATCAGCTGGTAATTCATATCCAAAATTTGCTCGTGGATCACGTGAAAATAGTGATGATAACATTTCAACAATACTTGTAAAGGAGTCTTTATAGATGAAGTTTAATTAATTTTACAAAAGTTTAGAATAAATAAATGAATGGTTAAAGTTGTATTAATGGCAGTGTGTTTATTTTAAAACTTGGTTGAAAAAAAAATTTATTCAATGTAAAAATTTATGAGCTGGATATTGTTTGCAGAATTGAACATTTTGCCAATGCATCGTAATCTTTAAATTTTTTTATTGGTGAAAAACTGAAATCAATCGCTTATTGTGTTGATTCATAAATTTGTTGTCAAATTGAATTTAAAATAATTAATTAATTCAAATGGATGCTAAAAAATTTTAAGTATTATTAACTGTGATAATCTGATCAAGCTACAGCAACATTTTTTTCGTACTAGATTGTAACTGATTTTCATTGTTTAGCTGCTAGCTTTAGCATTAACATAGATTGTCTTTTTAACTGATGTTTCAACCATTTAAGAAGCATTTTGCTTATTTAAGAACTGTTGAATATTATATCTGAGATTTTTAAAAAACTGATTTAAGCTTGTCCACATTGCTTATATGAATCATAAAAACTTTAAACTATTAATTATTAAAAATAAACATCTGCTGGATATACTGTAGCAACATTTATCACTGAATAATAAAAAACTGTCTTTATCTCCAAACTTTGTAGATCTCAATTTGTGATTTTTTTACTTTTAGTGAAGTTTTTCTTTAGTTCAACTTGTAATCTTTTAATGCTCAACTCATATAACTGCATGTAAACGTAAGCGTTGGTAGATTATGAAAATATTTTTAAGAGTGTTTAATAAACTGATTCTGTTATTAAAGATTTAATTTTTTTACAATATTGTAAAAATAGAATACACTACAAAAAACTGTAGCAATGAAATTAATGCCTTAACAAAACTGATGTTGAACAAGTCTTGGGTTAATTTTGTTAACTGAAACATTAAACATTTTATTGAAACTTTTAGTGTCTGTTTAAAATACGGCTGAAAGGGAGAGTAGCAGCATCTGCGTTTACAAACGATCAATAACTGAAGAGAAAAGTATTGTTTGTAATAAAAGTTTTTCTCAAGTTCAATTTGGAATTTTTTTATGCTAAAATTATAAGCACCTAAAAAGTTTAAAAACTTAAATTTTGGTAGATTTTGAAAATATATAAATAACCTGGCTGATAACTGTAAAATAAAAAGTTACGAAAAATTGTTGCAATGCATACGGTGCCATAATAAAACTGATGTGAAACCTTTACTTGTATTAGTATAAATTGCTTTATTAACTAAAATATTAGATATTTCGCAGACATTTTTATGTTTCTTCATCAATATTTATAAACTGATTTTTACATTTGTGGTTTTTAAAAACTGCATCAGTCTCACTTCTGATTTCTTAATTTTTTGTTCATTAAAATTAAAAAAATGATTGTTCAGATAAATTTTAAAAACTGAAAGCTAGAAATAAAACTTAAATTAACTGGTACAGTTTCTCCTCGATATTAGTTGTTTTAACTGCCATCCATTTTTGAAATTTTAAAAATTAGTTTTTATTTATTTACAACACCTGCTTTTACTGTCATGATAATATTAACAATTAATAACAAGAAAAACTGGAGAAGGAAATGCCCGCATAAAATTAAAATTTACAAAGAAAAAAATGCAAACACGTATTTTAAATATTATTTTTTTGCAAGAATATGCATAATTAACCGGGAAAAAAAGATATATATTAATTAAATTTGAGCATAAAATTATTACTACTGTAACTATATTATCATACTGTACGTATCTCGGAATGTGGCTGCTGTATTCTTTGTGGAGATGATGCTTGTGGTACGGTAGAGGGATAATAAAATGGTGAAATGGAATGTGAAGAAGGTGAACCATGTCGACAACTGTCTTCATATGTTGGAGCTGGTGGTTCACACGGGGTTGAAACTAGTGTGCTAAGAGTTGTGGTGGAACATGGAGCAGGCATTTGTATTGCAATTTCATATGGTGGTGGTGGATGACATACAGTTGGGGAAGTTGGCCATCCCAAGAGATCACTAACAGATAGCCTTCTGCGAGGAGATGAGCTTTGAGATCCTGCAATTAGTAAATATTAAAGTTTACGTAAATTTTTTAAAATTGGTGTAATTTTATTTAAACTGATAATAACGTGGATTTTTGAAATAAACATTTTTGGCCCAAAATGTTTAAAATTAATTAGAATTCATGGAAAATAATTTAAAACTGGAGAAAATATGGAAAACCCCGCTAAAATTAGACAATAAACTGGCTTGGAAAAAATTGCATGGTACTTTTCGGCTGCAAATTTCGACCTGAAAAAAATTTACTAAAATCTTTGAATAGTCTTTATTGCATTAACTGCGCAGCGTACAATAAAACTGCAATGCCTTCAAGATATGCTTTTGAATTTCGATGTCGAAAATATAGATTTTAAAAAGTTTGATAGAATCGCTATTGCTTTGTTTAACTGTAATGAAAGCGGATAAAATATTACAAAAGCAGAGGTATTTGTTGATAACAAATGCTGAAGTGAAATTAAAATTTGTGGGAAGAAGTTAAAAACTGATTAATTTAAAACGCCTTTTTGTAAAAATGTTGTTTAAACTGATATAACAAATGTAGAGACGTGCAGGGAACACTTTTTTCTTTCTTCTCTTTGACATTTTTTTTCGGACATTTTTTTGTTGCTGCTACCGTAATACTAATTTTGCGAGACTTTTTTTTTCAAAACCTACTAGAAGTAATTTTTTATGCTGATTCCAAATATGCCATTTTTGAAAAAGTTTTCTCCGGCACAAAGTGGCGAAAACGGCATTTTTTTGTGTTTTTTGAGGAAAAAACCTTTTGTTAAGCGAGATTAAGTTACAAGATTAGTATCATCAGAAAGCTTGAAAAAAACTACGTCGAATAAAAAAAAATTTTATGTGCGGTTCGAACATATTTTTTTTGATTAAAGAAATATCTGATCTTCAAAATCTGGGCAATTACCCCACTCATCCCAGGTACTTTGACGTAGTTGTGGGGCAGAAACGCCTAAATTAGGTAGGCTAGAGCCTGGGGATAATTAATTATTAAAAAAATGACAAAAAAGTATTTTTTTGTTTAAAAAATTAAGTAAAATAAACGTTGAAAAAACCTCAAAGAAAAAAAGGAAAGAAAAAATTTGCTGCAAAGAAATGCGTTTGTTGACCCGTCGCGAAAATATTTATGAAGAAAAAGTGTTCCCTCTCATCTTTCTTGTCCGAAAAAAAATTGCTTTTAAGATAATTTCTTTATTAAATATCTTTTTTATTGATACTATTACTTTTATTTTTTTTATTAATTATTATTCACAAAAAAAGTCTGCATTTAATGATACCAAACTCATAGCGATAACATTAACTTTAAAAAACCGTGCACGTCCCTAAACAAATGGCACAAAATTTACAACTTTTTCTCTTGGGTAAATTTTTGAGATTGAAAATATTTGTTAAAATTTTAAAACAGATTTTAGATAGGCCTTTAAATACGGCAAAATAAATCAATTCACGATAAAAATTAACCTCAAATTTCAACAATGAAAAAGTCAATAACATTTTAAAAAAACTGCTTCGCATTCGTGAATTTTTTTGATAGCAATATTTTGATGTAAAAGTGAGTTCAAAAAAGTTCAAAATTATAATTTTAAATTTTTTAATACTGGCATCAAAGGTTGATTTGCTTTTTCTAACAGAATTTGTGACGAAGGTGAACCATGTCGATTAACTGGATCTGGTAATAGTATGAAAAACAGAATTTGTAAAAAATGTTTTAAAACTGCTATGTTTCAACACGTGTTGTCGCTCATAATGTTACAGTAGAAAGTGACAATAAACTATGGGACAAAGAACTATAAACATCTTCTGTCTGCAAATGTCAAAGAAAACTTTGGCGAAATCGTAAACTGAAGCCGCACATTGTGTTAGGCAATGTAAAACTGGATAACATCTAAATCATTTTTTGATCTCAAATGTCAATATTGAAAATGTTGTTAAAAGTTTGAAAAATGTTGTTAAAAGTTTGAAACTGCTTTTCTGTTAGTAGCTATAGCTATATGTATCTTATTGTAAAACTAATGTAAAAAAGTTTCATATAATTTTTTTTATTTAATTTTTTAAATACGTTTTTTAACTGGTTTTGCTGAACTATGGATAATTTAATATTTTAAACTGCAGTTTTTTAACCATCGATAGAAAACTTACGATGTCTTGAATCTGCTCGTTGTGAATACAGCCGACAACCAAATGTCAACAAAAATACTGCAAAAAATACTCCTATTGTTATTCCCGCTGCTAGTCCGGAAGTTATGGAAACGTGTTCTAAAAAAAATTAATTAATTAACTGTTTCTTGTAATCGTATAAACTTACTATCTTGCATATCATGTGCATAATATTTATCCCATGATATTGGTTTATAACTTTGATATGGCCACATTATTGCAGATGTTGATGTTTTATTCTTTGAAAATGAATTGATTAAATTTTCTGCAAAATTGTTATTGCTTGTAGAGCCGTCAACAATATGCAAATTTTCTTCTTCTGATGATTTGAAGAATGTATGTTGTTTTGGTGGATTTAATGGTAGTAAAGATTCATCAATTAAATTATTAGAAGATGGTTGCCATTTTTGATTTAGTAGAAATTGAAGGGATGCAGAGGAAGAGGATGATGAAGGTGTTGAAGGGGAAGGATGTGATGATGGATTGGGATTTGGGTTGGTGGTAGATTTGAAAACTGAAAATTGATAATACGGTAAAATATGGCAATAATTATTAGAGAAGATACACTGTAATAGGTTAGTTTAACATTAACTGTGCATTTATAGCAGTTATTAATATAATTATGTAAAAACTTAAAAAACTAAATTTAAAAATTTTAAAAAAGTAGGTCATTGAAACGTTAAACTATTGCTAAGTTGATAATTAGAGAGTAAAATTAAACTGTTTTTTTAGCTTAAAAAGTGCCTTTAAAAAACTAGTTTTGTCTTGCAATTTAAGTTTCTAAAAATTTTTTAATCAAAAAATTTGTAAATCTGTTTCCATTAATTTCTGTAACAGATATCAAATAAAAATTAGAATAACTGTCTTCTGTATCTTTCAATATTGCAAAAAAGATTTCTATTAAACTGAGCAACGCTGTACATTGGATGACTTGTGTCAAACTAATTTCGAAAACTGAAGCTTATTCAAAAAAATTGTATAATTTTTTTAATTTAGACTTTCTAATTTTATCGTTTATAAAACATTGAACACTATTTTCTTTATAATTAATGTCGAAAAAACTGATCAATATTGTCGAAATGGTTACCTCCCTAATAACTAATAACTGCAATAATACATCTCTTTTCCCTCTCTACCAAAAATAATCTAGTTTACGTCAATTGGGGACGGACCATTTTTTAAAGCACTGCAATATGTATTTTTATCCCTCAAATTTGTTTTATTTTAGTTGCATTTTTTATGACCATTAAAAATAACGTAACCGGATAATGTCAGAGAAAAAAAAAGGATTTGAATGTGAAAACGAGACAGAAAAAGAGACAGAGAGAAAAGGCAATTGCGCAATAATCTATTTTTGTTTTTTAAAAGGTGGAATGGAAAAAGATAAAAGTAAATGAAGAATTTTGAGGTAAATTGACAGCGAAAGCATGGGAATACGTAACTATGAGATTAAAATTATCTGGAGTAACTAGGTGAATTTATTGATGAAACTTTGTTAAACTGAGTAATCTTTAAGCTCGAACCAAAAAAATAGAATTAAACTGGCAATGAATTGCTAACAAGCACAATAACGATAAAAGCTTTAACTGACGTGCACAATTAAAACTAAAATTCATTAAAACTGGGTGGCTCGAGGGTCAGTTTGTTAAGCGGTAAACTAAAACTGGCAAAAACGGCGGCAAATTAGAAGATAAATTGAGGTGGAAAAAACTGTGAAGAGAGTTTGTGGATAAATAAAAATGTAAAATTAGCAATATCGTAAAACTTTTTTAAAACTATTATTTTACAACTAAATTGTGTAATTATTAAAATCGCATCTAAAGAAGCATGTCTCAAACTGTTTTCCAAAATGTATTCAAAAGTTTAGCAGAAATAATAATCATAAAAGTTTTAATTAAACTTTCGTTAATGACATGTTATGGTGTATCAAAAGTATAAAGTTAATGCTTCTATGTAACGATTTAACTGACAAACTAGATGTTGTCAAACACTAAAAGGAAAGGGTAAAAATGACACGAAATCTAGACATAAAATAAGGTGGGAAAAAAACTTTGATAAGATTTTTTGGATAAATACAAATGCAAATAAATCAATAATTTTAAAGTCGTTTAAAACTGGTATTCAATAATGTAAGTTTCAAAAGAGCATTTGAACGTGCTTTTCTCAAATTAATATCTAAATCTAAAAAATTTAACAAAACTGACCATCATAAGAGACTTCTAATATAGAGTACATTCAAATTACCAGAGATTTAACTGATGTTTATGTGCAAATTAAAAATTATATTAAACTGAATAGGCCTACATCTTGGTTTAATTATATATAGGTAGAGAGAAAGGTAAAAACAATAATAAATGGTTAAACTGGGTAAATGTATGATATTAATGAACTAGAATTAGGTAATATAGAAAAGAAGCTTTAAAAAATCCATGCTTTAAACTGATTGTTAAATTTATAAACAAAACTGACCATGCAACCGAAGATAAACCGTGATCGAACAAGCGCAACATTAATATTGCTCAAAAAGAAAAAAATTTTAAACTGAGATTTCTTTTAATAGAACTGTGTAATATTTAAACATGCATATGTTGCAGCCGATTTGTTGAACCAGCCGTTTTATAGAACGGCTAGCCGGTTTATGGAACGGCTAGCCGTTTTACAGAACGGCTAGCCGTTTTACAGAACGGCTAGCCGGTTTCTTGAACCAATAGTTTTTTTTATAATTTTTTGAAATATTTAATTTTAAATGTATTCGGGGATAAGAACTCATCTCAAAAAATGGTTTGTTATTATTGCTGCTAAAACTGTGTTTTTACAGAAAAATCTAATATTACTTTTGTTAATAAACTTAAAAAAATAAAAAAGATTAAAACATCTATTTCAACAATAACAGTAAAATTAACTACAGCAAAAGTGTTATAAAAAAAGTGTGTCATATTTTGGCTTGCTGTTGTATTCGTAAGCTTTCGTAAATATTCGTTTGTGATTTTTCTATTGTTCCCCTCTCGCTTTGTTGCGGCTTGTTTTGGTTCTTAACAATTGGTGGCAAAATTGTTGTTGATAAAAACAATTGGTGGCAAAATTGTTGTTGATAAAACAGTTTTATTTGATTTGCTTTACCGTGTTCATGAAAAAAAGGGCCATGGAGGGCGCGATGTCATGTACAAGTCTGCAAAGCTTCAAAAATACGATGGCATTAGCAAGTTGGTTTTTCACTAACTTTTATAACGTTTCCATATTTAAATTTCAGAGAGATTTTGGAAATTTTTCTCCAGTGCTGTCAATCATGTGAGCTAAAAAAGAATAAAACAAAGCGAGGTCTCGTTGTTCGTCCAATAATATGCAAAGATTTTAATCAACGATGTCAGATGGATTTAATTGATCTTCAATCAAAGAAGGATGGTGAATATTCATTTATTTTTGTTTACCAGGATCATTTTACAAAGTATATTCTTTTACGTCCATTGATGTTCAAAACAGCTGCTGCTGTTGTAAATGTTTTAAAACAGATTTTTGCTGATTTTGGTCCTCCTTCAATATTACAAAGTGATAATGGACGTGAATTTGCAAATTCATCTGTTGAAGAACTGGTTTCTCTTTATGGTGGTAAAATGATTCATGGGCGTCCTCGTCATTCACAAAGCCAAGGATCAGTTGAACGAGCCAACAGAGACATACAGGTATTTTTCAGTCGTTATAGTATCTTTATAAACGGAATTTGCAGGATATTTTGACTATTGAAATGCAACGACAACAACGAGTTGATTGGTCGAATTTACTTGGTGATGCACAGCTGAAGAAAAATATGCGCTTTCATCGTGGAATTGGCAGAACTCCATATCAAGCACTATTTGGCAGACGTTGTACCCTTGATGAATCAAATGCTGAGACTGTTGGTATGTGTTTTTCCAATAACTTATTAAAACATTTAAAGAAGAATTTTAGGTGAAACTGATTATACCACGGCAACCGACAATGATGAAGATGGGAATGTTGATGGTGAAGATGGGAATGTTGATGATGAAGATGGAAATGAAGATGGTGAAAATGAAAGTTTATATCAGCTGGGTGAAAAAGAAGAAGACGAAGAAGAAATCATATCTGAAGAAGAAAATATTGAAGAATCTGAAGAGGAGAATATTGAAGAATCTGAAGAAGAAATTGAAGCAAATGAAGCAAAGCAACAGCAAATTAGAAAAGAACGGAATGGTACTAGCGTAGCACTTAATCAACAAGCTACAAAAATGCTAGCTGCAAGTGAACGACGTTTTGCCCCTGTTTCAGTAGGACAAAATGTCAGAATCCCTATTCCTGATGTTGATAAAGGAAAAACTGATCATCGAAGTGTTATGGGCGTTATTCTTGAAGAAAAAAATGGGTTTTTTAAAGTTGGTACTCAAACAGGTAAGAAGAAATGCTGTACATTTGTTATTTCTCACAAAAAAGTTTAGGTGTGTTGAAATCTCTTTACAGTCGAAATCAAATTGAACCAGTTACTCAACGCTTTATTTCAATTGACTCTGTTCCTGATGTTATTATTAATTCTTTAAGAACTGCAGCTAATGCAGCCTCTGTATCTGGTGGACAAGGGTTTCTTCACTGCAATTGTTTAACTGGTTGTCAAGGCGGTCGATGCAGATGTTTGAAAGCTGAACGGTTATGTAACTCTCGATGCCATAATAGTAATACTTGTTGTAATAAATGATACATTTTCAAACTTTTATTGTGATTTCAAATTTTTTTTGAATTAATAAATTCAAAAAAAATTTTTTTTTTTTGGTTAATAAATCTTTTATCTTAATAATATACTTCAAGTGATTTTCAAAAAGAAGAAAAGCAATAAATTTATTAACAAAAGTAATATTAGATTTTTCTGTAAAAACACAGTTTTAGCAGCAATAATAACAAACCATTTTTTGAGATGAGTTCTTATCCCCGAATACATTTAAAATTAAATATTTCAAAAAATTATAAAAAAAACTATTGGTTCAAGAAACCGGCTAGCCGTTCTGTAAAACGGCTAGCCGTTCTGTAAAACGGCTAGCCGTTCCATAAACCGGCTAGCCGTTCTATAAAACGGCTGGTTCAACAAATCGGCTGCAACACATATAAATTATCATTTTTTTATAAAGATAAAAATTTGGCAAAACTGACTGTCATAATAATAAAAGCTTTAAAAACATATTAAAATTTAATAATTAACAAAGCATCAAAAGTTAAAGCTAAAAGAAAAAGTGATGTTCGTTGATTCCTTTTTTTTTCAATAAAAAATTTCAGCTTCTGAGAAAAAAAGTAAGGAGCAAAATTAAAGGGAAAAGAAAAAGTAGAACGTGGGAAATTTGAATGAGCAAAAAAAGAAAAGAAAAAGAAAAAACAAATTGTAAAAAGATCTTTCCTTCTTCTTTTTTGTTGTTTCTTTTTTTTACGGGGGTTATGACTACACTACTTAGAAGAATAAAGTAGAAAAAAATTTGTATTGAAGAAAATTTGTTGTTAGTTAGAAACGTTTTACGTCAAAATTTGTTAATACAAAGTAAAGATAAGAAGTTGTAGTAATAGGAAAACTGAATAAGTTGAATTGATTGTGTAATAAGTTAATTAAATTGTATTCTATCTTTATAAAACTGAGGCAATGGTGGGGAATTGTAAAAAAAATTTACTGTCTAAAAGGCAGTTTTATAAAAACTGTGTTAATTTTTGATGAATGAAAATTTTTTAAAACACAAACTTCTTTTGGATCAATCGTTTTTAAAACATTGTCATGTTTCTAAAGCTGGTAACAATAAACTGGTATCAAAAGAGACGATAGAAAAAACACACTGCAAAAAGCTTGATGCTTTAGTGCCATGACAATGACACCAAAATAAAAAATTAATTTTTAAAACTGCGTTAAAGAATTTTGTAAGTTTTAAAAGTGAACATAAAACGTAAATATTATTTAATCCATATTAATTTGCTTTATCCTTTTAAAAATTAAAAACTGCATAAACTACGTTATAGTGTTAAAAAGTAATATACTGCAAAATGTCTAAATTTTAAATCAATGATCTCATAAAATAAAACTGCCATGTTTATATGTATTGCATGAATTAAAAGAACAAATTTTAAAGTAATATCTGTCAGTTTTTAGGTCTCTAATAAAAAATGAAATAAAACAAGAAAATAATTTGTATTTCTAGAGGTGTGAGACAGCTAATTTTTAAATAGCTCGTATTGCATATGCCAAATTTGTCGAGTTTCAGTTAGAAAATAAAATTTAACTGAATGAAGAAGCGCATAATCGTAATATTATTGCATAAAAAAACTGCATAACTGATTTAACAGAGCGCATAATAATAACAATAAAAAGAACTGTAGCATCTTTTAATAAAACTGAAAAGATTTAACTGTCAAGCAGCTTTACAATATTTCAAGACAAAAATTTCAGAGTAAAACGATCAAAGCTCACAAATGAATTATGAAGCCCCAACCAGGTTTAAAAGAACAAAGCTGCTACTAAAAAAGCTCATTAAAAAGTTATTCTGTTCCAATCATATCAAATCAAAGCAGTAAAATTAATGGAACAAGGAAAAGGGAAAAAAGAAGAAAGCAAAGTTAATGTGGGACAACTTTTTAACAGGTTTTAAACCGAAAAATTAAAGAACACAGAGAGAGCAGTAAATAAATAAAAATAATGTCAAATTTCAGGGTTTAATAAAAAAGTGATGTAATTTTGTTGTTTTTTTTGGTGGTAGAAAAAGTTTATTTGGGAGAAAAGGATCAATAAACTGGCTACTGGAGACGGAGAATGGGTGATGTTGTTTTTTTTGGGAGTGAAAAATGTATCGAAAACTTTCACTGGATGATTTTTAAAGGAATAAAGTAAAATTATATTTGAGAGAATAAACTGTATCGACTTTTTTTTCTAGAGAGAATCGGGAATAATTTGGTATAAATTTCTTCTAGTTTATGAAATGAAGAAAGATAAAAAAAATTAACTGTAATACGACAGAGTATGATCTGGTGTCAAAGAAAGCATAGATAAAATGCCATAAACAGATATCTTTTAAAATGGAATTTACAATATCAAGAGCCCAAAAGATGGCATAGGGATATAGTAAAACTGACATTAATAATTCCACTTGTAAGGATTTTACTATCATGGCGTGAACTCATTTGTTATTAAAAAACGGTAAAAGGGGGTATTGATTATTACAACTTAACTGAAATAAAAAGCTCAACAGAGAGAACAAAATAAAGGATTTAATAAAATTGTAATTCAGTATTGCATGATATAAATACCATATTATGACAAGTTTTAAACCTTAATACGTGCTGGAGAAAAATTAAAGAAGTCAAACAATAAAACTTACCCCTTAGGCAAGAGTTTTGGAAGCAATAATAAAGCATGGTTTGAAAACTGATTAAAACAAATTAAAAAGAACTTTACTGATTACTAGGCAAAATTTAATACTTGAACTGTACGAGAACGTAAAGAAGCTTATAGAAAACTGCATGTGAAAACATAATAATGTAGTACAGAAAAGTATAACAAAGATGAATAAAAGGTGGCAAACTGTAATTTTAATATATAGGTAACATAACTGCAGGATGATAAGCAAGACTAAAAAAATATGAAGAAAATATTTTCACATTTACTTGAAGCGAACTTTATAGAAAAAAAGCTAAAAAAGTAATGACTGCTAAAAGTTGCAGTAACAACCTCCAAAAACATCTTTTAACCCTTCTGGTCCTATTTTTGTAATTCAAGCAAACAAAGAAAAAAATAAACTAAATAGAGTCAAAAATAGAATTATTAATAAATAGTGTCAACTTGATCTTCTACTACTGCTCCTTCTATACTTCTTGTTCATGAAGTAGAAGATGATGATCAGTTGCGCAATCAAACGGGGAAAAGAAAGAAAGAAGCTCGCTCGCCTTGCGCGCCCTTGCCACTTTCACTTTTATTTCTGTTTTTTTTTCTGACAAAGAAAAAGGAGTGAAATAAAACCAGTTCCATAATAATATTGGAACTGCTTTTGTGTGGTTACGCGACGTAAAAAAAATAGAAGAAGAAGAAGGGGGATACAAAGAAGAAGACTGAAAAATATAAATACATACAAATTGATTATGAATGAAAAAGGGAAAGAAATGGAAATGGAAAGGGAAAAGGAGAAGAAAGGTTTGCCTTGTTTAATTCCCTCCATTTTTTATTTAATGCCTGTTAAAGGTCATGAAAGTCTTTTCTTTTTATTTCTCAAGGTAAATATGGGCGAAAGTTAGAAAGAATTACAATGCGGTGACTTTGGGATTCATGCTTAAAAACTAAAAAAAGAAACTTTTTTTTCCGGTATAGATATTTGAGTTTTAAAACAAACTGTGAAAGTTCTTGGTTTTCTTTCACAGTTTGTTTACAAAAATTTCAAATTTTAAAATCATTTATCGAAAAAAGACCTTTTAGATTGAATAAGTGGTAAAGCTGTATACTATAAGATTAAAAATTATATCTATATAAAACTGAAGCAACATATTTCAGCATTACATAAAATATTTGTTCTAAACTGAATTGCTGGAATTTTTTAGCTGTTAAAGTATTTTTATTTTAAAACAAACTGATATCGGAGGTCTCAAACCTAAAAAAACTGAAGGGTTTAGTTTGTGCCCCAGAGAGTACGTGAACAATGTAAAATATTATATTGTAAAGAACGTAACTAAAAAAACCTTAAACTCATTCAAAAACTGAAAGAGTGCCAAGTTATTTTATAGCTTTTAAAACTGAACGATGGATGAAGACCTCTATTTCAAGAAATAGTAAAATTAAATCAAAAAGACTGATATGACCCTATACAGTACATCATTTACTGGAAAATATTAAGTAAAAACTCAAACTTCAGGATATCAAAACTTGTTGAAAATATAAAAGTCATTTGTTAAAAGCAAAACTAGATTTTAAACTGCAAAACGAAGACATCTTAGTACACTAAAAAGATTTTTAAACTGCGCTGGTGAATTTCGCTCCGCAACAATATTATTCATGAATGAAAAAAGGTGGAAACCTTTGATCGCTTCTTTTTTTTAAACAAAATGCCAATTAAATGTTTTTTTGAAGTAAGCATAATAAAACATCTTTCTTTTTTAGATATTTAACTTTTTTTAATCTCTTAATCTCCGTTTTTATTCATTTTTAAACATTTTAAATGGCATTCTTTTTGCAGGTATTTTTATTCATGCTTCTTCTTCCAAGAATGTGTTTTGTTTGGTGAAAGAAGGATTTACGAAAAGAAAATTAAAAGGGCATTCAATAAGATTTTTTGAAGAAACTGGTAAATTCAATGAGTTTAAACTGTAAATGCTTATTTTGTTGCTTATATTTAATAACTATAGAACTGTGATACCTGAAATATTGTGTACATCAAGTTACTTCTAACAAGACTATAAACTAAATTGAGCCTTCATTTGAAACTAATAAATAACAAAAAAGGTCACATAGTTTTTTGAAAAAAACTGGTACACCAGCATGAGGCGCTTTTTTTATTTTGTTGCTAAATTTTAAAAACTGTAACATAGTTCTTTTTTTTAAAAGTGATATTGCTGCCTTTTTCAATGTATTGCTAAAAGGTTACATTAAACTGAGACCAGTGCTTTCTTCATTATTGTATTTTATCAATGCAACAAGACTTTTTTGACAATGTTTGAATGAATTCTATTTTTTAATCTTTAAACTGGCTGAACATGTGTATTTCAAGTTTAGAAAAAGATAAAAACTGGATTTCGTTTGCGTATTTAAACATTAATATTTTAATATTTAAAAAAGGGCATTCAATTTATTATAAGCTTTTTGAAAAAAATTGACACCCACTTATTTTTGCGCTTTAGTTTTAACGTTTTTTTAAATTGTCTTTAGAGTTGGAGTTTTTCTAGTTATGAAAACTGAAATCCCCAGCTTTATTGAACTAATGATAAAAAGTTAGTAAAATTTTAATTTAAATTGTATTCGTTTCCTCTTATATAGACATGCTCAAACTGTGTTTTTAAAGAATAAAGCTATTGAAGGCAAAAGATAAATTGAAAACTGATAAATGTTGATCAATAGTAGATATCTCTTTTATGTTAAAAAATCTTTCCTTAAATGAAAAAGAGAGGAAAACTGATTATCCATGGGAGTGACAAATAGCATGGTTTCTTTGAAGTTTATGAAATAAATATGTATTGTAAAAATATAGGAGCTTTATAATACTAATAGCTGAATTGTTGTCTTTACTGTTAATTGACACAGGATCGCTTGCTATTTTGCAGGTGCAAAATTATTACTAAAATAATCTGTATCTTTACTTTATTTACATAAATGTAAAACGCAATTATGTTTTTAAAGAAACTGATAGATCCTTAAACAACAAAAAATGTTTTTTCAGGCAATCGTGCTCTTTAAAAATAAAAATACTGTGTGATCTTTTGAACTATTTAACTGCATTACAGCATTTTAAATTTTTTTAAAGAACAAATGATAAGTTAAAAACTGGGTTAAGATAATGGGCGAGTAATATATATTTCTATAAAATACAAGAATCTCTTAAAAAAGCAAAAGACAAAAAAACTGATTGTCCATGGGGAAAATAAAAAAAAGACCATGCGATGACATGGTTACAATTGTTAGTAAATTTAGACATGCTCAAACTGTGTTCCCAAAGGATCAAGCTATTAATGGCAAAAGATAAATTAAAAACTGATAAATATTGATCAATGGTAGACATATCTCTTAAGTTGTTGAAAAACCTTCAATTAAATAAAAATGACAAAAAAACTGATTGTCCATGTGTGTCAAAAATAGCATGTTTTCTTTGATTGGCTAACGCATAAGCTGGATCCAAATAATCTATTCTTAACTAAAAAAAACTGTTCAATAATTGACATAAAAGTTGGAAAAGAAGTGTGTTCGATTTTATTATTTTGAAAAAAGACACCACAAAATATATCTAATAATTTATCTTAAAAACTGCGCTTTATTTTCTACTGTTCAGCTTAACATTTTGAAAAAATTTATATCAAACTGCCAAATAAACTGCAATCCAAATTCATATAGCACATTTAAAATTTAAATACAAAAAAAAACGCTAAAATTTAAGTATGGCCAAAAACTGCTTTTGAAAAAACTATTTTCTAAAAAAGCTGAAGTATATACATATAGCTCGCAAAATAACTGCAGCCTTTTGCAAGAATATTTTAAAAACACAGCTATTCATAATGCAATACAAATTTAGAACTGGTTAAAAGTAGGGGGCGCAGAGTGAAAAATGATTTTTAGAATTTGTGATTAATTTTTATATGGTTAGATAGCCCTGGATCTTCGTGATTTAATGATGCCATTAGATTTTTTTATAATAAATATTAAAAAAGTTATCTCTAATTTACGACGACGACTTAAAAACATTTTTGACTGAAAAATTTTGGGCAAGTTTTCTTTCTTTTGATGGTCGAGTGGTGTAACGCGCGGGCGTTCGAAAGATCAAAGGAAAAGTTCGATCCCCACTGCGCATATAACAAAATTTGACTGTCAAAAAAAGCGCTTTTTTATAGATATGGTTAATATAATTATTATTAATTAATTATACAAAAAAATAAAAAAATTCTGCACTTTTTTCCAACAAAATCAAACTACAAAAATTGTTTCTTTGCAAAAAGAAGCAAACTTGCCCAATTTTTTTTCCTTTTCTTTTTGTTCAAAAAATAACAACGCTGCGCCCCCTAGTTAAAAGAGGTGATGCGGCAATAGTTTTGTTAAGTTAATAAAGGCTTTAGTTAAAACACAAAGTAAGTAGAAAACTGATTAGAGCAAAGTTTAACATACCATTTTTTCTTCGAACTTTATGAATTTTTTTAGCTAAAGCGTAAGTTGGATGCAAATAATCCATAATAATCAAACAAAAACTGACTTCTTGTGGAACACTGAATTTTTTTTCAAATAAAACTGTAATATTTATGATACTTTTACAAAATGCTTTAAACACCTTTTTTTCTTTTTGTTTGTGCGTAGAAAACCGTATTTAGCGTATTTAGTGTTAAATCTTAAAAGATCTTTTTTTTACTTCGTGACGCAAAAATGCTTTTTTCTACGTACTTTAGCAAGGTAGGATTGTTGATATTTTAAAAGTAAATAAAAACTACAAAAAGAACATGGAATTACCGAAAACATTCAGTGACCTACCGATTAAGATTATTATTGTCTTTCTTTAATCGTTGAGATACAAAAAGGCTTTTAAAAAAGTAGGAGTGACAAAACAGGGATAAAGATACTTATGCATGTTGTTAACTGTCGTAAATTATTACGTATATAGTTTTAAAAGTCAAAAAAATGCACAATCCCTTGGATAAACTGTTTCAAAGAAAATGAATAATTGAGTGTACTTTTTGCAGAAGGAATAAAACGAAAGAGTATTGGGAGAGAAACGATTTGTATCAGGAAGGAACATTAAAAAGGTTTTAAAGCAAAAAATTGAATAGAACAAAGTGTCAATGAAATTGTGAAACTTTAGAAATAAAATTTTATGGATAAAAATGCTCATTTTGAGATTTAATGATGGAAAAATTAAACTGTAAAAGAAGCAGCACTACTGATTAGGGCATTCATGAATGATTTACATTTATTAAATGGCCCTAAAAACTTACCTTTACTTTTCTTGAGTATTAAAATTAACTATTTCGCGTTGGAATCAAAGGGGAAATAGCGTTTTTTGCAATGAATACTTTCAACGCCTCTTTTTTTTAAAAGCTCTATTTTAAAAAAAACTCGCTGCTATCCTGCTCAGAATTTTTTGCTGATTCAGAATATACAAGGCTCATATCATATAACTTTAGTATAATCCCAGAATCGGTTGAGAAAGTTTTGTATGGGAACATTCATTTTTTTCATGTTTTTTACCGTTATATTTTAATAAAAACATGATATTTAAAAAAACTCTCTGCTATCTTTCTCAAAATTTTATGCTGAATCTAATTATATATAGCTTTAAACATACAGGTATACCAGAGGCTCAGAATCGGTTAAAAAGCGTTTTTTGAGAAAACGCGATTCATTCAAATATTTCAACGATATATTTTTATAGAAACCACTTATTAAAACAAATTATATACTATCTGACTCAGTTTTTTTTGCTGACTCAGAATATATAAGAAAAATCTGAGTTCAGGATTTAGCGAGAAAGCCCTATTTCCCTAAAATGTATGAAGAGATTCCAACGTGATTTATAACATAAACAATGCAAAAACGGCTTTAATAACTTTAAAAAACAACACTGCAGGTTTTAAAAAAGAGAAAAGAGCCAATCATTTTAAAAAAACTTATTTTTTGTTAAAATTATTAATACATCGATATGAGTGGAAAATAAAAGTAACTGCATCAAGATTTTGGTAATTTATTTCATGTTTAATACAGCAAAATTGATTTATTAGCTACGTTAAAGGTATAAATGATTTGAATTTCTGATTTTTTTCAAACTGATTCGGTAGAAAAATGTACTATTGTTTAAAATTAGATATTAAAAAAAATTTGACAGGATTGAGGATTGTAAAATGTACTTAAACTAAACTGAATCAATGGAAAAAAATAAACGGCAAAATTCATGTCAGGCAAATGACACTTTTAAATTAAATGAACGATTCTGTGAATTTTTAGGAGAGAGAATAAAACTGAGGAAAAGTATTATGACTGTCTGAACAATCTAAAGAAACACTGAAAGGAAGATCTTAGATTAACCATCTTACAAAAACTATGAGATCATAACATTGTCGGAGAAAATATTTAATTCGAACTTAATGAAAGATAATAAAACAGGTAAAAGTTTAAACTGCGGAAAAAATATTTAAAGGATTCGAAAGAAAATCTAAATGCATTTATAGACGATAGAAATTTAAAAACTCAGCTTACACAGAAAAGAATGTTTTCAAAAAAAACTGATATCGGAATTCATTCTTAATAAGAACGGTCCCACTAGAATGAATTTTTTGATGTTAAAGAAATAAAACTGCATAGATTTGAACTATGGTGGAAAAAGTTAAAATAATAAATATAAATTGACAAATATCAGGATAAAAAGCTTTGAGAGAAATGTACAATTCAATGAACTATTGAGTATAGTAAGTAATTATAGCATTCATAAACTGCGCATCTTCAGCTTGTTAACAATAACAGAAACTGAGTTGGTTTTGGTTAGCTCGCTTCTTATAATATTGCAAATCTGTGCGATGCCTTTTTAAAAATTAGTAATATCTTGTTCCTTGATAGTACTATTAAAACTGTTTATATTTGTGGCTAAGAAAAGAAAAACTGATGATATTTTAACAAAACAAAGAGAACAATCAGGAAGAAGTTCTGATTCGGAAATCAGTTAAACATCTTTTCTTAGCTGTTTTTAGAATCCGCTAAGAAAGGATGTTACAACAAAACTGTATAGGCCTGTTTTTGTTATTTTGGGGGTTAAAAAACTGATATTATCTTTTTTAACAAAACAGTTGTTATTACTAGTTACAAAAAACTGTTGTAGAAATAACTGTCATTAGCATAGATTTGTAGCTGTAAAAACAGGCGATAAAAATAACAGAAGAGAACCATACAAAGCTTAAGGCAACTCATGCATAGAGCTTGTTTTTACAAAGAAAAACAGAGCACGTTTTCTGAAATTGTTTGTTCTCAAAATTGATTAACAAGGACTCTACTAAATAGACTTCATGGATGTTGAAGTAAAAATGAAATTCAAAGTATGTTGCGAAAAATAAATAAACTGTAATGTTTTTATATACCCGATTTTCTGTCTGAACATAGACTTATTAAATTTAAAGATGTTTCTTTCATGCTTTGTTAAAAAACTATTGAAAAAATAGTAAAATATTGTGGCTTATTAAAACTGTTTTTTTCAATTTTAATGATTTTTATAAAAAAATTAGTAATTCACATACCCATTCTAAAGATTGTAACTGAATACACTTGAAAACAACTGTTGTTGTGAAAGTTTACTTTGTGGTTGATTATAAGCAGAATTACTTTATTGAACAAATTTTATTGCCAATATTTCTTTTGATTAATTATACAAAATTGATAGCAATATGGCAATGGAACAAGGGAACTGATAAAAATAAAGTAATTTCTAAAATAAACTTTTATATTATGAAATGGTGGTAACTCTTGTTCCTCTTGTAACAATAACTGGGGCAGCAATAAAGGTGTATTATTATTTACCTCTCTTTGTCTTCCTCATTTTTATGTAGAACATGTTTTTTAAATATCGACACATTCTATTTATTGCCTTGTCATTGATTCTTTTTGTTGTTCCAATTCTTGTTTATGTAATAACTTTAACTGGTCATAATTCCATGTTTTTGCATGTTTTTGAATTATTTCCTGATTTTGTGTACAATTTTTTTCCATTTTGCAATTTTCAAAAGACCTCCTCAAAAAAGGGAAATCAGATAACAAAAAATGGACCTGGAACATGCTATTGCAATAAAACAATAGAATTATGTCACTTTCTCTCTCTCTATTTCTTTCTCCCAAACTGATCCGCTTTTTTCCAAGTAGAAGTAACATAATCGATCATGAAAAACAAGCTTTTCTGCTTTCCCTTGTTATTTCCGCCATTTATTTTTTTACGATGATCAAAACTGAGAAGAACTAGTTTCACTGTTGAACAATATTTTTGCAACAAAATTTTTAAACAAAGATTTTATGCTATTTTTTATTTGGTTACGCTTTTTTATATTGCGCGATTTTTAATCTTTGGTAAAAGTATTTTAAACTGATATGCTTTGAATTTTTATAACTCTTGGTAAAGTCAATTTAATGTTTGAAAAAACTGTTCTTGACAGATTGTTGTCCTGTAACCTGTATATGCTTTTAGCCAACTGTTGTTCAACGTTTTAATCTGCAAAGTGTTAAAAATATAAATATATATATATAAGAACAATAAATCACTAGAAAGCTTAAAGAGAAATATTGACTGTGTAGCAATAACGTTTTTCTAAATTATTCATATCTGTTGCAAGTCAATGCAGTAATAATGTAGTTTTATCACTTAATTATTTTAAAAACTGACTTGCACTGTGCCAACATGAAAAATGTAGCAAACGGAATTCGATTTACAAGAAAAAAACTGCCTTGACGTTTTGATTTTTTTTAATTTCTAGGGTATACAAACACAAGGTTTAAAAAACGATTTGTGTCAAAAGTATTGTTAAAAAACTGTCTGGTCTCGTTTTTGGTAAACATTGTTTTTCATTGAGCATTAAATTACATAAAAAAACTGCAGTTAAAGCTACAAGCTTGCATGAAAAGTATTGAAAATGTGTTATTTAACAACAGATTTAAGTTTACATCTTTCAATTATTTTATAAATTGGACTGAACTGTACTATAAAGACTATAAAGATGTTGCTAATTTTATTCAGTTTACAAAAAAAATATCGAAACTATGTTGATTATAGGAATTTTGCTGTCAAATATACAAATAAAAGGCTTGAAAAACTGTCTGTTGCAAATGTATGGTTTTAAAACTGTCTACATTTGTTTTAAAACTGTTTACTGTTGATTATTGAAACACAAAGAAAAGCGGCAAAAAGACCAAACGATAAAAAAAGATATTAATGGAAAATCAGTAACAAGCCACAAAATGATTAGATAAATATTCATTTTCTAGTAGAAGCACAAATACGCTGCAAGATTGCATGAAAAATGTTGGAACTGTTTTATTTCAACAGCATATTTAAGTTCAAATCTTTTTATCATTTTACTAAACTGTACTGTACAAAGATGAATATAATTAAGTTTACAAAAATTTAAAACTGTGTTGATTTTAAAAATTTGTTCGCGTAATTTTTAAGGTATAAAATGGATTATTAAAAAACTGACATGGACATTAGTTTTTCGTAAAAACTGTTTATCAGAGAGTTCATAACCCTGGTATCATTAAAAGAAAAAACAATAGAACATATATGTGTTAGAGATCAATAGAAAAATCAGTTATAAGCGAAAAATGATCCGATGGATAATCATTATCCTTTTGATTTGGAATTTGTTAAAGAGGTTCATTTCCAGCATAGATAATACTTTTAACTGGCTACAGCTTTTACCGCTTTAAAAGTTGTAATCAATTCTATCAAGCGGTTCTAGGTTCAAGTCTTCACTAGACAATCAATTTACCGTAGACCATGATCGGATATGTGTCACTTTTAGGCTAAATTTTCAAAAATAAAACACAGAGTCTTTCAAATTTTTTTTTAATAGTGACAACATATAACGCATTTTTTCTCAATATCAAGGAGGCCTTTTCAACTGTACAATGGCGGTGGATTACATCTACTTTTTTGAGATAATTATGTGTATACTTGTAGGATACGATATTTCTAATAACAATTAACCGGGGTACTAATCAGTATCTGAAATTATCTCAAAAAAACTGCTAAAAATTGCCTTTTTTTCGATTTTTCACTATTTTCCTATTTTCCATCTTATGCCATGCGCTTTTTGGAAATGTCAGATACCCAAAAACCCTTCCAAAGTTGTTTTTTGAGTATTAAGATTATATTGGGAAAGTTTCAAGTTCATACGATCATTTTGAAAAAATCGTGTTGAACAAGGTTACGGTATTTGCTCGATTTTGAGAAAAAATGCGTTATATCTATCTGTTTTTATTAAACTGTATTGATATAAAATGCGATAATCTAAAATATTTTTGAAATGGAGGAAAATAAAAAACAAAATCTATTAAAATTTAAATATAAAGAGTTTAACTTCACCTGCTTTTCTTCTTTTTCTTTCATCAGTGTTTCGGCCCATTACTCACCCCTTTTCTTCATTCGCAAAATTTCATTTTTGCGAATGCAAAAATGAGCGGCGCTTTTTTGAGGGAATTTTATTTTCCTCCCTTTCAGAAATATTTTAGATTATCGCATTTTATATTGTGAGCTGTATGAAGATGCAACAAACTTAATTCGGCTCCTAAAAGAGATAAACTGTCTTGATTTCTTTATAATTTGCTTTTTTGTACAAAAAAGGTTTAAAAAATTTATATTGTGAAAAGTGTTGTTAAAAAGCGTGGATGCTAGATTTTCGTTTTAAAAATTGTTTATCTTGGAATTCTATTTATTATACTTCTGAGATTACAAATTATTATTAAACATTAAAAACAACTGCATAAATTTAAATGTGAGCAAATTAGTGATCAATAGAAAAATCAGTAATAAGCGAAAAATGATCCGAGGGATAATCATTTTCTTTTTGATTTGGTATCTGTTGAAGGGGTTCATTTCCAGCATAAATAAAACTTTTAACTGGCTTTAGACTATCACTTTTATAAAAAATATAATCAATTCGATCCAAGGGTTCTGGGATTAGATAATCCCATTCTTCACCAGAGAATCGATTTACTGTTGACCAAGTGATACCAGGATGTTCAATTGGATTCGGATATATTTCACGGAATGAATCAATCAAGCCAGTTTTAGTTTGGAGCAAATGTGTTGCCGGCCATGGCACAACCCATCCACCATGAATATCCTTGTTTTCTTCAATCCAATCAAGGTGAGAGGGGGTATTGAGGTCACCGCATACAATCAATGGCACTTCTGCCGTTCGTTCTACAGCTTTTAAAAATTCTGGAACTTTTAGTAGCTCAATAATATTATCTTGTCGACCATTTTTAGAGACAGGTGATTCTCCTTGAAGGATTTGTTCAAGTGTTGTAACTTGTTTGTTGTTAGCAGCATAAGGACCATAGGAGCGATGCTGCAAATGTAAGGCCCAAAAAGAAATCATTTTATGAGAATCTCTTAGTTTGATATGTGCACCAAATGCGGCATTACTTTGAGTAATTGAAGTGGTCATATTGTCAATCTAAAGTGGGAATGATTTAACTGAGCAAGGTTAAATTAACATTTTAAGCTGTAATTAAAAGTTGAAAATTTTTAATTAACTGAGGCAATTTTTTGATCTTTGACACCAAAGTAAAACGTCGCATATAGGTATTTCACAAAAGTGACTTTAATTTTTTTTTGATTAAAACTGCCCAATCGATACGATTTGGCAATTGGTAAAGCGTTATCTGATTTTTAGTTTTATGTATTTTAATTAAATAAAAACTGTCTGATTTCATAACTATTTGAACTAAAAGATGTTGCTATGTAGCCTACTAAAGTGAACAACATTACTGTTAGGTGAAACAAATGTTGTTCTCAGCCACAGCGAACTGAAAACAACAGTCACTGTTGACTTTTTGGCAAAGCGTTAAACTGAAAATTTTTAAAAAAATAACTGTTTTGCTTTTAACTGTAAATATTTTTTGGCTTAAGATATTAGCTTTATTTTATTTCTAGGGTAAAAAACACTGAAAAAACTGATTCTGCGATATAAAATATATGTAAAATGGATGATTTTAAGGGTTTTTTGGAGGTGTTGAAAAATGACCTACTTTTCTAGACTTAATAACTCAAAACTTTTTGCATATTTTATATATACTGACATTCTCATAATGATCAGCAGGTTCAACTTAGTAGAATGACGGTTCATTTTATTTTTATTTTTGACGGTTTTAAAAATCCGTCACTTTTTGTAAAAAGTACTGTAAAGTAGTACTACAACACCAATTTTTTTTACTACATTTCTCAAATATTACTCAAAATAGCTTCTTATCAACAGTAAATGATCAAATATATGGATTACAAACAATACAAACATTGCTCAACACAATATACGCACTACAAATGCTATCAAGTTCATCAATACCTCCAACATGAGGATATATGGGAAAATCGACGAAACTCATCAAATATTAATATCTGAAAAGCTGGAATACATTAATTATGGTGTAAAAACATAAAAGTAAGTGTTTGTTGCATTTGAGAAATAGATATAAGCTTGATTTTAAAGGATTCAATAACCACAGTATATAAGCGACTTTGTTGATCATCAGATATTAAAAAGCTTAATTAGTTTATATTATATATTTGGTACTTACTTTTATGTTTTTACACCATAATTAATGTATTCCAGCTTTTCAGATATTAATATTTGATGAGTTTCGTCGATTTTCCCATATATCCTCATGTTGGAGGTATTGATGAACTTGATAGCATTTGTAGTGCGTATATTGTGTTGAGCAATGTTTGTATTGTTTGTAATCCATATATTTGATCATTTACTGTTGATAAGAAGCTATTTTGAGTAATATTTGAGAAATGTAGTAAAAAAAATTGGTGTTGTAGTACTACTTTACAGTACTTTTTACAAAAAGTGACGGATTTTTAAAACCGTCAAAAATAAAAATAAAATGAACCGTCATTCTACTAAGTTGAACCTGCTGATCATTATGAGAATGTCAGTATATATAAAATATGCAAAAAGTTTTGAGTTATTAAGTCTAGAAAAGTAGGTCATTTTTCAACACCTCCAAAAAACCCTTAAAATCATCCATTTTACATATATTTTATATCGCAGAATCAGTTTTTTCAGTGTTTTTTACCCTAGAAATAAAATAAAGCTAATATCTTAAGCCAAAAAATATTTACAGTTAAAAGCAAAACAGTTATTTTTTTAAAAATTTTCAGTTTGACGCTTTGCCAAAAAGTCAACAATCAGTTCGCTGTGTAAAAATGAAGTTGTTTGTAAATAATTATAAGCTTTAAATCTTCTAATTAAACTCTAATCTTCATAAGTTCCTTTGAAATAGTGACTAACAAATAAAGTATCACAAGTTGGTATTATTCGAAAATAAAAATAGTAAGTATTTAATTAAACTGTGATTAATTGTTGTAAGTTAAAAACTAATTTTATCTTTAAATAACAGATGGACGGCGAAACTGGCAATATTTGGGTAATGAACAAAGCTTTAAATGGTTCTCAGTTTGTAGCGATTCATAAAATACGCTTTTCTTTTTTTTCGTATTTTTTATACCCCTTCCTTCCAAATAATGTTCTTTTTGTGTTATTAGGTTTTATCTCTCTCTCTTTATCATTGGGGAACTTGATTTCGCTTTTACAGTTTGATTGAATTACATATTGTAATTCAATCAAAACTGTAAATTAAAAAGGAACATAAAGTTTTAAATTTTAAATATCACTGAACTGTTAACCTTTGCTGCAAATATTAATCTTTTTTAGGCGACTTATAAAACTGGCATAAATTTGATAGCATTTCATATCTTGTAATTATAGTTATTGAAAAAACTGCAAATTTTAAACCGTATCAAGATTTGATCCAATTTTTAATTACTTTTTGAAACTGCCATGTAACAATAAAAAGTTTGACTGAATTCAAAATGACTGAAAATTATAATCATTCTGAATGAACAAAATCTGTCACTTTGTGTTTAAAATTAAAAATTAATTTTATCATAAAATTTTATATCGCAACTTGGTTAACAAAATTTAAACTGTTCTATTTTTCGTTGTTACCTTATTTACGAAGAAAATACTGAACTCATAATCATTCATTATTTAAATAAACTAAACCACCTTTTGAAAATAATAATAATTAAACTGTAGCTAATATTTAATTATCGAAAGAGTTAATTAAACTAGCACAGCCTGCTGGCATAGCCTACTGGGCGTGTCATAAAAATTTAACTAAATTTTGGGAAACTTAATAAAACAAAAACTGTTCTTTTTACAGTGATAGCTAAACTTGATTTGATCATTGAAATTCTATTTTTGCCCCCATTATTAGTAAGTTAACAAAAGTTTAACTGTTGCCTGTAAATTTTTATTTCAGAAAAACTGCCAGGATTGTTTTCATATTTAAAATACTTACAATATGTGGTGTAAGAATTGCATTATCGGGATATTCATATGGCGGTATTGCACCGCTCCATTCTGGTCCAAGTTGTTGTAATATTGCTTGAAAATCATCCGATGTTTGAACTTCCTAAAAAAATGAAATTGGTTTGAGTTGAAATGAAAAATGAAAATTAAACGTTTATCTTTGCAAGTAATAACTGAATAGACTTGATGCTGACATGTCAGTTTTTTGATTAACTGAGTATTATTTAATGTTTGATATAAAAATCACGTATAATTGAATACATAATATAAGATATGTCAACTGCATTTTATGGTTGTTAAACGCATTGCTTATTTTCTATGTTTATAAGTTATAACATATAATTGCTGTAAATGCAGTGATACAGCCAAAAAATACTGATCCATAAACAATAATAAATATGTTAAAACAAAACTGATAAGTTTATTTATGGTCGAAAGTAAAGTAAAAGTTTTAAAAGAATGAACTGCTTTTTCCAGCTTATGTTTTTTAATTTTATTTTTCTGTTATAAATGTAAGTAAAAAAACATAAACTAATCTTGATTTTGATAGGATTAAGAAATTGCCTTTTTGTTTTCTAAGCTCTAATGCAATGATTATGAAAAGTGAATAGACTTGATGATGCAAAGAGAAAATTGAAAAAAAAACTGGAGGAGTATTTTTAGATACAATTTCTAACAGCATTTTTAGGGAAATTGTTGCAGTGAGTTTATTATGTAATCATGAATCAAATTTAAAAAAAAGCTCTAACTAATTTTATTCTGTTCATGGTTATTTAAAATTAAGCATCAGAGTAACTGTCTTCAAGAATAATACTTCTAAAAAAGTCATACCTGTAATGCAACAATATCAGGTTGAAGAAATTTAATGTGTTTTGCAATTTTTTCAATACCATTTTCAACTCTTGCACCAGAATACCATGTATTAAAAGTTAAAATTCTTAATGTTTTTCCAACATTTTTTAAATTAAGCATTTCAAATTTTGGTCGAATTCCTTCTTTGATATTTGATGGCATCTGATCAGTTTTAGCTATAAGAAGTACTAAAATAATATAAGCAATAATAGTTGTAGTAGTAATTTTTAACAGCATTATGGTGATAGAAAACAGAGATAAAAATAATAGTTAGAGCAAAACTGGTAAGAGTTTCTTCTGAAGTGATTAAGAAAACTCAACTTCAAAGGTCAAAAAAATTTAACCTTAATAGAACAAAAAAAAGCAATAAAACTGTGGTATCATTATGTGCTTCCCAACTTCTTTCTATCCATTTAAGTCGTCCACCGGCATCTTTTTTGACCTTTTTTGTAAGTAAAATTAATTAGCAATAAAAACGTCATTAAATTGTTTTTCTTTATGAATAAATTTAAAGTACATCAGATTGTGTAAAACTATTAAAAAAACGGAGGTAAAAGTTTTATTTTCGGAATATTCCAAATGTTTAATTTAAAAACCATAAAAATCAACAAATTAGTTTCTATAATAAAGTTTAACTGATATTTTTTGTCACACAAAATCAAAGAAAGAAGTAACTACGAAAAAAACCCATTAAAATAGTTATTATCGAAGGTAGTTTTTCAATGTGCAATAAAAAAAGTTCCAGTAAATGAATTTCGGAAGACCGTTTTTGAAGTTTTTTTGACAAGAAGTTGTCCATATAATACGTGATATGAAGACGGGAGAAGGCATTGCGACATTTGACATTTATTTATCTTTTTAAGGTGGTAAAAGTTGAAAGGAAAATATATCATGCACAGGATAGGGGGGGAGTAGTACAACAGTCCAAAATTTTATATCACGTAATATCTGGACAGCCCTATTATTTCATTCGCGTCAGTTTTACTTCATAAATCAAAAAATGCGCTTTTTTTTTAAAAAAAAACATATTGCCTTCGGTCTAGTTTTCATTTAAGCTTAATTCTCAAAGAGACAGTTTAATAATCAACTTTTTTATAGTATGAATTTAAGCGTCAACTCGTCCACCATCTATTTTCGATCAGTTTTGAAATTTATTTATAACAAATTAATAAGGCTAAAATTTTGACCACTATTTTTGTCATTAAAATATATTTGAAAACTAATTTTTACAGTTTAATCAAAAGGTTTCCAACGAATCATCTCTAAAATTTCGAACCACCTTTTTTAGATTTATCTGATAAAGTCAGAGTGCCTTTATTGATATTAGTTTTGGTTTTATGAATCAAAAAGAAAAATACCATAATACTCAGTTTTTTAAAGAAAAAGAAGCAAAACAATATCGAATTGATGATCAGTTTTCAATAAGTCTAATTCTCTCCTACCATACTGCAAAACTTCTTTAAAAATTTCTATCGTTTCAATTGTGTCTTCGTGATTCTAAAGAGACAGTTTAACAGCATAAAAAGAGTTCCATGGTGTGTGAACAATAAAACGTAAATTTACAGCTTTAAAATTTTGTCATATAGTTTTAATTTTTATGCATCAAAAACAGAATAGTCGTATGATTCAGTTAAATACCAACATAAAAAGATAACCTTGTGCTAAAACTTTTAAATTACATTTCATAGTTCTTAACTAAAAATTAAGCCATTATTTCAAAAAAGACCTTTTTGCAGAAAAACCAAACTTCAGGAATTCTGCTAAAAATTTGCTTACTGAAGGCAGTTTTAATTTAAGAATCATTATAAAAACTCAATAGGGAAGACAGTGAAGATATAGTACCTACAGTTTTCAATAACGAAACTTAAAAAATTTTTTTATCTAGTTGCTTAATAAAATTTTGACGTATTGAATTCCTGACACAATACTTAGCTTTTTTTGTATTTGTTTCAAAATTAATTCAGTTTAATTAAAATTGATAAACTTTCTAGTCGTAGTTTTAAAAGAAAACCTAATTAAGATTAATATCTGAAGAAACAGTTAAATAGAAATACAAGGAATTGTTTGCTTAAATCTGTCGATGAATTACAGTTTTTTTGGATCTCTAACTACTCCAACACATTAAAGGAAGAAACTTGAATATGACAACCAAATAGACAAGACACAGTTTAAAGTATGAATAATAAAAAAAAATTTAACGCGTTTAGCAGTATACGAAATGAGCTACAAAAACGTTTGAATTTGATCCAATTTTCAGTTATTTAAAAAAACAGAAGCGCAATTAAAAAATAAAGATTAAAAAATGATCTTTAAATGTGGTGTTTTTAAGCAAAAAGCAATTCGGTGAAACTCCATTTGCAACAATGAACATATTGCCAATTATTGTCTTAAAAAATTTGTTTAAAAATTTTATAGTCAGTAAAGAAAGATAACACACACAAAGGTTTAAAAGTTTCTTTGCTTTCTCTCCAACATGACAGTTTCATGAAATTTTAAAAAATTTCAGCTCCAAATACGATAACATAGCCTATGTGGCAGTTGTTTAAACGAAAGGTAAGTGAAAAACTAAATAATTAAAAATTCAGAAGAATACCGCAACAGTTTTTTTTATATTATTTTAATAATAAAATGAAGTTTTATATTGAAATCATCTCGCTTATGACACAGTTTTTGCTTGCATAAACTGATGCTTGATTGTAGACAACTACCATATCAACACAGCACTGTATTCACAGATGTCAAATAAACACGTTTGTGCCTCACATTTTTTTAAACATTTTTATTTCAAAAAACAGAAAAAGAAAATTTAAGAATATCACATTGTCAGTTATTTTAAAAATGTTAGTGCATAAAAGTTCTTTTGATATCACACCTTCTTTTACAGCTATATTTTACACATTTTTGTTGCCATCAAGTGATCTTAACAGTTGTTTAATTCATGCGCTTAATGTCAAATTTGACAGTATTACATTTACCCATAATATTGCTAATGTCAAATCTTCCTTTAACGTACAAGTTCTCCGCCAGTAGTTTTAATACGATTTATTTATGAGGATGAAACAACAGTTTAAAAAAAATATTAAAACATAATTTATCAGTTGAATGCTAGATTATGATTATTCAACAACAGTTAAGAAAAAATAGTTGTAAGTTAAAAATCTGCTGCTTCATTCATTTCGCATAATAAAGCAAAATATGTATTGCAGAAACAGTTTGATAAGAAATAAATATGAATTATTATAGTTATGAGCATATTTACAGCTAATATTCCCATTAATCATCAATACTTAAACCAAATATAATAACACGGGACAAAAAGAATATTAAATTTGTTTAATCAAAATTACAACCTTTTCGCAATCAATTACAATTGTTATTAAAACTGAATATCCCCATTTTTGGATCCAATTGATAATCATATTGTTTATCATCTAATTCGCAATCACGTAAACCTATTTCACAGTTTCAAACTTTGGAGAAAAAATTTAATATCATGCATGATGAAAACAGAAAGTAGCTTTTATAATCATTAACGTAAAAATAATTGTGTTTTTGTATTTCAACAGTTCTTAAAACATCTTCCAATGAAAAAAAAAAGAAATTTTTATTAATACATTTTGAACGCTGTTGTGTTTTACATCGACGAAAGAGTGTGCTCCCATTATCTGTATTAATCGGTTTAATAAATAAAGCTGCACAAAACTTTAACGTGAACTAAACTAATAATATTTTGGATTAGTTATATTGTCGCCAAAAGCACATCGTTGTTCTCATCCTGATCTGTTACGAATCAGTTAAAGGAGGCGGACGGTTTGATACTTTTTTTGAACCTCCCGCATTTTGCATTCCCTGAATTTTTCTCGGTTTCAAAACGAAAATAGCCTTTTTCTTCGGCAAAATGATGATTTTAAATTTCCCGCTTCAGGGAATGCAAAGCGCGGGACGTTCAAAAAAAGTATCAAACCGTCCGCCTCCTTTAAATATCAGATCGTCAAAAATATATAGATGGAGTACAATTACATCCGATCTTCTTGTAGCAACAAAACATTAAACTTTTATTACCAAAATCGCAACTTTTTAAACATCACTTAATTAAAACTAAAATTAGTAATGACCGAGAAACGATCCAATTGATAATCATTTTCTTTATGATGAAAGATATTTTTTTAACAGCTCATTACTAAAATAGGTTTACATTGTTGACATCTTTCACTTTTTATCTTTCATAGAAATGTGCAAAGTATGTTTAATAAATAACAAGTTGAATTAAAAATTCATTTTTGGTATTTTTATAAAAATATTTTTCTTTGTTTTTTGTCGTTTCGGCATATAGACAGTGTGGTTGCAAATCAGCCTGCAATTAAATTTACAAAAAAAATTCAATGACAGTTAATAGTAGCACAAAATAGAAAATATTTGTATTATCGCAATTAATACTTAAAAACAGTTAAATTTTAGATTAAATTAAAATCAGTGATAACTAAAATGATTTGAGGCAATCTTTTCCTTATGATTAGGTACCGGCAGGTCAAAAAAATTTTTTGAAAACGATTATTTTTTTGTTAGAATATACTATTTTTGAACCTGACTAACCGTAGACGTTTCCAACTGATGGTGGAGTTGAGGTCCCATATTTTGCCCACAGACTCGTCTACTATAAGCTAGTATTCAGGCCAAAATGCAGCTGCCTAATCCTCATACTTTTCGTTTAACAGCGGTTCAAAGTTCATTATGACTTATATGCGGAACCATATAACTCATTTTTGATCATATATACGCAGCCATATATGACAAAAAACGCTTATATGGTTGGCCATATAAGATGGAAAACTGAAAAATATACCCATTCATATAAACATTTTTTTTCTTGTATGGATGCATATATATAGGGGAAAACCGCTTATATGGGTAGGCATATAAGTCATAATAGACTTTGAACCGCTGTTAAACGGAAAGTATGAGGATTAGGCAGCTGCATTTTGGCCTGAATACTAGCTTATAGTAGACGAGTCTGTGGGCAAAATATGGGACCTCAACTCCACCATCAGTTGGAAACGTCTACGGTAAGAATTAAATAGAAACAAAAATTTAAAAAAATTCATTTAAAATGCCGAAAACGCCATTTGAAAATCCGGCAAAACAAATTTTTTTCGTCGTCAAAAAAAGTCGAAGAGAACACTCTTTTTTTGTGTGTGCATCCTTCTTTTTTTTTCCTCGCAGCCGGTTCAAAAGAAAAGAAGAGACGCACTAGCCACCTGAATTTTTCTCTTTCTTTTTTGAACACGTTTTTTAAACTTTTTTAAGCTGAAAAATGCCGTTTTTTGTCTAAAAAAGTGCCTTTGCTTATTTTTGCGCATACAATTTTTTCACAGAAGATGTAGTTTTTGATGGGCTATCGAATGATATAAGTTACTAAGTTTAGATCGGCAAATCATTTAAAAAAGACTACATTATTACTACAATTTTTATTGTTCTCACTATTTATTTTTCATTCTTAATTGTATTGTTTTTTTCTAATTGTCCCTTTTTTCATTGTTTTTGTTCTTCAACATTGTTGTAGATGGCGCATTCGCAAAATCCAGGAATGTAAAATAAATAAAATTAAATTAAAGATGGAAATATTAAATTCACAAATTGTCAGTTTTACGTTTTTTATTCCTTTTTTTTCTTTAATTCCACCTGCTCCTATAATTTTCATCAAGTACAGTTAGGTCGAAATTCAAGCTGCAGTTTAATTTCAAAAAATCTGTGTGTGATCAACGACAGTTTATGTAGCGAAAAAAATATTAACTTTTTATTATCAAAATTACAACTTTTAAAAGAATTTTAATCAAAATTAAAATCAGTAATAACAGAGAAATGATCCGATGGATAATCATTTTCCTTATGATGAGGGATTTGGTTAATTTGTTCATTCCCAAAATACGTAAAACTACTAACAGTTTTAAGTTTTGGTGATTTGAACATGATAAAATCAATTCGATCCAAGGGTTCTGGAATTGTATAATCCCATTCTGCACCAGAAAATCGATTTACTGTTGACCATGTAATTCCAGGTACACTTCGGGAATCAGGATAAAGATCACGGAAGGAGTCAATGAGCCCAGTTTTTGATTGTAAAAGATATGTTGCTGGCCATGTCACAACCCAATCACCATGTAACACTTTTGTGTCTTCCGTCCAATCCATGTGTGAAGGAGAATTAAAATCTCCACAAACAATTAAAGCATTTGTATCAGAATTCTTTACGGCATCTCGGAATTGCGGAGTTTTAAGGAGTGCAAGAATATTATCAGCTCGGCCATTATGGGCTTCAGGATATTCACCTTGTAAAATTTGTTTTAGCCGTGTAACTTGTTTATTATTAGCTGCATATGGGCCATATGAAGTATATGCCAAATGTAGGCACCAAAATGAAATAATTTCATGAGTGTCTTTGAGATGAATATTGACTCCGATAGCGGTATTGCTGGCAGTAATTGTTGTGGTGGAATTATCAATCTAAAAAATGGAACGTTACTTTGATGGTCAGTTTTAGGGGATAAACTAGTACAAATATTTCATAGTTGATTTAACCACAACCAGGTGGTTCAAAGTGTCAGTTAACTGTTTCAAAAAACTTTTAAAACTAAATTCAGTTCATTTTTGTTGTTCTTAGGAATTTCGGCTAATAAAACTTTATCAACTAAACCTCCCTGAAAACCATAAAATTTTCCAGTTACATCTAAAAGTTTAAGGTATTTGATATTAATGCTTTTGGATTTTTGGTCTTATCTCGCTGGCAGTTATTGTGCATAATAATAAACCAAAAAAACTATTTTAAACAAAGAAAATATTTTGTAGCCCTTAAAAAAGTTTGCCACCTGACAGTTTATTTCAACCTTTCAAAAAATTTAATTGTAAGAGCTAAATTAATAACACAATTTAACAAATATTATAAAAATAAATTTAGTTTAAATAAATTTCTCCCCAGTATTTTTGATAAGTTTCAATCAGTTTGAAAGGTAGATCAGATTTGTTGACCACAAAAACACTTTAAAATTTTTTTTCAATTATTCCAAAAAAAGCTAAAACAGAAGAGACATTCTCAGGAATGATATTTTAACAAAAAACATTTTTAAATAGTCTAAGCAGTTTATTCTCTCTGATTGCAGTATTGCTGGCAGTAATAGTTTTGGTGGAATTATTGATCTAAAAGTAGGAATTGTTAGCACAGGACAGTTTTTTTGTGAAACTAAAATATTTTGCAGCATAACAGAATTCTGCAAGGAAACAGTTTTTTCGAGTGTTTATAATAATATAACTTTAAGAAAAACTTATAAAGCATTGAAAGAAATTCAGTTTATTTTAAAGTAATGTTAAATGCATTATGCAATTTTTCAGTTAAATGCTTGAACGCTTTGGTGGTCAGTTTTTTAGACACAAAACTATTATGCTAATCAAATTGTTAAAGTGAGGGTTTATCCTAGTCAATAAAAAAATTAGATTGCAGTTAAAAAATATAAAAAACAACTTAAGAAAAATCAAGCAAATGTTAATTAATTTGGACAGTTTTTTTTATAAAAAATCAAACTTGTTATCACCAAAAAACATTTACACAAATTTTTGCAACAGACGACAACCAGTAAATCTTCCCAAAAAGACAATTTGTTCCAATTTTTAAAAGAGAGTTACTATAGAAGCTTCACTTTATTGCTATGACAGCTAACTAGTTAATAAGTATACCGGCTTTGGTTAACTCCTTTGTTTCATAAAATTTGCGCAAATTAATAAATTACAAGGCAGTTTGTAATATTTTTGTAAAATAAAATTATTATTTCGATTCGTGGACAGTTTTTTGAGGCACAAAAATACTCATAATTAGTTATTTATTTCAGTGAAAAACAGCAACACTCTATTTTTTCCTCGTTAGTTTAAATGATATTTTTGTAAAACTTTAAAAGCAAGTCAACTAAGGCTTTCCCTGCAATGACAGTTATTACAAAAAAATTTTTATTCCTTTTTCACTGTTGTAAAGATAAGAAAGATAGTTAAATGTAAAGCTTTAGGTTCCCCTCAAAACAGACTAATTTTGAATTCCAGTTAAAATGTATCTTTAACAACTTACGGCCTTTTAAAATCAATAAAGTAAATGCATGATTGAAAAAAACAAGTATTCAAGTTTAGATTTTCTCCTTTAAAAATACAATTAAAATATTCCTGCAAATTTTTTTCCTTCCCTATGCTGTTTAGAAAACAAAAAACCACAAATATACTATTAGGTATAACTTAAAATTTAATAAAATTACAGGAAAGCAGTTTTTTAACTTTTCTACTGTGCAGTGCAAATAGAACCAAAAAGTTGGTGTCATTTTTACAAGTTAAAAGAGTATGACAGTTTCGTAAAACATTTTGTTTTGTTAAATAAAACTATTGTACATTTTGAATTTAGAAGAAATAGAAAGCACTTGACTTCTGTAAAACAAAAATCGAACAGAAGGTACAGTTTACAAAAATTTCAATTTAAAAAAAATTAATTCAGTTTTGAAAAATACTACTGTTCTTCATTGGAAGACTATTCCGGTTTTTAATCAATTTTTTATATTTTAACACTTATATATAAAATCAATTTCAGTTTCAAACCTTTGTGGCAATTCAAAGAACAAGACAGTTTAAACTTCTTACCTGATGAATTGTAACGATTCCAACATTTGCATTTTGTGCCGGGGATGTAACACCACTCCATTCAGGACCAAGTTTTTCTAATAATTCTGCAAAGCCTTCTTGTGTTTGAACTTCCTAAAACTGCTTTGATTTTTATAATGCAGTTTAAAATAAAGATAAACCTGTAGAGCAACAATATCAGGTTGCATAAGTTTAATATGTTTTGCAAGTTTATAAAGACCATCATTAACATTTGCGCCCATAATCCATGTATTAAATGTCATAATTCTTAAATGTTTACCATTTTTTGATTGATATGTTTTAATTGTTGGATAATCAATTTTGCAAACGGCAAGTTGGAATAACGAAATCAAAAATATGAAAAATTTAATTGATGCCATCGGTGAATTAACTGCTCGGTACCCAATAAGCTGAAAAAAGGAAGTACAGTTGATTTTTTTGAAATTTGGAAGACGTATATTTCGCGCAGTTCAGATTCAAAAGAAATTTCAAATATTAGTACAGTTATGCAAAATCAGAAACTTTATTACTTACAACAAGGATGTCAGTTTTTATAGTTTTGTTTTTCGTAAACTGCTTTTAAAAGATTTAAGAACATTATCGAGATAATGCAGTTAAATAATGTTTGTTTTAAAATGAGCTAAAAGAAAAACAACGAACAACAACGCTATCCAGTTAAATCAAGAAAATAAACGTAATTCAACTCCTCAAATTTTTTTTAGTTATGCAAAAATATGATAGTGCAGTTATGACAAAAATCAACGTTTGACAGTTTTTTCCTTTATTTTTAGCAAAAAAAATGAGGCATCAACGATGATGTACATTCTCCGCTTATCCCGTTAACTAAAATTTTTTTTAGTAATTTCTTCCTTTAAAGCTTCATTGATCTTGTTACAGAAGCAGTCACACGTGGGCATAGAATGCAATACTTGCACCATGGTCGCTGCACCCACGTGCCCATGTATGGAAGCAGTTACAAATAAATTTGTTGAAAAATGGTCCAGAAGTAGAAAAAAAGTGGAAGAACAATCAGTTAGAATCAAAAATAAACATTGTTTAAAGTCGGTGAAAAAAAGCTACTAAAATGAATAAAATAAAATTGCGATGGTCAAACATTATCGGACATAATCGCAACAATTTTGTTAGATCATAGGCGCTGCTTTCCAGTTAAAAAAAGTTTTCATCAAAAATGTAGCAAAAAGTAAAAAAAAAGTGATTCAGTTAAAATCATGAATGAACAAAAAATAATTAACACATGAGACACACCTATTAAAATAAACACTCTACTAATGAAAAAAAATTTTTGTGGTCAAATTTATGGAATTTAGAGAAATCGTTGCATTAAGTGCTCAATTTTGGAATATTTTCTAGAAATTTAATTGCTACAAAAGAAGTGAAACAACTGCAGTTAAGAAATTAGACTGCTATTAGCATTAAAAACAAAGGCAGTTTTCAGCAAAATTTTTTAAATATTTTGGCACAACCTTGTAAACAGTTTCCTACTTGCATTAAATTATGCGATTACTATTAGCAACACAGTTTATACAAGTTTATATAAGCCTTAGGTGCTATCAGCAATCAGTAATATCTTGGCTTTAATAAATCTAGTGAAATTTTTCTATGCCTCGATGTCACCATACTATTTTACCCTAACTAAAAAACTTCATTTTCTTGAAAGCCCATGCAGCTTACCGTAGACGTTTCCAACTGATGGTGGAGTTGAGGTCCCATATTTTGCCCACAGACTCGTCTACTATAAGCTAGTATTCAGGCCAAAATGCAGCTGCCTAATCCTCATACTTTTCGTTTAACAGCGGTTCAAAGTTCATTATGACTTATATGCGGAACCATATAACTCATTTTTGATCATATATACACAGCCATATATGACAAAAAACGCTTATATGGTTGGCCATATAAGATGGAAAACTGAAATATATACCCATTCATATAAACATTTTTTTTCTTGTATGGATGCATATATATAGGGGAAAACCGCTTATATGGGTAGGCATATAAGTCATAATAGACTTTGAACCGCTGTTAAACGGAAAGTATGAGGATTAGGCAGCTGCATTTTGGCCTGAATACAAGCTTATAGTAGACGAGTCTGTGGGCAAAATATGGGACCTCAACTCCACCATCAGTTGGAAACGTCTACGGTTAGAAAATTTTAAAATTTGGCTAAAAACAAAAGTTTTCCATCTCACCAGTTTCAATTTTTTTAAAAATTTGTTTGCCACGATTAATATTAGATGAACTTTATATCAATTTTTAAAGTAGTGCACATTTAAAATCAAATAAAGGAATATTTTAAAGCAGTTGTTTTAAACAAACAGTATTGTATTCAGTTGCTCTCGAAGCACACGAAATTAGAGCATCCACTGGGAAAAAATCCCCAATCTTAAAAATGATTTTTTTTGAACTACAGTTTTCTCACTATGCTCAGCAAAACTTTTAAATTTTTCTTGGTCGAAGCTTATTTAAAAAAGTCATAAAAAACTTAAAAAAAAGAAACATTTAACGCAAAAGAACAGTTTTCTATTTTTACAAAAATTATCATATCATGAACAAGCATCTTCAGTTTGAGCAAATGCATTTTTCTGTCAGTTTCAATGAATTTAATTGTTTGTTTAAAATCCAAATATTTTAAGCTAAAATCTCATAGCCAGAACCTATTAAAACAAACCTTAATGAAATGTGGCCAGTTAAAGACAAAATCAGTGAAAAAAGCATAAATTTTACTGATAGTCGTTTTTCATGGACCTATTAAGTATTAATCGAAGAAGAGTTATGGAATACAGTTAAACTTAAGATGATTGCTAGCATTTCAAAGCGATGATTTGATTTTCAAAAAATTTAGTGATTTGCAAATTTAAAACGAAAAGTCTGGTACACAGTTTTATGTTCCATGATATCCGTGTACTTGGCATTAAATTTTTAACATCATAACACAAGAAGCGCTCTATCCCCTCTGGGAAAAAATCATTTTATCTTTTACAACCATAATGAAAAAAAGCATTACAGTTTCTTCAAAAATTTTTTAAGCATCTAGTTTAACGGTTAAAATTTTTGGTGCCAGTTTACTTTTATACCACCACCAACAACCGTTTAACAATTAAAAACTATGAAAAAGAACAATTTTTTTTGAAAAAAATTATCTTATCTTGATCAAGCTCTGAACTGCAGCACTTTTTACAGTGAAGACAGTTTAAACAAATACAATATTTCATTAGTTTTCAAAATGTTAATTTTATAAAAACCCTCAAATCTTTCCAGTTAAAATTCAATAGCCAACCATTGAAACACATCTAGTAAAATAAATAATGCATTAAGGATTTTCTTCTCCCTACAGTATTCTAATAGACATAAAAAAATAAATAAAAGAATAGCTTAATTTTTTTAATCACTCTTTTTTTCGTCATTAATTAGAAGTTATAATGGATAAGGATACACAGTTAAAACCTATTCAAATATTTTTAGATTGACAAATCTGAAGCGTTTCTTATGATTTTTAACAAATTTAGCTAGATTTTTACAAAATTTTATTTAGCATAACATACTTCGTAAGCACAAGAAATTAGAACACCTCAGTTTTTGAAATAATTTTTACTATAAAATAGTAAAATTTTTTAAGGCACCAATAAAAAAGAATTACAGATTTTTAAAAATTCTAATCATCTAGTTTTACTGTTAAGATTTTTGGTAACAGTTTACTTTTATATCACTAGCTAAAAGCATTTAACAATTAAAAAGCAAGCAAAACCGAAATATGAAAATAAAACAGTTTTTTTTTGAAAAAAAGCTATTATACTCTGAACAATCAGACATCTTCAGTTTGAGCAAATATCAACAATCAGTTTTCAATAAATCATTGTTAATTTTTTAATATTTATTTATTCAAAAAACATAAAAAGAAGAAGAAGCAGCAATTTTTTTATTTATTAAAAATTTTAAAGATTTTTTTTATTTGATCAAAAAAAGAAAGAAAGAATAAAGAAATACAAATATTTAAAACAAATTTTTTGCTTCTTCTTTTTTGTTGTCCATTGTCTCTCTTTCTTTTTTTCTTTCAATTCCTTGGTTCCTGGCTTTAATTAAAAAAAAAGATAGAAGCAGGATCCTCACTTGTCATGTTTTTTCTTCTTTATTGTTGTTCGTTCTTTTTTACAAGCAAAGATCAACAAATGTTCAATCACTTTTATATTTATTTAAAAAAGATTGAACAAATTAAGTTTAACCGCAAGAGAGTTTTTAAAGAGTACAAATAAAAACAGCTGTTCTTGTTCATTTTGCTTAACTTGATAGACAGTTTTTGATTGACGTTAAAAATAGTTTTGATCTTTAAGAGTTTGATTTTTGAATGAAGCTTTTTAAAAATCTTTTTTTTGTTAAACAAAATCAGAAGAAAAGTCAGTTAAAAAGAAAATAATAACCGTAGAATAATAAATTTTATGACTTCCTTAATATCCCATTCAGATAAATATATTAAGATTATTTTACGAATGACAGTTTTCAATAATTTCGGCCGCATTTCTCAGCCCTGGTCTGAATTCTTATTGTTAATTAATACAAATTAACAATAAGAATTCCAGTTTTCAGGAGTATGAATTTGCAATGTTTTTGCTCAAAATATCAGTTTTAGATGTATTTGCAAGAGGTACTTAAATAGTCATCATATGACACAGTTCCAAAAACAGTTTACAAAAGTTTTAGAAAAAAAAATTATTGAAAATAGAAGTTATTAAAAAACAGCTTTATATTTAAAAATGCATAATTGGTTGCAGTTTATGTCATTTACTATGACATGAAATATATCAGTTAAATGTTTGTAATCATCTATTTCGATGCAAAAAAATCAACAATTTTAACATACATCAAAGGAAAGAAGAATTTCTTTATCGTTTTATAACAATATGTAGAACGATACATAAATTATTCACAAACAAATTTTTTTACTGTAACAGTACATCTTTTCTCTTTAAAACGAAAATGTTTTAAAAGAAAAGATGTACCAAAAAGCCCGTTTACAATACGTTTTCACAAGCAACAAAGATTTCATTGAGTTATTCAAAATAGCTGTTTCGTATTGATATCTATACACATTATACAATTAATAATACCAATTATTCATGAATATACCCAAAGAATTACCCCATGTAACAAAACAGTTTTAAGATAAAAGCAACGGTTCTAGCAATTTTTCAATAACATCTAGGGTACGCAGGGGCGATAAGATATCAAAGTAGTTGTTAAAATACAAATTTTGTGCTACAAAAGTTTAACTTTTAAAAACAATAATTTTTATTCATAAATCAAACATCCACAAACAATTGAGTACATCAAAGACAACAATTATTCATAAATATCTTGCTTATCACAAATATATTTGAAGATATCTTTTGGAGTTTTAAGGCGATCACTATCACCATCAGGAATTTCGAAGCCAAATTCATCTTCAAGTGCCATAATTATTTCAACTTTATCAAGTGAATCCAAGCCCATATCTTTGAAGAAATCAGAATCCATTGTAAGCTTTTCGGCATCAATTTTATCATACAAGCGTAAAACAAGCAAAATACGTTCTTCAACAGTTTTAAGTGATAACTAAAAAAATGAGGGAGAATAAGAATTATGAAATATAGGAATTTAAAGGATTGTCCAAGTAAATGTGGAATTAGTATTTTAGACGTGAGATCGCTCTTTTGCGCTCCTATGATCTCATATTTGCAAGGATGAATCATCATTGATGGGAACATCTTTTGCACTTTACCAATGCTTCATCCATGAAATAAGAGCATTTAAAAGCAAAAATGAGCAAATTGATGTGAAAAAAATGATCTCAGTTTTATTTGGAGATAATGAGTTCTGATAAACAAAAAACATACTGGTTGTGAAGCAGAATATAATCGAACAGATTCAACAGGTTTAATCATCAAAGGAATCTGAAATTAACAATTGTAAGAGTAAAAGCAGACTTTGTTTGAGGAGACAAAACTTACAGATTTGAATAAATGAAGTTTATTATCGGGTTTGTTAACATTTAACATTCTTGTTGAAAATTTAAATGCCATCATTTCTGCTTCCATCAATTCTTCTTCTTCTTTTGGTTGTTGTCGAGAAAAGCCAAAGGGATCCTAAAAAAATGTTTATAAGATTTTATATAGGTATTAACAAATGTTTTGCTTATTCGAAACTGCAACATAAAGTTCAAAATAGAAATTTTGCAATTAAAAAATGGACAATGATATTAGTTACACAGAATTGTGTCATAGAAATGGAAATATATTCCAAAATAAAAAAATGTTATCGATCTCAGTTTACAGTAATCTCATAAATGTTACAACAAAATTCACAAACTTGTTTTTTAAAATTTCGATTAACTTTTTCATCATCATCATTAACAACAGCAGCAATACTTTCATTTTGAACTTTGATTGCATCATTTTCATAAGCTTCAATATGAAGCGAAAGGGTGCTTTTGTTTAAATTTTTATCTCCAAAAATATTCTTGTTGCTTTTGCCTTCGTTTTCTTCAGCATTTAGTTGAAGATAATTATTTTGTGGATATAAACTTAAATCATTTTTTCTCCATAAACATGAAGTGGCATCTTTTTTGTTATTGTGATTAACAACAGTATCTTTTTTTTGTGAGGGTGCAGTCTTTTGGTAGAAGGAAGTTTATTCATCGGGACAGTAAGCTTTTCAATACATGTCTTCGAAAAAATCTAATAGAAAGATATTTTTACTATCACAAATTACAAATTTGTGACCCCTTAAAAAAGACTGCAGCCTTTTTTGCTTCTTACCAATGCCAGTTTGAAATTTATCAGTTAAATTTTTGTTGCTTTTTGATTGCGTAATAAATTTTGTAGCAGCAGTAGCTTCAGAATCATATTTATAATTTGATTGATTTAAATTAATGCTAGAATATTGTTGTTGATGATCATAATTCCCTCCACCAGAACTATGATTGAAGTTTGATGAGAAGAGACGACAATCTTTTGCAATTGAAATAGCACGCTTTGTTGTAGACATCTTCTGAAGGAAAAATTATTAATTTACTTTTTTAAAAATCAATCATTTGAAAGGCAGAGGACGACAAAAAAAGACAGCACAAGAAAAAATGAACCTTATAGACGTTTTTTTATGTCTGCAATTTTTTGGTGTTGTTGTTGCATTTTGAGGCGCCATAAGAATGATGCAATACTTGTCGCTGCTTTTTTTTCACAAAAATGTTGACACTAGCGCTTATTGCATCATTCTTACGATGTTTAATGCATATTTTTTATAAACATTTGTGTGTACATTTAAAATTTACGTTTTTTTTATTTTTTTCAAAAAATGTCTTCAACAAAACGTGCTGTTTCATTTGCAAAAGATTGCCGTCTTTTGTCATCAAATTTCAATCAAAATTCTGTTGGAGGAAATTATGGTCATCAGCAACAATATCATAACATTAATTTAAATCAATTAAATTACAAATATGGTTCTGAAACTGCTGCTGCTACAAAATTTATTACGCAATCTAAAAGCAACAAAAATTTAAATGATAAATTTCAAAATGGTAAAATCAAGAGGCAGCAGTTTTTTAAGAAAAATGAAAGTTATTGCTTTAGATGGTTGTCTAAAAGATCATTACCATTTGCGAAAAATTCAGTTACAACATGTTTATTCAGCAAGCGAATAAACTTTGATAACGTTTCTTTAAAGACTGCAATCTCAGAAAACACGGTAGAATTTGTTGGTCATGGTAATAATTCTGAAGCAAGTACACCAACTTATTTATCGAGAAAAAATGATTTAAGTCCACGAAATTATCTTCAACCATCTGAAGAAAAAGAATGGACAAGCAAGACTAGTTTTGGTGATAAAAATTTAAACAAAAGCACCCTTTCGCTTCATATTGAAGCTTATGAAAATGATGCAATCAAAGTTCAAAACAAGAGTATTGCTGCAGTTGCTGGTGATGCTGATGAAAAAGTTGGTTGTAATTCAAAGAAACAAGTTTGTGTTTTTTTGGATTATTGTAACAAGGCTTTGTGACGTTGAAATTAGCAGGATTTTTATTCGGTGTATATGTGGATAATTAGTTTCGGAGGGATGTCTTTGCCTATCTTTTAAATTTACAAAAAATTTAGAGTTTGATTTAAAAACTGCACTTTACAAATTAGCAAAGCCTTTTATAATTCTTATAAAAACTGATAGACATTTTTTTCCAGGATCCCTTTGGTTTTTCTCGACAACAACTAAAAGAAGAAGAATTAATGGAAGCAGAAATGATGGCATTTAAATTTTCAACAAAATTAATGAATGTTAATGGAGTAAAAGATAAACGTATGTTTCTAAAAAACAGTTTTTTTTTCAAGTCACACGGCTTAAAAACAAGCCAGTTAAAAAATGTTTGAAACTAATTTTTTGTTGGACTTTTGGTTCTGTAAACATTTCTTATGGCCAAGTGTCAGTTTACTCCAATTTTATTAATTTTTTCGAAATCTTGTTTGACTCCTCTTTGACATATTTATCAGTGGCTTTTTCTTTCAGCAATGCCACATTTATATAAACAATATATTCGAATTATTGCAAAATGGCCAAAAGACAAATTTAAGAATGAACAACGAAATTTGGGTTATTTTTTGGAACAAGAATTAGAAAAAGTTTTTCATCAAAATTCAGCTGCACCAGAATCTGGTATTTGTGAACGTCGTTTAAAAGGTTAGTTGTTTGATTGATTTCCATAAAAAGTAGGTTGCATGGTAGTAGTTGAAGGAGATATAACATTTCAATTTTCGGTTAAAATTAGCTTTTTTTGATGCCTCCATGATGACATTTTCAACCAGTTTTTTTTAATATAATATTAAAATTTGTAAATAATAAGTGAATTACAAAGATTAAAATCTTGAAAGCTGGTAGGAGATTGGCTATTGTTTTCCCCCATTTCTTCATAATGAGCTAATTGCAGTTTTTTATCTTTTTTTTTAGTAATTTTTTAAATAATTAATTCACAACAGCTTCTTTAGCATCATTCCTTGAAGGCTTCCAAAGGAATGAAGCTTAAGAACAGCAGAAGATGTCAGTTTTCTTGCTTATCATTAATTCATTACAGTTTTTACTTGAACTGAACTTTTTAAAATTCACTACTGTAAGCGTTAAACGCGTTGAAAATTTCAGTTTTTGCATTCGTGGGTGCTAAATTTTTTTAACGCTCTATCGCATTTTACAGTACTTAAATAAGTATTTAAAAAACTTCTTCAGTGCTAGATTTTCACTTCTGTAGCCAATGATTTTATGTTAGTCAGTTTTCTAGTTTTGACTTTATGAGAAAACCAGTATTTTGTTGAGCATAAATTAATTAAGTAAAACATATTTTAATTTAAGTGAATTAATATACTTTGTTATGGCATATTCAGCTTTTAAAAATTTCCAAACACAGAAAAGGCAATTTTTGGCTTTGATAAAACTTGTTGAAATTCAGCAGTAACAACTTCTTTTAGTAAAATCGAATCTCGGCTTTATAACAAGGTTTTGACTATGTCTATAATTAGCTAATTTGCACAGCGTCAGTTTTTTTTACACCAAAATTTAAATTTCTGTTTCCTCGTCAACTTCTTTAAATGCTATATTTTTAAAATTCTGTTTTTTATATATTCCCGATCACTTCATAGCAGTTTTTTATAACTTTATTACTCAAAAGCGTTTCCAATTTTTGTTTTTAAAATTGTCAAATTTATTGTAAAGTAGGTATTGCAGCTTCAATAAGTTTTTTTTCATTTAAATGTTTAAGTTTGTTATTAACTCAGTTTTTTATCCATCAGCGTATTTTTAAAACTAAAATTATAAACTATGTGGAAATATCAATTCCCAAAATATTCCCACACACTTCAATACAGTTTTTTTAGCTTTAACAGAACTTGCTGAAAGCCGCCATCAACATGATTTCCCAAATAATTATAAATCTGGAATTTTTGGTCTTAAATTAAAGGAATTAAATGAAATTAATTCTGATGAATGCCGGCAACAAATTGGATTAGGTGAACCTAAAAAATCATTTTTTGCAAAACTTTTTGGTCGTAATTAATTGCTTTTGAAACTTTTGTTATTTTTTGTGATTATTATTAATCATATTCTTACAGTTTTTGTTTTGCATTTGTTTAAATAAAATTTGTGTTTTAATAATTTCTCTGAAGCATTTTTTGTTGTTTTTATATTGTGGTCTATTCAAGTGCTTCAGTTAGAAGGTCTTTAAATGGTGAAAAACAGTTTAAATGTTTCTTTAAAAAAAATCTTCCCAGTTTTTATAATTACTATATTGGCTTCAGAGAGCTTTGAATGCCCTTAAATTTTATGAAAATTAGTTGAAACCGCGGTGCAAATATATTATATTCCTGTTAAACACTAATTTGTAAACGAAATTATTGTTCTTGCATTACAGAAGCTAACAGTTTTGACCATAAAAATTCAATCTTAAAACTTACCTTATAACAGTTAAAAATGACTTCTATGCATGTTACATCACAATTTTTAACAAACTTGACAAAAAGATTTGCCGCTACAGAAAAGATGCAGTAAATGTAATCCTATTGAATGGCATTTATCACGACACTAAAAAATCAAATTTTATAATTTTTTTAACTAAAACGGATAAAAATAGGTTACACAATTTAAATCTTTTTCTTTATTTTTTTGGTAGTATTGCTTATACCACAAATACATTTTTCTCATGTCAGTTATAATTAGTTTTTGATGTCAAATATTTCAAATAAGCAACAATAAGCTTTATTAAACAGAGGCAATTAAAAGCCATAATTTTCGTGTAATAAAAGAATCCGTTTTCAAACATTTTGTGTTTTTTTTTTACATTTTCTCTTATTTTTTGCTCTTCAATTTAAAAAGAATAATAGCTTAAAATCGAAAAACGAAATATTCCAGTTATCTCTTTTCTAATTTTGCAATCTAATAAATGACGATATTTAGTACCAAAAAAGTTTTTTTTGTCAAATTATTTTCCTTAGTAACATCTCGGCTAATATTATGTCCGATAGAAAATGAAACATCCTTTCAACATTTTCAACATGTGAAATTTGAGTTCATGACAGTTTAAAATTTTGTATTAAGTTTTTACATTATGACACCCAAAGGAGATCACCCTTACAGTTAAAACAAAACTTCTTTAACTCATTCATTAATGACAGTTCTTAATTTCATTTATTTCAATAAATAGTGCTTAGTTAAAAAAATTATTATTTGTTATTCGCTAATTTGTTTTTGACACAGTTCACAATTTTTACAATGTATCGAACATCCTTTACAAGTTACAACATGAAAATAGGAAAAAAATGCTGTTTTTTTCCTGAAAAATAAGATGACTGCAGTTATTCAAAAATATAAATATTCTAGACAACAGTTTCAACAGATGTTTTAACAGGAAAATGTATCAAATAAGGCTAAAATTAAATAAAGGTTGCATAAAGAATCTAGGAGATCAGTTTTATTAAAGAAAACCCTAAATTATACAGTTTAATATATTTCTTTAACACCTCTTTGGGAAACTCCATACTTTATTTAAATGACATAAAATGCAGGAGAATAAGTTATTAAGTATTGTTGTTTAAATATTAGCATCTACAGTAGCAAAGCACTTTAATGGCTAGTTAATTTCAAAAAATTTGAAAACACTTTGACTTCTGTCATTAATTGTAATTTTGGTAATGTTCTAAAGATGACAGTTTTGAGCAAACAACGAGTATTCAATATGCTACAGTTATCAAAATAATAAATTTACTCCTTCATTAGGGATTCACCAGAACTGATGTCAGCAGTTTAAGCATTTAGGGGGTTAAAAAGTTAAGATTTTGTGCTGACGTCAACTCTGGACAATCCCTTATCACAGCTTACAACAGTTTTTTTAAACTAAAAATGAACGTCTTGCTTCCGTTTGTTTGCGTCATGTTCATTTCATTAGTGAGATGCTTCAAAATTTGAAAACATTATTCACTCAATTAAAATTAAAACAGCTTTGCATTATTAGAAAAAACGTAAAAATAAATAATTTGACACAGCTAATTTTCTTTTCAAACCTAATGGCACACAATAACCAGTTAAATAATAAACAAACGTAAATAAACTGAGCAGCAATGTACGTATAAATAATTTCTAACGAAATTAACGTCGGGGGATAAAAATATTTAATATTAATCATATCTTATAAGAATGTTTAAAAATTATACAATAACTAGTCTTTAAAATCAAATTGATATTTTTGTGTGCAGTTTAATTTTTTTTTCTTTGTCAAAATCAGTTGAAAAGCATGTTGTAACAAACATTACCAAAAGTTTTCATAACAGCTTCTAGCCCACCCGTACAATACAGTTTTTTGTTTATAAAAAAAAAAGCATCGTCATTTTTAACGTACCGAAGAAACTGGTAGACAGAAAATTTGTTCGATTAATAGTTAAAAAAGTTCATGAGCCTCATTATATCGAAACATATTGAGTATTTATGTCACACAGTTTTTAGAAGGTTTGGCAAGTTTTGGTATTTGTGGCCGATTTTGGACCAGGGTTCAGTTATAGACAGTCTTAAATATGGAAATTTATTATTCAACAGAAGACAAAGAAATTCAGTGAAATTTTTTACTTGCAAATATTCTATAAATTCGTTTTTTGATTGTCAGTTAATTTTATAACAAATAGTTTTTAGCTCCGAAATATTTGTATTTCAGTTTTCAAATATGTAGAGTTTAAAATTTTGAAAAACAAAAGATAAAGATTTTGTAACAGTTTTCAATAAAAATTTTAAAGCATTTGTTTGAAAACCCCGAATTTTTGTTTTTTTGTAGCTTTTTTGTGCGTTTTTTACTACTTCTGCCTTTTTGTGTTTTGTTTATAACATTTCTTTTTTTTTTATCCGTTACTATAGAACACAGTTTAAAATCAAAGATGTCAATTTTCAAATGCCTAATTTTTTAATGGTTTTTTTTGCAAACCCCCATTTTTTATAAATTTTTTTTTGCTTTTCTTGTAGCTTTTTTTTGTGCACATTTTTTTATCTGCTAGAAAACGACTACTACTATTCTTTGATGCTCTTAAATTGTACGACGGACATTTGAGTACAAAAATACAATAATTATTTTTATCATCAAAAGCGGATTTTCTCTTTTTTCCTTCTTTCTTTTCCTTTTTTAAGACTTTTATCAAAAATCTAAAAACAGAAGCAAAGCAGCATTTCTTTAAAAGTAACTCTGCCAGTTCTTGTGTTATCAGCAAAAGTACAGAGAGAAGAAAAAAGAAGGGCTTAATTCTTTTTTGTCTTTTGTTTGAAGGAAAAAGAAATATTTTAAAAGATTATATGTGTCTTTAAAAGATCAAGGTATGCAAAATTTTTGGTTTTTTGGTGTTCTTTAAATCGTGCAAAAATAGAAAGGCCAAAAGTCACGTGGTTATAATGGATTGTTGTCAATGAAGACAGTAGTATAAAAAATTTAATAATTAAAATCACAGTAATACCAAAGACACAAAAGTGGCCCAATAGTTTCAAAGACAAATCAGTATGAAAACACAAAAAGAAACATTATTTTCACGACTCTATTCAATATCACAGTTTTAAATAATCTTCTACATGTTGCAATCATCCAGTTTTTTTTGTAACTATATTTGAGAAAATTTTGTGAAGGAGATTGTAAATTTCAGTGCAGCCATAAATATACAATTACTGTGATTTATAATAATATCTTTAAATTTTGCAAAAATAGAAAAACCAAAATTTAATTGGCTATAATGAATCGTCGTCAATGAAGATAACAGTTTTAAAAATTAAATGATTAAAAGCTACAAGACATAAGATTTGTCGATAATATCTGTTTGCAGTTTACCTTGTATAAACATAGCGCCAAATGCAATACAGTTTCAATAAAACAAAACACGCTTCTCAATCGATTTTACTACAATGCAGTTTTATTCAATATTTTATAGCCATATTTTCTTGACAAATTAAAAAAGAGATTGCAAATACCATTACAGTTATAAATACAGAACCATTGTGATTCATTTGATCGAACTTGTTTACATCAAATTAAGTTTTTTATATTCGTAACCTGTTAAGTTTTACAGCACTTGCATGCAGTTATTATATGACCCATGACGATAAAAATGGATCAGAATAAAAACAAACCCTAAAAAATGAGAAAGACACCTTTTCAACTTGTCATTGTTCTTTCGATTTATTTCTTTGAAAAATCTTTTTTTATCACACCTACCTATCTCTCTCTCTTTCTCTTTTGTTTTTTTTATTTATGCAAATATCAGTCAGCAAAACACCCCTTGTGTTTCTATTTTTTTAAAACTATAAATCACGTTTAACATAATTAAAAATGAACGGATAATTTTATCAGGTAATTTGAAAAGTTCGTGCAGGTGTTTGATCAAAAACTAAAAAAATGGCGGGCGATCAAACACATGCACGAACTTTTCGAATTACCAAATAATTACAGTAGTTTTTTCATAGACTACAATACGATCATCACAGTTTATTGTTCAAACAAAATACACGATTCCCCTGCGATAAAAAGTTGATTATAAATGCAACCCAACCAAAACAAAGGCCCCCTCCTCTTGTCAGTGTTTTTTTGATTTATTTCTTTAAAAAATCTGTGTTTATTACCTACCTCTCTTTCACTCTTTTATTTTTATTTATGCAAATACAGACAACAATGACAAAGAAGTCCCTTGTTTCTATTTTTGAAACTATGAATCACATTTTTTATGAGAAAAAAGGCTTTTAAGTGTCTGAAAAAGTGATGGAAAACTTTTTGGAGGCGGAGAGTATTCAGTGACGCAAATGGTTTAAATTTTGTATTTAAATATAATTGTTTTTTGATTGCTTTTAAACACTTTAATTCTGTTGTCAATATTTGAGCGATAAATTTAGTGCTTTTAATATGAAATTTGCTTTTCAAGCCTTATTAATGACAATACAGTTTAAAAACTTTTTCATTCTAGTTATAAATGGTATATAAATTCGCAACAGTTTTTTAGATTTGTTGAAAATTTTACTTTGAAAAACTTTAACCACTTTTGTAACTGTAAATCTTCGTGTCAGTTTTGTTTTCCTAAAAACTTTTTACTCTAAAAATCTTTATCGACTTTACTTGTTTCCAGCTTTCTTTTTCCATGTTTCGTTTTTTAATAACTCCCATTTATTTTTTGCCCGAATTTCAACAGATTTACGTTTTTTTCATGAAACATTGAGCCAAGCTATTTAGTTTTTAGAATAACAAAATTTGTAATATTTGTGCTGTACTTTAGCCGAAATTTATTTATAAATTTTTTTTGTTCGGCTTTCTTTGACCCTTAAGAACTAGCTCAAAAAAACAATTTTGAAATTTTTGTGTTTCCCCCTATTGCTAGATTTATTTCAGAAAATGAGCTATGACAATTTTTGTGGCATTAATTAACTGAAGTCAGTTTTAAGTGCGGAACAAGATAAATAAGCTTTTCAGATATTGCAACAGGCAAGATAGCTTTTTAAAAAAGTTTTCGTGTTCAAATTTTTTCTTCATTTTTTTTGTCATACCAATTTGTATTTTGACATCGTGTGTTTGTTTACTTTAGATATTTCTTTAGTGATCTGTGACATGATGAAATATCATTTTAGATAAATTCAGTTCTTTAATCGTTTTAAAAAACCTGCACAAATACAAATCGAGAGAATTTGGGTGATGGCAATAAAAGCACTGAAATCAAAGAAAATTCAACCCAATAAAAGTACAGAAATCAAAGGAGAAATTTCACAAATTTCTAAATTCCCAAAAGTGTAAAAAGTTAAAGAAATTTAGAAATTTGTGAAATTTCTCCTTTGATTTCTGTACTTTTATTGGGTTGAATTTTCTTTGATTTCAGTGCTTTTATTGCCATCACCCAAATTCTCTCGATTTGTATTTGTGCAGGTTTTTTTAAACGATTTCACGGCTTTTATTGATATCTCTGATATTCAAATAGTTTAAAAAAATGAAAAAATGGCTACGAAGCTTTTTTAAATGTCTAAAGCTAATTCTGTAACAACACTAAGTTGGGTGACACCTACACTAAATAAGGTGACACCTACACTAAATATGATATGAATTCGCTTTTCCAGTATCCCTAAGCCCTGAGGGCCTAAGCCCTAAGGCCTAAGACTAAGCCTAACGCTCGGCCTTCGGCCTCGCGAGCCCATGCTAAGCTTGGGGTTGAAATGACAACTATACTAAAGTAAGGTATAAAATAGGGCTATGTGGTAATATTGTTTCAAAAAAAAGAAAAATTTTGCGGGCTGGATTTTCGGGCCAACCCAACCATAACGGTCCGCCCCTTGATTTTTGCGAGCTTTCATTATTCATGCATTAATACACACAAAATGAAAAAAAATTTTGGAAAATTTTCGGGTCGGACTTTTTGCAGCCCGGTCTAAAAAAAATGTGGACCGCAGTTTTTATTATAGCAGTGCTGGTGGAAAAAAAAGCAACTCCTTTTAAAAGTTAAAAAAGAAAAAAAGAAAGCGCGCGCTTTTATTATTTTTCGCGTTAAGAGTTTTCGCCAAAGAAAAGAAAAAATTTTGTGACATACGAACAGAAGGAAGGAAGGAAGGAGAGAATCAACATCATTTTTTGTGACAAAGTTATGCATCTCAGTTTATACTCACCCGTTTTTCTTCATTTTTTTTTTATTTTTTTACTTTAATATAAGCCCGGAAACATATTCCGAACTACAAAAATATAAAAAAACAAAAAATAAGCCGAAAAACTGCATTGTTAGCCTAGGAAGATATGGCAACCAGGGAAGCAAACCCAAATTGCCCCAGACTCCCCTTCGGGTCGTCCTGGGGCCAATATACAGTAATCAAGCATTATCTCTTTTCCTTTCTTGATGGATTTTCTTACATTTTTTTTGTATTTTATCCTCCAGTAAACCATCTTCTAAAACAGTTTTTCTTTAAGTTTTTAATTTTTGCAAATTAGTTTTTAAAAAAAAAATCCCGTTTAATCCTTTTCACAAAAATTTCTGCTATATATAGTTTTTAAGTAATTGCCTTGCTATTTAGTTTCTATTGTAAGTGTTAGGTTTTAATAGCTAGTTTGCTTCGAAAGAACCAATGGACAGTTTGATTTTTCAATCACAACCGCTTACCTTCTCACACCTTCTTATATTCTGCTATACTGCTTGGAATGCCAGTTAATTCTTAATTTCTTACTTTTGTAAAATTTTTTTGCTTCGTCTATAAAAAATATTAGTTTTAATAACACTTTATTAGACACGTAATTCTTGATGAATAGAAATGGAAAAAAGTTTTTCTCTGCAACTTTGCAATCGTTTTTAAACTTAAAAGTGAACACAGTTTTATAAATGTTTGTTCTGAAGTATTAGAAATCAGTTAAATATCAGGCGATAAAAAAGAATATTGAACTAAACAATAGGTATACAACAATTTTATGTTTCTAAAATTTTTTAATCTATGAAATGAAGTTGTTGACAGTTTTTAATTATCGTTTGATTTATTCAGTTTATGACTTATAAAAATAATAATTATATCGAGTGTTATCATTTATAAATATGCATTTATTTAAGATATGTAACTGCTTATTGGCATATGCATCTTTTTTATACGAACTTTAATGAACACAGTTTTTGATAAAATGCAAAATAAATTTTAAATAGCGGATTACAATATTTCTTTTGAATATGGAATCATCAAATAACAGTTTTATTTAATTTTAACGAGTTTAGTAAGAACATTTTTAACGAAATTCGATCATTAAATAATATGTTCCCTTTAAAAACGTATTTTCTTTTAGACATTTAACGCTTTATGAAACACATTTTAAGTGTTTGCATGTGTTCTCGTTTTTTTAATATTTGATAGACTAGCCCCTAATTATTTTTACTTTCTCACAATTTTTATTTGAAAGCAAATAAATTGGTGGAATCAATTTATATTTTTGATATTGAAAGATAAAATTATCTGTTAAATCAAAACATTCATTGGGTTATATTAGACATGTGTTAATATATTGACCCTAAAATATTGGTCAGTTTTATTTTTCTAAAATTTTTAGTTCACGTTGAAACAACTTTGTTTATTAAAGTTTTGACCATTTTTTTATTACTTCTTCCAAACAGTTCCAGCTTTCTGAAAAACCTATACTTTTGATAATGTCAGTTTGAAATGTCTACGTTTGTAAACGTGACACGTTAATTATCGTCAGATTTTAATTTACTAACAATTTTTTAAAATTTTGTTTCTTGGAGTTTTTTTAAAATAGAAATGAAAAAAAAAGATTTCCTCCGAAACTATGCAATTATACAACTGAACTCGATTTTTTAAATGTTTGTGCTCAAGTCTTAGGAATCATTTACAGTTTATAGTATTAGCCCACAAATGGTAATAATAGATAATTTTTTCTTATAATTATTGGCCAGTTTTTTTCTTTTTATAACAGTCTTTATGAAACCCAGTTTTTTTTAAAAAATATTAATCACAATTATTCAGTATTTTAGATTCTAATTAAAAATGGATACTTTAACCTCTACCATATCCATTTTCACAACTTCCATATCAACCATGGATCCCGCCATATTTCAATCAAATTATTTATGGGCTGTTATTATTGGTTTTATTCTATCATTTTTGCTCGGATTTGGGATGGGTGCCAATGACGTCTCAAATGCTTTTGGAACATCCGTGGGCTCAAAAGTTTTATCAATTTATAAAGCATATATTCTTGCAACCATCGCTGAATCCGCAGGGGCTATTCTTCTTGGATATAATGTTGCAGATACGATGCGAAAAGGGGTGATCGATGTTGGACTTTATAAATCTGAGCCACAAGCGCTAATGCTTGGACAAGTTGCAATTTTGGGTGGTGGTGCAGCTTGGTTGTTCATTGCTACAGCATTTCGGCTTCCAGTTTCAACAACTCATAGCATTGTTGGTGCAACACTTGGTTTCTCATTAATGATGAAAGGTGTAAATGGAATTCACTGGAATAAAATTGTTGAAATTGGTAAGGTTTTCTTTAAGTTTTTATTTACTTTTGTTGCGCATCTCACAACACCACAGTTAATTAAATATCAATATACCTCCTGGTAAAGTTTCTATGATTGAATGTTTGAGGATTTCAGGGAAGGGGACTAGTCCTTGCTCAGTCGACTGAGCAAGGCTGGGAAATAACTGACTCGCAACAGTTAAAAATAATAAAAGTGATTACAGTTTTGTTAAAACAATTTAGCCCCTGTATGCATGCTCATTCCTGATCAAATGTTTACAGTTTTTAAAGTTATTATGATTTCATCCTTAAAATCAGCCTAAAGCAGTTATGACTTTCTCAAAATATGCCTCTAGGGTCCAGTTTTTTTTCCTACCACTATATGTTTTCAACACAGTTAAAACCTTTCTCGTAATCATAACATTGATAATACTAAAATGGTAACAAAAAAACGATCAAACCTCAGTTTAGTATCATAAATAGTTTTGTCTACTCTATGTGAGGCATAAAAACCAGTTAGGCAATATGTTCGAACATAAGGCACATCAGTTTTAATTTAAGCAAATTTATATTAATATTGTTTTAAATAGCTTCGAAATTTCAGGCTACTACTTCTACATTGAAAAACAGTTTATTAATTTTTTATGCTTAGCAAACAATAGCTTTTTAATAACTTTAAAATCGCATTCAGCTATCCCAAATTCTGCTGACAGTTTTTTCACATTCTATGTAAAACGTAACCAGTTTTGTATCTCAACTATAAATTAACCACCTTAAAAAATCCACTTACAGTTTTAGTTAAAATAACTATTAAAAGACACAGTATCTTTAAGCAATTTTTTAAACTAGTGTGAATAGACATTAGAGGAAATTCAAAGACTTAAAGTTTTTTTCTATGATTATTTTTATGTCACTTTCTACATTTCATCACAGTTTTTAAAATCATATACTGTAAAACCATGATCTAAGAAATTTGTTTAAATTAAAACAATTTAATTCAGTACTTATAATTACTGCTCCACAGTTAAAAGTATTTTTGTTTATTAGCCACCATCTTAGCAAAAACAACAGCTTTGATAACTAAAATTTCCCCTCCTTCATAATTAAACACCTTAGTTTCAATACTAATCCACTGTTTATTGGAAATCCGGAATAAATAAGCTTTAAATTGACAAAGTTGCAATGAATGCAAGCCAGTTGAATTTTATACAACTTTTTGAGATTAATTTTGTATATGTCGTCCATAATCAACATGTTGCCATTATAAAACCCTGCCTTTTTTAATAAAATAGATGTAACATTTTTTGCGCATCGATTATCCCCACAAATAATGTGCATCAGTTTTTGCTTTAAAAAGTATTCAAGCTGTATACAGTTTTTAAATAAGCTTTCATTATAATCGTTGCAACATTTTTTCGAACATCAGTTATAAAACTAAAAAGCAAATACAAATCTGGTGCATCAGTTTTTGCTTTTAAAAGTTTATACATGATCAAACAGTTTTAAGCTTTTAAAAATGTTCAAACAATTTGTTGACTGCTTTGTCAAAAAAAATTAGCGTATGTGTTTGAGATTACAGTTTAATTTTTAGAAATTGTGTTACTTTTTCAAGACAAGAGGCAAAACAACTGTCAGTTTTATTATGTCTTTTCATGCTGATAAATTCCAGTTACATTTAAGCAAATATATAGCAATTTTGTTGAATAAACAGTTAGTATCACATAGAATATAAATATCAGAAAAAAAGTTATTATATTTTTTAAAAACACTCAAATTCTTTTAAATTATTTTCTCAGCAGTTTTTTCACAGTTTCTTTCAAACTTTAATAAGGGATTGTCCAGAAATCACGTGACCAAAAAATCGCGATTTTTGAACCCGCTACCCCCCTCTGTGCCCAAAGATCAAAGCTTTTTGCCGACAACATCAAAGCCGGGTGACCATTTGGTTAACCCCCTCCCCCCTTCCTCTTGGTCACGTGATTTCTGGACAATCCCTAATAGAAAACAACAAACATAAATGTTTCAGAAAAAATTGCTGCTCCAACAGTTTGCGTTCACATAACTAGGGACCGGCACCAAACACCTTTTCCTTTCTAAAAACACAGATAAAATATTTTGATGTATGAAATAACTGAAAAATTAGTTAATTAAAAATCTACATAGAAAAAAAGTAAAAATAACTTGATATAAAAATAGATAGATGGAGCTGCAGTTATATATATATTTATTTCATAAAGAAATATTCCCCCATGATCTAGACGAGGTAGATAATTATATCATACAATAAGGATGGAGCTGCAGTTATTTGCAATTCATTTTTTCTTAGTTTCAGTTTTACATTAATTATTTAATGATCCATCTTCATTTTACAGTTTTCAAATTTTAACATAAAAATTTTATTTTCATGATAAAATATTTTTTCAGCTGCCTCTTGGATAATTTCCCCTCTATTTTCTGCAACAATTTCCTGTCTAATTTATTTATTCGTTGATTTCGCTGTTCTTCGGAGAAAGAATCCTCTTGAATGTGGATACCAAGTTTTGCCGTTATTCTTCTTTGCTGTTTTTGCTTTTAATTCTGTTGCCGTCTTATATAATGGCTCAAAAGTTCTTGGCCTTGCTGGTTTTTCAATTCAATCAACAGCCATTGCATCTGTGATAATTGGTGCAATTGCAGCTGGACTCTCTCACTTTGTTCTAAAACCATGGCTTCGAAAATGGGTTGAAAGAAAAGAAGCAGATAATACTTTGGCTGAAGAAAAAATTGTTGTTGTAAAAACGTGTGAAAATTATTCTTCTATTATTATGGAAGATAATAAAAGTGTCAATGATAAAAGACTATCCCTTGCACCAAGTTCTGTTGGAAGCAGTACAGCAGATTTACAATCAACTTCTTCACAAATCCCTATTACAAGATCTTTTAATTCGAGAAAACAGCAATTTGAATGGTCTGTTCGCGGCTTTTGGAAATGGTTAATTCCAGCAAAAAATCGAATTGAAGATGCTAAAACTTTGAGAATGTTTACGTCGCTTCAGATTTTTACTGCGTGTTTCGCAGGATTTGCACATGGCGCAAATGATGTTAGGTATGTTTGAATTTTGATGTTATCATGCGCTCATGCATGAGCACTTTAATATCAGTTTTTTTTAAAGTCGTTAAAAATTTATTTGGATTTTTCCCCAGAGGAAAAAAAGTGGCAGTTTATAGTTATAAATTATTTTATTGAATTTAGTTAGATTTTTTAAGTATCACATTTCAGTTTAAAAGAATTTAAAAAACAAGTCTAGAATATTTTGTTATGCGTATGTGTTCTATTTTAAATTACAATGCAATTATCGGTTTAATAATTTTCCAACAATAATTTTCATTATTTCCAGCATAATATGCCTGGCAGTTTATCAAATTTAGTTAGCGCAAACGTAGAAACACTGTTTAACATTGCTATTTTTATAAACTTTACACATTTTTAATATTATATTGTTTAATGTGAGTAGAACATTTGCCTTATTCAATCAAATAGAGTTTAATAATTTTAGAACAAAATTTTACGTTTTCTTCAAAAAGACAACCACGACGGTTTATCTGGCTTAACCGAAACCTACACAGGAGCACAGTTTATAAGCTTAACATTCTTTCTTAAGAATCCAGTTTAAACGTTATTGATGCGAACAGATCATCACAATTTAGCAATACCATTATTACAATGTATTTTTCAGTTTTCTATCATACCAGAAAAGTTTTTAGCTCAAGCTTTAAACACTTTCTTGCGTTTAATATTCAAAATATTTTTAAACAGTTATACCTTAATGAAAAGAGAAACAAATTTTAATATCAAATTCACATTACAATAACTATTTACTTTATGCAGTTAAAAAATATTACAAACTTAACCATGACCTTTGCAGTTTTATAATAACTATATAAAATATTAAAACGTTTTCGAATATATAAAATGGCGCAAACAGTTAACTGTTTTAAATATATCGTTCGCTGTTTATTACATTGCACTTACTGTTTTCAGTTAAATAATCAAAATTGATCTATTTTTGATAAACTTTTTTGTTTTACTTTCTTTGCAAATTTTTCTTTACAGAGTTACCGTGATGGTCCACAGTTTTTAAAATAAATCACTAAATTTAGTTATTCTTTAAAAATAAAATGTGAGACATACTTTTATTCATCTACCATACAGTTAAGCCATTTTTTAAGTACGTGAATTATCTAACACTCCCTCGTACTCAAGTGAGAGCCCAGTTATAATATCATAATAGTTTTTACAATTTTAAGATATCAGACGTTTCATTTTTTTTTTGCACATCGAAAATGACACGTCATATGTCAGTTTACTTTTTTTCGATTGTCATCTCTTCATTTCAGCATTTTTGCTGCCACTCCTCTCATTATTTTCCTATTTTCAGTTTATTCTCATTTAAATTTTATTATAAACTGAAGGCGCTATCAGTTTTTTAAATGCCTCAAAATAAAAAAAACAATCCATTTTCTATAAAAAATAATTTTTATATACTTTTTGATTGTTAGTTTCGGTTTTAATATGTTTTTTCTTTCCGGTTGACCAAATTTTTAATGCTGCAGCTGTTTTGTCTTTCAAAGGCTGCGCTAACAGTATTGCTCTAATAACCTGTCTAATAATTTATGCAAATATGTTCTAGCAGAACCATAAAATGATCCAGTTTTTAGTTATAAGTAATTTAGTTATGTTATTTAAAATAGTTTCTGTACAGTTGCATTTTAGTTAGAAAAGAATTACCTTTTGTCTTCAGGCATCAACCATGGTTGAAAAAAAATAGGATAACTTAAATTTTTCTTTTGCTGAATGTTAGCTTTGAATTGGGTTTAATAACATTTACATTATCTATTATTTCAACGATAATCAGTTTTTGAAATCTAATTAATTGTATAATCATCGGGATACTTATAGTTTTCGCCAATACACAGTTTAATCCCTTTAAATCCTTTTTAGTAATGCCCCTGCCTTAAATTCTATTAACTCTTATTTAAATGTAGTGCTTATCTTTAAGCCATTGACTCACCAGCGTCAGTTTAATTCCTTTTATGCTGTTTTTTTTTGGTAATACCATTTTCTACTTTCTGCTCTGTTTTATTCAAGTTTTATGGTGGAAAAATACGATGCAAAGTTTTTTGTCTAAAATAATTTATTTTTTTTAACTTAAAGTTATTAAAAAATTTACTCTTTTGTATACAAATTTCTAATCGTGCGCCTTGTTTTTATGACTGCGGCCATCCTTCAGAAATAAAACGCAATGCCTAACTTTTAGTATTACAGTTTTTCTCAATGACGATAAAGCCCTTAGTTTAATATAATCATAACCTTCTTTTTTCTGTATTATCGCTTAAAACTTAACAACATTCAGTTTTATTGTTTTAGCTAGTACACAACAATAATCTGTTAAGACATTAGACAAAAATGAATTTTAAAATTTAAGCGAGGTTGAAAATCAGTTATAACAAGACTTTAAATTACTTTTATTCGCTTCTAACTTTTTTGTATGGCCCACATGAAGATATTTAGTAATCAGCTTTTTAATTTTTTATAGGCTTTCAGAATCAAAAACAGCAAATTCCATTCAGCTTTTTTAAATTAATTAATACAACCCCACCCTATCAATATTCAGTTTTACTCTTACCTTAATCATTTTCAGTAATGCCATTGCCCCCATTACTGCCCTAATCTCCATTTATTCTGATCTAAATGTAATGCAAACAGCTCCAACTCCACTTTATATTCTCTTCTTTGGAACTGCATCAGTTTGCATCGGGCTGTGGATTCTTGGACATCGAGTTATCAAGACAATTGGTGATCAAGTAACAGAAGTTAATCCGGCAAGTGGATTTGTAATTGAATTTGGTGCAGCTACTACGGCAATGATTGCGTCAAAGCTGGGTCTTCCAATTTCAACTACACATGCTTTGGTTGGTGCAGTAGTTGGAGTTGGGATTGTTAAATCAGGAGAAGGTGTAGATTGGAAAGTATTTGGAAATATTGCACTTTCATGGTTTATCACACTACCAGCAAGTGGAATAATTGCTGCCGGAATTATGTACTTGTTGCAATTTGCGCTGTAATTAATTCGTTGCTCTAACTAATTTATTGACAGTTTTCTGTAAAAAATATTGAAAGAATGTATAATTTTAAATTTTTTGTAATTTCTGGTTTTCTTATACGGGTGTAATTTGTATTGACGTTTTTATATTCACCAGCTTTCTACGTTTCAGTTAACGCATAATAAAAAATTTATGAGTTTCTCCTTAGAATCATCTTTCGCGTTTTTAAAATACCCGTTTTAATATTATTATGTTTTCTTAAAAATTTGTTTTCCAAATAAATTGCGCCGACTTTTTTTATTGTATTCTTAGCGTTACAAAAACTTGAACTTTTGACTATAAAGGATTTTGCAGTTTAAATCATCACAGTTTTTTTATCACAAAAGGTTTGCCATTAGCATAATTATGATCATGTTTCTTAATTTAGTATCTTTTTTATTTTAAGATACATGTTTACAGGTTTGGTAAACAATTTTTACAGTCAGTTTTTACTTTCTCTAAATTTCTTTTAAAAATCATTTTGTCAATTTCCATTTCATGGTATCATAATAAATAATTTGAATTTTTACTAGATGTGTTTTCAAGATTACAGTTTTAATATTACTACACTGTTTAACATATACATATTTATTTTACACAAAATTTTATGCAGCATTCTACTGTTTTAGTTAATGTAGTCTTTAATTTCTTGTAGAGCTAAATGATAATATTGCTCTGATATCATCCAACACAGTTAAAACAAAATTATTTTGCAACACTTCCTCAATTAGGTTTTCTCATTTTTTTATTTAAATATTGTTAGCGCTTGAAAAATAATAATAAAATTTTGTTATAATTTAAACATCCTGAATTTTTTGATATCAGTTTTAAATATCAAACAAGTTCCTAGCAACCAAAATGTCGCATCTTCAGTTTCCGCATGATTTACAAACGCGCAGTTATGATAACCGAGAAATTGTGTCTTTATTATACTTTTTAGTGAAAAAAAAGCAATAGCTCATAATTTTAACTGATTTTCAAGCTTACAAAAAAATGCAATCTATACAGTTTTTAATGTTTTTATCCAACAATTTCGATTGCAATAAATTTTTACTTTACAAGTTTTGTGGGTTTCAATATAAGGATATAATCCTTGCAGTTTTCAAATTTTCACAAACATGCACCTATTTGAGAGAAAAAATACAGCCTGACATCCAGATATCATATAAACATAATTATAAAAATTTTATGCAACATGAAATTGTTTTAGTTAATGTAATCTGTGGTATTTTTAGAGCTCAATAAAAATTTAGCGCCGGTATACATATTTCTCTTGATATGTCAGTTTACTGCGTTTTTCAGACTAATAATAGCTCTATAATTTTCATACTTTTAGAGAATTAATCTCCCAGAAGTCAATTATTTCCCACTGCACAGATGTCGCTAATTAAAAGTGAAAAACAAAAAACGTATATGGGGACCTAACTCCTGCCCTACTTGATCATCTGCAATGTAAATGTTAGTGATCGTGTGCTACTTTAGCTATATTCGATTAGCTATTAAATCCCAGGGAGGAGGATTGCGCAGCTGATTTTTTGTCCCTAACTATCCCTATAGTAGACGAGTATTTGGGCAAAATATGAGGCCTCAACTCCACCATCACTTGGAAACGTTTACGGTTAAACAAACGTTTATGGCACTATGCAGCAAATAAATTAACATCAATTACAGTTAACTTTTTCATTAACAAAAGATATCAAAAACAAACTCGTATTCTGTATTTTGCCGGCACTGTTCTTTTCCGTAAAAAAAGAAACAAAATAACGAGCAAATCCAGCAACTCCTCACAGTTTAAATTTATTTTTTTTATTTCCGGCTATTGATCCTTACAACAGTTACTTAAAGGTTTTCCTATTTTATATTATAATATACTACACTTTTCAAATCATGACAATAAAATATATAAATTTTATAATTTTCCCAATTAAATCTTCTTGAAATCAGTTTATTACCAAGAGTTTATTGTATTTCTAAATTTCTAAAGAAACTCTCAGTTTTTAATGCAGACATTCTGATATTTGAAATCAGAAACCAAAAAAATGTTTGGAAAGCTCAATTGGTTAAGAGTAAAGCGACACAGTTTAAAAAGTAATCAACTGTACAAAATTGAAGCCAGTCATTGTCCCATTTTCACCGATCTTTTTTAAATTCAGTTATATATAATTAGAATGGTTTTGTCCCTTTGCATAGGATGATTTAAACACAAGCATCACATAATTTGCACAAAATTTAGAAATAAAGTCCCAAAAAAAGTTCATGTTCATGCAGAAAAACATGAACCAATGCTACAGTTTACTTCTTCAACAACAAAAGAAATCATCGACAAAATCAAGAACACAGTTTTACAGTTAACGTCCTTGAAAAAAAAGAAATCAAAGACATTCCAGCTTTTATGGCTTTTGGCGGCACCATTCAGTTCAATAAAAAAACATTAAAAGGTCATAAAAGGGCAGCAAACAACAATCAGTCGTCTGTCGGGTGCTTCCAAAAAAAGTTAAGCGTTCATTTCCATGTTAAAAGTTTGCTTCGACATGATCATACATGTCAATGAAAACCACCACCATTTTTCAGCAATTGCCCTTTTTGACGTCAAATGTTTGACTCTGGCCTTTCCTTTTTAGTGATTTCAAAAAAAAGTTTATTGCATAACTTTTGCAATAAAAACCAAATTTGATTTTTTTATTGGTCAGAAAACACAATTTTCACACTTTTTCTATGGGGTGCTTTTTTAGAAGAAAAGAGAAAAGCTAAAAATATCTTTGACAAAAAAGAAAGGAGCTGAGCACGGAACTACAATTTTTTCTCGATGGACATTTTCTAGATAAGGTGATAAGACGGACGAAAGAAGAAACATTTGGTTTTTGATCAGGAAAAATTGAGGATTAGATGGTAAAGAAAGAATAAATCTCAGACTTTCTACAGTTTTATCGAATATTCACTTCCAAACTCAGTTTTTATCAGGTCGTTCCAAAAGTTTTGTCCGTTGGTTTTTCCTCTGGCAATTCTGACTGGAGGGTCCAAAAAATATGAAATTTCGCCTGGAGGTAGCCATGGACCTAAGTCAAAGGGTGGTATATCGGTTTTTGAGGTATCTGGAATTTTCATGGAATTCTGAGGGATTTTCGTGTCGAAACCACGATTTTAGAGGTTTTTAGTGGAACGAGCTCTATAAAATGAGAATTTGAAGCTTATATGAGCGGATATGGCCTGTGAGAGTAGCCAAGACACTGCCCTAACAGAATTTATAAGTTTTAGAATTTTCTCGAACATGCTAGAAGCTTCCCGAATTTTTAAACAGCGGTTACCGTAAGTTAATGGAATTTTGCGTATTTTGAGGTAAATTTTTTTTAAATTATTAGAAATTGGGTCAGAAATGTTTAGAAAATATAAATTAATGATTTTTCCGTCGAATGATATCATTTGGGGTCATTGGAAGTTATTTAAAATGATTTTATACCGTCATGAAAGGGGTACTGTAGACCTTCTGCTTCTGAAGCTCCTAAATAGCGTAAAACTCATTTTTTCGCAAAATCCTTAAAAAGGGAGTGTCTACACACCCCCAGGCATCGTTTCCGATCAAAATCTCAAAAAAAAATTTTTTCGACTTTTTTGCCATTTTCACGTGGTCCCCCCTGTCAAAAACACAAAAAAAGTCGAAAAAATTTTTTTTTGAGATTTTAATCGGAAACGATGTCTGGGGGTGTGTAGACACTCCCTTTGAAAGAATTTTGCGAAAAAATGAGTTTTACGCTATTTAGGAGCTTCAGAAGCAGAAGGTCTACAGTACCCCTTTCATGACGGTATAAAATCATTTTAAATAACTTCCAATGACCCCAAATGATATCATTCGACGGAAAAATCATTAATTTATATTTTCTAAACATTTCTGACCCAATTTCTAATAATTTAAAAAAAATTTACCTCAAAATACGCAAAATTCCATTAACTTACGGTAACCGCTGTTTAAAAATTCGGGAAGCTTCTAGCATGTTCGAGAAAATTCTAAAACTTATAAATTCTGTTAGGGCAGTGTCTTGGCTACTCTCACAGGCCATATCCGCTCATATAAGCTTCAAATTCTCATTTTATAGAGCTCGTTCCACTAAAAACCTCTAAAATCGTGGTTTCGACACGAAAATCCCTCAGAATTCCATGAAAATTCCAGATACCTCAAAAACCGATATACCACCCTTTGACTTAGGTCCATGGCTACCTCCAGGCGAAATTTCATATTTTTTGGACCCTCCAGTCAGAATTGCCAGAGGAAAAACCAACGGACAAAACTTTTGGAACGACCTGATAACATAAAGTTTTTTGTAAGATGGCTTTGAATGTGTTATAATAAAGATAGCTCAATTTTTCAACTCCAAAATGTTACAGTTTTTAAGGGGTAGCTTTTTAAAAAAAATTTCTTAGTGGAGTGTTATTATTCAGCTTTGCAACAAGATGTGATACTTTAAATCAGTTTTAATAATTTTTGGTACGAATGAATTAAAAACAGAAGATGTGTCAGCTTAAAATATTTCAAAAAAATAAATCAATTTATCGCCAACAAAAAATGAAGAGTATGATAACCGTTAAAATGAATAAAAAAAATGTACAAGCATTATAACCAAATTTATTTATAAGCGTTTTCTGTTTAAAATGCCACTTCCTAAGCATTCTAATTACTACCGTGATTAGCGTTTACTTTCATTAAGCAGCCTTTTACATAATGACATTTAATTTGTTAGGGATTGTCCAGAAATCACGTGACCAAGAGGAAGGAGGGGGTTAGCCAAATGGTCACCCGGCTTTGATGTTGTCGGCAAAAAGCTTTGATCTTTGGTCACATAGGGGGTAGGGGGTACGAAAATCACGATTTTTTGGTCACGTGATTTCTGGACAAACCCTTATAAAAACTTTTACAGAAGATACAATTTACGATTTCAATTTTAGATAGCATTTTTCATGGATGTTCTCTTTTACGGGTTTTTTTCAGTTTTAATAAAAAAATATTAAAAAACATATCCGCCAATTTACGTAAGCTTTCTCAACTTTACTACAAGCAAATCAATTTCATTTTTTTAAAATGTCATACAACACTAAAATATTATTTCATGCCGTTTCAAAGATGCCAGCTTGAATAATAATTTTTTTTATGTGCTTTAGTTTGTTTTTGAGAAAGAGAAATTTAAAAAACAGTTGAAAATATTTTTAAGAAATAACAATCGTTAAATACACAATTTATTTACAGTAACAAATTTTGTAATCTTTCAATGGTAATCAGTTTTACTTTCAAAATATACAATCCGCTGATCAAATACTTATAAAACAACAAGTTACAGTGTCACCCTAAAATAACACAAAATGATATCACTGCATCATTCTTCATTGCCAAATCTCTTCCACAAACTTTTAATTAAACTTTGTAAACACTTTTTTCTTCCTTCTTGTTTACCCTCTTCCAAAAAAGTAGTAAATGTTTGAATGTACAAATGCTTAACAAAAACTTGATCAAATCAGATTAAAGGTTTATCATTTTTTTATTACTGTTTTTACTTTAGTTTTTTTTCGATCAAAGACAAACAGCTGGCCATCAAAAAAGCGCAGTAGTATCAATTTAAGCACACACAGCTTTTTTCCTTATTCAAAGATCTAAAATAATGTAAACAAAAAAATACGACGTGGACGGAAGAAAGGAAGAAGACAAAAATTTGATCGCAAAAACTTTGCTTCAGTTGGTAGATGTTTCCATAAATAAAAAGCTGTTTGTGATTTCTGTTTCAAAGTTGTAGGAAAGTAGGTGAGTCATAAATGAAAATAGTATTTGATGTACAAAAGATCAAAAAGATTACAAAAACTTTGTTAGGGTACAAATGTTCATTGATAGTATTTTCAAGTTTTCAATTGAGGTCATCAATGAATGAATAGGATTATAATGGTTTTTTAAAGTTGTTTTGGGAGGAAATTGCATAAAAATATTATGAGTTTTTATAACAAAAAAAACACGTTTTTTCTTTGCAAAATTTGAACATAGGAAAGCATGTAAATATTCTAAGAACGATACAAACAAAATCAGTTTAAATATTTTGTACGTGATTTTGTCTTGTTATTGTAAACCACAGTTTCTTTAAATTTTTAAAACGCAAATTAGTAGTGTAAATAAATAATTTCTTCCAAACGCTAAAAGAAATCAGTTTTTAGTTTAACTAAATTAATTGTAGTTGTCCACAATACTAAAAAAATTTTTAAAAAATCCGACTAATTCTTATAGTTTATCTTGATTTAGCTCTAATTAAGTGTCTGTATATTCACCCACAAATAAAACCAACTTGTTAGTTTCATAAAAATTGTTTACGATTACCCATTTTTTTAAATTTTTTAAGAATCAATCACCCTTACAATTGCGAGATGTCTCTAATTATTATTAAAAAAATAATAATAAAGACGTTTCATTTAAATTTATTTTAATTTACTGCTATATCCCAAGCAAAACAATTTTGACTAATAACAACACATAAAAATACTGTATATATAAAAAAATGTTTTTATGCAAAAGTAAAAATTAATAAAACGTGGGTTTTATTAAATTTTACTATTTAAAATACTCTCCTTGATTAGTTTAGACGTTTAACTTTAATCCCTCATTATTAATAAAAACCAGGTTCTTTAATTATAAATTTGCAAACAATACGCTACAATTTTTCTTTTAGATAATATTAAAATTTCTGATTGTCAAGATTTACTATTATCAGTATTTCTATTTAAACTTATAATTTCAAAACGTTACAGTTATATTTTTGCAGATACAACAAAACGACCACAGCCCCCCCCCCCCCCCCCCCCCCCCCCCAAAAAAAAATTGTTATCATTGTTTCAACGGCAAAACTGTGCAGTTTTCTTGTCAAGTCAATTAATTAATAGGAATGCGCGATTATAAAGAAAAGTTGCATCGCACTGTTCTTTTGTTACTGTAATTAATCATCTAATTATATCAATGCATCTCAGTTTATGTTAATTTCTTATCTACTCTCGGCCCAGGGCGTATCAAATCTTTTCAGTTATTTTTTTTGAAAATACAAAAATCTACTTTAAAGCATTAGTGAATAGTTTAATAATTTTTGGTGTTAACCGGGGTTTAGGTTTTTAAACATTAATAATTAAATTTTTTCTGTTTTTTTAAACATTTATGAAACAACTTAGTTGATATGAAACCAGTTTTCTATTAAAATTTATATAATTTTTTATGTTCAAAGTTTTGATATAAGATGAGGATAAGAAAAAAGTTCTGGGCAGGACTCAAAAAATGAACTTTTTTCCAACGGTTGGAAATTTCAAAGGGAACCGACCTTTATTTTCCTTTGAAGTTTTTAACCGTTGGAAAAAAGTTCATTTTTTGAGTCCTGCCCAGAACTTTTTTCTTATCCTCATCTTATATGCGTTCCAACGACAAATTCAGTTTTATGCCTAATTATAGTTAGTTTTTGAACACTACATCGCCTCCTGGCGCAGAAAAAAAGCTTTCCAATCCTTTTGCATTTAAAAAAATTTCAGAAAATTTGATAACTATTTTACTTTTACAGTATCCTTATGTAAATAGTCACGACTTTTTTTGAACAGTTAATTAATAATCTAATAAATTGCGACCTTCTTAAGAAACAATTTTTAAGTAATTTTAATTAACAGTTTTTTTCAGTAATATTAAGCGTTCTTAATTTCTTTTGTTTCAGTTTGATTTCAATAGCTGCAATAAAAAATAGACAACTACAAAAGATAAAAATGTCGGGCAATTTTTGTTTTTATCTTTCGAAAATTCGCTGCATGATGGTCAGTTTTACCATTTTTTAATTTTAAAAGTTTTCATGCCAACGAAAAACATGACCCAGTTTTTTAAAAAGTTCTTTTTACAAATCAATCATACCGATAATTGCGAATCACAGTTTTATTTTAGTGAAATTATCTACCAAAGCTTTCAGCTTACTTTTAATTACCATCCCACACACTAACTCATTTTTTTTTGACCATCACTTTTGACCATAAAAAGATCTTCCACCTCTATATTTGCTTTTCTTTAACATCCAATTCTTTATCACCGAAAATTTGTTCTATTTTGACGCCAAAAAAGCCTACATACAATCCCATGATGTGGTATGTTTTTCTCTTCTTTGTTTTTAGCATTTGTTTTGTTTGTTTCTATTTTTTGCCTCCTTTCTTCGTTTATTTTTCATTGATAAAAATTATATTATTTTTAAAAACAAGCTACTACTTTTTTTCTCTTTCGCTTGATAATTTTTGATAGCCAAAACAAATATATATCATTCATTTGTATAGTTGTTTTTAAAATTATTCGAACATTGTTACTTATTTACTTCAACATCAGTTTTTATAGATAGTGTTCACTAGAGTGATATGGTAAAAAACTAATCAGTTTAATTTTTTTAAACTAAAAGTATATATTTTAAAACAGTGTTGTACCTTTTGATTTTTTTGACTCCGACTCCGAGAGCATTGACACCGGAGTCGGAGTCGCAACAACACTGATTTTGAATCTTGCAGTTTTTTCGTTTCTATTTAACCGTTGCTTTATGTCGTCGAAATAATTTAAACAACTACGATTCGACTTCAATGCATTCACAGTTTTTATCCAAAATTTTAAATACTTTTTACAAATTCTGCATAAAGAATTTTCAGTTTTATCCTACTTTATATAACTAATTTTTTTTACATACAGTGTGTTTTTGTATTTTAAATGGGCGCAAAGTTGTAGAATTTGAATTTTGCTTCAAATAAAATACTTGTGATAAAATGCATTGATGTTTCACCATCTTATTCCCTAAAACATGATTTCATTTCGCATGTAAATAAAAAATCTTTTCTCACTTTAGTTTGCTTTTTTTATTAAAGAAATATGATACATACACGTACATATCAATATGAATAGATGCCAGTTTACTCCTTACTTTTAACTAAAATCATTTTTCAACAAACTTATGATTTTTGTCAGTTTTCTTGACTTTATTTATTTCTTTAAACAAACAAGTAGTAAGGTTTTCAACTTTACCTTTTAAAAAAGTTTGAACTGTATATTTTTCAATCAGTTGAACTGTTCAGTTAGCTACAAATATTCAAAAAAAAACAACCGTTTTTTGCAATAACTAATAATATCCTCAATATATTCAGTTATTATTTTTCTCTATAATAATTATTTTTTCAACAATTGCAGTTTCAAGCATATTTTGTAATATTTTTTTTAAAATTTTGTTTAAGCATCTTTAGTTTCGTCTATATAGTTTTTTTAAAGTTTTGGCGGGGTCAAAGAGTACAGTTTTTAGGTGTTAACTTACTTCAACCACCAGCTCATGATGTTCAGTTATAACTTCTCCTTTATTTGCTAAAAATCGTTTACGACTCTATTCAGATGTCCTCAGTTAAAACTTTTAGTACAATTTTTTTATTAACTAGTTAATACAGTTTATAACACATGTCTTTAATATTTGTTTACTTTGTAATCATTACTAAGATGCTTCCAGTTTTAATTTGTACTATTTTAATTATAACCTGAACAAAGTGTGCTGTTATGGATCAGTTATATCTTTGAGTCGGGGATTTTGCGGGGAAATGAAATAGGAATTCCCGCGGGAACGGTACTGGAACATTTTTATATTCCTGCCAGTTTTTATTTTAATTTTAATTTTTTCCCTCCAAAATCAAAACATAACAAAAATAACTTTTCTCTTTTTTTATGTTTTGGTAATGCATTAATGATTAAACATTTGTACTTTTTCCCTTTTCTTTATTTAGATTAGAATCGTCATCCATGAAAAGTGACATACCAGAGAAACATTTTTTTAAAAACATATTATTTATTTATTTTTGACAAATTTTGTTATTAGATTGTAATCATTTCAATGAAAAAAGAGAGAAACAGGGAAGAGGGAACTTCCAACGCATGCATGCGTAGTTTTTTTCAGACTTGACACATATTTGTTTTTGATCTGGGTGTGCTTGATTTTGAGTTCTAAAAGTTTAATTTTGAGTGATAGAGATTATTTCAGTTACTTGAGGGGAAGCGTTTTTTTTGTTCAATCTTGTTATTGCTCCTAGCGAAAGAGGAAAGTAAGCAGTTACAAAAAAAGAGTAAATTAGATAAATTACAAAAAAGATTATCACTTGTTTGATTTTTTCATTAGCGACAGATTAATCTCTTTAAAAAAGTAGAGTAACGGAAGTAGGGATTATGAAATCAAAAAAATCACAAAAAATAAAGAAGAAATCAAAACGTGACAAGGTTTTTTTTGTTGATATTTTTTGTAATAGATATTTCTAGAAAAACAAATTGTTTATTTTTGTGGTAAATATTTTGGAATAACACGGCCATGCACAGTTAATCAAGTTTTAAAGTATCAAGCCATTACAGTTTATAGATTTAGTTTTGAGATAGATAAAGTTTTTAAGTTTAAAGATAAAAGTAGTGCAGCCATAGAGTGTAATTTTGTAATTAACAAGCATTTCAGTAAATATTAGCCCCAATAAAAAAAGGAAAACCACTTGCTTGAAAATGCAGAGAAAGGCGCCAGTTAACTTTTCACAAAGTTTCATTCATAGTTTAAAAATATTTTATCATATTTTGTAAGGTCAAGCCTGGGGATAGTTAACATTGATTTTATAATATAAAACAATAATTGTTTACTGTTTTCTTTGTCGGAACATAAATGTTGAAAGTTGCAGTTTTTCAATTAACCAACATTTAAAAAGTCCATAATTATTCACAAAAAGCATCCTAATTCTTGTATGCAGCCTGACGAAGCCCCTCAGTTTTATTTTCACACAAATTTGCTTTTGATCCCAGTTTTAAATTTTTTTATTATACTTTTTATGAGGAAACCTCCAAGCACTTAATTAATTTTAAAATACCAGTCTATTGCTGATTACAGTTTTTATTTTGGAATAGAAAAACGTTTTGAGTTTAAAGATAAGTGACCAGTATCATGGATTACAGTTTTTGAATTAATAAATATAAAAGTAGATATCATCGACACAAAAAATACTATGTGAAGAATTCTTGTTTGTAGATGTTATCGAAGATGCCAGTTTCTTTTTCACAAAAGAAACTGGCATCTTCCCACTTTAAAAATTTTTTATCATGTTTTGTAAGCGCAAAACTACGCTCAATTGATTAAATCAAAAATTGTTGATATCAGTTTTGATTTTGAGATTAAAAAAGTTTTTAATTTCAAAGATAAATGTTGAGCAATTACAGTTTTTCAATTAATTAGCAACTTAAATAGATTGTAATAATCCACAAAGAACATCTGCTAATAAATGTTTGTTTACAGCTGTACATCGCGGTGGCAGTTTTGTTTTCACAAAATTTCGTTCATAATCCCAATTTAAAAGTATTTGATCATATTCTGTCCGCACAGAATTTTAAGCAGTTTACTAGATTTTATAATACAAGGCAATCGAAGATTACAGCTTTGTTTTTTGAATAAAAAAATTTGAGTTTAAAGATAAATACTCGTGGATTCAAGTTGGTGAATTAACAAGCATCTAAGGAGACTAAAACTATCCATAAAAAACATTCGACAATAAATTCTAGTTGACAGCTATAGGCCGACAAACTGACAGTTTTATTTCACAAGGGACCGTTACGAGAAGTCATCTATGGATTTTTTCGAAAATAGCGGGGATCAACAGCTCATAGTAAGGGATGAAAAACCCCCAAGTACTAGCTGCCCGTTCGCCATTTCAGGATTTTAGTAGCATTTCGCTATCACACAATAAGTAGCAGGCGATGACCGTTTTAGTATAAGAATTACATTTGTGATGATTATAGATGGTTATAAATTCATGGAATATGATTAATTATTTATTAAATATTATGTTTTAGCATTTACTACCATCTAAAATCACCACAAGCGTAATTCATTTACTAAGACGTTCGTCGCCTGCTACTTATTGTGTAATAGCAAAATGCTACTAAATTGCTGAAATGGCGAATGTTTTGTTTTAATCTTATATTGTGCCTCATCAATTGTAACTTTAAAAAGATTTAAGTATTAAATAATCAATAGTTCACACTACTGCTCAGTTTTTCTAAAAAATAAATGTGCTATCGAATACCATGCAAAAAATAGTTATATCTTTTATTTTTACAGTTTTACCGAACCTTTTTTTCTTGTTCTTAAATTTGCCTCTTCAAAAAAGCATTACAAAATTGACATAAATTTTAATACATGAACATTTTTTTAATTTTAAAGAAGAACTTTTGCATCGCAGTTTTTTTATTAGGAAAAGGTTTATCTAGTCATTTAAAAAGATGCAACGAATAGCTTTTGTTTAACATTGCTGAAAAAAGTCACAGTTTTAATTCATATAAACCCAATACTAGTGGAGATTTACACAATATTATTGCATTTAATTATCCTTGTGCACAATAAGCCTTCAAATTATGAAATATAAAATTATTATAATGACGAATCACTGCAAACAATTCCAGTTTTCATATTGACTTTTTAAAAACACATTCGTAATTAATTTTTAAACAAAAAAAAATACAATATATTTTTATCAACCCCAGGCGTTTTCTTTTTCCTTACATTTCAAAAATGCGTTGAAAAATTGAAACAGACTTTGAAACTTAATTATTTTTGAACTTGGCTAATTTATTATATACTGACACCAGTTTTTGTATTAAAAAAATTATCTGAATTTAAACTGTCCAAAAGAACGAATAATTCCAGTTTAGCAATCCGTGCAGACAGTCAGTTTTAATATTTATCATTATCTCTACTCAAGAACAGTGACATTAATTTTGTATTCTACAAGAAGCCTAAAAAACTGAAGAATAAAAATTAAATGATGAATCGCAAAACAAAAGCCCAGTTTTTGCTTTGACATTTAAAAAATATATTTGTAATCGCTTCGTATACAAAAAAAGCAGCCATCATCTTTTGTTTTACTATACTCCAATTTTTTTTAATTACAAGGCATTTCACGATGCCCAAAAAAAATTTGTAATTCGATAATTTTCGATATTGCCATATGTAGGTTGATCGCAGTTTTTGTATAAAAAAATTATCTGGAATAAAATTTTTTAAAAAAAAGCATCGAATAATTTTTGTTTAGCACTAGTTGATCACTGCCGGCTGCCAGTTTTATATTTATCAAAATCTTTTCTCAAATTCAGTTTAAGAAATCATTGCTATAAGCGATATAGAAGTCAGCATGAGCATTAAAAAAACAATAAAAGTTTAATAATGAATCATAACAAGGAATTCTAGTTTTTGTTTTGCTCTTTAAAAAAACATTTTTGTAATCAATTTTAAAACAAAAAAAGACTATTCTCGTCGTCAGTTTTATTATACTCCATTGTTTTCTTATTTCCTTATATGCCTTCTGCAAAAATGCCTCATCGTTTTTTTCCTTTTACAAATCTTTTTGCACAAAGCCATTTATGAAGAAATTCACAGTTTTCAAAGTTTTTACATTTTTTAAAATTTGTTTACAAGAAACAAGCAACACGGAATTGTCATTGCGAAAAAGGCAACAGTTCTACTTTTGACCGACTACATTTTATATTAATAGTATAAATTTGTTAAACAGTGTATTTTGAAGTTGTTTCAGTTTTTTCTTTAATAAAACAGATTCACAATTATTTCGTATAACCATACATGTACTAGAACTTGCGTTTTTAATTACTCTTCATACTGTAGCTCCTCATTTTCACATATGTATGTAGCGCGCATGAAAGTTTGCAGTTTTTAATTTTTTTTATAAAAATATTATATTTTTAATCTCTCTTTAATATGATACTTAATTTTAATTCACAGTTTTACCTTTTTTTCTTAATAAAATTTCTCAATTTCAATTAGCATGATATTTTATCGCGCAGATTAGAGCATTGAAAACTTTGAGTAATTTAAACTAAATTAAGCAATAAAATAATACAAAATCAAAACATATTTTAAAAATTACGTCTTTTAAAGGCATGCATTTTTATCTTATTGCAGTTTTCAACCCCCCCCCCCCCCCCCCCCCCCTTCCATCAAACTTTATTTCATCATTAAAATTTTGCACCACAGAATGAAGTATTGCAAATTTTGAATAACACTGAAAGTTTTAAATTAAAAAGGAGAAAACGAGTGTTCAGTTTTTGCTTTGCTCTATAAAAATTAAATGATTACATTTAATTCAATTATTCACTTTACATCCTCTCAATTTCAGTTTTTGCACTGTTAGGCATTTATGAATTACTGATTGCAATATTATGACAAAATTTGACTTTTTCTCAACATTTTTTTCCAAATATGACTAAAAAGACAAAAATTTCAATCTGTCACAATATTAACCTTAATTTTTTGTCAAGTTATAGTATGTTAGTGATACGGTATTTAAGAAGGTTTTGGTTATTTAACAAAAAAAAGAATAAATAAATCAAAGAATAATAAATATCCTTTGCAGATGACAGTAATAGTACTAAAAATGACTTTAGACAACATTTTGGGAAGAAAATCAGTAAATTAAGAATTTTCAGAATCGGGCGGGCGATGGGTGACTTTCTCTGATTTTGGGCGTCGCCCGCAACCCTACCGATGCTCAGTTTTTTTTGATTTCTTTTTTTAGTAAAAAAATTCCTCACAAAATTAAATTCAGAGTTGTATTCATTGCTTTTTATTGCAAATAATAATAGCATTATAGTTTTCATAGTTTTTGCCTTTTTTTAAGACATCCATATTCAAGATGTTATCGCCTTACACTTAACTTTATAACGCTTACCACGTAAACTAAAGCATTGAAGATCTTGTGCTAGCAATCATTATTGAGTCTCAGTTTTATTGTCAGTTTTTACTGTGTTCTATAAATCAAATTTGTGATCACATTTTATAAACAATATTTATATTTTCCAATTCTCAGTTTTACTGTAACCACAAATACGCCTCCTCCTCCTTTTCAGAAACACCCATCACAAAATCAAAACAAAATTTGAAAATCATTATTATTATCCTTCTTTCTTTTTCCTTCTTTTGCAAACATTGGTAAAAAATCAGAAAGATGAAGAATAAGCAAAGAATTTCATCCACCTGTCACCGCTGATTAAAACTAATTTCTTTGCTTATCATTAAAAAAACATTTCTTCTTTTTCTTTTTTCTGTAATGCTTCTTCTTCTTTTGACCTCTTTGATTCAAACATAAAAAGATGAGAAGGGGCGGAGTTAAGGACAGTTTTCTTTTTTGATTGAAAAAAAAGTTATATAAAAGGATGAGGTGAAAGCACACAAAAGTTTTAAATCAAAGAACAATGAAAGGTTCTTTTCTCTTTAATGAGAAGACTTGAAGGTTTCAGTTTAAGGGAGAAAAATTTTTTTTGTTGGTAGTGAAATGTTAGAAATTTTTTTATATCGTTTTTTTTGCAACCAATTGATAAATGTCAGTTTTTATAAATCTCTTAGATAGCCTCGTATGCTGAATTTAAAATGCTCAGTTAATTAAATAATGTGTTTTATTTGTGGCAGTTTAAAAACTGTTTTAATTTTTTTTTCCTATTCACTGAATAAAAGTTACTTTTTTATAAATCCGCTAAATGACTATGTCGAATGTGTAATTACCAGTTAATGAGCTTGGGGCTTTATTTTTTGGCAGTTAAGGCTATATACTGTTTTTGAAACAGTTTTTAATCCAAAAAAAAGTGCGTGCTTATTTTTTTAATTTCCATAAATTTCACCCAATACAGTTAAAAATTCTTTTATTTGCTACTTTTTCATCCTTTTTAACTTACAATTTTTTGACAGTTTTTGTCGTAACTAAATTTTTTAACATATCTTAAATAACTGATATCTAAACTTTTTTCAGTTTTAAATAATAAATTTCAAGGTTCAAAGAGGCTCTGCCTGGTCAGTGTAGGTTCAACATCAATTTTTTCGGTACAGTTTTAAATCCAAAAATAGATGCCTTTCCACTTCTGAGATTTAAAATTTTACCTTGATAAGGTTAATTAAATTTTTTAAAAAATTCTAAATAGTTTTATCCATTTTTCGCATTTTGTATTCAGTTTAAAATGATCCATTACAAGCTGCAAAAACCTTTTTGGCAATTGATATTGAAAAGATTAAAAAGATTTGGCCAGTTTTATTATAAAATTTTATTCCTTTTTGGCTTTTACTGTACCTCTTCTGATATAGCAAAGTTTTAACTCCAGTTGCGATATTCTATTCCTTTTTCAGTGATGTAATTGTTCAAGCAATTTCTTGTCGATATCTGTTGTACCAACATATATTGTTTCAGTTTTATGCCAAAAAAAATAAATTATCTTGTAGTGTCCCATTTAATGCAGCAACAGTTGCACCCCATCACTACTTTTCCTTTCTTTTTTCACCTATGTAGCTACAACAGTTTTTGAGCATAACACCAGCAAAAAATCTTCTTTGTTGTTTGATCACCTTTTTCCCTTCACTACCAAAAAAATCGTGTTTATTATTTATTTATTTTTACTCAAAAATTAATTCATCTTCGAACGTTCATTTATTTGTAAAGAAATCAGAAGCTTCTAAAAAACACAAACTTTTTTATCTCTTATTTTCATCGTCTGTTTTTCTTTTTTCAATGTTTTCTTTTTTCGCTGCTGCAAAAAAAGTTATTTTTCTTGTTGTTGCTTTTTTCCTCCTCTTTTTTTCTTCTGCTTCCTTGCTTCTTCCATGTTCATGATGAGGAAGAAGGAGGAAAAACAAAAAAAAATTGAAAAAAGATCACCTCGTTATTTGATTATTTTTTTGATAGAAGTTGTTTTTAAAAATATCCGTCATATTTTTTTTCAATTGCTTTTTATGGAATGACGTAAAGTTCTTTTTTTTTACATGTTTTGGTTGAATGGGTGGAGATGGAGAAAAAAATAGAGAGAGATTATTTAAAAAAATAATAACAATGAACTTTTTTTGGTAGTAGTAGTCTTTGATGATTCAGATGGATAAGGGAGTTTTTTGATGGAAGTATATATAAAACAAGGTACAAAATATTGGTGATGATCAGTTTTTTTGAATTTTTCTTCAAAAGCTATTTTGGTCATTTTTAGAACTTTATTTTATTCAGTTTTTCGTTTTTTTTTTAAAGATTAAATTTTATTTCAGTTTTTATATTTAACAGAATTGGATAGGTTAGTGTTTCGTTACTATTGTTCTGTCGCTATGTTTATTACAGTTTTTATTACTTTTAATTTCTCTGTTTAACTTTGCTTTTTATTACCGTATCCTTTGATTACAAATTACTATCATCGCGTCGTTTGTTTATCACATTTTTGAATATATATTTTTCAAATCAAACTTTCGCTCTCAATAATCATCTACTTTTAGTTCTACTAATCAATTAACCATGACCACTACTATATCAGCGATAACTACAATTCTAACAACAACTGTTGCAGCAGACACAATAACAAATTTTCAATCTTCACTGCTATGGGCTGTAATAGTTGGTGCAATTTTGGCATTTTTACTTGGATTTGGTATGGGTGCTAATGATGTCTCAAATGCTTTTGGTACATCTGTTGGATCTAAAGCTGTTGGACTTAAAACTGCATACTGTATGGCGACGGTATTTGAAACATTGGGGTACGGTATTATTTATATATTCTTTTTTGTATTTTATTTATTAATTGTTTTTTAGTGCTGTGCTGGTTGGTTATAATGTGAGTGATACAATGAGAAAGCTGGTAGTGGATATACAATTATATGAAAAAGAACCACGAACGCTGTTACTTGGACAAGTTGCAGTATTAGCAGGTGCAGCAGCATGGTTATTTATTGCTACATTTGCAAAGTTACCAGTTTCAACCACTCATAGTGTAGTTGGTGCAACACTTGGATTTTCAATTGTTATGAAAGGTATGAATGGAATAATGTGGAATAAAGTTGGAGAAATTGGTAAGTATCTTTTTTTTATTTTATTAATTTTCATTCCCACTTAATCTCCCTTAATTCTATACTGTAATCGAATAATTCTATTTCTTTTCAGCTGCTTCATGGGTTCTTTCACCTGCACTGAGTGGTTTAATTTCATCAATTTTATATGTAATTGTTGATCATCTTGTTCTTCGACGGCCAAATCCTGTTCAAGCTGGATTCCGTGTTCTGCCATTCTTTTATTTTGCATGTTTAGCATTCAATACTTTTGCAGTCAGCTATCAAGGTTCTAAAAGTGAGTTTATATTTTTGAATGAATAGAATTAAGAACGATTAATATCCTTTAGTAATTTTCCGTTAACAAATTTTGAGAACGAATTTTATATATCCGCTTTTTTAGATATATAAAATCTGTTCTCGAATTTTGTGTATATATCAGTCAATAAACGTTCAATAACAGATTTATAATCCCATTTTTCTTTCAGTTCTTCATCTCGCTTCAATTCCATTATGGCTTGCATTTGTTCTTGCCTTTGCTGTTGGTCTTGCAGCTGCTCTCATCTTTCATTTTATTGCTCGCCCAATGTTAATGAAATGGATCAATAAAAATGATGATGTTATCCCAAAAGCATATACCAATGATGCGTGTTCATCTTCAAATGAATCAATTACATCAATGTCAGATGTCTCACTTGAATTAGGAAATACAAGTCCAGAAAAACAACGCCGTCCTACAATTGATAGTATTGAATATGGTCGAGCAACAAATAAAGTTGCACCATTTCCATCATCTACAATACCTACAAAGCAACATGAAATTTCACCAGAAGAAGCAAAACAACTTCAAGAATTTAAGCTACATCCAAGAGGATTCGTTGCATGGCTCTTTCCAGTAAGAGATAGAATTGAAGATCCAAAAACTTTAAAATTATTTGGTTCTATTCAAGTGTTTACTGCATGCTTTGCTGGTTTTGCACATGGCGCTAATGATGTTAGGTAAGTAGTTGTTTGTGGATGGGATTGGGGAAAGTGATTTGATATATCCGGTGAGAATTCTCATGAGAGGCGACACACATTTTTTGTTCTAGATAGATCCAAGAGTTGTTATAATGTGGAAACGCCATAAGCAAATTAAGATTGATTAATGGGATATATCAAATCTGTTTTAGTCTTCATATATAACACTACTAATTTCCTTGTTCTTTTTCAGTAACGCCGTTGCACCATTAGCTGCTATCTGGGCAATCTATCATGACATGAATGTTGATCAAAAAGGTGATACTCCAATTTATGTTCTTCTCTTTGGTGTCTTTGCTATTGTTGTTGGACTATGGATTCTTGGACATCGTGTTATTCGAACTGTCGGGGAAGATATGTCAGAAATTCATCCCGCATCAGGTTTTTGTATTGAATTTGGTGCTGCTGTAACAGCATTATGTGCTTCAAAAGTTGGCCTCCCAATCTCAACTACCCATTGCTTGGTGGGGTCAGTTGTTGCAGTCGGGACAGTAAAATCTGGGCAAGGTATTGATTGGAAACTTTTTCGAAATGTTGCTCTTTCATGGATTGTCACTTTACCTGTTTCTGGCATAATTGCTGCTTTGATAATGTTACTACTAAAATTAACCTTATAAAGAATAGAAGAAGATTACTGTAATAATTTTGTATGCTTTTAAAAAGTAATTGTTAATATTAATATACGGGTGTATTATTTTGTTTTTATTTTTTTTTGTATAATTTGATGTAATTTTTCCATAATAAAAAACAATAACATTTTTTTATGTCTCAAAAATTTTAAGAATCAAAACAATAAAAACAGCTGATAAAAGAAAACATAACAAAGAAGAAGCTCAAACAAAGAAAATTCTTAGAAAAGTACGTAAAAAATAAGCAGATGCAAAAAAAATAAATAAATTCAACAACAATTAAAAATCAAAACAAGAACAATTAAAGAAAAGTAACTTTAATCTTGATTCGTTCCGCAGCTTTTTCAAGGCATTGCTTAATAGATTCTTGTCCATCGAAAACACTTTCAAATTCAATTCCAAATTCTTCAACTTTGATTCCCATTTCTTTCTCGATCAAGATCTTCGAAGATTTTAAAATCATTCCAAGCAGAAAATCAACAGAAGTTTCTCGTGGTCCACGAAATGTCTCAAATTGAATTACTGCTTGTTCAGTGTTATCAGAATCTTGGATAACTTTAAATGGCCATTTTGGATCAATATTTTTGAGGATATTAAGTTGACAAAGTTTCAAAAGATCTAAAAGTATTGATGGATTACTGTATTACAAGGTTAAAAACGCATACCGTATACAACAAATTTAGGTTTTTCTTTCAAATCTTCAAGTGCTTTTTCGCCAACTTTAGGAATTTCATTTGCAAAACTAATACAAAATGGAATCTTCGTTGATTCTGAAACCACAAAGACGTTTAACAGGTTACTGTAACTCCACAAAGAACTTACCAGTAGAATCTTTAATTAATTTCTTTTTACCATTTTTCCATGCAAAAATCATATAGTCATTTTGAGTAAAAAGAAGCTTTGCCTTTGGTCCAGAAATTTGTACTTTTTGTTCAGTCTTTTTTGCGATAGGTTCAACTTTGAGATCATAAAAATAATTTTCATCAATTTTTAATGTAATTTGGACTTGCTGGAAAACGTATTCTGATAAATCAACATATTGAATTTCACCGAAATCAGGCTCCATAAGCTGAAAAATATATAATCAGTTAGTTACAGTAATACAAGAAACAAAAACAAATAATGTTAAAAATATACCGTAATATAATCATCTTTTTTAACTTTGTAAATAACAGATTTTTCAAGAGGTAAATGATCACTTGCACCACATTGAAGTAATGATGGAATATAAATATCTCGATCAGAAAAAAATTTAATAAAAAATTCAGATTCTTTTTCACCCATTAGATGGTTGATCAAAATTTGTGAGCCAGATTGAAAAAAAGAAGTAAGATCTTTCCCCAATATAGTCGTATCATATTTTGATAAAGCTTCATTAATTCGACCAAGACTCTTTGCACAAAAGAATTTTACACTTGCTTTCATTATAATGATTTTCTTAGGCTTAAAATTCTTTACAATTTCTTGTTTAATTGTCATTGATGACATATCAAATGTTAATGAAACTTTGAAGCCATCAACAGGAAAATATTCTTTTTGTTTATGTTTATATACTTGAACATCAACAAAATTCAAGGCTAAAGAAATGAGTATAATATTTTCACCATCTTTGATATTTGTAGGTTTTGCAGCACATAACATTCCCAAATGTGTTAAACCAAGTTGTGGTGGAAAGGCATAGAAGATTTGATTCTTTTCACAAAGTTCTTTAATTTTTTCTTTAACCATTTGAATATTCTTGATCGAAAGTGCCACAGGAAATGACATAACCAAAGCTTTAATTTCGTCAACAGGAATAAGGGAGGTAATATTTTTAATAAAATCAGAACATTTCTCAATATTTTGAAAACATCCAGCAGATGAAACAGTCTTATCAGTAAATCGATTATCATCAAAATATATTTGACAGTAATCTGTACTGGCAACAGCGATAGCACTAACAATACATTTCTTTTTTGTTGAAACCATTTTCTGAAAAAAAGTTAATACTAGATTTATATAATCAAGTATAAAAGATTTAACAAATAATATAAACGAGAGCAGTTAGAGCTAACGTCTTGATACGAGTAAAGCAAAATTGCATGAATGAAGCCAGCATTAGCAACAAAACAGAGCAGAAAAATGAATTCAATGCAAAGGACAAAGAGATCACATTGCCAAGATATTATGAATACTTCGATGTGGAGTACTCGAGCTCGTGTTTAAAAAAATTTTCTTTTTTTTCTGCTCGCATTTTTTGAGATTTTCTTCATGCTGTAACCGTGATTAAAACTGACCCGTTTAAACTTTCTACTTTTGGTTACTACTGTATAATTCTATTTTTGTAGTTTTTTAATGCACTAAATTTTTTATTTCTCTGTTTTGTCGAAGATATTTTCCTGTAATTTTGCTTTGCTTGAATAAAGACGTGTATTTTTTTGCTTTTGGGTTTTTTATTATTAAAGTTAATAACAAACTGTCTTTCAGGAATGCCATCATCTAAAAACAAATGTATTGTTAGTGTTATTGTCGTTGCTGATGCTGATCAATGTCAAATATCTTTCGAAGATAATAGATATACAGAAAAAGTTATTTCAACTGCTGGATGTTTTGAAAATATTGAGAAATGCTCTGATTTTATTAAAAATATTACATCACTTATTCCTGTTGATGAAATTAAAGCTTTGGTAATGACATTTCCAGCAAAGGCTTCAATCAAAATGATTCAAATGGTTAAAGAAAGAATTAAAGAATTCTGTGAAAAGAATGGTATCTTTCATGCTTTTCCTCCACATCTTGGTTTAAGACATTTGGGAATGTTATGTGCTGCAAAACCTATAAATATCAAAGATGGTGAAATTATTATTCTTGTCTCTGCTGCATCATTTGATGTCAATTCTCAAGTATTTAAACTCAACAATCAAAAAGAATTTGTTGCTTCTGATGGCTTTAGAGTTATTGTATCACCTAACTTCTCACCTTCAGAAATTAAAGAACGAATTATCAAAGATTATGTACCAAAGAAAATTATTATATTGGATGCTGCTGCTGATAATAAATACGCAAAAATTTTTAATTCTATAAATTATTATGATCGTGTTGTTCAAGCTTTATCATCCTGTGATACTATTGTGCTGGAAGAGAATTCAATTCGATGTGATCAGTCAAGTGCAGAAATTTTGATCAAGCATTCGATGGGTGAAAAAGAATCCGAATATATGGTTAAATTCATTTGTGATCGAGATATTAATGTTGCAAATTTGATTAAATGTGGTGCAAGTGATATTTTACCTCTTGAAAAATCTGTTGTGTACAAGGTTAAAAAAAGTGATCGTATCAAGGTAAGCTTCTTTATCGAATTTTTTAGTTTGTAATCTATCGGTTAGTCTCGACCGGTATCGGCTAGAGCTGAGAGAGACAACTAATCAATATTTGCAATATTACATTTATATATTCATCCGTTTTTCAGGTTACAGAAACTAATCATGGTGTAATTCAATCAATTGATTTATCTCAATACGCATTTCAACAAGTTAGAATTACTTTAACTGTCGATGAAAATATGTTTTATGATGTCAAGGTTGAACCTATTGTTGCTGCTGAAAAGTCTGTTCTTATTAAACCTGCACAAGAACTAAAACAAACTGGACCAAAAGCAAAGCTTATTCTTACTCAAAATGATTACATGATTTTTGCATGGAAAAATGGTAAAAAGAAAGTAATCAAAGATTCTACTGGTAAGTATTTGCGTAAGATACAGTAATCATTAAAGCAGTTTTGTGATTTCAGGAGCAACAAAGGTTCCATATTGTATTAGCTTTGCCAATGAAATTCCTTCAGTTGGAACATCAGCAATGAAAGATTTGACAGAAAAACCTGAATTTGTTGTATACGGTATGTTTTTTTATTCTTGCAATACAGTAATCCATCAACATTTTAGATCTTTTAAAACTGTGTCAAGTTAATGTTCTCAAAAATATTGATCGAAAATGGCCATTTAAAGTTATTTCCGACAACGCTGATCAAGGAATTTCGATTCAATTTGAAACATTTCGTGGACCACGAGAAACTTCTGTTAATTTTCTACTTGGAATGATTTTAAAATCTTCGAAAGTCTTGATCGAGAAAGAAATGGGAATCAAAGTTGAAGAATTTGGAATTGAATTTGAAAGTGTTTTTGATGGACAAGAATTTATCAGGCGATGTCTTGAAAAAGGTGCTGAAAGAATCAAGATTAAAGTTACTTTTCTTTGACTTTTTACTGTTGTTGATTGTTTTTGTGCTTTTTTTAATTTGTAGTTTTGTAAAAATTTTTCATGTTTTAATTTATGAATATTAACGTGTTTTGTAATGACGCATAAATAAAGTTTTTTAAATTGTATGTTTTTTGATATCATAAGAGAATCTTTTGTTATCTGGATGTCCAAGAAGTTCAAAATCTTTGAATTTTAGTTTTTGTTTCTAGTTCTGGCAGTGGCGTCACTCGTCGATAAAAATTAAATGGATGAGAACATATTCTGAATAATTTATTATGGCAATGATGTATAAAAGCAAATAAATTTTAAAACATTTAAAAACTGTAAAAAAAACAATAGCAATTAAAGAAAAGCAACTTTAATCTTGATTCTTTCAGCACCTTTTTCAAGACATCGCCTGATAAATTCTTGTCCATCGAAAACACTTTCAAATTCAATTCCAAATTCTTCAACTTTTATTCCAATTTCTTTTTCAATCAAAACAATCGAAGATTTTAAAATCATTCCAAGCAGAAAATCGACAGAAGTTTCTCGTGGTCCACGAAATGTTTCAAATTGAATTACTGTTTGTTCGGTGTTATCAGAATCTTGAATAACTTTAAATGACCATTTTGGATCAATATTTTTGAGGACATTTGGATGACAAAGTTTCAAGAGATCTAAAAAATTGTGATGGATTACTGTATTGCGATAAAAATGAAACATACTGTATACAACAAACGGAGGTTTTTCTTTCAAATCTTTCATTGCTGATGTTCCAACTGCAGGGATTTCATTGGCAAAACTGATACAAAATGGAATCTTTGTTGATCCTAAAATATATTCAACAGGTTACTGTATCTTTCGACAAAAACTTACCTGTAGAATCTTTGATTACTTTCTTTTTACCATTTTTCCATACAAAAATCATGTAAGCATTTTGAGAAAAAACAAGTTTGGCTTTTGGAATTGATTCTTTGACTTTTTTCACAGATTGAACTGTCTTTTTGCCGACATTAACAGGTTCAACTTGAAGATCGAAAAATATATTTGTATCAATTTTCAGTGTAATTCGTACTTGTTGAAATTCATATTCAGCTAAATCGACGCAATGAATTTCGCCATGATCTTTTTCCGTAAGCTGAAAATAAAAATATATATATAATATTTTGAGCTCATATTGTTCCTTTTTACTTTTCGGAATTCATATTTTTTCGCAAAGATTCTCAAAACCTATTTGAATTATATCAAATTAACTTACCGTAATATAATCATTCTTTTTAACTTTGTAAACAACAGATTTTTCAAATGGTAAATTTTCATTTCCACCACATTTAATCAATGATGGAATTTCAATTTCACGATCAGCAAAAAATTTTACCATATATTTCGATTCTTTTTCACCCATTAAATGAGTGATCAAAATTTCTGCACCAAAATGAAGCAACTCAGTAAGTACTTTCTTCAAAATTATAATATCACATTTTGATAATGCTTGTACAATACGCTCAAAAAGATTCGAACATTGAAAGATTGATACATATTCATCAACATTACCATTCAACAAAATAATCTTTTTTGGTTTAAAAGTTCTTGTGATATGTTGTTTAAGCACTAACAAGGGGATATCAGAGGATAAGGGAAATTTAAAGCCATCAACATATACAAATTCTTTTTGATGAAGTTTATATACTTGAACATTAGCAATAAATAAAGCAGTAGAAACAAGAATAATATTTTCGCCTTCATTGATCAAAGGCTTTGCAGCACATAACATTCCAATATGTTGTAAACCAAGATTTGGAGGAAAAGCATAAAAGATTTGATTCTTTTCACAAAATTCTTTTATTTTTTGCTTAACAATTTGGAGTTCTTTAAGTGAATTCAATAAAGCAAAGCACATTACAAATGCTTTAATTTCTTCTGGTGGAATTAATGAAGTAACATTTCGAAGAAAGGTAGAGGTTTTTTCATGATTTTCAAAACATCCAGCTGATGAAATGATTTTATCAGTATATCGATTATCATTAAAACCAATTATGCATTGATCTGAACCGGCAATACCAATAACACTAACAATACACTTCTTTTTTGATGATGCCATTCTCTGAAATTTTTTTTGGTAAAATACAAAAACTTGGAAAAAATATATAAAAAATTATCACAAGAACGTTGAGAAAGGTCAAATGGGAATACGATGAAGACCTTTAAAGAAGTTTGATACAAAAAAAAACAAGTTATCAGTATTTTTTATTTCAATGAAGACATTTGTAGCACAAAACGTACACTAAAAACTTAAGTGTAACTTTCCCACACTTCTGGGAAAATTTGCTCTAGAACTACACCTGAGTAACAAAAAAAGGAAGATATATGGCATGCATTGTGTTTTAAAAAAATTAAAGTTTGTAACTTTATGAAAGGAGATACAAAGAAACTCAATAATATATAACTAAAGCAATAAAGACAATTTTTTAAAGGTTAACATTTGGACAAAAAAAGGCGCCAAAAATGAGAAGGAAAAACTGGAACAATTTGACAAACTACTTATTTCGACATTCAAAATTTTTATTCATAGTTCTTGAAACAGTGATTTGAAAAACAATGTTCTTTTTTTTGATACTCTGCTCACCAGCTGCTCAATGAAGAAAAAGAGGTGGTGTTTTGCGCTAAAATAAAAGCAAAATTGAGTTGCCAACCTTTTTTCGGTAATATTCAACACATATGAGTATCCCTTACAGCATAATTTGTTATATTGCTGAAAAGATCACAAAAAAACTGCAACATAGCAGCGGTAAAGCTTTTTTTTTGAAATTAAGTGTTTCAAAGGCTTTTTGACATCTGGCAACGAGACAAAAGCACATATGCTCTAGGAGATTTTGACATAAAATGCAATGTGTGATTTATAAGTGTTAAAGAATGCAGGCACTTTGACGCCCTTTGCTTTGTTGCCCAGAACTGTAATCAACTTTCTTTCTTAAAAGAAATAAAAAGACAGTAAAGGATAAAAAAAATGAAATGTAATAGATTGCTTCTTCACGCTTTCTAACACATAAAACACAATTTCGATACAAAAAAGTTCACTTTTAACATTCAAAAAACTCTCACGTAATTCAAACATTTTCATGAAATGCAAAAACGGATTAATCAAATCTCATGCCTCTCCTTCCTTGTTACATCAAATTTAAATCCCTTTAATATCCAATTTTTGTTTCAAAAAAAATGCAAACTACAATTTTTTTTATAATTGATCAAATTGATTCAATTTCAACCATCAATACTCCAATATTCATTTGCAACAATGTTGCTGCAGCATTCATTATATTTATTTTTTGCCATCATCTTTTATTTTTTCACAGTAATAAACAGTTATTCACCACAAACAAAAATAAAATGTCGAAAAGATATGTATTCTCGTTTGTCAATTTTAGGAGCAGTTAATACATATATTCCATATACAGAAGAATGTTATGCTTGCTTATACGCGATAAAAAATAATGATGAATTTTATAAAAGTTGTTTGGTGAGTAATTCGACTATTAGTTTGTCACATAGCAGGTTTATAGGTGATAATAAGTGCTATAAAATTTGTGCAGATTTTTTTTGATTAAGATTGATAGTAAAATCAGGTTTTCATGAAATGATAGAAAAAATGTTTCTCTGTATAAAACATGTAAAAAAAATTTGGAGATATAAATTTATGCGTCAATTTTGTAAGATTTTAAATGTTCGATAAAAACAGCTTCTTTTAATTACACATTAAAGCCGCATTGAATCACAAATAAATTTTTTTAACCTAATTGTTTAAATGTAATTTAATTAAAACAATAAATATTTAATGTCCATGGATCATTATATGTATAATGCTTAATTTTAGGGTCATGAAACAGAACTTGGTTACCGTAATTTTAGTGATTTGGCAAAAAATGGATGTCAAAAAGAGTTTAAATGTTACACATGTTACACCGATAATTGCAATATCCCTTCTGACACTAATGGAATGTTTGAAATTCCAAAATTTAAACTAAATTCATTAAAATGTTATTATGGAGAACGAGAAGCATCACAATTTCAATTACAAGAATGCCCTGCAATGTCTAAAAGATGTGTAATAATGCATAATTTTGAGCATCGATATTGGGCTACATCATGTGATCTGCCAGATCCATTAACAAAATATTATGATGATATATTTCCAGCTAGTAAAAATTTAACAATTGATTATTATTACTGTAATACAAGTGAATGTAATTATAATGTTACCAATTTACATGGTACAACACAAGCTGTTCCAACTTGGATGAAAAATGAAGAATCAACTGCTGCTGCTTCTGCTAATTCTAGCTTATCAAACAACTCAAAAAATTTTAATGTTACAGTACTCAATTCTCAATCAATGTTAACTCGACCAACATTCTTAGATTTTACAACTTTTACTGTAATTGGCAAAGCATTGCCGAATGCTACTTCCTTTCGAATTACATTATTTAATTATTATGATTACGAATATGAATTAAAGCTAATTTTTAATATTAAGAAGCAGTATGTGGCTCTAATATTACCGCCTTTTAAATACAATGAAGGAGAAAAAGAATATCGAAGAAATTTAACGGCAGCTATTGATTTAAAAAAACCTGTAGAAATTGTTTTTAATTCTACAAAGCTTTTTATTAATCGAAGACAATATTTTAATTATTCTAATGTTTTTGATACATTAATGTCTATTGCATATGGTGGGGAATGGAATATGTTGGCTGCTTATAAAGTTGATAGTAGAACTGGTAGGTAGTGTAAGAAAGGCACTCAAATTTTCACTAACAAGAGATCATTCCGAGATGCCATCTATGAATTTCTTTTGAATTAGAGGGAATTGACTGCTCATAATAAGGTATGAAAAACCCTCAAAGGATCTGTTTGTGATGGTTTTAGATGGTTATGGTAAAAAAATCGAAAATAAATAATTAGTCATATACCATGCGCTTACAATCATATGAAATCCTCATAAACATAATTGCTGCGTAATAGCAATACTAAATTCATGAAATGGCGAAAGGGCCCGTATCCCTTGGGGGGTTTTTCATTTCTTACTATGAGCTGTCGATTCTCCACAATGTTGAAAAAATCTAGGGTGGACATCTGAAAACGATCCTTTGTGATATGAAATTTAGATACAGGATGGTTTATTATTTTAGCAATCCGTTTTTTTGATGGCAAATAGATTCTTTGTTTTTGACCTTATAAAAGCAAAATTCGATCGGCACAGGCCGGCAGACAAAAACAATATTTTTTCATTAACAAAACATTTTTTTCGTTGTGACTTGCAATCTTCGTTTAGTCATTGTCCAAGCTTTTCGGTTGACTTATCACTTAAAAATATGAAAAACTCTAAATTTGTATATTTTTAGGAAAAAAAGAAACTCTCGTAAAAACAAATTTCAAAAATTTTACTGTGACTCAAACATGTTCCGTTCCTCTATTTTCTGAAAAGAAAATTTATTATTTTCCAAGAGGATTTCAAAATAATCAGACTTTGTTAATTTCACCAAAAGGAACTCTTAGCAGCAGCCGTGGTGTAATTGCACTTCGACTTCAATCAACTCCATGTGGGGATAATGGCGCATTCACTGATATCCCATTGTATATGATTCTTTCATGGGGAACACAAATGTATTCTTATTTAATTCCTACAGCAGATGCATCTGAAAGAGCTAATATAACTCGAAAATCACCAAAATTAACAAATAATATTATATACGGTAATCCAAAGCTAACAATTTGGTCTCGATATGGTAGTCAATGGAGTGAAGGAAAAGTATATTCTTTACCCTACAACTATTATTCTGGACCAAAAGAATTAAGAATTGAATTTCTTAATAATTCATTGAGATTTTCTGATAAATATTATGATGATATATGGAAAATTCCAAATGTTAATGTCCAACCTTATACAAAAATTCGATATTTGGTTGTGATGGATCCATTTTCGTTGATAAAAGATTTTATTGTCAATCATAATTAGATTTGTTTTTACTACGTGGAAAAATAATGTTTAAATTTTTGAATGTTGTATTGATGGTGAATTAAGATAAAAAGTTGATTTTAAATTTTGATGCAATACGGCCTCGGTGTCCGGAGAAAAAATAAACGGAGAAAAAATAAACTTATGAATAATAACTGTTATAATTAATAATGATAACTCTGGGGATTGAAGTCACACAAAGTTTCTATCAAATACCAATTATATTGATCGATTGAATGCTGTAGGTTCACTCCTATTCTTTTTGCTTACTGAAATGTTTTTATGCGTGTCGAAAATGATATTGTTAGAGCTGGAAACTCATACAAAGCTTGTCATTGTGCTTTAAAAGGATCTCTTACGTGTAAACATCCCGAAATTTGAAAACTTTTTGAAGTTACGAAAGAACTTACTTTATTACTTATGCTGGAAGTAATGTAGATCGTAAAAATAAAGTTTTAAAATAAGTTAGAGTAATTTCTCGTTTTTATTTTTGTATAAAGTTTATTTTTTCTCCGTTTATTTTTTCTCGTAGTGCCACGGCCTCAATGCCTATAAATTCATTTTAACATAATTCTATTTTTTTTTTCAGAAATAAAATAAGGGATGCACCGTTAAACGAGCTTTTCAGTCTTTGTTCTTTAGCACTGTTAAGCCTTTTATCAATTTTACCAAAATTATTGTTTTTGTTTTAGAGAAGAAACGACAAAAGATTGCTTTCAATAACAACACTGCCACACCTTAGAATACTCTTTTTTTACATATGTTTTCTCTCTTTTCTGTAACAAAAACACAAAATGCATATCATCTGTGTATGATTAGAAAAATAATTGCTTTATGATAGCATTATATGTATATAAAATGAAACAATCTTAGCTAATCTAGTCATTTCACATTCAAAAAAAATGTATCAAAAAACCTTTGCTTTTTTGATACTGCTTCTAAATGTTTACGACGTTAAAATGGAAAATGGTCTTGATGCCAGTTCTGCCATAACAAGTGCACAGTTTCAAAGCTTCAGAGCAGCTAATTATACGTTTTATATTGCTCGACTTGGTCGTACGGGTGGTACAGTTGATCCGAATGGTGTTGCAAATATCATTAAAGCTAGACAAGGTTTGTGCCTGAAAAAATTTTCATTTTGCGAAAATATGTTTGACATTGCTATCATAAGATTATCACTAAAAGTTTAACAAATTTTTAGCTAATTTTGCTGACGTTGGAGCATACATATTTCCATGCACATTCCCAAAATGCCCAACAGCAACAAAGCAAGTAACAAATGCAATTAGTGCCCTTCAAGCTCAAAATGCTAGCATTAATGTATTGTGGTTAGATATTGAAGATCCTGAAGATTATTGGCCAAAACCAGTAAATATTGCAACAAATCGAAAATTTATTAATGATATGGCAAATGCTGCATTAAATGCAGGATATAATATTGGAATTTATACAGGTAAATATGGATGGGAAACAATATGTGGAAAAAATTTTACTGATTATTCATCATATCCATTATATTGGGCAAATTATAATAAGCATGCAGATTTAACAACTGGATTTGTGAGTTTTGGTGGATGGTCCGCAGCATTCTCACATCAATGGGATAAAAATCATAAAGCATATGGAGTTACTTTTGATCCAATTGTTCGATAAGACATTTATATATTTCTATGTCTTGTTGTAATATTTCCGTAAAATAATTATTTTTGAATTGTTTCTTACAAGTTTGATAATAAATACTGTAGTTATTTTATGCTTTTTTAAACCTCAAAATTACAATATGAAATTATTTATTTAGTGAGAGCATCGGTAACTATTTAAAGCAATCTTTGGTTGATTCTTCTCTAAAACAATAACAACAACAAATTTGATAAAAATTGAAAAAACGTTTAACGAAGCTGACAAAAAAGAGGTCAAAATTAGGTAGCATTTAATGTAATAAATAATTCACAGGCTTAGTTTGATTTGACATCTTTTTATTATTTTTAACACACAAATAAGAGCGAGTCGGCCGACCGCATTTAATACATTTTAACGATAGCAAGTGAAAGCTAAGAGAAAGACTGTTTCTTAGCTAGCAAAGATTTAGATCAATAGATAACATTTTTCAAAATAATAGAAAAATACGCGATATTTCGCGACATAAAGAACAAAAAATGAAACATGATGCTTTTATGTGCTGTGATAAATTATGATAAAAGAAAAGAATGAAAGAAAAATTTTTTGATATATTTGTCAAACAATAAGTATCAAAGATATTAAAATTGAATATTTCGTGAGCACTTTGATTGAGTTTTAATGTAATCAAGAAAAGCTTGCTCTTGATAAATTGCTTCTGGTTCTTCGCCTTTGATCAAATCACAAAGTGTAAAAGCGCTAATAAAAAAGCATGGAATATCTGATAAAGCAGGAACTTTTTGAACTTCATTCAAATAAGAGTCATTCACTGAAAAAAATAAAAGTTGAAGGTTTTGTAAAACATAAACAAGAAGCTTACTTTCGTTTATGTATTTCGAAACAGCAGATTGATCAATTTTTCGAATTTTTCTTGCCTTTTTTGCTGTATCCAAAACAACATCACACCGAGAACGGATAAAAACAATTGGTTGTGTGAATTTGAGAGCTTGTACTGCAAAATTAATTTCTTCTTCCCCAAGAGTTTCTTGGATGCAAATAATCAAGCAATCAAAAGCGCAGAGGCATTTATCTCTAAAAACATGAGAATACTTAATAAAAATGGTTAATAAAAGAACGTGAAAAAATTATTTTTATTGTTTGGTACAAAATATAACTGAACAATCTTGTATCCCCTCCACATTAAAAAAATAATAAGTACCAGGCTAAATCATGTGTTACTTATTACACTATGTTTTTAAAAAAAACATGTTTCATCATACTTTCCTCTTATTAAAGAGTATGATGAAACATGACCCCCTTTTTTTGAAAAGCGAGATAGCATTTAACAATAATCTCTTGTTGTTAGCTAAAAGTGTTAGGCGATATTGCGTATAACTTTTAACTAAAATAACACTTTTCAAATAGGTTAGTTAAAAATAGGCGCGAGTCCGAGATCTTGAAAATTTTGATTGAGTGAAAATTTGCTTAAATAAATTGAGCGATAGCTTAAAGAACCGAAATGTCGATTTGATTTATAAAATTTAAAAGGTCAAAAAAAAGTTAAAAAGTAATGCTTAAAAAAATCGCAAAGTGTTAAAAATTTTCATATGACCGTGGCATCTTTTGGAAAAAATCAGTAACATTTGTTTTGGCCTACCTAAAATAACTATCAGCATTATGCGTCAATGTTCCAGCACCAGGGATATCATATATTCGAACATTTTTATCCAAAGAATACATTTGAATTGTTTGTGTAGTTTCAGTGATTCCAACTTTTGCAGCACCTGGTTCATCATCGCCAATACCCCGGAGGGCATTGATAATACTACTTTTACCAGTTTTAACATGGCCAATTACAGCAAAATTATAATAATTTCTTGTATCCAGCTTTAGCACATCTTTAGCTTTTTGTAAAACTTCTTTCAAGTTTTCTCGAACTGCTATATCATTTTTTGGTTTTTCATGAACATAATCAAAAAAGTTTTTTCGAGATTCAGAAAATTGTATCATTAAATTTTCGAGTTTTTGCATGAGATTTTTAATTTCATCTTTTTGATCTTTAAGTTGGTCTTTCATTTCTTTCATTTCCTTTTTATGCTGTTGTTCAGCTTCTTTTCGAAGTTTTTCTTCTTTTTTTCGTTCTCTTTTTTCTTTTCGAGCTTCTTCTTCAGCATCACGAATCCGCTTTAAATCTGCTGCACTTGGACCGGGATTACGTGGTGGCTAAAATAGGATAATATAGAATTTAAAAAGGCAGTTATTAATTATTATTTCAGGCATTTAATAAATTAAATATCTGTCATTTTGTTATCACTTTTCCTTTTCAATGGGATGCATGCTTTTCAGGCTGACAAGGGATTCAGATGGCATCACAGTTTTGGTTCAAATAACATTTCAACCTACTCCCCTTATATTAAAACGTTTTTCAGCAAATAAATAGCTGCCATTTTTGGGAATTTACATATTTAAGTCTAGCAAAGTATCACACGATATCGACTGCTATACATTCTTTAAACTTTGATTTTTTTTAAAAGTGCCTCTAAAAAATAAGCATGAGAAGAAAATGCGCCGAAAATAGATAAGCCAGATTTATCTGCTGTTACCGAATATATCTCTCTTTTTTTTCCAAAAAACATAAGCTCGACTGCATTTTTGGCTCCTGCTATAATGCTAAAACTTACAGATCTTCGTCGAACTGGTGATGGTTGTCGTGGTGGAAGTGGCGGCGGTGATGGTTGACGAGGAGGAGGTATTCGTCGTGGTAATATTGCATCCCATAAACTCCCTCCTATATTAAAATTTGGAGCTTTCATAACAAAACAATTTGCCACAAAAAATATTAATTTATCCATCTTTTTTCAGCAGCGTTGATAAACTAATGCAACTATAAACTGAAAGTAAAAAAAAAACAGCCAAATAAAAAAGTGACAATGAAAAAATGAAAGAAAATTATATCGGAAAAGGGTGGAACAGTTTTTTCTTCTTCTTTTTACATGATAAAAATTATTTCTTTTTATTTATCATTCAAAAAACGACAGCAGTTATTTATATGTGAACAACTTGATGTCGTCTCTTTTTTAATTTAAAAATGATATTACACGATAAAAAAATAATTGATTTTTGCAAGAAATAAGGGTTGCATTTTTCTGGCTAAATAAACATAGTGTAATGTTCAATTGACATAAATAGTGTAAAGTAATTATTTCACAACAATTGCATAATTTTGAAAAATTTTTAAAATAGAAATTGTTTACAAAGGGGTTGGAGTTATTTTTTGGAGTGAGCACAGGTCCGAAATTCTTCTGCGCAAACACGGCATTGACTAGAACAAAAATTGATATTAAGATCAAAGAAAAATATGCAGCTCTTTGGAGTCGAAAGAGTCATTTTTTGTCTATATCAACACCAGGGGTCGTAATTTACGACCCTGGTGTTAAAGGCACTACAGCAGATGATAGACATTTTTATCAAAAAGTTATGCCCACAAATTTGCATATTTAATCCTTTTTTGCTTGCAAACATTTTTTTCATATCATTTCATTTTACGAATATATCTCTTTTTTTCTTTTCATCACTCACCTTCAAGAAATAACAAAACAAATGGCAGCAGCAACAACATCACGAATGCATCAAAATGTAGAAAGATTTGTTAGCTATTCTGAAATGGGAGTTATTCATTTACTTCTTGCTCTTACAAAATTTATCATATTAAAATTACCAATGTTAGTGATGTTCGTGTTGGATGGGCAATCAAAACTACCAATATAAAGCGGTTTGGTGTTGATCCAGCTTGTGGTGTTCTGGATCCCAAAGAAGTTGTTAAAATGGCTGTCACATGTGATGCTTTTCAAATTGATCAAGATGATACTAACAATGCTCGTATCACAATTGAATGGACAAGAACTCCTAATGGTGCAACAAAAGAATTCAATCTGGAATGGTTCCATCGTGATAGTTTGTGGATTCGTCGAAAAAATCTTCCAGTTGAATATAATCCTTAGATTAATTTTTTATTGAAATTTTTCTATTATATATTTGTAAATGACTAACAAATAAAATGTTTTATGTATTCATACATTTTTCCACCTTCCGCTATTTATTCAACTTTAGCTTGACAGCATTCTTCAAATTAGGCATTAATGAGAAGCTTTTTTATTCTCATAAAAAATAGTCAGAAAACCGCAGAGATCCCCAACTCATTCCGGACTTAAAACCCTGTATTTTGCCTAAATGGTCGTCTTACTATGGAATAATCAGGGACAAAGTATTATCTGCTGTATCCTCGATTTGTGGAAAAAGGATGGATTCAAACTGGACTAAAAAAGCCTTAAACATTTTTCTCCATTTGTTATCTATTTTTTTAGTGTTATGTATATTATTAAAAACAATTTTTACTTTAAAAGTCTACTGTAATGTTTTAAATGTGCAATAAAATTTTATTAACTAGATAATACTGCTATTTCCGCATTTCACACTCGCTTTTTTCCGTAAATGTAGTTAGAAATAATTGCAAAAAGAAAAAAAATGAAATGATGTCACTTTTGTTATTTATGTTTTTGCAGCAGCAGCAACAGCAGAAAAAAAGCTGCATTAATGTCCAATGTTGACCATGGCCATGGTTCATAGACAATCAATAAGCAGCAGTTTTCTTTCTATTAATACATTTTTTGTTTTTTGTTGTGTCTAGGAAAGGCATAACTATTATTTTTTTATTTTATTTTTTGTGTAAAAATGAATGAACGAGATATAAAACCGGGCTATAATCATGCTACTATAGGGAAATTCGGTCACTGGATAACTCCAGAATACTACCAAAACTTACAAGACATTGATGGTTATTCTTTGAGTGATTGGTAATTTGCTATTTTTCGACAACATAAAAAAATAACACTAAATTTACAGCGCTGCAAAGTACATTTTTACTGGAGAAATAGTAATTATCAGAAAACTTATTTATCCTCGATTTGTTTGGCCTTTAACACAATCAAATCTATTCAAAACCTTTTATAATATTTTGTTTTTATTAAAATCTGTTAAACATAAAAACATTTTGGATTTATTTGATTTATTTATTCCATATTCAAATATAGAAGGCAGAGATAATATGTAAGTTACTTTCACTTCTTTTAATGCAGATTTTGAGGTTTTGATGTTCTTACTGATCCAGGGACAATCAGTAAAACTTAGGGTGTTTTTTTTATTATGCAACTTTTTTTTTAAAATAGCAAATCGTTGCCTTTAACTTCTGGAGCTCAAAGTTTCTGTTGATTCATTACTTGGGGGATCTTCTTTTACACTCATTATTATGACACAAAAATACTTTACCAAATGGCATAAAATTTGAATTTAGTCCACACAAAAAAGCTGTTTGAAATAAGACTTTTCTAAACTCAATGGTAGAAAAATCAACCCTTTAGCTACCAAAAATGACAAAACGGCGACCATTTGAACAAATAGCTTGATAAAAAAAAAAGATCAAAAAACAAATAATCTTCAATTGCCTGCCATTTTATCACTTTTTTATGTTCCTGATTAGAAGGTTTAATTTGGTGTAGCCAGTTAGAATGTGTTTCACAGGTATTATCATTGAACTGGGGTCTCTTTATTAACATGCTTAACGTGGATAAACAAGATGAAAAGAAAAAGTGAGCAAAGCCATATCGAGGGCTGGTTGCTTACTATCCTTTATTTTTAATACCAAATATTCAAACATTTTTCAGATATATCGTATCAAAATTCTATGGCATACCTATTGACAGATGTCTTATTAAAAATGTATTAACAGATGATCATATACAATGCATTATATATCAAATGCTTTGTGTACTAAAATATCTCCATTCTGCTGGAATAATCTGTAAATCATTATGCCCAAGAGATTTTATAATCAATGAAAATTGTGACATCAAACTTCTTCCCTTTGAACTTATACCTGAAAAATTTGAATATAATGACAAGATGTGTAGTCCACCATTTGGTGATAAACGATATCAAGCACCTGAATTACTTTATCAATGGGAAGATCCAACACCTAAAGGTTGGTGTATTGAGTTTCAGCTACAGTAGTATTCTGTATAATTATAGTTGATATATGGTCAATTGGTTGTATCATGGCTGAATTAATTACTGGAAAGCCACTATTTCCTGCATTCGACAGTAAGCTTATTTATTAAAAATACGTCCCAAATTTTCTCTATACATTTTAGTCATTGAATACTTTGATTTGCATACAAGTCTTATGGGATCATTTGATGATGAAAAAATTGTATCAAGAATGAAAAGTGAATTAGCGAAAGAATTTATTCGTCGACAACCAAAAAAAGAAAGAAAAAATTTTGCCGAATATTTTTCAACTGCAACTCCGGAAGCTGTAGATTTCCTTGAAAAAGCACTTGTTGTAGATTCGGATTATCGGATGTCTGTGGATGAAGCATTAGCACATCCATATTTTAGTGCATACCATGATCCAGCATATGAGCCAACAAGAGATAGAATTGAAATTGATACAAATGATTACAGTAATGAAGAATGGAAGGAAAAATTGTTTAATTTAATCAATGATTTTCAAGAAAAGAAGAAAACAGAATTGAAGCCATACTTTGATTCAAATGGAGAATATTACTGCCTTAAAATGAAGCCTCAGGAAAAATTGATACTATGAAAAAAACTGTTATTAAATAATAATTTGCAAATGTAAATTACTTTGAGAGTAATGTTTTGTGAACAATTTTTGTTAATAAGTTTATTATGATAGTAACATTTTAAAGACAAAATTTTGTAAATGAGTAATATTATGGTAGTAAATGTTTTTAAACGATAATCTGTAAATAAAAATTACTGTGATGGAAATACTTTTTAAGGAATTATTATAAATAAACTAACTGTGATAGAAATGTTTTGTAAAGAATTTTTTGTTAATAAGCATATTTTGATTCAAATGGAGAATATTATTGCCTTTTCTCAAGGAAAATAAATGTAAAACGTTTTTTTGTACTTCGGTTTCTGGGCGTTCCTATTTTTCACCACTAATTGACGAAATAATGACGAAAAAATTTTTACCTAGTCGTGTCCAACAAAAAAGCAATGGAAAAGGAAACAAAAGTAAACGATGTTCGTTTGCAATTTTTTTTTTGCAACAGCAAAAAGCGGGATTATTGTTCCACAAATCTTGTACCATGGTCTATAGACGACAATCAATAAGTTGTTTTCTTGTTGTTGCTATTTCTCTATTTTTTCTTGGTATCTATAAAAAGGCAATTTTGTATAATATAGTTAAAAAAAATGAATACAAAAGATCACAAAGATGGCTATTATTCTGCTGAAATATATCCTTGGTCTTGGATTATCCCAGAATATTACCAAAATCTAGCACTAGCAAACTATTGTGGGGATTTTTATGGCTGGTAATTAATTATTATCCCAAACTTTAAAAAAAACTTGGTATGTATTTTTAGCACTGCTGAATACAGCATGACTGGTGAAAAAGTAATCATAAGAAAGCTAGATTATCCTAGATATTTTTCATATACAAACAGAAAAAAGAGATTTAAAACTTTTTACATGTTGTTGTATTTATTACAATCTTTTGAACATGAAAATATTTTGGATTTATTTGATTTATTTATGTCTTTTAAAATTAATGAAGGAGAAGATTTAACATATCTCACCGGCCCTGAATTTATATATATTAATCAAGTGTAAGTTATTTTTATTTATTCTGTTAGCTGACGACCTCTACGCTTAAAGGCCGTTAACTAATCACGGAATTACATCCCCCTTCATTATCCCCAAATACTTCTTTTGTTAGGGGATATTTACGGACAAAATGTCAGCAGCTGAATCCTTTTTCCCGGGATTTAATAGTTAAATTGTTTTTATTACGTTGCATTTTATCCTGCTGGTCCAAGTCATGGGGGAATATTCTTTATAAGCTTATATAAGTTGACATCATCAAAAATCCACTAAAAGTTACATAATGATAAACTAACTGTAGTAGATGATAAAAAATCAAAAATTAGAAATATCTTTATAGTCTATCAGATCGTTAAAAGCGATGCCAAAGTTGGTGTTTATAAATTTTAGCTTTTTGAGACACTGTATTTAAGTGAGAAACAATTGGGATATTCTTACTTTTTTTATCGAGCAACAGTTGTTTTATCATTTTACACTTTTAGTGGATTTTTGAAAATGTCAACTGGTATTTATAATGGTTCATAAGATCAGCTAGCCGCCCACAAGGTCATCTAACCGTCCACAAGATCGGCTGTAACATATATACAAAATGAATATAGCTAATGAATAGCCAACAGTAAAAGATTTTAAACTTCTAAAACCTACATTTTGAATACTTTCAAACTACTGAAAGAGCATAGTGAATCAACAAATTATATTTGTTTATTATGCTGCATGATTATTGCAAACAAATTTTTATAAGGATATTTATTGTCGTTTGATACTTACCTATACCCTATATTACTTCTTTTTATTAAATCCACATATTAGGGATTCAGTTGCTAACTACCACATAGTAAGACGGAGTATATTGGCGAAATATTGAGGATTTACTCTAAATTGGGTTGAGGACCTCTCTATGATATATATCCTTCAAATTTTAACCATAAAACAACATTCATACAACTAAATTGTTTGCTTTTGTGTTTTCCAACTGATACTCATATAAAACTATCTTTTAGATATCTTGTATCAAATTTTGATTCAGTGTCTTTAGAAAAATGCTATGGAATATTAACAAATGCCCATATCCAATATATTGTTTATCAAATGCTTTGTGTATTAAAATATCTTCATTCTGCTGGAATAATTTGTAAAAGGTTAATGCCAAGAGATTTTATAATCTGTGAAATTTGTGATATCAAACTTCTTCCTTTTGAACTTACATTTGATGACATTGAATATGTTAGAACTATGTATTGCCGATGTGAAGCGCCTGAATTATTTCTTAAATGGGGAGATACAACACCTAAAGGTTCGCATCTTTTTTTACAGTTATTTCGAAGTGAAAAAATAAAATTTTAGCTGATATATGGTCAATTGGTTGTATTATGGCTGAGATAATTACTGGAAAGCCTCTATTTCCTTTTACTGAATGTAAGCAAACAGGCTGAAACTAAATTTAAAATTTTAAAAACTTTTATTTTTAGGCGGTAATTGGCTGGAATTAGTTACAAGCTTTGTTGGATCATTTGATGACGAAAAACTTTTATCTACCATGCCAGAAGTGATTAGAAATTGTATTCGTCGACAACCAAAAAAAGAAAGAAAAAATTTTGCCGAATATTTTTCAACTGCAACTTCGGAAGCTGTAGATTTTCTTGAAAAAGCACTTGTTGTAGATTCGGATTATCGGATGTCTGTGGATGAAGCATTAGCACATCCATATTTTAGTGCATATCATGATCCAGCATATGAGCCAACAAGAGATAGAATTGAAATTGATACAAATGATTACAGCGATGAAGAATGGAAAGAAAAATTGTTTAATTTAATTAATGATTTTCAAGAAAAGAAGAAAATGGAATTGAAGCCATACTTTGATTCAAATGGAGAATATTACTGCCTTAAAATGAAGCCTCAGGAAAAATTGATTCTGTGATAAAAATTGTTAATAAAAAATAATTTGCAAATGTAAATTACTTTGAGAGTAATGTTTTGTGAACAATTTTTGTTAATAAGTTTTTAATGATATTAACCATTTTTCAGCGATAACTAATAAATAACAATTACCTTGATAGTAAGCTTTTTTATATATTACAGTAATAAAAAAACCTCAAATATTTAACATTTTTTTTTGACATAAGTAATTGATAAACAATTTTAATAACAGATACACTATACAGTACCCCGCATGAATTTAAATGTTCAAGAATGTAATAGCTACCGTAATTAATTTGATTTAACATAACTTTTATATAAAAAAATAACAGTATACAAAACAAAATAGATCAAACAGAGATCAACAAAAAACACACAAACAAAACCCGATACAAAAACAAAATGCAAAAAAAATAACTTATTTAGGTTTTACTTCAAAATCAGTAATTTTTCGAACCATAACTTCTGGATCTGGAATTGGTACTGGTGTAACATCTGATTCATACATATATGTTGTTGCAATAGCAATAAATTGTCCATCAGAACTAAAATCAAGTGAAACAACAGATGTATTAAACTTTCGTAATTGACAAAGTCGCTTTCGATTTGCTGGATCCCATACATTTACAAGACCATCAGAGCCACCAGTTGCAAATGAATTAAATTGTGGATGAAATGCTATTGCATTAACAGGATAAATAAATTCAGATTCATCAACTTTTTGACGATGACATTTAAAAGCATATTTATTCTTTTGTGAATCAGGATTTAAATCAAAATATTCAACAGCAACTCGACCTTCAATTGATGACATAACATATGCATGACCATCTGGGAAACATTTAATTGAACGCGTTTGATACTAAAAAGAAAGGAGGAGATTAGAAAAGAATAAAGGTAGCCAACGGTATATAAACTGGCAATAAGGTTGTATCTGATTATATATATATATATATATGTTGCAGCCGTTTTTGGGAACCAGCCGTTTTTGAGAACGGCTAGCCGGTTTCAAGAACGGCTAGCCGGTTTCAAGAACGGCTAGCCGTTATCAGGAGCGGCTAGCCGTTTTCAAGAACGGCTAGCCGGATTTGAGAACCAACAACTTTTTTATATGTTCTCCATTATGGCTAGCCATTTTAAGGAACGGCTAGCCGTTTTTGAGAACCAGTTACTTTTCACTTTTATTTTTTTTCCGAACACGAATGTAAATATTCGTGATTGTTCGTTGCTTCTTCTAGGACGTTCAGCCTATTTGCTGTTGCTGTCGTTCAATTGCTTTCTCTTTTTTGCTTTTTTGAGTTGTTCTTTGCTGAACGCTTTCTCTCTCATATATTGTTTTTGATAATTATTATTTGTTATATTATTAATTTGAATTTTATTATAAGCAATGGAGTTTGAAGCATCCCAAAGATTATTGGATCCATCTGCTACCAGTGATATAAATGATGAAGAATTAAGAAATCAATCACGAGAACTATTTCAAACAGCACTTGATGAATCTCTCAATTCCAAAAAATTTTCCAAAATTAAAACTCGGGAAGAAATGGAATCTATCGTTGAACTTCTTAAACAAGCAGAAAGAGATGAATCGTTCTCTAGATCTCAGAGACAAGGCTATCGTGCTATTCAGAAGTTTGTTTCTATATGTTATGATCTTATAGATTTTTTACAAGCTGTTTAATTTTTAGGTATAAATATGATGTATTTGAAGGTACTCTAGTTTTAAAAACTATTGGTGGTAAAATTATTGTTGATAAAAGTCTTTTGTTTGATTTACTTTATCGCGTTCATGAAAAGAAGGGTCATGGTGGTCGAGATGTTATGTATAAATCAGCAAAACTTCAAAAATATGATGGTATAACAAAGTTGGTTTTTACAATGAAATTACAAATGCCAATACTTTTTACATTTATTTAATTTCAGAGAGATTTTGGAAATTTTCCTCCAGTGCTGTCAATCATGTGAGCTTAAAAAGAATAAAGTAAAGCGAGGTCTCGTTGTTCGTCCAATTATTAGCAAAGATTTTAATCAACGATGTCAGATGGATTTAATTGATCTTCAATCAAAGAAGGATGGTGAATATTCATTTATTTTTGTTTACCAGGATCATTTTACAAAGTATATTCTTTTACGTCCATTGATGTTCAAAACAGCTGCTGCTGTAAATGTTTTAAAACAGATTTTTGCTGACTTTGGTCCTCCATTAATATTACAAAGTGACAACGGTCGTGAATTTGCAAATTCATCTGTTGAAGCACTAGTTACTGCTTATGGTGGTAAGATGGTTCATGGCCAGCCCCGTCATTCTCAATCTCAAGGCTCTGTTGAACGTGCAAATCGAGACATACAGGTATTATTCTTTCGTTATAGTATTTTTATAAAACATAGTTTGCAGGATATCTTAACTATTGAAATGCAAAGACAAAAAAGAACTGATTGGTCAAATTTGCTAAATGATGTTCAGTTAAAGAAGAACATGCGTTTCCATCGTGGTATTGGAAGAACTCCTTATGAAGCGCTGTTCGGTAGACTTTGTCTACTTGAAGATTCAAATGTTGGAATTGTTGGTATGTTTCTGTTTAAACTTTTTTTTAAATACTTAAACTGAAATTTTAGATGAAGCTGATGATGGTAATAATAAAGATGAAGACGATAATGCTGAAGACGATGATGCTGAAGATGGTAATGATGAAGATGGTAATGATGAAGATGGTAATGATGAAGATGGTAATGATGAAGATGGTAATGATGAAGATGGTAATGATGAAGGCGGATATGAAGATTCAGAAGATGGAATTTTGTATCAATTAGGCGATGAAGATGATGCTGAAGAAGAAAGTATTTTATCTGAAGAAGAAAATATTGAAGAATCAGATGAAGAAGAAACAACACAAAATGATCTGAAGCAACGTCGACTTACAAAAGAACGAAAAAGTGTCAGTGTTGCGCTTAATCAACAAGCATCAAAAATGTTAGCTGCAAGTCACCGTCGTTTTGCACCTGTTACAGTAGGACAAAATGTAAGAATTCCACTTCCAGATGTTGATAAAGGAAAAACGGATCACCGTAATGTCATGGGCGTTGTTGTTGAAGCTAAAGATGGTTTTTACAAAATTGGAACACAAGCGGGTAAGCACTAATGATACATATTTACTGTTATTAATCAGCAAAATTTTAGGTATTCTCAAGACCTTATATAGCCGTAATCAACTTGAACCTACTACTCAAAGCTTTACTACTGTGGATGCTGTATCAAATGTTATTGTCAATTCTTTACGAACAGCTGCAAATGCTGCATCTGTATCAGGTGGACAAGGATTTCTTCATTGTAATTGCTTATCTGGATGCAATGGCGGCCGTTGCAAATGTTTAAAAGCTGGACGTCTATGTAACTCTCGTTGCCATAATAGCAATTCTTGTCGCAATAAATAATATTTTTTGTTTCAAATTAATTTTATTCTGTTTTTTAATTTATTTGTTGCTTCACTTATTAGTGATAATTTTTTGTTTTTTCAATAAAATGTTTTAAAATATTAAATAATCTTTTTTCATAAATATTTTAAAATAAACATGTTTTTTAAAAAAAAGTGAAAAGTAACTGGTTCTCAAAAACGGCTAGCCGTTCCTTAAAATGGCTAGCCATAATGGAGAACATATAAAAAAGTTGTTGGTTCTCAAATCCGGCTAGCCGTTCTTGAAAACGGCTAGCCGCTCCTGATAACGGCTAGCCGTTCTTGAAACCGGCTAGCCGTTCTTGAAACCGGCTAGCCGTTCTCAAAAACGGCTGGTTCCCAAAAACGGCTGCAACATATATATATATATTTCTTTAATTCGAATTATTTTTTTCAACTTAGTGTTTTTACATATATGATTCGAACTATTTGATTTACTTAGTAACCTTCCACTGCAATCTACGGTTGGAAAATTTTATAACAAAACAAACCTTTAATGGTGATTCACGATTTTGAAGTGGTCCACGCAAATTTCGAAGATCATATACAAGTACTCGACGATCACTTGTACCAATAACAGCTCGATAATCAACGGTTGAAAGAGCATATACTTTATCTTCCATTTCAGTTGCATGTACAGGCATACTTGTTCGAACATCCCATAACTATAAAAACATTTTTATTAATATAATAATGATTCAAGAATTAAGTCCATATATTTTGCCTAACAAAAGAGAAAAAAGTAATTACCTTCATCAATTTATCCCAACTTCCTGATACTGCCCATCGCATTGTAGGTGAATATTCAAGACATCGAACACCTTTTTCATGTTTTCCCATAGAATTATCTCGACCTGCTTCAACATTATATAGCTTTACATTACCATCTGTATCACCACTAACAATAAAATCTGAACCACCCATAAATGTAAAAGCTAGCACCGGCTTTGTATGATATTGATTTCGTTTATCAACAGGTGCATTAGGATTTGTAACATCCAAAATTTTAACGAATCCATCCCATGTTGATACTCCCAAAATTCGATTATATGTATCATTTGCAAACTAAAATATTCTAATATAAACAACTATTTATGAACAATAAAGTATGAGCCAAAAACTTACTTGAACTTTTGTAATTCCATTTTTTACTTTAACATCAACAGGAAATTCATTTGCAGATGCAACGTAATGAGCCATGTATCCTTGAAATTAATATTGGATAATAAAATTAGTAAAGTTAGAGAAAGAAAAATTGGAATAAGTTTGAATTTTTAGAAATTTGGATCCCTCCATGGATTTTTTCGTGGTAAGAATTTTTTAGCACTGACCGTAGAGGCCCTCAAGTGATTCTGTAGATGAGGCCCCGTATTTTGCTTAAATACTCTTCTAGGTAACGAAACTTTGTAACAAAATCTATTATCATCGGCTATGTATTAGCTATATACGTTTAGCTATTAAATCCACAGATCAAAGATTTAACAGCTGATGTTTTGTCCCTAACTATCACATAGTAAAGATTAGCATATAGGCAGAAGATGGAGCTTCAATTCCGACTCCACCTTGTGAACCTCTAATGGTGCAACTGGAGTCAAGGATCGAATGTTCTTTGCCCAATTTACAAAATATTAAACTTGTTATCAAGTTTTACCTGCATACAGTTGTTTTTATTATTTATATGGGACTTTTTCGATTGAATATATGAAGCAGTAATTTTGTTGTAAAAATAAAAAAGATTAAATTTTAAACAGCGGCTTTTTTACCTTGTTTATTTAATGCAGCAGATTGATTCGGATTAAGCAATTTTTGGGATGCTTTAAATTGCATTACTTCTGGATTGCTGCTGCTGCTATTTTCTTTCTGCTGTCTTGGAAATTCAAATGAATTCTATAAAATGAGATACATAAATATTATTGCTACAATTTTGCTGCATTGTGTGTTACTTGAATATCAGATATTGAAGCAGCAGAAATTTGTTTTGTATTTTTCCATTTTTTAATTAAACTTTGTTCACTTTTTAAACTTTTATTTTCACCATTACTTGTGCTTGAGCCGTTTTTAGCAGCAATAATTTCACCAGAATTATTTTCATATGCAGCAATATGAAGTGAAAGGGTGCTGCTGTTGAGGGGAGTTTGCAAAGAATTTTCATTTTTAGATGACTTTTTTGCTTCATCTTCTTCTTCAATTTTACCATTAAGAGATAAAGGATTAAAGCTTTTTGAATAAAAATCTGTTGATTTATTGAAAGAAGATTTAATTTCATTGTTATGAGTTATTGAAAGATCTATTTGTTTAAATGTTGCTGCAGTCTTACAACAAATTTTTCAGAATTATACCTGGAATGCTAAAACAGCTAACAAACGATTTTTTTAAATGTAGAGGTCTCCCAAGGCGATCCGGAGTAGACGCCCCATATTTTGCCCAAATACTCGTCTTATTAAGGGATAGTTAGGAACATATCAGCGGCCAAATCCTCGATCTGTGGATTTAGCAGATATATGGATATAGCTTGTAAGTAGCAGACGATAAATGTTTTTGTTACAAAACTTTAATGTCGATGATTTTAAAGAGGTGTAATAACAAGGATAACTTAAATAATTGATTAATAATACTTTAATAATATTTGAAAAATATTCATTTTGCAAAATTTTAGATGTCTTGTAACAAAAATAGATATCGTCTACTACTTAATAGCTATATTTGTTTTGCTATTAAATCCACAGATCGAAGATTCGGCTGCTCATTTTTTGTCCCTGGCTATCCCTTTTTAGGACGAGTAAATAGACAAAATATGGGCCTCAACTCCGTTTTCAGTTGGAAACTTCTACGGCAAGCGTGTAGAATATAAGTTTTGACAAGACTGCAGCAATGTTATTTTTACCAAATTGTTTATCAACATATGATTTGCTATTAAATTGTGCAGGAAATTCAGTTAAACATTTTTGAGTTTGATTTAAATTGAGGTTGGAATATTCTTTTGCATCATGGCCAACAGAAAAAGTTTTGTTTGTAAATGGTTGTTGCTTGTTCTTTAAGAACAAAAAATCATTCTTTGTTGCCATCTAAAATACATATGTTACTTTAAACATTTTATTTACTTAAATAAAGGAGAAAAACATTATTAAATAATAAATCAAATAAATAGCAAACGCAAAAAAAGACGAAACGATCAAGCACAAACTTTAAAATCTACCTTTAGTTTTTATCTTAAATGCAAAAAAGCATATAGGATGTTGTTTTTGATGAAAAAATAAGAATGACGCAATATGATGACATTAAATAAAAATTTAAAAGGTTGGTTTTTTCTTCCAATGTTTTAGATTGGGAACATTCTAATAAATAAAGTCATCAAAATAATGACGAATTTGGATTATTTTATTGAAAAAACCCACTTTGTTTTTGCTTTAACGTATGGTTTGCTAATGTATCTCGATTTCGAGTTGCTACTGAAAATTGTACGAATCTTTTTAGTTTTTCATTCCTTTCTTTGACCGTATTATTGTTGACTGTTCAAACCAACAATACAGTGTTAGAAAGTAAACCTAAATATATCATCAAGTTTTAAATTACAATAAAGGTTTGGAATATGATTAATTATTTATGAAAAATTATTGTTTGGCATATTTAACCATCTAAAATCATCACAAACATAATTTACTTACTATGACTTTCATAGCTTGCTACTTATTGTGTAATAGCAAAATGCTACTAAAAACCTGAAATGGCGAACGGTCAGCTAGTACTTGGGGGTTTTTCATCCCTTACTATGAGCTGTTGATCCCCGCTATTTTCGAAGAAATCCATAGATGACATCTCGTGACGGTTCCTTGTCAATCATTTAATGCATTTCTTTCGGCTAAATGGTTTTTTGTTTGTACCTTTTTTAAAGTTGCCGATTTTTTCAGTTTTTAACCTTATATGTGTATTTCTTTACAGTGAATCCATAGATCCAGCTTTCTAAATAAAGTTTCTTCGTGGCGCCATTACGTTCCATGACCAATGACCCCTTCGTCCTGCACCTTCGAGCTGCTTCGATAATTAATTAAACGGCAGGACCTCAGTGTTACCAAAATTGTGTTATTTACACAAAGTTTAAAAAACCGTACACATAAACTATAATACAAAAGTTAATATCACGAAAAATATCCAAATATTTAATTTTGTAAATATAGCTAAAATTTTATCCGTTTTTTAACTTTTCACAGAATAAATTAAGTGAAATATTTTAATCGCCTACATATTTTTATACTCTCATTTATTTAAAAACGTTTGGAAATTGGGATAAACGTATGAAGTCTGTTTGTAAATTATAATGTAGTTGTTGAAAACAAGCCGATAGCTTTTTAGGCAGCATTACCCCTCAGTTTTTATAACGTATTATTGCAACATTTGAAATTTTTTTATTAAAAAGGTGCTCAAATAATATTACAGTTTAAATACACTTTTAATCCTGCAGTTTCATTGTGATGAAAACATATTAAAATTTCATATTATTTTGTTATAGATGCTATGTTTGCATTTTACCAGTTCAGCAAATTTTGACATTTAAATACATTATTTGGCTTTCAAAGGTCATCGTCACAGTTTCTTTTTCATATAAAAAATTTCAAAAATAATTGGAAAAAATGTGTTGTGTAACTTCATTAGAAGTATAATAAAAGAGAATCACACAATAAAATTTCATAAATTTGTGATCAAAGACTTTTATTTATTTTAAATATTTTTGTAGTTTCAGTTTTTCTTCAAACGTTATAAAATATTAGTTATGATCAAATTCTACAAAACTTCAGTTAACTTAAATCAAATGTAGTAATCTTGAATTTAAACCCCTTTCGTTCTTATTATAACACATTTTCATACAATTTATTGTAACTTCAATAGCAAAATGATAGACTTTTTTTAATAATAATACAAAAAAACTATATTCCAAAGAGACAAATTTTAGTCAAAAATAAAAATACTTTTTATAAGCCAACACAAAACACATTTTGCATTCCTCTTTCTGCTGTTAAAGCTTCACAAACATAATTTTTCCGGCACGTGGCATCACATTCCAGAAGCTGTTTATCATTACGATGATAATTTTGGATGTATTTAGATAACAAGCTATCATCAGTTAACATTCTTTGAGCAAGAGCATAATAGGAAGCAGGTGATAAATCTTTCATGCCATAATCTTTCTACAAAAAATATTTGCATAAATATTTGATGGACAAATGTATTAAAAAAAACAAAAGCTACCGTACCCTTTTATTATATTCAAGCTTAAATTCAACTTTATCATTTGCATTTATTTCAGTTAAATTTGCCCAATATGTTTCTTCATCGAGGACGGTAAATGTTGAACCAGTATAATTTCCATCGATGGTGTAAATTTTATATGCTGGATTTGCATCAGAAAATGTGGTAAGCGATGGTGCAACAAATGCTGTATGAGTTGGTCGATTTGAAGGGTTTTGGTCATCAAAATATAACTAAAAGTTTCCCATTTGATACAAAATAAGCTGATTTCTGTTGCTTTTATAAACGTCAAAACTTCATCTCTGAGCATCTCAAAGCTATCCGACAAAAACCTCACATAAAATTCATCAACATGTGTATGACCAAAAAATTGTGCAGCAATTGTATTTTCAAATCGATTAACAAGTTTATAATAATTATCTGAGAAAGCTCGAATACAGTAACTGCTACCAGAGGGAATATGTGAAATGATATGAACTTTTTCACCCTTTTGTTCAGAATCATGCAGCTCTTTTGCAAGCCAATCTAAAGTCATATCTGGATCTGCTACTGTCATAAATGAATAGCTAAAATTTTTCGTTATAACATGGTTAGTGTGGTAATAGTTGCTAACAAATTCCAATGTGAGCAATAAATTGTATTTATTGAAATAAATTTCAAGCCAGGAAAAAGCTGGAATGCATAACTACCACGGCTAAAAAAGTGTTAAAAAAGTGAAACTGAATCTTCTGACGTTTTGCTGAAATCCTGTTGTGGCGAAACAACCAAAAATCGTAAAATTGTATTACAAAATGCTTAAAATAACTTACTACATGATAGTTTCATGAACAGAAGAAGGAAGATATTTTGTCCATGTTTGATTGAATACTTTATAAATCCATTGAGGCCCGCGAGTATCGTATTCATCAATTGAATGTGGAGCAAAACTAAAATTTTAGTCATGCTCCACATTCAATTGATGAATACCGCAAAAATATATTGAAATTTAATTTTTTTTGCCATGTTTTGGCTGTTCATAATGAAATTTATAGAATTTTTCTCTTAAAATTAGGGTTTGCAAGGGTGCCTAGGCTTTGCCTTATCAGCTCCTATGATACGTATAACTGTGAAATAAACTTACGCATCTTCTGGTACACCTTCATGATTTCCCATTGTTTGAAAAACAGGAACATTTGGAAAGTATTGATAAATTGTATCAGTAATATTAATCAAATTAAATGTTGTGGTATTTTTAGCATTTGCCCATACATCATGTGATTCAAAATCACCTGTTACAATTATATAATCAATTTCATGTTCATGTGATGAAATCCATTTCATTGTTTCTTCAAACATAATAAATGGGATATCACACCTTGCAGGAGTGCCATATTTTCCAGCAGGGATTTTTACAGGGGAAGAGTTGTTTTGCTCCCGGCAACAATAGTTATATGTTTCAATTGCACCAGCTGCACAATCTGCTTCACTTCCAACAGAATATTTTCGATCCACGTGTATGTCAGTTAAATGTAGCACTCTCAAAGTTGGCTTTCCAGCTTCTGGGATTGGCCATGGTTGAACGGGTGGCTTGTTTCCAGGGATTGTTAGGGGCCATGGTTGATTCATTACAGAATCTGTATATCCACAACCTGTTGTTCCCCATGTTATCCAAGCTTCACAGAAATCCAACGGGAGAAGAGAGGTGTGTTTCAAAGCAAAATATATTTCATTTCCCCATGCTTTTATTAATTGGCTACACATATCTGGTTCTTCAATTTGTAGATTTACACAGGTATTACTAAAATTAAATGTAATTAAATTATTTGTGGATTAATTGTAGCTAAAAATAGAGCCATATTATACACATGCAATGAAAGGGGTTGAAACTCATTCAGAAATATCCTTTTATCTTTTGCCGCCGCAGTTTAAAAGGAGGCAAAAAGAATCGCAGTAAACAAAAAAAGCTTACTAAAAGAATTTATCCAAATCATCATCTGTGCTATTTTTATCAATCTGAATTTTCAATCCGTTCATTAAAACTTTACAATTATCACAATTGAATCCAGCTTTATCATTTGAGGGATTTACGGAATTCTATAAGATATTTATCAAACAATTATTTTGTAAGAAGTTTAAGAAGAAAATCTTTACACCATTAGAAGGAAGAGGAGATCCAATTATTATTGAAAATAAAGATGGTAGCAACAACAATAAAACTGGCTTCATTTTTGACAAGAAAACAAAATATTTTTGCAGTATTTTTTAACAATCTTTGAGTGCAACTGATTTTTATCAACATCCAAAATACATCCAGAAAAGCAATTTTTTTGTAGTATTGAGTTGAATCGTTATCTTTATTACATTTTTGTTGCCCTTTACATGTGAAGTTAAAAGTGAAACAAAAATGAAAAACACTATTCTATTTTTGTGACAGCCTCTAGGTTCATATTTCACACAAAAATTTTAAGATTTGTTGGACAGCTTTTGCGTAATAGTTTGACAAATCAACATCGAATCAAGTATAATACCAAATAATTTTATGCTTAACATTGATGAGTTAACCACCAGCATACACACTTAAGGGATACTGTAAGTACAGTATTTCAAATTGTTGTAAAAATTGTTTGTACAACTTGCTGCAGCAGCAATAGCTTCTGTACAAACTTTGTAACGTAACTGTTTGCAATGCATTCAAGTCATTTTTATGCAATATGTAGCTTTAATTAAATTTTACAATTTTTAGCACCACCTAAAACATCCATATAATTCTTGACACGAACGAACTCTCATCATCAACAAACTTTGAAAAAATTTTCTAGCTCTTTTTTTAACGTCAAATTAAATGCTTCAATTAAATTTATTATTTATTACATTTAAAGCCGCTAAAAATATGTGCTTGAAAGCTTCTTATTTGACGTTATTAATCTTTAAAGAAAAATGTAATCAAAGGTATGTTATGTTTTTATTCTCACAGCCACAAATTTCTCAATGTATTTATATTTTTTTGTATTAAATACTACTACAAAAACAAAAAAATAGTAGTAGAAAGAAAAAAGGACACTGCTGCTATTTTTTTGCTGTCTCTTTCTCTTTAACTAAAAAAAATATCATCGTAGAAAGAACGAGAAGAAGAAAACAATCGCGAAACTTCTATATAGAACGAATGTGTTTTGCTTTGTTTTTGGTTGTTCTCGTTTCTTCTTTTTTCTTCTTTTGCTGCTTCGTGGAGATTGGAGATGGAAATGTCGCTAAAAATTTTTCATAGATCGCTTTCATTTTTTGTTGCAGTCTTTTTTGATAGCAAAAAAACTTAAACTTGACTGTTTTCGGATGCCGTTTAGAATTTTGATCAAAATATATTTTATTATTGCTTCCCTAGTTTTCAAATGTATTCCTGCCAATTATTAGCTGCCTTTTTGAGAATATAAATATTTAAGTTTATCATAGTAACACACAGTATCGCCTGATACTTATTCTTTAAAATTTAGTTTTTACAGTATATCTGGGTTTTTTGATGGTTAACATTAGTATTGTACAATTTTTCCGTAAATCCTGATAAGTGAAAAATTTCCCACAATTTTTCGAATTACCGTTTACCACTACCTAAAATGTGCTACTTTCATAAGCTTAGATGTGTAAATTCTTAAACGGGCAGTTAACAATTTATAGAAATATGTTTTAATACTAGGAAAGTACATATAAGACAATTATAAACAAAATATTTTTGTCATCATAAAAAAAAAGAAAAAAAAGAGAAGTTTCCTCATCAAATTCCTCATTTTGTTGATTTTTCTATTATGTCCTCACTTTATTTTTTATATGAGGAAATACTGATTAATTTTTATTTTTTTAAATTACAAGAATTTTTTAAAACATAATTAAGATATTTTTTAAAGTTTTAAAATATTACTACAGTAACTTTTTAGCAGTAATATAATAAATACTGTATGTGAGGAAAAATGCGAGGTGAATCACCTTTTCTAATGCTGGAAAAAGTGAGGAAAAATTCCACCTCGCTTTTTTCCTCACTTTTTTCTCCTTCCATTTCCAAAAATTGAACTTGGCTCCTCTTGGTCCAAACGCTTGCGCGTTTCACCTCAAAGCCACTAACACTGTTGTCAAGGAACGTTCTTTTTGCATGTTCTTTTTTTCCCTTTTTTTGTGCTGCCTTTCTTTTTATCGCTCAACTTTTTTTTGCATTATTTTTTTCTTTTTTTTATTTTAAATAAATTAATGTTATTTTAACTATTAAAAAAACAAATGTCACAACAACTATTAATATTCTTTACAGTAAAATAAATGTATTTTTTTGCAAATCAACAAAAATGTGTTAAAAAAAGAATTACAATAGTAATAAAAAATTGAAAAAATCTTTTTTTTATTCAAGTTCTTCTGTAGATCCAGTATTTTCATTTCCTTCTTCAACTAGATCTGCTCCTGCATCAGCTACTGGTTGTTCAACACGTTGCTGAACCAATTTTTTCAAATTTGATTCACCAATGACAGTGATATTCTTGTAAAAAGATAAATCTTGCAAATAAAGATGTGTAACTGAAACTACTTATCTGAGCTTTCTGCATACAAAATAAAGCAAACCTTCATAAGAACAACAATAAATTAAAGGAAAACAGTTACAGCACCAAAAAAAAGTCAAACAACAATTAAAAAACGTAAAAATTCAGCAAAAATTCCATCAGATGAAACTCCCAAACCAAGACGAGGAAGACCCCGTAAAAGTTAAAACAAATTACTTTATGTTTTTTAAAAAAATGTGAAATTCTTTTGTTTATTTTATTACTATTGTAATTCTTTTTTTAACACATTTTTGTTGATTTGCAAAAAAATACATTTATTTTACTGTAAAGAATATTAATAGTTGTTGTGACATTTGTTTTTTTAATAGTTAAAATAACATTAATTTATTTAAAATAAAAAAAAGAAAAAAATAATGCAAAAAAAAGTTGAGCGATAAAAAGAAAGGCAGCACAAAAAAAGGGAAAAAAAGAACATGCAAAAAGAACGTTCCTTGACAACAGTGTTAGTGGCTTTGAGGTGAAACGCGCAAGCGTTTGGACCAAGAGGAGCCAAGTTCAATTTTTGGAAATGGAAGGAGAAAAAAGTGAGGAAAAAAGCGAGGTGGAATTTTTCCTCACTTTTTCCAGCATTAGAAAAGGTGATTCACCTCGCATTTTTCCTCACATACAGTATTTATTATATTACTGCTAAAAAGTTACTGTAGTAATATTTTAACAATTTTCTGATTACAAAAATAAGAATTTTTAAAGATATTTCCTCTATTCAAAAATAAATAGAGGATGTTCAAAAAAATAACTGAAAAATGAAATTCAAAAGTGGTAAGAGGAAAATACGGAATTTTTTCTTTTTTTTCATGATGACAAAAATATTTTGTTTATAATTGTCTTATATGATAAAATATGTTTGGAGCCAAAACTGTGTTGGCATCTAAAAACTGTTCCTTTTCAGTTTTTTATATCCATAAAATTTTTAGTTTACAATGAGTGTATTAATTGAATCACCAATGGATTTTACTACCTTTGCAAATGCTGCATTTGTTTCTACTCCTTCTGCTTCTTCATCCTCAACTGCAGCAATATCATCTCGATCAACAACATTATTAAATTCAAGAAAACGAAAAAGTCAAGAAATTATTAGTGATGAATATGATTTTACATTTGAACCTGCACCAAGAAAATTGCTAAGGAAAGAAGTGAGCGCTGAAGATGTAAGAAAGCTGGATGTTAATTGGTCATTTCAAATGAATCCTTCTGCAAGAGATAATGTTGATGTAAGTAAATTTTTGGGGAAATAGAGAATTAAAGACTAGTATAAACTCATTTACTTTTGGCAATTTTAGAAAGAGAAATTCCCCCTTTGCTCCTATAGGTTGTGGTTTTATTAGGGAGATATATAATTGCTTATTAATTAAGGATACAGATACCTTGCTATATCTCGCTGTAGACAATTTGTGGTAAAATTACAGCCAAACACTAATATTTTATCTATATACTTTTCAAATACGGTAAAAAGTTGAGGCAAAATATTAGGTATATTACGGATTTGGAAATAGCTTGACGCTAGCTGAAAGCAGCAAGATTTGTTTACATTTGAACTGCAAAATTTAAAGCTTAAATTAGTGTTAATGCTAGTAATAAATAAAAAAGCATTGTTTAGGTTTTTATGCATATAAACTACAATGTTTGAATTTTGGATGTAAGCGTTTTTTGTTTTGTGCTTCTTCTCGGCTTACTGTATTCGAGTTAGATTAGATATTCTATTATTTTGTATATACATATATATAACTAGCATACGTAAGTTAGAAAGCAAATGTAAGCTACTAAATCTTTCTGTTGTAAATTTAGTAGCAGCTACAGTAGATAAGCTATCCAATTTTGTTTATTGCTGGTTGAGATTCATGAATTAAATATTTAACTTTAAAAAGTTTACAGTTAGAGTCGTTCAGATTGTTATATCTTAGTAGCGTATGTTTTTCTGTTTTTAGTACTGTAACTATTTATTATGTTTCACGACCTTGACTTTTATATACAGACTAATTTTCCACTAACTAATTTGCTTTCTTTTTTTAGTGTACATTCTCTGATAAATGCCTTCTGATTACAACTCGACGAGCTGATCATCGACTGGAACATCGCTGCATTTCATTACCTGATTACATTGATCACAATTCACTTTGTCTTTGTTTTGATTCAAATAATTGCTTATTAATTGGTTTTAACTATATTCCTGGCTTTCAAGTTACTCCATGTATTGCTTAAATATGAATCTATGAATAGATGGATGGATCTCTTCAATCTTCTTCTGTTATCTTTCCCAGTAATAACGGGTCAATGATGTTTTTGTATTGTTGAATCAAAGGTACCTTTTTCAACTTTCTTTTTTCCTAAAGAATCGTTTTTTCTTTACTTTGTATTTGTTAATAGCATTTTTTATCAATAAATGTTTTTGTTAATTGTTCTTTTGGGTATTTAGAAGGAATAAGGTTGCTGTTTTTTAGTTGATCGTTTACAACAAGCACTGTCTACATTGAAATCCAAAACGACCAACTAATTTACAGTTAATTTTGGTTTTTTTTTCTTTAAAAATGCAACCACAGTTTAGAATTTACAATCATTATGGATCTAATGTGTGCCAGTTCAACGCTGTATGTTCAATAATGAACAATTTAGCCACAGAAAATTTGATAAAAATTGTTGCAACGAATACCAGCTAAATATAATATACTTGTATCTTACAAAAATCTGTTATAATGTTATATTTGTCAGTTTTATATTGTAAAAGAAATCAAATTCATTCTTACAAATCATTTAGCTTTAGCAGTTAAGCAGTAAAAAAGTGTTTCTTTAATTTAAAAATCCACAGTTGTACATGTTTGACCAACGTTGTTGCAACTTCAGTTGCCAGTTTAAGAAAAACGTTAATATAATTTGCAATTCTTACATTTGTAGCTTTTGTTGAAAAATCAACGGGGCTATTTAGCTTTTGAAAAGATTCATTCTCAGCAGTTAATAAAATTTTTAAAGTATGAATACATTCAAATGCATTCAGTAATGTATTTTTCTTTCTTTTCCAAGAAGTTATTGTCCAGCAGTATTGCAAATGTGCTTCCTTGTCGTATCTTATGTGTAGCGGTGGTTTAAGGAAATGAAGTAAAGAAGTAATGTTATTCATATAAGTTCTGAATTGAGCGGAAAAGGCGTTTATGATCATTAGTCGTTGCTGTAAAATGTTGTGCAATAAATCTCACATTTGATCTATTAGATCCAGAACACAGTTATTATATTTAAAGACAATATTTTTATTACAAATAAACGTCTTAAATCAGTTTAAAAGAATGTTGTTCAAGTTGATATCAGTTTTTGTCATGCATTTTTTGCTTATTAAAGTTTTAAAATGTATAACACATACATATAAATTATGTTTAAGTAAAAAGAAAAGGGAATGAACAGGAACAACAATAATTTTATGTACCTCTGAAAAACAATACCATTAATAAATAAATTGATGCATGCGAAATGTGCTTTTAGTATAGTTTATCACAGTAATCTATAAATGTTATCTTGTATACAGCTTATTACAGTAATCTTCTATATATACACCAGGGCTCAGAAATGCCAAAGATGTTGGGAAAATTCTTAGCGTTTCGCCTTGTAAAAGTAAAAATCGGGTCAGCCACGGCCGCATTTCTCAGCCCTGATATACACCATTTCTTTGTCAGTTTTATTTTTCAATATTTCATTTCAAATACCACTTTCCTTCCTTTTAGTTAGAAATGACGTAACCTTGTTATTGGCCACAATCACCTTCCTGCAAACGACGTTTAAAAGTTTTCACGCTTTAACTTATAAACGGTATTTCATATGCAGTATATCATAGTAATCTTCTCTACTTTTCTTTGTCAGTTTTATTATCTAATTTCATAAATCATTTTCCCGTCTTTTTAGTTAGAAATGACGTAAGCTTGTTGTTGTCCAAAATCATCTCCCAGTAAAAGGCGTTTAAAAGTTTTTAGTCTTTAACGGAAACATACATTATTCCAAATTTTTCTCCCCTCAACTCAAACAGTGAAAAGCAAAAGCAAAAATAAATTTACTTTCATTTTCTTCCAAGAAAAACTTTAATTTTGTTGTTGCAGAAGAAAAAAGTATTTGCTTTGACTTTTGATGAAACAAACTTGAAGAAAACCGCAAAAAACATAAATAAATAAGTTTGAAGGAAAATTATGGGCATGCAAGCTTTTGAAAAACAAAAGATTTTCGTGTTTTTGTCTTTTGTTTTTTTAAAAAGTAACATGCAAGACCAAGCACTTATTTGAGTCAAAAGAGAAACAAAGGTTAAAAATTGGTTCTTAGAAATAGGAAACTCTTTTTTGTTAATTATTTCTGTCAGCTTTCCAATGCAGTTAAAAAATTCATTTACAGTCCTTTTATCATAAATATTATATTTTTCAGTGTTAAAAACGTAAAAAAATCTTTTGTTTTTATGATGAATGAAGAGGCTTTCAGTTTATCATAGTACTAATTTATAATATTTAATATTTCATGTAAGTTTTTTATATACCACAATGCTGGTCAAGGCAGTTTTTTATTATTATTTTTTCCACAAATTGCATTCATCAGCAACGATTATTAGTTTTCAAAGTTTTTAAATGTCACAGACGTGCAAGCTTTTTTAAAACAAAAAAATTGTGTTTTTGCAGCCTGTAGATCATAATTTCCATATTTGGAATGCTATCAGTTTGTCGTTCTTTATACTTATATTGATTCCAATTTTTTGTAGCTTTTTATAACCGCTTACATCATGTCAGTTATTTTTTAAAATTTTTCTTGTATCCACGAATTACTATTATCACCAGTATTAATGGAACGTGCTGAATTACAGTTTAAAGACTAATTTTTTAATATTTATGACTTGTCTTCGGATGCACCAGTTTTCTTCAAATCCATTTAGAATCCTATAACCAAAATTATAGATCACTGATTAGTCAAATAAAAAAGTAACCGTTTTTCGTTATTTATTATATATGTTTTTATGACATGATTCGTAAATTTCAATAACACGTTAAAATTCTTTTATTAAAATTATTTACCAATGTTTTACAAAAATGAAGGATATTTACATTTTATCGTCTTGGATTTTTCGGCCAGTTTTTATGTCCCGTAATTCTATCGTCAAGTTTTTTCGTTTTTTTTGAAGATGTTTTATGTACATTCACCCTACTGCACTTTTGAACATCCTTGCTTATTAATAAAGAAAAAATATTGTGAATCAAAAAGTTTTTTTTCAGCATTAATTACAGCTTTTATATTTATTGTTTACGTGAATTTCACTGTTAAAACACCTCTTGCAGTTTTAGATCATTATAGTTGATTATTTTAGCACCCTTATATCCCTGTATTATTAGTTATATAGTTCTGGTTATGAAAGTTTTTAATTTTTACAAAAACACATGTTTGATGCTTTAAGATAATCAAAAGTTCCAGATCAATATTAAGTATCAGTTATTACATTTTACATTTTTTTAGCAATGATCCCATACAATAAATCAGTTTTTTTCCTTACCTTAGTATCAGGTCGTTCCATAAGTTTTGTCGTTTGGTTTTTCGTCTGGTTGTTCCAAAAAATCCAAAACCCGTAAATTCCATTAGGGCAATGTCATGGCTACCCCCACAGGTCATATCGGCTTATATAAGCTTCAAATTCTCATTTTATAGAGCTCGTTCCACGATAAATTTCTAAAATCCCGGTTTCGCCACGAAAATCCCTCAGAATTCCATGAAAATTCCAGATATCTCAAAAACCGATATGCCACCGTTTGACCAACACCCATGGCTACCTCCATGCAATATTTCTGATTTTTTGGAACAACCAGTCGAAATTGCCAGAGGAAAAACCAAACGACAAGCAATTTCAGTTTCCAATTATAACACGTTTTTTCCTTAACAATCTCAGATTATCATCGTACGGCAGTTTTTTTTTTAAAAAAAGCATAGATGTTTGGCATTATGAATTGTTAATAACATTTTTGAAACGTTAGTTTCCACAACCATAAGTGTAGAAGGGGTGGATTTTATCCACCTACCCACCCACCCACGGCGAGACAAATTTTTTCAAAAAAAATCCACCCCTCTCTACACGTATGTCCACAACAGTTTTAATTATTGCATAACTTACCAAAAGTTACGTTTTATCAATTAATGTTGTTTTGGCATCTACTATCACACGAAATCTCGTAGCAGTTTTAATGACAAAATAAATAAAGAAAATGTATATATAAATTTCAAATCCTTTTTTGGTTGAAATCTTTTTCAATTGCAATTTTTAAATTTTATTCTTTATCATATCCAAGCTTCGTTTAACAGTTTTTTAAAAAAATATAATCACATTTACGGTTGAGCTTTTGCATATCTGCGAATGCATTTTTTGACTTTTTAAACATCAAATTATCCGTGAAAAACGTCTTTATTGCGCCATAACTGCGTTATTTTTTTTACTACTGATAAAGATAGCTGTTACATGTGTGCACTTATGAGACACATCATAATTTGACGATAACATCTTCAATTATATCAACCTTCAGTTTCAATTATAAACTGATTTTTCGATGATTGTGTTTCACTACAAACACCAGAATACTTGTTACAGTTTTAAAAATGTTAATGATAACTATAAAAGCCCGATCGTAAAATGAGCTATTGAGAATGTAACTATTTATTTCCTCTTTTCAACAAAGTCAGTTTAAATATTTTTTTCGAATATACAGTTTATAAAATATTTTCAAAAAGGGAGATAACTTCATTACGGTTGAGCTATTGTATGCACCCTTAAATGCATTTTTTCACTTTTGAAACGCCTCAAATTATCGCTCCATTTTTCTTCCTGCAATAAAAAACCGAAATACGTATTTTTACATTTCTTTGAAACAGAATTTTTTAGCACATTTTAAAAATTTCTTTGAAAGTGATTTTAATGCCTTTTCTCCTTCTCTTTGTAAAAAAGCCATGCCATTCAAAGTTTTAAAACATATAACAAAAAAGCTGTCGAATACATGAACATTCTCTTTCCTTTACAACCGCTTCGTTTCAGTTATAACCTTCTAAGATTTTGCGACTGAAAACACATTGTTGTTACTTTTCTCTTTTGTTGCAAGCATGGATATTTTATATCTCCCTCTTAAAACATTTAAATGCCGTGTCGTGCTTTTTTCTTGAAATATTTTTTAGCGCCTTTCAACCATGTCTGACGTATCTCTTTTCTTTTTTAAAAATAATTTTACAAAGTACCATAAATAATGCTATTTTTAAAAAAGTGAGAAAAAAAGAACTGATTTTAAAAAATTAAAAATTCACCCTTTTTTGAAAAAACTTCGAGCACAGTTTTTTCTTCTTCTGTAGTCTTAAAAAAAGAATGCCGTTCTTCGAAGTTATTTAACAAAGTTTTAGTTTTTTGCATCATTATTTTTAGGTTAAATAAATTATGTTTCTTCCTTTTTTTACCACTGCAGTGGAATTGCTGCTGCTGTAAAAAACAAAAGTCAAAAAATATATAGCTTTTTTCTGCCTGCTTTTTTTTTCTAAGGACATATGGTTTCCGTGAAGTGTAGAACAAGAAGATGTTTATTTTTAGGTTTTTCTATTTTCTTTGAAGAGCTGAAAATTAGTTTCTAAAATTATTTAATCCAATTTGGTTGTCGCAAAAAAATAAAACATGCATGCAGGAAGGAAAAGGGCAAGAAAATTTATGCATAAATAATAATGGGTCAGTTGTTTGTTGTTGATGTTGTTGTTACGCTTTGTTTACTTTTTCTTTTATGTAACATCTTCTTCAGTGACGGTGAAAAAAAAAGTTGCATGGTTTATCGTTTAATCATCAGTTGCCTTTAAAAAGCCAAAAATTTATTGACAGTTTTTTATATAAAAAGCTTAATTATCTTTAATTGCTAGTAAAAATAAATCAGTTTTTTCACAATTTTTGTATAAAAATAAGCTTAATGAATTTTCATTGAGCATCTGAAACGTTTTCATTATATTACCTTTATATGTCATGAAATCATATTGTGACAGTTACATATAAATATTTTTTTTACTTTACTTTGCCCCCATATGTGTAAAATACAGTACACCTTTCCGCATTACCAGGTATTCACCAGTTTTATTTTTAAATGCAACAGAGTATTTTTTCATGAAAAAATTTAGTCCAGCTTTCCAAAAGATTAAAATTTGAATTGAGTCAGTTTTTAAATTTTATTATTGCAATATCTATCAGCGTAAAGCATAAACAGTTCTTAATTTAATTCCCTGACTTTTAAAAATATTGCCTTTTTTTAACATCTGAAATTTAGCTATGTTTGAAAATTAAGGAAAATAAATATTTTTGCAGTATTTTTTAATTCTTTATTTCTACAAAAAATCTGATGCAAAAGCTATAGAAACAGTTTTTAAATTTAACATTGTAACATTTTTAAAACTTTTAATGAACAATTGAAACATAAATTGTTATTAAGTTAGCTCATTCCAGTGATTCATAAAAATTCTTTCCGTGCTGCCTGTCTGTTACATCTAAGGTATTTTTGTTTTATCCGCAAAAATACCGTGCATTATCTTACCAAAATTGCCAACAGTTCTGCGTTTAAAATACATTAAAATCATCATCTGTTTTTCATGAAAAAATTTTGCTTCTTGCACTTTTTTTACGTTAAATGTCTTATTCTCCGTTTCTGTGAGCCTCTAAAGATTAAAAATCAAAACAATTTGTTTAAATTTCTTACAGTAACTAAGATTATTTTAATTTTAAATGTTTGCCTGAAACATAAGTAGTCTCCAATTTAGTTCAGTCCAATGACTTATAAAATGCTATTCCACGTCTTTACTCATAAAAATATTATGATGTTTCTTATCCTTACCAAAACAATTTCACTTTTTAAACACAACAAAATTATCGCCTGTTTTCTCTTGAACAAATTTTGCTTAATCCCTTTTACCTATGAGCCGCAAAGCGATTTCGTTCAATATTTAAATTTAATTATCAGTGATAAAAATTTCATAATGAAGTACCGTGCCCTTTTATATTATTATCTCCATCCCAGTTCCCAGTTATATCTAAAAAGTTTTTGTTTTTCTTCTTTTATCTCATATCTAAAATTGACACCGCACAAAACGTTTTGGATAAAAATATATTTTTTTTAAATTACCACAAATATATCGGATTTATGATACAAAATATAGGATTAAATTGTTTTTTAGAAGATTATTTTGAGCGTTTTGTTTATATTTAATAAGAAAAAGCGTGTTTTTTGTGTTCGTATAAACCCATCCATTTATACACATACATGTTGGAACAACTTAAATGTACAATTAAACATTTTATCTCGCTGTGTTAAATGATGGACAGTTTTTCATTTGTTTAATGTTGTTTCAGTTTTTCTTAACTTATAGATTTACCAAAAAAGCTGTACTATAGGGAACCATGCTAAAAAAACTCATAGGTAAACATATCTTTGCTAGAACGTGTTTTTTATATCAGTTTAGTAACAATTTTACGGAAAATTAAATTAGTGCAATCCAGATTTTTAGCTATGATTAAAAATTATGGATATCCTCTTGCTACTACCAGTTACAAAAAAATTTTCTTTCATCTCCTCCAAACACGCCACTGCAGTTAATTACATTTCCTTCATAATTTCAGTAATAATTAAAGCTTTTTTATAAACCACAAATAAAATATTCAAACTTACAGTTTTTTTAAAAAATTTGTTAAAATTATAGACATCAAAATTTGTGTTCTGCAAAAATTTTATGAAATATGGACGGAAGTCAGTTGGACCAAAACCAGGGTTTTTTAAAATATAATATTGTAAATTAATATTCTGCAATACTCTTTTTGGCCAGTTTTTTTTTGTAAAACCTTAATACTACTTTCTCTACAGTTTTTTATAAAAATTATAGACACCAAAAATTTAGTTTTGCAAAAAAAATTCTACGAAATATTTAGCTAAAATCAAAGGTTATAATTTTACTACTCAACCTGCCTCATATAGTTCTGTCAGCCTTGTTGCCGTCTAATTTTCAGTTTTAAAATTTTTGGTCTTTTTTCACCTGTCCCCCCATTCAGTTGCCCTCAAAAATTTAACTGAATTTTTTAAATTTACATTTTAAATTTTAAAATCTTACGTTTTTGTCTTTTTGTAAGTTTTCTCTCATTTTACAATTTTTTATTAATTTATTTTTTTAATCCCTTTTTTAATTTTTTCTTTTTATAAAATTTAAAGTGCTTGAGTACTTGAATAAACTCCCTTTGAAAAGATCTTTGAAAATGAAATAATGTCCTTGAAAAACGATAAACTTTTATTTTTCATGGATTGTCTTTGAACTATGTCATTTATAATTTTTTTGCCCTTGCCTTTTTTGTTTTTTGGCTTCTTCTTTGAGTGACTGACATTGATAGACAAGTTGTAGTGTACCCCACTTGGATGACAGTTTTAATATACTATTTTTGTTTGGTTTGCAAAAATGTTTGCAAATTGCAGCAAAGAAATAAAGTTCAAAAATAAATTTAAATGTCATAATAATAGCTTAAAGTCATATCTTTACAGGACAGTTTGTAGAAAATTAAATTTTTGAGATTTATAGTTATCACCATGTACCATCATTTTTCAGTTTTATAACTTTTTCAAGATATAATAGTCGTTTTCAGAAGTTTAAGTTTAAATAAATCGGATTAGTTTTTTTAATCAATGTATTTGTAAATTACAAAATATTGCGGTTACCGCTCGGCTTTTTAACATAAACATTTTAATGAATTATGCTATTTAAAAGCAAGATCTGATAGGTTTAATAGATTTTACAATAATACAAGAAAATTACTTTGCACAGTTAAAAGATCGAGAAAATTAATGCGTTTTTCCAGATGCACAGTTACTGTGATCTTAAATTTGGGCATCACATATTAATTTATTTTTCGAAAATTGCCTGCTTTCGTGATGCTAAATTTTCTTGCTTTGCAGTACTGTTCTCTGTAAATAGAAAAAACTTCTATATCTTTGCATGAACAAAACAATGTTCAGCAAGTTTTTAAAATATTTTTCTGGTGTGTCAGTTTTACAACTTCCCTTTTATGATTCATCTTTTACATTGTCTCTGATGCTCTAATTTTGTTAATGAATGAAGAAATGGATAAACATTTATATTATTTTGAAAGTTGTTATATCACAGCTATATAATATTTTGCTAACGTTGTGGTTGCTTCACCAGTTTTTATAAGCCGTATTAAAGACGTAGCAAACAGTTTCTTAAATACATCAAAATAGTACACCTCAGTTTTGTAGTTATATCATAATTCGAGAATTCTGATTGTAACAGTTTTTTCTTTCAAATATTCCGGTTTTACATGCATGTTTTAAAGATCTTTAATAACGTTCACTTGGCATATCTGTACTTTAAAAGCATTAAATACATTTTTGAAAAACTAAAGCTTGTTTACTGATGCGTAAAACAATATTATTTCCCAGAAGAAATTATATTTTGTCCCCGGAACTTTAAAAACTTTGTTTTTTTATTCCCATCGAAAATACGTTTTTCTCGGGGCTACAAAAATTTTTGCCAACATTGGTTTTAATGATTAACAATCATTTTTGTTAAATATCTTTAAAATTTTAATCAATTTTTCTAATTTTTGGGAGTTAAAAATTATAGTTTTAAACATAAAAATTTAAAGCTGATAACACAGTTATTGCTGACCGTTAAAGTTCAAATCATGCTGAGCTTAATTCATAGAAAACGCTAGGACACATTTTAATTTTAGTTTAATACTGCCAAATATTGTTTATGTCCAAAATCTCAGGAATTTTATCCAATTTTCTTGTTTTAAAACACAAACGTTTAACTTGAACATACAGTTATTAATTCAATGTTGGCTTTTAAAGCATCATAAGTTAAAGGGATAAAAATATTTCAGTTTATTTTGTTGAATATTAGCACATTTGTGGTCGAGGCATTTGAGACCTTTTTCTTGAACCGTTTTTTTTCACTATAGTAAAATATTTTTACTTGAATTGTTCTGGAGCTTTACAGCTTACAAAACATTTTTACTGAAAAAATCATTAAGCAGTTAAACAATTAAAATGGAAATCAAAATGCTAACAGTTAGCCAATAAATGCCCACTAGCCTATTGCTTGAACAGTTTTTAATATTTTTCTATCCATATCAGTACAATTTGGGATTCCAAAATACTGATACTGCGGTGTCACAGAACTGGTTTTTTCGTAACAGTTATTCATGAACGTCGTATAAACCTCTCAATTGATGATTCCTTGTATCAATTTTTTCATTAAAAAGTTTTTACTACACTGTGAAAAATATTGAGAAGAAACACATATAATAAAAGCACAGCTGTTGATCCCTTTAATATTACAACGTATTTCAGTTTTTACTTAAAAGAAGACACAAATGTGCAAAGGTAGAAAGAATCTACATATGCTGACAGTTAAAATAAATCTCAATTTAGTTTTTAACCTTTATTTATCCACTTTTTGTTGGAAGTCATCACTTTGTAGCAATACAGAAAAGAAGCAGTTATAAGATTTCAGTTTATATAATTCAGACATTGATTTGCATGAAATTAAACTAAACAGTTTTGTTTTACAAAATATTGGCAAAAAATTTCCAGAAACCAGTTTTACCTTTTTAGTTATCTTTAGTAGTTTAGTAATTTTTAAACATGGTTGTTACAGTTTATTTGTTTTATGTTAAAAAGTGCTCTAAAAATATAAACAAAAAACTAAAAAAAATCAAAAAGTCCAAATAATAGTTACCGTTATTTTCTTACTTATTTCAAAACCCCCGCTTTTTTCTTTTTATTCACTGCTTTGAAGCAGCATCTGCTGATTTCCCTTTTTATCTTAAATTAAATAGAAAAAAATAATAATATAATTTCTTCAACGTTCTGAAAAAAATTGAAAGATAAATGAAAAGAATGCATTAAATTGCGTCAAAAAAATTTTCTTTTGAATTTTTTTATAAATTGAAGAAAGATGACAATTTCTCCTTTGTCTGTCTAGAAAGTTAAAAATATGAAAAGAAATCTTTTTTTTATTGAAAGTTGAAAAAAAAGCCAAATTTTGTCAGTTTTTCCAATTTTGGCACGTATCTGTCTTTTGATTTTTAGAGGCATTTAGAATGCATATTATTTTTTTAATGAAAGCATTTGTTTATTAAAGTTAATTATTAATTTGCAGCTAACTAAATGAATAGATATGTTTATAAATGAGAACCTTAAGCTTTGATCGTCTGGTTTGTATTATATATTCTATTGATGGATATGACAGTTTAGTAAAAAGACTCAAAGAAAGAAAGCAGTTTTTAAAAATGAATAAACAAATGCTGCTTCAGTTTGCACTGTGAATTGAATTTTTCCTTCATGACTAAGATTATCACAAAAGCATGTACTGATATGGATTAAATCAACAATGTTTTTTTGAAGTGAAGCCAGTTTTAATGCTTAATTAAATTAAAAAAATTTTTTTACAACACAATAAACAAATAGCCTTTTACCCAGCTGTTTATTAAAATTATTTCTATATAGTTTTAATAATCAAATTGGGTTCATAGAAAAACAACTGCCCGAATTTCAGTTTATTAAGTACATTCAAAGGATATTTATATAGCTTAACAATACAACATAATAGCATTTTTCTTTACTATTCCGTGTATAAACCCAGTTACTAAATATTTATACCATAACTTTTTTAAACTGCTTCCCTAATAATTCTACAAAGAATAACCTTTTTTGATATTCCTTTTATGTGATATTTAAATCATAGTAGAATATGTAACATATAGCACCACAGAAGGAATAAGGTGCAAACAGTTTAAACTACATTAATGTTACTCAATATTCTCATCGTTGTATTAAATACTTTGTCGTTCTCTTTGCACAGTTACAGCAAACATCTCACCTGGTGTAATCGCTATTCAGTTTAAACTTTGTTAATAATTTTAACAATGTATCCAGAAACAAAGCCAGTTTCAATGCCTAATTTTATTAAACAATTTATTTTACAATACTAAAATAATAAACAAACAAAAAAGCTTTTACCCTATTTTAAACTGTTTGCACAGCTTATCATGTGCAAACAGTTTAAACTCATTTTCTTGTTGCCATGAATTTTTAAAAACTTTGCCGTTTCACTTTCTCAGTTACTCCAAAATTATAACAATGCAAATATCCTTAAACACTTTAAATTTCTTTAATAGGTTTTGCAAAAAAATGTGTTTCACATTGTTTGTTACCAGATCAATACTATAAAATTCGTTAAGTAAGATTACATAAACTCTTATATCTGATCAGTTTTAATAACGTCAACATTTTTTATAGTACACCATGCTCCACCTATTAATCAAATTCTAGCACAATAAAAAAAGAGCCCAGAATTGACAGTTTTCAAAACTTAATAAACAAATGCTGTTTCCGTTTGCACCCTGCATTTCATTCATTTGCAATTCTTTTATCACAACAAAATGCTGATATAAACTGAATTAACCATATTGTTAAAAAAGAATCCAGTTTTAGTGATTAACTAAATTAAACAAATTATTTACATCACTTATAAAATAAACCAAAAAGCTTTTAAACTTCTTTTGAGGTTTGTTAACGTAAAAAATATGTCAAAAGATGGAACAGTTTTTTAAAAATTGATAAAATTAATCAAAATTTCAGTTTATCACTTGTAAATTATTTTTGAAGACTTTCAAAATTATTTATATACTTTAAACAATATAACACATCACTTTCTCTAAAATAGTTACTAAATATATTTACATCATAATATTCTTAAACAGCTTCCTTAATAATTCTACCGTTCGTAATATAATTTGTAAAATGCATTAAGTGGCTAACAGTTTAAACCCCATTAATGTATCGTTATGCAGTTTAATCTTTGTTTTTGCACATTATTTGTTAGAGGCGTACCAACGTTACTAATAGCACTCCACGTTCGATCTATCAGTCAAACAAAGTTTAGTTTTCTTTCTTTTCAATTAGTCTATAATATATTTGCTTTATTAAATTTAATTTTAGCTAATATATGTCTTTTTCCATAAATAACCAGGATTAAATTTAAAAATAGATTTCATTGTTTACTTCTTAATTATCATGAAATAAATTCATGAATGGATTAGCCTAATCCTCTTCTTAAACACCTACTGCTCAGTTAAGTAATAGTATATAAACTAATTTGTTTTTCTTATATCTATATATGTATAGTGCTAGCTTACAGCGTGTTTTTTTAGTTTACATATTTGTTTTTTAATTTCATTAACCAAAGCGTAGCTTACAACAAATTTCAGTTATTTATTTCTCTTCAGTTTTTATTAGTTTCTATTTATTTCTCCCTTATTTCACCCACGTTTTCTAAAATTCTGTAAAATTGAAATCCCTGTTATTTTCCCAAAAGTTTAGTTAACATCTCCCCACTCCACCCCTTTCCACTTTGCTTTCCTAGCTCCCTTTTTAAAATCATATCCTTGTTATTTTTCCAAAAAATTTTATATACTTTAATTTTTTCCTTCACTTTCCTGCAAAATACCAAGAAATCCACGTATGATATTTTAACAACCGTAAAGCTTATGTTTCTGCTTGAATTGTTTCTAAAATGCTTTTACGTGGTTTTATTTATTTCTTGTAATTGAGATTTTCAATAGTATACTGTAGCTATGGTTTTTAATGTTTCTTTTTGACACTTTTTTTATAGTCGAAAAAACAAATAGAGTGTGAAAAGGAAATATGCGGAGAAAAGTAGGCGTCAGTTGATAGGGAGAGGGAAAAAAATAATATTATAGTTTAGCCAAGAAGAAATACTCGATCCCAGTTTGTTGTTTTTTTAAGTTGTAGCCAAAAGAAACATTTTTTTAGTTTTTGTACATGTAAATAATATGCCATCAGATGGACCAGGTTTTGAAAGCGATCGATTTCATTACAACAAATAGTTTTATTCAAAAGCTCAAAATATTTATCAAAGACGGATCCTTTATCAGCTTTTAAAAAATCGACATTAACTGTGACAAATATAAAACAAAAAAGATATGCCACCATGACTCTTTTCTATGCAGTTTTACATTAATTTTTTAATTCGTCCTTATATTTGTTGTAACAGTTTTCTAGATAAAAAACGTGTTATGATAAGTATTATTACAGTTTTTAATATGCTGTTTTATGGTCTTTTTATTACACTCCCTCATTTCAGTTTGCTTCGTTTCATTAGTTAAAAATTTTTTTAACATTATTGTGAACTATAATCACTGTTTTGTTGGCTACGACAATACACATCTTTTTGAACATTTAGTTCATTTGTCAAGGAAAAAAGTAGGTGGTAGTTCCCAGGAAGACAAAAAGATATTATGTTTTTTAAAACACGTTTGTTTTCAGTTTGTATTCATTTTTTAGTAAAGGAAATATTGTTGTGTAGCTCTGTAAAAACATTTTTTAGTATAGGTTAAAAATGTTTAATCAAGCCCTTAAATGTACCAAAAACGGATCCTTCTTCAGTTTTTAAAAAAAAGTAATGAATAGAGGCAACTGTTGGACAAAAAAGATAAGCAATCTGGAAGTATTTTTATGCAGTTTAACATGGTTTTGTACTTGCTTTTGCCTTACTGTAGAAGCAGTTTTATTGATATCACATTAATCATTATAGATTCGTTAAAATATTACAGTTTCTTTTTCGTTCAGTGCTTTTACATCACAGACTTTCATTCCAGTTTGTGTTGTTCTTTCAGTTTAAAACTTTTGTTACATTTTTGCAACTAGTTCTTAAACAACAGTTTCGTAAAAACCTATTGCTTTTAACTTGCAGTTTATTTATCAAGAAAAAAGTAGTGGTAGTTCCCAGGCAGACACAAAAATATTGCTTGTTAGTTTTCAACTTGTATTTATTTTTATTAATTTTATTTTTGTTTTGTGGCTTTATTACAATTCATAAATTTTTTCTTCAACAGATTCAGTTTTATTTTACTCTTTTTTAGTTTTATGACACACTTATTCTTTCCAGTTACTCTAAAACAATCAAACTTCCCCATTTTGCACTTTTGACTCCTTTTCATCTTTTGTAACTTATTTAAACTTCAAGCTTAATTTCATTTTCCCCACAAAAGCCATAAAAAATTTTATTAAATTATTTTGCAAAAAGGTACCCACTCAGTCAGTTTTGAAAATGTTTAAAGAATGTTTTTATGACTTTTTTGGTTGTTGTTTTTTTACTTATACATATTTTTTTTATTATAAAATACCAAAAAACTAAACCCACTAAAAGGCATATTATTATTATTTATTACATTAATCATTGAATCTCTCATACTTGCTTACATAGCAATATATATATATATGCTTACATTCATGACATTTAAAAAAAACACCCGCTTCTCTTTCAGTTTTTGATATGTTTATTATTTATCTTTTTTGCCTCCAAAAATTTTATGTTTCCTATAAAACCCTTCTTTTTACTTGTTTTTTTTAAAAGTTTTATTTTTGATTGATAGGGAGAAAATGTAATTATAATTCTGGGGGACATAGATTGTTTTTAGTCTTTTTAAACTTTCAACTTTAAAAAATTAAATAGAATTTTACTCAAGAGGTTGCTGCTGAAAGTTTTTAAAAGAAATTATTTGCATCGCATAGTTGTTAAACGTTTCTTTAGGCTTTCTTTTTAGATTTTCTTGGAGTTTCTTCGAGGACAGTTCAATTCATGTTTTTTTTTTGCTTTTTAATTTTTTTTTTGGATTGATAAGAAGAAAATCAATTATAATTTTGCTGCTTACAAATTGTTCTTAGCGGTTTTAAACTTTCAACTTTTAATAATTATATGTAATCTCAGAGGAGCATTCGGTGATGCCAGTTTTTAAAAACAATAATTTGCAAAAAAAATCAGCATTGAATAGTTGTTAATAGTTTTGTTGGAACAAAGCTTTTTTTTATTTTATCTTTTTTCAATATATATTTCGGTTTAATTTTTCAGTTTTCGTAGTTTCTTTTTTTTAGATTTTTAGTTGCTCTTAAAGTTACAAGGACAGTTTAAAGGTATTTGAAATGTGAAAATAGTTCGATGATTTTACAGATTTTCAGTTTTGGTCGTTATTGGATTTGAATTTTCTACATGATACCAACTTGATGACAGTTTTTTTAGTTATAAACCTTTTTATAACCCTCGGGTAGGATAACCGCAGTTTTCTTAAGATAATTAATCAAGCTAGCGGCAACATTAGTCACATTAAAAACTGATAAAAAATTACATAAAACTTTGTTTAATGTCTCATTTGTAATATAGAAATCTTTCCTACTATGCATCAGGTTTTATGGTTTTCAATTATCATTCTGTATTTTTATCCAATAATTTAAATTATGAGCATGTTGATTACTACATGCTGTTAAAAATTGTTCTAATCCATTTGAAACGGCAATTTAATTACAAATAAAGGAAATAATTTGGGTTATGAAAGTGTTTCACTAATTCCAAAAATTTACAGTTAATAAGTTTTTGTATTTTGACTCGTAACCTCAGGAGCTTTTTCTTGAAGACAGTTTAATTAATGCAACTAGCATTGTTGGAACATTTGGAATAAAACTACGCATTGTTACTAACTGGTTACCAAACACATACATCTCAAACTTGCTTTGCTCAGTTTTTATTTTATAATTTATAAATACTCTAAAATTTCTCAGCTTTAGAAGAAAATTACTTGCACAACAGATGATGAAAATAGTCGCAAAAAAATTTGTGTATAACGAGACACTTTTTAGCCAGCATTGAAATATATGTTGCGTTTTTGTAAAGTTTTAACAGTTGAGCGCAACATTTCCATCTGCCAGTTTATAAATGTGAAATTTAGAAGGTCAATGAGTTACCAAAATAAAAAAGTGAAAAGACTCTAAAAACATTTCTATGATTCCAAAAGTTTACAGTTAAGAATATTTTTAAGCAATTCTATTTTGACCAGTTATATGAACGAATTTACCTTGATGATAGTTTAAAAGTCGTTCAAATGATTTTTGCAGGTTAACTTATTTTTTTAGAAGCGTTAGCAATTTGTTTTGCTACATTTGAAAGAATGAAATATCAGTTTTTAATTTTTTAGTTGTTTAAAAATTCATTTTTATAGAGGTTTCTTACAGTTTCTCCTTAGTTCTATATTAAAAATTAATTTGATGAGAAAATCCTTAACACTTTTTTTTACAAAGTATGTCAGTAACATTTGCAAAATAAAGGTGTTCACCCATTTCTATCTGTTCCTTAGTTTAATAAACTGAAAATTATATCAATTCAATGATAAAAATTATATGAAAATTTTCAAATTACAGTTTACTTATTGTTTTAATGTAGAAACACATGTATATGAAATTATGGTAAAGCAGTTTAATTAATGTAAGAAGCTTTTCGAAACCTTGAATATGGCGTTCACAGTTTACTTTGTGCCTTTTAGTTTTAGCTATGTTAAAATTTCCCAAATTCCAGTTTAACATTTTGTTGGGTTGTAATTGTTTTTAAAATTATTTCCAGTTTTTGTCATTTAATTAACCTTTGCTTATGTTTTGTACTCGTTAGAAGAAACCCACAAGACAGTTAGTAACTGTGTATTATTTATCTAAAACCCAAAGAAAAAATGGTGCGCAGTTTAAATGATTTTTTTGTTAAGAGTGACAACTTTAGTTGCATTTCAAATGCCTCTTGAAATATTTTATCTTTAATTTCTTGGAGTATTCGAAAAGCCTTTTAATGCAGTTTACAAAAATAATTATGAGCAAAAAAGCAACATTGTTGCTCTAAATTAATGTGAAATAAAGTTATTTTTCGTAAAGCTACTACAAAGATTGTGGATTTTGGCAGTTTATTAAAATATCATTTGATTGGTAGTTATATTTTTAGCTGGATCTATAGTTTATCCAATTTCTTAAAAAAATAGAATTTTTGAGTTTTAAATATTCACAAATCCTTGACCGTCGCGCTCGAGTTTTTACTGCTTCCTACTAATCTTTTCTGAGCAATTCAGTTGATGCACATATGTCGTGCCATGAAGAAACAGTTTAAATTAATGTAGCTTCTTAAAGTCTTGGATATGATGAGCTCAGTTTACTTTTATTTTTATGCCAATTTATTTAATTTGAAAAGTACCCCATTCCAGTTTGAAATATTCTTGGGTTGTAAGTTTTTACCACTTCCTTTTAACCTTTTGCTTATTTTTTGTACCATAATTTACTTTTTTTTCTGTTTTATGAGCATTTTTATTACCACATTTTCTTTTTTTTTAATAAGTAACCGTCGCTTTCCAGTTTTTACTACTTTTTATTAACAATTACTTAGCAGTTTAGTTGAGGCAAATATTTTGTTGATGAAACAATTTAATTAACCTTGGTAGCTTCTCGAAACGTTGCATATAGTTGTTTAGTTTTATTTTAATCCTAGTTAATTTTAGCTAAACATCCAATTGCAGTTTAAAATATTCGTGGGTTTTAAGTATTTACCACTTCCTAATAACTTTTTGCTTATTTTTTGTACTATAATTTGCTTTTTTTTCTATTTTATGAGCATTTTTATGACCACATTTCTTTTTATAATAAATAACATTAAAAAGCAGAAAATCATATGGGACTTTTCCTTTTACAAATGCCTTTCTCATTTTTTTATTTGATGAATTGCTTTTCTTTTTTCTGATTATAATAATAAGTTGTTGTTCTTGCAATTCGTAGAAGTATTTTTCTTTCTGTATTTAATGTTTAGTCAATGCCAACCTTTCCTTTTTTTAACAAAGAATTTCATTAAATGTTACGACTTTTAGCCTTCTTATTAGATTAGATTTTGTGTAGGTTTTAGAGAGTTGTAAACATGCTTTTGTATGTTACTGGAATCGGTTTTACAGTTTACAAAACATTGTTTTTTTTTCTAAGCCATTTTGCAACCCAATGTATTGAGGTAAGTTACGGTCTTGGAAGAATTCCAAATGAAAATTTCTATTTTAATGTGCCAATTTTGTAGAGTTTGGACTGTATGTTTTAAAACGTATAGTAAGTAGTTTGATTATCAATTGTTTAAAAAATCTTCTTTCTTGATAGATCTATTTGAACACATTTTGACAACAATTAAAAAATTTCAAGCAATATCACCGCATAGTTTGTGATCAATGTTTTGCAGTTTTTTAATATAATAAAAATGTGTTACAGTTTTTTCACCACTTCTTTTTTGATGCTTTCAGATTTCAGTTTGTTTTTCAAGTGTTGTTTTACTTTTTTTCTGATTTAAAAAGCTTCATCAACTCTTCAGTTATATCTTTCCCGAAACTATGAGCTATAAGAGCTTCAGATAACATCTTATAGTATTTACACTTGTTCAAGCATTTATTGTAAACTTATTGCCAACAGTTTTAATACTCATAGTTTTTTATTTAATAATTTCTTTTTATTAGCTTTTGTATAAAGCTTTAGCGAGCTTGTGTTTTGCTGTATGGTGACAGTTATTAGAGATTATAAAATAAGAATTGCAGTTTCATTATTTGCATCAGAATGTCATTATTTCAAATATCTAACTAGATATCATGGAAAATATTTGTGTACTCAGTTAAAAAAACCTCCATAAGATCATCCTTGCAGTTTTGCTACATAATTCCATAAAATATAGTCATTAGTGTGAAACGTTTATTTTTTGTTTAAAGATTGTTCCGTTTTATCGTGAATTAAAAAGGTCCCTCTTGCTTTTTCTGAACAGTTTCATGACAAAATTATGCTAACGACATTAATTTTTTTTTACAGTTTTTTTACTTACATATATTGTTGCTTTTAAAAGGTAATAAGTTATAAGCTTTACAATTCAAAAATTTTTGATCCAGTTTTATTAAAAATTTTACAAATTTTAGTTTTTGTATTAGCACTTTTTCAATTTTGGTTTTATGTATTACACATTCATATGTCATCATCATCTCCCCCTTCTTAACTACTATTTATACCATCTCCAGGGATTATTTTTTTTACATAATTTTCCATATATAGCTTACCAGACGTTGTTCTCTTGAGTTACTTTTACAAGGTTTCTGACCTAAAAAGATGCTTACGTAAAAATATTAAACAAATTTAACATCTGCTTCTTTGATATAGCGGCAATACAAACAGTTTCCTCATATGTTTTTTTTGCTTTCGCCCCCTTAACCCGAAAAATCTCAACAAACAATTTCCTACCACGTAACCGCCAGTTTTTTCATTTACAAAAGTTTTACGTTTTTTCAGTTGTTTAGTTAATTTTTTTTGGAAGCACCTGTTAGCATTAGAAATTTTCACAGTGAAAAAAATCGAAGACTTTTAAGTTAAAAATTAAAAAACATGAATTTTTAAAAAATTTTTTCCGTCTCCAATTTTTAAGCCGGAAGCAGAAATTAGAGAGAGTGAGAAAAAGAGAGGGATGTCATTTGTTTTAATAAAAAAACACATATGTGTTAAAATAACATATATATATGACGATCAAATTTTTTTTCTCGTTTTTTTTAATATATAAGTACAAACTAAATAAAACAAATTGGAGTCAGCAAAAAAACATTCTTAGATACACACTCATTCATCCCTCTTTTTCCCTTTTGTGAAAAATAAAGTGCATATTTACAAAGAAAGAAATTTGTTTTACTGCTTTTTTTTGGAGCCCGCCTTCTCAATTTCTTTTTTTATTTCTTTTTACTTTTTGCTGTTTTTGTTTTTCGTGGGATTTTTGCCAGTAATTTTTTTTAATTGTCTAAACACTTGTGTTATTTTTATTTTCTCTTTTTTTTTTTTTATTCAGCGTCATACACTAACATAGCGTAGTGTTGTAAAAGTAGCAGTTTATGGTACTCTGTTTAATCAAAAATTACGAATCTTGTATCCCAGAAGAATGTTCGCAGTTATTCATTTATCTGCATTTTTACAAATAGCGATTTTTTTTTGATTGTCGAACTGAACTTGCAGTTTGATACCTTAAGATTCAGAAATCTCTGTACTCTCCATTAATAAGCAATTATCAGTTTAATCAAATCCAGAAATTAGATTCACAATTCATTTCTTCCTGTTATAGAAGAAATTTGTTTTATACTTTTTTTTGCCTTTTTTAAAGCCCGCCTTCTCAATTTCTCTTTATTTATTTTTTTACTTTCTGCTGTTTAGTTTTTCGTGGCTTTTTTCGCCAGTAATTTATCTATACTGTTGAAAATCTTTTTCTTATACCAATTAAAGATATCGCAGTACAATCTTACAACAAGTTTACGAAAACCGTCAAATATTTGAATTTAATTTTTAAAAAATGATTATTTCTACCGTTATACTTTTTTTGAGACCCACCTTCTCATCTTGCTTTTTATTGTTTTTTGCTGTTTCATTTTTCGTGTAATAAAAAGTTTTTTTTAATTGTTGAAACTATTTTCTATTATTTGGCAGTAAAATGATCGAACCAGTTTAACTTTTTTTTCTTAAATAACATCCCGGACATTTTATATTTTGCCTTCCCTAAATGCTTCTTTTTTTATATTACTTTTTATCGCTTCGCGAAATTTTTTTTAAAGCTTTGTTTTCAGTCGTTGCAATGCTCTATTAATAGTCAGTTATCAAAAATTTACTTATAGTGTAATGCTTTAATATTAGAATACTACTCCCTATCATCCAACAACTATCAGTTTAATATTTAAAAAAATTATGGACATTTCCCCTGACAATGATATTCCTGGATGTTCCCATATACAAGATGATGGAGCAGGATTTACAATGGCACAAGTTATCTTTCGAGTTTATATTATGCCAGCAACATATTTCTTTGGAATTTGTGGAAATTTATGTAATATTTATGTTTTTTCTCATAAACAGGTAAGCACCTTTTTTGAAACAAATTGTCTAAGGATTAAGATATCACAACGGCAGCCAGTTTCAGTTCACAAATAGTTGAACTTCTTACAGTTTTTGATAATATATAATATTAAAAGTTTTTTAACCCGGGTAACTCGTGGCATTTCTACCTATTTAACTAATACTTAAGAGTAGTTTTTTTAACGACAGTTACTGAACATTGCAAGTTCTTCCTGTTTAAAAAATTTGAGATAATATTTATATGTTTCCTCTCTTCAGTTTTTTTAATCCCGGTAAATTGTGGTAATAGTTTTTTTTGCTTTTTTTTGTTTCATGCCTTTATTTATAAAGCTTGCAATTGGTGACGCAGTTACACTAAATTTATTCGAGCACTGCAATTCCCTTACGTTTAAAAAATTTGAAATAAGTTTTTTCAGTTTTGCAATACCTTTGCCATAACGTTTTTTAAATTATAAACGTTTCCCTATTCTTTTTTAAAATTAAACCCCATAAAGACTTTTGCCATTGGCACTAATCTAAACAAACGTTATCTCAGTTATACAAAACTATTATCTTTACAACCAAAAATTATATTGTTCCTTAACATTTTTTATAGTTACCTTTTCATTTTGCATTCACATTCTTTGGCTACATTTTTACATTTTTCTTGCTAATAATTTAAGCCTACGCAAAAAAACATTTTCCTTAAATATCAATTACTGTATCATGTGTAGAAGTTTCTTTTTAATTTTTCTTTTTAGTTCTCTTGTACATAACGATGGTGTTAGATGTTATGTGAAATGCGTTTTTGATCAAAAATCAGTTTTTTTGAAAAGTTTATAAAAAGTATTTTGAAATAATCCGACAGAAGGTTTCAATTTTGCACCCTTGATTCTTCCATTACAAGTTGCAGTTTTATTACTATTATATTTTCGATTCTACTCTATACTTAATTTGTATTCAGTTTTGCAAAAAACATTTTTAAAACATATTTCAGCTTTCCAATACCCCATATTATTAATCACTTATAATGTTTTCTTTGCACTCAATTTTTCTTTTGGCTACATTTTTAACATATTTCTTACAAGCAATAAAGCCCACGCATAAAATAACATTTCTTTAAATCCCAATTACTACATATCCCTCTTTTCTTTTTCATAGCATTAAAACTAATAATAAAAAGAAGTATTACTTGAAAAAATATAATTTAATTTAATTCCCTAGACATAAATTTACTCTTAGCAAATATAATTTTAATCCTTGGAAGAAAAACATCTCAAATCAGTTTTTTTTAATAATTTCTATTTTTAGATGCGGTCCCAGCTAGTTAATTGGTTTTTGCTGGTGTTGTCAATCAGTGATTTATGTGTGCTGCTGTCATCCTTCTTTGTATTTTCAGTTCCAGTAATATCAGAATATTTGGGTGATGAATATCTTGTATCAATTTCCCCGAAGCTACTAGTTTCAATATATCCATTTGCGCATATTTCCCATACAACAAGCGTATATTTAACTATATTAGTTTCAGTACATCGATATTTGGGTGTATGTCATCCATTTTTGGTAAGTTTTAATTTTCATTGGAATTTTTTCGCGAAAACAGTTTAAATCTTTAGAAGTGTGAAAAACCATTTTCTTACTAGATTAGCTTACAACCTATCCACAGTTTGGAAAAAATCTTAAAAAAACGCAATAAAATATTAATTTTCTGTTTCTTCTGTCTATTAATTCAGTTTTTATATCGACTAAACCGTTTCATGTCCTCATGACATTTCATTCAGTTTGTACTTTTTTTTTAAGTTAATGCTCTGCAATCTTTCTAAAGATTGCAACGAAACATCTACAATATCCAAGTTTCTGGTACCAGTTTCTTAACAAAACTTCATATTTTAATTTGTAATAACTAAATTTATAATTCATTTCTTGTTCTTTCTAAAATCCCCTTAACCTGGGTCCAGTTTAATAATTATTTTAAAGTTAACAGAAGGCATTTTCGTTTACAGTTTTGTCTTCTCTCCTGAATCACTGCAAGTAATCAATGAATTCAGTTTTTATCTTTTTATCTCCTCGTACCCGTGCTGTTTATGCACTTTCTTTTAAACCCCTGTATCCCTGGCCAGTGTAACATTAGCTGAATAGAAAAAACTTCAAGAATTTGTTCCTTTTTTAAAGCTAATTAGACATTTTTATACCCAAAAATTTCGAAGACATTGACTAATTTTTAACTTTTATATCATTATTCGACACAGCTTTCACTTTCTTTTGTTTACATGCTGCAACACATTATGATACCAGTTATTGATATCCTAATTTTATAACACCCTTATTTTAATACAGCTTTTTTAAACTTCGCCTTTTTGACCAAAATGCATTAAATTACTAAAAACATTTCTAGGTTCATTTCTTTTTTCCAAAAGCTAATATGCAACTTCCCCGTTTGTATCCCAATTTTTTCTTACTTTTTTAAAATCCCAAAAATGTGTTTCCAGTTAAAAGTCATTTAAAATTTTCTGAAAAAAAACATTAAAATGAATGATGTACTTGCCTTTTTAAAGTTTTTCAACATTTTTATGTAAAATAACAGTAAAAAGTTAGGATAAAACATTAAATATTTATTTCCTAAAGCCTTACATGCTCTCAATTAAATACTTCCGTAATTTATTTTTTCTGTTATCCTTGAGTAAATAAATATACCAGATTAGTTATGCATGATAATTACTAAAAAATTTTATGTTATTCACCGAAAAAGGGAGCAATGATAGAAAAAAAGCAGTTTAAAATTAAAATAACAGAACAACACTGTAAAAAGAAGAAGCATTCTTAAATCAGTAATACAACAACTCAGTTTTTTAGTTTATTATTATAGGTCATTTTTAAAATAATTTCATTTCTAAAGAGCATGATAATCCCAGTTTTTAAAATAGATTTTAACGATTTAACTATCATTTGCAAAAACCGAATCTCAAAGTTAAAATAAAAAAAAATGTTAGGTTTAGAATGGCAAAACAATATGATTAGCATGGCTTTCATCGCTTTTATTAGTCCACATGGCAAAAGCTTATCCAGTTATACTCTTTATAGACTTCAAATTTTCTAGCAAACACTATTCATTTTGCTTTATCAAACAAAATTTTGAAAGCCCAAAATGCATGCCAGTCACTAAACAATTTTTGAGTGGGAGTCAAAGCCGCAGCTGCTTCTTCTGACGCTGACTCAGTTATCCAATTATTATAACCGCAAAAACAGAGAGAAAAATAAAACATGCGACTAGACATGCATGCATCTCTCTTTTCTTTCATTTTTTGGAGCTAATTAGCATTTCACATATATTTTACGCATATACATATCACGTGCTATAAAATATGAAACAAACAAAACGTATATTAAAAATGCAGTTTTAAAGTTTCAATCTAAAGCTGAAAAGAACAGTTTTTATCATTGCATTTTGTGCAATGATAACGCAGTTTTTTCTCACAAAAAAGCATGACAAAGTTTGATAATACATATGGGTTTTCCAATGTGATAATAAATTCTAACAAAAATTAACTATCATAATTTAAATAATCTAAAATTTTTAATTATAAGTAGTACGATAATCCGTTTTGTAAACTCCAGCAATGCTATAGCAATACGCAATTGTTAGTTTACCTATTAGTTTTTTAAATTAACAGAAGAACTCGAAATCTAGTGTAAAATTCACCAAAACAAGATAAAATGTTTATCCATAGAACAAATTTTCTATGCTTAAATTCATCTGCGCTGTTTAAAGTTTTGTAATAGTATTTTGTTTCATATGAAGTATTCAGTTTTATATTACAATCGAATATCGTTATAACAACTTTCAAGGGACCGTGAAAAAACGATGATATAAATTCAATTTGCAATAATGTTCTCTTGAAGAAACCACAGAAAAAAAACGTTATATCGAGAGTCTCTTCCCACATTTAGGCCAAAACAAAACAAAATAATAGACGAAATTTTATTCTTACACTAAAGTTAGCGACAAAAACATTTTTGTTTCAATTTAACCAATAAAATTTTGTAATACAGTTTTATCCTGTCAAATCATTAAGTAAAAACTGATTCATCTACTACAGTTATTCAAAATTCTTTCCAAAAACACAGCATTTTAATTATTTTCAGTTTAAAAACCATTAATAATTGTTATTTTTACAGATTCGCCGAATTAGCAGCAAAACCGCAGTAAAATGTGTACTTGCATCAGCACTGCTATTTTCGATTTTATTTAATCTACCAAGATGGTTTGAAATCAAAGCTTTGGATTGTTTGAGTGAAACATTTTACACCAAATCATCAATGGTTGTTCCAACATATATATTCATGAATTCTACTTACACCATCCTATACCGGAATGCATGCTTTACAATTGTAATGTTCTTCTTTCCATTTATTACTTTAACATGGGTCAATTGTAAAATTGTTTCAACGCTTAAAACTTCTAATAAGTAAGTTTTATTTTCAAACGCATGTTAGCACAGCTTTTGTATTAAAAAATGGTGGGAATAGTGGAGACAGCTTGAAAAAATACACGACTTGTAAATATGTAACATTTTTTATTTTAGGATTCGTCGACGAATGACAAATCATCCACAAGGCAGTTTAACAACAACTGAAACTCCAATAACTCTAACAAAAGAAGTTCCATCATTTTCAAGAGATTCAGTTGGAAATGCATCTGTGACACGGATGTCATTAATAACTCGAAAATTGAGTAAACAAGATATCAATGGTAAGTTTAATCGATGTATTATCAATTCAGTTTTTAAAATTATAAAGTGGATACTTTGCTTTTAAATGGCTCGTTAAATTCATTTTTATTCTACTTTTTTTTGAAATTTTTGTTTTCAAAAATATTCTTTACCCAAAACTTGTGAAGTGAATGGTAAAATCAGTTTAATTAAATAATATCATATTTATACTTACATCAAATATGAATCAGTTTAACTGCGTATAGATTTTAAGACTTGTGCCTTTTTTTTTCGCATGTCCATTCATTCCATAGGTTACTCAAAAAACAAGATAGCAGTATAACATGTTATTTGAGACCAACTCGAAATATTAAACTGCAGTGCGTTTAATTCAGTTATACCTAATTTGTAGCTGTTAATAACAGCTTTCTACAAATATAAAAAAACATGCATTTTTTAAATTCAACTCTAATTTTTTAAATATGGGGGAGTATTTGCGAGTGTTTTGTTTTACACAAAATGTTTTCTTTTGCTAGAAAATTAGTAAATAACGTGAGAAATGGAAGAAAAAACTGCAGTTTTGAAATTTTATAGTTTATTAGAAAACAAATTTTGGTTTAAAATATCTGTAAATAACAGCAGAGTAGAAAAAAACAGTTTATACTTTATTTGATAATATTATAAAAAAATTTTATAAAAATGTTTTTGATAATAAAAACTGTTAAGTTTGTTTAATCTTTATTAAGGTATAGGAAAAATGCGTTTGTAGTTGGGATGGGAAAAAAGACATTAACTTTTAGAACACCAATAGGTTTTACAGTTAAATAAAAATAGAAAAAAAATAAGATGTAACCATAACATCCCATTAACAACAAAAACCATCCATGACAATTTTTTTTAATTTTATTTCTAAAATTTTGCTTTTTTAAAATTTTGAAAGATTTGAAAAAACTATCTTGTTAAGAAAAAAAACAGTTTAATTAAAAATTATCTATTGTGGACAAAACTTTTAAATGAAAAAGCTATAAACATGAAAATCAGATTTCTTAAAGCAACACCTCAGCAGTTAAAAATTCATTCAAATTAATATTTCCCCATTTCAGAACGAAAAGAACATGGAATTACAATAATGCTTGTGGCAATGGTAACAGGTTTCTTGCTTTTCAATCTTCTTGCTTTCTTTAACAATATTCTTGAACTTGCTGGTGAACATTCTGATTCATTTACAATTTTAATTGAACTCTCAACTTTGCTTGTCAATCTCAATGGTGCAACAACAATTATAATATATTTAACATTTGGCTCAAAATATCGTACTGTATTTTTAAAGGTGTGTCATAGCTGTTGTTTTTGTATTTGCAAAAATGATAAGGACGCCCTTAAACCTCTTACATTATACCCATTAAATTCGAATGCTCGAGAACGATCCTCATCACAGCCTACGGCATCTTGTTATTTGTCGGCATTACCATATGCGACAAGACAAGTTACTGCCTTGGCATTGAGGCCGTCATTCTTGTAGGATCACGGATTGAGGGGAGGGGGATTTGATATATATGGATATCATATATCTTAGATATATGAAATCCCCTCGATTACTCACAGTTTTGCTTTTGCACTCAGTTTTAATCACTAAAGTCATTTTCTCTTTTTTTGGATTTGAGGGGATTTCCGGATTTAAGATATCCGGATATCATATATCCCCGATTTGTCAAATCCATTTTCAAATCCTCCCAGTTTTAAATTTTACACATCGTTTTTTGAATTAATGCACATTTTTGCCTCTTTGCAGTCTGCCAAATCTGCTCTTCACTGCCTTGGATGTTCAAAGATACTTCGACAAAGTTCAATGGAAAAGTTAATCCCAAATGAACAAACATTTTTGATTGTTTCAAGTCAAGCAGATATCATAGAACGTCGACGACAAACACTGAAAATTATTTCACAACAAAGTTTTGGATCTGCATAAACGTTTGAAGATGGCACATGCCATGGCGTTTTTACGGGTGTTTTTTAAATTTGTTTTTTTCGCAATTTTTTTCACTGTTTGACCTTAATGCACCAAAAAAATATATACTTATTTATTGTATAATGTAAAAAAATTTAAATATGCAAATTTGTTTTTGATAATAAATGATTATTGTTTATGAGGGTATGATGCTTCATGATTTTCGAATGTTCGAGAAGGACATGAACAATACTGAAAAAAAAACAGTCATTGTGGGACATAAAAAGTTAAATAAAAAACATACCAATGCATCTTGACCTGGTGCACCAATAGGTCCAGCTTCACCTTGTGGTCCGTCAATGCCTCGGAAGCCAGTTAATCCTGGTGATCCAGCAAAACCTGCAGGTCCAACTTCTCCAAGTGAGCCGGTAAAGCCTTTATCGCCTGGATATCCAACATCACCAGGTGGTCCTTGAAGACCCTTAGGGCCGCGTACTCCTGTAACGGCAAGAATTATTGTTAGTAAAAAGTAATGCACAAAAGTTCTAGTCGACAAACAGTGATATAAGTCAGAAAAACCCTGCCTGATCTATATCAAAAGACGCGATTTAATAAAGATTTTAAAAAAGCGACTTCGATTTTATTACCGCGTTACTGTTCTACAGAAACATACCTTGAAGCTTTTTGGCATTCATGCCTGGCTTTCCAACAGGCCCTTCAGGTCCGGGATTTCCTAAATCCAATCATTAACAAAAACATTTTCACTCAACAAATGCTTACCCGCAGGCCCTGGTGATCCCATCTCTCCATTCACTCCCGGATTTCCATCTCGTCCAGGCATGCCTGGATATCCTTTCTGTCCTCGAACACCTCTGACACCTGTTCTTCCCTTAGGTCCCTGAAGTCCAGGTTCACCTGCTGGGCATGTCATACATCCAACAAAATCTTGTATCATTGCTTCAACATCTTCTGCATTTTCTCCCTTCAAACCTGGAAGCCCATCAGAACCTTTAAAGCCTGGTTGACCTTTTGTACCCTTCGGGCCAGGTGGTCCTGCAGGACATTTATTTTCAGATGGAGCTTGACAGTTACATGCTGGTGGCATAATTGATGGTGGCTTAGCTTCTTCAACACCAAGAGAAGGAAAGTATGAAGTGAATTGTTGATAATAAGACGATTGCTGAGATTGTGGTTGACGTTTGGCACGATTGATATGGATATTGTGTTGCTTAAGAGTGTTTTTAAATTCTTCTGTTTCAGCATCAATTCTAATGCTTGTATTCTAAAATATAAAAATAAAGGTTTAACGTGGATTTAAAAAATAGCTTAAAGTTTTGCTAGCATTTTTTAGTTTTTAATAAATTCTTAATTTAAATTTATTTTATTTTTTGTTTAGAACTTTCAACTCTGCTAGTTAATATAAATCGTGCAACAACAATTATAATATTTGGCTCAAAATATCGTACTGTATTTTTAAAGGTGTGTCATCATTGTTGTTTTTGTATTTGCAAAAGCGATAAGGACGCCCTTAAACCTCTTACATTATATCCATTAAATTCAAATGCTCGAGAACGATCCTCATCACAGCCTACGGCATCTTGCTGTTTGTCGGCATTACCGTGCGCAGCTTTAAATGTTTTTGCTTAGAAATTAGCTTATATCTTCTCCATTACTTTGGCTACAGTGCTTGTTTTGTTAAAAACTTTTCGCCAACTTCATTTTTTCTACAGCTATATCTACAATAGTTATATTGTAGATATAGCTGTAAAAGAAGCGTGTATGTTTTCATTGGTTATTGCAAGCAATGAAAAAAATGCACGCTGGTTAAAAAATGCCCATTTTTTAAGCTTATTTTATATACATTGTGTTTTAATTTTGCTACGTTTAATTTTTTTGATTTTTTTTTCAGTTATTTCACAAAATGTATAATGAAGCATTAAAAAAACCAACCATAAAGCGCTCAATTTCAAGATCAAACTCCATTTGAATATCATATAACTCCAAAATAATATTAAACGTAAAAAAGAAATAAACAACCAGAGCACTAGTGCCAATAAAGCTGGCAAAAATTACCGAAAATTTCATTTTCCGTTTACCTCCAAATCCGCCACTTAAAAAACTATGAATGAAAATGAAAGAAAAGGGAAACTCTCGCAGCTTTTATATATCCACAAAAAATTCAAATGCATTCTAAAAAAGAAGCCCAAAGTGACATCCCGGTGTTTCAAAAACAGCGGTTTTCCAGGATACTCGTTTGCATTTTTTCTTGAAAATTTTTATTGCGTTTTTTTATAATTTGATTGTAAAAAAAGAGAAATTTTTGTTTCACTGAGAGGAATGGTACTTTTATTTTATGGTTTTTGTGAATTAAAATAAAAAATAGGTAAACTAGTAGAATCACAGTAGGTGTACATGAAAATGGAAAGTCAGAAATGTGAAGTAAAAAATAAATGTTAATTTTTATCCCTATTTTCAAAGGTTTCTCGCAGTTTAAAAAAACAGTATTTATTAGTTTTAATTTTAAAGTGAAACATTTTTTTATCTATGAGTTCCGTTTTGCATCTTTTAAGTTACAACAACTTTTTTAATCATCGAAAAAAAACAAGAAACTTGTAAAATTTGGATCATCACTATCTCAGTCAAAAGTGTATGTTGATATTGACCAGTACAAGGACGTAGACAGAAAAAATTTTCGGGTAAGGCACGCCTTTGATCTTTTGCAGCTTTTGGCATGCGTCGGCAAAAGTCAAAGAAATTTGTCAATTTAGGGGAGGCACAGGTATCCTAATGCCCCCCCCCCCCCCCCCCCCCCCCCCTTAAATACGGGCTTGGACCTAATAAAAATAGCATTTTTTTACTGTCTAATGTTTTGTAAAAACAAATACAAAACAAAAAAATGTAGTTTTTGCATTAACTTCTTGTCCACATTTGCTAATGTCAAGAAGATTACCGTCGTGATCGAAACTGTTATTAAATTTTGTTAGCGTAGGATAAAGAATAACAGCAAAAACTTAAAGGAAACTTTTTTTCCGCCGATGCACGTATTTTTTGTTAAAAGAGTAGTAGTTTATTAATTTATTTATTTATAATGTTCATTTATTGTATCTTGTTGTTTTTAAATATTATTTTATTATTGTATTGTATTATATTTCTAGCAGCATGTGTTAGGACATGCAAATAAATAATTTAATTTAATTTATTTTGAAATCCTTTTTTTCAAAAAAAAGAAACAAAGAGTCCATCTCGTTTAAAACTCAAACTTATGTTTGTAGACCATAACACTAACTAAGCCCTAATTCCAGTAAAGCATTACACATGAGTCGACTTTACAAACATTCTAAAGAGGGACTCACTCTTGACCTGGGTGCCACGCATCAAATTCATTTTAACCTCGGATCCACCGAGCACCCAACCACCCATCTTTTTAGTGATAGTCTTCGCTAGGACACGAACATGGGATCACCAGGCCGAACATCCGACGCGCTAACAACTCGACCACCTGGGTTGGCAGTTGATTTATTTACTTTCAAAAAAGCAAGTTTGTTTCACGTGAAGAAAATCAATATTAAAATGCAAATTATTTTATTAATTTCAAGAGTTTTAACAAAATACATTTTAAAGCTTTATAACATTTTTGTGTAAGGATCATCCATAGTTTTTGTTGCATTATTTAGGGGACGTCTTGTAAAGATCTTGAATTTTGCTTGGAGCAGATTAATAAGACGTTTGGATGTTTTTGACTTTTCTTCACGTTTAATTTCTGCTATTGAAGGTCGAGGGTGTGGCGGTTCAACAAGACCTGCAGCTTCATCCTTATTTATTGAACAGATAAGACCTTCTGGGCAATGGGGATCTTTCTGTCGAAGTTTGTTTATCGGAGTTTTAGCAGCTTGTTTTGTTTGTAGTTTTGGGAAAATCAATGCTGATGGTTTTTGTGGTAAACCATTTTCGTCATATTTATGTCTAAAGTTTTTGGTTGGAAAGTTCTTAACAATCTTCTTTGGATCAAATTTGATTCTGTCAGGATAAGCTATTGGAGTTTCAGTATCCTTTTTCTTTGTTGCAAAATTTTTTGGTTGCTGAGTGGGCTTTACGTCGGGACATTTGCTTCGACTAATGCATTCACCACTGGTGTCATCTCGAACATAGTCTTTCTTGCATGCACAATATGTTAAATATGGACCACCCAATGGTTGAACAAGACCAAATCGACCAGGAATTGTACAGGTGGTTTCAGACATGCCTATAAAAAAAGTTAGAACTCTCTTTTTTTTCTAAATTGCTTTACCAAGAGGCCCTGATTTCTTAATATTATTTAACATCTCATTTTCACCACAAATGTCTCCATCACTTGGAACTTTTCGTGATACACAACCTGGCCGAATCCCACGAGTATTACCAACATAATTAATACGAGGTGTGAAATCATATTTATATTCATCGAGGTCATTGAATTGACTTTCAAATTCAGCACATTCAGTACCAGGTGGACAGATTGTTGATTCACACACTAAAATGTTAATGGTTTTATTTGAAATATTAGTTACGACTTAATTTTGTGGTATCAAATGAGCTTACATTTTCTTGGAACACATTTTGTTCGAGGACAGGATTCACCGGTTTTGCATTTTGGGAATTTTACACATTCTTCTCGATCAGTACATTTAAAACTTAATTGACATGCTAAAATGCATAATACTACCACTGTAAAATAAAATACACTATAAAAACTTACGATCAGTTGCATTCAGCTTTGCAATTAAAGCATCATATTCAATTTTTGATTTTTTGTATTCTTCCGTTTCTTCAATCGGGATTCCAACAGTAAAATGAATGAAGACGCAAATTAGAAAAGCAGCAACTGCTTTCATGTTTACAGCTTTTATGACAACATTTCATCGCTCGAACAACTATTTATGTATTTTTTACGAGCCGAAAGAAAACTGCATTATTAACTATGAGAAATGTCTGCACAAAATTCACGATTGCACCTTCATTAATTATGTAAACTATTGTCTGGAAAAACAGTTCAAGCAAACATGTTAATTAACATTTTATTTTAACGCAAATGAAAAATTATACTGTATTTTAAGAAATACCTTTCTTTTTATTGCAAAAATTTTTGTATTATCGTTTTAAGTAGCCATAAAAAGATTCAAAAGATAATCTTCCTTGATCAAAGTATACACAATGATCTTAACCATTCATTTTTTCTTGACATTGCAATAAAGACATTTTTCATCTTTAAAATACAGATGTGTACAATAAATAAAATGATAGATTAAAAATGTCACGAAATCTACATCAAAGACTTTTGACATAAAAAATGTTTTTATCAAGGTTGCAATTTATAACAAACGAAACTATAAACTTTTGAATTTTAAAAATAATGGCTGGTAAAAGTCAATATTTTTTTAAAAAATTAATTAATTACCAAAAAAAACAATTAACAACTTGTTAAATTAAAAGTAGCAGACATTATTGTGTGATCCAAATGCCACCTTCTAAGCACGTGTTTAGGGGATGATCTGAAGGCAGCACTGCCACTTCGGAAATTTATAAAAATTCTTTGATTATTTGCCGACCCGTGTCAAAAGATAAAAAGATTGTCGCCCCCAAAATATAATTAGTTTCTGCAAGCCCGTATCCAGGATTTATTTTTGGAGGGGGCTAAAACATTTCGAGGGGGGCTGACTTTTGATCTTCTGCCGCCTTTTACAAAACAGCGGCAAAAGATCAAAGAATTATGACGATTTCAGGGGGGCTGAAGCCCCCTCAGCCCCCCCCCCCCCCCCCCCCCCCTAAATACGGGCTTGTGTTTCTGTATCAACCTTTTTGTGTGAAACGACAGTTCTTATTGATGTATTTCAAGACCGCTCTAAACTTGCTTTAAAGGGAAAGTCTCACATATATTTTTGTCAGTCAAGCAAAAAAAAATTTTAACACGAAAATGCTTCAGATTCAGGATCTTAAAATTCTGAAAATACTATTTTTTTTCTCTTTTTTTGATGATTCCAAAATTACTAGTGAGGTTTTTTTTCGTCACTATCAGTGATGCAAAAATGATGAATGCGTCACTCAATGCAGTATCAACTTAAGAAAATGAATGGATATAGCTCGAGATTTCGCTGTTTTTCTTCATTTTTTTTTTCTTGATTTTGCCTGATATGTGGCGACTTTTTTTTGCTTGAATGAGATGCTCGCTTTAATTTAGAAATTGCAAAAATTATGTTTCTTTATCGATAATTTTTGACCGACCCCTTGTTAAATTTTATCAAACACTACAATTTTCAAATGGTACTTTATTTTTTTGTACTGAATTTGTCTATGAACTTTAATTCTGTGATTTTTAACGTCATTAAAAACTAATTATGTACAGAGCAATTACGATGAACAAGTTGTATCAATTTTGAGAAGTCACAAAAAATTACATATTACATATTCATTTTTACTTTTTTATCACCCCCTTCACTTTAAATTTACAGAGATCTCTTTCCCTTTGAAAGAACTTTGAACTTTTTTTTAACTACACCTGTTCATTATTTCAAAATTGATACCTTGTTTTTTGCAAGAATAATATTATTCTTTTCTAAGAAAAGTATGCTGTAATAGCTACACTACTAAAAATAAAACTACAAATAACTAACTAATAGTTATTTTAATGTGTCAAATACTAAACATCATTTTATAATTCTTTATTTTATTTCATTTGTTTTTGATGCATCATGCATGAATAAGATTTATTTAATTTGTGGCAAACACGTTTATTTGAGGTAAGGCTTCTGTAAAACAGAAATATCGAAATTACATTAATAAGAAATAATTTCGATTTTGAACACTAAAATCGGGATTTTTTCAAAACAAAAATGTCGAAATTTATCTTAATTTCGATCTAAATGTGATTCAAAAATTCTTCGTCGACCAAAATTAAGAATTTATAATTCTGTTTTCAACATTTTACCATCTGCAATTTTGATATTTTTCAAAATTGAAATCTCGATTATACAGGGCGGTTCAAGAAGGAATAGAATTGTTTCTTTCAAGAAGGTCAGCAGGATTTTTTTTCGACGTGGGCACAAACAATTTGGGGGCATTGCTTTACTCTTAACACGACATCGGCAAAAGATCAAAGGATTTTTCCGAGTTTGGAGGAGCATATGCCCCTCTTGCTGACGCCCTTATTTTCTTTTACAAAATATCATTTTTTCTGGCTTCTGTGACCTGATAGAATATTATTTGCACATGAGAATTTTTGGCTTTAAAAAGGAAAAAAAATGAATGTGCTTTTCAGATTTTTTTGAAAAACATTGTTATTTCAGGTTGCTGTTATTTTTGTTGTTAAAAAGCTAGTTTTCGGCTATTCTGTTCAGAAAAAACCTGGATTTTTATAATCTATGTCAGTTTTAACCTGGTGCAAATGGCAGAAGAAAACAGGATGTCATTTGGCGCTCAAACGCTAAAATTTCAAGTGCAAAGGATGCCCCCTCAATCGTTGATGCTGATTCATCCATGAAAATGTGTGCTCACAGAAGCTAAAATTAATGAGTTGTCGTCAAAATTCCAATTTTAGTTTCACTTGAACCCCAATGTACAAGTACTACCAATGTTCTTCACATAGGCTGCATTTAAAATTGTATTTATTGATACGTAAAAATGTGTTACTCACTTTTTTTAACAAGTTTAAATTAACCCCCTTTTTAATGTCCTATTTCTGCACTCTTACAATTGGGTTTAATTAATTTTTGGTTATTAGAAATTATAGTGTGGGGAGGTTTTTCTTTCGACGATGTTAATTAATTTAATTACAAGAATTTAAAAGTGCAAATATACCTTTTGTAGTTTTTTGTAAAAGCTTTGTTAACATATAGTTACAGTTGAATGAATATCAAAAATAGCAAAAACGTTGTTTTTGTACATAAATTACGGATCACTGAAGCGGAATACGGTACAATAAACTTTGCATTGTGTTTTATAAAAGATTGCAATTTTATCCCACAGTTTAAAAGTTTTTGGTTGCCTCCCCGAACATTCATTTTTTTCAATATTCTTGTATGATTTTTTAAAAAAATGCAAATTCTTGGATTAAAACTCATAATGGAGGGGGGAAATACAAGTATCCAACGTTTCTTGGATGAATAAAAAACTACAGTAAGAGTTTTTTTTTAACAAACTTTTTATTAAAATGTGAACAAAGTTTTCATCCAAATTACAGAAAGTTTCCGTCTTTGTTTTTTCAACTGGAAAAGTGACTTGATTAAAATATGCGTCAAAACCAAGACTGTATACTTGGTTTTGTAATAACAAAAAGAGCGAAGAACGGCATGTTCTTTGATCTTTTGCCGCTTTGATATGCGTCGGCAGCAAAACATTTTTCTAAAAAGGAAAAATGCTTTTAATGCAAATCCATAAATGAAAGCTTGTTCAAAACATCCTTTTTTAAAAATATTTATCAACAAATAAAAAATTTTTACAGCAATTTTTTTCGAATTTATCTGTTTTTTCTTATTTTGTTGGTTTTCTTTCTAATTATTAACTGTCTACTTTCCGTTATTGCAATTCAACAAAAGAAAATATAATCCTGAGTTTATTAAAGAGGCAAAATTACAGTAATAGTAATAATAATAATCAATAGAATAATATATGTGTAATAACACAAAAAGTGATAAAATAAAGGCATAGTTGTGAAGAAGAAGAATGAAAAAAATTACTGTAAAAGTATTGTTTCTCTTTTTGAAAAAAAATATATTAAAAAAACTAATATCGACGGCATTGAAAAATCGAAAACAAAAGCTGCACCAGTAATAACACCGGTGTATACTCCACAAAAAAAAGTTGTTGTTAAAATGTGAGCCAAAAATTTGCTTAAATTTGAATACAGAATAATTTTGAGACAAAAAACTTAAATTTATCCCCTTCAATAAGAAATACAAAAAATTTGAATAAAAAATTTTAATATTTTTGGAAGCATAATGTTAATGGCACCTGTACACGCAAAAAAACTGTTAATTGATATAGATATAAAAATGATATAAACTTTAAAAAAAGTAAGAAAGATATGGGTTTTTCTTTTCAAGGGTTGTTTTCTTTGAAGACAATAATAATAAAAAAACATTTTCAATAATAATAATAACGAACATATATGTTTAACTAAATTCTGATGGTTCTTGCTTAACAATTCTATCAATAATTACATCACTTTCATTACTTCCACCACGACTATTGACATTTGAATGTTGACACATTGTTGGTTGTCGATGATTATGTGAATGATGTAATTCATCATCATCATGTTGATGGGATGATGATTGACCACCACTTTGTTCTTGATGATGTTGAGAATGATATGTTGAACAACAAAAATTTACACGTTTCAGAACAACAATATCTTGACCTTTTCCAATTTCTCGTAAAGCTTCTTCAACAACATTTAAACAATATGGACATAGATGTTGTCGATGTTCTTGTATTTCTTTATCCAGCTGTTGCCGCTTTTCAACAAGATCACGATGTTTATCTTGTAATTGTTGAAGTTTAAGCTTCTTCTCCATAACTTGTTCAGTATGCTTTTCACGAGATTTTTTTGATGAATTATTTTTTCGAAGACGGCGTTCTTCGTCTGTATAGACACGTTTTCGTCCTCTTGTATTCACTGGAAATGGTTTATCACAGCTACTATTGATTGTTGAAGAAGTAGATCTTTGTGAGCAGGCACTTGTTGATGGTGATGGATGACGAAATGAGGTTCGAGATGAGGCAGGTGTTGGTGGACGAGAGAAGGCTTTTGGTGGAACTGAAAAAATGGAAATGAAATTAATTTTAATGAAAAAAAGAGTGATAAGGAAGGAGTATAAAAAGAATATGACAGCTAAAAATCTGTTTCTTAATAAGGTCTGATGACACAGAAAGATAAGACTGACAAGATTACGGTAGCGGGTCATAACATCAAAAAAATGGGCGTGGTGTTATTTCTGGCAAGACAAAAAAATTTTTTTAAAACACGTCATAATTTTAGAATCAAATGACGTTTCAAAAAAAGACATCAAAGAATTCGATCACAGACTGAGCGGGTAGTTCCCATAATTAACTACAATAGACATCACCCATTCTAAGAGACACAAGGTTATACAATTATAAATGTTTTAACTAATTTAAAACTTAAAAGTCCAAGTTGACAAGAACAAAAGAACATGCAACCTTTAGATTGCATGTTCATATAAGCAAATTCATGACTGTTAAACTTCGGATAAATCTTAATAATACCCACGATTAACTACAAAAGACAAGATTCATTCCATTTTAATCTTAAAAGATAAAAAAACTATATTGAATTAGACGTTCAAAAAGTCACCCTATTGTAAGCGCACTATATCAAAAGAACACGCAAACTATTATGCTAATATTTGACATGTCAAACTCTCAAATAACTTCCAATAAAAATTTACATTGTTAATATAAAACAACAAAAAAAGTAATTAAAAATAAAATGTACTATCTTAAGCTTTCATCTTTTTTAAGATAATTTTATATAAAAAAATGAGGTCAAAAACATGACAAAATTTTCTTTTTATCAATGAAAAACATGATATTTAGCGACAATATTATAGAAGCATCAAAACAAAAATAAGCATTAGAAGCATGTTATCGCTTAAACAAATTTCCAATTTTAATAGCGCTAATTTTCAACTGATTCTTATGAAAAACTTTTTTATATAAAAGCTTTATTGCCAATTTATTTTCTCCTGATAGTGATCTCCTTTGACACGCCCCTTAAGGTATGAAAGAGGGCAAAAAATATGGATAAAATTCTTTGAACATTTATAACCTTCAATCTCTGCGCAAAAAAATTGAGTTTTGAGTGCTGCGATAAAAAATGTGATGTTTGAAAAAGAGGAATTCAAGAGTTCAAGAATTTAAGTTCAGGAAGTTGTTTTTTGATTACTTGCACCTTAGAATTTAAAGATTAAAGCTTATTTTAAAATTTCAAAAATGCAACAAAGACAAAATGCTGATTTTCCGATTATCAAAATTGATTGACAAATGAGATGTTAGTATGCCTTTGATGTTAAAAGGTTGAGCGAAAGCAGTGATTGCACAGAAATCAACGGTTTGGTGATTTCTGGACATTCCTTGTGTTCAGCGAGAACTTAAAAACTAGAAAATTAGCGAAATCCTTGCTACTTGACAATTTCCTGATCCGTGATGATTAGAGAGAAAGCAAAGTAGAGACATTTCATTGTTATTTGTTTCTCGAATACCGTACCTATGCAAAGCAAATCATTGTTTAAATCCAAAGAATTTTCAAGTACTTTAAGATCACCTAGTGAGTAGAGATTGAAAACAAAGTAGAGATATATCATTGTTATAGGAAGCAAAGTAGAGACATCTCACTGTTATTTATATCCAACTACCGTACCCCCTCAAAAAAAGTTATTTCAATAAATGAAATCCAAAGAAATTTTTAAAGAGCTTCAAAGATCAACTGCAACAGCAAGCTTTCATAACAATTCTTCTTTCTTAACTATTATTTGTTTTCTTTTTAGCATCCGTCAAACTTAAAGTACAGGTAGCATAGCATATATATTTTATTCAATTCAATTCAAGAAAATGCAACTCCCCAAAATGACTTAAAAAAACTATTTTATAACCCCACCTCTTTTTCCATTCTTAAAAAGAAGCCGAATGTTTTTATTTGCATTTATATCAAGAGAGAGAGCCGAGAGAGAGAAAGGGGTAAGAATAGAGTATATTTTGACGCGCAATAGAAAAAGAAGAAAATTCCATTCATCCCACTATTTTTTTTTCTTCCTTTTCCTTATGACACTTTTTTCAAAGACCAAACGACATATAGAAACTTCTTTCAGTTTGTTAAGAAGAGAAAAAAAGGGTCAAGATTAAATTACACTTTTAAAAAAATGTATGTATTTTGTCGGGGCCAAGAAAAACAAGAAGAAAAGAAATAAATACAGGATGATCAAAGTATTTTTTGGGACTGGGTTTTTTGGCCCACAAAAAGCTGTCGACTGCGGCTTATACTTTATGAATAAGGTTACGGTAGCAAAGGATTAGTTTTAAACATAAACCAGAAACATTTCGCAAAAAATGCGCCAAATTTTTAATTTGAATCATTAATTAACTGAAATGCACAAAATAAATTATAATTTGGCCTAATGTTCTTAACGCTAAAAGTTTTAAATTTTAAATAATGTCCTAGTGGCATGATTATATCCTGAAAATATGTGCCTCAATGAATCACTCGATATGACAACAAGGGATTTGTTTTAAGCATACAGTATTAGCTATATTCATATATCTATTAAATCTCAGGATGACCTATTAAGCCGCTGATATTTTGTACCTAACTATCCCTAACTGAGACGAGTATGTAAGCAAAATATGGGGCCTCAACTCCAGCGTCAACTGAATACCTCAACGGTCAGCTAAAAAAATATGAGTAAACTTATGCATAACTGCCAGAAAACAAGAAATCAAATTTTGCGCGTTTTGTCAATATATTCCAAAATGCAAAAATCTAAGTTAAACAGGCAATCCGCTACTGCTTTCATCATTTCATAAAATGTATGAGGAGCAACAACTCATAGTTTGGAATTTATGGACCAAAAATCAATTTCAAAACTTTAAAAATGAAAGAATGAATTTTCGACATGAAATAGAGAGAGAAAAAAAATTTCGATGATTATTTTTGCGAGAGGTGTGGCTTATTTTAAAAGGGAGGGAACAGATGCTTAAAGAAAATAGAAAAAAGAGACTCACCATTAAGAATATTTGAAGCTGATAACACTGATGGACTTGTTATTGGCATTGATGCAACAGCGGCAGTAGGTGGTGGTGGTGTAAATTCCATCATTTTTGTTGTTGTTGTTACATTTGACATTGACATTGCTGCTATTCCTGTTGTTGATGCTAATTCCATTTTTGATGATAATGATGGTGGTGGTGATTGAAATTTTGGTGTTGTGATTGCAGTTATTGGAATCGGAATTGGTCTTGGAAGTATTATTGTTGAAGGTGAAGATGTTGTTACAGGCGAAAATGCTGATTTATGATGATTTGATGTTGCTGTTGCTGCTATCAATGATGAATGATTATTATTATTATTGATATTCACAGTTGCTGGAGAAATACCATTCATATGATCACCCGCAGATACAGAAATTTGCTGCTGCAGCTGCTGTTGTTGCAGTTGCTTTTTTCTTGCTTCATTTTCAGCAGCTTTTTCAAGAGTTTTAATCACTTGTTTTGCCAGTAGTTCTGAGCCCAATTGTGCAGTAAGCACAGGCAGCAGCGCTTCAGATGATAAAGAATTTGGAAGTGATGATGTTGTTGCCATTTCTTGCAGGTTTAGATCTTCTTTTTTTTAACCCTAGAAAAAAGATATTAGCTACAAAAATAATACTTTATTAACACACGAACAAGAAAAAAAAATCAAATTAAAACCACGAACGTAGTTAGCTACAGCAGCAGCAACAACAACAAAAAATTACGTAAATAAATTTTTTTTAAAAGCAAAAACACGTGGAAAAAAATTGAAGGAAAGAATCAATATAAAGAAGTCAAAGAATTTTCGAGTTAAATTATTTTTAGGTAAGCTCTGATGAATTTCCAAGGACCTTTTTCCTCGCAGTGGTAGTAGTAGTAGCGGAAGAAGAAGGCTTATCTGATTCGGTGTTACCCGCTTTGCTCTGCCGCTTGAAGGTTAGCAGTAGCAAAGTGGAACACATCAATGACGAAAGAAAAGCAAGCGGCATTGATTTTATTTCAAAAATGAAGGGTAAAAGAGTTTACTAGATTAATAATTATGAATTATAATCTCTGCCGATGGCTTTCGAACGGTTCATCGGCCGGCATCGTATCGGCAAAAGCTGGGAGAGAAAAAAAGCAAAAAATGAAGAAGAGAAAATACAAAATTTGTAGTTTCTTTTTCCTTTGGCACCGTTTGTGCCGATACGATGCCGGCCGATGAACCATTCGAAAGTCATCGGCACGGATTGTATATTTCATAATTATTAATCTAAAAAACTCTCTCTCCAACCTTTTTTTTTGATTTTGAAGATTTTTAGCAACTTTAAAAACGTTCAGTGAAAAATTTTGAAACATGATAGATAGATTGAAGAATGAATTAAGAGCTATCATTTTCTCCAACAGAATTTTTGTAACTACCGTATACCAGAATTTCGATGTTTTTTCTACAAAACCCCCGGATATTAAAATTATTCAAAACGCTCAAATATGCAAACTATTTTTTCTATCAAAATCAAAACCGTATACAAAAGGTAGGCGGCAAGCCTTTAATCTTTTGCCTCTTTTGTAACGCGTAGGCAAAGTATTAAACTAATATTTTCAATTTCAGAGGGAGCAAATACCGCCAAAGAATCCCTTAAACTACGTCAGCTAAAAAATCATTTTTGACTATCAAAACAAATTTTGACTACTCAAAAAATAACGCCAATTCGACAAATTTTAGAATGCCCGATATCTATGCAAATCAGGGAGTAACAAAAATTTCCAAAATCACTAACTCGAAGATCATCGATATATTAATAATTAATTACCCCACTTGAAAATCCGTGAATTAACTTAAATAAGACAATGTAGTGCGATAAAAACCTACACGCAATAAATTTGACACCATTTTAAAATCCTATTTCTCTCTTTCTCCCCTTATTTTTTTGCGTTGAAATTATATTTTAATATCCTGATTTCAGGTTTTAATAAATATCTTCAGAAGAAAAAAATGATGCATCGCTTTTTAACTTTTAACCCAAAAAATTTTTTATTTTTCTCGTAAACATGAACGCATTTTAGTTTTTTCTCTCTTTTCTCTTAACATGAAAGCAAAAAAAGAACTGTCACAAGAAAGAAAAAATGCAACAAAACTAAATGCATTTTTTTGTGATGTGATGATATTTACGTGTGTAAAAATACCATTAGAAAAAATTTTATGAAGAGGTAGAAAATCTTTTTTTTCTTTGAAAATATAAAAAAGTACAAGCACAAATAGCAGCAGCAGTAGCGGTAAAAGCAAGCTAAGCAAATGGTATGACATGAAGCAAAACGCGGGTGACAGAAGCAGCAAGTATTGAGAAAAAAAAGGAGATTTTAAGCATGACTCATAAAAGAAATGGCAAAATTTTAAGTGAGACTAGACTATACTTTTTTTTCGTTGTAAGGTAATTAAAGGTTTAAAAATTGAAGGTACCATGGAAATTAATGGAGGGCTTGTAATTTGAAACTTTTAGTAGAGAGAAATGGTGTCTTAAAAAACGGTCCATAATGACTTATTTTAATAATCCCACCTTATCTTCGAATCACGTAATTTCTCGACAGTCCCTTATTCTTTAAAATTTGAATATTTTTCAATTTTTGGATTTTTTGATGGCTAACAATAAGTTTGTAAATTTTAAAAATTTTTTATCATCGCTCCATCGAAAACCCAAAAATAGGAAAACATCAAATTTTAAGAAACAAGTAGCAGGCGATATATGGTGTGCTACTTTGATAGGCTTAAATATATAAATTCTCAAGAAGGTAGATAATAATTTGCTGGAACACATTTGAGTACTGGGTAAGCATGTTAGAGTCAAAGCCAAAATGACCTTTACAACAACCCTTGTTAGCCGGATAATATGCAAATTTCGCCGTGTATCAAAATAAGCATGTTTTGACTCTAACTGATTATAGGTTGGAATGCTTAATAGCTTAGAAGCTAAATACGATTTTAATTTAGAGCACCTAGTAAAAATTTTTTTTAGAAAACTAGGAATCCAGGTTTAAAAATCCCATTGTACATGACAAGAATAGGTATGCATGTGACCACCATCATCATTAGTACAAATGAAGGCATTAAAACAAAAATGAAAAAAAAATCATCATGCAATCATCACAGGCAATAATCAATCAATCGATAAAAAAGTAGGCGAGAATGAAACGCACACAAGGCAGAAAGTTTCTTCTCTTTTTTTAAAAATAAAATGTTAAATACAAAGCAACCCCACCACACATGTCATACGACAGAATAAAAAAAATAAAATTAATGTATATATTTAAAAACACGAGAGAAAAAAAATTAACAATGACAAAAACGGGATATGTAAAAAAAAGTCGATAATCAGTGATGGGATTTTTTTGTTACGGAAAAAATTATTTTATATCGATAAAAATTTGGGTGATCAAAGAAGAAGAAGAAAAGTTTTGGGGACAAGAAAGAAAGGAAGGAAATATTACATGATCAAAAATTGACGCGTACTCTTTCTTCTCGCTCGGTGGTTGTCGGTGTTACACGCTAACTTGCTGCAGCAGATTGGGTCGAAAAGTGAAGCAGCAACTGGGACAAAAGGACAAGAAGAAAAAAAGGTGTTTTAAAAAAAAGCAAAGTTTTAAAGGTGACACAAAAAAAGAAAGCGATGATTGCAGAAAGAAAAATATTGTGATCAACATTTCGCGCTACCTTTTTTTCTTTCTGCTGCTGTTGCTAGAACTTTTACTCGCGAGAGAGAGACTATGTCAAAGACAAACTCGAAGAGAGAGAGAGTTGCATTGCAATATATATTTTTACTTCTTTGGGTACTTTTCTTTCGTGCGGTCGTCATCTCGCCGTCTCTTCTTACTTCCCTTTCCTCTCAGCTTCTCTCCTCCGAAAAAAAGAAGGAAAAACAACAAAAATAATATGTATATTATTTTTTTTCTGAAAAAAACTATTAAAATGAGATACCACCAAAGAAAAAAGAAAGGAGAAAAACGTGGAAAAGGACGCACTTGCTTTTAGAAATTTTTATATATATCTACACACCTTTTCTTCTTTTTTTTGATTCCATTCATTAAAAAAAGAGTTATTTCTTTTTAAACCGTTACTAATTTCTATTTTTTCTATCATTGTGTTTATAAAAAATGATTGAAAAGCAAGTGATTTTTTGCTCTCCAAAAAAAAGCCACAGCAACAAAAAAAATCACTCATTTTTCTCAAAAAAAAAAAAGAATCGTTGTTTCATGGTTTTGAACGTGGAACAACATATACATACAAAAAAATTAATGAACATGTTTCTTGCTGCCTGAATACTCTCTCTTTTCTCCCCCTACAAAAGACGTGGCAAAAAATGACACAAAAATAAATATATATCTGAATTGCAATCTTTCTCTCTCTTTCTATCTTTTGTTTTTACCATTCTGTTCTATTTTTTTCTGGTGTTCTTTTTTTATTTTTATTTCAAAGATCAGCGGGGATAACGAGGTGGAAAATATGAGAGGGCAGAGAGAATTTGAAGAGGTTTCTATTATAGTTTATGTTTTTGGTTTTGATTAAATTTAAGTCTTTTCTGCTAAATTAAAAAACATACGGCATTCGTAAGAGGTTTTGCAAAAAACTGAGTTCAAAAAATCAAACCAAAAAAACAACAAATTCTTGCCATTTTTAAACAAAATGAATAACAAAAAATCTTTTAATGGCTTTAATTTTGCTGCAAATTCTTTATCACTGTGTAGTTTGCTTTAACTGATACCGTAGTCTTAACTAACAAAGGAACTTTTTCAGATGGCATTTCAGCTTTGGCGTATTCCTTCATACTCCTCTAGTGTTAAAATGTTTTCCTACAAATTATTAGCTGCATTTTTGAGAATTTACAGATTTAAGCCAATCAAAGTAGCACACGATGTCGCCTATTACTTATTCTCTAAAAGTTGATAGTTGATATTTTAAATTTTTTTTGGAATTTTTGATGATGAATGAAAAGTTTATGACGAATTTTAATAATTTGTTTTGTTTCATTTTCAACCATCAAGAAACTTGAAAAATGAAAAAATATAAAATTTTAAGGGATTAGTAGCATGCGATACTGTGTAATTCCTTGATAGGCTTAAATATGTAAATCCTCAAAAAGTCAGCTAATGATTTGCAAGAATTCATTTTGGTACTAGATGGGGCATGATAAAATATTTTTATGAGCAAAAAACGAGATGGTATCTGAAAACTATTGCTCAGATATCTGTGAGAGGAAAAAAAAGGAAGAAAAACAATATCTTTGATCTAATATTGATAAATTGTGTCACTTTAATTTTGATAATTTAAGAGAGAGGGAAATTCCCTTCTACAAGTTGTAGTCTTTTCCGTAACCTTTTTTTTTTCATCATATCAAATGATTTGAGTCCAAAAATCATCAAGTTCAAAAAATTTGTTTTTCAAAGAACTACATAAAATTTTAATGGAATTAAAAATAGGTTTAAATGGTTTGAATTTAAACGTTATTCTTTTAAGACATTCATTTCTTTGAATAAAAGTAAACCAGTATTTTTTATCTTGAAATTTAAAATTTTCATCAGTAATTAATTTTTTTAAAAATTGTTTTAAACCATTTATTGCCGTAAGAAAAAAAGGGTAATGCAATTCTGCGAAATATAGAATGCAGAAAGTCGTAACCGAAATCATTTCTATTCAAAGTCGAAATAAATAATTTTCGATTTTTAAAAAAACAAAATGGTTGAAACAAAAATTGATTTTTCGCAATCTGAAAGAACCTGAAATTTCAGACTTGCGGAGTTTGGATTGACGCATTTTTTTTATCATTAAATAGTTTTAAGAATAACCGATAAAAACCGGCGCTATGTATCATTTTAAAATATTTTTCGTGTTGGATTGATATGTTTTAAGATTTGCCATCCAAAGTTCAGCTAGAGCTTAGTAGTAAATACTTTAGGCTAACGTGCAGCTGGAACAAAATTTTGAATTCTCGGAACTTTTTTAACCGGCTCATGTAGACAAGTGATTAGCGCGTCGGATGTTCATCCTGGTAATCCCAGGTTTGAGCCCTGCTGAAGACTACCACTAACAAAACATAAGTGGTTGGGTGCTCGGTGAATGTGAGGTTAAATTTTATGGATGGCACTCTGGTTAAAAGTGAGCTCCTCCTTAAGATGTCTATTAAGTCGACTTCTGAGTATCGCATCAGGGGTCAAGGACGTCAGCCAGGGGTGGCACAGGGGCACGTGCCCCCTTTTTTAGGAGCTTTTTTGCAAAACTTTCTTTTACAAATGCTAGATATAAAGCTGAAATTTTTTTCTGTTATTTCAGTAAATATTCAATAATCATTTGAGATAAAATGTTTTATGAAATTCTAAATTTTTAATTTTATTATGAAAGAACTATTTTTACAGAGCTCATTTAAAGATTAAAGTTTAAAGAAAGTTAACTGTAATCATTTACTATGCTTTTTAGATAACCATTGTTTTTAACCATTACTCATGAAATGCATTAATGCAAGGCCATTTGGTTGTATTTCTTATCACAACTTTTTTCACCATCTCTTAAAATGCTTCTCTATACTTTTTAACATTAGGAAGACTCCCTCTCTCTTTCTCTTTCCCACTAATACCTTTGTACTTTCAAAAACAACTTCTTCTACAAAATTCTTTTATATATGACTAAATGCAAACCATTCTTTTTTCCTTTCGAATGCAAACAATTAACAAATATTTATAAAAAAATAGAATCTTATGAGTCACAAATAATGATGCCAAGCAAAAAAAAAGAAAATATTTTGTTTACTCTAAAACTTTTAAGTAAAAAAATTCTTTCGAGAAAAAAAGGAATTTGTTACACTTTTACCCGAAATCTCTAGAATGTTATTAAATATTATTATTATTAATACCTTATTTTTTTGCAGACTATATTAACTCATTTTTTTACAAACACTAAAAATATATAATTGGTGGCTGCTGCTGCAAAAAAAGTAGTAAGCGTATAATGTAGGTAAGAAAAAGAAAGAAAGTTCTGCCAAAAGCTAGCTTTTATGAAAGAAAGCAAAAACGTACTTTGAAGTTAAAAAGAAAGAAATAATGAAATACAAATGAACTGAAAAAAAATGGCATTTAATTAAAAGAAAAGGAAAGTATTACTGTAATAGTCAAATGTGCAGTTGTAAAATTGTCAGAAGGAATTTTTGGTTAAAAAAATGAGGACGTAGAATAGTTCAGAAATATTTTCGAGTTGTTATCGGTGTGCTAGATAGCGCATGTTTTTAAGTAAAAATTTTAGCAGGAGAGAGCGCATTTAAGATCTATCTTTCGGCATTTGAGGACACTGTGCCAAACAGCGCCGAATTCAAATTTCATCTTTGCTCAAATCAAAGCCGACAAAGAAAATGAAAGTCCAGACATTTTTAACAAAATGGTCAATAAACCAAGCCTCAAGCTTCAAAAAGGGCAAAATGGCGACTATTTGAAAAATTTGCATTATTATAAAAAGACAGCAAAAAAAAAATAGAAATTATTTGAATTTTTATGTTTTGAAGTGATTTTTCCAATGTCAGCTATTTTATCAATAATGAAGCTAAAGCATTTTCATTTTGTGCAGAAAAGTCTAGATTTTACTTGTCTCAATTTATTGCTGTTTTAGAGGCCAAATTTAAATTTGGCGCTGGTTGTCAAAATCGCAGAAGTTGTTTCAATTAGTAATCGTCAAAATATGAGCTCACAGAAGCCAAAAGATGCAATTAAAAATCAATTCAGCATTTTACTTGGACCACTTTGTATAATCTTAAATTTGTATAAAACATACCGTATACCGACATTTATAATACTACAAAGAATTTCTATTGGCAAATTCATAAAAATTTATTTGATGCGGCAAACTATAAGTTTAAAAATTGCGCAAAAAATTTGCATACAAGACCACCGTATAGCAGATAAAAATTTGAATATCGAGTCACAAACGACAAATTTTTTAAAAAAACTTACAAAATTATAAAATCCAAAATCATCAAAATCAATCAACAGTACCCCTCATAAAACTTCCACGTCGCATAAAAAATCACATTTTTTTTCATAAAAATATATGACTTTAATGAAAGAAATGACAAAAAAACAGGCAGGATCAGTCACTCACTTTTTTGTTATCAGCAGCAAAAAATTTAATGCCCCTCTTTTCCATAAAAATGAGCGTTGAAAACGTTTTTTATATATATATTTTATTTAACTTTCATGCAAAATATCTCAATGATGTGTTAGTTTCTTAACTCTGCTTTTAATGGGACTATGGCTTTCTTGCTTTTTCATTATTCTTATCAGTAAAATGAAAAAAAATATTTTAAAAAGGCAAGTAATGAAGAAAAATGACAGAAAAAGAGGCAAGAATAAAGCACAAAATTTATGGAAGAAAAGTGGAAAAAAGGCAAAAATGATTATTGATATTTAAAATATACATGTCAAAATAATATCGAGTCATTTCATTTGTTTTTAATCAAAAAAAGCAAGAAAGCAAAGGAGCATTTTTGGTGAAAGGTAAAAAGCTTTTAATGAGAGAAGGAAAAAAATAAGGCGCTAAATGGAGTAACTTTATGCAATGATTAGTCATCATAAAAATAATAGCAATTAAATTACTTTAAAAGCATATTTGTGAAATGGAGCGGACACTTTGAACAACTAGTCTAACAGAGACAAAGTGTCGACAGAGAACGACAAAAATGTTACAGTAACGATTTCAATTAAGAAATAGCATTATGCATCATGTTCGATTCGGAGCAGCAAAATTTGAATAATTAATGCAAAAATAATAAGATTATAATTTCAAAATTTTTGAACTGCACAAAAATAAGGAATCAAAGATGTTGGAACCCTTTTAAACATACTATAGTATCTCATTTTATTTTAATATCGTCAACGGTACTAATAGTTTTATACTTAAATATCTCAATCATTTTCTTTGGAGAATTAAGCATAAGCATGTTCAGGAATAAGGGTAAAATTTTTAAAGAATTGTATTTTTTTAGTTAGAGGTGTGTTTCTTTCTTCATAAAATGAGGTTTAAATTAAACAATTACATTAAAATAACGACTTAAAAATGAAGTAACAAGTTTATTGCTTTCAAATTTTGCGCATTTTTGTCGAACGTTTAAATTTTCAAAAACTGCGTCAGACAATTCGTCTTCTTTAAGTTCTCTGATGCTTTCAAGGAAAATAAAGGAAAGGAACCCTGTTCCGATTCGAAATTATCTTTTTTCTTACCTGTCAAAATTATCTCCTAATTCTATTGTCACATCCCAAAAACTTTTTTAAACACAGATCATTAAATTAAGACACGGAAGAAACGTTCGAATTAAAATTTCACCTAAATTAGGTGATAATTAAAACCTACTGAAAAAAATTAACCCCCGAATGTTCCTTTCAGCAGCCACAATAAAAATCAAAGAGTTCAACTATTCCACCTTTCTCAATTTGATGCTGATCACAAATATTTCACAGAAAAAAGATATTTCAATGCAATTTTTGCGATGAAATAAATACAAAAAATTTTTACAACAAAAACATTCAATCATTGAATGTTGGAAAAAAATGGAACAAAAAAAAGAAATGGTTAGTTTTTATGTCTGTAAACACGTACATATCACAACATCTCTCTTCTTTTTTTTGTGGTGTCTAAAAAGACGAATAATATTGGACATGAAAGAAATAAAAAATAGCAGAAAAAAATACAGAATAAGGGGGGAAAATATCAAAAATCAAAAAAGCACAAAAGCAAAAGTGCACAATCATAAAAGTTTTAATAGTACAGAAAAGAAGAAGAAGAATTGGGTCCATTCTACACAAAAAAATTGCAGACATTGAAAAAAAGGGAAATAATAATAGAAATACACTACAAAAACTTTACTGGTGACGAATTCATCACTGATGGTAACGTTTTTGCGATTATGTCGTCACGGGTGTCAGTGATGAAAACATCATAGATTTTTCATAGTGTAAAAGACAAGACTTTATTAAAGGATAAAAAATTAGTAAGCATCTGGGGTTCACAAAATCGGTCATATTATTTTTAATCAAGCTATCGTATCAGAGACCATTTCGATTTTGTCTCAAAACGCTGTTAAACTATATAGCTGCAAGGTTAGTATATGTAAATTTTCATATGTTATTGCAAGAATACATTTCGTTACTAACGGAATATGATGAAATAAGATTCAAACCAAATTCTAGACGACAACTAAAATGATCCCTTTTTAATCGGTGTATTTACGATTAGCTTCTGTTTGAGTCTCACACAAAAGAGAAGAATACAAATGCGTTCAAAAATAAATATTTTTTCATTTTTCTTGGGTTCATACTGATTGTTTTCACCGTACCTTGTAGCACCACGAAATGTGTGCTGTCGATAAGGTTCAAAAAGACGTTGCTCAAGATCAGAGGAAGCCGCTGGCAGCAGCAATCTACGGATTTTTATCCGGCATTGATGTTTGAGTAAAAACGAGTACATCAATGCAGACATGTATGATTTTAGCTATCAATAATTTACAACGCAAATACTTTCTTAAAAATTTGAATCATCTTTTTAATGGTTATGGCAAAGTTGATAGTAAACTGAATTAACTCTTTTCAAAGCCAGAAAATTTTACAATTGATAAGAATTTGTGTCTCTTTAATCAAGCTCTGCTAATGAACTATTACAATGATGCATCGAACTAATTATATTGTTTTTCCTTAACCCCTGTGCTTTTGGTAACTATACGTAATTCTCAGAAAACACAAAAAAATGTATCCTTAACATTTCCTTCCTTTTTCCACTTTTTTAAAAAGAATAACAATAACATTCTAAATAACTGCTGCAACAATAACAACTAAAAAAATCTGATATAAACATTGTTTTTCTCTCTTCTATTCTTTTTACTTACCATTTTCAACCAAGACAGAATCGCTACAATTTCATTACAAATTTTACTCTCTTATAAAAAATACAAATTTTGATAAAGTTCATTTCATGTCAGATGTAGTAAGTATAATAATAAGCCAACCAAAAAGGAATGAACACATGTGGCTTGCTGCGTGGATTGCATTAGAAAAATAGGAAAGAAAGGAAAAAAAGAAGATACAAATCTATTAAGAAGAAAATGTAAGTGATACGGTAGGATTTATTTCAGAAAGCATTGTATTTGAAAGGTTTTTTTCCATTTAAGTGACATTTTTTAGAAGAGAAAAATGACAAAAAAACAAGGGAAAGAAAAGTACTTTTTAAGAGGCTTATTGAGAAAGGTAAAAAAAATACAGTATGTTTTAGTTAAATGAGAAAAGCAGTATTTCGTAAAGTTTGGTTTAAAAGTGAAACCAAGAAAAAGAGCTAATGCAAAAACCCATTTCACAAACCAAAAGAATTTATCTGATGCTTAAGTTTATATGTAATTTTACAGGGATAACTTTAAAAGTCATGTCGAACTACTGTTGTTCACAAAACTTTTTTTTACTAAAAAAGTTTTGAAAAATGCAAGCTTAACTTAACTGGTACAGCTCAATGTCCAAATTAGTAGGAAAATACTATCATATGCAACATACTCAAAATAATCGTACTATACTCGCGAACGGTATTGTTGTGATTCCAACTCCGGAAGGATTCGGAGTCCAATCACTTTGAGATGTCAAAGCAAAACATGCCGCTTTGATCGTTGATAGAGGCGACACTTTATCAACTTTGAAATTTGAGTTTGGAGTGCAGTCGATTAAAATAGTTGTGGATATCGACAAAATTTAAGACAAATCTGGATATTTTGATTTAAAAAAAAAGACAAAATTTACACATCAAAATCACAAGCTTACAGTTGGACATGCAAGGATTAAAATTCTATGGTCCTGTCAAGCTAACAGGCTTCGGCATTTTTTCCACACAGTTGCACATCCTGAATTCCATAGAGAGCAACCATTATTTAGTGCTATGTTAAGAAAACAAAACACTTTTGAGATTAAAAACAAGCATAAAAACGTAAATAAAATTCCGGACCATCTTAAAAAAAACTTTTACTCCTACAATTACTACCACAAACGCATTCTAAAAATGACAACCAAAATATTCATCTTTTACTTTCACTTGGAATACTATTTCTGTTAGAAAAAAAGAACTCTGGCACCTTCCACCCTTTTCTTATTATTGACGACATAAAAATGCCACTTATATCTTTCAAGACTGTAATTTAATTTACACTTTTGTAACTGTAAATTACATAACTTTGTTGTTTTTTAATAGAATCAAAAAATAGCAGCAGCAAAATATTACCATTTTAAAATTTGTGCTTGTAAAAATAAGTACGGTGTTGTAATAGAATTCTTTATTACTATAATTAGGCAATAACATTTATGGAGTAATTACATGTATTAAGAAATGATTATGGTAAGTACGGTAAGAGTAATTTGTAAGGAGTTTTTAGCATTTCACCATCGTTGCTGTAAAGGTATCATATTTACATGCTTAGTTGGGGTTAGATTAAAATTTAATTTACGTGATTCACTATGTGTTTAAATGAAGACTCTGTTGCCGTTTTATCTCCTCCAAAAAGATATTCCCATTCAATGACATTTTTACTCATAAATTTTAAATCGAAAAAAACTAATGGACGCGGATAATGCGTTAAAGTTATCAAGAGTGATGCTCGAATTAAATTGCCATAATTCTATATACTCGTCAAGTAGTTAGAGAAAAAAATCAGCAGCGTAATAGTTAATTCTGTGATGGAATCTGCAAAATAGAAGACAATTTTTACTAGCTTGGTACTCGGATCAGCCAAGCACTGGACTTTCTACAATCATAGTGGCCCATTATTTGGACACAGCAAATGAATTCGAACCACACATGTCATGTATGGGAGCCCAGAATGCGTACCATTAGACTCATTGGGTTGTAAATTTGACGCAAATGTCTTTTAAACAATTTTGAAGAAATGTTAAAAAGTAAATGTAAATTATTTATTTGCTGTAATTTTTTATTCTGGGAACCAAAAGAGCTATTTTGTGTTATTTACCAGCTATATTTTTATAAGTTATTAGATTCCCGGTTGAATTATTACGCAGCAGAGATTTTATTCTTAACTATCCTTTCAATAGACAAGTATACTAGCAAAAATAGAGATTTAAATTGAGCATCACTTAAATATTTCTACGGTTAATTCCTTTTAAACAAAAAATACTTTGTTAAAATTTTTAGCCATGACTCTAACGAGTTTTTATTCTGTTAGAGGAAAAAAAAGCTTTAAGGCGTTAACATAATAATCACAGTAATTGTTCATAAAAATATGATACCTTGTTGTACAATAAAACAATATTTTTTCCATCATAAAAATTAGAAGCTGTTTTTTTTTGACTATCTTCTCCTGCTACTGTCCTTCACGATTAAACCATAAACCCTTCTGCATTATCAAAATCATTTCCAAATGCATTTAATTCAACATCAGCAACAGATTCACCCCAGTTAGAAATATATCGATTACTAACACTATTATGTGTTCGACACAACGACCAATAAATACAAAAAATATTAAATATTAGCATTAGCACCAGCAATATCTAAATAATAATATATTATAATTAACAAGTCTCTTAGAGGAGCTGTGTTGCGGCTTTATAATTAATTAACCTTTTACTGCCACTAATCTTTTTACATGTCATATTTCTTACCTTTAGCAAAGAATAATCATAATGTGTTGATTCATCAAATGGCAAAGTAAAAAGTGAAAGAATACTTCCAAAACCAAATAATACTGAAAAAAATGATAATACTGCTTCCTAAAAATAGTTATTTATTTATTTATATTGACGTAGTAAATATTTGTAGACTTTAGAAAAAAAAAAGGTAAGCTTAAAGTTTTATGTAATTGTTTTTGTTTATTGATGTAAACGTCAATAAATAAATAAGTATAAAGAATGTTCGAGAGAGTTTGAGCTTAAAAAAACAAAACGACTTTTTATCGTTTTTTTTTCTCGAATTTTTTTTGTCCATTCCTTAATAATTTAAGCCAGATTTTATTTTCATTTGACAACAAAAAAAAGTGAGGCCATAATTTGACTGAACGTTTTTATTTCCATTCGAAGTAATTTATCCACATCAATAAAAATTCTTTCCGTCCTGTTCCGGTCTTCTAACCAAAATTATGTCCAAAGAATTATTTGGAGATGAAAAATTAATTATTAAAAAACTTACAACTTTTTTCCAATAATATTTTTGTACAATAAATACCATAGAAATAGAATTTGATAATAAAATTAAACTAATAAATATTGCAACAATCAGGAATGCATTATAATCTCTTAGAGATGGACGTAAATTATTCCAGTAATGAAAGGATGTAATAATAAACAACTGAAAAAAGGATAGTTTAAAAACCTTCAATAATGATACTTTGCCAACGGAATTTTTAAAACAGTCTTGAAATAGTTTTTAACCATTATTTTTTAAGAAATTTTTTTAGCATAAATCGTTTTTATAGTTTTATAAAACGTAAATTTAACTAAAAATGAAAAAAAGAGGAGTAGCAGAGCTTTTGAGTTTTTCGGCCATCGGAGAAAATTTGACATCCTTCAGTGGTTAGCTTTCTACAGCTTCAGTGAACGCCCGATTTTGAAGAAACGATTGTAAAAAACTGTAGTGTTCAAATATTTGTTGAAGAAAAATCAATAATTTATTTCCCAACCCTTCTAATTAAATCAATGATGAAATATAAAAAAACAAACCTGAATAATAACTTTAAAAATACTTTGTACATTAAGTGGATATGTAAAGATATGATGAGGTAGACCTTCGAAGCCGCAACAAGCACAAATACCCATATAAAAATATATTGATTATCCCTGATGAAAATTTATCAATACAAAGTATAATAATATATTGAATAAATAATAATAGCAGTAGCACCAGATTGAATAAAAAATAACATTTAAAAAAAATTATAATAATAATAAATTCATGGAAGCAGCAGGCATATGAATGGGAAAAAGTCTAAAAATAGCTACTTTTATAACGGGTGCTATTTTGAAAGCGGTAACAGCAAAAGTTTTTTGTGTTTGATTTTTTTGTGTTAGACAGAAAAAAAGTGTTACAAAAATGTTGGTTGCTTTGCTCGAATTCAGCTGCTGATGCTGATGCTAGAAACGCGTGTGTACAAAAAAATAATTTTTTTTCACGCAGTGATTTGTCAGCATCCAGCAACAAGAAAAAAACAGGGAGTCAGAAAAAGAAGAAGAAAAAGCTCCAACAAAATATTTCCAACGGAAGAAAAACGTTTAAAAAAAACGAACTCGCAAAAAGACAGAAAAAGAAAATACACATGAAAAAAGAGAAGACACAAAACAAGTCACTCTCTCTTTTTTCTTTCATGATTTAGTTTTATTTTTTTTCTGCTATGATTTTTGATGACTGACTGACATACTATATTATAGTGCTTTTTTTATATTTCACGTTTGTTTTAAATATTGCAATTAAAATTTTTTTGGTGGAAGGAAAGAGATAGAAGAAATAAAAAAAGAAAGCAAAAACGCATGGATTTTTTTGAAGTTGACTCACTGAAAACGTCTTTCATGTTTGTTAAAAAAGAGGTATCAGTCGTAGCAAGCTGGAGCAAAGAATAATTGTTTTTTAATCCCAGAAATAAATAATTATTCCATTTTTTAACTAACAACACAATGATTGAATTTTTACTCTAAGAATCTTAACGTAAAGGGTTTGGAGTTAAGGTCCATATTTTGCCTGTATACTCGCCATAGTAAGAGATGGTCAGGGACAAAATATCAGCGGCTGAATCCTCCTCTCTGGGATTTAATAGCTAAAGTAGCTGGCGATATCTATTTTTTTTATATAATATCCAAAATTCTGTGTAATGAATACTTTTTAATTTTCATAAACGTATTATAAATGGATTATTTAAGTTATCTTTGCTATTATACCTATTTAGAATCATTGACATCAAAATTTTTACACAAAATAGCTGTCGTCAGCTATATATCTTACAGTTATAATTTCAAGGTCTAAAAATATACTGTTATAAATGACACAAATTATCAATTGTTTCAAAATAACTGAAGCTTTGCATAAAATTTTAAATATAAATGAGCATATATTTATTTAAAAAACGGAAAAAAGCTAATACACTAAATAAGTTATAAGTTATTTACGACCAAAAAGTTTAACAAAAAATGATTTTTTAGGTTCACCTAATCCAATTTGTTGCCGGCATTCATCAGAATTAATTTCATTTAATTCTTTCAATTTAAGACCAAAAATTCCAGATTTATAATTATTTGGGAAATCATGTTGATGGCGGCTTTCAGCAAGTTCTGTTAAAGCTAAAAAATAGGAAATTATTTAACATAATGTAGAAGTGCAACTGTTAATTTTCATGATCCCGCGAATCTAGAATAACAGCATCATGTTAGTGGCCCATTTTTTAGTGGAAAACGCATTACAGCACATCTAATCAAACAACTAACCTTTTAAACGACGTTCACAAATACCAGATTCTGGTGGAGTTGAATTTTGATGAAAAACTTTTTCTAATTCTTGCTCCAAAAAATATTCCAAATTTCGTTGTTCATTTTTAAATTTGTCTTTTGGCCATTTTGCAATAATTCGAATATATTGTTTATACAAATGTGGCATTGCTAAAATAATATACTGATAAGAATTATTTGTATTAAATGTTAGGGAGCTGTGCTCATTGAGGCAGACTGTATGCATAAATGAATGTATTTTGCGAAATTTTTAAAAAGAAAAGCTTTGAACCTCGGGGTGTTTCGAAGATTATTAAATTATAAACCAATAAACTAACAATGGCAGGGAATAAAAAATTCATGACAACGCGACCTAAAGGGCAGTTCTGTAATAAAAAACGTTAGAAACGATCTATCAACATTTAAACAATTTTTATGCTCCTGCAGAAAGCGAAGATTAAATCGAAGATTATGTAAGCGGCGACGGTAAGCCGTAAACCTAACGGAATGTTGTGCGTTTTAAGCAAGAACTGTTTTTTAACATACGTTTATCTTTTACTCCATTAACATTCATCATTTTTGTTGAAAATTTGAATGCCATCACTTCTGCTTCCATTAATTCTTCTTCTTCTTCTTTTGGTTGTTGTCGAGAAAAGCCAAAGGGATCCTAAAAAAAATATTATTAGTTTTTAGTTTTTATAGGTGCTAACGAAAGCTTCTCTATTATGCAACTTAAAGTTTAAAACCAAAGTTGTTTGCAAAATTATTGTCGATTTCAATTTTACTGAAGCGCGTGACAGTAATTCCATATGGCTTACAACAAAAATCACAAACTTGTTTTTTAAAATTTCGATCAACTTTTCCATCGTCATCACCAACAGCAGCAAGACTCTTATTTTGAACTTTGATTGCATCATTTTCATAAGCTTCAATATGAAGTGAAAGGGTGCTTTTGCTTAAATTTTTATCACTCAAAATATTCTTGTTGCTTTTGCTTTCTTTTTCTTCAGCATTTTGTTGAAGATAATTATTTTGAGGGAATACATTTGTATCATTTTTTCTCCATAAATAAGATGCTTTACTTGCTTCAGAATTGTTACACTGACCAACAAAATCTATCGCATTATCTAAGATTGCAGTTTTTTAAAGAAAACATTTGCACAAAATCTTAAACAAGTACAGTATGCATAAGACATCTGGTAATGACCTCTTAGATAAACTGTAGTAATTCTTTTTATTATCTTAAATTACAAATAATGTGTTAGTATTATAAAATCTGCAGCCTTTTTTGCTTCTTACCCATACCATTTTGAAATTTATCAGTTAAATTTTTGTTGCTTTTAGGTTGCATAATAAATTTTGTAGCAGCAGCAGCTTCACAATCATATTTGTAATTTGATTGATTTAAATTAATGTTAGAATATTGTTGTTGATGACCATAATTTCCTCCTCCGGCAGAATTTTGATTGAAATTTGACGACAAGAGACGACAATCTTTTGCAATTGAAACAGCACGTTTTGTTGAAGACATTTCTGAAAAATATTCTCAAAAATTAATCTCAAGATAAACACCTTTTTTGTAAAAAACGGCATTTTTTTATTTTTTCATAAAAAGCGATGTCAACATTTTTATGAAAAAATGAACCAAAAAAATTATTGATTTTCTTCTGCTTTCTCTCGATCAAAGAAGAAAGAAAAGAAGGCAAGCAGAAAAATAAACAATTTTTTTCACCGTGATTTCCTTAAAAAAATCATTATGACGCAACCCTGTATAAGTGTTTTTTTGGATATCATATGTATAAAGGTGGTACATGATTTAATATTTAACCATGTTAGTAATAAACTGTTAATATATAAAATATTTTGCATGAAACATTATTAAAATAAAGTAAACTGATTTAAAAAACACTACATAATAAATGTTATAAGCCAGCATGATCTATCTTGCTAATTAAATTTTTTTCACAATCTGCATGAAACAATAATTTTGTATTCAATAAATAAACTGTCAACAAGCTATGTCAGAGTTATATTACGCATCTTTACTTTTAAATCACAACTTTTTGATACCTTTGCTTTAATGTGTTTGAGAATATTTGCTAGTATACACTTTTACGAAATTTATCTGTCAACTTTCCACCCCATGTTTTCAAATTACAGGTTTATAGGAGCATTTATTTTGTTGCTTTGAGAAAAAACTGATTTAAAGATTTTTTAAAATTAAAATAACACATATATATATATATATATTTCATATATTTTAACATTTTAGAGAAAGGTTTTGTAACATTTAAATTAATTTTTTTTGCTGAACTTAAAAAGAATTTAAAACATAACACATAAGATTATTAAAACTGTAAGGATTTTTTTGGTTCACCTATTTTTCACAAAAAAAAATTTATTTTAAGGAAGAAAACTGTCTCTTTCAAAGACGAATCCGTTGTTGATTAATCTATCTTTGTTTAAACAACACTGCATAAAAAATGTTGGAAACCAGTGTGAACTTTCTTGCTAATTGTTTTTTTATAATCTGCATAAAACAATAATTTTGTGTTCAATAAAAAAACTGTCAACAAGCTATGTCAGAGTTATATTACGCATCTTTACTTTTAAATCACACCTATAAAATCACAACTTGCTGATACATTTTTCTTTAGTGAGTTAAAGAATATTAGCTACCATACATTTCGAGTATATAGTCCATATCTAGTTTTATTTATTGCAATTTATCTGTCATCTTTTCAACCCCTGTATTCAAATGACAGGTTTATGAAAAACATGTATTGTGTTGCATTGATATTAAACTAATTTTAAAAATTTTTCTAATCGAATTAGCACATATTCCGACGTGGTAAAGGAAAATTTTGTAACCTCTAAGTTACTGATAAAAACGAAGTAGTTATCTTTGATAAAAATTGTTTTCTATCTATTAATTTTTTACCGGTCGATTAAATGTCATACATAAAACTGAAATTTTAATCATAACTAACAGAAAAACGAAAGTGATATCATTATTATAATATAGTTCTCTGAAAAAAGAAAACAAATAGTATAGCTACGTATTGATCAACTGCTTTTGATATTTGAACTTAACTGCTTTTTTTTTCTTGCTAAACTTAAATATACTATGAAACTGAACATCCAAGATTTATTATGCCCATTCAACTTTTTTCTGGAGTAAATAAATAAATAAAATTAAAATTAAAAGGAGGTCGCAGGTTCGAGTCCCGCTTGAAGCAGCGGTTCTGAGGCAAAATTTTTCGGTTTTCCCCACTTTTCGATTCCCTTCTTGTTTAATTTAAAGATTATTAAAACTGCAAAGACTTTTTTGGTTCACCTATTATTATCTTTTAATCATAAAAACAAAAAAGAAATTATCCAAAGGAAGAAAACTGTCTCGTTCAAAGATGAATCTCTTGTTGATTAATGTATTTATTTATTTTATTAAATCATTTAACAATATCTGGTGATACACATGTTTGTAAAAATATCCTAATGATCTGGAATAAAAACTGAAATGATGTGTTAAAATGATGCAGTGTAACAAAAAATTAAAATTAAGTAAACTGCTTCAAAAACGACTTTTCTTGCCAAATGACATTATGCATTTGTGTTTTCATTAAAATTTAATAAACTGTCCACAAGCTATGTTAAAGCGATGTTACACATTTCTACTTTTAAAACACAACTTTTTGATCCTTTTTGTTTTTGCATTAAGACTAAACTGATTTAAACAAATTTTCTAGCGTTGCTAAAAATTAACCATATTTAATTAAAAAATAGCTGCTGAAATTAAAACTGTGCTTAATTCTCTAATAAAAATTCTGATTTTTAAAACTGCAACGACTTTTTTGGTTCACATTTATCATATCGTTGATTCGCTCTTGTAAAAGAAATTATAATACTAAGGTAACTTGCTGAATACAATCTAGGTAAATAAATTTTCAATAAATTGATAAACAAAAGAAGTTGTAAAATATAAACAACTTTGTTGTAAAACTGCAAAATTAATAAATTTCAGCTTTAATTACAATCGGTACTGTGCTAATGTAGCTCTCGTCCCAAAAGTGATGAAGATAACTGTTGTGTCATCTTTTGACATATACAAATTTGTAAACTAATATTTGTTTTTACTTGCAAAAACTGGTTAACGATTTTGCTCGTAAAAATTCTGATTCTGTTTATTCTTTATTTTAAAAGCTAATCTTTTTTTATTAATTTTCCATATAAGCTTATGGAAAATTAGCTAATACATAGCAGTAATATTAGGGAAGTTTGATAAATAAGCTTTGTTATTAATATTAAAATAACTGCGCCAGCATTTATCTCAAATTAGCAAGTAACTAACAGATGTGGTTTGAAGTATGTTGATTAGCGCAATCATTTAAGCCTTTTTTATTTTCTTTTAAATTTGTTATTATACAACTATTTTCACTTTGGCAAACTTTAAAATTTATGTGAAAGAATTTATGATAGAGAAGCAAAATTGAGACGTAAAATATATGTAACAATTAAAAGAAATTATTAATTCCAATTACTACGTTAAAATAGCATTTATATTCAACTTCAGTTCAAAACAAAACCATTCCCTTGCAAATTTTTTTTAAAAAAATTATAGAATGCAAACAAATTATTAAAAGAAAAACTGATAAAGTAAAAACTTTCACATAAAACTGTACCAAGGTTGATTCATGAATGAAATTTTAAAAATCAAGAAACCTTTTAAAACTGAAAACCCATTGATTTTAAAAGCTAATCTTTAAAAAATAATTTAACCTATAGGCTACAAAGATCAGACAAAAGATTTTAGCATCAATGGAAACCTTTTTTGTTTAAACAACAAAAATTCAAGTGGGATTTCTCTTTTTCTTCTTTTTTACTATCACAAAACTTAATTTTTGAAGGAAAGGAATAAAGTTAAAGCTGAATCAAAAAAGAAAGAGAGGCAGGGAAATAAAGTTTTTATCGAGTAGAAAAAGAAGAAGCAGAAAGCAGAATGCATGCGTCATAGAAAAAATAAAACATGAAAGAAAAAAGATATAACTTGATTAAAGATTTTTTTCTTTTTTGTGAAAGAGATATAGATGTTCTAACAAAAGCATTAAATTAAATAAGAAAAAGAAGGAAGCAGTTTTTTTGTGAAAGTTAAATGTAAAGAAGAAATGAATCCACAAAGTTTAAAAAGTTTGAGATTTTCTGGTGGGAGGTAGTTGGTTAAACTTTTTTTTATTTGGGCTCGTTGAAGTTGTTAAAAATAGAACAACTAATCTTGAATCATGAACTGTGTTTTGGTTTTATTGAACTGATTTAAATGTTTTCAAATTTTTTGAAACTGGAAACTGAATATCTGTTTGACGTAAATTTATTTTTACATTTTATCTATTTCTTTGATTTTCTTGTTTAATGCCTCTAATTTTATGAGTTTTGAAACCTAAATTACAAAAAGAAAATAGATTAATTATAATAATCGAAAAATCTTTCTATCGCAAATTTTCCAAACATAATTTTATATTCATCTTTTATTTTATCAGCGTTTATCCTGCAGCAAAAGAATTATTTTCTTTGATTTCTTAATTTATGTCATAGTTGATGTATGAAAAGAAATGAATCTTCAAGTATGAGATTTTTGGGGGGACGTTTTAGTTAAACTTTTTTTTACATCTGCTAAACTTGTTGATGTTGTTAAAAATAAAATATAACCTATGTTGAATCATAAACTGTGTTTTGTAGTAATTAACTTGTTCTAACGGTTTTGTGAGTTTTTTTAAACTGGCTTTCTTTTTTCTAATGATTAAAGCCATTTGTAAAATGTTTTTATCGCAAATCTTTTTAAACAGTGTTTTATTTTTATTTTTTAATTTATCACAATTACCCTTGTAGCAAAGAGGAATATTTTCTTTGAATTTGTTGTTTAATGCCACCAGTTTCGTAAGTTTTGTAAGCAAAATTACAAAATTTTAGAAAGCCAAATGGATCCGCAAAGCTTAAAAAGAAAAAAAAATGAGAACTCTGGTGAGAAGTTTTTGATCAAATGTTATTTATCAGTATACGTTTTGAAGTTGTCAAAAATGGAATAGAATTTGTTGAATTTTATACTGTCTTTTGGTGTAAGCGATTTGTAATGACTTGTCGGGATCTTTTTGAACATTTTAAATTGCAATGATTTAGTTTTGATCCATAATAACTGTTTTTGAATCAACATAAATTAAGTTTTATCTTTACTATGATAGTTTCATTTTTTTTGAGATCGTTTACGGCAAGTTATAGTCAAACATTATTTTTTCCTAAACATAATTTTTATTTAAAATCTTAATTTTCTTCTACACTGACACCTTGGTGAACTCCAAGGTGCTATTTTTGTTCAAAAAGTTAAAAATAATATGTTCTAAATTTGCTTAAAAATGAAGGGTGCGGTTTTTTATTAAAGCTGTACAACAATGCTTACTTCTTAATGTTTGTAAACTGCTTCTTCTTCTGCTGCTATAATTCTCATTCACTTATACGACAATTATACGTTTAATCTTTTTTTTTTCACGTAGGGTACCAGGAGCTTTTATCAGCAGGCATATATTTATGAAAAACTATTTGAAAACTGATTTGATCCATTATACATCATTGAAAATTAATTTGTTATGATTTAATGTAACACTTTCAAAAGGTGGCTTAGAGGTAAAGTCAACAAAAAATAAATGAAAACTGGGAATATTTACGCATTTGCATAAGTTTCATCTTACGTCAGAATTTTTTAAACTGGTGTGATTTCAGTATTCCTTGCCTAAAAATGTTTCTTTTAAAGTTTAAACTAAAAACGATAAAAATTCCTGTAATTTTCATAAATAATGTGTGTTTTTAAATTTTTTAACTGCTTTTTGTTTTTTCTTTGAAGTATCTCTTCATAAAATATGATAAATAGTTTTTGGAATTCATTTTCATGGACTATCTTTTAAAAGATTTAAAAATGAGATGGCAGGATAGACAAGTAAAAGGTTTTGCTCATCTTTTTTATAGTTAATAATAGTTTAACTGATTCACAACACCAGGAATTTATAATGTATGGTTAATGTTTCTTCAAAATTAGAACTTCTTGAATAATCACTTATAAATATGTAACAATTTTCTAACTTAAAAGTTAGACACAAATTTATATTAAACTGAATATACAGCTGATAATAAAGTCAAAATTTAACTCATTTTATAAATAAACTGCCTACTGTTTAAACAGAAGAAATTCCTTATATATTTTCATTTTATTTTTGTTATAAAATTGGTTTTGCAATTTCTAGAGAGTTCAAATTTAATCAAAACAATATGTTAACAAAAAATTATTTTTTATGACCTACACTTCGAATAAATCAGCATTAGTTGCTATGACAAAACTTAATTCCATTTTTGAACAATTAACTGTATTCATTCCTGATGTGAAGAAAAAACTGCATTTTTATCTTCTTTGTTAGTATATTATAAAACTGTCTGTTGATGAAATTTGTTAGCGAGTTAAGGTTTTTACAAAAATTGTTTTAAAAGGAAAATAAAAAAACAACGTTTACAACCACTTTATGAGCATATGCTGCATTGACAAGCTTAACATAATTTTTTTACTGTAAACCTCATTCAACATTGTGGTAAGAAAATAACTGAAAGTTTTATTTAAATTTACTTTAAACTGTCTTGTTGAGGTCCAAATTTTTAATAGATGTTTTTTTGTCATTAACTGTTAATCATTGTGCACTAGTAGTCAAACTAAATATAATGTTTTACTATAGCAACATAGAAAGCGTCGTTGTAATATACTTTTTATACAAATAGGTTACGTTCTTTTTTTTACACATTATTTTTAACAAATTCAATTTATTATTCATTCTATCGGCTACTACTTTCTTATTTATCCTTTAATATATATCTCTATATCATTTTAGTATTTCATCAGTCCATTTCATCCATCTTTCAATTTATATATATTTTTAAGACTGCCAAAAAAGAAACTCTTTCAATTTTTATAGCTCCTTCTTTTTTTCTGCTAACAGTTTTCCTTCTCTTTTCGTTTTCTTCCACCGCCACTTTTTCAACTCCTCCAGCTTTGGCTTCTTCTTCGTCATTTTCAACATCTTTCTTTTTTTGGACTTAAGCTTTGTTAACTTCAAGTATAGCTCTTTTTTTGTCTTCTTTAAAAATAAAAAAAAATTGGCTATTTGTCAGGGTTGACTTTTTTCTTCTTATTCTTTTTTTTTATTTTTGAACGTTGAAATGAGCTATGACAAGGGAGTGCAAAAAAGGAAGAACAATTTGTTGGTTCCTTTTGAGCTTCTGTTTCTTTTATCTTTTTGGCTTTATTTTTCTACAAAAGAAAGATTAATTGTAACATTTTTTATTCTTATCTTAAAACCGATTTTACCATTTTCATGAATTAAATCAGTGCTGCTGTTAAACAATGATACAACCATTTTTTCATACCTGTCAATTACGTCTGCCTTCTAAAATTTTTTAATTGAGGTTTATCTGATAGATATGGATTAACTGAGAACATAAAAACGAGCTACGGGAGTGCAAAAAGGAAAAAACTTGTTGGTTTTCTTTTTTAGCTTCCGTTTTTTCTTTTTATCTTTTCAGCAGTGTTTTTTTACAAATGGAAGATTAATTATAACATTTTTTTTTTGTTTTCGTTATTTATACAATAAAATATAACTGTTGCAAATTTTTTAATTTCTAAAAAAACTGTTTCCAACCTTTGTATTTTCTAAGTTTTGATTTTTGTAACTGAAGAGAAAGTTTATTAAATTTAAAAAAATATCGTTGTTGATAAAATAAGAAATGACTGTTAAAATTGTAAGGATACTGAATGACAGAAAACAATCACAAATAATTTTCTAATATGTTTCTTTTGTAGTCGGTGAAAAACTGAATGTAAAACGGTAAAAAATTGTAATAAAAACTGAATTGCTTCCCTTTATATCAGTTAAGAAATAGTTCATTGTAGTTTTTTAGTTCACTGACAGTTTACCAGGTATCACAATTTTATTTGTTTGTATTTTGCAAGCTTTATGTTTGGCATAATTGGCTCTAAACTGTGAATTTAGTTTTTCTTTGTATAACTGTTCCCTTGTTTGTATTTTTAATTTTAGCACAGTTGTAAATACTGTCATCTGTGGATTTTTTTAAACGGTGCTTTAGGATGCTGTTTTCTGTTCAGCTTGGTATAAATTAGGATTTATTTTTATCATAACTGCACTCTGGGTAACTGCTGTCTTAAAATTTTTCATGTTAATTTTTAACAGTCATTAACATTGGTATTCTCTTTTGCATCTTTTCATTTGGAAGTCACCTGAATATTTATTGCTTTTTAATTGTGGCATTTTGTATCGATTGTTTTCTGCATATTGCTAATCGTGTCTGATAATATTTATTTTTTTCTATAAAAACTGACATTTTTAATAAATCCATAATTGTAAACCCAATGATATTTATCTTTCTCTACAAAGCTTTAAACTTCCTCTTTTTGCGCTAATCCCTTTCATTCAAAATCTTTTTTAACTCTTCTATTTTTTATTCTTTAAACATTGCTCTAAAATCATTAAGAAAAAAAGGATGCAATTTGATACCCTTGAAATAAAAAGGGGGCTAAAAACTTTTCTTTTTTGCACTTTATTTTTAAAATTACTCTTTTTTTTCAGTTGACCATATGTCTCATTCAAGAAGAAATTATAGTTTTTAAAAATAAAATAACAGAAGTATTCTATTTTTAAAACTATAATTTGTTTTTGTTTATAACTGCAAATGAGTGTAAGTGAATATATACACTTGTCATAAGCGTAATTCTTTTTATTTATGTTTTAATCGTGTTATTTTTTACCGAAAAAAATTAAATCTGGTACTAAGCAATGCGGTATTAGATTATTTTATAATTTCGTTTTGTTTTTTTATGCATAAAAATGCATTTATTTGCTAAAAAATGTGGCTTTGAGATAATAGCTTGGCTAGAAATTAGAAAACTGTAAACTAGAATGTAAATTTTCTGGCTTTAGTAAAAATTTTAATTAATGTTTATTTTTGTAAGCATTGCTTTTACGTAAACTGAAACACGTGGTGGCATATCAAAGCTAATAACTGTTTAAAACTTATTTTTATATAAAAAGTAACTGCCTTTCAGTTTAGGAAAAACTTTTTTAGATGCAAAACCGATGGAAAAAAATATTTAAATTTGAATGATCTTAAAAACTGTTTTTGAATATTATTCCTGGGTTTAGGGTTTTTTGCACGTTTTTATTAACTGAATAGATAGAATACGCTTGTCATAAGCGTAATTCTTTTTATTTATGTTTTAATCGTGTTATTTTTAAGCAAACAAAATTTAATCAGGCACTAGGCCACGACAGCATAAGATTTTTTATTAATTATTGTTATATTTTTTTATGCATAAATGCATTTATTTGCGAATAAATGAATCTTTAAAATAATAGCTGGGCTAAAAATTAGAAAACTGTAAACGGGAATGTAAATATTTTTGGCTTTAATACAATATTTTATTTTTGTGAGCAATAATTCGGCCTAGACTGGAACAATTTGTTAACTGTTAATACGTATTACAACAGTGGATCTGCTTTTCAGTTTGTCCAATTTTTTATAGAAACTGTAAAGATAAAATAAGATTAGTTGCTGAAATAAGCCGAATAATTGGACAGATGAACTATTGATACACTGTACACGGTTAGATATATTTTTTAAAATGCAAAACTGATAGTAAGAAATATGTACAAAAAATATATATCACAAAAAATCGTTTTTATAAATTATTCTTGGGTTTAGGACTAAAAAAGTTAATAATTTTTTGAGCTGCCGGTTTATTAACTGAATAGATGTAGTTGAAGGAATACCCTTGTTATAAGCGTAATTCTTTTTTTTATATTTTAATTGGGTCATTTTTAAGCAAAAAAATTAAATCTGGCACTAGGCAACAAAGCATTAAGCTTTTTTAAAATATTGTTATTGTCTGCTTTATGCATAAAAAATGTGTCCTTGAGATAATAGCTGGGCTAGAAATTAAATAACTGTAAAAAGAATGCACATTGTTTTGGCTTTAAAAAAATGTTTTATTAATGTTAATTTTTGTGAGCAATGTTTATATGTGAACTGAAACACGTGGTGGCATATCAAAACTAATAACTGTTTAAAGCTTATTTTAATATTGTAAGTAACTGTTTGCCAGTTTGTCGAACGTTTGAAGCTGGTAAACCGATAGGAATAAATATGTAACAAAAAAGATCGCTAAAATGCTTTTTAATATTTTTCTCGAATTTTGGTTTCATAGCTTTTTTTGAGCTGCCAATCCTCGGTTTTTATTAGCTGAATAGATGTAATTGAGGGAATAGACTTGTCATAAGCGTAATTCTTTTATTTATGTTTTAATCGTGTTATTTTTAAACAAAAAAAACTAAATCTGGCACTAGGCAACAAAAGCATTATATTATTCTGCATAAATGCATTTTTTTGCTAAAGAACGAGCCTTTGAGATAATAGCGAGGCTTGAAATTAGTTAACTGGTAAGATGATTGCAGTTTTGTTTGGCTTTCATGTAATGTTTTATTACTGTTATTAATATTTGTGAGCAATGATTTTGCGTTAGCTGGAACAAGTGGTGGTAACTGACGGTATACCTTTTAACATTAAAGCTAATAATTGTTTATACGCATGAACTAATTAAATAACTGTTACTGCTTTTCAATATGCTTAAAACAACTGTAAAAGTATAAATTGCATTAGTTGCTAAAATTATAATTAACTCTTGCTAATAACTAGACAGAAGAGCTATTCTTGGTAAACTATGCATTGTGAGATAGATTTTATTCGCTACTGAAACTGATAAAAATGAATAAGCAGAAGTAATGATCACAAAAAAATGCTTTTTTTGCGATTAAACTGATATTTTGTTTCATATTTCTACAACCATATTGAGATTTCATGGTCTTTAGAATGACAATAAATAATGGGGGGTATATAATTAATTGAAAACCGAGATGATGTACTATGAATGCATATTAAGTTTTTTAACTAATTTTTAAGGTGGATCGGAAAGTTCATTTCTGGAAATTTATTCTGTTTTAATAATTATCGCTGAATCTAAAATTGCCATATTTAAACAGCATTACATAAAAATAGTAACAGTATAAATTTTTAAAATAGCGCTTTTGTTTTCTTGCTGTTCATACAAGTGCCTTAAAAAGGCTTAAAACAAGAAGTCTAAAAGTCTTGCTAATGTTAAACTGCCTGTTCAAATCTTTTAGTTGAACAAGTTGAATCAAAAAAAACTGAGATTTACCTTAAAGTGGCTGCTATAGAATGAGATGATAGAGATAAATACCATGTATAATTATTTTGACAATAAATTATTATCATCTTTTTTAAAAAAATTTTCTTTAACTGAATGGGAAATTTCATGGGCTATAATTGGTTTTGCTCGATATATTTTTATAGTAGTAATTGCGAAGTTAAAATAACTGATAGCAACGATAAATGGCTTGTTTCTTTGAAACATTTATTCTTTAACACAATAATTTGTTCTGAATAATAAATATTAAAATTGGTTAAAAAATAACTGCGTTGGGATTTTTAATATCAAACTGTGCTTTCGAGCTACATGTTGAACAACTAGAAGTGTTAATTATTAGCTGGAATTATTGATGGTAGAAATAAGTAAACTGGAAACTGATACAACAAAAAGCTATGATTTTGCTAGGAAATAAGTTATCATTACTGATATTTATCAAAAAACGGCTTAACTGACTAATCTTGCAACTGGGCAAATGTTGGTGCGCAGCTATAGTCATTATCTTTAAACTGTTCTATACAAAATATGGCATGACAAGTTAAATCGAAAACTGCCTTGGGTTTTTGATCTTCGGATTGTGTTTTATATTGCATTTATTTTTTAATTATTTAAGCTGCAATTTTATATTATTGTTTTTTATTTAAACTGCATTCACCGCAGTAAAAAAGGTTTCAATTGGTAAAATGAATGCCTCAAAGCTTTCACAAAACTAACTTTATTTTTGACAATTTTTGTTGCTCCCCTATTTATTTTGTCAATCATCGTCTTCCACAAAAAAACTTTTTTGCACTTTAAATGTTTCTGACAAAAATTATTTTATTATATTTTTATTTGTCATTTTTCATTTTTTGTACCCTTCTCTTTTTTGGCCGTTATTTTTAATGACGTTTATATTTGACCTTGAAGACGAAAGAAAAAAATGAATCGACCGAAAAATTGATGAATTTATTTTATTCTTGTCTTTTTTTCAGTATTGTAAAGTTAAGTAATATATTTTTGTAGTTAACTGTGTTTATCTGAGTGGGTATGAAAATTGTGTTTTTAACTGAGATAACTGTCTCGAACTTTTTCGTAAAGCTTTTTTTAAAAACGTAGTTAAAATGCATTTTTGCACAATGTTTTAAAACTGACATCATTGCTTCACTGATTTTATAAGGCGAGTGTAAAAATTTGAAGCCACCTGTTCATATAAAATAAATTTTAAAAACATCAAGCACCCTACATGTTATGGCTAATATTTTTGCCATTTTAAAATCAATCAATCAAATTTTTGTAAAATAGTAGAAAGTGTTATACTATTTTACAAACATTTTATTGGTAAAATGTAGCTCACAGGCATTACATTGTCAATAATGTAATGACTGCTTTATAGTAATCATCATATTATTTTGAAAACGGTGAATGTGTGGTGCTTTACTTAGAGTATCATATTAATGAAAATTTGAACGATAAAAGTGTATCGTTCAAATTTTCATCTGAAACTGGTATATAAGAAGGTGCATCACATTAAAATAAAACATATGTTCAATAAGCACATTTTGTATTTGTTTTTTAACTGCATAAAAATGATTAAATAAGTTATTTGTGTTGTACATTCAGTTTTAAACACCACTTTTTCTATCAAACTAAAAAGGTTAAAAGTGCAGCTTGTTCAAAAAATAACGAAAAGGAGAAAAATTGCTTACCAATTATTGTATTTTTGTACTTAACTGAGCACAGTTGTAGCAGTGGTTTTTATAACTGAGTAGATTCTTTTTTTACAATTGATAACTGTCCATTTCTTAAACTTTAAATTTTTTTGCTTGCATGTAGGCATAATAGTGAAATTTAGAAACTATATAGTGTATCTACGTAGTCTTAAAAAATTCTGGACACACGTGATGTAATTCGCTTTGGCACTTTTTCACATTCTTTTATTTACTAAAATTGAAAACTTTAAAATTGCAGATTTTGACAATCCTTTAATTAAAAAAACTGAAAAGACGAGAAAGACATCAAGAACCTTTTGTTATTTTTTGTTGTTTAATAGATTCTTTTGTATATGAAAATTGTGCTGTTAACTGGCTTTGATTTTCAACCTTTTCCAATCTTTAATGACTGTTTTTCAACTCAGTTTTTTAATGTGCTATTTATATTTTGGGTGTGTTAAACTACTGTTAAAAACTGCTTTTTGAATGTTTAGAATTTAACAAAAACTGAAAGCAAAGTTTTCCCCTTTTAAAAAACTGCTTTACATGTTTGTAATACTTTGGTAATTTTTAAAATTTTTTTTTATATTTTAGCTCAATATATAAAAACTGAGGCTGTGTATAAAACGACCTTCAAAACTATAAAAAAAACATGAAGAAGAGATAAACAAGCTTTTGTAGTTTTAATTTTTCATTCTAAAATGAGAATTTTAATTGGCAGTGATTGCATTTTTTTCTTTCCTTTTTTTTCTCTTCTAACAATGCCGCCTAAAATGACATTAGTTCTTTTTTTCATTGTCCCCCAGGGCCCCATGGAATTAAAAAAAGAATAACAAAGTAAAGTTTTGACAAAAGAAAAAAACGAACATTTGTCACTTTTGATGTTGTTGGTTTTTGCAAAGAATGTCTTTTTTGAGATTGTTATTGCTATGGGTTTTGGTAGAGATGGAACATCTATGATGTCAAAAATAAGATGCTATAAAAAAGCAAAGGCATTCTGAAAACTGTGTTTCTACAGTAGGTAGCGGATTTTTTGAAAAAACAAGAATTTATGAGCGACTTTTAATTTTCATTTATAATCTAAACTGATATGAAAATTAAAAGTCACTTGTTGGCAAAATCTTTGGTCACAGAAGAGGGAAGAGGGTTCAAAAATCACGATTTTTTGGTCACGTGATTTCTGGATATTCCCTAACAATGAGTTTAAACTACAAAAAGATTGCTAAAAGCTCTTCAAATCACATAAAATTACTATACCACCTAATAGCAAAGACGCTTTAATAATAAAGCAACTGTTGCCAGTTTTAAATATTTTTTGAGTAAAACATTTGACAGTCACTTTATTTTAATCAAAAAAATGATAAAATTGGCTATAAAAGAGCATTAAAAGTATCATCATTTTAATCAGTTTTTTGGACCGTTAAATGATGTTCCAGTTTAAAAATATAAAACAAAGGAGTAGCTCATGTCAAAATTAAAGACAGTTATATTATATTTACTTTTGTACATTCCGTCACCAGTTAATTAGCTTTTAAAAATGAAGAAAAAGTGAATATAAACAACAGATATTCAAGAAAACGGGAGACTTAACAAGTTAAGGGGTCAAGAAAACAATACTAATCGGTTTAAAAAATGTATATATGAAACAGTTTAATTTGTTATAAAAAATAATTATTTTATCTAATCATAAAAGTATCATGTTAAGGCATGGCGTATAAACTCTCGAACTATTAGTAGTCTTTTTCTCCATGTCCCACCCTCTTCCCTCTTCTGTGACCAAAGATTTTGCCAACAACATCAAAGCCGGGTGACCATTTGGCTAACCCCCTCCCCCCTTCCTCTTGGTCATGTGATTTCTGGACAATCCCTTATCTTAAAAATTGTGGAAAAAACTGTGATTTTAAATATCAATGGTATCCATGAAAAAGCGCTTTTTTTATTAACTGTCAAAAACTTTTTGATTCTTCATTAACTTTCATTTGCAATTGTAAGCTGTGATGTACGGAATACACTTGTGAGCTTATTTAACTGTCAATGTGTTTCTTAGGGGTAATTAAAAAAATTTTGTTTAACAAATCTATGTACCTTTGTCTTTTGTTTAACAATAGTTCTTTTCAGTAGATTACCTAAACTGTTGCTACAAAACTATGGTCTTTTTTCCTACTGTGTTTTTTATATCGCTTTATATTTTTTCCTTTTAAGGTAATAAAAAATTTTTAACTGGATTTTCCAGGTGATTTGTATTCCTTCCATTTTTTATAATTTTCTTTATCAAACTGTCATTAACTTTTATCAATTTTTTTTTTGAAACTGTCTTCGACTCTTATTTTGCAAAAAAACCCCATTATCGAGCTAATCTTTTTAATGCATTTTTCTTTCTTATAAAAATTTAATTTTTGACTTTTTTTTAATGTATTATAAGAAAAAATAGAATATGAGATTTTTGCTTGCATGACATAACTTTGTTTTTTGATGTTTTTTTTCTTCAACTTTTTCTTTGAAATAAACATTTATTCTTTTTTATGACACACTTTTTTTTGTTTAATATATTTTTTTTGCAAAAGTGTGAAACCATATGTTTCTTTTTTCTTTAAAAAAAACTTTTATTATTGTTATGTTTATATACAAAGTAGTAGTTTTTAAAAAAGAGCATAAAAATGTAGCATAAAAGCGGATTTTTGAAAGCGGTGTGACTCATTTTTTGAAATGTAAACTTTGGAGATTTGAGTGGTTGGTGAAGCACAAAAATGATCTTTATAGGCTTGCGTTCTTTAGATTATCTTTTTGTAAACTGACATGTATAAAAATTTCTTTTTTAAAGCTCTTTTCTACGTAAAAACTGACCAGTAGTTTCTGTTACCATGTTTTTTTAAAAGATTATTGGAAGATAAACTGACCCATATATGAAATTAGCGTTCTCTTCTTTAACATATATTTTCATTATCTAATAATTGTAAATACTAGGGTCTAAATCGCCGTAAAAAAACTGTGATAAAAAAATGGAATGCTTGTCAAAGTGCTGGCTTTTAGGGGATAGTCTTTTTATAAACTGTCAGTTGCAACATTTTCGCATAAAAATCTTAAGCATTTCCAGCTTTCTTTTGTCATAAAATTTGAAGAATACTTTTTAATATGTTGACTGTTAAACTGGATCATAAATTCTCTTGATATCGTTTTACATTACCAAAAAATAAGGGCAATAATCACAAACTATAGACAAAACTGTGCCATTTTATCATATTTTTATGGTTTTCTTTTCTTGGAAACGTCATGTTTGTATAAAAAGTATTTGTTAAAGAGCATAAAAATGCAAAAGCGGATTTTTAAAAGCTGTGTGACTCATTTTTTTATTTTTGAAACATAGACTTTTGAGATTTTGGAGGCTGAAAAAGCTCAATGTGGTGTAAAAGGCTGATATTCTTGGGATCGTCTTTTTGTCAACTGATTTATTTAAGCATATTAAAACTGACCCATATTTGGAAAAAATTTCTTCTACAGTATTTTTTACAAAAACAAAAACGGATTTTTGAATGCTGACTGACTCATTTCTTTTTTTGAAACATAAACTTTACTTTAAACATTTTTGATGGTAGATTAAGTTCAATGTGGCATGAACAGGCTTTTGTTTGTGGGATAGTCTTTTTGTAAGCTGCCGTAATTAAAACACGTTGTAATAATATTTCAAGCGCTCGTAACTTTTATAAGTCTCCCTAGGTTTTATTATTGTAAAAATAATTTACGATAATGCTTTTGGAAGATTTCTGGGTATTTCAACTGAACATTGTTATTCTTTCTTTATACAGTTTTTTTCTCCGTCAAAGAATTTTTGTTGCAAAACTGACAAATATGAAGCACTATTGTTTTAAAAAAGCGTTTTATTTTTGATAAATATTTTATTTAAACTGATATTTCTCTTTTTTGTGGGTTTAAAAATTTAGCAAATAAACTGCGACGAAGCTGCATAACTCATTTCTCTTTTTGAACTTTAAACTGCGTCGATTGTTTTTAGTTTTTTTATGGAAAATCGAATCTGGCAGCATATTCGGCGGTGATACTCTTTTTATATAAAATTGATATAAGCTTTAAAGTCATATTGTACATTTGTGAATTCTGTAAGACTTGTTTCATTTGACTGATATGCGAATTTGAAAAATTTTATTCTCTTTTTTTTGGGGAAAATTAAATGTGGTATTAATACGTTTTTGCTTTTAATATTAAACTTTTTCTTATTGTGATATTTTTTATTATACACGTTTCACCCTTTAAAAACTGCGCATTTTCGTTGATTGCGAGGCATTGAAAAACAATTCCTCCTGCTGATTTTGAGATTTTGGATATTTAACTGGCACGTTTACCTTATACTTGTCTCCTTTGATACCATTTTGCAGCATAAAAAATGTATAGTATAATAAACTAAACTTCAAAAAATTTTTCGAATAATTGGTAAATTTTCTTTTTGTCCATGTGCTCTGTTTTATTGTTAATAACTGGTAAAGTTTCATCTTCTACGACCCGTTATTCATTAATGTAGGCACATCACGTTAAAAAAAACTGAAGTATTGATATCAAGCATGCAAGCATTTACTGTTAGTGCTTCAAAAATGTTTTTATCAATAAAAAATTAGTTTAAAAATGTAAAAAAACTGCACAGCATGAAATAATGCAACCAATTAGTTAAAAACTCAGTTATTCAAATTTATTTTTGGCCAATTTTTTTGATTTTTATTTTTGAGAAAACTGCATGATGGTCAGAAGGATTTTATCTCAAGCGCATATTTTTTCTTTAAAGCCTTTATCGTTTTTTTGTTAGTATTTTCTACTTGTTCTTTTTGAATTCCGGGTATTTAACTGACTTCATAACACCAACTGTATTTTTCACTTTATAAATATTTTATCGTTTAAAATAACATCAATATCCAAAGAATGTCAAGTTTATGAGGAAAACTTTTGTAGAAAGATTTTAATGCCAATAGTTAGCTTTTTTCCTCATATAACACTGAAAGCTGAATGTGATTAAGCATTTGTTTGATTAAACTGTTTTTTATTAAAATACAGTTTAATCAAACAAATGCTTAATCAAACTTCAAAAAAAATTTTATTTTAAACTGCTTATTTTTCCTTGATTCTTATTAAACTGTCTTCTAAAGCATACCTTGTTAGTTGAAAAAAAAAAGGTTTTTAAATTGAAAGACATAAATTTAGTTATTTTTCATTTTATTTAAACTTTGCACAAAATTGTTCCGCAATCGCTTTCGAGTGTAATAATAATTTATGTCTTTTTTTAATCATCACCATTAAAATAATTCAAAAAAAGAAAAGGAAATAATATCGTTTTCAATAAATTATTTTTAGTTTCTTGAAGGAAATAGTAAAAAAAAATGTTTCTGCAAAACAGTACTTACTTTGTGCTTTGATTATGAAAAAAATTTTAGCTGATAATCTTTTCACTTAACCTCAAAAAAGTAAATTCTTAAAAGGTGTTTATATTAAACTGATCTTTTTATCATCTAACCTAAATGGCTTAAATTCTATCTAAAACATAAAAACTTTAAAACTTCTCATCAGTATGCACTATGGTACATTTTTTTTGATAAATTTTTTTTAAATGCTCTTATAAATCTTAAAAAACTGTGCCCTTGGCTTTTATTGATATGTATTTTGCTGCAGCTGTAAGCTGAATACTTTTTATTAACGTTTTATCCATAAACTGGGTTTCTTTTAACATCACTACTAACTGCGCTTCTTTTTTCTAAATACAGCAGAAGTCTTAAACTGTCCGCAAGTCTTGTTTGTAATTTTCTTCAATTTAAACAATAAAAATTAACTGAAAGGAAATATTTTTCATTAATTGTTATTTAAAAATTTTTTTTAAATATATTGAAAACATGTCTTTACAAAATAGTACTCATTTTGTACTTTGATTTTTATAAAATCTCTTGTAAGGGTAAACTGATCAAACATGCTTTTTGATGGCACTTAATTTTAAAACTGCAATACAACTTCTCCTGGCAGTGCTTAATTCGCTGTTTCTTTTCATCTAATATTGTTTCGTAAACTGAGCTAAGTTTTCTACGAGAATTTCATTCTGAAATTTTCAGAACGTTTACATTGCTCATTAGTCACTTTTTTTTGATCAACTGTTACTTTTTAATGTATAGAACTCATTGTGTATTTTGATTTTTAGAAAATCTTTTGTTTGGGCAAGCTGATTGCGCATAATTCATGTTGGAATTTAATTTTAAACTGCATTTCGACGTCCTCTTTCTTAAACTATGCTTAATTGGTTTTCATCAAATTTTGTTTCGTAAACTGAATTGATTTTCTACTACGGGAATTTTATGTACGAGAACGTTTGAACTGTCTATTTATTAACTTTTATGTTTCGTTCACCAGACCAAAACTGCTTAAAATACATTGGCAAAAACTTGGCTTTTTATTTTTCAAAAACTGATTTTTGACAAAGTAATTTGTAGAAATCTTATAAGCAAATGATTTTAAGAGCGTTCTATTAAAATTAGCGTGTGTTAAACTGTATTTGAATGTAGCTTTAGGATTAAAATTCTCTATAAGTTTTAATTCCATTAAATGCAATCTTCTAACACAAATCACGTCTAAGTTCAATATCAAATTTAACTGTTCTGATGATTCATCTTTCTTTTAACATATTATATTGTTTATCTATCGTTTGATAAAAATGAAAAAAAGGCATTGCTTTTTGTTACATAAATTTATATGGAACTTCTTATATTTTGATAAAATAGTGTGAAGCAGTTTGTATAAATATTTTCTTAACTCAAAATTAACGTTTTCACTATCAAATTTTTAAAAACTGTAATATTATTTTCCTTGGTACAAGTAAGCTCAAAAAATTTTGTAATTCAATATTCTTGTCAGTGATAACTTGTCAAGTATCTGCCGTTTTACAATTTTACAAAACTGACAAAAAAATTAAAAAACCGAAATAACCTTGTTTTTCATCAATTATTTTTTAAACCCCTTCTTTTTTTAAAAAAAAAATTATAAATGTCTCATCACTTTTTACCCCTTTCCTTTTTCTTCTTCTTCTTCCAACATGACCACACCTTTTGATTTTGACTTTGAATTATTTTCTTTCTTCCAACTGTGTTATTTCCTGTCTTTTTTGATTCATTTCTTTTTTGCTCTTGATCTTAAAGTTTTTTCTTCCCGTGAAAAATGACAAAACTGTTTTTATACTATTTCTTTTTTCTGGGAACATTAAAAGATTAAACGTTTTAAAAATGTATTTTTTAGAAATAATAAAAAATAAATATATTTATTATTTCATTGAATTACTTATAACTGGAATAGTAGGGGTTTTGTAGGTGTAATAAACTGAGCTGCATCGTTGAGTTAGAATGGTTTTGAGCTTGTGGAACATGAGAATTTTTTTACAGTAAAACCAACGTTTTATTATATTATTGAATTAAAACTGGAATAGCATGAACACATGTATTATTAGTGGATTAAACTGAAAACTCTTGGGTGCAACAAAGTTTGATATTGGAATAGCATGTGTTATGCTAAATTTAGAAATTAAATAGGATTCAAAGTAAACTGTCTTTTATAGAAGGTATAGGATAATTATAGCTAACTAAACTGAAATACCTTGGTCAGTGTTGGTAATTTAAGAATTTAATATCACCTAAAAACAGCTGTCTTTTTTTAAAATTATTGATAAAAACTGACTTCAATTTGTTTACTTCAATTGTAACTAACTGTCCACACAAAAATATCAGTAAAAAATCACTCATTTTATTACATAACACTTAAAATTTTTATTGCGTCAACACTGCTTTCTTTTGTTCGTTAATCAGTTGTTTGAATTAAAAACACATACTTTTTTTAACTGTTTTTTTTTTCGTTATTAAGCTGAGCTTTAAAAAAAATTAATACGTTTACACTGCGTTATCTTTGAGTTCTATGACAAAACTGTATATTCAAAGCTAGATTCAGTTAAAATTAACTGTGATTTTGTAGCACATCAAAAGTATTGCATTTGACGTCCTGTCTCAAAAAGTTTAAATTAAACACCCCAGCTTATATTAACTGTCTTCGTTGGATACATACGTCTAGCTCAGACTCAAAAAGTTCATTAAGTAGTTTAAACTGAAATAGTTTAATAAATGTTTTAATTCTGTTGACAAACTGCGCACTTAAAATTGGTTAAGTTATGATAAACTGAGATAAAGATTTACGAATAGGAATCAATAAAAACAGAATCATCTTATTAATTCATTTATTTTAAACTGAAAGCTTTTTGTAACATAAACACTGTCTTGCTTTATTTGTAATTTAACAGAATTTAACTGTTACGAAATCTCAGCTAACTAATCTTTGAATTGATTTCCCAACTAATTGAAAACTAGCAATTTTGGTTAGCTACCGTTGCATATTTCCATTGAATTTTAAACTGTTTGGTGTATATTTTAAATTTAAAATCTTAGTAGTACAAAACTGTGAGTCAGTAATCCTTAGGATATGTCAAAGTTAGTAAGAGTTTTTTCTCTCTAAAACAAAAACTGAATGTCAAAGGTAAATCGTAGCAAGTATGACAAAAATCTTTTGGCGCTTTGACCGATATAAAAATAGGAATTTGAGAAATAGAAGAAGAAAACTGATTGAAGCTAAATTTCATTACACTGAGAAAAAGCCGTGGTGCATTTATCACACGCGCATCACTTTCGGTGACAAAAAAACCCTCACCAGTAATGAATACATCACTAAAGCGTCACTATCTGTGATGAATACATCACAGGTTCATCACCGGTGAGGTTTTTTTTTGTCACGGCTTTTTCTCAGTGTACGCAAGACTAATGTATAATATCATTTTATAGTAATTATTTCTCATTTAATTGTTTTTTTTTAATTCATAACTGTCTTCCATAGTACCACAAAAAACTTTTTTCGCAAAACTGTAATTAAATTTTTAAGTTGAATCGAAAAACTTTGTAAACTGTAATTTATTAAGGTCTTAACTTTTTATGATAATTTTGCTATTAAATTTAAACAGAACCTTGCGCTATAAAAGTTTAACTGCCGACCATTCTGAATCACCATATATGTTTTTAAAACTGCTCCTGCCCTGTCTTTAATTAATTCCATTAAAAATTATTTTAACTAAATTAAACGAAAAATTTTCATCGAATAAAAAGTTGTACATTTTCTTTATATATTTAAAACCCTTCTTCTTTTGTTGAAAAACAAATTTGAACTAACTAGACGGGAATAAATTGATTTTAAACTATTCTTCTTTGTTTTCATTTTATTCTTCTTCTTCTCTGTTTTATATATTTTATTCGAACATAAAAAAATTTTGTTTGTTTGAAGGAAAGTAAAAAAAAACTTGTTTCTTTTTTTTAATGTACTTTTCTTCTGTTTTGGCTGATAACTCTATTAAAGGGGGGGGGGAAGGAAGGGTACTTCACACATTTATTTTTTATGGGTTTTTTTTTGTAAAGTCATTATTGAGTTAGTACCCCCATCATTTTTATTTACTACTTTTTTAGAAAATGACTAAAATGTGATTAAGTGTTACTCTTGGTTACTTGAAGAAGAAAAAAAAAACGTTAAATTTTATTTTATAAATTTTTGGTTAAAACTGCATTGCACTGAATTTTTTTAGTAATTTTTCATAACTGCGATAACAAGACCAAAAATTTTGAGATTCGCGACGGGACTCTCTCTCTCTCTCTACGAAAACACTAGCTCCTCAAAGATAAAAACTGTCACCTTTTATTCTAATTTTTTTCTTTTTGCTATTCGAATGAATTCTGCAAAAAAATTGTATCCCTATTTTCTACATTTAATTTGACTACAATTGAAGCTGGAAAAGATAAATTTTAAGCTTGAGAACAAATGCCTCATTTTTATTTACTACTTTTTTCAGCAATGACTAAAATGTGATTAAGTGGTTACTTGAAGGGGAAAAACGTTAACCTTTATTTTGTAAAAATTATTTTTAGTGAAAATCGTATTGCATCGAATTTCTGTAGTAATTTTTGATAACTGATCAAAAAAAATTTTTGAGCTTAGCGACAGATATTCTCTCTGCGAAAACATTAGCGCTCCTCATTATAAATCTGCTTAAGAACTCATTTTTATTTACTACTAAAATGTGATTAAGTGTTACTCTTGGTTACTAAAAGGGGAAAAATCGTTAAATTTTATTTTGTAAAAATTACTGTTTTCGTTGAAAACTGAAAAAGCCTAATCTGTTACCATAAAACTGCTTAATACCAACATTTTTAGTAGCTAATCATAACTGTTTAACAGTGTTATCTATGCACAAAAAATGTTGATGTTTAAAATTTAGGAATTTTGATGTAATGTGAATAGTATCTAAAAAAACATACGAGCTAACGATGGTACCATTTTTATGTTTTTCAAGTGCAGTATAGTTGAATTCAAAAATTGAAACTGGAAAAAATAAATTTTAAGCCTGCGTGAAAAAAAATGTCCCATTTTAATTCAATACTCTTTAAAATTGACTAAAATGTGATATAAGAAAGACTCTAGCCGTTATGGTAATAAACGTTAATATTAAAGTTTTTGTAAAAATTAGATTTTAGTAGAAACTGTGGTAATTTTTAATAATAAGGTTAACAATAGAAATCTCAAAAATTTATTAAATTCGAGGCGAATACTCTCTCTACGAATCCTTTAAACTTAAAAACTGGCACCTTCTTTTTTCGAAAAAAATTTAAAATTTCTAATTTATGAAACTTTTGTTTTAATCAAAACTGCATATAAAGCTCTCTCTTCAATCAACTGGCATAAGCTCAGAAAGTATTTCAAAAAAACTAGCGTTTAACATAAATTTCTTAAACTAAACTGTTTTCAATAAGCTTACGTCAAACTTCAAGTACTGCTTTTTATAAAAATTTGAAAAAAACTATTTAGCAGTATAATTAAAACTGGTCCGTGAGAAACACCATTCTGATTTCCTTTTATTTCACTGTTCTGATTTATCCAATAAATTAGAGGACATCAAAAAAACTGACAAATTTGTTGTCATTTATATCCTTTCATAATTCAAATTTATCTTATGTAACTGTTTTGCAAACTTTTATGTTATTTTTTAAGGAAAAAAGAAAGGATTTCTGATTAATTTGTACATTCTTTTAATTTTTACTGATTCTCAATCACTTTAAAAAACTTATGCACAGTTTTATATATGAATTTTTTGCCAATTATATTTATTGGATTTTTGAAGTCAAAAAATATTGATTTTACAGTGCAAAATCTGATTTCTGCAGTCTTAACTTTTTTATGCAAATTATATATCTTTTAACTACTTCTTACGCGTTCTAATTATTGTCACGATATTTTTCTTTAACTGAGTATCACTGTCAACTGTGTATTATTTCTTACATTACAATATTTTAGGTAAAATAACGAAATTACAATTGTCTTTTTTTTTTGATTGCTCGTTATGAATTTCGACTCTTAACAACCGCAAAAGTATTACTGTATTTTATAAAGAAAATATTTAAAAATGTTGAAAATTAATTTTAATAATAAAATTCTATTGTTTCTTACGTTAATTTTATGTTGTTTGATATCCCTTTCAATATCAATAGAACCAAATCATGCAGGTATTTTTATTGTAAATATTACCTCCCATCGTGGCGATGTAACAATTGAACCAACTTGTTCATCTGCAAAGCCATGTTATGATGGAGTTTTGCTACCTGCTTGGAGACCGCTCGTAAGTTGAAAACTGAATTTTTGCTTTAGTTAATTTATTTTGAAAAAAACGGGGACTGCAACTGTTATCTAGCTTTTTTTTAAACTGGACCACGTTGAACACCCCATAAATGAGTAAATAAAACTAAACTAGTAAAACTGCAATTTGTATTTCATTTCTGTGATACTTATAAAGCTTTTTTTCAAATCACAGAAATTTTTTGCTCGCTATAAACTGATTTTGTGGTTGATAGGGTTTATAAATGAAGTAAAAAAAATTTGGGTAACGTTTGTAATTTAAAACAGCTTCTTTATTACCTAGAAAAACTCATTCGTTAAACTGGAATCATAAAGGTTCGCCTGCAAAAAAACCTGTAAACACTTTTTTAATTAAATAATTAATTCCGCTGGGATAAATGTAAACTTTTTTGAGTAATTGTAATATGCTATCGTAAAAATGATGTAGACACCTGAAAATAATTCTAAAACTGGTATACTTTAAAAGCTGCCGTTTTTAAATGTAACAGCTAAACTTGAAAAACTTTTAACATAATTTTAACCAAACTTTTATACAGAATTGTCTTGAGCAAAGTAAATAGTTTTGGGTACTTTTTATTTAAAAACTGAAATAGATAAGCTTTTGGCTCTTTCAGGAAATTCCAGAATGTACTCGATGGTTCCGAGCTTTTGTTTACCTCATGGCTTTGGGTTATCTCTTTTTTGGAGTTTCAATTGTTGCGGATCGGTTTGTTTTTTATCTTTTAAAACTGAAAGCGTTAACTCCATCAATTACTTTTTTAATGCTTAACTGTATCCGAACAAATCATTTTTAGATTTATGGCTGCAATTGAAGTTATCACATCACAAGAAAAAGTTGTAAAACTAAAAAAACCAAATGGACAAGAATATACTGTGTTAGTAAGAGTGTGGAATGAAACTGTTTCTAACTTGACGCTTATGGCACTTGGCTCATCTGCACCTGAAATTCTTCTCAGTGTTATTGAAATTTTTGGAAATAACTTTGAAGCTGGTGAACTTGGTCCTGGAACAATTGTTGGCTCGGCGGCGTTTAATCTTTTTGTGATTGTTGCGATTTGTATTTACGTAAGTTAATTTTTGATATATTTTTTTAAAACTGAGTGAGCCATTAGTATTCTTTATAGGTAATTCCATCACCAGAAATTCGAAGAATATATCGATACGACGTGTTTTGGGTTACAGTTATTTGGTCAAGTTTTGCATATGTATGGTTGTATCTTATTTTGGCTGTATTTTCGCCAAATGTTGTTGAGGTATGTAAACTGCATAATTAAAATCCTTTATTTGTCAAAATTAAAAAATATCTAATACTTAAAATAAAAAGTCGAGATTTGAACTGCCCGAAAACCGATTACAGATTATAGAAAATAACATAAAAAATGTTTTTTCAAAAAAACTGGGAAAGAAATAGGTTGTTGCTGCGGTTTAAATAGTTTTGATATAATTATTTTCTTTAAAACTGCCATAAAATTGATCCAGGGTGTGTCCTGAAAAACTATAAAAGCTAGTATTTAATGTTATAAAAAATTCATTTAACTAATCTAATTTAAAAAAATAAAACTGTAACGTGATACAAAATATGGGGTGAAAGATCAAAAAATATTTTAAATGTGGGTGTCTTTTATGGAATATGAATTAAAAATTAGTAGCTCTAAGAAGATGATTTTTCAAGAACTAAACTGGCATTTCCTTTTTGAACAGATTATAAAATTTCATGAAATAGTTTTTCAAAACTGTCACCAGTTGTTTTTAATAACGTTAAATCCAACTTTTAGGTTTGGGAAGGAGTTCTGACATTCTTATTTTTCCCATTGACTGTTATGTCAGCATATTTTGCAAATTTATATACGCATAATTTTGGCCAACGAATTCTTGCAACTCCTATGGCATCATTTGTTCGAAGAACTCCACGACGTACCCCCGACAAAGATAAGGATAAGAATGATGTAACACTTGAAAAAGGTGAAAATCTAAAGTAAGTTTTTTAAAAAAGATTTAAACTGATACAATTTGAACAGCAGATATAACAATTTGTTTTTTGGTTTTTTGTAAAAATTTGGCAATGATTCATATGGATAAAAATTTTAGCACTGCATTAATGGGAAATCGATCGCAAAAAGAAGAAGTTGCATTTGATACCCATAAAAAGAGATATTTGGATATTTTCCGGCAGTTGAGAACTGAAAATCCTGATATGACAATTGACGAGCTTGAAGTTTTGGCAACTGATCAAATTGTTAAAGAAGCACCAAAGTCTCGAGCTTTTTATCGAATACAGGTATGTTTATTTTAAACTGGCGATCAATTTTCAAATTTGAGCAAAAAGTTCGAATTATTAAAGTTTTTCTACAAGTTACATAAAATTTGAAATTAATAGCATAACTGAGCTTTTGTGATTCACGTTAGTGATTTTTAAAATTTTATTAAAAATAAAGCTGTTGGCTGTTATTAAGTGTATCAAAAAATTACTAAACATTTTTTTAACGGAAACTTGTGATTTAATAATTTGTTTATTTACCTTAGCTGCTTATCAATCATTTTGATTCTGTTAATGATCACAAAAGTAATAGCAACTGTTTTACCAGAAAAAAAATATCTTAGAAACTAAATTATAACTGCATAATGCTAAACGATACTATATTTGTAAGCTTTCAAGTAATTTTAATTGAGTTTATACCAATCAAAAATAACAATGCTTCAAGTTTTAACTTTTAAGATGGTAACAATAATACTGGATTTTGAGAAAAAATTGAGAAAATTGATAAAACTGGTAATGATAGAAACTGTATTATTAAAAATCTATTTTTTAGGCAACACATAAAATGATGGGAGCTGGTGATCTTACCCTAAAAGCTGAAAAACAATTGCTCCGAAAAAAGAGTAATCAATCACAGAATAGTTTTATGCCCGATAAACCAAAGCTTATTACTGTACAGTAAGTATTTTATTTGTAAAGTTTAAACTGATTTCCATTCCATCTCTTTCTTTCAGGTTCGATCCCGTAAATTACATGTGTTTAGAAAATATTGGAACAATTAAACTGACCGTTAAATGTGACCGAGGCTCTATCGAAGTTCCAACACGTGTTTCTGTTCATTACAAAACTGTCGCAGATACCGCGCAAGAAGATGATGATTTTATCCCGGTTGAAGGAGATTTAATTTTTAAGCCTTCAGAAACAACGTAAGTTAATAACGTTTTAAACTGATGAGCAATAACTTTGTCTGCGGAGAACTGTATAACAACATAAAACCGTCAGAATTTTTTTAACACTGATATTAAAAAACTGGCCTGACCATTGAGTTCACCATCAAAGATTTATTTTATTTAAAAAAATTATTTCAGAAATTTACGGCTTTCTTTTTAGAAAAAGAAAAGGTGAAATGATAAACAATGTATTTTTTGTGAGTAGCTCAAAATTTTTCGCTTTTAACTGATAAGTGGAGACATCAAGTGATTTACGTAATCTTTTTAATTTAGCAAATAAAAAACTGTTTTCTTTAAACTACAACACATTTTTTGGGTTAAGCTCTCTAAAATAATCAATTGACGTTGATTGCCTTACTAGCAATCTTTTTAATTTTCAAAACTGACAAAAGGTTTACTTGAATATTTTAAGAAAGCACATTGAAATTGGTATTATTGATAACGATGTCTATGAAGAAGATGAACAATTTCATGTTCGATTATCTAATATCAAAGCCGTTTGTGATACAAATGAACAACAAACAATTAAAGCTGAACTTGGGGCTAATTCTCTAGCAACTGTGCTAATTATTGATGACGATCATGGTGGTGCATTCACTTTCAACACTGAATACTTTAAAGTCCCTGAAAATCAAGGTGTCTTTATTTTGGAAGTAAGTTGTTTTTTAACTGACATATTCTGAAGATAATTGTTTGACTTTTAAATTTTTATAGGTAACAAGACATCGTGGAGCTCGGGGGAAGGTTACAATTCCATATCGGACGATTGATGGTGCTGCTAAAAATGGTGAAGATTATGTTGGACATGATGGAAATCTTACTTTTGAAGATGGACAAACTAAGTAAGTGTAAATTTATGTAAACTGAAACAAATACAATAAAAAAACGCAAAAATTTAGCAAAAAAATTTGTGTACGGCTCATTGAAAGTTGGAAAATTATGATTTTGAAATCGCACTTTTGTTATTTTCGAAAAATAATACAGTCAAATTGATTACAAGAACTAACAGTGAGAACGATAAAAACTGTAATTGAGGTTTAATGGAAGCATAGTGAAAGTTCCGGTTTTAACTGTATTTTTTTATACAGTTTTGCTTACAAGATAAATCAAACTTTGCAACAAAAAAACTGTAACCCTTTCATATGCTATACGCGAAAATAGAACTGCATCTATATATGCCAAAAGAAATGTTAGGGTTAATATTTATTAAATTGCTCTGCAACAGCAAACTAAAGCAATTAGTTGCGTATAGTTTACATGCTGATAAAAAACTGGGCTTGTTGTTCTTTAAATTTTAATATTTAATTTTTAACATCAGAAAAAGTAACTAAAAAACAATTTAACTGCATGCTATTAGGAGTTCCAAGAAATCTTAAGTTTTTAACCTCGGATTAAAAAATTTAAACTCAAATAATATAACTGTTGGATCATCCGATCGAGGGGCAAATAAAAATATGTAAAAAAATTTTTAAGATAAAGCATAAAATGATTGGACCTATCGTCTCTTATGACAATTACAGTTTTATACCTTTTAAGTTGTTTTCAAAACAGTAAAGTTCACCCCTAACATATTTAAAAGGAGGACTAAAAAACTGCGATAAACTGCATGTTATCAACGGTCTGTTAAAATGCAAAGAAAATGAATGCCGTAGGACGCGGGATTAATTAAGTAAGCAAAAACTGTAGTAACATTTTGCACATTAGCTAATAAAGCATATTGAGAGACGATATTTAAATTAAAATAATCTTAGAAATAATATTTTTTGCACATTGTTTAAGTATTAAAAAATGAAATGATCTAATTTGTTTTTTATAAACTGCATTCAAAAGGTCAAACTGGGGCATAATTTTAGCATCGAACATGTAATAAAGTAGAAGAGATGGTTCACAGTAATAACTGAATATAACCATAACGAATTAGTGAATTTAAGTGTTAAATTTCGTACATATAAAAAAACAGAATTCAGTAGTATATGTTTTATAATAAACTGAGCCTTTATAAAGCATGTTATAAGTAGAAGAGATGGTTCACGGTTATGATGGAATATGACTACGACAGTTTTGTGAATATCAAACTGTTTTTTTTTCGTTGGGTATCGCATTAAAAATAAAATTGGGTTGTATATTGAATAAACTGACCCATGAATATCAATTTCAGAGCTTTAATCGAGATCGAAATTATCAATGATGATGAATATGAAAAATCAGAAGATTTTTACGTTGAATTATCTGAGCCTGTTTGGATAACGGATTATGGCCTCGGGGAAGGTGGTGCAGATGGTAGACCAATTCTTGGGGCACATACTCGATGCAGAATTGATATCATTGAAGATACTGAATTTAAGGTTTGTTGAGGTTATTAAAACTGATTGGTGCTAATACGATCTGATTTAAGGGATTTGTTGATCGGCTAGTTGCAAATGCAAATGTTTCATTAATGGTTGGAACACACAGTTGGAGGCAACAATTCCGAGATGCTTTTACCGTTGAAGATTTGGATGATGATGGCCAGTTAAGTGGAAAAGAAAAATTTTTACATTATGTTTCATTTCCATGGAAGCTGATATTTGCTTTGATTCCACCAACTGACTATTTTAGCGGTTAGCTTTTAATTAACTGAATTTGAGGTGACTACAAATAATTTTTTAGGATGGCTATCATTTTGTGTATCGATATTTGCCATTGGTGTTGTAACAGCAGTTATCGGTGATGTTGCCTCACATCTTGGGTGCACAATTGGCTTGAAAGATTCTATTACTGCCATTACACTTGTTGCTCTTGGAACAAGTTTACCAGGTATGCGTTTTTTAGTAAACTGCATTTGCAAGTTTCTATGGCTTAAAAACAAGGAATAACTGTAAATGGTCTTTTTGTTTTAATGAGTTAATTCTTAAAAAATTCTAAAATAACAATTTTAACTGCTCAAAACATATAACAATGGATTATATGAACTGCAGTATGCTTTAAACCAAGTTTAAAAATTTAGGATTGAGGAAAGAAACTGTCAATGAATTTCTTCTTACAAAACTGGCTTATTTTAAAGTATTTATAACTGTCACAAAATACTACATAAGTAATTTTTTAATATTTCAAGGTTTAAAAAAGCTGACCAAACATATTTAATAAAATATATAACTTTACACGATTATTTTCTTTGACACAAAAAAGCTATTTATCCGACTACACTGAAACAAAAATTCGCCAAAAATTGGCCAAAATTGGCCAAATAAAATGTGGCAAAACGCATTTGCCGCTATTTGGTTAAAGTTTTTTTACAGTGTAAATCAATATTTTGATGGTTGCAGAAACAGGGATAGTTAGACTCATGATAAATTATAATAACAACTGTTTTCTGCTATGGTAGCAGTAACCTAGCGTATTTGTTTTCAAAAATATATCACACTGGATGAAATACAAGGTCAAAAAAAATCGCTATGTTGCCATCAATTTTTAACAAGTAGAAGAAAATCTTTTATTAAAGTGCATCGTATTATCTCCACTGTTAAAGCATAAAAGCTAAATTTACAGCCTTAGATATGTAGTATTTAAAACTGTCAATTTCAGTGACTCCTAAATTTTTTAAGTAAAAGCTAAAAAAAAGTGTTCATCTTTTTCTCCTTTTTCAGATACGTTCGCCTCCAAAACTGCTGCCCTACAAGATAAAACAGCTGATGCATCAATTGGAAATGTCACAGGTTCAAATGCAGTAAATGTATTTTTGGGAATTGGAATTGGTTGGGCTATTGCTGCTATATATCATTCATGGAATGGTACCGTATTTCGTGTGGAAGCTGGTACCCTTGCCTCATCTGTTACTCTATTTCTCCTAGGATCAGTGCTATGTTTTGGTGTACTGGTTTGGAGAAGATACAATACAAATGTTATGGCAGAACTCGGCGGTCCTACAAGGCAAAAACATATATCTGTAGCAATATTTTTAATTACATGGTTTTTGTATGTAATTTACAGTATCTGTGTTGCATATTGCATTTTACCCGGTTTCTAAAAGAAAAATTACTTAATTAAATATATATTAGAAATTGAATTTATAAAAGGGTTATCTCAAATATGTATTATTAATTGTTTGTGTTTTTTTGGCTGAAAAAGAATAAAATGTTTAAAATTAAATTTTATAAAACTGCCAGTCATGGACATGCTGTTATAATGTTTTGTCAACATCTCTGTTTCAAAAAAAACGCTTATATTGTAAACTGTTTTGTTTGATTTAAAGTTTTAAAACTGCCGAGGTGTTTTGAAATTAGATTACGCTTTGAAACTGGTTTTTTTTTCAACAAGATAGAATAGTAATCTATATTTTTGTACTTGCTCAAAACTGAATTATGGTGGTATAGTATTTGCGTTGCATTTTACCGATTTCAATAAAATTATTAATTAATTAAATATATTAGAAATTGATAGTGAAAAGTGTTTCTCAAATATGTATTAATTGTTTGTTTTTTTGGAAAAAATGAAGTGTTTTAAACTGATTTTTAAAAGTGTAGCAGTCGTAACTGAATCGTTAAATTACCTGTCAACAAAGTTATTTCAAAGAACATATAGAAGTTTGCATGCTTGTTCTAAAACTGACGAAGTTCTCCTGGTAGACTATCATGTTATGCTGCGATAGTCAGAGATAAGCATAAAATTGACTGGATGGATGAGCATTTAAATGCATTAGCTGAAACTTGTTTATTGTATAGTTGAACAAAGCTTTACTTTTAACTGCATCCAAATAAACAGAAAGAACAAAACAACGTTATGCTACTAAATAAGAATAATAATAAAAAACTGTCCACCATTTAATTGTAAGTTGAATAAGCTTGAAGTATTATTGAGGCTAACAATAAATTTCTTACATTTTATTTTTAACATTAATAAACGAATAAATTTTTTTTGTTTTAATGGACACAAGCGTTGACACTAATTTTGAAAAAATCATGTTCACTGTTTATTTGGATTTTAGTAGCATTTTGCTATTAAACAGTAAATAGCAGGCGATGAACGTCTTTGCCTTGGAATTACGTTTTGGATGATTTTAAATGGTTTATGATGGAGTTTTGTTGCCAAGGTGGTGGAGGTAAGTTAAAAACTGACTTTTTCATTCAAACTTTTTAAGTAAAAATTAAAAAAATTGTGGGGTGAGTTTTATGCTGGCAGTATTTATTTTTGTTAAACTGAATTAATGAGTTTTCCAAAAACTAGCCCATTAGAAAAAATAACTGAATAATTCTAAATGAGCAAATTTCAATGTACCGAGAACTGAAAATCAATGAATATAAATTTTAAAAGATTTTAGTATTCATTTTACTGGCTATAGAATAAAATTGTTAAAAGAGCTAATTACTGAAATTGATGGATTAAAGCTTTTAAAATGCGGATTTTTTTTTTCATGTATGCAATGAAATTCTTTTTTTACTTGAAACATATATAATGTTTTATGGTGACATTTTAAAATTAAAATGTTTAACCGCACGAGAAGACTTAATGTGTCTTTTATAAAACGAGATTAAAAAAATATTTTTTAACATCAAAAATATGAAAATTTAAATTTTGAGGTGAAGACCATCTTGAACTTTTTTTAATTCATGATAAAACTGGCAGGAGATTGGAAGTCGATTTAAATAGGGAAAAATTTTAAAACAATTTATATGAAGTAGGTTGTGCTTTGTAATTTTTTACAGGGTAAATGGTGTTACAACAAAGAATTACATTTTTTTAATAAACAAGACTGTTATGCGATCATATTTTATCTTTTTTTTAAAACTGGATCTGTGTGTGCAATGATAATTACAGACATACTAATTTAAGTTAAGAGAATTTGTGTTTTAAACAGAGGAGCAATGGCGTCTTCTTAACGGAAAGCTGCATTATAAGAATAGTCATGTAAAAATTTTTTTTTATAAAACTGCATTTTGTGTGTGTTGAAACTGGCAGTTACTTGAAGGCGAGTTTTTTGAAGCTTTTTAAACCATTACAACCTTTGCTCGAGTTAATGAACTGAATAAAAAAATAACTGATAACTGCTAAAAATGCTACCAGTATTATTCAGAACAAAATTAAGAGAAATTTTTAATATTGCTGTAAAACAAACTGGCTCGGCTATCAAAATGGAAAGAATTTGGGTAATATATTGTGAATCAATTTTATTCAATTATTGCTTAACAATTATAACTTATATTAAAAAGAGTAACAAAATCAAAATTCTAAAAATTTTGAAATTTTATTATTTGGCCATTTTTGAGCCAAATATTTTCTTCCTTCATTAAATATCAATAAATAAATTCCAACAATCAAAGCAAAAATCCATATATGAGCTGGTGGTGGTTGAATTTCAAGAATTGATTGTAAGGGTGGAAGATAAATTAATAGCCATAATAGGAGCAGTTGTAACACGACGACACCCACTGTCACAAGTAATGACATTTTTCTAAACAAACTTGTTCTTCGAGTTTTGCATAACAATAAGTGAAATATCTGAAAAAAGAAAAGTACGTTAAGGATAAAATAGAAACCAAAAACGGAAATTCACAGTTTTTTAACTATTGCTAAAACAATGTTGTAAAGTTTAAATGATATGAGAAATTACGACACATTTGAATGTCTTCAATTTGCCAGTTTAAAATGTTGTAAACCTTAGCATATGAAATTAAGTCAGTTTTATTAACTTTGTAAACACAAGTATGTACTTGTGGCTAATTTTTACCATCAGTTATCCTTAAAACTTACAAACTTAAACACAGTTTTACCAAGATTATAGTAACTTTTATACCTGGGTAAACATTGAAAAGCTCAGTTATTTTTTCATTTCTTAAGAACATGTTATTAATCAGTTACCTAATAATTTATCTTAAAAATAAATATTCATGGCTAGGCTTTTTGCACCTTTTGTGTTAACTATATACAAGAAAGAGTTACAGTTAGTTATTTTCAAAAATTTTCTTGTTTTTTAGATGATAGCATCAAAACAGCGTTTAAATAATTTTCGTTTAAAAAGAAACAAACTTATTCTTTCAGGTTTGGGAATTAAACAATTAAAACACAGTTTATATTAAATTAAATGAATGATATTTATATAGAAACGAGGTATGCTTTTTAAGTTTATCAATAATGTTAAGCTAAAATATTATAGTTGATAGCAGGCATCACGGATTTTAACCTCTGTAGCGTTCTTTTCAAAACTATAAGAAAAGCGCATCGAGTTTTTGAATAATTGTGTTGTTTAGTAGCTTACAAAGCCTATAAAACGTAAACCTAATGTCTGGCAATTATCAGTTTATTTTTCTGTACTCAACTGTATTATTTTGCATCAATTTTTTTTACAATAAGAGCTATGATTGTAAGAGGAACACTACAAGCTCATTTCAGTCTTTAACGATAATGGAGAAAAAAATTCAAACGAGACAATAAACATATCAAACATTGTTTAACTATTTTTTTCTCGATTCAAAATGTGTCTTTTAAAAAACATACCTGTACCAAAATTAGCGTCCCTTGCCAAGCTGCTGATGCTTGTTGCCGAATATCCACTTGTTCATTTGCATTAAAAATCTTCCCAGATGAAGCTATTGTAAGGTTACTGGATGAATAATCCCAATAATCTTCTGATGTAAGCACAATATCCCCTGGTAGAATTCCATAATACCAAAATACACTTAAATATGCCCCAAAACATCCAGCTGTAATTGCAATTCCAGCAAAACCATATGCATACAACAACAAGCTACCAGGAACTAAACGCTTTTTTCGACTTCTTGGTGGATGTTTCATTACATCACTATCAGGATTTTCCCATATCAACAAAATTGAAGATATTAAATCAGTAATGAGATCAATACTTAAAATTTGTAGCGGTTGAAGTGCTAGCGGCATTTCAAAAGCAAATGTAAGAAAGATAGGACAAATTTCAGGCAATAAATGGGTGAATGTATATGCAATGGAGAGAGCAAGATTATCAAACATTAAACGGCCTTGTTCAATTCCTTTTAAAATTGTTGCAAAATTGTTGTCTGTTAATATAATTCCTGCAACGTCTTGTGCTAAATCGGTTGAAGCATCTGCAAGGGCAATACCAATATCTGCTGCAGCAATAGCAGAAACAGTATTTATCCCAGCAAATGCGACAGTTTCTTTTCGCTTTTGTGCTTCTTGTACAATTTGTAGCTTTTGTGTTGGATTAACATGTGCAAATAGAATCACCTGGTATTGAAATACTTTATCCCAATCTGATTCACTGTAGAGTAATAAGTTATCACCAGTTTTAATTGTCCATAATGTTGGTTGGTTTTCAGTTTTTTCCTGCAATAACGTGTGTCAGTATAAATTTCATGCCAAAGAATTTCACAGCATCTATACTCAAACAATCTTCTATCTTTAAGCCCAAACTCACAAGGATCCGTTTTCAGATGTCCATCACAATCCATAGCTTATAGTTAGGGGTAAAAAGGCTCCAAGTACTAGCTGCCTTTTGGGGCTGTCCATAAATTACGTAACCTGGGGGGGGGGGGGGGGGGGGGGGGTAAATGACCGTGCCGCCTTTCATGTGCGGCAAAAAGTACCTTTGGTGTATAGAGTTTTATCGAAAAAACAATAAAGTAACTTATGGATAGCCCCTTTTGCCATTTCAGGGATTTAATAGCATTTTGCTATTACACAGTGAGTAGCAGGCGATTAACATCTTATTAAATTAATTAAGTTTTGTGATGATTTTGAATGGTTAAATATAACAATACATAATTTTTCATAGATAATTAATCACATTCCAAGCGTTTAGAACCATCTAAAATCACCACAGACGCAATTTATTTAATGTGATGTTCATCGCCTGCTACTTACTGTGTAATAGCAAAATGCTGTTAAATCCCTGAAATGACGAAAAGGCAGCTAGTATTTTATACCTAACTATAAGCTATCAGTTCACCACTATGATGAAAAAATTGAGGGTGGGCAGCTGAAAACATTCCCTTGTCAGTTGAAAAAATCAAACCTTTGAAATTAATCCAATCTCCTTTGCCATTCCCAGCACAGAACTTGTAGGATCTCCTGTTACCAAAATAATTTTAATCCCAGCACTTTTAAATCCTTGCATCGTTTGTTTTACATCTTGTTTTAATGGATCAATCATTGACGTCATCCCAAGAAATACCAAACCTTCAATTGGATAATTATTTGAGCTAACAGAAAAATCTTCATTAGCCTTTGAAATAAAATGTTTCATTGCAAATGTAATAACACGAGCTCCAGAATTGCCGTAATTTTCTAATTTTTGCTGAAAAGGATTAAATTAAAAGAGAATTGGTCGGAAGCAGTTACATCTAAAAATGTTCACGGCACATTCGTATACTTACCCTACATTCTTTTTCAAAATGTTCATCGATATCTCTCTGTTTTCCATTGAATAAATAATATTTGCATTTCTTTAAAATTGCAATGGGATCACCTTTTATCATCAACATATTTACAACATCATCAGCTTCCATTTCTGGTAGCAGTTCAATATCAACGTCTTCAGGAGGTCTCTGACATCTTGATATTGTCAAATGCCATCGTCGAATTGGATTAAATGGAATTTCCATTAATTTTGGAAATGAATTCCTAACTTTATCAATATCAATCAGTTTATCAACATATTTGAGAAGTGCAGCATCTACAGCTCCACCAATGATGTCAGATTCAGTGTGATCATGTTTTTCATCAGTTATATCTCCATTTTCAAGTTTACCAATATCAGTGGGATCAAGTCTATTTGAATGCCCTTCTGTGTCCCTGAAATAATTTTTGATAAACAGTAAGAGGTGGATGAAGACAGTTTGAACATAAACTTACACAATTGTAAAAGTTTTAGTTAAACTTTTAATTCCGCTGTGTTCCTGCTTCCATTTTTTCAGTGCTTGTCGAGTTGAAACTTTTGAAGTTAAACCATTTATATGATCAAATTGGGCATTATTACAAACGGTCATAACTGTTAATAACGGAGAATTTACAGCTTTTGATTGCTTCGTTTCTGTATTAAATCCATCAATAGATATTGTACTGACTTTCTTTTGCAGTTCTTTTTCAGGTGATTCAACTAAAAATTAAAATGTTTGAATAGATAGTTTTTTAAAAAAACGTTTCTGAAAAAAATATTAAAGCGCAGTTTTTTGACAAATAATTCAAACAGTAGCCGTAAACATATAGTGACACCTTAAAATTTGCTTTTTTTTTTATTTTAAAACTCTTGGTGTACTGAAAAATCATTTTTCTGCCTTTTGGCTAATTTTGATGGAAACCTCAAAAAGCCCAAAATTGTATTAAATTCCAGGATAAACGATTCCTAATATTTTGCTTTCTATCTTCTATATATCGAAATTTCGATTTTAGGTCCTTTGGAATTTTCGCTATAAAACGACCGATTATCATTTACCAAAACAGGCAACAAACAAACAGATTTTACTACCTCAGATGATTTTAAATAGAACCCAAGAATGGCAAAACTTTAACAAATTTTTGAGAGTTCATATATGTAATTTTAATTTTAAAAAGCAATACATGGTTACCCCGGGATCAGTTATTATTTTTTAAAAACTTTACCTTCTACATTCCTTCGATCACTCCATATCCCATTTACTTCTAGTCTGTTCTCTGTCAAAACACCAGTTTTATCGATACACATTACAGTCATTGCACCCAATTTATCAATAATATCAGATTTTTTAATAAAAACATTATTTTTTGCCATTTTTCGAGCAATTATTGAATGCTGTGACATTACTAGAGCGGGAAGACCTTGTGGAATACATGCCACAACAACAATAACAAAACCAGTTGAAAAATGATACAAGATATGTTCCAGCTTTGCAACAATACATCCAACAACAACTATTATAAATGCCAAAATTACTGCAAATAGTGATAAAAATCGAATAAAATAATTTATATCTTTTTGAAGGCGACTTTCTCTTAATTGAACGTGTTTTTTGATTCCAGTAAGATGTCCTAAAGCCTAAAAAAGCAACTTTAATTTGGCTCAACAAAGATCTTACAACTCAATTATATGAAAATAAAAGCCCTAATATGGATTCAGTTTTATGTCAAAGAAAAAAGCTAAAAAAAAGTAAAGCTTGGTTAAAACATCAGATGTTCATATACTGCAGTTATCCAAAAAAAGCAGAACACGGGTTTTTTAAAGAAAAGTGTTTTTGAACTAATATATATTAATAATGATTAAATGAACAACAGTTTTTGTTATTAATTTTTGTAAAAGAACCTTCCCATTGTTATAGAGTGTCGTAACACAATAAAACTTAGAGATTGTTCACATATACCGACATATGAAAATTAGGAGGAATGGGGTAAATCTATAGGGCGGCATAAAATCAAAAGAAAAAAATATCACGCAGAGATGTAATAAAGTCTGGATCAGTTATTTCATATCTCAAGACAATTCCTTAATACGCTATACATTTAGTTATTTAAAATTCTAGATACCTCAAAAATCGCTATAGTACCCTTTGACCATTAGAGCCATGCTACCTCCACGCGAAATTTAAAATTTTTTGAGGCCTCCAGTCAAAATGCCAGAGGAAAAACCAAATAAAAAACTTCTGGAACGCTTTTTTTTTCAGTTTAACTTGATAATTAGCACGATATAACTCGACAAAAAATTACGGTATAAAATTAGTCAGTAATATGGTGCAGCTCATTATAAAATCATCATACAATTAAAATAATGAGTAAGCTGTTTGTTGCAGACAGTTTTTTTTACAGTTTAAGCGCCTCAAAAAATAGGTGGTTTTGTCTCTAAAAAATTTCAATTTGAACAAAATTGATAGATGACATTTTGGTATTCAGTTAGCCTTTGAATTTGTAAAAAAGTAAAATCAGAACATTCTTTGTCTTACAACAGTGAACAAGATAAATTTATTTTGGTGTTGCATCTTTTTCAGTTATAAATAACTTTCTAGCTGTAGAAGCCTCACTTCATAAAAAAATAAAAGAATATTAATTGCGATTAAAGCTAGAATAAGTTTGATAATTTTCTCAACAAACACTTTCCAACTCAGTTATTAAAGAAAGCCATAAAATATTATTACTATAATTAAGTAAAATATTTTCAAGAATCTCTTACTGTATATGGCCCAATTCGAATAACAATCCCAATTCCATCTCCTTCCACACAATATGAACCTTTAAAAGCAATATTTCTTGCATGAAAAACATCAATATTTTGTGGAACTGGTTCACTGATATATTCAACAGCTTGTTTAAAACCTGAAAAAAGTGATATGTTACACGGTAGATTCAAAGCATTGCTTTAATGCCACTACAAAATCAACAGTTTTAAACTTTTTTAAACGAGCTTTTTTAAAAAAAAAGTGTTGCTTACCAGTTATAACAGCACTATCAATTTTTAATCCATTTACTTTCAATATCCTCATATCAGCTGGAATCACTTTTCCAGAACTGCAAGTAAGCGATTGTTTCAAAAACCAGTTTAACCTTTACAAAAATTCTCTTACCTTATAACAACAATATCCCCAACAACAATATTTTCACAATCAATATATCTTTCAATACAATCTCGAATAACATATGATTTTTCTGGAATTAAATGTTTAAAATTGCTTACAACATTTAAAGCTTTTTTCTCCTCCCAAAATGACAGGGTTGACATAAATATTACTACAAGCACCAAAATAATTCCACAATATAAATTTAAATTTCCTAATCTTCCATAATATTTATTTGTTCCATATGTAATGAAACATAGTATTGCAGCAAGCAATAATAAAATCCAAAATTTATGTAAAAACTGTTTAAAAAATAGTGTGATTGAAGAATGGTGTTGCGCGGAAGGAATTGAATTTGGGCCACCATCTTTGAGTCGTTTTCTAAAAGGAATATTTAAAGGCTCAAATTGTTTGCGCAAATGCATTTTGTAACAATTTGAGCCGTTGTGATGTTAATAAAGCATTGGTAAAAACTCCAATACTTATTTACAGTTATAATTTATTATTTACGGACAACAGTTATAAGGTCATTCGATAAGTCCGTTCTGCCTTTTTTTTCGATGAAATTTGATAATTTCTTCTTTAAAAAGTGCTTATGGGGGTTATTATGTCTCAAAAGCATTTTTAGATATCTTTGATTTTAGCGAGTTTTTGGGAAATATTTTTTCTTAGTCTGATTTAATTAAACCAGAATTAAATCAGACAAAGATCCGTCAAAATCAAATATACCTAAAAATGCTTTCGAGACATGATAACTAACCCCTCTAAGCACCTTTTAAAGAAAAAATTATAGGATTTCATCAACATAGGAAAAGAAAAAACTAGCAGAACGGAATTATCGAATAACCAAATAGAAACCAAATTTTAATCACAATATACAATATCTATAAGAGCAATAATAAATACAAGATGGTCTACCCCGACTTTGTTTTAGCTCGCAAATTTGTAATGCTTAAGATAGGAAAAAAATAAACTATACTACTGGCGTGGGCGCCTTATGGAAAATTGTTTTCGTTAAAAAAATAAAGATTGTGAGACAAAAATAATTTATAAGTTTTTATTTTACGTTATGGCTTAAGACGTATTTCACTGTATTCGTCTAATATTCAGATGTATTATTTATTCCTGTCCTTACAACATGGAGTCACGCTAAACAGTTTATCTCAAAATTTTTATTAAACTGCGATGATTTTTTAAACCAAGGAAGAGAGAGTGTTAGAATAATAACTGGATAGATTTTAACTGAGCAAATCAGAAGAGAAGATAAAAAGAAGATATTGTGTTTCATCGCAAAAATTTCATCAAAATCCCATATACCTCAATATCTAACCTTACGTGCAATTCCTGTGGATATTAACCCCAGCTAAATGTCAAATTTTCCCGCCTGTTGTATCAGTAATTTCAAAAATATAGCCTTTCAAATATGTGACGAGATATGATAGTTAACTTACTCTGCTTCTGTATTCGTTAAGCCATCACTTTTTTCAGGATTTACAGGATCAATAAATGAATCACTATAAACTTCTGATAATTGTTCAACAGTTAAATATTGCTCCGCATAAGATGTCCCCAATAATGCTGGAGTATCATTTTCATCAAATTTATGACAATTAAATAATTTTTTTAATAGTGATGAATTAGCTTTTGGTGATGGTTCTGTCATCTTTAAAACAAAAAGAAAGTTATCAGTTTAAGAAATAAAAACAGAATCAATCTGCAAAAAAAGCAATTTGTCAGTTTTTTGAGCAATAAATGATCAAAAAAAAGTTTAACGTAAAATATAAAAAAAAATGTATCACTCTAAGGGTTACAGCAAAAAATAAAGGGAAAGTTGGAGATAAACTGAAAGGGATTTACATATAAATTACATGCAGTGATGTAAATGTTGGATGACGAAATAATCACTGCAATCAATGGATTTAGTTTAAAAAATCTATGATACTAAAGGGGATTAATTTTTAAAAATTGTTAAAGCAAAAAGTGATAAACATAAAAGAATAAAAAAATTTATGGGAAAAATAGATTAGAAAGCAATTTACATGCAATTATGCTTATAAACATTAAACAATGCAAAGCAACTGGAGCAGACAATATTTATTGCCTAAATGCTCCCCCGTTTAGGGAGCATTTAGGCAATAATAGTACCTTACAAAACTGATTTTGAAAATTATATAAGAAAACTGTATTATAAATCTATTTAGTTACATAAAAAATATATGTTTAAAACTGATTTAAAATGTCTTGAAAAAGTAAAACAGAAATTATATCATGAGTTATTAAAAAATTTTAATTGCACATTAAACTATTATTAACTGATTTTTAGATACATTTGCATCTAAACCTGCTGCATTACAAAAACGTCACATATTTAATTATCAGAATGGAATTAAAAACTGGTTAATCGTGTTTATCTGGCCTGACACTTATGAAAAAAGGTAACTGTTTTTATTAATAACTTTTTGGTAATATGATATGAACAAAACTGTTTCCGATTACGGTCATATTTAAACTGTGGCTTATTTTGACATTGGTAAAACATGTTTAAAAAAATTGTAAAATTGTCAGTTTATTTGTGATTTTTTTTTATAACTGAAGATTGTGTTGAACTAATTTGAATAGTTTAACTAGCAAGAGTTGAGAAAATTTCTAACTGACTTCAGGTCTGTAATAGAGCAAACATTTATGTATTTGATATCGCTAAAACTAATGTTATATGATCACTAGAATCTAAATTTAAAAAAAATGGGGAAAAAAAGCTTTATTTAAAACTTCATTAAGCATACGAGTATGGAATCAGTTAAACTCATATAATATTAAATTATTTTGCTAAACTGGAAATGTAGCTAAATGAGCTATTATGAACAAAAGTTTGTTGCTAACTTATTTGTGTAAAATAAACTGTTTATTGTATATTCATTTTTAAAATGGATTTATAATAGTTCGAACAAATTAATGCATTTTGTTCTTTTAAAACATGAAAAACTGAAACGTATTTTTTTTTGAAGAAGAAACTGCTACCACGACTAAGAATACCATAAACTGTTTTTTCTTGTTTGAAATTATCTAAGAACTATCATAAAATGACTGCTATGGAGTACAGAGGGTTTACTACTAATATTTTGTTCTTTACGATTAACTGGCACCCGAAAAAAAGTTTGTAACATGAAATAATTTATTTTAGAATTTTTCTGTAATTGTTTCTTGCACAATAACATATTTAAAACTGTACCGATATCAATAACTACTATTATTAAAAAATCAAGAATTTAAACGTATATTTTTTTTGGAGAAAAAACTGCCCCCCAGGACTACATAAACGTATATGCCAGTACATATAGAATGACACTTTTAAAAGAAACAAGCACTGTTGAACAAGTGCAAATCCGACAGTAATTCCCATACTTATTACTTTTAATCAACAATTAATTTTTAATTCAATTTATGTTTAAACTGGCGAGAGATTGTGGTTAATAGTTTCATAAAAGTCAAATTTTGGTTTTTTTGTGTTGCACAACAAAAAAGATTTTATAAATTGAATCCATTAAGCGTCAATGACAAAACTCTTCATAATAATACGAACATAAATATTTTTTTTCATAACTGGTACGCAGTTTTGTTCCAGCTTCTTATTGTCAGATATATGTGTAACTGAATTTGGATCTATTAACGGAAGTGATGTATCGTTTAAGTTTACGGATCATAAGAAGACAGAATTTCAAGATTTGTAAAGTTTGTGAAGTGTGCTTCCTTGCTAAAGCGTTTCAAATGTTCTTTGGTTTGTTAAACTGGAAAATTTTAGATTGTTATCAAATGTTAAATGCTAAATACTATGGTTGGAACATAAAGCTGTAGCAAGCAATTTTATAATGCTTTTTACTGTCGACTCTTTGGATGATTACGGACAACTTAGTGGCAGATGATTTTAAAAATTAGTGTTTACTGCTCTTATTTTTTCATTTTTACTGTAATAGTACAAATACTATAGTATTTGTGCTATTACAGTGATAATGAAATAATAATCTCGTAACTATTAAAGCAAAATATTTACACTGAAATGTTTACATGTCTTCTCTCACACATTTTTTATGGCATATTTAACAATGCATTTTGAAACTAACAAACTGACAGAAATTTTGTAACATTTTTTTGTACAAACTGATATGGATGACAAGTGAGGTGAAAGATTCAGTTAATTTATAGCGAAAGATTTAGTTAACTGCCATAAGCTAATTTTGATTGCTTTGGTCATTTATCTTAATAAATGTAATTCTAAAATTTGAATATTTGAAACAAAAAAAATGAATTTGAACTAGCTGAAAACTACTTTTATTTTAAAAACTGTGAATTAAAACCATTCATTTATAAGAAGTATAAAATTGAGATCTCTATTTGGAGTAGTGAAAATAAGCTTGCTTTTTTTTTCTATGCTTCAATCAAACTACAAACTATAAATAACTCTTGAGCTATGTCGGCTCTTTGTTGTTTTTCAAAAAAAATTTTCCTCCAAGTGCAAAAAGTATTTAAAAAGAAACGTCTTTTTTTGTTATGTTTGTTACTTCTTTTTTTTATGCTGTCAACTCTAAAAATTGCTACTTTTTTTTCCATGGCAACTTTAATGTTGAAATCTTCTATTTTTTACTATAATATTTTTTTTGTCACAAAGCTTCATATTTTTTTGCTGCAATACAATAAGGATAGGTGAGCTTTTAAGTAAACAATAAAAAACAATAAAAAAACATAAAAATAAAATGAAAGAGTTTTGTTGGAATTTTTATTTTTTTTGCTGCGTGTGTGTTGTTGTTAAATAAAATGTGAAAGAGAGGAGTCATTGCTTGCTAGCATGCTATTTCTTTTTGTTGTTAGTTGCAGCTGCAGCAGCAGCCAAAAAGTAAGCAATGCTTTGAAAAAAATTTTTGTGTTTCTATTTTTTCTGCCAGAAATTATAGCAGTATTTAGTGTTTAAAATTTTGATTAGAACTGTTAATTTGTCCCATGCTTTTTTTGCAAACTGACAATCATCAAACTTGAGCTTTTTTTATTTCAATTATCTTTTCGATTTTTTATTGCTTTTTGTAAAACTGCCTTTAGAGCTACTTTTGTTATTACAAAAGGGTTTGTCACGGCTTTTTTTTTAATGCATAACTGCATAATTAAGAATTTTATCTTATAAAAACTAGAGGCTCTGTGATTTTTTCTGTTGTTTATGTGTATAAACTGATTAAGTTTTCTTGTTGGTTGAAAAATTTGGTGCAAAAAAGCTTTCAATGTAAGCAATTACTTACGTTTATTAATAATCTAACTCGCGATAGGTTTTTGCACTATTTTCACTTTTGTTAACTGTATATTAAGATTTCGACGTCATTTGGCAAATGTTTTGGTATCCAAATAAAAGTATTCTAACACAGCTTACAACTTTGTTTATAAAACAGGTTCTATTTATTAACATTTGGCTTAATTAGATAATTTTTTAATGTTTTTTTCGCAGACTGATCCCCGCCAACGTTGTCTTTTTTTTTCTTGTTCCATTAACCTTTCCTTTCTTTTATTGTTATTTTTTTGTAAAACTGCATTCGAATATAGTTGTTTGTTAAAACTGGCTTATCTCGGGATTTTTTACTGCATAACTGTATATAATAATACACAGTATATTTCGATTTCTAAGCTGGCGGAAACTAGAGTCTCAGTGTTTTTTTGTTGTTTATCAATAAAAACTGTTTGAATTGTGTTGGTGATTAAAAGGTTTGGTGCAGAACAGCATTAATCTTCGCCAAAAGTTTTTCTTGCTTCCTTGCATTTCTATTTTTTTACATAAGCAATCATTTACATTTATTAATAATTCTACTGACGATAACTTTTATCTTTGTTCACTGATTAGTAAGTATTGTTGCCATCAGTGCAAATGTTTTTGTTTCCGTTTAAGAATATTTTAACATACCTAACATTTACTTTATAAAATTAAAGCATGTACCTTTGACATTTGACTTTATTTATTAACCATCAACCGGGAATAAATATTTTTGTATCTTTGTATAAAAACTGAAATGATTTTGTTGAATTGTGATTGGGGCTGTTGTTTGTAATTGCTATTGCTACCAAAATATTTAAGCAGTCCAAATCTCTTACATTTATATTTTATAAATTAAAAATTAACTGTGTAATCTTTGTTAATTTTCATTTTGTTAACTGATTTGAAGTTAAACATGGCGTCTAATTTTTTTAATCAAAAGAGTAAATTATTTATTAAACAATAATTGAAAATCTTAATATTATTATTAAACTGATTACGTTTATCATTATTTTATTTAAGTTTCTATTTAACTGGACAGAAATTTTCTTTGATGTTTAAGTTAATATGATGAACTTTAACTGCAAAGTTTTTTTGTCTTTTTTGTTACTTTTGTTTTAAACTGTAAAACCATTCAAGGCCGCTTTTTCATTGCACTAGTTTTTTAATCAAATTCTACTATGTCACAAATTAATTTGTTTTATTACATCTTTAATTTTTAATTCTGCGTGTCTATTGCATTGTCGTTAATCACAGCAAAATATAGTTTCTCTAATCATGCCATTACTCATAAACAAAAACTGTTCAGCTCTTTCGAGATGATCATGGCTAAAAAGTAAACATTACTTCAAAATCTATATTAAAGTTTGAATAAACTGGTTTTCCAATATTATTATGTTTTCAAGCTGACCTTCTTTAAATTTACGCTATAAAATTAAACTGTGTTCGATTTCATCATTGTTTTTATTGTTTTGCTCTGGTGGCATATCACTGATATAAATATATGATTAGTTTTCTGTGAAAAAAATATGCCATGGGATAAGAATATTTTTCTTGGTAAATTTTATTAGGGGATTTAAAAAACTGAGGACAATAGTGCACTAGAGCCAAAACTGTATTTGAAACTTTGAATCTGTAAAACTTACACAGTTCTGCTATCAAACTAGTTTTTAATTATGAGAAACAAATCATGTTTTTTAAATTACTCATTGTCATAAAATGTTCTGGCTCATCACGTCTATTTACGTCATTGCTTTTTTTGTGGTTTTATGTTCTGTCAATACATGGCTGAATCAAAAGTTTGACGTGAATCATCTATTTTCATCAATATTTTTGTTGTATCATTTGTAGCATTTTATTGCATCTTGAAACTAATTTTCTTTTTGGAATATATTTTTAACTGTGCAGGATCTTCTTTTCCAGTGTTACTACTATATCACTGTGGCTTCTTTGATAAATTTTTCTTTTTAACTGGTAACTCTTCTGTTACGTCATTTTTAATAGCTTCTAATAAATTTTTTAAAGTATTTTAATAATATTTTATATGTTTATATTTTTACTGTAAAAAGATTTTAATGCTCTATTTAAAAGCTATGCTCATCAGTATTTTCCTGTGGGTTATAAAAATGAAACTCTCGGTGAGACTAATTTTATTTGACTCAGTGTTTGTAAACATAAAACGTAAAAAAAACATTGTAGGACGTGCGAAATTCAGCTTGATAAAGTAAAACTGTAAGTCATTTTATCATGTTTCAGTGTAATATGAATCTTCTACTCATATATAATTTTGCTTAACTGGAAGTTTGGAAGAGTCTTTTACTGAAATTTTTATTGCATTTTTTTAAAAACTGCAACGAATGTTCGACTTAAAACTAACACTAACATTGTAAAACAAATACGTTTCTGCCAAAAATGTTTATTAGAAAACACTGAAAACTGGGTAAAATTTCGTTCAAAACAAGAAAAACTGTAACCATAGAATTGTTAATACAGTCTATTTTCCATTTTTTCTAAATTAAAAAAGCAAGTTCACTTATAAGTTTGCAAAAAAAAAACTGTAAAAATTGGTTGAGCTTTAAAAATTAATGTAAAAATTAAACTGTGATTTGGTAGAATCAGAATCACATTAACTGAATCAGTATGTATTACAAGTATCAATGATAGCTATTTCTATGAAACTGCGGCATTCGTTTTTTGATATAAAAAAAAACTCGTGTTTTTTTTATATCAAAAATTTGACAAAACTCAATTCATTTTTGCGAATACAAATTTTATTATAATACATCCCTTTTTTTATTTTTACTTAATTTACAAAACTTTACTTTACTTCAGGTTCTTATAAACCTGGAAAGGCATGCATTAAAAAACTGTACTTTCATCATCGCTTTTATTTGTGGTTTTTCAATACATGTCTGCATTGAAAGTTTGACGAAAATCATCTGTTTTTACATTAATATTTTTATTGTATCACTGTGACTATTGTATAAATTAAATGAGCTAGCCTTGTTTTTTTAATATTAATATTAACTGTTAATATTAAAAAAATTAACAGTTAATATTATTGTTGTTACAAAATTGATTCAGTGGAATTTTTATAACTAATGCATCAAATTTTCCATTAGCGGTATGATCAACACAGACTTACGCGTTTTTCACTGTCAACTCTTTCTTTTTCAAGCAGGTCAAATTGCTTTTAATTGCTTATTTCTGCAAATAATTAAAGTACTTTCAATCATTTACTTTTATATCTTATTAATTAAAAATAAACTGATCAATTTATGAGTGTTTTGATTTTGTTAGCTGATATGAATTTAAAGTTGGCGTCTGATTTTTTTCTAATGAATAAATTATTTTATTAAAATGACAATTTTAATATCATTATTAAACTGGTAAGATCAAAAACGGTATTTTACAGATTTTAACATTTTTCACTGTCAGCAACTCTTCACTTTTCAAGCAGGTCAACATCATCTTTCTTCCTCCCTTTAGAGAATAAAAGAATTTCACACAATATTTTTTTACATATATTTCTGCAACCTCAAAAATAAATGAGTTCATTTCAGTCCGTCACAGAACTCACTGTTTTTCGGAGGTTATTGCGAGAGGTGCGCAAAAAAAGTATGATTCAAAGGGAAGGTTGATGAGGGAAAAAAGAAGGAACGGACGTTTGTTGAACGAGAGAATGCCAGTGCGACACTTTTTCGTTGATGGAACATAAAAAAATATATATCGAAAAAAAAGAACCAAAGTAAAAGAAATATACATGGCGGTTGTTCAAACAATTGGCCAAAATTCGTTTTCCTTCTCTTCGAAAAAATAAAGGGATGAGAAAAAAAGGAGGTGGTGGAGGTCGTTGTTGATGGAAATAAATATAATTTTATACGGGTGCATTTTTTTCTGAGTGTGTTTTCCTCGTCACTTCTGTAAAAAAAACATAGTGAGGAATGCATGCGCGCGCGTAAAAATAAAAATAGAAAAAAAATACCAAAAAAAGGAATCAACAATGTTTTTATGCGGTTTGTTTTTGTAAGTGTGCATGTTTCGTTGATTTTTTTCTTGTTTTAACTGATTTTTTTATTTAATTTTTCAAGCAATGTTTAATATGTGGATCTTGCGTTCAAATTTTATTATTATTTTTCGTCCTTTAACTGTATTAGCATACATACAGAACATCTTTATTTAATCCTTACTTTTTTAGTCTCCCATTTTCTTCGATTTTAATTATTATATTTAACTGTTCTGCATTGTGGTTTCAATTTAACTGCAAAACAGGTTTTTTCTTCAACATATGGTCATAAAGAATCATTGAAATTTAGAAAGAATTGTCTGTTTATTAAGCACGGTCTCCCTGAAAAATTGATAAAACTCATTGATCAAAAGCGTATTTAAAGGCAATGTTACTGAAAAAAAAATGAGCTTTCGCAAAAACAGAAACACACAAAATGAAAAATTAAGAATAAGGGAATGACGTTTTTAAACAGATAAGTTAGTTATCCATGTTTATCAATAGGTGGATAAAACTGTCTTCTTTTTACTGATGATGAATCTAGAACAGAAGATATTTTAGCTATTTTATGACCTTGTTTTAACTGACTTGTCATCATTTTTAACATATTTTTGAAACTACAAAAATACCACAAATGGTTTTTTTATTTAATTTTTCAAGCAATGTTTAATATGTGGATATAACCGTCCAGTCTTGCGTTCTAGTTTTATTATTATTTTTCGTACTATTAACTGTAGTTCATTTAAATAAAATTTTTATTTGAGTTTCTCGTTTGATATTCTCTTGTCTTTCTTTTTTGTTCAAATTTGTTTTATATATGTTTTGCACTGCTTTCAAAAGTATTGCTAATGAGTTATTTTTTCAAAAAAGAATATTTTTATGATTTATTTATGTTTTGTAAAAGATTCTTTTTGTTGTAATTGATTTTTGAAAAAACTGTTTGTCCATAATTTTAAGCATGCGATCCATGAAAAATTGGCAAAATTTTTTGATCAAAAGCGTGTCTCACTCGGCACTCTTGTAAAACAACAATTGCTCGCCAAAACAGAAAAAAATAAAGAATTTAGGAAAAAAGAATAATGATGATTTTTAACAAAAATGTTTGCTACCCATATTTATTAGTAGGGGGATAAAACTGTAAACTTTTTTTTATCCAGTTTCTATGGAGGATTAGTTTTGTGCATCGATTATTTAAGCTATTTAATAATGTCATTTTAACTGTCTTGTCATCATTTTTAAGAATGTGATTTAAACAAAAAAAATACTACAAAAAGGAATGATTGTTTTTACGTGTTTGTTTTTTTTGTGACAATGTTACTTTAGTTTCCATTTTGTTTCAACTGAAATTGTCTTTCTGGCAATGTATATTAATACCTGGATAAAACTCTTCTTAACGCTTAGCATTGTTAGCGTTATTAAAATTCATAAAACTGAGCTTCCTTGATTCTCAAACATAAAATAAAAAGGCTTAACTTCTCTATTTTTATTATACTATGAATCATGCCGAATGTTTTTACGTGATTTGTTTTTGTATGTTTGCCGATTTCGCTGATTTTTTCTTGTTATAGCTGATTTTTTATTTATTTTTTTCGATGAATGCATATATGGGGATAAAACTGGTCCGGATCTTTTTACTTCTTTTACATTTTTATTATTATTTTTCGTATTATTAACTGTAATTTGATCTATTTTATCTTATCCTTACTTTATTAGTCTTCTATTTTATTCGAACTCATTTATAATATTTAACTATTTTGCATTGTGGTTTCGATTGAACTACAAAACACTTTTTTTCAACAAAATTAGGATTTTTTTATATTTTTTGTAAATGCAATTTTCTTAATTTTTTGTCAATTACCATCAACATTTATTTACATTTAGATAAAACTATGCTTCTTTTGTGCTGTTATATCTGTGAAGGATATCACTAGAGCATCGGCATTTGAATCTATTTGTTGAAGTCCTATTAACTGTCTTGTCATCATTATTTACAACACGAAAACCAGAAAAATACTAAAAAACAGATGCAATATTTTTATTTGTGTGTTTTTTGTGTGAATGTTTCTTTCGTTTCTATACTGTTTTAACTGAAATTTTCTTTCTTCCACTGCTTATTAATACTTGGATTAAACTATTCTTCATGCTTAGCATTGTTACCTTTATTAAAAACTATTATGTAAACTGAGTTCTCCATGATCGTCATTCTTAAATCGACTTTTTAAGCTTAATTTTTTTTATTCAAATAAAATTTTCAAATTTAATTTATTTTTATTATATACTATGGTTCAAGTACATTGTAAAACAATTATTTTGTTGTCAAAACAAGAAGCAATGTTATAAAGTTTGTTTCTTGCAAGCGTATATCGTTGATTTTTCTCTATTTATTCTAATTTTTCATTGCGAGAATAAAACTGTTCTTCACGCTTAGCATCGATAACTGCATTAAAATTTATTAATAAATAAAAAAACTGAGTACTTTCTGATCGTTTAATCTTGATTTTGTTTATTTAAATATCGTTTTTTAATGAACTTTGATTTAAATTTTTAAACAATTATTTTTTTTCAAAAAATGAAGCAATGTTCTTACGTTCATCTTCTTGCAACTGTTTATCGCTAATTTTTTAATGTTTTAACTGATTTTTTCTTTTTAGTATTTTTTTTTCTACTACAAGGATTAAACTGCATTATTTGCTTTATTGGGATTTATTAGCAAAAAACTGAGTTGCACTTAATCTTTCACTTTGTTTGAATTCTAAGTTAGATTTTTTATTCGATTTTAATTTTAATGTTAAACTTATTTATTATACTGTGGTTTCATATAAATTGCTGAACAACAATTTTTTTTAAAATAGAGAGCAAACAATTACGTTAGTTTTTTTTGGTTTTTTAACTGTATATTTTTGTTATTGTCTGGCAGTATTTTGTAACTGCAAGTAAGTTTTTTCTGGTTTTAGTGAAGCTTTATCTTATCTTTTGATGATCTGCAATGTTATTTTTTTGATGTCAAGGCTTTGTTCATTGATACGTGGATTAAAATGTTTGTCATCATTAAATTAAGCTTGCCAGGTATACTAAAACAGCAATGATTTTTAAAATAAAATAAAATTTTTTACATTTCCTTCTGGATGGATGAAAATTTAAATTTTGTGTAACTGGTATTTTTTAATATCTTGCTGTTGCACAACTGTTTTCCTTTACATCAGCACTTATTAATATGTGGATATAACTGTTTTTTCATGTACAATGGGTTGTAAAAACTTCATTCCATTTTTGGCCCGTTTTGGCCCGGAATGGCCCGGTTTGGCCCGGATTGGCCCGGCTTTAATTAAACGATTTCTAGAAGTCCGAAATTCATGAAACCTTCAGGAACAGTACATATGGGTCTAGGGAAGAGATCTATAGCACTTTTTGGCCCCTATGTACCCTCATGCCCTCAGGGCATCTCTGACAGTATCCCCATACCCCAAAAAATGACACTCTTTTTTTAAAAATTGTAAACATCTATAAATAAATCTATAAACGCACATATATAGCAAATCAGCTACTGGGAATCTGATTTTTTTATTTTCAGAATTCTGGTGCCTTCAGAATCCCCGGATTCAGGTGGCCAAAAACTTTTTTCATTGTTTTGTTTGTTTTAAACATGTATTATAGGGTAATCGACTATGGGGAATCCAAAAAAATTATTTTCAGAATCATCAGACTTCAGAATCTTGAGATTCAGAAGGCCGAAAGATTTTTTTTAACTTTTTTTGCCTGAATATATTTTATATATCAAAATTTTATGAGGAATACGAAAAAAGTATTTTTAAGATTCTGCCGGCATCTGATTCCGAGTTTCAGAAGCCTTTTTTCTTTTTATTTTTATATATGAACATATAAAAAAATTTGTTTTTCTTTGATCACTTTTTTCGACAAAACAAAACAGATGTTCGCTGTCGTTCCTTATAAAAGAGTAAAAAAAGTTTTTGCTTTTTCGTGGGGACAAGAAAGAATGGGAAATGAGGAACAAGGAATCGTCCAGATCCAACTTCGTCAAAAAATTAAAAGTTTTTACCCCACCTACTCTTATTAACATCTCAAAAGCACAAATATTTACAAAATATGTTCATATATAAAAATAAAAAGAAAAAAGGCTTCTGAAACTCGGAATCAGATGCCGGCAGAATCTTAAAAATACTTTTTTCGTATTCCTCATAAAATTTTGATATATAAAATATATTCAGGCAAAAAAAGTTAAAAAAAATCTTTCGGCCTTCTGAATCTCAAGATTCTGAAGTCTGATGATTCTGAAAATAATTTTTTTGGATTCCCCATAGTCGATTACCCTATAATACATGTTTAAAACAAACAAAACAATGAAAAAAGTTTTTGGCCACCTGAATCCGGGGATTCTGAAGGCACCAGAATTCTGAAAATAAAAAAATCAGATTCCCAGTAGCTGATTTGCTATATATGTGCGTTTTTAGATTTATTTATAGATGTTTACAATTTTTAAAAAAAGAGTGTCATTTTTTGGGGTATGGGGATACTGTCAGAGATGCCCTGAGGGCAAGAGGGTACATAGGGGCCCAAAAGTGCTATAGATCTCTTCCCTAGACCCATATGTACTATTCCTGAAGGTTTCATGAATTTCGGACTTCTAGAAATCGTTTAATTAAAGCCGGGCCAATCCGGGCCAAACCGGGCCATTCCGGGCCAAAACGGGCCAAAAATGGAATGAAGTTTTTACAACCCATTGTATGTGGGGGTAACTGTCTTTTATTCTAGTTTGAATTTATTTGATAGTTATATTTTTTTACCTTAAATTTTTGCGATGTTTTGCTGTTAGCAGTGGTTTTCTTGTAAACGGTAATTTTTAGTGTAGCTATTTTAACTGATTTGATTGTATCCATATTTATTAACAGGTAGATAAAAATAAATATCTCCAGTTCACTTTATTTAACTGAAGATTGATTTCAATATTATTTTTTATTGTTTTAACTGGCTGCTTTATTTGATACATAATTTTTTACGCAGAATAAAGGATCTCGTTCACACATGGGCAAGATGGGGCGAACAGAAAAAATTTTTTGCGCACTCAAATTTGGGCACAGGGGTATCACGTTACTTTTTTCAACTACTTTTCTCATTTTCAAAAGGAATATTAGACGCATTTTTAAAATTTTATAGAAGTTAAACCTTTAGCTGCTACTGAATTGACTGTTAAAACTGGCTTATACTAAACATCAAATCATTTTCTTTTCTTTCTTTAATAAAATTATATTATTATAAATTTCTTAAAAAAACAAAGCCTAAGACAAAATTGGCGAAGCTGTAGTACATGTATTATAAAATTGCGCCGAAATTTTTAGATATTTTGGTCTAACGAGTATACCAGAAACAAAGTTTTTGATCGAAAAAACAGACTTTTTTGTCAACTTTAGCGTTTTATTTTCTTCCGTTTTCCATTTTTCTTTCTTTTTGCGCACTCAAACGGTTTTTCTCTTGCGCACTGCGCAGTCAAATGGGGCGAAATTCGCCCGTTTTCGCCCCACTTGCGCATGTGTGATCTCGTTGTTATATTTATTTCATTCACTCAAAAAGTTCTCCGTATTTGTCTGTCTATGCTGGTTTAGCTATATCATTAAGCCTTTAGATTAATTAAATATTTTCTAATAGAAAAAGATACCAACCGAAAAAACGAAACCATGTTTTTTTGTTTTTTGAACAAACATTTCAAAGGCTTTACATTGTTTAAACTGTTTTGTTTTGTCATGAAGATTTATTAGTATACCGACTCGCGAAATCATTTATATCTTTTAAGCTTTTTTGATATCTTTTTTTGATGTTCTTTAACTGCTTTTTTTTATCAATGGTATTATGAATGAACAAAACTGAGTATCAATTTCTACATGTCGTTTTGACTGATTTTTTGTCATTAGAGCTTTTTAGCATGTCGTTAAATCTGAATGACCTTCTTATATAATTTACTACATTCGATTTTTATTTTATAAGGTTTAAAGTGACTTTTACCATAGACGTATATTACGAGGGCTGAAAAAACTGGCGTTAATTCAACAAACTTGAATTGTTACTTAATTTAACATTTATTTGATAATTATTTATGTTTTTAAAACTGATTTGTGTATAAGCATGTCAATGAATACGTGGATAAAAACTGCCAACCTATCAATTTGTTTCTATTTAAGTTTTGCATAATGTTTATTTTTTGTGATTCTTTTGTACTAACATTGTTTGTTGACACGTGGATAAATCTCCAGCATTATTTTTTTTTACTGCATTCGCGTTTTTTATAATCCCCATTGTTCTAATTGTTTTTTCTCATTTAACTGTTTTTTTTCTCTCGCTACAGTGTTTTGTTAATAAAGTATTTTAACTGTCCAAAACTGTTGCCATTTCGTTAAAATTCTCTATTAAACTGAGGTATAATATTCTTATATCCCTGTTTTCGCTTTCTATAGTATAAACATAGAAAACTGTCGCTATGTCTTTGATTTTTTCATAATTTTATAACCTTTTACATTATATCAGCCCTTTTTTCTCTAGTGTTGCTAAAAATAATAAAAAGTAGGAATTGTTGAAATCATTAAAATAAATATAAGTTGTAATTAAAATATAAAAATGAAACTTATTAGTAAAATTTATTTTTAAACTAACAACTGTTGATGATTTTCCAATGTCTAATTATTTTCTTAGAGCAAATGTATCTTATTATCTCTTGGTTAAAACTATTTGCTCATTTTTTGTAAAAACGCCGTTGTAATCCTGCCCATACCCAATTCCAATCTTTTAATTTAAAGTTAATGAGGTATTTTTTCTAAGATCATCCCAGAATTTTTTTAACTTTTTACTAGCCCAAAAAATGTCTTAAGTTTTATATGTATTTAAAATATAACAAAACTGAAGCGCATGTTGATTATGTATGATAAAATTTTGACTACCGCGCTTTAATATGTTTTTTATTTTATCACAGCGATATTCGTGTTGCATAAACTGGATGAGATTTCACCATGGTTTACAGTTTTTGGTTTTTAGGTAATGACAAGGATAATATTATTTATATTTTTGATAGCTGTAATAGCGTCTTCAGTCAATTCAGCTGAAGAATTAAATCAAACATGTACTCCTGCAAAACCATGCGCCCCAGGGCTAATACTTCCAGTGTGGCAACCACAAATTGGACTTTCAACTGGTGATGTTATTTTTAGAGCAGTAGTTTATTTGCTGGCTTTATTTTATTTATTCCTTGGAGTTTCGATTGTTGCGGATCGGTAAGTCATTTCATTTAATATTTAAACTGCAAGTATTTGAGGGTTGAGGATTAGCACGTAAGCGAGGAGTATTTTATCTTTATACAACAAAATGTAACATTTATAAGCGTATTTATGTTAGTTATTTTTTAATCATGCAGTTATTGTGTTCAAATTAATTATGCTTTATTTTTATTATGTTTATTTAAACTGCAATGTGTTAACGTTGAGCTTATTTAAGAAAGTTAAAACTGCAATACGTATTTCTTTAGTATTTTTTGTAAATTAGTTATTTAAAAAACTGAGTAACGTAAGACAAAGTCCAATATGACAGCAAAATAATGATATCAAAAGTTCAGTAAAACTGCTTCTTGAAAAATATTCGACATTCAGAAGATATCGTTGTATATTTTCTGTTAGCATTTAATTCTTTACAGCAACTGATCATTTGAGAAGTTTGAACTGGTCTTAAAGAATATAACAAATTTATTTTTTAGCAAAACTGTGCCCATAAACTGTTTTTCAGTTGACAAAATTTCTTAGTTTTAAAAAAATCTTTGTTATGTCTAAATAAATGAAACTGGAGGATACACGCAAAAAAAAGAAACCCATTCGTGGGCAGATTTTAACCACGGGACTTTTGCTTTTGGTCGCCTGCGTGGCCCGGTATCGACCGTAAAATATCGAAAACTGTGGTTTGGCCATCCAGGAACCATAACCTACAATTTTCGATATTTTACGGTCGATACCGGGCCACATAGGCGACCAAAAGCAAAAGTTCCGGGGTTAAAATCTGCCCACGAGTGGGTTTCTTTTTTTTGCGTGTATTTGACAGAAATAAAAAATGCGTTTAATAATTTTTTATGTAAATTTTTTAACTGGAAGAAAGAAAGCGTTTGAAAATAATAATATAACGCAAAATTGTATTTTCTTTGCAATATTTTAATGTACCTATAAACTGAGCTTTTCATGGGACTTACACTTAAAGAATTACTCTAAACATACAAGATAACCATGGCCTCACAATTTTTTTTGATTCGGTACAGAAGAATTTAAGTATTGATGTCTTGATAAATATAAAAATCGACAGAGGACATTGCTAAAATAAGTTTTCAAGAACTGGATAATGATGGATAAAATTAGCTTTTGAATTTAGGGCTCCATACAATGGGTTGTAAAAACTTCATTCCACTTTTTGCACGGAAATGCACGGATTTGCACGGAAATGCACGGATTTGCACGGAAATGCACGGCTTTAATTAAACGATTTCTGGAAGTCCAAAATTCATGAAACTTTTAGGGATAGTACATATGGACCTAGGGAAGAGATCTATAGCACTTTTGGACCCCTATGTACCCTCCTGCCCTCAGGGCATTACCGACAGTACCCCCAAACCCCAAATAATGACAAAAAGTGGAAAGAAATTATTTAAAAATTGTAAGCATGATTACGAAAATCTAAAAAAACACATATATAGCAAATGGACTACGCGGAATCTGATTTTTGGATTAGGATTCTGCGGTCTACAGAATCCACGGATTCAGAAGGCCAAAAATTTTTTTCTTTGTTTTGTTTGATTTAAGCATGTATTATAGGGTAATCGGCTATGGGGAATTCAAAAAATATATTTTCAGAATTTTTTGACTTCACAATCCTGAGAATCAGAAGGTCGAAATATTTTTCTTTAAAAATGCTTTTTTCCTGTTCCTTACAAAACTTTGATGTCTTGATAAATTACACAAAAAAGTGAAATACAAACATTCAGGCCTTCTGAATCTTAGGATTCTGAAATCAAAAACTTCTGAAAATATATTTTTTGAATTCCCCATAGCCGATTACCCTATAATACATGCTTAAATCAAACAAAACAAAGAAAAAAATTTTTGGCCTTCTGAATCCGTGGATTCTGTAGACCGCAGAATCCTAATCCAAAAATCAGATTCCGCGTAGTCCATTTGCTATATATGTGTTTTTTTAGATTTTCGTAATCATGCTTACAATTTTTAAATAATTTCTTTCCACTTTTTGTCATTATTTGGGGTTTGGGGGTACTGTCGGTAATGCCCTGAGGGCAGGAGGGTACATAGGGGTCCAAAAGTGCTATAGATCTCTTCCCTAGGTCCATATGTACTATCCCTAAAAGTTTCATGAATTTTGGACTTCCAGAAATCGTTTAATTAAAGCCGTGCATTTCCGTGCAAATCCGTGCATTTCCGTGCAAATCCGTGCATTTCCGTGCAAAAAGTGGAATGAAGTTTTTACAACCCATTGTAATTGTGGGAACAAGAAGTTTGAAGCTGACCAAGTGGTAATAGGGCTGAGATGTTTAATACAGAAAAGACAAGAAAATTAATTTTGGTAACTGCACTAATTTTTTTCAAATCCGTGAATTCTAGCTTTTTGGTTTTTTTTCACAGATATTTAATGCTAAAGATTAGACAACACAAATATAAAATACAAGGCGGTATTTTTGATGCTTTACTTATTTATTTTTTGTTATTTTTATAAACTGCATGGACAAGTAATACATTTTTAACAAATTTTAATTAAAAACTTCTTTAAATTTGTTAAACATTTGGAGTTTAGTAACTGTACGAAAGCAAGCGATTTTTTGTTTTTTTAATTTAAAAACTGAATATCTTTAATGTACGCTTTAATTAGCAGTTGCCAGGGCAGGTTATTTATTAAACGCATCATGTCTGTCGCAATCATTTTTGCATAAACATAAGTAACTGTTTTTTTTGCAGAACTAAAAAAAGTTTTAAAAGACTCTAACCTCAAAAAATATTTTTTAAATAAACTGAAGGTTATGAAGACAGCCTTTTGCCAATCAAAAAATTTTCAGATTTATGGCAGCTATCGAAGTTATCACATCACAAGAACGTGAAGTCACTCTCAAAAAACCAACTGGTGAACCCTACACAATTCTTGTTCGCGTATGGAATGAAACTGTTTCCAACCTCACCCTCATGGCCCTCGGTTCTTCTGCACCGGAAATTCTCCTTAGTATTATTGAAATTTTTGGAAATAATTTTGAAGCTGGTGAATTAGGTCCTGGCACAATTGTCGGATCGGCAGCATATAATTTATTCATTATTATTGCCATTTGTATTCTTGTAATTCCAGATGGAGAAGTTCGAAGAATTGAAAGAAATGATGTGTTTTGGGTGACTGTAATTTGGTCAACATTTGCATATATTTGGTTATATCTTATTTTGGGAGTTTTTTCACCGAATGTTGTTGAGGTTGGTAAACTGATTTGTTTTGAATACTTTTTCTATATAGTCCTTTTAAAGAAATAGGTAAAAACTAACTATAAGTAAAAATATAAAATTGAAAAATAGCTAAAGAATTTCTTAAAAATTTTTTCAGTAATTTAAAAAGTACACATTGTGGTTTTATCTAGAACAAATATTTTTTAAACTGTCACTTAATAACGTCAACTTTTCCTATTTTTTATCAAAACATTTGCTATAATCAAAATTTTTAAATTTGATAAAAACTGCATATTTGCTTATATGAGTTTCTTTAAAAATTCACAAATTACGGTCATCGAAATTTTGAATTATCAAATTTTAAGAAACTGTAATAGTCCATGGAACTTTTTATGGACAGAAAGGTTAAATAAATTTAGTATTTCAAATAAACATTAAAATTTAAAACTGAATCTTGATCGTCTGACAAGTTATTTTGTAAAAATACTGCCGAAAATTTTTTTTTATTAACCATAAAACTGAGCTATATTTATCAACAAAAGAAAATAATGCCATTTCAATGAAACTACTTATAACATTTTTAGGCTTGGGAAGGTATTTTAACATTTGCATTCTTCTTCTTTACTGTCATAAATGCATATATTGCAAATCGGTATTTCCCTTCACTTGGAACTAGGTATCTCAAAGGAAAAGCTGTTACCTCATATGCTCAAAGTGCAACATACAATAATAAAGGTGGAGAAGTTAGGTTAGAAAATGGTGATGGAACTGCGGCTGATCAGACGTAAGTCAACTTTGTAAGAAGAATAAAAAACTGGAACATAGATTGCAGTTGGAACCTCTTTAGGATATTTATTATTTAAATAAAAACTGAAGCCAGAGGATGTTAGTTTTATAAAAAAAAGAGTTTTTTTGTAGATTAAAAACTGCAGCCGCCGAACTCATGTTTATTAAAAAAACTGCATTTTTGAGGCAACTGAAATTTGTATAAACAATCTTTTATTTAAAAACTAAATTCAAGATGGTCACAAAAATGATAAATTAGAAAACTTAAATAAAATAATTTGATTAGAAAAACTCAAAATTGAAAAACATCATTTTGGGGTAGTGTTGCAAACACTTGATTTTGTATCGTTTTTAATTCGGGAAATCTTAAAGAGACTATTTTATTTCTTGGAAACTGTTAAACATTATTAAAAAGTTTGTTGATCGTCATTAAAATATTTTTTTTATGATTTTTAGCTAAAACTAAAAATTGAATGCTTTAATTCTTAATTAACACAATACCTGAGTTTCGGAATAACAGCTGTTCGCTATATAAAATCGTGAAACATGCGCAAATGCAAAAAAACTGTTCTATATAGTTACCAAAACTATAACAACTTCTTTTTAAAGCATAAATTTCAATAACTGATTAGCTGATGGATTTTTTTGTAAACATAGACTTACAAAATGCTTCGCAAAGAAATCTTGGGATTAATTTTTAAAAAAACAAGTTTTTCTTTTTATGCAAAAAAAATGAACAAGGCATGACAAGAAATCATGTTAGTCTTGATAAAATTGTTGAAGTGGGTCGAAGATTTCATAGTAAAGCAGTTTATAATTTAAACTAGAATACTTTGTTTTAAACTGCGGAGAAAGAAAACAGCATAGTTTTGAACATTTTATTTCTCTACTAATCCAATAACTGAGTTCCAGAAGTGATAGGTCATTGACTAGTTATTCATGTGCTAATAAAAAATACTGTGCAATGTATAAGATTATCAATCACTAAACTAAAATATACTGCTTTTAGTGATACCCTTCTAGCACCTGTTCAAGACCCTGATGTGCTGGCTTTTGAAAATCACAAACAACTTTTCTGGAATACATTCACCCAAATCCGTGCAGAACATCCAGACCTCGATATTAAAGAAGTTGGAAAATTGACAGCATGGCAAGCCCTTGCAAAAATGCCAAAATCACGTGCTGTTCGTCGTGTTCAAGCTATTCGACAACTGACTGCTGGTGTACCACTGTTTCGAGAATTTGATCAAAAAGCTGAAGATATCATTGAACCGTTAGTGCCAGAAAAGGAAACAAAAATAACTGTGTCGTTTTCACCAGCACAATATATTTGCATGGAAAATGTTGATAAAGTTTTGGTGCATGTTGAAGTGGATCGTGGATCAATTCAAGAGCCAACTGTTGTAACTGTACATTATAAGACGATTGAAGATAGTGCGAAAGCTGGACAAGATTATGAAGCTATTCAAGGAATTATAACATTTTTACCTCATGAAGTCAAGTAAGTTTTATGTATTTTTAAAAAAAAAGTAACTGAAAGTGCTTTGCAATGCACAAAGTATAAAATAGTGTTTTATAAACATTTCTTACATCAGCTGTTAACAATAAAAAAACTCTATGAATATCTACTAACTGAGCTTCGTGTTGCATTATTATTGTTGAGATTTTATGTGGTTTTATAAAACTGTCAATATCCGTCTTTTGGGTCCTTTAAAATTAATCATTTTGTTACATCATTCTTGAAAACATTTTTTCGCTATAATAATAGCTATGGACTACTAAAACTGAAATTAAATTGACATTCTTATGACTGAAACAGCAAAGCCTTTAATTTTTTTAATAAAAAAAGCACAGCCGTACGAAGAAGCTACTTAAAACATACTTTTGCCCTTGATATCCTTTAATTTAAATTAAACAGTTCTAAAACTGGAGTGGGATATTCAGTACGAAAAAAACAAAAAGAACATAAAAAACGCCTGCAATTTTAATTGATATACACTTTTTTACGTGTGTTGTTAACTATAAAATTTATATAAACTGTTTCTGATGGTTCGTTTTTGGTCATTGTGATATTGGTGTAGTTTAAAATTTAAGCACTCACAGTACCTATTTTGAGTAACTAATGTTTTGTTTGAGCTGCAATATTGCCAAAAACTTTTCTGATTCTCGCTACTTTGCTGAGATTTAATATTTTTAAAACTGAATTATTATATTTGGTCATTTTCAATAATTTAGCTTTTAATAATAGGCATGGCACCGGGACCACAAGTCCCGCTTAGTCCCATCCCGTCCCGGCTGGACCCCGGGACGGAACGGGACGAGACTGAGAGTTGGCGGGACCGGGAGGGACGGGACTTGAAAAAATAATCCCGGGACTTTTTTGTCTTTCTTCTTTTTCATAAATTTTTGACAAATGAATATTTAATTTTCAAGATCTTCAAAATTATAACATGTATTTACCGAAAATTAAAAAGGGTTATCAAAAATCTTAAATTTCAAGTATTTTTATTATGCCCTCGCTTAATAGAATCCAAGTAAAAATTTTTAAAAAAATTTTTATGTAACTGAAAATTTTTAAAAAGTTCCGGGACCGGGCGGGACTTGTGTTGACGGGACCAGGACGGGACGGGACCTCAAAAACTGGTCCCTAGGCCATGCCTATTTAAAAACTGTCCTTTATATTTTTGATAGCAGTAAATATCTTAATTTTTAGGCTCTCAGTTCCAATTCAAATCATTGATAGCCAAAAATATGAAATTGATGAAAAATTCCATGTTCATATTTACCAAGCTAAAGCTGTCTCAGCCAATGATCCAGATAAAGAATTTCCTGCAACAGTTGGAGTTGCCTCCGATGCCACTATCATTATCGTGGATGATGATCATGCAGGGGCATTCTCATTTTCATCAGAAGTTTTTAAAGTATCTGAAAATGTTGGAACTTTTAAGCTTAAAGTTAATCGAACTCGCGGTGCAAGAGGGGATGTAAGTATCCCATACACTATTACTGAAGGCACTGCTAAACTCGGGGTGGATATGGATGCACCAACTTCTGGTACTTTGGATTTCAAGGATGGTGTTACAAGGTTGGTTGTGTTTTTAATTAACTGACATATCATAACGTATTGCTTATATATTTTTAAGCATGGATATTCCAATTAAAATTATCAATGATGATAAATATGAAAAAGCTGAAGACTTTTTTGTCTATCTTGGTACTCCAACTTGGCATCAAACTGACCAAGACGGCGAAGATGGTGCAGATGGACGACCAGTTTTGGGTTCACATGTTCGAGCAAAAATTATTGTTACTGAAGATCAGGAATTCAAGGTGAGTGAAAGTAAACTGACTTGTACAATAACGCCATAAATTTCAAAAGAAAAAGAAGTGCGAAAATACTTGAGTCATAGGTTAAAGCTATTTAATGTGACAAAACTGTTATCAAACGTTTTTTAACGTTTTTAAATTTCAATAATTGGGTGTTTAAAAAAGAGACGAAAAAACTGTACGAATGATAATTTGCTATTTATATTTTCTTATATATTTTTTGGAGTTAGTGACTAAAATTGTTTTAAAAAAACTTATCTGCAAATTAACGTTAACCATTTTTTTGTGTTTATATATCTTTCAAAGACTGAATTACGCGATGCAATCATCCAAAAAGGTTTACCTATATTTACATTCCAAAAAAACCAAAAGCACGACTAACACTGTTATTTTGAATAACTTATTTTTTTAAATTTGAATACTGCTAAAAGACCACAGCAAGTGATTAAGCACATTTGGCTAAAACTGATGCGCATGAAAAGATAAAATGCAAAATAACTGTCGCAAAAATTTTCAGCATGTGAATTGAGGCTACTTAATATTTTTGACATGCAAACTGCCAGTAGAATAGCAATGTGATGCTATATAAAATTGCGGGTTTCATTAAAGAAGTAAGACAACATTTTTAAAAAAAGAAACACAGTTTTTTCGTCAAAGAGAATATTTAGTAAATTGGCTTGCACGAGATTTATTTCGACAAATTTAAACTGGACATGACTGTTTCGTAAAAAAGAGCAATAACTGTTATTCTACGTAATATGATGCTAAAAATTAAATATCGCGAACTATAAACTGATAAAATTGATTCAGCCACATAGTTCTCAAAAATGTTAAAACATTATTATAAAAACAATGCAGTAACAAAGTTGAAGATCTAGAATTTTAGATAAGTAAACTGGATAAAAATATTAGTGTTTTTCTTGTTTAAAAAACTGACGGGAAAAAACATTTTCGTATCAACTAGAAAGCCATTTTTTATGAGTTGCATTTCTTGTTATATAAAAATTTGATTAAAAACTGATACCGAAATTATTTCCTTTTTTAGCATTTTATTGACAAATTGATTGCAAAAGCCAATTGTTCTGTAATGGTTGGAACATCGTCTTGGAAGCAGCAATTCTCTGAAGCTTTAACCGTTGGAATCGATGAAGAAGATGTACCGGATGGACCACCACATAAGCCAAGCATTTTACAAGTTATTATTCATTACATTGCTCTTCCATGGAAACTGCTATTCTCGCTTATTCCACCAACTGATTATGCACATGGTAATTTTAAAAAGGCTTTATTTAACTGTAATTAATGCGTGTACTATTTATAGGATGGATATGTTTTATTGTTTCAATAATATTTATTGGAATTTTGACTGCGTTTATTGGGGACGTTGCAGCACATTTTGGTTGTACAATTGGGCTAAAGGATGCAGTAACAGCAATTACTCTTGTTGCAATGGGAACTAGTTTACCAGGTATTGTGTTTTTAAAACTGATTTGCGTAAGAGAGTGATGGCAAAACACTGCATCATTTGTTTTAATAGAACTTGCATGTAAAAAAGTTACTTGTTTTTATTGATTCAAATTTTAAAAAGGATGAAAAACTCATATACAACTTGCCATTTTCAGTAATTTGTTGTTCATACTTGAAAAAGGATCAGGTTTAAAAAAATAAACTTTTAAAAACACATAGAAGCGCAGCGAAAGCGGTTAAAAATGGAAGCGCTCCCAGAAACGGAGAAGCGGAGCGGAAGCGATAAACATGGTAGCGCGAACACACTGGTAAAAACTATCGTATTTTTGATGCATGTTTTGGAAGGGACATTGCGCTTCTAGTCAACTGTAAACATTTTACATTGTTTCTAAAAAAACTGAAACAGCAGTAGTTAACAGATTTTAACTGCAAAATGATGAATCGACTCGATTCAATCGAGTTTAAAAAATGGCAAGAAAAAAGCATGTATTAGTGTGTTTATTTTTTTGTTTGAAAATTTAATTGCATAATGTTAACAGTAATTCATTTCAACTAGAATTTTATATCCAAAAGCTCTGTTGTTATTAAAAATAGAAATTTGAAAAAACTGTTTATTTGAAGTACACTGTAACGAGGAATTATTTGCGGCACAAGTTTTAATTAGTTTTTAAGCAGAATAGGATAATTTTAAAATAAACGTTTTTAAAAGAGTTTAATGCTGCATAAAATGAAAAAAAGAACAATCATGGGCTTTATAGAAAAATGAAAGCCAAATTCTTTTTTGTTTAAACTGGTAAAACATTCTTCTTTTTTGAAAATAGCTGCTGTTATCAAGTATTAAATTTTATTGTTCAAAAAAACTGCAGCGCATTCAATTTTGTTTTGAGCAAAATCGAAAATTATTTTGCTTCGGTGAGCAGTGCCATGAAATATAAAATTGATTTATAAGCCGAAAACTTTAAATAAAAAAGAATTTTTAAAAACTGACTATGACGTCTAATGTATGCTATTTAATTTGCAATTTTGCGCTCAAAAGAAATCTCGGAGCTTCTACCTTGGTTACTAAATTTAAAATATGTTGAAATGAGATCAATCCCTATTTTGAAAAAAAACTGAAACTCCACGTTTGCATTATAAATAAAAACTGGTGCGAGGATGATTAATAATACTGTACTTTTTAGATACATTCGCCTCCAAAACTGCTGCAACACAAGATCGAAATGCTGATGCTTCAATTGGAAATGTCACAGGTTCAAATGCAGTAAATGTATTTTTGGGTATTGGTGTTGCCTGGGCAATTGCCTCTTGCTATCATGCCTGGAATGGAACTGTTTTTCGTGTCTCTGCTGGAACCCTCGCTCCATCAGTTGCTCTCTTCTGCCTTGGAAGTATTATCTGTTTTGCAATTTTACAATTCCGTCGTTATTCTCCTTCCATTAAAGCTGAACTTGGTGGACCTTCTTTGATGAGATATCTCTCGGCTGGAGCATTTTTCTGTGTTTGGATTGCATATATCACATATTCCATTTTGGATGCATATTGTTATATCTAACAAATATCTTTTTTTTCAGGGCTTTTTTTTAATTTTTGCTTTGGAGTTTTTAAAGGGAATGTTTTTGATTAACTGAGTCGAATCACTTTTTTTGGGGATGAAAGTTATATGATTTTCTTATTTAACTGCGGTCCTTTTTTTGGATGTTTATAACTGCAATAGAAGTTTCTCACAAACATTCCTTTTTTAAACTATCTTTTTTTGGTTTTGGTCAGCTTTTGATTTGTATTAAAATTTGTTTTGATTTTTTTGGATCTCAGAGAAACAGCTTTGATGTTTTTATTCTTTAATTGTTTTTATGTTTTATTTAACGCATCGAACAATAAAAGTGCTTTATTTTTTTAAATTACACGTTTATCTGAAGTCGATTTCAATATTTTGGGGTCGTCTTTTAGCTTTGTTTTTGCTATATATAAACTGGAGGAATATTTTCTTGATTTACACAAAAAGACATTTTTTTAATACGCGGAAAATAAAATCTTTTTAACAGATATTATTACGAAACTTGTTTGTGTTCGAATTTCCGCTGCTGAAAATGTTTTTAAAGTTTTTTTTATTTAGGTTTTTTTCTTTGGTTAACCAATATTAACAAAAAAATAAAATGGCAAAACTGACTTATAGGGTGTATACACAGTGCCCGAAATGACATTTGTAAGCACTGTTTTAAAATTTTGCTTTTTCTTTTAAACTGATATCGATAAATTTGTAAGACATTTGATTTTAGGTTTAATGAAACATTGTCTCCATTTGTAAATTATAACTGGCAATACTTTTGAAGCAATGAAAAATTTTTTTAATATATCTAATATTCTGTGGTTTAACTGACTTTTTTTTAACATAATGATGTATTTTGGGTTACTTGTATTTGGTCAACATTTACATATATTTGATTATTATATCTTATTCTGGAATTATTTCAGCGAATGTTGTCATGATAAAGCTGAGTCGCTTGTGCTCTTTGTTTAACTGCTACGAAATTATATATTAGATTTTCAACTGAGAAACCGAAAATGCAAAAGATAATAATCCCTGTTATAATCTTTCACCCTTTTTTAAAACTGATGTCCATTTAAATGTAGCACATTTTTATTAAATTTAAAACATTAACTGTTAAAAACTTTGTTTTGCACCAGCAAATCTTTAGGAAGATGGTGACATTTATGTTGGAGAATTGAATTGACGGTTTTTCAAGGCGTTGAATGATTTTTACTACGAATCAAGTATTCAATGATTTAATTAACTTTTGTTAAACTTAAAAAATATAAAAAATAAATAAAAACTGTGGGGCGAGAAAATTTATTTCTATTCAACTGTTAAGGGGCTGTCCAGATGTCACGTGACACAAAAATCGTCAATTTTTACTCCCCCCCTCCCCCATTAGGTGACAAAATATCAAAGCTTTTTGTCGACAAAATCAAAGCGGCGTGACAATTGGCTACCCCCCCCCCCCCATCATCTGTGTCACGTGACATCTGGACAGTCCCTAATCATTATTAATCTCAAAAGAACTGCAAAATACTATGATATTATAAAATGCTTAAATAGGCTCCAATATATATTAAAAGCTGAAATATAATTGTAAAGTAGTTTTCGACAACGCTAACACCACATCATTAAACTCTTGAAGAAAATCCCGTTTATTGACACATTTTATTTATCATTTAAAATATCAATGAAAATATAACATAAACAAAGTTGAAATGAAAAGTATTGAAACATTAAAAGCTTGTGAAGCGGCGGAACTAGTAGTTGCAACTGGGGTTGTAGTTGTTGTTGGAGAAATTGATTCTGAAACTGTTGATGCTTTAGAGGTGGAAGAAATATATGTTGGATTTGTTTCAGAAATATCTGGTGAATGAGTTGATGAAACTGTAGTTAAAGGTGTCGTTGATGAAGCTGTTGTTAACAAAGTAGTTGATTTGCTAGTTAATGTTGATGAGCTAGTCGATGAAGCTGTTGAGGGTTTAGTTGATGAAGTAGAAGTTGTAACTGTTGGTGAACTAGTGGAAGAAATGGTTGATGATGAAATTATTGGGAGATCAGTTGATGAAGCAACTGGTGGGCTTGCTGACGAAAATGATGTTTGGCTTGCTTCAGAAGTTGCAGTAAATGTTGTTTGCTCCAATGCAGTAGAAGTGTGAATAGGTATTTCAGAAGTTCTAGCCGAAACTGACGTTGAAATAATACCTTTCTCTGTTGTTGTGAAATATGGCGTTGTTTCACCCGAAGCTTCAAAATCTCCTGATTCAATAGTATATTCGATTAAAAATTCATTATTCTTTGGATTCTTTTCTTCATATAATAAAGTAAAAGAATTTGTGGCAGTATACGTTCCAACAGTTAATCTAAATTTTATTAATTAAATGCAGTTTTATTTAGAAATCCCATACGTCATATTTTTTCCATTATTTACCAAAATTGGTTTTGCATTTCCATTAATTTCTTCAACATTAAAAGTTGTTGTAAAATCAGAGGCACCAGTGCTTTGGTATAAGCTTTGAAGATTAAAGGTTCGCATAAATCCACTGTAACTCGGTGATGCCATAATACCTTTTTGTTGGCTATCTGCTTCGACGTTGATATTCTCAAGAACTAAAAATAAATGGAGTTTTAAATTTCAAAATGGGGTAACTGAAGTAAGGGAGTGTCCAGAAATTCTTGATTCAATGACAGTGTGGGAGGGGTAAGCCAAAAGATCATGATGCTTTTCAAAGCATTTAATAGAAAAAAGATCACAAAATACAAAAAAAAATCAAGTGATTTTTGGACACTCCTTAAATACGACTACTCAAAATGTTAACCATTATTATGAGCTCACAACTTAGTGAAGTTGAATCACCTCTATATCTAAAATGACAAACCTTGAAAACTTCCAGTTAGCAGAATAGTGATACTCGCTGATGGTGGCGCCATAATACTCAACGCAGAAGTATAGACACCAAAATTTTGAAATTTCCAAGCATCAGAACCCCTATAATTTTTTACATCAGTAAAGATATTGTTGCGAAAAAACAAACTTGAAAGTAAACAATTTCTTGCTATTTTCTGTACTATAAACTGCGTACTCTCCTTCCATATCTGATACAGAAATATTTGAAATCCAAATATGTGATAGTAAATCAGTTGAATCAGAAAGAGATGTAAGAATTATCATTTCACATGATCCAGAATCAGTCGAAGTTACTGTAATGTCATAATTAGATGTATTTAATAATGGAATTTGAAAAATGTTGTTGGAGTCTTGGCAGCTATTTTGAGTATCTAAAAATTTTAAAGATAATTTTAAACTATAAAATAAAGCATTATTTTACCATCAACAATTTGAAACAAAACAGAATAATATTCACCTCCAAGAAAGAAGTCTGGAAGATAGATAGTGAAACAACCAGAAGTCGATTTTCGCGCGATAGGATACATGGTATCCGATGTTGAAGATATAACAACAGAATTCAAACTAAAAATAGAGCATTAGCCTGTTATTGCAACAAAATGTTTTTATTCATTAAAGTTATTGCATGTTTACTAACCTGCCAACAAAATTATCCAAATCTGCAGAATCATATAAATAAAAATCTCTTAAATCATATCCATTATTTAAATGTGGAATAAAAATTTCTAGTGTTCCAGTTGAGGTACAAACAGTTAAAGCTTCATATTCTTTCATATCTGCCAACCATTTTACATATTTTGAATTTGTTTCATCTAATTCAACTTTGGTGAAATTTGGTTTTGATATTGGGGCAATTTTAATCAGCCACGATTTGTCTTCAGTTGTTACTGGATTTGTAGATGGGCCAGAATGAAATTGAACAGTGATGTTATTTTTTGGAGAAAAATATGCATCTGTATTTCTTGAAGTGGAAGTGATACTGAAAAATAAGATCACATAAATGTGCAAAGAAGAAAACAACAAACTTTAAAGCAGTGCCTTTGTCATCCAAAATTAACAAATAATCAATTGATTCTCGTAAACCTCCTCTTTCTAAACCAAGGTTAAAATAGTTATTTGGACAACTTGAATTTGCAATAATCTAAAATTTCTTATAATTAAACGTAAAAGAAACTTTTATTAAAATATCACTTTGTAAGTACAATCCATATTACTACAAAATGGAAAATTTCCATTCATGGGTCTCAAATATGAAGCAAAATCACATTGAAAAACAAAATTATTATCAGCACATTTGCATTCTAAAAAATCTCATATAAAAACAATTACATTTTTAATAACTTGCCATAAGTTTGTAAGAGCGCTCGATATCCACCACCTTGCGTATTGCCATCTGCAGTAAAGATTAGCTGACCACCGCTAACATCTGATGTAAGTTTATAGTAAAGCGGTGTTTTCCAGGGTTCCCATGTAATAAGAGATGATGAATTAGTTCCGTAATAAATTTTTAATTTATCAGAAATTCCTTCAAAACCATATTCTGTTATAGATAATGTTGCTTCATAATTTGTTGAAATAGTAACGGCACTGACACATTTCTAAATTAAATTAATTATTGAAATACTTGTTTCCCACTGACATTTTAGCGTATACAAAATGTCAATGAACATATTGACGTTTTGCGCCTCAATTTCCGTAACGGTATAAGGGATCATCCAGATCCGACGTCATCAAAAAATTGAAAATTGCTACCCTATCGACCCTTAAAAATGCCGACGTCGGATATGGACAATCCCTTATATTTATGTACTCTATGATGAAGGCAGAAATTGAAGAATAAATAAATTAACTATTTGGTAGTTCTTACGGTACCGATTCAATCTTAAGCATTCATATATTTTGTCCTGTGGGATAGTCAAATAACTTTTGAAATTCTATTCAAGAATATGAGTTATTACTGAGATTAACTTAAAGCCTATTTTCTCAGCTTTGCTTACAGCTTTAATTCTTTGTCACAACCTGTATTTTCTGCTGTCACAAGGATTAGCAAAATTTGATGACGACGAGACAGTGATTGCTGCACCCAAGATTATGATAACATACTTAAAAATGCTGATGTCGGATTTGGACAATCCCTGAGCATTATGTCTAGCGATGCCAATCACCAAGTTTCCCTACAACATTTGGTGGCGATTCACTTCCAACAAATTGTAATGCTCATTTTGTTACTGTAAGTTTTTGAATGATAAAAATTTTAATTTTTCAAAAACTCAAATTTGAAACTTTTAAATTTTATACATTGATGCCATAAGAAAATTTGAATTCTCTTTATTGGCATATATTTGTTAAAGTTTTTTAATTACCTGATATGGCTGATATCCATTCACATAATCAATATTCGAATAATTTGTTGCTTGACCACTAACACTTGGTGGTTGGCATCCGTTCATAGTATAAGTATAAGATTTCGTTACAGCCGATACAAATATCATAAAACCTTTGTTTGTAACATTTGCATGATTAAATTCATACATAAAATCAAATTTTTCTCCTTCAAAGTAAAAGACTTGATCGACATCAGCTTCAGAAAATCTAAATTGAATCTTTTATAATTAGAAAAAACACCAAGCTATAAAAACTTCGAACACTTTGACCAGCATGATGCAATCTAAAAACTTACATATGAAGTATTCCTTTTTCATCGCTTAAGATTAGAGAAATATCATCACCCAAATCAATTTTTCGTACAACAACTTTAAGCTGTTGAGTAGTTGCAATTGTAAAATACCAATCACAAAGTTTATAACTTAATTCAGCATCTGGAAGGAAAAAAGTATGTGTAACAGGAATCATAGAGTTTTCATCAGTTGATAAATCAAATGTTTGTCCACCCAAAGGACATCCATCAAAACTTTGAGCTGAAATTTTTCAACGGTTCGAAAATTAACAAAGGTTAAGAAATTTGCATACGATATGTTACTACGATTGCTTGATAAGCTGCCCATTGAGGTTGAGAATTTGATGAGAAAGCATTGACTAATAGTTCATTGGAAGTAGTGGTGAAATTTACGACATCAAAATTTGCAGTATAATCACTAAAATCGAAATTTTAAAAAAATATCTTTGTCAAATGAATGCGTACCGTGTTGTAAGCTGATTGGAGGTATTGTGGATATCATGAAATTGTATTTCATCAACATAACCATTTAACATTAAAATCCAGATATTTGTTGTGGGACCACTCTAAAAAAAAGAGAGTACTCGATTTAAAAGTTTCAAATTTGAGTTTTTGAAAAACTAAAATTTCTCTCATTCAAAAACTTACAGTAACAAAATGAGCATTACAATTTGTGGGAAGTGAATCGCCACCAAACGTTTGTGGAAAACTGGGTGACTGTAAAAGCGTCACAGAATTAACTGTAAGATTAAAAATTGGAGGATTTGATGCGCATTCTACAACTGTATCATATCCAGCTACAGTATTTAAGAAAATAAAAAACAATAAAAGTACAAGTTTGCACAACATTTTATTGCAGCAAATAAAAATAAACATAAATTGATGATTTTTAGAAAACTTTTTGCTCTTTACATGCAAACCAAAAAAATTAGGCGTTGTTCATTCTACTTTCGGTATGTTATCACAATCTTGGGTGCAGCAATCATTGTCTCGTCGTCATCAAATTTTGCTAATCCTTGTGTCAGCAGAAAATACAGGTTGTGATAAAGAATTAGAGCTGTAAGCAAAGCTGAGAAAATGGGCTTTAAATTAATCTCAGTTATGAGTCATATTCTTGAATAGAATTAAAAAAACTCATTTGACTATCCTACATCAAATAATATATGAATGCTTAATTCAGGATTGACTTGTGAACCGTTTCCTTAAGTACTTTCTAAAGTACTTAAGGCTTATTTAATTTTCAATATTATTCAATTGTCGCCTGAAAATAGGTAATATCCACATGAAAAATACTTTTTAGGGAAGATCAAAGTCGGTAGGTCATTTATGCTAAAAGAAAATTCCGTATAATAAATTCGTTGCTTTGCACATCAAAAAGTCATTGTAAAATTCTATATACTTAGGTGAAATTATTTATCTGTGTTACACCATATAGCATGTGATAAACTTGCGTTGTAAAAACGAATCACGATTTCACAATATCCAATAAAGTTAAAACTGCACATTATGTTTGACAATTTTTGCTGAAAATGTTTATTTTTCACATTTTTGAGTACTAGAAATTTATTTTATTATATATTTATTCATTAAAAAAATGTGTTTATTAAATTTCTGACACACTTAAACTGTATTTAAATAGTAAACAATAAACAGACTGTCGCATATTCTTTTTCCTACATTGCATATGCAAGATGTCATGATTTATGCTTTTTTTCTTTGACATTAGACAAAATTGTTTAAAAACTTTTAATTAATTAAATAAAATCTGTTCTAGAAAGAAATTTTTAACGAACTGTTGTGGTGCTTTTTCTTCAACGTTGTTTTTAAATCTTTTGCTTCCATTATAAATGAGAATTTCGGTCTAAAACTGATATGGTTGATCACGTCATCTATTATTGAAAACTATTTTTTAGGACGATACTAGCTATTTTGTAGAAAATAACCTATCTACCCCAAAATATCTTACGGAATTTTTTAACTAACTTTTTTAATAAACATATAATCATTTAATTTCTAAATGAATTTTAACATTTTGATATAGCGATACACATTTTCTATAAATGGACTGTAACTATATTTAGTGCTATATGAAATAAATTTTTTAATAAAACTGATGCCCTTATTGAAAAGGAAATTCGAAACTTGTGGTTTTAATTTAAAACTAAAACTGTCTCGAGAGTTAAAGCTAAAAACTGATCAAGCATATTTCTTAACGGCGATAGCATCGGGTAATTTTGTTATGATATGAGTTTTGTGTTATTAAACTGGAATTTGTTACAGATTTTTTTGATTTTTTTTTAAAATTAGTAAAGGCTAAAAACCATGTGCTAAACTCCTACTCCAAATTTATCTAAAAACGCTTTATTTTAATAGTAAAGGTATATGTACACTTTAAGTTTAATTTATTATGTTGCTCATATAGTTAATGCATTGATTTTATTTTTGAAAAGAATCTTGGTTTTTAAGTGTACAAAAATTTACTTTGTGCTAAAACTGTTTATTTTGATTGTTGATATATTTAAACTGCAGCTAATAACGATATATTGGAATATACACAAACTATTTATTTTTGCATTATGAATAGTTAGCAAGCTTACAAGTGGTATTTTTGACTTCTAATGCATATATTTATAAATAAAGCAGATGAGGTATAGCTGTGAACATGATCGCATAACTAAATTATTAACGCTTATTACTAAGAAAGTATTTGATAAACAGCCCCTTTTTATTTTAGCCTTATTCATAACTGAATATACTGCTATTGCCTTCATCTTTGCTGTGCTAAACTGTGCGTCAAAATTAAATTATATACAAAAACTGCTTTCGTTTTTTCATAATAAGATATAATGTCACTCATTAAAATTATTTCAACATACTGATTTGAAATGTTTAAAATAACATTATTAAAAGCTTTCACCTCATTTTAACCGAGTGGAAGTTAACTTTAAAGATGTTATTTCAATTTTAAACTGTGCTGCCGGACTACCAATCTAACTGTTATTAAATAATAACGATTTTTTAAAAAATTTGTATAAAAAACTTATGTTAATAAAAATTAGTAATTAAGGCTAAATATTTTAATGTCACTAGCGTTAAAATATTTAGCCACTTAAACTGTTATTATCTCTATCCGGCTAGAAAGTTTACAGTTACATACTTCTGTAAAAAAAAATAAAACAAATAATTCTCATTTTTAAATAACATGCTTTTTTATTAAAACTGACAAGTAACATTTTTTATATGAAAGAAGCAATTTTATTTTTATTTATTTGGTGATTAAACTGAGCAGATTTAGGATCTATATGATTTTGTTTTGACGAGCAATATCTTAGAGGGGTTGCGAAACATTTTAACACCACATCACTGTTATCCCTACACTACAATTGATAACATTATTTTGAACATAAACTGCTTTAACCTCTATCGATCTATACAAGCTTACTGTTACATATTTCCGCAAATAAAGCATAAAAAACTGAGATTTTTAAGTTTTGGAATCAATGAACTCCAAAAATAATACGTTTATTAGATTATTATTATTATTTCTGAACTTTGCTTAATAAGGTGGTAGTTTAATCCGTTACAATTAAAAACTGTGTTATTATTTTAATAAATAAAACTTTAAACACTTTTGAAAAACTGCGATTAGATTAACACTGAGCATAATCATACGTTTCTACACTGTAAATTAATTTATAACTGATTAAAAAATGACAACAGTTATGAAATTGTTTATGCCACATCATAATTATCCCTACACTACACTTGATATAGTTGTTATTGGACACAAACTACCATAAATTTTTTTTATCTCTATCAACCTTTACAAGCTTACAGTCAAATATTTCCGCAATAAAGCACGAAAAAGTTAACGTTGCTAATTTTTGGAATCAATGAACTCCAAAAATTATACGTCTGCTAACAAAACTAGACTCTAGTTTGCATATGTTTGTTCAATTATTTTTGCAACAACATTGATAAAAACAAAAGCAAAAGCACTGATAAAGCTACAACATCATGGGCAAAAAATTTTTCCATAAATATAGCAAAGAAATTCAGTTGGTCTTTAATTGTTTGTTTGATTATTGTTTTTAAAAAACTGACACTCAAAGGAACAAAATGGAAATATTTACGTTTAGTATTTTTGGGCTTTTGTTGACTTTTATTGTAATGATAATATGGTAATGTTTTAATTTTTGGGGTAAAAACTGCATCAGCTTGACAAGTATTTTTAAGGCAAAGAATTTCAATGTTACGGCTAAGAGAAGAATGTGGATTTAAGGGGCCAGCAATTGGATTACCACAATTTTTTATGGGTCATATTTATGATATTATGAGACATGCATGGAAGGTTTGTCGAGTTTCTTTTGAAAGGTGTAAAGAAGGTTAAACTGACCGATTTTTGAAAAACTGATCAAGGATGAGTTGACTTATTTGCTAACAAGTTAGACTGATAGCTAGTTTACACTGGGACTCGACAAAAATATTTTTTAAACTGTTAATCAAATAACTGTTTATACTCCAAAGAACGTTTCTTAATTTAAATTAAATTGTATCTTCACGGAGAACTTTTTGGCAACAATAAACTGAATAGTAACTTCTGCAATCTTTTTTTAAAGTTTTTAATATTTTTTTAATTGCATTTAAGAACTTTTTAGTTAAGTTATTTTGATTAACACTGATTTGAATCTTATCACAGGAACTGTAACCACACAAAGTTTTCTTTTTTTAAGTGCTTTAAAAAAGGCGAATAAACTGGTATTGAACAAGCATTGCTTCTACTGATTTGGGCATAAACTACTTTAAGTATTTTATTGCTAAAAAGATTGCATAATAACAAAAAATAGTTGCTCTTTTTTTGAATCATGTTCTCTATAAAGTTGCTATTAAAACTAATCATCTGGTGTTGTCCTTTAGCTGAAAAAATTATTTTCAACAACGCGTTGAAAACTTCTTTGACATTTTTACATATGCTTTCAAAATGTAACGGATCAGTCGTAGCTTATATATTTTTCATCTAATGATCCAAAACTGAAAACGACAAAACTTAGGAAATTTTTCAAAAAGTACAAGTTTAAATTTTATTTAAAGCAAAGTGAGTTAACTGTGTGTCAAATCAAAATCTCGATAAAATGACTTTACGAGTCAGTTCGCAGAAGTAAAGCGAGTTATATTTCGCCATTTTTGGTCAGTATTTTTGGAAAGAGAATTGAAAACAAATTTTGTTGAATTTTAGTTTTTATAATTTGTGTCAAAAATTTTTATCAAGAACTATTTTTACGCTTTTATTTTGTTTTAAACTGAATTGAAGCATCATCTTGATCTTAATTCTAACATATTTTTAAAGCAATGTTTATGTGATCTTAATTTGATTTTATCTTAACTGAAAAAATAAGGTTGACAGCGTAATGATTAACAAATATTACTTTTAAAACTAGCGTGCAACGATTCTAGCTTAAAGCCATGTTAGTTAGTAATTAAAAACTGAAAATTGATAAACTTCAAAAGGTATTGTAATAAAAAGTACAAGTTAACTTTAAACTGGTATTCAGTCACTTTCACAAAGAGAAAGTGGCTGTTTTTACCTCTTTTTAATTAATTATTTTAAAACACTGAAATACATATAAGATGAGAACTAAATAAAAACTGATTGCTAAAAAGACATGCAATAATTAAAACTGAACGTTGTTCAAATTTAGTTATTTTTTATCGCAAATAAAACCAAGCGTTTTAGAACGGTCATGCTGCAATGCCATATTTTATTTTAAAATGGAAAAAAGAACATGGAGATGTTTTTGGGTAAATTTTTTCTGTAATTAACTGACAGCGACGTAGAATAATAGTTTTTTTAGTTTCTATTTTGGCTACCACTTCAGTGTAAACGTCTATGACCCAGAAATGATAAAAGAAATTTTTATTAAACAATTTTCATGTTTCGTTAATCGAGAGGTAACTGTTAATCTACTTTTAGAAGTTAACTAACTGATTCATGGATGTAACTAGTGATCTTTTCTGATCGTACAACAAAAATGCAAATGTTGCGTCATGACGGCATCGTTTAAGTCTATAAAATTTGCGTTTTCGTTATGCCTTAAATACTGTCAGTAAAATTTGCCTGATTTCCACCAAAATATCCTGGGATTCTTAGAACTATCTGTTGACTTTTTTAGGTCAGTACTTTCACACAAGGATATCCACTTGGTGAAAGCTTGTTACAAGTTGAAAAAGAAGGTCCACATGGATATGGTTGGAAAGAAATTCGATCTATTGCATCACCAACCTTTACAACTGGTAAAATGAAAATGGTATGTTGTTCATTTTTTAACACTGCATTAAGGATTGCAAAAACGCAAAAAACGAGAAATTTTTTGATTCACTTTTTTTATAAGACATTTTATAAACTTTGACATGTTTTAGATGCATGACACAATTCATGAACGTGTAATTACTTTCACAAAAGTTTTGGAAGCAAAGAGTAAAGAAAATGAATGTATAAATATTTATGAGTAAGTTAACAGCTAAAAAGCTCAACTTGGAAGTCTAACTTTTTTGTTGTCGAACCCCTAAGTGATACATCATTGCTACATCCCATAGCTTTTTAGTGAACTGCAAGCTTTAACTTTGGATGTTATTGGAAGAACTGCATTTGGAATTCAACCTGATGCTTTACATAATCGTGATGATGAATTTTATGTTAACGCTCGAAACTTCTTCAATGCTTTTAATCTTCAACAAACTCCAGGACTTTGGCTTTCAAGTATGTTTTTAACTGTTTTAAACTGTGATTAATTAAATAACTTTTTAGAGCTATTTCCAATTCTTGGTAATTTAAGATTCTTTACATTTCTTCATCAATATAATATGATCTTGGCTCGAAATCTTAGTGCTGTTGTTGAATATCGTATTAAAAATTATGATCAATTCAAAAAGATTGATTTAATTCAACTGTTGCTGCAGCAAGATAAAATTCGACAAGAGAGAGAAAATGTAAGTTTATTTTCGAGATAGAAATAGGATTCTGCGAAACTAAAATGTATCTATGACTTGACTAGCTTGACTTGATAAATATTCTAAAAAGGGGCTCACTTTTAACCTGGAAGCAACCCATGGAAATTAACTCTAAGCTTTGCCCTAAGTGAAAATAAGATGAAGTCAGTTTTATGCGAAACCAAAATATAATTTTGCCTTCCTGTGCAATGGCATATAACTGTCTCCTTGTATTAACATTCCATCTTTATACATTCTATCATTTGTGTGCTTTTTCAGAAACCCCCAATGCACATGGATACAATCGTCTCAAATTGTCATGGCTTCTTACTTGCTGGATATGAAACTACAAGTACCGCATTAGCATATGCTTTATGGCTACTTGCAAAACATCAAGATGTTCAACAACGTTTATTTGAAGAAATTGAAGATAGCGTTGGTGATCGAGATGTTGATTATGATACAGCCATGAAACTTCCATACCTTGATGCAATCTTTCATGAAGTGCTCCGGCTTTATCCTCCAGTGGTCGGATTTACAATGCGAACTTGCATTAAAGAAACAGAAATCAAAGGATATAAATTTGTTCCTGGCACAACTGTTGGCCTAGCAGTAAATGGTGTACATTGGGATGAAAATATTTGGCCTGAACCATTTAAATTTGATCCTGAAAGATTTACTGATGGAAAATATTATGATCCTTTGTCGTGGATTCCATTTGGTGTAGGACCACGAAATTGTGTTGGAATGAGATTTGCAGAAATGGAAGTGAAAATGACATTAGTGGAGTTGATTAGAAGATTTAAACTTGAGATGCATAAAAATTCTGAGGTATGCAAATTTTTGTTAAATAATGTGGCTTATCCTCGGATGTTTCGTTTCAATCAAATTTTAACATTGTCTATTTTAGGATCCATTGCAAAGCCGAATCAACATTATTGTCATGAGACCCTTGAATGGTGTACATTTAAGAGTTACCCGACGCAACGAAACAGAAGTTTAAAAATGGACATTCATATTTTTTACTAACACTTTTATTTGTAAATCATTTTCTTTTTTTGAATCAATAAATTTATGTTTTTGTTTAAAATATTGTGCAACTGATTTTCCCACATAAAAAAATCTTCTTTATTTTTTCTATTTAATAAAAATATGTGATTTTATTTTAAAAAAAAACCAAAAAAATATTCATAGATGCATTCATAGATTATTGCATTTTGTACCCATTCTTTCTAATAATGGATACCTCAATGAAAGCATGACAATCAAATATTTCAATAGATTTTCATAATGACTCCGCTTCCTGGCATAAATTTAAAAATTTAATTATTATGTAAGCCATAAAACAGCTATTTATTGCGCAAAACCAAACGTAAAATGTTTTTGCATGGTGTATTACCCAAAAAATGTATTTTTAGCTTTAAATCATATTTCTATTTGGAGCAAAAAATTTAAAACAATCTTCTATCTTTTTCACAGACGATTGTTTCTTTCAGTCTGCTTTTATTGAAATTTTAACGATGAGAACTTCTTTAAAAAATGCTCTGTTTTCCATGTATAAAACTGTCGAATGTTTTATAACAATTTTTTGTTGCAATAATAATAACAATAATGCGTTACTTGTTATTCGTTTGTTATATTTTGAGTTATTGCAGCTTTATTTTTGGTGAACTGCAGCTAAAACCTGCTATTATAAGTATGTATGTTTAAATCAGTTTTACTCAAAATTATTTTTGATGGAACAGTTTATGTTTTACTGTTATAAAAATTTTATCTTTTCAGCCCATGCTGGTGCTTCCATTCTTACTTGCAACACCGTCAAATGTAGTGGTGGACATAAATGCATCATGACAATAGATGAATGCGAACTTCCATTTACAACTCATCCATTAACACCAAAAAATTGTCAATCAAGACCAAAATGTGTTCCAGATAAACTTTGTAAAGCATGTGGTCCCAATGAACATCGATCCAGATGTTCAATCTGTGACCGAACATGCGAAGATCCAAATCGAAAAAGTTGTAAACAAGAAAATATTTGTGGACAAACTTCTCGATGTGTATGTGATAGCGTATTTGTAAGGGATAAACAGGGGAGGTGTGTAAAGTATTTGGATTGTCCAAATGTTTCTACAAAGGGTGCAACAAGATCAACAACAGCCCCAACAACAACCACTGAAGCCCAGCCTGATGATGGTTTTATTGTTATTCATAAAAAAGAAACCAAGCAACGGCATGAACAAATTGATTTGCTTAAACCCTCTACTAAAAATCCAAAGGGCCGTCCTGAAAAACCTCAAAACCCCAAAGACGACCCAGATGATGGATTTATTGTGGTCAAAGAAAAAGAAAACAAGCATAAACCTGATCAAAGCAATCCCCTCATTGACCCACGTCCAACATCACGCCCACAAAAGCCTGACAAACCCGTCAAAAATCCATCCAAAGATCAACTAGATGATGGCTTCATTATTGTCAAAGACAAGCAACATAAACAAACTAAACGACCGTCTGACAATAAACCAAATCTACCAGTCCCAACAAAAAACTTCAATGATGAATTTATTGTTGTTCATGAAAAGCAAAAGAATCACAAGAACAAAGATGACAATGACTTTTTTGTTGCCAAAAAGAAAGTCCAAAATAATAAACATGAACAAGTTAATTTAATGTAAAATGTTTAAAAAAGACAATAAAGATGATATGCAAATATTAATAATTATTTTTTGCTATTAAAGGTACAGAAAAATTTTGCAAATCAAAATGCATAAAAGCGCATAATAAAAATCGAAAAATCAAAGTTGAAATTTAATAAAATTGACACATCAAAGTCAAATTGTGCGGGCAACTTTTAAATATTGTTGCACTCGACTATTCACAGTATTTATTAAATTTGTTACAATAAAGAATGATAAATCCTAGTAAAACCTCTTTTATCATGCTTGATACAATCTGGTTTTAAAATAGTTTTTAAATATGCAAATAATGGAAAACATGTATGAGCATTATTATTCTATTTTTTTAACCAGAAAAAATATCTAACAAACGCCAGCATCATTTGTTTCCCACTAACAGCTTTCATTGATTTTTTATAAGCTTGTTTTGATGCAACAAGAGTTATCTTTATTTGCAATCGTTAAATGATGAATGTGAAAAGTGCTGGAAGATTTTTTATACAGCTTAAAAAGATTATAAAGAAAACTTTTCATCACATTTTTTCATATCTGGTAATATTTTTCAAAAATAGATATTGGCAGCTACGCTAATGCCTACGTGAAAATAAAAAGCCAAGATGAAGGTTAGAATTTCATTTATGCTACAGATACCTTTGTGATTTATAATAATTCATTTATAAATAAAATAAAAAATAATTCACAGAGTTCATTTTGTAACAAAAACAAGGTTATAAGGCATATTAAAGGGGTAATTTGGATAGCTTTGGAATAAATATATGTTGACGGAACATCAAGAGTATTGCGAATTGACGTTGAGTTTTAGTTTTAGTTATTGTTATTCTTGTCTTTTTCTTCTTTTTCTCTGCGTTCTTTGTCTTCACGTTCTTGGCGTTCTTTTTCTTGTTGTTGAAAAGCTCTCAAAAGGCTTTCATATTCAGCAACTTGTCTGAAAATGAGAAAATGCTTATTAGTTTTATAAAAGAATAAATGGATTATCTATTCATAATAAAGAAAAAGTGAAGATATTTCAAAAAGAATTTCAAAAGTGGGGATCAATTTTGTAACTTTTGAAAGGTATTATTATCTTATGATATAATATTTGTTCGTTATAAAAAAGATCTGAAATTTTGATTCCAGGTTAAAGCAAAACTCTACTTTTGTTTTCAGTTCATTAAATTAAATGAGTCATATTTCGACTCCTATTACTAGTTTATCAAACTTCGCAAAAATTGAAAAAAAGGTTATATTAAGCAACTTTTTTTTATAGCTTTGAATTTATGGGGTGAGGTTGTAGTGTTGTGGAGCACAGTACAAGCTTTAACATCTATAGAGATACCACTAACACTCAATCTTTTTAATCCAAATTTTAAAAGAAAAACTAACTTTGCTTTTTCTTCAACTTCTTTTTCCAAATCTGTCATCTTTTGCTTTATGGAATAACCAAATACCTAAAAAATGAACAGTTTATTTTAACAGTCTATTTCACAGCTTTAATATTTACAAAATTTCACAGCATTAAATGTCTCTCTCTGTGTCTATTTATTCAATTTTTATTAAACTTTGAACTATAAAGAAAAGTAAATAGTAATAATACAAAGAAACCAAAAAACACACTTTTAAAAAATGATGCTTCTTTTTGTTCTCCAAAAATAGCTTTAATAGTATTTATTTTTAGTGCTTTTTTGTCTCTGAACTTTGGCACCCATAGATGAAAAGGGTCTATTGACTAAAATTAAATTTGATATCTTTAGATCTTTGGTAAAAAAAAACTATACACAAAAAAAGTGTTCTTTCAAACTATAAAAAAGAAAGATATTGTTACAAAAATAAAATGTGTCATATTTGCAGCTTTCTTTTTTGTTGCATGTATATTTTTTAGTATTTGCACACATGAAACTATAACGTAAGTATTTTTTGTAGAAAGCTTTTTGATGATGGGGTTTTCTTTGTAGTAAAAAAAACTTAGATCAACACAAAATAAATGTTAGAAAAAAAAATGACATTTTTTTAATAATCTATGAAGGAGGCATTCATAAAATTGATTTAATCAGTTTATGGTCGATGGAGTTACAAAAAAAGTAAAAAACATTTTATGGACAAATAAAACCATTTTAAAATCACGGGGTTTAAAAACTGTCAAATTTTAAGGTTTTTGAGGAAGAGTGTATGATTTTTAAAGAAATACAAATAATATGTTTTAGTTAAGTGAATAAACTTTAAAAACTACAAATATACAGTATTTCACAGATCCTTCCACTTGAGACTTTAGCCTTCGATTTTTAAAATAATGCCAAACTAATTTATGGTTTCACGTCACTAACATAAATAAAAAACTAGGTTATGAATAGGTTTTTTATATAAATGTTTATATTTTAAACACAACGACAAAAGGTTGGAAAGTAATTTAAAGAATAAATTTAAATTTTTTCATCAAATTAAATGTAAAATAAATTTGTCATTAAACCTTTAGAGCAGTTGTGGAAGAATATTATCAGCTCTTGCTCTGGTAAAAAAAACAATGTTTTCTGATAAAGTCGAGGGAAGAAAGCAATTAAATTTCTTAATCTTAAAAAAAAAGAAGTCCGGCAATATTCTGACACATACAGTAATAGCGTTGAACGGGTATTAAAAAGAAAAAAAACAGAAAAAAAAATTTTAAAAAAATACGTGAAAGACTATTTTCTATTGAATAAAATCTCTATATAAATATGGCAACGCTTAAAATAAAAATTCCGGTAAATGACAAATCAAAAAATTCCATTAACTTAATAAACCTCCCACTATTTTCCTTCGAACAAAAAACCAACCCCATTTTTGCAAACCCTTTCCGAAAAAAAAATATTTACGTAATATATTGACACAAAAGCAAGCATTGAAATATTGCTAGCAATGGAGTAGGAAGTTATTTTCTACAATAATTTAATTTTTTTTCCAACCTTCACTTTGAAAAGATTAAGTGTTTTTTAATAATCAATCATTTCCACCATCACTGCGCAAAAACTAAAATCATGATATTGCTTATTATGGCCATCTTTGTTTTTTCTGATATGTGAATTTAAAAAGTGGCTACGCTTTTTTTGGTGCCACAGAGTCGGAATATTATCAGCAGTAGCTTTAATACCACAATGACTCCCAAAAAGATCAGCAAAAAATTTCTTAAATGTTTTAAAACATAAAAGTATAAAGAACTAAAAAAATTGTTGCATTGCATACAGTATTAACATCAAACATTTTTTACTACAAAATCATGCAATAAAATCTTGTTTAAATTAATTTATTGAAAAATGCGTAATTTTTTTTCAAAATCTTTTTAAAATGCAAAGAAGAGTTTTGAAGTGTCATAAATACATAAACATATTCAGCAAAAGCAAGAAGATCCACTGCTTCAGAGGATGCTAATATTACCTCCATCTTTTGAAATACATCTTATATTTTATAATCTATGATTTATTTTGAAAAGAGTTACACATTTTCTAATAAACTAGTTTAAACGAGATTTTATTGCGTGACTATCAAATTGTTGTAAACAAATTTTTGATGCTGATACTGTATACAACAATTGAAACTGTTTTGTAGAAAGCATTCTGATGAGGGGTTTTTTTATAGCAAAAAGCGGAAGCAAAGATTGCCACAAAATAAATTTTTAAAAAATAGAATAACAGGAAAAATCTTTGAAAGGGAACATTTAAGAAATGGATTTAATTTGACCTTAGGAATTTCATGAAAATTTTTATCACTGAAAAGCCATCAACAGATCCCTTTTTTATATCTTTTCAATGCAGGTGTAGTGGTGAATGATAAGGAAATGTTTTCCTTATTTTTCCTTATCAAAATCGACAAAACATCAGCTAACTTTCAAGGTTACTTTTTTTGGAGCTGACAATTCCATGTGTATAACAAGCAGCTCTAGCTGTGGTAAACATTTTCCAAAACGATCGTCGAACATAAAATTTTTTTATGTTTTACGTCAATCAAAAAGATATCAAAAATAATCAGTTACAGTAACTTCATAAGATAACTTTTGCAACGAAATGAAAGCAGAAAAAAAAGTATTAAATCTTACTGATTGAAATTTATGGATCAATGGAGCTATTTAAATACATGCATGATCGGAAGAAAGTACCGGTAAATGACAAATCAAAAAATTCCATTAACTTATTAAACCTCCTACCTTTTTTTCCTTCGAACAAGGAACAGCCAACCCCATTTTTGCAAACCCACCTTCCGAAAAAAAACATTTACGTACTACACGAATACAAACGCTAGCATTGAAAAATTAGTAGCAATGAAGTAGGAAGTCATTTTCTACATTAATTTAAAAATCTTTTTCCAACCTCCACTTTTTAATAACCCATCCAATCTATCATTAACGCCACCACTACGCAAAAAGACTAAAATTACGACATTGCTTATAATGATGGCCTTTGCTTCATATTTTTTTATATGAATTAAAAGCTGACTCTTCTTTTTTAGAATTTTCAATCGTGAAATGTTAAAACAACAACATTTTATTTTTTAACAGTAAAAATTCAGCAAAAAATAACTGAACTTCTTTTTTCGGTCAAGTTTTATCTATTCTTTGGCCACATAAAACACTAAACAAAAAAAGATGACTCCTTTCTTTGTTTAATTCCTTTAATTTTGCCTTATTTCTTCGATAATAAAACTTCACGTGTATTATTTTTTCTTGACCAAAAATAAAAAGTTTTCCACATGTTAAAATTATAGCCAAAGATGAAATTTTGAAGCCGAAAAGTTGAACACAGAATGATCAAGATTTCAAAACGTGCTTTTTTTGGGATGTTACAGCAACAAAAGAATTGTTGAGCTAGCAAATAAAAATTTTTAAAATCGACTCATCTATTTTTTATTGCTTGTTTTGCTTTGTTTTAAATCGCAAATTTGAGGTGATAAGAAAAATTCGCAGCTTTTCGATAAAAGTATTTTTTTGCTACAAAAACGTTTTGAGTGATTTGTTGCCACATAAACACCAGACAATTTGTATAAAAAATTCAATGAAAATGTTGTAACATTTCAGTAACAATGGTGTTACAGCTTTCTTTAAACAATGATTTATGACTTGTCTAGTCAAAGGTTCAGAAAGTTTTATGTTTTGGCTCAAAAATGTGTTTGAAATAAGTAAAAAGCTGGATTTATTGTGTATTACTTCCTTTTTTTACAATTTACTAGTAATTAATATTGTCTATAAATTTGTAGTTGTAAAAAACGTTTGTATGCCGTGGGAAAATAATCTTACGTAAAGCAATTGAGTAATGAATTTTTTTCATTTTGTTTAATTGGAATTTTTTTGTAAAAGAAATTTGAGCAATTTTATTAGTTGAAAGCTATGCAAAATGGCACAATTCTTTTACCCAAAACTGCCATGCAAAATGGCTCTCTAATTGATGAACCAAATCCAGGGATTGTAAAATTTTATTATTATTATTCATATTTTACTCTTTCAATTTCATGGACTCTAGCACCTCTATTATTTTATACAATTTTAACACAATCTAAGCCACTTGGAAAATTTAAATGGCTTATTTTTAATTATTCTTTTTGGAGTTTATGTTTTACTTCTTTGCTGTCATTAGTCAAAGCATTGATGTTTCTACCTGCTGCTGCAGGGATTCAAATTGGGATATTTCGAGATTTGCTGGGATATAGAAGTACAATAGTATTCAGCGTTCTCTGCCTTGCTCTTCGTGGTACTTGCTTTCCTGGGCTATGTTCAACGCTGGCATATCGATATTTATTTGTATTTCCAACAACACTAACAGAATGGTTGACGCTGAAAAAAGCATTTATTTTTACGCTTTGTTTTCCAGTTATTGGATATGTGCTTTTAATGGCAATATTTTTACCTATCATTGATGTCACTGTAGCTGATATTCATGAATGGGCAAAAAGTTATGATATATTTTTGGAAAAATACTTTCATGAAAATACATTCTTTGCTCTCTCTTATCAAATGGTCCATATTCCTGCAAAAATAGTGTTAGCATTCTTAATCACCGCTTTTGCCATTGGCATTTGTATCATTGCATTCCTCTATTATCAGCTTAAAAATTACAAAACTCAAAAACAATCAAAAATTTTAAATGGTCTAATTTTGTCTTCTGTTATTCAAGTTCTTGTTTCGTTAGCATTTTTTGTAACTCCATGTATCTTGTTTTTTGGTTGTATTAGTTTTCAAATTCGCTATTCGTCTACGTTGTTTGTAATAGCAATGTCGCTAATGATTTCACATTGTTTTATTGATTTTTTGGTTACGCTTTATTTTATTGCACCGTATCGAAAATTTTTACTTACTTTATTGAGATTGAATTATGCAAAAGTTTCTGCACAAAATGAAAGTGGTCGAATTCAAGTCAATAATGAATAAATTTTTACTGATGGCAATTTAGAAGCTTTGTAACATCAAAATTCTAGCGATTTAATCATTAAGATTGTTAATGTAAAATGCATCCGATAATTGATAATTGAAAAATCAATCCTTTCGTTTCAAAAATATAATACAAAAAATAACAAAAAAACATTTAAAAGTTAAAGGTTTGCAAAACTTTAGGTGCACAAAAGTCAGTGATGATTCTCATACTAGAATATGAGCTCCCAAAAATCAGAGAGAAAAAAGTAAAGATGCAATTTACGCAATCTATCTATCATCTTTATTAAATGGATTTCTTTTCATATTACAATTTTTTATGCCATGCTCACGTTCACATTTGTGTCCTTTTTTGTTCCATGAAAGCAAAACACAAAGTTGTATCAAATATTTTCGACATCGGTTTATACATTTTTTAATTAATTTTTTCAGGTAATTTTACATAACCAGAAATCTGGCACTATAAGAATTTCTCTCGTGAAATACTTTTTATCCATAGCTTTTTGCACATAGCAAGTACTTTGAAGGAACAGTGGACAAAGAACACTTTTTCAATAAAAATTGTTATCACTTTTTTTCAGTAATGCAAACCTTTATTTGTTTTTTTCTTTGGTAAAAAAATCTTTGTTGCCTCCACATTTTTTTTCTAAATACGTCACTTTTCTGAGTCACATTTATATTTTGCTACTTAATTTATGAATGGTTAAATTTAATGATACATACAAAACGGGATTGGGGGTTTGCAATAAAAAAACTTAAACATGTAAGCAAAATTTTGCTTTTTTTAAAAAAAAGTAATTGGCAAAAAGGCAAAGCGTTGTGGTCCTTTTTTCCCCTAAAAGGTTTTCCTTTGTTAGGTACTTGGAACCACTTGAGTAGCAATCGTAAAATGATGCTCTTGCCCATTGTCTCATTGAAAAAATTTTCTTTAATTCATTTTTCTGTTCGAAATGACCCCACTCGAGATATTTTGATCATCATTTATGTACATATCAAATACTCAAAATCCATGCATAAAAAAATTCATTATTTCAAAAAAAATATAAATTGTAATAAGCTTTTATATACTTTAAACAAGACAAAAAGACATAATATATTTAAGAAAGAATGTGTGAATCTTTATATGTATTCAGATATATAGAAAATTTTAGATGAATCTAAATTAGAATAATAAACATATTTTGGCTTAAATTCTTCTGGTTTATATTTTCTGGTAGCGGCAGATTCATCAAAAGTTTCTTCACCAATTAAACATAGCTCGGCACCTTCAATATATTCAGCAGTTTTAAGAATTGTTGATGCATCATAACTTGAGTCTTTTAAGATTCGCACATTTCCGATTGTAATTGGAATAAAAGTTGATGGACCACGTTTACAGAATGCATCAGTACGAACTTTCACCTAAAAAAATTCTGTGATTAAAAAATGCTTGAATAAAAAAATGCTTACAAGAACATAGTATTGAATTTTAAGCACTTTAAGATCACAATATGATGGTGGTAATGGTGGAATTACAAAGCTGCATTCAACAGAAGTTGAAGTAGGCTAAAATATCATTTACAACAATCAACATCAAAATTTGTATACAAATAATAGATATCGTCTGCTATTTATTAGCTATATCCATATATCTAAATGAATATAGCTAATTAATTATCCCACAGCAAGATCATATGTTGTTTATGATGAGTATATTTCATAGCCAACATATGAAAATTTAACTCAAGCGTAACTCAAAAACGTTTACTATTAGTAAAAATAAATTTTTCATACCTTAAGAGTATTAATTATATAACCAAGAAGTTGTTCAGTTTTTGTATCAACAGTATAAGAATATTTTAAATGAATTCCATAATCAAGTGATTTAATTTTCATTGAAGTTTTATTTGAAATATCAATTTTTAATGCAATTGTTTCACCACATACATATCCACTTTTTGGTAATGATACCTATAAATAGTATAAATGAATATATTAAGAGTAAAAAGAATTTACTTACCGTAACTTCAAGAGGTTTCTTAGCACAAGAAAAACACATTTGATAAATTCGTTTTTTAGTAATTGTTGCAGGAAGTTTTAACTTTGGATCAAGTTTCAAATCAATAATTGGAAAAACAGAAAATCCATGATATTTCACAACATTCTTTCTTTTACCTAAAACATAAGGATCAATTACAAAAAAAATAAAAGAACAGAAAATCGATAAATATTTAAAAAGAACATACCAAATTCAACCATCCCTTTAACGTAATATTTTATTTTGCCAATAAAACTAGGTGGAACATTTGATGGAATAACAAATTTAAATGGAAATTTATTTAATCCATTTGATACTGTATTTTGATTGAATGCATCACTTTGTTGCCATAAAATAACTCTTTCACACATATATTCATGTTTTGCTGAATGTGCATCAAATTGTGTAATAACATTTCCATCAGATTCCGTTACCATAGTGTATTTTCCAGCACGTCCAATAATCCAAGCAGTTATTTTAGTAATATTGAATGATTCTGTTGTAAAAAGTTGAAGTGATCCATTTACTTCAGAATTAGGAAAGAATACATCATTTTTTGAATCCAAGGTAATATCAAATGATGTTGTCATTATGGTTGGCAACAGAAAAGAAAACTAATGCATTGATACAAAAAAATGTAAAAATAGAATACTTCTTCTTCTTTTGTGATAAAAATTTGCATGCATTCATTCAAATGCCGGTGGATAGAGATAAACACATGGGAAATGAAAAAAGTCATATTCAAATTTTCTCTGAGGGCAAATACAGATAGAGTAGTTGGTAGCGCGTCAGACTTGAAATCCATTGTTGGGAATCAACAGTGAAGTTCGAATCCTACCAAAAAACATGAATAAAAAAATTTTTTTTAGAAATTCATAGGAATTTCTCTCAAATTGCTTTTCAATCTTGCACTAAACACTGTAAACAAAAATTTATTTTATTCAAACATTCTTATTTAAAAATTACAATTAATCGAAACACAATTAAATAGTCGAAGATAAATAAGAATAATATGCATACTTTGGTCGATATTCTGCATCATCAATTTTAATATATGTTTTTGCCATACGAAATGTTTCTGCTTCTTCAACAAAATCAGCAGTTCGAAGAATTTTTGATGGATTATATCTTGTTCTTTTTAACACTGGAATATTTCCGATTGTAATTGGAATAATGGCCCATGGTCCAGCTTTTAAGAATGCATCAGTATGAAATTTAACCTAAAGTAATGTCAATGATTAAAAATAGGATTAAAGAAAAAAAATAACTTACATAAACATAATACAGAATTCCAAGAAATGGCCGATCAGAAAATGATGGAGGCAATGGTGGAATAAGAAAGTTGTAAATAGAAGACTTTGAAGTAGGCTAAAAAGCTTTGGTATACATTTATCAAAAGCAGTCATGTCAAATGACCATTTTTATCCCCTTTCCCCTCTTGTATCAAAAAATCTCCCCAACCCCCGCCCTTTCCCCTTTAAGTTCCAAAAAGTTTCATACCTTTACAGTATTAAGTATATAAGTAAAAGATTCTTCAACATTTCGTTTAACAGTATAAGAATATTTCAAACAAATTCCATATTCGATTGTTTTAATACGTGTTGAAGTTTTATTTGAAATATCAATTTGAAATGGAATTGTTTCACCACATACATATCCAGTTTTTGGAAGAGATAACTATAAATAGAAACCATAATAAATAATACATAAAGAAAGTAAAAAACTCAACATACCGTAACTTTCAAAGAATTTCTTGCACGTGTAAAAGTTCTTTGATGAATTTGTGTTTCAGTAATTGATACAGGAAGTTTTAATTTTGGATCAAGATTGAGATCAATAATTGGAGAAACAGAAAATCCATGATAACGAGCTACCCGTGTTTTTCCTAAATTAATTTTAGAGATTATTTACAGGGAAATTAGAATAATAACCTTTACTTTCTGGGGGAATTCACCTGCCTTCAATAGCAAACTGTGACAGCTTAGTTGATTGCGCGACAATCTCCCTATCGTTGGGTAGTCAGCTGTCAAAACTATCTCACCGTAGAGATCCCTAACTCAATCCGAAAATGAGACCCCATATTTTGCCTACATACTCGTCTTACAAAATGAGAGTTAAATAAATATCCGCTGCCGAATCCTCGATCTGTGGATTTACTAGATATATGGATATAGCTAATATATTATAAATATCAGATGATATCTCTTTTGGCACCGACTAAAATGCGGCCGCGGTAGCGGCAGGGGGACTAGAAGGCGGCAGCGGCAGTACTATTTATGAGCTATATCCATATATCTATTAAATCCCAGGATGAGTTATTACGCAAATGATATTTTGTATGTAACTATCCCTTACTAAAATGATTTCATAGACAAAATATGGGGTCTTAACTCCAGTTGGGAACGTCAGCGTCAAGCTGGATTCAAATCGCACACTTTCTTTCCCTTTAGATTATAAATCTAGAGCAACTGCGCTCTCCCGATTTGTAAGTGGAAAAGTATCCCTGGTACTACTATAGTAAAATCATTTAAAAAGACATACCAAATTCAACAATAGCTTTTGCATAATATTTTATTTCTCCGATAATACTTGGTGGAACATTTGATGGAATAACAAATTTAAATGGAAATTTATATAAACCATCTAATAATGGTTGATACGATGCATTATTTTGCTGCCATAAAACAACTATTTGGCACATATATTCATGATTTGTTGAATGTGCATCAAACAATAAAATATTTTTTTCTGTTGGTGACATTGGATTATATTTTCCAGCTCTTCCAACAATCCAAACAGTTATTTGAGTGATATTATTTGATTGAGTGGTGAATAGTTGAAGTGATCCATTTACTTCGGCATTGGGAAAGAACACATCATTTTTTGAATTCAAGGTAATATCAAACGATGTCATTTTGTTGAGCAAAAAAAGACGAAATTAATGCATTGATACAAACAATGTGATAAAAATAGAATACAACTTGTGTGATAAAAATTTGCATGCATTCGTTCAAACAGCCAGTGAAGAGTGAAACACACATGAGAAATGAAAAAAAGTCTCATTCAAATTTTCTCTGAAGGAAAATACAAACAGAGTAATCGGTAGCGCGTCAGACTTGCAATCCAATGACGGGAGTCAACAGCCAAGTTCAAATCCCGCCAAAAAACATATAAACAATAAATTTTTAAAAAGTTCACAGGAATTACTCTCAAATCGCTTTTCAACTATATAAGATTAACTCGTATTCAACAATTTAAATGAAAATTTATTTTATTCAAACACACTTTTAGAAACGTTACAAATATTCAGTATTCAATTAATTAATAGACGGTAAATGAGAGTAATAAGCATACTTTGGTCGAAATTCTGCACCATCTATTTTAATATACGAGTCTCCAACATGACGTGTGTCTGCTCCTTCAACAAAATCAGCAGTTTCAAGAATTTCTGATGGATCATATCTTGTTCTTTTTTACATTGATATATTTCCGATTGTAATTGGAATACAAGTAAATGGAACAGCATTATAATGGGCATCAGTTCGAACTTAAACCTAAAAAATGTGAATGACTGAAATTTGTTGTCATAAATCTCAAAACTGCTGTTATTGTCGCGAAATGCGATGCTTCAAATGATATCTTAAACTTTGAACATCCTGTTTTATTTGTTTATCTTTTTTGTCATCGCTTTTTGTACATAAAAAGCGATGGATCGTTGTTACATTTTTTATAATCGTTTTACAAGCAGGCCGGCCGGGTGCTTCTTTTTAATAAAGGAAAAATATTTTATATCAACTGAGCCACAATTTATTATATTTTACATTCTTTTCGACAGTTATTATTTTTTCAGTTCTTCTTCCTGATTCAAATAATTTATGCCGCGGTAAAGCTTCTCTTCAACTGTATCCCCTCACCAAAAAGTTCATTGAATTATTCATTTTTATTGTAACTATCTCTAAGGATTGTGCAGTTTTATGAACTCTTTACTATATACGCACCATAATAAGAAGTATTTTTATCCCCCTCTTTACCTGGTCATTGCTAGTTTTTTTAAAGCCTTTTTTACTTCAACAATTTAAGACAATAATAATCTTAATCGGTAGGTCACTGAAATAAATTCGCTAATTCCTTCTAAAATGTTCTTCTGTAGTTTATATTTGTCTTTAAAAATAACAAAAGCTTACCTTGTCTTAGAAAAGAAAAGTACGTAAAAAAAGCATTTTTGCGTCACAAAGAAAAAAGATCTTTAAAGGCTTATCTTTTAAATACAGTTTTCTACGCACAAACAAACGAAAAAAGGTGTTTAAAATGTTTTGTTAAAAAGAGATAAATATGGCAGTTTTATTTGAGAAACATTCATTCGGTCTCCAAACTCAATTTCTTTTATATTTATTTATAATTATGGATTATTTGCATCCAACTTATGCTTTATCAAAAAAAATTCATAAACTTCGTCGAAAACATGGTAATCCCAATTTATCATCGTCACATCATTCTTCAACACCCTCTTCTTCGTCATTTCAATTTTTATTTAACCAAAAATGGCAACCTTTATCTTCTAATAATTTAATGGACAAATCAGTGCTACCATTAAATTCATCAAAACAGCCTACATTCTTCAAGATTTCAACATCAGAAAAAAATTTGCAGGCCTTCATTAGCAGTAATAATGCAGAAAATGTTTCTATAACATACGGATTAGCTGTATGTACTACGATGGGAGTATTTTTTGCAGCATTTTTATTAACACTTGGTTGTCGGCTTTATTCCAAGCGAATAGAATCTAAACATCGTAAGTTATTTATATTCATTCAAAAAGCACAGTTTATAAAATTAAATTTACAGGATCTCAAAACTCCTCCTCATCTCAAAGACATCTATCTGTTAGTGATCTCTTGAAATGGCCAATTTCACCAACTGTATGTCATCCACTACCACCATATGAAATTGCAATACAAATGCCTGCACCATGTTCAACAACAACTCTTAGCACACTAGTTTCAACATCATGTGAACCTCCAGCTCCAACATATGAAGACAGTTGTCGACATGGTTCACCTTCGTTACATTCTATTTCACCATTTTATTATCCATCTACCGTACCACAAGCATCATCTCCTCAAAGGTTACAAAAGCCACATTCCGAGATATGCGCAGTATAATTAATTAGTTACTTGTTCAGTTTTGTTATTTTCCCGGTTAATTATGCATTTTTTTGCAAAAAAATTTAATACGTGTTTGCATTTTTTTGTTTTTGTAAATATTTTTAATTTAATAAAAAAAAGTGTCTCAAAAGATTGTTTAAAAAAGTTTATTCAAAGATCACAAGTATCATTGCTGCAAAAAAAGGTGAAAAACACCTGCATTTCCTGTAAGCGTTTCACAATAAAACTAAAGATTATTAAGAACAAATCATTTAAAAAATTGAATTAAACTAAAAATCAATTTACTACAATATTGTAAAAAGTTGTCTTTTTTATATTTAAAAATCTTTTAAAAGTTAGTAACTTATTTTTTCAAGATATAAGTGTAAAAATTCGTTAAAAAGAAATTTTTTACGCAGAAGTGTTTTTAACATTTTCTTTAATTATTTCATTACCAAACGGCAGAGCAGGTGAAAAAAGCGTCTCTACCGATTATTGAAAACTATAAAAGTTTACGAAATTTTTGTTATGTCTTAAAAATGCTTTAAAGATAAAGTAAGAAAATATTTATATATAAAAGTTATATTTTCATTTAAAGCTCACTTTCATCCAAAAACTGCCATGCTAAATGGCTCTTTAATAGATGAACCAAATCCAACGATTGTAAAATTCTATTATTATTATTCATATTTTACTCTTTCAATTTCATGGACTTTAGCACCGCTGTTATTTTATACAATTTTAACACAATCTAAAGCACTTGGAAAATTTAAATGGCTTATTTTTAATTATTCTTTTTGGAGTTTATGTCTCACGACACTCCTTGGATTGTTGAAACCGTTGATGTTTATGCCGGCAGCTGCAGGAATACAGATTGGAATCTTTCGGGATGTGCTTGATTACAAGGGGACATTAGCTGCAACAATTTTGTATATAATTTTTTGTGTAAACTGTTTAGCAGGACTTGCTGCAACTCTGACATATCGATATATAATGGTATTTCCATCAGTGTTGAAAAAGCATTTTACTCTGAAAAAAGCGTTTTTATTTTGTTTGTTATTTCCAACAATTGCTTATGCTTTGTTGTTGGCTGTTTTTTCGCAATATATTAATATTACCAAAGATGTGTTTTCAGAATGGGCAAGAAGTTATGATATTTACTTAGAACAGTATTTAACCGAAAAAACATTTTTTATCACCCCTTACGCCATTGTATACTACGGCTGTATAATTCCATTTTGGCTGTGTTGCATTGGATATGGTATTCTTCTTTTTGTGTTCACCTTCCTTTGTTTCCAAATCCAAAAACACAAATCTAAGCGCTTATCAAAAACTAAAAACTACCTTATTTTTTCATCACTAACCCACATCATCGTTACTGTAACATTCATCCTTACACCATATACAGTATTTTTGGGTCTCATTTATTTTCAAATCCCTCATACTACAAATTTTTATTTAATTATGTGTTGTCTATTTGTTACTCATTGTTTGTTGGATTATATTTCAACGCTATATTTTATTACACCATATCGAAAATTTATTTTTAAATTTTTATTAAAGAAAAATACCCAAAAAGTTAGTGCTGTTAATCAGATGTCTCAATTCTCAGCTTTTAATTTTGTTCGAAGTGTTAAAGGGCCAAGATTTTCATTGTAATTTTTTGTATATGTTTTTAGAATAAATTTTGTTTTCTCTGAATAAACAGTACTGTCTTAACACGTACAATTTGCTTGAACTTAAAAACTAGCAGCTTTTTTAGTGTTTGTAATCAGCGAAAAAAGATCGTCATCAACCTTTCGAGTTTAAAAACTTCTTCCACAGTGTTTTTTTTCTGCTTAAAAACATAGATGTTGGTTGACAATAGCGCTAGTAAATCTACTAGATTTGAAGTCGGTCACTACAAAATGTCAGAGAAAAGCATGATTATTTTCAATAAAGGTTTCTGATTTCGAGTTCAAGCTAATAAATTCGGAGACGATACAGAGTAGATATTATTTCATTGCTGGTTATTTTGTTAAAGCATCCAAAGATGTTTGTTTAATTAATTAAAATTTATTGTTTATCACATTAATAACTGACAAATTATTATTTTTAAAATTTAAAAACAACCTTAAAGAGTGTCGTGTTAAACTTGCATTTGTAAAACCAAAATTAGCGTAAAAGTTCATAGATGACAGCTATATAAGCGTCATTTTCTCTATAATTTTATTATTTCTATTCATAATTTACAAGCATCCAAAAACTTGCCGTTCAAGACTTTGATTTTGTTGTTGAAGAGCAGAATTGTCATTGTCGGGAAGATGGTAGTCTTGCATTTTTCAATAACAGAAAATACTTGACACAAATAACAGAAATAACTTTTTAAGAGAGATCTTAAGAGACTCAATGAAAAATTGAATCGTTGACCGGTATTTATATTGATCTTTATTGGCCTGATCTTTAATTTTTTATGTCCGAATATCATGATAAAATTGCTAGATAGGAAATATTGAAAAATACCATCAGATAAATTTTTCCCTTAGCATCGTCTTGTATTTTTGAAGCTATATGTTTTATAGAGCCTCAAAAAATCATAGCTACAAAGCTCTGTTTTTGCATTAAAATTTCACATGGTCAAAAAACAGTCATTATGTGATAAGATAAGTAAAGACTTTTTTATCATATTTATTTTAAAGCAAATTGTTTTAAGAGTGCTATGCGTGTCATACAAAATTCTAAAACACACTGAAAAACTCTAAAACAAAAATTATAGATTCAGAACATCCCATTTAGTGCATTTGGTTTAAAATTGGTGCAACAAATTCTTATGTTTTTGTTGTATCATTAAAAACGATGTGTCGTAAGCTTCATTTTTTTGTACGTTGTTGCAAATTTTGTGAATTAAGACAAAAGTAGCGAGGTTGAGACGTAATATATTTTTAAAAATCTGTGCGACGCATTTAAGTCCTCAAACCCTGAAGAAATCAAGACAGTCCTGTTAAATTTATTTTGTTTAGAGAGGAAGTTCTTGAACCAATAAACTTATTTTTTGCATATACGAAAATACTTGCTGAATTTTTAAAACAAAAAATTCACTGAAGCACTTTCGATGTGATTAAAAGGGATATTTAACTAGTATCCCCTTAATCACTCTTATTTTTGCCTTTGTTCAAAATTATTTTTGGCAGAGTTTTAAGAAAATTGTATTTAAATAGCTTTATTTACATTTTGAACGTTATAATAAATTTAAAATAAAATATATGACAAAAATGAAATTAGATAAACAATTTAAAAAATTTGATTGGATGTCATTATAAAGTATCGATGTGTTATTAGAAAGCGTTGATGAGGGATTGAATTTCAGCAATTTCTCTAGAAAAAGATATCTTAACGAATAAAGATATATTTAGCAAAAACTTACTTTTCAAGTTGTTCGTTGATGATATCTTCTGGAGCATTTTGATTAGCCATTTTTCAAAAAAAAAGTTTTTTGATGTTGTTGCTACAAAGAAATGAAACAGTTTATAAAACTGACTGTATTCTATTGTATATGCTTTCGTATTTATACTAGAATTAATATGGTACTTTGTGCCATGGTGACTTGATATTTTATTTTTATCTGTATTTCATGATAATATTTCTAGATCGAAAATATCACCAGTTAAAGCTTCTGATTGGCTTTGTTTAGTATCTTTGAAGCTTCATTCCAGAACCTCAAATAATCAAGCTTACACAGCTGTGCTTTTGCATAAACATTTGACAAAAAAACAGTCAACTTTTTTTGATAAGAAAGCAAAGACCTTTTTTTATTATATTTATTTTTAAGCAACATGTTCTAAAAAAAGGTTCCTTGCAAAATTTCAAAGACTGTTTTTTTTCAAATTGAGTTTAACGAAAAACAAAGCTCTTGCAAAAAGATTTTGGATTCAACTAATTAAAAAAAAACAGTCTCCAATAAAATTTCAATATTTTGATAATACAATACATCTGAAAATGATCGAAATTTGAAAAAATGTTAAGGTTAAGCGCCTCCAAATTGTTGTTATCTTGTTTGTCAATGAAAAATCCCTATTTCTGCCATGCTTTTTAATTAGAGCCTCTTTATTTGTATGAATTTTATTAAGCGAAATTAGACCGTTAACACAAAAGTAGCAAAATTAAAATAGCACAGAAAGCAAAAACAATTAAACAACACATTTCTCCAGCAATTATAAAACGCTGCATTCTTCAAATTTTGATACTCATTTCAATAGGGCAATGATCACTTCCCATAACTTCAGGACGTCGCTTCACTTCCACAACATTTTCAAAGATTCGTTCACTAACAACAAAATAATCAATTCTCCATCCAATATTTCTTGCTCGTGCTTGAAAGGCGTATGACCAATATGTATAACAATCAGTTTCTTTAGGAAATTTTGTTCGATAAACATCAACAAAATTTCCATTTTTGAGAAGATTGGTAAAATCTTGTCGTTCTTGATCCGTAAAACTAGGAGTTTTATTTCGATTTGCATCTGGATTTTTTAAATCAATTTCTTCGTGAGCAACGTTGAAATCGCCTGAAAGAGAAGAGAGGTTTAAAGTAGAAGTTTAAGTTGCATTTTTATGGATTATCCTGCAATCAGGTATTTATTTAACTTCTGTGAAAATGCAAATTATAACAGAGAAATAAATTATAGAGTTGTTGCTTGTCGAAAGTTTCCTTCCATTATCCTTTTAAAAGCTTATATTTTGAGATCATGAATGGAGCATCTTTTTATCCGAAGATTTTGGCGTTACGTACTGTTAAATTCAAATTTGACTTCTAATCCTGATAAAATTAGCATGTAGACGATAAAAATCCAGTCCTTCAGGCTTTATGCACACATTGTTTGAATAATTAACCCTCTAGCTTTAAAACTGACAAAATGACACTCATTTGAAAGAATGCATTTTTTAACAAACAGAAATAATTTTTTTGCGTTTTTTGTTTTAAACAACTTTTTTAAATGGCTAGCTGCCATTTCAATATTTTTAATGCAAAAGTTCTAATTTTTCGACCACGTGCAGAAAGGCATGGATTTTTATTGTCCGTGTCAGTTTTAAACTGAGCTAAAATCAAAATTGAATTTGGCGCCATTGGCAAGTACCAAAAATATATCAGTGATTTGCCTTTCATGAAAATATGAGCTTGCAGAACAAAAGTCACTAAAAGCTTTGGGATTGACACAGCAATTTAGGTGTGTCCATCCCTAATATACTGTTGCCGCCTTGTCATGGCAGCGACAAAAGGTCAAAAAAAAATCCTCGAGTTTCGGGATACATTGATCTCCATTGATCTTTAAAACACAGTTAGAGAATTCCATCTTTTTTTTGAACCGAATTAAAAAAAACGTCTCAGATTTTTCTTTGTGAAAAAGAATACTGTAAAAATCATACCACAAAAAATTACAGGCTTTTCTTTATCCAATTCTTTCAACTCCTTCAATACATGCTCTTCCCATTCATGTCTCATTGGTAAATTTTGAAGCTTATCACCAGAATTTGGGACATATGTTCCAACAATATGATAATTCTCATATTCAACATGAATCCATCGACCTTGAGCATCAAACTTTTCTTCACCGAATCCAAATTCAATTTTCAACGGTTCTTTTCGAGCTAGCAATGCAACACCAGCATGACCTTTCTTAACTTTTGATGGAAGCAAATATTTGAAGGAATATGGAAGAGCAGCAATTTCTTCCGGAAATTCATCACATTTTGTTTCTTGTAAAAAGATAAAATCAGCATCACAGTTTTGAAGAATTTTGGCACAATTCTTTTTAACACATGCTCGAAGACCTGCAACATTCCATGAAAATATTTTTAAAGCTTCAGAAGTAGCAGAAGAAGTTTCTTTTCGCTTTTTTGATTCTGTTTCGGCATTTGATTCACGAAGTGGACGCTTTTTTGGAGGAGCCATGACAAGGAAATTTTTATGGAACAAAGTTTAAAAAAGGAAGAAAGATATTTTTGTGCAACACTAGCAAGAACAAAAAAGAAGGAATAGATGAGGTCAAATCAATGAATGATTTTTGGATTGACTAAGCTTTGCCACATCCACTTGCAAATCGTGTTGGTGCGTTTTGCCGCAACAAATCCTTTCTTCAAACATGATGCGTTCAATTTTAGAACACCCAAGAGAGTTATGCAATAATTAAGGTTTCAATATTTGAAAAAACAGATATACAGCAATGAAGAGAAGAAGTGAACAAAAAACTTTTCTGCTTTAGACTTTTCTATTACTCAAAGAAATTTTTTATTTTTTTTAGTTTTTGTAATAGTTAATGAAATGAACAATTTATTTATAATTAATATGACGTTTTGTAATCATATTCACAAAATAAATAGATGAACTTTTAAGTTACAAAAATTTTTAATCGTGGTAAATATTTATCATTTTTATACTTAATTACTTTGTTAGATAGCTAAATATCCTTATCATCATTATTGCTGAATCACGCGGGATGACGTAGCCTAGACATTTGTATAAACAGACACATTGTAGTTTAACATTTGTAACAGAAAAAATACCTATTCTTATCATTTTATCACTTTTTCATAAATTTTTTGAATGGTCACTTTTTATTTAAAAAATCTACAAATTCGGCTAGCCGTCCACAAATCCAGCTAGCCGTCCACAGATTCGGCTAGCCGATCTCAAATTCGGCGGGTCCACAAATTCGGCTATAACATATATAAATTCCCAAAAAAACAGCTATTAATTTGCAGAAATACATTTTTGCAATAGCGGAGTGCAATGTATATTTTGTGCCGAAATCCGAGGTGGCATCAAAAAATGATCCCTTGACAATGAATACATACACAGTGTATTAAACTTTTGTAAAAATAGAAAAAAAAATTTTTATAATTAATATTGACTATTAATGGGGACGTTATTGCTTCAGCTGTGTCACCTGATATATTTGAAAGCGATAATACCTTTTTTTCATAAAAGAAAAAACTTAAACCCATTTTTTAAAATTAATTTCTTTTAAATATTCAAAAAAAATATAAATACATGTTTAAGAAACACCTCGAATGGCATATTTGTCGCAGACAAACGATAAAAAAATTTATATGAAATGTTAAACGAATCAATACATTGATTTCACACTCATAATAAGACGATGTTTTTGTTTGTTTCCCTTTTTCAACAGCATTTGCGTTGATAAAACTAACATTAATAATGTTGCGCATTAAAATAAAACAAAAAGATTCCGATTTTAAATCTCGAATAATAAATTAAGTGCTATTTTTGCTCATCGAGTTCTTGGATGTCAAACAATACCTGAACTTACACAAACTATTATCTATTTTTTTAAAAGATAACATTCCTTTTTGCAGTAATATTTTCGGTTCATTAAAACGTTCCTTGTTTATTCACGAAATCAAATATTATCCTTTTTAAAGGCCTTGAAATACCTGATCAAAAAACGCTATTTATATCATGGTTTTATTGTAGCATTTTCTATGCTCCTCCTGTTTTTGTGAATCTGATTATATGATAAAAAAATAAATTTTTATATAATTTTTGTCGTGAAATAGATAAGAAATTCTTATTAAAGATGAACATGTAGGATTACTGTAGCTTGCTGATAACAATGTGCTGAAGTTATCATAAACAGATCTAAATTTATTATCGTTCTTTTTTTCCACATTATTTTTATCGAGTAACAAAATTTAGCATCAGATAAAAAGTTCAATGTTTTTTTATCTGATGCTAAATGTTTTTTGTGATTTCAAATTTTGGACTTAAATGCTGTTAGAAAAATTTGTATGATAACTGAAAATAGGAAACGAAATTCATGTAAGCATGATTTTGCAGTAATATGTATTAATTTTTTTGCGCCAAATATTTTGTTAATTTTAAGTGTATAGTATCAAACTTTAATAATTTGTATAATAATAATTTTTGTTAGGTCCTTAATACATTGTAAAACGTGCTTAGCATTGTTTATTTGGGCGATAACAGTCGCATAAAACTTTATTATTTGCAAATTTGCAGATTTCACCAGGTTTCGGTTGAATGCAATAAACTCCGTATGGACCATCTAAAAGAATATAAATAATATATTTTAAATGTTTATTATTTCTTGTGCAAAAAACTTACTATCACTGCAATCGATAAGTTTTCCCATATTAGTGGAATTATCATCAATTTGACAGAATCCAGTTACACACATCATCCCTCCTGATGATGAAAACTCGTCGACGGTTGTAGCTGAAGAAGCAATAAGTAGAATGCAAAGCAACAAAATAGCAACGATTTTCATGATAGTACAAATGTCTAAAAATGTAGCAATAATTATGGGACGAAAATGGTTTTAACGTGGATATAAAATGCACGTATATGGTATTAGAGAAAAAAAGAAAAAGAACGCCTAAAAATAAGTAAGTATTAATAGTATACGAGTTATCATCAAACTTGTATCAAAATCTAATTTTTATGTCGACTGAAAGAAATTAGTCTTTTCATATCTGGCTTTTTATCATATACAAAAAATTTGGAAGCAAATAAAGGTTTAGCTAGGTCATTGTTCTCAAGAAACATAAAATAAAAATGAAGGTGTGGAAGTTTAATTTTAAATACCTTATACTCTGATGAAAAGGAAAATTAAAGCAATGAAAATGAGAACACCTCAGTTTGTTTTAAAAACTGTCAAATGTTACAAAAAATTCAAATGTTACACAAATAATGATGATTCAAAAATTTCAATATTTTTTTTATAAATTTTTTATAGATAACAATGCATTACATGGTTATAATAGTTATTGGCAAATGATTTATCACTCATGACTTATATAATAAAGCAAAGTTTATATTATTTATAGTAATATAAACTTTGCTTTATATTGTTATAAATAATCGTATAATTGAATTTTTGTGAATTCAATTGTACAATAAAAATTAAAGTCATATACACTTATTATCGTGAAATAGATAAGAATAAACATGTGTAATTACTGTAATTTGCTGAGAAAAAAGATTTTTTTGTGTTGCAGTAATCAAACAGATCAAAGAGCTTTCTTTCTTCTGGAACAAAACATAAAAATAAAAAAAAGTTTTTTTGTTCATTTTATCACAATATTTTTATCAAGTATCAGAATTTATCATGAGCTAAAAGTTGTGTGCTTTTTGGGGTTCCTATTTTGTGAAGGAATACCGTAACTCCAAAGAATTGTAAATTTGTCATTCGAAGAAGCATTAAATTACATTTGTGTAATAAGAAGTTTGACGAAATTGTATTTTTTAAGGTTCTTGATGCTTTCTGGGAGAAGAGAAGTGCTTTTTGGGGTTCCTATTTTGTGACCAACACGAACTAACAAAAAATAAAAAAGAAAGGGCAAGTTGTTTTTTTGTTGTTGTTGTTTTTAAATTTTATACAATAAATTTTTTATGAAAGCAAAGTCGTACTTTTGGAATATAGTTAGACAAATAAAGATGTCATATTTTCGTTTTTTCATTTTTATTCTCCTGCATTAAAATAATTGCTAGAAACTATTTTAGAATAGGTAATTTATTGTTGAACTGGAAGATGAATTAATTTCGGTAGCAAAGCAAGTTCTGATGTTCGGTTATCTACAGTAAGGTTCAACTTTATTATTACATTTTAATGACAAAAAATGTTATTATATAAAGTTAAAAAATAAATAAATCACAGATTTTGTTTTCCAACAAAATACACATCATGATGACGTTTTTCTCGTTCCCCTGTAGTCCCTTGTTCATGTTGTTTTAAAGTGCAGTCACTTAATGGACTTGTTTTTGCAGATCTTATCCATTCAAAGCAAAAATATTTTTTGGCAAAAGAAATTATCACAACTCGATATGGTTTAATGAAGAATGCTGTAACAATTGCATCATATAACCCAAAAAAATTTGTTACAGCAAAAGTATAATTAATAATATTGCAAGGGTCTTTGAGGAAAAAAGCAGCATAAAATTTATTCATTAATGGAAGAAAAAGGAATACCGTAACTCCAAAGAATTGTAAATTTGTCATTCGAAGAAGCATTAAATTACATTTGTGTAATAAGAAGTTTGACGAAATTGTATTTTTTAAGGTTCTTGATGCTTTCTGGGAGAAGAGAAGTGCTTTTTGGGGTTCCTATTTTGTGACCAACACGAACTAACAAAAAATAAAAAAGAAAGGGCAAGGAAATCGGAAGAAAAAAAATTGCGGATTCAGAATCCCAAAAAAAATTTGTTAGTTCGGAAAAATGCTCCTCAATTTTTTTATATGGTATTTTAAAATAGAAAATGATGTGAACAACATAGATATTTTTGGATAAAAGCCATTTGTGAAATAATAATTATCATAGATGCAACATAAACAATAGATGATTGCAACGTACTTTAAAATGTTAATAAAATTTGTATGTATTACATGAAATTTTTAAACGACAAAATTCTCTCTTATTGCATTTCTTCATTTAAAAGATGGCACAAATGCATTAAACTATTTTATGTTTGTCTCAAAAAAAATCGTTTGTCATGAAAAAATAGCCTCTAGAAAAAAAATATCCAGAAAGAAAAAAAATTGATTACAAAAATCAACCGCCTTTGATAAGTCTCGGTATCGCATTTTTTATTTGGCGCCAAACGAGGCTTTGCAATCAAACTGCTTCATTATGAATTGGCATTTGATAGAGTGACGTTGGCTCTGGAAAAAATATTAATTTAAAAAATTTTTGTCGTTTTTTTTAAATTATTTTATTTTTAGCTATCAATAATAACATCTTGTTAGTTGATTTGCAAAAAAAATGTCATTAGATATGGGATTGGTTACTGCTGGTTTGAAAGCTGTTGTTGGAGAAAAATGGTTTGAGCCTCGTGAAGTAAGTTCTGCATTTAATTCCTGATATATATCTTTGAATTTAACGCATTATAGAATGGGGTTGAAACACCTATTACCTCTAATCAATTATTCATTTATACATATCCAACCATTCTCACACATGTTCCAAAGGCCGAAAAAAAATACCATATTTTGTAAGTTTTTTTAAAGATTGTATTTATTTTTTTCTATCATAATTAATTTTAGTATCAAAACAACAACTGGCAAAAGAATTACTATAGAAGTTGATTTAAATTTTACCATTGAACAAGTTAAAACATTGATTTATCGAAAAGTAGCTATTCCACCTGATCAACAACGACTTATTTTTGCTGTATGTTTTATTTCAAATTTTTTTGACTTTTGTTTTAAATTTATTTTAGGGTAAACAATTATTTGAAGAAGATCGAACTTTGAAAAGTTATAAAATTTTAAAAGAAAGCATTTTGGATTTATGTCTTCGACTTCGTGGTGGTAATCCTGAATATCCTGTATATCATATTGATAAGGAATTTTTTGATGAAAGTTATAATTTTGATTTCCGTGGAATTGATGTAAATTTTGTTTTGTTATCTTACTTAATAAGAAAGCGTTATTTCTAGGATAGTGATCAACGTTTTATTCGAGGTGGTAAACAATATACTCGTCCAATTGGTTCTCAACGATATGCACTTAAAGTTCATGGAAAATATGATGATGAAAAATGGCTTGGCTCAACTGGTGATGATGAAGAAGAATGGCCTGTTGCTTATCATGGAACTGGAAAAAGTAATGCAATTGAAATTATTAAAAATGGTTTTGATTTATCCAAATGTGAACGCTTTGCATATGGTTATGGTATTTATTGTACTCCTGATCCTGAAACTGCTTTTGATTTTGCTAAAGAATTTACTTATGAAGTAAGTTATTTTGAAGGTTTATGTTTACCATAAGTTCTCATAATACTTGGATTTTCAGGATAAAAAGTATTGTCTTGTATTACAAACTCGTGTAAATCCAAAGGAAATTGTTGTTGTCAAAAAAGCTGATCCATTATACGGTGAATTTTGGACTCTTCCTTTTGGTAAACATCTTCGTCCATATGGTGTTTGTATTTTTGATGCAAAAGAAACTTAATGTTCTTTTTTACTTTTTGTTGTTTATCATTTATCATTTTTGACGTTGTGTAAATTTTATACAATAAATTTTTTATGAAAGCAAAGTCGTACTTTTGGAATATAGTTAGACAAATAAAGATGTCATATTTTCGTTTTTTCATTTTTATTCTCCTGCATTAAAATGATTGCTAGAAACTATTTTAGAATAGGTAATTTATTGTTGAACTGGAAGATGAATTAATTTCGGTAGCAAAGCAAGTTCTGATGTTCGGTTATCTACAGTAAGGTTCAACTTTATTATTACATTTTAATGACAAAAAATGTTATTATATAAAGTTAAAAAATAAATAAATCACAGATTTTGTTTTCCAACAAAATACACATCATGATGACGTTTTTCTCGTTCCCCTGTAGTCCCTTGTTCATGTTGTTTTAAAGTGCAGTCACTTAATGGACTTGTTTTTGCAGATCTTATCCATTCAAAGCAAAAATATTTTTTGGCAAAAGAAATTATCACAACTCGATATGGTTTAATGAAGAATGCTGTAACAATTGCATCATATAACCCAAAAAAATTTGTTACAGCAAAAGTATAATTAATAATATTGCAAGGGTCTTTGAGGAAAAAAGCAGCATAAAATTTATTCATTAATGGAAGAAAAAGGAATACCGTAACTCCAAAGAATTGTAAATTTGTCATTCGAAGAAGCATTAAATTACATTTGTGTAATAAGAAGTTTGACGAAATTGTATTTTTTAAGGTTCTTGATGCTTTCTGGGAGAAGAGAAGTGCTTTTTGGGGTTCCTATTTTGTGACCAACACGAACTAACAAAAAATAAAAAAGAAAGGGCAAGGAAATCGGAAGAAAAAAAATTGCGGATTCAGAATCCCAAAAAAAATTTGTTAGTTCGGAAAAATGCTCCTCAATTTTTTTATATGGTATTTTAAAATAGAAAATGATGTGAACAACATAGATATTTTTGGATAAAAGCCATTTGTGAAATAATAATTATCATAGATGCAACATAAACAATAGATGATTGCAACGTACTTTAAAATGTTAATAAAATTTGTATGTATTACATGAAATTTTTAAACGACAAAATTCTCTCTTATTGCATTTCTTCATTTAAAAGATGGCACAAATGCATTAAACTATTTTATGTTTGTCTCAAAAAAAATCGTTTGTCATGAAAAAATAGCCTCTAGAAAAAAAATATCCAGAAAGAAAAAAAATTGATTACAAAAATCAACCGCCTTTGATAAGTCTCGGTATCGCATTTTTTATTTGGCGCCAAACGAGGCTTTGCAATCAAACTGCTTCATTATGAATTGGCATTTGATAGAGTGACGTTGGCTCTGGAAAAAATATTAATTTAAAAAATTTTTGTCGTTTTTTTTAAATTATTTTATTTTTAGCTATCAATAATAACATCTTGTTAGTTGATTTGCAAAAAAAATGTCATTAGATATGGGATTGGTTACTGCTGGTTTGAAAGCTGTTGTTGGAGAAAAATGGTTTGAGCCTCGTGAAGTAAGTTCTGCATTTAATTCCTGATATATATCTTTGAATTTAACGCATTATAGAATGGGGTTGAAACACCTATTACCTCTAATCAATTATTCATTTATACATATCCAACCATTCTCACACATGTTCCAAAGGCCGAAAAAAAATACCATATTTTGTAAGTTTTTTTAAAGATTGTATTTATTTTTTTCTATCATAATTAATTTTAGTATCAAAACAACAACTGGCAAAAGAATTACTATAGAAGTTGATTTAAATTTTACCATTGAACAAGTTAAAACATTGATTTATCGAAAAGTAGCTATTCCACCTGATCAACAACGACTTATTTTTGCTGTATGTTTTATTTCAAATTTTTTTGACTTTTGTTTTAAATTTATTTTAGGGTAAACAATTATTTGAAGAAGATCGAACTTTGAAAAGTTATAAAATTTTAAAAGAAAGCATTTTGGATTTATGTCTTCGACTTCGTGGTGGTAATCCTGAATATCCTGTATATCATATTGATAAGGAATTTTTTGATGAAAGTTATAATTTTGATTTCCGTGGAATTGATGTAAATTTTGTTTTGTTATCTTACTTAATAAGAAAGCGTTATTTCTAGGATAGTGATCAACGTTTTATTCGAGGTGGTAAACAATATACTCGTCCAATTGGTTCTCAACGATATGCACTTAAAGTTCATGGAAAATATGATGATGAAAAATGGCTTGGCTCAACTGGTGATGATGAAGAAGAATGGCCTGTTGCTTATCATGGAACTGGAAAAAGTAATGCAATTGAAATTATTAAAAATGGTTTTGATTTATCCAAATGTGAACGCTTTGCATATGGTTATGGTATTTATTGTACTCCTGATCCTGAAACTGCTTTTGATTTTGCTAAAGAATTTACTTATGAAGTAAGTTATTTTGAAGGTTTATGTTTACTATAAGTTCTCATAATACTTGGATTTTCAGGATAAAAAGTATTGTCTTGTATTACAAACTCGTGTAAATCCAAAGGAAATTGTTGTTGTCAAAAAAGCTGATCCATTATACGGTGAATTTTGGACTCTTCCTTTTGGTAAACATCTTCGTCCATATGGTGTTTGTATTTTTGATGCAAAAGAAACTTAATGTTCTTTTTTACTTTTTGTTGTTTATCATTTATCATTTTTGACGTTGTGTAAATTTTATACAATAAATTTTTTATGAAAGCAAAGTCGTACTTTTGGAATATAGTTAGACAAATAAAGATGTCATATTTTCGTTTTTTCATTTTTATTCTCCTGCATTAAAATGATTGCTAGAAACTATTTTAGAATAGGTAATTTATTGTTGAACTGGAAGATGAATTAATTTCGGTAGCAAAGCAAGTTCTGATGTTCGGTTATCTACAGTAAGGTTCAACTTTATTATTACATTTTAATGACAAAAAATGTTATTATATAAAGTTAAAAAATAAATAAATCACAGATTTTGTTTTCCAACAAAATACACATCATGATGACGTTTTTCTCGTTCCCCTGTAGTCCCTTGTTCATGTTGTTTTAAAGTGCAGTCACTTAATGGACTTGTTTTTGCAGATCTTATCCATTCAAAGCAAAAATATTTTTTGGCAAAAGAAATTATCACAACTCGATATGGTTTAATGAAGAATGCTGTAACAATTGCATCATATAACCCAAAAAAATTTGTTACAGCAAAAGTATAATTAATAATATTGCAAGGGTCTTTGAGGAAAAAAGCAGCATAAAATTTATTCATTAATGGAAGAAAAAGGAATACCGTAACTCCAAAGAATTGTAAATTTGTCATTCGAAGAAGCATTAAATTACATTTGTGTAATAAGAAGTTTGACGAAATTGTATTTTTTAAGGTTCTTGATGCTTTCTGGGAGAAGAGAAGTGCTGCCAAAGCAATAAAAACACGAAGAGAAAGTAATGCGGCGGTGAGAGTTGACAAAGATGAAAATTGATTTTTATCTGTATTTGCAAAGGCTAACACAGTTTTGGTATCAATTAGTTTATCGAGGTCAACAAAAATTGTTGAAAGATATTGTTGAACAGCATCTTCTGGGATTGCAAAATAAGAATCTAATGGGCCATAAAATACTACTGCTACCATGAAAATCAAATATGCCATACTTGTAAAAGATAAAAAACAAAAGCAATAAAATGGAATCTTTGACGGATTTTTTGTAAGCTTTGTCATTGCATAATACCTCTCAAGAATCATCGCAATACAGCAATCATAAAGTGACATGGAACAATAAAAACCAAAAATTAGCAAAACTTTCGAAATTTTTGCAGGAAAAAATCTTGCATATCCAGCAGGATAAAAATGAAAATATGGATGTAAAATTCGGGGAGAATATGCTCCAAATGAAAGTTCAAATAGCAGAGTATAAAAAGCATACGGTAATAGGTATGTTTCGTATGTTTTCATTGTTGATGGAGTTTTAGTGATTATAATTCCAATCAAACATAGTGTAAAAATAATTGTAATTGCAGATGTTGCATCGAATATTGGCAGCAAAAATGTTAATTTGTTGTCAATCACTTCACTGCCATTTAGACGAAATTTTTCGGTCATCATTATTTTCCAGTGAACTTGTATTTGAACAGGGGTTAGTTAAAGACAGAAAAAAGAAAGAAACTAAAAAACGTTGTAAAAATAAAAACAAAGAAATGCGGCCAATAAAAAATAGCCACAATATGAGCCATTAACTATAAATTGATTATCTTTAAATATCGTTGTCATGGATAGTAATAAAATTACATTCCTAAACAGGACAAAACTAAAATTTTGACTGTGTTAAAAAACTTATTAAATTTTCTTATTGCAATCAAAGTAAACAAAGACGTCAGCAGGGGGTGGCATGAGGGGCACGTGCCTCCTCTTAAATTGGAAAAAATCATATGATCTTTTGCAGCTACCGTTTTTTATATTTCATAACCATCAAAGTGACGAACAACATAATGCAAAACTAAAATAGCAGTCAGCCTGACGCAAACTCTTTTTTCAAGATAATATCTGCAAGTATATTTTTCAGTTTTACTTTTGCAAATGGTTAAAATTATATTTTTAAATAAATAATGATAGGAAATGGAATTATATGTAAGCGCGCATGACATGTTTAAAATAGCGTTTATTTATATGATAAATTAAATTTAAAAAAAGTGATAATAAAAATAGTCTTAAATATTCAAACAAAATTCTGATTCAAGAAACAAAAAAAGACCATTTAAATTATGAGCAGACAAAAAACCTTTTCCCCAACCTATGTACTCTCTGCTGCATTTATTCATCCTGGATGAACAATGCATTTTTCTTCTAGGACAAATATCTCATCGATATTTATATAACCACTGCCAACTCAAAAAATTGAAAAATATCAAATTTTAAGGAACACGTAGCAGGCGATATCGTGTATTACTTTGCAAAGCTTAAACCTAATATATAAATTGTTGCAATATGTTTTAATACTGGAGGCGTATAATTTGTTCGTTCGTATGCCTCCCCCATTTATGCATTCTTAATTTTAAACTTAATCTGTCAAAAACGTGCTTCATTGGCGAGGAAAATGTTTTATGGTCTCCTTTTTCTGCTAGCACCTAACGTCATTTGATTTAAAATATATCGTTAAATGTCTTTTTTGTTCATCGGTTATACGTCATAAGTAAACAAAGGTTAGGAGAAACTGATAAGAAAATTTTTTATAAAAAAGCATTTCGTTTTGTGCTGCTTTATTATTCAATCGAAAGTGTTGTTGTGAATCGCTAAAAATGTCTAATTTTGATAATAGTAATATTTCTGTTCCTCAAGTTTACACAGTGCCTTCATCATCCTGTCATATAATTACGCCCTCAAATCCACTATGTCCAAATGAAATTTTGCCTGATAGCTATCAATCTGGTCTATGCTTTGATCCAACTCATCATCATCAGAATTTATGTCATACAATTTTACTATCAGATTCTTCATATGTCATCCGAACATTACCGTGTAGGTATAAAAATTTTGAAAAATAATTTGTAGCAAAATCTCTAGATGACCATGTATTTGCTCAAGAGGATGCTGAACAACAAAGGCGACGCCGATTTGGAATAGCTTTCTGTATTTGTTTCTGCATTTTTTTCTTCTCTCTACCACCGCAAGTTTTTTTTTAAAAAACGGCATTCGTTACAAAAAGAATCGCCAACGGATTTTGGCCAAATGTATCACTTTTTTTGAGCTTGTTGTTTTTCTCTTTCATTAACTTTAATGCTTCAGTACAAACAATTGAGATATTTTATCGATTATCTTTTTTTATAAAATCGAGCTCAGCATATTCAAAAACATAATAGCATAAGCTTTTGGATTCGTGTTATATATAGCAGATGTATCGTCAAAAAGCGTATTTTGTACTCAATATCAGGTATTCTGAAACCCTTATATTTATTATAGTTTACCTTCTATAAAGCTCAAATAACCTTCAGACATCATTATTATGCATATATATATGGTTACTAGAATCAATATGAATGAATTAAATGGATGTGGAAAGTCGATGGTAAAAATGTATGTTTAAGCTGGTTCAGGTTTGATTGCTTTTGTATTCATATATTATATATATTTATCCATTTTTAGATATTCTATACTTCAAATATGATCCATATATATGATTTGGGATATAAATATAGCTGTATTTGGCACTTTTATGATAGAATTATCACCAAAATGGTATATATCAGTACTCCTGCTAAAATTGACGCTGCATTCTTTATATAAAATATAAACCTAAAAGCTTATGCTATTATGTTTTCGAGTATGCTGAGATCGAATTTATAAACAAAGATAGTCGATAGAATATCTCAATTGTTTGTACTGGAGCATTTAAGTTTATGATATCATTATCGTTAAAAAGAACTTACCATTTTATGGTCCTGTGTGGAAAATGCTTTTCTTCTTTTTGTTGAAAATGCCGTTTTTTGAAAAAAAACTTGCGGTGTCTACCAATAATATTTTTTATTGTAATGTTTACTACTTTTAGATAAATGCAAACAATGTGTAAAAATTGGATTGTGAGATTTTACTGCTAGCTGAATATTTTTTGCTTTTTTACAGTATTTTTCTGCGATTTTTATTTAATAAATAATGTTTAAAGTATGATATTTAAAAAAAACTTCATTCACAACAAGCAAAAACATAACCTCAAAAAATCACTTCAACAACATAAAAGTAATTCAGCCACCGATTTTAAAGGTTTCAATTGTGCTCTGTATTAATGGAGAGAAAAACTTTATTCAACCTAAATTTTTTTGATGTAAAAAACGTTCTTTAATTTTTAGTATATGATATAGTCATTTTTTCATAAAAACAGCTTTATTTAAAAACTTATTTATTCATCGCAGTTGAAGAAGGAATAACAATACTTGGTTTTGCATTCTTAAAATTAACAAATTTAAACAAAAACTTTCGGTACGGAGTAATTAAAAATAGAGTTGTAAGAAAATCAATAAAACAATGTGATGACAAAACTGCCAAAGACAAAACTGAAAGTGATGAAGTATTTTCAATTTGAAAAGAAAACACCGTAAATATAAAGGTGTAGGGAGAAAGTAAAAATACAAGACTAACAAAACCTTGAACAATAGCAGATAAAATTAAATTATAATTAATAGCAGATTTGAGTAAAGTTTTATATTTTGACATTTGATAAAGAAGAAATGTGAAGACAAAAAGTGCTCCAAAATAGATGCCATACATTAAGAATGCTGTTATTGTGAATAAGAAATTGATAGCATAATAGGGAGTGACAAAAAATGTTTTTTCATTGAAATATTGGATTAGACGATTATCATAGCTTTGAGCCCATTGATAAGCTTCTTCTATTGGAACAACGTTAATTTTAATAATAACAGCTGCAGAAAGAATGTAAGAGAGTGCAGTGAATAAAACAATTAGTAAGACAGTTATTTTTAGGGAAAACCATTCTTTTAAAATTGATGGAAATACCATTACATATCGATATGTCATTGTTGCAGATAATCCTGTAAAAATTAAAGACGTAAATATTGTTTATTCATTGGCTTCTGTTTTTTGTTATCTTTTTCTGACTTCAACTCGTAACTGATTCGTATTGATTATGCAGAATTTTGGATATTTTATAATAAAAATAGTTATCATCTGCTACACTGCTCCACATATATATAGGACACCTTTAAAAAGTGCTGAATTTTCGTCATTTTTGGGTTTTTTTCAAAATCCTTGGAGATACTGATAGTAAAATCAGTTTGCTTGTTGACCTAATTCATCGTTTTGCAAAATTTCGATTTTCGGTGGTTTCGCAGCGAAAATACTAAAATGGCCTAAATTCGAAATTTCGACATACGGTAGGTAGAAAGATGAAATTAAGCATAATGATAGTTCCTGATGCATAGAATCTCTCCACCAAATTTCAGAATTTTTGGATAAGCCAATTTCAAAATTCAGCCACTCAAAGTTGCAAAAAATGACAATTTTTTTCGATTTTTATCAATTTTTGCCATTTTTTGACCATTTTTGGCAACTTTGAGTGGCTGAATTTTGGAAATGGCTTATCCAAAAATTCTGAAATTTGGTGGAGGTATTCTATGCATCAGGAACTATCATTATGCTTAATTTCATCTTTCTACCTACCGTATATCGAAATTTAGATTTTGGGCCATTTTAGTATTTTCGCTGCGAAACCACCGAAATTTGAAATTTTCCAAAACGCTGAAATAGGTCAACAAGCAAACTGATTTTACTATCAGTATCTCCAAGGATTTTGAAAAAAACCCAAAAATGACGAAAATTCAGCACTTTTTAAAGGTGTCCTATATATATGTGGAGCAGTGTATTTATTAGTCATTTATCTGTTAAGGATCAAGGATTCAGCAGCTCATATTTTGTCATTAACTTTCCCAAAGCTAGACGAGTATACAGGCACAATATGGGGCCTCACTTCCGGCCTCTACGGTGATCAAACGTGAATAAAATTCAAAAAAATTTTGTCCCTTGGACGACTCCTGATTTATTTTAAACCAGTGAACATGTTTGGCTACAAACGTCCGCATCCGGGGAATTTTTTTTCATTATCATTGAAGCATATTAATATTTATATCAAATTTAAAGGGGGGAAGAAGAGATTAATTATTAAGGAAGAGGGAAGGGAAAGAGAATTTATTAAAGATTAATTATTAATATCATATATGTGTATGTACAGATCTTGTAGCGGCCATATTATTAACCCCAGGCAGGGGGTGAACTGCCCCTTTGAGTCGCAGGTTACAATCTTTTGATCATAACCATTGAGCCATTGGGACAGGACAGAAATGCAATAATTTTTGTGCTTACATGTTTTTACATGTTAGCGCAAAAAGGTGTTAACAAAAAAGCAAGAGCAAAAAAGGGTTATTCAAAAAAAATATACCCGGGTTATTTTTTTGTTCTCTTCCTCGTTGTCAGCATTTAAAAAACAACAGTTTGAACACATTTTTGCTATTTCACCGCTGTATTTTTTAAAGATTATTAATTTAATGTCAACCAATTTTTTTTTGATGTTTATTACCGTAAACTCTCTAATTGAAGCGACGGGCTTCTATTATACAAATCAACTGCGCTATAAATAGAGAATGCGCTTCAATTAGAGATTTTTCATAAAAATAATAATAATCGCATATTCGGATAAATCCATTGGGATCACTCAATTTCTATTTCATTCCAATTATTTACCTATAATACAATGACAACATAGCACAACTAAAAAGGCCGTCATTATAAAAGTGCTTGTAAAGCTTCCATAATTTCTTAATATTCCAATCTGAATCCCTGCAACAGCAGGAGTAATAAACACAGGTTTAAACAACCCAATATAAGTTGTTAAAAATAAACTTAAAAATGAATAATAAAATATCAACCATTTAAATTGTTTCAGAGTTTTTGATTGCGTTAAAATTACATAAACTAATATAGGAGCAATAACCCATGAAATTATCATTGCTAGATATGTATAGTAATAATAAAATGTAATAAAGATCGGTAATAGATCATCATTAATCAAAGGCAATGACATAAATTATCTTAAAACAAATTTTTATGTCTGTTCTAAAGAGGCTTAATGAGGAATATCTCCTTTTTATAATATATTAAACGAGAATGAAGGTAATAAAAAGTCAAATTTTCAGCTGCCGCCGTTTTTATATTAAACCAAAAGAATAATTAGTTTTTTTTACTTTTGCAATATGTTTTTTTCTCAATTCTAGCTTTTCTGAGTATTGTTTTTGTCAGAGAAAAAAGAAACAGATGCATAATAAACACGATTGTCTGAAGCCCTATCCAATATTGACATTTTGAAGACTAGAGGGGAAATCTTTAACGTCTTTTTTTGCAGCCATGGATCACAAAACAAAATATCTTTGATTTTGTGACTTTAGCCCTCTCTGCCCGGTAAAACTAAAACCTGGCAATTGGCAACTAATACTAATCCCAATTCCACTCCCCCTTCGCTTCCCACTTTCAATTCCTTTTCCAATTCCAATTCCAGTTTCAATTTCAATTCCACTTCCATTCCGATTCCAATTCCACATTCGATTCCAGTTACGCTTCCAATTCCGCTTCCAATTCCACTTCCGATTCCAATTCAAATTCCACTTCTGATTCCAGTTACACTTCCTATTCCAATTCTATTTCTAATTTCTATTCTACCTCAACATTAATTCCACTTCATTCTAAGTGTGTAACCCTTCCAGCTCAGCCTTGTAATTGTATAATTCTCAGCCCAAGCTAAGCATGGGCTCGCGAGGCCGAAGGCCGAGCGTTAGACTTAGTCTTAGGCCTCAGGTCTTAGGCCTTAGGGCGAGGCCGAAGGCCGAGCCTCTCAGGCTTACCACATTTAGTATAGATGTCACCTTATTTAGTATAGCTGTCACCCCATTTAGTGTAGTTGTCACCCCATTTAATGTAGGTGCCACCATGTTTAGTGCAGTTTCAAAAAAAATACCTAAAAAAGCATCAAATATTGTCACTGATATTGGAATTGAAAATAAAAGTGGAACTGGAATCGGAAGTGGAATTGGAATCGGAATGGAAGTGGAATTGAAACTGGAATTGGAATTGGAAAAGGAATTGGAAGTGGGAAGTGAAGGGGGAGTGGAATTGGAGGGAAAATGCAGACGGAATTGGGATTAGGATTAGCTGCCAAACTGCCAGCTTTTAACTGCCAACCTGCCAGCTTTTAGTTGCCAATTGCCAGCTTTTAAGTAGACCCCTCTCTGCCATTATCTTGTTACAGGTTTACTATTGTAATTTTGCCACAAAATTTTTAGTTGTTACTTGTTCATGTTGTTGTAAATTGCAATCACTTAATGGGCTTGCTTTCACTTTTCATAGGTACTCAAAAGAAGTTAAGTATGTATATCAAAAAGATTAAACTCTAAAACTTTCTGTATAAGCTCAAACGTTCCCTTAAAGATGTGCTAATTTAAAAAGCACAAGTATTTGGGCATCTGTTCCTTTTTTATATCGTGGAATAAAATAAAATACGATTTAAAACTTTACTGTTCATTATTTGTTTTTTTACATTAATTAAGAGTGCAATCTAATGATTATATTACTGTAGGTTTAACAAATGAAAAATTACTGCCATAGAATTATAAAAAGAATTTATGCGTAACAAAAATATAAACTTCAACAAACAATGAAATACATAAATATTCAAGCTTTAACAAAAACACATTCAGTTTTCAAAAGCTTACAAGATTCTTTAAGCTGTTCTTCAACGCGTTTTCTTTCATCATTCTTTAATTGGGTAAATAAAACAAATCCAATTTTTGTTGGTTTTTCTCCAGTTTCTTCTTTAATAATTTTGAAATGTTGTCGAAGTAACATTGCCATTAAAAATGCAGGTGAAGCAGCTTTCTTTGTTCCATCAAAATTATCAAATTCAAACAAAACTGGATTAGCAGAATCTTTTTCAACAATAAACTTCAAATATTTACAGGCTTCCAGTTTTTTATAGGTCATTGACATAGATTCAACAATATCTAAAAAAGATGTTTAGAACTATAGTTTGTAATTATTTGGGCAATGAAAACTTACTAAGAACAACAAATGTCCGCTTTTGAGCAATCATATCCATAGCAGATTCAAAGAATTTTGGTTTTTCTTCATCAAAACTAATAGCAAGTTCTCTTCCATATAAACCTAAAACATAGTAAAACCATACAGTTACAGGTCAATGTAAAATTCATACCATTCCATGCATCCAAAAATTCATATCCATTGTCTTCTTTTACACAAAGAAATGAGCATCCACTATATAATCCAATTACAGGAATATTCTTATCAAATTTTTCATTCAAAGTTTGCGGCAATGCTTCAATTTCAGGTAAAATAATTTCTTCATGTTCAACTTTAATATTGCGTTCAAGATCAACAGTAAGTGTAAATTTATGTTCATGACAATTCTTTTCCAGTAAATGTAAAGTTGAATCAACTGTAATTTCATCTTTATAGCTATATTGACAACCATACTAAAAAACAACATGATATGAGAGTCAGATAAGCCATCTTGTTTTGCACAACAACCTGCGAAAGAACGGTATTTGTTTCTGATAAGCTCTGTCTAATGTAAAAATTTCTTCCCGATTTCTCCCACTTACCCATATGTGTAACTCATCTTGTAAACGCCTAATATGGTAAAAAGAATAAGAGCAAAACACAACTTACTGCATATTTTCGATAACTTTTTGGAAGTTTACGACTTTCAGTAATTGGTAAATCTTCAAATTTGCTCGTACGAATATATGCACTTAATTCACCATCACCAAAATCTGCAGCTAAATAATAACTTCTTCCATTCCCTTGAATAATATGATATTTCACAAAACTTTTATCAAAAAACCATTTTGATAATTCAGTAATTTTATTTTTGACATTTGCCAAAAGTAGCTGATCAAAAACAATTAGCTTCTTTGATTTTAGAGTTTGTCGAAGAAATTTTAACATTTGATTTGCACTTCCATGTGAAGCAAGAATAATTTTCTTTGGATTTGATGAAGCAAAAATTTTTTCTCGAACATCTTTTGGATTTTCTTTTAAATCTACAGCAACATTTCTTTCATCAATTTGTTTATATCCATTTTCAGTAAATCGATATTCTGTAACTGAAATATGCGCAAGATCACCAAACATAACAAATAAAGCAGTATCATTAAAATTAATTTTAATATTTCCAGCAACCAATGCTAATAATGCAATAATGTCATCATTGGAATAAAAACAACTTTGAATTTGTAGAGAATCCAATTTTTCTTTAACAACTTCACAAAAATCCATATTTGTTTCATCTTCACTTTTTAGAGTATATCCATCACTGCATAAAATTACACCTTTAACATTTTTGAATAATTTTGGAATATCTTCAATAAATTTCTTTCCATCTTTGTAAGTAATTTGTTGTTGCGTAGTTGTTGAAATAACTATTTTATCATAATTCTCAGTAGCAAAAACTAACATGCAAGTTTGATTCATTGTATCTAAAATATTAATATTGTTAAAATTTATAAATAAACAACACAAAAGAGCTCGGCTACTAACAAAATTATGTGTCAAAGAAAAAAAAGGAAAAAACTCGGTTTATAAACGCACACATTCATTTTCTTGTATTTGTGTAACACATTTTTACGGTAACTCTGGTATTTTTAAAACAAAGATATGGTTTATACAATCGAAATAAACTACGTCCATCTATAGACACACATCATGTAATTTTATTAATGTATTTTAGTAATTTTATTGAATTGCTTTAACGAGATAGTAAAATGAGTATGGCAATATCAGATTTTGATATGAAAAAAAAGTACATGAATAAAACTTTTTATTCAATGCAGTTTTAGTATAAATGTCAAAAAACAACAGTATGGTGTAAGTAAAAATTGCATATTCACCATACAGTAGTTGAAGCAGGAAGAATTATAATCTTTTTATGTCCACGTTTCATCAATTCTGCAATAAAGGTTCGATATGGAGTTACAAAATACAGCGTCGAAATACAATCCACAAAACAATGTGATCCAAAAAGACAACAAAGCAATACTGAGGCGGTTGCAGAATGGGGGATTTGAAAAACAAAACATGCGAAAATAAAAGTATACGGTGAAATAAGCAGCAATAAAGAAATTCCTCCTTGAACTAATATTGAAATAATAATGTTGTAATTTCCTTTGTTTTTAACGATATTACTGTATTTATGCATTTGATATCGAAAAAATGCAACAAGAAAAATTGCAGCGAAATGGCTGGCAATTAGAAGAATGAGGGTAATTTTTAATAAAGTGGCGTAAACATCGATTGGAATGACAAAAAATGTTTTTTCGGTGATGAAATAATTCGCTAAAATAGAACAATTTCGATAAAATATATTTCTAATTTTTTACAAAAACACCTCCAAGCATCCGAACCTTTTCTGTACGATAGCCAGCTGAATGAACCACTATACTACAGCTGTAATGCATTACAACAATAATTAAGTTTTGGCCCAATTTTAATTTTGCTTTCAAAAGCTTTTCTTCATTTTTTAAATCTTTTCTCTTTTTTGCGACTGTGACCGAGTGGTTAAAACTGCAGCCGAGCGTCCATTTGAAATCAGAGTTCGAATCCTTGTAGAAATTTTTGTAAGATATCGTCAAAAAAAACAATAAAAAGAATCATACCCAATATTGGATCAGATTCATGTATCCGTCGATATATTTCATCCATAGAAATTTGATTTAAAAATATTGTACCAGCAAATACCAGCCCACATGTGATGGAAATTGCAACAAACATAAAAAATATTGCCATTTTCATGGTGTACAGTTTTTTCAACACCGAAGGAAAAACCATTAAATATCGATAGAGCATTGCTGCACATAGGCTGCCCATTGTCATTCCACATAATGAAATTAGAAATGCTCCTAACACAAATGTGCTATAATAACTCCCAAAATTTCGTAGCACTCCAATATGAATCATTGAAAAAGCAGGAGTTAAAATTATAGGTTTTATTAAACCAAAATATGTCGAAACAAACAATGTCCAAATTGAATAATTAAAAATAAGCCATTTAAAATGGCCTAAGGTTTTTGATTGGGTTAAAATTGTGTAAAATAATATAGGCGCTAATGCCCATGATATTGCCATGCTTACAAAAGAATAATAATAATAAAAGCTAACAAAAACTTCAGATGGCTCAGAAAATGTCATCCATACGACTTTTTGCAATAAATGTTCAAAAATGTGTAACTATTTGTGTTTTAAATTATTTGAAAAAATTTATTTCACCTGTTTCATTTTTTGTTCTCTGAAAAGAAGGTTGTCATATTTTTTCGAAGAATTTTATGCTATAAAAAAATCTGTTTAAAATGTCAAATGAGAAATCACACATTCTTGTAGTCATTTTATTTAATAAATATATGATGAGTTTCAGTATATTTTTTACCCCAAAGAAAACCAAAAATTGGTTATGATCAAAAATAATTATTATCTTCTATTTATTAGATATATTCATATATCTGTTTGGGGCCTTATCTCCCAATTTACTTGAAATCCTTGGCGTTTTTCATTAAAAAATACAGCGGTGAAATAGCAAAAATATGTTCAAACTGTTGTTTTTGAAACACTGAAACCGAGAAAGAGAGCAAAAAATAACCCGGGTATGTTTTTTAAAGCCTTTTTTTTGCTCTTCCTATATTTGTTTGTAAACAATTTTTGCGCTAACATGTAAAAACATGTAAGCACAAAAATTATTGCATTTCTGTCCTGTCCCAATGGCTTAATGGTTATGATCGAAAGATTGTAACCTGCGACTCAAAGGGACAGTTCACCCCCTGCCTGGGGTTAATAATATGGCCTACAAGATCTGTACATACACATATATGATATTAATAATTAATCTTTAATAAATTCCTTCCCTCTTTCTTAATAATTAATCTCTTCTTCCTTCCCCCCTTTAAATTTGATATTAATACTAGCTTTAAATGATAATGAAAAAAATTCCCCGAATGCGAACGTTTGTAGCCAAACATGTTCACTGATTTTAAAAAAAAATCAGGAGTCATCCAAGGGACAAAATTTTTTTATTTTTTTATTTTTAATTTTATTCACGTTTGCTGAGGTCGAAATTGAGGCCCCTATTTTGCCCATATACTCTTCTTAGTAAGTGATAGCAAGTGACAAAACATCAGCAGCCGAATCCTTGATCTGTGGATTTAATTGATAAATGGATATAAATGATAGCAGGCGATATCGTTTGCTACTTTGATTAGCTTAAATATGTAAATTCTCAAAATGGCAGTTAATAATTTTGCAGGGGTACATTTTGAATACTAGATGATGGTGTATTATTTTATATTTTAAGCCAAAATTGATGTGACATCTGAAAAAGATTTCATGTGACAAAGGTTGTTTTTTTGCAAATTTGTTTTTAAAATCGTTATTTATATCACCGCAAATTTGTTGATTATTTCAAATTTTATTAAAAATATTTTTTGGAAGCCGTCTTTATTGCAGTTCACGGGTTTTGATCAATTTTATGTCCTTTTTCTCTTTTTTCTACTTTGCAGTAAACCATGATTAACTACAAAACACACATTTCTTTGTTTGTTCAAAGTTTATTTTCATCAAATTAATTTATTTTTGTATTGAAAAATGTATCTAAATACTTCCTTTAAAAGTGTAAATAAGCTCTGTTTTGACGAATTTTATTCGCCGAAACGGAAGTTGCAAAAAAAACTATAAAAACAAAAAGTTGATTTCTTTTGTTACGTCAGTGAGTAATAATGATAGTTTGGCAAATAGTTTTGTGTTTGTTCTTTCTCCATGTTTTGGTTAACTCTGTAAGAGCTCGATCAGTTAAAACAGAAGCTTTGAAGGATTCTACTTCTTCAGAAGGCGCTTCTGATGAAACTGCAGGTAATCTAGCATTATTAAACTCCTTCCAAACATATATTTATGTATGCACAAACTAATTAAAACTTTTCTTCTAGACCCTCATGATATGAATGCTCCAACAAAGAAACTTAAGTCTACTGAAAATGCCGGTTTAACCAGTGAATCTGTCAAACGATTTGGGCGTCAAATTTATGGACCTGCAGGATATATAACTGGTCAAATCAATAGTATTGAACCTGTAAATACCGGATATTACAATGAAGATTACAATTCTTATTCAAATAATTATTGGTATTGTGTCAACTACCATCGAGGACAATATTATTTTAGTTACACGATTGGATATTATGTATGTGACATAAGAGCTAATCGATATGGATAATTGATGGTGACATTTGTGGAGATTCAGTCTTTAATTTACAATGATTATTTTATTTTAAGCGATTCGAGATCTGACGATTTTTTCGATGCTATTTCGCGCTGTGGATTTTTATTTTAAAAAAAGCTAATTTTATTTTTAAATTATTTTAATAAAAAATAATAAAATTTTAAATAACTCTTCAAAAAATTCTTTTTTACTTAAAAACATATTACAAAAATCAAAAAGATTAATGATAAACATAATGCATTATATGTTACAGATGTAATTCAAAACATATTCAAAAAATAAAAAATTATAATTCCAAATGGTGTGACCTGTAGTATATATATTAAATCCGGTGGCAAAACTTGCATAGCAGACATAACAAAGTCTTAAAAGGTTCTTTTGAGTTTCTTTCCGTCTTTCTAATTCCTCTTCTATTTTCAGGACCAACCTTTCTCTTTTGTCAGGGTCCTTTGCAATTTTTATGACACGATTTGTACTTCCTTTTAATTCATATGCAAACAATGCCGCACCTTTTGCTACAAGTTCTTCGGGATGTATGCTACATTGATGTTGAGCTTTGGGAAATATTTCTTTTAACATTTCTTTAATTATTGGCATTCGGCATCCTCCACCAGCTTGAAGAACAATGTCTATTTGATCATGATGTAAATGAGCTTTTTGAAGAGTTTCAGCAATTAAGTTTTTTGCACGAAAAATTAAATCTGTTGACATGATTTCAAATTCGTCTCGCGTAATGGATATTTTACCATTTTCATCTGCTTGGAATTCATCAACGAAAAGTCTGAAAAGTGCATAAAATTTTATAGATTAGAAAATTTATGAAATCATAGATTTTAACACTTACATATCACCCGTTAGTATTGAAAGGGTGTGTTTTAATTCTCTGCATTTCATCATGAGTTTGTATTTTTTATTTGTTTCCAATACATTTAATCCATATTCCTGCTTTAATTTGTTGCCAAAATAGTTGATCAAAATATTATCAAAGTTGTGTCCCCCCAACAAAGAATCTCCATTGTCAAACAGCACCTCAATGTTTCCATCTAAAATTTTTGCAATGCAAATGTCTGTTGTTCCTCCACCACAATCATATAAAAAAACGGTTGAATTATTCGGAATATCCATTTCATATGAATAGGCAATGATTGCTGCAATTGGCTCAGGCAATAAAGGTGCTAGCTTATATCCAGCATTATCTGCTGCATTACGTATTACATTTTTCTGTTTGTTCGTAAATGTTGATGGAATTGTTATAACTGCTGCGAAACCGCCCTAAAATAGAGGAAACGTTTTTTGTATGAATAAGTGTGCAACATTTCTATAATAGTAAGACAACGTTTTTCACTGAAGTACTTGTTTTTACATCAGTAAGTTCATGCTAGAATTAATTTACAACTTTGATGTTTTAAAGGTTCGTATTTTTAGAAAGTGAACTTGAACTTACAAAATAACTTTCGCCCAAAATTTCACCTTGTAATTCATCTACTTTTTGTTTTATATGTTCCAGCATTAAGGAAGAAATTGCAGACGGTGATCTAATCCACGGGTTTTCTTTTTCCTTGTCAAATATAAGATATATTTGTTCGCAGTAATTTATGACTTCAAAAGGCCATAAAGGATCGATATTAATTTCATCTAATTTTTTTCCAATTAAACGCTTTACATCAAATACCGAATATTTTGCATTTGTTACCATCCTGTGCATTGCGACCTGTCCACAGGGATTATTCGGATCCATTAAGTCTATATATGATGACATATTCCTTTTAGCCGTTGCCGGATCTAATACAACTCCTTGAGGTCCATGTCGACCAATAAAATAAGCGCAACATTCTGTTGTACCAAAATCAATTCCAACAGCATTGAAATTTCGGTCATATTCTGGTAATTTAAGTGGAATTTTAAAAGATCTTTCACCTGGATCTTCCAAGATTGAACGTGGAACCTTGTCTTTTGTTTTCACTTTAATTTTAAAAATGGCATTGCTATCAATTTCAATGTTCAAACTGGGTATTTCCTTTAACGTTCTTGCACTACATCTTTGGAAATTTAATGTTTGCGTCAAATCTTTATGTTCATATATCTAAAACGTAAAAATTACCATTTGTTTTAAATAGATACTGGCGTCATAAAATATTTTTTCCTGTTTAATATATATAAAGTCAAAGAGTAATCTGATGGCATACTCTGATTTTTTTCGACGGCAGCGGCTTTGAGTTTTTTCTGCGGAGAATTTTTTGTGAGCTTTTTTTCGTATCCTTTATATAGTGGTATAACGCACTCTTCACGTGCCGGAGGTGAGTGGATCGACTCTTCAAATAATGGTTAAACAAAAAAGGATAACGCCCTTGATTTTCTCATGTACGAATATTTTGGTCTTCCAAAATATAGCCTATAAATTTTTTAGCTTCAGCTAAAAAATTTTTCATTGTTACCCAGCGTGATTAAACAAAAAATGAAAAAAGCTCATAACTTTTTTCACTACCCATTTTTTGGCAAGAAAAAAAGGAAAAAGAATGCGACACCAGTATCCAATTTTAAAACTATATTTTACATTTAACTGTATTTCGTCATTTAACGGAAGGAACATCTTTTCGTACTGAATAGGAACCTTCCAGTGATGATCCAAGCGTTCGATAGCCATTACATCGTATTCTATGCGTATTTCTCTTCCAAGAATTGGCAGAACTTTATAAAGGATTTCTTTCTTCTTTTGCATTACTATGATTCTTAAAAAATTGTAAAGACTATAATCAGTAAAATATAACGGAATATTAAGATAATCATTGAACACTTCATGAAATGCATTTTGGATGATAATATTAGTCTTCTGTGACATAAGTACAATAGGGTACTTTGTTTTTGAATGTATTTTTTTAAAGAAATTTTGTAAATTGTTTGCTACATCATTTAGATAAATTTCTTGGGCAAAATCTTCAGACATACTGAACGTGTTACCTTTCTTTTCCCATACTGTACACATGACAAAACTACGAAGACTGTTAAATATCCATAACGAGTCTGAATCTTCATGAATATATTTCAGTGCTAATGTGGCATGATGTTGATGAAAATCAATAAATTGAAAATTTCTAATACCATGTTTTTTTGCAGATCCAACAAATTTTTTACGAATTTCATTGTAATAGTTTGGTATAACAATAAAATAAAAACAATCAATCGGCTTATTTATGAGTTGTATAACATTACTAAAATATTCATCAACTTTTTCTATTTCCCATTCACGGACTAAAATATATTTATTTTATAATTCATAAAAAAACGAATAATATACCAATGTAATCACAAACTTTACATTCGTAATTATTAACTTCAACATCATAAATCCACACCTCTTTTTCATAGCAATGTGTTACAACATCAACACCCCTTTTGTCATTTGTTTGGTGAAAAACAATCCTCTTGATCTTTTCAAGGAAAGACATTACTACAAATATATTTTATAAAACTTATTTTTGAATAGGTACTATCCAGTTTTAACATCGAGTTTTGGCGTTATTTTCCACTCTTCAAACGCGTGTAGAAAATAATCGGACAGCGCTACGGCTCTGAAATTTCCTCTACTCCCCTATTTAAGGAAGTCATTGCAGGGACTGCCCAAGTAGCTAAGCTTCAAAATGCTGCTGAAGTCATGCGGCATTCATTCGCATGTTGTCAAAACCCGTCGTCAGATCTGGGTAGTCCCCTATGTTTTAGTCTCAATTATTCGTTCCTAAAAAGCGAAACATCAAAAATAGCGACGCCACAGCAGACAATCAAAAGAATGGCACTAATGGCATTTGCCCCTTCCAAAATTCAAAAATTCACCACTTTCCTTTGATCTTTTGCTGTCGTATACTAAAAAGGCAAAAGATCAAAGGCATGCAGCCCTCAAATTTTTATTTTTTATTTGCTGGGTTGTGGTAGGAATTTGGTTTTTAATCTGCTAAATAAAATAAGGGGTGGCTTTTAGAAAAACTTTTTTCATAGGCTAAAAATGGTTGGTTAATTTTAAAAAAGTGTTTTGTAAGCAATTGAGAAACTTTTTACGACTATTGATTATTAGATAAGAAGGTGGGGTTGGTATTTGAGCTATGACGAAGAAAGTAATAGCTTTTTTGTGTAATTAAAAACGTTTTTTTTAAACATGTGGGAAAACAATAAAGTGTAGGATCATAAACTAAGGAAAAGATTTATTGATTTGATTATTTCAAAGTATATGGTGGAATAGTGTTTTTAAGAATAGTGTAAATTGTAAAATAAATTGGCACTTATTTATAACAAAAAACATAAAATTAAAATTTTATTAAATTTAACAATTTTCATTACTTTTGTTTGTTTTAGTCAATTTCTAATGTTACCACTTCTGCACAGTCGTTGAAGCAGCTGGAATAACACTAATTTTTCCATAATTTTTTGTTTTTGTTACCTTCATAATAAAATGTCGATATGGTGTAATAAAATAAAGCGTTGAAATATAATCCACAAAACAATGAGAAGCATATAGACATTCCATTATTACAATTATCGATGACGTATAAGGTATTTCAAATGCAAAACATGTGATCAAGAAAGTATATGGTGACACCAAAAATGCAAGACTAATACCAGCTTGGGCTATTATTGAAAGAAGAATTTCAAATTTTGCTTCTGCTTTCATCATATTTTTGTATTTACGCATTTGATATTTAAGAAATACTGCTAGTAACAGAGCCCCAAAATGACTGAAAATTAGAAGGGCAGATGCATATGATGTTAATGACGTAATATGGGGCGATGAAAAATGTTTTATCAGTAAAATACTTCTCAAGGGTTGGATAGTGTTCAATTGTCCAATGGAGAACTTCTTCTTTTGGGATGTATGCCATTTGAATGATAACTGCTGCTAACAGAATAAAAGCTAGAATTAAATAACTTGGGTAAAAAACGGGTTGCCCTTGATTTTTTTTTGAAAATTCACCAAAACTTCCACCAAGGATTCGGATCATGCTTCTAGCAACACACCAAATTATTAGCTGCACTTTTGAGAATTCGCATAGTTAAGCCTATCAAAGCGGCACCCGATATTGTCTGCTACTTATTTTTTTAAATTTCGATATTATTCAATTTTTGGATTCTGAAAAAGTTCTTAATGTGTTTTAATAAATTATAACTCGGTATCCATCAAACTGTTCAAAAAATATCAAATTTAAAGCAACAGACAATATCGTATGCTACTTCGATTGACTTGAACATATAAATTCTGAAAATGGGCAGCTAGTAATTAACAGTTTTAAATTTTAAGCCAAAAGTGTAATGACATCTCTAAACGACTTATTGTTAGTAGTTAACGCCTGAAGCTAACGTGCAATTAAAGCCATGGTTCAAATCCTTGTTGGAAATATTTCTGATTTTTTATATTTCCCTCACCTAAAGCTGGCAATAAAAATGTAAAAAATATTGCTTTTTTAAGTGTATACCAATTTTTCAACACTGACGGAAAAACCATTAAATATCGGTATGTCAATGTCGCACATAGACTTCCCATGCATGTTGTACATAATGTAACCAACAAAGTAAATAGCACCATAGTACTTGTAAAACTACCATATTCATGTATTACACCAAGTAAAATCAATGCATAAGCCGGTGTCAAAAATAATGGTTTCAAAATTCCAAAATACGTTGAAACAAGTAATGTCCAAATTGAATAATTAAAAATAAGCCATTTAAAATGTCCCAAAGTTTTTGATTGAGTTAAAATTGTGTAAAATAATATAGGCGCTAGTGTCCATGATAAGGCGAAAGTACAATAGGTGTAGTAGTAATAGTAGGTAATTAAAATTGGTAATGGTTCAATGACGATATTTGACATGATTCTGCATTAGAGAATACGTTCAATTAGAAACTTTTTCCTCTATTCATGAATCCAAATAAAGTCTCTGCCGTGTGTCACTTTATTGAACCAACCTATAGGAGACCTTTGAGTTCAAATAACTTGTCTCTATTAATTTTTATTTAATGTTAGAATTTTTGTCATATAATAATTTTTTTTATTTTATCGTTCCCATTTTCAGCTGTTTTGAGTTCTTTGAAAAATGCCATTTTAAAAGTTTAATTTATTATAAGAAAATTGCGTTTAAAGTTTTTAATTAATTTGTGAAGGAAGTTACAAATCTTTTATTTATTCTGTTCTGTGTTGCTTTTTAATATCTAAATTTTGATTTAGTTTTAACACATTCATTCATCGTAATTTTTTTTTATTTACAAACTACAAATTAGCCACAATAAAAGTGTTCCAGGAACACTAGAATTGATGATAATGATAGAAGTCTCCCACTCAATCCGGAGTTAATCCCCCCTGTCTTGCTCATAAACTTGTCGTCGAGTTATGGGAGTGTTATGAAACCAAATTCTCGATTTACGGATTTGTTTGAATGGATATAGCTGGTAAATAACAAGCGATAAAAGACTTTGTTATAAAATTTTGTTTTTGATGATTTTTGATATCCATTTAACTATTAAATCCACAGATCAATGATTTGGCAGCTACTATTTTGTCCCAATAATATCCCACAGCAAGATGAGTATATCGGCGAAGCAGCGTCTCATATACATGATTAACCAGATGCTGATGGAGCAATAATAGTAACTTTAATCTTATTCCTCTTTGATAAACCCATTAAAAATTTTCTATACGGAATGATAAAATACATTGTTGTTAAAGAATCCAACAAATAATGTGTTGAAAATACACATTGAGCAACAATTGTAATCGTTACAGTATACGGTACTTGAAATGCAAGTGCAGATATCACAAAAGTATATGGTGTAATTAATAATAAAACATTAAGTGATCCTTGAATTAAAATTGAAATAATAATACTATAATTTGCTTGAGTTTTAACAATGTTGTTGTACTTTTTCATTTGATAGTTAACAAAAGCCAAAACACCGAGGGAGCCAAAATGACTTGAAATAAGAATTACAGAGGTGATTTTTGTTACAATATCAATTGTCTGAAATGGCGCAAGTTTTTTAATGTTTCTTTTAAAAATGTGTTTTTTGACGTTTTTACTTAGTAATGAGAAAGAGATTCAGAATCCGAAAAAACGTTGTTTTTTTCTTCTTTTTTTATAAATGGCTGTCATTTGATTTGCCCAGATAAGTACAAGATGATTCAAGTATTTTTTAAATATTGTTTTTGACGCCAAATCAATCCATTTAACTTTTGGGAGCTCATATTTTCATGAATGGATTAGCAGTAACGTTTTTTTTTCAGTGTAAGTATCTTTCTTTAGCACCTAAATTCAGGAATTGTGAAAACAATTTAAATTTGACCTTTGCTTAGCTTAACATTAACTTAGATTGTAAAAATCTAAAAAGTTTTGTGCCTGTGATCTTCAAAAATGACAAAAAGATAGCCATTTGTAAAAATGCAGTTTTTTGGTTTTTTTCTATTTTAAACAAATTTTCGAAGTGGCAACTTTTTCGTAAGTTCTGAAGCCAAAGGCCTAAATATAGTTAGAAAAGTCTAGATTTTCATAATCCAAGTCGATTTTAAGCATGAATAATATCATATTTGAATTTCGCGCCCTTTGACAGAGGGTTTCCAAATACCAAAATTCTATGTGCAAATTATATTTTTACCAATGCTAATCCATGCATAAAAATATGAGCTCACAAATTCTAGAGAAACGATTTGCCATTCAACTCGGCAACGAACCACCCTGTAGTACTGTTCTTTCAAAATTTGAGTTTTTAATCTGTTTTAGAAAGAACGTCGAAAACCACCTCTTTCAAAATAGACAGTTTTAAAGTAGCCGACCTACCTTGAATGGTGCAACAAAAAATGTTTTATCATTAAAGAATTTCGACAGCGCCGGATCATATTCAAGTGCCCATTGATGTGCATCATCTGTTGTGATATGGGACATATTGATTAACACTGCTGATAGCAATGTATATGCAATAGATGGCAACAAAAATGTAAAAAATATTGCTTTTTTAATTGTAAACCAATCTTTTAAAATCGATGGAAATACCATAAGGTAACGATAGGTAAGCGTTGAAACCATTCCACCCATACATGTAGTTCCAATTGCCACTAGCACAGCTGTTAAGGCAAATGTGCTTAAATAACTTCCAACGTTTTGAAATATTCCAATATGAATGACAGCAAATGCTGGTGTTAAGATAATCGGTTTAACTAAACCCATAAAAGTTGTTAAAAATAGCCCCCAAATTGAATAATTTAATAGCAGCCACTTAAATGGGCCAAGTGATTTTGATTGTGTAAAAACAACATAAAAATAGAGGGGCGCAATTGCCCATGAAATTAGCATACTAATAAATGTATAATAATAATACACCGTAAATACCAGTGGAGTTGGCTCAGCAAGAAGAGAAGCAACAATATTGCTCGACATTAAAACAGTTTTTTACAAATCTTTAAAAACACAAATTTCATAAACTTCCTTTTACTCCTTTCAATTGGGTTTTTTAGACTTCAAAGTAAGTTCATAAAAAAATAGTTTTTCACCTGTTTTTTTCTGAGGTATGATTTTCTTTGAATAAATTCTAAAAGGCTACGCATTAAAGGTTAAATAAGAATGTATTTTGATAGACATCATATTTTTGTGTTAAAGCTAAAAATATGAGTAAACTTAAGAATTATTAATTTATCAGCTTTTACTTTTTAACAAGATATGTGATGTAAAGAAATAAGCATAAAAGATAGTAAACTAAAATTTTTAGCAACTCATGAAGTAAAATGTTACAGTAGTGCCATTTGCCACAAAAGAACGGGTCTCATTGACCGCCGTTTTCGTTTTTTACACCGTCATCCTGAACTAACAAGGAAGGTGGAAAAATGACAATCGATTTAAGATAAATAGCGGAAAGCATATTTTTTAAATCATATATAGCAAATCCATAAAAGGGGATTAATACCATTAGGTAACAGCTAACTTTCTATCCATTAGTTCTGGATTTGAAAAAAGCACGCGTTCTATTGTTTGGCAAAAAGTGTAAATTGCCATTATCGACGAATTACAAAATTCGAATGCAGTGTTGTCGGTCTTTCGGTCAACGATCCGGTCAATCGGTCATTTCGGTCCGGTCCGGTCAGGTTTTTCGGTCAGAAAAATTTGAGAAATTTGTTAGTTTTGCTTTGAAAAAGTTTTATTTTTTGTTGATTTCTTTAAAAAAAGTAACGTAAATATGTCAGTCTGGCATTAAATCTCATTTGTATGTACCGGAATACATACCATTAAAAAGAGAAGAAAGATATAGCTCTATTTCCGTCAATATACAAACAAATGTTTTTAATTTAAAAAAAACACGAACATTTTTTTGACCGAAATCGAACCGGTCCGGTCCGGACGACCGTGACCGATGACCGAAAAATTTCGGTCCGGTCCGGTCGACCGTGACCGAAGACCGAGAAGCTCCGGTCACGGTCCGGTCGACCGAGACCGGTGACCGGAAAATTTCGGTTGACCGACAACACTGTTCGAATGTCAACGAAGACGTTCGTTGACATTCGAATTTAGCGAAGGTTCTTTCTTTTTCTTCTTTCAAAAAAAAGCGCGAACTAAAAATCAGTTGCATCTTTTTTTCCTCAATCTTTGTTATTATTTTTTATTGCGCTCTTCAACAACTTTTTTAGTAGCCGCGTTAATTATATTGTTGTTAATAATACGCATATTATTAAATCCATGTTTTTATTGCTTTATAATTTATATCTATGTTTTTTTCAGCTATCAACAATAGTTACATCTTATTCTCTCATTTGTTCATTGAGCTGTAAAAAGAAAAATGTCTGCTAATAGTGATTTGGTTACTGCAGGCTTGGAAGAAGTAATTGGAAAAGAATCTTTTATGCCTAAAGCTGTAAGTATTAGTATTGGTGCTTACATATTGATTAACATATGTCGTTATTGCAGGGTGGTGTTTTAACACCTATTACATCTGATCAACTCTTCAAATATATGAGTCCTACTATGGAAGTCAAGGAACCTGTTGCAGCTCCTGATGTTAAGGGATGTTATCAATTTAGCATTTTTAATATACAAAAAATTGAGCTTTAGTTGGTCCTAACTTGTCTCTATAAATATGTGTTATACTTATTAGATACATTATATATAATTTGGACTAATAACTTACTTTTATTTTCGTTGATAAATATCTTGTGCATAGATGAACCGTTTTTGTAGCAAATATTTTATATATGCTTTTCCACTACTTTTTTTTGAGACTCTGAGTTTATATGCTGTTGTTGAATTGATAACATCCCTTAACTATGAATGTTTTAGAATGGAGAACGAATTTAGTATGTTTTATATCAAACTAATATATGTTTTTATCTTTAATCTATCACATTTCAGCTTGAAGACTTTTAAAAAGACTATTGAATTAAATGTTGAATTCAAATTTACTGTTGAACAAGTTAAGGCATTGGTTCATGAAGCTGAAGGCATTCCACCTGATCAACAACGTATTGTTTTTGCTGTAAGTTTTTTTAAAGCGATATTAATTACTCTACTTTAACAACAACCTTTCAGGGTAAACAAATGGAAGATAGTCGTACCCTCAGTGAATACAATATCCAAAAAGAATCCACTCTTCATCTTATTATTCGATATCGTAGTGGTGCTTCTGCTATCTATTATATTGATGAAAAATTTTTTGATCCTCGATATAATTATGATTTTCGTGGAATTGATGTAAGTTTTATGTTTCCGTGATACTTGTATGTATTTGCATCATTTTTAGGATGCTGATCAACATTTTATGCGTGGTGGAAAAGTATATACTCGTCCAATTGGTTCACAACGTTTTGCAATTAAAGTACTTGGAAAATATCCTGATCAAAAATGGCTTGGCTCAACTGGTGATGATGAAGAAGAATGGCCAGTCGCATATCATGGAACTGAAGAAGATAGCTTTCGAGAAATTACTCGTCATGGTTTTGATTTAACTAAATGTAAAAAATTTGCTAATGGTCGTGGAGTTTATTGTACTCCTGATCCAGAAACTGCTTTACAGTATGCTAAAGAATATACTTATGAAGTAAGTGCTTTTTTACCTTGGAGTTAGAGATAAAAATTGGATGAGACGGAGATATATTCCATCTTATCTGATTGCGGTAGAAAGTTAGCCAAATTGTTTTATTTCCTCAATTTGCCTCTTTGTATGTTTATAGTTACTGTAGCTTCTCTCTTTTTTTAGGGACAACAATATCGTCTTATCTTCCAAACTCGTGTAAATCCTAAAGTAATGGTTATTGTTAAACAAGCTGAAGAAACTGGACATGGTGAATATTGGCTTCTTCCTGAAGGTGATCATCATCTTCGTCCATATGGAATTTGTGTCTATCCTGCTTAAACATGTTTATATGCTTTATTGTTTTTACATACATCATACATGTATGCATTGTTGTTTTTTGTTTTGTTTTTGAGTTTTGTAATTTACAAACAATTGTAAATAATATGCAATAAAGATTTTGTTGATTTGTCGGTATTTGAATGTTTTTACAGTAATACAGTATAATTTAATCTGTGTAATTTTTTTGAAAGTATTATTTCTTCTAAAAAAGTTTTATTGTGTTTAACAGAAAAATGGGAGAGAGATTAATAGATATGTTGTGGGGAAGACTAAAATATTGTTTATAAAAACATGCATATGGGCTTATACCTCTTTTTGAAAAACAAATATTTTTACTTAAAAGAAAAATCAATAATCTTTGATACATGTCGTCTCTCGAGATCTCTATGGCGCTTATTTTTTTTGGCGCCAAAACTATTTTTCGAGCAATGCGTTGAGTTTGGATTTGGCATCAGTTGAAATGACGCTGTTTGTTGTTATAAAAATATTTTTAAAAGCTTCTTTCGTTATTATATAATATGTTTTTCAGATATTACGAATAACATCTTATTCTGTGATTTGCAAAAAGAAAAATGTCTGATGAATTAGATATGGGATTGGTTAAAGCTGCTATGCAAGCTATTATTGGAGAAGATTTGTTTATGCCTAAAGCTGTAAGTAATATACTTTTATTAATGATACTTCTTAATCTAAAAAGTTATAGGGTAGTGTTGTAACACCAATTACATCTGATCAACTTTTCAAATATACTCATCCAATTGTGAATTTCGAAAATCTTCCTGTTGGTAAAGATTTTGTAATTTGTTACACCCATGGCCCTGGATATGGGTTGTATTGGCTCCACCAGCCATCATTACCTCCCAATAATAATATGCTCCCACTAATAAATAAACTTACAAATACCACGACCCTTGAAGACACAGGATAATATTTATATATTTATTAGCGTGAAGATATACAACAATATACATTAAACACACAAATAACATATAAGCAGCATACAACAAGCAACGAGAGAGAAATGAAGCATCAACTGGAACTAAAGTGAATGACTAGTGAGGGCTTTTATACAATAGAGAAGGTTGGCGGAAAAGGACATAATGCCAAACCAGGAATGCATTCAAATATATGCATGCTCACAACTCGCCCCTCCCCCGTATAAGATATCGTCCCCGATATTTGTTCTTCTTGAGTTTGATTTGCTATCACGAGAAAGTTCTTTAGTACCACGATCATAATACTTCTTTACTTGATTGACTTCTTTGTAATAATTTTTACGTACAGCAAAACGACCAGAGATTTGATTTGATATGGAAGGATCACGAGATGAAAGTTTTTGCTGACGGTGATAACTTTGATTAAGAGAAGTTGAAGCATTGTTTGAGTTGATTGTACGAGTTGTAATTGAATTTGAGCGGACCACTTCTTTTGGAGATGTTGCAATTGTATCAGATTTTAGAGATGAAGAATTAACAAGACGATGATGTTCTACATGCTTATCATTTGGAGTTTTAATTGATAAATTTTCACAGATTAAATACAATACAGTACATAGTAGAGGAACAATTTGAGAAGAATCATGAGAACAATATTCAACATTATCGTTAAGCAACTTTTTATTTACGCCTAGCCTGCTTTTGCTTTGCTTTAGCGAACTTGTACCTTGATCACAAAACTTTGATTCAACTTCACCAATGCCGGGTTGTATCGTTAAAGCTTGACCTTCAGATAATCCTGATAGAAGCTTACATCCACTTTTACGTGCATCGAAAGTTGCATCACGACGATTTTTAACTATGGTAGCGGTTTCAGCAGTTTCAGCGTTCAAAACATTACACACAGGAAAAGCACCTACAACGCTATTTTCAAGCTTATTTGCTTTCTTGCTTTCGTGTATCTTTTGTGCACCGTAGCGCGAAAAACAATATTTAGCAAAATGATTCTGTTTACCACAGACAAAACATTGCTTACATTGTTTTGATTTTCTTCCACCACTTTGAGGACCAACAACTGTTTGAGGTACTTGTGGTAAACAATCCGTACCAAGATGCACACTCGGCAAAACATTAAATACTGTATGCTTTAATGGTATACCATCATTTGCTTGATGTCTTTTTCTTTGTTCAGCTTGTACTTGAGCACAGTATTTTGCTGTATGTCCAACTTGACGACATTTAAAGCAAGTTCTTCTTTTACGTTTATGTAAAACAGCAGATGTACCGTATTTCTCTGAAGAAGCACGAGAGGCACATGAACCTGAGGGTGAAACAACATAAGAAGAAAAATATTCATCACAACAGCTTTGATGACTATCAACTTCATCTTTTTCTCTTGATGAACCATCACCAGACAAATGCTTTCTTAAATTTCCAAAAGATTGCTTTCGAACCTTAATAGCATCTTCTGTACCCAGAACAAGTTCTTTTAACCGATAATAATCAGCAGAAGTATGCGGAAGAGTTGTACTACAATATGCTCTTTCAGAATCTTCTTGTGTAAGGCGAAGCAAGATCTTTTTAAGCTCCTGTTCACGTTGATTTTGATCAGAGCCATAAGCTTCAGCAACTTTTCTTTCAACTTCTTCAAGCAGTACACGATAAGATTTATTATCAGGCTTAACTAATTTATCCAATGAAGCACGAAGACTATACAAGGCAACGGAACTATCAGATTCTAATGCATTAAAAAGTTCTCGTTTAACTTGTTCATAGTTTGCTTTTCTTAGCATCAAACTATCATGTTGGATTTGCAACTTTGGACAATAGTACCCAACCAATAAAGCTTTACCACTATCATCTAAACCAAGATTGTCAGCATAAGGTTCAAAGTAACGGAAGAACCGTTCAAGCTCAACACGAGTTTTACCTTTAAATACTGGTGGCTTTGGAAACCAAATTTTACGACTTCCTTGACTAACTGATGATGATGCTTTATTAGATGTTACTCGATCATAACAATCATCATTATAGTTTGGAGTTACACGTCCACCAATAGTTTCATCTTTTCTAACAATGTTATCTTTAGATAAAGAACATAAGGAAGGATGTTGAAGGGTTGCAACAGATGTAACAGATGGATTCCTTGGAATCCTATGACGTAGCTGTACATCATACCTTTCAGCTTTAAACTGCAATGCACGATATTTATCGATGAGATCAGCAAAATCTTTAGCTCCCAATAGCTTAAGTTGTCCTTCATGTAAAGCACTCAACTTTGTTTTTCGTTCTGCTGCCATTAGCTCATCTTGTTTATCCTTCAGATAAAGTAAACTTTCAACTTGTGCTCGCAAAGCTGTTGTTGTATCAACCAATTGTTGATTAACTACATCTTTCTGCTCAACTTCAGCACATAAACGTTGAACTGCATTTACAGTATGAATCTTCATATCCTCCACAAGCTCTTGAGGAATCACATGATAACTTTTCCCATCAGCAGTTAACACATCATTAATATGATTGATTTCCAACTCCATTTGGACACATGCACGCAAAGCATTACCAATCATCAATTGCCTAGCTTCAGAACTTTGCACATTTTCATTAACAGTTGATGTATCTTGATGTCCATCATCGTTATCACATTGTAGTTGTACGATATTAACATTACTTACAGTATTCACCTGTTTTTCATGTTCAGCAATATCCTTCAACTCTTTACGTACAAAATCATTTTGGTGCCGATGCAAATCATCAATACTTTTAGGCCTATCAATGTTGCATAATGAATCACCAACACATAGTTCATCATTTATACTCGTAGCACACATATGATTACCCTTCAAAGTATTACCATCAACCAAAAGATTACCTTGTACTCCATTATCATTGAATGAACCAGTATCAAGATTTTCCATCAATCCATTATCACTTCTATCATTTTCCATATATACTTCATGACCATCATTAACAAATAGTGCACCAGAATCACATTCATTAGATATACCATATATACGATTAACACATTCATTATTTATATATTCTCGAATAGCAACATCATTTTGTGCTAATTCATTTCCAGCTTTACACAAATCCATATATTCACGACGAATAGTATCACCATTTTGTACTAATTCATCACCATTAAATCGGCTGCATGAACGATCTTCTTCACTTTCTTTACTCTTTCCAACACTCCCAACAGAAGGTGGACCAGAAAGCCGAGGTGCGCCCTCCATGTTACACCCATGGCCCTGGATATGGGTTGTATTGGCTCCACCAGCCATCATTACCTCCCAATAATAATATGCTCCCACTAATAAATAAACTTACAAATACCACGACCCTTGAAGACACAGGATAATATTTATATATTTATTAGCGTGAAGATATACAACAATATACATTAAACACACAAATAACATATAAGCAGCATACAACAAGCAACGAGAGAGAAATGAAGCATCAACTGGAACTAAAGTGAATGACTAGTGAGGGCTTTTATACAATAGAGAAGGTTGGCGGAAAAGGACATAATGCCAAACCAGGAATGCATTCAAATATATGCATGCTCACAACTAATTTTGTAAGTTTTTTTAATATACTTCATGTGCAATTTGTATTTCTATACTTTCAGCATCAAAGATTTATCTGGAAAATCTTTTACATTGGGAGTTGATTCAAATTTTACCATTGCACAAGTTAAAGCATTGATTCAACAAAAACAAAAAATTCCATTTCATGAACAACGTCTTATTTTTACTGTAGGTTTTCAGTTATTTGTCCAAACTTTATATTAGAATATTTTTAGGGTAAACAATTAGAAGATAGTCATACATTAAATAGTTATAATATTGCAAAAGAAAGTACCTTTCATTTAGTTCTTCGACTTCGTGGTGGTAGTGAAGGTGGTGAATTTCCTTCATATGGATTTGATGAAAAATTAATTGATAAAGAATATAATTTTGATTTTCGACAAATTGATGTAAGTTAAATTTTGTACATATAGATTGATCTAAGCATACGGTGGTCATAATACGATAACTCTAATCATTATGTATTTGCTCTAGGATAAAGATCAACATTTTATTCGTGGTGGTAAACGATATTCTCGTCCAATTGGTTCAATTCGTTATGCAGTAGATATTCGTGGAAAATATTCTGATAATAAATGGCTTGGTTTTACTGGTGATGATGAAGATGAATGGCCAGTTGCCTATCATGGAACAGAAAAGAATAAAGCTTTTCAAATTCTTAAAGAAGGTTTTGATTTATCTAAATGTACACGCTTTGAATATGGACATGGATTTTATTGTACACCTGATCCTGAAACTGCCCGACATTATTATGGTCAAGATTTTGCTTATAATGTAAGTTGTTTTAAATCATTTTTGATAGTACTTCTTCCACAGAAGACACGTTCTTTTTGAACACGAGAGTAACTGCATTGTACATTTGTGGTCTTATATTTTAAGAATTACTGTAATCTCCTTTTTTCAGGGCAAACATTATCGTGTCATTTTACAAAATCGTGTAAATCCAAAGACAATGGCTGTTGTTCGAGAAGCTGAAGTTGATGGACAGGGCGAATATTGGCTTGTTCCTAAAGGTGATCATCTTCGTCCATATGGAATTTGTATTTATCCTGCTATATTATAAAAATCTTTTTTTTTGTTTTGTTTTATCATTTTTGAAAATTTTGTAAACATTTTACAATAAAAGTTGTTGATTTTAAAATGTTCATGTCTTTTTTACTAGAGTTTTCATGGACACAAAGAATACTTTTTAACTATTTGCTGATTACATTTCTCTATATTTGATATATATACAAAATTGTACAATTATATTATGCAAATTTCGTGGTTGAATGTTTTGTATATACTACATACCATTCTGCGCCAAAATGCTAATTGAACATATACATCTTCTTCACACTTCTTTTCTTTGATGAAATAAAAATGTATTTTGTTACTCCATCTGATCCTGGTATAACTTTAATGGGAATATATGAAACTCAACTTTATGGTTTTGGTGAAAAAAATGGAAAGCTATGTATTTACACCAAATCAATCTTTGATATTGGTCGCTGGAAAGAGTTTTATACAATTAATATTAATGTTGTGAAAAATTGTTGTAAAAATGGTTTACATGTAGCAAGTGGTATATGTGCTGCTGATCAAGTTAAAACTATTGGAGTTATTAAGCAACAAGCAATATGGATTGCTGCAAGGGTATGTGATTTTTACTAATGAATAACTTTTTAAGCGTAAAGACGTTGTGATAGAATGGAGCAGTTTGGCGTCCTTTTGCTGTTTTACGTGGATCGACAAGCTCAAAAAAACCTTTAGGTATATATGTAATATTAATTGAACCTTACAGGAAAAAGAATATACTCGTATCTTTTCAATCAATCTTGTCACCAAGAAATTAATTTGTTATAAAATGTTAGAAGAAATGTATCCTGAATTTGCTCTTCTTGATCTTAATTTATGCTGCAAATGTGTAAAACCAATTATTCGTATTCATTATCCTTTCCCTAATACAATTTCATTAATTATTGCTCCACAAATTTATCAAAGCAATACTGGAATTTTTCATATTCATGTATCCATCAATCCATCTAATTACTGTCTTCTATGGAAGAAAATGGATTCTTTTACACTTAATTCACCGCCATCCGACGCTTCATCAAATATTTTTATGAGTTTAAACGGAGAAGTTCTTTCGGTTATTGAAAGATCAGAAGATGGTAGAATAACAAAACTTTCAAGAGAATCAGAAATGGCTCAAAATTATATCTATCTTCCAAATGATGGTGATATTAACTGGATATGGCATGAAGTGGCATTTTCATCTTTCCTTGGTTTATGTTTAACTCGACAAAGAGAAGATGATGGTAAAAATATTTTGCGACTTAATTATATTCATTTTTCTGGTATAAATACATGGTAATGAAAAATGTACATACTTTTTAGTAATACGATTCTTTTTAGGCTTAGTCTTCTTGATTACTGTACTGTTGATGCAAACTTCCCATCGATTGATTCAACACAATTCCATATTTCATATCGTTTTGTTGATGAAGATTTTATTTATAAAGAAACAACTAAAAATCAATTTGCGTTGACACAACTTTATTGGATTCCATCTTTTATGGCTTTTCAAACTCTTGATGGTTATAGCATTGTTGTAATTTCATTTCAAGTTCTATCACTTTCACAATCTGCTTATCTTTCATTGGCACGGATTCCTCAACATCGTCCATTGGTTGTTGTTCAGATTACATGCATTGACTGCTTCTTTCAACGAATTCGAAAGCTTTTTGAATTGAAAGAAAATGTTTCAAAGAAAGAAGAAGATGCTGCTTGGATGTCTCAAGAATTTATCAAACAGAAAATTGGATGGCCAAATATTCTTCCTTTAACAAATGCTCCAAAGTTGCCTATGTATTCAAAATAATTTATTAAATATTTTTTGTATGTTTTTTATTCAATTAACTTTGTTGCTACCGTAATATATTTATTTACCATATCTGTTTACCATAATAAAATATATATTTATTATTAAAATTTAATTTCTTTAAGAATCAACAAACAAATTTAAAGCCCTAACAACAACAAAATAAAATAGCAACAGCTACTGCATTAACATCTTTGACAGCTTTAATTCCTTTTACATAATTTCTTGTTTCAATATTGAATAATTCTTCTTCATAAACAATTCTCTAAATTTCATCACTTTGGTAGCGAATTCATTGATACAACAAAATTATCATGTGAACTATAAACATTATTTTCATCAAAATATTTTGGAAAGGTTGGAACTTTTGGATAACGAGCAGAAAAATGTGTTAAAATAATATTTTTTGCTTTCATTGCTTTTCCAACATTTACAGCTTGTTGTTGAATTGTTGAATGCTTCTTTTTTTGCTTCAATCTAAAAAAATGGATATACTATAGATAAGTCAAAAACAAAGTACTGTAGTTTTCCAACAAAGTAATTTCTGCAGTAACTACAAGAATATATGCTTTGTAGAGGTTACTGTAATTTCCCAGCACAAACAACTGTGCAAAAGCTTTAACAACTACCGTAAACTCTAAAATCTAGAAATTGCAAAATTCGAATGCCGACCTCACTGGAGAAACTATTACTTTGAAAGTTGGACCTGATTTTACCATTGAACAAGTTGAAGCATTGATTAATCGAAAAGATGGTATTCCATCTCATAAACAAGAATTGTTTTTTTTTGTGAGTGCAACTTTTTTTTTATTAATAATCATTGATGATTACATACCTAAAATAACAATAACAATTTTAGACTATGCAATTAGAAGAGGGCCGTACATTGAGTGATTACAATATTCAAAATGAAAATACTTTGCATTTGGTTATTCGAATTCAAGGTGGCATGTTTCGTACATATTGATCCACATTTTTTTGATCGTCAATAAATATAATTATGATTTTCGTGGAATTGACGTAAGTATAGTTATGTGATATTTTTTGTTGAAAACATTTGCATTATTTCAGGATAGTAATCAACGTTTTATTCGAGGTGGTAAACAATATAGTCGTCCAATTAGTTCAATGCGTCATGCAATTAATGTTCAAGGAAAATATGATGAAGGTGATGATAAATGGCTTGGATGTTATGGAAATGAAGAAGAATGGCCGGTTGCTTATCATGGTACTGAAGAAAATAATGCATATCACATTATTACAGATGGTTTTGATTTATCAAGATGTACACGGTTTGCTTATGGTCGAGGTATTTATTGTACTCCTGATCCTGAAACTGCTTTGCAATATGCTAAAGAATATACTTTTCAAGTAAGTATTTGTTTCTAAATAGCTGTATTTCCCTTATTTTATTATATCCTTGAGGGCAAACGATCTCGTCTCATTTTTCAAAATCGTGTAAATCCAAAGGCGATGGCTGTTGTTAAAAAAGCTGATCCAAATGGTCATGGTGAATATTGGCTTCTTCCTGATGGTGAACATCTTCGTCCATATGGAATTTGTGTCTATTCTGCTTAAACATTTTTGATAATTTTATATACACATGCTTGTTCATTTGGAATGTTGCTTTTTTGTTACGTTTATACTTTTTTGCTTTGGTTGTTTTTGAGAAATTTTGTAACATTGTGCAATAAATTTTCTTGTTGGTTTTGAAAATTTCGATGACAAAAAGACGGTGTTGTGGTTACAGTAACCCAGATATTAGTTTTTACTTGAAAATGTCTTTTTGATGACAAAGTTTTATTATTGTATGCAGTTACCGTAATCCAAAATATTTGTTGTGTAATTATTTTATTTTTTTTCATAATATACGTTATCAAAATAATTACACTATTAACTAAAAACTACAAAAAAAGTAAGTAAAAAAATAGATAAAAAATAATATACAAAAAAGAAGAGTAAATTTACAAAAAAAATTAGCCCATGAAAAATAATAATAATAGAATAAAAGTTTCCGCTCAAAAAAATAACAATAATAAAAGTTTACATTGAAAAAAGAGAGTTATTTATTTATTTTTTAATTTTGCTGTATAAAATATCTTTCAAAGTTGCAATTTGTCGTTCAAATTCTTCAACTTCATTTTTAAGCTGACGATTACGAGATTCAAGTCGAACTCTTTCTTGTTTCATAAATTCTTGTTGTTCACGTTTTTTAGCACGAGATTTTGCAGAAGCAAGATTATTAAGATTTCGTTTAATTCGATATTCTTCTTCAGCATTATTAAATTCAATTCTTTGACGTTTACGAGATCCTTGTTGTTGGGTTGATGTGGATGTTGATGAAGTGGAAGATGTAGGGGAAAGGGATTGAGAGGGGCGATAATCTGCAGGTTTTGGAGCAATTGTAACATATTGGATTACTTGTGGCTGTTGTTGCTGAGTAGGTTGTTGTTGCTCAGGTAGATATTGATATTGTGGTGAAGCAGATGATCCAGCCGGCATATCCTGCTGTTGTGGATGATATGGAAGATCTGCTGCAGCTTCAGGGAAAATTTCTTCAGCCAAAATTGTATCCAACATTGTTAAATCCTGAAAGAAAATTTGCATATTAGTTATATTCCTTTATAGTTTGTAGGTATTAGTATCTCTTACTTCTTCAGCAAAATCAGGGAACAATGATGCAGTATTATCACTACAACCTAATCCCAAAGGTTCTTCAAGAGAAGTACCTTCATCATCAGAATGTAAATATTGAACCCAATCATCAACAGATTTTTCAGAAGTATCTTGTGGAAGATATGAATCAGGACAAAGTGAAACGTCAGAAGTATAATAGATTGGTTCAAAAGAATTTGAAGAATTATAATAGTAATCGCCTTGATCAAAGAATGAAGTACTACCAGATATTGATGGAACTTGTGCAACGGGTGATGAAGATTGTTGTGGGGTACAGCTTGTATCAATGTATGTTGGAGCGGTTGTCGGTATAGATGAATATGATGGGCTTGTATAGTTATTATTTATTGGAGTTGTGGTGGAATCATATATGGATGTATGAGGGACTGATGTTGAACAAGAAGTATTAGAAATGCAATGGGTATCTGAAAAAAAAATGGGCGTGTCAGTTATGTAATGTTTCACATATGTTGCCTCATGGCAGTAGTAGTACGGTGGTCGTCACATGTTTCGAAAAAATGTGATGACAAATCTTTGAGGTCTTAAGGAGAGGGGAAATAGTATATATAGGGCCTAGGTTCGTAAAAAAAGTTGAGAATTCTTTTCTCCTCCCTATTCTAGTTGACGAAAATTTTAGTGAGGAAGTCAGTGAGCGAAAATTCTTCAACAGAGGAAAGTGAGAGTTGGTCAGTGAAAGATTTTTAGGGGCAGGGTTATTTCTTCTCCTAGCATAGTTTTAGAAGAAAAGAATTCCCTACCTTGTATTATTCGTTTGTCTGTAACCACAATTTTGTCCCTGTAAGGATAATAAAAGGGTTGTTGTGCCATATTTAAATGGGAGTATTGTTTTGAAGGAGCCTTCTGTGCTGCCGCGTTCATAACTGGAACCCGGTTCTTCAAGTTCTTCTTCGGCAGGAATTGAGTATTGTTCAAAGCGTTCATCGACTGCGGCGGCGGTGGAAGCGGCCCAGTTAAAAACACAGTTTCGTACAGATTGTTGGAATCCATCGCTTGGAATAGATTCTCCTCCGGCCCGAAGGCCATCGGATCCAAGATCCATTCCTCCTCGTCGAGAAACCATTCCTCGTGTTGAGCTTGATTGCATTGTATCGGTAAACATGATTGCTGCCAGTTTGTTTCTTCTAAACTCTGGTTAGCGTATAACGACAAGATGAAGCTCGGATTTAAACCGGCTATAAAAAAGTTCTTGGAGCGCTTTGTAGTGTCACCAACAGGTGATAAGCAAGGATGCGGGAAAGCTTTTGTGCAAGCCTGAAAAAGAATTGAGAGATTTTAGAATGAGTCATCCAACATTATTGATTGATATTTTATTTAAACACGAAAAAAAAATTTTTATTCTTTTTTTTAAAAAAAAGGACCACGTTTTTTTCTTCCTTCAACTCTCCAATTCAAACCTCAAATTTCATCATTGCACAATAATGAATGAAAGCAAGCAACCTTTGCCTAAGATGCGGCAATGTTAATACTGAGTGAGAAAGAAAAAAAGTTGTGATGTTGAAAGTGGTGGGGTGGAAGCAAAAAAAGAAGGATGGATTATAGTTGGTCGTTTTTGCTGTTGTTGTTGCTGGGAAACGCACCCTTTCTCTCCGTTTTTTCGTAGAGGCGCACATGTCATTTTCGTGAAAGAGAAGAAAAAGAGGGTGCGGGCAACAGCAATACGCACCCAAACAAAATAGACGAAAGACAACCCATAGTTTTGCTGTCTTCTCATTGGCTGCTTTCATCGGATGCAAGATTGTGCAATTTTGTGCAAGTATGAAAAATAGCCTTATTTTTTCTATGACGTTTTGAGTAAACATGGCGACGATTCATAGAAATAAAATAAAAAGACATTTAAAAGCGAGAGAAAAAAAAAGATTGTTTTGAAAGAGCTCTTTGACCTTTAAAGAAAAAAACTACAAAAAAACATTTGGTAATATTGTGCAATATTATAGAATAAAAATTACAATAAAAAATGTAGTCAAGTGATGAAAATAAGTATATAAAAGTGCATTGATATCAATCGATTGTTAGCTCAGTAAGAAGATCTCTTTGGATTCTTCTAAAAGTACAACCACGAGGGCTACAAAAGGGACACATCTGAGGAAGAGAAAAGAGAGAAGGGGAGTCCCCTATAAAAGCTAAAAAGAATTAGCTAACATAAATTTATTTTTGTTGATTAATTTTGACATTAAAAAGATATTTTTCCATTTTCTTTCGTCAAAATCAAGAAACAAGCTGAAAGAAATAGATATGCTTTTTGGCATTATATTTTTTCGTTGATTAAATGTTTTAATTAGCGCTATAAGGATTAATAAAAGCTTTTCATAACAACCTATGGCCTTTAAAAACGTATTTAGCAGTAATAATGGGCAAGAAAATGAAAAAAATGAAAAAATGGAATTAATGTTGTTACAAATTTTAAAGTTGATAAAAATGTGTAAAGCTATTCCCATTTGACAGATTTCTTACTTTTTTGATCCCCTATTGTAAAAAATATTGTTGTGCTTATTTATTATCTATCGCTTTTATCAGGGGTTAAAGCTACCACAAAGATGTGATTTTCGTAAAGCATAAGATTGCTACCTTCGAAAATTTTCAGTTATTCACTAGAAGATCAGTCTTGTTTGAATATTTAACAAATTGACTTGCTTATTTAAAAAAAGCAATCATTAAACTGCTAAAATTTAAATTTAAATGAATAAAAATGAACATATTTCTGTTTTTAAATACGTTCGTAATAATAAAATTTATAAATTGAAAAAAAACATTAATAATAATTTTTTTAAATAATAGATGATTTGTATTGTTGTAAGTTTATTTGTTTAATAAATTTTATTTATTAGATTTTTTATGTCGAATTTTAAAATATAATTTAAAGCAAATTGTTGAAAAAATATTTTGTTATTCAGCATATAATACAAAAACAAAGTCTCGCCAAAACTCGAACTGGGGTTAAAATAAAAGTCCATTGTGATAACTGCTACACTGCTCGCAGATGGTTCACCACCCTTCCATCAATGAACTGTTACATTGCTTTCTTTGATGCCTTTTAAGGAAGAAAGAACTGCGAAGCAAAATTGACCAATTTTTCTAAAATGAACGTTGAACTCTTCTTTGTCGTTTTAAAATCTTTTACGATATTTTTTGTAAGAATAAGTTTCGAATTTTGTTGATATACATGAAAAATTTGAAGTTTAACAAATTTTTATTTTTATTTTTTTGAAATATTTTATGTAGTTTAGAATTGATTTAAACATTTTTTTGTTTCCTTTTCTTTCAAGCTCTAACTATGACTGTACAAATCAAATATTCACCTTTGTTATCAGTTGTCGTCGCCAAAGCCTCCTCACAACAAAGTATAAACATAAAAAAGCTTTGAATTTTACTGTCCGTGTAAAAAAAATGTTTACATATAAAATAAAAAGAATAATAGCAGTTTAAAAAACAATTTTAAACATTGATTTTCAATTACATGTGTTTTTTAAAAAATTAAATCCAAAAATGTAAAAACTATAGGGCCCACCCGGAGTTGAACCAGGGACCGATCGGACTGCAGCCGATTGCTCTGCCACTGAGCTATAGACCCTGTGGTTATTTCACTCCATTTAAGTCGCTTTAAAGAGAAAACTATTTGCTTTTCATTAAATAACAAAACCGTTAAAGCCTCTTTCTCTCTCACTCTTTTTTGTAAAAAGAAAGTAAATAACAGAAAAAAAGCAAAGCAACGTTGAAAAAGAAAAACAGTTTAAATTATATTTTATGGCTGACAAACAAAAGTGCACAAAAAACTATTAGAAAAAAATTTATTTGTGTCATTAAAATTCGTTAAAAACAAAATTTCAAAATGATTCATTTTCACGGCTCTTTTCATGAAATCAATGACTTTGATAATGTAAATAAATCTGTAAAGGTTGAAAGCAAACGTTTTTCTTCTTTAACTTCTACAGTTGGTTTGTTATTTAAATAGTATGCATAATATGCTGCACCAACAGCTACCACCTCTTCAGGATGTTCTTGGCATCCATGTTCGGCATTTGGAAATATTTCTTGAAGCATCTTTTTGATCATTGGCATTCGACATCCACCACCAACTTGAAAAACTTTATCAATTTTAGTTGCTTCTTGTGGACTTTCAATGACTTTTAGAATATTGGCTTTAATTTGATTAAGTAAATTGATTGATAGATTCTCGAATTCAGCACGTGTTATGGAAATTGAAGTTTCATTAGAGGGATCAAAATCGGATACATGAAAACTAAAAGAGCTTTTTTGGTAAGATTAATTGTAATTTGCAAAAAAAGAAGTTACCAGTCACTTTCAGAAACAGATAAATATTCTTTGATATCTTGACATTTCGACAATAGCTTATACTTCTTATTTTCCGATACCACAAAATTAATATCCGCCAATTTTCTTTTAAAATATTCAACCAAAATATTATCGAAATCACGTCCACCAAGATTCGGATCACCACTTCTGCTAATAATTTTTAGCTGATCATTTTCTATTCTAAAAATGCAAACATCCAATGTACCACCACCAAGGTCAAAGAGTAATAAAGTTGAATTATTTGCTATTGGCCGATCAAGAAAATATTTGAAAGTCGCAGCTACTGGCTCTGGAAGTAAATGAATTTTTTTCCATCCTGCTAGTATCCCTGCAACGTAAGTGGCTTCTTGTTGTTCTTTGCTATCAGGTCGTTCCAAAAGTTTTGTCCGTTGGTTTTCCCTCTGACAAAACTGATGGTTTAAAAATATTTAAAATAACTTTTTATGACCCCAAATGATACCAATCGACAGAAAAATCATTCAAAATCATTTTTAAACATTTCTGGTGCAAATCCCAATAAATTTTTAAAAAAGTTCCTTCAAAATACGCATCACTCCGAAAAAAACAGTAGCCGTGGTTCAAAAATTTGGGAGCTTCTAGAAAGTTCGAGAAAATTCTAAAACTTGTAAATTCTGTTTGATTAGTGTCTTTGCTACTCCCTCAGGCCATATAGGACCATATATGCTCCAAATACCAATTTTACAGACGCCGTTCCACAATATACTCCAAAGAATTCTGGTTTCGCTACGAAAATCTCTCAGAATTCCATGAAAATTCCAGATACCTTAAAAACCGATATGACACCGTTTGACCATCACCCATAGCTACCTTCGTGCGAAATTTCTAAATTTTTGGACCCTTCATTCAAATTTGTCAAAGGAAAAACCAACGGACAAAACTTTTGGAACGACCTGATAAATGCTGCTGGTACCGTTATAACCACTTCATCTAAAGCTTTGCCTTGAAACTCTTCTGCTTTTAGTTTTAGATGTTTCAGTAAGGCTGCGGATACGTCTTCTGGGTGTAACAAAATATCGCCATCACATCCTTCTACTTTAAGCATAAATGAATTAACATGAATTAATTCAGGTTCTGATTTTGCCATTTTTGCATTTTCAAGTTCCGATATATTTGTCACCTGTATTTTAAACGGCCAATTGTCATCTATTTGGATGTTCAAAAAACTTTTCCCAATCAGTCGTTTTGAATCAAAAATTGTTGATTTTGCTTTATATTGTAATCGATCAATAACCGGCTGACCACATTTTACATGTTTTTCATCAAATGAAACATAAGATGGTAAAACTCTTTTTTCATTGTTATCTGGTTGAACAGGCTCCATTCCATTTCTTCGATTTACAACAACACAACATCTACTTGTTCCAAGGTCAACTCCAACTGCATTTATGTTTTCATTGTTAGTTGTAAATTTTTCAGGAAAATTGTAAACAGTATTTGTAAGGGTGTCTTTAATAGTTAGCCTTACTAGAATTAAAGCTTCTGTTCTTGCTTCAATGTCATCACTGTGGTTGCTAATTCTTCCATTGTCATTGGCAGTGCATGGAATATCAATGCATTTCAGTGAATAAATTCCATTATTGTCAATTATAAAAATCAATAGAAATTCATGAAAATCTGGTAGTACAAAATTTGCTGTTTCATGCTCTCTGTAAACCTTAAAAGCTTCAATTTAAACTTTAAATACATTATTTTGTTAAACTTTTGCTATAAAATTTTTAATTTAGCCATCTCCAAAATTCAGCGTGTCAATTCATTTTTTTCGGCTTATTTATTACAAAATTTTGATTATTTTCAGCAACTGTAAGTTGTTTAATTTTAGAGATAGAAAGACAAAAAATCTGAAACTTGAAAGATAGATCCCGTGAACCATTTGCTATAATTATGTCAAAAGAAAGTTTTGTAACAAAAACATATCAAGATTTTGCATTTAAGCCATTTGGCATTATTACTTCAAAACAGTTAAAAATCGAAACGAGTCAAAGTACTGAAATATGTTTGCTAACAAATAATTTTTACTCTCAGTGCTTCAAAGCTCATTAAACTTTAATATGGGCCTGTCAATTATAGGAGTGCTGTTTCCTCACAAAGAGATCCCTCAAGAAAATATAAAAAATATTTTTTATTTTATTATTAAAGTTCTTACCGAAACGACTTTGCATTTCTTTTTCATTTTTACAGATTTTACAAATGGTAAATAATAAGTTTTTGTTGGATCAAATGAATCCTTCTTATAATGAACACTATTTTCTTCCACTGTAATATTTATAATTTCTTCATTCTCTGTTGCAACAATTAAACTTTGAAAAAATATATTTTGTGGATTAAATTCAAGCTGTTTATGGCATTTTGCAGTTATTTGTGCCTTCATTAATGCCATTTTATGAATGAAATCAAAGCTGTTGCCAACTTCTAAATAAGCAAAAAATTGGCATTTTGGATATAATGTTTTAAGATTGCTGATATCAAGTGTGCTACCAGATGCATAAAATATTGCCCTTGAATCTTTACCAAATTCTGATTGTGCAGAGATCGCTGCATCAAGTGAGCCAAAAGTGACAATATGCTTCACTTTTGGGTAACACTTTTGCCAAATATTGATATCCAAATGTTCAGTAAAAATCCAAAAATTTTCGTCATCTTGTATTTTGTAATTTGGGAATTGTGAAATTACGTGTAAATAATGTGCGATAAAAATGTTGATTGTTTCAATTATCTGGAAGCCACATTGTTTCCCATATTTAATAAACAGTTTTCGTATTTCATTGCTGTAAACATTATTTATGCAAATACAAGCATTTCCTAGGGTTGTGCCAAGTTTTGATTTAACATCATTGAAGAGTTTTGAAATAGCAAGATTATATTCATCAATATCAACTTGATAGTAATAACTGTGTTTTACTAAAATCATATTTTACAATAGATAATTATTTGTTTTAAAATTTCCTTACTATTGCATATTGAATACGTCTTTATTGCAGCAGTTAAAGTATCATATGATGACATCTGACCGTTATACGGATTAATCCCAACATGTAAAACCATTTTTAAAGACAGTTATTATTTAAGAATAAGAAACCGAATTGAATTTTTATTGTATTTGAAAAATGGATTATTTTTGAAGGAGCATCAATAAAACAGTGTTTTTTTAAGATAAGAAAAAAATAGGTCGAGCAGTTTTGTGCTTTAAAATATTGATTTTTAGAAAGCTAGTTAGAAGTGATTTTATTAACGCCAGTTTCTGTAATGTAAACAATGAAAAAAAGAGTTACTTTTACCTATCTTCAAAAACTTTCAGTTGCACAAATTAAAAAGTTTTATTCTTAAAAAGTCGTAATGGGCGTGATAGCGAAACAATTTGGCTATATTACAACAACAATTATTTAATACCATTTTTTATCTAACCATAGTAAAAATATAATAACAGAAATTTTTTTAATTGAAGCAAATTTGTAATATACTACTTTTTTGTGAAGGAACTAATTGTCATGGAACTAGTTGTTATATGTTGGGAACTAAGTGTCGCAGAACTAAGTGTCATTTTGCCATTACCTAACTGCGCAAAAAACCACGCATAATGCACTACTGTGTTTAACCTTAAATAACAGTTTTAGAAAATCCAAAGAAAAACTAAAAAATATGCATGTTAATAATACATCCAAAACAGCTCACATGTCAGTTTAAATTACCAATTGTCAGAAAACTGATATTTCAGTTTTTAGACATATTAGCAATAAGTACCATCGATGTGGATAAAGATGCCACTCAAGATGAACAGTTTAAAATATTAAAGCATCTCACAAAACATAGTTTATGAGCACTTATTACCTCTGTATTCCATTGAAAACTTTTTCAGTCACCTAATTAAACGTTTCAAAGTTATTTTAATTACGCATAGATAGCTGCCTTGCTGCAACTGCAAAACACTTTAATCAGATGATTCTTTTGCCGTGTTTAACTGTCTACTGCTGATCATACTCAGTTTTAAAAATAAATGAATTTAATGAAATTAATGCAATGCATGGGCTAACAGTTTTAAAATGAAATAAAGAAAAATGTAATTTAGCTGGATGTCATTAATAAAAATGTAGGGGCACAAGCCCGAGCCCTAACAATTTGACAGTTTGAAAATAAAGCAAAAAATAATTCAGCTGCATTTTAATACATATATGAACAAGAGCTGATTCAAAAAAACAGCTTTTGTTGCAGTTAAACAAAACGATGAAATTAACAGTTTTATGAAAAATTAGAGCTATGAATTGGTTATGGTAGCTTTAAACGTCGTGGCAGTTTAAAAATAAAAATAACTAAAAAATGTCAAATACAATCTGTGCTTCACAGTTTTTATGCAAATTAACTCGGTTTACTCTTTAACAGGATTAAAATATTAAGACGTTTTATTTTATTTTTGAAAAGGGAGAAAGGATCTTTAAAGCTTCCAAAGAAAAAAGAATCAGTTTTGTAAATGCATTTGATAAAAAGGCGATGGTCACTGTGGCAGTTTTAAATAAAATAAATTTTAAAAATCACTGAATAATAACAAAGTTGCTAAAAGCAGAGCTTAAGGTAGTAAACAAAATCATGCAGTTTCTTAACAATATAAAGTAGCGTACACAAGTTTTCATCTACATTAATTTTGTGCCATCATTTTCTTATAATATTTCGACCCCGATAGCCCTTTCCATATTTTAATCCCCTGTATATGAACTATCTTTTGGTCCTAAAATTTTTGATAGAATTTACAGTTTTGGTATCCTTTTATTTATTCATTATGTCCAGACAGCCTTGCTTTACAAAAATATAATAAATTAGAGTTTATTAAAAATATAATTATTTCGAGATCAATGACAATATAAATAATAAGTAATGCAATTAAGAATTGCATGGTTAATAAAAATACAGAATATTACAGTTTTTTAAAAACAATAAAATGAAACACGACAAAAGATAATCACCCGTTATTAGCTACACTGAACAGTTAATACAACAAAAATTTCTAGGTCATTACAGTTTTAAAAAAATAAAGCAAAAAATTTCAACAAATATTCTGTAAGCTATTCCAGTTTTAATAAATTTACAACAAAATATAATTACAATACATTATCACTCCATACCAACCAACAGATCAGTTAAAAAACAAATAAAAAATAATATCAATCACGCATTTTCATTGTTAATTAAAGCTTCTTTTGCACTTTCACCACCACTACCACTACCAACACCACCACTAATATTACCATAATAATGATTACTACTATTATTATTGTTATTATTGTCAGATATCTTTACCTAAAATGTAAGCACGCAACAGTTAAAATAAATATCGTTTAGATTTTTGTCTTTGAATTTTTACCGAACGAAATTTGGGGTCATTTCGACGATGATGTTGCATATTCATAACAAATTCATCATTATACCATTCCCCGGTAGATTCAGCAAATTTATCAATAATCATTGAAATTGGGAATGCCAAGACGATAATCCCACAAACGGATGCCATTGCAGCAACAACTTTTCCACCCGCAGTTATTGGCACTAAATCTCCATAGCCGACAGTTGTCATTGTTACTCTAAAAAATGTCAAATGAAATGATAATTTTCTTGATTCACATTGTCAGTTTAGGTCAACAAAACTAAAATTAAAAGTATAGTTGGTATCAGCTTACACAAAGAAATTAACAAGACTTTGCTAAGGAATATCAGTTTGTAAACAAGCTCATGGAGATAATTATACCTCATTTTTACGATTCAGTTTATAACAAAATGAATGTTACTAAAATTGTAAAAAATTGTTCACTTAGAAAATCTGTTTTGCGAAAAAATCAGAAAAAGTGGTACGTATTAGTTTTATCAGCTAGATAACCAAGACTTTTTATAAGCTTAAAATGGGTCTAGAAATAAATTAAAAGTCAGTTTTTTAAATGCGTTGAATAATAAGTGAATGGACTTTGTGGCAGTTTCAAAATAAATTTTTAAGATCATTATACAATGGCCATGTTGGGGAAGCTTATGAAACGCTAATAAATAATTTTCTTAACTATGAAGTTGTTCCTTCAGAAAAAAATTATATAAATTTTCATCAAATTGTGATGAACATTTGAATAATGCAGTTTTTTAACAATAGAACAGAGTTTAACAGTGAAAAAGTTTTATTAAAACATAAAAGACTAGAGAAGTTCGAACATTTATAAAACAGGCCTTATGCTCAAGAACAATGAAACTATCAGTTAATAAAAGCTTAAAAGAGATAGAATCGTCAGAAAAATTAAGCAACTGAATATAAAAGCTAGAGTATATGTTTCAAAAATCTCATTCTTCGATTTTGTTATGGCAGTTAGCAAGAAGCATAAAATAAGTGTCTAGGAAACAAAATTTACTTTTAATACACTTGGAAACGTTCCCTTGTAAGAAACAGATTTAAAATTGTTAATTTTGTTTAAAATATCCTAGAACTTGCTCAGTTTAAAATATTAAAATATTCTCTTATTTCCAAGACAACTGTAAGACTAGTTTAAAAATATATAAATCATTCATGTCAGTTAAAAATTTTAAAGTAAATAAACTTACATGCACCACCAACAGGCTGATGGAATACTATAAAATTTTGAATTTGGTTCATCTCTTTCAAAGAAATAGATAGCAGTTGAGAAGAGCATTATTCCCGTCAACAAGAACATTCCAAGCATGCTTAATTCTGCAGCAGATTTTTTCATAGTTTCTCCAAATGCCCTGAGCCCAATGGAATATCGTGCAAGTTTAAAGATCCTTGCTACTCTTGCAAGCCGCATTACTCGAATGACAACCATTGCACCACGAAAATTCCGAAGCTCCACGTCATGGATTCCCATAGCTGGAAGGCATTCTTCAACAAAAAATGGAATAATTGTCATTAAATCGATCATATTTAATGGTTGCTTTACAAAATCACATTTTTGTGGATGTACGGCAAATCGAGAGAGATATTCAAATGAGAACCATATCATACAACTGAAAAAGAAATAGATTTAAAAAATACAGTTTATAAATAAATATGTTTTAGTTTCACAAGTTTAGTGTTCGCGAATGTTCGTGTTTTTGTTAAAAAATTTTAAAAGACATCCTGAATACAATGCAGTTTTTTTTTTATCAAACATTCCTTTTAAATGATAGCTATACTAGTACGGAAATAGCTTATTGTTGCTGTATGTCAGCAAATTATTCATCAATTTTATTTAAATAGTTTCTTAAAACTTTTTATCATGTTTACTTAAAACATGTAAATGACCCTCTTTCAAGACAGTTTTTATTTAAAATGTAACAACCACTACAGTTAATTAAATTTATCTTTAGCAATGATGTGTTCCACTTAATAAACATAAAAGTGTTTTACCGTTTTTTTAAACCCTTTGAATAAGATTAACTGGAAAATGTATTCTTGCAGCAATATACGTATCAAAGAAATGAGCAGTTTTAATATTCAAATCTTTAATGCTTTAGTTGGAAATTTTGCGTGTTTATTCAACGACAGTTAAGCATCAACAAATTTTAGCTGAAGCTGATTACAGTTTTTACAGCCATAAAAAATATAGATCAGCAGCTGGAGTATCAGTCTATTCGTAAAAAAAGTTATTTTGTAGCTGTGTTTTATAGCTATAGCTAATGAAGTTCATAAAATACAGTTTCTGTTTTCCACGCATTAAAATTACAAATTTTATTAAATTAAATTCGAGCAATACCTGTTCAACAATTTGTAAAATTTATTAAAAACAAAAGAATTAAAATGCAGTTATAAAAACTATCATAATTACACTAAATGTCGACATTGCGCTTGAAAAATGTGTGTTGTTTTGCTGCTTATTAAATATATTTTCATAAAAACATAAATATAAAATTCAATCAGTTATGATAAAAATGACGGAAACAATTTTGGTTGAAACTTCAAGCCAATAAAGAAAATCAGTTTTTTCTACTACCTTTTCTCTTAAGGCTTATTGAACTCTTAAGCATAATAACTCAGTTTGTTATATCAAAATATTCTAAATCATATACGAGACTTATAAGATATGCGAAAAACTTCTGTATTGCCATAACAATCAGTCGACACCATAATTTTAAAACCTTTGAAATTTTTTAAATTCTTAATCAACAGTTGAAAACAGCTAACTGTTTCATAAGAGTTTTATTGCTGAGTGAATAAACCCATCATACTCTACTATACAGTTTCTTTCTAAAATTTATTAAGCAACAAAACTCTAACTAGAACAGCACACAAAATCATACATTCTGTTCCATATACTGTAGTGGCATTAAATAAAGTCATTTTTTAATTTTGTAGCTGTGCTTTATCTGATTATTACAACTCATATATAACAGTTTTTGTTTCCCCCACAACGTGTAGTTAATAAATTAGTCCATAGCAAAATAGATTTCCAATTTATAAATTTGTAAACATCCACACTTCTTGCATCTATTTATCCAGTTTTTATAAAATAAATACATGCTAGAAAGTGTGGAACAACACAAAACTTTTTTTGTCTGCAGTGTTATTTTAAAAAACAGTGTTATTTTCAAAAACCATTTTCAGTTAACCAAATAAACATCTTATAAAATGTTCGGAAAAACCCGTTAGACGTATTCATCCACTTTACAGTTTAAATATTCTTTTTCTTTGATTCAAAGCTGTAAACAATTTTTTATATTTAACAAAAGCCAGATGCTGATATTATAATAATCAAAAAGACCTTATCGTTGCTCCAATTTGCAAATTTCAAGGGGACTAGATCTAGTTCAAGAACAAACTGTCATTTTAAACATGAAAACTTAAAACAATCTTTATTAACATTAGCATAATTTTTTTAGGGTCACCAGTTTGACACAGTGACCATATCGGTTCCAGTTTTTTTAAGAATCATTTATATACTGTCAGTTTTCAATACACAACGTTATATTACAGCAAAAGGAAGTACAGTTCAAAAAGTGAATTAATTCAAAAAGCGACTGCTGGTAATTTTTGTTTCCCCATATCGCTCATCAAGCCCGTATTTAAGGGGGGCTTTTGGGGCCTGTGCCCCCTCCGAAATCAAAAATTTCTTTTAATGTTTTGCCGACAGCGACAAAAGATCAAAGGTTTGCCCCCTCCGAAACAGGCTTTGCCCACCCCGAAATTTTTTTCTGTCTAAAGCCTTGTCGCTCATCTACAAAAATATTTCTAATGTTTCAAAATCAATTGCAGTTTAAAAACTCAAATAGTTCAAAAGAACACACGGTGACAGTTTGCTTTTTTTCCACACATCCTCCATTTATTCAATTTCAAAACAAACTCACCAAATCTCCAGCGCTTGCAATGTCCAATGTGGAATCATATCATGCGTTTGAAATTCTGGCATTGAACTTAAAATCAGCCCCGCCAGTGACAACAAAACAAATGCCGCTGAAACCAGTGATAAAATTTTTGCAGCAATAGAAGATCGCGGATTTTCAAAGAATGTCCAAATTATTAGCCGTGCTTTTCCCATCCAAACTTTATCAAATAGATTCGGGGGACAACTCAGTTCAAGGTAAACTTGATCATTGTTGTTCATCTGGGAGAGACCATGTGCCTTCTTGCCATCTTCAAATCGACAACAGACAGACATCATGGAAACAGGAATCCTCCAAAAATCAAGTTCATATCGAAGTCGAATTGGACATACATCCATTGGACGATGTAGCTTTCCAGTAATGTAGTAATCAATAATATATTCAAATATTATTGGAGATCGTTCAAAATAATATTCATGTGAATGTTCAAAATATGAATCACAATCCGTAAGTCTTTCAATATGAGACTTAACACAAAATGTTGCCAGTCGAGATGTGCTTAATCTTTGACAAATCTGAAAAAATGATTATTTTAGTTAATTTTCTACTGAAAAAGATCAAGACAGTTTTTAATAAATAAATCTGATCTTTTTATTTCATTATAAATAATAAACTTTAAAAAAATCGACAGAGATAACAGTTAATTACCAAAATTAGTTTCTCCAGGAAGAAAAAAACATTGCTACACTTTATTTTATAACAAAAGCATAACATAATGATTCTGGGAAAATTAACATTTTTTATTTGCTTTAATGCCATTTCTTGTTTTAACAGTTATTTTTTAACAATAAATCAAGGATAATCTACAGTTTTTCTATGTCTCAATTAAAAGTGAAACCAATATGCTTCAGTTTTTCAATGCCAAAAGTGAAGCATCAAAAATCGAAATAACAGTTTTTAATAATAATTATTTGAATCTTTTCCTTTTTTACTACCAAATTGTTTTTTAAATAAAATTAATCGGAAAGCCAATTGAAAACAATGCGAAAACGAAAAGCTGTTCAACCTAGTAGACAGTTAATAATATAAAGTTGACCCATGCTTAATCTTACCGCAGAGGTCCCCAAGTGATTCCGGAGTTGAACTCCCATATTTTGCCGAAATACTTGTCATAGTAAAGGATAGTTAGGGACAAAATATCAGCGGCTAAATCCTCGTCCCTGGGATTTAATAGTTATATGGATATAGCTGGTAAGTAGCAGACGATATCTATTATTGCTATCAAATATCTAAATATCTGCGTTTTGAATACTTTTCAAATGTTGTATATGGATTATTAATGGATTACTTGAATTTTCCTTGCTATTACAGCTTTTTAAAACCATTGGCATCAAAATTTTTAACAAAAATAGCTATTATTTTCTATTCATTAGCAATATCCATACATCTATCAAATCCCAGGGACGAGGATTTAGCCGCTGATATTTTGTCCCTAACTATCCCTTACTATGACAAGTATTTAGGCAAAATATGGGAGCTCAATTCGGGAATCACTTGGGCACCTCTACGGTTAGACTTATCTATCTCAGATCATACATGTTACAACAGGATAAACATTTTTTAAGTTTTTTGTTTCTTTTTAATTATAAAAGAGTAATCATAAGCAACAACAAATTACTACAAAAGGTTATTTTTCACCGCAAAAAAAGATTACAATTTTTCTTATTACCAAATTTATCCGCACGAAAATATATGCAGTTTTCTAAACATAATTAAAAAAAGAAGCATCAATTAAATGTGTTTAATTTTTTGTGCGCAGAATTAATTATTTACTTCAAAATTCAAGCTTCAACTAATAGCACTTAAATCTGGTGCAGTACAATTTTTAGTCATTGTTAGAAATAGACAGTTTTCGCTAAAATTTTTGTACAATCATAACATCACAACATCAATCGCACAATTTGGCATTAAAAATGGCGATGAAGAGCCGAACGCAGTTTTACAATAAATTACCATTTTGGACAATTCAAAAGCCACTATGCATATACTAACAACAGGATATGTGTGACAACATCACTCTAGCATTTGGTATCCAAAACTTTTTCCACTATAGCAAAAAATTTTTATAAACCAATTTTAAGACAGTTTCTCAACCCCATGTTTTTCAATAATATTCAAAATTAAATTGTCATAAGCTTAAGTCAAGAATTTAGATAACAAACATGTAATAACCAAAAAAAGCTTAGTCATTCTATTAGTTTTTAAAAAATTGATGACAGTTTGAAAAGCTATTTAAGACAACATTTGACAGTCAATTTCTACATGCTTAAATGCGTAGATGAACCACCATGTGACTAATGTTCTTTGTGCCAGTTTTTGTGATAACCAAAGTTTAGCTATTCTATTGTTGAACTGTTCTTTTTTTAATTCTACCAAAAGACATTTGTCCTTCAATTAGAAAATAATAAATCAAAATATTACACAGAAATGTAAAAGGCAATCAGTTTTTTAAAATAAAAATAGATGGTGCAACAAATTCTAAAATTTAAACGTTGTGAAATTAATTCACGCTTTAGCACTAAGAATAGCTATTCAGTTTTTAATAGCTATTCAACAACATGAAAATTTTTCATCTTGCACAAACCACGTAAAAGGGATCAGAATAAATGCTCAATATAAAATGACAATTCAGTAAATAGCTTTTATACACAATCAACAACATGTGAAACAGAATCACATAATAAAAAAACATGTTCATTTCCATTAACCGTAGAAAGCTTTTGTGATAGATCTATATGTTGTCTCAGCCAGTTTTTAATAAATTAAATTTTAATTGCTCAAAGAAGATAGTAATATAAAAATTAGAACCTACCAAATCAACATTTAATCGAGCACTTCTTCCACCAACATTAATTTTAATAATTTCAGCAGGCTTATCCAAATTTTCAATAATCGTAATCGGAACAACTGAATCTCCGCATCCATTCATTGACCCTTTAAGCAGGGATCCAGTACTCATCTGTAAACCACATTTTCTTTTAACTGATTTTTTAAAGAACATTTTGACCATACAGATGTCAGTTTATTTAATGAATTTTAAAATATTGTTTTTTAAGAAGCAAAGAAGCTTTAATTTTTACATTCAAATTTTATTTTGAATAAAAGAGATAAAAAGCCATATAAAAGCTATGAGTAATTTTGAGGGGTTAAATTCAAAGGTTTCATTAGGCAATAGCAAATATCAGTTTTGTTTTTTTAAAAAAGAACATGATCTTTGATCTTGGTAAATTTATCAGTTAGATAATATACCTTTTTTTCTTACCTGTGATTTTAACATTTCCAGTCTTTTACTGTTAATATAATGAGATCGAACTCTTGGAATCATGTTTTTACAGTTAACTTTTCACAAAACTGTTAGCCGAAACAAAGCTAAATTTGCATTTTAAAATAAGAAAAATTCAAAGAACAGTTAATTAAAGCTCTAATAAAAAAAGAGCACGCGAAAATACAAAAACGATCATTTCAATGATAATGCAGTTTATTATTAAAGCTTTTCGAATCAAAAAAAACTTTGATAGACTAAAGAAACTTTTGAAAAACACAAAAATTTCGTATTCATGGTGCAGTTTAACCATAATTTTCAATAAAAAGCGCTCATTTAAGCCGTGAAAAGTATTATCAACCATAAAAATAATTTTTTGCATGAAAAAGTGAAAAAGCAGCTCTTTTGAAATATAAGAAATTCCAATATCCGAGAAAATTAAAATATTTCAGCTAAACAATGAGAAACACACTCTTAATAACCAAAAAAGCTTCCAAAACAGTTTATCAAAGATTCAACAAAAAAAGAACGTGCAAGAACACATACAGTGAAATATCGAGAAATCAGTTAATTCAAACTTTTCAATGCTAAATAAAGGCATTCAAAAGAACAAAGGCAGCTATAGAATAGATAAAGACAAATAGTTTACTATAAATTTTAGGAAAAGTGCTCGATTAAAAACATTTTTAAATTATTTTTTGACACTAAAAAATACTGTAATAGAAAAAGAAGAAGAGCGTTTCAGTTTAAAAAATAAAGTGTAATAAGTGAAAAATTAATGAAAAACCACCTTTTACCGCAGTTTAACAAAACTAAAACTAAAATTATCACTTTAAAATGTATTTGTTTTACAAATTAATTACTGGTGACAGTTATAACAGAAACACAAAAAATTTGTTAAGAGCTTAACTATAAATTTCAAAAATAGGCAAAACAAATCAGCTTTTAAATACTGTTTTAGCGAATAAAAATTGCAAATGTGATAAGAGACCATTTATAATTATTAATGAAGCATGAGCTGTAAGTTTATTTTTTTCTTCTTGAAAAACCAATGACAGTTTACACAAAAGACCCCTTTTGGAAAACACCCCTCTTGCATTCTGTTGAATAAACTAACAACAAAAATATTCATTAAAAATATTTAAATTTGAAGAACAAAAACCATCAGCAGTTAAAAACATAAAATCTGATACGAACAAAGTTTGTGATTAATACTGGAGCTGCAGTTACATTTAAAAAAGTTGTGTTGAAAACTCATTAATAGTTGACGCAAAAGACGCTTGAATGCAGTTTAATAAACTAATAACAAAAGTATTGATTAAAAAGTACATCTATCTGTTAATGCTTACAAAAAATAGCCTAATCCCTCATGCTTAAAAATAATATTTTTTTTATTAAAAAAAGCAGAAAACGAAAAAAGATAAGCTTTGACCAGGAAATATGTGGTACAAAAAATGGATTTATAAAAGTGTTTTGGCTGAGAAATGAATAAGAATAAGTTAGTGAATTGGCTAAACAGTTTAATTAATTATTTTTAACGAATGAATGCATAAAAATGTTGGAAGTAAGACAACAATAGCAGTTATAGCTAAATCAAATAATTTCTTTGCAAAATTTAGTTATTATAAAACATATTTCAAACAAATATTAATTACGGCAGTTAAAAATATGGTTCTTGTGTTTTTCAGTTATTTTTTCATATAGCAATTTGTATTACAGCTTTAAAAACAAGTTTTTCTTTTTTACATTTTACCATCCCCACTATGACAATCCAGTTTTTTACGGCATAATGAGCCACCTTTAAGAACAGTTTTGTTCAAAAATATGATAGCCTATGTGCATTTCGCACAGTTTCTATTGCAATAATCTCAGAAAAAATCAAGAATCTTTTAAAGCGTTTTTTTAAATTATTAAAATTAAAAATTAATAATGATTCAGCAGACGTTCATACGTCGTCAAATGTTACTTGCTAACAAAAAAATAAGGAAGATAAAAAGCAGTTTTTAAAAATAGCAATAAAATTAGTATTATTTCTTTATATTCCGTGTGAATTCCATTTTAAGAAACATTAAAAAAATGGAGACTCTCCCATTTCTTGTTGCAGCAGACAAAAGAAAAACTAATTTTTTATATTAGCCAATTTATATATAATTTGTGATCCTTGGAATTCACAGAAAACAAATTTTAAAAGGACTCATGGGATTTTTTAATTTTTTTATTGGAAGTCTTTGTCTAAAAAATAAAAGAAGAGAGAGTTAAAATTACAGTTTTTGACGTTTTAGTTTTAGAAGATAAAAAATGGCTGTAAATGAAGAGGTGTTATTTACTCATGAGAATTAAAAGTAAGAAAATGCAGAGGTAGTCATGAGGGATAATTAGACTACAAATAATAAAGCATGTTTGAAAAAAGAGTGGTATGTATTAGGAGACAAGAGACAAGGAAATTTTTTTCACCTACAAAAATGTATTGAATTTTTTTAAAATAAAAGTGGTTTTTTTATCAAGTGACAAAAAAAGATATGCAGCTAGTTTAATTTTACAGAGCATCAAAATGTTCTGCAGTTAAAACTGTTCATCACCGGTAGAAAAGGTAAAAAATATTTGTTTTAATTTATCCTGCTGATGATGCAAACAGTTAAAATTAAAGTGTAAGAAAATACAATAGGAAATGCAGTTTAAATAAAAATTTTCTTCCCCGGCGACAGTTTAATTTTTAGATAACAAATATTTGAAGACGCTACAGTAACTAAAAGATTATCTTACAACAGTACCTATTAATAATCAAAAAGCCAAAAAACTATGTTAAGAAAATAAATTTAATAATAGTTTTTATTCCTGGTGACAGTTAAATCCATCTAATTAAATGTTTAAGATCATTGTTTTTAAAAGAATGCAAAAAAGGTAATTAATATTTTACCAAAGCAGATTATTCCCTGAATCAAAAGGTTTTTAACAGCAACTATACTAAAAAAGTTCTTTGAAAATGTAAATTTTATTAGCAGAACCTGCAATTTTTGTTTATGATGAGTCCGAAGATCATTTTAAAATTCAAAAAAAAATATAACCATACAAATTTTGTTTTTAAGAGTATGAAAATCTACCGAACAGTTTTCACTGCAAAAAGACAACAAAAATTTTAGTCAAAAATGATGAAATTTCAGTTTATTCTTAACCCAAAAATGTTGTTATAAAACATAAATACTGCTGGTGACAGTTAAGGACTTACATTAAATGTTTAAGGTCATATATTTTTAAAGAATGCAAAAAAAAGTAATTAATACTTTACCTAAGCTGATTATCTCACATCAATGTCTTTTAATAACAATTAAAAAAAAGAACTGACGTATTGTTATTAGCTCTAATTTTAAGCTTTTTATAAACTCTAATCTTCACTGACTCAAAAAAAGGTATTTGTAACAATTTTAAGCTACTAAAATGAGAATTTAAAAAATAAAGAACGTCAATAAAAGCAGGAAGCCAAAAAGGTTAAGAAAAAACTACAAATTTAGCAATGAGAAAATTAAAAAAAATTAATGAAAAACAGCAGAGAATAAATACAAAAAGTAAAATTTTTTTACAGTGAGTATAAAACAGAATAATATTTTTGCCAGTTTATAACCTATCTCTTTTAGCTATAAAAAGCCTAGGCTTGCTGCGATTTTATTTAAAAAAGAAAAAGTTAAAAATTAGAGGTCAATTGTTATAAAATTATTGAAAATTTTGTTATTGAATGCATTTTAAAAAGTTCAAAAAGCGCAAATTTAGTTAACCTTTTCTTAGAAATAACAGCATAAACCCTGTTTTTATAACTACAAAAATTCAATTATGGAAGTTTGATAAGTTCAAAGCTATTTTTTGGGCAGGATAGATCAAGACAGTTTTTATGAATTATATTAAAGTTTAAAAATAAACGAGTGTTGCTGTGATCAGTTAATTTTTGATATGAAATAATCATTTTTTGTTGAGCCCTTCAGTTTAAGTATATAAAAATTGTTGGATGCAATTTTAAGAAAGAATACCTTCTACTCGCTCATCTGAATTATTCCCATTTGAGCCATTCTTTTAAAATTATGAAAGCATAAATAGTTGAAGTGTCAATTGCTGTGCCAAGCCTTTTATCGGAGACTGTTTTTTAAACCTAGAATGCGTTTTAAAGCGTCATCAGAAATTGTCATTTAAACGAATATTTCTGAGGTAAATACTCTTTTAAGTTTTATACATGCTAAATTTTAAAAACATCTTTATCAACCCGTCGTCAGTTAATACTTATATTTTGGGTTAATTAGCTTAATAACTTAGTTAGAAAACTATCTTATTTTATTCATTTTTGAATCACATGAAACCAGATTTCAGTTATGTAAAATTTTGAGAAACAATGAAACAGTGATTAAAAGAATTCAAGATGGATAACGTTATTGGTACTTTATAAATTTGAGATTCAGTTTAAATTTAAGCTACAAATGTTTTGTTTCATTAGTTTTTACATAAGTCAGTTTTCTCGCAACAACAAAGTCAGCTAAAGAACACATAATTAAAAATCTATTTTAACTATTATTTGTTCTACCGCCTAGCAGCTACCAGCTAAATACGCACAGTCAATGGAAATATTATTAATAAGTTAGAAGAAAGTAATCTTGATAAAAAAGTTTTTACAAAATATGCCTTTTTTCTTTATGATAAATCAATCTACTCATGAAAAAAGCAACAAAGATAGGAAAAGAATTATCAGTTTAAATTTAAGCTACATGTGGTTCATCAGTTTTTTATATTAATCAGTTTCTTTACTAATATAAAAAGCTGCACTACTTTGTTAAAAACAAAAATTAATGTAAATGACAGAAAAAAAAGATAAAGAATGCTTCAAACTTTGAAAGTTCAAAAATAAAAAAATGTAATTAATCATTAGATAAAAAAGGTCACTCTTGACTTTACAGACACTGCTCACATGCTTAATGTTGCAGAAGAAAAAAGCTTTTCAAAAAACATAATGGATGGATTCTTTTCAAATTTAATTTAGTTATTTAAATTGATAAATAATTCAAAGTAATTTTCAATAGCCCATTTCATTATAATTTCTTTGTGTTTGACAGTTATTCAAAGAACGATACTTATTAGAAATTCAATTTATCATAAAAAAACGTTTACGGATCATTGCAGAAAAAATTATGCAAAAAATTGTTATAAAAGATGACGTAAAGAACTCAAAGTTGAAAATGAAAAATCAACAAAAAAAATTAGTACCTAATAATGTTTGTGATGATGACAATTTTCAATCACAAATAACAAAATAGATATCTTTAAAAATGTCACGAATCAAGCAAAAAAGCTGTAGACAGTTTACAATCAACTTCTGTTAGCAGCAGATAACAAAAACCACTCATGCATTTCAAAATTATTCTCGTCAACATTGTGTCACAATTTACAAAAATTAAATTAGCTTTTGTTAAAATTAATCATTTTTTAAGTTTTACATTTCTCACCTACAAATTTTTTGATTTAAAGCAAAACCTTAAACAATGTATTTGTAAAAGAAACTCATATTCAGTTAAAACATGACAGTTTTTAAAGGATCATAAATACTAGCCAAATTTTTAAAATAATGACAGTTTTCTAGCATTAAATTACGAAGAAACATATAATTAAAATGTCACCAATTAAATGCAGTTCATGCAAAAAACAGCTGTGAGCTTTTTAATCAGCTGTTTAAAAAAAATTGTAAATCTTGCAAATTTTTTTGATGAAGAAAGCAGAAACAGTTTCTCAAAAAAACTCTTGTTGAGTAAAATTCAGAGAAGGATGCTTACATAAAATTCAGTTAATGAAAAAAAGAGTTTACGGGATCATGGCAGAAAAATAAAGAAAAAATTGTGCAAAACTTTTTTTAAATTCAATGAAGTTGAAAGAGATATGTCAAATGTGTTATAAATTATATGCTTTGCATCACGTTGCTTCTATTAATGACAGTTTCATGTTAAAAGACATAATAAAAGAAGATATCTGATGAAAAATCAAATATAGACGATTCTTTTTAGTGCAAAGATAAATATTTCAATCAGTTTATACTCAAAAACCTTTTATTAACAACAAATAAAAAAAGGAATTACTGTTATTATGGATCCCGTTTTTTTTGTTAATGATTTCCAAAAAACAACTGTAAGCACAGTAGAAAGGTAAAAGCTTATATTACAGCAACGTTTGACTATAAAAATTTAAAACCCTGTTGTGCTTTAGATTTTTCCTACACCATACGAAAATTCAGTTTTATATCATATGGGCCAAAAAAATACATTTTTCTTAAGTAAATTTTTTATTCAGTAAAAGGATACGAAATAGAAAGCAAACACAGTTTGTATATATACTAAATAGTTAATTGCTCCAATAAAAAATAATAAATACACATAAAAAAATTCTCAGCAAATTATTTCAATTTTTAGCCAATTAAGAAATGAAAAATCTTATATGTGAAAATGTTAGTAAATTATTGAACCTTATAATATGAGACACATGGAGAACAACAAACATTTTTTCGGGTGTTCAAACAGCTAGTAACAGTTTTTGCAAAGCAGAAACAGAGCCAAACAGTTTAACTATAGACCAATGCAAATGGTGAAAATCTTTGGTTAATTTTTCCTACGCCCATAGTTTAGTACGCCAATTTCAAGCACAATTATAAAACATCAGAGATTATTGCAGTTATTTTTTGCCATTTTTTAAAAGCATTTAATTCGTTTGACCTTTTTTTCCTCTGCAAAATAAAACAAATGATGAAGCAGTTTTCGTCATTTAAAATCTCTTTTTTTTGCTTTTTGCGGCAATTAAAAAAATTACTTTTCACTTGAAGGAACGCAGATAATTATCTTGCAGTCAAAGATAACCTTTTTTGCATTTGCTTTTTTGTGACCATGTGAGCTTTTTTTAAAAGAATGTAAGCTAAAAATGGGAGATGATAAAATATATATGATGGAGAAGCAGTTAAGAAAATAAATCTTTGCATAAGATAAGGCCAGAAAGATAGTTTCAGAAAAATTAATGTTTATTTTATTTATCAAGCTTAAGGTCAATCCAGTTTTGCATTTGATTGTTCAACCAAAATTTTCAAGGAAAAAATAGGATAATACAGTTTTTGAAATCCGAAAAAATTTTTCATATGCAAATATGAATTAAAAAAGTTAAAAAAAGTATTAAGTTTTTTTTCAGTTTTAATCGTCGACAAAGATTCCTGGATCGCAGTTATACAAAACAGAAAGTAATAATTTAGGTGATCTCAATCTACACTTACAGTTCAAGGAGATATACATAAAACAGTTATTATATAAAGAGAACAAACGGATTCTAAGTTCTGTTTATATTTTTTAAGATAAAATTAAAGCTTCTTTGTTTGTAACGAAATAATGTAAGGTAAAAAAAATTATTCAGTTTTGACCACCAGTAAAAACTTATAACGAACAGTTATCATTTTTTGAAAAGTAAAACTTACAGAAATATTAAAAATTTCAGAATCATCAGAATGATCATTTTGTAGATTATAATTAAATTTTTTGTTTGTTCGAATTCCACGCATTTTCTTTGAACCTAAAAAGAGAACTTTTATTGTTGTTATAATTGCGATAAATACAGTTTGATATTAAAACACGATAAAAGAGCGAATAAACGGAACTCAGTTTATTTTATTAATTTCTATAATTTAACAATCTAAGCAAATTTTACAAAATAAATTTACTATTGAACAGCTTGTAAAGTAGAAAATAATTATTAGCTATAGAAAAAACTTTCAAGAACGATGAAATGGAAAAATATCAAAAATTATACGCTCGTGAGCTAAAGACGAAAAACAAGATTTTCGAGCATTATTTATCCATGCTTTATCTAAAAGGACTATTTTATTGATGCTGACAGTGCTGTAAATCCAAATTAATAAGACAAAATTTTTATGCAACAGCTCATTTAAATGTGTAATAAACTAAAATACGAATCTAGCTAAAGTTCTTCAATTTACAATGCAAAAATGAAGTTTTTTTTAAAACAAAAATTATAAGGAAATATTAATCACGCAATATAAGAACATGAAGTTGTCATTAATGGGGGTTCTTTCTAAAGAAGGAAATAAACGTCAAAAATACAAATTTTAAAGATAAAAGCCTACAAACACTTTATTCAATATCTTTTTTTAAAAATAAATTATTCAAGAATGTTTTGCTTTAAAACTTAAAAGCATGCAATGAGCTTGGTCATTAGTTTTTATACATTGATAATTTTGAATATTTGTATTCGATGAACAGTTTAAAAGTAACAAAAACATGACAACACTGAAGTTTGAATGAATCGAAAAAAATGATGTTTTTAAGTCAGTTTTTTATTATAAATTTGTCACAATTTTATTCAGACAGGAAATTAAATAATGAAAAAAGGGGGACAGATTTTAAGAGCATTTATATCCATGCTATGTTGGAAGTTTATAGTAAAGAACTATAGAACTAGACAGCAATGTCGTTTAGTTGGTAATACAGTTTAAAAAAAATCATGCTAGCTTTTTCTTTTAACTGAAAAAACTGATATAGATAATATCCATTTTATAGCAGTTATCATCAGTAAAAATTTCTATCGTACAGTTTCTTAAAAAACGCAAAAAAATATAGAAAACAGAAACTTAGAAAATCAAATAGTTTTTAGACTTCTATTTAATACCGTTAAGGATATTCAACTAGTGCAGTAATCAAGAAAAAATCGTTCCCGAAATAGCCGAGTTTTTAAACATAAAAATAAGAATTAATGTAGTAGATACAAAAACATTTATCTGAGGTAATATTGACAGTAACAGTTACTAAAATATAAATCGCCTTTCCTCATGAAAGAAACTTTTTACCATATTAATGAGGTAGCACATTTTACAAAAATAACACAATAGCAGGAAAAAATTTAAAATTTAACTTTTTTCTAGCAAACAAACGCTTTAATAAATATCATTTCTAGTTTTTTTTGCAAAAAACTTTAAACCCGAAAACCTTATTATTTTTCAGCGAGAAAACCATTAAAAAATGGAGCAGAAAAAAAAGTAACATAGACTGCAGTTCAAAAAAAAAGACATATGAAGTGTTCCTTCAAAAAGCTTTCTTGAATACTCACAAGGGACCGTTCTGACATGACACCCTGGGATTTCTTGGGTAATATGTGGAATCGATAGTACCCCTGGAGTCATGAAAAACCCCCAAGGGTTTTTTCCCGTTCGGGGTTTTACCGGAGTTACGGGATTCTGAAGTTCGCTAAGAAACCCACGACCCCCTGGTCGTGGGTATAAGGGGAAAAATCGAAAAAATTTCTTTTTTGTTCTTTTTGCTTTAAAATAGTAAGAAACGTTTATTTATGCTTTAAAATTGATATTTAAGAGCTTTTAAGGCATCTGGAGCCGTTTTCGGGCTTCTGGATTTTGAAGGCTCAAAATGCAAAAAACAATGATTTCGCTTATTTTGCCTAATTCCGCGCATTTTTAGGTTTTCAAGCATGGAGAATTCAGTGGTGATACTGTTTTTTCTTGAAAAACTATGTTTTCGTGTCGAGATTCTCCGCTTCTAGGATTCTGAAGTTATAAACTTTCGGCTTGTGGAACAAATCGGGTTTTTGCTCTTTGGTATTAATTTATAAATAATTTTAAGAAGCTTTTTTTAAAGAATTATTGTAAAAGCAATGTTTATAAACTTATGTTGTATTGTACAGCTTTTTTACATATCAAAAACATATTGCATGCCTCTGACATCAAACTGTTGAACAACTTTCTGCTCCAAGATTTACATCCCTTATTGAACATGCTTTTATTAAACCAGGATATTTTGAAAACGAATATGAAGAATTTGAAACGCCAGATCATTACTGTTTTGATTTTTCTAAAGTAGGAGCACATTGTGATAGTAGAAATTGTAATAAGCTTGCTTTTATCCGTTGTGCATGGTGCTCAAAATATATTTGCTTTGAAGATTTTATTGAAAAGGATAAATTTCATTGTTGTCGAAATAATAATTAAGATATGAATAAACTTTGATATGTAAAAAGCTGTATAATACAACATAAGTTTATAAACATTGCTTTTACAATAATTCTTTAAAAAAAGCTTCTTAAAATTATTTATAAATTAATACCAAAGAGCAAAAACCCGATTTGTTCCACAAGCCGAAAGTTTATAACTTCAGAATCCTAGAAGCGGAGAATCTCGACACGAAAACATAGTTTTTCAAGAAAAAACAGTATCACCACTGAATTCTCCATGCTTGAAAACCTAAAAATGCGCGGAATTAGGCAAAATAAGCGAAATCATTGTTTTTTGCATTTTGAGCCTTCAAAATCCAGAAGCCCAAAAACGGCTCCAGATGCCTTAAAAGCTCTTAAATATCAATTTTAAAGCATAAATAAACGTTTCTTACTATTTTAAAGCAAAAAGAACAAAAAAGAAATTTTTTCGATTTTTCCCCTTATACCCACGACCAGGGGGTCGTGGGTTTCTTAGCGAACTTCAGAATCCCGTAACTCCGGTAAAACCCCGAACGGGAAAAAACCCTTGGGGGTTTTTCATGACTCCAGGGGTACTATCGATTCCACATATTACCCAAGAAATCCCAGGGTGTCATGTCAGAACGGTCCCTTGTCAGTTAAGAATTCCTTGCTTCTTCATGCCTCTAAAAATAATTTTGCGGAAAAAGGCGGCAGTGTTTTCAAAAAATGTAAAAAAAAATTAAGGATTAAAATGTCTGTGATATAATTCTGATATATCTGAAGTAAGATTTTGATGAGCAACAATGATTGGCAGTTATAGAATTTGAAATGAAGAAAGAAGGTTCTAAAAGTTTTCAAAATAGTTAAAAAAAAGAATTTAAATTCATTTAAAAGCAATTAGCAGTTTTTTGGACAATAAAGGCTTTAATAAATTTTCTGCGTAAATCTTAAACCAGAAATTTTTATGACATTTCAGTGAATAAAATTGTCGACAAAATGAGAGCATGAGAAATATGGCAAAAAGCAGCTTTAAAAAAATTGATATGAAATGTTCATCCGAAAATTTTTCTTCAATGTTCAGTTTAGAATTTCTTTAGCTTCTTCTTGTCTTTTAAAAATTTCTTCGCAAACGTTTTTTAAAATACGTACAGAAAAAGAAGTCAAGACAATTTCAAAAGTTGACAGTTTTCCAAAAATTATTAAAAAAAATTGAGAATGTTAATAATAAGCTGCAAAAAATTTTGACATCACACAAAGGGATGCAGTTATTATTTTTGTAATAAAGGAATTTCCTAACAGTTTTCAAGAATGACAAAATAGAATTAATATATATTTGAAATCCACATGTTTAGATAAGTTGTGAAAATCTTAAGCCCAAAAATTTTATTACTTTTGAGCGAGAGAATCGTTAAAATAAAGGGAGTGTGAGAGGAATGACGTAAAAGGGAAGCTTTAAAAAAAGAGATATGAAGTGTTCCTTCGAAAAAATTGTTTTATTCAGTTAAGGATTCTTTTGGTTTTCTTCTTCATGCCTTTTTAAGAACTTTTTTTTTTGAACGCAAACACGTGCAACAAAAACCCCCGCTTTTTTTGTGATGCTATGTTTTTGTTTTTTATCAAAAAAAGAAAGTTGAATTGCCTAAAGCAATAAAAGAAAAAAGAATTTGCTATTTTGAACTCTAAAAAAAACAGAAAAAAGAAAAAGGTAAACTTTCATATAAACAAAATGAAAACGACACAGAAAGAAAGGATTGATGTATGTTTGTTTGTTGATGTTTTACCATGTGGAGGAGAAAAAATCTTTCAAGTGAAACGAACGGTCCATTAAAAATTTTTAAGTGCGCATTTATGCTTCATCAATTTCACGTTTCTTTTTTGCTTCAAAGAAATTTATCCATATCTTTCTAGAAATGGCTTTTTGGATTTATGTTTTTTGCAAAACGAATTCAATTCAACTGACAGTTAAATATAATAGCACAAAAAATCAAAAACTTAATGCAGTTAAAAATAGATTAAAAATAGCAATGATTTCAAAAACTAGGGTAAAAAAGTGGAGAAACTCGAAGGCAATTTTAAAATTTTATCAGTTGAGAAAAATTGGGATTTAGTTATAAAATCTTTACTATGTGCAAAAAGAAGCGCAGTTTGAATCTATTTTGTCTTTGCAGGTTTTATTAAAAAAACCTTTTTTTGCCCCCAAAAACTTAACCAGTTACTTTAAAAAGAAAAACAAACGCCCAGGAAGAAAAAATTACAGTTATTAAACTGCATTCTTGTCTCAAAAAAATTGTTCTATTTGTTAAAATTATGGAAAAACAGTTAAAAAAATGTTGTGCAGTTAGTTTAAATATAATGCATGACCCTTTTTGCCTTTTTAATGTATTTTTAAATCCATATTTTTAGAATAAGCTTACAATTTCGAGCCATCAAATATCAGTTATTAACCACTAGAGTAAATTGTTATCGGGATAGTCTCAGATATCATCTGGATGCATAAATTGAAGAAAAAAGTTAAATAATTAAATTTTTAAGAAAAATAAAAGCATTTTTCAAAATTAAAAATGCAGCAAAATGGGGGTTTGAAAAATAAAAGCACGCGCTTCTGTTAGAGAGTTTACGGTAACCATTTTTTAGAACTCATTTTGACAACAGCCACGCCGATCGTCAAAGTATCCCGGTTTTTAAAAATTTAGTAACATGGAATTTTGCAGTAATGTTAAAACTCGTTGCAGTTTCAAGAAAACTACCTATGTATCAATATCAAACCAGTTTCACGCTTTTTACTAGTATTCAACAAGGAACACGCACCTCCAGTTAAAGCTTTTTTTAATCTAATATTATGACAGCAGTTTTACTTTTTAGCCCCAAACCATATACATTTTAAACCTATTTTTAAAAACAAATGACTAACAAAGAAAAGACAACAATAGGAGCTATTAAGTTTCATTGTCGGTGGGAAAAAACAAAGGTGATCAACTTTTGAGTGACCAACAAAACAAAAGTAATAGAAAAAAAACAGCTTAGTTTTAAAAAAACAAAAGATTCAAAAATAACACCCTAGCATAATAATCACCGTGCACGTGCCATGGCATGCCAGTTTTCAAAGACGTAATTTAATCTACATTTTTTTTGCTTTTAAATTTTTGTCCTCAAAAGTTTCATCTTTTTTTATCTCTCATCTCTTTCCGGTGCCAGTTTTTATTCTGATAAAAAGGAAGAAATTTGAAAAATCAAATAAAAAATAGATCATTTAAATTTCTCTTTAGGAAGATCAGTTTCACGTAGTATTGATATAAGTGATTCAGTTTATTTCTAAATTTATGAATCAGTTATTTTAATTTTATAAAGCTCAGCTATTGCTTTTAAGATAAGAAAAACATTTGTGCAATTCTTGGCAGTTTTTAAATACTAAAAACAAAAAAAAAATATGAAATTAATATAATAAAATGTTGTTGACTCGAATTTTATAACCGTTTAAAAAAAAGTGTTGTAATACAAGTAAATAAGAAAACAGCAATTGCTGTCAGTTTTACTTTTTTTGTCCTAAAAACTATTTAGTTTAAAAGAAAAGTTCAAAAATTTATAAGTAACGAAAAATAAAAATAAAAACAACCTATCAAATTACAGTTTTAAAGAGAAGCAGCATTGATTAGCTTGACCATCATATTGCAGTTTAATTCCTATATCGCAAAGAACTTCTTCTTTAGTTTTAAAACTAATTTTAGCAATAACCACGAGGCCTAACAATCCCCCAAACCACGTCAGTTTAATAATAACCACGAGGGCAAACACAGCTTTTTAAAAAAAGTATTATTTCAAGCATACATTTCTCGTTCAAATTTTTTGTTCATTTTTTTTAGCCTCAAGGTTTTATTCTCCCGTAAAACATTCCTTTCCTCTCTATAAATATCCCCACATCAGCCACAGCAGTAACAACAACTTTTTATATGCTTTGATTGAATTGAATTTGACGGAGACCTTTTCCTGCCATACTTTTTTTAAGCTTGAAGAAAATACTTTTTGAAAGACGAAAAATTAAATGATAAATTAGGTTTAAAAAAATGGGTGAAGAAAAAAATGTTTTTTGTGATTTATTATTATTGAAGAAGAAAAAAAGAAGCACACGACATCAGTGAGAAAAAAAATGTTTTATCAAAAAAACAAAGAGAAAAAAAGTAACAAAAAAGAGAGAGTGTTTTTAGATTTGAAAAATGTTGTTTAAAGTGCATTGGTATCAGCTGGGGGGAGACAGTTTTCATGTTGAAGTATAATTAATGGAAATCTTTTTAAATATTAAAATACAACTTTTCGAAGTTGAATAAGTTAGAAAATGATACAGTTTTGTTTGTATTATCGATAAAAAAAAAGGGTTTTCACTAGATCAGCAAAAATCACGGTTCCTTAAAAAATGTCAGTTTTACCTTTAATTTCAATAGCAAGCACAGATGGGTTTATTATTTTCAAATTTTTTGTTAGACTTCAACAAAATAACGCCAAGACTGAAAAAGAAGTTAATTATCGTATCATCTTTAAGACTTAAAAACATATTTTAAAGCAAACCATATTGAACAATAAACGAGTTTTATCAGCCGCAGCCAAAGAGGCATTTTTCAGTTTGAACGGCTTACAATGAATATGTCTTTTTCATCGTTGTTGTTTTATCGTAAATTTAAAAGTCCAGTGTATCAAAAATTCGAGATTGCCAAGCAGTTTTAAATATTTGTGGCTTAAAAAAGCCCTTTCAGCTACACACATATAAATTTTCTATCATTTTAAAACTTTTATTAGCAACGCATTCTTACGTTTTTTATTAAAACCAACGTGATTGCAAGCTCAATGATTACTTATCATTATAGAATGCCTTTAATGTAAAATATATCCTAAAATTTTCAAACATTGCGTCAACAACCAGTTTTAAATATTAGTATAACTAAACATCCATAACTTTCGTACAAAAAAACCCAACATTCTTTACAAAGCAACTTCTAATTCCAATATTTTAAAAAATTATTTAAAATTTTTTTAGAAAATATAGTTGGAGAAAAAGTAAATCCTAGTTTAAAATGTTAGCTAATCAAAAAAACCTTTTTTTACATGAATCGATGAAAAAGAACATTTGAACAATTCAAAGTTGTTTATAAAATTTGTTCCAAAATTTTAAAACAATATTTGAAAAACGCATTGATCTGGGTCAGTTGTATGTATTAATATAGCTATAGTCTAGCTCCTGGTACACAAACAACCTAGTTTTTTCATTTTTTCAAGAAAAAAAGAAGATAATTTACCAGCAGAAAATAATAACGGCGTAATAAAACACCTACTGTTATGCATGCAAAACACATTCTAATGACTTTGTAATTTTTATAATTAAAACAATTCTGTTTTCATTTTAGAAGACGCTAGTTATTTAACAACTCGTTTTTGGAAAATACAGTTTGTGAAAAATAACAACCGCACATCATTTTTTGGCACCACTATCATTACCGTAAGAATAGCAACAGCATGATGGTTTTTTTGTAACAGATTGCTTTACATCAATAACGCCCATTTCAGTTTCAAAAAAAACAAATCAAAAAAAATAAAAATAGAAAATAAGAGACTTCCAATTTTTTATAACTTAACTTTCCCAATATTACTTACTGTAATTTAAAAACAATAATTTAAAAAAAACTCCAGTTTATTGTATACAATTAAAAGTGATATGTTTTTATGCATAAAAATGGCATAAATAATTTTTTTAAAAAACAGTTATTTTTTCTAAAAGAGTGTTTTAAATTTTCCAAGAAGAATAAACGAGGAAGAAGAAAATAAAGAGAGATGAAAAAGGGATTATCAAAGCTGTAGACTGTTTATTTTAAAACAAAATATGGGAAGAAAATAAACACTAAGAGATAAATCCTGTGAAAAAAAATGGAAAAAAAACGAAAATTGAGAAGTTAACTAACTGATGAAATATATTGGCGAAAAAACTAATGAAACTGATGTCAGATTTTATTTAAGAATATTTCACAACAATGATTTCAAAAAAAATGATTGTAAAAAATTCTTTCAATAACAGAAAGATAAAAAGCCAAAAACTGATGAAGGAGCTTCAATCTGCGACAATATTTCATTAATCGGCTACAAAATGTAGTTGTTAAAACATTCAGAGGAAATTAAATAACAGCTTTTTATGTGTCAGTTTTTTGACATCCTTTTTGTGTGAACTGGATGCATTTAATTTATATGCTACTTTTTTATATTAAGAGTGAAATCAGAGTATTTTGATTAATCAATGTAGAGATTCCTTTGATGACTATCGTTAAAGACTATTAAAACTGATTTTTCAATAAATAGAATTAGTTTTATTCTAAAACAAAATGAATTACAGTTTACCCTCTTTCAAAGGCTGACGAAAAATGTGCTTCACCTCTTTAACACTTTCATACTTATTTTAAACCAATAATGAAGATCGGCTCAGTTTTTTACTCAGTACATAAAATTGTGTAAGTTAAACATCTAATAATCTGAAATAAAAAGATGATTGTTTTTTACTACTTTATAACTGTGTTGGTGTTACAAACAATGTTCCTTAATCATTCACATGATTGCGTTGTACAATTTTTACAACCAATTTAAAATTGTCAGTTTTTTGTTGCTATAGAGAACACATTGTATAAAAAGATTTTGACAATTTATTTATTTCAAACAATTATTGCACAAAATTTAACAAAGTGATACAGTAACCCGCAAAAAACACCCAAAACTTACCAAGGACAAACAGATATGATAAATGAAAAAGTAATAATTTGCATTCGCAAAAAATAATATCTGAAAATGCAATTAAAAATTTGTAAACCAGTTGTTTATAAATGTAAAGTCAGTTTTCAACAAGTTAAATACATTAAATCAATGAAGTCAACGATAACTAGTCAGTTAAATTATTGATTAAAGCGTCTTTTGCACTTCCCCTACCACCACCACTAATGTCGCGAAATGCGATGCTACAAATGATATCTTAAACTTTGAACATCCTGTTTTATCTGTTTATCTTTTTTGTCATCGCTTTTTGTATATAAAAAGCGATGGATCGTTGTTACATTTTTTATAATCGTATTACAAGCAGCCCGGCCGGGTGCTTCTTTTTAATAAAGGAAAAATGTTTCATCTCAACTTTATAACAATTTATAATTTACATTCTTTTTACAACTGAACGAAACCAAGTTGCCTATTATTGAACAATGTTAATGGTTGTTATTTATTTTTAAATTAGGAGGGTGTTCCACATTATGTTCCACATCAAAATCAGCCGGTGAAAAATGACAAATTTGAAATATTTATGCTGAAAATATTATTTACCCTCGTACAACAACGAATCATTCAAATTCTTACATTCTTATTTTATTTCAAATGGATGCTGAATTATAAATTAATTAATGTTTGCTACTGTCAAACAATTGGTCTTAAGGCATCTTTAATTGGAAAGCTAGATGGACAAAAATGAATTACGAAAATGATGGGAAAAACCCGATAAATGAAATAAAGAAATGGTCCTGATAAATTAGCTGTCTCTGGATTCGAAACACAGTAAAATGTGGTCCAGCATGGGAGCTGTGCTAGCCCTAGTAAGACTTTCAAGAATTTTTCTGAGAATGATCAGATTCAACGACAACGCAGCATCCCCAAACTGTCAAGAATGTACACAACAACAATTTAAATAAATATCGATAAGTTTTTCTTAACAATTTTATTGTTATTGCCTAAATATCCTAACTTATCTTTTGAATGATTTTATATGAGCAATTGTATTGTCTCTATCATTTTGCAACTGTAACTAACCATTAAAACTTTAAATTCTTGCTAACAACATTTTTATTGTTGTCTTTTTTAGTCAGGAGTGTCGCGAAATGCGATGCTTCAAATGATATCTTAAACTTTGAACATCCTGTTTTATCTGTTTATCTTTTTTGTCATCGCTTTTTGTATATAAAAAGCGATGGATCGTTGTTACATTTTTTATAATCGTTTCACAAGCAGCCCGGCCGGGTGCTTCTTTTAAATAAAGGAAAAATATTTTATATCAACTGAGCCACAATTTTAATTCTATTCAATCTTTTCGACAACTAATATTACCGTAATAATGATTACTACTGTTATTATTGTTATTCTTATCAGATATCTTTACCTAAAAATATTAACACGAAACAGTTAAAATAAATATCTTTTTGATTTTTGTCTTTGAATTTTTACCGAACGAAATTTTGGATCTTTTCGACGATGATGTTGCATATTCATCACAAATTCATCATTATACCATTCCCCAGTTGATTCAGCAAATTTATCAATTATCATTGAAATTGGGAATGCTAATGCAATGATGCCACAAACAGATGCCATTGCAGCAACAACTTTCCCTCCTGCTGTTATTGGCACCAAATCTCCATAGCCGACAGTTTTCATTGTTACACCATAAAATGTCAAATTAAATGATAATTTTCTTGATTCAGTTTAGCTCAACAAAATTAAAATAAAGGCCTTTGTTGGTGTCAGTTTACACAAAGAAATTAACAAGACTTTGCTAAGGAATATCAGTTTATAAACTAGCTCATTGCAATTATTTTTCCTCATTTACACGAATCAATTTTTAGTAAATGAATGTTATTAAAACTGTAAAAAAAATTGCCCATTTTTTGTGAAAAAACCAGAAAAATTGGTACATACCAGTTTACTCAGCTAGAAAATCCAAGGCTTTTTATAAGTTTAAAAAAGTAAGAACTCATTTTAATAATTTTTGTCAATTTTTATGGACCAGTTTATACAAGATTAAATTTAGTGTTACGAAAAAAACAAAAGATGAAATTATCAGTTTAAAAAATTTGTTTTGCAACAAATACGTAACACTAGAATACAACATATTCCAGTTTAGCGCAGTACATATAGCATTGGATCTTCTCACTACATGTAAGTTTTTAGATTACTTCAAAAACCTTGCAAAAGAAGTCTTAACATATACATAGCTGGAATGTCGAACATGCTCAATTTACTATAAACCCGAAAATTTAGTTTTTTGTGTGTAAAATAAATATCAGTTAATGGTAAAATTTGTAAGTAAACGACTTTACTGTTTTGTTTACAGTGATGGAAGAATTTTTTAACAACAATATAATATTCAATTCAGTTTTGCGAAAATGCTTTTTATATGATGGACGTTGCAATCTTGGCAGTTTTAAAATAGAAGTTAAGTTTTTTATATGCTCAAAAAATAATTAAATTATTATTTAATAAGAAATAGAGATTAATTAGTCTCAGATATTAAGCCATTAAAGATATATGCCTGGGCATGTGCATTGAATGCTATTGCAGTTAATAAAAAATTATAAAATGTATGTGTAAGGAGAGATCAGACCTAACCTTAATAATTTTCTTATGAAATATTAAAGATTTAAAGCGCACGTTTAAAAATTTCAGTTAAAAAATTAAATTAAATAAACTTACATGCACCACCAACACGCTGATAGAATACCATAAAACTTTGAATTTCTCTTTCAAAGAAATAGATAGCAGTTGAGAAGAGCATTATCCCAGTTAACAAAAACATTCCAAGCATACTTAATTCTGCAGCAGATTTTTTCATTGTTTCTCCAAATGCCCTTAGGCCAGTGGAATATCGTGCAAGTTTAAAGATCCTTGCAACTCTAAATCAATCATATTTAATGGCTACTTTACAAAATAACATTTTGAAATGTACGGCAAATTGAGAGAGATATTCAAATGAAAAGCATATCATACAACTGAAAAAATAAAGTATTACACAAAGGAAGATAGTTTTTTGGATTTTTACAGTTAAACGAAAAGTTAATTTTTAATTTTTTACAACTCATTTATACCAACGATCTATTCTTAAGTTTTGTCAAACCCAAGCAAATTTGATAGAAATGACCTTTTGGTTTGGCTTCTAAACTGAAGAAATATCCAGTTTTTTCAAGATTAAGCGTTTTCGTCGCTTTCAACCAACACAGTTTTAAAACAATTCATCAAGCTGAAATACAGTTTTTGAATCCTTCAAAATTGCAAAGCGTATTTTTCAATTTTTCGACAATTTTAAACAAAGAACGCTAATTCAAGTCAAGAATAAACCTTTTTTAAATTTCTTGGGCATTTAAATTAATATTTAATACAGTTTAGTTATTTACTTAATTTATTTAACAATAAATACTTGGACAGACTTTAGTGAAAATTTGAAATTTTTTTATTTATAAAATAAGTCAAAAACCATTCTTTTTTTCGAGTTGTAGTATCTTATCAGTTTTGCCCAAATTGGAATTAAAAGGTCATAAAGAAGTTTGATGCTTTTAACAATCAGCAAAAATTAACTGATTTATGATAACTATCAAAACTACCCGGAGTTCTATATTTTTGCAAATAGATAAACTTAAATAGTCTAGTATTCAGTAGCCAATTGAAAGGACGTTCCAGTTTTTTGAAATTCAAAAAATTTTATTTTCCATTCACTCATTTTTTAAAGAAAGAAATCGCTACTATTGTAGAGCATAGTCCAGGATTTTAAGAAATTTACACAAAAAACAGTTTAGTTTTTATACTTTCCTGTACTTTTTTGATAGGTCATAGATAGGGCTTCAAATTATAGTTAGGGTTCACAAGGGTCTCCCTACTAGAAAAAAAGTTCTGATGAAAAATCATTTTGTGCCAAAACTTTTGAACGCTACTGTATAAAACATTGAAGTCAAGGGATAATTTCATTTTTAATTTCATTAACAAGCTCTTATGGATTAGATAAATTCAGTTTTTTCTGTTAAACATCAATGAAATAGTGCCAAGGCAGAAGATGCAGTTTTATCGAACCTTGCTAGCAACATCAAAGCATATTTTAAAAGCAAGAAATATAAAAAAAATAAAGCAGTTTTCTGCTGCAGCTGAAGATGCTTTTTTCAGTTTGAAATTTTTCTTTTTCTTTGTAACCGTCGTTGCTTTGGTGAAATTTTGTGGCTTTAAAATAATAATTAATAATAATAATTTTTATACATTCTTTCCCATTGCTGGTACTCAAATGAAAACAAGAAAATACATACATAAAAAAAACAATAAATAAAAACTACAATAAATCTTAACAATTTAACTAATAAAAATTATGTCGAATAAAAATTATCTATTTCTTTATTCATCAGGTATTGCTTGAATTCATTCTTCTTTTTGAAATCAGTGATTTTAGGTTATTCATGAAGCTTGAGGTTCTGGTTGCAAAATGGGAAAAGCGAAATCTTTTTTGAACTTTGTGTGATGATTTATATACTTTTTGGAATCTTGTATCACGAAGTGGTTCATGCTGCAGCGATGAGTCATTTGATAAAGTTGTGTGAAGGAATTCATAACCAGTTTGAAGGTCGATAATATTTCTTCTTTCATGGAGAGATTTCATGTTGTATAGTTTAAGTCGAGCTGGATAAGATGGAAAATCTTTAATGTTGGTAATTCTATTTTGTCTTCGATACAACATTCTGTTGAAAATTTTTTGAGGACGTTCCAAATAATCTGCAGTTTTTTTGACTTGAATATTAAAAAGCTGACTACCGTATTCCAGAATTGGTCGCACATAAACATTGAATAAAAACATAAGAACATCTTGATTTGAAATCAGAACACGCTTCATAATTGAAAATAGAGAAGACATTGCAGATCGGACAATCTTTTTGATGTGAGCATCTGGTTTGAGATTATTTTCAAGCATAACACCAAGATCTCGAATAACAGGTACGGTAGAAATCGGGACATTATTCATCATATATTTTGCTGCTTCATTTTTTGGACCATATTGAATACGAAATGTTTTTGAAGTTGAAGTAGGCATACAATTTTCAGAAGACCAGTTAAATACTGCATCAATTGCATTTTGAATTATTGAAATATCAAACACATTTCTATGGTAAGCAAAATAAATTTTTAAATCATCAGCAAATAAAAGGTGGAGAATTCCAGGTAAAGTTGATAATTTTTCACTCAATTCAGTAATAAAGATAATAAATAATATTGGTCCAAGAACAGATCCTTGTGGGACACCGCTTGTGGCCTCAAATTCTTCAGAAAATTCCTTTCCCACTTTTACTTTGAATTTGCGGAATGATAGAAGAGAAATAATTAACTTTAATAAGCATCCAGAAATACCAGCTTTTATGAGAGCACGAATGAGACGGTCAATCGGAATTTTGTCAAATGCTTTTTCGAAATCAAAATATATAACATCCACTGTCATTTTCTTAGATACAGAAGAAATGATGAATTCTTGGAATGGAATGAGTTGTTGTAAGGTTGACATTTTTGCACGAAATCCATATTGTTGTTTTGGAAAATAATTTTTTTCATCAAGAAATTTGACCAATACAGGAGCAATACATCTTTCGAATGTTTTTAAAGCATCTGGAGTTCCGGAGATAGGTCGAAAGTGTTCAGCTCTTGTTGGTTTTGGTATTTTCGGTAATGGTGTGACATAAGATAATAAAAACAAATCGGGTACCATATTCTCATTAATAATAAAATCAAATAATATTTTAAATGGTTTACATAAGGAATCAGAGCATTTGTTTAAAACATATCCGGGAATATTATCTACACCATTAACATTTTTATTCTTGCATTTTTTAAACATTTTCGAAATTTCGGATTCAGAAAAACATATATTTTGCAGAAGTTCATTTGATGGTGTTTCATCATGAATATTTGGTGGTGAATATGGGTTGTAGACAGACGACAAATATTTTCCAAGAGCATTGGCTTGATCTTTTTTAGAGATAGCAGGTTTTCCTTCAAATAAGAATACAGGAACATTTGATGATTTTTGCTTTAGAAATGGAGAAACATAGTTGAAAAGATTGTTAACATTTTTTCTTTCTTCTTTAGATTTTTCAATATTTTTCAGAAATAATTTTCGCTGTTGATTTTTTGTAAATTTAATAAATTCTTTATTTAACTTTTTGATTGAATTATTGACTACAGTAGTTTTGGATGGATCATTTGAATTTTTGAGATAGAATTTCATAGCTTTTTGTAGGTTTGCCGGGATATTTTTGGTTGGATCATATATGCGAGTCGGAATGAATTTGGAAATACCATCAATAATAACATTTCGAATATAAGCAAAAATATCATTTGAATTAATAAAATCCTTTACAATTTCCCAGTTAATACAGTTGAAATAACAGTTTAGAGCATTATAATCACCATTTTTGAAATCAGAATAAGTAAAAGGTTCAATATCTGCTGCAAATTCATCAGAAGTTTGAAAGTGGATAACATTGTGATCACCAATAGGATCTTTGATTTCAATATCCATAACACTATGCGGATCAGTTGAAAATATTAAGTCAAGAATATTTTCTTTTCTTGTTGGTTCCAGAACATGTTGATGAAGTTCTTTTTCTAATATCAGATCAATGAGAGGTGAAGCATTACCAGATTGATTAAAAAGATCAGTATCCCATTTGATATCAGGATAATTGAGGTCCCCCAGTAATATATAATTTTTAACAGGAAATATAGATGGGACATTCATAACAGCACGAACATTATCAAATATAGCGGTACTTTCAGATTTTTTAAATTTTGGTGGGCGATAGATGAGAATATAACGTGTTGATGATGATTGATAAAAAAAAAGCAATTTAAGCTAGATATGTAAATAAGCAATTGAATAATTATAAAAATTAGCGATGCATCCCTATATTTTCTATTCTAACCAGTGCTGGCGGTTTAAAACTCCTGATTAACATGACCGACAGTTTAGTAATAACTCCTCTTTATCATTATATCCTAAACTTTTCAAAGAATGTACCAATCGACATTAATACCTATCAGTTTCAAACGTCAGTAAAACACTACTTTTCTGCAAAAATCCAACAACAAAAACAGTTGGCAAAGAATCTTCTAATGCAGTTTTTTCCTCAAACATTTTTTTAAAGCTTTTAAAAAACATAGTCAAAGACAAAAGAAAATTACTTCCCCATTTAAAATATTAGTTGGCTGAAAGAGCTTTTACTGATACTACATGCATAAATATGTTTTATACGGTTTAACATTTTTTTTTAAATTTCTTCCAAAATTGTTATATGTATCAATTTTATATATTAACATAACTTTAGTCTAGCTCCTGGTATACATATAACCCAGTTTTTTCTCACTTCTATCTAAATGAAGCAAGATAATGTACTAGTTTAAAACAACAGCTCCGTAATAGAAGACTTACTGTTACGCATAAAAAACACATATATTTCTATCTTCTTCTTCTATTTTTAAAGATGCTAGTTAATCGACAGCATATTTTTGATAAATACAGTTTATGAATTATAGCAAACCATTTTTGACACTACTTTCCTTACCACAAAGGATGCTATCTGATAAGTATAAATTTGAATTGTCTTAGTTCTGTTAGTTGTTGGCATCAAGCCTCTCAATGACAAACGCTCTCTCTCTCTGTTTTTACCTCGTTGATTTTCTCTTGCTTTGTATTTAGTTGTACTTGAGCCTGGCGGATAGCTGGTCGTTTTGTTGCCGCTGTGCAATATTAATAAATACTAACATATTATTGAACTATTAGCAGATTAGTTCATAACACTATCTGAGCTTCTATTTCTGTTACAAACAGTGTTCTTTAATCGATCACATTCATGGTTTACAGTTTTTACAAACAATATAAAAGTGTCGGTTTTTGTTGCTATAGAGAACACATTGTATAAAAAGATTTTGACAATTTATTTATTACAAACAACAGATATTGCACAAAAACTTAACAAAGTGATACAGTAACCCGCGATAAAACAGATATGATAAATGAAAAAGTTATAATTTGCATAAACAAAGGATGCTATCTGAAAATGCTATTAAAAATTTGTAAACCCACAACAGTTTTCGATAAATATAAAATTCAGTTTTCAACACGTTTAGTACAAATCAACAAACGCAACAATAATTAGTCAGTTAATTTGTTGATTAAAGCTTCTTTTGCACCACTACCACCACTACCATAATAATGATTACTACTATTATTATTGCTATTATCAGATATCTTTACCTAAAAATATTAACACACGAAATAGTTAAAATAAATATCTTTTTGATTTTTGTCTTTGAATTTTTACCGAACGAAATTTGGGGTCATTTCGACGATGATGTTGCATATTCATAACAAATTCATCATTATACCATTCCCCAGTAGATTCAGCAAATTTATCAATTATCATTGAAATTGGGAATGCCAAGACGATAATCCCACAAACGGATGCCATTGCAGCCACAACTTTTCCACCCGCAGTTATTGGCACTAAATCTCCATAGCCGACAGTTGTCATTGTTACTCTAAAAAATGTCAAATGAAATGATAATTTTCTTGATTCACATTGTCAGTTTAGGTCAACAAAACTAAAATTAAAAGTATAGTTGGTATCAGCTTACACAAAGAAATTAACAAGACTTTGCTAAGGAGTATCTTTTTATAAAAAAGCTCATTTCATTAATAATACCTCATCGTTATGATTCAGTTTATAGTAAAAGGAATGTTATTTACAATTGTAAAAAAATTGTCCACTTAGAAAATCTGTTTTGCAAAAAAAATCAGAATTCGTGGTACATATCAGTTTACTCAGGCATGTAACCCACGGCTTTTTACAGGTTTAAAAAAGTAAGAACTCATTTTAATAATTTTTGTCAATTTTCATGGACCAGTTTATACAAGATAAAATTTAATGTTATTCAAAATACAAAAGTTAAAACTGTTAATTTAAAATAGTTGTTTCGCAGTAAACAGGTAACACTACAATACAATACATTACAGTTTAGAGCAGTATATATAGTTTTTAGTTTTATATAAAATTTTTATATCAGTTCAAAAACCTAGCAAAAAAAGTCTTAACAAATACATAGCTGAAATCTCGAACTCAGTTTACTACAATACTAAAGCTTAAGTTTTTCGACGATGAAACATATAACAGCTTTTTTAAAAAAGTTAAAACATTAACTTAGTTCAGTATAAACAATTGATTCAACAGTTAATAAAAAAAAAAAAAAAAAAATCTTTTCGTTTCAGAAATCGAGGAATTAAAGATGAAGCTAGAATGAGCTCACAAAAACTTCGTTCACCTTTTGGTAAAGCAGTTAATAAATAGTAGTAAATAAATATAAGAAAATCCAATGCATCTTTTGCTACTGTCCTGACAATCAATTGAAGGGGTCTAGAAATAAATTAAAAGTCAGTTTTTTTAATGTGTTGAATAAAAAGGGGATGGACATTGTGGCAATTTCAAAATGAATTTTTAAGTCTATCAAACAATGACTATGTTGTTGAACCGTAGACATATGAAGCGCTTAGGGATTGTCCAGAGCTGACGTCAGCAATTTAGGCATGGATGGGTTTTCACCAAAACTGATGAAATGCTGACGGTATGCATGGATGGGTACAACGCCAAAGCTGACATCAGCATATTTTTGTATTGTGTCTTTTAATTACCTCTAATCTTTAATTGTTTCTTATCACGCAGTGGAAAAATTTTGCACAGAGGCATGACCTCGTTGAAAAATCTTTAATTGGTTTACCAATAATTAAAGAATCTTCTGATCCATATGCATTTAATAATGCTTTTGCAAACTTGTGTATTTAAATGTTGCTCGATTTTAATAAATAAAATTTTTGCTGACGCTTTTTGCTGACGGAAGGGTGGATGGGTTTCGGGAAAAACTGATGGTTGCTGATTTAGGCATGCATGGGGGAAAAATTTTCGGTTTTTTTGCTGACGTCAGCTCTGGACCAGGGCTGAGAAATGCGGCCGGCTGGCCGTGGCCGGCCGGCCGATATATTTTTGGCCTGCGGCCTGCCAGGCCGAGATAAGACGGCCGCGGCCGGCCGCTTTTTTATTTTTGTTAAAGAAATGAGCTCCAAAATCAGTTTTTGAGTCTGGTTAAAATCGACTTTTGCACCGTTTCTTTAATAGAATTATGTGTTTTTTGCCTTTTTGGGTATACAATTTCGTTTATTTTTATCAAAAATTTCGTCGATCATTGAAAAAACACATAGTTAAGTTTTTAAAAATTTTTTGAAAAATATGCGGCCAGCCGCGGCCGGCCGAAAAAATTTTGGCCGCAGGCCGGCCGGGCCGACGAATTTTCGGCCGCGGCCGCGGCCGGCCGGAAATTTCGGCCGCTTTTCTCAGGCCTGCTCTGGACAATCCCTTGTTCCTTCAAAAAAAATTATAAAAATTTTCATCAAATTATGATGTAAATTTGAATAATGAAGTTTTTTGAAAATAGAACAGATTTTTATCAGTGATCAGATTTCGTTTAAAAATTAAAAGACTAAAAAAATAATAACACTAAATAATACGAAAAGAAAACGTGTCCAACCTGGTGGACAGTTAATAATAAAAAGTTGATCGATGCTTAAACTAATCTATTTCAGATCATACAACAGGAGAAACAGTTTTTAAATTTTTTTGTTTATTTTTAATAATAAAAAAATAATCAAAAACAACACCAAATTACTGAAAAAAGTTATTTTCCCGGCAAAAAAAGATTACAATTTATCTTAAATATAAAAAAATTTACAGTTTATTAGCGTAATGTAGTATTTTATAAAAACAAATCTTCAAAAAAACCGTTTTACACAATTGATTTAATTTCTATCTATAACTACAAAAATGATTTTAACCACAAAGTTAATTTTAGAAAACTATTTGAAAGAAAGCGAACTGCAGTTTTTGTTTTGCAAAAAATAGTAAAAAGTAAGTCAGTTTCATTTACGTGCCATAATTATATTCTACTGATTACAGCAATTTTAAAATTAAGAAAATATCAATAAAAGACCGTTAAGTTTGTATAAGAAACCAAAATCAAATGCAGTTTTCTAAATGTACTCAAAAAATAGTATCAATTTATTGTGTTTTTATTTTTTAATTTTATTGTGCCGCAGTTATTGCAGTTTAAACTACACACTTCAGCTAATAGAATTCAGTTCAATTTTTAGGCATCATTTAAAATGGGCTGTTCTCATTAAAACGTTTGTATTACCATAACATCATATCATCAATCGTAAAATCACCTTAACATTTATCATAAAAATGGCAATGAACAGAAAGGAACCGAACGCAGTTTTACAATAAATTACCATTTGTAGTTTCTTAGACAGTTTTAAAAAAGCCGTTAAAAAATGCTAACAACAGTATATTTTAAAAACAGTATGTGAAACAGCATTACTCTATCAGTTGTTTTTCCACATTTTTCCCGATTGCAGAAAAATTTTTAAACCAGTTTTAAGGCACTTTCTCAATTCCAAGTCTTTTCAATAACATTCAAAATCTCAATTCCAAGTCTTTTCAATAACATTCAAAAAAAAAAATCAAATTGTCATATGTTTAAGCCAAGAACTTAGATAACAAAAATGTAATAACCAAAGTTTAGTCATTCTGTTAGTTTTTCACAAATTGATGAATTGTTAGACAGTTTGAAACGTATTTTAAGACCACAGTCGACAGTTTATTTCTAAATGTTTAACCATCATGTGACTAACGTTTATACTCGTGTCAGTTTTTGCATTCAGTTAATTAGCGAACAGTTTTTAATATGAGTAAGGAGTACAGTATTTTAATATTTTCGTAATAAACAAAGCTTAGTCATGAAAGTTTTTTTAAAATTCTACCAAAAGACATTTGTCTTTCAATTTAAGAACAATAAAACATAAATTAGACAGATATGGCAGTCAGTTTTTTTCAAAATATAAGCAATAAAGCTTTGGTGCAAAAAATTAAACAATTTACACGTTGTGAAATACATTCATGCTTTAGAAGTAACGCGCACGACGACACAGTTTTTTAACAGTTATTCATCAACATGACCATTTTGTTTTCACCACAAACTATCATACATAAAAGAGCCCAGTATAACAGTAAGTTCTCAATGAATCGCATACAATTCAGTTAATAGCTTTTATACACTGTCTACAGCATGTGAAACAAAATCACATAAAAATTTCAAATTGAAAAATTTAATTTACACTAACAATAGAAAGCTTTTGTGATAAATCTCTATGTTTTCACTGCCGAACTCCGTTTTTAGCAATTTTGATTTTAATTTTTCACAAAGTATATAATTTTGGTCAGTTAGTAATATAAAAAGTATTACTTACCATAATTTGAGGTCAAACATGACGAAATACCTTAAAATTTGCATTTTTATAACAAATCATTATTTTTGACATATTTTTTCAATATAGATGTATGTGGATGATTATATCTTAGATTTGTAACATTTAAAAAGAAAAAAAAAGTTATACAAATCAAAAAGTAATAATTTAGGTGATCTCAATCTACACTTACAATTCATGGAGATATACATAATACAGTTATTATATAAAGAGAACAAACGAATCCTCAGTTTTGTTTATATTTTTTAAAATAAAATTAAAGCTTCTTTGTTTGTATAACCAAAATTTGTAAGGCAAAAAAATCATTAATCAGTTGTGACCACCAACGAAAATTAATATAACTCAGTTATCAATTTTTAAAAAGTAAAACTTACAGAAATATTAAAAATTTCAGAATCAACAGAATGATCACTTTGTAGATTATAACATTAAAATTTTCTTTGAACCTAAAAAGACAAATTTTATTGTTGTTACAATTGCGATAAATACAGTTTGATATTAAAACACGATAAAATAGGATACTAAGGGGCTGTCCATAAATTACGTTATCTGGGTGGGTGGGGTAAATGACCTTGCCGCCTTTTATGTGCGGCAAAAAGTGCCTTTGATGTATAGGGTTTTATTGAAAATAACGATAACGTAATTTATGGACAGCCCCTAATGGTAAAGAGTTTATTTTAATGATTTTTATTACAATATTATAATCTATGGAAATTTTACAAAAATGTTTTTACTGTTAACAAGCAGTTTGCAAATTGGAAAAACTATAAAAAAGCTTTTAAGATATATGAATCACGCAATACAAAAATAGAAGATTTTCTCTAATGTGTGTTTCTTTGGAGAAAAAAATTCAAAAAATGTAAGCTCATAAGCTTAAGACACAAAACAAGAATTTTAAACATTATTTTTTCCTAGCTTTATCTAAGACAACACATTTACTCTTGACAGTTTATTCCAGTTTAATAAAGCACGGTATAAAATTTTTATGCAACAGCTCATTTATTTAAATGTGTGATAAACAAAAACACAAATATTACTAGTATTGAACAGTTTATAATGCAAAAATATAGTTTTATTTTAAGACAAAATTTATAAGGAAATATGAATCACGCAATATAAGAACATGAGGCTGTCATTAATGGGGGTTCTTTCACAAGAAGGAAAGAAATGACAAAAATACAAATCCATAAAAGTCAAAAGCAAACAACTACTTTATTCAATATCTTTTTAAAAATAAATTATTTAAGAATGTTTTGCTTTAAAACTTAAAAGCACGCAACGTTACCAATTACCATCAGGTTTTTTTATACATTGATAATTTTGAACATTTGTTTATGATGAACAGTTTAAATATGGCAAAAAAGCACGACAACACTGAAGTTCGAATGAGTCAAACGAATGATGTTTTTCATAGACAGTTTTTTTATTATAATTTTGTCACAGTTTTATTCAGACAGGAAATTAAATATTGAAAAAAGGGGATAAATTTAAAGAGCATTTATATTAGGCCAAAGTTTATAAAATTGTAAGAAAGTCAAGTATATGTCAGTTTTTATTGTGGAAGCTTATGATAGAGAATTACAGAACTAGACAGCAATAACGTTTACTTGGTAATACAGTTTAAAAAAATTATGCCAATATTTTCATTTACCTGACTTACCTTAAATGGATGATAATGTTTTAACAGCAGTTATTATAAAAAGTATATACTACCATGTCACAGTTTCGCAAAAAAAAAATAGAAAACAGGGAATTAGAATATTAAACAGTTTATAGACCTCTATTAATACTGTTAAAGATGATCAACAAGTGCAACAATCGACAAAAAACATTCCGCAGAATAGCCGAGTTTAAAATAATAATTAATTAATTAAAAAAGTGGATACAAAAACATTCATCTGCATGAGATAATATGAGAGTAGGCATGGCCCAGGGACCACAAGTCCCGCTTAGTCCCGTCCCGTCCCGGGGCCCCGCCGGGACGGAACGGGACGGGATTTAATGTCAACGGGACAGGACGCCACAGCGCATCGACTGTTGATTTTTAACAAAACGCCAAAAACGAAAAAAGTAAAAATTTTAACTCATTTTGTTTTAGCTCTAATTAATTTGTTTTAAGTCAAATAATTTTTATATTATTCCTAGGGTAAAAAGGGATGAAAAATCTGATAAAAACATGTATAATTCATGAAAAACAAGCATATATAAGGGTTTTAGCAGGTGTTGAAAAAAACCTTATTTTTCAAACGCTTGCAGCTCGGTGGTTTACCATTACTTTTTCTAAGGTAATATTACTAAAATGTTCACCACTATCAACTCTATAAAAGTGTGAGACAGATTTTTAAATTGTCTATTCAAATCAAAAATTCCTCAGTTTTTGTGAAAAGTACGGTAAAGTAGTACTACGACATCAGTATTTTATATTATATTGCTCACATATTACTCAAAATAGCTCTTGATCAACTGGTTACGATCCAATTTATGGGTTACAGATGATATAAATACTATTCAAGTCAATACTTGCACAATCAAAGCACACAGCTTCATCAATACCCCCAACATGAGTATATATGAGAAAATCGACAAAATTCATCAAATGGTGTTATCTGAAAAGTTGAAATGAATTAAATATTATGCAAAATGATAATAGTAAGTGCTAAAGATATAATATAAGCTAATAAAGCTCTTTTAGATTGTCATTTGGTTATCAACAAAGTTGCATATATACTGTGGTTCTTAACTATTATCATGGATGTGCATATATGAAAAACGACAACGTATAAGCAGTAATAATGTTGGATAATGTACATATAATGAAGATGCAACTCTTAATGGCATTCCAGAAGCAAATATTTGCTATCTTTAAGTAAACTTTATGAGATTCACGAATTACAGTATATATGCAACTTTGTTGGTAACCAGATAACGATCTAAAAGAGCTAAATTAGTTAAAGTTATATATAAAATACTTACTTTAACTGCTGTATACCATAATTAATCCAATCTAGCTTTTCAGGTAATAACAATTGATGAATTTTGCTGTTTTTTCTCATATATACTCATGGTGGAGGTATTGATGAAGCTGTGTGCTTTGATTGTGCAAGTATTGACTTGAATAGTATTTATATCATCTGTAACCCATAAATTGGATCGTAACCAGTTGATCAAGAGCTATTTTGAGTAATATGTGAGCAATATAATATAAAATACTGATGTCGTAGTACTACTTTACCGTACTTTTCACAAAAACTGAGGAATTTTTGATTTGAATAGACAATTTAAAAATCTGTCTCACACTTTTATAGAGTTGATAGTGGTGAACATTTTAGTAATATTACCTTAGAAAAAGTAATGGTAAACCACCGAGCTGCAAGCGTTTGAAAAATAAGGTTTTTTTCAACACCTGCTAAAACCCTTATATATGCTTGTTTTTCATGAATTATACATGTTTTTATCAGATTTTTCATCCCTTTTTACCCTAGGAATAATATAAAAATTATTTGACTTAAAACAAATTAATTAGAGCTAAAACAAAATGAGTTAAAATTTTCACTTTTTTCGTTTTTGGCGTTTTGTTAAAAATCAACAAGCAAAGGGATTTCGTTGCGCTGTGAGGACGGGACGGGACTTGAAGAAGCAGTCCCGGGAATTTTTTGGTCATTCAAGATAATTAACTTTCAAAATTTTCAAAATTAATGCATTTTTTGCAGAAAATTAACAAGGGTTATCAAAAATCTTAAATTTCACGTATTTTAATTATGTCATGGCTTAAGAGAATCAATGTAAAGCTTTTAAAAAAATCATAATGAGAGCCGACTGTTACAAAAAAATTTTTTTTGCCACATTACTTTGGAATCGTACTATCTGATACATATCACTGTGATCAGTTAACAAAAACAATATCATAACAAAGAACAAAAAAATAGCAAATTTAACTTTTTTCTAGCAAATAAACGCTTTAAGAAATTTCTTTTTAACGTTTTTGCAAAAAACTTTAAACCCGAAAACCTTATTATTTTTCACCGAGAGAACCATTAAAAAAAGAGAGTATTAGAAAAAGTGCCATAAACTTCAGTTCAAAGAAAAAAGAGATATGAAGTGTTCCTTCAAAATTTTTTTATTAAATATTCACTTAGCGATTCTTTCAGTTTCTTCATGCCTTTTTAAGAACTTTTTTTTGCGAACGCAAACACATGCAACAAAAACCTCCGCTTTTTTGTGATGCTGTGTTTTTGTTTTGTTTTTTTTTTCTTATCAAAAAAAAGTTGAATTGCCTAAAGCAATAAAAGAAAAAAAGAATTCGCCATTTTGAACTCTAAAAAAACAGAAAAAAGAAAAAGGTTAACTCTCATAGAAACAAAATAAGAAGAAACAGATACAGAAAGAAAGGATTGATGTATGTTTGTTTGTCGATGTTTTTTATGTGGAGGAGAAAAAATCTTTGAAGTAAAACGAACGGTCCATAAAAAATTTTTAAGTGCGCATTTATGCTTCATCAATTTCACGTTTCTTTTTTCTTGCTTCAAAGAAATTTATCCCGTTTTTTTTAGAAATGGCTTTTGGAGTTATGGTTTTTTTGCAAAAGAATCTCGAAAAACAGTTAAATATAAAAGCAAAAAACTCTAATACCTAATGCAAAAAGAAGCCTAGTTTGAATTCTTTGTATAATTTTTTTTGATTTCAGTTTTTTATTCAAAAACTTCATTTTGTCCCGAAACGTTTAACCGTTAACTCTGAAGAAGAAAATAAACGCCCTGGAAGAAAACATTACAGTTATTAAATAGCATTTTTTTCTAAAAATTATGGAAAAATTATGAAAAATCAGTTTAATCATATTTCACGTTGTGCAAACAGTTAAAAAATATTTACTTATCACAATAATAGAACATTTCATAACCCTTTTTGTGTCTTTGATGTGTTTTTAAATTTATATTTCTAAAATAAGCTTGCAATTCTAAACCATCAAATATCAGTTACTTATCACTAGCGTAAAAGCCTAAAATTCACTAACTCAAATGTAAAAAATCAAACACAACCTGAAATACAAAAATGATGGCAGTTTAGAAACTGAAAATACAGAGAGCGAAAGTGGCTCCTAATAAAAAAACTAGAAGTTTCTATTCTAGCTTTACAAATGATGATAGCTATAAAGAATTAAAAAACGATTTTATTCTGATAAATAATTCAATAAATTCAGCAAGGCCGTAGACAGAAAAAATTTTGGAGATGTTTTTATGTTAGACAGAAAAAATTTTCAGTTTCGGAGGGGGCAAGCCTTTGATCTTTTGCCGCTGTCGGAACATTGTTTGGTTCAATAGGTGTAAAAATAGAGATAAAAAAAATCCAGCTTAACTTTTTCATACCAACAAAAGTATTATTTATGAACAAACAATATTTATGACTAGTTATAAAATCAGCAATAAAAAGCGAATACCAAATTTTAATATTTAAGAAAAACAACATTTTTATCAGTTTTCAAGCGTTACGAGTAATTCCTGAGAAAAAATGAACCATTTATTAGAACTCAGTTTAGCAACAGCCACCCCAAACATCACGATACCGCAGTTTTTAAAAATTTAAACAAATTTGGTAGCATAGAATAATGCAGTAATGTTAAAAACTGTCGCACTTAAACGAAGATTATGTATCCATGTCAAATCAGTTTCACATATTATTCGACAAGAAGCACAGATAGCTTTAGTTAAGGCTTTTTAAAAACATTTAATTTTATTGGTCGTTCTTCAAAGTTTTCTTAAAAAACTTATATGATAAATATAAATAAAATTACAGGGATAACGGAGGACTAGGAGGTGCTGGCAGTTATACTTTTTGGCCCCAAAATATATATCATACATTTTAAACCTATCTTTAAAAACAAATGACTAACAAAGAAAAGACAACAATAATAACTATCAAATTTCTCAGTCGAAGAAAAAAAACCAAAGATGATCAACTTTTGACTGACCAACAAAACAAAAGTTATCTTTGGAAAAGATGAACTCAGTTTCAAAAACAGGTTTAAAAATAGCACCCCAACATAATAATGATAATGTAGACGGTAGTAAAAATGGTAAAAAAACATTTGTGCCATTCTTGGCAGATGATGTATGCTGAACACAGTTATTTAAAAAAAGTTGCAATTAATATAAAAAAATATAGTTGGCTCGAATTTTTAAACGTTTAAGAAAATTTGTATTATAGATTAATAAGAAAACGATATCAATTTCACTTTTTTACAATGAAAATACAGTTTTAAACAAACGTTCAAAAATTTATGAGTAACAAACAAAATAAAGAGAAATTATATATCAAATTACAGTGTTAAATACAAGCAGCAATGATTAGCTTGCAACTGACAATTTAGCAACAGTTTAAATTTTATATCGCACGGAATTTCCTTCTCAGTTTTAAAACTAATTTGAGAAATAACCACGAGGGCAAAAACAACCCTAAACAACATCAATTTTTTAAAAAACGATATTATCTTAAGCACACATTTTTCGTTCGAATTTTTTGTTCATTTTTTTAGCCTCAAGGTTTTATTCTCCCGTAAAACATTCCTTTCCTCTCTATAAATATCCCCACATCAGCCGCAGCAGTAACAACAACAACAGCTTTTTATGCTTTTGATTGAATTGAATTTAACGGAGCCTTTTTCCTGCCATACTTTTTTTAAGCTTGAAGAAAATACTTTTTGAAAGACGAAAAATTAAATGATAAATTAGGTTTAAAAAAATGGGTGAAGAAAAAAATGTTTTTTGTGATTTATTATTATTGAAGAAGAGGCACACGACAACATTGAAAAACAATGTTTTATCAAAAACAAAGAAAAAAAAATTAACAAAAAATGAGAGTGTTTTTAGATTTTAAAAATGTTGCTTAAAGTGCAATAGTCTCAAGCAAGGGGATGCAGTTTCCAGACCAAGATATAATTAATGCAGATGTTTTTCAAATCAAAACCAAACTGTTCCAAGCGTTTTAACTTACAGTAGTTCTGTCTGCATTATTAATAAGAGAAAAAATTTCACTGCTAAAAATAAAGCTCCGTGCAAAACACTGGATATGTCAGTTTTAAATTAATTTCAATAGCAAGTTATTATGGATTTGTGAATGTCAGTTTTTTTTGTTAAACACCAATAAAATAACAAAATGGTGAAAATGCAGTTTTATTTTATCATCTTTGCAACATTAAAAGATATGTTAAAAGCGTGCCGTATTAGATAATAACCCCATTGTATCAACTGCTGCAGAAGACGCTTCTTTCAGTTTACCGTTGTTTCTCTGTTGTTAATTTTTAAGTCCAAAAGTCTAGTTGTGTTTTCTGTGTATCAAAAAGTTTTGATTGCTAAGCAGTTTTAAATATTTGTGGATTTAAAAAGCACTTTCAACTACACACTTCAAAGTTTTCTATCAGTTTAAAATTTAAATTTATGATGCGTTTCTACTAATTTGATTGTGAATTCCTTTTGAATTCACAATCAAATTAGTCTAAGGAAAATAAATCATGGGGTTTTTAAACTATGACCATATATTACTTTCTATCAGTTTTAAATATCAGTGTAACTAAAAAATGTTTTAAAAAACCAACAAAAAAAAGGTTGGCAGAGAATCTTTAATTGCAGTTTTTTTCTCATATAATTTAAAAAAGCTTTTAAAACATAGCCGGAGAAAAGGGAAAACCACTTCACAGTTTAAAACATTAGCTAATTGAAAGAGCGTTTACTGACATTACATGCATAAATGTGTTTTAAACAGTTGAAAGTTCTTAACTAAATCTGTTCCAAAATTTTTAACAGTTTTTACAAAAATTGTGATTTGTATCAGTTTTATATATTAACATAGCTTTAGTCTAGCTATTGGTACACTTCTGTCAAGAAGAAGATACTAGCTTAAAATAACAGATGTGTAAAAAAAACTTACTGTCAAGCGTGCTTTAATAATTAAACACATTTCAGTTTTTTTTGTTCCATTTTAAAAGAACGCTGTAAATCAGTAACAAAGTATTCGTAGAAAAAAAAAACAATTTACGAAACGACAAATCTTTTTTTTGACATTTTCGTAAAAATAGATAGTTTTTGTAACCTCTTTTTGTAAATAAACAACTGTAGTAGATAGGCTATAAATAAACAATGATCATTGCAGTTTCAAGAAAAACAAATTAAAACGAATAAAAACAGAAAAAGAAAGTTATCAATTTTATATAAGTTAATTTTTTTAAAAATACTGATTGTAACTTAAAAACAAAAATTAAAAAAGAAACACCGCAATCACCATGCATTCAACATTTATCGTTTTGTTTTTTTTTAAAGTGATGTGCTTTTATAAAATAAATGCACAAAAGATGGCATAAATAATTCTTTTAAAAAAGCAGCTATTTTAAATTTTCTAAGAAACACAAATGAGGAAGAAGAAAATAAAGAGAAGGGATTATCAAAGCTGTAGACAGTTTATTCTAAAATAAAAATATAGGAAAAAATAAACACCAAGAGATAAATTTTGTGTGGGAAAAATGGGAGGAAAAAATTTGAGGAGTTTAAACAAATGAAATAGAATAACGAAATAATTAATGAAACTGACATCATAGAAAAAATTTAGAAAACCATAGAAAATGAAGGAATTTATTGAATCTGTTTTACTGGTGCAGAAAAGTAAAAAGCCTCATAATGGAGGAACTGAAGAAACACCTTCAATCTGCGACAAGATTTCATTAAGAGGCTACAAAATGTAGTTGTTAAAACATTTAGAGGAAATTAAATAACAGCTTTATATGTGTCAGTTTTTTTACATCCTTTTTGCACGAACTGGATGCAGTTTGTTACTTTTTTACAATAACTGTGTAATTAGAAGATCTTAATCAATCGACATTCTTTTAGAAACATTTTTGGTGAACGTCGTTCATGAATATTAAGAATGATTTTTAGACAATTCAATTAGTTTTGTTTCAAAGCAAACAGAAAGACAGTTTATCCTCTTTCAAATGCTGAAAAAATGGTCCAAAAATGTGATTCATTTAATAATCTAAACTAAAAATGATGTTTGTCTTTTACTAGTTAATATCTGTGTTTCTGTTATAAAAGTGTTTTTCAATCACTCACATGAGTGCTTGTGGTTTACCGTTTTTTTTAGTATCTGGTATTGTCAGTTTTTTGTTAAAATAGAAATAATAGTGTGTAAAAACATTTTGATAACTCATTTATTTCAAACAACAATCATATACACAAAAAATTAACAAAAAAAAGTGATACAGTAACCCGCGAAAAAAACCACACGTTAGGTTCATTAAATCAACAAATGCAACGATAACTAGTCATTTATATTACTAGTTATTGCTTCTTTTGCACCACTACCACGGCTAATATCATCATAATAATGATTACTACTATTATAGATTTGAAATATGACTAGACAGTTTCAAAATAAGCTTATGTATTTAAATTTGCAAATAAAGAATTTTTACGAAAAATAGAGATCAATTTGTCGCAGAAACTGAGGAATTAAAAGCAAAAGATAGAACATATAATCTTGTTTTTCTGTGTATAAAAAGCATTAAATGGGTGTGCTTAACCCTAAAAGTTTTGCTAGAAATATCCTTGAAACGTGTTCAGTTTTAAATAGCAAAGATTTTTTTTAGTTTTTTGAATAGTTTTAACCAAGGCTTAAGAATACATTAATCACTCCTGTCAGTTAAAAAATCATATCAAATAAACCAGAGTATGTTTAATCCCTAAACAAATGCTAAGTCAGTTTAAAAAAATGAAAATTTCTCCTATCAGTTAAAAAGCAAAAAAATAAACTTACATGCACCACCAACACGCAGATGGAATACTATAAAACTTTGAATTTGGTTCATCTCTTTCAAAGAAATAGATAGCAGTTGAAAAGAGCATTATCCCAGTCAACAAGAACATTCCAAGCATACTCAGCTCGGCAGCAGATTTTTTCATTGTTTCTCCAAATGCCCTGAGCCCAATGGAATATCGTGCAAGTTTAAAGATCCTTGCTACTCTTGCAAGCTGCATTACTCGAATTACAACCATTGCACCACGAAAATTCCGAAGCTCCACATTATGTATCCCCATAGCTGGAAGGCATTCTTCAACAAAGAATGGAATAATTGTCATTAAATCAATCATATTTAGTGGCTGCTTTTCAAAATCACATTTCTGGAACAGCAAAACGAGATAAATATTCAAATGAGAACCATATCATACAACTGAAAAAATGAATTATTCATGGTTAGCAGTTTATTTTAGTTTCAAAAAAAACCCATATTGAATGCATTGCAGTTTTTTTTTATAATTATTTTTCCTTAAATAGATACTGTGTCGCCATTGCTCTTTGTTCTGGTCTTACAACTTGCTCTAAATCAAATCGACTGGAGTGCTGGTATTGATATAAATGGGAAAATTCTTGGTCATCTAGATTTTTCTGATGACATCGTCTTGCTATCTCGAACTATTGAAGATGCTCAATCTCTGCTTGATCAAGTTGCGGAAAGATGTCGTGCTCTTGGACTCCATATTAATGTGGACAAAACAAAATGGATGTCAAATATTCTTGATCCAGATGAAGCTATATTGTTAAATAATGAAGAAGTTGAAAAGGTAACTGAATTTATCTATTTGGGACAACTTGTAAAATGGCCTTCACATCCTGGAAGATTTAACAAAGAAATATCCAGAAGAATTAGTGCTGGATGGAATTCATTCAATAAGGCTAAGAAACTGCTTAACTCAAGAAGAATACCTGCAAACTTGAAAAAAAGATATTTCCATCAGTGTATATTTCCTGCTATTCTCTATGGGTGTGAAACGTGGTGTTTGACAAAAACTGAAGAAAACAGACTTGCTGTGGCTCAACGAAGAATGGAAAGAAGAATGCTTAATGTTAGGCTGATTGATCGACATTCTCGTGAATGGCTGCGTGAAAGAACACAACTTAAAGATATTGTCCAATGTGCTCGTGAAAGAAAATGGAATTATCTCAAGAAGCTTATGTTACTTCCTGAAGATCGCTGGAATCGAATACTAACTGAATGGACTCCAAATGCAAAACGTCCTACTGGAAGACCACCTACAAGATGGATGGATGATCTCACGAAATTCACTAATAAAAAATCTCATGAACTATTCTCACTTTGTCTATCTAATTTTTGGTGTTGTAATGTGTCCCCTTTCGTTATACGCGACAGATAAAAGGTTTTAAATAAATAAAATAAAAATAAATTGTTTCTTAAATTTTTATAATGCTTACTTAATTCTTAGTTTATTAATTTTATCATGCTTAATTCAAATTAATTCGCGACATCGAATTAATTCGCTTAATTCGATGTCGCTCCTGGAGAACAGTTTTTATTTAAGATGTAACAACCCTAGCAGTTAATTAGTTTTACCCCTAACAAAAATGTTTTCCACTTAACAAATTATTTTTAAACCCTTTAAATGGAAAATGTATTCTCGCGCAATGCACATCTCCAAGAAATCTGCAGTTTTTAATATTCTAACCTTTAAAGCTTTTATTAGACATTTTGAACTTTTATTCAGCGACAATTGTGCCTCAATGAATTTTTGCTGTAGCTGATTACAGTTTTTACATCCATAAAATTTATAGATCAGCAGCTGAAGGTTCAGTTTATTCGTAAAAAATTATCTTGTAAAAACTTTTCCGGGAAACAAGTTCCAAAAATTATAACAGTTTAAAAACTTAAATATCTTCATAAAAACACACTGCAGCAGTTTTAGCTAGCTTAACGCAGCGAACCACTTAATCATTCTGGATTCAGTTTAGTAAGAAATCATTTGTATCCTTGTTAGCACAACTATCTCCAAAATCCATTGCAGTTTTTCAAGAAACTCAAAAAGCACCAAAAGCGAGACAGTTATTTTTTCCACATGTTGCCCCTCAAATACAGTTACAAAAACACTCACCAAATCTCTAGTGCTTGCAATGTCCAATGTGGAATCATATCATGTGTTTGAAATTCTGGCATTGAACTTAAAATTAGCCCTGCCAGTGAGAGCAAAACAAATGCCGCTGAAACCAGCGATAAAATTTTTGCAGCAATTGATGACCTCGGATTTTCAAAGAATGTCCAAATTATTAGCCGTGCTTTTCCCATCCAAACTTTATCAAATAGATTCGGGGGACAACTCAGTTCAAGGTAAACTTGATCATTGTTGTTCATCTGGGAGAGACCATGTGCTTTCTTGCCATCTTCAAATCGACAACAGACAGACATCAGTGAAACAGGAATCCTCCAAAAATCAAGCTCATATCGAAGTCGAATTGGACATACATCCATTGGACGATGCAGCTTTCCAGTAATGTAATAATCAATAATATATTCAAATATTATTGGAGATCGTTCAAAATAATATTCATGTGAATGTTCAAAATATGAGTCACAATCCGTAAGCCTTTCAATATGAGATTTAATAAAAAATGTTGCAAGTCGAAATGTGCTTAATCTTTGACAAATCTGAAAAAAGGGTTGTTTTTGTTTATATAAACTTAGGACCAAAATGCCAGTTTTTGACAATTCAGTTTATTACAGTTTTATCTTATAAATCACAAAAAAGTATATTGATTAGACATGGAATTTAAAGCGTTAACAGTTAATTATTTCTAAATAGTTTCTCCGACAAAAGACATATGACAATCTCTTTAATTACAAATGCTTGTCAGAATTAACCCCCACAAAAATTACCTGACTAATAATAAAAAATAGAATGCTCATCTTTTCTCAGTTTATCTCTCCAAAAATATTTAAAATACAGTTTTTAAATTAAATTTTCTGCTCTTTTTTTTAATTATAAACATAAGTTTGAAGAAGAAGCACTTGTACCATCAGTTTACGTCAAAGAATTACTCTCGCAATATAAAAAAAATTACAGTTTTTTCTACTAAAATTACATTGATTATTCACGTTAGTATTATTATATGGTGGTACAGTTAAAGATGAACAGTACAAGAAAAATACTCAACAGTTAACCTATGTAATTATTATTGGCCAAAAGTGAAAACAGCATGCATCAGTTTATCGTTTATCATAATTAAACATGAAAAAGGCAGTTTCTAGCAACAACTTTTAATTTCTTTTTCAAATTATTTGACAAATCTGTTTCCGTTTATTATTGCCAAAACGCATTTCTCCGACAAAACAATTATATTACAGTTTTTTTTTATTATAAATGCTAGTCCTATTGATTCTCACAAAACTTAAATTTAGTAAATTTACTTTAATACTATTTCCTGGTTGGACAGTTATTTTATTCACGATGAGCCAAAACTTATCTACAGCCGCAAGGACGTCAGCAAAGGGGGGAGGGGGGGGGGGGGGGGGGGGGGGGGGCACGTGCCCCGTCCGAATTTGTAGACTACAGCTTTTTAATCTAATAGTCATTAAAAAAATGAGATCAACGTGCATCAAAGACACACTTGGGCAAGATAGTATGAACAAAAAAATTTTTTTGCGCCATCTTTTTTTCGCCATGTATATATGTCAAAAATTTTGCGCCATGCGCCATCTGCTGCGCCACCTAATTTTGCATCACAGGTAGCTACCTGTTAAAATAGCGTTTTTGCTTGCGCCACGCGCCACATGATGTAGGAATTTCCTACCAATTCCTACCACTTGCCCATGTGTGATCAAAGACAGTTTTTGACAACTAATTTTTATTTTTTTCTAAAACTAAAAAATAGTTTTGGGAAAAACCAGTTACAAAAAATATATCAAATATTTTTTGTAACGAATGTCAGTAACGTGTTCGTTGACTAGATATTAGCTAAAGCTAATATCTAATTCTATATCAAAATGCACACCAACATTCGCCAAAAAAACAGCGTGTTTATCAGTATGTTTTGAAAAGTTTCACATAGCGACAGTTAAATTTAAAAACTATATAACAATTGTTTTCACAGTTTTTCAACCAAAAAAGACAGTTTCTAACGACAACTTTAATTTTTTTAACACTTGTAAGCAAAGATTTTACAGTTTCTTATTATTTAAAAACCCTTATTTATCTTACAAAACAATTTTATTACAGTTTTTTTTATTACAAATGCTTGCTTATTTATCCTCACAAAATTTACTATTTTTCAGTTTTAAAGTGCTTTTATCTATTGTGATTAGAAAATTACGTACAGTTAAAACATCAAAATTTTTCAATTTTGCTAAAATACATTAAAGTTTTACAGTTTTACTTGCATCACATTAGGTTTTAACATTGGCTTAATTAATACAATTTTTTATGTAATTTAACTAAAAATGTGCAAGAACCACATCGTCACAGTTTGAACTTAATTTTGTTTCAAGCTGCAATTTTTATTAGCAGAGTTGCAGAATTTTTTTATGAACAATTTGACAAATTGTTGTCGTCAGTTTCTGCTAATAAGCAAGACTAGGAAAATTGTAATAACCAAGATTATAGCATGAACGCTTTAAATAAACAGTCAAAGCCCCTAATGCAATTTAGTTGTGTCATTGATATAATAATTTCAACAGGTTAATCCAAATTGTCAATAATTGTAAATGGAACAACAGAATCTCCACCACCATTCATTGACCCTTTAAGCAGTGATCCAGTACTCATCTATAAACCATATTTTCTTTTAACTGATTTTTTAAAGAACATTTTATATTTTTAGAGGACAGTTTATTTATTGAATTTTTATAGTAAATATAAAATATATTATTAAAGAAATAAATTTTGACTAATATTTTTTAAGAAACAAAGAAGCTTTAATTTTTTTAATTTTGAAATGTGTTAAAAAAGGGAGATAAAAAGTGATGAGTAATACTGAATGAATATAATTTTTATGGTTTCACCACACCAGAATGGCTAACAGTTTTATGTTTTTTTAAAATAGAAAGAGATCTCTGATCTTGATAAATTTGGCAGTTAAATAAAATACTTTTCTTTCTCACCTGTGATTTTAGCATCTAAAATCTTTTACTGTTAATAGAATGTGATTGAACTCTTGGAATCATTTTTATAAAAGTACGGCACGAAATTGTTAACCAGTTAAACTAAAGTTATTACACCTTAAAATAAGAAAAAAGTCAGAAACAGTTAATTAAACAAAAAATGAGCACGCAAAAATACAAAAGCAACGGCTTCAATGCTAGCAGGTTATTCAAGGAGAACTAAAGCAACTTTTTAAAAACAGAGAAAGACCCAAATTTATGATTCTGGACTGTTTAATTTAGTTTGATTACAGCTATTTTTGTTAGCCAAAATAAAACTAAAGGTGCACTTTCATTAAAGTTAAAATGACAATTAATTAATTAAAGTTGTAAAATAAAATGAGCACGCAAACAAAAGAGCACAGAATCAGTAAATTTAAGCTTTTCAAAGCTGAATAAAAAGCATAAAAAAGAGAAAAATTAACTCATTTGAAACATGAGACATTCAAACTTCAAAAGATAGTTAAAAAATAAATTTTAGACAAACTTGTCAGCTAAACTATGAAGAAAAACCTTAACAAAAAGTGCACGTTAAAACAAAATGGGTTCCAAAACTAAGCCACTGAAAACACTCTTAGCTTATTATTATTTTTTGCATTAAAGAAGTTACAATAATAAATTTAAAATTTTTCTTGAACTGCAATGACAGTTTACAGAAAAGACATCCATACTGCATTCAGTTTAATAAACTAAATACAAGAATATTGATTTAAAAGTGTTTTAATTTGAAATACAAAAACCATCAACAATTAAAAATATAAAATATGATAAGAGCAAAGTTTGTTATTAATATTGTAAGCACAGTTACATTTTTAAAATTTTTGTTGAAAGTTCATTAATAGATTACATATATGACCGTGTTAACACAATTTAATAAATTAATAACAAGAATATTGATTAAAAAGTACATCTGTCTATGCTAACAAAAAATATCCTCATGCTTAAAAATATAAAAAAAAACCAAAACACTTTTACAAAAAAAAGATTTATAAAAGTGTTTTGGTTAAGAAATGAAGAGGAATAAGTTCTGAATCGAACTGATGCCAGTTTGAAAAATTCATTTTACCGAATTAAATAAAAATTTTGAAAGAGAAAATGACAGTTAAAGCGTAAAACTTGAAATTCTTGATTACTAAAAATCATACTACAAAAGTGCACAAATTACGAAAGTTAGTAAGTGGCTTTTTGGACTATACTATTATTTGCCAGTTAATCAAAGTATATTTTATTTTTATAACAGGAAAACACCCAGCATTACAGTTTAAAGCCAAAACTTCTAATTTTTTACAGTTTACCTTTCTGTTTATGACAATTCAGTTTCTGATGAAGTAAGCAATTATCTGCAAGAATTCAAAAATGCAATATCTTAAGCTTTACAGTTTCTATTGCAATAATTTAAACGAAAAGAAAATACTTTTTACGGAGCTTTTAAAATTATTAGTAGTTATTTACGCTTTTTTTACGTCATAAATTTCTTTTAAATGGGAACACGAGAAACAGTTTTTTAAAAAAAAGCAATAAAATAGTTTTATTTTTCTTTATACCGTGTGAATTTCATTTGAAGAAACAAAGAAAAAAAAAAGAGACTCTCCCATTTCTGGTTGCAGCAGACAAAGAAAAACAAAATTTCAAATATTAGCCAATTTATATATAATTTGTGATCCTTGGAATTCAACAAAAAAACCTTAATAGGACTCATGGGATTCTATAATTTTTTTATTGGAAGTCTTTGTCTAAAAAATATAGTGAGGCAGTTGAACTCACAGTTTTTTGACATTTTAGCTTTATAGACAAAAAACGGCTGTAAATGAAGAGGTGTCAATTACTCACGAGAATTAAAAGAAAGAAAATGCAGAGGTAATCATAAGAGACAATTTAAACACAAGTAATAAAGCTTGTCTGAAAAAAAGTGGTAAAATATGTAGGTATCAGACAAGAAAATTATTTTTGCCTACAATAAAACGTCCAAAATTTGGTGAGTATTATTGTTAAAGCAGACGTCATTTTTTTTATCATGCTATGGAAACTATATGCAGTTAATTTAATTTTACAGATCGTTAAATTGGTTTACAGTTACAAATGTTCAATAGAGGTAGAAAAGGCGAGGGTATGTTTTAATTTATCTTACTGATGAAGCAAAGTACTTAAACTTAAAGTCTAAAAAACAGTTCAGGATTAACCGGTTGCAGTTGAATTTTTAGAATGTTTAAGGTCAATGATTTTTACAGAAAAATGTAATTAACACTCTACCCAAATAGAACATCCATTATCAGTTTCTACTAGCAATAAAAAAAGAACTGACGCATTGCTATTATTAATTTTAAGTTTTTTAATAAAATCTGATTTCCAGTGACTCGAAAAGTTTTCATCATGAACAGCTATAGAAAAAAATTCTTTGAAAAGGTAAACTTAATAAAAAGAAGAACACAAAGATCAGTTTAAAATTTGAAACTAATATTTTTTGAACCACACAGTTTTTATCTTCACGCTATAAAAACCTATCCAACAGTTTTAACTGCAATAAGACAACAATGGTTTTAATCAAAAATGTTGAAATTTCAGTTTATCCTTAACCTAAAATTGTCATTATGAAACATAAATTCTGCTAACTTCGATAACAATTTAACTCCTTCTGTTAAATATTTAAGGTCACTTATTTTTAAAGAATGCAAAAAAAATCTAATTGCTACTTTACCTAAGCAGATTATCTTACATCAATATCTACTATCAACAATAAAAAAAGAAGAATTGAAGTATTGTTATTTGCTTTAATTTTAAGCTAAATTCTAATCTTGACTGACTAAAAAAAATATTTGTAACTAATTTTAAGCCAACTAAAATGAGAAAAAAAATTAAGAACGTCAATAAAAGCAGGAAGCCAAAAACTTGAAAAAAGTTAAGAAAAAAAAACTACAAATTTAGCTTTTTGTTGTTATGAGAAAATTAACAAAGTTTAATGAAAAGTAACAACAGTGAATAAATACAAAATGAAAAGAAAAAATGAGTCTTTTACAGTGGCAAAATAGAGTTTGCTGGCAGTTTACAAATTTTAAAAAGAACTTCAAGGTATAAAAAGCAACTCTATTCACTGTTTCAGTTTTATTTAACGAAAAAAGTCAAAAATTAGAGTTCAATTGCTATAAAATTATTGACAATTTTGTTATTAAATGCATTTTAAAAAGTTCAAAAGCTATTTTTTGGGCGGGATAGCTGAAGACAGTTTTTATGAATTACATTAAAGTTTAAAAATAAACGAGTATTGCTATGATCAGTTAACTTTTGATATGAATTAATCCTTTTTTGTTGAGCCTTTCAGTTTAAGTATAATAAATAAATTGCTGAATGCCGTTTTAACAAAGTATGCTTACAACCCGCTCATCTAAATCATCCCCATTTGAGCCATTCTTTTTAAATTATGAATGTATAAATACTAAAAGCGTCAACAGAAATTCACAGTTACACGAATATTTCTTAAGCAAATACTCGCAGGAATGCTACACTTTCCAGTTTTAAAAAAGCTACTACAAAAACAAATCTTAAAGAACAGTTTGATTCAAATATGTTTTTGGTGGAATAAAGGGTAAAACAGTTCATATTTCTAAAAAAAGCATGAATTTATAATTTTAAAAACTATGACATTATTGAACAAAAATCTTTCAAATTTTTAATTTTTAAACACGCTAAATTTTTAAAAGCACCAATTACAGCTCTTCGTCAGTTAATACTTATTTTTTAAATTTATTAGCTTAATAACTTCCTTACATTGTTAGAAAATTATTTTATTTTATTCATTTTTGAAACACATGAAACCAGATTTTAGTTATGTTAAATTTTGAGAAACAATGAGCTAGTGATAGAAAGAATTACAGATGGATAACGTTATTGGTACTTTATAAATTTGAGATTCAGTTTAAATTTAAGCTACAAATGTTTTGTTTCATTAGTTTTTACATAAATCAGTTTTCTCGTAACGACGAAGTCAGCTAAAGAACACATAATTAAAAATCTATTTTAACTATTATTTGTTCTACCGCCTAGCAGCTACCAGCTAAATACGCACAGTCAATGGAAATATTATAAACAGTTTTAACAAATTATGCCTTTTTTCTTAACAAATATAATAAACAAATCTCATGAAAAAAGCAACAAAAATATAAGAAAAACAGTTCGAATTTAAGCTAGGGTTTCTCTGCTTATTATTTTTTCATATGAATCATTTTTCTTACAGCACCGAAATCATCTAAAGAACACCTAACTGATGAAGAACACTCAAGCCATTTTTAACTATTATTTTCCTAATACATGACGCTAGGAGGAAAATTTACACAGTTGAATGAAATTCAATTAATGTGCTAAAAAAGAGAGATAACGGTGAACAGTTTTAATCAATTTTGCCTTTTTCTTTACTAGTATAAAAAACTACACTACTTTTTAAAAACAAAAGTAATAAAAATGACAGAAAAAAGAAAAATGACAACTTCAAACTTTGAAAGTTCAAAAATAAATAAAATGGCTAGTCTTGACTTTATAGACATTAGTTAAATGCTTAATGTTGCAGAAGAAAAAAGCTATTCATAAAAAACATATAATGGATCGATTCATTATGGCGTCCACCTGAAATAACCTGGATATGTTCGTTCCGGGACCAAAAAATCAGGGTTAAGGTTGAGTTAAAGCGCTAATATTTTGGATTTGAGCTTGTTAAGCATGGTCGAAAACCTATGTATTATTTTTGGGTCGATACGGGAAGGTCATTTTGCTGTGCCAGAAAATAGCAAAATCTTTAAAAAAATTCATAGAATACGTTTTAATTCGTTTGACCTTTTTTAGCTTGTAAAGCTAAAAAAAATGAAGAAGCAGTTTTCGTCATTTAAAATCTTTTTTTGCTTTTTGTGGCATTTAAAAAAATTTACTTTTAACTTGAAGAAACGCAGATAATTATCTTGCAGTCAAAGATAGCCTTTTTTGCATTTGCTTTTATGTGACCATGTGAGCTTTTTTTTCGAAAAATGTATGCTTAAAATGGGAGATGACAAAATTCATAGCTGATGAAAATCATTGCTTTTTTAAGAGCAGAAAGATAACCTCCATAATTCAGTTTTGATCACCAACAAGGAAACACCAGTAAGAAAACTTTTAAAAAACTTCAAAATGTTTTAAGTTGCCTTTTTTAATTTTAATCGTCGACATAGATTTATGGATCGCAGGTTTTACAAATCAGAAAGTAATGACAAAGCCCAAATCAGTTTTTGATTATAAAATTTAAAAGAATAACATGCCACATTAATCGACATCAACAGTTGATTACAAAGAACAGTTCAGGCACTGTGATTAAGTGTTCAAACTTAAGTTCATCGAGATATCCAACAGTTTATATAAAGAGAACAAGTTATTTGAGAAAAAACTGGTCCTCAGTTTAATCTTTATAATAAAAAAAAATTAAAGCTTTTTTGTCTGTTTAACCAAAAAATGTAAGGTAAAGAAATCATTAATCAGTTTTTACCACAAACCAAAATTTATAAGGAGCAGTTATGCATTTAAAAAAATGAAAACTTACAGAAATATTAAAAATTTCAGAATCATCGGAATGATCATTTTGTAGGTTATAATTAAATTTTTTGTTTGTTCGAATTCCACGCATTTTGCTGAACCTAAAAAAATACAAATTTTTTTGTTTGTTGCGAACATTACAACAGATCCAGTTTAATATAGATACACGATAAAAGAGAAAATAATTTAGGCACGTTCGTTTTAATAGTTTTAACAATTCAAAAATTTTTGCAAATTTCACAAAACCCTTTTTACTATTAATGAACAGTTTGTAAATTTCATAATAAGTTTTAGGTAAAAAGATAAAAAAGTTTAAGAACGAAGAATCACGCAATATAAAAATAGAAGATTTTCTCCAATGGATGTTCTTTGGGAAGAAAAAAAAAATCAAAAAATACAAGCTTTTAAACTAAAGACGCATAGCACAATTTTCGAATATTATTTTATCCACGCTTTGTCAAAAACAACTTTTTTATTGATGCTGACAGTGTTGTAAATCCAAATTAATAAGACACGGTATTAAATTTTTATGCAACAGCTCATTTAAATGTTTGGTCAACTAAACTACGAACCTAGCTAAAGTTTTTCAGTTTATAATGCAAAAAGTTTTTTTAAGAAAAAAATTATAAGGAAATATGAATCACGCAATATAAGAACATGAAGCTGTCATTAATGGGCGTTCTTTCAAAAGAAGGAAAGAAATGACAAAAATACAAATCCATAAAAATCAAAAGCAAATAACTACTTTATTCAATATCTAACTCTTTAAAAATAAATTATTTAAGAATGTTTTGCTTTAAAACTTAAAAGCACGCAATGAGCTTGAACCAAAAAAACAATGTCATCAGTTTTTATTCGATGGTAATTCAGAACAGTTTTATATGAAAGAGTTTTGAACAGTTTATTGAAGCAAAAACATGACAACACTGAAGATGAATGAGTCAAAAAAATGATGTTTTAAAGTCAGTTTTATTACAATTTTGTTACAATTTTATTCGGACAGGAAATTTAATATTGAAAAAAGAGGAACAAATTTAAAGAACATTTGCGTACATGCCAGTGTACATAAAATTGTGAAAAAGTTACATAAATATATGTGGAATTAAGAGTTTTTGTTGAAGTTTATTTATAATGAAGAACTATGAATTTGTACAACAAAATCATGCTAACGTTTTCAATGACCTAAAAAACTGAAATAGATAATATATATCGATATGCATACCAGTGTCTCCAAAGTTCCACTCTTTTTCGGAACGCATTCCGTTCCGTTCCTCTTTGAACACTATCCGTTCCGTCCGTTCCGTTCTTGATTTTGGGAATTACTAAAAGCTGGACTTGGACTTGGACTTGGCTACTAAAAGCTGGACTTGGATTTGGACTTGGACCTGGACTTAGAAAATTTTTCGAAAAAAAAAATTTTTTTTTCTCGATATTGTCAAAAATTTGTACGGGATATATATTTTCGACTATGCTGATCACGAATATCAACTTTTTAGGTGACCTTTTTAAATAATTTGCTCAGATATTGCGGTTTGAAAATTTTGCAAATTTGGTAATTATGTATGTCCAATATTTCGTTATATAATTCGAGAAGCTCACCTAAAAAGTTGATATTCGTGATCAGCATAGTCGAAAATATATATCCCGTACAAATTTTTGACAATATCGAGAAAAAAAAATTTTTTTTTTCGATATTGTCTAAGTCCAGGTCCAAGTCCAAATCCAAGTCCAGCTTTTAGTAGCCAAGTCCAAGTCCAAGTCCAGCTTTTAGTAATTCCCCTTGATTTTCGCTGGACACGTTCCAATCCGTTCCGTTCCTAACGGTAGGAACGGATATACGTTCCCGTTCCGTTCTCGTTCCTGCCAAATTTGTTAAAAATCAAAAAAAAACATTTTTTTTCAAATTTTGTTCATTAAAGTTATTTTGGAGACGAAATTTTTAAGAAAAAACAGAAAATTAAGTAATAAACAATAAAGAAAATTAATAATTTATAAAATGGAAATTGCAGTTTGGAGAGAATGCTTAACATCAAAAAGTCATTTTGACCAAATTTTTATGAAATAATAGCCCAAAAAGTGAAGAGGAACGGGACGTCTAAGAAAGTAAAAGGAACGCGTTCCGTTCCGTTCTTCCTGGAGTCGCATACGTTCCGTCCGTTCCGTTCCCAAATTTTGGAACGGGTATACGTTCTCGTTCCGGAACGGGAACGGAACGTAAGAACGGACGTTCCGGAACGGAACGATGGAGACACTGATGCATACCCATTTTATGGTAGTTCTCATTGGTAAACAGTATTATCATGGTATGCTAAAGGATATAGAAAACAGAAGGTAAGAATATCCCCAGTTTTTAGGCCTCTATTAATGAATAATCAAAAAGTGCTTTTATCAGCAAAATTCCTTCCTAAAACAAAGTACAAAAGAAAAATCATTTTAATACCAAAAAAATAGAATTTCAAAAATGTTTATCTAGAAAAAAGATCAAAGCTAACAGAAAATGTTTTATACTATATTAATGTATAAAACTTTCTATCGAAATTTTATACTATATAAATTTCGATACAGTTTGAAAAAAATAACAAAATGTTTAGCAAATTTGACTTTTTTAGTCAACATACCAACACTTTAATAAATTTCATTTTTACTTTTTTGCAAAAAGCTTTGAACCCAAAAACCTTATATTTTTCAGCGAGAGTAATACAATAAGCAAGGATAGAAAAAGGGAGTATGAGAGGTGACGTAGTTCAGTTAAAGATTCTTTTCTCTTCTTCATGCCTTTTAAAGAACTTTTTTTTCGAACGCAAACATGTGCAACAAAAAACCTCCGCTATTTTGTGATGCTATGTTTATGTTTTGTTTTTTATCAAAAAAAGAAAGTTGAATTGCCTAAAGCAATAAAAGAAAAAAAGAAAAAGAAGAATTTGCCATTTTGAACTCTAAAAACAGAAAAAAAAGGTTAACTTTCATGGAAAAAAAATTGAAAACGATGTTGAAAAAGAAATAGAAAGAAAGGATTGATGCATTTTTGTTTGTTGATGTTTTACTCTGTGGAGGAGAAAAAAATCTCCAAGTGAAACAAACGGTCCATAAAAAAATTTTAAGTGCGCATTTATGCTTCATCAATTTCACGTTTCTTTTTCCTGCTTCAAAGAAATTTATCCATATTTTTTTAGAAATAGCTTTTTGGATTTATGTTTTTTTGCAAAAGAATCTCAAAAAAACAGTTAAATATAAAAGCACAAAAACTCCAGTACCTAATGCAGTTAAAAATAGGTTAAAATTAGCAGTAATTTCGCAAAATATGGTGTAGCTGAAAAAGTTGAAGGCAGTTTAAAAAGTTTATCTGTTGAACAAAATTGTGATTCAGTTTAAAAATCTTTACTGTATTCCAAAGAAGCCCCGATTGAACTTTTTTGTCGTAAAAAAAATCAAACACAGCCCGAAATACAAATATCACTTTTAAAACAAAAGAAATACAGAAAGCGAAAGCTGCTTTTACTTATAAAACTTAAAATTTCCATTTCAACTTTATAAATGATGATGTAAAGAATTAAAAAGCGGTTTTATTCTCAAAAACAATTTTACTGTCTACCACGTGACGACACAACGTTCTATTCACGAACTTTAACGAGAATTCAGTTTAAAAAATTTAGCACATTATTACAGTTGCCAAGTCACTTTGAAAACAAGCATTGATCGACCAGTTAAATTATTTTGATCAATTACGTATTTCCGCTTTCTTCTGATTTTTATTAAAAAAAGCTTTTTACTCCATAAATTCAAGAAAAGCAGTTATAATTCTCAAGAAAAATTAAATTATTTTATATTAAGATCTTTAAACAGTTGTGAACAAAACATGATTGGGAAAATTAAGAAAAAGCGGAACACTGTTTGGTTTAATAGGTATAAAAATAGAAATAACAGAAATCCAGTTTTACTTTTTCATACCAATAAATTTATTATTAAAAACAAAAAAGATTGGTGGCTGGTTGTGAAAACAGCAACAAAAAACTAATACCAAATTTTTACGTCAAAGAAAAAATTAAAAGTTAATCAGTTTTCAACCTGATTAAACTTTCAACGATCATGATACTCCAGTTTTGAAAAAAAAATTAGCATGGAATAATGTTGCACTGTTAAAAACACGTCGCAGTTAAAAGAAGACTATGTATCCATTTCAAACTAGTTTCACGCTCTTTACTAGTATTCATCGAGGAATACACGCAAAATCAGTTAAAGCTTTTTTTAATCTAATATTACGACAGCCACGGAGGCTGTTTTACCTTTTAGCTCCCAAAACATATACAATTAAAACCTATCTTTGAAAACAAATGACTAACAAAGAAAAACAACAATAACAGCTATCAAGTTTCCTTGTTGAGAAAAAAAAACAAAGGTGATCAACTTTTTTTGACCATCAAAACAAAAATTATCTAAGGGAAAATCCGCCCAGTTTTAAAAAACAAAAAGTTCAAAAATAGAACACAATCATAATAATGACAGTGGCATATCAGTTTTTAAAGACGTAAATTAAGCAGCATTTTTTTGCTTTTACATTTTTGTCCTCAAAAGTTTTATCTTTTTATCTCTCATTTTAACGAAAGGGAAATATTTGGAAAAACTAATAAAAAACGAATCACTTAATTTTCTCTTGAATGAAAGTCAGTTTCACGTAGTATTGCTAATAGTGGCACAGTTTAAAAATTAATTATTTTAATTTCAGAGAGTTTAGCAACTACTTTAAAAGATAGTTTTCTTTGGCTTTTAATATACACAGTATCCCCCCATCAGCCACAGCAGTAACAACAACAACTTTTAATGCTTTGATTGAATTGAATTTGACGGAGTCTTTTTTCCTATCCCTTCTCTTCAGTTTTTAAACTTGAAGAAAATAAAAACGAAAAATTAAATGATGAATTAGGTTTAAAAAAGGGTGAAGAAAAAAAATGTTTTTTGTGATTTATTATTATTGAAGAAAAAAGGCACACGACAACAATATTGAAAAAAATGTTTTATCAAAAAAACAAAGAAAAAAAGTAACAAAAAATGAGAGTGTTTTTAGATTTAAAAAATGTTGCTTAAAGTGCATTGTCATCATGCAAGGGGAAGCAGTTTTTTTATTGAAATACAATTTTTGCATTATTGATAACAAAAAAAAAGTTTTCACTGCTAAAAATGAAATTCCGTGCAAAACACTGGATATGTCAGTTTTACCCTGACTTTAATAGGAACTTATCATGGATTTGGCATACTCAGTTTTTTTAAACATCAATAAAATAATTCCAAGGCTGAAAATGCTGTTTTATCGTACTATCCTTGCAACGTAAAAACACATTACGAGAGGAAGCCACATTGTAAAAAATGAACCAGCTTCCTTAACCCCAGGAAAAGAGGCTTTTTTCAGTTTGTAATTTTTACAGTAAAAAACAATAAAACACTTTTTGACAAGCTAGTTTAAAGAAATCACGTTTTATCCTCAATTTACCAATTTCAGTTTTTCGTATCCCCTTTTTTTAATAAAACAATGGAAGTTCAATTATTACTCAGGAAAAATACTAGAAATCAAAGCATTTCACTGCTACATTAAAACGTTAATGATACTAAATATGAGCTGAAATTAGCGTTTACCCAGTACAATTTAAAAGCTAAAAGCTAATCACAATTTAAACTCAAAGTTTTCACGCAAAGTAATTAGAAATATTCAGCTATTTTTTGGTTATATATGTTTCCGACACTCAAAGGACAGATTTTACATAAACAAGAGAAACTGCAGTGTTATTTTTTTAAAATTTAAAATAGGTTGTTTTTTGAAAATTTAAAAACGTATTCTGATATAAACCCATATAAAACCCGTTTTTTATCCAATTCATTTGCGCTCAGTTTACTATCTTTAACCGATAAAGCTAAAACAAGTATGACTGTGACATTTTACAAAATTAATCGTTTTGAACACAGTGACATTTTTTTGTTTATAATAATTATTAAATCGATTTACAACAGTTTATTTCTTTAGCTTTCGGTTAGTCAAAATCATTCATAATAATGTAAACCTTGATATTAAAAAACCAGAAAAATTCACTTTATCCAGTTTATATCATAAAATAATAAGCCATTATCCCAAAGATGACTATAAAAGTGTTCCTTTAAACAATATGGCGCAGTTGGTTAAAAAAATTTTCAAGTTTCTAAAAAATACCAACAAGGAAGAAAAAAGCCAGAAAAACGAAGGGATTATGAAAAAAGCTGTAGACTGTTTATTTTAAAATATAAAAAAATGAGAAGAAAATAAACCCGAAGAGATAAATCCTGTGAGAAAAAATGGAAAAAAACGAAAATTGAGAAGTTAACTAACTGATGAAATATATTGACGAAAAGAAAAATGAGTCTGACTTCCAGATTTTATTTAAAGAAATTTCGTAACAAAAATTATAAATCAAACGTTGGAAGTATTTCTCTATAACAGAAAAATAACATGTCTCATAATTGAGAAAATGAAGAAGCAGCTTTCATTTGTGACAAGATTTCTTTAACAGGCTACAAAATGTTGTTTTTAAGACATTTTTGGGAAATTAAATGACAGCTTTTTAATTGTTAGTTTTTATAAATCCTTTTTGTGTGAACTGAATGAATTTAATTTATATGCTTGTTTTTTCGTATCATCAGCGAAATTAGAATTTTTTTATTTCAAACAGCAATTATATACACAAAAACTTAACAAAGTGACATAGTAACCCGTAAAAAATACCCATACTTACCAACCACAAACAGATATGATAAATGAAAAAATCATAACTTGCAAATACAAATGATGCTATCTGAAAATGCTATAAAAATTTTGTAAACCCACAACATTGGTCGGTCAATTCACAATTCAGTTTTCAACACGTTAAGTACATTAAATCAACGAACGCAACGATAATTAGTCCGTTAATTTGTCGATTAAAGCTTCTTTTGCACCGCGGCTAATATTACCATAATAATGATTACTATTATTATTATTGTTATTGTTATCAGATATCTTTACCTAAAACAGTAACACGGATTTTTACCAAACGAAATTTGGGGTCATTTCGACGATGGTGTTGCATATTCATAACAAATTCATCACCATACCATTCCCCAGTAGACTCAGCAAATTTATCAATTATCATTGAAATTGGGAATGCCAAGACAATGATACCACAAACGGATGCCATTGCAGCCACAACTTTTCCACTCGCAGTTATTGGCACTAAATCTCCATAGCCGACTGTTGTAATTGTAACTCTAAAAAAGAAACACATTAAATGATAATTTCCTTGATTCAGTTTAGCTCGTTAAAATCAAAACTAAGAAAACTGTTGGTATCAGTTTACACAAAGAAATTAACAAGATTCTATTAATTTCTATCAGTTTAAAAAAAGCTCATTGCAGTAAGTTTACCTCATTTTCACGAATCAGTTTATAATAAAATAAATGTTATTAAAAATTGACCACTTGGAAAATCTGTTTTGCCAAAAAATCAGAATAAATGGTACGTATTAGTTTACTCAGCCAGATAACCCAAGGCTTTTTATTGGCTTAAAAAAGTAAAAGCTCAATTAAGCAAATTAATTTTCATCGACCAGTTTATACAAGACTAAATTTAGTGTTGCTCAAAAAACAAAAGTTAAAATTATTAATTTAAAAAAGTTGTTTTGTAACAAACAGGCAACACTAGATCACAATATATTCGAGTTTAAAGTAGTATATATAGCTTCGGATCGTCTCACTTCATTTAAATCTTTAAACCTGTTCAAAAATCCAGTGAAAAAATATTAAACTTAAAGATAGCCGAAATGTCGAACATGCTCAGTTAACTAATAACCCAAAAATTTAGTTATAATAAACAGAAGAGATATTGATAAAATTTGTAAGTAAAACGTTATGTAAGAATAATAAAACCAAAAATTTTTCAATGGAATTAAAAAGTTAAAAAAAGTTAAAAGTTTCATGTGGATAACTAGCCACTGCCCATGAGGTGGAAGACGGAATTGAACTCGGGGACCGACCGAGGACGGACGCGCATAATCATTTTTAAACTGGCCTTGCAGGCGACTCGAACCAGCGGGGAGCTTACAGTTCTTGGGTGAGTCATGGGCGCCCTAGACCAGTCGACTATGCGGCCGACAGTCGACTATGCGGCCGACAGTCGACTATGCGGCCGACAAAAAATTTGGAACGCTTCACGAATTTGCGTGTCATCCTTGCGCAAGGGCCATGCTAATCTTCTCTGTATTGTTCCAATTTTAGAATGTGTTCGTTTGGATCGAACAAACCAAAAATTTTTCAATGGAATTAAAAGTTTAAATATAATCCTGCATTAAACATGTCTAAATTTAGTTGCGTAGTAACATGGCTCATGTTTTTCATCGCTTTGCAGTCAAAAATTTCTCAATGATAACAGTTTGGAAAAACGAGCAGAAATTGTAATTCAGTTTAAACATTTACAAACAAAAAAGCGCTAAAGAATAGGCTCAGAAAAATCGTTTTCATACGTAATTACAGTTTATAAAAAGCATCGAATAATAAACAAAAAATTGACTTGTTAACCTTACTAATTTTGTTAAAAATATCCCACGAAACTTGCTCAGTTTCAAGTTTTTTAATAATTTTTTGATTAATAATAACACAGGTTTAATAATATATTAATCACTCATGTCAGTTAAAAATTTAAAGTAATTAAACAAGAATACTTTTTTCCGTAAACTTATACTAAGCCAGCTTAAAAATAAAAGAAAGTTCACAGAAAAAAATTATATAAATTTTCATCAAATTGTGATGAACATTTGAATAATGCAGTTTTTTGACAACAGAACAAAGTTTTAACAATGAAAAAATTTTGTTTAAAAACAAAAGACAGGAAAAGCACAAACGCTTTTAAAACAGGGCTTATGCTCAAAAGAAATTATCAGTTAATAAAAGTTTAAAAGAGATAGAATCGCAGACAAATTAAGCAGTTGAAGATAAAAGCTAGAACATGTGCTCAAAAATCTCGTTCTTCGGTTTTGTTACGGCAGTTAGCAAGAAGCTTAAAACAGGCGTCTAAATATATCTGGAAGCCTGCTTAGTAAATAGTACCGAAATTATCTTTTATTTCCTAGACAACTGTAAGACCAGTTTAAAAATATATAAATCATTCATGTCAGTTAAAAAACGGCCGCGGCTGGCCGCATATTTTTCAAAAAATTTTTAAAAACTTAAATATGTGTTTTTTCAATGATTGACGAAATTTTTGATAAAAATAAACGAAACTGTATACCCAAAAAGGCTAAAAACACATAATTCTATTAAAGAAACGGTGCAAAAGTCGATTTTAACCAGACTCAAAAACTGATTTTGGAGCTCATTTCTTTAACAAAAATAAAAAAGTGGCCGGCCGCGGCCGTCTTATCTCGGCCTGGCCGGCCGCAGGCCAAAAATACATCGGCCGGCCGCATTTCTCAGCCCTGGTTTGAATGCAGAAGTTCCATTAGGTATACAGCTATCAAATAAGACTGTAAAATAAACTATTATATCATTTCTATTCAGTTTTTTTGAAAAAATCATTTGCAATTTCTTGCAGTTTATTAATGCATTGTATAACGGTTTAGATTTTGCAAAAAAAGTTAGTATGTGTCAAAAGCATCTTCTAGAGACACGTGCAAAAAAGGGCCTGGAATATGCTATCTAATGATCAGTTTTGTGTAATAAAAAATTGCTTTTGGATTGCCGTCTACTACAACCATTTAAAATAGCTCCAAAATATTCAAAATGTCAGTTTTATTCATTTTCAATAATTTATGGAACGCATTCATAAAAACGAAACAGTACACGGTGTTTCGAAGGCAAAAATACTTCATATTATTCTGTAGGTCAATCCAGTTTTTCATTTAGGTAATTAAAAAGTTAAAAAGCATTCTGTTTTGTTTTTATTAAAACAGCTAATTAATTATTGCTTTAAAAAAGTTTATATCGTCATGGATAAGAATTATTGCAACAGTTTAGATAAAATAATAAACTCTTGAAAAAACAAACAGTTTAATTTTAGATAAATTAAAAAAAATTAAAGCTTTTTTGTTTGTATAACCATAAGGTTGCTAGCACTGTTATTCAGTTTAATAATACACATTATATAATCAATACCAGCTGATTTAAATGTGTGATATACAAAAACACGATTCGAATAAAAGCTCAACAGTTTATATCGAAAAAACATAATTTTTATTTTGAGAAAAAATTTATAAGGAAATATGAATCTCGCAATTTAAAAACACTAGGCTTATTGGGTGTTTCTTTGCAGGAAGGAAAAATAAATGTCAAAAAATACAAATCTTTAAAGTTAAAAGCTCACCACTACTTTATTCAATATCTTTTTAAAAATAAATTATTTAAGAATGTTTTGCTTTAAAACTTAAAAGCATGCGATGAGCTTAAAAAAGAGTGAGAAGTTTTTAAAGCTTGATAACTTATAACACTTGATTATGATGAACAGTTTAAAAGTAGCAACAAAAAACATGACAACACTGAATTTTGAATGAGTCAAAAAAATGATGTTTTCTATCATCAGTTTTTTATATAATTTTGCCACCATTTTATTCAGACAGGAAACTAAATAATAAGAAAGCAGGCAAGTTTAAAAAATATTTATGTGCATGCCAGAGTTCGTAAAATTGTAAAATAGTTAAATATATGTGACAGTTAAAAATGTAAAAGCACAAAAATTTAAATACCTAGTGCAGTTAAAAATCACATAAAATAAACAACGATTTCACAAACTACGATGAAGCCGAGAAAGCTGAAAACAGTAAAAAAAAATTATCCGTTGACAAAAATTGAGATTCAGTTTGAAATTCTTTACTATATTCCAAAAAAAGTCCAGTTTGAATTTTTTTGTATTATTTTTTTGATTTCAGCTTTTATACAATAGCCATTTTTCGTCCCAAAAGTTTAACCAGTTGCTCTAATGAGGAAAACAAACGCCCTGGATAAAATATTACAGTTATAAAACAGCACTTTTGTCTCGAAGAAATTGTTCTATTTTTTAAAATTATGGAAAAACAGTTAAATTATATGTGACGTTGTGCAGACAGTTAAAATATTAATCACAATATTACAATATTGCATGACCCTTTTTTGCCGTTGATGTGTTTTTAAATTTATATTCTAAAATAAGCTTACAATTTTTAACCATCAAATATCAGTTACTAAACGCTAGCATGAAAACCTTAGATTGACTTACAAGTTTGAATTCAAATAATTAAAATCAAACACAACCCGAAATACAAAAATGATGGCAGTTCAACTCCCTACTTCATAAATTCAAGAAAGCCAGTGATAAATCCCAAGAAAAAATTAAGATTAACATTATTATCCGTTTTTTTTAGAAATGGTTTTAAAAAAAAGCAACAGAATACAAAAATCAAATTTTAATATCTAAGAAAATGAAAAATATTAACAGTTTTCAACGGCTAAAGGCATAAATATGTGTAATTAATCATTTTTAGAATTCATTTTAGCAACAGCCACGCCGATCACAACGTAATCAGTTTTTAAAAATTTACAAAAAATTAGTAGCGTGGTATTACTGTTAAAAAATAATCGCAGTTAAATATTAACTGAGTATCCATGTCAAACCAGTTTCATCCTGTTCTATTTTATTCAACAAAGAACACAAGTTTTTTCAGTTAAAGCTTTTTTAATATAATATTATGACAGCCGTGGAGGTAAAAAACATATACAGTTTAAACCTATCTTTAAAAACAAATGTCTAACAAAGAAAAGCAACAATAACAGCTATCAAATTTCTTTGTCAAAGAAAAAAGAAACAAAGGTGATCAACTTTTGAATTGATCAACAAAACAAAAGTTATTATCGGAAAAAAAATCACTCACAATTATCGCCCGACATTTGATGATGCCAAATGAGCTCTAGAAGGTCCCAAGAGCTCGTATGATACAGTAAAACCTAGTATATGGAAAAGCTGCTTGAGTTTAAGTATGTTATAACTGTTTTATACGAATTCTTTGGATCTTCTTGAGTTCATTTGGCATCACCAAATGTCGGGCGATTATAACTAGACCATCCTGTATATTGTTTATGTTTTCTGCAAACGCATGTTCAAAAACTCAATAAAACGGATTCTATCGATATAAAACAATTTTTCATATCTTTTAGAAAATATCATATTCATTTTCTACAAAGTGGACAGTCAAATCAACAAATTTAGAAGCACTTAAAACTTCAATAACAAATGATTATTTAACCAGCTATCTTATCGAACTTCCTTCTAATTTTGGTATCAAAGCTTTTCTAACTATTTATCCAAATGGCTACTGTGATGAAAATCGTGGGAAATCTTTTATTTCTTTATGTGTTATACTTGAAAATGAAAAGAAAGGTGAAACAATTGCAAACTTAACAGTAAATTCTGGAGCACACTCACATGAATTTTCTCATATTTTTGAAGCATCGAAAACGCATCAAGTAATAGTATGTTCAACAGAAGACTTATTTAATGTTAAAAATGGATACATTGTTAATTGTCAGTTTTAAAAAAACAAAAGATTCTATGCTATAACATACTAGTAATGCCAGTTTTTAAAGACGTAATTTAAACAACACATTTTTTTGTTTTTAAATTTTTGTCATCAATTCTCGTCGCATGAAGATGTCAGTTTTGGCAAAATATTAATTGTAACCTCAAAAAGAATGAATTTTTGCCTCAAATTTTTTCATCGCCTCAAAAGGGATGAATGCTTGCCTCAAATTTTTTCATCGCCTCAAAAGGGATGAATGCTTGCCTCAAATATTTTCATCGCCTCAAAAGGGATGAATGCTTGCCTCAAATATTTTCATCGCCTCAAAAGGGATGGATTTTTACCTCAAATATTTTTTTTCACAAATAATTAACTATTTTAAAAAATTAATAACACACGTTAAGCAATATTTATAAACATAGTAAAAAATACCACAAATATATTTTTTTTCTCAAATATGAAGTAAGATTTTACAGAAATTAATTTTTTTTACCTTTTTGAATAGCGATACCGTATGTTTTAATTAAAAAGCAATTGTTTTACATTTTTCAGTATTTTGGAAATTAACAACACAATAAAAAATGTGAATTACAAAAAATAATATGCCGTAAGCACTACTAATATAATTGTGGTGAATAATAAAAAAACAAAAATTTAAGAAAAAAAATAACGAACAAACAAATGGCTGATATTGAGAATAACAGAAGAAAGATATGGATAAGATTTTTAACTGATTGATGCTGCCATATTGATTAGCAGAAGAATTAACAGCAGAAATTTTTGGTTGATCAGTCGATGACAACAAATGATTTTTTGTTGCCATCTAAAATGGCACAGTTTGTAATTCATCCCGAAAATGTTAAAACACGCGCAAACACAAAATTAAGTGGCAGGTAGGAAGATGAATAAGGTTATCATAAACTCGAAATATTCTTCCTCTTTAAACATTATTTATTATAAAATAAAATTTTATTACAAATAAATGAAAAAATCGATGTGGCAGTATTTTGAGTCTTAGAAAAAAAGTCACAGCGCCTTTAAATGAAGACACTGACAGACACACATCAAACTGTCTGCTCGAAAATAAGAATGATGTAATTTAATGTACACGAGCGTGTCCATATGTCACAAACACATAGGAAAAAAAGTTGAATAAAATTATGCAAAAATTATCGTTTGCCTAATGTTATTCATACAGCAAAAAAAGCAGAAAAAAACAAAAATCAATCAACGGTTTTTCTTCAAAATTTTTATTAAGTTATGCCAAAAAATAACAAAGCAAAAGCATGCATATTCCCAAAAAATTATGTTGCTTATAAAATTGAATTTATAATGCTTTTGAGTTTAAAACGCTTTTCTGTTAAATTATATTTTTGCATCAATATTATTTTAAGAGATTTTCTAAAATCATAAAAATATAAGCAAATTACACATTTTATAAGATATCTTTTTTACAATTATACACATTCTATTTTAAAAGATAAAAAAAAGTTATTGAGTTCTTACCATTTAAACAATTCTATTAAATCTTACTTCATATTTGAGAAAAAAAATATATTTGTGGTATTTTTTACTATGTTTATAAATATTGCTTAACGTGTGTTATTAATTTTTTAAAATAGTTAATTATTTGTGAAAAAAAATATTTGAGGTAAAAATCCATCCCTTTTGAGGCGATGAAAATATTTGAGGCAAAAATTCATTCTTTTTGAGGTTACAATTAAATCCATGCCCTAAAATTATGTTCATTTTATAGCTAAACATGTCTATTATGATAATATATGGAAGATTTTATCAAAATCTGTCCTCTGCTGAATCATTTTTTTCTAGAAGTGAAGACGATTCAGAATTCCCGAAAAACAATCGACTGGGAAAAATCGAGTTTTCGTCCATTTTAGCTAATTGTTGAGGTTAATATTTATTAAAGCTGCTCAGCGGCAGTAACATCGACTAATTCAAGCAAGAGAATCGACAACTATAATACACAAAGAATTCTTTCCATCAGAAAGGGAAGATGTAGAATATAAACTTCCATTTATTGTTTTTCTTGGAATTGATGCAGAAAAACTTTTAAATTTGCAACGGCGTTTTTCTTCTCCTGAAAATGATGTTGAAGAAGAAGAAGATGATGATTTTTAATGTTTTTTATTTTATTGATTTTTAAAGTCTTTTTTTGTGTGCACCCTTTTTTATATTTAATAAATTCTAACGTAAAACTTGTGTAACTTTTTGGATTACTGAAAGATTAACCAGATATCTGTCAAACCAATGAGGGCCAAAATAAACAAAAGTAGACTATTCATAAAATATTGGAGATTGTTAATAAGTATACAAAATCATGTTTTGATATGAGTAATTAAGTAATAAATAATGTGTATTTTTTTGGAATATTGAAAGATTAATCTGACCGCCAAAATTATACGTATCTTTGCTTTTGGCGTTTCTCTTTGTAACTGCTTTAGTATAATCCTGCTTATTATCAGTGGACCTAGACAATGCTAAAGATGCAACTTCTTTGAGTCAATCAAATCACAGCCGTAGATGAATCAATGACCTTCAATAAATAAGTCTTTAAATTTTTGTTAATCCTTTTCTTTTGTCTAAATGTGCTGTGTTTTTTAATAAAAACAATTTATTTCAAAAATTAAGCTCAAGCTAAAAATATAGGAAAACGATAACAACCTCCTCATTTGTCAAAAAGAAAAAAAGCATTCTATTAATTTGAAGTAACGACGATTGCGACAACATTTATCGGTTGTAATTTAAAAGTTTTTCGAATAGCTTTTGAATAAATCCAAGATAAAATTGTAACATTTATTGATGCAAATGTTGGATTTATTGGTCCTAGATATTCATTCATTCTAATACCAAGAATCTAAAAAGTGTTATTGCAATTCAAATAAGAAAATCAAAAAAACTTACTTCTGAAAAAAATGCAGTTAAAGCAATGGGAAAAAGTTCTGTGAATGATGAAATGGCAATAATAATTAATACCGTATTACTTAAACGTTTGCTTCTTTGATCATTAAAACTCATTTTTATTTTTACTAATAAAAATAAAATAAAACCACAAAAAATATTTATAAAAATTGTTAAAAATCTGGAATAATAAAAATATGGAATGCCATTGGTCATAAAACAGCCAAAAGTTGTGCAGCTTGTTATTGATGAAATTGGAATAAAAAGAAATAAATTATTTATCATTAAAAACACAGTAATATAAATTGCTAAACAAAACAGTGTCGCAATACTGTAGCATTTACTAATCTGAGTAGAATATTTTACCGGAAATAAAACGGAAGAACATCGATCAAGACAAAGAAAGATTTCAAATACAATTCCAATATATATAAAAATTTGTGGAAAAAAGCCTGTCCAATACAGTATAAATGCGTTATATTCATTTCCATCAGGTCTCCAAAAAAGTATTGAATACGTTTTATTGATTAAAATTGTGATACTCCAAATTTGCAAAAATATAATAAAAAAGATTAAAATTGGTGAAACTTTTAAATTTTTTGAAGAAATACAAAAAATTATTGATGCTGCAAATTTTAGAGAAAATATTGCTAAAATTGTACCCAAAATATGATGAAAAAGAACGATGAAAGGCAAATAATTTGCCATTTAATTTAGTTTTACGGAAGTATAGCTTTTTTACAAAGAACGTAAAAAACTGTTTTAAAACATATTCTTTTTCTACACTTAAAAGCAAAGCACCTGCTTTTAAAAATATTTTTGAAAGGCCTCATTAAAATGTTGAATGCACTTTTTTTAAATTACTGGTGAAAGTAATATTTAAGTTTAAGATGTTCTGAGTATATATAACGTCAGAAACTTAAATCATCAGTAGTGATAACTTTAAATACTGATATAGAACTATCAATTAGTTGTACATTTTATTACAATCAGAGTCAAAAAGATTAATTTAGTTTAAAACATGGAACAATGAGTCATTCGATGAGTACCAAATAAGTGCATGCTAAATGAGGTGAAAATCTTTCAGGCTCGGAACACCTGCACATAGAATTCATTTATGAGAGCGTAGACACTCCCTTTAATGGGTACTTTTTTTATTTCACATGAAAGTAATGTTGAAGAATAATATGTTTCTGATAAAAACAATTTAGAACATTTTTTAACAGATTATTAGTTACTAATATCAGAAAAAAATAATAACATACTTTAATCTTTTTAACTGCCGATTTACTTCACAAATAAATCAAAAGAAATGTTTGACAGATCATTTTTAATGAATCTTTTGCAAAGTCCGTGTTTAAAAAATTGTGCAAAATACATTGAATGTTATTGAAAATTCGTCTTTGGAATTGGAAGCAATGCATCAAAAAATGCCGTTTTTTAGTATCAACATAAAACGTTTGGGATAATATTGTTTACATTTTCATGAATACGGATTACATAACATTCGTTGGAGAAACCGATTTCCCAAAAAATTTGTAGAAACAATAAGTAAAAAAAGCAAAAGATTACGATGTATTGTTTTTGAAAGCTGTGTTAAGGAAATAAAAGAACTGAGGAAAAAGTCTCCTAAATTTTTCTATTCACTGAAAAAACGTTGCTTTAAAAAACGCCTCTGTGTTTTTTCTGGATGTTCTGTTTCTACAATACGGTGTCAAAGACGAACACAGTTTAAATATATATTTATAAATAAAATTTGGAAGTTTTTGATTTAATGGCTGGTTACATAATTTTTATGAATTAGTATTGACTCCTTTTTCCCTTTTAATTAGTGGGCGCGGACTAACATTTACTGCAAAAAAGACGTTATTTACTCCTAAAAGGAGTAAATATAGATATATTTTGTTCAGGAATGTCCACCACTTGCACCCTTTTTATCAGTATATCAACCCAGGATAAATAATGTGCCGACTTTTTGGTATTCATCATTTTATACGACTCTTTTTATTTTAACAATGCCGCACCCTTTTTTGATAATTATCATTTGTTCAAAATATACTTTGATGTTACACCTATTTTTCTATTTACTTTTAATTTATATCTTGAAATTTTTATCAAAAGCTGCTATATAAAAAGTTTATGTTCTATTAAAAAAATCATTAAGTACTTTTTCTTTCGGACGAGAGAACGGTCGAGGATCGAGTATGCGTGTTGTCAATTAAGAGTAAGGTTGTTAAATGGAAATTTCCAGGTTTTTGCGAGAGATCAGATTTTATTTCCCGGGAAATTACTGCATTTGTCACTAAATTTTTAACATTTGTATTTAAACTCTTTTTTTTAGTTTTTACTTTCTGCAATGATTATTTCAAAACCATTTTATGTCAAATGTTGTCCATCGTATCAAAAGGTTATTGATGACCATGAGCGAATAATCTCGCATTTAAAAGGTTAGAAGAGATCGGAATTATCCACATAACATCATATTTAAGGGGAATTTTTTCATTTAATACTCCTTTTAAAAAGAGCGTTGGGAATAACACAAGTTTTCTTCTTTTTTAAAACACATATTCTGTCACCACAAAAGTTTACCAAACCTTTAAATATCGTCAAAACTCGATTTTACGCGGTCCAAGGGATGTTGGCACATGTTTTCCGCTCAATTTTACCCGTAAAAACAGAGAAAACGATTAAAATTTAGTAATATTCTATATCCGAAAACATATTGAATATTACTGATGTTTAATTAATTTTTAGGACTACGTGTGTTTTTAAGTACCCCATTAAGAAAATTTTAGCTCGTAAAAAGAGTCGGATGTTTTTAATTTAAAGGGATTGTCGCAGTCAAGCAAGAAAAAGAAGATTGCAAGTCCCGAGAGGAAAAATAATTAAAATACTTTACTGCCAATATTAATTAATTCTGATAATATTTTCTTTCATAACAGTTATTTCGAAAACGGTATCAACATAAATAAACGGTTGAATACAAATTGAGTTTCACTTTTTTATATCCAGCTGAATTGCCTGATTGGCTATAAAATGTTTCTTGCTTGACTGCGACACTCTCTTTAAATTCCCCTTAAATTTTGGTGTTTGGTTTAGGGAAAAATAATCCGTTTTGGGATAAACACCTTGCCAGTGAAATTATTTCTTTAATTTTGTATAAGCTTGCTGGAAGTTGTCTCGTATCAAAAGAATACTGGGATTATTGTTATTCGTAAGTATAATCTTTTTTTAAATCTCAAAACAACAAGTTTTAGATTGATGCAATCTCAAGGTGAAAGCGATAAAGAAAGGAGACAATAACAAAAATCTAAAACAATAACACCCTTACTTTCATTGTTTTGTTTTTATTTTTTATTGTACTATTTACTTTACTTTTATTTATTTTTTCTATTGTAAATATCCTTTATTTTACTGTTATATTTGTATTTTTCTCTGCACTTCCCAAAAGAAGTGATTAAATAAATAAATAAATAAATATTTAAAGACATTTTCAAATGCTCATTTTTATTTCAAAAAAAATTTCACTTTTGTAAAAATATCCAAAGCAATAACAACTTTTTTTGTATCTATCTTTCACTTTCAGAATATTGACGAATATCATGGTTTATTATTAGAATATCAATATGATCTTGGTGAAAGTGGTATTCAGTGTAGTGAATATCATATAAGCTATCCTCACAGTCATCTCAAACAATGCTTTCGCAAAATTGAACGTAATTCAAGCAAGTTTTTTAAACTTTTCGAAAAATGCATGTACAAAACATTGTGGGTACTGTAACTACCGTAATCTTTTTTTGACCAAAATGGGTGACAGCATCGTTTTTTCGTGCGCCGATTTACCCAAAGGCCAGATTTCAGCCACATCTAATTTTGCTTGTGTCGCTGATTTTTGAAACTGTCTTAGACTGTACGTCTTAAGATAAATTTTGTCCCATATTTGCTGCCTCATTAGCAGTGATATGCTTCGCTCTCGATTTTTGCCCCGCCCTCTTTCCGCTAGAGGCTTTAGCGGACGACAATTTGAAAAATAGAAGGCAAGGACACGAGTGAGGACGGGTTAGTACCGTTGGTGACAATCCGGAAGATCCTGGGTTCGATTCCGCTCGTTGCCACTCAAGTACGTCAGCAGGGTTTTTTTTGAGGTGGGCACAAACTATTTTGGAAGGGACACGCCTTTGATCTTTTGCAGCTTTTGGCCCGCGTTGGCAAAAGATCAAATGAATGTTCTAAATTCGCACGGAGCACATTCTTGCTGTTACTTTTAACAGCGAGGTTGGGTACTCTGTGGACTCATGGTTGAAATAAATTCCATGGACGGAAACATCGTTAAAAATGAGCCACTTCTCAAAAGTACACCCCTATAAGGGATCGTCCAGGCGTGACGTCATGCAAAAAATCTGAAATTCATTCACCCATATCGTAACGCTATTTCCTTGGATCTTTGCCGCTTTTAAAGCGAAGCGTCACATTTTGCCTTTCCCCATCCATCCGTAAAATGTGTGAGGTCACATCTGGACGATCCCTAAGATATTCAAGGGTCTATCGCACGTGCTAGAGCTTGCACATACTCAGTGTTTTTTTAATTCTTCCTATTTTTTAGCATGTCAACCATCTGACAAGCTTGTCAAAAAATATGAAGCAATGGAGAAAATGTACCTTAAAATAAAAGTTGTAGAACAAGATTCTAAGAAATGGTTTAAAGTTTTAACTGAAGTGGATGACCTTAAATTTGTGTGTGATAATGTTGAAAATCGCCTGTGTGAGAATCTACTTGATGCTGAATTATGGAAACGCTATATTGAATTTCTTCGTGAAAAAGATTCTAAACGAATGCTTTTAATTTATTTTAAATATTGCCGATTCTTTATGGATGATCTTGAAATGAAGGAAAAATACAAAGAAGAAATGGCGAAATATGGGCCTCTGCCTTCAGGAAAAAAACATGACTATACATGGAATCGTTGGTTTGACTTTGAAAAGATTGATAAAGAAAATGTCGTCAAAGAAGAAGAAAGCAAAAATTTAAATGTTAAAAAAGAAAAAGTTGAAAATTTTGATAAAAGTCTTTGTAAAATTTTTTTTGACAAAATTAAAAGTCAAAATTTTTCTTTTCGTGATTCTCTTATTACTTATATCCTCGACAGCGCTACTTCACATAGAGTTCTTGAGAAATTATTTCAAACTTGCAAATATTTTTTTGCACGAAAACAAATTCTTATCTGCTATCGACTTGAGGCTTGGGTTGAAGATTGCTTAAGTCTTGAAAATCTTTTTTTTAAAACAAGAGAAGAAATATCAAAATTACCCAAAATTTTTCTTACTGGTTGTATTGATGTTCTAATTGAAATTGAAGATATTTATGTCAACAGTGAAGACACAGATGATGATGAAAGTGAGGATACTGATGAAGAGAGTGAGGATACAGATAATGATAATAATACTGATGAAGTAAATGAAAATGTTGATGCTGTCAAAAAACAAGAAGATGCTATTGTCAAAAGTGGAGGTCGTTCTTTCATATCTTTGCTTATTCCACAAATGTATCAATGTACAGCTAAATTTATTCGTCTTTATAATCAAAATATCTCATTTAATGAACTTCAATTTCTTATTTCCCATGGCAATGTGATTGAATTAAAATTGAAAACATGTGAGCTTAAAGATAATGATGGAAAAAATTACATTGATTTGGAAAAAATTTTGAAATTTTTACCTAACATTGAAAAATTACAGTAATTTTATCCATTTTATTCATTAAATTTTTTAAACCTTTTTTTTAGTTTATCAGATGTAAATGTCAATTCAAATACATCGAATGCTTTAACAAGTCAAAAATATTTTGGTAAAATTTCAAAATTTGTTATTAAGCAATTAAATGGTGAACCATTTGATGTTGATGAATTCCTCAAATTTTTAATTGTAAGTTTGTGAGTTTTACATTTGGGTCATAAAATTTTAACAATTTTAGGCAACCAGAGATAAAAAACTTAAATTAACGCTTTTCTTTAATGACAAATTTGATCGTGATTTTGTTAAGAATTTTAAAAACGTGTATAAGAATGATGAATTATCATATCGAAATACAAAAATTACAATTTTTTGAGAGAGAAATCAAAAATAATGTTATTGACTTATTGTGTAATAAATAATCTCTGTTTTTTTAAAGTTGAGGAAGAGTAGAAGAAGCTTAAACGCGAGACGGAATTTCATTAAAAGACTACAAAGTCTTGTTATTTTTTCTGACATTTTGAGGAAATTAAATAAATCTTTTTCGAAGTGAAGATTAATGAAATTGAGATTTTGATAATGTACGTCACAAATGTCTAGCTTTCTCTGTATCCTTTTTTTCAGATGACACATATCCAAATTAAAACAAAATTTTTAAATGTACAAGTTTGCAGTTATAAAAAATACTTCAATACAAAATGCAAAACTTTTTATTAATGAATTAAATAGTGCATACATTCTACAGTTTCCGTTTTCTCATCTAATTAAATATATACGTTTTTTATTTTTCTGTAATCAGTTTTTTACTAATTTATTAAAGGCTGAAGATAAAGTTCTAAAAACGTTATAAAATATTCAAAGAAAGGGGTAATTTTTTTAATGGAAAAGTATGGAAACCAATGCTGTGTCTGTTAAAACATGGCTGCAGCTGCTATCTTTGTCTAGTCGATCAATAAATGTCTGATTGTCTTACACTCTCTTAGTTTGCCATGTTAGAGAAAATTACTTTAATGTTTTTTAGCATTTGTTTCTGTTTTCTTTCTAACTTTTTAAATTTTTTTTGAAGATTTAATTCCTATATTTTTAAGTTCTGCATACAGTACTTAAAATTTTAGTGTATATATTAGATGACAATAAAAAATTGTTAAAATATATACTCATTCATCTACCGAGAAGCTTCTGGTCATTATTAATAGTTTTAAAAAATTTTGTACTAGTTTATCAATTAGTGAATAATGTTTAATTTATAATCCAGAGCTGCTTGCAAATGAAAATTCCCTTCGCTAATTTTATAAAATATTCTTTATTTTTAATAATAACAATAATAAAAATTACGAATCAAATAAATACAATATATAATAAAGGCACTTATAAATGCAGCTTTTACAAAAAGCATTAAATATCTTAAGCGATACATCAAAAACATATTAAACACATATTTAAAACCGTATATTAATAATCTTTTCCCATCCTAGTTTTTGTTAAATCTTGTTCATATTTAGCTTCTAGAATTGCAAATTCCGCCAATAATAGAGGAGTTGGAATTGTTGCAGCATGAAATAGTGAATGTGCATCAAAAATCCAAAAAATTGGTGGAAAATCAAGAATTTCAAAGAGTGCTGCACCAAGTCCAATTGCGATCAAGAAAAATAAAGCACCAAGTGAACGTCGTCCTCTTCCAGCATTAACTTCTCGAACAAACCATACAAGGTATATTGCAGCTGTAATTAATGAAGCAGAAATACAATAAAACATGTTATGGCCATAATCGAAATCAGACTAAAAATGGAAAAAAATTAAGTCAGTAAAATATCTGTTTAAACTTGATGAATAGAGATCAGAGCCCATCAAAATCGGAACCAATTAAAGTCTAACTGTTCTGATTCCGATAAAAGAAGTTACTTTATGTTAAATAAACCTAAGTAATCGAAATAAACTTTTCGCTTAATAAAAATGAAAATTCCAAAAGTTTGCAAAAGCGTAGTTACTTTTCACCCAAGGATTCTGCAAGGGTGGCTCGATTAGCGCGTGCCCCCTCCTTTGATCTTTCGTCGCCGCTATATTAAAGCAGCAAAAGATCAAAGGTGTAATTCCTCCGAAAAAAGTTATGCTGACGTTCTTGTCAAAAAAATATCAAAATTGCCTCAAATTTCGACATGAAAGTGATTAAAATCAAGATAAATTTTATTTCTTTTCCGACACTTTTTCAAAATAATTTTGCCGAACTACGGTCAACACTATTTGACATAATAATCCAAAGAAAATGAACTTACCAATAATGAATAAACATGACCAAAGAAGAACAAAGTAATTGAAATACCAATAGCTGCCCATCTAAAAAAATATAGTTATAAATGCTTAAACGAAATTATTCATCCCGGTTCTCAAAAAACAAATACTAGAAAAGACACCCCAAGTAAACATCTTAACTACTCCTATAAGATTAACTCCAAATTTTACTCGCAATATTAAGAGATGTCAGTTTTAGCTTATATAAGTAACAGACGATATCGCCTTCTTTGTAGATAGCATTTTTGAAATTTTCTGTAGATCACCAAAAATTAAATCCAAAAAAAGCAATTTTTAGTTTAAAGCAGGAGATGATATCTCGTGAAACGTACAAAAATGGCATTTCAGAGTTAGAGCTTATTTTGACAAAGGTATTATCTGATATAACTAAGCAAATAAAACGAAAATCCTCCAGTTGTACTCTTAGTAATCAATTTGCGCTAATAAATTTACTTCTGTTACACTCTGTTATATTACTCATTTCAGCGGTTTAAATTAATAAAAAAACACTTACGCCTTATTCCCATTATATGTAGATTGTAACCATGGAAATACAAAAGAAATTCCAGCAAACATTGCATAAAATATTAAAAAGCATGCAGCAAAATAATCCAAATATTCTGTCATCCAAAAATCTCTTGAATGAAATAGCGCTGAACAAATCCAAACAATCATTCCAACCCAAGCATATCCCTTCCAAACCCATTTAATTCGAAATTCTTCATCAACTTCTATACAAATTCTTTTATACATTTTATATACAGCAAATAAATTGAGTAAGCTAAATATTGTTGAAGCAGGTTCTTGAATCAAGAAAAATAATGGACCAAAATTTAAATAAAATGCTGTGAAAGGCCATTTTCCAAAGAATTGTGGTATATTCCATCCTTTTTCTTGAAAAAGTTGTACAGTTTCAAAGATACATTTTTGACGGCATTGAAAGCATGGTGATGTTGTCCATGTATATGCAAAATTATAATCAGGACAATCAAAATCTCGTCGACAAAAACCAGTACAATCTTGAAAATATGAAAATTTATCACCAATTGATGAGTAACATATTGTTGGGAATATAGCAAGAAGAATAAAGAGAATAATTTGAATCATTGTAACATAGCATACATAGATAGAGAAATCCTGTAAATTAAAATTTGTTAAAATAATGCTGTAAAAAAATGCTAAAAAATATTTGTACTACGGTAGATACCGTACATTCATAACAGTTAAAATAAATTATTAAATACATAAAAACTTTATTTAATACAAAAATACAATTATAAATGCCATTTTTAAACATCCATACAAGTAAAATATATCTTAAAATATATATAAACTTTAATTCCTTTTATTGCTATATATTACAACATAGAACAATCCCGTAAAACTATTTACAGAAATAAAAATTGAAATGCCTTTAATCAGAGAAGGATAGTATTTAAAAGACAGAAGGTTGGTACAAAAACGAACTTGTAAAACTCAAATAATCGGAGACAAAATGAAAAAAAAATTTGTTCTTTATTGAACAAAAGAATGTGTTCAACTATAAAAAGAAACATTTTTGAGCATGCTTTAACTATAGCCAAGTATAAATCATAAAAGCTAAACACATTTTTTTTGTAAAACCAGCTGTCATTTTTTTGATCAAAGACATATGAGAGAAAAGAAAGACAAGAAACAAAAATAATATTTTACAAAGATAGCTCTAAATTTTTTAGACAAGAGAATATTTTTGTTACAAAGAATTATAAAAATTTAACGAAAAGAGAAAGCATACATTAATAATTAAATGCACGAAAATGTATTCAACTTTTTCACCAATACTTTAGAAGAAAGACATATGTACAAAAATTAATACTAACGAAAATGTTTACACCAGGGTAATAAGCAGAAGTGGACAAACGAATGTTTCTGCTCATCCTAGCTATATCATGTTTCAAAAAAGGACATGGCAGATTCGTCAAGACATGATATAAAAATCTTCATATTCTTATCTTATTGCTCTTGTAGAATTCCTTGGTGGAACTGTAAGCTTAATAGTTAAAATATAAAATATTGAAGGTAATGGAAGGAGTCCTGCCACAACAGCATACGTCTGATAACCAGTATTATAGCTTTGCCATGCCGTAGATAAATATAACGAAAATATTGCAAATCCAAATAGCATCATATGTATTAGAAGCATTAAAATATGATCTGGATCTTTGAATATTATTTGTAAAATTTGTTTAATATTTTTTCGTCCTTCATATGCAAAATGGAAGGCATTTAGAGCCAAGGATGTGAAGAGTGTAATGTATGGAAAAATGTAATATATAATACCCGACTAAAAATAGGAAAAAGATTATGGTAATGTTAAACAACAAAGAAGAAGGCAAAGCTGCAGATCATGAAAGCTCAACTCGGATTTAAACGTCTATTAAAAAACTCACAAAAGCTGCATGTGCAATACCAATAATTGGCAGTGTCCATAACACCGCATAATAAGGCTCCGATGGAATCTTAACAGGTGACTTCGCATATGCAATTCCATAAACAATCGACCTCAGAACAATCAAATTTAATAAATTAAATGCCAAATTCGCAAATGGTAATGAGTATCTAAAATTCCATAAAAATTAATGTAATCAAATTTACTTACAAGTTAGTCCTACCTTGGATAAACAACTTCAGAGGTACATCTCATAATATGTGTATAATTAACTAGCGGATTAAATAGCATTGGATACCATTCATATAAAAAATTATTTTGACAGGTATATACTTGTAGTGATCCTATTGGGTTATATATAAGTAGGGTAAACATTATTGATAAAACAGCTTCAATTGCTGCTGAAAGAAATTGAAGAAATACCCATATTCTTGGACTAAAATTATGTACAGAGATTAGGGGAAAATGCTGGTCATAAAAACAAAAGAATAGAATCTCTACTCCAGCGTCACTTTTGAGTAAAAAGAAAATGTAAAGTCTTACATTTTTTGTTTCTTCTGTTTTATAGAATAACTTTTTATGAATAAAATATTAATAAGTAGAGGAGCTAATGCATGAAATATTATAAATGCAAAATCATATCCTTGTAACTCTGAATCACATTCGTTGCATTTTGATTTTACATCAACCTGGCTACCCCATGGACATGGCTAAAAACAATATGGGAGATTAGTGGCTGTGTAAACTGATAATATCGATAAGGGTTAATCTAGCAATTCAGTAAGGTAACCGAAAAATCTCGTATCATATTCCACTGCATGAACACAATGAAGATTACAGTACCTGACAATCACTGTATAAATTAACTGGTCCACTGCTATTTAATATAATCTTTCCACAAAATCCAGGACAATGCTCATGCTCTGGATCATCCCAGAATTGCATATCTATGAATATGCTTGCAACGATGGAATAACTCAACAAGCAATTACAACAGGCCGCAGGAAACAAGTATTACTGTCATGGAATAAAAAATATAGGTTTTTCTCGGAATATTAAAGTTCTAAGAATAACAAATTATATAAACTCAATAAATTTTCAACAAATATAACATCGGTAAAAACGATTACAGTATCCACATAAATGTAATGATAGAAATCTCTTTTATCCGTACACGTAAATAAAAAATCTAATGCATAAATGTATATATATCTACGAGAAAAAAATAAAAGGCAACAACAAAAGAAGATGATAAAAAAAAGTAACCAGTATCAGTGAAATGTAAGTAACAATAAAATATTTAAGCCCGTTTCTTTTTTGCAGGTTTTAGGAAGGCTGGAAAAAGCGATGTAATTAATACTTTGATATATGGTAGTGGCTGAAAAAAGAGGTAAGATTAGTGAGTAATCTTGTATTGCAGCTATGATAGAGAACGTTTAGAGTATCGTGAAGTCTGACCCTCCACTGATCCCCATGGCATATTTTTCACCTGACATTTTCCATAAAAAATCACTTACATTTAAAGATCTTCCTTGATTATCTTTCAACACAATATCCACTTTGCTTGTATCAACAACAATTTCTTCTTCAACCCATAAATCGACACCACGATTACTCCAATACAACACACATAAAAAAGAATAAATAGCAAACGACATTGAAAATAGAATGAAATATGTAGTTGTTGGCCAATTATATAGCAGATAAGATGACATTCCAACATGTGCACGAATATGAAAGCCTGCTGATGCAACTTGAATAAAACGATTTTGTAGTTCAATTGATAAAGATTTTGTTGGATTATCTGATGATTCAAAGAAGTGATCAGTAAATAATATTGTTTTTGATGTATCAAATGATGGAAAGAATCCAATGATATATAGTGGGAATAACATGGTATTACGAATCTAAAAATAAGATTTTTATGAGTAGACAAATTTATGGACAGATCTCCCGGTAATATGTTGTAAAAAGTAAACTTACAAAGGTATAAACTCTTGAATAAAAACTTGGTCGAAATAGTACTGTTTTTTTGTAATTTGCTAATGGAGCTCCAGTAATATCTTTTGGAGAAAGCTGAGCTTGAAACATTCCAAGTTTTCGATTTTCTGGCGAATCAACAAGTTCAATATCGAGTGAAAAGGAATAGTAATAATTGGGAGAGAGAACAGTTTCAATCTGAAAAATTCGGTTGAATTAGATACAAATAAGAAATTAATGATGCTTAATCTACTCAAAGATATTCTAGTGGTAATAAAAGATATATAATTTTAAGCGTAAAGGATTCATTTGAGTTAGTATTTAACTCTTTTTTATTAATAACATATTCGCTAATTACAGGGATTAGAGATTAATTGTAAAATCTTCACCCCTGAATGAGAAAAAATAATAGTGAGTTGCTTTAAAAATTTTTAACATTTACAGTACACCAGCTTTAAAAAGCAATTTAATAATCACAAAAAAGATGATAGGGCCCACCCGGAGTTGAACCAGGGACCGATCGGACTGCAGCCGATTGCTCTGCCACTGAGCTATAGACCCGATGGAAGTGGACCTCGCTTTAAAACAAACTATTTTTCTCGGTTTAAAAGCGAGCGGACAGTCTAAAATGGTTTTGCTCTCTTTTGTCAACCGACAAGCTAAAGAACAGAAAGCACAAACAGACTTTTAAATAATGAAGAAATGTTTTATGTTGAAAAATCTATGTTTTTCATTTTACGAATTAAACTATTTAGAGTCTGGTAGATACCAGCTATATTCATTATAGCTACAAAATTTTAATAAAGGTAGCTCGACAGCTAATATTTTGTCTCTAAATATTCTTTAGCTAGATGAATGCAAGAAAAAGCTGAGAAAAAATAAAATCTAAACTAAACATTAAGCAATACTCAATCTTTATTTATCTCCTATAAATGCATACATTTATTTTTATCAGCTATATTACGATAAAAGTGCTCCCGCGACTAATTTACTGACGTTAGTAGATAACTATTTGAAAATTAAACTCTTTATCAATGAATATATAATATATATGGAAAGCTTTATATATTTAAATGGTGAAATATTAGTCGTTTAAAATCAAAGTTTTTAGAATAGTAATTTGAGTTTTAACAAAAGCATATATGCACAATGCTACAATAAACTAATCTTCAACAATCTCATCAATATATACACTCTTATCTATTACTACCCGCACTATTATCATCCCTTTACCCCATAACTTACTTCATCCAAATCCACAACAGCTTCTGGAAATGAACAAACACCATATAACTGATCAGTACATGTACGAAATGTAAAATCAAGATCTTGTGAATGTGATACAATATTTGGTAACAAAATCCATCTCAATCCAATCGGGGTTACAAACGACGCTATAAATACACCAATAATTGATATAAATAGCGATAAAATAGTTTCAGTAGATAGTTGTCGACATGATTGAAGAAATTTTTTTGATGTTGTAATTATTGCCATATTTTGTGATTGTTTATATAATTTATAATATTTGATTGATAATATTTGACTTTGTTTTTGATGATGAAGATATTAGCATTGCATTAAAGAAATAACTAAATTGAATATAATTGTTGTTGATGTTTTGATTTGATATTGAATCGAATTGTGGAAAGATAATAATAAAAAATTTGAAGCAGCAGCAAAAGAAATATCATTGATGAAAAAAAAGTTTCCATGGAAATTAAAAAAACAAAAGAAACATTGTGTTAAAAGGGTAGAGGGCATTTGGCCAAGAGAAGTTTTAAAGGAGTAAAAGAAAATAATTTGTTGTAAAAATTTGTTGCGGATTTTCTGAGGTTTTATTGGAGCTAGAATCTGCATATATTTTTAAACTTTAACGTTTTTGACGCATTTAATGATCGGAAATCAATCAATAAATCTAGCACTATATCTTTCATGCTTTTCTTGACACTATATGTAAACATTTGAAGCAACATTGTTACAAAACTGTTAACTGTAGAGAATTTGAATTCAATCCGGAGTTGAGGCCCTATATATATTTTTTTGCCTGTATGTTCATCTCAGTAAGTGATACTGAGGGACAAAATATTAGATGATGAATCATTGATCTGTAAATTTAATAGATATATAGATATAGCTTATAAACAGCAGACAATATTTATCTTTGTATAAAGATTTTGATGTCAATGGTTTTAAAGAGGTATGATAGCAAGGATGACTTTAATAATCCATTAATAAAGCCTTCATAACATTTGAAATGTATTTATTTTGCAGAATTCTGGATATTTTTCTTTTTTCATATGTAAAAATGGATACTGTATTTATGAGCTATATCTATCTATCTGTTAAGCTGTGTTTTTTTCTGGATTTTATTAAATTTATAGTTTGCACATTTTTTAACTTAACATTTTGAACACAATTTATGATTAAAATTTAATCAGTATTTCTATCATTACATACTTGCTATTGCTATCTTACATATTTTTTTAATATTTGAAGCATCAAAGCTCTTTTTCCATTTGCAAAAACTGTTGTTGCTGCTGTTAAAAAATGTTTTGTTTATTGCATTGGTTTATATTTATTTCTGTCTTTCCTATCTTCTTCTTGTAATTTTTGGTCTTTCAACTTTAGTAGACAGCAACAGCAAAAAGAGAAGCAAAGAAGTGGTCGGTCATTTAACATACAACAAAACAAGAAGATGAGCTAAAAGTTAATTTAGTTGTTTTGTTTTTGATTCATATACTTTTAAAATAGAATAATATTTATTAATGCTTTTAAAACGATTTATGTAATAACAAGTGTAATCTTTTAATTAATAATTATTGATGCTTTTGATTTTTCTAGAAAAAGTTATTAAACTACAAGCTGTGTTGACCAAAAAGCAAAAATTTTGCAGTTACAGTATGACAGAATCTCCATTTTTATATGTAAAAATGACCAAAAAGTTATAGGGCTTAAAATAGATTGTTATTATTAAAACTTTAAAGAGATTTATGTAATAACAAGTGTAATCCTTTAATGAATAATTATTGATGCTTTTGACTTTTCTAGAAAATTTTAAGCTGTAAACAGATGCATCTGCAGATGATGGCCAAAAAAGGAAAAAAAATCTTTGCAAAAAAATTAATTGTTACAGTATGAAAGATGCAGCTTTTTAAATGCCAACAAAAAAAGTTAATAGGGCCCACCCGGAGTTGAACCAGGGACCGATCGGACTGCAGCCGATTGCTCTGCCACTGAGCTATAGACCCGATCGAAAAGGACCTCGCTTTAAAACAAACGATATTTTTGTCAATTTTAAAGTGAACAAACAGTTTTTAAATGGTTTTTCTCTTTTATGTCAACCGACGAGCTAATAGACAGAAAGCACAAACGAATTTTGTAAACAAAAGATTTTCATTTTTTTCTTTTCGCACAACAAATGAATCACACTGATTAGACAGCTGGCGGTTGAAAAAAAATGGTTTGCTAACCTAGAAAATACATCCAAAAGTATTTTATTATCACACGCTTTCTTTATGATAAAGATGCAAATACCGAGCAGTAAGAAATGGAAACATATTTTTCTCGTTTAAAAAACTGTTTTTGTTACAGAAGTGCAGATTGACAAAAAATAGATGCCTGATTTATGTCCAAAGACATATATGCTACATACAGTATAAAATTATTTCTTCTATGTCATATAAAGATTTTTCTTTAACAATAATATCCAATTTAATTTTACATTTATTTCTGTCGATAACAAGGCTGTCCGGGACTGGCTTTTTTGTCCGATCCGGGATTCGTGATCCGGGATTTGGGACGATTTTGCTCCGGGATCCGAGAATCCCGGATTTTGAAAATTGATGAAATTTGTCCGATCCGGGACAAAAATCCCGGAAAAATGGCCGGGATCCGGGATTCCGGGACACGGGATCCCGGACAGCCCTGGTCGATAACATTTAAAATTATTTCTTATTATTAACGTATTTGAAATATCCTTCCAGTTTCATTTTTTTGTGTTTCATATCATATTTAAATACAGTGGATTATTTAAGATTTGTAAAAGACCGTTTTCAGATGTCCTTTCAGCATACTCATGAGTCTTCCTGCAATTCTTTAACTGCCCATTTTGAGAATTGACATATTTAAGTTTACCAAAGTAACACACAATATTGCCTGCTACTTATTCCTTGAAATTAGATATTTCTTAATTGTCGGGGGTTTTTTGATGGCAAGATCGTAATGAGTTTTTAAACTAAAAGAAATAGGTTACCATTATTATCTATCAAGGAATAAGTAGCAAGCGATATCGTGCGCTACTTCAATAAGCTTAAATATGTAAATTCTCAAAATGGCAACTAAGAATTTTCAGAAATACATTTAAATATTTGAAGAGTATGGTGAAATATGTTTTGAGTCAAAACAATGGTGGCATCTGAAAACGATCCATTGTTTGCAACAACAAAATATTCAAACGCAACAAATCTTTTTACTGAAAAAATTGTTTTTTATTCTATTCACTTTATTGTCTTTTATCCCTTTTTTGAGATCGAGTCATAAATTAACCCAAATTAATTATTTTTCAAAATTCACTTTTTTTAAAAACTTTTTATTTTTTAAAATTTTGAATGACCTTGCAATTTTTTCTTCTCAATTGAGAAAGAAATGACCGCTCCAGGCAATGACACTTTTTTGGATGCAACTGATATCCCCCGATTTTCTTTGATTTCTTTCACGTCTTTCACGTTAAATTTAAAGAAATCGTTGATATTAAACTTTTGTGTGTGATATTACATCGGCTGAGTGGTCTAGTGGTATGATTCTTGCTTAGGGTGCAAGAGGCCCCGGGATCGATCCCCGGCTCAGCCCGAGTTTTTTGCAGCTGCGTTTAAAAGTTTTTTGTCAACATTTTTAAAGAAATTTCATGCTTTTGTTGTTTTTTTGTTTACGTTTTAAAAAAAAACGTGGCACGTGTGTATTGTAATTGTATACAACTTTTTCATAATAAATAAAAAAGAAATTTGAGTAAACTTTACTCCAGTTCAACATTTTTGACATGGTTAAGGAGGATACGCACCTCATATAAATTTTATGATTAACCTTCTTTGAAAATTCTTCACACTTGCTTGCTTTCAACAAAAAATTTTTAGAGATGCGTTTAAAAAAAAATTGCCCATGACAGGAATCGAACCTATGTCGCTTCGGCCACAACGAAGAGTACTAACCACTATACTACATGGGCCGAGAGAATGGGTCCTAAGATTGGTTGAAATTTTTTGATTGCAGCACCCGGCAATACTTGCAAGAAAAGAGAAAGTGCAAAAGGAAAAAAAGATTGCAAAAAAATATTTTTTTATTGCAAATGATTTTTTTCTTTTATTACGTTAACGACCATCAAGAAGACAAGCTACGAAAGTGTACAAAATGTGTGAAAATTTTTTTATTGCAAAAAAACTTTATGAATATTTTTAAATGCTTATACGCAAATAATGTGTGTTTTTTATACAACTATGATTTTTTAACGACCAACAGCAAACCAGCCAGCCAAGCAAACGGAAAAAATCAAAAAGCGGAGAACACAAAATATAAATATTATTATTTTTCTTTTCATTTCTTTTTTAAGTTTATGTAATAAAAGTTGGGTAATTGTAGTAGCAAACACAGAGAAAAAGGAAGTTTATAAAAAAATATTTTTTTCATAATTTTTATTTAAAAAAATAGTGGAAACCTTTTGTAGTTGCTTGCTGCTAGCAAAGGGTGAGCATCAAATTTCGGCATTAAAAAAAATTGAAAAATAACAACTTAAAAAGGTAAAAAGAGGTAAAAGTAGGAGAAGAAGCAAAAAAATGACGCAATATCAGTTTATGTTTTTTTCAACAATTTAAAAATTAGAAATAAAGAGGTAGACGAAGGAAGCAGGAAAAGGTAAAAAAGAAAGGATGACGTTGTAAAAAAAGAGGTGTCCCAAAAAAAGGAGTGTGTAAATAATAATAACGTCAAAATCAAACAACTTTAGACCCTCAAAAAAGGCACTATAAAAACTCTTTGCCCTCTTCCTCACTTTATCATTTTCAAACATTAAAACTCATCTCAAAAATGGTTCACGTCTATATCGTTCTCGATACTCCAACGGCTATCTTTGAACCTCTCTCTACTGTAACCGGGAGAGTAATTGTTGAAAATCTTAAACCTCTCAACGCTCAATCAATCTCTCTCAGAGTATCTGGTAGAGCATCAGTAAAATTTTTTCGTTCATCTGGTAATCATACTGTCACCTATAAAAAACATGAAAATTATATTCAAAAACGTCTTATTTTATGGACCAAGAAAGCTGATGATAAACTTCCAATTGGAAGTCATGCCTTCCGGTTCAAATTTCAACTCCCAGAAAAATGTTTACCACAATTTAATAATAAAATTGGTAAAATTGTATATAAGTTGGAAGCAATAATTGATATTCCATGGAGCTTAAATAAATGTAAAGAAATTACAATTAATGTTAGTCCTTCATTGGATTTGGTGAAAGAAAGCGTGCTATTGAAACCGATAACATTTGTTACTCAAGAACCTCTGAATGCTTCGGTAAGTTGGGATAATAATTTATGATTGTTAAAGTAGCAAAACTTTGTGAGGTTATTTCGATTTCGATCAATGAATTTCGGGTTTTTTCAAAACTGAAACATCAAAATTGAGGTAAATTTTTAATAGATAAAAACGAATAACTAAAATATCGATTTCAAAATTTTTCAAAAACAAAAGCGCCTCAATAAACTTTTTTTCAAAAATGCAATATCGAGTTTCGACCTCGAATCGAAATAGTTCGAATCATTTAGTTTTTGCGAGCTCACGGAGTCGAATGGTTAGCGGGTCGGATGGTGATCCCTGGTTCGAGTGCCAGGCGGGGCTACCACTAAAAAGCATGAGTGGTTGGATTCTCGGTGGATCCAAAGTTAAAAGAAATTCCATGGGTTGCACCCAGCTAAAAAGCAAGCCATATCCTTAGGATGTTTATTAACTCAACTCATGGGTAAGGAATTAGAAATCAGTAGATGTTAGAGCTTACAAACATATTTATTAGTTTAAATTTTTTTAATCTTAGTTTTTTCGAAAAAAAAATGTTAATGTTTTCAGGCAACAATCCAACAACGAGCTTTCACATTTGGTGACCGAATTAAGCTATCTGTTGACATCCAAAATAAAACTCCATACAATATTACTTTTGTTGAAACTGGCCTTAAATGTTATGCTTCCTTCCGGGGTCAAAGAGATGGCCTCTATGTTGGTGCAGAAAAAATAAAGCATATGAATTCAACAATTAATTGCAAAAAAATTCAATTTGATGTAAGTTTCTGTTTTACAATTCTTAATTTTGAAGGAGACAAATGCTCTTTTTGTCTTCTTCTTTCTTTGGTACTACTGCTTTAAACAACCACAATAATAATTTTTTTCCCTTTTCAGCTCGCAAGTGGAAAAGATGGTGTTTTCAATCGAACTTTTACAGTACCAGAATGTATGCCAAGTATCTCAGAATCAGCAATAATGAAAATTGAATATTTTGTTTTTGTTAAATTTCATGTTAATGGTTTATGGGATCTTTATTTCTCTTACATCAATACCAATACTTCATCATGCCCAAAAATTAATATCCCAGTAACTATCTCAAAATCGCTTATTAAACCTGAAAAAAGTTACAAATCGAAATTAACTTCTGTATCCAGTGATGATGAAATCCCTGCAGAACTAATGCCACATCCAATTTGTGATTATAAAATTCTTCCACCTCCAACTTATGAAGATGCAGTAGGCAGTGCTCCTTGTTTTGATAAAGAAAATAATGTACCTCTTTGAAATAGCATATATTTGTAAATATTTATTTATTTAATTTTGTGCCATGCATAACTATTAATTAATTTTGTTAAAAATGTCATTTCATGGATATGCATAGTCGATATTAATCAATTTATAAAATAAAAAAGTCTTTATAATCTTAAAAAAATATCGTGCAATTTAACATGGCTTTAAAGAGTATATTAAATATTCAAAACACTTTTCCCTCTTGTGAAAAGAAGATCGGATATTTAATTTTATCAAATTCAAATTTTAATGCAAGCTCGTAGCAATTTTCTACAAATAACTCTTTTTTCCTTTAATCGATTTGTATTTTGATTTTTTAGACTTTGAACAAACGTAAGATGCAAGCCAACAGAGAAGAAAAGACTTTATTGTCCATTTTATTCTAAGCAGCTACAAGCTATAACATTTAATTTTTAAAAATTAGAAACACCATCCTTTTCTGCTTGAACAACATATAAATGAACTATTAAAATAACATTCAAAGAGTCTTCTGAAAATATGAATCCTTGCTATTAATCATTCAAATATCATCACCTTTTAAAAAACAAAAGATTTATTTCATCAATTTTTAATAATATAAAAAGCACAATTTTCTTAAAACTATTGTTAAAAGAAATTCAACGAAAAAAAATGAAACCTTTTTTGTTGCTTCTGATTTTTTGTTTTTGCTGTTATTCCTTTGCTGCTGCTGCATCAAATAAAAAGACGATAGAAGATCTAAAAATTTATTTTCCAGCAGAAGAAGAAAGAACAAAAGAATATGAAGAATTTATTGTTGAAGAAATTAACAAATTTTTTGAAAATTTTACTGAACGTTTTCAAAATGGACATCCAAGGTAAGCATTTTTGTTTTTTCCTGGAATCTCTAATTGACACTTTTTTTAGTATTGCTGATGTATTCAATAAAGTTACAACATGTATTGAAAAAAAAGGACTTGTTAGAGAATTGAAAAAATTAGTAGTAAATCTTTATAAAAATTCTTTAAAACAAGAAAAAGAAGAATATTGCATGTAAAAATTTTTACAATGATTTTATTTTGTCAATGATTGTTTACAGGAATCCATCATTTAACCATAGAAATTTGATCCGTGAAACTTCTGATTGCATTCAAGATGATGTAAGTTTAAAGGTTTTTGTGGCATTAAACGAAACGTTTATCTTCAGTAATGAGATCTGGGGCGAGGGGTACTCGATTCGATGGGTGGCACCTTCCACTTTTCATCATTTATCGTGTCATTTTCTTTTTAGTTTCTTCTACAACGGATTCGTCCACCTTATGCAGATTTTGTTTGGGCATTTGATCTATCGGTTTTCCATTATCTCTATAGCACATTTTGTTTTGTCCCAAATTATTATAATATTACATTGATCTTGGAAGAAGGTGTTGCAGAAAAAGCTCTTCTTTCTGATATGCCAAAAATTTATGATACAATCCGTAGATTCCGATACCTTGTAAACAATGATATAACACCTGCAGAAGAAGATTATTGCTTACCAGTATATGTTGCAGAAGCATATGAAATAATTATGGTTAAAACTCGAACAATTCCAACACGTGAACATGGAAATATTGCCGATTTTATTCATGTTGTTGCAACATTACTTGGAAAATTTCCTTTTAAAACTCCAAAAGAATGTCTTCCTGCATTTTTACCAGAAAATGTAACGATTAATGAAGATGCAAGAAATAAATCATTAGAAATTATTATGGATGTTTTTGATAATGGACATCCTAGGTATATATATATTTTCTAATTATAATTATTAGAAATTAATATTTTTTTATAGCGTTGTCAGTACACTAAAAAATTTGACAACATGCCTTGAAGAAAAAGGATTGCTTGAAAAATTTATGCAATATATGATTGATTCAAATATATTTCTTTACAATGGAACATCTGAGAAAATTAAAGCGGAATATTGCAAGTGAGTTTTTACAATGCATTAATAAATAATTGTGTCATCTACATTTCATTTTTAGAAAACATGGCTTTGATTTTACATTTCACATAGAAGTGAGTATATGCTCGAATTTATTACAGGAAACATCTGAAAATTATAATTTCAAATATGCGTTATATTCTGCTATGAATTTACAATATGGATCATTTTGTGAATTTCGTGATTTAGATATGTCACTTTTTAAAGAAGGTTTTGCAGAAAAAGTTCTTCTTCCGGATATGCCAAAAATTTATGAACCAATTCAAAGATTTTGGTATCTTGTAAAAAATGATATTACACCAGCAGAAGAAGATTACTGCTTACCAGTTCAAGTTGCAGAAGCATATAAAATTCTTATGGTTAAAACTAGACAATTTAGTCATGTTTTTCGTGATATGTTTGCTAGCTATAATCATGTTGCAGTAACATTACTTGGAAAATTTCCTTTTAATGAAGAATGTTTTTAAAGTTTATCATTGAGAATTATTGTGTTTAATAAACGTTTAAATCAATACCAGGGATGTGCGGAATTCCGGTTCCGGTTCCGTAAATGGCGGAATTCCGCCCATTTTTTAGGTTCCGCTTCCGGTTCCGCTTCCGTAAAAAAATGGGACGGAAACCGGAATTTTTTTTCGTTTTCACAATACGGATTTTTTAAGAAAATTTATCTTGGAAAAGAACGTCTTTTATCTTTTGTTGGTTAAAAAACAAAATTTTTTGTTTGTTTTTTTAAACAAGCATTTTTTTGAGCCAAAATATCATTATCACAATTTTGTTAAAGTAAAAATTTTCCGGTTCCGGTTCCGTAAATGGCGGAATTCCGCTTATTTTTTGAGTTCCGCTCCCGGTTCCGGTTCCGGAAAAAGGAAAGACTTCCGTTCCGGTTCCGGTTCCGTAAACGAAAATGAGTTCCGCACATCCCTGATCAATACTAACAACTATAACAGCTCATTGCAAAGTTTTTTTTGACACATTTTCAAAAGCATTCACAAGAAAATATTTGCAGCAAACTGTCTTGTAAAAATGAATAAGATACAAATGTTTCATCAGAAAAAGTAAAAAAAAAGTTGAATATTGCTAACATTCTACCGCCTTCAAGCAATTAAATCTCAAATGATGACAGACACATTATCATCATCAACATCAATGTCCCCAGCTGAATAAATAAGATGACACATTCTGTGAAAAAGTTAAAAAATAACAAAAAATTGAATGCTTAAAAATAATAATTTGTTTCTCACAATTTCATACATACAGGAGTGTCCCGGAAACATCTATCTTTTTTCATTATGGTAAATATGAATTCCTTCTATGAGAAATCGGTAACAGCTATATAAATATGCCGGTACAAAAAGAGAGAGATGTATTCTGTTTTAAAATCACTTTTAACAATTTTTTTAATAAAAATGCTTTTGATTTTGTTGGTTGTTCTTAATTTTTCTGTAATAAATGCAGCATTAAATTATACAAGATTGATTAGTGGACCAGCTTTGAGTATCAGTAAGTTTTTGTTTTACAAGCCTTAAGAAATGATAGAGTTTTTTTCTTCTTAAAGACATTCAAGGATGCAATAAACACTTTTAAAGACATTTTTGCGTCTTAAAAACACGTTTATCCATTTCAAATACTCTTTCCTTGATCCATGATTCTCACCAAAATCAGAGCTCCTTTTTAACAGGCTGAGTGGTCTAGTGGTATGATTCTCGCTTAGGGTGCGAGAGGTCCCGGGATCGATCCCCGGCTCAGCCCGAGTTTTTTACTTCCACAAAAAAATTGAAAAAAACTGTTTGCTCTTCTCTTTTTTTGCTGTCGCTCTTGTTCTTTTTCTTTCTCTCATTTTTATCAAAAGAGAAAAGCGGCTAAAACTGTTTTTAAAAAAGTGAAAGAGGGAAAGCTTTTTTTTGTGAAAAGACTTAAAAGGAGCGAAATAGCCACAGGGTCTATAGCTCAGTGGCAGAGCAATCGGCTGCAGTCCGATCGGTCCCTGGTTCAACTCCGGGTGGGCCCTATTATTTTTTATTTTTAACTGACTTTTCCTGTCTTTCAGTAATCAAAAAGACTTTTTGTACAAAATCCAAAGTTAAGAGTCATTGCAAAAAATATTTGAAACTTGCTAAGTTCTTTTAAAAAATTCAATAGAAAACTGTCTTAACTACTGTTCCCTTTAAAGTTCTTGCTAAATTTAAGTTTTTTTATTTAATGGCTATCTGGGTGGCTATTTAAATATATAGCTAATAAAGATAAATGCTTATGCCGCCTTTGATATGCGGCAGAAGAGTCGTTGATGTTTTAGAGTATATCAAAATGTATCATCACGAGATATCTAGAAAATCTTTTGGAGCTTAAAATTTAAAAAAAAACTGCGGGGTAATCATTTTTTGTAGGAAGTTAACTGACGCTCTAAAACCTGCTTTTTACTACTGTAACCAAAAAAGTGTTAACATTTGTTCATAGTTTAATGCTACTGTAAAAATTCTTATCAATTTAAATATTTAAAAACTTTTGATAACTGTTTTGACTAGTGTGAAAATTTGTTTTGCAAAATTTAAAATTATATTTTGGGGGGTTATATATCGCGAGAAGGGGTAAAGATGTATGCCGTCTTTGATGCGCGGCAAAAGTACCTTTGATGTTGAAAAAACTGCTATAACGAAATATCTGAATAATCACTTAGAGCTTAAAATTAAAAAAATAACTGGAAAGAAGTAAGATGTCCTGTTGATTCATACTTTTTTAGACACCTATGACTCCAGCTACTCATCCAATATTCACCTTTTCTGCAATGACTACGGTCTTCAAAGCAATATCCTTGATCGTAAATTTTATTTCAATGAAGGTTCACTTTTAAGCAACACCGATCTTAAAACTGTTGAAAATAAACCAATTCTTACAATTTCACATCCAACAATCGACACCACCGGAAATTATGATTGTTGTGTTAAAACTGCTCCAACGGCAAACACTTCTGAAGAAACAACATGTTTTCGAACAGTTGTTACTATAACGGAATATTCACATTACTTGGTTGAAAATAATGCAAATATTGCAATTTCTCTTAAACGAAATAATTATTTTGCAATTTTTGATAATTCAAATGTTTCAATGGTTGCATGCAAATATAATGGAACTGATTTAGCAGAAAATGTCAAGCAGATGTATGCTAATGCTGTAAGTATTTTTAGGGAATTTGGAAGGGGGAAGAAGGGATTTGAAAATTATAAAAGCTAGAAACTGGATATGGAGTAAAGGTCGATATTAGAAAATCGAAAATCGAATTAATCAGTTTAAAATCAAGCTTTCACATTTTCTTAATTGCCAAGGTTTCGGTGTCAAAATTTGGGATACCGAAATTTAACTATCAATTTTATTATATCAAAAATCAACTACCGAAATTCAAAATTTCGAAGTCAAAATTAAAAATGCAATTTCAAAATCGGAATCCAAGCTATTTGAGTCTAATTTAAAAATGACAAAACGGTTGTTTAAAATTGGAAAGGAAGACAGTTAACATTTTATGGATTTGATCTTTAAGAAAATATTTGAAATTTCGAAATTAAGAGACGATTTTGTCGTAAAAATGGATTTAAAAAACAAAAACTGCATAAAACTGTGAACTGTCAAAATTTGATCGAAATTAAAATTTACAATTTGAAAAACTGTAAACTGTTTTATTTCAACATTTCGAAATTTTGAAATTAAAACATCCAGATCGACATTTAAACTGTAATCATTTCAAATTTTGGAATCGACAGTGAAATTAAGAAATCGAAAATCGAAAAACTGAAAAGTCAAAATTTTGCACTATTCGAAGTAAATCGAAATGTCGAAATTCAGATTTCAAAATTTTGAAATGAGAAATTAAAAAGCGGTAAAATAGAAATTACGAAACATCAAAATTAGATTAAAATTAAGATGCCAAAAGTTTACATCAAAATCGATGTCAAAGTTGAAATTTACTATGACTATCACATAGAAATTGTTAAAACAAATTTTTTTAATAAAACTGAAATTCAAGAACTAAAACAAAACCTATTAATTGACTGAATTTTTAGACCTTCACCCCCTTCTTCTCAGTTTTCAATCAATTTGTTATCCTTGAAACGGATGCTAAAAATCTCGGACCATATTCTTGCACAAGCATGGACATCAATGCACAAGTTTTATCAAAGAATTTTACTCTCTCTGAAGCTGCTACAAGAACATATCCATGGATTGGAAAAGATGGTGAACCAACTGACCCAAATGATCCAACAAAAGATGATCATAATTCTGCAACAATGCTTGATTATGGAAATATCTTTAAAACTGTTTTTGCTTCAATCATCATGCTTGTCTTTGCTTTTTAATTGCATTGTGATTGTTGTTTTTGATTGTAAAATAAAACAATTTTTTGTTGAAAGATTTTTGAATCACATTTTTAAAATAACTGAAAGATGTGGTTGATATGTTGTTGCGAACCAAATGACTCAATGTTTCCACGATTAATAACCAAAAATCTGCAACTGATTATACAAATGCGTTTAAAACTGTCCAATAATTACAGATCTTAAGCATTTATGCTTTTTCATCGTATTATTGTAAAATGAGTCCATTGAGTAACATCTGTGTGATTAACTGGCCAGTGTTGCTATCTCCATGTATACGGCGAGATAGCCGAGCGATGGTCTATGGCATCTGTCTCATCAGAGGCATGGGTTCGAATCATACTCTCGTTAGATGATAAAAAACTTTTTTGCAGTGTAAAACACAATTATTTTTTGTACTTTGAAACTGACGTCATCTGCAACATCGTTTGTGTCAAAAAGCAAAAGAATAATAACACTACAAAAGATGTAGGACCATATTTTTGGTAATGTTTAATTGAACTGACAATTTCACTTTTACTATCATTGATTAAAGTTGGAACAATTCGGTGGTGTGGCTGACACAAAAAAAATTTTTAAACGATGTCGGGATTTAAAACTGTGACAGTGTTTGGTGCAGGATTAATGGGAGCTGGAATTGCACAAGTAAGTAAAGTTTTTTAAATTTTTATACTGGATTATTACATAACTTTTCTATTAGGAAAAGCTGAAGAGTTAAAAACAAAGCGCTAACTCTAATAGGTTGCATAAAATAGTGCAAATTCTTATTTTTTAAAGATTTTAACTGGGTTGATATAGAAAATTGTTTATTTGAACTTTTTTTGATCTTACAAAAAAGTTAATCAATTTAAGATAATTGTTAATTTTTAAAGGTTCTAATTCTAGAATTTTATAAAGAAATATTTTATTAGTTTTTTATTTTAGATTTTAAAAAGAATCATTTTATTAGGTAAACTGCCTTCACATAAAATCATGCCAATTTGAAATTTTTAAAGCGTTTAACTGAGCAAAGTGATGATACTAAATAGAAAATTTTAAGTATTTTTAATATTATAATTTGAGGCATCACCCAGGCCGTTATTAGGGTTGGACATTTGCCCCCTCTGAAATTGACAAATATCTTTGATCTTTTGCCGATGCGTGCCAAACCGGCAAAAGATCAAAAGCTTGCTGCCCCCGAAATTTGTTTCTGTCCACGGGCATCACGTATTCTTTTGCAATTTTTTTTTATTTAAAAAGTTTTAACTGAATTAAAATTATTCGTTAAGTATTATATTAAAAAAATTGTGCCAACAGGGTTTAGATATCTGCCGATTTTGTAAAATTTTCATCTTTAAACATCCTAACAGTAGAATAATTTTACGCAACAAAATTTAATTAACTATTTACAGTAGTATAAACTGGGAACTTTAAAAATGGTTCCAAATTATAACTTTTAAAAATTCTAACTGAATTGCATTTTTTATTGTAAAATTATTTTAAGAAGGTTTTAACTGTGTTTATGGAAAGTTCCCTGAAGTTATGCAAATTGTATTCGTTATAATGATGTTGATTTGATAATTTTAATTAATTTTTAGTTCAATTAAACTGACAGCACTTTTAAAAACACTTTAGTTATTGAAAGTCTTAATTGGATTATAAAAAGAAATGTTAAAAAAGGTTCTAACTGAAATTATGAACAATGTCTTCAAGTTATGCGAATTTTTTAGTTTTTAGAATCTAAACTGTTGTAATAATTTTATGCATTAAAATTTAACGTCTTATAAAAGTCAACTAAATTGAGCTCAACATTAGCTTTTACAAGCTACATATACAGATTATTATTTTTTAAGACATTTGTTGAAGTTCTCTTTATGAAAAATTTAAAAAAAGTATATTAACTGGATACTAACTTTTTAGTCTAAAATTAGCTGTTTATCTAATAATTCAATTATTGTTATGAATTCAGCAGGAATTTTTGGGGATAGGCGCAATTAAGTTTCGAGGGGGCGCGTGCCCCCCCCCCCCCCCTTGCTGACGTCTTTGAATTAGAAAAAACTGAATCGCCTTAAAGCTTCTTCAAGTTAAGCAAATATAATAATAATAATCATCTTAACTGCCACAATTAATTTATGCACAAAAGAGCTTATTAAATTTAAAATTAGAACAAACTGATAATGTCAAATATCATAAGTTTTAGTAGTCTTAACTGAATTTCTTTAATAGAAATGTTATAAAACAGAAGTATTAATAACTGGGTGGTACAAAATGTAGTTCAAATTACGCAAATTTTTAATGTTTTAAAATCTTAAATTTACTTTGAAATCTTTGAAAACAACAGTTCAATTATTTTAGAAAATTAGAATAAACTGCGATGGGGATAAATAGCTTAGAATCATGCATATTTTAATTTCTAAAGATTTTAATTGGATTATATAGAATTTAGTTATTTTTCAAAACTGGGGTCATCTGCCATTTGTTTTTGCGAATTCTAATTCTTACAATTAGAATAAACTGATATTTAAAATTAAAAAAAAAAGTAGTTTATTATAGTTTTTTTTGAAACTATAATAAACTACCATCGCCAAATTTGGAACATTTTTAGCAAAAAGCTTCTTTTTTCTGTAAGATAGAGTAAACTGGATTCTCCATTTTTTTGAGTAAATTATTATATCCTTTGTAGGTCTGCTTACAAGCTGGCTTCAAAGTTGTCCTTGTTGATGTAAAAATTGAATTTATTCAAAAAGCTGCTGAACAAATGAAAAGACGATTTCAAAAACAAGCTACCCAAAAGTACCCACATAGCCCAGATGAGCAACGTCGATATGTCCGTGGAATGCTAGATCGACTTCGAATGATTACAAATCCAAATCAAGCTGTAAAAGAAACTGATTTGGTGATTGAAGCAATTATTGAAAATTTAGAAATTAAACAAAATTTATTTGCTGACCTTGAAAAACATGCCCCCAAGCATTGTATTTTTGCAACCAATACTTCATCACTTTTACTCAAAGATATCGGTGCAAAAATGGAATCTAAAAATCGATTTGGTGGTTTACATTTTTTTAGTCCTGTACCAATTATGGAGTTGGTAGAAGTTGTTAGAACTGATAGAATTGAAGGGAAAAATCTTCAAAAACTGATTAGCTTTGTAAAAGAAATTGATAAAACTCCAATTGTTTGTGGAGATACTCCAGGATTTATGTAAGCTTTTTTTTAAAAAAAACTGACTTATAAATCGATGGGAAAAAACTATTTTTTTTAAAAACAGAATTTATAGCTCCCAAACACTGTTTTGGGGGTCTCAAAGGGTGGCATGAGCAGAGAATGCAGCAAACACAATTTTGTTCTAACATTTTGGTTTTTGAGCACTTTACCATACGTAAATCCAAAATGTTATCGAGAACTGGTGTTTTTGATATTTAATATGTTGATATGAACTTTTTGAAGCAATATGGTTAAAAATCAAAGCTCTAATTTTAACTATGCCAAAATAGCATCCTAATGAAAAAAAAACTGCCATTCATTATTTCATGATTAAAAAATACAAATTCTTTCGTGCTTATCGCAACAAAAAAAAACTGGTTTCTGATGTTTCTTCCTTTTTTTATGTAACTGATTTACCATGTTTTAATAGCATTCATAGCGATAAGCATGATACACAAACAAAGACAAGATATTTTTTAGAGCAAACTGCGACAGTGCCACATATATAAAATCTAAAGTGAATTGAGCCAATCTATTTATCAAAAAAGGATTTTTTTCTGAGCATTCAACATTTTTAGCTCTCAAACTTGTTCAAAGAGATTCCAAAGGGTGGCATAAATAGGGAGCGTTACAAATTTAGATGTTATTAACTATTTGAATGTATAATTTGGCATAAAACTAATAAATGTTCACGAGTTTAATAGCAAAAAACTAAGTTTTTGCGAACGTAACTTTGGCATAATAGAAGCTCGGATTTTAAATTCTTCCGATATTGTGTGGATAAATCAAGGCTGAAAAAAGTAAAACTGTTGATAAATTTTTATTTTGGTGCCATTAAGCGAAATGTTCTCGACTGTCAAAATAGAAGCGATATCGTCTAAAAAAACTGGCATTTAATGTTCAAGTGAGTAAAAACTGGGATGAGACCTGGAATCTTTGAGGGAGCTAATTAAATAAACATTCTTTATTTAAATAAAAGAGAAGAAACCCATTTCATTTTCTTTTTATCTCCATCAATACCATTAACTTTTTCAGTGTCAATCGCCTACTAATCCCTTTTCAAGCTGAAGCTATGGGACTACTTGAGAGAGGTGTTGCAAGTCCAGAGGATATTGATAAAGCTGTAACACTTGGTCTACGATTTCCAATCGGTCCATTCAGATTAGCAGATTATGTTGGATTAGATGTTGGAAAAGCAATTCAAGATGGTTGGAGAAAGCATTATCCAAATGAAGTGCATCTTCCAAAATCAGCAATTATGGAAAAGCTTGTTGCTGAAGGAAAGCTTGGAAAGAAAACTGGTGAAGGTTTTTATAAATATAAATCTAAAATTTAAACTGCGTAACGGGATGTTTCTTTTTCAGTGTTAAGTCAATAAAACTTTATGAATCATATTTTTTTCACTCAAATTTTACGTGAAAACTGAAACAGCTGGGGTTATAGCATTCAAAGCGATTAAAAACAAAAGACAAGATATTTTTTAGAGCAAATCGCAACAATACCACATATAAAAAATTTAAATTAAACTGTGCCATCCACTTGCCTACATTAAGAATGTTCTTGATCAAATAAAGGCGTAACCAGTAAATCACCTTAAATACGTAGAACTGAATTTATAAAATTCACAGCACAAACGCTATAAAATCGTAATGTGAAAGCTGCAAGAAAAACTGTTATCGGCTACTGATAAGGAGATTTAAAATGGCTGCAGAAAGCAATAAAGGACATCTTGCAAAATCTACGATTACGGAGAAGCTTGTTGCAGAAGGAAAGCTAGGAAAGAAAACTGGCATGGCAAATATAAATTTAAAATTTAAACTGAAGAGTTTATTGATTCTGTGCTAGATAAAATTTTTATATCCACAATTGTCGTTTATTTCATTTAAATTTAAAAATACAATTTTGTGCTGTAATATTACGTAATTTTCATTGAGCACAAACTGAAACGACACATTCCTTCTGACAGTTGTGAACGGTCTTAGGACAATAATTGTGAACTAACAAAAAATTATTTATTCTGAACGCAAACTGAAACCAGACATTTCTGTTAGACACAAATTAAAATATTTAAGAAAATAACATTAAACTGAGTTTTTCATCTATTTTGTGGTAAAAAAGTGCAATAAAAATGCTTGAATATTGAATATTGGATACAGTAAATCGAAAACAACAAAAGCAATCTAAAGCAGTCAGTTTAACATCTGTTAAAAAAATAGGGCTCCGCGGCTGATGAGAAATATCTGGAAGAAACATTACTCTAAGGAACTCCATCTTCCAAAATCAACAATTACGGAAAAAAACAAATTAAGAGGAATAACTTGGAAAAAAACTAAAGAAGGGATTGTTAAAACTTATTTTTTTCTATTTTAAAATCAATAAAACTGTCCGGATAAAAGCATCGCTTTTTTCGCTAAATTTATACATCTTATTAAACTGCAATAGCATGAACGCTCTTTTGAACCGTCTTTAAATACCGCTAATGCTCTAATAAAAGCGCATCTTTTTTTTTTAAAATACAAATCAAAAATTTTAAATTGACCAGCATAATGCAAACTCCATATATTAATTGACCAAAATTTAACTGATTACATTAGCTTTATTCATATTTTTTTTGTTTAACAATGTGAAACATCTATATTCGGTTGGCCTGTAAAAATGGTAATAATGAGTTTAAAGGTTTAAAATAAATTGGTATAAATATAATTGATCAGCGGCAAAAAATAAGGTTTAACTGTCTATATAAAAAAGTTATCTTGAAATGATGAATGTGAAAACAATGCTAGAACTTTAAGCTTGATAATATAATGTAGGATAAGAAGTGCTTTAATTCAGGGCAGCTTTTTGTGACAAGTTTTTAATTCTTTACTAAACCGTAAAAAAATTGTTGATCATAATGTCTGAAAATTATTTTTAAGCTGAACCAAAATTTTCTTGGCCAAATTTATTTTTACAGGAACCTGGTGAATTTTTTTTCGTTGGTCAAAGAAAGTAAATGTCCTCTTTATAACTAGATTTTTTAACTGAGTTCGCCTGCTTTTTTTTTCTACTACAGTTTAAAAAAAACATCTCGACTTCGATACATTTTTCAATGTTCAATGAATAAATGCTTGTAATAAAAACTGCCAATTCTAAAATTGCCTTTATATAACTTTTGACATTTATAAAGACATTTTTAAACTGTCTAAGAACAGATCGTTAAAACAATCAAAATTTAACTCATGGTACACGGTTTATGGAATAAACTGAAAATTTTTAATTTTTTGTAGTAAGTCAAATTGCACACCTTTAGGAGGCATTATAAAAAACTTATCTAAACAAAAATTTGAAGAAAACTGTTTTTAAATTCAATATAACTGGAGAAGCAGTAAATTTTGGTACAAAAATATATGCTGAGAAATTCTTGGCAGTAAAATCATAGAGAAAGTTGCTCATAAAATATATGTTTTTAAATTGGAATAAATGAACAAGATAATCTGAACATAATTTTTTTATTTTAATATAGATATTGAGAAACTGTGTGATAATCAACAACAAATGATATCACAGCATCAGCAATGAAAGAAAAAATTTATGAAGCAGTTTCAGTAATTTCAAAGCCACTGAATTTTTTAACAGGTTTATCAACGACATGAAGAGGTGCGAGGCCATGAGGGTAACAATTCTTGAATAATTCAGAAAAATGCTGATCAATAAAATCTTTTTGAGTTGTATTAATCGTTTGGCAGGCATCCTGAAAAATGAATGTAATTTATAAAAGGTAACAAGGAGAGAAAAAAAACTGGAAGGGCATTTATATGTTTAGAAAATTTAATTCGTAATAAATCTAGTATTTCAATTTTGGATAAATTGATCATGTCAACATTTCCTTGTAAGATTTGAAGAAGATATTAAACTGATATGATTAATTAAGCAATCTAGACATACGTGTAGAAGGGGTGGATTTTATCCACCTACCCACCCACCCATGGCGAGAAACAAATTTTTCTCAAAAATCAGCAAAGGCAAATACCTTGATTTTCGACAAAATTTTTATTTTTTTAAATTTGTGGGTAAATATTTCAGCCATAAGTTATCCTATATTTTTAGAGAATTCGATGTTTTGGTATCGAATTCTGTAATAGTATGCGACAGCTAATTTTCGTCGGGGTTGGGCATGAATAAAATTCTGCATTCGAAAACCAAAAAAAGAGATTTTTCAAAAATAAGCAGAGGTGTTGATTTCTCCAAAAAATTTTGCTTATTTTGTTCATTTAGTGAAGATCTTTTACATAATTTTTAAATTTTGAATTTTATAAAGAACCTTAGCTTAAAATAACTAATATACAAGTTTTTCTCGGGAACATCTTAAAGTTCACATGCTCTAATAATTATTTTTGGAAACTTAAATTATTTAATTAATTTTTTTAATTTGTCATACACTATAAATTTACACTGCAAAAATTATAAAAGCATCTGACGCAAAATGATGGAAAACCATCATATAAATTGGAATTATCCTATATTTTTAGAGAATGCCAACAAAAAGAAACTTTAAGTTAAATTGTAAATTGTGAACGATAAACGTTCTTTCACATGCTGTAAATGAGTTACTTGATTGCCTTTAATGATTCTTTTTAGAAATCGTGAAGCATCAAGTCATGAGGCAAAAAAATCTGTTATTTTTAGTCACTAGTAATTTTAGAGTAGTCACGGAGGGAATCGTACAAGACCCGACAGCTATCAACTTGTTACATAAAGTTTACTGCACACAAGAAACGTGAGACATTTGCAATTTCCCTTTATTAATTAGTAGAGCAAATAAGTACAACTGTAATAAAAACGTTCAGGAATAATTTAGAAGTTCCGAAACAAAATAAGCTAAACTTTCTTCGTTGCACTGTTTTCGCTGCATTCACTAAATATTGCGACTTATAGATATTTTGATTGCATAACATTCGGTCGAATAACTAAAATTTTAAGCTATTCCGTCAAAATAAATCAAAGATTTGATCATATAACCTATTCGGTCATACGTATGCATACCAGATATTTTAAATGTTTCAAGTAATTGAAACAACCTTTTCAAAGATTTGTCAGAAACGAAATTCTTCTCTTTCATCCATCCATAAACATGATGATAAGATTGAAAGAAAATTGCGAATTAACTTTACGAAACTTGAATTTTCAAAAATACCAAAATGAAAGATTGGCTTATCACCAAAATTAATATCAATTATACATTCAAAATGGCACTAATAGATGCTCTGACCTCTCTATAAGTCAAGCTATTAATTCTTTAAAAGTAACTAACTATTTACCATAATACTCGTAAAGAAAAATATTGCTTTTATATGATGCTACGCATAACAAGCTTAATTTAAAGTAGAAACTTCTTTAATTAACAATATTCATAAATGAATATGTAATTGATATAGTATTTACGAAGCTATTTATAGTGTATATGAGATGGGCGCGAAGCGCCCAACTCATATACACTACCAGACCCCGAGAAAAAAAATTTTTTTTGACAAAAAATGGATATGAAAAGTTGAAAAGACTACCAGACCCCGATAGCTTTTTCGAAAAAAATCCACCCCTCTCTACACGTATGAATCTAGACAATTAAACTGTCGAAGATTGGGACAATCGGGTAATTTGATTAACAAAACTTAATGTACTGAAAAGATAAAAATTTAAAAAGGACTAAAGCTGGATAATTAAAAAAACAACATTGAACTGCATTTGAAAAACATTCAGTTTTAATTTGAAAATAATGTTTTTAACTGGAATGCAGTCAATGGAAATTAATCCTATACATGTTGTACATATTTCATTCTATAAGAAACCAAGACTTCATGCTTTTTCTGGTATTGTGAATCCCGTTGGAATACAAACTGCAAAATTGGGTGTTGTTATTTGTCCGTAGCTACACCAAAAAGTTTTACTACATTGTGGTTTTAAAGTGTAGAGAGTTTTTTCAGTCATCATTATTAGAAATGAAAAATCTCTAAAATTGAAATTTAAAAGCTTAAACTGCTTAAACCAAGTTTTTTAGCCAGCCTAGGGAGCACAAAAAAAATAGCTGACCATTGGTATATTCTCTTATTGAAACTCACACATCAAGGAATAAAATTTAAATTAAAAGAAATATTTTTATATGTAATTTCTAAAAAGTTTATCAGTACCTTTTTTTGTAATAAACTGACCAAGTTTGGTTGGCAACTCCTGTCATGCATGGCATGCTAAAAATGCTCTTAACTGACTAAGTAATCAACATGTGGGAAGCTAAACTGACAAATTTTAAATAACAGTTGAAATTGTAGAATGAAATAAGATTACAATAACATTGAATGAAAACTGAAAATTGTTATAAACTAGTTGTGGTACACCAAAATAAAAAGTTATCTTAACGGAAAATTTAATTGCAGTTGCATATACTTGCGTATTAAAACTTAAATGGCTGTTCATTACCAAAACAAAATTAAATAATACGGTTTTTCAGTGGATTAAAAATTTAAAGGATAAAAAAAACTGGATTAGTCTAACCATAACATAAAAATAAATTATAAAATGCTTACTGTACCCGAACTAACAAGGAAGGCGAAAAAATGGCGAATCCTCGCATAAAGAAGGCGTAAAGAAGGCGGAAGCATATAACTTTTTTTCTAGATCATATCCAGATTATTCCTTTTGGGGAACGATTCCTATAGGTATTAGCTAACTTTTTGTCTAAATAAAATTTTCTGGATTCTGAATCCGCGGTTTCTGCAGCGGATGGAAAATTTTTGAAAAAAATTGTTTTTGCAAGCTAAACATGTTTTGGGAGTAAAATTTTGTCCAAATTTTGCGTTTTTTGGTATTTTCAGTCAATTTCTGAACATGTCATATTTGATTATTTTAAAACGGTTTTTGAGACATTTTTTTTCTTCCGCCTTCCTTACGCCTTCTTTTTTATTTTTTGTTAGTTCGGGTAGTAATCAAAATCATTGTTTTTACTTAAAATTTGCTTCAAAAAAATATTTGTTTTTTATAAAGTTCATCAAAATTTTCTTTTGTAATAAACTGTACGCCAAAATCTCCTGCAATGGCTAATGCTTTAAAAAATTAAAAAATCTCTTCTTCATATTTCAGAATAAACTGATCAATTCAATAAAAGGATGTAAACAGTAAAAACGAAGAAATATTAAGCAAAACTGTTTGAAATAATATTCAGTTTTATATTTAAACTCAAAAGCATTTTAAAAAAATCAAAAGGGGTCAGTTACAATATATAACATAAAAGAACTGTAATCAGCTTAGACTAACTTTTTTTTAAAAATTCAATTTTTACAATTGTATTTATGTCTAACATCTTACAGTTAAACTCCAAATAAATATAAAACGGTAAAATATAAAGTTTTTCGAAACTTGACCAAAAAAAGTAGAAAACGTTTCAAACGGTAAATGAGAAATTTTTTTTAAAAACCTTTTTGAAATTTACCTAATAAGAGGTATTTTTATGACTTATATTAAGCTGTAAACAAAATTTACAGCTTAAAAGAATTCATTTTGAAGACTTCCAAACTGTAAAGAAAATTTACAATCCAAAAATTTAGTTGCAAGAATCTTTCATATTGTAAGAAAAATTTACTATTTGAAAAGTTTGTCAAAAAACTTTTCAAATTGTAAACGATTTTTTCAAATTTACAAAAAGTCATCATCACTTTTTGCAAATGAAAAAAGTTTACAAAAAAGCATCATGAATTTTTGTAAATTTTTTCACCTGCAAAAAATGATCATCATTTTTTGTAAATACCGTAACCCATTGATGCGCAGGTTGTCAAAATGGAAGAGTAGGCGGCAGCCTACTTTTCCCTTTTGCGAGCGAGCAGCGGCCATTCATTTCCCATTTTCTTCCTGCGAGCTGGTGTTCGACTGCTCTCTGCTGACAAAACGAATGAAACTGGCCGATGTATTAGATTTTTTTATATATTTTTCCGTAGATGTTAGATTTTGGTATCATTATGTAGCTAAGATTCTCAATTTTTATGTTATAAAAAAATTATTATCATTTAATTAAATGCACCGCCATAAATTAATACAGTAAATTGGTAAAATTTGTTCATTTTTTTCAACTTTGTGCGCAACATGCAAAAAGGAAAGAGCAAATGTGTGGAAAACGCGTTGTAGTGCGGCAGCCTACTTTTCCCTTTTGCGAGCGAGCAGCGGCCATTCATTTCCCATTTTCTTCCTGCGAGCTGGTGTTCGACTGCTCTCTGCTGACAAAACGAATGAAACTGGCCGCTGCTCGCTCGCAAAAGGGAAAAGTAGGCTGCCGCCTACTCTTCCATTTTGACAACCTGCGCATCAATGGGTTACGGTATTTACAAAAAATGATGATCATTTTTTGCAGGTGAAAAAATTTACAAAAATTCATGATGCTTTTTTGTAAACTTTTTTCATTTGCAAAAAGTGATGATGACTTTTTGTAAATTTGAAAAAATCGTTTACAACTTGAAAAGCTTTTTGAGAGAACCTTTTAAAAACATTATTTTTGATAGGGTTTTTTTAAAAACTTTTCCAGTTGTAAACTTTTTTTTCAGTTTTGGACGTTTTTGAATGAGCTTCTTGAAACTGTAAACTTTTTTTACAAGTTCAACGATTTCCTATAAGGAACTTCTAAATTGTAATCATTTTTTACATTTTGGATGGTCCGTTAAGAAAACCTTTTTAAAATTTACAGAATAAACGGATTTAATTTAATAGACTTCAAAATGTAAGGAAAAATTTACCGTTTGAAACGTTTTCTACTTTTTTTGGTCAAGTTTCGAAAAACTTTATATTTTACCGTTTTATATCTCGCTTACAACATCAAAATCAATTTCTTTAAATCTGTCGATGACGGAATTCAGTTTTCCAAATTTGATAAAACTGTTTATTAATTTTTAATTATTTTGATAAGCACCACATAGACGTACAGTTTTCTGCAAAAAAACCTATTTAGAAAGAAAATCAATGGCAATAAGAACATGTGCTACAGAGTTTATACAAAGAAGTAATGCCAACACAGTTTAAATAAATACAAAAGAGATGATGAAAATGCAGGTACTTGAAAAATTTCTTATCCTAAGTTTTATGCTAACCCTTTTTTAAGCGTATTTTATTTATTTTAAATTAGCAAGAATTATATTTATTATATGGATGTGCAGCTTAAATTTTAGATTTATATTGATAAAACACTTCTTCGATTTTTTTGTAGCTTTGATTCTGCATTTATTTTTCTATAATTGTTGATTTTGGAGGGTTCACTGCATTTGGGCGATGTTTCTTCAAGCTATTTTGATTACCTTTCCAAATAATAGAAATGATTCAGGTACTTTTTAATAATTTATTTCAAGCAGAAAAGTTTACAGTTTAATAGGAAACAGAAATTTAATAAATCGAAAAATAAATTGTTTCGACGTCAACAAAAAAAGCATGGAATGTCTAGTTCATCTGAAAAGTTAAATGTTCGTCATAAATTAAAAGGCTTAAAAAATTAGTTTAAACTGAATCCTTTTCCAAAAAATTTATTTCGCAAGAATACAAAAAAAAAGTTTTAATATTAAAAACAAAGTGATTTGTAAGCTGGAAAAAACATTATCCAAATGGAGTGCATTTTCCATAAAAATTGGTGGCTGAACCAGGAAACGGTTTTTAAAAATATAAATCTAAAATTTTAACTGTCCACCATAACACGCAAAAAATGATTTCTGTTAATTTAAAATGCAATAAAATTAAATATTGTTATTGGGTTACAAAATTTTGCTGTTCACTACTTGATAAAAACCGAATGTGATTCACACGTGATTACCAATGTTTTAAAATAATTATAAGACAAACTACAAAAAAATAATTTCAATAAATCTTAAATTTTAACTGTTAGATATCTAGACAATATAAAACGTAAAGAACTTTTAAAAAGTTTTAATAAATAAGTTCTAAAACTGAAATTCTTGTATATTGTTTAAAAATGCAAAAGATTTGAATAACTTGTGTAAAAAAACGAAAACCACAATATTTTTTAACTGCGGACAACGAAGCTTAATTGCTTGAAAAACTGAAGAAAAGCTAGGAAAAAAACTGGAGAAAAGTTTTATAGATGTAAATCTAAAATATAAACTGAGATTCACCGGTACTTTACAAGAAGCAAAACTGTTTTATTTATTTATTTAAAACCTTTTATCTGTCACGCAGGACGAAAGGGGACAAGTTACAACACCGAAAATCAGTTAATTGCTTTAAATATCATGAAAATTTGGTCAAGAAATCTCAGGTAAATAAGAAACCTTGTATAAACTTTTTTCGAAATTATCGCAGTTATGATTTTGACACTTTGTGTTATCAAACTGTCAATGTCATGCAGTTTTAATTTTTGATTTAGATTTATAAATAACTCTAGTTTAATGTGCCCGAAATATTTTTTTAACTTTTGTAAACATATGCTTATAACATTTGCCAGGAAAACTAACTCGACCACAAGTGCACAAACAAGCACTTGGTCCACAAGATCGGCTGTAACATATAAAATATGGTAGACAATTTAATTTTTAGATTTATATTGATAAAATCCTTCTCCAGTTTTCTTTTTTCTTCTCCAACTAATTTTTCCATAATTGATGGTTTTGGAAGATGCACTTCATTTGGGTACTGCTTTCGCCAACCATCTTGTATCGCAACAAGAGCTGAAAGCAATTTTTGCAGATATCAAATTGTCAGTTTTTGTAACTTAGTTGCTCGTATGATTTCCCAATTAATTTATTGTCAGTTTAAGGATATTTTTAATGATAATTCAGTTTCAATGATACAACAAAGGAATATATTTCAGACCAGGCATGTGCTCTTTCAGTTGCCGTTCAAAGAAAATCACGTAACATTACAACACAAAAATGCTTTTTTTTTAAATTTAAATGAAATAAATGAGAACTATGGATAAAACAATTTTATTTAACAAAGGATAATCCTACTCAGTTTAAATTTTAGATTTATATTTATAGAAACCTTCTCCACTCTTCTTGCCCAACTTTCCTTCAGCAACTAATTTATCTCTAATTGTGGATTCTGGAAGATGCACTTCATTTGGATAATGCTTTCTCCAACCATCATGAATTGCTTTTCCAACATCTAACCCAACGTAATCTGCTAGCCTGAATGGACCAATTGGAAATCGTAGCCCAAGTGTTACAGCTTTATCAATATCCTCTGGACTTGCAACACCTCTCTCAAGTAGTCCCATAGCTTCAGCTTGAAATGGGATAAGCAAGCGATTAACACTGAAAAATTTAATAAATTGAAATTGAAACAGAAAATGAAATGGGTTTCTTCTGTTTTATTTTTAAGAAAAACATGTTTATTTAATAAGCTCCACCAATCATTTCAGGTTTTACCCCAGTTTCTACTCGCTTGAACACAAAATGCCAGTTTTTAAAACTAGTTGGTGATATTGCTGCTATTCTAAAAGTCGAACGTTTGACTTTTTTCAGTCTAGACTTATCTACCCAATATCGGAAGAATTCAACCTCCTAGCTTCTATAATGCCGAAGTTACATTCGGCAAAATTTATGTTTTTGCTATTAACCTCGTGAATGTACATTTATGAGTTTTATAATTAATTATACATTCAAAACAGTTAATAGCAGCTAAAAAAGAGTAAAAAGCCTGTAAAATAGAATCATCTTAAACCAGTTTTCAAACAAACAAAGATTATCGTACAAAGGTACAAAAAATTTCAAATTTAGATCTTTAAGTCATGAAATGAAAAAAAAGTTACAGTTTTTTTTTCATTAGCATGCTGTTATGGCATTAATAAACTATATCTTTGAGTAAAAAAAATATTTGAGTTTTTCCCAATTATAATCATACAAATTAGTTTTAAAGAAAATCTTACATAAATCCTGGAGTATCACCACAAACAATTGGAGTTTTATCAATTTCTTTTACAAAGCTAATCAGTTTTTGAAGGTTACTTTCATCTATTTTATCAGTTTTAACAACTTCTACCAACTCCATAATTGGAACAGGACTAAAGAAATGTAAACCACCAAAACGATTTTTTGCTTCCATTTTTGCGCTGATATCTTTGAGTAAAAGTGATGAAGTATTTGTTGCAAAAATGCAATGTTTTGGGGTATGTTTTTCAAGGTCAGCAAATAAATTTTGTTTAATTTCTAAATTTTCGATTATTGCTTCAATCACCAAATCGGCTTCAACAACTGCTTGAGTTGGATTTGTTATCATTCGAAGTCGATCAAGAAGATTACGGACATATCGTCGTTGATCATCTGGACTATTGGGGTACTTTTGGGCAGCTTGTTTTTGAAATCGTGCTTTCATTTGTTCAGCAGCTTTTTGAATAAATTCAATTTTTACATCAACAAGGACAACCTTGAAACCAGCTTGCAAGCAGACCTAAAGAGGATATAATAAGCATAACTCAAAAAAAAGTGGAAAATCCAGTTTAATCTATTTTACATAAAATAAGAAGTTTTTTGCTAAAAATTACTAATGTTCAAAATTTTGGCGCTGATAGTTTATTACAGTTTTGAAAAAATAATAAAGTTTTTTTTTATAAAAAACAAGTTATGGTTGTAAAAAATTAAATTTTTGCATAATTCGAGTTTTTCAAATATCAGTTTACTCTTATTTTGACAATAATTATATTTTTATCTTTTTGTTTTCATATTACGAAACACAGCCAGTAATTATAAAAATTTGCAAAATTTAAAGAATTTTTATATATTTTGAATTTGGCTGTACCTGTTCATTTAAACTATTATAAATGATTAACATTTACTGCTTCAGTTTATTATTAGCTGCCAGTATACAATTTAAAACTTTGAATAAATTTGCGAGTGAACTCAGTTATTACCTGTTTCAAACAAAATTACTTAAAATCCTTTAAAAACAAACAGTTGCATAACTTCAATGAATCCGGTTTATTCTTATTTTTAAGTTTCTAAATTTTCTTATTATTTATACACAGTTAAAACTTTAAGTAATTTAAAATTTACAATACTTTCTCAAATTTCTCTGAAACTAGTTGATGAGCATTTTTTAATAAATGGCTGTTATGACAAATTAATTATCAGGTTTAAACTTTCAAAATTAAAATTCGCAAAAAATTGCAATGGGGCCAGTTTCGTAAAATAATTGCATAATCTTAAATAAACTTACATTAAAAATTAAGTTAAGACTTCTAAAACTTAACATATACATAATCTGAAAATCCTTTATACTGTATCAGTTTTTTCTAATTTTAAATTTTCTGCATAAAATTTATTACGGCAGTGAATATGATTATTAATAGCATTATATTTGCTTAACTTGACGAAACCTTCGAATTATCCAGTTTATTCTAATTCAAGGACGTCAGCAAGGGACACTTGCCCCCTCCGAAATAAAATCAAAGGCGTGCCCCTCCCAAACAATATCCTGCTGAAGTCCTTGTTCTATATTCATAACTAAAATTGAAAAAAAAAGCAGTTAATTTTAGAATAAAAGAGTTTGCATTATTTTAAGGATTTTTGTTTAGTATCCAGTTAATGTTCTTTTTTCTAAATTTTTAATAAAAAAAATTCAATAAATGTCTAAAAAAATAATAATCTGTATAGTTTGCAGAAGCTAATGATGAGCTTAGTTTAACTGACTTCTAAAGAAGTTAAATTTTAATGCATAGAAATGTTACAACAGTTTAGATGATAAAAACTAAAAAAATTCGCATAACTTGAAGACATTGTCCACAATTCCAGTTAATACCCTTCTTTAATATGTCTTTTTGTAATCCAATTAAGACTTTCAATAGCTAAAATTTTTAAGTGCTATCAAATTACTTGAACTAAAAAATAATTAAAATTATCAAATTAACGTCATCATAAGGATTAAAACGTATATTATTTTGGGGAATTTTCTATGAATACAATTAATAGGTCTTTTAAAAATTTTTACAACAAAACATGCAATCCAGTTAAAATCTTTAAAATTTATAATTAGGAACCGTTTTACTGTTCTCAGTTTATTCTATTGTAAAAAGTTTAAATAATTTTGATGCTTAAAATACTACTGTTATGATGTTTCAAATAAATTTTTTTTCAAATAAACACACTGTCAATTAAAATCTTTAAAAAATAAGAATTTGCATTATTTTATGCAACCTATAAACTCTGCAGCTTTTCCTAATAGAAAAGTTATAAAATTATTGCTCAAAAATTGTAAAAATGCAGTATAAAAATTTAAAAAACTTTTAGTAACTTACTTGTGCAATTCCAGCTCCCATTAATCCTGCACCAAATACTGTCACAGTTTTAAATCCCGACATCCTTTTGTAGACAAAATGTGTTGAACACAACACTACCGACAGTTTTAAACACATTTGTACAATCAGTTCCAGATTTTTGGTTATTACTCGTGGAAATATTGAGTCATTTGGTTCGCAACAAAAAATCAACCACATCTTTCAGTTATTTAAAAAATTTGATTCAAAAAACACTTCAACAATAAATTGTTTTATTTGTCAATCAAAAAAACAATTATAATGCAATTAAAAAGCAAAGATAATCATGATGAATAACGCAAGTACAGTTTTAAAACCATTTCCATAATCTGTCATTGTTGCAGTATTATGATCATCATTTGTTGGATCATTGGGGTCAGTTGGTTCTCCGTCTTTTCCAATCCATGGATATGTTCTTGTAGCAGCTTCAGAGAGGGTAAAATTTTTAGATAAAACTTGTGCATTGTTGTCCATACTTGTGCAAGAATATGGTCCAAGATTTTTGGTATCCGTTTCAAGGATAACAAATTGATTGAAAATTGAGAAGAAAGGGGTGAAGGTCTATAAAAAATAAGTTTTTTTCTGTTTTCGAATTGCAGTTTTATTATAACAAATTTATGTTTACGTCGTAAAATTTTAATTTTAATCAGTTACAACAAAATGCATTTTTGATTTCTATTGCATTAAATTAAAGTTGAAGAAAATCCAGTTAACGTTTTATTCTAAATTATAACCATTTTTATATGCTCTACAGTTATTGCAAAAATGAATGACGATAATTTAAGCTTTGAATCGTGCTGTTCAACATGGTCAGCTTTTCACAAAAGAAAGTATTGAAGGACTTTTTAAAAAAATATACAAATATCTTATAGTTAACAGTTTAAGATTTATTTTCAAGTAAACTTTTGTCTGATCCAGTTTTTTTTTTCGATTTATATCCGAATGCAATATGATTTCAAATTAAGTTTCTGCGTTGCTTCATTACAGTTTTCTGTACTATCTTTATTTGATTTTCGGTGTACCTGTCAGAAACTTTGGCAATTTGCCATTATATCCCTTTCCAGAAAGTTCCTGATTTTCATGATCCTTATCGACCATTCCAGAAAAAAACCCTCAGAGCCGTCTAGGTCATCGTCCCTCATATAAAAGCAGCCAAGCAACCACCAAACTTCAGTCTCGAGTTTTATAACTGCTGCAATCAACTTGCTCTCTTCTTACTTGCTTCCTGCTCCTGCTATCTTATTATTATTTTTCCCTTTGTATTATTTATTTCCCCTTGTATATTTTATTGTATTATTTATTGTGTGTATTTTGTATTTGCCGTTATTATTTATCGACTTCCATCCCCAACAAAACGTCCTTAAACTTCTTCAACTTTCAATACTTCATCCAAAACCCCATTTTCTCCCGTACAGTACCCTAACGTATTAATCATTAGCTATGACTAACAATAGTCATTTTCTATAAAACATTAATACCGTTTTTTTATTGCGCGTTTTAACACCTTGTAAATAAAATAAGTCATGTCAACTTCGAAGACTTTAATTATATTTTTTTCACAGTAAGTTTAATTTTTGGAGCATTAACTATCTTAACCAGTCAAAATCATTAATTCTGCAATTAATGTAATTAAATTATTTATTAGTTTTAAACTCGAATTAAGCTCAGTTTTTATTATTTTTATCAATCATTTGTTGCGTGCAAAAATAGGATTTTTGATTCAGAAATTATTTCATTGTCTGCTTACTACTCGTTAGCCCTTTGCATTGATATAAAACGGTAAAATATAAAGTTTTTCGAAACTTGACCAAAAAAAGTAGAAAACGTTTCAAACGGTAAATGAGAAATTTTTTTTAAAAACCTTTTTGAAATTTACCTAATAAGAGGTATTTTTATGACTTATATTAAGCTGTAAACAAAATTTACAGCTTAAAAGAATTCATTTTGAAGACTTCCAAACTGTAAAGAAAATTTACAATCCAAAAATTTAGTTGCAAGAATCTTTCATATTGTAAGAAAAATTTACTATTTGAAAAGTTTGTCAAAAAACTTTTCAAATTGTAAACGATTTTTTCAAATTTACAAAAAGTCATCATCACTTTTTGCAAATGAAAAAAGTTTACAAAAAAGCATCATGAATTTTTGTAAATTTTTTCACCTGCAAAAAATGATCATCATTTTTTGTAAATACCGTAACCCATTGATGCGCAGGTTGTCAAAATGGAAGAGTAGGCGGCAGCACTACAACGCGTTTTCCACACATTTGCTCTTTCCTTTTTGCATGTTGCGCACAAAGTTGAAAAAAATGAACAAATTTTACCAATTTACTGTATTAATTTATGGCGGTGCATTTAATTAAATGATAATAATTTTTTTATAACATAAAAATTGAGAATCTTAGCTACATAATGATACCAAAATCTAACATCTACGGAAAAATATATAAAAAAATCTAATACATCGGCCAGTTTCATTCGTTTTGTCAGCAGAGAGCAGTCGAACACCAGCTCGCAGGAAGAAAATGGGAAATGAATGGCCGCTGCTCGCTCGCAAAAGGGAAAAGTAGGCTGCCGCCTACTCTTCCATTTTGACAACCTGCGCATCAATGGGTTACGGTATTTACAAAAAATGATGATCATTTTTTGCAGGTGAAAAAATTTACAAAAATTCATGATGCTTTTTTGTAAACTTTTTTCATTTGCAAAAAGTGATGATGACTTTTTGTAAATTTGAAAAAATCGTTTACAATTTGAAAAGTTTTTTGACAAACTTTTCAAATAGTAAATTTTTCTTACAATATGAAAGATTCTTGCAACTAAATTTTTGGATTGTAAATTTTCTTTACAGTTTGGAAGTCTTCAAAATGAATTCTTTTAAGCTGTAAATTTTGTTTACAGCTTAATATAAGTCATAAAAATACCTCTTATTAGGTAAATTTCAAAAAGGTTTTTAAAAAAAATTTCTCATTTACCGTTTGAAACGTTTTCTACTTTTTTTGGTCAAGTTTCGAAAAACTTTATATTTTACCGTTTTATATTTATTTGGAGTTTAACTGTAAGATGTTAGACATAAATACAATTGTAAAAATTGAATTTTTAAAAAAAAGTTAGTCTAAGCTGATTACAGTTCTTTTATGTTATATATTGTAACTGACCCCTTTTGATTTTTTTAAAATGCTTTTGAGTTTAAATATAAAACTGATAACCGAAAAAAATTAGTAAAAATTTGGTTGCAACAAGCATGACGAAAAATTCTTTTGTTTTAAACTGTTTTGCATGAAGCTTGTTTGCGGATTGCAAAAGTGACAAGGCAACACAATAATAAAAGTGGCTGTCAGATTAAACATGTTTATCTTTTATTTCATTTATTATCTTGGCCAAAACTGCTGCATATAGCTTTTGACTTTTAGATAGCATTTTAAAATTGTCTTCGTATAGTTCGTTAAAACAAACAAAATTTGACGCATGAAAACCACGGGAACACGGTTTTTTGGGTTAAACTGAAAAATTTTAATTTCTTGCAGTAAGCCAAATTACAAATCTTTAAAAAACATGTAAAAAAACTTATTTAAACTTGAAAAAAATCTTTTTAAATACAATATAACTGGAGAAGCAGTAAATTTCGGTACAAAAAATATATGTTCAAAAACTCGTTGCTGTAAAATTGTAGAGAAAGTTGCTCATAAAATAAATGTTTTTGAACTGGAATAAATGAAAAGATAATCAGAACATAATTTTTTTATTTTTTTAAGGATATTGAGAAACTGTATTAAAATAAACGATCAACAACAAACGATATCATAGCATCAACAATGAAAAAAAAATTTATGAAGCAGTTTCAGTAATTTCAAAGCCACTGGTTTATCGACGACATGTAGAGGTGCAAGGCCATGAGGGTAGCAATTCTTGAATAATTCGGAAAAATGCTATATGTTTAAAAAAAGATTAATTTGTGATAAATCGTATATTTCCGTTTTAGATAAACTGATCATTTAAACATTTTCTTATCAGATTTGAAGCAGAGTATTAAACTGATACGGTTAATTAAGCAATCTAGACAATTAAAGTGTGAAAGCTTTCGACAATCAGATACTTTTATTAACAAAACTTAATGTACTGAAAAGATAAAAAATTAAAAAAGATTAAAGCTGGAGAAGTAAAAAAAAACAAAAAATTAAACTGCCTTCGAAAAACTTTCAGTTTTTATTTGAAAATAATGTTTTAACTGGAATGCAATCAATGGAAATTAATTCAAAACTGTTATACATGTTGTACATATTTTATTCTATAAGAACCTGACTTCATGCTTTTTCTAGTATTGTGAATTCCTTTGGAATACAAATTGCAAAACTAGGTGTTGTTATTTGTTCGTAGCTACACCAAAAAGTTTTACTACATTGTGGTTTTAAAGTGTAGAGAGTTTTTTCAGTCATTATTAGAATTAAAAAATCTCTAATTTAAATATGAAAAACTTAAACTGTTTATACCAAGTTTTTTAGCCAACCCAGGGAGCACAAAAAAATAGTCGACCATTGGTATATTTTCCTATTGAAGCTCACACATCAAGGAATAAAATTTAAATCAAAAAGAACATTTTTATATGTATTTTCTAAAAAATTTATCAGTACTTTCTTTTGTAATAAACTGACCAGGTTTAGTTGGCAAGTCATCATTCTATAAGAAACTGACTCCTGCAAGACCAATGCTAAAAAATGCTCTTAGCTAATTAAGTAATCAACATGTGGGAAGCTAAACTGACAAATTTTAAATAACAGTTGAAATTGTAGAGTGAAATAAGATGACAATGACATTTAATGAAAACAGAAGTTATAACTTCGTTGTGGTACACTAAAATAAAAAGTTATCTTAACGGGAAATTTTATTGCAGTTGCATATATTTGCGTATTAAAAGTTAAACTGGTTGGTTGAACAATACTTTTCTTCAATGGATTAAAAATTTAAAGGATCATAAAAACTGGATTAATCTGATCTTAACATAAAACTAAATTATTAACTGCTCACTATAATGATCAACGTCATTGGTTTTGTTTTTTAAAAAGTTTATCAATATTTTCTTCTGTAATAAACTGGCCAAAGAAAATTCCTGCAAAAAACTAATGCTTAAAAAAATTAAAGATTCTCTTGTTCATATTTCAGAATAAACTGATCAATTCAGTAACAGGATGTGAATAGCTTATAAGCGAAGAAAAATTAAGCTAAACTGATTGTAATAAAAATACAAAAGGCTAACAAGTTAGCAGTCAATATAATAATTTCTTAATCAAAAACCATAGTTTTGCACACAAGAGCTGATTGATAAAAATAATAGCAACTGATTTTAGTGAAAGTTTAAAACTATTCAAAAATTTAATTACATTAATTGCAGAATTAATGATTTTGACTGGTTAAAATAGTTAATGCTTCAAAAATTAAACTTACTGAAAAAAATATAATTAAAGTCTTCGAAGCTGACATGACTTATTTAAGTTACTAGGTGTAAAAACGCGCAATAAAAAAACGGTATTAATGTTTTATAGAAAATGACTATTGTTAACCATAACTAATTATAAATACTACAATCGGATATAAATCGAAAAAAAATTAAGCACAATATTTCCATGAAAATAAAACTTTAACTGGTGACTACAATTCTCAATTAAGCTCATTAGCATTCTTTTAAACTTATTTCAAATCAGACATTTGTATATTTTTTTAAAAAGCTCTTCAATACGAAAGTGTTGTAATTAGGATATAGTCACCCGGCATATGAAAGTGACAAACCTAAAACTTCGGCGTAGTTCTTGTAAAATGAATATAGCAAACTGCATAATAAAAATATGACCAGTAGTCAGTTTCTGGATTCTCCGTAATAATATTCTGGAGTAAAACTGTTTATTTAAATAATCATATATTTTTGTTTCGATAATAATTAAAAAAGAGCTTTTAAAATTCTAGCGTTTTTTAATGTCGCTTTGAGTAAAGGCTTTGGCTTAGTAAAGGTAAGGTTATCGGCACATAGAATAAAAAAAAACTGAGCGTTTGACATAATCGTTGTAAAGTATTTACGGAACACTGAAATTTGTGCAAGCGCCGTTTTCTCTAAAAAGTATTTTCTTGACACCAGCTGTTTAGTTTTAAAAGCAAATAAGCTGGCACAAGCATTTTTTAATTGTCGTTGATAAAGTCATATTACAGTCAAGACTTTTGATCATATGTGAAATTTTTGACGAATGTCTTAATTAAAACGAATCGATTCACAAACATCGGATGTTAGAGTTTGTTAATTTAAATGATAAAACAAACTATTTAAATTATGCAAAATCAAACATAAATTTGAAATTCATCGCTATTAATTAAACTGTAAAAAAAACATTATCACAATTAAAGATTTAACTAGGGTGCATTTAAATTTAATTTAACTGGTGCAAGGGAATATACCTTATAAACAAAATGTAAAAATTTGTTGAGGGAAAACCCCTTGAAAAAAAGTATGTAGGAACTCCATCTGCAGTGTCAATACTAATTTTTTTAAACTGAGAGCTTTGACCAAAAGTTTTTACGAAACTGACCATATTTCAGCTGTTTTTCAAAAATGGTCTTGTACTGTCTGGAAAATATCAAAGATAGCTGATGACATAGAAGAACTTAAGTACTCATAGGCTGAATGAGCAATTTTATTCATTTAAAAAATATGGTATCACAACGTGCATGAACTGACCGATGCCGAAAAAGAACTGAAAAAATTACAAAAAAATGATATTCAGAAAGGAATCAAAAGGCGACATGTGAAATGCCTTAAAGATGTTATACATAATAAAATTATTCCTAAAACGTTGTACTCAAAAAACAAATTAAAATGCCGCCAAAAACAATTTTTTACAATGAAAAACTGAAAACCAAAAAATTGTATGCTAAAAAACTGGCAGCAACAAACACTGCAAAATATTCATTTTTTTAAACTGTTTTTTGTACAACTTGTTTGCGGACTGAAAAACTGCTAAAGCAACATGCTGTTGTTTATTGTTTATTTAATGAAACAGGCTGTTATCATAGTTTGTTCATCTGGTATTTTATTTATAATTTATACCAAAACTGCTGTATACAGCTTTCGACATTTATAAAATATAACATGTCTATAAAAAAACTGTAAACTAAGAATACACCGGTTGTTTGGAATAATTCAAATATTTACGGTAAGCTAAATTGCACATTTTTAGAAGGTATTAGAAATGCAGTCTCTTAAATATTTTCAATAAAGTATGTAGAATAAAATAATCTGAACACTGTTTTTAATTTTATTAAGGATATTGAGAAACTGTATTATAAAAAAAACAACAACATATGATGCCATAGTGTCAACAATGAAAGAAAAAAATTTATGAAGCAGTTTCAGTAATTTCAAAGCCACTGAATTTTTTAACAGGTTTATCGACGACATGAAGAGGCGCAAGGCCATGAGGGTAACAATTCTTGAATAATTCAGAAAAATGTTTATCAATGAAATCCTTTGGTGTTGTATTGATTGTTTGGCAGGCATCCTGAAAAATAAATGTAATTAATAAAAGTTTGAAGGAGGGAATAAAAACTGAAAGAGCATTCGCATCTTTAACAGATTTTAAAATAACATTTAAAACAATTAATTTTAGACTAATATTTTAATTTTGAATAAAATGACCCCTCAATAGCATTATGGGAATCTTTATGGCAGAAATATTAAATCAGCATGGTTGAATTAAATAATCTTAGACAATGAAACTGTGATTATTTAATTCAAAATAAGTTTTGTACAACAAGAAACCTTGATTTACAAAACTTATTACGGTTATTTATTGATAATAAACTGAATAAAACAGAACATAAGAAAATCAAAGCTGCGAATTTAAAAAAACAGCAAAAAAATAAACTGCATCATCAGGTTGAAAAATATCATGATAAAAAATGAGAACACGTTGTACACAAATAATACAAAAAATTAACAAAGAACTGAATGACGCTTTGCACTTAAATTTTAGCTGACCAGAGATATGCAAAATATTAATGTGCAAGTATAGAAAAACTGAGGCGATCATTACTATCAAGGCAAGCAGAAATTTAAACTGGCATTCTTGAAATTGCAACACTCAACCTCATTCAACAACAATAAAAAACAACAATATTGGTATATTCTATCAAAAATACACATCAATTCATTGCCTTGTATGAAATCAAAGTCTGTCACAAAACAATTGTTATTGTAACAAACGATATTTGTAATCAGAAATCTAACTATAGTTTATAATAAGTTACCGATCGATGACAGAAATGCATTAGAAATGGATTTAGATATATAGGTCAAAATAACAACAAATTTTTAACTAGGTATTCAAAGCCATGCCAAAAATTTAAAGTATGTAAAGGATTAACATTTATCAAAACGAATATGGAGAAAAGTAATTTTAAACTGGCTGCTATGTATCAATAGTAGTATATTGCTATACCAAAAGCTCAATTACTGTCTGTTTTAATAAATTACAACTTTCAATAAAACTAGAAAACCTTCTATTTAATCTTAAAAATAATGTTAAAAATGAGTTGGAGGCAGTTAAATAATTTAATTTTAAGCTATTAAACTACAGTATATATTAATGAGTAAATACGTTTCAGTGAGACTCGAAAAATCACCGCTTTAAATCATTAAAAAGCTTAAACGTTTTATACCAATATTTTCCTATTGAAGCTCACACAACATGGAACAAAATTTAAATCTAAAGAGAAACTGGTATAATTTTAAAGAAGCTCATCGATATTTTCTTTTGTAATAAACTGACCAGGTTTATTTGTAATTTCCTAAGGCCTAAAAATTAAAAAAATTCTGATATGTCTAATGTTCATGGTTGAGATAAACTGACCATGGTTAAAATTATTATGTAAAAAACTGAGTTAAACTAATTGGTTTAAGAGCATTATAAAGGAGAAGCACTGACGTAATAATTTCTTAATCAAAAATTTTATTCTAAAAATCTAACTAGCCAGAACGCTTAATGCTCCACAAATCGAACTCATTGAAATAAGTAATTAAAGAGTGCAGAGCAAAAGGATATAATTTTAATCAACAGTTTTAACTGAGGATGACTTTAGAAAAATTGAAATGTTTGACATTGATTGTTATAAAATCGTTGGGAAAAAACTACAACAAAATGTCAATTAATATTAGCACATAAACTTAACTACATTCTCAGGAGCAGTAAAACATAAACTGGTAGATCCAGATTAACACAAAAATTCGACCATATTGTTCATTACTGGATTAGCAATTAACAGGATTAATAAAAACTGGATTACGCTATTCTTTATATTGAAATAAATCTTAAACTGCTTACCATAATATTTAAACTGATTCAACATTGTCATTTTAAAACTTACTTCAAAAAAAACATTGGTATATGTTTTAAAAAGTTCTTTAATACTTTCTTTTGCAATAAACTGACCAAGTTGAAGAGCACGATTCAAAGCTTAAATTCACTGTTAATAAATTTTGGCAATAACTGTAGAGCATTAAAAAATGGCTTAAACTCGAAAACCTTAACTAACTTTTCTTTATCAAATTAGAAATCATAAATGCATCTTATTGTAACTGATCAATGCACTAATTTAACAAAACCTGTATCACTGCTAATCAAAAAAAATACAGTAAAACTGAAGTGTGGTTCCTTCACTAAATAAGTAACTAATTAATTACAAAAATAAAATTTTATAGAAACTGGATATAGCATAGAAATCGCAAAAATCAAACTTATCATCATTTAAAACTTACTTCAAAAGAAACATTTGTATATTTTTTAAAAAGTTCTTCAATACTTTCTGTTGTAATAAATCCAGCGCCTTCCATATCATGACGCAAAATATGTTCCAATGTTTTTCCAATCTAAAATTTTAAACTGCAATAAAATTTTACAAGGTTATAAAAAGTAATCTTACAAAACTAATCCGTAACAATTCTGGCATTTTTGTTAAATACAATGCTTCCGTTGTAGTGGATCCCATTATTAATTGATTAAAGTTAAAGAAATAGCAAAAACAAATAAACTGTTCAAAACAAAGAGGAACTGATTTCGTAAATAAACTGTGTTGGAAGCAAAAGCAAGAAAGACAAAAATAAATGTCTCTGAGAGTCTTTTTATGCACGTGTTGCCAGATCGATTTCTTCTGCTGCTTTTTTAAAAAAAATGAATGCGATCAAATCTAAAGGAAATTTGGTCATCCTGCAAAAACTATCAAAGAAGAAACAAAAAAAGGAAAGAATTTCTTTCTTTTTACACAAAGAAAAAAAACACTGCGAAAGAGAAATCATTTTTTTTGAACACTAACTAAAACAGCAATTTATGTTTAACATCTTTTTTTAGTTAAAGAGAGAAAAATGTGTTGTTTATTAGCCAGCCAGAGGAGCACATAAAAATAGTCGGCCATAGATATCCATAAAAGAAAATATAAATAACAAGTTCGATTTAAAAAAAAGTGTAAAATATAATAAAATGGCCAATTTCAAATGTAAACATAATTATGGTTTTGGCATGAAAGTCTTAACTGTTGTTCATAAATATATTTGGATAATAGACAAATTTGTGAGCGTGATTTTTAACTGCCATCTTCAGTAACATGCTTTTATTTTTACTACGTGAAAACATCGATAAACAAAAAAGAAATTATTTTTTCGTGCAGTACATAAATTTCTGTGTGACACAATGTTAAAACAATAAACTGTTCCTTTCATAAATCTTGTGTTATAAGAATACAATTGAACATGTTTGCCTATTGGGAATACTGATAACAAACAATCTAGCAAAATAAAAACAAGTTAATAAACAAATAGCAGTGCAACAAAAACACAAAAAGCATTAACTTTGATACCAGAAAAAAAATGTTTTCACCTGTTCCATTTTTTTTATACTTTTTTTTCAAAACTGTAATATTATGCCCACTTGTACTCATGAAAAATATTTGATAATTTATTCGCATCCATGAAACTGTCGTGTACGATACACATTTTGTGCCAAATAGCTCATTAGTTTTTCCATATGATGACTAGCTGAAAAAAAGCTATCATAACATTTTTAATAAATTAGTTTAAACTGTTGACTTAGAATATCTTTTATACCTTATTGCTTTTACTATAACTGGAAGCAGTTTGTGCAGCTTTAAAATTCAAATTTGTTCTTTACGCTGCAACCCAAAGTGAAATGTTGTTCGTATTAAAATGAAACATGAAAAAAAAGAATTCCAGAAAAACTGAACATTACAATTTGCCGGATGCATTTAGGTTACTCATTCTTGAACATTTCTGAATTAAGTGAAAATAATTTGTTTATTAAGTACACGAAATGTGTAAATGCAACGCTTTAAAAATCCTGAATTGTTTATTATGCAACTATAGGACTGCTAGAAATAAATTAATTTAAGGAGGATTTGTAACAACAAAAGTTTTTAGAAATTTTTACAAAGCTTTCTAACATCGCTGGGTGTTCATTTTTTGAAAAACACTGTTATTGATATATTTAATTTTTTTTGAAATTGCCTTTGTAAACCCTAAAACATATTTTTTTGAATAGACTGGTGCAATCTCATGTTTATGGTCAACTGAATATTTTTTTTAGTTTACAGTATTATAAAAAATTGTCACGATTAGGGATATAATTAGGGTGTATTTAAATTTAATTTCACTGGTGCAGGGTAGTATACTATTTACAAAAAGTGCAAAAAAATGTTGAGGAAAAACTTAGTGAAAAACAGTATGTAGGAACTGCATCTGCAATGTCAGTAATATTTTTTTTAAACTGAGAGCTTTGACTAAAAGTTTTTACGAAACTGACCATATTTCAGCTGTTTTTTAAAAATGGTTTTCTATAATACTGTGGAAATATCAAGACAGTTGATGACATAAAAAAACTTAGGTACTCAAGCAATTTAATACATTAAAAAACATGGTAACACAACATGCACGAACTGAAAGAAAAAATTACAAAAAAATGATTCCCCAAAAAGGAACAAAAAATCGACATGGGAAATGCCTTGAAGATGCTATAATCAGATATTATTTTAAACTGGCATAATTAGCACTTTCCTTGTTTTTTAAAGTTAAACTTTTTTTATAAACTGATTTGTATTTTGAGACCTTTTTTTTACTTTGGCAGGCATCCTGAAAAAACGATATTAAATTAATGAAAAACAAAAAAAGTCTGGTTTAAAATTTGGCAAGCTTAACAATATAAATCTTTGGTAAACTGATAAGCTCAGTTACAGAATATTAATAATAAAAAAGCAAAAGAATTAAAGTTATGTGGTTGGATTTAAAAACAAAAAAAACAAAACTGTGGATAATAATATTACTAAATTTACTACATAAAATAATTTATAAAAAAGAATCAATTCGAATTTTGCATAAACTAACTGCCCAAGGCGATGATATTGTAATGGTTTAAAATGCCTAAAGAAGTAAAATTTATATAAAAACGGGCAAAAAAAACTATTACCCGAACATGTCCTATTTTCAAAATTTTATAAATAAAAGAAATTAATATTTAAATGAAATAGAAACTGTAGCTTGAATAAATAAAATGAAATACAACTAATTTTGTTATCGTACAAAGAGTAAAAACCAAGCTCGTTCAAAATAAAGACATGCAATACTATTGGAATATTCTGGTAAAAACTCATCAACAAATACTATTGTTATGAACCCAACTACAAAAAAAAACTGTTATTGTACTAAGCAATATTTATGTTCAATGTGCATTTGTTTTCCATTTTTTGCCATTGAAGAGAACTTAAAGCATGGCCTCAGAGTGAGAATTAATTAAAAAAATTTATAATTGGTTCAACGACAGTTGGCGCGTGAAAGCATTCATGTATTTGGATAAAATTTGCCAAAAATTTTTTACCTTTATAATTTTTTCTATTTAATAATTGCTGTAATAAAAAATTTTTGCTGACGATTTTGCTGACGGAAGGGAGGAGGGTTTGAAGCTCGAAATGACAATATGCTGATTTAGGGGATGTGGGGGGTCAAAATTTAAAAAAAAGTGCTGACGTCAGATCTGGAAGCTCCCATAGAAGGTGCAATAAAATTTAAACTGGTTGTAACTTTTTAACTACAGCAGTATATTTTTACTAAATTGTGTATTAATGAATTGCAAAAGTTACTGAAACTGGAAAATCTCAACTTTAAATGTAAAAAAACTTAAACTGTTTACATCAATATTTTCCTACTGAAGCTCACACATCACGGAACAAAACTTAAATCAAAAGAGACATTGGTATACTTTATAAAAAGCTTATCTTTTGTAATTAACTGACCAGGTTTAGTTGTTAAAGAATTATTGATATGTTTAATTTTCATGTTTGAGATAAACTGGCCAAATTGAATGTAAGTTGTTAATGTGAAAAAAACTGAGTTAAACGAATTGGTTTAAAAACAGTATAAAAGATTTCCACTGATGAAATATCTTCTTAATTAAAATGTATATTCTAATACAATAGATAATTAATAATAAAACATAAACTGTTTTTTGGCCGATTTTAAAATTGAACATAATTGCAGCTTAAAAGATTAAACTTGCCTAAGCGCTTAATTAAAATGTTTACTATAATGCTTAAACTCATTCATCATTGTTCTTTAAAACTTATTTCAAAGGAAATATTTTTAGAAAATTCATCAATACTTTCTTTTCTAATAAACTGATCAGGTAAAAAATTTAGATTCAAAGCTTTAATTCTCATATATAATTTTTGCAATAACTGTTGAGCATTCAATACTGGTTTTAAACTCAAAAGGTTTGCGCTTCTAGCTCACAAGAATAGAACGTTAACGGAATTTCCTTTGTCACACTGGAAAACAAAAATGTATCAGGGCGTTCCAAAAGTTTTTTCGTTTTGTTTTTCCTTTAGCAATTTTGACTGGTTCAAACATATTTAAATAGAGTTTTTATGACTCCAGGTCATACCATTCGACTAAAAATCCATTAAATTATATTTTTTAAGCATTTCTCATTCAATTTTTAATAATTTTTCAAAGTAATTCCTTTCAAATGCACAAAATTCCATTCTGGAAGTTTCAAGAAAATTCCAAAACTTATAAATTATGTTAGGACAGTGTCTTGGCTACCCCCTCAGGCCATATGGGCCCATATATGTCTCAAATTTGAATTTAACGGACAACGTTTCACAATAAACTCTAAAAAATCTTGGTTTTGCCACGAAAATTCCAGATACCTCAAAAACCGATATGGCACCGTTTGACCAACACCCATGGCTACCTCCATGCGAAATTTCAGATTTTTTGATGCCTCCAGTCAAAATTGCCAAAGGGAAAACCAAACGAAAAAACTTTTGGAATCTTATTGTAACTGATCAATGGTTTCGTATAACAGAACCTGTACCAAGACCAATCAAAAAATTACTTTAAAACTGAATAGATGATGCTTCACAAAAAATTAACTAACAAACTATGAATTAAAATTTTTTATAGAAACTGGAGACAATATAGTGTTACGATGTTGTTGATCGAGCTTTTATCCCCTTTTGTTGCAACATGCAAAGATAAAGGCAGACAGGAAATGTGATGAATCATAAAAGTGCAAAATACAGTAGTGATACAAAATGCTAGAAATGTACTTTAAGAATAAAAGGTGACGTGATATGACGTATTGCACGTTACTTGGAATTGATTTCGAAATATAAATTCTTCACATTCCTGTGGTGGTTCATATTTTTTGAAAAGTGATATCGTTTTCTTTTGGATATTTCGCAATTATTATCAGTGACAAAGCAAATTGAGAGAAAGAGGGACATAGAGATATTTCGCAATACTTGCCACCCACGCATTTTTCACACATTCGAATTCCCACTCTTCCGAGTGACTCTTGGACGTCCGGCTCTTGCAAAGCCAAGCTTCTGATCTTATAGGCCTTTTGTTGTTTTTCCCCTTTATAGTTATATTGTTGAGGATCCCATTTTGTGTCGCATTTGTAATTTATTCGTAGTCGCTAATAAACAATTGTGCTTAAATCTGACGAAGGTCAAATAAGTCCAAATGTAAAAGAAAAAACTGGTGACCTCTGATACAAACAAAAGAAAATAACTGCATTCAATGCTTCAAAAATAAATTTCCAAAGTTTTAATGCATTTATTTTTTAAACTGGCAATTTTTAATAATTTCGAGTATGCAGGGATATCTTGCAACATTTATTCAAAACTGTTAAATTTGTATTTTATTTTTTGTGGTGTATTTCTAAACAGTCTTCAAGCTTTTATTATTCGTTAAGAACGATAAACTGTTTACGGTTTAAAAGTACTATAAGACATAACTTATGAATACAAAAAGAATGGTCAAAACTGTATAATTGTCAAAATTTCTGAAAATACAAAAAAAAATTTCCAAATTTAATTCATTTTGGTGAAAACGAAAATTGTAATTGTTTGTGGTAATAATTTTTCAGCAAACTGTTGTTCAAAATGTTCATTATTTATTAAAGTGGCAAAGTTGACCAAATTAATGAGTGCCTTTGTAAAAGTATTACTCAGAAATACTTAAGCGAAAGCAATAACGTGATAAAAAATACTGTTATTGACGAAAGAAAATTTTTGTATGCTGCATTGTGGGGGTATCATATATATAAAGTTAAGATTTTAACTGAATTAGACAATTATAGCTTAAAAATAAGGCATTTATATCAAATAAGTGCTTTAAACTGCCTAAATGGTGTCAACTGTATGTTTCTATCTGCAACAAACAATTCAATTAAAATATCATTTGATGTAATTTGTATTTATATGTCTGAAAGTTAAGATAAAATTAAGTTAAATAACGTGCTATTGTATACTACGCTTTTGTAATTCTACACTTTAAGTATTAGTAGTACTCAAGGGAGTATAGCGATATTTTTCCCCCCGTTTTCGACATATGATTTTCTATAGAATGTTTGTACAGATTCAGTACCGAAATTAGTCCGTCCGTGTGTCCAATATTAGGGGGTTTCCGGGTTACGATAATTTCGACTTTGGGTTCCAATTAAAATAGGGTTCCAGTTAAAATAGGGTTCAAAATAACTTTAGGGTTCCATTTAAAACCTGCTATTCTTTTGGGTTCTTTTTGAACAGCAGTCAAATTCAATATTCTTTTGGATGTATTTTTATCAGCAATTATTTGTTGAGCGATCAATTTACCACTTGTTGACGCTTTGTGACTAATCATCAAGTGAATTTTAACATTCCGCTTATCAGTGATAAAACCCAAAAAGGTAAAAAACAACTTTTAAGAATTCCTTTGCATTCAAATAATATTTTTTAATAACTGCAAGCTTAAAAATTATTTAATCTGCTTTTTCCTCTTATGCCCTGGGGCAATGATCTTATCAATTGGTTATCAGTTAGCTAAAATTTTTGTTTTCTTTTTAATTATTAATTTTAAATATTTCTTATCACAAAATTTATTCCTTATCATTTCTTATCAGTTCCTTATCAGTAAACAAAAAAATATTGATTTTCAGGGAATTGGTCTTAACATGAAAATATTTCTTATCACTAATTTGTTTCTTATCAGTAAATCCTTATCACTAAATTGTTTCTTATCAGTGAATCATTATAATTCCTTATCAGTTGCTTCTTATCACTAATTAAAATGCATCAATCAATTAATTATTTCGTAATATTTCCTCTCATTTGCAATTGACAGCTTCTTTTCATCGATGCTTAATTATTTCGTAATCGTTTTTTCACCTTGATGCTTCGGAGCAAGTTTTTGTTCCTTTTTTTCATCTGACGTCATTCGCGTCCTTCTTGGTGATTCTCGCGCGCAATATCTGAGGCGTCCTTTTTTTTCCTTCTCGCAAGGATTAATCGGGCAATAAAAGGTAAGGTAAAGATGAAATTTGACACTTGCCGAAGAGAAGAAGGAACTCAAAGAGAAGGGAAGCTTGCCGAAAGTGGGCAAAAAAGAGCTGCCGTGAAGGAATGATTCCTTGCCGGTGAAAAGAAGACAAGCTGAGAGAAAAGGGACCAATAAAAAATTAAACAGGTAAATTGTTGTTTTTGACACAAATAATTTTATGTTAACATTTTATTAATCTTTTAAATTGCAAAAAGCAAAAATACAATAAAAATTTACAAAAAACACATTTTATTTTTAACAATTTGACAAATTTATCGAATATTTTTTGTTTATTTCACGTAATGTTTGTTGAATTTCACGTCATTTATTGCAAAAATATGTCGATTTTCTTATTTTTTATTCATTTTCACGTAGATTTTTATAAAATTTCACGTAACTTTTGACAAAAATATTGTTTTTTGGTGTCAAATTACACAAATTTCTTGTAATTATACATAAAAAATACACTTTTGGTGTCAAGTTACATATTTTTTTCAAATTTTTTCGCTTGTTTCACATAAAATCCTCGAAATTTACAACATTTTTTATCAACTCTTTGCATAATTTTTGATTTTTCTATAATTTTTTCTTTGAATTAAACAAACTTTATTGTTTATCTAGCACATTTTATCGTAATTATATTAAATCTTCAAGATTTTTTGAGTAATATTCACATTTTCATCAATATTTTTTATAAAATTCACACTTTCCTTTGATCTTGCCGACAAAATCATTGTGTGTGCATGCGTTTTTGCTGTGAACAATAATTTTCTGGTGCATGCATTAATTAATTTTTTAACAAAAATCGTAGTTTTATTTTAAATTTTATTGAAAAATTCTAGTTTTTTAGGAAAACAATTGAAAAAAACACAAAACTTTCTAAAAATATACAAAAAATCGAAGAAAAATCGTCAAAAAATCAACGAAACGTTTTTGTTGAAAAAAATACAAAAAAAATACACGTTTTACATGCTTAAGGATATAACAAAAGTGAAAAGTTTTTGATTAAAAAATTACAAAAACGATACAAAAACGACACCAAAACGAAACAAAAACGATACAAAAACGAAACAATCACTTTTTTCGTAAAAATCCTTTGATCTTTGCCGACAAATTTGCTTGTGTGCGTGTGATGATGTTGATAATGAAAGGAAAATTTCCGTGCGTGTTTCATTTTTTTGGAAGTATGAAAAATTTGCTATCCTTTAAAACAGGGTAATTTGCGGTTTATGATGATTCTGTTTCATCATTTTTATAGATATTGTTTTGAAGTGTGTGACATTCTATACTTGAAAAAATTTCCACTTTCCCAATGTTTTTGTTGTTGGTTTGTAGTAATTATGCTGGATCTTCTTTCGAAACGTCTTCTGTTTTGTTGGTTTTTGCTTGACGAAAAATTCCCATTCGTTATTTAATGAGTTATTAAAAGATGATTTTTCCTGCATTAAATTTTCTCCTTTTTCGTCATTGTTTAGTTCATGCGATGCTGGTTTTAAATATCTGTTCTGATGCAAATATATTTTTATTCCCCATTTGCAAATCAGTCGAATAATTCTTGGAGTTAAATATATTGATTTCTTCCTAATTGAAGCTAGATTTCGAGCTCGAGTAAATTCGATAAACGCTTCGTCTTCTTCTATCAGGTTTTTAACTCTTGATGGAACTGGATGTTTCTGAACAATATAATCGCAAAAAAGCTGATGAATTAATTGTAGTTCTTCGTCAAAAGCAGTTGTTAAATTTTTTGTTGATTGAATTCGAGCAAATTTTTGCAACGTTTTTAATTGTGACATTTTCAAAAAAAGTTAGTCTTTAAAAAAAAGTGAATTTGTGTTTTCTATTTATAAAATCAAAATCATAAATTTGTCATTATGAACACCTTGCTAAAAGATTGTTAATTTTATTTCAAAATACATAACAAAATAAAAAGAAAAATGAAACAAAGAAAACGATTTCTAAGGTTTATTTATCGTGGAAAAGGTTGTAACCAAAAACCTTGAAGACAGATGTTGCAGCATACTTTCCATCAGTGAGTTCAATAACAGGAATTTTTGAATGACTTTCATCTTTTATTTGCGTTAATAAAGGGGTTTTGTTTCCGTCTTTAAAAAGTGCACAAACAAGGTTTTTCCCATTCCGTCTAGCAGCTTCATCAAAATATTTTAATTGTTCAATCGGATTCATTAGATTTCCATCTTCTTTCTTTAAAAGATCAATGACCATTTGTCGTCTTTGGTGTTTGTTATATTTTCTTCTCCACGTTTTCTCAACATCTTCATCAGGCTGATAAAGAAACAAAAGTAACTTCCAAATCATTGGTTCCTTAATAATAAAAAAAGTAAAAAAATCTCAATCATATATATATATATTTATTCACATGGAATATTCCCCCAAGGCCTAGACTTTGGTGGACAAATTACAATTAAAAAGTGATTTTTAAAAATACAATTAAAAACAGATAAACTTTAAAGAAATGTACAAAACAAATAATAAAATATGATTTTTAGAAGGTAACAAACTTACAACTCGTTTTACTTTTTCAGCGGAATGATGATTATTTGTTTTAACATAGTTTCTAGCACAAAAACTCATAAATGCAGCCATAAGGGGATGAAACTCAGCAGGAATTTCTTCAGAAACAGGAAAATAATGTGAACAAATGCCAGCTTTCATATTTTTCGTCTGCACTCGATTGAAAATGTGTGATGCAAATGACTTCCGAGAAAAAACAAATCCGCTTTTTATATATACTTGTTCCTTTCAACAACCAAACGCGCAATTAATTTTTGGGCAAAATCCGACACAAATCAAATTTCATGCAAAAGCAATAATCCTCAAATTACCCTGTTTTAAAGGATAGCAAATTTTTCATAATTCTAAAAGATTGAAACACGCACGGAAATTTTCCTTTCATTATCAACATCAACACACACGCACACAAGCAAATTTGTCGGCAAAGATCAAAGGATTTTTACGAAAAAAGTGATTGTTTCGTTTTTGTATCGTTTTTGTTTCGTTTTGGTGTCGTTTTTGTATCGTTTTTGTAATTTTTTAATCAAAAACTTTTCACTTTTGTTATATCCTTAAGCATGTAAAACGTGTATTTTTTTTGTATTTTTTTCAACAAAAACGTTTCGTTGATTTTTTGACGATTTTTCTTCGATTTTTTGTATATTTTTAGAAAGTTTTGTGTTTTTTTCAATTGTTTTCCTAAAAAACTAGAATTTTTCAATAAAATTTAAAATAAAACTACGATTTTTGTTAAAAAATTAATTAATGCATGCACCAGAAAATTATTGTTCACAGCAAAAACGCATGCACACACAATGATTTTGTCGGCAAGATCAAAGGAAAGTGTGAATTTTATAAAAAATATTGATGAAAATGTGAATATTACTCAAAAAATCTTGAAGATTTAATATAATTACGATAAAATGTGCTAGATAAATAATAAAGTTTGTTTAATTCAACGAAAAAATTATAGAAAAATCAAAAATTATGCAAAGAATTGATAAAAAAATGTTGTAATTTTCGAGGATTTTATGTGAAACAAGCGAAAAAATTTGAAAAAAATATGTAACTTGACACCAAAAGTGTATTTTTTATGTATAATTACAAGAAATTTGTGTAATTTGACACCAAAAAACAATATTTTTGTCAAAAGTTACGTGAAATTTTATAAAAATCTACGTGAAAATGAATAAAAAATAAGAAAATCGACATATTTTTGCAATAAATGACGTGAAATTCAACAAACATTACGTGAAATAAACAAAAAATATTCGATAAATTTGTCAAATTTTTAAAAATAAAATGTGTTTTTTTGTAAAATTTTTATTGTACTTTTACTTTTATTTTGAAAGAATAATAAAATGTTAATATTAAAAAATTTGTGTCAAAAATAACAATTTACCTGTTTGATTTTTTATTGGTCCCTTTTCTCTCAGCTTGTCTTCTTTTCACCGGCAAGGAATCATTCCTTCACGGCAGCTCTTTTTTGCCCACTTTCGGCAAGCTTCCCCTCTCTTTGAGTTCCTTCTTCTCTTCGGCAAGTGTCAAATTTCATCGTTGCCTTACCTTTTATCGCCCGATTAATCCTCGCGAGAAGGAAAAAAGGACGCGTCAGAAATTGCGCGCGAGAATCATCGAGAAGGACGCGAATGACGTCAAAAAGTGAAGGGAACAAAAACTTGCTCCGAAGCATCAAGGTGAAAAAACGATTACGAAATAATTAAGCGTCGATTAAAAAACGTGTTAATTAAAGTTGAAAAAATGATAACGAAATAATTAATTGATTGTTTTTTTTAAAATAGTAATTAATGATTCACTGATAAGAAACAATTTAGTGATAAGGATTTACTGATAAGAAACAAATTAGTGATAAGAAATATTTTCATGTTAAGACCAATTCCCTGAAAATCAATATTTTTTTGGTTTTACTGATAAGGAACTGATAAGGAACTGATAAGAAATAAATTTATGATAAGGAATATTTAAAATTAATAATTAAAAAGAAAATAAAAATTTGAGATATTTTATAAGCAACTGATAAGATCATTGCCTCAGGGCATGAAAGAAAAATATTATAAAATGGTTTTAAGCTTGCAGTTATTAAAAAATATTATTTGAATGCAAAGGAATTCTTAAAAGTTGTTTTTTACCTTTTTGGGTTTTATCACTGATAAGCGGAGTAGTACTCAAGGGGGTATAACCGGCTTTTTCCCCCCGTTTTCGACATATGATTTTATATGGAATGTTTGTACAGATTCAGTACCGAAAATGTCTGTCCGTGTGTCCAATATTAGGGAGTTTCCGGGTTACGATAATTTCGACTTTGGGTTCCAATTAAAATAGGGTTCCAGTTAGAATAGGGTTCAAATTAACTTTAGGGTTCCATTTAAAATCCACTTTTTTTTGCTCACTTTTAGCGGCAATCAAATTCTTTTGGATTGATTTTTATCAGCAATTATTTGTTGAGCGATGAGTTTATCGCTTATTGACGCTTTGTGACTGAGCTTTATCAGTAAGTGAATATTATCATTCCGCTTATCAGTGATAAAACCCAAAAACGAAAAAAACAAACTTAATTTTTTTAAAACATTCAAATAATATTTTTTAATAACTGCAAGCTAAAAATTATTTAATTATATTTTTTCCTCTTATGCCCTGAGGCAATGATCTTATCAGTTGTTTATCAGTTAGCTAAAATTTTTATTTTCTTTTTAATTATTAATTTTAAATATTCCTTATCATAAATTTATTTCTTATCATTTCTTATCAGTTCCTTATCAGTAAACAAAAAATATTGATTTTCAGGGAATTGGTCTTAACATGAAAATATTTCTTATCACTAATTTATTTTTTTTATCAGTAAATCCTTATCAGTAATTGATTCCTTATCAGTTGCATCTTCTTATCACTAATTAAAATAAATTAATTATTTCATAATCTTTTTTTCAATTGCAATTAACAACTTCTTTTCATCGACGCTTAATTATTTCGTAATCGTTTTTCCATCGATGCTTCGGAGCAAGTTTTTGTTCCTTTTTTTCATCTGACGTCATTCGCGTCCTTCTCGATGATTCTCGCGCGCAAAATCTGACGCGTCCTTTTTTTCCTTCTCGCAAGGATTAATCGGGCAATAAAGGTAAGGCAACGATGAAATTTGACACTTGCCGAAGAGAAGAAGGAACTCAAAGAGAAGGGAAGCTTGCCGAAAGTGGGCAAAAAAGAGGTGCCGTGAAGGAATGATTTCTTGCCGATGAAAGAAGACATGTTAATTAGGTGAGAGAAAAGGGACCAATAAAAAATTAAACAGGTAAATTGTTGTTTTTGACACAAATAATTTTATGTTAACATTTTATTAATCTTTTAAAATACACACAAAAAGTAAAATTACAATAAAGATTTCACAAAAAAACACATTTTATTTTTAAAAATTTGACAAATAAACTGAATATTTTTTATTTTTTTGTTGATTTTTTCTTTATTTCACACAATTTTTGTTGAATTTCACGTAATTGTTTGCAAAAATATGTCCATTTTCTTAATTTTTTTTCATTTTCACGTTGATTTTTATAAAATTTCACGTAACTTTTGACAAAATTATTGTTTTTTGGTGTCAAATTACACAAATTTCTTGTAATTATACATAAAAAATACACTTTTGGTGTCAAATTACACCTTTTTTTTTAAAGATTTTCTTAATTGTTTCGCTTGTTTCACATAAAATCCTCGAAATTTACAACATTTTTTATCAATTCTTTGCATAATTTTTGATTTTTCTATAATTTTTTCTTTGAATTAAACAAACTTTATTGTTTATCTAGCACATTTTATCGTAATTATATTAAATCTTCAAGATTTTTTGAGTAATATTCACATTTTCATCAATATTTTTTATAAAATTCACACTTTCCTTTGATCTTGCCGACAAAATCATTGTGTGTGCATGCGTTTTTGCTGTGAACAATAATTTTCTGGTGCATGCATTAATTAATTTTTTAACAAAAATCGTAGTTTTATTTTAAATTTTATTGAAAAATTCTAGTTTTTTAGGAAAACAATTGAAAAAAAACACAAAACTTTCTAAAAATATACAAAAAATCGAAGAAAAATCGTCAAAAAATCAACGAAACGTTTTTGTTGAAAAAAATACAAAAAAAATACACGTTTTACATGCTTAAGGATATAACAAAAGTGAAAAGTTTTTGATTAAAAAATTACAAAAACGATACAAAAACGACACCAAAACGAAACAAAAACGATACAAAAACGAAACAATCACTTTTTTCGTAAAAATCCTTTGATCTTTGCCGACAAATTTGCTTGTGTGCGTGTGTGTTGATGTTGATAATGAAAGGAAAATTTCCGTGCGTGTTTCAATCTTTTAGAATTATGAAAAATTTGCTATCCTTTAAAACAGGGTAATTTGAGGATTATTGCTTTTGCATGAAATTTGATTTTGTGTCGGATTTGGTCCAAAACTTAATTGCGTGTTTGGTTGTTGAGAGGAACAAGCACATATAAAAAGCGGATTTGCTTTTTCTCGGAAGTCATTTGCATCACACATTTTCAATCGAGTGCAGACGAAAAATATGAAAGCTGGCATTTGTTCACATTATTTTCCTGTTTCTGAAGAAATTCCTGCTGAGTTTCATCCCCTTATGGCTGCATTTATGAGTTTTTGTGCTAGAAACTATGTTAAAACAAATAATCATCATTCCGCTGAAAAAGTAAAACGAGTTGTAAGTTTGTTATGATTGAGATTTTTTTACTTTTTTTTATTATTCAGGAACCAATGATTTGGAAGTTACTTTTGTTTCTTTATCAGCCTGATGAGGATGTTGAGAAAACGTGGAGAAGAAAATATAACAAACACCAAAGACGACAAATGATCATTGATCTTTTAAAGAAAGAAGATGGAAATCTAATGAATCCGATTGAACAATTAAAATATTTTGATGAAGCTGCTCGACGGAATGGGAAAAACCTTGTTTGTGCACTTTTTCAAAACGGAAACAAAACCCCTTTATTAACGCAAATAAAAGATGAAAGTCATTCAAAAATTCCTGTTATTGAACTCGCTGATGGAAAATATGCTGCAACATCGGTCTTTAAGGTTTTCGGTTACAATCTTTTCCACGATAAATAAACCTTAGAAATCGTTTTCTTTGTTTCATTTTTCTTTTTATTTTGTTATGTATTTTGAAATAAAATTAACATTCTTTTAGCAAGGTGTTCATAATGACAAATTTATGATTTTAATTTTATAAATAGAAAACACAAATTCACTTTTTTTTAAAAGACTAACATTTTTTGAAAATGTCACAATTAAAAACGTTGAAAAAATTTGCTCGAATTCAGTCAACAAAAAATTTAACAACTGCTTTTGACGAAGAACTACAATTAATTCATCAGCTTTTTTGCGATTATATTGTTCAGAAACATCCAGTTCCATCAAGAGTTAAAAACCTGATAGAAGAAGACGAAGCGTTTATCGAATTTACTCGAGCTCGAAATCTAGCTTCAATTAGGAAGAAATCAATATATTTAACTCCAAGGATTATTCGACTGATTTGCAAATGGGGAATAAAAATATATTTGCATCAGAACAAATGCAGACATTTAAAACTAGCTTCACATGAACTAAACAATGACGAAGCAGGAGAAAATTTAATGCAGGAAAAAGCATCTTTTAATAACTCATTAAATAACGAATGGGAATTTTTCGTCAAGCAAAAACCAACAAAACAGAAGACGTTTCGAAAGAAGACGGAAACAATAATCCTGCATAATTACAACAAACCGACAACAAAAACATTGGGAAAATGGAAGTTTTTTCAAGTATAGAATGTCACACACTTCAAAACAATATCTATAAAAATGATTTAAATGAAACAGAATCATCATAAACCGCAAATTACCCTGTTTTAAAGGATAGCAAATTTTTCATACTTCCAAAAAAATGAAACACGCACGGAAATTTTCCTTTCATTATCAACATCAACACGCACACAAGCAAATTTGTCGGCAAAGATCAAAGGATTTTTACGAAAAAAGTGATTGTTTCGTTTTTGTATCGTTTTCGTTTCGTTTTGGTGTCGATTCTGTTTCGTTTTTGTATTTTTTTCAACAAAAACATTTCGTCGATTTTTTGACGATTTTTCTTCGATTTTTTGTATATTTTTAGAAAGTTTTGTGTTTTTTTCAATTGTTTTCCAAAAAAACTAGAATTTTTCAATAAAACTTAAAATAAAACCACAATTTTTGTTAAAAAATTAATTAATGCATGCACCAGAAAATTATTGTTCACAGCAAAAACGCATGCACACACAATGATTTTGTCGGCAAGATCAAAGGAAAGTGTGAATTTTATAAAAAATATTGATGAAAATGTGAATATTACTCAAAAAATCTTGAAGATTTAATATTATTACGATAAAATGTGCTAGATAAGTAATAAAGTTTGTTTAATTCAAAGAAAAAATTATAGAAAAATCAAAAATTATGCAAAGAATTGATAAAAAATGTTGTAAATTTCGAGGATTTTATGTGAAACAAGCGAAACAATTAAGAAAATCTTTAAAAAAAAAGGTGTAATTTGACACCAAAAGTGTATTTTTTATGTATAATTACAAGAAATTTGTGTAATTTGACACCAAAAAACAATAATTTTGTCAAAAGTTACGTGAAATTTTATAAAAATCAACGTGAAAATGAAAAAAAATTAAGAAAATGGACATATTTTTGCAAACAATTACGTGAAATTCAACAAAAATTGTGTGAAATAAAGAAAAAATCAACAAAAAAATAAAAAATATTCAGTTTATTTGTCAAATTTTTAAAAATAAAATGTGTTTTTTTGTGAAATCTTTATTGTAATTTTACTTTTTGTGTGTATTTTAAAAGATTAATAAAATGTTAACATAAAATTATTTGTGTCAAAAACAACAATTTACCTGTTTAATTTTTTATTGGTCCCTTTTCTCTCACCTAATTAACATGTCTTCTTTCATCGGCAAGAAATCATTCCTTCACGGCACCTCTTTTTTGCCCACTTTCGGCAAGCTTCCCTTCTCTTTGAGTTCCTTCTTCTCTTCGGCAAGTGTCAAATTTCATCGTTGCCTTACCTTTATTGCCCGATTAATCCTTGCGAGAAGGAAAAAAAGGACGCGTCAGATTTTGCGCGCGAGAATCATCGAGAAGGACGCGAATGACGTCAGATGAAAAAAAGGAACAAAAACTTGCTCCGAAGCATCGATGGAAAAACGATTACGAAATAATTAAGCGTCGATGAAAAGAAGTTGTTAATTGCAATTGAAAAAAAGATTATGAAATAATTAATTTATTTTAATTAGTGATAAGAAGATGCAACTGATAAGGAATCAATTACTGATAAGGATTTACTGATAAAAAAAATAAATTAGTGATAAGAAATATTTTCATGTTAAGACCAATTCCCTGAAAATCAATATTTTTTGTTTACTGATAAGGAACTGATAAGAAATGATAAGAAATAAATTTATGATAAGGAATATTTAAAATTAATAATTAAAAAGAAAATAAAAATTTTAGCTAACTGATAAACAACTGATAAGATCATTGCCTCAGGGCATAAGAGGAAAAAATATAATTAAATAATTTTTAGCTTGCAGTTATTAAAAAATATTATTTGAATGTTTTAAAAAAATTAAGTTTGTTTTTTTCGTTTTTGGGTTTTATCACTGATAAGCGGAATGATAATATTCACTTACTGATAAAGCTCAGTCACAAAGCGTCAATAAGCGATAAACTCATCGCTCAACAAATAATTGCTGATAAAAATCAATCCAAAAGAATTTGATTGCCGCTAAAAGTGAGCAAAAAAAAGTGGATTTTAAATGGAACCCTAAAGTTAATTTGAACCCTATTCTAACTGGAACCCTATTTTAATTGGAACCCAAAGTCGAAATTATCGTAACCCGGAAACTCCCTAATATTGGACACACGGACAGACATTTTCGGTACTGAATCTGTACAAACATTCCATATAAAATCATATGTCGAAAACGGGGGGAAAAAGCCGGTTATACCCCCTTGAGTACTACTCCGCTTATCAGTGATAAAACCCAAAAAGGTAAAAAACAACTTTTAAGAATTCCTTTGCATTCAAATAATATTTTTTAATAACTGCAAGCTTAAAACCATTTTATAATATTTTTCTTTCATGCCCTGAGGCAATGATCTTATCAGTTGCTTATAAAATATCTCAAATTTTTATTTTCTTTTTAATTATTAATTTTAAATATTCCTTATCATAAATTTATTTCTTATCAGTTCCTTATCAGTTCCTTATCAGTAAAACCAAAAAAATATTGATTTTCAGGGAATTGGTCTTAACATGAAAATATTTCTTATCACTAATTTGTTTCTTATCAGTAAATCCTTATCACTAAATTGTTTCTTATCAGTGAATCATTAATTACTATTTTAAAAAAAACAATCAATTAATTATTTCGTTATCATTTTTTCAACTTTAATTAACACGTTTTTTAATCGACGCTTAATTATTTCGTAATCGTTTTTTCACCTTGATGCTTCGGAGCAAGTTTTTGTTCCCTTCACTTTTTGACGTCATTCGCGTCCTTCTCGATGATTCTCGCGCGCAATTTCTGACGCGTCCTTTTTTCCTTCTCGCGAGGATTAATCGGGCGATAAAAGGTAAGGCAACGATGAAATTTGACACTTGCCGAAGAGAAGAAGGAACTCAAAGAGAGGGGAAGCTTGCCGAAAGTGGGCAAAAAAGAGCTGCCGTGAAGGAATGATTCCTTGCCGGTGAAAAGAAGACAAGCTGAGAGAAAAGGGACCAATAAAAAATCAAACAGGTAAATTGTTATTTTTGACACAAATTTTTTAATATTAACATTTTATTATTCTTTCAAAATAAAAGTAAAAGTACAATAAAAATTTTACAAAAAAACACATTTTATTTTTAAAAATTTGACAAATTTATCGAATATTTTTTGTTTATTTCACGTAATGTTTGTTGAATTTCACGTCATTTATTGCAAAAATATGTCGATTTTCTTATTTTTTATTCATTTTCACGTAGATTTTTATAAAATTTCACGTAACTTTTGACAAAAATATTGTTTTTTGGTGTCAAATTACACAAATTTCTTGTAATTATACATAAAAAATACACTTTTGGTGTCAAGTTACATATTTTTTTCAAATTTTTTCGCTTGTTTCACATAAAATCCTCGAAAATTACAACATTTTTTTATCAATTCTTTGCATAATTTTTGATTTTTCTATAATTTTTTCGTTGAATTAAACAAACTTTATTATTTATCTAGCACATTTTATCGTAATTATATTAAATCTTCAAGATTTTTTGAGTAATATTCACATTTTCATCAATATTTTTTATAAAATTCACACTTTCCTTTGATCTTGCCGACAAAATCATTGTGTGTGCATGCGTTTTTGCTGTGAACAATAATTTTCTGGTGCATGCATTAATTAATTTTTTAACAAAAATCGTAGTTTTATTTTAAATTTTATTGAAAAATTCTAGTTTTTTAGGAAAACAATTGAAAAAAACACAAAACTTTCTAAAAATATACAAAAAATCGAAGAAAAATCGTCAAAAAATCAACGAAACGTTTTTGTTGAAAAAAATACAAAAAAAATACACGTTTTACATGCTTAAGGATATAACAAAAGTGAAAAGTTTTTGATTAAAAAATTACAAAAACGATACAAAAACGACACCAAAACGAAACAAAAACGATACAAAAACGAAACAATCACTTTTTTCGTAAAAATCCTTTGATCTTTGCCGACAAATTTGCTTGTGTGCGTGTGTGTTGATGTTGATAATGAAAGGAAAATTTCCGTGCGTGTTTCAATCTTTTAGAATTATGAAAAATTTGCTATCCTTTAAAACAGGGTAATTTGAGGATTATTGCTTTTGCATGAAATTTGATTTGTGTCGGATTTTGCCCAAAAATTAATTGCGCGTTTGGTTGTTGAAAGGAACAAGTATATATAAAAAGCGGATTTGTTTTTTCTCGGAAGTCATTTGCATCACACATTTTCAATCGAGTGCAGACGAAAAATATGAAAGCTGGCATTTGTTCACATTATTTTCCTGTTTCTGAAGAAATTCCTGCTGAGTTTCATCCCCTTATGGCTGCATTTATGAGTTTTTGTGCTAGAAACTATGTTAAAACAAATAATCATCATTCCGCTGAAAAAGTAAAACGAGTTGTAAGTTTGTTACCTTCTAAAAATCATATTTTATTATTTGTTTTGTACATTTCTTTAAAGTTTATCTGTTTTTAATTGTATTTTTAAAAATCACTTTTTAATTGTAATTTGTCCACCAAAGTCTAGGCCTTGGGGGAATATTCCATGTGAATAAATATATATATATATGATTGAGATTTTTTTACTTTTTTTATTATTAAGGAACCAATGATTTGGAAGTTACTTTTGTTTCTTTATCAGCCTGATGAAGATGTTGAGAAAACGTGGAGAAGAAAATATAACAAACACCAAAGACGACAAATGGTCATTGATCTTTTAAAGAAAGAAGATGGAAATCTAATGAATCCGATTGAACAATTAAAATATTTTGATGAAGCTGCTAGACGGAATGGGAAAAACCTTGTTTGTGCACTTTTTAAAGACGGAAACAAAACCCCTTTATTAACGCAAATAAAAGATGAAAGTCATTCAAAAATTCCTGTTATTGAACTCACTGATGGAAAGTATGCTGCAACATCTGTCTTCAAGGTTTTTGGTTACAACCTTTTCCACGATAAATAAACCTTAGAAATCGTTTTCTTTGTTTCATTTTTCTTTTTATTTTGTTATGTATTTTGAAATAAAATTAACAATCTTTTAGCAAGGTGTTCATAATGACAAATTTATGATTTTGATTTTATAAATAGAAAACACAAATTCACTTTTTTTTAAAGACTAACTTTTTTTGAAAATGTCACAATTAAAAACGTTGCAAAAATTTGCTCGAATTCAATCAACAAAAAATTTAACAACTGCTTTTGACGAAGAACTACAATTAATTCATCAGCTTTTTTGCGATTATATTGTTCAGAAACATCCAGTTCCATCAAGAGTTAAAAACCTGATAGAAGAAGACGAAGCGTTTATCGAATTTACTCGAGCTCGAAATCTAGCTTCAATTAGGAAGAAATCAATATATTTAACTCCAAGAATTATTCGACTGATTTGCAAATGGGGAATAAAAATATATTTGCATCAGAACAGATATTTAAAACCAGCATCGCATGAACTAAACAATGACGAAAAAGGAGAAAATTTAATGCAGGAAAAATCATCTTTTAATAACTCATTAAATAACGAATGGGAATTTTTCGTCAAGCAAAAACCAACAAAACAGAAGACGTTTCGAAAGAAGATCCAGCATAATTACTACAAACCAACAACAAAAACATTGGGAAAGTGGAAATTTTTTCAAGTATAGAATGTCACACACTTCAAAACAATATCTATAAAAATGATGAAACAGAATCATCATAAACCGCAAATTACCCTGTTTTAAAGGATAGCAAATTTTTCATACTTCCAAAAAAATGAAACACGCACGGAAATTTTCCTTTCATTATCAACATCATCACACGCACACAAGCAAATTTGTCGGCAAAGATCAAAGGATTTTTACGAAAAAAGTGATTGTTTCGTTTTTGTATCGTTTTCGTTTCGTTTTGGTGTCGATTCTGTTTCGTTTTTGTATTTTTTTCAACAAAAACATTTCGTCGATTTTTTGACGATTTTTCTTCGATTTTTTGTATATTTTTAGAAAGTTTTGTGTTTTTTTCAATTGTTTTCCAAAAAAACTAGAATTTTTCAATAAAACTTAAAATAAAACCACAATTTTTGTTAAAAAATTAATTAATGCATGCACCAGAAAATTATTGTTCACAGCAAAAACGCATGCACACACAATGATTTTGTCGGCAAGATCAAAGGAAAGTGTGAATTTTATAAAAAATATTGATGAAAATGTGAATATTACTCAAAAAATCTTGAAGATTTAATATAATTACGATAAAATGTGCTAGATAAACAATAAAGTTTGTTTAATTCAAAGAAAAAATTATAGAAAAATCAAAAATTATGCAAAGAATTGATAAAAAATGTTGTAAATTTCGAGGATTTTATGTGAAACAAGCGAAACAATTAAGAAAATCTTTAAAAAAAAAGGTGTAATTTGACACCAAAAGTGTATTTTTTATGTATAATTACAAGAAATTTGTGTAATTTGACACCAAAAAACAATAATTTTGTCAAAAGTTACGTGAAATTTTATAAAAATCAACGTGAAAATGAAAAAAAATTAAGAAAATGGACATATTTTTGCAAACAATTACGTGAAATTCAACAAAAATTGTGTGAAATAAAGAAAAAATCAACAAAAAAATAAAAAATATTCAGTTTATTTGTCAAATTTTTAAAAATAAAATGTGTTTTTTTGTGAAATCTTTATTGTAATTTTACTTTTTGTGTGTATTTTAAAAGATTAATAAAATGTTAACATAAAATTATTTGTGTCAAAAACAACAATTTACCTGTTTAATTTTTTATTGGTCCCTTTTCTCTCACCTAATTAACATGTCTTCTTTCATCGGCAAGAAATCATTCCTTCACGGCACCTCTTTTTTGCCCACTTTCGGCAAGCTTCCCTTCTCTTTGAGTTCCTTCTTCTCTTCGGCAAGTGTCAAATTTCATCGTTGCCTTACCTTTATTGCCCGATTAATCCTTGCGAGAAGGAAAAAAAGGACGCGTCAGATTTTGCGCGCGAGAATCATCGAGAAGGACGCGAATGACGTCAGATGAAAAAAAGGAACAAAAACTTGCTCCGAAGCATCGATGGAAAAACGATTACGAAATAATTAAGCGTCGATGAAAAGAAGTTGTTAATTGCAATTGAAAAAAAGATTATGAAATAATTAATTTATTTTAATTAGTGATAAGAAGATGCAACTGATAAGGAATCAATTACTGATAAGGATTTACTGATAAAAAAAATAAATTAGTGATAAGAAATATTTTCATGTTAAGACCAATTCCCTGAAAATCAATATTTTTTGTTTACTGATAAGGAACTGATAAGAAATGATAAGAAATAAATTTATGATAAGGAATATTTAAAATTAATAATTAAAAAGAAAATAAAAATTTTAGCTAACTGATAAACAACTGATAAGATCATTGCCTCAGGGCATAAGAGGAAAAAATATAATTAAATAATTTTTAGCTTGCAGTTATTAAAAAATATTATTTGAATGTTTTAAAAAAATTAAGTTTGTTTTTTTCGTTTTTGGGTTTTATCACTGATAAGCGGAATGATAATATTCACTTACTGATAAAGCTCAGTCACAAAGCGTCAATAAGCGATAAACTCATCGCTCAACAAATAATTGCTGATAAAAATCAATCCAAAAGAATTTGATTGCCGCTAAAAGTGAGCAAAAAAAAGTGGATTTTAAATGGAACCCTAAAGTTAATTTGAACCCTATTCTAACTGGAACCCTATTTTAATTGGAACCCAAAGTCGAAATTATCGTAACCCGGAAACTCCCTAATATTGGACACACGGACAGACATTTTCGGTACTGAATCTGTACAAACATTCCATATAAAATCATATGTCGAAAACGGGGGGAAAAAGCCGGTTATACCCCCTTGAGTACTACTTTTGAAGTAGAAGTAATTTGAGAAAATTTAATTTTTACAATAAAAGCATCATAATCATTGCGATTAAACTTTGTTCCAAGAAGTTCACAATATTCATGAATATATGATTCATGTGGACGCCAATATTTCAATGGTTCAAAGTTAAGTCTATTTCTGAAAAAAAGGTAACCATGTTAATCGCATTATAGTAATAGAAATACAAACTGTGGGAAATTAGGTGCTGCAGTTATTTCGTCAGGTATAGTAAGTACAATAGGTGGAGGAGGTGAAGCAGTAATTGAATGCTTGGTTTCATTTCTAAAAAAAGTTTATGATTAAAATAGTAAAACAACAAACAAAATTTCACTGAGATTTCCCTGAAAGAAACAAGAAAAAACTAACCGAGCTCTTTTTACAGTTGCAACTGCAGTTGTTGACATACATGGTGAATAATTTGTTGGATGTTCATAAAAATCATCATAATATCTGTCAAAGGCATCAGAATTTTGATTATCATAATCAGTATGCCTGAAAGATAATGGTATATTATATCTGATTTTATAGTTTTTTGAAAACTCACAAAACTGTAGTCCTTGATCTTTTGCTTCTTGATCTTGATTTATTAACGGCTTGTGCACTTGTTGAACGTCTAAATTGCGGGCCAGCTTGTGTAGCTTCAACATTACTTTCCATTACACTGAAAAAAATGACTGTTATGAATTAATTTTGCATTAATGGTTACTTTAATAAAGGATCAACAACGTCATCTTTAGATGATCTTGTATTAATAAAATCAAAAATAAAACTTGAAAGTTCCACAATATTTTCAATTCCATGTCTACGAAGATTAATTAATTTACCAAAGCTACCACGTTCTTTAAATTTTTGACGGCACCATTCTTTATCATCACAAATATCAATAATTTCTTTTAAAGCAGATAAAACGGTTTGCAATAAAACACCATAAGCACATTGGAGACATTTACACAAAATATTAATAAGATCATTTTCATCGATTAAGAATGGAACAAATTGAGGTTTGAAAGTGATAACATCTTTGATAAGTTTAATGCATTTCTAAAAAAATAGGTAAACGTTATTTATGAAAGCAAAAAAAACCATTACAATCTTGATTTGATGAGTTGTTACTGCACCATATACCTCTGGACTGCAATATACCTTTTCTTATCTCCAATTTTAAAATAGAGCTTTTCTGCATCATTTACGACTTCCAGTACAATCTTTTTTTTTCACCCGTTATTAAAAAAACCTGTCAGCAAAAATTTCAACGAAACTGTCAGTAGTACTCAAGGGAGTATAGCGATCAAACGTCCGCTGGGCGGAGCCAAGGATGTTTGCGTTTTTTCGACCGGAATTTCGACGTTTCTGATTGGCTGGAGCTTACTGTCAAAGGGCTTCTTTGATTGGCTGAGTCTTTCTGTAATTTCGACTTTGGGTTCCCGCTAAAATGGGGTTCTCTTTGACTTTGGGGTTCCGTTTAAAATCCAATATTCTTTTGCTCACTTTCTAGCAGCAATCAAATATTCTTTTGGATGTATTTTTATCAGCAATTATTTGTTGAGCGATCAATTTATCGCTTATTAACGTTTTGTGATTAATCTTTATCAGCAAGACAATTTTATCATTTCCCTTATCAGTGATAAAACCAAAAAAGGTAAAAAACTAACTTTTAAAAATTTCTTTTTCATTCAAATAATATTTTTTTATTAACTGCAAGCTTAAAACCATTTTTTTCTTTCATGCCCTGAGGCAATGATCTTATCAGTTGTTTATCAGTCAATTAAAATTTTTATTTTCTTTTTAATTATTGTTTTTAAATATTCCTTATCACAAAATTTATTTCTTATCATTTCTTATCAGTCTCTTATCAGTAAACCAAATTTTAAAAAATTACTTTTTTAATTTCCTGCTTAATAACAATTAATTTTTTTCTTATCAATATTTCTTATCAGTGAATCCTTATCACTAATCAATTCCTTATCAGTTGCTTCTTATCACTAATTAAAATAAATCAATTATTTCGTAATCATCTTTTATTTCTTTTTTCAATGCACAACTTCTTTTCATCGATGCTTAATTATTTCGTAATCGTTTTTCCCCTTGATGCTTCGGAGCAGAAGTTTTGTTCCTTTTTTTCATCTGACGTCATTCGCGTCCTTCTTGATGATTCTCGCGCGCAAAATCTGACGCGTCCTTTTTTTCCTTCTCGCAAGGATTAATCGGCCGATAAAGGTAAAGAGAGGCAAAGTTGAAATTTGACACTTGCCGAAGAGAAGAAGGCACTCAAAGAGAGGGGAAGTTTGCCGAAAGTGGGCAAAAAAGAGCTGCCGTGAAGGAATGATTCCTTGCCGGTGAACTCAAAAGAAGGCAGGTTAATTAGCTGAGAGAAAAGGGACCAATAAAAAATCAAACAGGTAAATTGTTATTTTTGACACAAATTTTTTAATATTAACATTTTATTATTCTTTCAAAATAAAAGTAAAAGTACAATAAAAATTTTACAAAAAAACACATTTTATTTTTAAAAATTTAACAAATTTATTGAATAATTTTAATTTTTTTGCTGATTTTTCGTTTATTTCACGTAATTTTTGTTGAATTTCACGTCATTATTTGCAAAAATATGTCGATTTTCTTAATTTTTTTCATTTTCACGTCGATTTTTATAAAATTTCACGTAACTTTTGACAAAAATATTGTTTTTTGGTGTCAAATTACACAAATTTCTTGATTTTTTATGAAAATTTTGTTATTTTTTGTGAATTTTTGTTAATTTTTTCGCAAATTTTTCATTTTCCTTTGATCTTGCCGACAAATCGTGGGTGCGCGTGAAAAAATTTCTTGAGTGAGTGAGAGAAAATTATTGATAGTGAGAGAGAGAGCTTTTGGTGAGTGTGAGAGATTTGGAATTATTTTTGTTTCTTTTCTGTTATTCTCTAACGTTTTCACAAAATAGAAGTAACTTGTCCTTTGTTTAAACCTCATTTGGACACAAGTATTGCTCAGATTTTATATATTTTTGAGTTTGGTTTTTTACCCATTTTTCAATCATGGATACAATTTGTCGGCATTATTATCCTGTTTCTGACAAAGTTCCCCCAGAATTTCGTCCTTTAATGGCATGTTTCATGACATATTTTCTTCAAACTTTCGATAGCAAGCAAAGTTCAAAATATCTCCGGCATATTGAAGCTATGATTCGGAAATTAGCTGAATTTATTGACCCTCCTGCTAAACCGCTTAAATATCGTTCATTCACTTATTATATGAAAGACGTCCCAAGAACAAAAATCGTTAATGCTTTGCGTAAAGAAGACGGCACGATGATGAATTCAATGGAGCAATTTGAGTTTTTCGCTAAATTTGTTAGTAAAAAGGGTTATGCTGCTGACGTTTATATGTTCCAGCAAAAATGCCGACATCATTTATGGAAAACAAACGAGCATGAAAATTCACCCTTTATCATTCCTGTTGTTCGATTGCTTGATGGAAGATTTGCTGCAACTTCTTGTTATAACGGATTCACCTTTGATTTGAAAAATCGCCTGCTTAAAATTGAAAGTCAAAAAGAACGGAAACAAAAACGAATCAACAGACATTTAACACAACGAAACATCATCCTGCTTTTGAAACAACAAAAAATAACTAATTTTATTAATCCATAATTAATTTTTGATCTAAATTATCTTTTTGTAACCTTGTTTTGTAAATCGTTTTTGTAATCTTGAAAATAAAAATCTGAAAAACGAAAAAAATTGTGTCATATTTGCAAGTTAAAACATGATTTCACATTAAAAAATTAATTTTTTCTCTGATTCTCTAACACTCTCTCGCTTAATTTTCATCGCAGCTTCAGTTAGTTTTCACATTTTGATCAATAAACTTAAAGAAAAAACTAAAAATTTAAAAAATAAAATGAATAGTTTAGAAGTTTTTGATCGAGAAGATCTTTGTTTTCATCATCCTTGCAATATCATTATTTCTGGTTCAACTGGAGCGGGAAAATCAACATTGCTTGGTAATATTTTAAAATATAGAGAAGAATTGTTTTCTCCAAAACCGGTTGATTTATTAGTTGCTTATGGGCAAAATAGCAAATTAATCCAAAAATTGCAAGATGAAGGTGTTAAAACGTGTAAAGGATTGCCGGATTTTGAGTTGATAGACGAACAATTAAAAAGGCCTTCTCTGATTGTTTATGACGATTTAATGGATGCAGATGAAAAATATTTAAATACATTATTTTTAAAAAAGGGAAATAATAACGACACTTCAGTGATTTTTGTAGTTCAGAGTTTATTTCATCCAAAACTTCGTTTGTTAAAAGCAAATTGTCAATACGTTTTGTTGTTAAAAAGTCCAAATCAAACACTAAATATTCGTACATTTTTCTTACATATTTTTGGAAGTAAGTTTAAAGAAGCACTAAAAGCATATTCAGATTGTGTTGAAAAACAAAAAATTGGAAGCTATCTTCGAATTTCATTACATCCAAGTACAAATCCGTTATTTCAACTTGTTACCGGAATTTTGCCATCAGAAGAATTAGTTTGTTACAAATTATGATTTTTGTGTCACCGCGTCTTCAATCATATTTTCTATTTTATTCAATATTCTCAATATTTTTACATTTTTATCACCAAAAAATGAACAAAGAATTACTTGATAAACTTTATACGGATCCAAAATCGAGTGTCTTTTTTTGCAAGTGCAGATCGACTTTTCAACGAAGCAAAAAAAGAAAATCCAAAGATTAAAAAAAGCGATATTAAAGATTATCTTGAATCTAATTTAACAGCAAGTTTGTTTAAAGAACCAAAGAGTAAATTTAAAAGAAATGTCACAATTGCTCGTTCGCTTGGAGATTATCAAATGGATCTTTTGCAGATGACGCAATTTGATTTGCCACAACATAACGACGGAGTTAATTACATTTTATGTGTTGTTAATATTTTAAGCAAAAAATTATATTGTAAAGAGTTAAAAACAAAGAAAAACACTGAAGTTAGAGACAAATTTCTAAAGATTTTGGATCGATTAGAAACACCGATGCAATCAAATTTCAGCGACAAAGGGGTTGAATTCACCAATAAATTAATGACAAATGAATATAAGAAAAATTCTATTAAAAAATTCTATTCAAGTGATACGGAATTAAAAGCGGCAATTATTGAAAGGTAAAAGTTTTTGTGTGTGTTTTAAATAAAAAAATATAACTTTTAGATACCAAAAAACGCTAAAAATGAAAATTATTAAGTTTCTGCATTCAACAAGAAGTGAAAGATATATCGATAATCTTCAAGATATCGTTCACGGAATTAATTCTTCTTTTAACAGAGCAATCGGAACTTCAGCAAATTCAATAACGCAAGCTGACGAATACAAATTATTACGAAATAATATTTGGCCACATTTATTAACGGAAGAAAGAAGCAAGAATACGCTCAAAGAAAATCAAAGCGTGAGAGTTAGACAGAAACGAAAAGCATTTGAGCGTAACTATTCTTATAAATGGAGCACAAGGCTTTATCAAATCGATAAAAAATTTAACACAGAAATTCCAACTTACGAATTAAGAGACGACTCCAAGAAGGACTCAAAAATAACTGGTCGATATTATCCGGCAGAACTAAACAAATTCACAGTCAATGAGTCAACAGAATATCCAATCAAGATATTGGGCTACAAGAAAGTTAAAAATAAGAGAATGGCAAGAGTGATTTTCTTGGGATATGAACACGAAGGAGAAAAATTGATTCCAGAATCCGACTTAACCAAAAAATAATTTCTCTCACTCACTCACTCACTCACTCACTCACTCACTCACTCACTCACTCACTCACTCACTCACTCACTCACTCACTCACTCACTCACTCACTCACTCACTCACTCTCTGACACTATTCAATAATCTTTCTCTCACTCGCTCTCAAGAATTTTTTTCACGCGCACCCACAAATTGTCGGCAAAGATCAAAGGAAAATAACAAATTTTATGGAAAAAACGTGAAAAAAAGCAAAATTTTGTCGGCAAGATCAAAGGAAAATAACGAAATTTGTGAAAAAATGTCAAAAAAAGCAAAAAAATGTCAAAAAATAAGAAAATTTTCATAAAAAATCAAGAAATTTGTGTAATTTGACACCAAAAAACGATATTTTTGTCAAAAGTTACGTGAAATTTTATAAAAATCTACGTGAAAATGAATAAAAAATAAGAAAATCGACATATTTTTGCAATAAATGACGTGAAATTCAACAAACATTACGTGAAATCAACAAAAAAATAAAAAATATTCAATAAATTTGTCAAATTGTTAAAAACAAAATGTGTTTTTTGTAAATTTTTATTGTATTTTTGCTTTTTGTGTTTATTTTGAAAGCTTAATAAAATGTTAACATAAAATTATTTGTGTCAAAAACAACAATTTACCTGTTTAATTTTTTATTGGTCCCTTTTCTCTCAGCTTGTCTTCTTTTGAGTTCACCGGCAAGGAATCATTCCTTCACGGCAGCTCTTTTTTGCCCACTTTCGGCAAGCTTCCCTTCTCTTTGAGTTCCTTCTTCTCTTCGGCAAGTGTCAAATTTCAACTTTGCCTCTCTTTACCTTTATCGGCCGATTAATCCTTGCGAGAAGGAAAAAAAGGACGCGTCAGATTTTGCGCGCGAGAATCATCAAGAAGGACGCGAATGACGTCAGATGAAAAAAAGGAACAAAACTTCTGCTCCGAAGCATCAAGGGGAAAAACGATTACGAAATAATTAAGCATCGATGAAAAGAAGCTGTCAATTGCAAATGAGAGGAAATATTACGAAATAATTAATTGATTGATGCATTTTAATTAGTGATAAGAAGCAACTGATAAGGAATTATAATGATTCACTGATAAGAAACAATTTAGTGATAAGGATTTACTGATAAGAAACAAATTAGTGATAAGAAATATTTTCATGTTAAGACCAATTCCCTGAAAATCAATATTTTTTTGTTTACTGATAAGGAACTGATAAGGAACTGATAAGAAATAAATTTATGATAAGGAATATTTAAAATTAATAATTAAAAAGAAAATAAAAATTTGAGATATTTTATAAGCAACTGATAAGATCATTGCCTCAGGGCATGAAAGAAAAATATTATAAAATGGTTTTAAGCTTGCAGTTATTAAAAAATATTATTTGAATGCAAAGGAATTCTTAAAAGTTGTTTTTTACCTTTTTGGGTTTTATCACTGATAAGCGGAATGTTAAAATTCACTTGATGATTAGTCACAAAGCGTCAACAAGTGGTAAATTGATCGCTCAACAAATAATTGCTGATAAAAATACATCCAAAAGAATATTTGACTGCTGTTCAAAAAGAACCCAAAAGAATAGCAGGTTTTAAATGGAACCCTAAAGTTATTTTGAACCCTATTTTAACTGGAACCCTATTTTAATTGGAACCCAAAGTCGAAATTATCGTAACCCGGAAACCCCCTAATATTGGACACACGGACGGACTAATTTCGGTACTGAATCTGTACAAACATTCTATAGAAAATCATATGTCGAAAACGGGGGGAAAAAGATCGCTATACTCCCTTGAGTACTACTAGTATTATTTGTCTAAAGTTTACAAATCATAATAAAATCAAAACAATATAAAAAGAAAAGTATACTGTTTAAATTTATTTTTTGTATGATAAAAACAGTTGCCTGTTGGGTTTTTTTAGATATAAATAAAACTGGCTACTTCAGTATTCATTTGAACAAAATAAGTAATTCAGCTAATCATACTTCCGCGAAATGATTAAAAACTGTCTACGCAATCAAGAAAATTTTGAAATGAATTCAATTAACTGTTAAAACGTGAAAAGGCAACAATTTTATAATTATTAAGTCTTTTTTACGAATACCAGAAGCTCGTCATCCATTTATCTTATGCTATAAGAATGTAACTGACAGCGAGATTGTGAATGTTCTTGATTTGATAACAGTATTGCTAATAAATCAAGAACGCCCTAAATACCTAAAACCGAACACCTATGCAACAAAAATTATATAACTGGTCGGTGAAAGCTGTGAAAAAATCGCTTTCAGGTATTGACAAGAAAATTCAATTCAAGACAGCAGGAGGAAACACTACCTAAATGAAGTACATCTTTTAAAAACATTGATTATAGAACATATAGTTGTTGAACAAAACCATGAAAAAATGGAGATGGTAAAAATAAATTAAAAATTTAAACTGTCTACTACAATACCGGCGCAAAAATAATTTTGTTAGTATAAGCAAAATTAAACTTACAAGGGACCGTTACGAGATGTCATCTATGGATTTCTTCAAAAATAGCGGGGATCGACAGCTCATAGTAAGGGATGAAAAACCCCCAGGTACTAGCTGCCCGTTCGCCAGTTCACAATTTTAGTAGCATTTTGCTATTACACTATAAGTAGCAGGCGAAGAAAATCATAGTAAGTAAATTGTGTTTGTGACGGTTATAGATGGTTGTAAACGCTTGGAATATGATTAACTATTTATGAAATATTATGTTTTGGCATGTCCAACCATCTAAAATCATCATAAGCGTAATTTACTTACTATGACTTTCATCGCCTGCTACTTATAGTGTAATAGCAAAATGCTACTAAAATTGTGAACTGGCGAACGGGCAGCTAGTACCTGGGGGTTTTTCATCCCTTACTATGAGCTGTCGATCCCCGCTATTTTTGAAGAAATCCATAGATGACATCTCGTAACGGTCCCTTGTTAATATTTTTGATTCATTACTTAATATTGTTAAATATTATTTCACAATAACTGGCATCAATTTCTTTTTTTTGTAAATGTTTTAAAAACGTGATAACAGTCTTAAGACTAACTACAAAACTGACAACTCATTCATAAAAAGTAAAACTCGTAACTGTTGAACGTATAAAGCTTTTTTAAAAGTATTTTTTTACTTTACAACTGTATTAATTAAATATTTTTATATAAAACTGGAAGTTGTAGCGGATATTTTGTAAAACTTTCATTGATTATTACATGTTCAAAAAAAACAAAAGCCATAATATTTTTAGCAGATAACTAACCAAGCAACAGGTAAGAAAAAACTGAAAAAAACGGAGAATGGTTTTATAAATAATAATTAAACTGAGAGTTTTTCCATGATTAGAATCTCTTGTATATATTTTAGAATAAACTGTTCAATTCAATAACAGGATGTAAACAGTATAAACGAAGAAAAATTAAGCCAAATTGCACATTTTTCAAGAGTAATAGAAATGCAGTCTCGAAATAAACGTTTTTAAAGTAGGTAGAATAAAATAATGAGAACATCATTATGAATTTTTTAAAGATATAAAAAACTGTGTTAAAAAAAGATCAACAACAAACAATATCATAGTATCAACAATGCAAGGCAAAAATTTATGAAGCAGTTTCTGTAATTTCAAAGCCACTGAATTTTTTAACAGGTTTATCAACGACATGAAGAGGTGCGAGGCCATGAGGGTAACAATTCTTGAATAATTCAGAAAAATGCTGATCAATGAAATCTTTTGGAGTCGTATTGATAGTTTGGCAAGCATCCTGAAAAAATAATGTAATTAAAATAATGCATCAAAAAGTGAGAATGAATTAAAAGAGCGTTTATATAATACTCAAAAAGATTAATTTTAGATGAACGGTCTCAATAATGTTATGTGAAAAATCTAATTTATGTTGTGGAATTAAACTGTGGATAATATAATACGAAAACTATTATAAAACATCTATAGAAATTTTGAATAAAACTTGATATTTTATGCTCTAAATTAAAAGGTTTAAAAAGTTCCTACAGTGGAAGTATCTTCAAAAACACAGAAAATAAAACCGTTGTTTGAACAAAAACATCACAACGTAAAAAAAGGATTGGGATCAAAACATTGGAATACTTTATATAATACAAATTTAAAAAACTGGAATCAATTTTATTAGTAAATGTAATGCGTTTCTAGCAGGATGAGCAATGTGACATTCAAAGTTTATCTATACCACTAAAAGATTTATGTTTAAGTTAAACAGAAACTGAAGCATACATCACTTTTACGGAGAAATAATTGTATGTGTATGTATTTTATTTAAAAATTTATCAATGCTTTATTTTTTAACCTTGCACGCATTGCAAACTGACCAGATTGCAATGCGTGCAAGGTTAATGCTTATAAAATTTAAGAACTTTTGATAAATCTGATGTTCATGTTTGGGATAAACTGACCATGGTTGAATGTGAGTCGTTTTCACAAAATAGAAGTAACTTGTCCTTTGTTTAAACCTCATTTGGACACAAGTATTGCTCAGATTTTATATATTTTTGAGTTTGGTTTTTTACCCATTTTTCAATCATGGATACAATTTGTCGGCATTATTATCCTGTTTCTGACAAAGTTCCCCCAGAATTTCGTCCTTTAATGGCATGTTTCATGACATATTTTCTTCAAACTTTCGATAGCAAGCAAAGTTCAAAATATCTCCGGCATATTGAAGCTATGATTCGGAAATTAGCTGAATTTATTGACCCTCCTGCTAAACCGCTTAAATATCGTTCATTCACTTATTATATGAAAGACGTCCCAAGAACAAAAATCGTTAATGCTTTGCGTAAAGAAGACGGCACGATGATGAATTCAATGGAGCAATTTGAGTTTTTCGCTAAATTTGTTAGTAAAAAGGGTTATGCTGCTGACGTTTATATGTTCCAGCAAAAATGCCGACATCATTTATGGAAAACAAACGAGCATGAAAATTCACCCTTTATCATTCCTGTTGTTCGATTGCTTGATGGAAGATTTGCTGCAACTTCTTGTTATAACGGATTCACCTTTGATTTGAAAAATCGCCTGCTTAAAATTGAAAGTCAAAAAGAACGGAAACAAAAACGAATCAACAGACATTTAACACAACGAAACATCATCCTGCTTTTGAAACAACAAAAAATAACTAATTTTATTAATCCATAATTAATTTTTGATCTAAATTATCTTTTTGTAACCTTGTTTTGTAAATCGTTTTTGTAATCTTGAAAATAAAAATCTGAAAAACGAAAAAAATTGTGTCATATTTGCAAGTTAAAACATGATTTCACATTAAAAAATTAATTTTTTCTCTGATTCTCTAACACTCTCTCGCTTAATTTTCATCGCAGCTTCAGTTAGTTTTCACATTTTGATCAATAAACTTAAAGAAAAAACTAAAAATTTAAAAAATAAAATGAATAGTTTAGAAGTTTTTGATCGAGAAGATCTTTGTTTTCATCATCCTTGCAATATCATTATTTCTGGTTCAACTGGAGCGGGAAAATCAACATTGCTTGGTAATATTTTAAAATATAGAGAAGAATTGTTTTCTCCAAAACCGGTTGATTTATTAGTTGCTTATGGGCAAAATAGCAAATTAATCCAAAAATTGCAAGATGAAGGTGTTAAAACGTGTAAAGGATTGCCGGATTTTGAGTTGATAGACGAACAATTAAAAAGGCCTTCTCTGATTGTTTATGACGATTTAATGGATGCAGATGAAAAATATTTAAATACATTATTTTTAAAAAAGGGAAATAATAACGACACTTCAGTGATTTTTGTAGTTCAGAGTTTATTTCATCCAAAACTTCGTTTGTTAAAAGCAAATTGTCAATACGTTTTGTTGTTAAAAAGTCCAAATCAAACACTAAATATTCGTACATTTTTCTTACATATTTTTGGAAGTAAGTTTAAAGAAGCACTAAAAGCATATTCAGATTGTGTTGAAAAACAAAAAATTGGAAGCTATCTTCGAATTTCATTACATCCAAGTACAAATCCGTTATTTCAACTTGTTACCGGAATTTTGCCATCAGAAGAATTAGTTTGTTACAAATTATGATTTTTGTGTCACCGCGTCTTCAATCATATTTTCTATTTTATTCAATATTCTCAATATTTTTACATTTTTATCACCAAAAAATGAACAAAGAATTACTTGATAAACTTTATACGGATCCAAAATCGAGTGTCTTTTTTTGCAAGTGCAGATCGACTTTTCAACGAAGCAAAAAAAGAAAATCCAAAGATTAAAAAAAGCGATATTAAAGATTATCTTGAATCTAATTTAACAGCAAGTTTGTTTAAAGAACCAAAGAGTAAATTTAAAAGAAATGTCACAATTGCTCGTTCGCTTGGAGATTATCAAATGGATCTTTTGCAGATGACGCAATTTGATTTGCCACAACATAACGACGGAGTTAATTACATTTTATGTGTTGTTAATATTTTAAGCAAAAAATTATATTGTAAAGAGTTAAAAACAAAGAAAAACACTGAAGTTAGAGACAAATTTCTAAAGATTTTGGATCGATTAGAAACACCGATGCAATCAAATTTCAGCGACAAAGGGGTTGAATTCACCAATAAATTAATGACAAATGAATATAAGAAAAATTCTATTAAAAAATTCTATTCAAGTGATACGGAATTAAAAGCGGCAATTATTGAAAGGTAAAAGTTTTTGTGTGTGTTTTAAATAAAAAAATATAACTTTTAGATACCAAAAAACGCTAAAAATGAAAATTATTAAGTTTCTGCATTCAACAAGAAGTGAAAGATATATCGATAATCTTCAAGATATCGTTCACGGAATTAATTCTTCTTTTAACAGAGCAATCGGAACTTCAGCAAATTCAATAACGCAAGCTGACGAATACAAATTATTACGAAATAATATTTGGCCACATTTATTAACGGAAGAAAGAAGCAAGAATACGCTCAAAGAAAATCAAAGCGTGAGAGTTAGACAGAAACGAAAAGCATTTGAGCGTAACTATTCTTATAAATGGAGCACAAGGCTTTATCAAATCGATAAAAAATTTAACACAGAAATTCCAACTTACGAATTAAGAGACGACTCCAAGAAGGACTCAAAAATAACTGGTCGATATTATCCGGCAGAACTAAACAAATTCACAGTCAATGAGTCAACAGAATATCCAATCAAGATATTGGGCTACAAGAAAGTTAAAAATAAGAGAATGGCAAGAGTGATTTTCTTGGGATATGAACACGAAGGAGAAAAATTGATTCCAGAATCCGACTTAACCAAAAAATAATTTCTCTCACTCACTCACTCACTCACTCACTCACTCACTCACTCACTCACTCACTCACTCACTCACTCACTCACTCACTCACTCACTCACTCACTCACTCACTCACTCACTCACTCACTCACTCACTCTCTGACACTATTCAATAATCTTTCTCTCACTCGCTCTCAAGAATTTTTTTCACGCGCACCCACAAATTGTCGGCAAAGATCAAAGGAAAATAACAAATTTTATGGAAAAAACGTGAAAAAAAGCAAAATTTTGTCGGCAAGATCAAAGGAAAATAACGAAATTTGTGAAAAAATGTCAAAAAAAGCAAAAAAATGTCAAAAAATAAGAAAATTTTCATAAAAAATCAAGAAATTTGTGTAATTTGACACCAAAAAACGATATTTTTGTCAAAAGTTACGTGAAATTTTATAAAAATCTACGTGAAAATGAATAAAAAATAAGAAAATCGACATATTTTTGCAATAAATGACGTGAAATTCAACAAACATTACGTGAAATCAACAAAAAAATAAAAAATATTCAATAAATTTGTCAAATTGTTAAAAACAAAATGTGTTTTTTGTAAATTTTTATTGTATTTTTGCTTTTTGTGTTTATTTTGAAAGCTTAATAAAATGTTAACATAAAATTATTTGTGTCAAAAACAACAATTTACCTGTTTAATTTTTTATTGGTCCCTTTTCTCTCAGCTTGTCTTCTTTTGAGTTCACCGGCAAGGAATCATTCCTTCACGGCAGCTCTTTTTTGCCCACTTTCGGCAAGCTTCCCTTCTCTTTGAGTTCCTTCTTCTCTTCGGCAAGTGTCAAATTTCAACTTTGCCTCTCTTTACCTTTATCGGCCGATTAATCCTTGCGAGAAGGAAAAAAAGGACGCGTCAGATTTTGCGCGCGAGAATCATCAAGAAGGACGCGAATGACGTCAGATGAAAAAAAGGAACAAAACTTCTGCTCCGAAGCATCAAGGGGAAAAACGATTACGAAATAATTAAGCATCGATGAAAAGAAGCTGTCAATTGCAAATGAGAGGAAATATTACGAAATAATTAATTGATTGATGCATTTTAATTAGTGATAAGAAGCAACTGATAAGGAATTATAATGATTCACTGATAAGAAACAATTTAGTGATAAGGATTTACTGATAAGAAACAAATTAGTGATAAGAAATATTTTCATGTTAAGACCAATTCCCTGAAAATCAATATTTTTTTGTTTACTGATAAGGAACTGATAAGGAACTGATAAGAAATAAATTTATGATAAGGAATATTTAAAATTAATAATTAAAAAGAAAATAAAAATTTGAGATATTTTATAAGCAACTGATAAGATCATTGCCTCAGGGCATGAAAGAAAAATATTATAAAATGGTTTTAAGCTTGCAGTTATTAAAAAATATTATTTGAATGCAAAGGAATTCTTAAAAGTTGTTTTTTACCTTTTTGGGTTTTATCACTGATAAGCGGAATGTTAAAATTCACTTGATGATTAGTCACAAAGCGTCAACAAGTGGTAAATTGATCGCTCAACAAATAATTGCTGATAAAAATACATCCAAAAGAATATTTGACTGCTGTTCAAAAAGAACCCAAAAGAATAGCAGGTTTTAAATGGAACCCTAAAGTTATTTTGAACCCTATTTTAACTGGAACCCTATTTTAATTGGAACCCAAAGTCGAAATTATCGTAACCCGGAAACCCCCTAATATTGGACACACGGACGGACTAATTTCGGTACTGAATCTGTACAAACATTCTATAGAAAATCATATGTCGAAAACGGGGGGAAAAAGATCGCTATACTCCCTTGAGTACTACTAGTATTATTTGTCTAAAGTTTACAAATCATAATAAAATCAAAACAATATAAAAAGAAAAGTATACTGTTTAAATTTATTTTTTGTATGATAAAAACAGTTGCCTGTTGGGTTTTTTTAGATATAAATAAAACTGGCTACTTCAGTATTCATTTGAACAAAATAAGTAATTCAGCTAATCATACTTCCGCGAAATGATTAAAAACTGTCTACGCAATCAAGAAAATTTTGAAATGAATTCAATTAACTGTTAAAACGTGAAAAGGCAACAATTTTATAATTATTAAGTCTTTTTTACGAATACCAGAAGCTCGTCATCCATTTATCTTATGCTATAAGAATGTAACTGACAGCGAGATTGTGAATGTTCTTGATTTGATAACAGTATTGCTAATAAATCAAGAACGCCCTAAATACCTAAAACCGAACACCTATGCAACAAAAATTATATAACTGGTCGGTGAAAGCTGTGAAAAAATCGCTTTCAGGTATTGACAAGAAAATTCAATTCAAGACAGCAGGAGGAAACACTACCTAAATGAAGTACATCTTTTAAAAACATTGATTATAGAACATATAGTTGTTGAACAAAACCATGAAAAAATGGAGATGGTAAAAATAAATTAAAAATTTAAACTGTCTACTACAATACCGGCGCAAAAATAATTTTGTTAGTATAAGCAAAATTAAACTTACAAGGGACCGTTACGAGATGTCATCTATGGATTTCTTCAAAAATAGCGGGGATCGACAGCTCATAGTAAGGGATGAAAAACCCCCAGGTACTAGCTGCCCGTTCGCCAGTTCACAATTTTAGTAGCATTTTGCTATTACACTATAAGTAGCAGGCGAAGAAAATCATAGTAAGTAAATTGTGTTTGTGACGGTTATAGATGGTTGTAAACGCTTGGAATATGATTAACTATTTATGAAATATTATGTTTTGGCATGTCCAACCATCTAAAATCATCATAAGCGTAATTTACTTACTATGACTTTCATCGCCTGCTACTTATAGTGTAATAGCAAAATGCTACTAAAATTGTGAACTGGCGAACGGGCAGCTAGTACCTGGGGGTTTTTCATCCCTTACTATGAGCTGTCGATCCCCGCTATTTTTGAAGAAATCCATAGATGACATCTCGTAACGGTCCCTTGTTAATATTTTTGATTCATTACTTAATATTGTTAAATATTATTTCACAATAACTGGCATCAATTTCTTTTTTTTGTAAATGTTTTAAAAACGTGATAACAGTCTTAAGACTAACTACAAAACTGACAACTCATTCATAAAAAGTAAAACTCGTAACTGTTGAACGTATAAAGCTTTTTTAAAAGTATTTTTTTACTTTACAACTGTATTAATTAAATATTTTTATATAAAACTGGAAGTTGTAGCGGATATTTTGTAAAACTTTCATTGATTATTACATGTTCAAAAAAAACAAAAGCCATAATATTTTTAGCAGATAACTAACCAAGCAACAGGTAAGAAAAAACTGAAAAAAACGGAGAATGGTTTTATAAATAATAATTAAACTGAGAGTTTTTCCATGATTAGAATCTCTTGTATATATTTTAGAATAAACTGTTCAATTCAATAACAGGATGTAAACAGTATAAACGAAGAAAAATTAAGCCAAATTGCACATTTTTCAAGAGTAATAGAAATGCAGTCTCGAAATAAACGTTTTTAAAGTAGGTAGAATAAAATAATGAGAACATCATTATGAATTTTTTAAAGATATAAAAAACTGTGTTAAAAAAAGATCAACAACAAACAATATCATAGTATCAACAATGCAAGGCAAAAATTTATGAAGCAGTTTCTGTAATTTCAAAGCCACTGAATTTTTTAACAGGTTTATCAACGACATGAAGAGGTGCGAGGCCATGAGGGTAACAATTCTTGAATAATTCAGAAAAATGCTGATCAATGAAATCTTTTGGAGTCGTATTGATAGTTTGGCAAGCATCCTGAAAAAATAATGTAATTAAAATAATGCATCAAAAAGTGAGAATGAATTAAAAGAGCGTTTATATAATACTCAAAAAGATTAATTTTAGATGAACGGTCTCAATAATGTTATGTGAAAAATCTAATTTATGTTGTGGAATTAAACTGTGGATAATATAATACGAAAACTATTATAAAACATCTATAGAAATTTTGAATAAAACTTGATATTTTATGCTCTAAATTAAAAGGTTTAAAAAGTTCCTACAGTGGAAGTATCTTCAAAAACACAGAAAATAAAACCGTTGTTTGAACAAAAACATCACAACGTAAAAAAAGGATTGGGATCAAAACATTGGAATACTTTATATAATACAAATTTAAAAAACTGGAATCAATTTTATTAGTAAATGTAATGCGTTTCTAGCAGGATGAGCAATGTGACATTCAAAGTTTATCTATACCACTAAAAGATTTATGTTTAAGTTAAACAGAAACTGAAGCATACATCACTTTTACGGAGAAATAATTGTATGTGTATGTATTTTATTTAAAAATTTATCAATGCTTTATTTTTTAACCTTGCACGCATTGCAAACTGACCAGATTGCAATGCGTGCAAGGTTAATGCTTATAAAATTTAAGAACTTTTGATAAATCTGATGTTCATGTTTGGGATAAACTGACCATGGTTGAATGTGAGTCGTTAAAGCAAAAAAACTGAGTAGGTTGAATTAAAACATTATAAAGAATATGGAATGATGTAATAATTTCTTAATCAAAAATTATATTGTTATACGCGATAGACAATTAAAAAAAAGTAAAAACTGATTTTTAGATAATTAAAAAAGAGCTGATATTTGGCTGATTTTAAAATTAAACATAAAAAATATATTATCGCAGAATTGAAACAATTTAACCAGTCTAAACGCTTAAAGCTCCACAAATTGAACTCAATAAATAAGAGATTAAAGAGTGTGCTTACATTTTAATAAACTATAACATGCAATAATTACACGGCAATAACTTTTGATAAAAACTTTACAACATTCGGCAATCACTGTTATAAGTTTGTCATGAAAAAGCTATAGCAAAAAATAATGGATATCAAATGATATTGACAGTTAACTTAATCAGCAGTTCGATCTCATGCGCAGTAAAACTTAAACTTGTTGATTATTACCAATACAAAGTTTAACTATAAAAACTAGATTTTGCTAGCATTTACATGGAAATAAATCTTAAACTGTGTACTATAATATTCAAATTGATTCATCATCGTCCTTTAAAACTTTTTTCAAAAGAGACATTTGTGTATTCCTTAAAAGTTCTTCAATATTTTCTTTCGTAATAAACTGACCGACCAGGTAAAATAATGGGATTTAAAGCTTAAATTAACTGTCAATAAATTTTTGTAATAACTCAAGAGCATATAAAAATGGTTTTAAACTAGAATCAGATTTTCTTTATCGCAGTTTATTGTAACTGATTAATGCTTTAATTTTAGGACGCAAACAGTAAAAGCGAAAACAATTGAGCTAAACTGTTTGAAACGAAAAAAATGGAATGCCGAAATTTTTCATAAACGGTGTCCTTTATCAGTCATATACAAGACCATATACGAAAAATGTTTTCGGGGAAGGCACGCCTTTGATCTTTTGCCGCTATCGGCAAAACATAAAAGAAATTTTGTGACTTGCCGGATGCATAGGCCGCCAAATACTCCTCTTAAAAACGGGCTTGGTCATAGCTATTTATAAATTCGTTAGGGTACATCAGAAATCAAAAGTACATAAAACTGTAATAAAATAACATATAAAGTTTACTAAAATTGAATTACAAACGGTATAAACAGCAATGAAACTAAAACTCATTGATCCAAAAAATTAGACTATGTTGATCTTCACTGCAAAAACATCTAAACAGATTCACAAAAACTGGATTAAACTCAACTTTACATAAAATTCAAACTGGTAGCTACAATTCTCAACCTGACTCATCATCATTCTTTTAAACTTACTTCAAAGGAAATATTTGTATAATTTTTAAAAAGCTCTTCAATACTTTCTGTTGTAATAAATCCAGCACCATCCATATCATGACGCAAAATATGTTCCAGGGTTTTACCAATCTAAATTTTTAAACTGCAATAAAATTTAACAAGGTTATAAAAAGTAATTTTACAAAACTAATCCGTAATAATTCTGGCATTTTTGTTAAATACAATGCTTCTGTTGTAGTTGATCCCATTATTACTTGATTGAATTAGAACAATAAATTAAGCAAAAGAAGTAAACTGTCCAAAACAAAGAGAAAATGATTTCGTAAATAAACTGTGCTGAAAGCAAAAGCAGGAAAGACAAAAAGTGTCTTTAAGAGTCTTTTTTATGCACGTGTTGCCAGATCGATTTCTTCTGCTGCTTTTGGAAAAAAAAATGAATGCGATCTAATCTAAAGGAAATTTGGTCATCCTGCAAAAAATATCAAAGAAGAAACAAAAAAAAGGAAAAAGGTTTCTTTCTTTATTCCCAGAGAAAAAAAAAAAACACTGCAAAAAATGTTTCTTTTGGACGCAAATAAACTGAAACAATACATTAGTGTTTTACATCTTTTTTTAGTCCGAGGAAAAATAATGTGTTCTTTTTTGTTTATTAGCCGAGCAGTAAAGCACAAAAATAGGGTCAGCCATTAATACTCACAAACATAAAAATAAATAACTGTGATTCATTATAAATTCAAGTTTAATGAGAAACAACTTCAAAGTATGAAGAAATGGCCAATTTTAAATGTAAAAATAATTATGGTTTTAATATGAAAGTTATGATCATTGTTGTTCATAGTTATATTTGGATAATAGACAAATTTTTGAGTGAGGGGTTTTACTGTCTTCTTTCACACGATGGTATTTTTACTAAAGTTTCAACCATCACCAGATTAAAAATTGTACATCACTTCTTCAAAACCCATAAAGAAAACTGTGGAAGAAAATGTGGTAATATACCCGAAATTATGTAAATTTTTATAATAAACTGGATCATCATTAAATAATAAGTTCATGTAATCACTCGCTAATCTAAATTTATTATTATAAAGAAAAGTTTATTAAGTCAACATTCAAACTGAAAAAAAGCAAATATTAAAAATGTTCCGTTGTCTAAATCTTATGCCTTATAGAACTTGTTTTTTGTTAAGAAAATTGTTTTTATTAACTGACACCATTGTTATCAAATAAAAGCTTCTGTATATGAATATCACAATTTGTTTTTTTTTAATTTTTAACTTTGGCTTATTAAAACAGGAATTCGACTTCTATGTGACAGTAAAATATTAAACTGGAACACAAAAAAAGTTTAAACGGTTACATTTAAAAGCGTGCATATCAAATAAACTGCACACCTTTCATTCTAGTTTAAATGATAAAAACTGTCTCTTCTGAAGGTATTATTAAAAAACTTAACAATTCAGGTGATAATTTAAGAAAAAAAATGCATTAAAAAAATTTGGAAGATTGAAAATAAAAGTAGTAAACTGATAAAACAAGAACAATTACTCGGTTAGCATTAGAAAACTGAGGCCATCCGACTTAAGCAAGCTGATATTTTTGGATCTTGTTAGTTTTTGAATATCTTTGACTCATTTAAACATCAAAACTTTAATATAAATGGGACTATTAAAGATGTGTCGGTAAAAAAAAGAATAAACTGCGTTTCTTTAACACTTGTTTCATAGAAAATTAAGTCAAACTGATTAAATTACAACTGGTTTTTTTAATACTCCAATTTAAGCAGAACTCATTTATTGCAACGAATACGATATTTTTCGCTAACAATGTTTTTAACAATAAATTTGAGGTGATGAAAATGGAATAAAAAAAGTTTAATATAGCGTAAAATGAACTCATTGAATTAGTAGTCAGCAATCAGTAATTCATTTACACACTTTTCGTATTGCTCTTTTGGTTGTTATTAAATTATAGATTTTTATGGTTATTTTAAGAAACAAACTGACTCAGGTAAATGCAACTGTCGCAAAAATGGTTCGATAACTTTGAAATCAAATTTGTACTTCTAAACAAACAATTTCATTATTAATAAGTTTGTTTAGGCAAAAAGGTTATCAAACGACGTTCACTAAATCAAGCACATATTAATTTAATTGTGATATTAAATGCGTAAATAAGAAGAACTAAAGTATATTAAAAAAATTAGGAAATTTTAAAGTAGAAACGGCTATATGGCAACGATGGGATTCAATTAAAATTCAGCAATAGTTAAGTTTTAACTTGTATGTAGAATAAATAAAACTGAAACCTGACTATTTGATGGCTATTGCAAAAAATAGGCTTAAAATCTGTATCAGCAGTAAGGTGTTTTTACAATTAAACTGTCTTGTGTAGCTCATTTTTTTTAAATTTTTTAATAAACTGAAGTAACTTTATTTGTAGAGAGTAAATTTGTAACTGCAACGAGGTAACTTTCTATTGCTTTAAGAAAGCTAAAACTTAAGTTTTTTGCTATCACAGCAATAAACATCATACTTTGTTCGTACTGCGAAAATTTAGCACATCGAATACATATAAACGATTTAAACTATGCTATTTAACTAATAAAAAAACAAAGCGTTTAATTTAGTTATCAGACTAGCGATACAATAAACTGGAATGCAATTTTAAATTCAATAATATGTTTTTTGCAAATGTATTAAAGATAAGTAAAAACATTTTTATGGAAACAGGTTAATTTAGATCAGGTTGTGTTAATTTGTTGTGGTATTTGGTTTACTTTAAATCTACAATTTTTCCAGAGGATGTGAAAAGCAATCACGAAGCTTTCTTTGTCACTGCTATAATGCTATTGTTGTCTTAAACTAAAACAATCAAAATTGCTGTAAACGCTTTAAAGAACGTTTACAAAGGTTATTAGCATATTTAAAACAGATTAAATTGCAAGCAAATTTTTTATAGCAAAAAAAACTAAAAATTTGTACCAGCATTACAAGATATTTAACACAAAACTGCGGTGGTGTTGCATGGTTCTTACATTTAAAAAAGCATTTTAATTTTTTAAAAACTAACTTTGTAACAGTGTCAATTAACAGATAATAGGGTGTTATTATATTTTTAAACTGAGACATATTCACACTTGATTATTATAAATACACCAAGATGAAACTTGACCGTTTAAACAAAAATTTTTATTAAAACAATATAATTTGGGTAACTGTGAGCAGCAGACGTTGCTTATTTAAACTGTTAAAAGCTTGCACATCAAATACAAAGGCGTAAATATAAATTGGAGTTAATAGCAACAAAAATTTTTTGTTTGTCAACTATTTTACACCAAAGATGGAATTTAATTTTCAATTCAGCAACCAGGTTTTTCTGTAAACGCTTAAAAATATGCTTGCGAAAGTTTAAACTGCACGTGTCTCTCTAGTTGCAACAAAAAACTAAAAATTTGTATCATCAATACAAGATATTCAACACAAAACTGTGGCGGTGTCGCATGGTTCTTACATTTAAAAAAAACATTTTAATTTTTGTAATGTCAATTATGATTCAGGTATTACATGTATTGTTAAAATGTTTTTTTTCTAAACTGAATCCACCCAATCAAATTTGACCTTTTAAACAAACATTTTTATTAAAACAGGTTAATTTGGGGTAAATGTGAGCACCAGACTTTGCTCATTTAAACGTCAAAAATTTTTCTCTGTCTTTTTTGCCTTCATTTATTATTTTTACCCAAAAAACTGAGTGTAAAAGTTTTTTTATCGAAAAGACAGAACAACAAGGTCAATGTCGTTCATACTTTTTATTTTATAACATTCATTGCCCCCGTCCACTATTCATCATCTCTCTTTTCCCTTCTTTTTTTCTGTCGCTTTCTTTTTTCTCTTGAACTTTCTCTGCCCATTGGTTTTTCAAAGAAAAAACTAAAACGAAATGTCCATGGCTCATTTCTGTTACTTTCTTTTTTCGCGATGGTTTTACCTGTAAATACCTGTAAAAAAACTGCATTTGATACAAAAGGACAGGTAGTAATAATAAAAAGAATAATTTTGTTATTTTTCAAGTTTTGTATCTTTTTTTGTTTTCTTTTCTATGAATTTCATTGATTTTTGAGTTGTTGTTTTAGTTAGAACTATTTTTTGAGGAATAGGCGGAAGGAAACTGAAACTGGTGGAAGAAAAGTTGACATGTTTTAAAAATTTTGAACAAGTATAAAAATTCCTCTTTTTTGGAAATATCTTTAAAACTGTTGAATTCTCACATTTCAGTAAGTTCTGGTTTTTCTAAAAGTTTACGTTGATTTTTAAGTTGTTGTTTTTGAAAAAAAGAAAAAGTGAACAGCTTGAGGAAAAAGATAAGATAAAACTTTAAATTATAACCAAGTTTTTTTTGGATTTTTTAAACTTCCTTATGCTAACTCTTCATCGTATTAGTCAAAATTTTATGTCACTTTTAGGGACGGCAGAATCAATACTTTTTAGTGGCTTACTATTAAATGTTGAAACTGATAATTTATTTCAAAATATTTTTAGAAAAAAAAAGTGTAAAGATGATTTTACGGTTTCCCTGACTTTTCTTTTATAAACTTTTTTTATTTTTTTGTGAGATTATTCAAATTTATAATTTAAAATCGGATAACTGCAAGCAAAAGTGGTTTTATGGTTTATATAGGTGCAGCTTAATGAAATAGATTTTTAATTTCTACATTCTTGGCATACTAAATTTTTAAGTAATTTCTTTTACTGTTATTGCATGAACTTTTTTAAAACAGACAGCAGAGAAGACAACAGTTGGAGGTAAATATTGATTTTAAAAAGTTTAATAACCGGGATGTTCAAAACGAGTTATATTTACAACTCTACTTAAATCTCAGTGCATGCCTTTTATTTAAGTGTGAACATTAATACTAAAAAAACACGATGATGAAATCATTTTTAGTAACTAAAATTTAGACATAATTTCTTAATATTAATATAACAGGCCATGAGTGTTGAATAACTAATTTTATTTTTTGCAAATAAATTTCTAATTAGTTTTTACATTTTTTCATTAGAAAGAAAGTACGAAAGGTCACAAAACTAATAATTTTTTGATTTCAAACTGCTTTACAAAAAGTTTCACCAACTTTTGGAAAGTTATTTTTATGACATGCTTTCGAAGAAACGATGGAAAGGAAATGAAACAGCTGGACAAAAAGGGAAGAATATACTTGAAAAAACTGTAATCAAGTTTGTTTTGTGAGGTTCTTAACTGTCACGACATTTGTATATGCGTAAATTTGTCATTGAGAACCTATAAACTGAAAACAGGAAGAGGACTAAATGGTTTAAATTCTAAAAGATTGCTTTAATATTTCCTTAACTGGAGAGGACTTTGGAATAGAACGGTTATAAACACATCATTTATGATTATTTCAAGTTTAAAACTGGTAGATTGGTTAAGATAAACTTTAGAAGTTGCGTATGTGATTTTATGTAACTTGTGCTAAATGGTTTATGCCACTGATTTCAAGATTTTTGAAGACATTTTACATTTTAAAATCTGAAAATTTATAAAAACTGTATAAGTGCTACAAGTGGAATGTTAATAGCCTCTCCACGCAATCAGTTGTTGCCTTTTAACTGTCGAGCTTTGAGCTTTTTTTTGGTCTATGTCTAACTCCTTAAGTAAAGATGACTTCTAAACCCATATTATAATATTATGCTTGAAAGTCACAGAGCAAGATGTTGGAAAGAGTTTCAAAGTTTTATCTAAATATCTATACAGCTGTAAATTTTCGGTTTCTGATAGCATTTTAATGACTGTTAATTGTCTCATACTTTTTTTACTAGATGTAACGTGATATTAAACATTAATTTTTTTGTTTAAACTGTCAATCCATATGAACTATTTTCTCAAAGAAAGTTGTTTTTTCGGTTATGTCAGACTCACTTCTTTTGTTAAACAATAAAACTAAAACTTTCAGGTCCTAAAAAATTAAATTTGTGTCAGCAAAAACTCCTATCATGGGTTTGTTGTCACTTATATATGAGTATGTATGGTGGTTTGTAACATCATATTTTATGTTTCGACTTGGAAAATTTTTATATATTATGTCTCGAAGTATTTATGGACACTTTTTTTCTACTCCTTATGATTTGACTCCATTGTTGGGTAAATGGACTGGTAGGCTATTAAAGGAATATAAGCAATTAACTGTTTTAAATGGATGCTTTATAGTTGTTACTGGTTGCACAGATGGCATTGGAAGAGCTTACATTGAAGAACTGGCAAAAACTCGAGGCGTTAGAAAATTTTATCTTATTGCAAGAAATAAATCAAAACTTGATAAAGTTCAACAAGAACTTGGTAAGTAATTTTAGAAAACTGACAGTTGTGTCATCAAATTATTTATTTGGTTAACTTTATGTTATTAAAAAACTGAGTTAATCATTGGTAGTTTTTTTAGAATCCCGTTACAAAGCTGAAATAAAACAAGCTATTTTTGATTTTGAAAATGATGATTATTCTAAACTACCTGAAGAATTAAAAACTCTTGATGTTGGAATATTAGGTAAGCAGAAAAAATTTTATAAAAAATTTCTTGGGCTCAGCCGGTAGTCGAAACCGGGACCTCCCGTACCCGAAACGGGAATCATACCACTAGACCACTGAGCCACCAAAATAGCACCTCGGAAAAGAGATGCAATGCGTGAGAGAGAAAAAAGAAAAGAGAAGACGGAAAAAAAAGAAGAGAGACATTTTTTTGAGTGCGAGCTTTTTTGTTGTGGAAAAAATGGGACAATAACACTTTAACGTTTTTTGCAAAAAAAATATAGCAAATTTTGTGGATAAAAAGATAAAAAGTTAAAAAAACCAAAAATTATATTACAACTGGAACACTCAAAGCTTCCCTTAAAAAATTCATTGATTTTTGAATGAAAAAGTTATCACTTCTTTTAAAAACTGTCTTCAGTTCATTTGAATTGTTTTACTGGTTTTTGCTTTGAAATTATGTAAAACTAATTTTTGCAATACATGATTTATCAACACCGTTGATGAAAATACAGAAATGAAAAACTGTGTATTTCTGATCTTTGGGTTATAAAAAAATTGACGCTAAAAATAAGTAGCATTAAAAAACTGATAATTGCTTTGAATGGTTTAAATAAAAACTTTTCTAGTGGGTTTTTAAGACGCAGTCTGGCTAAGTTTTTCACTTTTTAAAGGAAAAAAGATATTTAAAGGCTATTTATTCATAACATGAAGATTTTTCTCGATTTAAAAAAACAGTTAATCATTTGAAAAATTGAGTTTAGAAGATGAAGTTAGAGGAATAAACTGAGTAATAAACACATTCACTAGATTATTGTATTTGACAATAACACAGTTTCTTATATGATTATAAGTAAATACAAAAATGGAGCCCAAAAACTGCTTGTTAACTTATAGAGGAATATTAAAAGAAAATGTTATATATTATTTTTCATGGTTTTTAATGCTTAAAAAAGATACTAAATTTCATAAACTGAAAAAAAAATATAATACAGCTTGTAATTATGCGTATAAAACTGAATTTGAAAGTCATGAATTTTTGGCTAATGCTCTTTGCTATTTTTAGCTGACAAAAATTGGGAATGATCTAGGCTTTGATAAATGAGCTATTTTTATCAAGACTAAAATTTATATTGTTTTAATAAAGCAATGAAACTGTTTTTTGTTTCCACTCTCTTGATTAAAACTGATGGATTTTGTATAACAGCTTAAACTGATTCATTAGCATGTTTGAAGGATTATTGTATTAATAGCATTTTAACAGTCTATGCTTTGAAAAACCATTCTTATTTAATCTATCGTTTCAGTAGTAAGTATAAAAATTCGTTTTATAAATTCCAGTTTTTAAACTTTTTGCTCGTTGTAATACAATATGTACTTTTTTAACCAAAAACTGTTCTTCATATGTTGCTGTTGTTGTGGACATTGGTAATGTGTCTTTTTTCTTCTAATTTTGATTTCTTTTCCCAAAATCTTTTTTTCATTTTTTAACTGCAGTTCCTTTCTTTCTGTCGGCTAAAATGAATCAATAGGAAAACTGAAACAGAAGAATTTGGAAATTAAAAACTTTTATTACGGTGATGGATTTTTAACTACGATTGTTGACATTAACATTCTGTTTAGAGTAATTACTTTGTTAAAATATTTTTACATTCTCTAAAACTGGCAACCCGATTTTCATTGCTTTTAATTATTGCACTTAATCGTTTTAAAAATCTGTAACAGTCGAAGAACTGCACTGAGCATTTTAAAGAAAAGCTAAAACTGTATCATCGAGTCGATAACACGTATCGAAATGAATTAGAATTGAATTTTGTTGATTGTGAAACTTTTTTGCCTTTTTTAACATCTTCAGCATTTTTGTGATATTGCAATAGGGGAAACAATGGCTGATTCGATTCAAAAAATTCAAAGGAACTGAGAATCAGTAAAACATAAAAGAATTGAAAGAAAACCGAATAAAAAAGACAAGGCCTTTTTTTCAAAAAAGGAAACACTGAATTGATTGTTATCCTTTTACAATAATTTAAATAAACTGGCTGCTAATTTTGCATTTTGCTAAAAAATAAGGTGCAGCGAAAATAAAAGTAAAAAACTTTGAGGTGATTCATCATTTTAAAAATTTAAACTAAAATAATAATTTTTATTGAAACTGCTTAAAACAATCTTTTATTTTCAGTAAATTGTGTTGGAATTGCTCCTGAAAGAATTGCAAATTTTGAAGAATTACCATCAAATATGCCGTCAAAAATTATTCGAGTAAATTTAATGTCATGCGTAAAAGTAAGTTTTATGTATTTAAACTGATATAATCATTCTTTTTGTTATAAAAACGACTGTTTTATACTGGGTTGTTGTTCAGAAAATTTCAACGTTGGTTATAAACTGCAAGTCGATCTTTTTGACTTCAAGGGGCTCGTATTTTCATTAAATGGGGAGGGGGGGGGGATAACCTTAAGAAGTGTCGGTCAAATATAAATTTTACGTTTTTGGCAAAGTGTTCGAAACTTTTTTTTTCAAAATATGTTTCTGTCAATGCTGACCCTCCCCTAGAAATCAGATTTACTAGAACGAAAATGAGCGAACTGTGATAATCAGTCAACTCATCAATTTATTTGAACCACTTAATACCTAACTAACTGCATATTCCAAAAAAAGATTTTTCGTTTTAGATGATTGAACTCATCCTTCCTGGGATGCTAAAACGTGATGCAGGAATAATTGTTAATGTTGCATCAATGACCGGCTGGAGACCCCTTCCCTATATGTCAACATATCCTGCTAGTAAAGCTGCAATCAGTTTCTTCTCTGATACTTTGACAGATGAATTCGGACATACAAATGTTAAAGTTAACTGTTTAATTCCATTGCTAGTTGCAACAAAAATTGCCTCATATGAAGAGAAAGAAGCAAATGATATTGTTGTAATTAAAACTGAAACATATGCTCGTCAAGCTGTTCGGCTAATTGGTAATTATCGAATTTCAACTGGTTGTTTGCTGCATGATATACAGGTAAAGATATATATGAGGGTTAAAACTGACGATTAAAGAAAGCGGCTGTAAATTAATAAAAATTTAATAAGTTTTATTAACTGCAGGAATAAAAGTACAATGAGCCTATTTTGCACTAATTTGGATCTTCATATAAATATTTTATTTAACTGAGTTTCTTGAGCAGGCAGAAAAGCGTAATAGGGCTCATAAACACTAAAGACGATTCACCTAAAAAGCATTTTTTAAAAAAATAAGTATTAGATAGCACAAAATTCCATGAGTTAATAATGGAAATACTGTTTTGTTGCAACAAGAGTTTGTTACTGTTGATTGAAGTTGTACTTAATAGCTTGAATATATGGTAACACATTTTGTGAATTTTGGTTACAGATTAAAAAAAGCAAAGAAAACTATTGGAGAACACCTTTACTTTTTTTCAATAAGCTTTATTACCTGCAGTATTAGAACGTAATGCTCCATAAGTTTAAACAGTGCCATTCTGTATTAAAGGATACCTTTAGGATACTGTGAAATATTTGATAGCATTAATGCACAAAAATTATTTAGGTAAAATATAAAGTTTTTTTTTTGGTTTATTAAATGACGTGGTTGCAACTCAAAAAAACTTAAAACAGCCCAGTAAAAAACATCCCATCTTGAAAGAATTAAATATCAAATAGCAATAGACCTCATGAGTCAAAGATATGGCATTATTTTTTTTGAAACAAAATTCTAGAAAACTGTTGATTGTTGTTTCACTTAATAAAAGGATTTTATTATTAATTTTTTTTTGCGATATGATACTTGAGCAAAATGATTTTAACTGGCACGGCACAATTGCAATAACTGAACAGTATATTGAAGGAGTTTAATACATAAAAGCAATTTTTAACTGGTCAAAAATAGAAGTTTAAGATAAATATTAAATGCGTTTCAATAAATAACTAATAAAATCTATAATATAACAATGAAAAACTGACCAGGTCTAATTATATCGTTTGTGATTAATTTTATATCTTCTATTCTTAACACTTTTTAAGTTTTTTAAACTGCTTTAAAAACAGGCGGAATTGCCTCAGGAAAAACAATTTTAGTACTTTTTTAGTTATTTAACTGATCCATGTTAATCTCCAAATTTTTAGATTGCATTTGGAACATTGATCAGTTTTTGGTTCTTCAAACAATTATTTGTACCATTTGTAATGCTTGGAATTCACAAAAAACGTGTTGAAGCTTATCACAAAAAACTTGACAAACAGACATAATACATATATTAATTTGAAACTGATTAATGTTGTCTTGTCTTCTTTTTTATTTAATTAAATAAACTATTTATTACAAAAAAAACTGTTATATATTATTTTAAACTGCATGGTACTAAAGCTTACACGTATATAAAACAAAGAAAAGCGCATGATAAACATGTAAATCGTTTTTTTAAAATTAAGATTTTAAACTGAACCATTCAACTTCTTCTTCACCTGTATCAAATTTAATACACACATAGAAATTATTTAACTATAATTATAGACATTGAAAATAAACTGCATTCACATTCTTTTAAATGGTGGTGAAACATTGACATTTATTGCATGAAAACGCATTTGAAAATATTATAAAGAAAAGGTAAACCTGATTTGATAAAATTTGTTTCTATCTTGAATGATCAATAATTTTTTATGAAAAAAAAGCAAGAAAAAAGTTACTGAGAGTAAATAGCGTAGCTATAATGCAACTGGTGCCAGCAATAAAATCTTATGTCAGAAAATAAAAACTTTTCACAAAACAGAATTCCATCACTTATTAGAGAGAGAGATATTTTCTGATAAATTAAATACACAAAATTATATAATCAAAACTGAATATTTTTCATTGTTTTCTATATTTTTGCTTATAAATTAGTATACCGTAAACTCTCTATTTGAAGCACACTCTAATAGAATCACACCTCCAATTGAAGCACAGGAAAAAGTCATAATGAAAAAATAAAAGCACACTCTCTAATTGTAGCACATCATAAAGAAGGGGTCATAAAAAACAAAATTTTTTTTGCCAATTTATGCATTGTTAATATAAAGCATTGCTTATTCTTCTTGAGGCCCTCATCTTTGGTTTCATGTGTTTCCATTTGTTATTGATTAGGTATTTGGAAACATATTTTAAAAAATTAATCTAAAATGGGTTGTTGATTCATGGGAAGCGCTCAGATAACATTGAATAAAATAAATTTTTCAAACAAAAGTTTTTTTCACCGCTACGAAAAATAGAAGCACACTCTCTAATTAAAGCACAGCGAAAAGTTGTTATGAAAAATAGAAGCACAGTGCTTCAATTAGAGAGTCTACGGTAAGTTTAATTAGGATGCTTTGAAATCATAAAACGCATCGAAGCATAACCCCCAAAAAACGATAATAACCAAAGATTACGGTAGGGCTCATAAAAACGTCATTTTCATTTAAAAAATAATAATTATTGCTTATGCAGTTTTTATATTAATAACAAAATTAAACTGAGTTGAAGTTAATAAAGTTTTTGAAAATTTAACTGGTCAGCAGTAGATAAAAAATAAGTTTCGTTTCATCTTTTAGAAATTTTTGAAACTGATGATAGATTTCCCTCTTTTGGCTTTAATACACCCAGAAGTTACTTAACTGTAATTATAAATAAATGTCGTCACTTACTTCAAAACTGAGTGAATCGGATACTATTTTGTAATAATGCAATTAAAATTTTTTTAGTATAAAGTTTGAAAACTGAGCACTTCCTGAAATTCCGTTTGAAATTTGAATGAGATTAAATCTGTAAAAAACAAAAGTTGATGAAACCATGATAGGGACGATTAGTAGACGTTTCCCTGACTTCCATTTCCCTGACCGACGTTTCCCTGACTGACATTTCCCTGACTGACATTTCCCTGACTGTCATTTCCCTGACTTGGACATTTCCCTGACTAAGACGTTTCCCTGACTGGACATTTCAACTTTTCAAAAAATTGAGTTATTGCTCCAGAAATATCAATAAAATGAGGTGACAACTATACTAAACGAGGTGACACATACACTAAATAAGGTATGAATTCAAATTTTCCAGTGCGCCTAAGCCTGAGGGCCTAAGACCTAAGGCCTAAGACTAAGCCTAACGCTCGGCCTTCGGCCTCGCGAGCCCATCCTAAGCTTGGGGTTGAAATGACAACTTTACTAAGTGAGGTATGTTACAGAGCTGAGAAATGTGACTGCTATACTAAATGAAAAACGAAATAGACTCATATTACTTATAATAAACTCAATTTTTGAAAAAGTCAGGGAAATGTCCAGTCAGGGAAACGTCTTAGTCAGGGAAATGTCCAAGTCAGGGAAATGACGGTCAGGGAAATGTCAGTCAGGGAAACGTCGGTCAGGGAAATGTCAGTCAGGGAAACGTCTGCATACCGATAGGGACAATCTTAACTGATTCATCAAATTTTCACCATAAAAAATTTAGTGATGTAAAGTTATGGAAAATTATTGTAACTGACTTTCTTTAGTGTTTTCTGCTTTTCATTTGCATTCAATCATTTAAACATTAATTTAGCATTTGAAAACAAAACTAGCAACTCTGAATGGAACAAAGAGCAGAATTTTTTTAAACTGCTATTTTGTTTCTTTAAATTTGCGATAAAGAATTATTTTTTATGACGTGTGAGAAACTACATTGTAATAAATAATTTTAGCTTGTGAAGATAGGAGAAAACTGCGCATGTGAAGTTATTGAAAATTCGATTCTGCTGTTATTCTAATTCTTGCAAGCTGACAAATAAAAATCACAATTAAAGGAAAATAGAGCAAAACTTACACGTTTTTTAATAAACTGGCATTATTTTTATCTTTTGTTCACTGAATTTTCATCATAGCGATTTCTGTGAAAAACAAATGAAATAGGGCGTACACCAGTTTTATTAAACAAATTGATACGTTTTAAACTGATTATTTTGTGCAAGCATTTTTTTGAGGTTTTCATTACAGTGCCATTAATTTTATGGGTGAAGAAGGTTTGAGCTTTAACAGACATATACGTTTCCTTACATGCAAGAAAATTGTAATAACACGATCTTGTTTTTCATACCATAACATTTTAGGTTTTAATTTTAAATTTTAAAACTGATAATTTATGAATGCAATTGCTCACAGATAAATCACAATTTGTATGGTAATCATTAGAATAAAATGTTTGTAGTTAAAAACTGACTGCCCCAAACGTCTATTTTTCATGCTCATAAAGGACAAATAAATTTTCGAGGATTTTACATCTGTTTTCTTTTTACTGTGGAGAATGATGTTTTCTTATTATTAAAAAATTTTGGAAAACTGAGTTTACCCCTTTTTTAAGCTTTAATCAACTATGTGGGTAAAGCAAATCGTCAAAGTAAAAACTGTAATATAATATATTATTTATTTTTTATTCACTGAATTTTCATCATTTCTGTGAAAATCAAAAGAAATAAGATTAACATTGGAAAGCTTTGCTGACATAAAAATCAAGCTCTTCTAATTTATAACTGGTTTGTGGTGCTTTATGTTTTATTAAAAAAGTTTAATATTCTTTTGATAAAATGAAACTGGGGTGTTGCGTAAATAATAGCGACGCTGCAAACATCTAATTCGTAATAGTTTAATAGATTTTATCGGCTGGAACGGATATATTCAAAATAAAAACCGTAACGTAAACAATGATGATTTTTTATTTCTAATTTCATTTATTTTTTGTTAAAATTTCACAATTTTTCTTTAAAAAAACTGAAATGTGCTTTTATCTGTAAAATGTTTCATAAAGTTGTTTTCAGTGAAAAGAATAAGTTGCTTGTCAACATGAATAAAATTAAAAAACTTCTTCTGTTATTATTGCTGCTATATATTTTTTGAATCTATTTTATCTATTGTTGTAATTGTCGACATAATATTATCGATTGTTTTTTAAACTGATGTACGAGTTGATTGCAAGAATAAACAATATTTAATAACTTATTATGTATAAAACTGATTTATTTGCACTATTTATATTTGAAATTGTTAAGTTACTAGCACAGACTGTATTTTGAAGTCTTGGAAACTGGCATGCGCATAAGAAAAGAGAGGCATTAATTAAAAAATTTTTTTAAACAAAACTGAATAATTATGTAGTCATAAGTTGGCAAAAAGTTTTATATGCTAATACTATTTGTTGGCCTTTGAATAATTGCCATTTCTAAAAGTTAAAGTACATAGCAATCTGTTTAATTATACAATATTAAGTAAGCAAATATAATCCAAAATAAAACTGTTTTCTATTTTTTTGTAATTTTTGTTTTTCAAAAAGTAAATTAGCAAAACAAAACAATTTAAATGACATAACTAAAAAAGGCATACATTGATTTAACAGCTTGTTGCAAACTGGTACTTTTTTTGTAAACATTAAACTGCAAAGAATTTTTTCTTCTTTTTTTATGTTAATCTAAATCACATTTTTCAAAATCAATTACCGTAAACTCTCTAATAGAAGCGACGCGCTTCTATTTTTCAGATGAACTTTTTGTTGTGCTATAAATATAGAGTGCGCTTCTATTAGAGAGGCGCTTTTATTTTTTCGTAGCGGTAAAAATAAAATTTATTTATTCAAAAATGCCATTTTTAAGCAATATTGGTTCAGTATCAGACCAATTATTCATTATTCCCAAGAAATAAAATATAAATATAATAAAGAATGCATGGATATAACCCTAATATATTGATTAATAAGCAAATATTTTATTTTTTCTGATCCCCATACTTTATGATGCGCTTCTATTAGAGAGGCGCATTTATTTTTTCGTATCCAGTTTTTCGTGCGTTTTAATTAGAAAGTGCTTCAATTAGAGAGTTTACGGTAATTTTAAAGATATGTGAAAAATTGAGTTTAACTTCAAATTTTTAGAAAAAACTGAAAACTTGAGGATAAGGATGGACAAGGGCCTTCGGCCGATTTTTGGCGATTTCAGAAAAAAACGCAAAGAGGGGACCAAGGCCAAAATGAATAAAAAGCATTTTTTCGAAGTTTAGGGCCGGGCCAGGGCCGAGCCTGCGGCCTGACATTTTGGCCCTTGTCGATCCTTACTTCAGGATCGAAAGAATCAAGAAGCTTTGACACACTTAATACACACACTTACGCAAGGAATATTAAAAATTTTTATTTATAATAATGAAAGTTACTGTATTTAGTTTTTCTATTTTTGTTTTAAAATAATATTTTAAGCTTTTTATAATGTAAAATAATTTTTAGTTTTTTTACGTATAATTTTAATGTAAGCAACTGACGTTAAAAGAATATGTTTTAATTTTTACTTAAAATGTTTTTTTAGGCACTTGGGGAGATCGATAGCTATTTAGTAAGGGATTTTTGCTGCTTTGGGGTTTGAAGCGTTTAACGCACTACAGAAGTTTGTAACATTCATGAGTTATATGTCTACCCATATAAGCGCTTTTTCTTCATATATAGTTATGTATATAAAGCAAAAAAATGCTTATATGGTTTGGCGTATAACGTCAAAAAATTAAAAAAAATTAAAGAACTATGTGAAATAACTGACACACAAATAAATTTTTTTATATTCGAATAATAGTTTACCTAAAATATTATTTTTATTGTAAAACAGAATAAAAGAATTGATTAGCTGTGTTTAAAGAAACAAATCTTTAAAATCTATGTTTTTTTTTGTAAACTGCAGAGGCATTATCGCTGGTAACCAAAATAAACTTTTTGTAAAACTAAAAGCAATCATTAAAAGGTTTCAAAAATTTTATTAAATCCCTTAAGACAATTAATTTATTCAAAATAACTGTATAATTTGGAAAACGGTAATACACTGATCATTTGATAGCTTGGAATTTTTTCAAACCGTAACTTTATTAATAGTTTCGGCTTTTTTTAGTAACGTTATACCTTACTTACATTAATTCCAAGAATGTCTTATCTTTGACTTCTTTTTTTTCATCTTCTTTGCCGCCATCGAATAATAGCTAATAAAAGATTAAAAATTTATTATAAAAAACAGAGTCATAAGAAATTTATTTAAACTGAACCAATCCACTGCTTCTCCGTTATCAAACTCAGTACAAACAGAGAAATTATTTAACTATAATTAAAGACTTTGAAAATTAACTGGATTTGTAAAATGGTGGTGAAACATTTTTAAATGCATTTTCATACAAAACAAGTCAATGTTATAAACTGATTTGATAAAATTTGTTAATTTCTTGAATGATGAATAATTTTTTAAGATAAAAATTTTGTTGGTTATAGCTAAAGCAGATAAAGTTATTGACAGTAAATATCGTAGCTATTATGCACATTTTAAAAACTGATCCAGTCAATATAACCACATGTTTGAAAGTAAAAACTTTTTACAAAACAAAATTCTGTCACTTATAAAGAGACGTATATTTTGATAAATTAAATACACAAAATTATTTAATCAAAACTGAATATTTTTCATTGTTTCCTATATTTTTGCCTATAAATTGGTATAAACTTTAATGAGGATGCTTTGAAATAATGAAATCTTATCCCACCAAATGCGACTGTCTTTTTTTTGCTTCCTTAGTGATTTTGTTTTCTTTTTTTTATAATAATTCAAATAAAACTTTGATAGTATTTCGGATCAATATTCTTAAAAAATTTTTCGTTTATATTGATTTTTGTGTTATAAAGTTTGAAAACTGAAATTCCGTTTGAAATTTAAATGAGATAAAAACTGTAAGAAACAAAATTTAATGAAACAAAGATGGGGACTTTAACTGATTCTTGAAATTTTCATCATAAAAAATTTAGTGTTGTAAAGTTAAGAAAAATATATTATAACTGACTTTGAATATAGCAGTTTTTTGCTTTTCATTTGCATTTAATCATTTAATCATTAATTTAGCATTTGAAAATAAAACTGGCAACTCTGAACGGAGCAAAGAGCAGAATTTTTAAATTTGCGATAAAGAATCATTTTTTATGTGTGTGAGAAACTAAAAAATTAATTTTTGCTTGTGAAAATAGAAGAAAACTGATCCAATTTTCAGTAAGTGAAGATACTGAGAATTCGATTCTGCTATTATTCTAAGTCTTGCTAGCGGAAAAGTAAAAATCAAAGAAAAATAGAGCAAAACTTACACTTTTTAAAATAAACTGTATATCTACTGAATAGAACGTAACGTCAAAAAAAGCTTAATACAAAAAAGTGTGTTAAAAACAATGTCTTTTTATTGGCGGGGAAATAGATTAATCTATCGATTGCTGAAAAAATTTCAAAAATTTTGGACAAACGACGAAAACAAATTTTTAACTAACGTGTTTTGGTTTTTAACTGCAATTTAAAAATCCGTCACAATTGTTGTATTTATGGTTTATAAACTTCTTATATGCAATAATTTTTTTAAATAACGAAACTGTGCTTCTGTTCATCCTGTTATCTGCAAGTCATTATCAGATTGAAAGTATCAGATATGAAGCTTACACTTTTTTTCTTCAATAAACTGCATAAGGATTTTTGACACGTTTAAAGCAAAAACTTGCGTAACAAAATTAATGATTTTCTTAAAAATAGGAGCAAATATCTTTTTTATTACAACAAAATCAAGTTCAGTAAAACAATAATAATAATAACTGCCCATAGTGGCAATATGAAAACATTGTTTGTTAAAGTAAATGTAAATTCGAAACTTCATTAACAAACTGGTTAAGATAATGCTTTGCAAAATTAAAACTGAACATTTGGAAATTTTAACAGTTATCTTTTTGAAAGTGTTATCTAAAAGAGTTTTTTGGACTTCTTTGTTTCGTCACATTAAGAATGTTTTTTGAAATAAATGCTTGGAATATAATTGTATTTAAAGTTTAACTGTTTCAAAAATAAAATTTATTAGAAAAACGTTCTTAACGAGGACATTAATTGAGGTTAAATTAATAAAGAATTAAATGAAACGTTTTTTGTTATTTTAGTAACATTTCTGGCATTGTTGCATTAAATTATCAGGTTGTTCGATAAGTCCGTGCCGCGATATTTGTTGTTGTATTTTTAATAGTAGAAATGCAATCAAAATGAGGTCTTTTGTAATTGGTAGGCCCATGACTTGGGCATCTGATGATAATAAAATATTGGGGTCACCATGGATACTGTAGGTATACGGTAGAAATTTCTCGAACACATGCGGATTTTCAATAAAAACGAGCTGTAATTAAACGGGGAAAAGCTGGAAATGACTGGATATGACGTTTAAGGACTATCTACATCATATCCGACAACTTTCAGATGTAATATTGCCTCAGGGCATTATGCAAATTTATGAGGTCGGAAAATTTGCATATTTTCGAAAATTGAAAAAAATGGCAGGAAGGGGTTCCAAATGGTCCAGTAAGTCCCCCACAATCAATTTTGGTCGAAATTATAGCTCTAGAACGTTTTTTAATAGCGAACAATAACATTGAGTAGCAGGCGATGGTTTAACTTGCCATAAAAAAATGAGTTAAAGCCATAATTTCGACCAAAAATGATTGTGGGAGACTTTCTAGATTATTTCCAACATGTTCCTACCATTTTTTTCAATTTTCGAAAATATGCAAATTTTCCGACCTCATAAATTTGCATAATGCCCTGAGGCAATATTACATCTGAAAGTTGTCGGATATGATGTAGATAGTCCTTAAACGTCATATCCAGTCATTTCCAGCTTTTCCCCGTTTAATTACAGCTCGTTTTTATTGAAAATCCGCATGTGTTCGAGAAATTTCTACCGTATACCTACAGTATCCATGGTGACCCCAATATTTTATTATCATCAGATGCCCAAGTCATGGGCCTACCAATTACAAAAGACCTCATTTTGATTGCACTTCTACTATTAAAAATACAACAACAAATATCGCGGCACGGACTTATCGAACAACCTGATATTTATAAACTGGGATTACGTCTACGTACACCAGTTTTACTGAGCAAATCGATACTTTTTAAACTGAATGATAGATACTTCATGATAAAAATGCGTGATATATTTTGACAAGTACTTTTCAAATTTTTATATCAAGCCGTCTGGCGTTGTTTTTTAAAGAAACTGTTGCTTATGACAATTCATAAGCAACTAAACTGAAAAGTAACCTTTTGTTGTTTTCTATTTCTGCTATTAAATTAGTATATTTCTAAAAAGCTATTTGGGATACTTTGAATCAAAAAACAAGAATAATAGCAGAGTTATACTTTTAAGAATTTAACTGAGCTGCAGTTGTTTATACAGATAAGAATAAATTTTATTTTTAGAAGTTCGAAAACTGATAAATGATAATCAGGCATTCTTTCATAAAAATGTAATTAAAATTGTAATAAAATTGTTTAGATAATGCTACAGTTGTCTTTCTGATTTCGATACTTGACCTATTTTCTGAAGTTCTATTTAAAATTTCTATTAGATTATAAACTGTAAAAAACTAAAGCTGATGAATCACTGTAGGGTGTAATTGTAACTGATTCTTGACAATTTAATGTAACATAATTTTCACCAAAATTAATATAACTGAACATCAAGTTTGAAAAATCTTTTTATACCCTATTACAAGCAATTTTAAACGATATTAGCGTATAGTCTAATTCAGTGCCTCCTTGTATCATAAATAACATTTTAGATTTTTATCTGTAAAACTGCAAATTTTATTAAAACAACTAAGACAAAACTGAATAAGCTAAAATATTTTGTCGGCAAAAAATTTTATATTCTAACATTAGTTTTTTTTTGTCCTCTGTGTTTGAATGATTTCCATTTTAAAAAGTAATTCTTCTTGAAAGACATATAAAAATCTCTATACAAAACTGATTAACCATAATCTTAAAAAAAGCTGATTACTGAATTGTTTTTGTCATTTTTAATTAAACAGTAAACTGTTTATTGCACAATAAAACGGTTGAAATGATATAATTAAAAACTGCATGCAATGTTTTAATTGCTTGTTGAAAACTGCAATCAAGAAAACTAAATTTACGTAAAATCTATTTCTAAACAAAATTCATTAAAATTTATTACACCATTCTTTAATAACTGACTACGCAAACCTACGCATCGTTTAAAAACTGGAATTTAATACCCAAAACAAATATCGCTAGCATTTTAATAAAGTTCTTTTTCCATTAAAACATTATTTTAAGCTTTAAATGAGGAAAAATCTTTTTTTAAAACTGACTATGGATGCTGAAAATTTTAGTTTTGCAATATTTGGCTATTCGTTTTTCTGGAATATATGTGATTCATAATATCAAAAGATGGAATTTAAATGTTCCCTAGTATTCAACATTTACAGCAAAAACAAACTACAGTTTTGCGGAAAATAAAATTAACTGACTAATTGGTTTTCATCTTTATTTTGTAATATTACTTAATTGTGTATGAAAGTGTTTATTATTAACTAATTAAGAGAAACAAAATTGTACAAAAAAATGAATTTGTTCCGCTCTTCGGCATTTATACAGCAAAATTTTAGATCTACAGTATTTCAATAAACTGTTTTGTTTTTAAACACTAACTTGTTCTGTTTTTTTGACATCTGTATACTTTTTTTGTAAACATTAAACTGCAAAGAGTTTTTTCTTCTTTTTTTATGTTAATCTAAATCACATTTTTCAAAATCAATTAATTTTAAAGATATGTGAAAAACTGATTTTAACTTCAAATTTTTAGAAAAAACTGAAAACTTGAGGATCGAAAGAATCAAGAAGCTTTGACATTCTTAATACACACACTTACGCAAGCATTATTAAAATTTTTTATTTATAATGATAAAATAGTTACTATATTTAGTATTTCTATTTTTGTCTTAAACTAATATTTTAAGCTTCAAATAATGTAAAAAAATGTAAACAACTGACGTTAAACGTATATGTTTTACTTCTCACTCAAAATGTTTTTTATTGAATTTTAAAAAAATAACTGATCCATGTTATACTCTAAAATTTTCACATTTAAATTTTCAACAAAATTAACAAAAATGTTGACATAAAAAGTTGTAAGTAGTTTGGCTTTAATCGTCTGTAAATATTCTAAGGTGATTAAAAAGTTTTCAAATGTTCTAAGTAAAAAAACTATGTTCATTTTTGTTTTTGTTTCTCCAAAAGCAACAAAGGCAAAAATGGATTTGTTAATAAAAAAAACATGCCCTCCATTTTATTTATGATATATTTAGTTTGTGAATGTTCGAAAATCAAACAATTAAATTTTAAAAAATTGAAGACTTCATCACGCAAACTGTGTGTAAAACTTTTACTAATATTTTTATAGTTATTTTATTGATTAAATAGATCAATAACTTTTTTTTCATATTCAAAATGTTTTCTTGCACAAATGGACTTTTTACTAACAGACGAAATGACATTTAACAATAAAAAACTGGCTATCAAAAAGACATTTTTAACTAATCAACATCAAATTTTTTAAAGCTTGTTAAAACTTTTATATCAGGTCGTTCCAAAAGTTTTGTCCGTTGGTTTTTCCTCTGGCAGTTTTGACTGGGGGATCCAAAAAATCTGAAATTTCACATGGAAGTAGCCATGGGTGTTAGTCAAACGGTGCCACATCGGTTTTTGAGGTATCTGGAATTTTCATGGAATTCTGAGGGATTTTCATGGCGAGACCCGGATTTTTGCATTCTAACTTTTGTAGATCTGTAGAACGAGCTCTGCAAAACTTGGAATTTGAAGCACACATGGGCCCATATAGCCTGAGGGGGTAGCCAAGACACTGCCCTAACAGAATTTACAGGTTTTAGAATTTTTTTGAACCTTCTAGAAGCTTCCCGAATTTTTAAACCACGGCAACTGTATTTTTTGTAGTGATGCGTATTTTGAAGGAATTTTTTAATAATTTATTAGGATTTGCATCAGAAATGCTTAAAAATGAATGTTTAATGATTTTTCTGTTGATTGGTATCATTTGGGGTCATAAAAAGTTATCTTAAATATTTTTAAACCATCAAAATTGCCAGAGGAAAAACCTACGGACAAAACTTTTGGAACGACCTGATAATTGAAATTTTCAACAAAATTAACAAAAATGTTGACATAAAAAACTATAAGTGGTTTTTCTCTATCACTAGCTTTAAAAGTCTTTAAACGTTCTTAGTTGGTTAAAAAGGGTTTAAAAGTTGCAAGTAAAAAAACCTGTGTTCAATTTCTTGATACGAACTTTTCAGATCTTGTTTTGTCAACTTGGTTTAATATTTCTACGTTAGAAAAACTGATGAGAAGAAGAATGTAAAAAAAAAAGCAAAAAAAGAGATTTGTTTAAAAACTAAGATATCCCCTGTTTTTACCATCCATTATAGCTGTATTTAAAACTTTTTCAAATATTTTTTTGTTTATTTTAATGAATAACTGAATCAATAAGTTGAGATTGTTTAAACTTCGTATTAATTTTTTTCAGGTATTTTCTTAATTGTCGTTTTAATGATAAAATTTGTTTTGTTCATTTCATCACTTGTACAACAAAAATGATTCATGTTTTCAAAACTGTTATAATGATATCCTCCTCAGTTTCTTTGATTTCTTAACTGGATTAGTTGACAACATAAGTTTGCTATAAATCGTCCGAATTTACAAAAAAAACACTCGTAAGTAATATATTTTACTCTGGTTATTGGTGATGGGAAAACATTTGCCTTAAATATCTGTTGCAGATATATACTTTACTGTGCACCACATTTGCTTTTTTTTTATCTTTAAACTGGATTCATGTGTTTTGTTTTATAGAAAAAATTTAAGGAAATTAAATTAAGCCAAAAAAATATTACCAAAGTTCATTAAACGTTATAATTTTTTTTCAAACTAATAATTTCCTCACATACTTATTTATAAATGAACAAATAATTTTTATGTAGTTTTATTTCTATGGTTTGCATTAAGTTTTTAAGGTCATAATAATGATGGCGCAATCCTTCAAATTTGTCAAGCGTTGCAAAAAAAATTTAGCATATCCTTTGACAGAGATATTTTCAAGCAAAAGTTCCGTTTTTATAGCTGCACTTTTATTAAATTTATACAGTTTAAACTGGATATCCATAATATCTTTTTATATTTATTTGTAACAATGCTAAAATTTTTAATCAAGTTTTTATAGTTTAACTGTCATTTACAACAACTGAAACGGTAAAAAAGATTTTAATGTAAAATAAAAAAATTATTTTTAAAACTGTGGATCACCATAATTAAAAATAATTAAAAAACTTCTATATTTGTTGAAAATTTTAAAACTGAATAAAAATAATTTTTAATCCTTTAAAGGCTTTTCTTCATTTATACTTTTACAATTTTTAAAAAAAGAACATTTCTGCAAAAAAAGAAACTTGTTGTGTTTGCTTTTTTTTGCGCATCCGTCAACATCTTTTTTTTATCTCTTCAATTTTCTTTTTTCTTTACTTTTTTTTGATGGTGGTACTCTTGTCGATGAAAAAAAATACATGAGTTTTCCTTATTATTTTTTTTTAAAAAAATTTCTTGTTTCCGCTTTTTATAGTCTTTGCTTTTTTTCTCATCTTTGCTTAAGGAAATGAACATTGGTTTTTTAAGAGTAGTTTCATCTTACATTTGTTATGTTAAAAGAGGTGTTTGAAAATTTGTTGTTTTTTAGTTAAACTGAACATTTTGGCACAAAGTCTAGCAACCAAGTCTATCATTTAAGGTAAAAACTGTATTCTATTAGCATTTTTGAGCGCTTATCATTTTTTTATTGTACTAAAAGAATAATTTTAATGTCTTTTTTAAAGTTTATGGATATAAGCTTTTGTTGTTCATTTTTTGTTTTGTCTTTTTGCTCAAAGAACTGAAAATTTGTTCTTAATAGTAATATTACATATTTTTTTCTGAAGGACATGTTAAAAAAAGGTTTAAGATTTTTAGGTTTAGCTGAATTTCATCATTCACAATTAACTGTTTTATCTATAATTTTTTTAATATCGCATAATGTTTATATTTAAATGATATTTGAAAAGTTACATGTGCAAGAAAAACTGTACTGGTGATTGCTCCTTTCTACAAGTTCTCTTTTGTTTGAAAACTTTTGTGCAAAAAGAGTAAACTTTTTATTTGTCAATATTTTTTTTGGTGTATGTAGAATAAAAAAATTTTTAGCTGTTAATATAACACCGTATGTGAAAAACTGCGACGTTGGCAATTCCTTGTATTTTTTTAATTTAAAATTGAAAATATTACTGTCTGAAAAAATAATTTTATTTTTAAATTTAAAAACTGTGTCAGACATTATTTTCTTTTTTACTGAAATTCGTTTGTTTAGAATTTTATAACAAGAACTGTGATTTGTTCGGGTTTTTCTATTTAGATCTTGATTATTCTTCTTTGAAAGCTCTTTGAATTACTGATATTTGTCCAATAATTTTTTGTCTGTTTTTATTTAACTTTTTAACTCTTGTTTTCAGACTAATAAGGGAGCATCCAGAGCTGACGTCAGCAGTTTTGGCATGGATGGGGTAAAGCCAAATCTGACGCTTCACCTTAAATGTGGCAAAAATCAAAGTAATTTTGCTGATTGAGGCATGGAAGGGGTAAAAAATTTTTGATTTTCTGCTGACGTCAGCTCTGGATGTTCCCTAATGAGCTAGTAACATATTTACATGTAGAATAGTGTTAAAATTTTAAAGTTTAAAAATAACTTAATTTATTTATTTATTTGAAAAAATAACTTTTGATGGTGGTTAAACTGGGTAATAGCATTATTGAAAGAGGTAATACTTTCGAAATAAGGGTTTTGTATATCTTTAATTAGAGTATGTTATTTTAAAACATTATTGCTTCTTCCATATAATTTATTATCTGGTGCCATGGAAACTGTTATTCATCTTGTTGTAATTATGAAATCCATGTTTCTAAACATTTTAGCATTTTAAAAAGCTTTTTCAAGTTGTATTGTTTTTATAAACTGTCATTGAAAACTTCTTTTTGAAAAAAAAAACAAGACTAAAGAACATTTTTTATTCAAAAACTTTTAGCTCTTTAAGCAATTTTTGGGCATAGTAAATGCGTCGTTCAATTTCTAAAATTTTTTCCATGTTATTACTTTTTGAATTCCTTAAATGAAAAAATTGACCTCAAAAAACTGAGTGAAATAAAAGTTTTCATGGTTTAAATGAACGTTTTTTTCAAGGATTTCTTCTTCTGTGTTTGTTTTCAACTGTGTTAAAAGTATTTTAATCGTTTTTTAAAAGGTTTCTCTTTTTTATAAAAATGTCTCGGTTGTGTTTTTTTTCCAATTTTTTATGATATTATAATATTTTGGAGTAGGTGTAAGCTATTTTTTGAACTTAGATTTTTTAGTCTTAAGAGATTTTAGTAAGATTAAACTGCGAATAGGAAGGTGGGGATTCCACAAGATAAAGATTTTAACGGATTATTTTTTGTTTTTTATTTAATTTTTGATAGTGGATTCTTTGTATTGTATTCTTTGGTTTATCTAAATGCATTAATATTTTTTTTTAAAACCGCAACATCAAAGCGTCCTTAGCTTTTTATTATAAACTGTTATTGATAATCCATAAAGTTTTTAGTTGTATCTTTTCAAGTACTTTTTTCCTTCACATTCTCTGTCGAATTTAAAATTTAATTAATCTTTTTAAAAGCAGAAAAACCTTTTTTAAAACTGTTACAATTTTTTCGCAAAGAATAAGATTTTAAAACTGTTCGATTTCTCGGTTAATTAAATTAAAATGGTCTTTTTTTGTTTAATGGGTTGATATTAAAACAGTGGTTGAACAAAACTTTGACATTTCAATATTATTTTATGATGGATAGTTACTTAAATTGATTAATACACTGAAAAAAATAGCTGTGAACTTTTAGTGACGAAAAAACCCGCAACGATTCTGTGTCGTGATTGCACAGTGACTGAAGTGATAGTGATACTATAGTGATGATGCAGTGATGTAATCGTGACTTTAGCATCACCGCCGCAGTGATGTTTCAGTGACGTGATTGCAAAATTTTCAAAGTGGCAGTGATGCGAGCATCACTGAAGCATCACTGCCACTTTGAAAATTTTGCAATCACGTCACTGAAACATCACTGTGGCGGTGATTTTTAAGTGATGAATACGTTACAGAGGCATCACTGCCACTTTGAAAAATTTACCATCACGTTACAGAAACGTCACTGGCCCGGTGAACAATGAGTGACGACAGCGTTATCTCACCGTCACTATGACGATTTTTGAAATATTCAGTGAGGATAATTTTACCACTGAATCAGTAGCGATTTCATCACTTTTTGGTGACGATTACGCTACGCCTTTTTCTCAGTGTATCTTGGACACTGTTATTCGGGTAATTATATTTAGTCAAACTTTAAAATTTAAATCTGCAACAAGGTGTTTTGCTGAAATAATTGCTTCTTTTTTAACAAGTTCTTGTGTTTAATATTTAATATGATAATGTAAGAAGAAGGTGGAGATTTTCACGAGGTAAAGAATTTTAACGGATTAATTTTTGTTTTTTAATTTTGATAGTGGTTTCCGTGTTTTTGTGGGATGTTGTTTATGGGAGGCACATTAAAATTTTTGGGCTTATAACTGCAGCCATCTTGTAATAAACTAAATTTTTTTTATTATAGCTTTTTAAAAATTAACAGAACTTGTCCTTGGCAAAGATTGCAAAGTTTTCATAGGATCTAATTGCACATATAGCACGTAGGTGGAGCTTTACACGAGATAAAAAATTTTAACAGATTAATTTTTGTTTCACTTTTAATTTTGATAGTGCACTCCATGTATGGGTATTACTTTGTTAAAGAAAGTATATTAAATTTCTTTAAAATTTTCTAACATCGATATTGTGTCCATACTTTTTATAACAAACTGCATTTACATGAGTAACTTTAATTAATTTTTTCTAAAATTAAAACACTTCTTCTCTCCGCCAGTGACTGCCGCATTTAATAAATTTAATTTAAGCTTTAGTGGTTTATTGGGGTGCAGCTACTAATATTATACGATTGTTACATTGCTTTAATAAAAGCTGTACGAGGATTTGTTGCTTCAAGTAATTACGTTTTTTTTTATCAACTGTTTTAAATATGGAGGAAGTATCATTATTTTTTCACCAAAATAAAATTGAAAAACTTTTGATTTTGTGGCTGTTGACAAAATGCTATCTAACTAATGCCTTTAATGTTGTAGTGCTAACTATTTAAACTGTGAATTGGGAACTCATGTTTTCGATATTATATTTTTATATATAAAAACGGAAATCAATTTCTTATATTACCAAAAGGTTTACAAAATTTTAGGTATTCTCGGCGTATATGCAAGCATCATGTTTTTTAGCATTCAGCATGCTTTGTAATAGTGATAAATGAGTCATATTTTTCTTTTAAGTAAACTGCGAAACTGGTTGAGAATGATGAGAATTAACTTTATAGCTTTCTCAATTGACGAATAAGTATTCTCACAAATGTTTTTTCCATGAACTTTAAAAGAAAAACTCAAGGGGTAAGATGCAGAGAAGTTATTAAATTATTATTTGCGATTTTTTGGGGGGTTTTTTTGACATGCAAAAAATATTATAACATATTAAATTAAATCAAAACTGTTTTTCTGCTTTCAAATGTCTTATTGTAAACTGTCGTTCAGTTTTTCTGCAAAACCAATTTTGTTATGATAACTTTAAGTATATTAACTGCTATGATCATAAATGCAAATTTCGACTTACTGCAACCCATTTCTTGCCAATGGATAAACTAGATTATTACTAGTTTGCGGTTTTTTAACTGTTAAAATTTTTCGGTAGCCAGAAAGGCTCTCAAAAATATTTTTTGAATCAAAAACTTTTATTTTTCTTCGAATAGTTTCATTAAAAACTGTCGGATACTTCTTTTCGAGCAATTTTAAAATAACTTTTTATACTTTAGCTATCACAAAAAAATAAACAAATTGCCGTCCATTTCTTAAATTTGAATAAAACTGTAGCATAAAGCTTTACGATAGATTCATTAAAACAAAAACTAAGGTTTATGTAAACTGACATGGGTAAACAATTTTCTAAATTTTGTTTTTTCCATTTTCTCTGGCATAATCTTGAATAACTGATTCTAAAGATTTTTATATAGGGTATTACAAAGTAATCATAAATCTCAACATGTCGTATAATAAGGGTTTAAACATACCAAAAATTTTCATGGTAACTTGCTAACAATAAACTACAATACAAAATTATTTAGAGATAAAACCTTTCAAATAAACTTTTTTCGATATCCTGCACATTTTTAATACCAACTAAAAATATAACTGTTTTTCTGAGTATGTGGTATTAAATCCAATAGTTTCTTAAAATGACCCTTTTGTTTCTGCTTGATTTCACATTAAAAGCTATTTCCATTTTTTGGAAATAAAAATATTTTTAGACATGATCCTCATTTTTATTAGTTTTTTTCTTTGCCATCTGGTGACAGATGAACTGAAAAAATTATTTTTTTTCTTCCATTTGTTCTCCGTGACTAAATCATTTTTTTTATGACAGTTAAATGGAAGACAAAAAAAGAAAGGGTATTTTTTGGTTTTGGTGATATTTTGATAGAATGTAACAATAAAAATGTTTCAAAGCTTACAAAATATTTTCATTAACTGGAATTTGATTCTTCAGAACTGCTTAGATAAGTGTTTTCAATTCTTCGAATAACTTTTAAAACATTAAATTCATATTTTTTATTTGAAATAACACATTCAGGGTTTATTCATAAACTGTTATCGAATAATTCACGCAAAAACATTAAGATTTTTTTAAAAAATTTATTCATTATGGTGTGCTGTATTCTCTGTCGATAATACAAAAACTGCTGTTTTTTTTTGAATTAACTGTGCATGTTTAAACGCTCTTAAAAGCTCTTAATTAACTGAAATATAAAAAATTATCTTGTGACAAAAAACTTTTAAATAAGAAACAGCTTTTTGATTAGTTTAATTATTATAAATACTCCACTTATTTATGAACCTTCTCTTTTGCTACAATAAATTTACTAACAAAAGGTATAAATACGATCTAAAAACTGTTTCTTATAAAAATTTTCAAAAAACTGAAATTTTAGCATTTTTTTCTTAACTGTAAATTTTAAATGTCTGCTAATTTGTTATTAACCGTTTGCCAAAAACTTTGTACGAAAAAAACTGCTACTGTATTAATATTTAAAAACTACTGCAAGTTTTTAACCATGTATCGCATTTTTCGTTTCTTTAATAACTGGAATGTTTGATCTTTGGTAATAGTTTTTTACTGATGTCAAAATTGTAACCGAAACAGTTCGAAATGTAAACATATAATGTTTCCATGTTTTTTTCTAGAAATTTCTGATTTGGAAAAGCTTTTTCTGATGTTATTAAACGAAAACTGATAATTAAGTGTTTGGCAAAGGAAATAACTGGAGAGAAGAGTTTCTCTTAATTTGAAATATAATTGAATTTTAATAGTTCTAGAAGTTGAATTCGTAATTTTCTACAACCTATAACTTTTAGTTGTATTAATAATTGAGCCTTTTACCGTGAATAATAATAAAATAACAATAAATCCTTAAATTATTTCAGGCAAATAACTATATTATTTGAAAAACTGTAATATACCGATCATCTGATAGTTTATGATTTTTATGTTTAGAATGTTTGAAATGTCATATAATATAAATTTATAAATAAATAAATGAACCAAGAAAAAGCCAAGTAAAATGACGTTTTTTGTTTTCTAAAAAATAATAACTGGGATTGAGTTACTTATGATGGTTTTATTAGAAACTGAATAGAGTTTTTTCAACTAAATAATATTTAAAACAAGAAAAATTCTTAAAGTTAATTAAATTATTCAAAAACTGTAATACTTGGACAACGGAAATATACTAATCATTTGATCTTTTGTGATTCTTACAAGCTATATCTTTTAGAATTTATTAAAAACTGCGAATTTTTGGTTTCTTTTTACTTTCACTTATTCAATTTCTTCTTTGTCTTCTTTTTTCATCTTCTTACCCTCCCTCTTTCCCGTACATAAGAATGTCAAATTTGTTGTAAGAATATCCTTTAACATATCTATTTTTTATTCTATTTTCACTCTCAATTAATACTAAAAAATTTTATGAAGGTTAAAACGTTTTACAGAATTGTACCTAGAGGACACCAGACTGTTAACAAAAATTAAGTTTCTTCTTTTCAGAAAACTAATAATTGGTTACTTACAATGGTTTAAATATTAACTGCCAAGGTTTTCACAACATTGCAAAAAATATTCTGAACAAAGTTATCGTTTTTTAAAACTACGAACTATTACTGAAAAACGTTTAAAAAATTGAATCCCTAAAGATAGTAAGTTGTTCAAACAACTGTATTGTTGGGAAAACTGTTCATTTAATAGTGTAAAATTTCTACAAACTACAATTTTATTAAAAACTGGTATCTTTTTTACTTTTTACTTTGAATAATTCCATAAATGTCTTCCCTCTGTTTCCCTTTTTTTTCATCTTCATACTCATCGTAGCATAAGTCAAATCAGGAAAGAGGATTCACACCCCTTACCTATCTATTTTTTACTAAATTTGTACTAAAAAATGTTAATAAGGTCAAAACTGTGTTAAAAAATTGAATTCTGAGAAAACCTTTTATTTATTAAATTGTTTACAAAAACTAAGCTTCTTTTCACATAACATATTATTATGGTTTTATTGCATTTTATCAGAAAATTTTTCCAACGTATTTTTTTAAAGAAAAGTTTTGAACTTTATTTTTTAAAACTGCCAGTTGTGACCGATGAATGTTTCAACAGCTCTTATTTTATATTTTATAAATGAATAACTGTATCATTGGAACAAGTCTTGCAACTTTAAATCACATAATTTGTAAGCTTTAACAAACCACATTTTCAGTTTGTTTAATAACTGAATTCTTTTGAGTAACTTTTTACTTTCATTAATTCTAAGAATGTGCTCTCTTTGTCTTCTTTTTTTCTTCTTCTTCTTCAGCCTCCTTTTTCCCGTAAAATGTCAAATCCGTTTTGCGCATGCCATTCGCACACATACTTTTTCTTTTTACACATTTTTATGCCTTTACTCACCCTCTCATTCATTCACTCTGTTCACCCCAAACATCCCATTCTTCTTCTTCTCCTCAAAAAAATGTGTTCCTTTTCGTCTCCTAATACACATTGACGCCCTCACTTTTCTCCCCCTTTTTTTCTACTTTTTTTTGCCATTGAATTTATTCTGTTCTGTCAATGTTGTCCTCGTTTTTCTGCTGTCTTCTTCTTACTTTTTTGGGTTTTGTCGTTGCCGTCCTTATAATTCTTTCTTCTTTTTTTCAATTTTCAATGTTTTCGTGAATGAAGTAGTAGAAAAATGAATTGTATATTTTTGCGGCAATTTTAGAGCACAAACTTTTTTCTCGGGATCTATTATTATAACTTTGTTCATTCATCAATAATAATAATATTAAAATTGAAAGTAGAAAACTGAGTTTTAAGATACTGATGCGTGAAAAATTGTTATTAATTTCAGTAACTGCAATGAATATAGGTAATTTGCACTGATATTTTTTCACATAGTTATGTTTTTTACATATATCATTGAGAATACTATTTTATTGATTAACTGTTGATTATTAGCTATTTATATTAAAGATTTTTTAAAACTTAACTGTGTTGCTTCCTTGTTTTTTTACTTTTTTGGGTTTTGTCGTCCTTGTAATTTGTTCTTTTAAAAAAATTGTTGATAATAACTAAAAAACAGTTTATTGTTTTTAATGCTATTAGTAACTGTCTTGGCAATAGATAATTCTTACAAATACTATTTTGTTTATTAACTGTTCACCATGATATTTGTTTTTTATATTAAAGATTTTTTGGAACTTAACTGAGCTCTCTTCTTGTGTCTTCTTACTTTTTGGATTTTGTCGTCCTTATAATTCCTTCTTTTTCAATGTTTTTGCGAATGAAAAAAGGAAAAAGTGTGGTAGAAAAATAAGAATTGTATATTTTTGGGGCAATTTTAAAGCATGTTTTGTCGTGTTCTATTATTATAACTTTGTTCATCCATCAATAATAATTCAAAAATTTGATGAAAAAAATGGAGTTACTTCGTTTAATTGTAATAAAATAACTATTTATTATTTTTGTGTAACTGTAGCTGGTGTACATTTTTAAGATAATTTTCGGCGTAATTAAATTCCTTTACAAATGATGCTTTAGAAGCAAAACTGTTTTCTCGGTTAACTATCTTTAGAACATCACAGTAACTGTCACGTCTAATGTTTCTTCAAATAAAACTGCATCATTATTCATATTGGCTCTTTTATGTTTATTTACAATTATTATGTCTGTTTGATGACGTTAATACGATTGTCGATTAACTATTTTAATGTTTCACTAAAATATTAGATCAAGAATTTTTGTTAATAAAAATTATAAAAAACTGTAGCATAATATGCTATCTTTAATAAAAAAACAAACTGGATCAGTTAAGATAAGATTTGTTCCATGTTAATTTCTTTGCTTTGTGGAACTGTTAAAACTGTTTTTTACAATACATAAATGTTTTTGATAAAGATTTGTTAAAGGATTTTATGGTAAGATTTGTTTTATAGAAGTAAGGACAAACTTTATAACTGCATATTTGTCACATTCATTTATAGTTTTATATGTACGCTGAAACTACATTTGTTAAACAAATTATGAGTATTTTTGCATAATAATTTATAACCTGCGGAAGCAAAACATCCCTTTTTTGTTGAATAGTTAGTAAAAAAATTGAGAAATTTTGTTTTTACCCTTTTCGAAACTTTTCTTTTAATTTTAAACCGCTATGCTTGTGTAACTGAAGATTCTAAAGATGTGATGTCTATCTTCATTTGAACTAGCTAAATAGATGTAATATTTTAAACAAAAAGTATGTTGCAGTAAACTGATATTAGTTTTGTGTTAACAATTTAAAATAGCATTGTAATTGTTTCTTGACAGTTCAAAGTTTGTTGAATGTTCAAATGTACAAAAAACCAGACACAAGAAATCAAGTAACGGGGCGGAGTATCTGACCTGCTTTTTTTTACATTGCGTCGTAGTTTAATCGTCTGTCGAAACTAAATTTCTTAATCAAATTAAAATTATTTTTGCATAACAATTCATAAACTGTTTAAGCAATTTTCCTCTATTAAATCTAATGGATCCATCAATTTGCCAAATTTTTTATTATTGAACAGCTAAAAAAAATTTGGCAAATTATATTTTTACACTATCCGAAACTTTCTTTCAAAACTGAATTGCGATGAACAGTTCGTATTTTTTTATTATTTTATGAAACTGCGTTGTCGTATAAGGTCCATTTAACTGTTTCTTGATTGTATGCTCAAATATACGACAAAAACATAGCACATTTCGTTCCATCACAAAAAAGGAAAAAAAAATAAACTTTATTATTATCATTTGCGTGACATTTAAGCATTCATTTTATTTTTTCCCAAAATAAGCAGCAAAACATGCTTCAATGCTCATTTCTTTCTCTTCTCCATTCTCCCTTGTTGGTGTAGCACTTGTGAACAGCGAGAGAGAGAATAAAAAAACTTTTTTTTCAAGTGTTTGACTTTTTTCTTTTCTCTCATATTTTTTACGAATATATATATGTACAACAAATATGTATCACGTTTCTTTGTCTTTCTTTTTTTAAATTTAATTCTTCTTTTTTTTACAAATTTTAAATTTTTAAACTCTCCCTCAAAGCTGCTGGGAGCCTGAAAAAATAAAAGCTTAATTTTATTGTATTTGTTTTTTGTGTGTTTTTGTTTCAATTTTTTTATGTTTTGTTGTTACTGGCTGCTACTGCTTTTTTGGGTTTTTATACTTGTTTTAACAACAAAAAAATGCAGTTTTTTTTGTTGGTTTTACTTCCTTCTCTCTTTTTTTTCGCGGTTTATTTCGTTTTTCTTCCATCTTTTTTTTCATCGTTAGGTTTTCTTTTCTTTGCTTTCTTTGTTCTGCCACATTTTAAAAAAAAATTTTTAAAACCCATTTTTCATCCGTCTTTTTTTTGTTCAAAACGATTATGTTTATATGTGAACATCTGCTTTTGAGGATTTTCTTTGAAAACTGAAAAAATTATCTTTAAAAATTTTTGAGGGAAAACTGACTTTGTTGTGGTCGATATGATTTTGTATTAAACTGACTACAAAAAAATTGATTGGGTCCTCTATTTTTGCTTAAAGAACTAATTGTTGAAAAAATTATCTAAAATTGAAAATTGAGGAAAAAACTGAGATAACTTTTTCATGTGTTAAACAATTTTTTGGCAAGTAGTATAAAAACTGTATTTTATTAAACAATCAACTTTTGAAAAATAGGAAATATTTTTGTGTGGATAATGTTCATTCGATCATCTTTTTTACGTAAAATCTGGCAATAGTAATTTCAAGGGTAATTGCTTTATGTTTACTGCTTGGTAAGACTTACCTTTTTGTGCTTTCAAAAACTGACGTCCATTGTCAGTTTGTTTTTTGAGCTTAAAAACTGGCAAAAGTAATATTTTTGATAATTGATATTTTTTTCTATTATAAAAACTGTATTGGAAGTAACAAAATTTCTTGGGAACATAGATTAAAGCCTTTTTATAACTCATGTGTTCAAACAATTTTTTTAAACTTGAGAAAAAAACTGTAGATGAACTGTTCTTGAGATTTTCTTTAAAAGCTGAAAAAGTAGTTTTAGAAATTTTTGAGGAAAAAACTGACATTTGTTGTAGGTGTCAAAATGATTACTTTGTTGTAGTTGCATATTGCATAACGAAAATTTATTTTTTCAAAAACATTGAATTTTTTAAAATGGAGAAAAAGATAGTACATAAAACTTTAACTGCTTTTTGAGCAGTTTTTTGCTAAAAGAATTGTGCAAACAGTTACCATAATAATGATTGATTATTTTGTTAAGAAAACTGTACGTTCTGATTAATTGTTTTGTAGCTTGAAACGGTTTTTGGCTTTTTCTTAAACGATTATGTAGACGTCTGCTTTTGAGAGATTTCTTAATAAACTGAAAGATTATCTTTTCTAATTTTTAAGTATAAAACTGACATGGTTGTGGATTTTCTAACATTTTTTTAAGTATTTAACTGTAACCTTGAATGAACTTGCAACTGTGATAGTGAATATTTTGAATGTCATTGACTCTTTTGGAATAGAGGAGAATATTTTTTGTGCATAAAAACATAAACTGCCTTTTGTTCAGTGTTGAGTTGATCATTTTTTTGTTTAACAAAATAATGATCAACAGGATAATATAATGCTTTCCTCTAAAAAAAATGTTTTATTAATAAAATATGCACTTTAAACATAATGTTTAAACTAGTTAGCTGCTAGCGTCTGATAGTTTTTAGTTTTTGGGTCTATTTTGCTCATACATACGTTTGTTTAAATCTGAACATCTGCTTTTTGAGATTTTTTTAAAGATCGATATCAGATTTTTTTGTTACAAATTTAAATAACTGAAGCATCTTGTAATATTAAGCTGCTGCAGCTCGTGTTTCTGATCTCTTTTAACACTTGTACTTGGTACATATAACTGTGGTACCATGCTGATTGATTGTTTAAAAAAAATTTTGTGGTGTTTAAGCAATCAAAATTTTGTAGACATCTGCTTTTCAACTGTCTTACTGTGTATCATTTTTGAAATTTTTAGAAAAAACTGGGTTAACATTGTGTACATAGATTGCAACGAATCTTTAGGTTCATAGATAATGGTGATATTCAAATTTAGCTTCTAATTTCGTCATTGGAAAGACAGAAATGAAAACGTTGAAAATTAATTATTGCAATTGTTTATAACTGATAAAAACTTCGTACATTTGTTTTTTTTATTATTATTAAAGTGGGAGGATTCATTTTTGAGTTTTAAAAGAATATAAAGTAAGAGGAGTAAAACTGTTTGGTTGATCATTGTGTTGTCAGTTTCTGAGTAATGACAATTAAAAGTTTTTTAATGATAATAACTGTAGAAATTTTACACACGCAAACATAATACAAGATTTAAATTGGCCGTTGTTTGATGCAATTTAATGTTGTTTTTCTAGCTTATAAATTTTGCTATCAATTAATCCTTCAATTAGTTACTTTTGTTGAAAAATGTTCACTAAAATTTTGGAACGTTGCTCGTTTTCTTGATCTAAAATATTGAGGCTTTAAAATGACTGTTCTACTTACTAATATTAATTTATTTTTTATACCGCTTCTGCATGCAAAATAAGATAATAAATAACTGATCCAGTTGGTCCAAGAATTATACAGGTCTGCTTTTTAGGTGTTGTCCTTTACACTGTGATTTATGTTGACGATTTGTAGATTATTTTGATTTTTGACCTATATCTGTCAAGTGTTGAAATTGTAAAAGAGAAAACTGACCAAACATCCTCAACAATTTAGTGGTTACATAAATCCTTGAATTTTGTTTGACATCTTGATTTTGCTACGGTTTTGATAAAACTGAGTTGAATCAAAATAATATGCTTTAGACGTGTAAAAAACTGCCAGTATTATTACTATATGACTCTACATTAACTGAATTTTATTCATCGATTAGCTTAGAATTTTTCGTTGTGATTTTCTAGTAAATAATAGTTTAGGTTTTAGGCGGTAAAAGCTGACCAGTTTTGGCATCATTAGAATGACACGCCTTTTTGTATAAATTTCTTTCGTAGTAACTGAAAAGGATTTTCTCATCTTTTTCATTAAGGTTATTTGATTTTTTCTGCTTTATAATTTGTTCAATATATTTGAAATCAGTCTTTATAAAAAGGTACACTTTTGACAGAAAAAAACTGTTTCGTTTGAACATGCGTGAGAATGCTTTGTTAAGAAAGTTTAAAAAGCTGATTGCATAGATTGTTTCTTCAAGGTATTTTAGGTTTTTAGTAACTGATACAGAGTTTTACATTTTGCAGATTATTTCTATAAGTCACAAAAACTGACCATGACAGTACCGCCATCCTTTTTTCTGTAGTTTTCTGCTTATGGTCAACATGACTATCCTTCTTCCTCTCTTCCATATGTCTCATCTATGCAATCAACAACAGTCCAAATATTTGCAATCAATCCTTATTCAAAACTTTATTATGCAAATACAATTATATACATTTTCCAATCTTAAAATTAAACAAGTGTGACGGAATATATGATATTAAAAACACATTCATCAAAAAGAAAAACTTTTTTCTTTTTTCACGAATATATATTTTCAATCAAAAGAGTCAAAAAATGGATGATGGACAAAAAAGTTTTTCATTTTCTCACACTCTCAAATATTTGCCAATATAGATCTCTTTTTTCTTCTTTCAATAATGTCTATGTTTAAAAATGAATTAACAAAAAAACCTTTTTATTTAAACGTCACGAAAAATGAAAATGGAGGCAGCGAGAAAAAGAGAAAAATAAGGTGGGATTTGGCTTTAAATTAACTGGGTGTATTCTGTTTTTCCCCTTTATTAAATTATCTATATTACTAACTAGAGTTGATTTTAATAGGTGAAATTTTACTTTTTCTAATTTAACTGCGTCTCGCTAATTCATTTTTTCAAAGGTCTTTACAAAGGGTTATAAAAGATTTGTTTTTGTTTATTTTAAACTTGCATGTACCTGCATATATTCTTAAGCCAACTTTTACAGTACCATATTTTTCAAACTGCCTTGTTGTTATTGAGATTATTTGAAAGTCTTAGCATAATCTGGGCGTTTTCTACTAAAATGAGGCTAAATAAAAACTGAATGTGAAAATTTAGGGTATTATGTATTTAAATTAAACTGTAGAAGTTATTTCTTTAAATAGACAAGACATCATGAAGAAAAATATAACATTTTGAACAAAATTTTCATAAAGCTTAGAAACTGACAACGATATCTGATCCAGTAAAATTAGAGATAAACTGTTTTTTGCATTTTTTATTGAGCAGGTGTGCAAAAACTGTAAATAAAATATTTAAGAACAGAAGGATTTTATATATCCTCTTCTCCATATCTACCATCCCTATCCAATCTGCTCTAATCTAAACAGATGCAAAACAACAAAGACGGATCTTTACGTATTTATTTTCTTTCTTTGTGTTTTTCCCGCATTTTTTTTCTTCTAGAATCGATTAAGACGCATCAAAACTTGAATACCAAAAAAAGGATGCGGGGAATATCTATCTATCTATGTTGACGAAAGCCTCCCCCTTTTTTGGTCAGAACAAAAAAAAAGAAGGTGGAAAAAAAGTAGAGATCAGATTGAGAAGAAAAACTTTTTTTTTATTCAGCTGGTTGTTGCCCTTTTGTTTTCTCGGTTTTGCTTACTTTTCTCGCTCTCTCTCTCGCCTCTGCCTGATCGAATAAAACTGAATTAAAAGAGTGTGTTTTTGTCTGTTGATTCTATTGATTCTATTTTTTCCTTCTACGTCCTCCCCATCAAACTTTCTCGGGTTAGTACTACTTACTTCATCTGACCAGGTCATCGCAACTATAACAAAGTAAACGAAGAAAAAAAGACGTGCATTAAAAAGTTTTGATTTTTTTTTCGTTTTTTTGTTTTATAAACTTACTCTTTGGTGATAAAGATTTTAAACACTGATTTATTTCAATCCATTTTTTTATAACTGACATATCTATGGATTATCTGGTTGTGTTATTCAATACAACTTTCGTCGTGGTTTTGGTTGTTTAACTGTCGTGAAATCATTTTTACTCTTACTGAAAGTTCTTTAGCTGTTGTTGCCAAGCTTTTCATTAAACAAAACTGCAGCAGCAACTTGCACAGACCGACGAAAATTCTATTTTAAAATGCTTGATTTGAATATTAAAACTGCATTGATCTTGATTGATATGAAATTTTTTAAAGGTGTTTTTCTCTCTTGATTCTATCCCTCTTTATTTTCAATTCTATTTTTTTTCTACGTCTCCCCACCACACTTTTTATTCCCCTGTTAGTACTACTTACTTCATAACTGACAAGGGACCGTTTTGAGATGTTACTCCCAGATTTTTTCCTTATAGTGGGGAATCAACAGCTCATAGCAAGGTATGAAAAACCCCCAAGGGATTTTTGCTTGTTCGCTATTTTATGATTTTAATAGCATTTTGCTATTACACTATTAGTAGCAGACGATGAACGTCTTAGTATATAAATTTCGTCTGTGATGATTTTAGATGCTTGTAAATGCCAAAACATGATGTTTCGTAAATAATTACTCATATTCCAAACGTTTACAGCCATCCAATGAAAAAACGATAATCGTAAAATATTAGAAACTGATTTTTTTAATCCATGCCACTTTTTTTATAATTGATATCTTTATTCATAGTATAGTTCTATTATTGAATGCATCCTTTCATCCTGTATAGGTTATAACATGTCTTCACTTTTGTTGGTGGTTCACATATCTTTTAACAAAACTTATTTAACTGTTGTTGCCATTGATTTTCATTAAACAAAACTGTAGCGTGCATCTATTTTTTAATTAATTGGTTGTAAAACTGTCATTCTTGTTTTTAGTTTCAAATTTCATTTAAGTTTTAGTCTTGCTAAAGTATTTTTTATTATTTTGTGGTTTGAAATTAAGCAAACTGTATGACGAAAAGTTACTTTTAAAATTTTGTTTATACTGAAGTTTATTAATGCGTTATAGGGTAAAAACTGGCACTAGAAAAACGGTCTTAGCTGTTGCTAGCGTATTAAATTTTATTTATAAGTATTACATTGTTTCCATTTTCATAATGTCTAAATTTATTAACTGTAAAATTGTGAACCACGTTGTTTCCATTATTTTCTCTAAAATTTTTTAAAACTGAAGAAAATGCAACTTTGCCGATCGATAATTAAAAAATTAGATTATAAAACTTGTAAATCGTCTTTTCTATTTCTGAAAAATTAAGCCAAAATTTTAAATGAAAAATTGTCACAAACTTGTGTAATGTAATTTTTTTTTTTATTTTCATCTTATGATTTCTTGCACCAATTAACATTGTGTTATCAGTGTCCAGTGGAAAACTAATGGTAGGTCAAGTTGTAAAAACTGTTCTCGATCTTTTTTGGTACCATTTTGTTACTGATATTTTTTATAATCGAAAAAATCTGATGTAACTTATGCTTTTAAATTAAACTGATCTACTTTTAGTTACTAATATAAAACTAAATAGAAAACTAAAAAGAAGTGTTTGATATAACTGTGAGATGGCAACCTTTGTTATACTCTCGATTAAACTGTGAATACTTTAACAATCATTAAATGACAACCGAAAAGTTGATTTATTTTTTGGACACTGAAAGATATGTTGTCCTTATTTAAAAATGCTATAATAAGCGAATGATTTTTGTTTATTTTAAAATAACTGACAGCTCTTTTTATGTTCGGTTAAACTGGCGTAATGTAGTAGTATCTAATTTTATTTTCGTATCACTCAATAATATAAATGGTAGGCCAACTGTTGTAGGATCTGTTGTTTCTTTTATTGATACGTCTTTGTTTTAACTGATTTTTCAATAACTAGTTTAGCATAAGTGTTCTTATATAATGTTTAGAAACAAAATTCACCTGATTTTATTATACCAACATTTTTGATTTTTTTATAAAAAAACTGACACCAGGAATTTATTTTGCATGATGCTTAAAATGTTAATTATAACAATATAAAAGAAAATTTACAATTTTTAATATAACTGTTTTTTTTCTTAAACTTTGCTCTAAAAATTTATGAAAATCAGGTACTTGCAATTTTAGCAACTTTCAAGGCACTGATTAACTTCATCCTTGGTGGTGTAAAACTGCCAAGCATTCCTTCAGTGTTTCATGTCAAATCAGATCTCCTATTTCGTTAAAGTTTTTTAACTGTAAACATGGTCATTTTCTTCAAAAATTACAAAAAAAAACTGGTAAACGACAAACTACTCTTTTGGTTAGAATTATGATGGAATTCTTAAAAAAGATTTTAATTATTTAACTGAAAAAAAAAAGTTTTTTTTCTTCAAATTATGCTTTTTTCAGTTTCTCCTTCCACGTGACTGATACATAACGGAACTGTTATTTTTTTAATATGCGTGTTTTTCCGTGTTTATTTATTTTTATTAGTCCGCCTTCTCTTTCTCTCTTTTGATCAATAATCGATGAAAAGCCCTTTCTTTTTGTGCTCAATAAGGACACCCATAAAAGTGCTCTTTGTTGTTTTTTTGCAACAGCTCGTGTCACTTCTCTTTTTTGCAGAAACTGCTTTTTTGTTTTTACGTGATTTAAATTCCATATGACACAAAAAAGTAGAAAAAAAATAACATGGTTTATTTATTAGTAATTTTGCGTGCAAAAAACTGACTTTTTTCACAAGGCTTTTATTTTAACTGTCCGCCATTAAAACAGTAATATATAGAAAGATACCTCGCTTCGTGGATATCTGAATTTACTTTTTATTATTATTTCTGTTTCTCTCTGTTTTTTTGATCAGTAATCGAATGAAAAGATTCTATTTTTTATCCTTACATTCATAAAAGTGCTCTCTTTGTTTTTGCAGAAACTGGTTCTTGTTGTTATTGTTGTTTTTTCGTGAATGACTTGAATTACCTATGACAAGTGAAAGTAGCACACTTATTTTATTTAAAGTTTTGCTTTGGTTTTAACTGAGTTCCCTCGTGTCACTAACTTTCTCATTTTCTCTCTTCTGTGAACACCCATAAAACTGCTTATTTTTTATTTTGCTGCAACACTTTGTGTCACTTTTCTTTCAGAAATTGGTGTTTATCCGTGAATTACTTAAAATCCATATGACATTAAAAAGCGAAAAATTGCTTACTTAAAAATGTTTTTTGGTCAAAAAAGAACACTGATCTTCTTTAAAGTTTTGATCTTATTTAGTTTTAACTGAAGTCCATTAACGACACTAATTTGTTAGAAACACTGATTTTTTTTATCACAAAGTTTTGATTACAACTGACCTTCTGTATTTGCTATATAAAATTTATTTACTAAAACTACAATTTAACCTCTGTTGCGGATATCTGAATTTATTTTTTTATTGTTTTTTTTTAGTTTTTGCAACGCCTCGTGTCACTTCTCTTTTTTTGCAAGAACTGCTTTTTTTGTTTTGTTTTTGTCCGTGAATGACTTAAATTCCATATGACATTGAAAAGTGGAACATTGTTTATTTATTATTCTTTTCAAACAGAAACAACAATACTGAATATTGTTGAAAAAGTTTTGTTATACGTAAACTGTCCACCGTCATCAGGTACGAACTGATTTATTTAAACTGAGTAGTGAATGCGTGAATTTAGCTTTTATTATTATCACTTTTTTACTGTTTTCAAATTAATAATCAAATATAAATCCCCTTTTTCTCTCTTAGTTTGTCTCTCATAAAACTATTTTTTGTGGTCTTTTTTTCAATGCCTTGTGTAACTTTTTTTGCAAAAACTGTTGTTTTTTTGTTTTTCCGTGAATGATTTAAATTCCATGTGAAAGTGAAAAGTGGAGCATTATTTATTTATTAATGTTCTTTTGTTTTTAGGCAGCAACGAAAACACTTCTTTTCAAAGTTTTTGGTATTAACTGTTCATCATTTACAGCTTGGACTGATCTATTAAAACTGAAAGAATCTTACGAGCTGGATATTTGAACGTTATTATTATTATTCAAAGCTTGGATTTAACTGTCAACTCGTTCATCAAGTCAAGTCAAAGAACATATTTTTCCTAACTAATACTGCTTGGTGTTCTTTGGTTTATATTTTTTTTATCTTCTCTCTCTTCAACGACAAGAACAAGAAGAAGTGGAAAAAACGTCTTTAAACCCACTGCCTTCAAAAAAATTGATTACTTCCTCTCACTCCAAAAACATTGCTCTCTCTCTCAAACGAACCCAAACAGCTGGCATATTTTTTTCTCCGTGTTAAAGAAAAAACTTTTCATTCCAACAAGTCTGAAAAATATTTTTTCTTCAAACAAGAACGTCAATAATTTTTTGTGTTCAAAAGTCAAAAAAACTGAATAATTTTTATCATAAAATAGCAAAAACTGAATATTTGTCTGTTGGAAAACTGCTTTAAATTACAGTACTAAAGCATATTCTTACTATTATTAAAGAAGTGACTCCACTATTATTTGTTTATTGAAAACTGCTTTTCAATTAGATCCGTCAAAATTACTTCCTTAAAATCTTCAACTCAAATTTCTCCATCTTCTTTCATCTTAGAGATGAATAATAAATGTTCAATAAGTATGAGTGGTGGTGGTGGAAGTTCTTTGGATTCTTCTTCATCAGATGGCATACATCATTCACAAAAAGCTATTTGGTAAGTGGATTTATTTTTAATTTATTTTAATATTGCTCTCTTATCTTTATTAAAACTGAGCGAGATTTATCTTTGGGGTGAGCAGAATTCACGAAAAAATATTTAGTAATTATTAGATACTAGTAGAAGTGAAAACTGAGAATAGTTGTGAATAATTATTTCTGAAGTAGGAAAAGCTTAATTAATTCTTAACATATGTACCAGGATAAAAAAATTTTAATCAAAGTTTTAGGTTGTGATGATTAAAATGAGCTAAACTTTGTTAACTAATTTAAAGTGATATTTAAGTATGACGTCATCAGGTAGAGAGGGATAAATGACTTCATCGAGTTCAATGTTCGGCAAAAACTTTCTATGTTGTAAATTAATGAGCCAGGAATTTTTTGATGAGGTTATATCTGGACAACCTATATTTACATAAATCAACTGGTTATTTAATGTTTACTTTAACTAGAAAAACTTTTACACCTCTATTATACATTTATTAAAAGTAAATTAAAACTGTCGTGGAAGATAAAGTAAGAATTTTAGTTATAATTAACTGCATTATAGTAGTGATTGCGTTTTAAACTAATCTATCGCTTTTTTAGTTAACTGTCTACCAAAGACTAGAGGGTTTTTTTTGAAGAGGCAGAATAATTTTGGCATTATGACGCTTTTAATCATTTGTCGACAGCTATTTGGATCACATTTTATTGTCTTTAAAACTGTAATAATCTCTACTAAATGAGTATTATGTTTTAATAAATGTCAGCTAATCATTTTTTTCAAAATTTACTGTTACAACAACAATAAAACTTATTGTTTATTGATTAACTGAAATATTGTCTATAGGTTTATGAACTAGAGAAAGTTGTCTATAGGTTTATGAACTAATCAGTTAGTCATTAAGGATAAAAAATATCTACTTATATGTTTTACCTTTATTAAAGTTATATTAAAACTGCGTACGATGAACATATGGTATAAGCTTAAAAAGGGTACAAAATTATTGCACAAGATGTCTTTAACTTTACGATATCTTAATTTACAATTTTTGTGCTTAATAATTTGAGATAATTACTTTTATAACCATTAAACAATGATCCAATATTTTATTAATTAGCTGGAATATTTTCAGTAAAACTTTCTTTGGGTTTGTTACTGGCTTCTTGACTTTGTGTGGTCATGAATCCTAAAAAAATTTAAATTTCTGTTTATTTATTTGGCTTAACTGATAGGTGAATATGACTTGTGATTGTTTTTTGTACGACCATTATTTTAATTAAATCATTTTTGTTGTTAACTGCATTCTTGGCCAAAACAATTTTATTGATTAACTGGGATGCTAGTGGTAAGATAATCTTTTACTTAATGAATTGACCAAGTGGTCCGTACTTTTTTTTATTTCTTCAAACTGGGGATCGTTCTAGAGTATTTTTTGTGTTGCTATTGCATTAATTAATGTAATTTTTGTAAACTTTTATACTTTTCTTTTACATGTAGACAAAAATTTTTGTATTGAAAAAAAACTGCGATCAGAAGTTGCATCATTTAGGTAAACTGAGATTTACCATTTTATTTTTTGTTTCAGTGTTCTGATTTTGCAGCAAAAAATTGTAGATATGTGGTGACTATTTAAAATAGAAGTAAAACTAAAAACTGACACCATTTAAGCACGACATGTTTCATTTAGATAAATATATTTTATTTCTTAAAAACTGGAGTTCTTCATTGTTTTTTAGAAAATTACTTTTTAATCCTCTGTTTTTTTTCTTAAAAATATTACAATTTTTCTAAAAGATCAGCTTCTTGTTTTTTTTCCATTCCCATGTAAGCATACATCAATTATCAGCTTTCATAGCTTAAAAGAATTTTTTCATTGCATCATTTTTTTGTTAAATCGAAAAATAATAGTAAAAAAGAGATAAATAATTGCCCATAATTGCCTTCCGCTTACTACTACTACTCCTACTAAAGCAACAACGACTAACTTGTTTTTATTTTACTTAATACAAAAAAAACTGGTATGATGTGTGGCTTCTTTTGTATGTTTTTTGGATGCTTTTTTTAATTTTTTGTATTTTAAAACTGTTGTTGTGGAGATTCTTCGACTAGTTGAAACTGCATAGAGCACAATTAGGATGAAAAATAATATTCTTATTACCATTAACTTCTTTTTATTTCTTTTATGCTAAAAACTGCATCAGTTGATTCTTTGATATTTTTTGGAACATTTTTTTGAAATTTATTTGTATTTTAAAACTGGGACGGATCCATAATTGATTAATGCCTTAGATGCTTTACTTTAATGTTTGTTAAAAATGTATGTAGTGTAATTTAGGTGAAAAGTAATAATTTTGGCTTTTAATGTGTATTGTTCAATTGTTCACCTCTTTTTAAATTTTTTGTATATTTAAACTGCGATTGATTATTATCCTGTAATGCTTTTCAGTTACATTTTAGCTAAAACTGCTTGTAATATAGTTACAATGAAACATAATATTCCTATTACCATGTTTTTATTTTTTAATATTAAAAAAACTGCATCAGCTGCTTTCGATCTTTTTTGGAGTTCTTTTTCTTTAAATTTTTTTTCATTTTAAAACTGTCATCACGCTATTTGTGGCTAAATGTTTTAAAGATCTATTGCTTTAATTTTAGTTAAAACTGCAATCAATGTAGTTAGGAGGAAAAATAATAGTCTTGCCACTAACTTCGTATTCTTTTTATACAAAAAAGCTGCATCAGTTGCTTCCAATACGTATTATTCGATCTTTTTTTGGAATACTTTTTTTCAAATTTTTATAGTAATTTTAAACTGGGATGTATCTAAAATTGATTAATGCATTGGATGCTTTAATTTAATTTTTATTAAAAATGTATGTAGTGTAATTAAGGTGAAAAATAGTATTTCTACTACTACTAACTCCTTTTCTTTCGTTTTATACTATAAAAAAACTGCATCACTTGTTTCAAATCTGTGTTGTTCGGTCTTTTTTGGAACACCACTTTTTAAATTATTTGTATTTTAAAACTGAAATAACGGTAGGATGAACTAACATTACGCAGATGATTTTATTAGTTTAATTTTATTTAAAACTGTGCCCCAAATTTGTTTCTTTAAGAAATATAGAGTCTGTCCTATAAAAGAATCACGAAATAAAAAAATCTTTCTTCTTTGTATTTTTTTTCTGTTGACTTTTATTTTTTTCCTTAAAACTGTCTCTTAACACGAAAACACTCGAGAAAAAAAATCAAAAGAAAAAAATACAAAGAAGAAAGATTTTTTTATTTCGTAATTCTTTTATAGGACAGACTCATAATATTAACCACAAAATAATTAGCACTTATTCTCTCACCTTTGTTTTACATCTTTTTTTGAAGATTAATGAAATGATGTCATTGTGTACAAGTTTATTACGTACAAGCTTAAAAAATGAGGAATAGCGATAAAATTAATATGTTCTTAAAAATATGGTGTATTTTAAGCTGAGAAATATATTTTTTGTTTTAAAAGAGAAAAAGTAAAATGTCGAATGGATTCTTTAGTGTTGTTAAAACTATTTCTTGTTTTAGTGGTGTTTGTGTTATAACTTTTAACGCTTTCTTTAAAAACTGCTTGTGGTTTTTATTGAAACTGTTAACACAAATTTGTTTATTAACAATTAATTAAAAAAAATTATTAAAAACTTTTTTGGAACACTGTTTTTTAAATTTTTTTGTAATTTTAAACTGACAAGAAGTAGTTAGAATTTTTGGAATACTTTTTTTACTCTAATTTTTGTTAAAACTGCATTCGGCTATGTATGTATCAAATATCATAGTACGAAAATTCAAAAATTATCGGATCTTGTTTTGTTTTTACTTTAAAAACTTTTTTTGGGAATGAATAACATGCTTTCATTTGGTACAAAATTTAAGATGTATAAGATTAAAAATTGAGGAAAATTGATAAAAAGATAAAAGAAATTTAATTTTAAATAAAGTTCTTAATATTTTTTATATATTTTAAACTGACAAAATGGGATAAATTTTTAGTTTTTTAGTTTTAAAAAACTATTTTTGAGTGTTCATAGTTCAACTCATTTTCTGTTGTGCTTAAACTGTTTCTTTCAATAAATTCAACACTAATCAGCCCTTACACCTTTGATTATAATAGTTTAAAAAGTAACTGAATCCTAGACGGGTAGCAGGTTTTTGCATTTTAAATTTTAACGCTCCCATTAAAAACTTTGATAGAGGATTTATTTTAACTGCAAGATTATTTCTTTTTTATCAGGTTTTAATTTTTGGGCTCATTTCAACACTTCTATCTTTTTTCGCTTTTTTGCAGCATTCGCAATGAAAAAATTACGTAGAAGCTTTTGTTTGCGTCAATTAATATGAAACAAGTGAACTGTAAATAAAATTCATCTTTTGTTGAAAATAGATTTATTAAACTGTATTCAAGGAGAACAGTTTTGACAAAAAGAAAAAATTAATTTTCAGTTACTGTAGCATTATGAGTATGTATATAAAAACTGAGCGTTGAAAAGTGTCTGTAGAGAAACTGACAAATACAAACTTACTATTTCTAAAACATGAATAAAACTACAAATTGTTTAAAGAAAAAAATTAAAAAATAATAAAATTATACAAGCATAAAAACTAAACTACGGCATATACCTCTAACAATAAACATCTAACTAAATCAAAAAAAAATATATGAGAAAAATACATTTTTTTGTTATTGGTTGCTACGAGCAACTAGCCTATTTTTTTGCTTCTTTTCTGTTCTTTTCTTTCTTCTTCTTCGCAGCAGCAGTTCCTTGTTTTTTTTTTCTATCTCTGTTTTTCCAGAGCTCTCAGCCACGAATTTATTTTTTGGCAGTTTACACAAAAATGTTTTTTTTTGCGATTTACAAATTTCACCTTTTTGAGTTTTCTAATTTAAACAGGTGGATTCCAATAAACTAACTTCAGATTTTTACTTTTGACTTTTGTGGGCTTTCATTTCCAAGAATAACTCATGTCATAGGGGAACATCTTTTAAGCATAAAAATTCGATTCACTTCAATCACTCTCTTATTTTTCGTGTACTAAATTATCATTATTAATTTCTATCTCTTTTTTTTAGTACCCCATCATCAATGCCTACAACACCTAATAATGAAAATGATAAGCTCTCTGAAGAAGGTGAAAATGAATCCCCATCTATTACTCCTACACATGTAATTAATTCTATCATGGAAGAAGGGATTGAAGAACCAGAATATTATGGTGAGCTAATCCTTTTGGGATATAATGGTGCTTCGGAAACTACCTCTCGACATCATCATCATTCAAATTCACGTCGAACACATCGTTCAAAAATGGTTATCAAGAAAAAAGATATTGGAAATGGTGTTAAAAAAGGAAAAATGATTTCTATTCAAGCTCCCCCTTCACAATCTTCAGCCGTACAAGATTCATCTCGACATGTTGTTAGTTATAGTTATAATAAGCAGCATACTGTGCTAGTTGAATATGTCAATGATTCAACAAAAGATATGTTTCAAGTAAGTTAACTGTTTTATTTATTGATATTGCAATATTTAAATACTGGATTCCTTCAATATGAAGCAACAAAAACGTTTTGTTTTAAAGATTTAATTTAACTGATATGACAAAAACTTCAACAAGTAATAATAATTTACTACATTACTATAATTTAAACTGAAGACTAAGACGATTATGTGTATTAGCGAATTTTTCGATAACTTTTAGCAACTCATAAACAATCTTTTTTTTAAATTTTTTGAAACTGCTCAATGTTACATCTAGTGTGTCAGTAAATTTTTATACTATTTTCATTAAACTGTTCACCAAAGCAAATTGCTATTTTTATCATTAGACTAAAAACTTTTTCAAAACATTAGTTATGAATGGCTTGAGATATAACTGTAAATTTACATGCATAAGCTTGTCAAAGTAATAAAAAGGGAGTATTCAGTCTTTGGACTAGTAATTATTGGGAGAATATTATTCAACTGTGTTTTTATATTGCTAATTATGACTATTAAAAATTTAACTGATCAAGTAATTATCATACTAAAAATAGTTAACTGTTTATTATCTATATCTCAAGAATTCAAAAGCGCTATTTGCTTTTAAAATGTTATGTAAAAATTTTTTTTGATAATAAAATGTAATACATCATTATCAGATTAATACAAATTTTTTTTAAAACTTTCCTGAAAACTGAACAGTTGCACGCGTTGATTAATTATTTTTAACTGTTTCAGCAAAAGCATTTTAATATGTTTAACTGATTTGCAGCATGTGAAAGCTTTTATTTAAACTGAAGAAAAAGAAATCGTCATAAATAAGTGTAACTTAAACTCAATACTGTTTTTTAGAAAAAACTAAGGACTGCCATAAAATTTTAATATTAGTATTTTTTTTATCAATTAACAAAAAACTGAGCCAGAAAAGCAATTTGTTTGAGAACGAAGTGAAACTTGTCTAAGGAGAAAAGCTATTTTAAGCATTATTAATATTTGCTGCTGCTGACAATTGTGAGAAATGAACTTCTCAAAAATGCTAAAAAACTGTATTTCCTTGGAGACTTGCTTTTGAATTTCTGTTAATTATTACAGTGCTGGAGTAGTAGATAGTAAAATGCATACCACAAGGAGGGGATTTATCTGCGAAATTGACGAACAACAGAGGCTACTTTTTTTAAATTTTAACTGGCTTTAGATAGCATAATTAAAAATTAATGTTAACTGAGATATTTTCATTTTTACTTTTAATCCCATAAAGAAAATTAATAAAAGTTATTAAAAACTGTATAACAGATTAATTAATTTTGATCATTTATTTTAAACTGATGCAGAAAAAATGCTGGGCAAAGCTTTTTTTATTAAATTTAACTGAATTGCAAGTATTGCGAAAAAATCGCAATTAAATTAGCTTTTATTTTTTCAATAAACTTGCAAATTCGACAAATTATTCGAGAATTTAACTGTGCATCTTTAAAAACATTAGCACAAAACTTTGATAAAGTTGCTTATTATAAATTGTGGCGAAGCAAAAATAATTTTTAATATTCTTTTAACTGAGTCTTCTATTTGAACAAAATTTAACTGACATAATAACTTGACTTTCAGGTTGGTCGTTCAAGTGAACCACAAATTGATTTTTCTATTGTTGATACATGGCTTGAAGCAGGCCCACATGCTGTACTCTCACCTGTTGGTGGAAATAATAATATTCGACCAAATAATTCTTCCAGTAATAATCATAACCATCATCGACCTATTTCATCAACAATCTCAAGATATGCATGTCGAATATTAGCTGATCGAGAAGAGCCCAATAAAGTTTATGTATATGCAGCAGGATTTGATTCATCAAAAAATATTTTCTTAGGTGAAAAAGCAACAAAATGGCAAAAAAAGAATGGTGAATATGATGGTCTAACGACTAATGGAGTACTAATTTTACATCCAAATCGAAATAACGAAATTACTACAGCTGCTAATGGCACTGACAGCAATTCGGAAAGCACGCATGAAATGTATGAATGGAGAGAAGTATCGGTTGATGGAGATATTTATTCTTTGAGAGAAACTCGATCATCACAAAAACGTGGAAGTTTAAAGTTAGATGAATCAAATCAACTTCAAGATGGTACTTTAATTGATTTGTGTGGAGCTACACTGCTATGGCGATCTGCAGAAGGTCTTAAACATTCTCCATCAAGACTTGAATTGGAGAGACGTCTGGATGAACTCAATGCTGGAAAACCACAGTGTCCTGTAAATTTAAATACTTTAATTATTCCAAAGAAAAAAGCTGTAAAAGGTGCAACGTCTCGACAGCCATATGTGAGTTTTAGTTTTTTTAATTAACTAAATTCTTTTACTACGAGAAACAGAAAACTGAATTGTAGATTTTGTTTTTCTTGATAAAAATGTGTAAATTGATCGATTAGAAAATAAGCATCCATTAGATTTCAATACAAAACTGTCATTTGGTTTTTTTTTCATTAAAGAAGCTTTGTCGACTGTGTTTTCCTTAAAATTTAGAGCGATTGTTCTAAGTTATTGATTGAGCGTTTGATGCTTCTTCTGATGCTACTTTAAGACAGCATTAAATTTCATCACGTTTGAAATAATAAGTTATTTAAATGAAAAAAAGGTTGTTAATATGAGTTGTAAATATAATAAAATTTGTTTTTTAAATTAACTACAATAAATCATGGCTGCAAGAAAATATAAAAAAAACTGTTGCCATTTTCACACAGTATTGTTTATAGTAGGAAAATTAATCTAATATTTGAAATTAAGCATTACTATTATTTTATTAATCCTGTTTTTTCTCTATAACTGCCAAAATAAGATTATAATTTTTTTGAATTAAATGTATTTTTGCAAGAGGTTGTAAATTAAAAAAAAAACTGGATCCATCAATAGCTTTATTTTTAAAGAGTTAATAGAAAACGAGAAAATCCATAGTACAGATATAAAAAATTAACGAGTCATGCAGCAGCAACCCTAAAGCGTAGTATCAAAATAATTAACTGTACACGTTTCTTTGTTTTTTTATGAGTAAGTTTAATAATATCTCTATTTTTAACAATTTACTGATTAAAATTGAGTAAAAGTTTTTATCAAAACTGATCACCATCAGTATGAATTCTACAAATTAAAAACTGTTACATCTGATTTCTCTGCTCACAATCTTATTTCTATTTTCTAGGTATATATGCGATGTGGACATGTTCAAGGCAAACATGAATGGGGGATTGTTCGAAAACCTGCAGATGGAAATGTAACAAAATATAAATGTCCAATATGTATGAATGATTCTGAACGAGTTATCCAGCTAACAATGGGAATGGAGTCTGCATTTCATTTGGACTCTGAATCATTAGATTATTCATTTAATCCATGTGGCCATGTTGCTTCTCTACAAACTGTTCGGTAAGTATAAGAATAAATTTTATAAAAACTGATAATACGTTTCCGATTGGTTTTTATTTATTAATTATAAGAAACTGTACTTTAAGACTTTTATCAAATTGTAAGTGTACTAAATTAATTATTTTTTATGTTAGTTCAACCATAAGATTTTTTTAATAACTGATTCAGGATGTTGCTTTCGTACCACGGTTCTTTTGATAAGTTTGATTTCTAAAAAATTTAATATAAAACAGTTTTTACGTCGAAGTAAACAGTCATTTAGTTGTATCTGTTAAATAAACTGAAATAGTGCAAAGGTAGAGAAAACTGACCAGAGTCAAAACTTTTGTCACTAGATTGCCCTAATAGCTGACAGTAGATTAATTACCACGTGATTTGCCTTCAAGAATCAGACATTATCAAGGTTATAAATGAGCATCATAATGCAATAGCTATAAATAAACATAAAATTTATTTTTTTTTGTATAATTGGTAAAATCTTTTTTTGGAAAACCATGATAGCAGTAGGTGCCAATTTTAAATTGACTGATTAGTCGGGGAAATTTTTTTAAAAATTTAACAGATAATCATATCATCACTTTTAAATTAAACTTTTTAATAACATTGCTTTTTTGCAGATACTGGTCCCGTATTCCCCTTCCACATGGAACAAATAGCTTTCATCCTGTATGTCCATTTTGTACGAGTTTATTATCAACTGAAAAGCCTTATATTCGCCTTATCTTTCAAGATCATTGTGATTATTAATTTTGAAAAGCACTGAAATTCTAATTCGTCAATATTTTATCAAAAAAACTGCATACATTAAAGTTTTGCAGTAACATTTGGGTCAAAAAAATAAACGAAAATGAAAAAATCTCTTTCTCTTTTTTCTTGGTTTCTTTCTTTTTTTTATCTCTTTTCAGTTAATACATTTTTTTGCAAGCAATCCTATGTCAGTTTAAAAAAAGTTGTTTATTTGTGAATGGTATTTTTTTTTATTTGTAATGTTTTTCTATTGTGATATGTGATCTCATTATCGTTAATAAAATTTTATAAACAAACCTGTTTTGAAATTTTTTAGCAACAAAAAGTGATACAAATTTGGAGAGAATTTTTTTATTTACGCTATCTTAAAAAAAGGTGTTATCACGATAACTGAATTTTGTGATATCATTGTCGTTAATGAAATTTTATAAAAAACAACTTTTTTGAATGTATATCATCCAATAAAAACTATATCTGAAATTTGTTAACTGTCCATTCTTGCTCAATAATGATATTAAAATTTATTAGAAAGTAAACTGCTTTAAATTTATTTAACGAACTAGTGTTTCTTAAACATGCGAGAAACTTTAATGAAACTGTTAAGTCATGAATTTTGTTAATTATCAATTTATGAACTATAAACATTGAATGATGCATAATTATTCTTTAATAACTGGCATCTGGTAATTTTAAGCATTTTTAATTAAGAATATTTCACTTTGCTGTCCAAAACGACAGGATGCTACTATCAGGTCGTTCCAAAAATTTTGTCCGTTGCTTTTTCCCCTGGCAATTTTGACTAGGGAATCCGAAAAATCTGAAATTTTCTATGGAGGTAGCCATGGGTGCTAGTCAAACGGTGCCACATCGGTTTTCGAAATATCTGGAATTTTCATGGAATTCTGATGGATTTTCGTGGCGAAACCAGGATTTTTGAGATTTTTCGTGGAACGAGTTCTAAAATAGTTGGAATTTGAAGCACATATGGGCCTATATGGTCTGAGGGGGTAGCCAAGACACTGCCCTAAAAGAATTTACAGGTTTTGGAATTTTTTTAAACCTTCTAGAAGCTGTTCGAATTTTTAAACCACGGCTACTGTAGTTTTTGAAATGATGCGTATTTTAAGGGAATTTTTTTAAAAATTTATTTGGATTTGCACCAAAAATGCTTAAAAACTATTATTTAATGATTTTTCTGTCGAATGGTATCATTTGGGGTCATAAAAAGGTATTTTAAATATTTTTTAACTATCAAAATTGCCAGAGGAAAACCCAACGGATAAAATTTTTGGGACGACCTGATATTTTAATAAATCAACTGAGGTAAAATAATGTCGCAGGATAATTGTTTACGGCAGATAAAACTTCAGATACCAGCAAGAATTGATTTTTAACCAAAAAAGAACCATTTGCTTTTACTGAAATTACTTGCACAAATAGCAACTTTTAAACTTTTGAAAACGTTAAATCACAAAAAACTGATAACTTGATTCTATACAATTGCCTAGGCGACATTGCGACACTCGTAAAACAGAAGCAGCGGAAAAGTTAAATAAACTGTGCTAACTGGTATCTTGATCAATATGCATGAAAAAAAACATGTTACTAAATTAGATGACCATAATAGGGTATCGTGTAGTAACTAAACTGTAACCTTCCAACATTGGGGCTATAGTTTCAAAGGTTTAACTGTTTTCGGCATGCAAAGTGAAACATTTTTTGCTGCTACATTTTTAATTTGCTGTTATGTGTTTTTGTATCAATCCTTTTATGATTTTAAACTGACAGAAAAAAAATGTTGGTCAAAATTTTTTAAAATTTATGTCATTTAAAACTAAGATTGAAGTAGATTTTATTGTTACTGCAAACTGCTTATTAGGAATTAATTGATGCTTCGTCGAAGCAGGCACTACTAAATAAGCCTTATTTATTTTAGGGTATCCAAAAAGCCAGGATGCTGCTAAAATGTTTTTATAAATTAACTGAAGCAAGATAATGTTGCAGGTTAATTTGGTACCACTGATAAAACATTACATACCACCAGCAGTAATGCATTTTTAGTCATAAATGAAACATTTGCTTTTTTGATAAACTGATTAAAAAGAAGAAGAACAGCTGAGGATTTTAAAACTGACCCGTAACACAACGTTGGTTCGATGTTTTTGTTATATAAAATATAGTTAACTGATGATCATGGAATTTACTTCATTATAGCTTTCAGTTATTTAACTGATTGTGACATTTTTTGAAGATGAAGATTAAAGGGTTTGTTTTCTTGTGTTTTAATATATAAGTTTATTTTAAAAAAATTGTAAAGCAAACTTCTGCATACACTGAGAAAAAGCCGTGATGCATTCGTTACTCGAGCATCACTGCCAGTAAAAAAAACCTCTCACCGGTGATGATATTGTTACTAAAGCGTCATTATCTGTGATGAATTCATCACAGGTGCATCAGCGATGTGGTTTTTTTCGTTATGGCTTTTTCTCAGTGTACTGTTGTTGGTTTCAAGTGCTTAACTAATTTAAGATAGCATTTGTTGAAGATAGCATGGAATGGTTTTTTGTCAATTTAAATATAAATTTATTTTAAAAAAAAGTTGCAAACTAAATTCTTGCATACGGCTGTTGATTCTAAGCTGATTCAAAAAAATATAGTATTATGTTATGCAAGGCTTTTTTTGAATTAAATTATATTGAAAAGAAATGAATTAAAAAACTGTGATTCAAAAAGCAAAAAGTGTTTTCTCAATAAACTGATTTCTTCCACCAATTTGGATAAATGAAACAATAAAAAACGAAAAAAACTGTAGTATTCTTTTTCTTGCTTTATTTCGAAATAATATTTGGTGTTTTAACAATCGTTATACAATGGGTGCTAAAACTCTCTGCACATTTTTGTCATGTTTTGTCATGTTTTGTCATGTTTTTGTCATGTTTTGTCATGTTTGGTCATTTTGGCTTAAATTGTACTTAAAAATACCAAATTTTGAGTCAGAATTGTAAGAAAATGTATGAGGATTCAGGGGAAAACAAAAAATATGTTTTTAGAAGCCTGGTGCCTTCAGAATCTTGTGATTCTGAAGGCCTCCTTTTTGTCATGTTTTTGTCATGTTTTGTCATGTTTGCTGCTTTTGGCTTAATTTTTGTCAAAACAATTTTATTTTCAGTCAGAATTGTGAGAAAATCTTGGAGAATGTATGTGGAATCAAGAAAAGGTGTTTTTAGGATTCAGATGCCTTCAGAATCCTCAGATTCTGAAGACCAAACAATTTTTTTCCCGTTTTTTATGTATGAAAATACTTTTCAGGGTAGAATTTTATGGAGAATCTGAAAAAAATATTTTTAGAATTCTAGCGCCTTCTGAATCCTCAGATTCTGAAGTCTAAAGTTTTTTTTCATGTTTTTGATGTATCACTGCACTTTTCGGGGTAGAATTTTATGGAGATTCTGATAAAGATATTTTTGTCATTCTGTTGCCTCCAGAATCCTGAGATTCCGAAGCTTAAAAATTTTTTCTTTTTTTCATGTGTAGAAACATTTTTCGGGGTAGAATTTTATCGAGATTCTGATAAAGATATTTTTTAATGATCTTTGTTTTTTGTTTTTCATAAAAAATTTTGTAAGAAACATATTTGTCATATTAGCATTATCATTAAAAAATATCTTTATCAGAATCTCGATAAAATTCTACCCCGAAAAATGTTTCTACACATGAAAAAAAGAAAAAAATTTTAAGCTTCGGAATCTCAGGATTCTGGAGGCAACAGAATGACAAAAATATCTTTATCAGAATCTCCATAAAATTCTACCCCGAAAAGTGCAGTGATACATCAAAAACATGAAAAAAAACTTTAGACTTCAGAATCTGAGGATTCAGAAGGCGCTAGAATTCTAAAAATATTTTTTTCAGATTCTCCATAAAATTCTACCCTGAAAAGTATTTTCATACATAAAAAACGGGAAAAAAATTGTTTGGTCTTCAGAATCTGAGGATTCTGAAGGCATCTGAATCCTAAAAACACCTTTTCTTGATTCCACATACATTCTCCAAGATTTTCTCACAATTCTGACTGAAAATAAAATTGTTTTGACAAAAATTAAGCCAAAAGCAGCAAACATGACAAAACATGACAAAAACATGACAAAAAGGAGGCCTTCAGAATCACAAGATTCTGAAGGCACCAGGCTTCTAAAAACATATTTTTTGTTTTCCCCTGAATCCTCATACATTTTCTTACAATTCTGACTCAAAATTTGGTATTTTTAAGTACAATTTAAGCCAAAATGACCAAACATGACAAAACATGACAAAAACATGACAAAACATGACAAAAATGTGCAGAGAGTTTTAGCACCCATTGTAGTTAGTTTATCGAACATATTTAAACTTACTTTTATTATTTTAACTGACAATGTGGAGAAAAGTATAAAACAATGTTTTATACGTGATTTTTAAAAGTTATAAAGGTTTTACTGTCACAATAATATCCGCTGTTTGTGTTCACATAAACTGATAATAAATATCCATTTGAAGTATTGCAGCTGACAAAGGCAGCAAAACTATAAGATGTTGTCATCAGTTGGTTTTCTTACACATGCAAAACATGGCTATTTAAAAAAACATATAAAGTGCTATAAAAACAGAATTTGAAAAGTTTGAAAACGTGTTAAGTTAAAAATCATGCGATAAACGTAACTGACGCTTTGCTTTTTTTTTACAATGTGTATTATCAAAAATTTTTGCAAGAAATAAACTGGTACGTATAAATTTTTCTTCATAGTGCATTTTTGTGATTGAATTATTTGTAACTGTGAAGTTATGATGTGCTTTGTTTTACGTAAACTTCAGAAATTTTTTATATAAAATAATTAAATGCGTAATATATCTGTTTTTACGTGATTTTTAAACATTAAAAAGGTTTTAACTGTCACAACATTATCCGTTGTTTGTTTTCACATAAACTGATAATAAATATCCAATTGAAATATTGCAGCTGACATAGGCAACAAAAATGTAAGAATTTGTCATTAATTAGTTTTCTTACACATGCAAAACATGGCTATTTAAAAAAAAACATATAAAATAATATAAAAACTGAATTTTCTTGACCGAAGAAGTGGTATAAAAAACGGAAAACTGTGAAAGCATGTTATGTTAATAAAAACCTTGCGATGAAAGCAACTAACGTTTTCTTTTTACACTGCGTATCCATAAAATCTTTGCTCGAAATAAACTGGAACCTTTTTCTTCATAGTGCATTGTCATTGAATTATTTAAGCGATCAACTCTAAGTCTCTAATGCTACATGTATTTTAATGTCATTGATAAGCTAGATTTATGAAAGTAAAGCTGCTTCTAAGCATTCTTGTTAAATTGATAGAAACTGTATTGTATTGAAATTCCAGAGCAAAACATTATTTTGCTTGTATTTTTTTGTTTAAAATGACATTTTTTTAAAAACTGTATAGACATCCTCAAAATCAAATCATTCATTTTAAGACGTTTCTTTTTTCCAGGTTTAATTGATTTTTTGATTTCATAAATAGAAGATGAAGAGTAGCAATCTGTATTAAAAAATTTATTTGACAAAATTGAAAAAAAACTGAATTGTATCAATCAGAAATTTAAACTGGCATAAGACGTTTTTGTACCTAATTTTCTTTTTAAATTAAACTTCTCAATTTTAATAAAGTCATTAAAGTAGATTTTCAACAATTTGACTATTTTAAAAAAAGCAATAATACTGATATTCCGACGAAGTAGACACTACATAAGCTTTATATTTTTATAAACTGATATAATGCAGAACTGGTTAAAAAAATTATAAAAGCTGACTAAGAGAAGAAATCTTCTTGCCTTTAAAGCCTTGCTTCATGATAGTTATTGGAGTTTTTAGTAGTAAACCGGGAGCTTTTCAAAGATGAAATTTTATTTTTCAACGCTTAATTAAATGCCATAATACATCCATCGGTCGAAAATAAACATATATGTTTTTTATTAGCATAAAAATCTTTATTCTCTTAAAATATATGTTTATCAATGCATTTTATAATCTGTTAGCATTAAATTTTGTGATGTTTCATTAATTACAAAAGCACAACTGTTAACAATGTCAGTAAAAAATTATTCATACACTTACTTTTACAATTTAAACTGACAACATTGACAAAAATATGACAGCAATAAATTTTAATGATTGCTAATAGCTAAAAGACAAACATTTTATAAATTTTCAAAAATGAATAAAACGTATCATAGATACAGTGGTAATCTTATTGTGTTTTTTTGTATTCAAACTGTGACATCAGTTTTCTTTTTTTCATGACACTATGACTAGCTTAAAATATCATTTGATGCTAGACTTTTAACTAAGGGCATAAATAACTGGTCAAAATGATAAAACATTTATTTGATTTTTCTAATTGTAATACGCACAAATCTGGCATGCTATTTAAATAACAATATGTTTTAAACTGCTATTTGAAAGACAAGAAATTTAAATAGTGATATGTAAAGTGAATCTTGCTGAACTGTTTCATAGTTTTATTCTTTAGTTTTCGTTGGTCACGCACGCAACAATAGCCCAACAGTGTCTCCAAAGTTCCACTTTTTTTTGGAACGCGTTCCTTCCGTTCCTCTTTAAAATTTCATCCGTCCGTCCGTTCCGTTCCAAAATTTAAAAGAATACGTTCCCGTCCGTTCCGGAACGGGAACGGAACGTAAGAACGGACGTTCTGGAACGGAACGGTGGAGACACTGTAGCCCAAACAAAAGGTTCAAATCTAAATTTGGGTAGATTGAAAGCTTGCCTAGGTTTTTAAAAAGTTTGAATGTCAAAGCATCGTAATCATGTGGAGGGAGAACTTATTTTTCTAGAAATAAACTCGTTGTTGGCACTGATTTTTAAGTTAGGGATAAAGGTGTAATAATTAATAGCATACTGCCTATCAAATGGTAATGATTTATCTCTTAAACTCACAAACATAGATCACTACCGCTATTAAAGTTTTAACTGAAATTCAGATTGCAAGATGATAAAAATGGAATCATTACCTTCAACTTGCTAAATTTTATCAGGCAACAAATTTCAGCCATAAGTTCAAATTTGAGTTCTTTAAAAGCTGGCTTTTGCATACTGACACAGAAATTTTATTGGAACTTTGCGTTATAATTTAACTGCTTTGCAGCTCTAAAATCAATAATGTGTTTTAAATAAGCTTCTTTTTATAGCTGAAATATTAATATGTGAAATTTTTTTAAACAAGATAATGCTTACATAAGATAATTTTTACAAACTGAGATAAATCACAAGTCACGTAAAAACTTTGTTAAATGAACATGAAGAGAACCATGCTTACAGCTTCACTGCATATTAGTAATTTTTTGTTGATATAAAATGCGATAATCTAAAATATTTTTGAAATGGAGGAAAATGAAATTTCCTCATAAAAATGCCGCTCATTTTTGCATTAAAAAACAGAAATTTTGCGAATGAAGAAAAAGGGTGGAATCTTTTGAGGGAATTTTATTTTCTTCCATTTCAAAAATATTTTAGATTATCACATTTTATATTAATTATTAAATTGCAAAGCACAGTAAAATGATTACTACCTTGAATTGATTTGTTTTTGAAAATTCGTATTTTAAAGAACTAACTGATCAAGAAACGAGATTGGTTGAAGATAAGCGCAAAACGTTTTTTTCCATTAATAGAAAAATTTATATATAATTAAGCTCTAATAACTGCACTATATGTGAAGTCGTCAACTATTTATACGTGAAAACATGTTTGTATCTAATATAATTAATGTTAATGGTTTTTTGGATTTTTAAACTGAAATAATACTTCCCTAAAGAGACATTCTTTTTTTATACTGAAGTATAGTAAACTGGCAATCCAATCATTTTCTATTTTCAAAACTGAGTCGGCGATACGGTTTTGCAGTTGCATAATTATTAATTTCTTTTTTGGTAGAATAACGACCTTTTTTTGGTTAATGGAGTTGCAATTCTACTAGTAATTCATTAAAACAATTTTTATTTTTTTACAATAGCATAGTAAACTGGTAATAATAAGGCATAGTTTTTTTTTATTTCTAACACCGTCTTTACATTGCTGACTAAAAGACTTTAAACTGGCGATTACCATAACAAAATATAGTAAACTGCTTACTCCACGGAGGCGAGTTATCTAAATAAACTGGGTAGATGTTGTTGTTTTTGCTTTTAAAATTTTAACTGAAATTCAGATGCAATGTGTAAAAATTAAGATATAACTTTTTAATATAAAATGTTACTTTTTGTCTGATTATTACTGTATAATTAAATAATAATTTTTCGTAAACTGCATTGGTGTTTGTTAGAGAGACGTGCAATGAAATATGGTTTTTTTACAAGAATTTAATTTGGATAGCAAATTTATTTTTTGTGGTTAAAACTGTTCCATTCAAATGTGTAGTAAAAAAGATTGGAAGAAAAATAAAAAAAGTTTGGATTGTTCCTAAAAAACGTGGTATCCCATTTATGAACGAAAAATTGTTTAGCTTTGTTTTTAATAAAATAACTGATCACCAGCAGCTTCTAGAAAAATAAATAAGAACTGAAAAACGGGTTTGTGTAAAAAACTGGCGACAAACATCTCTTAAAATGATAAATTATTGGCCATTCCGTGCGATAATTGTTAGCAGCTTTAAAAAGTTTTTCATTATATTTTTCAGTGCCACTAACTGATACATAAAAATTTTTTAACAAAGCTATTTTTTAAGTTTAACTGACTTGCTATTATTGCATAAAACAATAATGTGAGGTGCTTATTTTTTTTAAATAATAAGTAGATCACTTAGAAAATTGCTGTGTGTTAAACTGTACGCCTATTTCTGATTGACAAAACACTGTCGAAAATTGTTATTAACTTGTTTAATAGAACCCTAACTGCAGCAAATTCAGGATCTATTGTAGAATTCCTTAATTTAAACTGTTAATTTGATTGGCGTCAAACCCGTATTTTATGGGGAGGGGGGGGGGGGGCTTTTGGGACCCCCTCCGAAATTGACTGATACTGCTTTAAAGTGGTAATCAAAGTTATGTGGTAACGTGCCCCCAAAGAATGAATGAATAAAATAAATACATAATTTTCTTTTGTTCAATATAAATAAAAAATTATTTTTTTCTGTGACATGCACAATTTCTTTCGATTTTTGTTTATTTTAAACTATTACGGAGAGATCTGGTTTAAAAATTCTTTTTTTAATATACTTCTTTTGTAATTACATAATAGTTCAATTAATACTGTGAATTGTGTAGCTTTTATTTTGTTTTATAAACTGGCTACTCCATAAATAAATAAAAAACTTTTTTAAGGCCAATAAAACAGTGGTATATTATTTTAATTGCTTTAAATATTGATGCGTTTTTACATTTTTTTTCTTGACTAAAATAGCGTCATATTTATACTCGAAAAATTTGGATAAAAAAAAACAATAAAACATGAAAAAAAATTGTAGCATTTTCTTTCTTTGTTTTTCTTTAAACACTGCCACAAATTTTTTTTGCTCCAAATTCTAAGGATAATTAATCTCCGTTTTAAAAGTTTATTGTTAAGAGTAATATTTTTTTCAGTAATCATAACTGCCAATGCTGTTGATTCATCGAACTACCACAAACTCACTTTCATTATTATCTTATCTGACGACGGGGACAAAAGTTAATTATTGTAAACAGCTAAAAGTATGCAGACTTTTATAATTTAAATTAAAAATCGCTAATTGCACTTCTACTTCTACCTCGGCTGAACATTTATGCTATTTTATATATGTTAACTGAATAAATATAATAGATAAAAAAACTGCAATTCATTAATATAGGGACAACAATTGTGTTAAACAATGTGCAACAAAACTCTAACTGTTCATTAACATGTGGGATGTTGACTGTCGGCGATGTTGTTGTAGATGATGAGATGATAGTAAATTTCACTAAATTTTTCAATTGTTTAAGTTCCTACAAGACACATTCTTAAAACTGTGTTCCTGAAATGACTAACAAAGTTTGAACTGATAATTTGATTTCAGTAAGCAAGGTTATTAAACTGTATACCTGAGTTACCACAAATTTATGTCATTTTAAAGATGTGGTACAATAATCAGGAATAAAAAGAGTAATCTTTTTCTTTATGTAATATGTTTATTTGATTAAAATTAAAATTTATTTTCTTTAGTAAATTGCGCTAATCCGTTGAGTTGGTTATTTTAAAACTGTCTTAATAAATATTTAGCAAACTAATATTAAAAATTCAACTGGTTTGTAAGAATAGTATATTTAAAACTGTGAGGAGCTTTTTTCTCTATAAACTGGCTACTCCATTTATGATATTGTATTACAAACTAAAAACCATTCTTATGCTAATTTAAGTAGTAGTATATAATTTTAAAAGTATTATGTTGGATGATATTTTGGTTAACTGAAGATTGCTTAACAGTTTTATCGTTTTACGCAAAACAAAAACTCTAAGAGGATCTGATTTTTGGAACATTTATCTCGTAGAGCACTGGGTGTTTATTTTAGCATATTACTTTGAAGAAAACTGAATGGTTAAAAAATTATTTATTATTCAACTAGCAGAGTAAAAGCATTGATATAAAAAAGCATATAAAAGTTACATAAAAGATTAACAGCAGTTTTTGATTAGCATTGAATGCAGTTTACTTCTTTTCAGCAACATTGAAGCTATTAAAGCTATTGATGAGGTTACGGTAATCTGGGATGTGATTACTGAAGATAGTTGCCAAACCTTCAACATCATTTCGCCAATCACGATGTAATTCACTTGCAAGTGCAAACCAATTAATCAATTGTGCCCCAGCAGCTGTCATACGATGCCATGCAGAATCACGACTAATTTGATTAAAAGTTCCTGAAGCATCAGTAACAACAAAAACTTCAAAGTCTTCTTCAATTGCAGAGAGAGCAGGGAATGCTACACAAACTTCAGTAACCACGCCAGCAATGATCAATTGCTTCTTTCCAGTTGCTTTAACAGCTTTAACAAAATCTTCATTATCCCATGCATTGATCTGCCCAGGTCGGGCAATATATGGTGCATCAGGGAACATTTCTTTGAGTTCTGGAACAAGTGGTCCATTTGGTCCTTTTTCAAAACTTGTGGTTAAAATTGTTGGTAACTTGTAATATTTTGCTATTGCAGCAACTGCGAGAACATTATTCTTGAATTTATCAGGATCAATATCTCGGACAAGAGATAACAGACCACACTGATGATCAACCAATAGCACAGCAGCATTGTTTTTGTCTAATTTAACATATTTTTTTCCCATGATTGGAATAGGCGATTAACAAAGGTTCCTGAAAAAACTGAATTGGGATTAGAATGGGGAGATAAATTTATAGAAGGAAGATATTTGTCACAGCTTAAAACTATACTTCTTTTAGATTTCTCGCTTTCAAAGCCACACAAAAATTTCTACTCAAACTGATGTTTGAATAGACGGCAAGTATTCCTTTTTATACAGAAAAATCATTGTTTTGATTTAAAAAGGCGCATCTTTGTTCTACCTCTTTTTTTCAATAGAAAACTTTCTATTCATGAAAAAATAAAGTACAATTGCGGCTGTCAAAAACACAACAATAGGTAAGAAAAACACAAAAAAACATGTTTGTTTAGTTTTTTTAACTTAAATTCGAAGTTTATGTTTTATAGTTTATTTTTGCAACTAAAGTCTTTTTTTGTACCTTGGGTCTAATATATGGAACATAGTGAACTGAACCTCAGGTTAAAATAATCTTTCTTTTTATCGTTTTAAAACATCTTTTGATGATGATAAGCATAGAATAATCTCTTAAAAACGTTGAAGTGTTTTTTGATAATTCCAGAAGATGTAATTGTTTAAATTACATCTAACCTGCTAGCAAGTGTCAAGGTCAGATGTATTTTTGAAATACACAAATATTTTTCTAGTTTGTACATTTAAAAGTTTTTCAGGTTTTAGCAAATGAAAAATGTGAAATGGTCTTGCAAATTTTGATGTCCTTAAAATTAGAGCATTTAACTTTTTTAAGTACATACACTAAAATTAAATAAAAGAAAAGAATTAAAACTTGTTTCTTTAAATTCCAAAAAACAGAAAAAGATTTGTTTAATTGCATCAAACATTAATCACGCGTCCTAAAATGGCAATGGAAAAAAATTAGCTCAAAGTTTTGTAGGCATATCTTTGAATTTTTAATATTTTTGCTGGAACTTTTGCTAGTGATAATAAAATGCATTTCAAGTTTTGTCCATCATTATCATCCTAAAACAAGAAAAACATGGTCAAATTATTTTTTTATGAAAAAGTGCACTTTTTCAAGTGACTGCCTTTTTTTAAGTAGTTATGTTCAATTTGAATAATTTTATTTTTATTAATACATTACCTACATACAGTAGCATAAATTCTTTAATAAAATATAAAAAATGGCGTAAAAAAAATAATGCAGAAAAATAGCTTCGCGTTTATTTTTTTGCGTTTATACTTTTTCTGCTTCCTGGTCCACATTCGTTCCAAATCTATCAAAGATAGGTTGATGTTTTTTTAAAAACAATAAGCACGTCTTCGATGAAATGAAATTACAAAAGCATTTTATCAGTTTATCCCTATTTCTAACTGTCAGATTTACCGCTTCCGATGCTGCTTCAGGCGTCATCTAATGATCCTCATTGTTTGCTGATCTCAATGGATGTTTGTCATTTTCAATCCAATTGATAAGTAAGTTTTTGTCGATCTTTCAGTAATGTGTCATATGTATTTGCTTCTATATTTCTGTCCAAATTTCGATGACTGCCTGATCATACTATTACTATCTCTACAAGAATAAAAATCAAACTCCATTATTTGCGTCAAATAATTTTATAAATAATAAAAATAAAATTTATATAAATAAAAAAAGCCCTGGAAATCACACACATAAAAAAGAGGCACAAATTTTTACAGCAAATAATTATAAAAATACAAAGGCCAAAATTCAATGCAGTTCATAAAAAAGAGATAAAAGACAAATAAAAATAGCTACCGGCTTTGACATAAAAAAAAGACATTCACAGAAAAAAACAAATAAACACAAAAAGATTATTAATGTTGATTTAAACGAAGTGATGAAAGACGCTTTTTATAATTTGTAATTTCTGATGATGGAATTGGTGAAAATTTTGGTGAAGCTGGTCGAATATTATTACTTGTATGTTGTGGAGTAGATTGTAGGCGACCATTTGATGCTGAAGATGTTGTTGTTGCATTTGATGATGAAATTGGTGAACCCATTGAAAATGGTAAGCTAACATCTAACTTTTCAAGACCATTCATCTTTTGTCCTCCTCCTCCAGATCGAGCTGAATTCATTGGTACAGCAGCAGCACCAGCAAGTTCGGCATAAATTTGATGGAAAGATTTTGGATTCTTTGCATCTCGACATGCTTTAAATTCATCAAAACAATATTGTACCATTGCAGGAATTGGACAAAGCTCAAGAAGGCGATCAAATTCAGCTTGTTCTTCAGGATGTGCTTCAAGATAGAAGAAGAGTTCAGTTAAACCCTGAAAAAATAATTGATGCATTAAAGATATGTTTGGATAAAAAATATGCAGCAAGCACTAATACAACTAAAAAACTTTGATACTTACCCCAGTAGCAATAGTATCTTGAATTTGTGCAAACATTTCTTCCAAAGTTTTTTCATTCTTCTTTTTTGGTGGAACATTTTCATCTGTTTGAGCTTTTTCTTGTAACTTTGTCATACAATTACCCAAATAGGAATATAAAAAGCCATCTCTCTTGATTAAAGTTAAATATGGATCCAATTCATGAAAAGTAATTGTTGCAATTCTTTGGATAACAAGTTTTAAAGAATCAATTACACGCTTCATAAGTCCTGTTGCTTGTTTTGTATAATATTTATTTAAAAATTGATCAAGTTCTGTTAATAATCGATCAATTTGTAGTGGTGCATGATTAGGTTGAAGAAATAATTCAGTATGCTTGAAAATACATTTGAGTAATAGTTCAACCAATTTCTGTGGAGCTTCTGTTGAAATATATGAATCTAATAAATGTAGATTTGCACAAAAGCTGAAAAAAAGATTTAATTTTAAAATTGTATTTCATATTAGAAAAAAATGTCCAGAGATGTTTTTCCTGCTTCAAGTAAAGACAGTGATCCGACATTTTGTTTACAAAAAAATTTTTTTGATCCATCTCTGGGCATCACTATGTCAATAATACGGTAAAAGACATACCATTCATTAATATCAGAATGATCACATAATTTTACTGTAATAACATTAACTGATCGAACAATCTAAAATAAAACAGTACATCTTAAGAACCTCAAGCAAAATAAATAAAAACGTACATGTGAATGATCAGGTAAATGTGAAGCTCGTTCATCACAAATAAATCGAAGCAATTCAGATGTAAGCAATTTAATAGTTGTATGAGAAATTTGTGAAACAGCTTGCTTTTGATGCATAAACTAAAAAATTATGAACTATTACCGTATCCCTTGCAATAGAAGTAAAAAACATACGAATGTCAAAAAATTGCATAAAGATCGCATTAAATCATTTGTTTCATTATCACTTTCACGATCAACTAAATGTTGTGTTCGAACAATTGAAAGTTGAGTAGCAGCTGTTTTAGCAATTAAATCAGCTTTTTCAATTAAAAATATTGAATTTGTATTTTGATCTCGAAAAACATATACTAGCTGATTCGTTGCTTCAATAACCGTTGAAATTACAACTGATGATAAAGCTGATACTGTACGTTCAACTTGATCTAGCCCTGCTTCCGTTGATGTAATAGATGCAATTGATTCAGATCGCTTTGGCATTACAGTACTTGATGGACGACTTGTTGATGAAAGTTGTTGTTGAACTTCTGGGGCAAGCTAAAAAAAGAAAATACAGGAATTTGCTCGAAAACAAAAATAAAGTAAATTCAATTTTCTGGATTTTCATCGTTTAAAAATATCAAAAATCAAAACTTACATCAATTTTTCGAAGTCCAAAATCAATTGTTGGAAATGGTGTATATTTAAATGTTGGAAGTGGATCATAATGTTGACTAGATAATGAGAAACGAGATTTTGGTGGTGCAGTTGGTCGTCGAATTACTGCTTCTCCAACTGTAACATCTTCATTATCAATTCGATTACTTTCAGATGTAAAAGTTGTATTTAATCCTGCACCTGCACTACTACCACCAGTACCAACACCAGATCGACGACCACCAGCTTGACGACTTGTTGATCGAGATCTTATAGCTGCTCGTGGAGTTTCAGTAATATCTTCCGACATTGCAATAGTTTGTGTATTATTCATTAAAGATTTAGGTGTTAGACGAATTGTTGGTTCATCATTTACTTGTGCAGGTTCTCGGCCCATTCGTTTAATTCTTTCATCAAGCATTGCCTTTTCTTTTGGTGGAATATTCCCAATCATTTGGTATATTCGATCACCAACTTTTCGCCATACTGTTCCAATACAATTTAATGCAGCATTTCGAGCATTTGAATCACGTTCAGAAATACATCCAGCAATTGTTTTAAGAGATTGTTGAGGATTTGCAGAAATATTTAAACCAAAATATTCCAAAAATGTATCAGCAAGTTGTAGACATTCAGCTTTTTGTCGAGAATTTTTTGTATTTAATGCATCAAGAATAAGTGGAAATATTTTTGCTGGTACATGACAAATTGAAACTTGTGAAACAATTTTTCTAACAAGATTTCGAACAATATCTTTTGTATCACCACTTTTTGTAAGTAAATATGGTACAAATGATGTTACATCTGTATCATTGAGCTTAGCATTTTGACTTTCCATTTCCATAAGCATTGCTAAACAAACTTCAAGCGTACGATTTAAAGATTGTGGATTTGTATCAAAGAATCGGAAAGTTGCCCATTTTAATATTAAATCACAATTATTAATAATACCAAGTGGATCAAGTTGAAGTTGCTAAAAAAAGTGATGGGTTACAGGATGATCAAAATAATATAGTAAAATTTCCCAAATTACGACTTTAGTTAAAGCGTATATGAAAAGTTCTAACTACAGTAACCAGTTTGAAATATTAAAGATCATGAAAAAACTTACATTAGACATTTGATCCAAAGCTTTAAGATGAAGTTTAAAATCTTTGCTAAATAACATTTTAACAAAATCTGGCTTTCCAACAGCTGTAAATTGATCCAATAATTGATTTGTATGTTCTTCAGTTGGAGCTTTAAAATTCCATTTGAGAATCTTAAAAATTGTAAGTAATTAGCTACAGTATATAAGAAATATTTAAGGATAAAAATATACCTTAAGATTCTTTTCATCTTTAAGACGAGCATTTCGATTACTGGTTGACGATAGAACTCCCGCAGGTTCAACAGGTTCAGGAGATTTTGATGGTGGAACAGCTGCAGGTGCAACAGAACGACGAGCATTTTTACTTGCTGATCGTGCTTTTACTCCTTTTTCATCATCGTCTTGTTTACCCATAGGTCGAAGAGGCTAAAATGAGGCATTATATATGCATCGGTTATAATAAACATATTCAGTTTGTTTGTTACGACCGATAACACAATCACCATATTACTAATACTACTTACCTCTTCATCATCTTCAGTTTGTTGCTCTTCAGCAGGCTTTGGCTTTCCTTTGGGTTTAACAACTTTAGGTCCAGATGGCGCGGGAGGCTTTTCTGCAGCTGCTGGATCCTAAAGATACACAACACAATAGATTTACAACATATTTACATCCAACAAAAACTCTATCAACTTACAGCTGATTTATGCATTGATTGTACCATTTCACTGACAACTTCAACACCAGCTTCTTCAACAGCTTGATTATAAAACTTTTCAATTTGTGCCATCTTTGTTTTATCATTTGCAACTTCTCCTAACATTGTCATAGCATTTGTTTTACCAATTGCTTTCATAATTGCACCAAGAGCAGAGAATGATGCTTCACGAGCTTCCGGATCTGATTCACCAGTACATTTTGCAATTAAAGGAGTTAAAGTTTTAACAACTTTCTTTGGTGCAGTTTGAACATTAAAAGTTTTAAAAACCCGATATAAGAATAAATTAGTTTGGATTTTAATATTTGGATTTGGTTTTCCAAGTGCTGCTACAACATCTTCACAAATAGCATCGATTGTTGTAGAAGCATATACAGCATCAATAGCTTCAACCAATGGATCACGAAGAAGAACTTTCTTTTCTTTAAATTTTTCAAAGATAACCGGAGTAATCAAAGCAACATGTGGATTAAATTTAGCACGAAGACCTTTAGCAATTTGTGTAATACATTTTGCAGCAATTGCAGCAACATTAATGTTAGCATCTTTTGCAAGAATCTAGAAGAGGATAGTGTATGTGTAGTGTGAAAAATGTTTATAGGATATATACAAACCTTTGATAAAGTTTCAACAATTTCACCGTAATTTGCTTTAGGATCAAGTTTAATATTATCTGTTGCTAATGTAAGTAGCCCTTCCAGAGCTTCTTTTCTTTCTTGCCATTTTTTAGAAGCAATAAGTTCTTGAAAATTCTCTGGTAGCTTTGGTAGAATATCAACAGGATCAGCGAAATCCCATGGATCCGGTTCTGCAATAGCAGCCTTAACAGTGACAGGTGCTGAAGAACTTGAAGATTGAGTTGTTGCTTCAGAGGCACTAGCTTCAGCTGATTGTGATGGTGCAGATGCTTGTTGAGCCTATAAGATTTTTTTTTTGATAAGCTTCTGCAGTAATTGCTAGATAAATATAAAACTTACCGCTGCTCGCTTAGCTTCTTCTTCTTTAGCTTCTTCAACAGCTTGAGCATAAAACTTTTCAATTCTTTCCATTTTTGTTTTATCATTTCCGACTTCACCTAACATTGTCATTGCATTTACTTTACCAATTGCTTTCATGATAGCACCCAAAGCAGCAAAAGAAGCTTCACGAGCTTCTGCATCTGATTCACCAGTACATTTTGCAATCAGCGGTGTAAGAGCTTTTACAACTTTCTTTGGTGCAGTTTGAGCATTAAAAGTTTTAAATACACGATAAAGAAATTGATTCGTTTGGATTTTAATATTTGGATTTGGTTTCCCTAAGGCTGCTGCAAGCTCATCACACATATCATCAATTTTTGTTGTAGCATATATTGCATCAATTGTTTCAATGAGTGGATCACGAAGTTGCGCTTTCTTTTCTTTAAATTTTTCAAGGATTACTGGTGTTAAAGAATTTGCATGCGGACCAAATTTATTTCGAAGACCTTTTGCAAGTTGTGTAATACATTTTGCAGCAACTGCAGCAACATTAATGTTAGCATCTTTTGCAAGAATCTAGAAGAGGAAAGGAAATTTTTAGTAAATGGTAAGGGTGTATTTACAGGATAAACAAACCTTTGATAAAGTTTCAACAATTTCATTATAATTTGCTTTAGGATCAAGTTTAATATTATCTGTTGCTAATGTAAGGAGCCCTTCTAGCGCTTCTTTTCTTTCTTGCCATTTTTTAGAAGCAATAAGTTCTTGAAAATTTTCTGGAAGCTTTGGTAAAATATCTACAGGATCAGCAAAATCCCATCCATCATCCATTTTGAAGCTGGAAGATTAAAGTTATGTTTAGTGCATGTATATGTATCTATATAGAAAACACGTGGGTTTACTACTACTACAACTATAGTACTAAAATCATTAATCTCGAATTTAAAAGAAAAGCTTACAACGCAGTTTAAAATCAAATAAAAAAGCGCGGTTAAACTTTTCTTTTTCCAATGGTCAGCAAAAAAAAGAAGTCGTTAGTCAGTCAGTATTGATGATGATAGAGGGGGACACTAACAAGAAGAGGAGGCGCGCCAAGTCATAGACAAGCAGATCCACCAAAAAATATTTTTTAAAGGAAATTTTATTTTCGTTGTAAGAGCTTTGTGGGAAAAGGAGTAGACGTGATAGATAGAAAGAAAGAGAGAGATTTGATAAATCTAATTTATTTGGTTAGTTTGTTTTATCATTTAAAACAATAAATAGCGAAAGTGACATTTGAACTATTGATGGAAAAATGTGTATGAAATCATTTAATGAAAATGTTCCATTAGTCATCATTATCAAACCTCGCCTCTTTTTACAACAAGCGAGCAACAAACAGAGGAAGTCATTCGTGACTGTTCACGTTTCTGCGTGTTCACCATTGCACTTGGAGAAAAAACAATAAAAACTGTTTTTTAGCAAACACTTGAAACTGTTTAAACAAGTACCTTAAAAGTCAAAAAGTCTACCTTCTGGCTTGCAAAAAGTAAGTAAACCATTGCCATTGGCAATGAAATGTGAAAAAAGTATTGGAAAAATTGTAGCAACTAAATTGTTGTTGTTTTTTGAATTCCAAGGATGCAAATAAAGAAGAAAAAGCATGCGACATGAAAATAAAAAAAAAGAAACAAACACAAAACAATGCATTTTTTTGCTTCTGTGTGAAGAAGGAAAAAAATGGGGCAACAATGAAGACTTTCCTCGGGAAACGACATTTCCGTTTTAGAGACTTAAAAGAAGATATCATCAAAATAGTCGTGTTTCTATAAAATACGTGGAAAACAGTCCGTACATGCAAGAGTAAGCAAAAGTAAGGATTGATTTATAATTATGTGAAGCAGGAATGAGTGATTATTGATTATTAAATTATCTACGCGTGGACTTTGGGCCAAAATAACTTTGTGGGCTTTGATTGTGCAAGAAATTTTTCCCCCTTCCACTTACTTTGATGCAACAGATTGATTCGGATTAAGCAATTTTTGGGATGCTTTAAATTGCATTACTTCTGGATTACTGCTGCTGCTATTTTCTTTTTGCTGTCTTGGAAATTCAAAAGGATTCTATAACAAATAAATTACAACTTTATAAAATAATGAAGCTCAAGCAAAGACTCACTTGAATTAAATTTTTTGCAACAGTTTGCTTTGAATTTTTCCATTTTTTAATTAAACTTTGTTCACTTTTTACACTTTTGCTTTCACCATTACTTGATCTTGTGCTATTGTTAGCAGCAACAATTTCACCAGAATTATTATTTTCATATGCAGCAATATGAAGTGAAAGGGTGCTGCTGTTGAGGGGAGTTTGCAAAGAATTTTTATTTTTTGTTGACTTTTTATCTTCTTCTTCAATCTTACCATTTAGAGATAAAGGATTAAAGCCTTTTGAACAAAAATCTGTTGATTTATTGAAAGATTTTTGAGTTGTTTCATTATTTTGAGGTACTGTAGAGCCTGTTATTTCTGGGTATATAGCTGCAGTCCATCAAAAAGTGATAGTCGAACTCGTAATCTTTATACCAAAAAAAATGAAGCTTTTATGAACTTTTACATCAGCTTTTATGGCACAAAATTTTTTCCAATGGACTGCAGCTATATCAGTTTTTTTGTTTTTTACCAAATTGTTTATTATCAGCTATACCATTTGATTTGCTATGAGATTGAACAAAAGAAACATTTGAATAAGTGGAAGTTTGATTTAAATTTAAATTTGAAAATTGCTGTGTATCATGGCCAGCAAAAGAATTATTGCTTTTGGTTGAAGATTTATCATTCAAACACAAAAAATTATCTTTTGTTGCCATTTCTAAAAATTTGTTGCTAAATTAACACTTTGACAAGAAAAAGAAAAAAACAAAGCAGCATAACAGCGATAATCACTAAATTAAAATATACTACAGCAAAAAAAAATTTTGCTCATAAATTTTTAGTCACGCTTATAAAAAACTTTTTGACAACTTCTTTCAACAAAAAACCAGAGCAAATGCACCTGTCAAACAGCAACTGATTCGTTTAAGAATGAGCTACTCACATTTATTAGCTTTGGAGTTGGTAAGAATGATGCAATTTTAAAAACAATCAAGATCGTTATGAAAACTTTAGGCAATGTTCGTTGCAGTCAACAAGAGAAAAAAAGCAGATGCTTTGTTTTTGTAAACTGCAAATGTGTTTATGTTGCGTAATAATTTTTCTTTTTTTTTAAAACTTTGTCTGCGGTCAAATATTTGCAAAAAAAGTAAACTTTTGATTGCCTGTCATTGACATAGACGAAAGTTTTTTTATTGGTATGATTTTTCAAACATTAAAAAAACACAATATTGCATCATTATTACTAACTTGGATTTTTAAAGAAAACAAATGTGTAAACTGAACATTTGTTTTCTTTAAAAATGACTCACTCCAATCAACAGCAAAAAGATATTTATAAAATTCTTCGCATGTCACTTTACACAAGCTGAGAGGAGATCTCAATTTTAGTGGTCGAAAATACTTTAATTTAGTAACATGCTAATTTTATTAAAAGTCGGGGGAAGTCTATTGATAAACTGTAATCATTAAGTCAAATAATGTCGCGTATTTAAAACACTGCATTTGTTTAAAAAATAAAAATTTGAAAAAAAACAGATTTCCAAGAATTCCCTAAAGTTATTTTTTGATCGTAAGGTATTTATGTTGATAATGTTTGATGTAAAACTGTAAAACAACAGAACTTCCAGAATTATTTATACTGCTCAAATCTTGAAATCTTCGAGTAAATTTCTGATAAAAATGTGTCAATTAACTGCTTGATTTTCAACTACCATAATTTTTCATTTTTCAAAAACTGTTCTATATTTTCCATTTGAATCAATTGTTTTATTCAGGAAATAATTCATAGCCGCTTTCTAAAACTTAATATTTTTTTAACAATAACTGCATGCCGTGACATTTTAGTGAGTGATAGCGTTTGAACAATGAATTTTTAAAATTAGAGGTATGATGCTGTTATTGTTTTTTTTAAAATTATTAATTTTTGTTTTGAAAAATTATATTTCAAATCGTTTTAATAACATTCGACATTTTCTGTTTAAACTGGGCGCGAAGTTGATTTTTTTTGATTAACGTACGATAATTTTTTTTTCGTCTGTTGTAATTTATCTAGGGATATGATAATGTTGAATCTTGAAAAATTTTTTATTATTTTATGTAAAAAAGAGAAGGATGTTGGGTGTTTGAATAGAACATGTACAACTTGGTTAACTGAATCTAACCATAAAAATATTACAAAATCACTGATACTAAATTATGCTGCAGAATTATTATAAAAATGCAAGATCAGTGTTTAGAATAACAAAATTATTAAGAAACTACAGAATACTTTTTATTAAACTGAAATCCAGAATAGTAGTAGAATAGAATAACTGCAAGAATAATGAACAAAACTTAAAAAACTTAAAACTTCAATAAAAGTTGCAACGAACATTGATAAATGAAATATGCTTATCAAAAGTTTGCTAAAATTGGTAAGATCAAGGTAATCAAACTGAAGTAATTTTACAAAAACTGTTTCGATTCCATTTAATTTCTTTTTTAACTGATTTTCTTTTTCTTTTTTACTTGAGCTCATCTTGAAAATAAAATGGTCATTGCCGTTGGCATCGGTCGACGAAAAAAATTTTATTTACGGAAAAACTTGTTTTCTCCGAGATTTTTTCCATTTATATTTGTATCATCACTTTTTTTACTCCCATTTTTTCCTGTTAGTTAATTATTGCGTAAACATGGAGGAAAACGGATTGCGTAATTTTTAAAATGTTTAACATTTTTGACGTTCTTGTTTTTTAAAATAAACTGCACCATCAACAAAGTTCACATTATTGGGTAATAATTCATGCAACTGTGGCATCAAAAAAACTGAAGTAAATGAACGTGTGGCAAGAAATCTTGTTCATTTGCTAATATTTACTACACAAAAACTGTGAGAAGCTGATTACGTTATTTTCAAACATGTTTTACAATTTTTGTATTCCTTTTTTGTACAAAACTGAATAGAACAGTGGAAAGCATACGGCTAGTATTACATCCAAGTTTGATATTTATGAAACTGAGACGATCTAACAATGCAAACCATTTATACATTTTACATTTAAATCTTTAATTAATTGCTCATTGTCAATACTTTCTGTTTAACTGGATACGTTAGCTTTTCGATGCTTTGAAAATTAATTGCATAAAATATTTTTTTAAATAAAACTGTTTTTTGAATAATTCAAATCAGCAATTTTAGTAATTATTTCGTGTGTTTTTTAGTCATCGATAATTTTAGTTTAACGTTTTCATAATTATTAATTTAAAATCACTGTTATCTTTAAAAAAAATTTTTTTTTAAAGATAACAGTTTTGAGTTTCTAACTGTTAGAGTGTTTCAAGCTTTAATGAAACAAAAGTGTATGTAGTATCAAAGATAATATAGACAATTTTTGAGTATTTAACATTCTTTTTTTGGGAAATATTAATGTGTAATAAACATTGTTGTGAAAATGCAGAATTTTTTTATATTCTTTTAGCTGTAATTATATATAAAGGGGATTTCTAAAGCTATTTGAGTTGAAATCATAACAATACTTAAACTATAAATTTCTTAAGCTGCTGCTTTAAGTTTGTGAAACCTTTGTGAATGCAAAACTGTTCTTAACATAACGATACAAAAATTAAGAGATCAAAAATTAACTGTGAACGGGATTTTTTCTGTATAAAAAATTAATATATGAGTCTCAACATTTCTCGTGACCTTTTTTACAATTACTTTCCAAATTTGTCTTTTTCCCTTGTGTTTGAAAAAAATAAAAAAATTACCAGCTGATTTTTCTTGTTTTTTCCGATTTTTTATAATTTTTTTTCAAATATTTTTAACTGGCCCACAAAAAGCAACAACAATGTTTAAACTGATTTTTTCTAAAGAGAGTTCGGGAGTTTTGTGTTTCATCTTGAATAACTGTGTGAATATCCATCTGCATAAAATTTTTGGCTTATTAAATAACTCAAGTTTAAACTGTATCCATTTCTATAATAGTTTTTTTTCCTTTAAAATTAAATTAAACCCCCTATTTTTACACTTGGCAACACATAATGATTGTTTAAATACACAAACAAATAAACTGCAACAGATAAAATAAGAGAAGCAAAAGACAAACTTTAACAATGACGTACAAAAATCTGGTTTTTTGCTGCTTTTCTTAATTTTGTTTACTTTTTGGTACCTGATAGAAGAAAAAAAACTATGAACTTTAAAATAGTTCATTTTTTGTCTCATGAAAGAAAGAAGCGAGACAGAAATAAGAAACACGCTATGCAAACAATGAAGAAGAAAAAATTTTTAAAAACAGGTAGAAAAAGTTGCAGAATTTTTATCAGCGATTTCGATTTCACCTATACAAGGAAGAATAATGTTAATATCATCAACGGCAAACGAGATACAAAAATGGCAATTTAAACTTCGATAGCAACATGAAAGGACAAAACGGCATTTTTAGCCAATTATACTTTTGTTATATGCTTGTTAGAACATAGGTAACGTTTCAAAATAATTTATTTTTTTTGCTGTGTCAAGGTTTTGTGAATTTCTCGGAGAACACGTTTAAAATAGTTATAAACTGACAAAAATGCTATGAACGTTATAAACTCTGTATTAACAAAAAGTTAAACAGCTGGGTTGCAACAATAATCATAGGTACAAACTGACAGATATATTTTTATGTGGTGGTTAAAAAGTCTTTGTTTCATTTTTTTGTTATAAAAACTGGGGCACTTGCACTTGAAGAAAAAAACTCTATAAACATTAAAATAGTTCACTATGTCTGAGAAAAAGAGACTAAAACAACAGAAGCAATGGGAAACACGCTACGCAAACAATCAAGTAAATACAATTTTTAAAATGTTTTTAGGAAAATTGAAAAATGAAAAAACAGTATTTCACAAATAATAAACTGAAGACAAAAATCGGAAAACTACAGTTTTGCGCTTAATTAAGCAGATACAGGTGTCAAGCTAAAAGTTTAAAAATTTTGTCAACAAATTGTGATACTACATCAATATCTTTAATGTTTCACATGCATAAGCCGATCATGTTTTTTTACTTATAAATATATCAATTTTCAAAACTGTACTTTTTTCTGCACTTTGAAAAATTTGATTTGTGCAAGTATTACTTACAGACTAACATTTAAACGAAAACAATTATTTTATTACAAAAAAACTGCCATTTAGGATATACCCCTGCTATGTATTTAAACACTTCAGTCGATTTTTTTCTTCTTTCCGTAAATGTTAAACATTTGTTTCATAGTAAATTTAAGAAATTGGAAAATGTAATATCAGTATTTAAAAGATTTTTTCACGACGAAAAAATTTTGCTTTGCCAAATTTTGAGATGGCGCTTTCGGCATTTTAAATTAATTTTTTTAAATTTTTGTTTTTATTTTATTCTTAGTCTGGTTCGAAAATAGTATATTCCAACAAAAAAATAATTATTTTCAAAAACTTTTTTTGAGCTGCCGGTCCCTATGTATAATATGACATAAAGCAAGGAAAAACATTAGCTTTTTAAACTGAATAGTGGTGTATTATAACCAAAAATATAATTAAAATTAAGAACAATAAAAAATATGCCTTAAACTTTACAAGATTTAAAAAAACTGTTGAAAAATTAGTGTCACTGTAACAGTTCATTAACGATGGCATCCCAGCTATTATTTTAAACCTTAAAGCATTAAAGAGTGAGATTGATTAACCAAAATTGAATTTGAAGATACTGTCATTTTTGTTTTATTCACATGTGAAATTTATTCCAGGTAAAATAATTTTTTTGCAATTCATTGGCTTTGTTTATGGTTACAGAAAGCTTGCTTTAACTGCGAAAATAAAACGAAATGTTTAATTTTAGTTTTGATCACTGACTAGCTTGAAGATGATAGTTAACACTAATTCCAGATAAATTTTAATTCTTATTTATTTTCTTCTATTTTAAAAGAAAGTTATTTATAGCAAGAAACAAAACAAAAAAAACCAAACAGCGTTAGAGGGTATATGCAAATAAATGCGATCTTTTTTTTTACAACTAGTTTTTTTTCATGCGTCTAATTTCAATCTTTTGTTGTGAGTGTAAGTTCTTCTTCCTCCTTCCTGATTTCCGGAAAGACGACAGTTACAAAGCATTCATCTTTTTTTCCTGTTGATTTTAAAAAAAGCTAAAAATACATATTTTTTAAACGTGAAAAAAAGCAGGAAAGACAAAAGCTAAGAAAAAATGGAAGAAAAAAGATCCATTTGAACGACGACCTTTGATTTTGGTTGCTTGAATCTTGCCTCACTTTTTTTGCTTGGTTTTTTTGTTGAATATCAATTAATCACTGATTTTTTCTATGCTATTTTGCGGTGCATGCTTTCTTTTGTTTTAATTAATTAAAATTTATAAGCTCAAAGGATAATGAAAAATTGAAACTTTGATCGGGTTATATTTTTTTAAGCATTAAAGATATGCTTTTAGATTAAGATTAACTGATTTATATGAATGTTAAATGTCATTTGCTTTATAGAAGTTAAAAAATTTTGGTAAAATATTATTTTTTTAATAAACTGTCCTTTTCATGTGGAATGTATTTTTTCAAAATTAAAATATGCTAGAAAGTTCTAAACCTTTTTATGTGTTTGTGTTAACTGCAGAAATGGAAGCTGTTCTCTGATTATTTTTTTTGCTATTCTGCGGTGCATACTTTCATTTGTTTTAATTAATTAAAATTTATATGCTTAAAGAACAGTGATAAATTGAAACTTTGATCGAGTTATATTTTCTTTTGCGTTAAAGATTTGCTTTTAGATCGAGATTAACTGCCTTGGAAAATTGCATTGTTAGTACAATCAAATAATGTTATAAAAATTTAATTTTTTAATAATGTGTTAGCTCAATTTGTTTCTTTTATTAAACTGAAACCTTTTACAGTTATGTTATCTGCAATATAACTATTTTTTATGATGTTTTGGGGTGCACACTTTCATTTATTTTATTGAAAATTTATAAGCTTAAAGGACACTGAAAAAATGAAACTTTGATATATTTTTTTAAACATTAAAGATATGCTTTATGATTACAATTAACTGCTTGAAAAAATTTTATTTGGTCAATGCTTTTAATAAACTGAGCTTTAAAATTCTGAGAGAATTTTATAATGTTTTATTTAAAACATGAAAGTTTTATAATTTTTTTACCTTCATCATGACTGCTTTTCTACGCTATTTTTCGGTGCACGCTTTCATTTGTTTAATTTAATTCAATTTTATAAGCTTAAAAAACAGTAAAATAGGGAAACTTTGGTTGGTTTTTAGTTTTTTAGGTTAAACTCAAAAAATTGTTAAAATAATTTAATTGTTCTTTAAATTTGAGCAGATTTGCTTTTATTATTTAAGCTTTTATAGTTTTGTTAACTGCAAGAATATATCTATCAAGTTATCTAAAAACTGTTGTTATTGATAACATGGATCTGCTTAGTCATTCTTTCGAATGGTAATGCCCAATAACCCCTTTATTTTTAAGTTAAATTTTTTAAAGATTTGAGTTTTACGGTTTTAATTTTTCTTGCACATAATTTAATTGAATAGTCGAAATCTGTGAACTGTTTTAAAACGAAAAAAAAAAATTTTGATCGGTATAAATTTTTTTAGAACAAAAGATATGCTTTTACGCAGTGATTAACTGCCAAGTAGGTTTTCAATGTTTTATAGAAATCGAAAGATTTTAGAAAAATGTTAGTTTTTTTAATTAACTGTTCTTTGAAATGTTTCTTTTATTAAACTCTAGGTGAAAACTATAAGTTTTCATTGTTTTGTTATCTACAATATGACCGATTTCTTTTGCTATTTTGTGGTGTGCCTGCTTTCATTACTTTTAATTAATTGAAATTTATAAGCTTACGGAAAGAAGAAAAATAAAGCTTTTATCGGTTTTTGTCTTTTAATTATTAAAAATATGCTTTTAATTGCAGCGAGAAATTTCATTAGCTTATTCCAAAAATGTTATAAAAATTTAACTTTTTCAATAAACTGTTCTCTAATATCGACATAGAATTTGTTTTTATTATTTTATTGTATTTAAAGCTTTAAGCTTTAATAATTTTTTTAACTGCAATAAGGTATTTACCACGTACAGATTTTCGATGATAATTTTGGTTATCAACAAGCTGATATAGCGGAAATCTATTTTAAAACTGTAGTGGTTAAAACATTCTTTTTCCAAATGTTGATCATCAATTTTTAGCAAAATTTTCTCTGCGAGCACACTTGAAGCATGTTCGAAAAATTTCAATGATAATTATTTTGTGGTTATAAAAAAATTATAGAAAAAATAAATATAACTGAAATCAATTAAAACAAGCTAAAAACTGTTGTAATGGATTGCATGAATCAGCTTCACCATCTGCTCATTTGTTAATCCGAAAAAATTCATCTTCAGAACTCTTCTATTTTTTATTGAATTGACATTTTAAAACTTGCATGTACAACTTTTTATTTTTTCCGTTGACTGAATATTTCATATTTCTTCAGTTTTGTTATAAATAACTGACTTTTTCAAATTGACGACAACTTTTTAAAATTTAAATAACTGATCTTCAGTGATTTTATTTGAATAAAGAGTGTTTGATAGGTATAGAGATTACTATAAGTTTTTGGTGTACTACAGAACTTTGGCTAACTTTTACTGTATTACTTCCGAAAATCTTGGTAATTATTATTTTTGTGATTTATTTATAATTTTTTTAAAACTGGCGCCGTTAATCATTTAGTGGTTCTGGATTTAAAACATTTTTTTTTCATTCTATTAAAACTGGAACAGGTACTGCATTGGTATAGACATCAACTTGAATTTTTAATTTTTTTAGCCCAAATTATTTTAATAGTTGGATTTTGAGCTTTTGTGGTTAAAAAATTATACTTTTTTTCAACTGCAAGAGATCTATTGTTGGTGAATGTTTTTACCAAAAAATACAATACTAAAAGTAAAAGTTCAAAAATTAACTGTGAACAGAATACCTTTCTTCTTGTACAAAAAATTAATATATTAGTCTCGACATTTCTCGTGACCCTTTTTTGCAGTTACTTTCCAAATTTGTCTTTTTTTCCTTGTCTTTGAAAAAAGTATAAAAATTCTCAGCTGATTTTTCTTGTTTTAATTCCGGTTTTTTATAATTTTTTTTTGTAAAAAGTTTTGTTAAAGTATTGTTGTTAAGTTTTTTTAACTGGATTAAAACTCCAGCAATTTATACCTATCTTTTTTTGTACCAGATGGATCTGTACTGTGGTCATACAAGAATAAATATGCCGCCACATTCTGCGGGAGTGTTATTTTTTGAATAATAATAGCTCACGAGGCAATCCAGAAATTGCACTTTGAGCGTGACATTTACAGAATGATTTTTTAGCTGATCATTAATAGTGGCTTCAACCTATAAAAACGTATGTTTAAACTGACAGTAGGTTCGAATGATGAGCTTAACTGATAAAATATTTAACAAAGCAATTATTTTGGTTGTCATTGAGAGTTAAAATTTTTATTCTATTATTTCCTTAATCTTTTAATTGATAAACGATGAAGACTGCAAGCATAAATTTATATTCTGTGAATTTTGCTGTAGGTCACTGATTGAGAATAACGGGGTAATCGACATCATTTAAATATCATGTTTTTTAATTTTAAAACTGCTGTCCAAAGTCGCCACATTTGTAATGTGTTTAAATATCTAATACGAAATTTGTTTGGGAGAATTTATACTGTAACAATTTATGTGATTTTCTCAAAAAATGCAGCTTTAAACATGACGCTTACATGATACTTTTTTATACTAGTGAGCTGCTTTGGCTGAATGTGACTTTAACTGCGAATTAAAAGAAAAAAAAATTTATATTTAAGCTGACAGCGTAAAATTTAAATATCAAAATAATGAGTTGAGCTGACTACAGTTGTAATGAAAAAAGGGCATAATGACTAAAAAACTGTAAATTCTTTTTTTATATATGAAATAAAATATTTTTTTCAAATTCCATCTACATGTTGCTTTGGACAGGACAGGACAATAAAATACAGTAAATTAAAACTGACTTTTTGGATGCATTCAATAAACGAAAAATTTCATTTTTTAAGCCTTTTTTTTATTTTATTTTAACTGACTTGAGAGATAAAACAATGCAATAAACTGTATACAGAAATGTGTATAATAATTACTGGTTCATAGAAATTTTCAAAATGCTTTAATCCCTTACGCAATTTTAGAGAAAACATTTCGATTCCAATTTCTTTCTTCTTTTTTTCACTGCCTTCATTTGCTCTTTCTCTTTTTCATTTCCATCTTATTCACTTGAGCTCATCTTGAAAAATAAAATGGTCATTGCCGTTGGCATCGGTCGACCCGTAAAAAAATTTTATCCGAAAATTATAATTTACGGAAAAAACTTGTTTTTCTCCGAGATTTTTCCATTTATTATTTGTGTCATCACTTTTTTTTACTCTTCTTCTTCTTTTTATTGTGAAAAATAAAAACGGCGGAAACGAGGTCTTCTCTCTCTTCTCTTTTTCTATCCCATCTTTTTTTCCGGAGGGATTACGCCATCGCTCTCTCATTCGGTTACTTGTTGAAAGCTTTTAATATATATATTTTCTCGATTTTTGACGACAGGTCACGTAAAATTGAATTTTATTTTTGTGTTGAATGATGGGTTACGTTCTGATTTTTTTTCTTCTGTAACTGGTTTTTTTATTCTTTTTAAAATTTTGTCGTAATTTAAACATTAAAATTTGACATAAGAAAGAAAAGAAAAACATGATTTTTATTTACCAAATTTGAAACTTTTTTTTAAGAAATATAAATACGTAATGCATTAAAAGAGATTTTTTGAGATTTAAGTGAGAAAAGAGCAAGGATGAAAGAGGTCAGGATGAGCAATAATAATAATAATAAACTGGTAAGAGAAGGTACAATAGTGATATACTGTGGTAATTATCACTTTAAAATAAAACTGAGATCAAATAACGCAATGACACAAATATAATTTTGGTGAATATCAATGTGGTTTTGTTTTATTGCAAAATGATAAATTAGAAGCTATTAAACAGAATACGTTTTTATTCATAATCATAGATTTTAATTAAACTGAATCCGGAGTCAATAGTGTGCAAAAAATTATATAAACTGTGATGATATGTCATTCATGTCATCGCAGTTCATACATGAGGGGATATGCTATCAATTTTTTTAATTTTTAAAGCTAAAGGTAGTAATATATATTTATTAATAAAATTTAACTAATTATCCTTTTTTATACCTGTCTGATCCTTCCAATCGATGGTGTATAAAAAAGTCATAAAATTTTGTAAAACTGCGATTTAAATTGCATTGCTGGATGGCTATAATGATGCTAGTAAGCATAAACTGCAATTTATATAGTTAGTTTAATAGTACCTCAAATAAAATGTAATAACTGAAGAAATTACGAAATTGTGGTTTTTTAACTGCCATTTGGTTCTTGTGTTGGTTTTAAGCTGAGTATTGTATGTAATTTGTTAACCTAACTGAGGCTATTAAAAAATGCTGATGCAAATTTAGCTACTAGATTTTATTTTTTATTTTAAACTGAATTTTGCTTCTGTATTATTGATAAACTTTTTTCATTCATCATTTTCTTCTGCATTGGTATTAAATTTTTTTAAAGCTTAAGGGAAACTGAATAAACCGTGGTAAGATCCTATTTTTTACTGATTTATAACTATTTGATGCAAATTTTAAACTTTTAAATATTGCAATAAAACTTTTAATTTGTAAAATACAAAGAAAAAAATTAGTTAAAATTTATCAAAAACTGTTTCAACGTAAACTGCTCTGGAGCTTTTGGGAGTACATGTAATTAATTTTAATTTGTAAAAAAACTGCCCCATTATTAATGGGAAAAAAGGATTGAATAGTTTTTATTTACTTTGCAGTAATTTTTTACGAGAGGTTTTTAAATATAATATAAAAAAAGAAACTGGAGACGGATCAAAATTTTTAAAGTACCGATGTTTTTTGATGTGAATAATTTTTTTTAAACTGGGCTAGCAAGTGTTTTAACCAATCTTCCAAAATCCATGGCTTGATAAGATATTTATCTACATTTTTTAAAATAAACTGGTTGAAATTTTTTCGGATGCTATTCAAGTTAATTCTCTTTAAACCTAATAAACAAAACATAGTGAATTCATGCATAGAAAACTGGTGGGCTTGATTAACGCTTTACTCAAAGAATTTTTTTCTATTGTTATTTCTCAAAAGCTGTTATAGCCTTTTTACCTTTTAGTTTCCGACCCCGTTCTTAAAACTGTCTTTTTAGTTTGGTGCAAATATTTACAACAATCTCATGCAAACTGACAAACCATATAAAGCAATTAGTTTAGATTAGTATAAAACTGTTTAGCGACGTAATCAATCGACATGGTTAGTTTTTTTGTTATCATTTATGTGAGGAAAAAACATCTGCTATAAATTGTCATTTGACCCATGCAAAAGATGATTGATAGGTAATAAATTTTTTTAACAATAAGAAAAAAAATGAATGATGAACTGATTGTGGACGATGATACACAGTCATTTTTGACGATAGTGTAGTATAGTATTCTGCTTTTTAGAAAACTGATGACTTTGCAAGAGGGATTTTCTGCAATACTATTTTTAAACTGCTGTTTTTTCCAAGTACTAAGACATAACTGATACTTTTCATTTAATTCTTGCATTCTTTTGTTATAATCATTTAATTTTACAAAAACCGTATCTATTGTACTTTGATAGTGCCTTCATAAATAACAAATTAATAAACAGCTTTTTCTAATATTGTATAATTAGCTTAATTTAAATTAATTACTGCAAAAATTTAACTGATCCATGTCAGACACTTTTTTTAAAGCAAAATACCACATTTGTTTTAACTTTGTAATAACTTTAATTTATTAAAATGACAATTATGTGGACACTGTGCCGGCTAAAAATTTGGGAATTGGAAAAACAGTTACTAAAAATTTTTGTAACTGTTTTTCCAATTCTTTGCTTTTTTATATATCAAATTTTTGCGAGACTTTTCCAATTAATATTGTAATTTTTGTTTAACTGAATAATACATGTTCTTAATATTTATGGATAAACGTAACTCGCATATGGCGACTTTGTACCATTTAAAATAAACTATTTTTTTTATGTTATCATAAATTTAGTTGAACAAAACTGGACTTGATAGAAGTCTTGTTGGCTATAAATTTGGATAATACTTTTTAACTGCCTTGTCAGATTTCTTGGTATAAACTGTTAAAGGAATATTTTTTTTCTTTAGCTCGTTTATTTCATCTCTTAAAATGTTTTTGAATTTAACTGCGCATCGCGGATGTTTAATAGTTCATACTATGACATTGCTTTTATTTTTAAATTCTGTTTTAATATAAGCTTATATAAATAGCAAACTGCCCGTTTTTTTTATTTAGCTGCTTAGCCTAATCCTCAAATACTTATTGTTCTATTTTTCTTGTTACTGTTTTTAAATTGAACACTATTAAGTTTCTTTTTTAACTACAAATTATTATTTTTTCCTGTTGCAGAGTTTGGGAGCCAAAAATGTGCATTAAAAAAAGAAAGAAAAATATATATCAGAGGTCGTTCGCTTCTCTCCGGTTGGTACGAGAAACAAGTTTTTTTTCTTTCATTTTGGCGTCTTGCTTTCAGGAAAGACAAAAAAAAAAGAACAGAAAACAGAAACTCATATTTTTTTTTGTTATGTTTATAAATTTTTGGTTTTAAAAACTGATATGTAATTTTCGGGATAAAAAGTTTTAGGATATTTAAACTGCCCAAAGAAAATGCCTGTAAAGGTTTGTTAATTCCTCAATTCAAATTTTTTGCATGCACAAATTTACGATACTTTTTTGACATGGCAATAAAGCTTTTCTTATTGTATTTTTACTGGCAAATGCATTACTGTTAAATTACTGATTAAGCATAATACAAAAACTGGCATCATCGTAATTTTGGTATTGGTATGTTGAAACTGTTGTCAACGTTTGCTTCATGTGTTTGACAATTTGTAATTATTTATTATTAGAATAAACTAAAACTAGAAAGTCATAAACAAGAAATACATAAAAAAATTTTATTCGTTGCAGAGGCTTTTGAGTTTTTTGTTTTTTATAACTGTACTTATTAAACACTTTCGTCTTTTTTTGATCTACAAGTTTTAGCAGTGATCGGTTTCTTTTTAGTAATTAATTTAGATTTAAGGCAGGGATTATTTATAGATATTAGATATGACAATAAACTGCAATTATTATCGGAAAGGTGTTACAGTGTTTGTCAAAAAAATTTTAACGTTTCTATAGTTTTATAGTTAACTGGCCAACTTTTTTATGTTTACCAAAGACCTCTAATAAGCATGATAATTTTTACCCCAATTTTTGACACTTTCCAAGACAAAAATTCTCTTCAATCTTTTTGCTCCCTACAAACACATTCTTTTCCCACATTTTTTCACAACTTTTTTTTCTTTCGCTTTTAATTTCTTTTTTTTTGTGTTTGTGCTTAAGATTTTTATCAATTTTTATCAGTGGCAGCAACTAAAAAGTTATTGGTGTGAAAGACAGCATTGAAGCTGCAAAAGCTGAAAAGGAAGCTATGAGTATGCTTGCATAGATTACACTCTTCAAAGGTCGGTCAAAAAAAAAGATTTTTTATGGTACAAAAAATCAAAGTAAATAAAAAAATGGTCTGATATTCTTTCTTTTTCTCTATCTTTCGTCTTTGATATATGTCTATTCTAAAAAATCCGGGTTTTAAAATTTTTTAAAGCTTTTAATTTTTGTGTCTAAAATGTTAATTGGAAACTGTGAATGGCAGTAAGATAATTGTCGGGTACAAAAAGAGTGCTGTAAAAATGATGGTAATTTTTATGAGATAAAATAACTGAAGTTGAGTATTGATTAGGTTCTTTTATTAAAAAAGTTTATTTTTACAAATTTTCCATAGCTGTAAAGCATATGACTTGTAACACATAATAAGAAACTGATTTTGATGAATATATGTAGATTTGACATTTTTGCGGCTTTTAGGCTTTATAATGAAATTTTAGTTTAACTATAGAAATTGCAGTATTTTTAAACATCTAACTGCCCATTCAAAATGCGTCGTTTTTTTAAAAATAAATATTAAGAGAATAAACTGATTAGAATAAACGCTTGGACAATTTATTTTTGTTATTACGGTTTTAGACAATAACCACCCTTCCGCAATAGCTACCGTAACTATATTTTATTAAAAAAACTATAAAGCACTAAACCGTTCGAAGTACTCTAAAATTTTTATTTTAACTGCACTACCATTTGTGACATCATTTAATATTTTTAAACTTTATTTAAAAAGCAAATTTTAATTATTCTCATTTTTTTAGATCATTATGAACCTTTTATATATTCACGGCCGCAACTTGGCGGGGGGGGGGGGGGCATAGGAGACATGTTTAAAAAACTGTGATAATTTTATTCTTCGTTATGATTTTTTAAACATTTTTCTTCCTTTTCGATGTTATAATTATATTTTAACTGCTTAAAACCGTGATTTACAAAAAATATAACAGATAATTGAGACATCAAAAGGCCACATTAAATTTTTAATACTTTAAATATATTAAAACTAAGACCCTGGAGTTATTATGTGAACTAAAAGTTTGAATAATAAAATTTTTCGTTATTAACAGTTCTGCTAAAATCAAGTAATACAGCTCAAAATATTTTATTGAAACTGTGTTGTTATAATTATTTAAAATTTTATTCTATTAAATTTAACTGTTTTGAGTTGTTATAATGCTTTTAATTAACTGTATTCAAACAATGTTTGGTATTGTCATTAGTCCTCTGTTTCTCCATTTACGTAATTTTTTATCCTAGTTTTCTTTGACTCGTCTTTGTTATTATAATTGCTTTTTTATTGTTTATATCAATTTTTATTGAGTATAAAACTGAAGTTGAGCAACTATAAGGTAGGCTAAATTTTAATGCTTTTTTAAAACTAAATAACTGACGCAAGAAGAAGTGAAATTGCCAAACTCTACTAAAACAAGAAAACTGTCTTGCCTTTAAGCTTGAACACATTTCTCAATTCTTTGCTTGGTCATTATTATTTTAAAATTTAAAGAACTGTAATTTAGTTCATATTACTCATGTTTGACCAAAACTGTCTTGTAAATGTGATAAGGATAAAAACTGAAGTGATTTTTAGAAAACTAATTATCAAACAAAAATGAGCAAATTTTTCATAAGATATTTCATTCCTATAAAAAAAGTTTTAAACGATAAACTGTTTTTCTTCATTACCATTTCCTCCCCTATGTCCTTCATTTACTTGATTACTCATATATTCAACCCCATTTTTTCCTTTACTCATTATTATTATTTTTCATCTATCCACTTTTCTCTCTTCAATCCTCTCTCTCATCTTTTCAGATATGCCCTTTTTAGCCTTGTTTTAAATATAAAAAAATTCATTTTTCTAACAATATACAACTAACATCAACAACAAAAACCGGTTTTTTATTATTTTGGTATCTGCCCCCGATTGCGCCATTTTTAACCTCTCTCTCTCTTTTCTCGCTCTCCTTTTTTCTCTTTTAAAAACTGAACATGAAATAATACGCAATTTTTCTATCACATCTTCTTCTTCCTTCCTATCCTCTTCTCTTGTATTTGATTTTTCAGGTCGTCAGGACTGGAATCACAAAAACATTAAAAAAAGTTTTTTGCGCGAGAAAAGGAGATGAGAGAGAATTTAACGCAGGTCATCGCGCCTCCGTGCCAGGATGCGCAATTTACACCGCCAACGGGGTTTTCTCTCTCTCTCTCCTCTTCTGTTTTCTCTCTCTTCTGCCAGGAAAGAAAACGCGTTTCGCTCTTTTTTTTCTCGTCGCTGGATTCTTTTTTTTTCGAATCTCTTTCATTCTTTTTTCACGCTTTTGAGAGAAATGTCCAGTTGAAATTGAAAATATTCATAAAAAATGTTTTTGTGTATAATGGATCAAAAGTAGAAGGATGAAGAAGAAGAAGATGGAATGAGGTCGTGATTACTTATATTTATATTTTTGTTTCATTTTATTTGAATCTTTTGAAAGTAGCAATAACAACAACAACAAAAAGTTGTGGATCTTTTTAGAAGGGATATGGAGAGATGATGTTACGGTTTCTTTAAAAAACTTTTTATGAAATTTTTTTCACTTTTTAAGCTTTTTTTAGACGTTAACATGTTTTACCTTTAAGCTTTTAATATTTTGGGTCTTTCATGTAATTAGGGCTTTTTTATTTTTGGTTGTCGAGGAATTCAGCAAATAAGAGGACGGAGAGGTTATCAGGGACATGTGCCACTTTAAAATAGGCAAGAAAAACTTTTGCCCTCGTGATAAATACGGTAAAAGAATTTCTGAAATTGATTCTGCTTTTTTTGTTAAGATCTTTGTCGGTTAGGATTTTGCTACTGTTCTAGCAAATTTTTGTTGGTAAATTCCACAAGAAAAACTGCTACAATTTTGACGAAAATTTAGAAAAAAGTGGTAACTTTTTGTTTTTTTATAATCAAAAAATAACAACTTGTTGAATTAAGATACTTGAAATTCGTTTTAATTTTTATAAATTTTTTAAAACGCAAACGAACTTTAAAGCTCCAAAAATGCAAATTTGAAAACCAGAAAATTTTTAAAAATAAAATAAATTCAATCACTTTAAATTCGACATGCCGTTATTTTTGGTCTAAAAACAAAACATTACCACCCCAAGACAATGAGGTATTAATTGGGACACCTAATATAAAGCCATAAAATGGAAATTCTAGTGAAAATTTTTTTAAAATGAGCCATTACACCAAAAAATGTTCTTTGCGTTAACTGCTTCTCTTATCGACGACTGCTGCTTGGAACTACCCCTTTTTCTTTTGCTTGCTTTTTGTCGCGTCAATTTTTTTGTTATTGTTTTTTTACAATCAATCTTCCAAAAACAAGGAAATAAAATTGTATATTTCTATTGCTCTAAAGCATGTGACTATCTTTAACGTCCTATACTTTTAGATCTTTGTTATTCCCTTGCTTATCCACTATCCCCTTGCTACTCGTGAATCTCCATACTCCCACCTATTCCCCATTTTTCTTCATTTTCTTCAACATTTTTTCTTTATTCATTATTTATATTCCATATTTTTTATCTAAAAATACCGCAAAAACATTTTTCATCAACATTCTTCTTCTTGTGTTCCTTTTTTTTCTCCTTCTAAAAAGTTTTTTGATTCCATTTTTTTACTCTTGTCCGGTCGTGTTCTACTGCCCATAAGCGAGAAAAGAAGAAGAAGAAAGAAGAAAACTGGGTCGATCATCAACATCATCAGCATCATCATCGAAACAACATCATCATCATCGTCCGGTCGGTTTTTCGTCTTCTTCTCCTTCTTCTTTCTTGATAGTAGTAGTTTTTAACGCGCGTGTCGTTCTTTTCGTGTTGTTTATATGAATGACTCCCGTCCTCCCCTTCTTCTTTTTTTCCTTCTTTGTCTCTCTTTCATCTTTTTTAAAAAAACGTTTTACCAAAAACTTTTTCTTGTCTTTTTACGTGAAATGAATTAAGGACAACTACGACAGTTTTTTTGTAGTTTTTACTGTTTTCTTATTTCACTTTTACGGCTATAGACTGTGATTAGGTAGTTGTTAGGTAGGTTTGTCTCTTCTCTCTTGCCAATAAAAAATAGGGTCATATGGTTGTTATGTCGAGAGTCTTGTGATGATATTTAGTGATTTTTAATTGTTAGTATTAATACTAGTTTTGATAGTTCTTAAGAAAAGTTTCGTAACAAGTTTAGTCGCTGATTCATTTTCTTTTTGGGGTCATGATGGCATGGGTGACCTTTGATAGCCTTAAGACCTTGTCTTTCTAGTTTTACTCATCCACCTTAAACGTCACCCCTCCAGCTTAACAGGTATCACTCTTTTTTTTGCAGTCTTTTTTTAACCCTTTTATCTTTTCTTTCGCTAATTTTCGGACTTTGTAACCTTAAACTTTCTTCTTCTTCTCTCTCCTAGGCAGTCAGTCTTATCCCCTTCCAAAAAGAAGCTTTAATACCCTTCCATCTATTTTTCTTATCACCTTTTTTCCATGAAAACTGCCACATATAGACTTTATTCTTCTCCTATGCTTTTTTTTTGCTTTTTTAACTGCTTTTAATCTTTAAAACGAACTTTGACACGTGCATTGAAAAAAAACTTTTTTTATTTCAATTTATTTCTCGTGTGTATCTGTGCGTGTGTATACCGGAAAGTTTTTCGCGCCTGCAAAAATATATTTATTGTTGTTATTTTTTTTGCTTGTTTCAAATTTTTAAAACTTTTTTTATTTCAGCCGCAATCATTCACGTCTTTGATCATCATCCATCAGCGTTTCGACGCACTACATCATCTACTACAGTTCCTTCATCCACAATAATTCCATCATCTATTTCAACAACGAATAATAATATTATGGCAACACATCCAAATGCTGCTACAGCAGCATTATTTCCAAATCAAAGTGCTGCAGCTGCTGCAGCGGCTGCCGCAGCGTTAGCATCTTCCCTGCCACCACTAGCAGCAAATAATGGGGCGATGGGTCTTGGACAAGGTCCTGCAAGTGGGTCATCAAGCTCATCATTAAATTTTATGAATAAAGTTAATCAAAAGCAACATTGTTATCTTTGTGATTTGCCAAGAATGCCATGGGCAATGTGCCATGACTATAATGAACCCGTATGTCGAGGATGTGTTAATTATGAAGGGGCAGAGAAGTAAGTTGATAGCAAAGAACAGTATTCGTGGTGAGACGAGCTTAAATGTCTTGACACGAAAAATATTTTTCGTTAAAACAATATTAGCTACAGTACTCACGCCCTTCTTTTTCAGGATTGAAAATGTTATTGAAGCTGCTCGACGGATGAAAGCCACTCACGCTATCCTCACAGGAAATTTTGATACTCAATCATTACCATCTGTAAATTCAAATAGCCCAATAAAAACATCCCCCAATCATCCCAAAGATCCAAATGGTCAATATTCTCCACCACAAACATCTCGTCCAACACAAATTATTCCAACAAGTAATCCACCACCAACTTCTCAGCCACAATTACCACCACCTCAACAACAACAACAACCTCAGCAACCACAGCAGCAACAACCAACTATGGCACAACCAATCCCAAATCCAGCACATTTAGCTGAACTTGCACAGCTAGCTCAACGAAATCTTGCAAATGGTAGACCTTTAACTCTTGAAGATATGACTGCTTTGACTCGTGCAACGCAATCCCTTCCACCAATGTTTCATCCTAGCATGTTTGGACTAGGTGGTCTTGGAAATATTGGTAGCCTTGGCTTCCCACCTTCAATGGCAGCATTTGCTTCAACACTTGTAAGAAAGCGGGATCATGAAGAAGATGCCAGAGAACATCTATATCCAAAAACAAAGACTTTTAGAGGTATGTTTTGATTTATTTTGATTGAGTAAAACGTTGGCATTTGTCACATTCCGTCAAAAGTATCTTTGGCATTCGTCCACTTATTCCAAATTTTGCAAAAATAATCTTTTTACAAAAGCAAAAGTCCTTCAAAAAAAATTTTTCATTCCTTTAATCACCTGTTTGGTCCAATTTCGGTGCCAGTAGGAACCAGTCGCAAAACCTTTTTCATCAAAAAAATCTTTTTTTTAAAAAAGGTCATCCATTTTTGTGCCTGTCTGTCTGATTCCACGTGCTTCAAACAAAAAAACCAGTTTTGTTTTTTTTTTCAAATACAAACGGCCAGTTTGTTAATAATATTTTTTTTCTGTAAAACTTTTCCCTATTCACCAAGGTCGTCTTTCACCTTATTTTTTTTACCAAATGACACCGATTATACGCCCATTGTTTTTATCAGGTTTTTTAATATAAATTTTAACCTTTTTTGGATAGACATCTAAAAATAATAATAATAAAAAAATAGTGTCGTTAATGGGCAAAAATGAACTTTATTTTGTAAAAAAAATTTTGTTCGTTAATAACAATAAAAAAAAAGTAGCGGGAGTCCTTTCTTCTAGTAGAAGACAAGTTGTCTTTCAGTAGTAACAGCAGCAACAACTGTTATATTTGAAATATTGCACCGGTTGGTAGCGACTGGCACGGACGATAATCGAGAATCCGGTTTTTTGATGATGATGCTGCTGAAGACAACATGTCAAAAAATTTTTTGGGCCTTAAATATTCGATGACCCTGAGTGAGAGAGAGGCAATAATGTAATCATTGTTGTTTTTTTATGGTAAAAAACATTGAAAAAATACAAGTTTTTTTAAGTCAGAGGTTAAAAGGGGTCGACAAATGATAATGATGTAATACTTTTGTAGCATACTAATTATTAAATTTATGGTAGACAATTATTTAAATTTTGAAGATTGCGTGAACTTTGGCAAAATGTGACAAATTCCAAAGCGAACTATTACCTCTAAAATCCCCACTCTTATGCAAATTTCCATTTTCAGCTGAAACTCATGCCAATGCTACAAGCTTTTCCCCAACTTCAACCTCAACCCCTGAAGAAAGCGCAGATCGTCGACGATACATGAACAATTATCGACATGCACTTCCACAAAATTCTACTTCTTCAACTGAACGTGTGCTACTTTGTACCAATTGTGAAGAGCGACTTGAAGATACCCATTTTGTACAATGTCCATCAGTTAGTCAACATAAATTCTGTTTCCCATGCAGCAAGAAAGCTATTAAGCAACAAGTTAATTCACAGGTAATTTTGATAAATATACCCTGAAGGCATGATTACAGTAATACTCTTATAGGAAGTATATTGCCCATCTGGTGAAAAGTGTCCATTAAATAATGGTGCAATGGCATGGACATTTATGGCAACAGAAATTCAACAAATCTTAGGCTCTGATTTTCGTGCATTCATGGAAGAACGAGAAAGAAATGGAATTTTTACAACTATTTCAACAATAACCCAACAACAGCAGCAACAACAACAAGCTGCATCAGCAAGTGCACCATCAAATGGTTCATCTGGTGCAAATGGTGCAACAGCGGCTACTTCTGCAGCTTCACCAGCAACTGGTTCAAGTCCACCTTCAAATGCTACTGCAACATCTACTGATAGTCAAACCTCTCCAAATACCACTGCAAATGCTTTAGCATCACAAGGAATTAAAGTTGAATAACTTTCAACGTGTTTTTAAAGAAGCTTAAGGCCAAAGGGTTCTTTCTTATTTTTAGTAGACTACAAGCAATAGGATATGCCCAGAAGCTATTATCCACTTTTTTATTTTAATTGTAATAATTTTTCTATTTCTCAGTATCCCCTTATTATGCAAATTTTTTTTCTGTTGCAGTGCAACAGCCTTCTTACAAAAATACGCACTAAAAATTAGCTTCAGAAAATTTATGATCTCTCTCTTTTTTTAAACTTCTTTTTTTATTTTGCCTCGTATGTGTCTTACAAAAATTTTTTGTTAACAATTTGTTTACTGTGATTTCTTTCTTCATCCTTTTATATTCTACCATTTGCACTTAATTGTTTTTTTGTGATTTTCTTTTATTCTCTTTTTACTGGTTTAATAAGTAATAATAATTTTGTTTTTATTTTTGTGTTAAACACATTTCTTTATTAATGTTAATAATAAAAGTAATAATTCATTTTTCTTTTCTTGTTGGATTTAAAGATGATGCAATATTACGTGTTAAAAAATTTCCTGCGAAACTGAAAAGGTGGAAGGAATTTATTGAATTTCAGTATTTTACCTAATTTTTATCTCTTTCTCCAAAAAAAATAACGCTATGAAAGTTCACCAAGAAAATTTCCCCAAACATCAGTTGTTAAAAAAGAATTTCCGTTTTCAACTCATAATTTGCTCTATTTTTAAACTTATAAATAGAACGAAGTTCATTTATACTTTAACACAAAACTATTGATTTTAAAAAGTTTGATAATTCGTTTAAAGTCTGATGCATTTCCGCTCATACTGTAAAAACAAAAACAAAGTTGCATTAAAGCACAAAAATAATTACCGCAAAAACAAAATCTAATAATATATTTTTTTCCATGAAATTTGTTATTTCAAATCCTACAGTAATTTTTTTCTTTGTGTAAAAGTGTTAAAGAAAGAAATGTAATTACAATGTTGCGATATTTTTTCAGAGATTCTGAGAAAAACATATGTGTGTGGTGAACAGTTTTAAGCATTATTTTTAACAAAATTTTGATGTAATGACTTTTTTTTATTACTTAGAAAAATTGTGTTAAAGCAGAATATGAACATGAGAAAATAATGAGGTATATTGAATGAAAAAAAATTGTTAAATAGGATTCACTTCGAGGTTTGAAATCGAGCTGTGTGTGTATGTCCTGTGGATGTAATCATAACTGGAGCACTACTATGTATGACATTTTTGCGAAAACCAAGAAATCGCATCCACCAACTTCGATAGCATGAGATAATTGAAAGTTTGACAATTGGATTTACAAGTGGAATTAAGCTGCATAACAAATATGTGAGCTTTCCACCCCATGGAATTTCAATACCAGATAAAATTGTAACCAAATCCAAGCAAATTGGAAAGACTACCGTGATGATTGGAATGAAAGCCTAAAAATTTAGAATCGTATTTTTGGGTTATACTTTCAAGATTGATGATCCAACAGGACAGCTGGAGATGGAATCATTATTTAAAAATATCATACAAAGAAAAAACTTCTTGGATCAGGAGAGCTTGCTCAGAGCAATTCAAAAGGTTTTGTTCAAAAGAAATATGTTAAACTTACTTCAACAGTCATAACAATAGTAATTTGTCGTTGATATTTTTGATCACTATTAGATGAAATTGCTTCTGATTTTTTGACATGATAAAATATGGAAATTCCACAGTAGATAACGACAATATATGAAACAGCTGTCATAGTTAATGAGAAAAAAAAGATATTTGGAAAATCTGCCTAAAAATATTATGCAAATATTAATTTTGGGTTTTGTTGTAGTTTTAAAATTATATTTTTCTTTCTTGAATCACCTTATATAGTCTGGTTTTTCATGGCATATTTTAAGTATGATTGGACCATCTTTAGCAATATTGTTAAAAACTTACCAGCGGAATTACACCAAATGGTGGAATCTTTCCATCTACTTCCCATTGAGTTCCAACAAGTAAATGAGTGTAAGCTTCATCGGTATATTTTCGATGATAAAAATGTATCCAAAAATTTGAACAAAACACTAAAATCATTAAAACAGCTGCTGAAACCAGCGCTCCAAATGACCATCGATGTAAGGTTATTTTCCTGTAACCAAGAAATATGGCATTGAAAAAACATAAAAGTTGATGATTAAAACTTCTCACCATGCAATTAACAAATACCGATAAACAAATTGAATTAAAACATTAACAACTGAAAAATAAACAAAAAATACTAGAATATGATAGGTTGGAGTTGTCCATGGAAATGGTAGATATCCAAAATATCCGCGAGTAAAAATAAAATACATTCCTTTGATAACTGTAACATCCTGAAATATATATTTATGCAAAGTTTTGTGATATACATTTCTTGCTTTTTGTGGCGCCTCTTTTCATTCTGCTTTACTTTAATCACCAACTAATAATGCTACATTTGCTCTGCTCCGGAGTACCCCAGTGCAAAGTAATTTTCAAGCCAATGTTTATATGTTGACAATAAAAAACAAAAACACTCACCGGTGCAAGTACCAAATCCAAAGCTCCAAACATTAAATCCGAAATACAACCAAGAAATAAAACTTTTTTATATTTTACCAAAGCTTTATCCGATTTATTCTTGATTGAATAAAATAAAAGAATGTTTAAAAACACAGCTATTGGGCTTACAACCAAATTAGTCCAATATTTGATAAATCCCAATAAATCAGTCGCCATTATGGCTGCTGAAAAATTCGATAAATTTGAAAAAAAAATTGCAAATAAAATTTCGCGAAAAGTCAAGCTTTTTTAAGTGACGCTCACGTAAAAAAATTTCTTTTCAACAAATTTTGTTTTTTAGATACACAAGAGGAAAAATAGCAACTTAAATGTCGAACAACGTGAAAAAATTTATAGTATGTTTTAAAATACTAATGCTAAATAAATAAATATAACTGAAGAATTGATTTAAAAAAGCTGTCGTTATATTTTCTATTAAATATCTAAACATTTCTCCACTATTTTTATGCCTAGTAATTTTTTTTACAAATTTAATTCAATTCATATTAATAAAATTTCCGGTGTTTTTTTGTTTTTAGCTTGATCATTTCATATTTTGATAAACATGTTCCACTTTCAAAACACGCCTTTTTAATCTTTTGTCAAATGCTAAAGAGACGCAAAAGATAACACTATATTTAAAAACCCATTTACAACTCCACATTCGCAACATTTTAAAAATTCTTGTTACAAATTTAAATGCTTTTATAGTAATTTTGTTTTTAGCTTGAACATTCCTTGTTTTGACAAACATGTTCGGCCTTCAAAACACTCCTTTGCCCCCAGTAAAAGTCGTAAAATAAATTAAATTTACAGAAGCAAAAAAAAAGATGTTTGAATTAAACGTAAAAAGAAATAAAATTATATACAATTACTTATCTCATCAGGAAAAAAAGCGTGAATGGTGTTTTTTGATTTTTTGCGTATTTTTTTTTCTGTTTTTGATTACTGTAATGTAATTACAATGATATATGGACACTTTTTTCATGTAGTAAAAATTACAGAACTTTTTAATTTACCTTTAAGTGTGGTTGATGCAATTTTGTTTTCAATTAAATTGTTTTTTTGAAATCAAAATTCACCCACAATTTTAGCCTAAAATTGGCCGAAATTGAAATAATTTTTTCATTGGTCGGAACCGTAATACGAAAACTTCAATTTCAGAATTATCCAAAATCTCTTGCTCTTACGAGGAAGCCTCAACAAGGAAATGTCCTCAAACATCATTTCTTAAAAATGCATTTCCTCTTCCCATCTATATAATTTGCTCTATTTTTAAAACTTATAAATAGAATAGTACTCTAACCAATTTATTATTTTTAAAAGTATAATTTCTTGGTAGCAAATTTACCGGTAAATTTGATTTTCGGTAAATGTACACCCCTAATGGTATGATGCTTCTCATACTGTAACTTCAAAAACAAAGTTGCATTAAAGCACAAAAATAATTACCGCAAAAACAAAATCTAATAATATATTTTTTTCAATGAAATTTGTTATTTTGTTATCCATACGTACAGTAATTTCTTTTTTTGTGTAAAAGAAAGAAATGTAATTACAATGTTGCGACTTTTTTTCTGAGATTCAGAGAAAAAAATATGTGTGTGGTGAACAGTTTTAAGCAACAATTTTAACAAATTTGTTTGATGTAATGAATTTTTTTTTACTTTGAAAAAGAATAATGTTAAAGCAAAATATGAACATGAGAAAATAATGAGAAAATAATGAGATTAATGAATAAGTAAAAAAAGGTAATTGGATTTGATTTTGAGGTTTGGGTTAAAAGGTGATAAAATTTACATGTCTATTTTGTTGTGATACACAATCGAATACCATTGATATGCATATCGACATACATGTAGTTATTATTTTCTTAATGTAAGAACCAGTGTACTCCCGCTCCCACTTTTATCGCTTCCGCTCCGCTTCCGCTTCTTCAAAATGAATCGCTCCCGCTTCCGCTTCGCTTCTCCGCTTCTCGGAATCGCTTCCGCTTCCGAAGCGCTTCCGGGAGCGCTTCCATTTTAAACCGCTTCCGCTCCGCTTCTTGCTATTTTTTAAAGAAATCTGTTATTATAAAAATCAAAAATTAAATTTTATTAGGTAATTTTAGAGAAAAAGTAGAAAGACAACCAAGGGTATTCATTTCTAAGCCTTTTTATGAGAATAAAATTTTGAGGATAATGAAAAATTGCAAGATTTTATACTTTTTCAGCAACTTTGCCAAGGTCAAAAGAAGCGCTTCCATTTTCAATCGCTTCCGCTCCGCTTCCATTAGCTCATTTATCGCTTCCGCTCCGCTTCCGCTTCCATTACGAGAAGCGGAAGCGGGAGCGGAAGCGGAAGCGGGAGCGGAAGCGGGAGTACACTGGTAAGAACACTCTTCAACATTTAATCAGTTCGAAGATGATGTAAAAGTATGCACTGTAGTAGTAGAATTAAAAAGCCGTCTAAGATGCAACAATTCTAGCAGTTTCTTTCGATAACATGTAACAACGGTCATTTTAACAATCGGATTTATAACTGGTGCAAAACCACCTAGAAGAAAAGCAAGTTTTCCTGCGATTGGAATGTACATCCCGAACATGATTGCTGTAACATCCAAAAGAATTGGAAATGCAATTGTAATTAATGGAACAATAGCCTAAAAAGTGCAATGAATTGTTTGTTGATTACAATGAATGACAACATGTTCACTGTTTTTTACTCTTATTTTATTCCATTTTTTAATTAAATGATTTCTGAAAGACCAAAATAACAAGTAATACATATGCACCTGGTGGAAAGAGATTATAAATTGTAATCACTTTTGGACTTCAATATACCCTTTTACGCCAACTGGAACACAAACAATACCTCAATCCTTGAAAAAGAAAAAAAAGGAAATAGAAAATTGTTTTAAAAAAACTTCGTGAAAAATCGTAGAAAATTTTCCACAGTTTTTTCCGGTTTTCCACGAAGTTTTCAAACTTTTTTTTCATTTTATTTGTTATTTTTTAAGGTTTGGGGTGTTGTTGGGGCTATAGATGGAGCCAAAGTGTATATAGGCCTATAGAGGTCTAAACGTGATGTAGATCTGTTCCCCAGGTCCATCTGTACACCGTAATATGGTTTTCTATGAATCGTTTAATTAAAAAATGGAAAAAAAAACCCATCAAATATTTTACAAATTCCGGTCAAAAACATCGTCAAACACTTACTTCAATAGTCATAACAATAGTAATCTGTTTTTGATATGATCCATTTGATTTGCTAAGTTTTTCAGTATTTGTTAAAATATTCCGAAAAATTTTAATTCCACAAAGAAATACCAATACACATGAAATTATTGTTAATGAAAATGCAATATAAATAGCATTTGTAAGAGCTTCCTAAAAACACAAATTATTTAATTTTATTGCATTTAATTTTTAAAAAAATAGCTTTTGTTTTATTAAGCATGGTCAAAAACATAGGTGAAGTGCTTGAAGATTTCTATTTCTGTTTATAAGATTTTAGTGTACAGTATTAATGTAACATTACAATATCAATCTATATAATAATACTTACAATTCTAAAAGTACCAAATGTTGGTAGCTTTCCATCTTTAACCCAATCACTATCATTTAGTAGATGTGCATAAGTTTCGTCGCTTCTTGTTCGAGTAATGAGATGATGGAAAAAGTAATAAAGATACGCACAAATCGGAGCAACACCAATAAAAACGAGACATAAGAATGCAAGTATATTTAATGTGATTTTCCTATAAAAAAATAAACATAAAAATGAAAATTTTTGGGTTTTTTTTTAAAAAATTGCAATTAAAAACCTTTCAAAACATACCAACATAACAATAAATATCGATAAATAAATTGTATTGCAACATTTACAACACTAAAATACATTAAAAATGCTGAACCAAGAAAGCACCATGCTGTTAATGCACCAGGAAGAGGACCCAAAAAACCAGATGATAGAACAAAATATATTCCATCAATCACTTTCATATCCTAAAAACAGAAATGATGATGTGTTTATGTGACACAAAAATTTGTTATCAGAAAGCTGCTCAAGCAATTGATGGCAAAAACTTACAGGATCAACTAAGATATTCCAAAATGCAAAAACAAAATCCGTCAACCATCCGAGATATAGCACTTTTTTATAACTTTCAATATTTTTTGATGAATGATATTTGATTAAATAAAATAGAATCAAGTTTAGAATTATACTTATTGGACTTAAGATTACATTGAGCCAATATTTGATTTCTGGTAGATAATCCATGGTTGTCGATTACTGTGCAGTAGAAAATGTTGAATGAAAAAGTAAAAACTTTTTTTACAATTTTTTCAAATTGCTTTAAAAAAAAAATTTTGATGAATGAAACTAATGTGGGCGCTCTCGCTGTAACGTTGTAAAAATTAAATTAAACCGTCTTTCCTTGTACCTAAAAAGTCATTATTAAATTTATTCGGTGAGGTATTCGAGAAGCAAGCTCAAACTAAAAACAAGTCAGCAAAAAACACAATTTCGCCAAAAATCTTTAAAATAATTGTTACTTCCAAATTTTTACATGCAAATATATCTTAATAAAACCTAACCTCATAAAATTTTTAATATCCATTTGGACATTTTTGTTAGTTCATTTTTTACAGTAAAAAAGTCTTTTTAGTTTATGCTTTTAAGGGTTAGAGAAAATGAATATGTCACCATGCATCATACATTTTCTAAGTAAAATTGAAAGCTTTAAAATTCAAATTTAAAAAGCAGTAATTTCATTTTTTGATTATAACACTTTTTTACAGAATTAAAAAGGTATTTTTTAAATTCTTTGTCATGTCTTTGGGAAAGATTTGAGTGAAAGAGAAACTTTGAGTATATGGGTGGTGATTACAAATTGAAATAAAAAAGATTTTTTCATAAACACGGACATAAACTGTAGAGCTGGCGGTTTTTCCGGCTGTTCCAGTTCTCTAACTGACCAGACCAAAAAAAATTACAGAATATTACTCATTTTCTTTGCTGATTTTTTTCAAAGTTTTCTTTCATTTTTCACTCTTCACTTTTAGTCATGAGTAAAATTTCTAAAATTTTAAATATTTTTTTTTAAAATTACTCCTCAAATTAATCACTAGTAAAATGAGCAAAATAAATTGGGTCTTGCTAAAAGCTGACTATTGTGATCAAAAAGAAATACCGATGTAGATAAACTGATTGGATTGCTAATTTCTCAGTAATTTGAAAAAATTTTCATGGGAAGTTTTCTAAAAAAACCATATGAAAGAGCACGAAAGCAGTTATTGCTAAGCGACATTACAACCATTTCTTAATGACCCCTTTACAACACGATTTTTGCAACATTTGAAAATTTATGTTATAGATTTAATTTATTTTATAGTAATAAAATGTTTTGTATCTTTTTGTTTTTAGCTTGAACATTCCCTATTTTGACAAGCACATTGAGACTTCAAAACACGCCTCTCTAATGACTTTTGACCATAACTGCCCCCAGTAAAAGCCCTAAAATAAATTAAATTTACAGAAGCAAAAAAAAAGATGTTTGAATTAAACGTAAAAAGAAATAAAATTATATACAATTACTTATCTCATCATCAATAAAAAAGCGTGAATGGTGTTTTTTGATTTTTTGCGTATTTTTTTTTCTGTTTTTGATTACTGTAGTGTAGTAATAACATTAAATTAAACATTTGTATTATTTCATGTTACGGTAGTAAGAATTAAAGAACTTCACATGAGATTTTTATTGGTTGTGTCAAGAATCACATTTTAATGAAAATGCAAAGAAAAAAAACAAATATCAATTTTTGTGATGTACATGAAAATATGACATAAAGGTATTCGTGGTGACATTTTTAAAAATTTACAAAGGACCGTGCACCATTCTTGTGATTAAAGCAAAAAGTCATCAATTTTCTTAATTTAGAACATTAATAATTTTGTTTAATCAGTTTTTAATTTGACATAAACATTAAAAAAAGAAAAAGTTCTGCAACATTCTTTGATTTTGAACATGAAAATTTCTAAACAAGTATTTTTTCTTTTATTTGCTGTCAGCTGTTGAGAATTTTTTGGCACACTATAAAGAAAGGCATTTTTCTGTTCCAATTTTTTTTTAATGTTATGATTATCCATTTTGGCAACTCAATGTTTAATGCCAAAAAAACATTTATCTGCCGCGTTTGGATTAATTCAAATTTCAATGAGCATTGTTAATACATACGTCATCTTAAGATTTAACTGTGATAACATACGTTTTTTAATCATTTATATTGCTGAAAAGTTTGTTATATTGTTTTTTGTATCTAAATTAATACCATTTTATATAGCTATAAATGTGAATACATACATATTTCTTTTATACCAACGTATCAGCCGCATATGAAAGAAATAATGCCAGATTTTGAGATATCAGTGGATGCCTTAAAATCGCTAATGAATTTCCGGAAACGTGATGGTCAAATAATGATTAATATTCAGTATGGCGGAATCGAAGAACTTTGTAAGCTGCTTAATACTGATCCACAAAAAGGCATTATCAATGATAGTACCGAGATAGAAGGAAGAAGAAAGGAATATGGAGTTAATGAATTTTTATTACCTCAACAGCAGTTGAATGGCTTTTTTGATCGAATTTTTGATACATTAAAAAATGTTTGTTTATTTTAATACTTTGTAAGGGGATATTATATAGCAAAGAATTGCTATTTGCATAATAGCATACAATGTCATATGCTACTTTACCCTAAGAGTTGTTTGTTTTTGTGTTTTGTAAATACATAACTGCTAACAGGAGAGGTCCCCAACTTACAACAAACTTGATGCCTCATATTTTCCCATTTATTCGCCTTGATATGGGATAGTTGGAGAAAAAATGTAACCTCCATAACGCTCGATCTATGTGTTTAGCATAGACATGAATATAGCTAAAATAGCTGGCGATAAATAGCTTTCACGAAATGTGTCTATAAAAACATGTTAAGGTGGTGGATTCTGTCGCTGATATTTTGTCCCTCGCTATCACATAGCTAGACAAATACAGGGGCATAATATTGGAGCTTAATTTCAGCGTTAGAAGAATATCTGTAACATGTATGCTATTTATCACCTGCTATTTTAGCTATATTCATGTCTATGTTAAAAACAGAGACCGAGTGTTACGGATGTAATATTTTTTCTTCAACTATTCCAAAGTAAGGCAAGTAAATGGCCAAAATACGGAACGTTTCCTGTAAACAATTATTATGAATCATTTAAAAATAATAAACTTTTAAATTAAGCAGTTGAGTTTTATAGTAGCAGATAAAGTTGTGAACTACTTTATAAAGCTGAAAAAGACATTTTTGGGTTAAAGTTACAAAAAGCTTGCATATATCCAATAAAATAGCAGTACGCTTCAACTGTAAAGCTTTTTTTGTTACCTTTAATGCTTTAAATTTTAGAATCCTTTGTCAATTGCATTTTTTGTAAGTCCAGTGGTGTGCTTGCTATTGCTACTTCATCGTCCACAACTAAATAATGGAGAAACTGAAGGTATCTGTCTTCAAATTTACGTTTGTGTGATAAACGTTATTTTAGCATTCAAATCAAGTTGGATTGAAGGTGGCGCAATTTGTATTACTGTAACCATCTTAACGTTATCCAAAACATTAATGAATTACATCAAAGAAAAAACTTTAACAAGTTTGTTTATTTATACTGAAGCTTTTTTTACAACTTATCGTTTTTAAAGTAAACGTCAAAGCAGAGCAATATGCTACAGTAATTCGCAATGGAATAAAGCTTCAAATCGCTTTTAAAGAAATTGTTGTAGGAGATATTGTTAAACTTAGCTGTGGTGATATTATTCCTGCAGATGGAATTGTTATTAATTCAAGTTCTTTATGCATTGAAGAATCTTTGATTACTAACGAAAATAAATTTGCTGAAAAATCATCAAATGGTGATCCAATGTTATTTGCTGGTACATATGTTGTTGAAGGGCATGGAAGAATGCTTATTGTTGCAGTTGGAAAAAATACTCAAAAACATATTCCCCTTTCTTTAGTGAATGATAATGATGATGATGAAGAAAATGAAACAAATGATAATGTGGAAGATAGTGATAATTCATCTATATCAGATTCTAAAGGTTTGTTAATAATCTAAAATTTGAGTATTCCGCTTTTAGATTTAGAAGAAACAAGCAAACCTCCACAAATGAACCATGTTTCCAAGCCAGAAGAACTCCAAGAAAAATTAAATGATTTAGAAAAGGGAACAAAAATTACTGCAGCTTATACTGGAATAACCACGATGTTGATTGTACTATTAAAATTTTGTGTTGCAAATTATGTTGGACATAGAGACGATAGCAATAACATAGTTTATGGCAGAGGATTTCAAACTTCAGATGTTCAATTTTTTGTTTACTATATTATTTCTGCAATTTGCTTTACGATTATGACGAATATGAATGGACTGCAAATTATTTATACGTTGAAAAATTATTTTACAATAAAAACGGTAATAATTTCTTTTTTCAAATTTGTGGCTGTCAAAGCCCGCAAGAAGAATTTGTGATGTTAAAACAGAAAGTGTATAGAGGTCTCCAACTGAAGTCGGAGTTGGAGTCCTATATTTTGCTCACATACTCGTCTTGCTATGGTATAGTTGGAGAAAGCCTAAGCTAACAGAAGAGGTCTCCAACTGACGCCGGATTTGAGGCTACATATTTTGCCCCTTTACTAGCCTTGCTATGGGATAGTTGGCGAAACAATATTACATCCATAACGCTCGATTTCTGTGTTTAACATAGCCATGAAAATATGTTAAGTAGTAGGCGATAAATAGCTTTCACGAAATTTGCTAATATAGAAATATATTAAGGAGATAGATTCTGTCGTTGATATTTTGTCCCAACATGAATGCTATTTATCGCCTGCTACTTAACATATTTTCATGGCTATGTTAAACACAGAAATCGAGCGTTATGGATGTAATATTGTTCGCCAACTATCCCATAGCAAGGCTAGTAAAGGGGCAAAATATGTAGCCTCAAATCCGGCGTCAGTTGGAGACCTCTCCTGTTAGCTTAAGGTGCAAATGAAACCTGAAACATTTGTGGAGTCAAAGAAATTAGGGTTAAAATACATCCAAAAAAATAAACAAATGCTCACTAAAATAAATCTAATCTTTCAGCTTAAGAATACCGGATGCATTGTTCAAAACTTTAAAGCTTTCCTGAAACTGTCAAATGTAACTCGAATTTGTGTTGATAAAAACACCCTCATTGAAAACCATCTGAATGTTGTTCAATCTTTTCTTGCAGAAGAGTATTATGGCAATGGAAAAATTTTTGACTTCACAGCATTCCCTAAAAATTTAATGCAATTAATTGGTGAAGCAATTACCGTAACATCAAATGATACTGAACTCAAGCTTATAAAGCCGCGAACTTTTGAAAGCTCGCGGAAATGGATAAAAAGCTCGCGGATTCGATATGAAAATCAAGTCAAATCATATCAGACCTCGTGGCTGGGATATTTTGGGACCCATTGGGGGTCATTAAAGGCATCCCCAATACGTCTAACTCATTTGTGATCTCATTATGCCAAACTTTTAAAAGCTCGCGGAATTTTGGCACAATGTGATTACAAATTAGTTAGATACATTGAGGATGATTTTAATGACCTCCAAGAGGTCCCAAAATATCCCGGCCACGAGGTTTGATATGATTTGACCTCATTTTCATATCTAATCCGCGAGCTTTCAAAAGTTCGCGGCTTTATAAGCTTGAGTTCTGGCTTTTTAAACAATTCAGAGAAACCTCAGAAGCTTAATAATGAAATTAATTCTGCACTAATTGAATTTGTTTCAAATTTCGGAGATAGTTATTTTGGTGCTGGTAGAAATATTATTCCATCAAATTTAATTGTTAAAAGTTATGATATGAATCCATCAGGAAAAGCAACGATAGTTCAAAAATCAAATAATAGTGGATATCGAATATTTATAAGAGATACAGCAGCAAATCTTTTATCACGCTGTAAATGGATTGTTGGAAATGATTTTAAAGTTAAATCTCTTGAAACAAAAGCCCTTCAAGAAGTTATTAATTCTATGGAAGCAAATTGTCTTGAAGCTGTTTGTATTTCTTATAAAGATTATTGTCCGGTGTTGGAAAATCCAACAAAGGTGGCTCTACATTTCATTAAAACAATGATAATAAAAATGTATGTATTTTAGAATATGTTTCAACAAGAATTCAATTTTGAAATCCAAGATGACATACTTTCTGATTTTACAATCCTTTTCATTACGGGTCTTCAAGCCCCTTTAAAATCTGGTGTTTCAAAGAATGTTCGAAAATGCCATGAAGCTGGTATTGCTATTACTATGTTCACCAAAGACCCTTTAAATTCTGCTCGTTCGACAGCAATTTCAGCAGGAATCTTAGGATTTGATTCAGAAAATGCAATTTTAGAAGGAAAAGAATTTAATGAAAAATTTTTTGATGAAAATGGAAATTTCAATCAATCAAAATGTGATGAAATTATGCCGAATTTAAAGATTTTAGCAAATGCAAGTTCTGAAAATAAATATAATTTGATTAGAGGAATTTCTGAAAGCACCAGCAAAGGGTCTCATATTGTAGCTGTTACAGGTAACGTGGTGATTTTCCCATATGTTTACCCCAAGGACGCATTTTGTGCTCCTCGCAAAGTTGTTAAAATATCTTTGATTTTTTGTCGCTTGCGGCATAATATCAAATACATGCTCTACCGGAAGAGGATGGGCTCCTTCCGACAATTAATGCTCAAAATATAAACCATACTTTACGGTTTACTTTTAAAAATACACCCTAAATGGTATTAGTTGCTTTTTTATGGAAGCATATTGAGATATCTGGAGCTATTTGACATGTGGAAGCATTTTACTAAATGGCGATCCGATTCAAGTTAACTTCAAAAATGAAAAAATGACAGCCGTTCAAAATATAATACAAATAACAAAATTTCAGGGAACGTCCAGATCTGGCTTCAAGACATTTAGGGGAGGGATGGGGTAAGCAAAATCTGACGCTTAATACAAAAAGCGGCAAAGATCAAAGAAAACAATTTGATTGGCTTACGTCAGATCTGGACGATCCCAAAAATATTTTCTGTTATTTACAAAAATGCATTTTTTTAATGACCACGGATTTCTCATTTTAGTCAAAATCGAGGAACACTAACTTTTAACAACAATTTTTATAGGCACGGATGCAAAAGATTGTCGAACCCTGAAAAAAGCTGATATTGGATTTGCATGTGGACGTAACGGAACAACAGTAACCAAAGATGCTGCAGATATAATTTTAAATGATGATAATTTCGTTTCCCTTGTCAATGCTATTATTTTAAGCAAACAATTCCATGCTTTAATAGCTAAATATATTCAGCTTCAATTTGTACAAAAATTTGTTGCTGGAATAATTTTTGTAATTGCTGCCCTTTCTAAAGATAGAATTATCCCAAATCCTATGCAAATGTTATGGATTTGCATGACTTTGGATATTGTTGCTTCATTTGCATTTTCATTTGAATCATCAACAGAAAATTTGTTAACAGGAATTATTGGTCTTTCAAAAACTACAATTCTCCCAATTCATCGATGCAAAAGTATCATCGCTCAAACAGCTTATCAAGTTATTATTTTGGGAATCATTACTTATAAGGGTGATAAAATTTTTGGTATATCTTCTGCTTTGTTTGAGCCAATACATTCGGGACCATTTCAACATTTTACTATTATTTTTAATGCTTTTGTTTTGATGAATCTTTTCAATCAATTAAATGCTAGAAAAGTTTATGAAAATTCAAGTATTTTTAAAGTAAGTTAAAAAAAGAGCGTTTAGATATATTTTTTTTCAAAGCATGTTTCATCTGATTTCCCACGGCAGACCTGTTTAATAGAAAAAAGGAAAGTTTCTTTTCCCTTTCCTTTCAGGTCTGCCGCGTTCCAAGCATTTAAGTGAATTCATGAAAACTTTTACGTTTTGTAACTTAAAAATGCTATTTTTAAATTAATCAAGTTGCACTCAATATCGCCAGCAAAGTATAGCAGCGTATTTTAGGGTATCTCTAAAAATCCATTGTTTTGCATAATTTGGATTGCAACATTAACTTGTCAATTTTTTATTGTTGAATATGGAGGGTATTGGTTCTCAACAGCTTCATTAAGCATCCAACAATGGCTTGCTTGTTTCTGTTTTGGAATGGGCAGTTTGTTATTGGAGCATGTAAGAGTGGTTAATCGTTTTAATTCTTTTAACTTAAAATCTGTTTTTTTAGATTTTAAAATATATTCCATCAACTATATTTTGGGAATTCTTGTGATCGCTTAAGCTGTTTCAACAAAACTATTTATGTTTACAGTAACTTTTTTTGTCGATATTCATGTGATTGATATAGTAATTTAATTTAAATGTTGTCGCAAATGGAAATTGTAGTATCACAAAATCGGAAATTCACAAATGAAAAAGTATAAAAATCTAACCGTCCTCGAGCTGTCTGCTTTGGCTGTCGTCGTTTATTACTTTAAAGTAAAGAAAAATACTTCGATACAATTTCAGAAAAAGAAGTTATATTCAATACCCAAAAAGGTTTTGTACTATACTTGAGCTCAATGTGCACTTACAAATTTTTAAGTTTCATAATAAAAATATTTTATAATAAAATACAAAAACAATGATAAAACAAAAAGAACAAAACAAAGCAAAAAAAGATATCAGCCATTAACGATGTGAAAATTGTGCTCGAATTTCACGAATTTTAGCAGCTTCAACAGGTGGTAATTGATTAATTTGTTCTTCAGAAAGTTGAAGAAGTTCTTCAATCATTTCATAATCTTCTGCATCATCTTCTGGTACAGTATCATTTGAATGTCTTTGAGGTGGTGGTTGTTGAAAATGTTGTTGTGGTGGCATGCTTGGACGAAATTGTTGTTGTTGAGGTGGAGGGAAGTGAGGACGTTGTGATGGTGGTGGCATATTATGAAAGTTTGATGGTGGTGGACCAGTTGGACGAAAGCTGTTGCTGCTACTATTTCGATAATTATCATTATTACCAAAATCAGAATTTGTTGAAGGTGGTGGAAAACGGCTGCTACTATCAAAACTTGATGCAAATTGCTGAGGAGGTGGCATTCGTTGTTGCTGTGATGATGGTGGTGGTCCAGATTGCCATTGTTGTTGCCCAACAGGAGGACGTTGTGGCTGTTGTGGAGGTGGAAAGAATTGTTGACGAAATTGTTGTTGCTGTGGAAGAGGTGGAGTATGTTGAAAGAATTGATGTTCAGCACCTTGTTGTTGTAATTGCTGCTGAGGTGGTAGTGGTTGACGAAATGATGATGGTGGTAATTGTGTTGGAGTTGGACGTAATGGTTGTCGAGTAGTAGCAGGTGGATGATGTATTGGTTCTTGCGGTGGCTCAGGCGCAACTGCTGCTGCTGCTTTATCTTGTGCAGATTTTCGATCAATTAAATTAAATGCTGCATCTGTATCCAACCAATGCATCATAACTTGTGCCTATAAAAAATATTTGCATATAATTTTTACTATAATAAACTTTTAAATCCATACTTAAGACTCTATATTTTTTCAATATAATTGTCTAACTAAACTTTTGTCATCCACCTATATAAGCAAAATACCGAGTCTCAACTGCCCTGTCTTTTAAGCCATTTACAAAAAACTTACTTGAAGTAAAGCAAAAGCAAGCTGTTGATTAGTTTCTAATAGCTGCCGACATCTTTGTGGATTTGTTGTTGCAAGATTTTTCATATCTCTCATAACTTCAAACATAATTTCAGGTGAACATTTTGATAAAGTTTTTGCGATAGCTTCTGGAGTTTTACCATTTAGTGGTGCAGGACCATACATACTTGTTTCATCATGATGAGGTGAACGAGGTCGAAATGATGATGATGATGACATTTGATTTTGTGATGATGGAGCAGACTGAAAAAATTGAGATATAAAAAAAACTATCGAAGGGTAGTAACTATGAAACTTTGGAGAAAAAAATATGAAAAGTATCTCTTCCATAATTATAATAAGAGAAAAAAGAAGGATATGTGCATAATTTAAAGAAAAATTCCAAAAATAATCTGACAAAAAGTGCAAGAAAGGGTATGAAGAAAAAAGACCAATAATTTTCAGATTTTGCCTTAAAGTTTTCTAGCTATTTATTAGAATTTATGCAAATGTCCTATACAAGAAAGTCAGCCTTAAGCTAACAAATGTTTGTTAAAACTTACATCATCATTCATTGCCCGTTCATTTAAAACTGCAGAATCAATTCTTAAATTTCTTCCTTTAAATTCAAGATTATTCATTTGTCGAATACAACGATTTGCTGTTTCAGGATCCAAATATTCACAAAATCCAAAGCCTTTACTCTTTCCAGTATCATGATCTCGAACAATTCGAAAGCCAATTACTGGACCAATCTGAAAATCATCTGATTAATAGCTGCTTTAAAAATGTTTTTTTAGAAGATATACCTTTGCAAGCATTTGCTTTAATTCTTCTTCATTAACATCAAAACCAATATTTCCAACTAAAAAAATGTTAAGTGTAAAAATTTTGATTAAACGAATTAGCAGAAATGGACAAATTTGCTTTGATTTTGAGGACATCGTCTACTACTTAAGATACAAAATTTGTTTTTTCAGGTTTTAACATTTTAATCCGATTTTAAAAACATCATATTAATCATAAAAAAGTAGAATGTACTTGCCATCAAAAAGTTTTAACAGTTAAAATCTTTTATCCAAAGTAGCAGACGAACAAATTTGTTCAACAAAAAAACAAGGAAGCTTTTTTTCACTGCCATCTTGGTCTTCAATAAAAAAATATTTTTAATGTGGAAACTAACCATAAACAGATCTCAAAGCTTTTTCACTTGGTTGTTGCTGTTGTTGAAGAGAGGGTCTTGAAGGTGGAGGAAATCTTGACATCATATTGAAAAAACCTAAAGAATTATAATTTTATTAATTTAAGTAAAATAATAATAATTTAATGAAATTAATTTAATATTTTTGTAAAATATTTTATTATAAAAAATGAGAGATATATGCCAGCTTTCAGGTACTTTAAAGAAAAAATGGTGGAAAAAGTTTTTCATTTGCGCATACTCTGCCAAAACCTCTGCTTTTTAAAAATTTGCATATTTATGCTTTAAAAAATAGTTTCAGAGATTAAGTTTTTCTCTGAAACTCTTTATTTACGTGGTGGATTTGATGGTCGAAAGGTATTTGGATTAAGCAATCTTTGGGATGCTTTAAATTGCATGACTTCTGGTCTTGTAGGTCGATTTCCTCTTTGCTGTCTTGGAAATTCAAAGCAATTCTGAAAAAATACTTAAAGCAATAAAAACTTGTTTCAACACAAATGCGATTACTTGAACAGCAAGAGAAGATTCAGCATTTTTCCATTTTTTAATTAAACTTTGTTCACTTTTTAAACTTTTGCTTTCATCATTACTTGTGTTACCATTAACAGTTTCACCAGAATTATTTTCATATGCAGCAATATGAAGTGAAAGGGTGCTGCTGTTGAGGGGAATTTTCAAAGAATTTTTATTTTTTGATAACTTTTTAGCTTCATATTCTTCTTTAATCATACCATTAAGAGATAAAGGATTAAAGCCTTTTGAACAGAAATCTGTTGATTTATTGAACGACTTTTGAGTTGTTTTATTATATTGTGGAACTGTAGAGCCTGTTGTTATTGGATATATAGCTGCAGTACAACACAAAAAACATGCTAGCAAAACTCTTAACACTTATACAGCAGAAAGCCGTTTTATTGTTCTGCAGTAAAATATCTTTAAAAATTATTGTTTTTAATAAACTGCAGCTATATCTGTCTATTTTTGGGTTACCAAATTGTTTATTATCAACGATAACATTTGATTTGCTATGAGATTGAACAAAAGAAACATTTGAATAAGTGGAAGTTTGATTTAAATTTAAATTTGAAAATTGCTGTGTATCATGGCCAGCAAAAGAATTATTGTGTTTTGTTGAAGATGATTTATCATTCAAACACAAAGAATTATCATTTGTTGCCATTTCTAAAAATGTATAATTTTTAAATGATTTAAAAAAAACTATATTTAACAACTGATTAGAAACCGATTTAATAGCTTTTATTCAAGACAAATGCAAAAGAAAAAAGTCGAAAACGACAAATAAAACTTTTTTAATAAAAATATTTTTTTTCTAAAAACAATGACAAAGTTTTGATGTATAATTGAAATAATAATAAGAATGATGCAATAATAATGTTTTGAAGAAAATCAATGTTACACAAATTGCAAGCAAAAAAAGGAGAGATTTATTAAATGGTTATCAGTTTTTTTAATTAAGCAGTTTAAACATTTATGTTCTTACAAAAATAATTGGATTGTTTATTTCTTTTTATCTTTAAAAATAATATTTGCGTTAAATTCATAGTTGTTTGATGTTAAAACCTTTGTTGATTCGTATCATTCAAAACAATTTATTAATTTTAGATGGCAACAAAAGATTGTTGTTTGTTGCTTAATGAAAAGCGTGATATCAATAATATTTCAAATGGTCGTTACAGTAACCTCAATTTAAATCAAACCTATCAACATACAAATGACAATTTAATTCAATCAAAAAATGTAGCAAGTGATTGCAAGAAAATTCAAAATTACGGTAAAATAATGTTGCTGCAGTCCTCAGATTAAAAAAATGACTTATTAAAATGAAAGAGATAAAAATTTTGTTTCTCTTTTTTACAGCTTTTTACTTTTTCTTTGGACTGCAGCTATATAGCTAAAAAAGCTACATTCCCACAAAATAATGAAACAACTCAAAAATCTTTCAATAAATCAACAGATTTTTTTTCAAAAGGCTTTAATCCTTCATCTCTTAATGGTAAATTTGAAGAAGAAGACGAAGATAAAAAGTCATCAAAAAATAAAAATTCTTTGCAAACTCCCCTCAACAGTAGCACCCTTTCACTTCATATTGCTGCATATGAAAATAATTCTGGTGAAGCTACTGCTGCTAACAATAGCACAAGATCAAGTAATGGTGAAAGCAAAAGTGTAAAAAGTGAACAAAGTTTAATTAAAAAATGGAAAAATGCTGAATCTTCTCTTGCTGTTCAAGTAATCGCATTCGTATTGTAACAATTTTTATTGGTTAAAATGTATTTTTTCAGAACTGCTTTGAATTTCCAAGACAGCAAAGAGGAAATCGACCTACAAGACCAGAAGTCATGCAATTTAAAGCATCCCAAAGATTGCTTAATCCTAATCAATCTGTTACATCAAGTACGTGAATGCTTGCTTTAACAGAGAAGCAATTGAAGCTAGTGAAACCACATTGAACTTTTTTGATGATCATACAGGAATAATTACTTTTTTGAAGAAAAAGTGTTTTTAAAACTTTACTTTTGAAATAAATAATTTACTTTATTATAAAATTTTTAAAAATCCTTTTCTTTCATTTTCCCTCAAATTTTTGGCTTTATGTGTTGAATAAAAATAAGACCTGTGTGTGTGATTAATGTTGTTTATTTAAAACTTAAAAAAACAAACAACTGTTCTGAAATATCTAATTTTTATATCATTTTTTATATTTATCATCTTCTGCTACTACCATGGCAACAGATGAAATTTCATTATTACAACGATTTGAAGCATGTCAACAAACAATTTCTGATTTAGAAAATGGAAAATCTGATCAAGTAATATCTTTCTTATTTGTATGATTAAAAGATTAATGATTAATACTTTTCAGGAACGACTTCAAAATACTGTTGAAGAGTTGCATAAACTAGAAAAAGATGTTGATAAGCTAGCAATGTTTAGCCCAAATGAAGATTTTACAGAACTTCCATCAAATTCTTTACAGTTGCTACTTGTTCCTGCATATCTTGGATATATTGCTGAAAATATTACTGGTGATCCAGATAAACGTCCAACATATTTAAAAGCAGCAAGGGTAGGTTTTTAATGTTGTAAACCGTATACAATCTTGAGATAAGCTCATGGACGGGTATTATCGTCTATGAGTCAAAAGTTACTATAATAAACCGTATATCTTTTATCTCCCAAAGCTTATAAGATGATAATGAGCAATGAAAAGGTTCAAAATCCTTTTTTATCATCTTTTGGCTCAGCTAACCGATCACATGATTGACTTGCAGCCCTATACATCACCATTTCGAATAAAGCAATAACAATTATTATTGTAATAACATCTATATTCTTTTCAGGCATATTATCGATCATATCTTGAAAAGTTACTTTCATATAATGTTATTGCATTCAAGCTTCCATGGTTAGATGATGAAGGAAAAGTTATTGAAGAAAAAGAAACAACAGAATTACCAAAGATTGATCATTCTATTAGAAGACAACAAAAAATTCAAAGAATTGAAACTCAAAAAAAGTTGGAAGAAGCTTTAGCAAAACTAAAGAAGGAAAGAGAAAGAAATGATGATGAAGCTACACTTGTAAGTTATTGTTGCTATTATATTCGATATGGATTTAAACATTTGGATATTTTTAGCGTGAATTTACAGTTGTATTACTTCGATCATGGGCGCTTAAAGCTATGACAGAACTTGAAGCTATTGCAGGTGAGTAAATTTTTAAACAAGGTGATAGGAAGAACAGCATGATCTTATATAATAATATCTTGGATTAGTTGTTTTTCTAAGAAGTCCCTTCACTTTTGAAGATTTACGATCACATAAATTACTTCCCTGTACTCTTACAGTACCCGTTGTACATATCTAATATCCACATCATTTTTCAGAAGAACTTCCACTTGCTGAACATTTTATTAAAGTACAACTTGGTCAAGCAATTCATAAACCACAATCTGCAGCTACACGACCAAGCCTTCCACCATTTATTATAACAAAAAGTGAAGAACAACGAAAAGTTTTTGGTCTTGGTTATCCATCTATTCCAACATATACTGTCGATCAATGGTACAACTCAATGCAAGAAAAAGGAAGATTTGGACAAGTTGATAGTAAACTTAAAACTGTTACAATTGGTGGTAATAATGAAGAAGATGAAGTCGTCGAAAAATATGATGATAATGAAGATGAAAGTGAAGAAGGACGACAAAAGAAAATTCAATGGGATGAATATAAAGATTGGCATCGACGTGGTTACGGTAATACACATAATAAAGGATAAATTTTTTTGAATGTTTTTTTATAATATTTTTGGTTACTGTATTTGTATGATTTTTGTATTTTGTTTTATGAAAGTTGTATAATAAAATTTTTATGGTAATGCAAAGTTTCTGTTTGGGTTACAGTCATCAAATAATTTGTTTTGATTTTGGTCAGTTGAATTAGGTGAATTGCGTATTTGGGAAAAATGAAATCAATTTTTTGGAATCGTAATTCCGTTAAACGTATTTTTGTACTGCTTTCAACTTTCTTTTATCCGAATGCATAATAGTGTCTTTTTATTTGTGCCAAAACAAATTTGTCTATCGTGTTGCGTCATTCTTACGCAACTTGTTAAAACAAGTCTTTTATAAAACATTTTTCTGTGTTTGCGACTTTTTTTGCTAAGCACTCTTTCAGATGCATTGCTGGTTTGAATGATTTTGCGGCGATAAAAATTTTGAGCATGTCTGGGTTTTATAGTTTTTCAAATGTTGACGCTCACTGACATGCTCAACATTTTTTTCTACAAATATCAAAGAGAATTTTTACTTTTAAAAAATCGCGTTTTTGAATTACACTTTATTTCTGCCATCGTTTTTTAATTACATAAATTTTAGACGATGGCAACAAAAAATATTTGTAATTTACAAAATAATAATCGTCAATCATTCAATCCATGTCATGATCCTCAATACAAAAATCTTAATTTGAATCAAAATCATGAATATTCTGATGTCAATCAACCAGCAGGAGGTTTAAAAAGCAATTCAATCAATGAAAATACAAAATTATTTGGTAAAACTAAAAATAAAACAGCTGCAGATCCATTATTGTTAAGAAACTTCTTGGGGTTTTAAACAGTGCTTTTGCAAGGCGCTGTTTTTGGACCGTGATGGCATTAAAAAACAATCTGTCATATAATTGTACAAAAAAATATGTGAAAGTCTTAATTCTCGCAAATTTCTTTTTTTGTTAAAAAAGTAGACAACTATGGAACTGCAGCATCTGTAACTAAATTACCATCAGACTATCAAACTGATAATTATCATTCAAAAAAAAATTCAATCACTTTATGCAATGATAAATCATCATCAAAACTTCTTGAACCTGTTTATGGTCTCGTTGATCAAAAAGATTACAAGAAGCAATATCAAGTCAAGGATTCAAATGCAAAACTAAGCAGCAGCAGCAGCACCCTTTCACTTCATATTGCTGCATATGAAAATAATTTTGGTGAAATTATTGTTACAGATGAAGATGATTCAAATAAGACAATGCCAAAAAATGATAATGTAAAACAAGTAAGTGTTGCAAAAAATAGATCATGATAAAGGTTGCAAATATTTGCCGCCTGGATGTTAAAGCGGCAAACGATTAAAAATTTGCCTCCTCTGATATTGATGGAGCTCACCCTGAAAAAAATCTTATTGACGTCCTTGTTTAAGCCATCAAATGTAGCAACCGACATCGCCTCCTACTTATTCCTTATAAGTTGATAATTTTCGCTTTTGTGGCTTTTTTAATGGCTCATAATAATGATTTCTCATAAAAAAATATTATCATTATTGACCATAAGAATCCCGAAACATGAAAATTGTCGAATTTTCAGGAATAAGTAGGAGACGATATCGTGTGCTACAGCATAAACTAGGACGTCAGCAGGATTTTTTTAGGGTGAGCCCCATCGATATCAGAGGAGGCAAATCTTTGATCTTTTGCCGCTTTCACATCCGGGCGGCAAAGAATTTTTTGAATATTTAAGTTCTCAAAAAGGCAGCTAATTATTTTCTGGAATATATTTTACTACTAGGGGACTACGGTAAAATATGTTTTGAGCAAAACCAAAATGGCACACGAAAATGCTCACTTGCAAATAATTTTGTCCCCTCCGTAAAATTCTTCCTTAACATGAATTTGTCATTTTTAAGGATTTCATAATTTTTTAAATGATTTGAACAATAGTATCCTTATTAGAAGCCATATGAATTTCAAAGACAACAAGAAAAAGAAGAAGAAAATAAAAGCCAAAAAGCAGAAGTTATGAAATATAAAGCATCTAAAAAGTTGTTGAATTGTAATCGAGGTGTACAAATTGCTCAACATGGTTCTTCTACAACTTTCAAGCCTGCATCAAAGAATGATCAAAAATTATCAAAATGTGCTCGAGATATGACTTTACAACCACTTAAATTTTTACCAATCTATATGTTATTGTTATGTATGTCAGGAAATACAATTTCAATGCTTCCAATTATGATGGTTGCAATAATGGCATGGAATTCTATTCAAGCTATTTTCAATGTTGAAAATGTTTTTAAACATCTTGAAGTAAGTTTTGGATAGTACAGAAGGGGATTCAGAAGTAAATTGCCGGGATGGTTGTTGATCGCAAATGGCTGTTTTTTTTATAATGTTAACCCACTTTTCTTAGTTTTGTTTCTCATTTCAGGAAAAGCATGCTGGTTCATTAATTGTTCAGAAACTTATTTATTTTTCTCTTGGAACTTTTTGTGCTTTTACACTTGGAATTTATAAATGTCATTCAATGGGTTTAATGCCATCTCATGCATCAGAATGGTTCCATTTTATTCCTCCTCCACCTGCATGTATTCCAAATGCATAATAATAATTTGATAATTTTTTGAATTTTGATTATTGCTTATTTAAAGATTTAATTTGTATTTTTGTATTATCATGAATTCAAGCAATAAAATGTTTTGAGTTTGTAAATGTTGTTGTGGTTTTGACAAAAATGGATAAGGTACAAAATAGACTGTTTAAATCTTTAGGATCTTTCACTGTATTATATTTTTACATTCTGTTGATGTTGGACCAGCCTCATTAGTAATGTTTTATGTATGTTACTATTCTTAAACAATGGAAAATTTTTACAAAAACTGGTTTACTGGGATTTTAATTTTCATAAACTTTTATATAAAAACACTTTTAAACAATTCCAGAGATTACATATGGCATGAATTTCAGATGAAAATACGAGGAAAATAAAAACAAGTGAAAAATACATATTACAATAAAAGTACAGTACTCTCCTCTCAAAACACAGTATTTTAACAACATGTAACCATTGTATAAATCATAGCATAAAGGTAATAGAAGAATGAGACAAGATAGAAGCCAAGTTTAATCCATCCTTCACGATGAGCTCTTGATGATTCTGTTTGATTCATGATTGTTGTTGGATCATAGATACCTGGGCCACTCATAACTGGACGATTCATGTAACTAAAAATGTATAGTTTTAAGATGTGTATACTGTATCTGGGGCAGTGTCTTCCACGAAATTGTGCTTAAAAAATTTCCGTATGATTTAAGGGGTTAGAGAATCACAATAAAAAGCCAAAATTCTTACCGATGAATATGATAAGCAGCTAATGGAAGATTCCAAGCAGTTGCAAATAGCTGAGTTGAAACAATAAAGAGTGAAGTAAGTGCAAGATGAATACCATATTCAGGAAGGACCAAATTATTAAGGCTACGGCATTGTTCAATTGGATTTTTGTAATCAGTTTTAAGTTCATCAATACAAATAACCTATAAAATTTTTATGTGTGAAAGCAGCATAAAAGTAAATGCTAAAAAGAATGAGCTTACCAGATAGATTGCAAAGAAGATACAAAAAGCTACTGCAAGTAAACCAACCAAATAACTGAATGCAACGAAAGTGAATGCCATGGTATCAAACAAGGTTCTGCTGTGCGATATAGATGAATATTTGAACAATCAGTCTAACGATAGACTAATTTTTAGCTTTCAATTTAGAAATTTACAAAGGTAAGCATTAGCAAGAGGGGTTAATTTTTTTTTGTAATATTTTTGATTTACAAATAATGCGTTTAAGGAAAAGTTGCATAAAAGTTACAGGTAAATCGTAAGTTTTATCTAAAAAGGTTTAAATAGATAAGTGATTTTTCGCGCATTGGCATTTTCTACCTTCTTGTTCTTATTACAAGTAATCCGGACAATCCCTTTTCAAACAAAAAAATTATTATTAAAATAGCACATGAAATTTTTAAAAATAACCCTGTTTTGGAAACCAAAATTATTTTTGGTTTCGAAAACAATGTTTTGATTGTTTAATATCACTATATCGCACAACAATGCAATCTATGAGTTCTTCAATGGCTGCTGTACGGATAAACTCTATAAATATTAATAATTCATGGACTTCAAAAAAAGTATTTGCAGAAAAAACGCAATAATCCGAACAATTTGTAAATAATTTTATCAACGAAGACAAAAAAAATAAAAATGCCCAAAAACGAAAGTTATTAATTTACAAACACGTTAAACATGTTAATAAATTTTGTAATTAATGGCAAAGAAGCAAAAACCATTACACCAACAAGCAAAGCAATTTTCCATCTATTTGAAAAAGAGATGTTTGTGATGGTAAGAGTGATGCAATGTGGTGCAGCTTTTCTATCGACGCAGCAAAATGTTCGAAAAAATTTGGAATAACAAACGCAAAGAAAAAATGCTTCTTTTCATCGCCAACAAAACAAAAAAATTTTAAAAGCAAATTATTTCGTAACATAAACATAATCGGTCGCCCTGGGGCCAAACACAGACAAGTGTTTTTATCGAGACACATTCTTGCAGACACTGTAATTGTACTATTAATTTTTTTTATCCATCCATGTCATCATTATCAATCTTTTGTTTATTAAAGCTTTTCTTTTGTTGTATCTTTATCGAAGCTCAGGCTAACGTGTACTTGGAATTGAAGTTCAAATCACTGTGTTATTTTTATCAAAAAAATAAAACCGTATTTTCTTGCATTGTTCTATTTTTTTTGTTACTGTATTTTTCTTGCAATATAAATAATTATGAAAAAGAGTTAAAAGAGATATTTGATAGCATTTTTAACATTGAAGATTTATTGGATGAAGCTATTGCCAAGTATGAGAGGGGAATGGAAAATAATAAAGCATTTGTTGTTAGATGGAATGAATGGAAAGTTGAAGAAAGGTGAATTGAAGAACAAATTGAAGAATAGATGACAGAAAAGGCAAAAAATAAAAAAGAAGCAAAGGATAAAAGAAGGGATACGGTAATTCATGAAAAATACTTTTAAGACGTAGTCTATGACAGTTTCAAAAATGAGCGGCACACACAAAAAATAGAATAGGCTGAAATTTGGCCTATGGGTAAATCGAGCCTGGAGAAAACGATGCTGTCACCCATTTTTCTCAAAAAAAAAGATTACGGTAGTTACAGTACCCGCAATATTTTATACATGCATTTTTCATGTAGCTATTAAACGAAGGCAAAAAATATTTTTGGCATTATTGTTTTATTTTATAGGTTATCGAATACGGGGAATCCGAAAAAATGGTTTCTGGAATCTGTAAGTAATCTGGAACACCGATTTCTATATGACCCCTATTTTTGTACTTAAAAGTAAAAGAACTGTTTTTTGATTTTTTTAGATTTCAAGCTACATTGCATTTTTCCTTTAAAATTTTTGTCTATTTTAAACTTATTAGAATTTTTTAAATAATGATATTTTTGACTTTACAAAACCCGAAACACTGAAAAAAAAATTCGCTAAAAAGTGGCGAAAATCTGCTAGTTACTGGTGAAAATACTGGCGACCAAGGTGTCCTTTAATAAAAGGCATCTGGAAAAAGTTTGCCGGTTTTATTACTCATCAGTCTTTATCTCAACAGAAGAAGGTAAGTGTAAGGCCATGGTCCAAGACGCCGCCAGACAGCGCAAAAGGCGCTCTCTCGTCAGAGGAAAAATAAATGGCAAAAATTATACCAAATTTGCAAATGGCTATTAAATTATTCACATGATTTTTGCGAAAAAATCACAAGAATGTAGCGACATAAATGTTGCAAATTTTTGTTACCCAAAATGTGGTCAACGTTTTTTTTCAGTGCATGGCAAATAGTTGCGTAGAGGTTTGCGGAAGCTGAATTAAAAATATAAAAAACTGAGAAAATTTAAAAAGATACATTTTGAGTTTGAACTGATAAATGGAAATTTCGCTGTGTTTTTAAAATCAAATAATTTTGCAAAAACAAATGGCACAAAATGCTTTGTTTAAAATAGGGTAATTTAAAATTAGAAGAAATTTGAAGAAGCCGGTTTACACATTGTGTTTATTGTTGTTGACATTTTGTAATTATTCAGAATTACCTTAACATATATTAAAAGGGGTATCGTGACCGTTTGTCCCCTCAAATTAAAACTTAAAGGAGGCGGACGGTTTGATACTTTTTTTGAACTTCCCGCGCTTTGCATTCCCTGACGCGGGAAATTTAAAAACATCACTTTGCCGAAGAAAAGGGCTATTTTCGTTTTAAGACCAAGAAAAATTCAGGGAATGCAAAATGCGGGACGTTCAAAAAAAGTATCAAACCGTCCGCCTCCTTTAAAGGTGGCAAACAAAAATAACACATAAAGCCTGGGTTCTTTTTAAAAACTCTTGTAAAACTGTGATAATTGGTTTTGATACATGTTAAATTATAGCATCAGAAAAATAGGCAAATTATTTTTCTGCTGTTATCCAGGTGCTTAAAAATAAAGCTGTTAAATAAAAACCAAGTTTATTATGATGCTTTAGTTTTATTACATTTGACAATTGAAAAATGCCAAAAGCACAGCGAAAAAAAGCTTGAGTATTATTTCTTCTTTGTATATTAACAAAAAAAAGTTTTTATTTCTTTTAAAATTTTTTGAAAAAAACTGTTGTGTTTGATTCATGTTTAATTTTTGTTAGGGGTCAATGATCAAAAGATTAAAAAGTTTGTCTTTTCGAAAGAAGAGACGAACAGATCCCGCCTTATCTTTATTTTATTTTGTTTTGATTTTTGTAAGAAAAGAATGTTTATAAAAGCCTTAAGCTTTTCACCTTTTCCAGTCAGTTTTTCGATCAGTTTTTATCTTTTTTATCCGTTTGTGTTTCTTTGCTCTTTTTATATCTTTGTCAAATAAAATATTATTTTAAAATCGAGACCTAAGCTTCCAAAGTTATACAACTAAACATTTAAGTATAACATTGGTGATCTCGGGGTTCGAGTGCCATCGTAAAAGAAGGCCCCAGCTCCCATTCCTAGTGAACTGGTGAATTAAAATAAAATAGAATAGGCCGAAAAGTTAGCCCTCTAAGCACATAGAGGAGGTGTTCGGGGGACTGTGCTAATCCCTGAGGATCCTGTATGCAATAGCAGTGATCATATTTGAATTTGAAATTGGAAATGGCCGTTATATTTGGATATAGTGAAGTTGATATGGAAGTTTCGAGAAAAATGATCGAAGATAATTATCGAATGAAGTTAATGGAAATGAAAGATGTTTTGGAAAGCGAGATTAAAAGCTTGGATTTGAATATTGATATTAATGAATTTATGATGAAAATGTCAGCAAAGATGCAGATTTTTAAAGCTGTACAATTAAAACTGATGGAAAATGTTGTTTTGGATAAAAATGTTCTTCAAAAGCTTGGTAAGCCAAAAATTTTACTTGAAAAAGATGAGATTGAAAACGAATCAAATGCTGATTCTGCTTATGTTGAATCTGGGAGATTTTCTTCGAAAATCCCTGTGAATCATGATAGCGAAATTGCACAAGTTTTTCCCATTATTGGTGATGAAACTGCTGCAAAAAGCTTACATGCTGAAAGAAAATGTAAAAGTGGTAGTTCAAAACTTGATGAAAATGAAGTTGGATTTGAACAACAAAAACAAGATGAAAATGGCAAATGTGATAAAATTTCGAAAGTTTTGGATTTCCGTGAACGTAAGCTATTTTCTGTTGATCTTGCCCCACTTGAAAGTTCTTCTGACTTTCATAAAATGCTTAGCCGACTTAATCCTCCATCTACAGTTCTTAGTTTTGTTCCCATTGGCATTTGTTCAAATTCCACCTAGTGATGCACAAAAACTCGCAAGATTATTAGCTCGACTTGAAGGAGCTGCACGTTTAACCTATGAAGAATATGCTGATGATGTTAAAACTGATTACGATAAGTTGACCAGAGCTTTAAAAGCCCCTTTTACTAATGCTGTTGCCAAACGAACCGCTGAATCCGCTTTAACTTGTTGCTTCCAACAATCTGATGAAAGTGTTCATGACTTCTCAAACGTTTAACTGAACTTGTTCGTACTGCAATGGAAGGTAACCAGCAGCTACAATTAAAACTGTATTAACTTGGCAATTAAAACAAAAACTTCGTGACGATATCAAAGCAAAAATTAATATCCATGATTGCACAACATTTGAAGAAGTCCTCCAAAAAGCTTTCACTCGTGAAAATTATGTTGCAACAAAAGCTCAATATGCTATAAAAAGTTCAAATGTAGATGCAAATTTCGCTGAAAAAAACGGTAATCAATGCTATATTTGTCACAAAGAAGGACATTTTGCTCGTCACTGCACCTTTAATCGTCGACATCGAGGTAACTATGAAGATGATCGTCATTCAAGCCGTTATCACCCACGTCAACAATATCACCAACCCTTTCGACAAAGTCATTACCATCCAAAACCAAACTATTATCATCAACGACAAATGGATTACTACTCAAGATATAATCCGCAACCTCCACGTTATTATGAAAGTTATAAAGAACGTTCAAACTCATATCATTCAAAAAGCCCGCCCTACAATGATTATTGTAATCCACGTGAACAATATACCCGGTATGAAAGATTTGCTGATACTTATGCAGTTGAAAGAGAAGAAAAAACGACAGCTGAATTTTTCAATATTGAAACAGAAACAAAATCTCATCAAAAAACTGTTAATGAATTTGATGATTGTGATGAAGATAAACACAGTAGTACAACAATTAGTTACGGTGATGCATTTGAAAAAGAAAATCTTGTCGCTACTTCCGAAGATTTTGGGAAAGACGATGATGAAATTCAACAACTTTCATATGGTAATTCTGCACCACAACCACTACACCAGTACCCTCAACAACCCCATGCACATCAACTACATACAAATGAACATTCACAGCAACCTCAAAATCTTATTTTACCAACTGCATCCACCCCTGAAAGATATGCATTAACTCTACAACAACAACATGTACCACTTTTGTACCAAGAAAATGTTTTACAACAACCTACTACTGCATATGTTGCACCAATACCTACACAACAAGCCCCATCAGCCCTAAAATTATCTCATGAACAACATACTCCACCACAACAAACACATGCACTACAACCACTTGCTCAACAACCTTTACTACAAGTAGAAGAGCCCCTACAAATACAAACACCTACAACTGCTGCAGTACCACAACATCATTTACATCCACCACAAGATAGTCTACTTACTCCACAAGCATATGATTTTCCACTTGTTAATCAACTACAACCTGCAGCATCCCAAACACCTGCATCGGCACTACAGCATCAACCTTGTCCTTATGAACATTCTGTTAAACAACACCTTAAACCTGTACAACCAAAGCCACCTGATACTACTGAAACATACTGTCAAGATCATAATTTCTTTGATGACCCTCAAAAACATAAAAATGGTACACAAACCTTTGAAAATGCTGCTGAATTAGTGCTATATTTGGCAAAAACTCGTCGAAATGATGCTCCGATTGAACATCGTGAAAATTATCTCACTTCAGTCGACTGTTTTCACTTTGAATTAACACAAATCAATGATATCTTTTTGCAACAAATTTCTGGTGAACTACTTAAATATTTGTTTTATTATCGTAACACCAACCCACATGTTCATCACAAATATCAACCACCATCAAATCTACTACAAACAACTCGTCTTAAAACTTACATTATTGGATCAGTACGTGATAATAAAGCAGTGATTTTAATTGATAAATTCTGCCCCATGTCTTTCGTAACGACATCATGCCTTCGTAAAATTGATGCCAATGGAGAAGAAAATGATAACCTCATTTTACAAAATATCGTCAGCCCGGATATACCACTTGAAACAATAACTTCACTTCATTTAAAATTAAACAATCAAACGAAAGAAGTTGAACTACGTTCAGTTGAAACAACAACTATTGATACAAGCTTCGAAATTTTACTTGGACGTAATTCATTGAAATTATGGCAAAACAAAACCGAATTTTTCAAAAATTTCTTCAAAATCGATAAACCACTTATAAAAGAAAAAAACAATTTAATGCAAAACAGCAAAATTCAATCTTCAACAACTATGATTCAACATCAAAATGAAAGACAAGTAAATAGTCCAACTCCATCTGAACTCAAATATTTACAATCCCGCTTCGATAATCTACGCCTTCTTCACCCACCATCTCGTTCACCACAAGAAACATCCTCACCCATTGGAAGCAAAGAAAATACTTAAAATTTTTAAATACTTAGTTTCTCTCCTCATCGCCTTATAGGGGGGAGGGATGTTAGGGGTCAATGATCAAAAGATTAAAAAGTTTGTCTTTTCGAAAGAAGAGACGAACAGATCCCGCCTTATCTTTATTTTATTTTGTTTTGATTTTTGTAAGAAAAGAATGTTTATAAAAGCCTTAAGCTTTTCACCTTTTCCAGTCAGTTTTTCGATCAGTTTTTATCTTTTTTATCCGTTTGTGTTTCTTTGCTCTTTTTATATCTTTGTCAAATAAAATATTATTTTAAAATCGAGACCTAAGCTTCCAAAGTTATACAACTAAACATTTAAGTATAACAATTTTTAACAAAAATAGTTTTAGATTTGATCAAAAAATTTTTTTGAAAAAAACTGTTAGGTTTCACAGACGATATAATTTCTATCAATCATTTTTCAAGGATTTTTATTTAATTTTAAAATAAGAATAACGGAACAAAACTTTCCAACATTAAAATGAGACTTTTTTTTACCACAGTAATGCTTTTAAATAAACTGAGATAGCAAAATTCAGCAAAAAAAGACTGTAAACTGCACGATACAAATGTGTTTAAAGTAAACAGCCATGTAGAAAAAAATGCCTTTATACATAAAAATTATATTAATAAGCTAATAAACTGCAAAACAGTGTTATTATTATGTTGAATTAAAATTTGAAGTTAACTGCCAGATAGCAAAATGTCGCAAAAATTGAAAACAGAATGTGCTGTGCAAAAAAATACATTAAAGTTTTTTCCAGAATAGACTGCTATCATAACAAAATGCAGCAAAAAGCTTTAAAATAAACTGATAGCAAAACGCTGCGAAACAAAACATGAAAATAAACTGCAAGGTAATTTTTAGTATTGATAATACGATCATAACTGCTTTAATAACGTTAGCGCTAATAGCACAGATGTTGAGAAATAGTACCTCTGGCTGGCGATAAAAAAATAAACGTACAAACAAATTCAACTGTTTATGACAATTTTCTAAGGTGATGAAAAAACGAATTGTAGAACTGTGCAAAATAACTGCAAAACACGTAATAGCTGAAAACGAATTTTTAATTTTATTAAAAAAAGCAAAAGATCAACAAACTAAATATGTCTTGTTGTGATTTAATAAAATTTTAAATTTAAATATTTAAATAAATAAGATAAAACTGGCTTTAAGTAGTTGAAAAAAAGAATTAAATTTAAAGGTTTAAAATATACCCATGAATAATAAAAAAATATATAAACTCTAAAGTAAAACTGCTAAGTAATAAAAGGTAGCAGAATGCTGCAAAAAACTTGTTAAATATTGAGAAGAAGCATATTTTATATCAAAGAACGGAGAAACATCTACTGCTATTCTTAAAAACTGCTTAGGATTTCTAACTGCTCCGAGGCATAACCGTGATGCATCAGATAGTGCATACAATTCATCAATAATAACTGCCGGAGAAATAGCTTTAAAAATTTTACCAACTCTTTCACCAGATTCATAATAATGTATATGACATCAATCAGCATTGCAGTCCGAATTTTTTTCATATAAGTTTTTTTATTTTCCTTTTTATCTAAGTTTTCAATAACTGGTAAATTAACATTTAGTGGACTACAACAATTAAGTTCATGTGGTCGTTGTGTCAGTTTTTTAAAATATTTGACAAAAAATTTGATTACTTGATATGAACATACAAGGACAACATGTTTAAAAGCTAAACAATTACACACCCATTTAATTAATGTAAAAAACTTTTGATAATTATAGCCTTTTTGAAATTGTTAACTGACGATTAGGTTAGACAAAACACTCTTATCAAGAAAAATAAACATGGTTTAAGGTTAACTAAATGTAACTATAAATTTTTTACTTTTTGATGAACAAATTTAAGCAAAAAAATATTTTATTTCAGTGATGAAAAAACAGACGTTTTTCGGAAACAAACTATTCAAAATTATTTTACAATGAATGCTATTCCTTTTAAAGACATTAAAAACCGTTCGTTTGAAAGTGTTATTGTAAGCGACTATATAATTTTTGGTAGATACTAAACTGTGAGATAAAAACCAAGCTTAACATTTTGCTTTCTCATGAATGCAGAGGAAGCGTTTTTAAAGGGATAAACTAAAAATTTTACAAGAAACTGCTCTGTTTTTATAAACGTTAAGATTTTGTGAAACTGGAAAGCTGGGTTTCGTTCATGCATTTTAACAAAAAAACACTTTTTAGTTACTCTCACATACTGAAATATTGCTTCGTAGAATTAAAATTTGGCTAACGCAACTTGGGACAGCATGCTTGTAAAAAAATTAACATGAAACGCCTTTACTTAAGGATTTAAACTTATAAAAACTGAACTCAAGCTTATAAAGCCGCGAACTTTTTAGAGTTCGCGGAAATGGATAAAAAGCTCGCGGAACAGATATGAAAATGAGTTCAAATCATATCAGACCTCGTGGCTGGAAGATTTTGGGACCTACTGGGGGTCATTAAAGTCATTCCTAATGCATCTTATGCATTTGTGGTCAGATTATGCCGAAATTCCGCGAGCTTTAAAATGTTTAGCATAATTTGACCATAAATTAGTTTGATGCATCTGGGATGACTTTAATGACCATCAGTAGGTCCCAAAATCTTCCAGCCACGAGGTCTGATATGATTTGACCTTATTTTCATATCTATTCCGCGAGCTTTTTATCCATTTCCGCGAACTTTAAAAAGTTCGCGGCTTTATAAGCTTGAGTTCTGGTGTTTGATTCATGTTTGATTTTTAACAAAAATTATTTTTGGTTTTACAAAAACCAATAAAAGATATTAAAATAAAAAGTAAGGAGAATGCTTTTTTTTTAAACTAAAACAATTGAAAAATAAAAATTTAAGCCCACCAAAAAAATTATACTAAAATTATAACAGATTTCAGTTAGCAATATGTAGCTTAGGTGTCTCTAAAAATAAACTGCGAGGAATAAAAGGTAGCAGAATGCTGCAAAAAAAAGTTAGATAAAAACTATAAGCTGCAAAAACTATTTTCTTATAAACTGGTAAATAGCAGAACGCATCAAAATAAAATTAGAGTAAACTGATAGCAAAAAATATACAAAAATTTGTGTTAACAAAAGAAGTAATGCAACATCTTTATTAATAGATTTTGAAAACTTAGACAACTGAGTTAGGTCCACGTTAAAATTTAACAAACAAAAGAATTTTCTAAGGTATAACGAAAGAAGTAAAGACATTAAACTTTTGGGGCGCAATGAATTTTGCTTTTATAATGAAAGTGCTTTTGGTTGGGAATTATTATAAGAATGGTGTAGCTCGTATTAGCAACGGTTCTACTTTATTGGGTGAAGGAGAGATCACTGATTCTTTTTATATTACAATACATATAACGTAAATGATGGAAAATAGATATAGAGATAGAATGCAAGGCAATTGGGTCTTTACATGGAAGAGAAGTCTTCATCTGATTGATGAGAAGAATGATGGCCGTTCTGATTGCATGATCGGTCATTACAATTTTGTGAAAAAAAGGTAACATTTAATGTGAAATAACACCGTGCTACAAAAAATTAGTAAACTGATATATGCAAAAAATGTATTAACAAAAAAATTAATAGCTACAAGAATTAGAAGTAGAACGGGTTAAACAAAATTTGGTAACAATATAGCTAGCAAAAGAATGTTTTTTAGTAATCAATTTAAAGTTTTAACGTTAATGGTAGGATTTCAAGGGGGTTGGAGATAATTATTTGTTTTGAATATGTTTGTAAAAGGTTGAGAATTTTGGTTTTTAAAACTTTACAAAGAGCTTTTTATTTTTAAATTAAAGTTTTTTTATTCCTTATTTTGTTTTAACTTTCCGTAAGCATTAGGTGTTCGAAGACGACTTTGATTTAATTTAGGTTTGGCTGAACTGATAAAATAAAACAAAAGATTCTAATTCACATAAATGTACATCTGCTTTTACTACAACATGGCATATATTTTCCGAATATTCCAACATATTTGTAATTCAAAATAAATGATTTATTTCCATGCTTTATGTTCATAAAAAATGCTCAAACTGTGGCAAAAGCTCGATGGAAGTTTGTAAGTAAGTTATAAACTGGAGGAAAGAGTTGAGTGGTACCTTTTCCAAAAAAAAAAGGATGGGAAATACAATAGATTAAAAAAAATTTGGTGATAACATTGCTAGCAAAAAAACATCTTTTACTGGTCTGTTGGAATTCTTAATTATAGTGCCAGGTAGCAGAATGTTGCATAAAACAATTTTATTTTAAACTGCTAAATAGCAAATCTTCAACAAAAAAAGCATAAAGTAAACTGCCAAATAGCAGAACACTGCAAAACAAAAAAGATATTGTTCGAAAATATATATTATGTACTACTTTTAAAAAGCTGTTGCCGTACAAAAAAAGAGCATATAAAGTAAACTGCTAAATAGCAAAATGCTGCGAAAACTAAACTAATGTAAACTGAAATCGCAAAAACTATACAAGCATTTGAATAATATTTCTGATCGACGTTATAGAGTTTTTGCTTTTTTAAAATCAAACTGTTAAATAAAATCCTAGCTTAGTATACAACCTTTTCACAGATTTTTTTATTTCATTTTATTGTTTATATATGATTGGATTTTACCAAAAACTGGATTTATATGAGCTCTCTTTCGACATCTTTTTCAGAGGAAAGAACAATACATAAAAGTAGCTGTAAAAGTCAGAGAAATGATGCAATTGTTGTCAAAGCAGTTCGAGATCTGTACGTGTTGTATTAATGAAGATTGACAAACACAAACTTTGTTGTTTTTATGCAGCAAAGAATTGTGTTATAATTTACGTGCTTTTTTGTATTATCAACAATAGCAAAAATGCATTTTTCAAGAAACTGAAATTAACTGTCCCGCAAAAAAATGCAAGTTTTGAAAAAAACTATTAGGTTTCACAGATGATATGATTGCTGTTAATAATTTCTCAAGAAATTTTTTTCATACTATGAAACAGAAAAACGGTTCAAAAAATTATATTCCAACATGAAAAAATGTAAAAAAGAAGAAACGTGATAATTATGTATCCCAAATCAACCATGTTTAAACCTTCTGATCTCAACTGAAAATAGTTAATAACGTTAGAATCGTTGTACGATTGTATTTTTTAAAAAAAATTTGTTTTGTAAACTGTCCCAAATTGTTACGTATCAAACCTCACCATAAAACTCAATTTTTCCTCTTTTAAAATCTCTAGCATTAAACTGATGTTTTTGACGCATTCTTAATAAATCTTTTATTGGCCCTCTTTATATTTTATTTGTATGTATCTAAAGTCATTAGTTCTATTTACTTTTTATCGAAATTTATTCATCTTCTGGAAAATCAGATGGTAATTCAAAGTTGCGAATACTAGGAGGAATCTATAAAGTATTAAAAACATTTTAAAAATTGTGAGATCATCCAGATCAATAGTTTTGTTTTAAATTTAATTTGTGCTGTAAAATAACTGTTGTCTAAGTTGTTTGACGCATTTTAAAACTGATTTGCAATATTAGCTGGTCAAACAAGCAGGTTTTCATTCTGAAAAAAAGTAATCATACAGTAAAATTTTAAAAACTGGTCAAATTTATCACTGCTTTTAAAAAGATTGTTCTTAACGCAAAAATTGTTGCATTTTTATTCATAAATAATAACACATTTTGCTTTCATTGATTAACTCATGTAAATTTGTTAACAAATATAATCAACTGTAACAGCTTCAACATTAAAAACATTTCCATTTTTAGAACAATAACCTTATTTAAGTGACAAATTTGGGAATATATGATATGAGTTAGACATTTAAATATTGTTACATTTAATGAAATGTAATAATATTTAAATTAAAATTTGATTGAGAAAGTACAATGGCTGACAATTCACTTTAACGAAAAGCAGCAGGAATGACCAGGATTGAGCAGGATAACGCTTCGCCAAACAAATCTTTTTATTTTTTTCTTCCGCTGTTTTTGTGGATAAAAAAAGAGAATTGTTAACTGTTTATATTAATCAGCGATACTAACGGTATTATCATTATCTTTAAGCCATTTATTTTTTTGTTTACGTGAACATTTATCACAACTTTTTGCTTGATCTTTGTTATTACAGCTGTTTTTTGTTTTCATTAAGTAAAAACTGACAAACATTTGTGGCATATGCATTGAGATGCTTTTTAAAACTGAAATTACCAACCAATGAAGGGGTAAAATCACCAAATCTTTTTCCTGGATATGATATGTCAGTGAATCAAGTTCAACGTGTTGCAGATCTTATCATTCCAGTAAAGCACTCCGCTGTCAACGCCTCAGAGACACTTTTTCCAATTTTCGTGCTTCACAAATCACAAATACACAAAAGGATGTTTTGGCTGCTAAACTTAGCAAAGCTAATGTAAATGGATTAGCTACAAGTACTTCACTGCGAGTATGTATTGCAATAGTATCTGGTCAAATTGCTAATGATTCTATTGCAACATCGAAATTACAAAAAAGATTTATGCAATTTCCCATATGAGTCGTTATACGACAATATCATATATAATGATGGTCAAATTAATGTTTTAAAAGAAAAAGCTCTTAGCTTTTATAATTAATTGTACGAATAATAAACATTTTTTTGTAAACTATTTTTTTCTGATACTTAATTTTTCTTTTAAATCGTTTATTTTTATTTATTAATATTTGTTTTCTATTTGTTTTAAGAAATAAATTAACTGATCTTGAATTTGTGAAGAGACAGTAAATAAATATAAGATTCATAAATATTTCCCCGTGAATACAGCACCACCAGGATAAAGAATACAATAAAAGTAAAAGTTAAAAATTACAAGTCAAACACTTTGCCAGATGGCGCCATACTCAAATTTTATCTCGATCCAGCTTAAATGTGACACAGATATTGAAAATACGAACTTTCCTAAGCACAATAATTGAAAAATCAATCCTTTAGACCAAATAGCAGCCAGTTTAAAAAGCGATCTAAAACTGCAAATATAATATAAAACAAAACCAAATATTTTTTACAAAATTACTTTTGCAAATGCCAAAATTTTATGTGCAAAAGATGCACCCCTCAACAGTGACCCATTCTTGTGATTGTGAGTACAGAAATAAACTTCAATGTTCGCTGTTTGCTAAATGTTCAACAAATTGTAAAAGATGAGCATAAAAATTGGTTGAAACAAAAATACATGTTAAAGAATGCTTTGTAAACTGTGATAAAGTATAGTAATTAATTGCTTGATTTTAATGTTAAAAGACTCGTGGATGAAGCTGGACATTTTCTGCATTAAATATTTTTTCTTTAATTTTTAAAAATTTTTATCAACAAACAAAACTGTCTTGGCTTTCTTTTTCACTTTTCAACAATTTTTAGAAAAAAATTAGTTGCTTAATTCGCTAAAAACATGTTTTTTATTTGTTTTTTTTTTCTTCTTTAAATGTAACTGTCTTCAACAGATAAGCAACATGCTATGAAAATTTTGTTTATCAACAAAAATAAATTGTTTTTTAAATAATCCCCCCTCCCCCCAAAGATATAACGCGCCGCCAATCATATGTTCCAACAAAAGATTAGCAAAAAGAGCGATTTTATTAGTTGTTATGCTCAAAACAATATTTTTAATAAGCATCTATTTAAAAAAATTGTTTAACGATTTGAACTTAAAATCATAATTAATAAATAAAGTTTATAAAATTGATTAACTTCATTTTTTAAAGATACTGTTAATTTTTCAAACATAAACTTAAAAAAATTGATTTCTAAATTTTTTGTTAATGAAGTTTTTAACAAATTTTATAAACATAAAACTTTTTTTTATTTTGTTAAGATTTTCTAAGGAATCCTTAACAAAATATGTTTTCATTTTTTGTTAAGAATTCCTTTGTAAATGCAATATTATTGCATCATCCTTATTATCTTTGCTACTAGCATTGTGAGAAATTGTATGTCAAAAAAAATCAATGCAAAAAAAATTTTTTTGCAAAAAAATATATTTTTTTATAGATGACTTTTCTTTCGTTATTTTAATGTTCATAGTGAAACAATTTATTAATAAATAACGTAAATTTAATAATTAATTAATGCGCGTTTTAGATGGCAACAAAAAGTATTGGCTTATTTATGAAAAATGAAAAACATGATAATCGCCAGTTATTTACAAATCTCAATTTAAATCAAAATCATGAATATCCAGATCAAAAAATGATTCAACCTTATAGCAAATCAAATTTCAATAAAGATTATGGTAAATTTAAAAAATTCGCAGTTTTATAAAATGCCACCAACAACAACACTTTACAAGGTACCATTTGTAGATGCTACTTGTATTTTGGCACCGAACAGTTTTCACCATATTGACCTAGTATTAAAATGGATTCTTGCCAATTATTAGCTGCTTTTTTAAGAATTTACATATTTAAGCCTATCAAAGTAGCCCCCGATATCATTTGCTACTTATTCCTTGTAAAAGTTTAAATAAATATTTAATATTAAAAATCATTAAAAAATCCAAAAAAGTAGAAAATATCAAATTTTAATGAATAACTTTAAGGCGATATCGTGTGCTACTTTTATAACCGTAAATATGTTAATTCTAAAAAGAGCAGCTAATAATTTGGAGGAAAGATTTTTAGTGGTAGGGGAGTATGATGATGAAATATGTTTTGAGACAAAGAGTAACTAAAAGCAGTCCGTTGTAAGTCGGAACGCATGAAAATGTTTTTGTAAAACTGCAACAAAAATTGAAACAGAACAATCTATCTATAAAAATTATACTCAAAAAGAAGAAAAAATCACATCATCATGGAAAGGATCAATGAAAGATTCATGTTCAAAAACTTCAAAGAATTTAAGCTTCTATGATAAAGATGCCAAAGAAGAAGAACAAAGAGAAGCTAAAAAACGATGGGAAAATTCTTCTATCAATACCACCAACAACAGCAGCACCCTCTCCCTTCATATTTCTGCATATGAAAATTCAATTGGACTTTCAAAAAAGAAAAAAGAAAAATCATCAAAAAAAGTAACAAAAAATTTATCATCATCATCAAAATTACGGGTAGGTTAATACCAGGGGTTAGAAAATGCTGCCGCTATTGGTTTTCGAGAATGGAATGCTAAGCATTTTTAGCAGCAATTTCAGCCCTTGCAATTCGTGAAATCATTTATATATCATTCAATTATTAGGATCCCTTTGAATTTCCTCGACAAATGAATGCTGATAAATATGATGCTGCACCAGAAGTGATGCAATTTAAAGCATCCCAAAAATTGCTTTCACGAAATCAAGGTGAGTTTTTTTTTCCTTACTCAGATTACTCATTGTAACTTCTGATCGTAGACAACTGCATGCCTGAGTTGAGATCCTATATTTTGCCTGAATACTCGTCTTACTAAGGGATAGTTAAGGGCAAATTATTTTTTTCGGAATCCTCGATTTGTGGATTTAATAGATATATGGATAAAACTAATAAGTAGTCTACGATATCCATTTTTGTTACAACATCCAAAATTCTAATAATGAATATTTATCAAATATTACAAATGTATTATTAATGTGTACTTTGTGTAATTCTTGCTATTATTCCTCTCTAAAATCATCGACATTCAATTTTTTATACAAAAATAGATATCGTCTGCTAATTATTAGTTACATCGATATATCTATTAAATCGATAAATTGAGAATTTGACAGCTGATAATTTGTTCCTCACTATCTCATAGCAACAGAAAAATACTTAAATCCCACTGTACTTTAATAATTTACCCCTTTTTTTAGATATGATATTTTTTGAAAGAAGATTAACAGAAGTTATTTCATCAGTAAAACCTAAAAGATTTAATTGGTTTGGTAAGTTGCTTGCTATCCATTATCCTAAAAACCACTGAAATTTTTATTCTTTATTATTTTTAGCTTATCTTGGAGTATTATCATGTGCAACAATTTATAGTATTTATTTTCTTCTAACTGATCCTAATGCTAAAAATGTAAGTTTAAAGTAACATTTGTTGATATCTGGATTTTTTATTTTTATCATTTTTAAGGTCACAATTTGGGAATTATTGTGTCAACATCCAATATTTGTTGCAAGTATTATTGCATTTTTTGGTTTATTTTTTATTGGTGGTATTCATCGAAAGCTTATGGCTCATAAAATGTAAGTGTTTTGTTTTGAACAGGATAATATATAGCAGTAATATGTTTTTGATGATGGTTAACAAGCCCAGAACCGAAGCGGGTTCGTATAGGGATGCCGTTTTGGCACTTTTTTGCCATAGAAGTTAAAAATGCCATTTTTTGTATTTGAGGTTGAGGATAATGGTATAATGTTTTCTGATATAGAGGTAATTGAGGTTGTGGATTTTGAATTTTAAATACCCAAAAAATCGAAATTCAAGCTTTTCGTCGCCGGAGCTACTGAATAATACCATTGAATTCCCCGCAGTTTTTTACCTCGTAGATTCCGGAGTAAAAATGGTATTTTTAACTTCGATGGCCCAAAAGAATGTCGAAACGGCACTCCTATATACAACTGATTGGGTTCTAGTTTTTTTAAAAATGGTCGAAAGCATAGACAAAATTTCAAAAAGATCACTTTTTTCTGTGTCAAGCATTATGTGAAACTTCAATTTTTTAAAACCTTTGTCATGATTAGAACTCATTTTTCAGTATTGCTGCAAGATGTCGAACTGTTCTTGCTGATTTTTGTTTAAGCTGTGATGAAGTTCGTTTTCAATTTTTTTTTGATTGTTGTATCTTTTTACTGCTTCACTTTTTTTCAGAGTGGAAAATTGATTGTTCGACCAGCTAATGCTGCATTTGGAAGCTCTTCTTCATTATCTGATAAAAATGCATCTTTTGCTTAAATTCCTGCTTTTGCTATTACTATTTGAATAACAAAGATTATTTTTAATATTAATGAGTTACAAGCTTCTATTATTATTTCGTTTTTTATTTTGATTTCAACTATTTACCACCTGCAACAAATGTATATTAGCTTTATAATTTTGTATGTATTTATTTTTTGTAAATTTTACAGTTGAATTTTGAAAAATGATTAATAAAGTTTGTCGCAGTTTCAATAAATGAAAATTTTCAATAACATATTCATACCGGATCAGAGGTAAGCATTAGTCGAGCTAGCCTAACGGAAGCCGCTAACTTCACAACAACAATGTAGCCTAAAACAATATTTGAATTACGTTTCATCAAGTTTCGGGACAGTTTTTCAAGAAAGTTTTAACTTTACTTAAAAATGCGTCAGTATTTAAACATAAAGTTAATAGTTAGAAAACTTAATTAAAGTTATGTCACATTTACAGCAGTATCTCAAGTTTAGAAAAATGGTTAAATAACAATATCAGAGAAGCACTGTCGCAAAAAACATAAATTTTTTAATAGCCAGCTTTAAAAAGTGATGGATGCAAGTTTGTGGAATCACAAATAAACATATAATATCAAAAAATGAGATAAAAACATCTCCGTTGTACTTTTGCTTTCGACTAAGTTATTTGCAACAGTTAATATTTTATGCATAATTTAAAAAAACACACAATAATATCCATTCGTGAAATATTTTTGAACAAGTTTTTGAAAAAAACCAAAAATTTAAACAAATTAAGCTAGACTTTTGCTGTTTAAAAAACAGAAAAACTCTAGCTTTTAAATCACAAGACATGTTATTTTTTAGTATCGTACGACGCTGATACAATTTTTCATGCAGCATTATGCTACTTAGCAGTTTATTTATGAGTATGAGTTTAACTTTAGTTGTTGCGTTTTGCTATTTTGCAGCTTACTTTTAAAGTAGCACTCAAAATGAGCAATATATTTCTATAAAAAAACATTATAAATATAGTTAAAACACTTACTTCCATCCTACACAACAAGTAAAACAATTGGATTGAGAATACAATAATATTTTTTGTGTTCTTTTTCATCTTTGATTTAAAACGGTACAGTTTCAGGTTTCCCGCCGAAAAATGTTATAAAGAGCTTACCTTTTTTTAAGTTAAGGATATAGCGCTAATTTTTTAAAGTAAATTCTAAATTACACTACGTATAGCCGTTTAGTTTCAATTTATTTTTTTGCCACGTTCTCCTACCTCAGTTTATTTCAAAATGTTTTTACATACTTGCAAATGTCATGCAGTTTATTTTTTGCTGCCTCATGTCATTATGTGTCAGTCAATTTTAAAATTTAAAATTTTAATCATATTCTCAACAATTTTAATTTTGTAACAAAAATGAGAAAAAAGTAGTAAAAAGAGGTAAAAACAGACATAATATAGCAATATTGGGCATGTTTTAGCTATAGTTAACAAAAAGAAGATATATTATTAATTTATTTAATATAAAATAATAAAAAAATGCTAAATATATTAACAATTCTCTTTTTTTATCCACAAAAACAGCGGAAGAAAAAAATAAAAAGATTTGTTTGGCGAAGCGTTATCCTGCTCAATCCTGGTCATTCCTGCTGCTTTTCGTTAAAGTGAATTGTCAGCCATTGTACTTTCTCAATCAAATTTTAATTTAAATATTATTACATTTCATTAAATGTAACAATATTTAAATGTCTAACTCATATCATATATTCCCAAATTTGTCACTTAAATAAGGTTATTGTTCTAAAAATGGAAATGTTTTTAATGTTGAAGCTGTTACAGTTGATTATATTTGTTAACAAATTTACATGAGTTAATCAATGAAAGCAAAATGTGTTATTATTTATGAATAAAAATGCAACAATTTTTGCGTTAAGAACAATCTTTTTAAAAGCAGTGATAAATTTGACCAGTTTTTAAAATTTTACTGTATGATTACTTTTTTTCAGAATGAAAACCTGCTTGTTTGACCAGCTAATATTGCAAATCAGTTTTAAAATGCGTCAAACAACTTAGACAACAGTTATTTTACAGCACAAATTAAATTTAAAACAAAACTATTGATCTGGATGATCTCACAATTTTTAAAATGTTTTTAATACTTTATAGATTCCTCCTAGTATTCGCAACTTTGAATTACCATCTGATTTTCCAGAAGATGAATAAATTTCGATAAAAAGTAAATAGAACTAATGACTTTAGATACATACAAATAAAATATAAAGAGGGCCAATAAAAGATTTATTAAGAATGCGTCAAAAACATCAGTTTAATGCTAGAGATTTTAAAAGAGGAAAAATTGAGTTTTATGGTGAGGTTTGATACGTAACAATTTGGGACAGTTTACAAAACAAATTTTTTTTAAAAAATACAATCGTACAACGATTCTAACGTTATTAACTATTTTCAGTTGAGATCAGAAGGTTTAAACATGGTTGATTTGGGATACATAATTATCACGTTTCTTCTTTTTTACATTTTTTCATGTTGGAATATAATTTTTTGAACCGTTTTTCTGTTTCATAGTATGAAAAAAATTTCTTGAGAAATTATTAACAGCAATCATATCATCTGTGAAACCTAATAGTTTTTTTCAAAACTTGCATTTTTTTGCGGGACAGTTAATTTCAGTTTCTTGAAAAATGCATTTTTGCTATTGTTGATAATACAAAAAAGCACGTAAATTATAACACAATTCTTTGCTGCATAAAAACAACAAAGTTTGTGTTTGTCAATCTTCATTAATACAACACGTACAGATCTCGAACTGCTTTGACAACAATTGCATCATTTCTCTGACTTTTACAGCTACTTTTATGTATTGTTCTTTCCTCTGAAAAAGATGTCGAAAGAGAGCTCATATAAATCCAGTTTTTGGTAAAATCCAATCATATATAAACAATAAAATGAAATAAAAAAATCTGTGAAAAGGTTGTATACTAAGCTAGGATTTTATTTAACAGTTTGATTTTAAAAAAGCAAAAACTCTATAACGTCGATCAGAAATATTATTCAAATGCTTGTATAGTTTTTGCGATTTCAGTTTACATTAGTTTAGTTTTCGCAGCATTTTGCTATTTAGCAGTTTACTTTATATGCTCTTTTTTTGTACGGCAACAGCTTTTTAAAAGTAGTACATAATATATATTTTCGAACAATATCTTTTTTGTTTTGCAGTGTTCTGCTATTTGGCAGTTTACTTTATGCTTTTTTTGTTGAAGATTTGCTATTTAGCAGTTTAAAATAAAATTGTTTTATGCAACATTCTGCTACCTGGCACTATAATTAAGAATTCCAACAGACCAGTAAAAGATGTTTTTTTGCTAGCAATGTTATCACCAAATTTTTTTTAATCTATTGTATTTCCCATCCTTTTTTTTTTGGAAAAGGTACCACTCAACTCTTTCCTCCAGTTTATAACTTACTTACAAACTTCCATCGAGCTTTTGCCACAGTTTGAGCATTTTTTATGAACATAAAGCATGGAAATAAATCATTTATTTTGAATTACAAATATGTTGGAATATTCGGAAAATATATGCCATGTTGTAGTAAAAGCAGATGTACATTTATGTGAATTAGAATCTTTTGTTTTATTTTATCAGTTCAGCCAAACCTAAATTAAATCAAAGTCGTCTTCGAACACCTAATGCTTACGGAAAGTTAAAACAAAATAAGGAATAAAAAAACTTTAATTTAAAAATAAAAAGCTCTTTGTAAAGTTTTAAAAACCAAAATTCTCAACCTTTTACAAACATATTCAAAACAAATAATTATCTCCAACCCCCTTGAAATCCTACCATTAACATTAAAACTTTAAATTGATTACTAAAAAACATTCTTTTGCTAGCTATATTGTTACCAAATTTTGTTTAACCCGTTCTACTTCTAATTCTTGTAGCTATTAATTTTTTTGTTAATACATTTTTTGCATATATCAGTTTACTAATTTTTTGTAGCACGGTGTTATTTCACATTAAATGTTACCTTTTTTTCACAAAATTGTAATGACCGATCATGCAATCAGAACGGCCATCATTCTTCTCATCAATCAGATGAAGACTTCTCTTCCATGTAAAGACCCAATTGCCTTGCATTCTATCTCTATATCTATTTTCCATCATTTACGTTATATGTATTGTAATATAAAAAGAATCAGTGATCTCTCCTTCACCCAATAAAGTAGAACCGTTGCTAATACGAGCTACACCATTCTTATAATAATTCCCAACCAAAAGCACTTTCATTATAAAAGCAAAATTCATTGCGCCCCAAAAGTTTAATGTCTTTACTTCTTTCGTTATACCTTAGAAAATTCTTTTGTTTGTTAAATTTTAACGTGGACCTAACTCAGTTGTCTAAGTTTTCAAAATCTATTAATAAAGATGTTGCATTACTTCTTTTGTTAACACAAATTTTTGTATATTTTTTGCTATCAGTTTACTCTAATTTTATTTTGATGCGTTAGTAGTCATTGTCTGGGTAAATACGTAAAGGGGGCGGTACCACGGGGGTGATAGCGCCATTGCCTCTCTCCCGACGCACAGCTGTTCCTCCCTGGTGCTATTCCCCCTGGTGCTATTCCCCTGGTACTACATATGACCAAGACCCATAGATGTTACCACCAAGAAAAAAATGTTATGCAATCAAATTTTTAAATTTCACTTTTAAAATTTAAATTTAAATTTAATTAAAATGCATGAATAAATAAATTTGCATAAATGTATTTTCGAATAAAAAATCAATAGCACTTTTTAACTTTCATTTTCTATCTTTTCGTACCTGGCACTGCCATCCAACATATGTGCAGCTGTTGTGGCAATGACAATAGATATCAAGGTAAGTGATTATGTAATACCCAAATTTTATAGACTTATTAGTTTTATATAACTGACTGTGTATTTTGGAGACTAAATCATGAACAACGATTTTTCATTTCTTAATTATGTTTATAACTTGTATACCTGACTGTGTATTTTCACGATTATTTAACGACTTTTCTTGCGTAAGTTTTGCAATTTTCACTTATTTTTCGAGCAATTTTTGTTAAAAGAAGGCGCCTTCGAGGGCGATTTTTTATTTTCTTAATATTTTCTTAAATTTATATACTTAACCGTTGATTTTTACGACTTTTTAACGACTATTTGCATGAATTTTTTGTCTTAATTATGACTTTTGCTATCCAAACTAAGCACTTTTTGCATGTTTTTTGAAAAAAATAGTAGGGGAGTGTGAGAGGGAGAGTAAGAAATGTTTGTCCGTGTATACCACCAAATATAGATAAAATGTTTATTTATCAGTTAAAAAGTATTAAAAAAAGATAGGGCAATGTTACAAAAAAAAAATATTATTTTCTGGGTTTTTTGTGAAATGCGGCAGGATCAAAGAGATTGAATTTAGTTTTTTGAGCAGTTTTCCAAGAAGTTGTTGGTTTCGTGGGTTTCGGTTTTGTTTCTTTCTTGATTACAGGTTTAGATATTACAGGTTTTCTGGTTTTCTTTGTTTTTGTTCCAAAAAAGGCATCTAATTCTGCATCTGTGAGTGTTAATTTTTTCCTTTTGTATTCACGAATTTTATCAATAGGTGGTGGCGGTAAAGTAGTAAAAACAGCTTTCTGGGGAATAATTTTGTTATGGTACTTTGGCATTTCTTCACCTGTTTCGCGATAATAACGTTGCCTTGCCAATAATTCCTCATTTTCTGCATTTTTCATTATAGCAGTAACATCTTGTTTTAATCCTGATTTGGACTTTTCTGTTTCGATAAGGTTCGTGTAACGACGAAACGGTATTGCAATTAGCTTGTTCATTGCTAAAACATTGTTTTTGTTTTAGACCCCGACTAATTAATACCCCAATGTTAAATACACGAAGACCACGAAAGCGCGAAAAAAAAAACACGATAAAATCACGATAAGAATAAAGTACAACCAAGATTTCTGGTTTAAGATAAACAACTTTTGTAAATAAAACACGCAAATATTAAAAAAAGAATCTTTATTGGATAGGTCTTTCCTGATCACTTAATTAAAAATAAAACAAATCATTGTTTACTATACAAGCGATAAATTATATATGATAGCCAAAAAATCCAGCCACAAATAAAAACTGCAATATCTATAGCAGAAGGATTTAAAGGTAAAGTTGTTGTAGGCAAGGGAGGTATTGGAAAGTTGCAATCGTCGTTGTCTGCCATAACTAAAATATTAGATAAAAATTGAAATTCGACTTGACAGTAGCGAATAAAAAACCTTAAACTGGAACACTGGCAACAATATTCCGGGTATTATCGAGTGCAAGAATTGAAACAAATTCTCCATAAATCATTAATTGAAGGCCATTAGAAGGCACTGGAACGGAAAAGTTGAGAGAAATATGTGTTGTTCCAGCTTTTTTAAGTTCTACAACATCTTGATCGTGTTCTAATTGTAAGTCAAAACCATAGAATGTTGAATGTTTTTGATATTTTGCGAGTGAAATACCATGTTCTGTGGTATTAGATAAATCTTTATATGCACGAATATAACCATCTTCTAACTTATATGCACTAGACGGGACCCGAATTCCGTTAGCGCTGACTTGTATTGATTCAAGTCCATGTCGAGTAAATTCAAATGGGCTCATTCCAGTGGAACCGGTGAATGCTTTTGCATCAACAATACCAATAAAAATACGTTTTGGAAGTTGATCGTTAAACAAAACAGCATCGTAATCCATTCTTCCTGGTGATATAAAGTCATGTTTCACAATATTGTGTATGTAATTATACTTTGCCAAAACACCTTTATCAAGACTATCTTGAATTGGATGTTCTAATTCAGAATTTAATTTATGCATTTTAACATAAAGTTTGCACTCCAAAATGTGGTACTTATATTCTTGTGTACCAGTAGCAAGTAAAGTAAAAGCAGAACTATTAAGTAAAATTTCAATATCTACGATCAAATTATCTAGTAATAACTTCTTTTGTTGGAAAATATCTACATCGAGAGAACAAGCAGTAGTAAAAGTTTTGTCTTCAAGGAATAAATCTTTTCGTGCATCAAAACCAGGGCCGCTTGTTTGACTTAATTCATCTTCAAAATATCCTGCAGCTTGTAATTCTTCAAGTCTTGGCTTACCACCAATACCAAGTCTACGCCTATAACCAGGTATTATTTATAACTAAAATTCGAAAGAACAAAGGTATTACCTCATATAGGCACCATATGCATACAAATCATTTGCATGATAAACTTGTCTTTTATTAAATAAAACTTTAATGTTTCGAATAAAAGTTTCCCCAAAACCCTGGATGAAGCTGACTGGATCATCCTTTTTAATTGGAACGTATTGTTGCCCTTCTTTCTTAAGTAACTTAAATTGTGTAACTAAATAAGATTTCGAAAAATCTACGAAACATTGGCCGGTATTAATCCGGAACTGTATTGAACTATCAATTTGAGGGTGATAGGGAGGGATTTCGACCAAAGAAGATTGGTCAATTCCAACTAATGTAGGCTTAGTGTTGAAAAAATCAACACATTCTGGCATCTGCTCAGCGCTTTGAAGATCTAATTTTGACATGATTCACTAAAAATCAAAAATAAAGCAAAAAATAAAAACGCAAGCGAACGCTTTTTTGATAAATTGTTAAAAATGACCGTATTTTCTATCACACTTTTTTACCATAATGATTGATTGTATTTTCTTATTTCGAAAGATTTTATCTTTTTTAAAAATAGAAGCTACTTCAATGATTAATTACTTCTTTATCTCTCTATAGCTAATCTCTCTTCATGTACAAAACTCTATCACCTTAATACCAAGACCCTATCAACAGCTGTTCTTATTCTCGGTGTTAACGATAAAACCAAAACGATGTCAGCTGTTCATTTTGAAATAGTCAACAAACCGAGATGACGCGCGCGTTCTTTTTCTCCCGCCATTTTTTCTTTCTCTCTCTCTTCCACATTACTCTAAAAAATTGCTCTTTTTTGCTTAAATGTCTATAGCTAACCGTTTCTTTTTACGATTATCGCTTTTGGCGGCGACGATATGACGATGATTTACAACTATCTTTTCTTTTACTTCCCTATAACTAACCATTGTTTTTCCGACCTAAAGTACGAATAATTTTTCTCTCTTTTTTCTTTAAAGATGACTAAAGGGATCAAAATGTAGATATATTTTGTGCCAAAGGGAAAAATATTAAACATTTTATGATATGAATTACATGCAAATTAAAAAATTTAAGTTGAAACAAAACAATTTTGAGGCAAATAAATATTACCAGAGTTATTATCGCGTACAATGAAACCAGGAACATGCACATCTTTTCCTTTGCATTTGTAATAATAAGTAAGAGCGATTTGTTCAGTAGTTGTTGTAAAGGTAATTTCTGGATCAAGAAGGCGAACATGATTAGTTCTGACAGATACAGTACGTAGATCAATACTATCCCAATTTTGAATATCTGATAATTTCAACCAATTGAGGGAAAAGAAATGGCGAAGATCTTCACGCGTATGTCGGTGTTCAAAAGGAATCTTTCCATAGGATAAATATGCATTTAATACAGGAAACGACATCTTTGCAGCCAACTTTAGAATAGATAATAGTAATTGTCCTCATTTTGTGATATTTGCGCGTTTTAGTAACAGTTGTTTTTAATTAATGTCCTCAATATTTTTTTCAGAATAATGTTAACTGAACATGTGTGTATCCCATTTGTATTGGATAAAACTTCAAAGATAAAACTTCAGTTGGCGGGAAATTTAGAATTTAAAGGAGATGGATGGCATGTATGCTTAAAGAGTTTCAGTATTGACAAAAAATGGTCATTAATAAATGAGGTTATGACCATTATTTATACCAACGGATACAAATCAACTGTAAGACCAAAGACAACACACGCTGTACATGAGCTTGGAAAAGTTTTGGATGAAATGTTTGGAAAACGTAGAGCAAAAAGAAATGATATCTTTGACGAAATGACTTTTAATGATACTGATAATGAACCTGAAAAAGAAAGAGAAGTAACACCGCCGCCATCAGTTGTACCTTTTGACCCGAAAGGGTTGGATACCAGAAACAATACTGAAAAGCCAACAAGGGTTGTAACACCACCACCTGGAGTACATCCACTTCCAATTCCCGAAAAAGAGCCTGAAGTTACGGACGATAGAATGAAAGTCGTAACATTTCCATCAGATGAACCTGGGAAAGCTGGCAAAGACAAGTATTATATTGTTTACAAAAACCTCAGAGACGCCTTTTTATATTCACCTGAACTCCCTATTCAAGCAAATCATTTTACTGAATATGCATATGATTCTGTGAACTTCATGTATAACTCTGAAATTAATCGTTATGAAGTCACTTTTGATATTGAATACGTAAGAGCAATTCATATTACCCCTATATTTGCCAAGGCATTAGGACTCAAAGAAGTTGTACACAATGGAGATGTTGGTAATTCTGCTCCGGCTAAAGGAAATTTGCATAGTTCGATTTGCATTTATCTTAATGATATTATTTGTCCTGTTCGTTGTGGTTCCGAAAAGAAAAACATTTTGGACGTTGTTGCTGTAACTTCAGACAATATTGCAAAAAAAATAGGACCAACAGCTTACTCAAAAATGGCTATTAACAGAATCGAACATGTTGACATCGAGTTCAAAGATATAGATGGAAATCCCATATATGGCAACCATGCAATGGGACATGTCTGGCTAGAATTTGCCAAATTTACAAAGAAGATTAATAATTTTTAGTAATTCAATCTCTTTGATCCTGCCGCATTTCACAAAAAAATTCAGAAAATAATCACTCTTGTTGCCCCTTTTTTTAATATTTTTATCTGATAAATAAACATTTTATCTATATTTGATGATATACACGGACAAACATTTTTCTCCCCCTCTCACACTCCCCTACTAATTTTTCAAAAAACATGTAAAAAGTGCTTAGTTTTGATAGCAAAAGTCATAATTAAGACAAAAAATTCATACAAATAGTCGTAAAAAAGTCGTAAAAATCAACGGTTAAGTATATAAATTTAAGAAAATATTAAGAAAATAAAAAATCGCCCTCGAAGGCGCCTTCTTTTAACAAAAATTGCTCGAAAAATAAGTGAAAATTGCAAAACTTACGCAAGAAAAGTCGTTAAATAATCGTGAAAATACACAGTCAGGTATACAAGTTATAAACATAATTAAGAAATGAAAAATCGTTGTTCATGATTTAGTCTCCAAAATACACAGTCAGTTATATAAAACTAATAAGTCTATAAAATTTGGGTATTACATAATCACTTACCTTGATATCTATTGTCATTGCCACAACAGCTGCACATATGTTGGATGGCAGTGCCAGGTACGAAAAGATAGAAAATGAAAGTTAAAAAGTGCTATTGATTTTTTATTCGAAAATACATTTATGCAAATTTATTTATTCATGCATTTTAATTAAATTTAAATTTTAAAAATGAAATTTAATTGCATAACATTTTGGTAGTAACATGTTTGGGTCATAACATCTTTGGGTCTTGGTCATAAAATTCTTGGTCATGAAACTTTCGTGGTGGTAACATCTATGGGTCTTGGTCATATGTAGTACCAGGGGAATAGCACCAGGGGGAATAGCACCAGGGAGGAACAGCTGTGCGTCGGCAGGTACGAAAAGATAGAAAAAGAAAGTTAAAAACTGCTATTGATTTTTTATTTGAAAACATATTTATGCAAATTTATTTATTCATGCATTTTAATTAAATTTAAATTTTAAAAATGAAATTTAATTGCATAACATTTTGGTAGTAACATGTTTGGGTCATAACATCTTTGGGTCTTGGTCATAAAATTCTTGGTCATGAAACTTTCGTGGTGGTAACATCTATGGGTCTTGGTCATATGTAGTACCAGGGGAATAGCACCAGGGGGAATAGCACCAGGGAGGAACAGCTGTGCGTCGGGAGAGAGGCAATGGCGCTATCACCCCCGTGGTACCGCCCCCTTTACGTATTTACCCAGACAATGACTACTTGCGTTCTGCTATTTACCAGTTTATAAGAAAATAGTTTTTGCAGCTTATAGTTTTTATCTAACTTTTTTTTGCAGCATTCTGCTACCTTTTATTCCTCGCAGTTTATTTTTAGAGACACCTAAGCTACATATTGCTAACTGAAATCTGTTATAATTTTAGTATAATTTTTTTGGTGGGCTTGAATTTTTATTTTTCAATTGTTTTAGTTTAAAAAAAAAGCATTCTCCTTACTTTTTATTTTAATATCTTTTATTGGTTTTTGTAAAACCAAAAATAATTTTTGTTAAAAATCAAACATGAATCAAACACCAGTTTTTATAAGTTTAAATCCTTAAGTAAAGGCGTTTCATGTTAATTTTTTTCCAAGCATGCTGTCCCAAGTTGCGTTAGCCAAATTTTAATTCTACGAAGCAATATTTCAGTATGTGAGAGTAACTAAAAAGTGTTTTTTTGTTAAAATGCATGAACGAAACCCAGCTTTCCAGTTTCACAAAATCTTAACGTTTATAAAAACAGAGCAGTTTCTTGTAAAATTTTTAGTTTATCCCTTTAAAAACGCTTCCTCTGCATTCATGAGAAAGCAAAATGTTAAGCTTGGTTTTTATCTCACAGTTTAGTATCTACCAAAAATTATATAGTCGCTTACAATAACACTTTCAAACGAACGGTTTTTAATGTCTTTAAAAGGAATAGCATTCATTGTAAAATAATTTTGAATAGTTTGTTTCCGAAAAACGTCTGTTTTTTCATCACTGAAATAAAATATTTTTTTGCTTAAATTTGTTCATCAAAAAGTAAAAAATTTATAGTTACATTTAGTTAACCTTAAACCATGTTTATTTTTCTTGATAAGAGTGTTTTGTCTAACCTAATCGTCAGTTAACAATTTCAAAAAGGCTATAATTATCAAAAGTTTTTTACATTAATTAAATGGGTGTGTAATTGTTTAGCTTTTAAACATGTTGTCCTTGTATGTTCATATCAAGTAATCAAATTTTTTGTCAAATATTTTAAAAAACTGACACAACGACCACATGAACTTAATTGTTGTAGTCCACTAAATGTTAATTTACCAGTTATTGAAAACTTAGATAAAAAGGAAAATAAAAAAACTTATATGAAAAAAATTCGGACTGCAATGCTGATTGATGTCATATACATTATTATGAATCTGGTGAAAGAGTTGGTAAAATTTTTAAAGCTATTTCTCCGGCAGTTATTATTGATGAATTGTATGCACTATCTGATGCATCACGGTTATGCCTCGGAGCAGTTAGAAATCCTAAGCAGTTTTTAAGAATAGCAGTAGATGTTTCTCCGTTCTTTGATATAAAATATGCTTCTTCTCAATATTTAACAAGTTTTTTGCAGCATTCTGCTACCTTTTATTACTTAGCAGTTTTACTTTAGAGTTTATATATTTTTTTATTATTCATGGGTATATTTTAAACCTTTAAATTTAATTCTTTTTTTCAACTACTTAAAGCCAGTTTTATCTTATTTATTTAAATATTTAAATTTAAAATTTTATTAAATCACAACAAGACATATTTAGTTTGTTGATCTTTTGCTTTTTTTAATAAAATTAAAAATTCGTTTTCAGCTATTACGTGTTTTGCAGTTATTTTGCACAGTTCTACAATTCGTTTTTTCATCACCTTAGAAAATTGTCATAAACAGTTGAATTTGTTTGTATGTTTATTTTTTTATCGCCAGCCAGAGGTACTATTTCTCAACATCTGTGCTACACGATGAGTCGAATACCTTATAAACTATCCCGCGAACATTTTTTTGATCGTCTGCTATTTTCCCTTTTTTTAATGCAAAATTCAACACAGAATCCTGAGAGAACAAAGCTATCTAAACGAATTCTGTAAACGCAGAAAAAAAGCTGATGGTCGAATTAGTATAGTTTTGCAGGGATATCAAAAAATATGGATTCTGAATCCGACAGATTCTGAATCCTGATACCAAGTTTCTCAAAGTTACTTCAAAAATCACAAATGTGGTATCATCGGATGCGCCTTGGCGAGCTGATTACAATGATAGCAAAAAAATTTATTTTTCATGGATTCTGAAGTCGGATTCAGCTTCCTAAAAGTCTTTCTGGATATGACGGTGAATCCGACTTCAGAATCCATGAAAAATAAATTTTTTGCTATCATTGTAATCAGCTCGCCAAGGCGCATCCGATGATACCACATTTGTGATTTTTGAAGCAACTTTGAGAAACTTGGTATCAGGATTCAGAATCTGTTGGATTCAGAATCCATATTTTTTGATATCCCTGCAAAACTATACTAATTCGACCATCAGCTTTTTTTCTGCGTTTACAGAATTCGTTTAGATAGCTTTGTTCTCTCAGGATTCTGTGTTGAATTTTGCATTAAAAAAAGGGAAAATAGCAGACGATCAAAAAAATGTTCGCGGGACGCTTCGACTCATCGTGGCTAACGTTATTAAAGCAGTTATGATCGTATTATCAATACTAAAAATTACCTTGCAGTTTATTTTCATGTTTTGTTTCGCAGCGTTTTGCTATCAGTTTATTTTAAAGCTTTTTGCTGCATTTTGTTATGATAGCAGTCTATTCTGGAAAAAACTTTAATGTATTTTTTTGCACAGCACATTCTGTTTTCAATTTTTGCGACATTTTGCTATCTGGCAGTTAACTTCAAATTTTAATTCAACATAATAATAACACTGTTTTGCAGTTTATTAGCTTATTAATATTATTTTTATGTATAAAGGCATGCAGCGTTTTTTTCTACATGGCTGTTTACTTTAAACACATTTGTATCGTGCAGTTTACAGTCTTTTTTTGCTGAATTTTGCTATCTCAGTTTATTTAAAAGCATTACTGTGGTAAAAAAAAGTCTCATTTTAATGTTGGAAAGTTTTGTTCCGTTATTCTTATTTTAAAATTAAATAAAAATCCTTGAAAAATGATTGATAGAAATTATATCGTCTGTGAAACCTAACAGTTTTTTTCAAAAAAATTTTTTGATCAAATCTAAAACTATTTTTGTTAAAAATTGTTATACTTAAATGTTTAGTTGTATAACTTTGGAAGCTTAGGTCTCGATTTTAAAATAATATTTTATTTGACAAAGATATAAAAAGAGCAAAGAAACACAAACGGATAAAAAAGATAAAAACTGATCGAAAAACTGACTGGAAAAGGTGAAAAGCTTAAGGCTTTTATAAACATTCTTTTCTTACAAAAATCAAAACATTTATTTTTTTAAATGAAGTGAAGTTATTGTTTCAAGTGGTATATCCGGGCTGACGATATTTTGTAAAATGAGGTTATCATTTTCTTCTCCATTGGCATCAATTTTACGAAGGCATGATGTCGTTACGAAAGACATGGGGCAGAATTTATCAATTAAAATCACTGCTTTATTATCACGTACTGATCCAATAATGTAAGTTTTAAGACGAGTTGTTTGTAGTAGATTTGATGGTGGTTGATATTTGTGATGAACATGTGGGTTGGTGTTACGATAATAAAACAAATATTTAAGTAGTTCACCAGAAATTTGTTGCAAAAAGATATCATTGATTTGTGTTAATTCAAAGTGAAAACAGTCGACTGAAGTGAGATAATTTTCACGATGTTCAATCGGAGCATCATTTCGACGAGTTTTTGCCAAATATAGCACTAATTCAGCAGCATTTTCAAAGGTTTGTGTACCATTTTTATGTTTTTGAGGGTCATCAAAGAAATTATGATCTTGACAGTATGTTTCAGTAGTATCAGGTGGCTTTGGTTGTACAGGTTTAAGGTGTTGTTTAACAGAATGTTCATAAGGACAAGGTTGATGCTGTAGTGCCGATGCAGGTGTTTGGGATGCTGCAGGTTGTAGTTGATTAACAAGTGGAAAATCATATGCTTGTGGAGTAAGTAGACTATCTTGTGGTGGATGTAAATGATGTTGTGGTACTGCAGCAGTTGTAGGTGTTTGTATTTGTAGGGGCTCTTCTACTTGTAGTAAAGGTTGTTGAGCAAGTGGTTGTAGTGCATGTGTTTGTTGTGGTGGAGTATGTTGTTCATGAGATAATTTTAGGGCTGATGGGGCTTGTTGTGTAGGTATTGGTGCAACATATGCAGTAGTAGGTTGTTGTAAAACATTTTCTTGGTACAAAAGTGGTACATGTTGTTGTTGTAGAGTTAATGCATATCTTTCAGGGGTGGATGCAGTTGGTAAAATAAGATTTTGAGGTTGCTGTGAATGTTCATTTGTATGTAGTTGATGTGCATGGGGTTGTTGAGGGTACTGGTGTAGTGGTTGTGGTGCAGAATTACCATATGAAAGTTGTTGAATTTCATCATCGTCTTTCCCAAAATCTTCGGAAGTAGCGACAAGATTTTCTTTTTCAAATGCATCACCGTAACTAATTGTTGTACTACTGTGTTTATCTTCATCACAATCATCAAATTCATTAACAGTTTTTTGATGAGATTTTGTTTCTGTTTCAATATTGAAAAATTCAGCTGTCGTTTTTTCTTCTCTTTCAACTGCATAAGTATCAGCAAATCTTTCATACCGGGTATATTGTTCACGTGGATTACAATAATCATTGTAGGGCGGGCTTTTTGAATGATATGAGTTTGAACGTTCTTTATAACTTTCATAATAACGTGGAGGTTGCGGATTATATCTTGAGTAGTAATCCATTTGTCGTTGATGATAATAGTTTGGTTTTGGATGGTAATGACTTTGTCGAAAGGGTTGGTGATATTGTTGACGTGGGTGATAACGGCTTGAATGACGATCATCTTCATAGTTACCTCGATGTCGACGATTAAAGGTGCAGTGACGAGCAAAATGTCCTTCTTTGTGACAAATATAGCATTGATTACCGTTTTTTTCAGCGAAATTTGCATCTACATTTGAACTTTTTATAGCATATTGAGCTTTTGTTGCAACATAATTTTCACGAGTGAAAGCTTTTTGGAGGACTTCTTCAAATGTTGTGCAATCATGGATATTAATTTTTGCTTTGATATCGTCACGAAGTTTTTGTTTTAATTGCCAAGTTAATACAGTTTTAATTGTAGCTGCTGGTTACCTTCCATTGCAGTACGAACAAGTTCAGTTAAACGTTTGAGAAGTCATGAACACTTTCATCAGATTGTTGGAAGCAACAAGTTAAAGCGGATTCAGCGGTTCGTTTGGCAACAGCATTAGTAAAAGGGGCTTTTAAAGCTCTGGTCAACTTATCGTAATCAGTTTTAACATCATCAGCATATTCTTCATAGGTTAAACGTGCAGCTCCTTCAAGTCGAGCTAATAATCTTGCGAGTTTTTGTGCATCACTAGGTGGAATTTGAACAAATGCCAATGGGAACAAAACTAAGAACTGTAGATGGAGGATTAAGTCGGCTAAGCATTTTATGAAAGTCAGAAGAACTTTCAAGTGGGGCAAGATCAACAGAAAATAGCTTACGTTCACGGAAATCCAAAACTTTCGAAATTTTATCACATTTGCCATTTTCATCTTGTTTTTGTTGTTCAAATCCAACTTCATTTTCATCAAGTTTTGAACTACCACTTTTACATTTTCTTTCAGCATGTAAGCTTTTTGCAGCAGTTTCATCACCAATAATGGGAAAAACTTGTGCAATTTCGCTATCATGATTCACAGGGATTTTCGAAGAAAATCTCCCAGATTCAACATAAGCAGAATCAGCATTTGATTCGTTTTCAATCTCATCTTTTTCAAGTAAAATTTTTGGCTTACCAAGCTTTTGAAGAACATTTTTATCCAAAACAACATTTTCCATCAGTTTTAATTGTACAGCTTTAAAAATCTGCATCTTTGCTGACATTTTCATCATAAATTCATTAATATCAATATTCAAATCCAAGCTTTTAATCTCGCTTTCCAAAACATCTTTCATTTCCATTAACTTCATTCGATAATTATCTTCGATCATTTTTCTCGAAACTTCCATATCAACTTCACTATATCCAAATATAACGGCCATTTCCAATTTCAAATTCAAATATGATCACTGCTATTGCATACAGGATCCTCAGGGATTAGCACAGTCCCCCGAACACCTCCTCTATGTGCTTAGAGGGCTAACTTTTCGGCCTATTCTATTTTATTTTAATTCACCAGTTCACTAGGAATGGGAGCTGGGGCCTTCTTTTACGATGGCACTCGAACCCCGAGATCACCAATGTTATACTTAAATGTTTAGTTGTATAACTTTGGAAGCTTAGGTCTCGATTTTAAAATAATATTTTATTTGACAAAGATATAAAAAGAGCAAAGAAACACAAACGGATAAAAAAGATAAAAACTGATCGAAAAACTGACTGGAAAAGGTGAAAAGCTTAAGGCTTTTATAAACATTCTTTTCTTACAAAAATCAAAACAAAATAAAATAAAGATAAGGCGGGATCTGTTCGTATCTTCTTTCGAAAAGACAACCTTTTAATCTTTTGATCATTGACCCCTAACAAAAATTAAACATGAATCAAACACAACAGTTTTTTTCAAAAAATTTTAAAAGAAATAAAAACTTTTTTTTGTTAATATACAAAGAAGAAATAATACTCAAGCTTTTTTTCGCTGTGCTTTTGGCATTTTTCAATTGTCAAATGTAATAAAACTAAAGCATCATAATAAACTTGGTTTTTATTTAACAGCTTTATTTTTAAGCACCTGGATAACAGCAGAAAAATAATTTGCCTATTTTTCTGATGCTATAATTTAACATGTATCAAAACCAATTATCACAGTTTTACAAGAGTTTTTAAAAAGAACCCAGGCTTTATGTGTTATTTTTGTTTGCCACCTTTAAAGGAGGCGGACGGTTTGATACTTTTTTTGAACGTCCCGCATTTTGCATTCCCTGAATTTTTCTTGGTCTTAAAACGAAAATAGCCCTTTTCTTCGGCAAAATGATGTTTTTAAATTTCCCGCGTCAGGGAATGCAAAGCGCGGGAAGTTCAAAAAAAGTATCAAACCGTCCGCCTCCTTTAAGTTTTAATTTGAGGGGACAAACGGTCACGATACCCCTTTTAATATATGTTAAGGTAATTCTGAATAATTACAAAATGTCAACAACAATAAACACAATGTGTAAACCGGCTTCTTCAAATTTCTTCTAATTTTAAATTACCCTATTTTAAACAAAGCATTTTGTGCCATTTGTTTTTGCAAAATTATTTGATTTTAAAAACACAGCGAAATTTCCATTTATCAGTTCAAACTCAAAATGTATCTTTTTAAATTTTCTCAGTTTTTTATATTTTTAATTCAGCTTCCGCAAACCTCTACGCAACTATTTGCCATGCACTGAAAAAAAACGTTGACCACATTTTGGGTAACAAAAATTTGCAACATTTATGTCGCTACATTCTTGTGATTTTTTCGCAAAAATCATGTGAATAATTTAATAGCCATTTGCAAATTTGGTATAATTTTTGCCATTTATTTTTCCTCTGACGAGAGAGCGCCTTTTGCGCTGTCTGGCGGCGTCTTGGACCATGGCCTTACACTTACCTTCTTCTGTTGAGATAAAGACTGATGAGTAATAAAACCGGCAAACTTTTTCCAGATGCCTTTTATTAAAGGACACCTTGGTCGCCAGTATTTTCACCAGTAACTAGCAGATTTTCGCCACTTTTTAGCGAATTTTTTTTTCAGTGTTTCGGGTTTTGTAAAGTCAAAAATATCATTATTTAAAAAATTCTAATAAGTTTAAAATAGACAAAAATTTTAAAGGAAAAATGCAATGTAGCTTGAAATCTAAAAAAATCAAAAAACAGTTCTTTTACTTTTAAGTACAAAAATAGGGGTCATATAGAAATCGGTGTTCCAGATTACTTACAGATTCCAGAAACCATTTTTTCGGATTCCCCGTATTCGATAACCTATAAAATAAAACAATAATGCCAAAAATATTTTTTGCCTTCGTTTAATAGCTACATGAAAAATGCATGTATAAAATATTGCGGGTACTGTAACTACCGTAATCTTTTTTTTTGAGAAAAATGGGTGACAGCATCGTTTTCTCCAGGCTCGATTTACCCATAGGCCAAATTTCAGCCTATTCTATTTTTTGTGTGTGCCGCTCATTTTTGAAACTGTCATAGACTACGTCTTAAAAGTATTTTTCATGAATTACCGTATCCCTTCTTTTATCCTTTGCTTCTTTTTTATTTTTTGCCTTTTCTGTCATCTATTCTTCAATTTGTTCTTCAATTCACCTTTCTTCAACTTTCCATTCATTCCATCTAACAACAAATGCTTTATTATTTTCCATTCCCCTCTCATACTTGGCAATAGCTTCATCCAATAAATCTTCAATGTTAAAAATGCTATCAAATATCTCTTTTAACTCTTTTTCATAATTATTTATATTGCAAGAAAAATACAGTAACAAAAAAAATAGAACAATGCAAGAAAATACGGTTTTATTTTTTTGATAAAAATAACACAGTGATTTGAACTTCAATTCCAAGTACACGTTAGCCTGAGCTTCGATAAAGATACAACAAAAGAAAAGCTTTAATAAACAAAAGATTGATAATGATGACATGGATGGATAAAAAAAATTAATAGTACAATTACAGTGTCTGCAAGAATGTGTCTCGATAAAAACACTTGTCTGTGTTTGGCCCCAGGGCGACCGATTATGTTTATGTTACGAAATAATTTGCTTTTAAAATTTTTTTGTTTTGTTGGCGATGAAAAGAAGCATTTTTTCTTTGCGTTTGTTATTCCAAATTTTTTCGAACATTTTGCTGCGTCGATAGAAAAGCTGCACCACATTGCATCACTCTTACCATCACAAACATCTCTTTTTCAAATAGATGGAAAATTGCTTTGCTTGTTGGTGTAATGGTTTTTGCTTCTTTGCCATTAATTACAAAATTTATTAACATGTTTAACGTGTTTGTAAATTAATAACTTTCGTTTTTGGGCATTTTTATTTTTTTTGTCTTCGTTGATAAAATTATTTACAAATTGTTCGGATTATTGCGTTTTTTCTGCAAATACTTTTTTTGAAGTCCATGAATTATTAATATTTATAGAGTTTATCCGTACAGCAGCCATTGAAGAACTCATAGATTGCATTGTTGTGCGATATAGTGATATTAAACAATCAAAACATTGTTTTCGAAACCAAAAATAATTTTGGTTTCCAAAACAGGGTTATTTTTAAAAATTTCATGTGCTATTTTAATAATAATTTTTTTGTTTGAAAAGGGATTGTCCGGATTACTTGTAATAAGAACAAGAAGGTAGAAAATGCCAATGCGCGAAAAATCACTTATCTATTTAAACCTTTTTAGATAAAACTTACGATTTACCTGTAACTTTTATGCAACTTTTCCTTAAACGCATTATTTGTAAATCAAAAATATTACAAAAAAAAATTAACCCCTCTTGCTAATGCTTACCTTTGTAAATTTCTAAATTGAAAGCTAAAAATTAGTCTATCGTTAGACTGATTGTTCAAATATTCATCTATATCGCACAGCAGAACCTTGTTTGATACCATGGCATTCACTTTCGTTGCATTCAGTTATTTGGTTGGTTTACTTGCAGTAGCTTTTTGTATCTTCTTTGCAATCTATCTGGTAAGCTCATTCTTTTTAGCATTTACTTTTATGCTGCTTTCACACATAAAAATTTTATAGGTTATTTGTATTGATGAACTTAAAACTGATTACAAAAATCCAATTGAACAATGCCGTAGCCTTAATAATTTGGTCCTTCCTGAATATGGTATTCATCTTGCACTTACTTCACTCTTTATTGTTTCAACTCAGCTATTTGCAACTGCTTGGAATCTTCCATTAGCTGCTTATCATATTCATCGGTAAGAATTTTGGCTTTTTATTGTGATTCTCTAACCCCTTAAATCATACGGAAATTTTTTAAGCACAATTTCGTGGAAGACACTGCCCCAGATACAGTATACACATCTTAAAACTATACATTTTTAGTTACATGAATCGTCCAGTTATGAGTGGCCCAGGTATCTATGATCCAACAACAATCATGAATCAAACAGAATCATCAAGAGCTCATCGTGAAGGATGGATTAAACTTGGCTTCTATCTTGTCTCATTCTTCTATTACCTTTATGCTATGATTTATACAATGGTTACATGTTGTTAAAATACTGTGTTTTGAGAGGAGAGTACTGTACTTTTATTGTAATATGTATTTTTCACTTGTTTTTATTTTCCTCGTATTTTCATCTGAAATTCATGCCATATGTAATCTCTGGAATTGTTTAAAAGTGTTTTTATATAAAAGTTTATGAAAATTAAAATCCCAGTAAACCAGTTTTTGTAAAAATTTTCCATTGTTTAAGAATAGTAACATACATAAAACATTACTAATGAGGCTGGTCCAACATCAACAGAATGTAAAAATATAATACAGTGAAAGATCCTAAAGATTTAAACAGTCTATTTTGTACCCTATCCATTTTTGTCAAAACCACAACAACATTTACAAACTCAAAACATTTTATTGCTTGAATTCATGATAATACAAAAATACAAATTAAATCTTTAAATAAGCAATAATCAAAATTCAAAAAATTATCAAATTATTATTATGCATTTGGAATACATGCAGGTGGAGGAGGAATAAAATGGAACCATTCTGATGCATGAGATGGCATTAAACCCATTGAATGACATTTATAAATTCCAAGTGTAAAAGCACAAAAAGTTCCAAGAGAAAAATAAATAAGTTTCTGAACAATTAATGAACCAGCATGCTTTTCCTGAAATGAGAAACAAAACTAAGAAAAGTGGGTTAACATTATAAAAAAAACAGCCATTTGCGATCAACAACCATCCCGGCAATTTACTTCTGAATCCCCTTCTGTACTATCCAAAACTTACTTCAAGATGTTTAAAAACATTTTCAACATTGAAAATAGCTTGAATAGAATTCCATGCCATTATTGCAACCATCATAATTGGAAGCATTGAAATTGTATTTCCTGACATACATAACAATAACATATAGATTGGTAAAAATTTAAGTGGTTGTATATCTCGAGCACATTTTGATAATTTTTGATCATTCTTTGATGCAGGTTTGAAAGTTGTAGAAGAACCATGTTGAGCAATTTGTACATCACGATTAAAATTCAACAACTTTTTAGATGCTTTATATTTCATAACTTCTGCTTTTTGGCTTTTATTTTCTTTTTCTTGTTGTCTTTGAAATTCATATGGCTTCTAAAAAGGATACTATTGTTCAAATCATTTAAAAAATTATGAAATCCTTAAAAATGACAAGTTCATGTTAAGGAAGAATTTTACGGAGGGGACACAATTATTTGCAAGTGAGCATTTTCGTGTGCCATTTTGGTTTTGCTCAAAACATATTTTACCGTAGTCCCCTAGTAGTAAAATATATTCCAGAAAATAATTAGCTGCCTTTTTGAGAACTTAAATATTCAAAAAATTCTTTGCCGCCCGGATGTGAAAGCGGCAAAAGATCAAAGATTTGCCTCCTCTGATATCGATGGGGCTCACCCTAAAAAAATCCTGCTGACGTCCTAGTTTATGCTGTAGCACACGATATCGTCTCCTACTTATTCCTGAAAATTCGACAATTTTCATGTTTCGGGATTCCTATGGTCAATAATGATAATATTTTTTTATGAGAAATCATTATTATGAGCCATTAAAAAAGCCACAAAAGCGAAAATTATCAACTTATAAGGAATAAGTAGGAGGCGATGTCGGTTGCTACATTTGATGGCTTAAACAAGGACGTCAATAAGATTTTTTTCAGGGTGAGCTCCATCAATATCAGAGGAGGCAAATTTTTAATCGTTTGCCGCTTTAACATCCAGGCGGCAAATATTTGCAACCTTTATCATGATCTATTTTTTGCAACACTTACTTGTTTTACATTATCATTTTTTGGCATTGTCTTATTTGAATCATCTTCATCTGTAACAATAATTTCACCAAAATTATTTTCATATGCAGCAATATGAAGTGAAAGGGTGCTGCTGCTGCTGCTTAGTTTTGCATTTGCATCCATGACTTGATATTGCTTCTTGTAATCTTTTTGATCAACGAGACCATAAAAAGGTTCAAAAAGTTTTGATGATGATTTATCATTGCATAAAGTGATTGAATTTTTTTTTGAATGATAATTATCAGTTTGATATTCTGATGGTAATTTAGTTACAGATGCTGCAGTTCCATAGTTGTCTACTTTTATAACAAAAAAAGAAATTTGCGAGAATTAAGACTTTCACATATTTTTTTTGTACAATTATATGACAGATTGTTTTTTAATGCCATCACGGTCCAAAAACAGCGCCTTGCAAAAGCACTGTTTAAAACCCCAAGAAGTTTCTTAACAATAATGGATCTGCAGCTGTTTTATTTTTAGTTTTACCAAATAATTTTGTATTTTCATTGATTGAATTGCTTTTTAAACCTCCTGCTGGTTGATTGACATCAGAATATTCATGATTTTGATTCAAATTAAGATTTTTGTATTGAGGATCATGACATGGATTGAATGATTGACGATTATTATTTTGTAAATTACAAATATTTTTTGTTGCCATCGTCTAAAATTTATGTAATTAAAAAACGATGGCAGAAATAAAGTGTAATTCAAAAACGCGATTTTTTAAAAGTAAAAATTCTCTTTGATATTTGTAGAAAAGAAAACTCGGGCAAAATCAGGGAGCATCAACATTAGAAACACTGCAAAATTAAAAAATAAGACAAATTTTTATCGCCGCAAAATCATTCAAACCTGCAATGCATTTGAAAGAGTGCTTAGCAAAAAAAGTCGCAAACACAGAAAAATGTTTTATAAAAGACTTGTTTTAACAAGCTGCTTAAGAATGACGCAACATCATAAACAAACTTCAATTTATTTTGGCAGAAATAAAAAGAATCTATTATGCTTTCCGATAAGAGAAAGTCGCTTTCAGTACTAAAATACGTTTGACAGAATTAATTCCGATTCCAAATAATTACTTTATCATAATTTTTTCCCAAATACGCAATTCCCCTAATTCAACTGACCGAAATCGAAATTAGAATTGCAAAACAAATTATTTGAAGACTGTAAACCAAACAGAAACTTTGTATTACCATAAAAATTTTATTATACAATTTTCATAGAAGAAAATAAAGTATACAAAAAAAAATTTTTATAAAAAAACAATCAAAAAAATTTATCCTTTATTATGTGTATTACCGTAACCATGTCGATGCCAATCTTTATAATCATCCCATTGAATATTCTTTTGTCGTCCTTCTTCACTTTCATTTTCATTATCATCGTATTTCTCGACGACTTCATTCTCGTTCTTCATTATTACCACCAATTGTAACAGTTTTAAGCTTATTATCAACTTGTCCAAATCTTCCTTTTTCTTGCATTGAGTTATACCATTGATCAACAGTATATGTCGGAATATGAAGTGAGAGGGTGCTGCTGTTAAGGGGAGTTTGCATAGAATTTTTATTTTTTGATGACTTTTTATCTTCATTTTCTTCTTTTTTATCTAAAGTTCAAAACAATTAAAATCATACCATTTACAGACAAAGCATTAAAGCCTTTTGAACAGAAATCTGATGATTTATTGAAAGTTTTTTGAGTTGCTTCATAACTCTGAGATACTGTAGATCCTGTTGTTAATAGATATATAGCTGCAGTCCAAAGAAAAAATCTGTGATAAAAGGGAAACAAAATTTTTATCTCTTTCATTTAAATACGTCATTTATTCAATGAAGACTACAATATTTTTTTAACGTAATTTTGAGTTGTCTTGCTATCCGTTGCTACATTTTTTAATTTAATTAAATTTTCATTTGTATATTGATAGGTTTGATTTAAATGGAGGTTACTGTAGCGACCATTTAAAGTATTACTAATATCACGCTTTTCATGAAACGACAAACAACAATCTTTCGTTGCAATCTAAAATTAATGAACTCTTTTGAATGATACGAATCAGTATAACTCAAAATAATTATGTAGAAATTAAACGTAAACCTTGACGTTTTTTAGATGGAAAAGTTGCGTTTTTGGGTACTACTTTTAAAGCCAACTAATGCAAAGTAAAAAAAGAAATAAACAATACAATTTTTAAAAACTTTTTTTTTCAACTCATTAAGTCCGATAATTTATAACCATCTAATGATTCGCTTTTTTTGCCTCGACTTTGTCTGACACACGAAAGTTTTTGTTTTTTCAAAACATTATTATTGCATCACTCTTATTATTTCTTAGTTTAAAGTGAAATTGAAAAACATTCTGCTGAATGATCTTTTTTGTAAACCAAAATTTCGTAATTATTTTTTAAAAAAAGCTTTTTGTTAGAGAATTTTTCATTTATTGCTTTCGTTTTTTTTGCATTTATTTGGCGTAAACCATTTGTTAAACATAGTTCTTTTTAAATCATTCAAAAATTATAAATTTTTAGAAATGGCAACAAAAGATAATTTTTTGTGTTTGAATGATAAATCTTCAACCAAAAGCAATAACTCTTTTGCTGGCCATGATACACAGCAATTTTCAAATTTAAATTTAAATCAAACTCCCGCTTATTCAACTGTTTGTTTTGTTCAATCTCCTAGCAAATCAAATGGTATAGCTGATAACAAACAATTTGGTACCCCAAAAATATATAGATATAGCTGCAGTTTATCAAAAACAATAATTTTTAAAGATATTTTACTGTGGAACAATAAAACGGCTTTCTGCTGTATAAGTGTAAAGAGCTTTGCTAGCATATTTTTTGTGTTGTACTGCAGCTATATATCTTTTAACAACAGGCTCAACAGTCCCACAATATAATGAAACAACTCAAAAGTCGTTCAATAAATCAACAGATTTCTGTTCAAAAGGCTTTAATCCTTTATCTCTTAATGGTATGATTAAAGAAGAAGATGAAGATAAAAAGTCATCAAAAAATAAAAATTCTTTGCAAACTCCCCTCAACAGCAGCACCCTTTCACTTCATATTGCTGCATATGAAAATAATTCTGGTGAAGCTACTGCTGCTAGCAATGGCTCAAGCACAAGTAATAATGAAAGCAAAAGTGTAAAAAGTGAACAAAGTTTAATTAAAAAATGGAAAAATGCTGAATCTTCTCTTGCTGTTCAAGTAATCATAAATGTATTTAAACTAGTTTTTATTGCTTTAAGTATTTTTTCAGAATTGCTTTGAATTTCCAAGACAGCAAAGAGGAAATCGACCTACAAGACCAGAAGTCATGCAGTTTAAAGCATCCCAAAGATTGCTTAATCCAAATACATTTCGACCATCGAATCCACCACGTAATTAACGAATTTTAGGGAAAAGCATAATCTCTGAAACTATTTTTTAAAGCATAAATATGCAAATTTTTTCAAAAGCAACGGCCAAAATGTCCTTTGTTGCAAAAAACTTTTGCTCTGTTCTTGGAATATCTGAAAGCTGGCATAGACCTCAATTATATGACTATATTTTACAAAAATATTTAATTAATTTCATTAAATTATTATTATTTTACTTAAATTAATAAAATTATAATTCTTTAGGTTTTTTGAATATGATGTCAAGATTTCCTCCACCTTCAAGACCCTCTCTTCAACAACAGCAACAACCAAGTGAAAAAGCCTTGGGATCCGTTAATGGTTTGTTAGTTTCCACATTTAATTTAGAAGGAACCGTAAATATGTTTCCCAACTTCTTTTATCCAAACTCTGCTCAAAATTTTGCTCTCTTTTTTTGATTCATAAAACCCCCTTTTGGCAAAAAGTTACTCAACGTCTATCAACAAACTCTTTCACAAAATTTTTTTCAAAGCTTTTTTTTCGTAATTAAATTTTATTATAATAACCTTTAATAATACTTCCTAACTCTTTTATATTTAACCATGTCGTCATTATCTATTCGACGCCGTCGATCATCATCCCAATCATCCTCTGCATCATTGGAAGATGGAGAACTTATTAATAATGAAGAAGAATTTAAATCATCTGATCCACGTGATGCTACACCACAATCTGGTCGAACAAATGCAAATTTATGGAGAGATATTGTTAATGACCAGAATTTAGAAGAACAATTAAATATGGGTCCAATGTTAAATGATGGAGAAGGAATAACTCGTCGTGGAACTGAAACATATGTCTTACCAAATTTTGATAAAATGGATCCTGATGAACTTGTTAAAAGTCAACAAGTTGTTAATGAATCATTGAAACGAGTAAGTTTATATTCAAATAAGAAAAGGGGTAGATATATTTTTACTTTTTTTTTTGAGTTAAAATTTATGTAGATGTTCAACTTTTTAAGTGAGTTGATGCAGCTTTTAACTTGGCGTAGCTAAGCCAAGACTTTTTTTAAATTACATCATTGTTAAGTCATCTTGTTTTGTTTATTTTACTTGCGTAAATATAAAGATTATTTACGCAAGTAATATATTATCTTCCGGATTCGGTGGATTTGACAGTAGCTTGAAGTTAGTTGATACTTGATAAACCTTGCTTATTTTATATGTCATTTATTACAAATAGAACGCAGACGAATGCTTTTAACATATATTTTTAATTTAATTTACAAAAATAGCATTTTTGTACATTTGAAATGTTGCAGTTATTGTAGTGGTGTTCAGGCGACGCCTGAGTTGAGGCCCTATATTTTGCCCATATACTCGTCTTAGTAAGGGATAGACAAAATATTAGCTGCCTAATAGTTCATCCTGAGATTTAATAGATATATGGACATAGCTGATAAATAGCAGACGAAGTTATAATTCGGAGTAAGAGATAGCAGATTTAGCCGCTGATATCTTGTCTCTAACAATCCCTTACTAAGATGAGCATATTCGCAAAAATAGGGAAATTTAACTCCGGGATCACCTTAGTATCTCTACGGTTTTCTATCGTGTGCTACTTAAAGAGAGTTATGTATTACTACGTTTGATTAAGAAACTTGAGTCCCATCTAACTTGTTTTTTTATGTTTACAACGAAACCAAAGCAATAATTATTATAACATTTGAATATCGCCTTGTTGATTTATATACAGTAATAATATATTCTTCTCTTTTCAGGCTGTAACATCTCATTCTGATGATCTCTTTAATCCTGCAGAAGATGTTAATAATGAATATGGTGTTGCTGCAAAACGCTTCCGAAAAAGATGGGTACCATCAGATCGAATTCCAATTGCTTCAGCAGAAGCAGAAAAAATTCGTGAAGATAATTCAAAACAATTTAAAAAAGCTCGATATCAAAATAATGATAAACCAACAATGCGTCATCAACAACAACCTGGATCAACAGATACATCAAGAAGTAACTCAAGACAAGGTTTCAATAACAAAAAACAAAAATTTGGTTCAAAAAATTCTATTAATAGTGGTGGTAGTAGTGGAAGAAGTGATACATCAAATTTGCCTATTCCTGTTTCATTATTAAAAGAAGGTTATTCATTGGAGAATTTATTAAATACTGTATTAGATGAAGAAATGGATGAAGAAGAATTTGGTAAATGTCTTGCAGATGCATTGGGTGAACTTAAACCGGTAAGTTTTGGCAAATTTTGTAATATTAAATAGCTTAAATCGACTCTAAATCAAAATTTTAAATTTTATTTTAACGGACTGGTCAAAACATTTGGCTAGTCGAATTGATTCAGATTTTGTACAATGCTCTTAAAAATAATAGAGGCACCTTCAATTTTAACAACATTTGAACAATAGCTTTTTACATGTTCTCAATTTTTTCAGGATTTAATGATTTATACTGTATTGGTTCTTGGCACACAAACTACAAATCGTATTTTCAAAAAGACACAAGAAGTTGAAAATGCTGGTGGTATGCATGTTGATAATCATAGTCGTCGACGAACTCCTGGTGGTGTATATTTAAAGTTATTAAGAAGTGATAAAATTATTCCACCTGAATCACGGGTAAGTTTTTGATCAATTTTATTGAGCTTTTTGGTTACTGTAGTTTATATAAGAAAATTGGATGTAATTTCATTTCGATTTCAACTTTTTAAATTTCAAAATTTACGGAGCTATGATTACAGTATCCAGTGATCCAATATTTTTTTACTTCTGTCTAATTATTGCTTTTAATTTTTAGAATAATATTCGTGATTATGGTCAAGCCTTATTAAAACAAGAAGAAGAACGTAAAAAGGTATGTATAACTTCTTTTTACTTTTAAATTAATAATTTCTCTTTTTCTTTTTAGCAAGAAGAAGCAGCTCTTCCATCATTGCCTAAAGCAGCTGATATATTAAAACCTGTTCTTTCAACACATGATATCCAAATGAAAGATGAAATATAATTAACAAGTCATTTATCTATCTTATGTCCTGCTGCTACTGCTTTTTTTATATGTTTTATTGTTGTATACATAATTATTTTTGTATCTTTTTTTTTGCTTTTTTTAAAAATTGATAGTCTTTCAAAAAAGACTAAAATTATTGCTAATTATTATTTATAAACACTTTGTAAAAAAAGATGATGATCTTTTTTAACTGCCATTTTTCATCTTCTTTTTTTGTAAAAAATTTTTTTGTTATCCCGGAGAATTTATATTTTTGTCGCATTATTTTGCAATATAAATAATTATGAATAATAATGTAAAAGAGTTAGAAGAGATATTTGATGGCATTCTTAACATTGAAGATTTACCGGATGAAGCTATTGCCAAGTAAGATAGGATTGTGAGAGATAGGTTAATGATAAAGCTTTTTTGTTGTTAGATGGAATGAATGGAAAGAAGAGGAAAAGCTCATAGATGAACAAGTTGAAGAATGGATGGCAGAAAAGACAAGAAAGAAAGAAGAAGCAAAGGATAAAAGAAGGGATACGGTAAGAGATAATGAGACTCTGTAAAATCGGAATACAGAAAATGAATTCATTTTTTTCTTGTAAAAACAGAAATTGTGATCTCTATATTTCTAAATAAAATGTTATTTGTCGATTAAAAACAGATAAAAACTTTTAGGATTTTGAGCTTGCATATGATCGGCTATCTCGTGCTGGATATAATGGTAAACATGGAAATTTTGAAGTTCCTTTCGAGCTTAAACAAAACGCCATGAAATTATATGAACAAGTTAAACGAGCAGAAAAGGGTAAGATTTTTGAGATATGTTTTGTATTATCGATTACTGTGAGAATGACATACCCACCATTTTTTGTCTAGACAGAATCGACCAGATAGTATGTACCCATTTCTTTTTTTTATTGAAAGGTTTTTAGGTGAATGGACAGAAGAAGATTGGCTGGCATGTACTGGTATGGGTGTCTTTGCTATAGATTGTCGATTAAATTAAAATTTATAGGGACCACAAAAGCTCAAACCCAACGAAATTTTATTCGTAAAGTGAATGAAATTATTACGGACTATGGATGGAATCCACCAGCAGACTGGAATTAAAAAATGTTAACTGTAAATCTGTTAATTAAATGTCTTAAATTTTCTTTTATATTTTTGTATCAACAGATTGCTTTTCATATGGAGCATATCTTTTTGCAAAAAAAAACTTTTTGACAGTGCTGATTCTTGGCTTCCATTTTTTCTTGTTGTTGGATCTCATTTTGCCAAACCCTTGCTTAACTCATCTCTAAAAAACGGTTGAAAAAAAGTAAAGTGTTTTTTGGTGATTTAAATAAATAAACAACAATAAATAAATTATATATATGTTTGCTATTACTGCTTGTAATAAACGTTTCTTTTACTTACTAATCGTGTTATCTTGATCAATATAATTCTTACACAGTATTCGGGATATTGTATCTTTATTTTTTGTGTATTTTACGTAACTACAAAATTTGATTACATATATTTGTTTCAATTTTCAGGGTTGAACGTTTTAAAGAAACTTATTCATAATACTTATTTATAATGGCCTTTACTTTCGCGGCCTTTTGTTACCTAGTTGCCTTAATTGCTGTTGCATTTTGTATCTTTTTTGCTATTTATCTTGTAAGTTATTTTTAAACATCTTTCAGTATAACGCTATTAATAATTGTTGCAGGTAATATGTATCGATGAACTCAAAACTGACTACAAGAATCCTATTGAACAATGTCGAAGCTTGAATCAATTGGTCCTTCCTGAATATGGTATTCATCTTGCTTTCACTGTTCTCTTTATTATTAGCACTCAACTATTCGCTATTGTTTGGAATCTTCCACTTGTTGCATATCACGTTCATCGGTAAGGATTTTATATACGAGGTTGAAACTGGGGGGAGACATGAGAGGCAGTTCTGCCATGCCTTTACAAAAACAAGTCCTAAAACTATATATTTTCAGTTATCTCAATCGTCCAGTTATGAGTGGTCCTGGTATTTATGATCCAACTTCAATCATGAACCAAACTCAACTCAGCAGAGCTCATCGTGAAGGTTGGATTAAGTTGGGATTTTATCTTATTTCCTTCTTCTACTATCTCTATGCTATGATCTACACAATGGTTACAACTTCTTAAAGCAACAACAATCACTCTTATTCTCTCAACAATACGTGATGCCACTTTTATTTTTTTCTCGATTCTTGATTTCTGTTTCTTCAATGCTTATTCATGTATCTCTGTAGTATATTGATATTTGTATGATTATTATTTTTTTTTGTATTAGGGTTTATTCTTTTTTGTTGTGGGTAGTTTTTTTGTTCATCGACTTAAAGCCATGTCTTCCTTTTTTGATTATTTTTGATTGTTATTAATAAACTTATTATTATATGTTTGGATTTATTTTGACAGAAGAAAGAAAAGTTTAATATTCTTTTTAATATTTTGAAATGATTTTAATCACCCTTAGGGATACTGTATTTTTCATATATAATGTATTACACACCTACAGCTTCTTTTAAAGCCTATGTTGATGAAGATGTTTTTGGTATTGCTAAATTTTAATGGCTTTTTGTAGCAGCATCAAAAAAGCTCTCTATTTTTTAGCGCGATTGAATTTTTCTTTTTTTCACACGATTTCGTGTCATTCCGTGATAGGGGCTATATTTTTAGTGTATCGTTTCTTACATTGTTTATTGCGCTGCTGGTGCTTGTGTTTTTTGCCGATCAACTGCGTTTTTCGTTAAAAAATTGTGATCTGAAAAAATCCTCCCAACAAAAATACAGATTTTTTTGAAAAAAAATATTTGTTTAATATATGCTTGTAGATACTGTATTTGTTGATCTTTTACCAGTAATATTTTGCTGATATAAACATTTATGCGTGATTATTGTGATCCATTTGCTTCTATTAATGCTCTCTTTTAAGAATCCCATCAAAGATCTCTTTTAACTCCTTTTCATTATTTGAAGATACTATATTTGCTGATGTTTTGCAACTAATATTTTGCTGCTGCAAACTTTTTTTTGATGTATTAATGCCCTCTTTCTTTAACATCATAGTAGGCATGGCCGTCGGGACTTGCCCGGGACTAACACGGGACCAGACATAAGTGAGTCAAAAAACAAAATTTTTTTTTAATTCTTGGACAGGCTTGTTGTACAGATCCGGGGCTATTAGATGAGCATTATAAATTTTTTTTAACTTCATTCGCCAGTAAAATATTGGCTCAACGGGACCAAAAAACTCCGAAAAAAACCCGAAACGGGACCAAACGGGACCAGAGCTATATCTCGGCTCAAACGCAATATTTTTTTATGCTGTTTTCAGAATCGGATAGCTGAGCTCAGGTCCCTGGGGGGTCGTAATTATCAAAAACAATTTTTATCAATGATAAAAAAAGATACGGCAGGACAGAGTTCAGTCCCGGGACGCCAGGGCCATGCCTACATCATAGATACTTTTGGTGGTATTAAAAAACATTAACCTTTGAGGATACTGTATTTGCTGATGTTATACCAGTAATATAAACTTGCTTATCATTTTTGTGCCCTTATTTTGATTGTTATTTTTTCCCATCAACATAAATTTTAATTTAGAAAACTATTAGATACTGTATTTGTTGTCCTTATGCTGCCAATACATATGTGTTTCGTGTTTAAAATTTTTGCGCGTCAATTTATATCTGTTTATTTTTGTAGAATTCGTAATAATATTTTCAAATTTTTTTAGAAATGTATCAAGAAACTAAAATGGAACATGATGGTAATGCTTCTTCTCTGCAGCAACCATATTATCCATATCCATCAACAGCAGCTGTACCATCATCAAATCCTCAGCAACAACAACAAATGTATAATGGTTCAGAATTTAAAAATCTTCGACAATCAAATCCATTACTTCGTAAAATGTCAGAAGATGATGAAATGATGATGATGGCAACAACATCAATGCCATCTTTTAATGCTATAACAGATATTGATGATTATGATGCTTTCTTAGAAGATGCAACATCAATTATGGCCACGCATGCAGAAGGTGGTTCACGGCTGCATGATCTTCTACCAACATCTGAAGCAGATTTATTTGATGCATTTGCAGCTATTCAAGCAAGTGATGGAATTAAACCAACGACGACCACTACTGGAGTACCTCCAGGTGGATATATCAAAGAAGAAATATTAGATAATACAAGGTAAGTAAAGTAGTTTTACAGAAGTACGATTGTGTGTAAATTGCTGCTTAAAATACTTTTCTTACCCGATACAATTTTTTAGTGGTGATGATTATTATCAAACAGTTGAAGAATATATCAAAAATCGAACTGTATCTCCATCAGCATTTTTTGGTGCAAGAGTTATTATATCAAATGATCCAGATGAACTTGATCGTCGTGGTCCACCAAATGTTAATTTACCAGTTATTGAAAATTTGGATATAAAAGAAAATAAAAAAACTTTTATGGAAAAAGTTCGTACTGCTATGCGTATTACTCAACTCTTTCCACGTCGAATTGAAATGGATGCTGCAATTGCTGAATCACAATTTATTGAAGAGATTGCAACACCTGATTGGTGTCATATACATTATTATGAATTTGGTGAAAGAGTTGGTGAAATTTTTAAAGCTATTTCACCGGTTGTTATTATTGATGGATTGTGTGCCCCATCTGATGCTTCACGGTTATGTCTTGGAGCAGTTGGAAATCCAAATCGGTAAGTAATTTTAAAGACTATGAGGATTGTCGCAGATGGTTCTTCGCTCTTTGTTATAAAATATGCTTATTCTCGATATTTTTAGCGATCCCGTAGCAGTAGCAGCTCGACGACAAATTGGACGTGGTTGTAAGATAATCTATCAAAATGGAAATGTTACAATTGAATCAATGTCTGATGCCGCAATCTTCATTCAATCACCAATTCATGCAAAATCTCGTAATGATCATTTGGCTACAGTATATCGACTACCAGCAAGTCATCGAATGGAAGTTTTTAATAGCAATCTATTTGCGCAACTACTTGAATATGCTCGAATGACAAATGATTTTAATCAAATTTATTATCTTCAAACAATGTGCCATGTTCGTATGTCATTTGTAAAAGGATGGGGTGAAAGATATCGTCGACAACAAATTACATCAACTCCTTGCTGGGTTGAGCTACATCTTCCCGATCCTCTTAAATGTGTTGATGCAACACTCAAACAAGTTCTTGGTCCAACAAATGAAGTTCATTCTGATACATAAATATGTGTTATTGTAAGTTTAGCTTTTATACAGTACTTCAGTTAAATGTAATGTGTATTTTTAGTTCCAATGTTTTATGAAAATATTCGAGTGAATCCCTATTCATTTTCTGATGAAAAATTTATGCCAAAATACAGGGTACAAAAGAACCGTCTTCCCGTTTATATATATATTTTTATTATTGTTTTCCGGTTACTATACTTTTTTATTCCGATGATTATGTTTTTTACCATTGTGCTTATAATATATCAAATATATTCTATTTAGAAATTATTATTATATATAGTTTTACTACCAAAATCTCATTATTATTGTTTTTATATGTTCCATTATTATTTTCACCAAATTTATACCTCTATTTTTGCAAATAAAAAGTTTTTGATTCGAAGGTTGTTTTTTTGCATTGATGCATTTGACATTTTTTGACAGCGGGAAAAAGTGTTGGTTTCCCTTTTTATGACTGCTGCTTTAACTGCGTGTGTCCTTTTTTTGCAATAACGACTATTTTTCAGCAGCTGTCGGTCGTGCAGCTACTGATGCTTTTTTTAGGCGCGTTTAAATGTGCAGCTATCGAAAGACAAAAAAAACACTTACTTATGCTTTTTTCAGGAGCGTTTAAATGTGCAGCTATGGCCGAGTGGTTAAGGCGACAGACTAGAAATCTGTTGGGCATTGCCCGCGCAGGTTCAAATCCTGCTGGCTGCGAATTAATTTTTTAAAATTTTTTTTAGTAATAATTAACAGTGATTCAAAGAAAAAAAAAGCATTTGCAAATCATTTGGTTTTTGTTTTTAAAACCGTTTATGTGTTGTTGAAAAAAGCCATGTTACTGAATTTTAGTTAGTCAATTTTGTTTTAACCATACTTAAGAAGGAATACTATAAACATTTTTTATAACAGTATGCCGGTGTTAAAATAATTGCAAATTTACAATTGAAATCAATGGAGGAGTAAATTAAAAACATCTTAAAATAGTGCAAAATTACGTAACAAGATGGCGCTCCTTTATCAAATTATGACAAGCATATGCAATAAGTTGATAAGAAACTTTTTTATGTAAAGCCATCGCTGCTTGTTTATTTTTTGTCAAAACAAAGGTTTTAACACTGCTATTTTCTTTGTAGTCAGTATTATTTGACTAATTTTTTGTTGGACAAAGAATTAAATAATGGAATTATCTAACTATTACCCAAAATATTTAACTAAAAAAAGATGTGTTATTGATTTACTTCATTTTTTTATTGGTTGGGCAATTTTATCAATAAACAAGCCGTAAGTTGTATCACGCTAATAGCTTATGTGCAAGCAATAAATTCACCACATGTACTTGCATATCTTTGATACAAGGAACAAACAGTAATGACTTCATTACTATTGCGTCAACAATGAAAGTATTTTAGTTTAGTGCAGTAAAAAATAAAGATTTCTGATTAAAACTTTAACCATCATTTTTCTGTTCTTTATTCAAGTTGCAGCCAAGGCTTTGCAAATTCGACATTCTCTTCCGATTATGAGAAATACCGAAACCAAAATCACAAATTTTAAAATTAAATTTCTATTAGCAAAAAAATGCATTTTAAAGTCTGTGATTCTTTTTAGCTCGAAATTAAATTTTGATATTGAAAAACACACGAAATTTCTTTTTTTCAGCAGACAGTGAAAAAAACAATTTTGAAATTATGATTAAGATCGATTAAAATTATTTCAATTTCAATATTTTGGCTTCTTTGGTTTCTGAAGGAAACAACAAAAACAGAAAAGGTGGATTTTAGTAAAAAAAAAACCAAAAATTACTGATCCAAAACAAAATTATGTCGATTTAGATATGCTGATTAGTTAGCTACCATATTTATTATTGTTTCAGGGAAATATTATGGTATTTATTTGGAAATCCTGAGGTTTATCGAACCAGCATAAATTCTACAGCAGGATGTGAAAACCATCAACCCATGTTGAGTGCAAATATAATGCTATTAATTACTGTGTCATTTTCTATGATTCTTAGTTTTATTTGTTTAATGCAACACATTTTTTCACAAACTGTTGCAAAATTTGAACCAAAATTATTTGTACTTATGACAATGCTATTTATTGGATTATCAATAATTGTTACCGTAATTCCCTTTGTTTTGTTGTGTATTTCAATCAATGTTTTTATCAATTTTGCTCTACTTGTACTTCAAGCTGTATTGTATTATTCTCAGTATTGTATTACAAAAGGTAAGCAAATATTTTATGAAACATAATATCAAAAAGAAAAACCTTTTTTTTTGACAAAAAATAATTTTAAAATACTTTTTTAAAAAATATTTTAAATAAGAAGATTACATCAGTTCATACAGCTGCCATTTTAGTTCGGTTTATTAATGACATTTTTAGATAAACTTTTGTTACAAAATCGCCGCCGCCCTACTGCTCCACTTGCCCCTCCCGATTACGATACTGTCACGCGCCCACAATCTTTTCGTTTACCCTATTTGGCAAATGAAAATGTTGACGATAATGAAATCTCATGTTCAATGGATGATTTTAGTTCAGCAAACAACTGCAATCGCTGATATTTAGAACTTACAATTTTATTCTTTAATCTATTATTTATCACTTTTTGAGAATACTGTATTTATTGTTCTTTTATATTTTTTTTTGTTTTAAATGCTTTTATTTTTATTTAAAATATGATTTTGCTTTTTACCTCTTATTTTTTTACCATGAAACATATAGTGTTTTTAGTAATTACAATAATTTAAAAAATTTGAAAACTTTTGTAATCACAAAAAAATTTTGCTTTGTAAATATTAAAAATAAGTGACAATATCACTGCTGACATTGTATGATTATCCACGTCTTTTTCACCCCTTTGCCAGATGATGATAATTTCATAAAAAGACAGAAATTCAGCAAAGAATTATAATCTTTGAAATTTTAGTTTGCACTTTTTTATTCTTTGCTTCCATCTCCTTTTTTTTCGACGAAGAAAAAGTTAGTCCATAAAAAAAGGAACGAAGCAATCGCAAAATATTGAGTCACTGTTAATTGCTTTGATCATTTTTTCTTTTGCGAAATGCTTTTTTTTCCTTCATCGAAGAGTCCATCAAAGAAAGAGAAATGTAATAATTCATTGATGGAAGGGTTGTGAACCATCGGTCCCGTAGTGTAGCGGTTATCACAGTGGGCTTTGAATCCACTAACCTCGGTTCGATTCCGGGCGGGACCTTGTCTTTTTTGGATTTAATTAGCATAAATATTGAAAAGCTTTTTAGCAAGAACTTGTAACATTTTCAAGGCTTTGGGATAAACAAATTTTTGTTAGAACGATTTTCTTGGTGAATCTTTCATGTTCAGTATTCCTTGATTGTTATTACTGTAATCACATAGACCATGAAACAACATTTTTTCTTGTATTACAACTTTTTCAAGGTTCTCTTTTTAACCTTTTTCAATTTTTAAAACACATTTCTTTCACGAAAAAAGAACAAATAATTCATTGCCGCAGGCGACCTTTAAATTTTTAAAGATACATTTGATATCCCCCGATTTGATTTCTTTCACGTCTTTCACGTTAGATTTAAAGGAATCTGCGATATTAAATTTTTGTGTGTAATATTACATCGGCTGAGTGGTCTAGTGGTATGATTCTTGCTTAGGGTGCAAGAGGCCCCGGGATCGATCCCCGGCTCAGCCCGAGTTTTTTTTTGCTACTTTTTTAAACGAATGCTTAAAATGCTAGAAGCACGTGTTCTGCTGTCTTGTGTTTACCCTCCAGGAAAAGGTGACATTAGTAAAAGTTAGCGAATACAAATTTGCGTAAAATTTCAGAAACAATAAGAAATTGCTTATGGTTGTGATTGAATTAGCGTCGAAACGACGTGTGCCAACTATATTACATGAGACGTTTCCAAGAAAAAGATTGATTAATTGGGGTGCCATCTTGATTTTGGCTTGAAACATATTTCATCATACTCGCCTAGTATTAAAAAGTATTCCCACAAATTATAAGATGATGTCCTTTTGAAAATTTACATATTTAGCTTATTAAAGTAGGGCATGATTTTGCCTGCTTTTTATTCTTTAAAATTAAATATTCCCAAATTTATTGATTTTTAATGGAAAATAAGAAATGAAAAAAATTTAAAAAAAGCTAATTTTAAGGAATAAGTAGTAGGCGATAAATATGTAAATTCTTAAAAAGGCAGTTGCGAAAATACGTTTTATTAATAGGAGTGTTAGTTAATATTGTAGAGATGATAAGAGCAGAAATGAATGCCTTTTTTGTTTCAAAATTTTGTATTTTTAGCAAACTCCATTCTTGAATTGATCAAAAACGAGGAGGCGTAAAAACTTTTTTTTATAAAAACTGTTGTGATCTATCAAACTCAAAAAATTTCAGTATATATATTTTGTAGTCAGTTGATCAGATTATTCTTTTTCTTTTTTTATTTTCAATGTCATTACTGTACCGAAAAATTCGAATCATGTCATTACAAAACACGGACACAAATCAGCTCTTTTTTCAGTTAATTAGATCTACGTCACTTGATTCTAAAAAAGATTTTTTTAAATCAAATCTTTTTTCAAGAATGGCCAAACCCAAATCAAATACTTTTTTTAACATTCGTTCTTTTTTTTCTATTTCCGTAGTGCAGCACTTAAAATATAATTCATTTTTGTTCTTTTGAACGATTATGTCAAAGGAAGAAAAAAGGTACCATGAATTCGCCAAATTTCTCAATGTCTTTTGATGTTGTTTTTTTCTTTGGTTGTTTTGTTGAAATATAAATTGAATTTCATTGTGATCATCAAATCTTACTTTTTGTTACTTTTTAAAGAGTAGTAAACGAATGGGGTGCTACTTTTTTAATATAAACTATCAAAGACTATGATTGTTCCATTAAATACACGTTTGCTCTCTAAAAGTCATCTGAAAAATTTTCATTCATTTGTTTATTTTTTGGCGATTTATTAGGTTTTTTAAACGTAAACTGTCATGCCATTGACTTTTTTGAGCTACAGTTTTTTAAAGCTTTTTTTGAATTGAACTTAACTAATTATATTTAACTGTTTTCTTTTATATCAGTGATACTTTATTAACTTCACTTTCTTTGTTGTAATAAAACTGACTACTTCTTTCATTTTTTTCGCTATTTTTTAAAAAACTGAATTTTTTTTTTAAAAAATAACATTTTCTTTATTTCCTTTTTAATTGACTGAAATTTCATGTTAATAGCACTTTGGCAACTTCATTTGTTTTTGTTAAAAGAAAACTGATGTTTCATACTATAGTGTTTCTTTTTGTTATTTTTTGAAAAGCTTGAAGCGAGAAAAGTGGGGTAGCGTTTATATATCAGCTGTAAAGTCATTAATTAAAAAATATGGGACATGTTTGTTCTCAGAAAATTATCTGTAAAAATGTATTGTTTTTGGTTCTGTGGTTTTCCGCAATTCATCTAATTTTGTTGTGTAAAAACTGCAAAACAATTAATATGAAGTTATTTTGAGCAAAAACTGGGCGTTTATTATTTTCTTCGACAAAATACCTAGTTTACTTTTTTGCTCTTTTGTACGCATTTTATAATTTTTAGATTAAACTGTTTCCGTTTTATGCATTTTATAAATTAATTTTTTTAACTGCGTCCTTTCTTTTCATGGCTGCAAGAAGCAATGATCAGCATCATTATTTTTTTTGTTTTCATGAAATGTATTTTCGTTTAAAGTTTAAAAATTAATTAATTACTCCATCTCTTTTTCTCTTTCTTTGTGTCTTTTTTTGTGGTTCAACTTTTTACTTTTACTTTGATTTGAATTACATTGCGTCTGTGTTTTTAACTGCAAATAAAAGGGTTCCATTTTGGAGGTTAAACTAATTCATCAAAAAAACTGCTTAATATGGATAGAAACATAATTTTTTTGTTCGCCATTAGCTTGCAATCTGCGCAGTTAATATTTAAACTGTTTTTTTAAAATCTTTTTCTGCAGAAAAAATGTTTTTAGTAAAAACTGTGAAAATTGTCTCCATATTCCTATTTAAATAATAACTGACTTTGTTTTTGAGAATCTAATTTTTACCATTTTTTAATGGCTCTGGAATGCTTTAAGTTCTTTTACATCTTTGTTTCATCACATTGGGTTTACTTTTCTCGACATGGGTAAAACTCTTAGATAAAACTGGAACAGTAAATGGTATGCTTCACTCAAAATTTTTATTAAAACTGAGTTTAAACTTGTCTTGTATTTTGATCTATGTGTTTCATGTGGAACTGTTTGTATCAAACAATAAATTTATCATTGTAGCGAGGGCGTGAATCTTGTCTTTCTTCTTTTTTGATTTCTTTCGCTCAAATCATTTTTTACAAATCATTTCTTCTCTCTCTCTTTCTTTAATTTTTTGATCAATGAAGAAAAACCGTTTAATTTCTTTAATAAAAAGAAGTCCTCTTTCTTCAATTATGTTTCTTTTTTTTCTTCAATGAAATCACCGCTTGAAACAAATAATAAAAGATGTAAAACGGAGAGTTTCAAAAGACTTATTTCTGTTATTATACAATTATGCGTTCTTTCTCAATGTTTTATAGTGGAACAGCAAGAGGGGAAATTATTAGATTTATTTAAAATTCTTTTGCTTGACGTTTAAAGGGGGGATTTGATGGGAGGAAAAATATTTATGTGTTCAAGATTTTTACAAAACTGATGTGAGAGGCTTTTATACTATCTTGATTAAAATTAGCAAAATCATTATAGGCTAAACTGCAATTTTATGAGCATTGGAAAGTTAGTGGTTCCGTTTTAGTTATAACTGCAAACCACCAAAAATTCTTGTTAATTAGTTTTTTAATTTTAATGTATATATTTTGGAAAAAATAAATTTCTTTTTTCTTTTGCTGGTCGTTTAAAAGGAGGATTTCGGTGTGCAAAGAAAATAATTATGTTCTTTGAATTTTCAAAAACTGTCATGCAGTGGTGCAATTTGTTCTTGATTAAAATTTGCAAAGTCAGTGCAAGCTAAACTGTAATCGAAAGAATATTAAGTAATATAAAGTCAAATGAATGAAAATTATTTTTATTAATGGTCTGGTTTTCTTGTAACTGTCTATCATCAACCTTTTCGATTGAACTATTTTTTTGATACAAACTTTTTAAAAGAAAACAATTTTCTTTTTGGTTTTCTAAAAAAACTGTAGTAGTGTGCGCAATAGGAATTCTAACTTTGTATTTTCTTTTGTTTTTAAAGCTAAAACTGCATTAATAGCTTTTGTAACAAATTTTAATTACTTGTAAATTTTTATTGTTTTTACGTGTTTAAATTAGTAATTCTTTTAAAAACTGTCACAGAGTTTGAGATTATTAACAAGAAATTTTTAGAACTATAAAAAATTCAAATATGCGTTGCTTGATATTTGTTACTTTATTTTTTATTGTATTTGCAGCTGTAACAGTTGAAGCCCGATATCGTTTGAAATATCCAAAAGGTGAATTTGGGTGAGTTCGTTTTATTTATTTTATTAACTGTTGATCGATTATATAATTTTATTAATTGTTGGCCTTCATTTTGTGTGCATAGAAAAAAAAGTTTAAAAAACTATTTTTTAATTAAAATGAAAAACAAAAAAATTTACTATAAATGTAAAAACTGCCATTTAGACAAATCAGGCCCAAGGGCTGGCCCTCACTAAAACGCAGACCATGCCCATTTTAAAAAAAAGGTTTAAAATTGGTGTCAGAATGAGTTTTGTTTTTGCCAATCGTCAACTACTTGTTGTTGTTACTTATTAATATAATTGCTCACTTTTAATATGCTGCTTTATCGCTTACAAAAATAATTGAAACTTTTCTGTTAAAAATATAGAAACTTGTATTTAACTTTTCTTTTGTTACAGTCGAACCTCGTTATTACGTTTCTCAAGGGACCGTGGAAAAACAACGTAATAACGAGGTTCGACTGTACTTATTTGCATAACGGGCGTTAGTATATCATTAATTGGAATATTTTATAACTGCAGTGCATTCATCAGTTTCAAACTATCTTTAAATTTTGTGTAAATGGGAATATGTAACTGGTATCAGATTGACTTTTGCTTTTATTAACTGTGAGTTACTATCATAACACAAGAACATATAGCCATCAATAGTTTATTTATTGTAAAAGAATTATAAAATCGTTGAAACTGTCTTTTAAAATTGGTGGGAAAGGTAAACGCTAGAAATTAGGTATTTTTAATTAAACTGAGACGTATAAAATTTATTTTAATTGGGGAAATTGCTATTTTGGACACATTTTTTGTTGTAACGTATTAAAAGTAATTACCAATTTTTAAAATACTGCTTTATCGCTAACAAAAATAGCTTAAACTTTTTCATTTAAATTATTGAAACTGTTTTTTTTAGCTTTTTTTCGTTTCGGCACAATACTAATTTTGGGTACTGGCTAAATAAAATAAAATATTTTTTTAACTGCAGCACGCTCATCATTAGCAAGTTATCATTTTGTTTTTTTGCTTGTGTTAAGGGAACATAAAACTGACAGCAATAAACTGCAATAGTGTTCTTTGAAATTCTAGTTTATTGAAGTTATAAAACTGTATTTACCGCTCCAAGCATCGCATTTATTGATAAACATTTTGCATATGAAAAGGGAATTCGTAAAAACTTTATCGTACAATGTCAAACACGGATGTGCGAAAATGAAATTTTTAAACTGGTAAAAGTAAAACGTTTGCAAAACGAGAACAGTGCAGAGGGGAAGGCAAAAACATAAGGAATTCTGAGAAAGAAAAAACAGAATTCTGCAATTTCTGATGCAATTATCTGATTTTTACCGATTACATTTTTTTAAACTGAGTTCTTTATTTACTTCATTCAAAATTTTTGTTTACTAAGAACCTGCTTCTTACCCTCGTTGTTCACCATAGAACAAAACATTAATTAATCACCCCATTTTCAGACTAGATTCTATTGATGAATTAGATGCAAGAGTTCGTCGTTCAAATTCAATAAAGGTGAAGCGATCCGTTGTATCATCATTTAATCCAGAAGAACATGATGAACAAGTTCTTTCTTTCCTTGAAGAAGAATCATCTTTTAATCGTGGTGAAGGAATTGCATAAATATTATTTGTTTTATGATTAAATAATTGTACACAGCTTTATTATTATTTTTTAAATTCTAGTTTTATATAATTTTATGAAAATTTTTATTTGTCGTTTTTTTATAAACTAAAAAGCTTGTAATTAACTGTATGTTGATATTTAATGGGGTTAAAAAATATTAAGAGTAACTATTTTTGAAAAAAAAATTCTGCAAAATAATCTCTGAATTGAAATAACGTTTAACCTTCATTAAATTTAAAACGATGATAATAATTTTTATAAAGTAACTCAAAACAAAAAAAAATCATTATTGGTGAAAGTAAAAATAGATAAAAATTGTCCGCTAAAACAATAATACGGTCTAATAATTACGTATAACATCAGGGATGCACGAAACCGGCTTTTATAGATGGCGGTGGCACGGCAACACCGCCTTTAATTATTGCAAAATTATTTATAAATTGTGTTGCTGTGTGATTACTTTAAAAATAAACATGCTTGTAAACAATGCTATAACATTTGGTGATTTAAAGTGGTTTAAATAATATAAAGTGATTGAAAATAAAAAAAAACATTTGCGAAAAATAACTGTCGGGGATTTTTTCATGTTTTAAATAGTTCTTATTAAATGCAACAACTACAAAACTGTGCTTTAAACTAAATATAATTTGTTTTTTTTTCTAAAATAAAGAGGTAAGACAAAAATTAACTGTTTATATAAAAATAAAGTAACAATTTTCTGACGGGGGATCAAAAAGAAAATGTAGCAAAAACTACAACTTTTTCATAAAAACTGCGCATTTTAGACTCAAGTTCCAAAAGTGTGCAATTTTTTCAGTTATCTTCTGACATTTTAAAATCCAATTGGAAGGTTTGTTGAAAAAACCCTTTTAAAATTTACAGAATAAATGGATTTGTCCTAACAAAATTCATAATGTAAAGAAAAATTTACAATTTAAAACGTTTTCAGTTTTTTTTGGTCAAGTTTTGAAAAACCTCATATTTTACCGTTTTATATGCCTCTTCATTTAAGTGTATTAATTTGTAAACTGAATTGCAACGCAAATTTGAAGAAACAAAAGGTAATGGTTATCGTAAAAGAATCTGTTTTTATATTTTTTTGTAAAATTTTTCAATTTATGATTCACAAAAACTGAGCATTTTGTCTTGTCGATGAAAAACTGAAATGCTTTCCATCTACAATTTGACATTTATGTTGTCATTAATTACGTAAATTTACGAAACAATATTATAGTACAATGACGCAAATTCGAGGTCGATAAGAAAAAAATATGAAGTTGTCGTAACTCATAGTAAAAAAAAGTTAATATTTACTGTACCCTTAAAAAACTATTTAAAAAACGGTACCAAAACATTATAATGAGCGCTTTGAATTTCGAAAAATTGCAATCCTTGAGAATCTAGAATATGCACCATCATTCATCCAAATTGTTTTACCAGTATGGCATCATCCGAAACTACAAATGCAACAGCACCATTAATTTACATGAGCCTATCTCGTTTTTACAGTATATTGTAAAAAATGCTTTATTAATATTTTTATGATAAAAAATGAACTGTGATTTCTTGTATTATATTTTGATTTAAACTGATGGTGGACTAATAATTGCAAGATGCATCATGCAAAGTTGCGTTATTTGAAGACCAATCAATCAAAGAAGAATTCTTTTAGCAGATGTAAGATTCGCAGATTTCTTTCATGAAGATGGTATTTTTGCAAAAAAATCTTATCAATGCTTAAACTGAATTACAATGCTATTATTTTTGGATACAAACTTTTTTTATATATGTTGTAGCCGTTTTTAAGAACGGCTGGTTCCCAAAAACGGCTGCAACATATATTTTAAGTTGTTTTTATAATTTATTGTGTGTAAAAAATCTGTGACAAAAGAATCTTCTCTAAAATTTTCATTCATAAAAACTGCATTTTGTGTATCATGAAAAATACTGAGATTATTTTACCATTAACAACAACTGATATAAAACAAATGCAAATGTAATATTAAAAATTAAATTCTTTCGTTAAAACTACAGAAACAAATTGCATTTAAATTCCGCCATTTATTAAACTTGTTTTTGTTATAGGAAGCCAGGGATGAGAACTGCCGGCAGATATTTTTAAAAAGGCGGCCTTTTTTTCACTTTATGCGGCCGTAAAAAGGCATTTTTTTTCGCTTTATGCGGCCGCAAATGCTTTGCCGCTTCTCATCCCTGTAGGAAGCATCATGAAAACTGAAAATTCTACTGCACTCATGTGGCTCTAAATTTTTTAAAAACTGTTAACTACATCACCAAAATTTTTCAGAAATAAAAGATTGTAACTAATTAATTAATGTTGCTTTAAAGTAGGTCGTAAAGTGATTGTTTTCCCCCCCAAATTGAAACAATAATCTGATAAAAATTGGTTTTAAAATAAAGGAGGGGTATTTGGGGGCCTGGATCCCTCATAAATTTCTTTAATGATTTGCCGATTTGTTTCTTATTAATAAGAATTGTTATAAAAAAGTTCGTGCTTAAATAAACTGTAATTTTTTCTTCTTTTGCTACAATCTAGCAACATTCATTAAAATGGTTTCACGAGTAATGTATGAAGCATCTTCAAAAACTAAAAACTGCAGCAGCGCATCCAATTTCTAGTTTTCGGCACTATATTTTTAATAACTCTTAATTATTTATAAAACTGTACAAAGTTATGGGTTTATATTTTCAATGACTGTTAATCACATTCCCACCAAGTAATAGATTGAACTCTTAAAAGTGACTCATAAAGAGATTACTTTTAGCCAAAAAATGGTCAATTCAAATTTTTTGATGCATTTTTCTGGTTTATTTCATCAATTATAACTTGGTCCGCGCATCATCTTTTATTAAATGTACGTTGCATCAACAGAAACTAAAAATGAAACCATAACCCGATAAAAATTTGTTGTAAACTTTTAGATTAGATTGTTTTTAAAAAAGTGTGTTATATAATTTTAATCAGCGTGGGGGAAAAATTGTGTAGCCATTTTATCTGCATTTAACAAAACTGGCATCATATAAACATGCTATTTTTGTTCAATAAAAATGCAGAAAAAAATTGCAAATTTTTCATCAATTATAATCTGGCATGTGCACCACCATTCATTAAAATTGTTTCACCAGTAATATACGAAGCATCATCAGAAACTAAAAACGCAACTGCACCTGCACATTCATGCGGCTCTAAATTTTTTAATAACTGTTACCCAGATCAACAAAATGATGCTAAAAACAAACCACCATATCGATTTAATGGACATCCAGCAATATCAGGAATTTCTTCTTGATCCACGAGCATTTGACTCATTTTTGTTTTGATTACACCAGGAGCAATGGCATTAACACGAATATTTTTTCCTGCTAATTCTTGTGAAAACATTTTTGTTAATCCGAGAAGGGCTGTCTTTGTGACAGAATAAACTCCAATTCCCATTCCTGGTCGATAAGCACCATATGAGGCATTGAAAATAATGTTACCGCCACTGAAAAAGGAGCTTTTTTTTATTAAAATTAAAACTGTTATTCTAAAGGAAATTTTTTTTGGATTTGCTTAAGTGACGTATCAGATGCATTTGCTTAAATTGGATAAAAACTGAAATTTCAAAAAACGGGAAACTGAAATTATATCAACAATAACTAATAGAATTTATTAGCAATGCTAACTGAAACTTAGTTATTAATTGCTGAAAAATTGGGAATTCGTTATACAATATTAGGGCGACAGGCAGTCTATTGGTAAAATTTGACAAAACTGGTTTTGATTCATAGTAACTTTGCGTTATCGTAAGTAAATTCATGTTTTCAACTGCAAAAGAATATTTAAAGCAATAAATATATTTAACTGGATTTAGAAGTCTTATGAAATATAATGGTAACAAATTTTTGTAACTAATTTGCGACTTAACTGAATTGCAACTATAGCCTATTTTTAAAACTATCTTTTGTATGTTAAAGCTAGCAAATACTTGGTGATGATTTTTAAAAAATGTAATTGAGATTATAAAAATTTTAAATTAAGTAATTTTTGCTGTTTGTAAGACGGCAGAAACGATTATTAAACTGTACCATACTAACATATTTCTATTAATCCAATTATTAACTGAACTCAAGGTTATAAAGCCGCGAACTTTTGAAAGCTCGCGGAAATGGATAAAAAGCTCGCGGAATAGATATGAAAATGAGGTCAAATCATATCAGACCTCGTGGCTGGGATATTTTGGAACCCATTGGGGGTCATGGAAGTCATCCCTGATGCCTCTAACTAATTTGTGGTCAGATTATGCCGAATTTCCGCGAGCTTTAAAACGTTTAGCATAATGAGATCACAAATTAGTTAGGTCGATTGGGGATGACTTTCATGACCCCCAATGGGTCCCAAAATATCCCAGCCACGAGGTCTGATATGATTTGACCTCATTTTCATATCTATTCCGCGAGCTTTTTATCCATTTCCGCGAGCTTTCAAAAGTTCGCGGCTTTATAACCTTGAGTTCTGCTTCATTGGAAGACATAATTTTAAAAATCAAGATTCAGAGAACTTTGTTTTGATTGATCCAAACTGTTCTGCGCTTTTCTCTGAATGTAGCTTATCACTATCAAAAAAGTTATTAAGTAAAGTGGTAAACTTTGGCATTGAAAAAGTATTAAATAATTTTTAGAAGATTTTAAACTGTTGATGAGTGGGCATTATTAACTGCACATGCAAGTTACACATTTGCTCTTATTTTTTTAATGCATATAAAATAAATTTTTCACCACTGAAAGAGAATGTTTAACTGAAAGCTGGAGGTCGTTCACTTCCCTCAGAATTTTGCTTAAACTGCTATGGAAATTAACTAAAATTATATTATAAAACTGCATAATCGTATCCACTGTCATACAATCGAACCTCGATTTTACGTCTTTCAAAAACGACTTTAAGTCGAGGTATGCTTACTTTATGCTGGTTTTTGTTTGAAAAAACCGCAGAACAGAGGCGTAAAAAGAAGATTTAACTGTTATTGATGATTTTAGCTGATATTAACAAAAACGATAATTCATAAAAATATTTAATGAAAAAAATGAAAGTAATCAATTTTAACTGGATAGAAATCGCAAATAATATTTTAACTGCAATGTATCGATGAGTTGATTATGAATTGATATTAATTTAAAAAACAATTTCAAACTTTAAAAAACCAAAATTCACTATTTTTTTATGGTTAAAAAATAAAACATACCCCTGTTTTTCCATAATCGGTGTAACAAGCTTTGTCAAAATGAATCCAGATTTAACATTGACTTGAAAAAGTTTATCAAATAAATCATTTTTAAGTTCAAGAGGTGAACCAAAGGCAGGATTAATTCCTGCATTATTAACCAAAATATCAATTTTACCAAATTTTTCCATCGTAAAATCAACAAGTTTTTGTAGTTGCGCTTCTTCGCCAACATGACACGGCATTCCTGCTAAACGATTTCGACAGACTCCTGTTGAAACAATATAATCAATTGCTTCGTCAACATTTTTCTGCTTTCGAGAAGAAATTACAACTTTTGCACCTTCATGAGCAAGTCGTTCAGCAATTGCTAAACCGATTCTAAAAATAACTGTTTACCATACTTGGCATAATATCTAGTAAACTTTTTTTGCGAACTATTAGATAAAAATTAAATAAAAACTGATTAAAATAAAAAATTCTGTGTTAAAAAGTTTGAGCCAAATTTCTTCTACAAAAATTCAGAATGATAAAAACATGTAGGTGAAATTCAACGCCTTTTAAAGAAAATATTTTTTTATTAACTGATTGCCAAGATAACCGTATGGCGTTCAGCAATCACCTAACCAATTCTTATAAAATTTGGTTTACTTGACTTTAAAAAAAACTTTAACGGTTTTTAGTTTTTTTGCCTAAAGCAACAACAGTAAATGAAATCAAAATATTTTAAACTGGTGTCGCAGTAAGAACTCAGAAAATCTGGGATGCGATTTCGTATTATAAAGTGTTGCGATCATGTTTGATCAAATTGAAGTATCAAAAATTAATAAAATTTCCATGATTTTATACCTCAAAAAATGCTTTTTTTTATTAAAAAACTGACATCGGGACTGTTTGGATTAAAAAATCTTAAAACTGATTTTTTTTCAAAAGCATCACTACATTATTTGGCTTAAAGAACATCAAAGCTATGGAATCAAGTTGGATGAAATAGAAAAATTGAAATAGAATTTTGATGATGGTTTTAACTGAACTAATTTGATGATGGTTTTAAGTATAACATCATTAAAAGAAAGCTCAGAACTGAACTTTTCGTGCATATTCATTCAATCATCAAATTTATTAAATCTATAGTCATTGGTCCAAGCTATTAGAAAGCAGGCAAAGCTTCGAAAAGTGTTTTTTTACAAAGTATTAAAAGTTTTGTTCTTACATTCCCATGTGAATCTAAAATGTTGTTAAATTTATTTTAGTTTTTTTATTTAACTATCATCATGCTTTACAACATTGCAAACAGCGCTCGTGGTGAAAATGAAATTTTCAATAAAATCTGAAAAAAATCTGTTTCGAAAATGCCAGAGTCTGCTAATGATAAAATGCACTAATTATACCAAGTTTAAAATTTAACTGACTTTTGTGCGGACAACACATATCAAAAATAATAAATAAACTTAAACAGATTTTAATGGTCGTTAACCTCAGAAAGTACACAGATTTATTCAATGTTATGCTTAAGCATACTCGTACGCTAATTTCATAGTCGATGGTAATATTAAATAAAAACTAAAATAAAAAACTGTGTTGATGCATTGCATGGGATTTATAGATAAAAATTTTGATAAAGTTCCTGCTAAACTTTTAATAGTTGTATTTTTTTTCTTTAACTGAGGCGCGATATCTATTGATCTCAAAAAATAATTTTATGTTAATAAGCTGGAAAGTAGCATGAAGTCAAAAATTGATTTTCTTTTTTAACCTGAAATCTATTTAACACATGCAGTAACACTTGCATAAAACGATAAAAGGACTATTCATTTTATTTTAAAATACTAATTAACTGAATTACAAGCCATAATCATGTATATTGCATATTAAAGTTAAAATTTATAAGAAATAAGCTAATAAAAAACTATTATCATAAAAAAAAAATAAACATACCCTTGAGTTGCAGCAGTAACAATGGCAACTCTGTCCGTTAAACGATCACAATTAAATCTTGGAGACATTTTTTGTCGGATGTTTCACAGCAAATGAAATTGGTGCAAAAAATGAAGTGATAAAATATTTAACGTTTTTTATTCCATTCTTATAATAAAACTACAATCGATTGTTAATCAAACTACACTTTAACTGTTTTGATGAAAAGAGCGAGGACTATAATTATTGTTGCAAACAATTGTTGTGGTTAAATGTTTTTTGGGGAAAAGATTTTTGAAACAGAAAAATAATATTCATAACTGTCTTATATGTACTACTAGTGGCGTTTGTCTTCAATAAAAGTATGATTTGAAGAATTAAGGATCAAAAGGACATTGCATAAATGTCAATGAGTATAAAAATCAGAAAAACTGGTCGAAGACTGCTTGAAAAAAGACAACACAATACAACATTGCATTTTTGATACTTTTTTGTATTAAAAAACTGTCCATTAATAGCTTTAAACTAACACACTAAGAAACTGATTGTTTTGACAACATTGTTGACATCATTTGTATATCTTTATTTTTAAGATAAACACTTTTAAACTACTTTCGAAAATTTAAATTTAAAAAGTTAAATTTGATCATTGATACTAATAAATTTTGATAACTGTAACAAAGATAGAAATTTTGTAAAACTGTATAATAAATTGTTATAGCGGTGGTAAACCGCTACAACAATTTATGAAACTCTAACAAAACTATCCTGTGGAATTATAAACTGGTAGTAATCACTTCAACCATATGTTTTATTTAGTTTCTTTAAAAAAAGGTGTTTAAATTTATTTATATATGGTTATTAAATAAATTAAAACACCGAAATGTATCGTGTTATACTTGCTGTTTATCAGAAAAACCCCTGTGCATCATTGCAGCTTTCTGATAAATAGAAAAAATAATTATTGTTAACCATATTTAAAGCTAACATAATGTGTTTATTTCCTTCTCATAGATCATTCGTTGTAAATAAAAAATGAAAACAAAAAACTGTCATCAAAATAATTTTCAAAACAGTAAAAAAGCAATAAAAAATTCAACATTTTGAGAAGAAAAAGACCATTACGAATTGAACAATGATTCGATGTTTCAATTGTGTATACAAAAATTAAAACTAATAATGATGATATTTCTTTTTCTTTATATAATTTATAAAACTGAAAAGAAGCATTTGGGAATTTATGAATGACAGAATTATTAATTGGACGTGTTTCATTTCATTTTTTTGCCGCAGAAATATTTTTATGAAATTAAGATGGCGTACAGAATTAGAAGGGGAAAAGATAGAACTGTAACTATATGTAAATGACTGCAATAAATGCATTAGAAATTTTGTTCTAACTGTGTTAAACCGCTATGAAACAGCCCTGAAAGATTAACAAAAACAATGGACCTTGATTTGATCAAATATCAAAAAATTTATAATTTAGCCATCATTTAACCACAATTTTTTGTGTTTTTAAAAATGAGGTGTTCAAATTTATTTGTATATGATTATTCCTAAATGCTTGAAATGTATCGTACAGTCGAACCTCGTTATTACGTTTTTCAAGGGACCGCCAAAAAACAACGTAACAACGAGGTCAACGTAAGATCGAAGTTTAAGCTATTTAGGCTACTCCTAAGCGATTTTTTTGCTTTTTACAGCTGCTATACGTTAGATAGAGCCATTAAAAAGCTTATCACAGAGAAGTAATGACTATTAGGGATTGTCCAGACGTGACGTCACGCATTTTATGGGTGAGTGGGGGTAGACCAAATGTGACGCTTTATACAAAAAGCGGCAAAGATCAAAGGCAATAGCGTGACGGTAAGGGTGGATGGGTTACGAAATTTTGGATTTTTGCGTGACGTCACGTCTGGACGATCCCTTAGGGATTTTAAAATAGTTTTAAAGGATTTTTGAGGATTTTTTTTAAATTGTTTGCAAGCAGCTTTGTATTGGTTTATCATAGGTGGTAAAACACCTCGGTTGTTCAACTTTGTGCTTACAGCGGAATTATAGAGAATAGAGAGAAATAATAAAAAATTTTTGAAATCTCAGAAACAGAAACTTTTTGATGCGAAATTCCGTCAAAATTCATCAAACATTCTTTAAAATTTCTCAAAATTTCTTTTAGCTTTATTTGAATTAATTTTTATTTCAATTTTGTACTGACCCATATAAATTTCACTGAAAATCAAAAATTTTGGCTTGTTTACTTTACCTTCACTAAGAAATAAATCAGTCATGGGGGTTTTCGGGGGGCCAACTGTCATGGGGCCAACGGTCATGGGGCTAACTGTCAGGGGTCAAGTGTCATGGGGCTAACGGTCACGGCACCGGAGCCTGCAAAATCATATTTGAGCATCTAGGTATTTAAGTTATTGTAAAACTTCTTCTCCTTTTTATTTTGGTAAAAAAAAAAAAATAAAAAGTTAAAACTGCTGCAGAAATCATATCAAATAAAATTTAAGTTTACTGTATTTAACTGGTTGATAAATTCAAGAGGAAGAATACAATTTCTTCCAACTCTATTCATAAAATTTATAACTGATGTTTGTTTATAAATGCTTGAATAAATTTTAAAAATTTGAATTAAATGAAATCGATCAGTCTTTCGCACTTTTATCATTGCGAAGGTTCACCATTTGTTATTGAATCTGCTGTCTTATTTCATTAAAAATATTGTAGCATTTAAATTAGGTTTTAATTATGCTGACAAACATAAATCACAAAAGCTTTTAACAACTGTCATCAGAGTTATGTTTTGATCAAAAAATGTTATAAGTTAGTTATATATATATATAAATCAACAAATTTATTGACCTTTAGTTATAGATATGTACTGGATACAATGTTTTTAGGGCTTTTCACTTTTCTATTAACTGACGTTATTTGTTTTTTGATATTTGACTGCTAACTTATTACTACTCTTAAGGGGCTGTCGAAACATTACCTAATTCAAATGATGGGTGAGTAGGACTAGCTTACTATTACACCGCTTTTACATCGGCGGCAACAAAGCTTGTTATCTAATGGATGGGCAGGACAAAAAATGACGATTTTGGTATCATGTAATATCTGGCCTAAGTACATTTCGATAGTAAATTTTGTGGTTAAAACTGTTGAAAGAAATAATTCCATATATGTGCGGCATATAATACTGAAATGCGATAATTAACAGTGATACCTTGCAATTATAATTAAATAATAATAAAACCGCTGTCTTTTACCATCTTTAACTTAAGAACGTTTTTTAAGAAAAACTGACCATCAGCATTGCATCTTCTGTATTTTTTTCATCAAAAAACTGTTGATGTATAAATTAACTGAAAAGATCACTGCTGATATTCTGAAAATTATGATCAAAAATTATTATATCCCTTTTTCGTTTAATGTCATTCATTTTTCTGTGATTATTCAATATCTTTTTTCTTTTTGATGATCATTATCAGTCTGATGATCGATGCAGAGGTCATTCGAGAAACGGAGATTATTGTTTTTTTTCTTTTAATAAACACATATATCTCAGAAAATCCCGTTTCGCTTCAGTTGATATTTCTGACTGTTCAAGTGATGACGATTGATCTCAATATTTTTTCGTCTTTAATATATCTCTTTTTTCTTTATCCGGTTTTTTTCTTACTTTTTTTATTAACTTTCACCTATTTTTTTTAGTTTCATTTTTTAGTGCTTTTTTTGAAAAGGAAAACTGTCATTTGATTCATTGAAATCAAAGATTTATGATGTATGGCTTGAAATTTTGTTTTTTAATTTTATGCTTGGGTATGCTAATTAATTAATTACTTTTCTTAAAACTGATTCCACTTGTTCAATCATGACTCTTTTTAGGTACAGTATGTTATTGTGGCCCGGTGCAGGTTCGAATTGAAACTGATAATCAAAGTGTTCGTGCTCTTTTATTTGCATAATGTTTTTTGTAAAACTGTAAACTTTTAGAATTTTCATCTTGGGCCAGGTCATAAACAAACTTTTGAATTGATTGAAGAATATAAACCCTTGTCACTTGCTTTTAATCCAAAGAAACGTAAGTTTTAACTGTTATTAAAAACATTCAAATCGAAAATTTTTATTTTAAATTTAGAAAAACTGCGCTAGCAGATGAATATTTGCTAAAGTTCTTTTGAAAATTACAGTATCAAACAAAAGTGTACAGAAAAGATTTTGAATGTTAGAATAACGGAGATTTAAAAAAGTTCTTTTATCCTTTTTTCATCTTTTGTGTGGCTGCACTATAATGTAAAAATTAGCTCATTTTTGCTTTACTTCATAAACTACACTTGAAAGGCGCTTGATTAGTATTCAATTGTTAGAAAGTAATTATGTACATAACAGCTTTAGCCAAACATCATTTATTAAACTTGTTATTTCTTAAAATGTTATTTTTTATTTTAACTGTTTAAAAACCATGCGATTTCTGTTTAGTTACCAAAAGAACTAAAACATTGTAATAAATTTTATAGAGATTAGAATAACTGTTAAATAATAACCAGCTCTAAAACTGGGTTTTATTTGTTTTTTCATTTAGAATTAAAACTGACATCCTCTGCTTGATTTGAAGAATAACAGCGTAAGTGTTTACTAAGAGGTAATCATAATCAAGATATCATCAAAAACATGTTAACATTTTTGTATAATTCGTGAAGGCACTTATTTAATTATTTAAAATTACTGCTAGCTAGTAACCGCTTTAATATAAAAGTACGAGACAAACTCCGTTTTAATACGGAAGAATAGGCGTATTCCCAAATACATTTTACATTTAAACTGACGACTACTCCGTAACCTATAATTTTTGCTTTTAAATAAAAAAAATACTGTCTAATAAATTACACAATATTTAAAAAACTGAGTCAAACTAATTGCATATTACAAAAACAAATTTTGTTTATTTATCTAATTTCAACTGGGACACACCATTGACAGTTTGTTCTGATAGACTACTTAGAATATGTGGTTTAAATCATTTTTACGCAAAGCTATTAACTGTTATTTAAATTGACGTTACAGATATTTACTGACAGCATTCAATATACCGTGTAAAAAATCAATTAAAAATGAACACAAGTAAAAACACTGTAATAATTTAGACAATGTTAGAGTAATAATGTTTGATAAATTACTTATTACAAAAATATGTTTTATCTTTCTTTAAAATGTTTTTAAATTAAAAGGTATAAACTGAGGCATTCCGTTGGCAGAACAAAGAAGTAACTTTATTAATAGATATTTGCGTAGCCTAAATTATCAAGCATTATTTCCAAAAGTTATTAACTGCTTTTCAAATTGACATTAGAGATAATTAATGGCAGCATTCAATATCCCCTATAAAATTCATTATATGGTTAACTATTAAATTGCAAACTAAAGTTATTGCTAGTTAACTTTAATTAAATTTCATTAATGAAACTTGTTATTTATTTGTATTTTAAAACTGAATATTAGTTTTAATTTGTTCAACTATCAAATAAATTTTAATATCATGTTTTACCAATGTTAGAATAATTGATAAGAATTAATACACCACAAAAATGTGTTTTGTCTGTATTTTTTTAAACTGTTTATTTAATTTACTACATTTTTAAAACGAGTAAGCTAACGGCCATGATTAAAGGGTTGCATGAATTTTTGTAAACAGGTATTAGCATTAAAACTGTAAACCATTTCAAAGTGCGATCATTTAAATTCCGTGTAAAAACACTATTCTAATTTTTAGTTGATTCGTTTGCTAAAGCATCTAAGTGATTAATCGCTGTTGCTAATATCATGATCGTTGATAACTGAAAAAACTATTGGTCACAGATCGCTATTTAAACTAGTTATTTCTTGAAATGCATATGTTGCAGCCGTTTTTGGGAACCAGCCGTTTTCAAGAACGGCTAGCCGGATTTGTGAACCAACAACTTTTTTATATGTTCTCCATTATGGCTAGCCATTTTAGGGAACGGCTAGCCGTTTTTGAGAATCAGTTACTTTTCACTTTATTTTAAAATATTATTTTATTGCTGCTCAAATAAGTGCAATGTTTTATTTTTATTTTCTTCATTAATAATTTAAACTGGGTTCATTAATAATTTGACATGTGCTCACTAGGAAGTGATCACGATGAACATATCATACAAAACTTAAAACATTTTTGTGTTGTTCGTGAACTAAAGGAACTTAATTAATTATTTAAAAATATTTTTATCTAGTAATCGTCTTAATCTATGAGTATGAGACAAACTGAATATTCCCCAAATAAAATTTACATTAACACTGGCAATCAATAATCCATTACAGTTTAGTTTTTATTAAATAAAAACAATGTAATAAAAATTAAGCAATATTAGATTAATTGAGTTGGATAAAATACATATTACCAAAATATGCTTTGTCTTATTTTTTCTTCATCATTTATAAAATTTAGATTTGCAATTCAAACGGGTTAAAGAAATAACTGTTTTGATAAAAAAACTTTGGGTGTGTGGTTGTTATTATTACGCAAAGCTATTAACTGCTTTTCATATACTGACATAAGAGATATTTACTGGCAGCATTTAATATATCCTGTAAAAATTAGATTAATTTGTGCTTAACTGTTGGATTGGTAAGTAAAAGTGCTTAAATGACGAATTAAAATTATTGGTAATTAGCTTTAATGAAATATCATTGACAAAATTTGTTATTCAGTCTGGTGTATTTGTATTTTAAACCTGACTAATAAAATAATAGATGGGATTTTTGCCGAATTATTAAATAAACTGTATTTTCTTTTACCAATGTTAGAATAATTGTTAAAAAGTAGCACACCACAAAAATATGTTTTTGTCTAATTTTTTAAACTGTTTATTTATTTAAATACAACTGTGCAAACTAACGATCACGATCAAAGAGTTGCGTGAGTTTTTGTAAACAAGTACTAGCATTAAAACTGTAAAGAATTTTGAAATGCAGTCATTTGAATTCAATTGCTATGTAAAAAAAACTATTCTAATATTTAGTAAAATAATTCGTTTGCTAAAACATTTAACAGATTAAGAGCAGTTGCTAATATCATAATAGTTGAAAACTGACAATTTTTGTAACAGCATTGGTCACAGATCGCTATTGTAACTAGTTATATAATCCAATAAAACTGATCATAACGGAACAGGCGCAAAAAATATACTATTTTCAGAATCCAAACCTGTTCCAAAATCAAAAGCTGCTCCACCACCACCAATCCCCCAAAGAACTCCATTACCCTCTACTACAGATGAAAATGTTCATTATTTAAATATTGGAGGAAAAGAAGTTCGAATTGTTGATATCCCAAAATCTGGACTAGGTAGAATGCCCAAAGATTGCACAAAAGATGAAAAGAATGCTACAACTACAACTACAACTTCAACATTTCAAATTACACGTGAGTAAAAAGATTTTAAAAAAGATTTAAACTGTAAAGTTTCAGCACCTGCAGAGGAAAAAAGTCATTGGTTGGAATGGACTCGTTGGAGCCCTTGCGTAAATGGTGAAAGAATGAGAATTCGAAGCTGCTTAGAAGTTAATAATGCTAAGTGTGAAGTAAGTTATTATTGATTTTGTTTTTAAAAACTGGTATGAAAGGTTTCCTCTCCAAAATTATCAAAAAAGTTTTATTTAACTGAGACGATTTAACTTTCGTCAAAAATTTAATAAAGATATGAGCTGTCATAAGCTCTTTAACTTATTGGAAAACTAAAATTTTAGCTAAATAAAGGTAAATACTGACCAGCTAGAAGTTATTGTATTAAAATTCGGCACTGCTTTGCCGAAAAATTCTGATATTTTTATGAAAAATTTAATGACTTTTACTTTTGTTTAAGTAATTTAAAATTCGGGAGAGTAATTATCATTTCCATGCTAAAACTTGATAAGCTGTCTATTCTTAGATTAAATTGATAACGAAAAAAATTTTAAATTGCAGTTATTAAAGTTTTATTGAAATTTTTTTTACTAATGTGAGCTCTTTGCTACTTTGTTGATGACAGAAACTGAGTGACATTTGTAAATAACAAAAAACTGCATAACATTTTTTAAGCAAAAATAATAATTATTTTACCTCATTTCCACTAACTTCGATTTATGCCACTTATTTAATCACACAAATATTTTTTAGGGAAGTAATACTGAAACACAAAAATGCTATTCTTTTATGCAATCTGATATTCCATTCGCAAAAGATCCAATGGTAATTGAAAAAGAAATTTTGGGAATTGATCAAAATGCACCAGTTGCATAATTATTACAGCTCTGAATTTATTATTTAAAAATGTTTTTAAATGTGGTAAATTTCTTGAAAAATAAATTTTAAACTGGAGTTGCACTGCTTTAAATTGGTAAAACAAAATTTTAAAATAAACTGTGGTTTGATATCGCTTTGCCTTTTCAAAAATCTTACAACATTTTTACATTAAATTTAAAGAAATATAATTTTTTTAATATTTTTTAATATATACCGTAAATGCTCTTTTTGAAGCGCGTTCTTGTAAAAGCGCATCTCCATTTAAAGCGCAGCAAAATGGTTCATTTGAAAAATAAAAGCGCGTAGCTTCAAATAGGGCATTTATGGTAACTGTTTTGGCTATAACTGAATTTCACTATGAATATCTTAAATTTTTTTTAAAAAACTGTACGACCTTGTATCTGGGTCTATAGTAATAAATTCAAAATTGTTTCAATTTAACAAAAAAATTCAGATTATCATAAAACTTTTAATACTTGATTCATTTTGGTTATAATGCATTTTTTCCAAAATCGAGTAGGGCTGTTCAATTGCACCTAGCCGGTGGTTTTTTTCGTTTCTTTTTTCATAAACATATGTATTTTTATATGCTTAAAAAGATACGACTGTGTCTATGCGGGGGAAAAATCAGATTTAAAAGTTATCTCAAAAAAACAGCTAAAATTTGAGGTTTTTTCGATTTTTCGTTATTTTCAATCTTGTCCCACGAGCTTTATAGAAGTGTTACATTCCCAAAAACCCTTCCAAAGTTGTTTTTTGGTTATTAAGATTATATTTGCAAAGTTTCAAGTCCATACGATCATTTTGAAAAAATCAAGTTGAACAAGGTTTCGATTTTTGCTCGATTTTGAGAAAAAATGCGTTTTATAACCATAAACTTGTTACGGCAAATAAGGTGGCAAGTAAAATTTTTGTTTGTTTCGATAAAACAGCTTTTTTAAAACACAATTAGTTTTTCCACAAAATAAAATTAAGGGATATTTCTAAATAATAAACAGAAGACTCTATTTACATAATATAGTTTTTTTTCTAAAACTGGCACCTCCAGATCCAATGCTAAATATAAGTTGAAACTGATATATGCACCGGCTTTTATAAAATGTGTAATAACAGTACTTGCTTAATATGACAATTATGAAATACTGTGAAACTCATATTTTATGTAACTTGTTTTGGTTATTGACTTTAACTGTCCATGTTTTAAATTCAGTGGTGTACACATGAAAATATAAAAAATGATAAACTTATTATTTTCAATTAAAACCGATTTCAGATATTTTTTTTGATGTCACAGGTATTTCATGCAAAACTCACTGCAAGACATTTCGTTAACGAATAGTATAAACTTTTAAAACTGCAACATTTTATTTATTTTATTTATATAATCACTTCTTTGGAAGTGCAGAAAAGGTAATACATTACAGTAAAATACAATAGTAAATACAGTAAAAGTACAATAAAAAGTATAATAAAAAGAATATAAATAAAAAACAAAACAATGATAATGAGGGTGTTTTTGTTTTAGATTTTGAATTTTTTTTTTTTGAAAAGAGAAATTAAAATAAAGAATTTATAAAGTAATTTATGGTAATTTTATAGAATGGTAGGTTGTTTTCACTGGGTGGAAAAATGATAGTGGCCAAGGACTAGTACGAGCAAACATGGTGTACATCTACAGTACTGAATGGATGAATGGATTTCGTACGGAGTCAAATTTAAAACTGAAAAAATACAAGACGTCCTTATTGCTCTGATTTTTTTTATCGTGGAAAGTGTGAAAATGTCAAATTTCAAAAGCTTGATCTGTAATGTGGTCTTTAAATAAGTTTCACTGTTCTGATAATTTCTTCATTTAAATAGACCTATATTTTAATAAACTGTAAAAGCCATTACGGTTGACTTTGATATTTGTAAGTCATAAGTTTTCTGAAAAAGTGTCACAGCTGTGAAGAATTTTAATTGAAAACATTTGCTAAACTTTTTAACATTTTTTTAGATTTTTAAAGTTTTTTAATTGAAGTCAACTGACTTTCCAAAATTTAAAGCATTATTTCTTGAGACATAGTATTATTATACTGATTATATGTAACAATTAAATTGCAAAATGTTAATAATGGTTTTACTGTATACCTTTAATTCCTTACTGTTTGTGGCAGTTAGTTCATTAAAAATAACCGTCTGTAAATACTGAAAAATTATCATTAAAACTGACAATGTAGTATGACAGTTTCAGGTTCTTCAAAAAAAAAACTTTGAAAATTTAAAACCACCATGAAAATATCATATCGAGTAAAACTAACTGGATCATTACTACTATTAAGATTATTTGTGCTTAAAAAAATTGTATTGCAAAATTTTATTCAAAGTAAACTGTGTTGCCTTCACTTTCGGAAAAAAAACATATAAAATTCTAAACTTTTATTATTTTTGTCTTTAACTGTTGAAATTGAAGCTTTTTTTGGGAATGATTGACTCTTCCAATGTTACAAACAATTATTATCGTCAAATTAGAAGTTTAATAAGAAGGTTACTGCCGATGATTTAACTTTATAGTTTCATAATTGTTTATATTGCAATTATTAAACAAAAAAACTAACATAATAAGAAAGAAGGAAAACTGATGGTAACAAAAACCTCTCCACTGCAACATCTAATACATAGTTTAATGTTTTTAAAACTGATGTTTTTCCAGGAGATATACGCAGATAAAAATGCATCACAAAAAAACTGTCAAACTTGTCAGTTTTTAAAATTTAAACTTTTTTCTTACAATTTTTTATTCAATAATTGAGTAATTGTTTAAGGACGACAACAAAGAAAGTCAATCGCTTTTTTCTGACCACTTTTTTTAAATAAACTTTTTGTGAAACTGTTATAAGTTGAACAACATGCAATTATCAGGGCGTTCCAAAAGTTTTTTCGTTTTGTTTTTCCTTTGGAAATTTTGACTGGTTTAAACATATTTAAATAGATTTTCTTTGACCCAACTCATACCATCCGACTTAAAATTCATTAAATCATATTGTTTAAGCATTTCTCATGCAATTTTAAACACTTTTTTAAAGTAATTCCTTTCAAATGCACAAAATTCCATTCATATACAGTATAACAACTAAAAAGTTCCGGAAACTTCTGGAATGTTCAAGAAAATTCCAAAACTCCTAGATTATGTTAGGACAGTGTCTTGACAACCCATATGTTCATCAAATTCCAATTTTGCAGACGCCGTTTCACAATAAACTCCAAAGAATCCTGGTCTTGCCGCGAAAATCCCTCAGAATTCCATGAAAATTCCAGATACCACAAAAACCAATAGGCCACCCTTTGACCAACACCCATGGCTACCTTCCTGCGAAATTTCAAATTTTCAGGAGCCCCCAGTCAAAATTGCCAGAGGAAAAACCAAACGAAAAAACTTTTGGAACGCCTTGATAGACAACATTAAATTTTAATTTTCATTATATTTTTCGTTAACTGAAAACTGCTAAATTTTTAATAATATGAAAAATATTATATTTTTATAATTTTTGTCTTTAACTGTTGAAGTTGATGCATTGTTTTCCGGAATTGATTGACTCTCCCAATGTAATAAGAAATCATTATCGTCAAATTTGAAGTTTAATATATTGGTTACTGTAGATAACGTAACTGTATAATTTCATAATCATTATTAAATAAAAAACTAACAGAACGAAGGAAAACTGATGGTAAATAAATTGAGGGATTCGCTTTTTTTTTTTAACATCTAATACAGAGTTGAAAGTTTTTTTTACCAGGAGATATACGCAGATAAAAATGCAACACAAAAAAACTGTTAAAATTGTCAACTTTTAAAATTAACATTCTCAAAATTCTTTTTTCTAACAAATTTTTTTATTCGATAATTGAGTAACTATTTAAGGACGACGACAAAAAAAGAAAGAAAGTCAATCCCTTTTTTTCTGATCACCTTTTTTTTAACATGTCTCTTTCCCGTAGATCTTTTTCTATGATCACAAAACCGGGAAACAGCAGCAAAAGGAAGAAGAAGAATGTCGGTCGACACTGATTTTCTTACCGCAAATTTTTTTAGCAACTCCAGCAACAGTTAAAATATATTGATGATGATGCGCTCATACGAGACCCCTGCGGCGGCGTCACCCACAAAAATGACCTAATTTAACTTCTATTTTTTTGAGATGGGGGTTTCGAGAAATATATTCTCTTTCTTTTTTTCCGAGAAATTAAGAAGTCCTGAAAGAGAGAGAAATGACTTCTTCTTCTTCTTTTTCCGTTTTTATGTTGATCGGTTTTGTCGCTTTTAAAATTCTTTTTTTCTGGTTACGTAATAAACTGAAACAAAAGAAAAAGGTTTAATTTATTTACATTGCGTGAATCGTTTTTTTTGAGGTGTCTGTATTTAACTGTATTTCTACTATCTGTGCAGGCAAATTTAAGAATGCAATAGCCAATGCAGACCAATTATTAAATTTAGTATTTTTTGTTAACTCTCTTGCTTTAATATTAACTTTTATTTTTTGATTTTAATAAAACTGAATGCTGCATAATCTTAATTTTAATTACAGTTGTTGAACAGCTTATTTAAACTGCATGATTAACTTTTTTGGGTGTCTACGTTTAACTGTAATCTTTTGTGCATATTTAGTTAGAATTGAAAATACTTTTTTATGGCAAAATCTAACTGACACATGGGTTTTTGTTGATACCATTGTGTTATTCCATTATGAAAATGCAAACTTTTAAATTTTTTCTTTTAAAAACTGCATGTTGAGCAGGCTTAACTTAAATTTACGACTGCTACAGCAATATCTTTTAACCTTTTTTTTACAAAACTGCCCCAGATAATTTTTTGGCCTGCATTTTTATTGATTGTTTGTTGTAACTGTAGTTGCTTTTTAAATTCTTCCATGTTGTTTTATTACTAAACTGAGCTTTTACTTTGACATTTTTTCATTATCTGAGACAGCTTTTTTAAATAATTGAAATGAAAACTGGCTATTTTAAGATTTTTTAAGCTTTTAATGCTTAAATATTTTTTACTATTACCAGTTAGTACAATTTGAAATTAAGTTATTACGATATCAATATTTTACAGAAAAGTTGATTTAGTCACTTTTTGATATAGCAAATGTTATTAACTTTAACACATTTTGGTTTAATTTTTTTTAAAAAACATCTTTGGTTTTAAACTGGTTGAACCCAGAATCGTGGCACATTTAATTTTAATAAATTACAATAATTATTTTATTTTTTCACTATTCAACTATTTTCTGGGCACTGTTTCATACATTTTTTTACTGAAGCCTAATTGCTTTGATGTTCATTTTGTCATTGTTATGTCAAAAAAATTCTTAAGTGTAACGCGCTGCTTGATGGGTTTATCCGAGATTTAAAAAATACTTTTAGTTTAAAACTGAATCATATTGCTTTGGTTTTTTTTCTTAACAGACTTAATTAAAATTTTATAAATATAAAACTGCATCCTTTTGCTTTGAAATTTTTATGTTACTTAAAACTTAAATTTAATTTAACATTTCTAAACTCTTTTCTAATATTAATAATTTATTTAGAACTGAACCAGATTTTATCTTCACTCAATTATTATAATTTTAAAAAATTTGGTTTTATTCCTTTTTTTATTGAAACCTGTAAACACGTACTTTTCTGTATTAACTGTAAACACCATCCATTTTTTATTTTCCCTCTTTTTTTAAAAGAAATCTAATCTTTAATTTCCCTTTTTTTTGACTCATCTCATATGTTTTTAATTTATTGTGACATAATCAAGCAATCAATAATCCACGCAAAAAATTTAATTAATTTGCATCTTCTTTTTTTATTGGAGGTTGCTTAATTTGAACCATTAAAATTAATTTATGATTTTAAATAAAATTAGAAAAAAATTTTTAACTGCCAAATTCTTTCTTACCGAGGATTGCTTAATTTGAGGTATTAAAATTTATTTAATAATAATATGAGTTAAAACTAAATTATATTGCTACTCTTTAAAGTTTAATAACTGTTCAGGTTTTTGAGGCATTTTAGAATCACTGAATTGAATGAAGATGTTGAGGTGAGATAAGGGGATTGTGCTTCTAATTTTTAGGTTTGTAAACTGCTCGTTGAATATCATTATTAACATATTTTAAACGTGCGTGTCATTAATTACCGAATAACTTACTTTTAAAACTGAACTTTATGTCCATAACACAACTGTACTCGCGTCGACTATTACATTTTTAAATTAAATATTTAAAATGACTAATATAAAGCATTCTTTACAGGCATCTAAAATTCCATGAAAATAATAATCCCTGTTAGTCGCTTGAGGCGACTAACATCTTGGATTTTATGTTTGTTTTTATTTTCTGTTTCAAATGTTTACTGTCAGGATGAAACTTCAGGTATAAACTGCTTTTTATTTAAATTGCTGTGTAAAGCACAATCATTATTTTAGAATCTCAATCAAATCCATCACCAACAAGACGACCACCACCACAAAATTTTGTTACAGGAAAATTAAATCAATTTAATGGATTTTATACTCCAAGGCCATTACCATCTAATGCAAATTTTGGTAAGTATTTTATTAAAAGAAAGTGTATTTTAAATTGCATTATTATGAATAAGCTGAAAAAAAATTAATTGATAAAACTGACATATAAATACATGCGTCAAATTTGTTTTAAACATTTTTAAACTCTAATTTTGTTTTGATTTTTAATTGGTGACTGTAGAGGTGTACATGCAGTTTTCATCATAATGAACTGGCATTTTTTTTTTAAAAAATATTATTTTAAAACTGAGCTTGTGGCGATATCATCTTTTGTTTCGTTATTGATAAGTAATGACTTTGCTATTATTAAACAATAGATATTCCTTACAGTGTACTCCCGCTTCCGCTTCTGCTTCTGCTTCTGCTTCCGCTTCCGCTCCCGCTTCTCGTAATGGAAGCGGAAGCGATTCCGAAGCTAATGGAAGCGAAGCGGAAGCGATTGAAAATGGAAGCGCTTCTTTTGTTATTGATAAAATGTTATAATACCGTGAAAATGTTGCAATTTTTCTTTTTTCTCAAAAATTTACTGTTAAAAAAACTGTTCAGAAATGGATGTCAATCGCGACCTCCATTTTGTTAATTTTCAAGAGGTCGCGATCTTCATTTCTCCAACACTAATTATAGTAAGCATTCAAGATGTCGCGACCTCTTGAAAGATACACCTTGACAAAATTTCAAGGTTTCAAGGGTTGCGCGACCTTCTAGCAATGAATTTTTAGCTAGATTTCTGAAGGTTACGCAAGCGTTTAATCTATTTGAGAAGTTCTTAGGGTTGATGAAGCTCTGTTTTTAAACATTTTATACAAAGAAAAAAGATTAAAAAAGTTATTGCATAAATAGGATATAAATGCTGCAATGGCAACACCTAAAATTTGCAAACCTTTTGTTTTAAGAATTCCTATTTTGTGAACATTTGTCGAATTACATAAAGTAGCGCTACCCCGCTTAAAATATCCGACATTTTTTATTGTGGTTTGGATTTTTAAAGGTAGCGCAACTTTTTGAATTTCTTAAATTCGGAATACAGGTCAAATAATTTTAAAAATGTAAAAAAAATTTTAACTTTTAAACTTAACATTCTGTATGTGCTAGTAAGCATACTTTTAAAAAAATTTTTGGCGCTAACGCGCCATTTTATCTTTTAACTGAAAATTGTTTGTTTTGTTAAATCATTACTTTTTTAAATATTCAAACCTAAACAATGATGTTCCAGCATGGCGGAAAACTGCTATTAATTGATATGTTTTGTATAAACAGACGTTTAAACCCAAAAATTTGCGCGCGGCGCCGTTTAACAATAACAAAGCAATTTAAGTAACAAGCTCTGTTATATTTGTTTTTTTTTGAAAAACGCATAGTTTTACTACATTCGAGAAAATTCAAAAAAATCTTTGTTGAAAAAACGCACAGGGGGGACCCTTTGGTGAAAAAGGGTCGCGGAAATTTTGAAATTTTGTCGCACCACCTTGCCCAAGTGTGATGTCAATGCACTTCTTTCTTCTTCTTTTTCTCTAATTACTTTAAAAAATCACTTTTTCTTTTTATAATAACAAATTTCTTTAAAATTATTATATGACTGCAAAACTGAAAAATTCCATCGAAAAATATTACTTAAAACTGATAACCTGTACTTCAAATGGGTAATATTCAATAAACGATAAAAATAGATAAATCAACATTTCGGGATGTTTTGTAGAAAACCTATTTCACAAATGTAAATATGACTTTCTTGCTAGCTGTACAAATCTGAAATTTTTGGTATTGCTAGCGTTGTATGAAGTCTTAAAGTGTAATGTCAATTGAAAAAATTTGAATAAATGATTTTGCAAATGTATTTCAGCGAATTCCCTCAAAATCCAAATAAACATTAGTCTGCGGGGTTAATAAGCGAAGGTTACATCAGATATTGACTTTTCTATCACTGTCTTGACACCATAAATATAGCTATAAATATAAATAAATTAATAAATTGTATAGTATTGTTCAGAACTATAAAAAAGCTAAAAAAACATTATTTTTCTCTTAAAACTGTTTTAATACCACATCCCATTTCAGTATATGCTTCAATATGGGCGAGCTGGTCTGCATGGTCATTCTGTGCAAATAATGTACAGATTCGTGTTCGTGCATGTAATACTGTACGTGGTTTCACATGCCCTGGTGCAAATCAAGAAAGAAAACCATGTGGACAAGCTGCACAAAATCGTGCAATGCGACAACGACAACGAATTAATAATAATGGCTTTGGGGGAGATTATGATGCTGTAGATCCATGGGAAGAAGATCGCCGTGAAGCTTTGAAACAACTGTATTCTGATTACACACCACCAGATGAACCACAAAGACCTCCAGCACCACCTTTAAGAGGGTTAGGGAAATCCTTGAAGCCAACAGGGGATTTTGCAGCTGTACAAAGAAGTGCTGGTAGAACTCCACTGGGTGTTGTCAGTAATAATGGATATGGAAATGGACCTGTTGCACCTTTAAGGCCACCTCCACAAACTGACTTTCATCGCAAATTCCATGCTGATGGTACTGGGCAAGCACCAAGTAAGTTATTTTTAAACTGCATTTGAGAGAACATCGATTAAATGTTGCTCAAAAAGTTATAATTTAGTTTAAACGGCATCAGTTCGCTTGCTTTCTTTTATGTAAAAAAGTTGTTTTATAAAATATATATGTTCTGAAAACTATGATTTTGGATTTAAATCCAATACGATCTAGTCTTTATAAGTTTTATCGTTTTTGTTAAAACTGAAGATAGCATTCAGCGATTTAATATTTCAATAATTTTGTTATTCTTTCTAAACTAAAATTTTATCAATGAATTTTTTATTTAAAAAAGCTGCTCGTCTTCGAGCAACGCTAGCGAAGTAACATAAAAGTAAACTGGAGGGAAGACAGTAGTTATGGACTCCTGGCAAGTATCAAGTAAGTATATTTAACTGCAGTACCAGGTTGTTGGATGCATAAACAAGGTGTTGCCTAAGATGTAAGTGCAAAAAGCAAACATTAGTGAATATTTTTAAATTTTTAAAAAAAATTCGCAAAATCTTTTTTTTAACTGAAGTAGTTGGTTCCAACAGTTTTTTTTTTATAAAAAAACTGAAATTAAAGAGGGTTTCTGGAATTTCAATGCGCCACAATTTTAGCATTGCATAATGTAGTAAATAGTAAATATTTATATCAAGGAACTGCAATAGGCTGAGAATTTTTTTATGCTTTCCATAAACCCAAAAAATGAGACAAACAAAAAAAACTGATTTTTATTTAAAACAAAACTGTGTTCAATGATATTAATAAGATTCTTTTTTTCTTTTGCAAAGCGATTTTAAGTAACTGTGTTTCTTTTTTCCATCATTACAATAACTGTACATATGTGATTGTCCTTTAATGAAAAATTGAAACAACAAACAATCAACAATTATAATTGCGCGGTACAACAGCTTATTATTTTTCATGTTTATATATGATAAAACTGTGCTGTAAGATTACGATACTTGAGATATTTTACAAAAACTGTAATGAGGTTTTTTTATCTCGCATGAAACTGTCCATGGTTATGTTTGAAGCGATGTCTGCGACATAATACAAATTTTAAAAAAACTGTTTAAAATATTTTTTTCTTGATAAAAATTTACAAATTTCTGATTAACTTGGCGCTTAAAATTAATTCGATACTGCTAAAAAACTTGATATACCCAAACGTTGGATTTTATAATAAAAAAAAACTGCAGAACGCTTATAACTCTTTAAGGGCATGCTTTCGATGTAAGTAAAAAATTAGGCAAAAACAATCTAAAACTGAAAACATAATTGTATTTACAACAAATACAAAACTGTTTGTTGGGTTCCATTCCAATTGCTTTCAACTTTACATAAAATTTTTTATATAACTGTATACTTTTTTGTCATATTTGCAATAGCTATTCCATCAGCTTGCGGTTCGATAAAAAACTGAAAAAAAGATCACTTTGCCTTGTTTTCTTGCCTTGAATAAAAAGATTTTTGAATCAAAATAACTGAGCAACACCACTATCTGATTTTTCTTTCAAAAATTGAGCTTTTCTAATGTCTATAATTTTAGGTATGACACCAGAACTATTATTTGGATCAAAGCTTGAAATTCCTGCAAAACGAATAAAATCTTCAAGTTCAGAATCAAAGGAACAAAGACTAGAGGGAATTAGTGCTGAAAGAAAGGAAGAATTGATAACTGATCCTTCAATTCAGGCAAGTCAAGAAGTTCTAGCAACAACAATAAGTAGTACTCCAGAAACAACAACAATAATAACTGAAACAGCTGACACCACAATTGCTGAAGCAAAAACTGAAGCAATTGAAGCTATTGAAGTACCAATAGAAGGAAAATTTGTGCCATCAACAGAAACAAATCAAAATCCTCTAAAAATGGGTATGAATCATGAAGTGGCATTTGGAAGGGGAGCGAAATTTGAAAAAGGTGGTGTAATGGAAGATATAACAAAAGATCATCCAGCAACAATGGTAGAAGATAAAACTGAAAAAACAGATAGTTTCGGTGATGAAGCTAAAGACGTACAAGGTGAAGGTGAAATTTTTGGTGAAGCTGCAGTTACAGATATTTTGCCGCATGTTGAAGTGCCTACTAAAGTAGCGTTAACTGACCATCACGATAAAACAAAATTAGAAGCTGAACAAGGTGAAAGTGAAATGGAAGACTTAAATGGCGATCAAACTGAAGAAGCTGAAAATGAAGGGGAAGAAGTAAATGCGGGTCATGATATGCCTGGAGATTCGAGATCTAAGCTGTCGCAAAATAACGTTGAAACGAAACAAACTGATTCAAATTCAGAATTCACTGATCCAAATGCTGAACATCCTGAAGCTCAAGAAGTTAAACCTCAATTCCATGGAAACTTCCCCCTTAAGAGTCAACCTCTTCCATCACAAATTCCTCCACATGCTGCCTTTGAGCATGAAGATGATTCTGATTTAATGACACCATCACAACACCAGCAAAGCGAACAACACCATCTAGAACACCAGCAACTCCAACATCAACAATCCCAAGAGCAACATGTGCAAGGGCAAGACAATCAAGAACAACTCCAAGAACAAGACTTCCCAGTTGAACATTTCCAACAACCTACAATTAAAATTTCTCCTTCCAAATCTCAACAACAACCCATCCCTGCTACAGAACAAGAACACCTACCAAAAGATGAAATGTATGATGATCAATTTGAAGCGCAGAATACTCGAACAACTGTATCACCAGAAGATAAAATTAAACAACTTGAAGCTGATATGGATGCTCTTGAAACTCAAATAACTCAAAAGTTACATTCTGGAGAAGTTAGCTTTAATAAGGTAAAGTGGATTTGAAAAATTTTTATAAAATTGAATTATATAACACAGCATTATAAGTTTTTAGTAGTTTGAGTAGCTGTATCTTGAATTCTATGAGAAAGTTAACTGATTTAGTTTTTGAAGTTAATAATTTTAAAAAATGCATTTAACTGAACAATTCTCTGTCTGATTAAATCATATTTTTTTGTATCTTTAGGTTTTAGTTTGCAAACCATGATTAAAAAAATAATTGTCTTATCAAAAGTAACTTATAAGAAAATTATGAAAACTCTGGTAAGCTACTGAAAACTTCCTTAAAGACTTTTCTCAACGAAGGTCGGGTTTTTTTGGAAAACAATTATAATAACTGTAGACTATCACCACTTGTTGTTGTAACTTGTTGCATGAATGAAATTTTAAAAAGCTAAAAAATTATTTTCTTCATAGTTTTAACGGATATAGAAAGTTATTATTATTAAAAATTTAATTAACTGGATGATTTTTTTAGCTACATAGCAAGATTTATTTGAGATAAAAAAAGCTTAAAAACTGAAGACCAATCTTCATTCTTAATTCCTGGGTCGTAAAATGTTATTACTAATTCATACATGAGGTTTTAAAACTGGTTGATCTTAAGCTTTGAGAAAATAACTATAAAAAATTTCAACTAGTTACTGTAATTTCCATTGGCAATAAGATCGAATTTTAAAAATTTTTAAAACTGTAGATTCTTGTGGTTATTGGTAGTGAAGCTATTAGTTCATAAAAAGTATGGTAATTATTTGGAAAAAAATAAAAGCATGAATGACATTTTGTATATTTTAGAAGTTAAAAAACTGAATTGTAGATAGATATCGCACTCTTAACGCTGATATCTTCAATGAACAAGCAATACTAAGGTATTATTATTTAAAGCTTAACAATTCATACATATAGAAAAATTAAATTTCTTAAAAAATGTTAAACTGAATTTGCATTTAATCTCATTTTTTTAATATTTGGGTTGCAATAACCTTATTTTTAATTCTTGAATATGGCTTTTTAAAGGGGAGGAGTCGCAGCACTCATAACTCTTTTCTTTTTTCAATTATTGAAAATCAGGGAACCAAAAAAAGAACGCGCACTCTTTCTTTTCTTTGACTGGCAGAGATTTCCTTTTTTCTCTATTCTCTCTTATAAAAAAGTTATGCGTGCTGCGACGCCCCCTTTAAAATAAATTTAAGAAGTTTTTAACCAGTGTTCTTTCGCCGCCGCCGGCGGCGGCGGCGGCGATGCTCGACCAAAAACGAGTACACTGTTTTTAACGAGGTAATTAATATAAAAAAAAAGATGTTTAACTGGATGCTTTGAATTGCGATTGTCAATAACCTAAAACTTTGTGATTACTAAAACTGTTTAATTTTTTGAGCACATTGCTTATGTGCATACAAAAGTATACTAGTTTTTTAAAAAATTATAGTTAAAAAACTGAGTAGTTCTTTGACTAACTTTTTTTCAATATAGTTAAAACTGATTCTGTAGTTACAAAATTAAGCTCAAAAATTGACAGTTACTATTTAACTCTTGAACAGTTAGACGGTAAAAAAAGGTTATATTTACAAAATATTAAAAATTTGAATAACTGATTCCATTAAGTGTTCACGTAGTGTCCAAATATTTTTTCAAATTCAAATAACTGGGTAAATCTGTTTCACAATATAGTTAAATTTTATTTTTTACAAAGAATTTTTAAACTGACATCGAGCTTTTCATGTTTGTTACTATTAGGTAATTCGGAAAGTTCGTGCCGCTGGTTCTTCTTACGCCATTTTTTTAGTTTTTAATGAAATTTTATAATTTTTTCTTTAAAGGGTGCCTAAGGAAGTTAGTTATCATGCCTCAAAAGCATTTTTATGTATCTTTGATTCTGACGGATTTTTGGGGGATATACGGGGATTAACCTGGATTTGAGCATATTTTGCATTAAAAGTGAACAAAAAAAATTTCAAAATATGTAAATTTTAGCCACAAAATGATGAGCAGGATGTCAGAAAGCATATTTATAGCATTGTGCCAATGTTTAAAATACCGGATCTCATTTATGCAAATTTTTCCCACACAATCCAAATTATGAGCTTTAAACAATTTTTTACAAAAATTTGCATATATTGGATTTGGCATTTTAAACATTGTCACAGGGTTTTGGATATGCTTTCTGACATCCTGCTCATCATTTTGTGGCTAAAATTTCCATATTTTGAAATTTTTTTTGTTGACTTTTAATGCAAAATATACTCAAATCTGCGTTAATCTCGGTATGTCCCCCAAAAATCCGTCAGATTCAAAGATACATAAAAATGCTTTTAAGGCATGATAACTAACTTCCATAGGGACCCTTTAAAGAAGAAATTATAAAATTTCATCAAAAACTAAAAAAATGGCGTAAGAAGAACCAGCGGCACGAACTTTCCGAATTACCAGATAATATTGGGGTTGCAAAAACGTTATTGTCATTTCTTGAATAATGTTTAAAAATAATTGAATTCACGAAAATTGTAATGAAGAGATTAATAAAAAATGTTTTTAACTGGATACTTGGAATTTCAATGTCTAAAAAATTCAAATTATGTGAATTTTTAAACTGTTCTTCTCCACTTACTAAATTTTTGCGTTTGTGCAAGAAACATAATGAGGAATTAGAAAAGTACGGTAGCGTTATAAAAAAAATAGAATTTCTTTTTGAATGTTTCTTTTTTTGCATTAATATAGCTAAAAAACGATATATAAATAAGATTCAGCTTAAAAACTGAAAATACTTTTCCTCTAGTGGGTTGATGATCCTCGAGTTTTTCATTTCAATTATAATGTTATTTTTTTATTACTAAAATTTTAAATAACTGAATTTTTGGTAAATAGTATGCTATCAAAACTGAATCCTGAACATGATTTCAAAAACTGAAAAGCATTCGTCGTGGTGTAGCAATAGTTTCTTATTATTATGAGAAATTTGAGTAACTGATTACTGTTTTTCAATTCATGTTAGCTCAATCAGATTTTTTCCAAAAGGTTATAAAACTGTGAGATTTTTTCATTTCATTTTTATTACAACTTTTTTTGAGTTGTAGACAACTAATGCTGCAAAAAAAATTAAAGTGTTTTAAATTTTAATAAACACTTTAACGTTTTTACGATATAATTTTAAATAATCCCGCACTCAATAAAAACGGATTTTGAAATTTTAGAAAAACTGCAAAATAAGTTCTTCTTATTTGTGATTTTAAAGCTCTTATACTGTAGTTTTAAAAAAAAAAAAGTTGTAGTTAAAACTTAAATAGCATTTTTCAATATTCTTTTTTTAAAACTGATTTTAAATAATGATTCGGTTAAAGTGGATAAATTTGGAGAAAACTGTAAACATCTAGTTGTAATTGTTGCGAACAATAATTCATTGCAATTTTTAGGACACTGAAAAAGCTTTGGAATGGATGCTAGCAAATATGACAAAAGCTGCAGAAGAGGCAGCGGCCCGACAAGAAAAACTGGAAGAAGAGCAACGATTCAAAGCAAAAAAAAATCATCATCATACACCACCTGTACATTCTGGAGAAGTTGCATATCCTGGAGAAGCTCATGAAGGTGAAACAAAAGGAATGTTTGGAAATGCACAAGTACTAGATAATCGACAATTTGCTGCAAAAATTTCTCCAATGGATAGTCCAATTACGCTAAGAAAAATTCAACCAGAAATTCAAAAGCAACATTATGATAGTTTAAAATATCAACATGCTAAAGTTGTAAGTTAAGCGGGGATTTTAGGTGGGGTAAATTAGGTTCAAAACTGTATTCCTTTGTATACAGTTTTCAAACAACCATGGCTGTGCGAAACTGCAACTCAAAGAGCTCTAATTGATTTAGATTTAAAAACTGGGCTTGTTGAAATCGACATATTAAAAAAGTCATATTAAATTTCGGACTTAAATTGATCGAAAATCTACTAAACTGGAAATTCCAGTCTGGAACTGAAAGACAAAAATATCAATTTCAAAACACTGTGAAATAGAAATACTAATTTTACAGGCCTTGATTTGAACAAAACTGTCATCAATAATAGAAAAAAAGCTTCTAGATAGCGGATTTACAAGAAAATGTCCAAGAATTCTGATAACTGCTTTTTTTTTTTTGTAATTTATTTTGAGGCCAGAAATGACATCTATAGAAAAACAAAACATAAACTGGGCTGCTGCTTCTTGATGAATTAGGCTTTAACAGATATCTTTATAAACGTGGATGTTTTAAATAAGTAGGCAAAAATGGAATACATGCAGCATCTTTTAACTGAAGAAACCATCGCTAAAAAAAGCTAAAATAAACTGATCAGAACTTTTTGATGATGTACATACTATGTATACTGAATTTTTTACTGCTGAAGCATTCATAGCTTATCATGCAGTATTTTTGTTTATCGTCTACAAATAGGGCAATTGTTGTTGCATAGAATACTGAAATGTTAATGCATAAAACCATCTGATCCACGCTTATTTATTGCAAACAATTAAAATAAATCAAACCAGAACTGTAAAGATATGGCAGCAGAAATAAACTAAACAGAAATATGCGATTTTTAAAATATTTTTACAAAAACTGATTTGAAGAAAAATATTTATACCACACCTTTGCCCGCGGCTTAAACTTCTAGGATAGCTTCCAATGGGTCTAAATCAAACTAGAATTGTAAAAAGTAACTTGCAAAAAGTAATACCTAAGTTTTTTTAAAACTAACCATTTTGATGAAACTGGTATACGATTTGCATTCATGAAATAACTGTAAATTTTGAAATTTACCAGAAACTTTTATTAACTGGGTTAAATTATAATAAACTCTTTAAAAACTGCCAATAACGTTTCCAATTATAATTTCAGATAAAGCCAATCCAGCTAAAATTTAAACCTGAACAAAATCCTGAAGCAGATTTGCTTGAAAAAGATTTGAAAAAACTTCGTGCTGAAATGGCAAAAATGGAATCTGAGCTTACTGCTTTACAAGGTGATACGTCAATTGTTGAAGTAAAAAATGAACGAACAACAATTGCCCCAAATATGAAAGCTATTGATTTGGAGCTTGTTCCAAAAGGCCCTAAACCAGTTGGTGGGCCAAATACTCCAATTGTTTCAATTGGTAATGATGGTGAAATGTTCTTACTGGATGTTCCAAGTGAAAAAGGTGAGTAAACAAACTTTTTGTATTATAAAAAGGAAATAAAATAACTGATAATCTTTGTATAAAATTTTTTTGTGGTCATGATAAAGTGTGGTTTTGCAAGCATGTAGCTTTAAAAAAACTGGTAAAAAAATTCCTTCAAAGATTCGAACCTTGGCTCTTGTTGCAGGTTAGCCTACTGTGCTAACCGCTGGGCCACAGGGAAAAAGGCTACAAAAGAAACTCTAGTTTCTGGAAGCGCTCATTAAAAGAAGAAGAAAATAATAATTAGATCAAAGTAAAAATCTTTTTTGCTGTTACTCAAGCTTTTCTTTTTTGTCGCTGTGGAGTAGTGGTTAACGACCCAGGATGACGTGCACAGGAAGCAAAAACGAATCCCTGGAGGAAATTTGAAAAAAAATTCTTAAATCAAAATCAAGCAAAAATCATTTTAAATCATGATCCTTTTTTCGGTCTCGAATAGAATATTTCAAAAATCGAAATTTTGACTTTTTAACTTTTACTACCCCAAAACTGAAACTTCTTTAACCCAACCGTTTTTTTCAGGTGAAGCTCAATGGAGTCCATGGCGATCATGGGGTGATTGCTTCTGTGATAAACAAATTCGAACTCGAGTTTGTAATTATGATTCAGCGTTTCACTCAAAAGGTTGTCAAGGAAAATCTTTTGAATCTCGTCCATGTGTTACTTCTCGCCCCTGTCCAGCTAAAACTGCTCTCAAAAGAAATCAAGCAAATCGAACAACTCCAAATCCATTAAATTCTGATGGATTATATACTTTAGCCCCACACAAAGGACCTCGAAACGGTTATGCATTTAAACCAAATCCCCTCAGTGTTGCCATATCGTCTTCTAATAGTCGTAAGTTCATTTTTTGAAAACAGCTACGGCTTAGCTATGTCACACCCTGATTCAAGAACAGAAAATAAGGTTGAAGTAACTTTCACTGAAACCAAAAATTAACATCTATGCCCCTGAATCAGTATAGAGCATAACTGAAACACAGTTCAGACACATTTTTTATCACTTCTAAAAGCAAGTTATTTTTCAGAAATGTTCAATTAATATTAATTAATTTATTACTGTTAATTTATGGTTATATACATATTGTTGTAAAAAAATACAAATTATTTATATTTTTAATAAATTAAAAATTTTAATTTCAGTCTTTCATTATTATGCAATGTTTTTAATGGTTACAGTTTTTGAAAATTAATAAAAAAAATAATAATACTTATGTTCCAGTCTTTGCAATATGTACGTTATAATAACTTTTAGCAAACAGTTATGTAACTGAAATTTAGGTTACACTTCAAATCAAACATGTACTGTTCTAACAATTGTTAGTGGTTTTGCTTTTAATGTTGCCACTAGAGCCCATATACTTCCGCTTCCAATTCCACAGCTTTTCCATCATGTTTAAATCTTTTTAATTTTTTTTAAAAATTCCATTGATTCAGTATAATTTAATAGCTGTAGCAAAATGTTACTCTGAAAAAGCAACAATATTATTAGCACAGTTAGATGCAATGTGATATCCTAAAACGTAAATGTGCATGGGAATTACTATACATTTTCAGTTTTGATTCTAATTTTTAAACAAATACTTTTCACTTTTTAGTTTTTAAATAATTTGTTACACATTTTTTAAACTTTAACTTTGAGCTATATTAATAAATTGTGGCCGGATAGTCGAGTGGTCCAGTGTTGGCTCAACAGGCGGTAGGTCGTCGGTTCGAATCCCAGCCCTGGCAAACTTTAAAAATGAGTATCCGCGTCCACAACCTGTGCTCCTGCGGGTTGCAAGAGCCGTTCTCCCGTGGTACGGGGGTCTGGGGGATCCAGGCCAGTGTTTTCCCGAGACCACTTTTATCGCAACCGCGACCAATCGCAACTTTTAAATTCATTCGCAACCGCAACCGTTGCGAGACCTTCAATCGAGACTGAGATTCGCAACCGCAACCGAGATTTTTTAAGGTTTTAATAATAATAGCATTTGTTTGCTTGATATGTGTATCTTTTTCATGCCTATCTATTACAATTGATTGAAAATGCGTCGCTTTTCTTTGCCAAATTGGGTCATTTTTTTCAATGAAAAAAAAATTTCTTTAAATGCACAATTGATTTTTTTCAAATCATGCACAGCACGGAAAAAAAAGTTTTTCGTTGGTAGCGAGACTTTTTGAATCGCTACCGAGACGAGACCACCACAATTTCAATTGCAACCGCAATCAACCGAGACTCTTATGAGTCTCGGTTGTGGTTGCGGTTGCGATTCTCGGTTGCGGTCTCGGGAAAACACTGATCCAGGCTAATCATCCAACCAGACCAGCTTTACGCGTAAGGCACGATGGAATCAGTTCCACTGATTTTTGTCAGTGTTGGCGTTGTGTCCGTAATCAAACTTAATGATATCTTTTTTTAACAGTTAATTTTTATTAAAAGCTCTCTGTTACGAGATCAGAAATTTTCTGCTGATTCTAAATATATAAGGTTCAAAACACATAAGTTTGTGGAAAGCTCAGAATCCGTCAAAAAAGGTTTATATAGGAAAACCTCTTTTTTTGACATATTTTGCTTATATTTTTTAATATAGTTAGATATTAAAAAAAGCTCTCTGTCACGAGATGGCAAATTTTCTGCTGATTCTGAATATATAAAGCTCAATGCATAAAAGCTTAAGTGAAGTCCAGGATCGGACGTGGAAGCAACGCCATTCTGCACTGAACGCTTGATTCCAACGTGAAGGATAAGTTTAAAAAAAAAAAATGTTACTTTAGTATTATTTTATTTTTAAACAGTTTTTATTTACCAAGATATAGATGTCTTTCTTCTATTTTCCAAAACAGAATCAATATCGCTTTAATCAAGACAGTTTATTTTAGTTTTAATTATTGTTGATGCCGTTTTACTCACGCAAAGATTTAGATACGAAAAATGGGTCAGTTGTTTTTTTACTTGAAATTAAAGCTAAAGCAGTAATGCCTTGCATGTGTCAAATTAAATCAATAAAATGCTTTAATTTTTTTACGTTCTTACATTGTGCTTGTCAGTTTTATATTATCTCTCAAGAATGCTATTCCTATTCCTATTTTATTTATGTCAGTTACTACATTTCTAATTCATTAAGTTTTCACATTCTTCCCGTTTAATTGAATAATATTGCAATATTTCAAAGAAGATTCTAAGAACCAGGGTTTCTAAAAAAATCTTATTTTTTGTTCATTATAGAGTTACTGCAGTAATTACTGTACTAAATTTACTATGAAACACAGTTTCATTTTTATCATTGAAATTAAAGCTAAGACAGTTGGACATAGTTACAGAAAAAGGATACATTACCATATAGTTTAATGAATTATTTTATTTAACTTACAAACAATAAAAATTTTCTAATGTAAATAATAGAAAATTACCGAAAAGTTTGCGAAAAATTTTTGGTCTTGCTTTGTCCTGGTGGGGATCGAACCCACGACCTCCTGATTTCCGGTCAGAAGCTCTACCACTGAGCTACAAGACCACAAGAACCTTTTTCAAATTTTTGAAAGTCATGACAGAGACGCAAATTGTGGGTCTGCTCATTGAAGGCTAACCTCTCCAAATTACGCATGCCACGTTTTGTAAATAATAGAAAATTACCGAAAAGTTTGCGAAAAATTTTTGGTCTTGCTTTGTCCTGGTATCAAATGTAAATATTATTTCGATTTATCAGATACCAGTTATTCTCAAAAAAGGTTTGTTTAAATTTAATTTTTTACAGTAGAAGTTACTGTATTATTTGTGATTTTAACAGCACTGTATATTAATTTAAAATAACCAATAAAAAAATTAATTCAGATAGTTAAAACGAAAATGTAGAGATGTGCATGGTTTTTTAGATTTTGCACAAATATGTAGCTATGGAAATCATAACCATTGTTTAAATATATTTGTTTTTTATATCAGTTACTTTAGATTAGCTTTAGATAATTCATTTATGCTGATTTAAAGAAAAAAATAAACACAGTTATTGTTATGCTTGAACCAAAAATTACAGTAATCGCCAAGGTCATGACAGACTTATGTAAACAGAAATTCTAGCAAGGAGCATAAAAATTTTTTTGTATTCTTAATCCATCTTCTACAATTTAATATTAAAGTGAAAATTTTTTTGTGCCAGTTTTTCTCAAGCATCTTGTTTCAATACAGTTTTGTTTTCAAATCGTACAGTTAATGTAGAAGTGTTCTATATCCACCAAAAAATTTCCCCTTCAACCCGTTTATTTTACAAAAACTATCAATACAAAAAAAAGCTGCTACAAAAAAGAATACAAAAATTTTACCGGTGTTTGGTAATCACAGAAAAAAACAATTACAAAAACAGAAAAAAACCCTACAAAAAATAAATACTACAAAAGCTTAATAAAATTATCAAACAACCACAAAATGATAAAGAGATAAAGAGAGGGAGAAGTGAAAGAGATCACAATAAAAAAAGCAATACAAATATAAGAAAATACAAATAACAAAGAAAAAGCTTACAAAAACAAAACAAATAAAAAAGTTGAGGTTATTATAAAAGAATTTGTAACAAAAATTAGAAAATAAACGAAGGCAGCTGTCAGAAGAGGGAAGAGAAAAAAAGAAAAAAGAGGAAGAAAAAGAATCAAAAAAGCTAGAGATGTTGAGGTGATGCAATTTTGATCCAAAAACCATAATTATTTGATGTTAATTTTTTCTTTAATAAAATACTGATCGATTCTTGTTAGCAGCAGCACTTGTAGCAGCAGTATGAGCAGAATTAAATCGAAGTGGTGTTTTCTTTGATTTATTTGAAAATCTTTGTGGTGTTGTTGTAAGCGAGAGAGAAGGTTGAGTTTGTGATTTTCCATGTTCAGCTAGAAGCTTTGGTTGTTGTTGTTGAATATTTAATAACTTTGCTATTGCTTGTGTTGCTTCTTCACAGCTTACAAAGGATGAAGATATATGTGATGCTGATGATGCAGGACGTTGTGGAAGAAGTGCTCCTGCTGATGAAGATGATGGTGGTGATTCATCAGCCGTAGATTCATCAATAACAGATATAGGTGAATGCGATGGAATTTGCGGTGTTGAAGCAGTTGATGATGGTGGCTGAAAAGAAATACAATCACTGGGATACAGTTTAAAAGAGTACACAAACCTTTTTCGGCAGCTTTTCTTGTTTTGGAGCAAGATATACCAAGATTGTATCAGATTTTGTTTCACTTGATGTTGATGCTATTGAGCTTGTTGAAGGCGAAGCCAATGGAGCTGTCACTAAAAATATTTCATTAAATATATCACTCCCGCTAGCAATCAATGCTTACCAGTTGTTGGAGTAGAGAACATTTTTAAAAATGTTTCACCAGTAAAGCTTTGTTGTGATGATACAGTATTGCTCGGCTTTCCATTAGCTCCTTGTTGTTCTTTTTTAGCTTTTCTAGCACGTCGAGATTTTTCTTTTTTAACAAAATTTAATATATCATTTACAAATGGTACAACCATATAAAAATTATTTGGCTTCATATTTACTTTTGCTGGTGAATCAACATCATTTCGATCACGTGGTAATAAATCTATACGAAACCATTGAATTTTTCTGAAAAAAGTGAGAGTTAATAAAGGAGTGATTTTAATAATTTATAAATACTACAGTAACCCTAATCTCTCTGTAGATGCATGTGTAAATGCTTACGGTTAAACAGTAGCCGTAAACTTTTACAAAACCAACAGGTAAAATGTTCACGGTAAGTCAACAAATACTGATCCTATAAACTAAATTAATATCACAGAAAAAGCCTTACCGAATTTCTTTATTAGCATGTGGTTGAAATTTAAAATTCATATCTGTATCAGTTGCAATGAAGAGTTGAGTAAGTGCTTTTCCATTGGTATATCTTGAAAAACTTCTTTTTTCATTCACTTTTCCAGTTATATCATAGCCGGTTTCTTCATGCACTTCTCGAATTGCACAATCAATTGGTTTTTCACATTCATTAACTTTTCCTTTTGGAAATCCCCATGAATTTGTTGATGCAAAATATCCTTGAACCAGCAAAACATATTCTAATGATTTATCTATCATAATTGCACCATTTGTGGGTATATGTTGTTTATAAAGATAGAATTCATCCAAGAACTGAAAAAGATAAGAGTATTTAAAAAGAGTTTTCAAAAATACATCACTATGTCTCATGGTCCTTCAGTTATCTGATATCGTGAAGAAAACAATATGGCTATCTTAAACAGTATCTTAAAGTTTTAATTCAGTAATAAATGTTTACATTTGAGGAATACTTTAAAACATTATGTTATACTTCTTAAATCTCTTTTAAATTAAATTTTATTTCAGAACAATTCAATGGTTGCGTATAAATTATGTTCTTTTCACCACCATCATCAACTGCTTCAACAACACAAATTCCATCACATTCACCTATCTCTGTTATTGATGAATTGACTGCAGATGAATCACCACCATCATCTTCGTCAGCATTTCTTCCACAGCGTCCTGCATCATCAGCATCACAAACATCTTCATCTTTTGTAAGCTGTGAAAAAGCCACATTAAGAGTACAGTATCTCAAGAAACTGTTTAGTTATCTTTAAATGTGTTAGAAAAACTAAAAAAGAACGGCGATAAACAAATGGAAGTATATCAGTTCAAAGTTTACTGTAGCAAAACAAAGCTAGCTAACAATATATGCAGTAACACGTTTAGATTGCTCTTCTCAATTATTCATGCTCAAATACCAGGAGATATAGCTCTTGATTCCCTCATTGCTTTCTTTGTTTTGTAAACATACCTTATCACATTGATTTGCTCTTGATTTAAGATATACACATTGTTGAAAGATAAGTCTTGAAAAATCTTTAAAACAAATATTTTTACAATCTGGAAAATCTGGATTATCACAATAATTATCCATATAAAACCAATGTGCCATTTCAATTTCAAAGAATACTCTCATATTATCTTTTCGCTAAAAAATTAATATAATTATAATTTTGAAAAATAAATAATAAAGAACTTAAGGGTGGACGTGTGGGCTCGATTTCGATCTTTTTGGGATCTTGCTGGGGTTTGGGTTTTTTCTAGTTAGGTAATAAATTTTAACTATGTAATTAATACCAATTGTTCAACTAGAAAAAACCATGTCCTCAACATGACTCTCCAAGCTTCAAAACCAACCCCTCGTCCATCCATTAAAAAAACAAAACTTACATAATCTTGTGGAACACCTTCTAAAAATCGAAAGCATACATCATTTATAATTCTAGTTGGTACTAATGCTGATGCTGAAGAATTTGATGTTGCTTGTTGTTGTTGATGCTTTTTATTGCTGCTATCAACTGTTGTTGTCGTAGATGTTGTAGTAGACATTATTTTATCATATAGAAAATCTGCTGCTAATCATTAATAATTAGTTGTAATTAAAGTAGTAATTAAATATATATCTTTTTTAGCTAAAAGTAAAATAAATATATTTGTGAGTAATAAAAACTCGGGTAAAAAAAAGTTGAGTCAAAAAATTTTATTTGTAAAAACAACAACGTCTTATTGGCAATGGGAGCATCTTTGCCAACAACAGTCATGGAAAAAAACATGTGCTCTCTTTTTTGATGTTGATGTTGTTGCAAAAAATGAAGCTGCAGCAGCAATCTTGATTGAATTGTTTTTTATTTGATGGATGATTCAAAGATCAGTTTTTTTAGATCAGTTTTAATATTATACATAAAAAAATCTTTAAAAAAAGTCAAATTCTTTTTGCCAACAGTGATTATTGTCAGCACTTTGTGTGTTACGATTACCAGTTAAATTACCTTCTCCTTTAATACTTTTTTTATCAAAAAATTTTGATCTATCGGAGCAGTATGCTTGAATTCAGTTCAATGATTCACAAGATTGAAATTATTTTTTTCAGTTTATTTCAATAAAAAAACAAAAAATTGTTTACAAACTTCAGTGATTGTATTGTCAAGATTGTGACTAACGGGGAGCTAAAGATTTATAATCTTTAGCTCCCCGTTTTTTTTAAAAAAGCTTTCCTTGCCGAAGGTATTTGATTAATTTTGATTTAAATTTAAATCTAATTTTTTATCTTGATTTTTCTTAAAAATGTTACAAAGCTTTTATTAAAACGACACATTCAAAAATAACAAAAACATAAATCATAAAATTTTTAGCATGTGGTTGAAATTTAAAATTCATATCTGTATCAGTTGCAATGAAGAGTTGAGTAAGTGCTTTTCCATTGGTATATCTTGAAAAACTTCTTTTTTCATTCACTTTTCCAGTTATATCATAGCCGGTTTCTTCATGCACTTCTCGAATTGCACAATCAATTGGTTTTTCACATTCATTAACTTTTCCTTTTGGAAATCCCCATGAATTTGTTGATGCAAAATATCCTTGAACCAGCAAAACATATTCTAATGATTTATCTATCATAATTGCACCATTTGTGGGTATATGTTGTTTATAAAGATAGAATTCATCCAAGAACTGAAAAAGATAAGAGTATTTAAAAAGAGTTTTCAAAAATACATCACTATGTCTCATGGTCCTTCAGTTATCTGATATCGTGAAGAAAACAATATGGCTATCTTAAACAGTATCTTAAAGTTTTAATTCAGTAATAAATGTTTACATTTGAGGAATACTTTAAAACATTATGTTATACTTCTTAAATCTCTTTTAAATTAAATTTTATTTCAGAACAATTCAATGGTTGCGTATAAATTATGTTCTTTTCACCACCATCATCAACTGCTTCAACAACACAAATTCCATCACATTCACCTATCTCTGTTATTGATGAATTGACTGCAGATGAATCACCACCATCATCTTCGTCAGCATTTCTTCCACAGCGTCCTGCATCATCAGCATCACAAACATCTTCATCTTTTGTAAGCTGTGAAAAAGCCACATTAAGAGTACAGTATCTCAAGAAACTGTTTAGTTATCTTTAAATGTGTTAGAAAAACTAAAAAAGAACGGCGATAAACAAATGGAAGTATATCAGTTCAAAGTTTACTGTAGCAAAACAAAGCTAGCTAACAATATATGCAGTAACACGTTTAGATTGCTCTTCTCAATTATTCATGCTCAAATACCAGGAGATATAGCTCTTGATTCCCTCATTGCTTTCTTTGTTTTGTAAACATACCTTATCACATTGATTTGCTCTTGATTTAAGATATACACATTGTTGAAAGATAAGTCTTGAAAAATCTTTAAAACAAATATTTTTACAATCTGGAAAATCTGGATTATCACAATAATTATCCATATAAAACCAATGTGCCATTTCAATTTCAAAGAATACTCTCATATTATCTTTTCGCTAAAAAATTAATATAATTATAATTTTGAAAAATAAATAATAAAGAACTTAAGGGTGGACGTGTGGGCTCGATTTCGATCTTTTTGGGATCTTGCTGGGGTTTGGGTTTTTTCTAGTTAGGTAATAAATTTTAACTATGTAATTAATACCAATTGTTCAACTAGAAAAAACCATGTCCTCAACATGACTCTCCAAGCTTCAAAACCAACCCCTCGTCCATCCATTAAAAAAACAAAACTTACATAATCTTGTGGAACACCTTCTAAAAATCGAAAGCATACATCATTTATAATTCTAGTTGGTACTAATGCTGATGCTGAAGAATTTGATGTTGCTTGTTGTTGTTGATGCTTTTTATTGCTGCTATCAACTGTTGTTGTCGTAGATGTTGTAGTAGACATTATTTTATCATATAGAAAATCTGCTGCTAATCATTAATAATTAGTTGTAATTAAAGTAGTAATTAAATATATATCTTTTTTAGCTAAAAGTAAAATAAATATATTTGTGAGTAATAAAAACTCGGGTAAAAAAAAGTTGAGTCAAAAAATTTTATTTGTAAAAACAACAACGTCTTATTGGCAATGGGAGCATCTTTGCCAACAACAGTCATGGAAAAAAACATGTGCTCTCTTTTTTGATGTTGATGTTGTTGCAAAAAATGAAGCTGCAGCAGCAATCTTGATTGAATTGTTTTTTATTTGATGGATGATTCAAAGATCAGTTTTTTTAGATCAGTTTTAATATTATACATAAAAAAATCTTTAAAAAAAGTCAAATTCTTTTTGCCAACAGTGATTATTGTCAGCACTTTGTGTGTTACGATTACCAGTTAAATTACCTTCTCCTTTAATACTTTTTTTATCAAAAAATTTTGATCTATCGGAGCAGTATGCTTGAATTCAGTTCAATGATTCACAAGATTGAAATTATTTTTTTCAGTTTATTTCAATAAAAAAACAAAAAATTGTTTACAAACTTCAGTGATTGTATTGTCAAGATTGTGACTAACGGGGAGCTAAAGATTTATAATCTTTAGCTCCCCGTTTTTTTTAAAAAAGCTTTCCTTGCCGAAGGTATTTGATTAATTTTGATTTAAATTTAAATCTAATTTTTTATCTTGATTTTTCTTAAAAATGTTACAAAGCTTTTATTAAAACGACACATTCAAAAATAACAAAAACATAAATCATAAAATTTTTTTGTAAAAATGCTTAGGTTATCAACATTTTACAGTAACCAAAGTAGCCACACCATACAAAAATTAGTTTTTTTTGACAAAATTGACCAAAAATTTGTTTGTATACTAAAAAAGGCCAGTTGAATATATTTTTTTTAAATTAAAAAGTTTCACTGCAACGCAGTTAAATAAAAATGTATATCTTTAAAATATGTACTTTTACAATTTTATTTTAAAACATTCAACTAAAAATGAGATCAATAATAAAGTTATCTGAGATTTTTAAACAATTAATAATACAGTATGAAAATAAAAATTACAACAATACAATTAAAACTTAAAAAACTCGAACGCAGTTTAATAAAAATGTTAAAAATGTAATGTTAAATAAAAAGTAAGGTTATCACATAAATTCTTTTGCTTTTGATTTCAAGAAAATATTCAGTTAGGTTACATTTTTGCAGCATTCATCATTCCCATTCGTGGCCCATTTGAATGTAATAATGGGGTGGTAATTTCATGTTGGCATGAATTTTTGTTTGCAAGTAACAGTTGACGACGCTGATGAGCGATTGGTTGTTGCTTAACCTGAAAAATTTTATTAAATAAGTTAAAAAATTAGGCATCCGAAGAGTCGACTCTTTCAGTTTTGATCGCAAAAAATGAATATGTCAGTTAAGGTGATCTACTTAAACTAAACATTTATTTATAAAAAATTTATACATTCTTAAAAAATCGAAATAACTAAAAGCAAATTAGTATAAACAATGTTGCATAATTTATGGACTCTTTTATTATAAAGACTGTTTAAAATAAATTTTATAAAGTTTTTATTTTGTAATAATAAAACTAAAATTAATAAAGATTTTTTCTCAGTTTTTAACATTAAAAACAACAATTTCTTATAATCCTCTTCTTTTAACTACCTCTTGTTTATAAAGAAAAAATAAATAAATATTTGATAATAAACCCATTTAAAGAAAAAACACTCGAGTAGCAACATGAAGGTGGTACAGTTATTAATTATTTTGAATAAAAGCCTAATTTTTAAGACGCTTTAAATTTTTTACTTACCTGTTCAAGATTTAGTACAGCTCGTTTCTTCTTTGGCATTTTTGATCTTGCTTGTGTATGAGAATAAAACATTGCAAAATTACTGACAATAACTGGGACTGGAAGGGCGATGGTTAATACACCAGCGAGGGCGCAGATTGAACCAATTAAACGACCAAGATATGTATGTGGAGTCCTATAATATGGAAATTCCAATGGTGACAGTTTAATGAAACTTTATAATAACTTAAATATCACCATAACCAATTGTTGTCCTGAAAAAAAAGTTATTAGTTTTTAGGTGTTTTACAACAAAAACAGTTTTTAATATCGATCAGTTAGCTTTTTTATAAAAATTAATTTAAACATATTATAGTAAATGTCTAGAATAACTGCTTTTAAAACTACATTCCTTATGCCTTGAGCTAGCTGTGTACTATCTATAAACAAGATATTTTGGGCAGTCAGTTTTGATTATATGATCAAATTCTAAAATGCGGTTAACCCAGTTTTAAAATTCATATGACAGACGCAAAAATCAAAACTTCTTAAAACGTGGGCACAGTTTTCACTTAATTATATATCTATGTGAAGGTGACAAAACAACTATTGGCAGTTTATATTAGTTTACTTTTTAGCCAACCCTCTTGTTTCTACAAATGTTATTTTATACAGTTATACTAAACTGTTCAAAATGTGTTTTAAATATTTTTTCCCTCACAAACTGAAGCTAAATCGGTTTATCTTCTGATCAGTAAAATTACTATGGAATCCAAGTTTTTATTTACTCAAAAATGCAGAAAGCGCTAAATACAAATATTAAAAGCAAAGAACTGAAATATGTCAGTTTTTAAATGGATTTTTGAAATACCAAAAGTTAAAGTTTATACCAAATCTCTTACATTTATACTTTTTTTTGAGTTTTTTATAGCATGATAATTTGGCAACCAGTTTTGGTTTACGTGAAATATCTTTTTCTTTTATTTTAAAAAGGAATAACAGGTTTGTAAAAAATTTTGTTTTAAATTTATACAGACATCACCAGAAGGACATGAAAAACCATATAACAGTTTATATTTTGTTTCAGATTTTTTTACCATATTTCATATAACGGAACATGATCCAGTTTAAAAAACCTGAGTGAAATACTCCTGCTGAAAAATCTTGACTGTTTTAAAAAAAGAGATTTTGGTTCTGTAATTCACAAATTCTGTGACATATGCAAATATTTAAAAATTTTAAAGAATGTTGCCAGCAAGTAGTTTTTTATAAGTCTATGTGACCAGTTTATATTATTTTACGTTTTAGCCGAAGTTCTTGTTCCTACAAATGGGTGTTAACTATTGTTCCCGAACAACCGCTACCGGTAGTTTCTGGCAGCGGTAACCCCAAATTTAACATGCTAGTAGAAAATTAAAACTATTATTGAATTGCAGTTTTTTTTATAAATATCAATAGAATATGTTACTTTGTGCTGTATTAGTTTATGAGCAGTTACCTGATTATTAAGCTTTTCAACGTCCACATCCAGCTTTTCTAGCGTTGACAGTACTTCTTGTGTATCACGATGTTGTGTGTATGTCATCCAACAACATGGCTCTACTTCATTTGGATCAAGACCCCAATACTATAAATTTAATGATTTTTGGACTGCCAGTTTAATTATTAAACACACCTTTAATTGCTCCTCAAGAAATGGCCCGCATACATCAACTATAAAAAGAAAATTTTCATCAAAGAATTCAGTTTAAAAAAGAAAAAAAAAGGCATACGTGGATAATAAAGTGTACCCGTTCGACAATAATTTAAACTGAAAATTTATGCAAGCAATTGTTGTGATGCAGTTTTTAATTAAATATTTTTAATTTATTCTGCTTTTTTGGCAAGCAGTTATCTGATTAATTAGTTTTTTAACATCAACATCCACATCCAGCTTTTCTAGCGTTGATAGCACTTCTTGTGTATCGCGATGCTGTGTGTATGTCATCCAACAACATGGCTCTACTTCACTCGGATCAAGACCTCTATACTGAAATTTATGAAAAAGACAGTTTAACTATTTTTATATTTAATTCAATACAGTTTAAACTATAAAAGCATACCTTTAATTTTTCCTCAAATAATGGCCCACATACATCAACTACAAAAAGTAGTAATTATATTGAAGAATTCAGTTTAAAAAAAATAAAAAACTTTAGTGGATAATGAAGTGATTCGTTCGATAATAATTTAAAACTAATGCAAAAACACCTGGATGTCGATCAAAAAAATATTCATTCAAATCTGGATCATAATTCGCGAGATTTGTTGTTAGTCTAAAATTATAATTTGTTAATAGGGGTGCATGGTCAGTGAAATATAAAATTAATGATCTAATCAGTTCTAAAAGTTTTTAAATATAAGATGTTGACAGTGATAAACATCCCTTAATAAATTGAACAATTTAAACTTTTACATCGTTTATTTGTTATCTCCCAAATCAAAGCTTTTTGGATCCACCAGTTTTTTTGTGTAAAATATCTCTGTCTCATTTTATAAAAAATATGATGGACATACCAATTTATTTGATTACAATTATTAATGCCGAAAAAGCCTATAAACAGTTGTATTAAACATTTTGTCAAAATTTATACAGATGTTCTAAACAGTATTCAATAAAACAGTTTTTATTCTGTTTTAGTTATTTACCATATTTCCTATATTTGAACAAAATCCAGTTTAGAAAATCTGAGTAAGGTACTTTCCATCAGTTTTTAAATTTTCTTTATTCGCTGTTTTGAATTTTGTTAAATAACACGTATATTACCGTGAACATGGTAAACTGTAAACAAAACGAAAAACTTTGATAATCATGCGCGTTAAAAAATTATTATTTGCAGTTTATTTTAGCTTTTTTTGATGTAATAAGGTTTTTCTGTTAAAAAATTAAACAACTTTTTTGAAAAAAATGCTAGCAGTTTTGACAGTGCCGCAAATAGATAATAAGTAGGAGAGGTGGAAATCTCTTTGTGAAATGCCAAAAAATCTCATTTTGAATTTTTTAAATTTTGCAGTTATTTAAGAACAAAGGGAGTGGAACTCTCCACTGGTTCCATCCCCGTATTTGCGGCCTTGCCAGGTCCGAAAATAGGTTATAAGTAAGGGAGTGGAACTCTTTTATAAGGGGATGGAACTTTCTCGTTTTATCTAATAAGATATTAAAAGCTTAACCTTAAATCTAGAATAAAAATGGTGGAACTTCCGTCAGTTCCACCCAGCTATTTTGTAGTTAACCACATTTCCTGTGATGGATGGAACAAATCTTGTCAGTTTAAAAAAATATGCTGAAAAAAAATCAAATTGCCAATTTTTAAAAAAATGTTTTTTTAATTTATCTATTTATGTTTTAACGCCAAGTTAAAATTTGGTTAATTTTCAATTACTGCAGTTTTTGACAAACATCCCTCCCTTTTTGACCTCATCGATAAACCATCGTCTCTCTAATGCTTCGAGAAAATCAGTTACATAAAAACTTTTTTTAAAATGAATTTTTTTTATTAGCTTTCTTTGAATCGTTGTACCCAAGATTGTCAGTTACAATTTTAACAATTATCATAATTAATACTTTTTATTTTATTTTTAAAATATATACTTTACAATTTAAAAATAAAAGTTAACCAAAAATGAGATCAATAATATAATTTTGTGAGATTTTTAAACATTTAATAATACAGTCTTAAGAACGCAGTTAAATAAAAATTTTTAAAATGAAATGTTAAATAAAAAAAAAGATTATCACATAAATTCTTTTGCTTTTGATTCCATAAAAACATTCAGATAGGTAACATTTTTGCAGCATTCATCATTCCCATTCGAGGCCCATTTGAATGCAATAATGGAGTGGTAATTTCATGTTGGCATGAATTTTTGTTTGCAAGTAGCAGTTGTCGACGTTGATGAGCAATTGGCTGTTGCTTAACCTGAAAATTTTTATATGTTTGTATATTTTTTAGAATCCATTCTGGTAAAAGCAGTTTTTTTTAAATTATTAAAAAAGTGTGCATTGGCATAACATTAACCAGTTAAAAAAACCTAAACGATAAAGTTGATTTAGGCTGCTCACTTGTCAGTTACTCTTAAATAAATATTAAAAGCTATTCAAGAAATAACAGTTTTTAATATTCACATGTTTTAGATAATTTATAAAAAAAAGAAGAAAAAGGAATAAAATTTTAGTACACAGATTAAATATGCGGATCAGTATTTTTATAAATCCAAATTTTAATTTCGTGAAAGCAGTTGTTACTAAACGCTAAAAAAACAAAGTGGACAGTTATACACAAAGGCTCTAAAAAGCAATTAAGCAATGATAAAAGTTTTATCACATAAATCAAATAAAAACAAAAACAGTTTCTAGTTTTTATTAATTAGCTCTAGAACATAATACGTGGTAAAGTTCTATTCAGTTATACTATTAAATTTACATAAAACCCTAATTTGACATGAAGATTCTAACCATTCTTATTTTAAAACAGTTTGATTTTTTACTTGTTCAAGATTGAGTACAGCTCTTTTCTTTTTTGGCATTTTCGATCTTGCTTGTGTATGAGAATAAAACATTGCAAAATTACTGACAATAACTGGGACTGGAAGGGCGATGGTTAATACACCAGCTAGGGCACAAATTGAACCAATTAAACGACCAAGATATGTATGTGGGGTCCTATCGTGAAACTAGAATTAACAGAATTATTAAAAGTTTTATCCCAATTTACAAAAAAGCCCAGTTTCATGAAATGCAACTTTTACCAGTTTTTTAAAAAAAATACCAGGCATATTTTTTCAAAAGTTTTTTAAAACAATCAAGAACAACAAAAATACTATAATGCAGCGCAGTTTGTAATAATTTTAGTTTCCTTTTAACATCAGTTATTTAGTTTATGCTGTTTAACTCTACTGTTCCAAATGCTTAAAATAATTGTTTTTGAAATTTCTATAAATCTATAAAGATAAATGTCAGTTTTGATATATTGATAAAATTTGCAACTTTTGAAGTGAACGCTATAATTTTAAATTATCATAAATGTTAGAGTAATCTTATTGCAATTACCTTTGCCCCAGTGGATGACCCAGGTTCATCAAAAAGCCTCCATAGCTTCGGTTTAATTTTTTGCCATGTACTCATCGATTGATTGTGATAATCATCTTTCCATCCAAATGTTTTATATAATTCTTCCTAATGTTTTATATAATTCTTTCCTAAAAAATAGTTACCTAAATCTTTGTAATAGATTTATTTGGTCAGTTAGGTGTTACTTAAAAACAGTTTTGCTAGCTTTCTTTATTAACAATAAGATTTCTTGATGGCTTTTGTGGTAAATGCATTTCTGCCAGTTTTACAACAAATAATGTAATCTTGTTTTTACTGCGTTTTCCTTATTCATTCAAAATTCATTTTTATCACCTCATTGTTCTTTTGGTGCGCTTATATTTTTTCGTGATGGCTCTTTCATGCGCATCAATTAGAAGATTTACGGTAACTTTACATATGGCTTGATACCAAAAAAACTGTTTTTGTATGAGTTCATTGAGCTAGGCATTCTGCACTCAGCTTGACAGCGCGTAAAAAATTCTGTTTCTTTTACATTTTTTTGTTCAGTTTCCGGAAGCTACCGTGTTATATAACCTCTTAATGAAAATCAGTTAATTTTTAAACCAAATAGCTTAATTATATTACTGTATAACTTTCAGTATCAACAGTTTACCTGATTATTTAATTTTTCAACATCTGACAAGAAAAAACATACGTGGATAATGAAGTGTACCCGTTCGATAATAATTTAAAACTAATGCAAAAACACCTCAAAAAAATATTCATTTAAAATAGGATCAAAATTTGCGAGATTTGTTCAGTTTTAAATGCCAAAAAAAGATAGACAATATTGCAGAAAGAAATGGAATACTCATGCAGTTTATGTTATTTCCATCATTACCTCCAGACAAATTTAAAAATTAAACAGTGTCGAAATTAGCAAAAACTTTTTTAGAAATTATTTATGTGAAACTCAGTTAACCAATATAATGATAACTATTTATTCAGTTTTAGCAATCTTTAAAAATTAGCTGATTTCTCTTGCATAGTTGATAAATTTTAAATATACTCGTAAAACTTTTATTTCCAACAGTAGTTGGTAATTAATTTGATGAGATATTTAAATGAAACTCGTGGAAGTCAGTTTTAATTGCAAAAACTTATTTTCATGCAGATTTTATAGCCCAAAAAGCCTTCTCTAAGATTAGCTAATCTTCTTTGGCTTCCATCATTTTACCGTTCAGTTATTTTTTAAAGTTTTATTTTTGTTATCATGCCTTTTTGGTCTTTATTTTTAAAAAAATATGATAATTTAGCAGATGCACACATTTATTTGATTGCATCGTCAGTTTTTTTGTACAATTGTTTCTTCTTTGCTTTATTTAACGTACTGCAAAAACTTTTATTATAATATTATTGAGGCCAGATTTAAAAGTTTTCTGTTTTTGACAAACATCCATAAATTTTTGCAATCAGTGATAAAACATCTTTTATTTAATGATTCGACCATATCAAATATATAAGAACAGTTGCAAACTTTTTTAGTTTTTTTAAAATCTTTTTGCAAATGATGACCAGTTACAACTTTAGCAATTAACTAATACTTATCAGTTTATTTTTAAAATATGTACTTTACAATTTTATGTTAAAACCTTTAACCAAAAATGAGATCAATAAAAACTTTTCTGAGATTTTTAAATAATTAATAATACATTATGCTTAGAAAAATTAAAACAAAAACAAACTCTAAAAATTCGTCAAGAAATAGAAGATTCAGTTTAATAAAAATTAATAAAATGAAATGTTAAATAAAAAATAAGATTATCACATAGTTTCTTTGCTTTTGATACAATTAAAACATTATTCAGTTAGGTTACATTTTTGCAGCATTCATCATTCCCATTCGAGGCCCATTTGAATGCAATAATGGAGTGGTAATTTCATGTTGGCATGAATTTTTATTTGCAAGTAGCAGCTGTCGACGTTGATGAGCAATTGGTTGTTGTTTAACCTAGAAAATTTTTATATTATTTTTGTACTGCTAACTAAATCGTTGTCAATAAACTGATAAACAACGTGATAATTCAGTTTTTAAATTTTGGGGTTGTCACATGACAATTAAATAAAATTAGTTATTTCTATAAAGAGTATTTTGAATACAGTTTTGTCAGTTATTCAAATCTTGATATATGTCAGTTTTTTAATCTTAAATTTTGACTGGAAGAACTTAAAAAATTAATACTTAGATTTTGTTGATTTCTTCTGCGGGCAAATTATTTTAAAGATTTTAAGGCTTTTTTCTGTTGTCGAAAATGCACAGCTGATACGCGTCAACAGACTTCACGCAAATCTTCAGCAAAAGAAAAAAAGCTTTCTTTTGTTTCGCAGAAGATTTTCACTTTTGCTGAAAATCTGCGTGACGTCTGCTGACGCGTATAGTTCAGCATTGTAATCTGTTTCAAAAAATCGTGAAACAAGGATTAACAGTATTGTTAAAGTTTTATCCCAATTTTTTTACAGATGTCACAAAAGGAAACGAGAAGCTCTTATTCGGTTTTTACTGTTTAATCCCGGCAACAATGATCGCATGCTTACCAGTTTTATTAAATTTTTTACCAAAATTTTATTGGAACAAGATCCAGTTTAGAAAACCTGAGTAAAATATTTTAGATGCAAAAATCTCAGCAACCATAAAATTGATATACTATATACAGTCAAACCTCGAGTTTACGTCCCTCAATTCTACGTCTCTCTCGATTTTACGTCGTTTTTCTGCGGTCCCGGCAAAGGGAAATCAATGTAAACCTCGATTTTACGTCTCCCTTGATTTTACGTCGTTTTTTCGCGGTCCCTTGAAAGACGTAAAATCGGTTCGACTGTATAACAAAAATCCAAAAGTTCGAACCTCTCCATCCCTTAAAAATGATGACGTCAACACCGGATACTCCCTAATACAAAAGAGTTTCTACTTTTTATTAACTACTTCTTGAATGACATAAAGCTTGGTACAGTTTGTAATAACAGTAATTATTTTGCGAAAAAGCTTAATGCAGTTAAAAATTGTTTTTTTACAATCTTTTTTAAGACAGTTTTAATTCATTTTTTACTTACCTGTTCAAGATTGAGTACAGCTCTTTTCTTCTTCGGCATTTTTGATCTTGCTTGTGTATGAGAATAAAACATTGCAAAATTACTGACAATAACTGGGACTGGAAGGGCAATGGTCAATACACCAGCTAGGGCACAAATTGAACCAATTAAACGACCAAGATATGTATGTGGGGTCCTGTAAAAATGGGGGTTCAAATGTTGACACTTAATAAACAATAAAGAAAGATAACTTACATATCACCATAACCAATTGTTGTCCTGAAAAAAAGGAAAGTTATTGGTTTTGAAGGAACTTCTGATAAGATAGTTTTTTAATTCATTCAATAAACACTATTTTTTAAATAATGTTTTTTTTGAAATACGTAGCTTTTTCTTTCTAACGATTTTAAGTTTTTCATGGCAGTCTATATTACTTCACTATGTTTTTAAAAAAATTATAATTTTTATTGTATCTTACATAACTTATCAGCTTCAGGAGCATATTACAATATTTTTTATAAAAGTTACTCAAAATAGTGGTTTTAGAAAATGTAAATAGTCTCCAGTTATTTAAGCAAAAATAATTCAGTACAGCTTGTAATAATTTTAAATTTTGGTTACATCTATGCTTAAAATAGTTGCTGAAAGAATTCATTTCTTATGCCTTAAGCTACATATATGAGTTTTTCCTATATAACATGATAATATTTTCAAACAGTTTTGGTTTACTTAGAATATCTTTTTCTTTCATTTTATAAAGGAATAACAGGTTTGTTAAAAGTTTTGTTCAGATTTATGCAGATATCACAAAAGGCAGTCAAAGAAACCAGTCATACAGTTTATGTTTTGTTATAATTATTTGCCATATTTCTTATAATTGAATAAGATCCAGTTTAGTCAAACTTGAGTGAAATACTCTAGCTGCCACAAATCTCGTCAGTTTTAAAAAAAAGCGCTAAAATATTTATGATACAGCGTTTACAGTTTTATAATTCACAAATTATGTTTAAAAGTTTTGAAAAATTTAAAAGTTTTAAAGTGAGTTGTTAATAAGCAGTTTTTTATAATGCCATATAAAAATTATAAAAAACTGCTTATAACATTTGTAGAAACAAAGAACCGAGGTCTTTGTTTCTACAAATGTTACAGTTAAAATAAGTTGTTCCAAACACTTCCCACAAATTTGAACTGAATTAGTTTATCCTTTATTCAATCAAATTAATATAAAAGCCAAGTTTTAGCTTACTTACAAAAATGCAGTTTATTTATCTCTCCAAAATAAGAACTTACATTGTCACAACAGCCCACCATAATCCCAATGGAATAGATTGAAATTGATTATCCGGATTAACTTCCACCCTTTCTGCATAATAAACTAATGAAGCAAATAATACGATACCCAGCACAAGAAAGAATACTAACAACATCAGTTCTTTTGCAGATGCTCTGAAAACTCCCTCATCACTTAGAACAGATCAGTTTAATACTCAAAAAGTATTACTTAAAAGTATGCAGCAAAATTTTTAGTCCTTGTGAATGCTGCGTCAGCTTAAACAGCCTCATAATTCGAATAATCGAAAAGAATTCCAAATCTGCTGTCGCTCCGAATGACGTCGCCAGTAAAAGATCCACATAGAATGTTAGTGTTGCAACAATATCTATAATATTTACTGGAGCTTTAAAATATTTTATTTTTGATGGACTTGTTAAAAATCTGAAAAATATATATTGAGAAATTTGAGATGAAGACAGTTTAAATTACCGTATTATAATTTCTATTGTAAACCAAAAATTGCACACTGTTTCAACAATCTGAAATTGAAGTTTTTAGTAACAATTTTATCAATGTTTATGGTATGTGTCATTTCTTAACTGTCCAATACATCAAAAATTAAGTATAATAAATTTTTACAAAAATAGTTACGATCAACACAGAGTTTCTGACAGTTATTCACCAAAACCACAGAATCAGTTAACTGAAAATATCAGAAAAATTCGGTTGATTCCGTTTTAAAAACTCATTATAAGCTTTTTTAAAAAAAGGTTATCGTTATTCATTATTGGCAGTATTAAGTTTTTTGGTGGTATTTTCACTACAGCAATTCTTTAGAAATTAAGTTTTATTAGGGTAAATTTTATCATAGTTAAAATAGAATAATGAAAAATGACTAGGATACTGTCAATTTAAAATACCATTCAATTGTCGCAGAAATATCAAAATCTATTAAATTTGTTAACATTTCCCTTTGAATTCGAATCTTTCTTGACTGAAAATTCTTTTCTAAAAAGAATGGATGCCTGAGTTTCTTAAATTAGCTACATATATAGCTGACAGCTGTTTTCCTTTCATAAAAAAAGTGTTTGAAATAGACACATTTGTTTAAAACTTTAATCATAAAAATAAGTAAAAAACGCTTGTAGTCAAAATTCAATTTTATATAAAAAATTTGTTTCAAAGGTAATTTCATGGCAAATCTGATAATTTAAAAATTAGTTGTTTAAAATTTACAAAAGGCTGCCAGTTAAAATATTAGAAATTATTTGAAATCAAATATCAATTTTGTTTTGCATGGCGAAAATATGCTTTAACGTCGAAAACATGATCAAATCAGTTTCAATAACATTACTTTCAAAATCACGAATGAAAATCCATTAATAATTTCAAAATCAAAACCAAACCTTACCATAAAACTCGGATGTGGTTTTGAAGATTTTTGATCAATTCCAATTGCTTCAGTTCGATATTTGCACATTGTCGTTTGTCGACGCCATCTTGGTCCATCACCTGTTCCACCACCTCCATCATCCTCGTCATTTTCATCATCATCTTCTCGATGATGCTGTTTCCTTCTTTCCACTGCCGTGCTTCCCTTATTTCCCCGAGTTGAATCTTTTGATGATGAATTTGGTTGTGTTGGATGTGAAATATTTACTGTAATACTATCAATTTCATATACCCTTAGTCCAGGATGTGTTTTTAAACAGAATACAACAATTGCGGCAATTAAAAAGAATACTGATATTACTGCTATCACCTGAAAAACGGGAGATGTCACCGATGAATAGTTATCAAAAAAATATACCTTCGCCCCAGTTGATGACCCAGGTTCATCAAATAGCCTCCATAGCTTCGGTTTTATTTTTTGCCATGTACTTAACGATTGATTATGATAATCATCTTCCCATCCAAATGTTTTATATAGCTCTTCCTTAAAAAGTTTTGGTTAAGAATTCTGCTAATTATTTAAATGGTCCAGTTTTAAAATTATTTTATAAACTAGTAAGGAAACATTGATATTATAAAAATTAGACAGTTAACATATATTTCCATAATTTCTTTAAAAGATTTAATCGCTACAAGGGAGTTTTTTTAATTAAATAATTTTACTTTGTTTTCCTTTTTTGGCAAGCAGTTTACCTGATTATTAAGCTTTTCAACATCCACATCCAGCTTCTCCAGCGTTGACAACACTTCTTGTGTATCCCGATGCTGAGTGTATGTCATCCAACAACATGGCTCTACTTCATTTGGATCAAGTCCCCAATACTAAAAGATATCAGTTTTTGCAAAAGATACTTAATTCAGTACAGTTAAAAATAATAAAAAAATACCTTTAATTCCTCCTCAAATAATGGCCCGCATACATCAACTACAAAAACGGTTTCAGTTAATGATTTAATACAAACAGTTTAATAAGAAAAGACATACGTGGATAATGAAGTGTACCCGTTCGATAATAATTTAAAACTAATGCAAAAACACCTGGATGTCGATCAAAAAAATATTCATTCAAAACTGGGTCATAATTTGCGAGATTTGTTGTTAGCCTAAAAACATAAATAGTTTAAAGAAATGCTTAGTCAGTGAAATATAAAATTAATGATCTAATCAGTTCTAAGAGCTTTGAAATGTAAAAGAAATGTTGGCAGTGAAAAGCATTTCTTAATAAATTGAACAATTTAAACTATTTTATCGTTTATTCATTACCATACAAATTGAAGCCTTTTGGAGTTCCCAGTTTTTTTGTGTAGAGTACCTTTGTCTTATTTTATAAAAAACATGGTAGACATTTCAAATGATTTAAAAAAAATTTTTAATGCCGAAAAAGTTAGATTTAGATGTCGCTCGCAGTTTATATTATTTTAATTAACAGACTCCCACCCCGTCATCGAAAAAGGACAATCAGTTTTCTGATATTTTTTAGCTAAATTCCAATTTTGTCTTTTTACTGTAATTTTGAAAAAATTGTGTTTTAGATTTGATTTTGTTAACGGAGAATTACATGGATCAGTTTTTTATAACTTTTTTTAGTTTTTGTCTCTGTTGTTAAGCTGGAACAACTCTGCTTCTTGGTCACTTTTAAAAAAGAAATGTGTAAATAGCATTAACAGTTTTGTTAAAGGGTTTGTCCAAATTTGTACAGATATCACTAAAAGAAACAAAACTTCTCATGCTTTTTATGTTTTAGTTATTAAACATATTTCTTATGTTTGAGTTGGATCCAGTTTATAATACCTGTGTTATGATTCATCACCAAAAGCTTATCAGTTTTAAATAATTTATTTTTCATATTTGTGCTTTTGAATTTTGCTATATAACATGTAAATGTATATGGAAAACAGTTATTAAAAATAAAAAAAAGCTGATTATCAGTGCACTAGAAATTAGTATTTGTAGTTTATTTTAGCTTGTGTGATTTGAGACTCAACTTTTAAAAACTGAATCATATTAAAGATAGTAGATGACAAAAGTAGTATAAAAATTTAAACTATTGCTATATTAGAGCTCAAACATCAAAAGCAATTATAAAACAAAAAATAGTAACCAACCTTGATAACCTTGTTGCAGGAATTTTCTTTAATGTATGTTTATAAGTTTCATGTCGAACACCTCCAACATTTAGAATCATACGATATTCTGTATCCATTTCTCGTTGAGATGTTCTGAAACAAATATGAACTTTAAAACAGTTGAAAACGATGAATCAGTTTGCAAAGATTTAAAAAAGTTAAGAATGACAAATTGTTTTAGAAAAACAGTTTTGTAAAGCTCTCAGTTTAAGAATGACGGGACAAATCAGTTGGACAAAGAAATGTGAATTCAGTTAAAACATTTTTAAACGCAAAATTCGTTAATTACAGAAAACTTATTGTTCTATTTTCTTATTTTCAGTTTTTATAGCTTGGAACTCAAAGTAGTTGATTAGCCATCAATCATTTTCACGTTCAATAATTTTAAAGTTTTTGTTTTAAAAAAAAGTGTCAAGAAAAAAAATGAATAGCAGAAATGTGAAAATTATGTTCCTTGAAACAGTTAATTAATACTAAAAAAAATCAAAAAAAAAAAGCTTTTTTACAGATTATTTTCGTAAAACCCAGATATACAACAGTTTGATAACACACTGAAAAGAAACTTAAACTCAGAGATCGTATTACTCGTCAGTTTTAATTGCACGACAGAACTATTCATGCATTTTTATAGCCCAAAAATTCTTTTCTCATATTAGCTAATTTTTAACTTCATCAATCATTTTAACGTTCAATAATTTTAAAGTTTCAATTTTGTTTAAAAAAAGGTGTTAAGAAAACGAAAAATAAATGGCAGAAAAAAAATGATTTTCTAACAAATTGCTTTCGTCAAAAAGCGATAAAAAATGGAATGTGGAAGACAATTAAAACAAAGCACATCAAAGCTAAGGGATGTTAATACTTTTATGAAAGAATTAGAAAATAACTACAAAAATAAATAGAACTTTAAATGGAAAAACAGTTTAACAGAAGTTTAATTATTTTACTTGTTTGCGGTTTACATGAACTTATTGCAGTTTAAAACAAAAAAATGATCAAAAAAATACATATATTGCAAAATAAATTGTGTCTTTATTTCATTCTCTACAGTTTTTATAGCCCAACATTTTCTCAAAAAAAAGAATTTCAATGGCAGAAAAAAAGTGATTTTTTATCAGATTGCTTTCGTCAAAAAAGTGATAAAAAGACTGAAGCGAGTTAATTGAGTTTATGGAAGATAGTAATTTTTTACCCCATCCACCCATTAGATAATAGAGCATCAGAGCGTTTTGCCGACAATTTTAAAGCGCTGTAATAATTGGATGGCCAGTTTACATGAACTAAAACTGGCGACTTATAGCAGTTTAAAACAAAAAATTGATCAAAAAAATGTGCATTGCAAGAACATTTTTGTATTTATTTTATTCTCTACAGTTTTTATAGCCCAAACTTCTTTCAAATTAGCTAATTTCTGCCCTCATTAAACATCTTAACGTTCAATAATTTTTAAGTTTCGTTTAAAAAAGTGTCAAGAAAAAATATCAATGGCAAAAAGTGATTTTTTTAACAGATTGCTTTCATCATCTAAAGGCGATAAAAAGGCTGAAAAAGAATATAGGATTTTTATAGAATCCAGTTATACTGCAGTTTAATAAAACATAAAAGAAACCTAAATGCAGTTAAAAAATTTTTAAAAGCGAACATTGTCAGTTTCAATTACAAAACAAATACGTCCAAATATTCTAGCAGTTTTTATAGCCAAAAAAATTACTCTCTCAGATTAGCTAATTTCTATTGCCACCAACCATTTTCATGTTTCAAAACTTTAATTATACAGTGGTAATCAGTTTGATGAAATACTAGAAAAAACCAAAATTTAGTTAAAAATTTTTAAACTCATTGCTCGTCAGTTTTAATTGCATAAAAATTGTTTGCAACTATCCATGCAGTTTTTATAGCCCACCATCTCACAAATTAGCTAATTTCTGCCCTCATCAATCATCTTAACGTTCAGTGATTTTAAAGTTTCATTTTTGTTTGAAAAAAAAAGTGTCAAGGATGGCAGAAAAAAAGTGATTTTTTTAACAGATTGCTTTCGTCAAAAGGGAAATAAAAAGATTGAAGCGATGTCGAAGACAGTTAAAACAAAACACATCAAAGCTATGGGAAAAAAATGTGAGTTTGAAAAAAAAGTTTTTATAAAAAATGATTGATAATAAAGTTTGGGAAAAAAAACGAAAAAAAAAGTTAAGGGCAAAAAAAGAATTAATAAAAATGAGGAACTATGAAAACACACTACCACATTCATAAAAAAAAAGAAATAAGGCAGCTGTCAATAATAAAGCATATGTGAGTAAGTAATTCAATTAACTAAACTTTATTTTTTTTATGATATATGATTGATATGGATGTAAGAAGAGGAAAGAAAAAGAAAAATATATAATAAAAAAAGAGTAATAAAAATATATAAATTTGTTATTACATGTTAGTTTTAAGTATTGAAAAATATTAGTAATTTTTATGGGTACTTGGATAGACAGCTTTTGAAAGCTTCCGACAAAGCTCAGTTAGATAATATTAAATTTTGGACTTATATACAATGCAACTAGCTGCCAGTTTTTGAAAACTTTATAAGATGTGTTGCTACATGATCTCTATTATATTTTTATGTAAAAAAGCTTAAAACTCAGAATGTGCAAGCTCTAACACTTGTTGAGGATCTTAAACCTAATGAGATATGAATGAGCCCCGAGAAAAAATTATTCATGACAGTTATCCTTTTAACTTGTTTGCGCTAACGACTCGACTACATCAGAAAACAATGTTTTAGTATCAAGCTTTTATAAATTTGATATAACATCATGGCAGTTTTGAAAATCATCAAGCTACAAAGTCCTGAATATGCCAGTATTAACACGTTAAAAGTTCATCGGACTCAGTGATGTATTAACAAACAGTTAATACAATTAAACTCAGTTTAAGAAACGTACAATTAGTTCACTTGCTTACAGTATACAGCGACTGCTCTTGGCTACTTTACAACAGTTTAAAGCAAGAAAGGACTTTTATTTTTCCATGATCGAAAATGATTTCAGTTTTAAAAATAATAAGCAATAAAGATGTATTAAAAATTTGTCAGTTTTATTTTTTTTTGTTTTTTATGGCCGACAGTTTGTTTTTCTAATGCAAAAAGCATTAAAACCGTTCTATTTTAAAGATAAGTTAAATACTACCAAATTTATAAAACATTTTGAAAATTTTATTTCAGTTTTTCAATCAAACAATTGTAATAAAACCTTCCATTATTACAGTTATAGCATTCGAAAGATTAATCAAACTGTTAAGTATCTCACTGAAAAACAAACTTACACACGAACGATCTTCTCAGTTAAAAAAATTTAAAAAATTAAGATTTATCCACAAATATAAATGTAAAATCAAAACGAAGCAGTTTAATTATAATGACATTTCTGATTTTTTAGTTTAATAATATCTAAAAGATTGTTAATGGTTCACTTCATACACATGCAGGAATCAGTTTATAAATTAACATTAAAAAAGTTAGTAAAAAGAAATCAATACAATACTGTAGAATACGGCAGTTTTTTCCAGAACAAAAGATTTTAGAAATATGTTATTTCAAGAAAGGTTACCCTAATTTTTCAGTATGAAAATTATTAATTTATTAGAAATTTTTGGTGACTTTTAAAATCAATCAAAAACTTGCAAGATTTCTAAACATAGAAGTTATAAAATGACAAAAAATACAAAAGTGAATTTTATAAAAAGATATTCTCACAAGCATGCATGCTATTGCAGTTAAAAAATGCAACATTTTGTTAATTTAACGCGTGAAAATTTTTATGCATTAAATGAAATAACCGAATTGCAGTTTGATATTTATAAGTTTTAAAATGTTGTTCACTTCCTGTGACAAAAAACCAGCCAGTTTGTAAAATAGATAATTTTAAAAATGTTATGGTTATAATTTCAAATAGCGTTCAATAAAACTAATATAGACAGTTTTTAAAATCGAAAAATAGTCTTGCAATTGTCATTGTTACAGTTTTAGCATTAAAATAAAGTAACGAAATTATTACATGTACACGGTTAACATTAAATCGAACAATAGGTCCAAAAGTTTGAAAAATATAAAAAAAGTTCTTTAACTTTAGTCCACTCAAAAAAGAAGTCAGTTTTAAAAAAACAAAACTTTAAAATTCTTAGAAATTTACATTTTTCAAATAGCTTGTTAAAAATTATAATTATAGAGCAAGCGCTAAATGCATGGAAGACAGTTTTTTAAACAAAAAGCTGTGAAGCATCCAGCTTTAAAGACAATTTAAGGAGTTTCAAATTTATCACTAAACGGAAACGATCATGACAGTTTTTAAATCAAAAGCAACACCATTTTCAACAGGGTAGAAATTAATATGATATTTTAACAGTTGACAGTTTACATAGACTGATGTTGACTATCTAACGACAATTTAAAGCAAGAAAAAAACAAAAAATTTTTCCCCATCAGTTAAAATAAAGGCATGAAAAAATTAAGTTTTTTTAAAGCTGTGGTTGGTATTTTAAAAATAGCAATTCTTATTTTTCAGTTTAGTGATAGTTTTTGGGAGACAATTTTTTTAAACAAAGAAACTCTAAAATATTTTTTTTTAAAAACACTTTCAAAACTTCCAAATCTGTTTTAAATCAATAACTTCAACAATTTTTTAATTGAAAAAAACCGCAGCATAATTTTCAGCATTACACACTTAGCATGATAAAAGTGAACTAAAACGAATATCATCTATTGTATTAAAAATAATGGCAGTTTACACACATATCATAAAAAAAGTTATGTGGGATTTTTTTTGTACTGGCAGTTTTTTCCTAAAACAAAAGACTCTAGAAATTTGTTATTTTAAGGATAGCTTTTAAACAGCTAGTAATTAAGGCAGAGAAAAAAACAGTATGCACTCTGGGTTGTGCCAGTTTTTCAATCGAATATTTGTAGCAAAATTATTTACACTATAGTTAAAGCTTATACAAGATTATAAAAATTGTTTCATCGCTATATCACGCATAAATATTACCAAAATTTAATTTAGGTGCTTCGCTGGAAAACAGTTTATAAAAAACAGGCTGCATTAAATATATACTTAAAAATTAAAGTTTTATTCTCAACGATGATGGGCAGTCTATTAAAACATTTGGGTGGTTTTTAAAAACAAGAACATGCAAGTTTTCTGAAAATGAATAAACGAAATCAGTTTCATATAAAGATATATAACCGTTTAAACATTTTATATTTACTTATAACAGTTTACGTGCAATAAAACCTGATACTCTAGCAGTTTTTTTTTCAATAGAACAAATCACTTTGTGCAGTAGGTTATTTCAGGACTAACCAGGCATACCTGCAGTTATTTTGTAGCTTAAATTTTTTAACACCGACCAAAAACCCTGAATATTCCAGTTTAGAAAGTCAATAAAAAACAACAAAATTTTCCCTGTAACAGTTCAAGCATTCAAATAAAGCTACGAAAAAAAATTTCGTTTCGTTTCGCGTTTCGCGAAATTTCGCCAATTTTTGGAGTTTCGTTTCGTTTGAGAAAACTCACTTTCGTGCAGCCCTGATTCATGTTATGAAAAACAATTAAAATAAATTTTTTCTCAACAAAAAATTGAACTTGCTCAAGTTTTCAATAGCCCCAAAAAGTTACTATTTTTTCAGTCAAACAACAATTGTTACGCGCATTTTTATTCTCTGGCATTAACCGAAACAAAAAATTAGATTAAAAAACATAAACATAAAGCTCGAAAAAATAAGTGAGCCTTTTTTTCTTCGCATTCGTTGAAACCCTGGAAACAGCTTTAGATAATGATAAGGAGTAAAATGTTTTTTTTGTGTTTTCGCCTTCCGAAAGGAAAATCCAGTTTATACAATGAAAAAACTGTAAAAAATTTTGCAAAATATCTATGCCAGTTTTTTGTTTACTTAAAGGCAGATTACAGTTTATGTGTTTAAAAAACCTTCCCCGTTGATCGAAATTGTAATTTTTTACATCAAAACATTTGAGAAAGCTTTAACAGTATTTAAAAATTTGCAAAAAGATTCTTTCTTTAATCAATTTTTACATTGTTCCTAATATCATGGTACAACACTTGATTAGCAAATAGTCAAAGAAAATGGTTTTATACAGTTTTAAATTATCGTGGTATTATAAAAGTATTTTTGGCATAAAAATTCAGTTTATGGAAAAAATAAAATAACTTGTTTCTCAAAGAAGTGTACTTCATCCAGTTTTCAATAGCCCAAAAAAGTCACTAATTTTTTAGTTTCAAAAAAAAATTTTACGCGCATTTTAATTTTCTGACATTAACTGAAATAAAAAATTAAAATAATAAAAAAAAACATAAAGCTCAAAAAAATGAGCGAGTCTTTTTTTGCCCTTATTCGTTGAAAGCCTGCTAACTACACCTACTAACAAACTACTAACAAGCCTGCAAGCAAGCACAAAAAAAGGGGCGCGACAAATGAACATTCATGAAATATTAATCACTTTGGCATTGTTTCATTTAAATATAAAATAAAAACGAAAAAAAAATATATCAAAGAGAAAGGGGACGACATTCGATAGTTGTTGTTAAAAAAAATTATACATACGAAGAAAATGAGATAGATAGAATTAGAAACCCCAGGGCCCATTACTTTCCCTCTTTCTTTCATTTTTTTACCAATTTTTTTTATCCAATAAAAAAGAAGGAAAGAAATATTTTTTTTGTGGAAAAGAACATGTCAAAAATTGAAAAAAGACATAACAATTTTTGGAGAAAGGTTTTTTTTGACAAAAAAATATGCATATAAATGTTATTCTTATATATATTTTTTTGATTAAAAGTAAATGACGTTTGAATATATTAATAGTAATAATTTTAAAAAAAACGTTGTAATATAAACGAATAAGAGCTGTACAGTTTTTTTATTGGTTCCTTGAAATTATAGCAAATTAACTTTTTTTATGGGTGTGAAAATTGGACTCAGTTTTAAAATATTATAAAAAAATTATTACAACTTTAAGATTTAAGTGTTTTAACTGTTCGACAAATATGTATTTGTGTTAGTTTGAAAAAAAGTAACAGATGACTAGCAGTATTAAAAGAAGATATTTTTCGTTACCCTCCAGTTTCAATTTTCAAAAAAAATATCAAAGCAATCCCTAGTTATCACTCACAATGTGTCTTACAGTTTCTGTATCTCTACTTTTTCACCTTCGTCATAAGATTCAATAGCTGATATTAGGCAATTTTGAAGAATTTATAAGCAAATACTGTTACATAAAAAAACAAGTCTCAAGAGAGCTAAGGATGTGCAAAAGGAAACCAAGACAAAAACGACCAAAATCGTCGACCGGGCCAATGCCAAAAAATTTAGGCCCTTACACAACCTTAAAGAGGACAAGAATAAGAACGACCATTTTTTTTGATTAAAAAACAAACATTCCTAAGCTAAAAATTAACAGCTACAGTTTTAAATATTTATGAATTTCTTTAAAATTTGAATGCGCCAGTTTGATTTCTCATTAGCTACTTAAAATTTAAAAAACAAATGACAGAAATGTGATATCTGTCTAAAACACAGATTTTTTCTTTAAATTTAACAAGTAATGATCCGATGGCAGTTAAAACAAAAACTTTAATAAAGCTTTATAGATTTTTTTAATGAACACGTTGGAATTTCTGCATGGCGAAATAGCATTTTTAAAGTAAAAATAAGACATTTTGATAGTGACGAAAAAGGAGGTAAGAACAAGATGAACAGAATAGACAGTTATTAGGAAATTAAGTTGTAATTAAACAAAAATATGGAAAATTTCAGTGCACTTTTACTACAAATCTATCAGCTCAGTTTTTGAAAAAAAATCTATCTATTACGTAGAACATAGAGAGGTGGCAGTTAAAATAATTTTAAAACATAAGTAGAAATAAAGTATTTTGAAGCTGAAATTAAGAAATTCAAAGATCGCATGGTACAATTATAAAAGAATTTTAGCTAGACGATTTTTGGTCCGTTTGAAACTGTTTAACTTTTTTGAGATTAGAAAAGTCGCAACCAGTTAATAAAAAGATAAATTGATTCCTAGAATTTGGAGTTTTTGTTTTTAAAAAGTCTTAGCAATTAAATATGTGCGTGTTCGCGATCAATCAGTTTAAAAAAGAGTAACAAATAAATAACAGCAATAAAAAAATGAATTTTTTAATTATCTTCAGATTTGATTTTAAAGTAAATACAAACGCATTCCCAAGTAAATGACTTACTTATCATTCACAAAACTGATAGCTATTTCTCGGTTATTTCTTCTCCCAGTTTTTATATCTTTACTAAGTCATTTGATTCAATGGCTTTATATCAGACAGTTTAAAAAAACTTATAAGCAAACGCGTTCAAAGTTACATAAACATATTAAATTTTAAGAGAGCCAAAAGTTGTCAAAACACAGTTTTTCCCAAATCTAATATTAATACAGACATTCCTAAAATAACAAACTTTTCTAAAAAAACAAAAACAACAGTTAAATACTAATTAATTTTTGTAGAAGCTGGATTGGACCAATTTAATTTCCAGTTAACTACTATACAATACAACATAACAAAACAAAACTTTTGTGCATTTTTAATGATACAGTTTTTTTAATAGAATAAACATCTACTGGTATTTAATATAAAATTTAATAATACTGCATAATTTCAGACATATTCTGCTGTGTATTTAAATTAAAATTGAAAAATCTGATGTCAGTTAAAATAAAAACCTTAATAAAGCCTAATAGAGTTTTCTAATGGACATGGTATTAGAATTTCTGAAGAGCGAAATAGCATTTTAAAGGTTGACGAAAGACAAGGAGTATAAATGCCCAGTTATAAAAAAAACAAGAAGAAGAAACATTTCAATGCACTTACAAAAGAAATCTCTCAGCTCAGTTTTTTAAAAAAAATTATTTATTACATAGAAGAATGATGAATGGCAGTTAAAATAATTTAAAACATAAGTAAATATAAAATAGAATATGCATTCGTGTGCAACAAAAATCGTCTTGGAAAGTTATGAAAATCTAGGCTATAATCAAACCAAATAAATGAACACTGTTGCCGATAAGAATTAAACGAATCTATTAATGTTTTCTAAATTTTGATGCAAAGTGTGGTTTCAGTTTATGTTCCAAAAACACATTCAATTCGGGGTGCTCAGTTAATAAAGATTTTCTCAAAGCTTTAAAAAATTTAAACAGTGCTAATCTTAAAATTACATCATTTTATTTACAAAGCAGCCAGTTTTAAAACCAAGTGATACATATTAATGTGGCGCAGTTATTCTATTAATCTCTTAAAATTTAAGTTTTTGCAGGTTATCATTTATAAGTTGTCAAAATTCTATTAACAAGAATGACATCCTTTAAGTTTTAACTTTCCAAAGTCGTTCATTGTGCTCAGTTTTACATTTATGAAAATATGGAGCTTTAAGAAAACAGGTAATTAAAACTTTTTTTAGCAAACATAGATCAGTCAATCCATAAATCTTTCAGAATTTAAGAAGCTTTTTGCACAGTTGAAACCTTCTTTTTAAAACGATCGCTCAAAGCGGGCAATTTATAATCGCCAGCAGTTATTTGTAAAAGAATCCTATTTTAACAGATGTTATATTACTTGTTTATAAAGCCAAGCAATGTAAAGAACAGTTTTATGTTTATTTTTTGCAAATGGTTTGCATTTTTAAAAAAGCGAGTTAAAAAATGCAATTTTATAATTATGAATTTACAACTAAATTTTAATAGACACAGAAATGATACAACAAACAATTCCATATGGATAAGGAAATTTCGTTAGGAGATTCTTTTCTTGCTTGACCTAGAAAATGTCAGTTTTTAAAATCGAAGAATTCATTTGGACAAACAACATAGTAAGATCTACTCTCTCCTGCTACACGCTTCAATAAAAATATGATTATCTTGTAATTAAGATTCACAAAAAGCGTCAGTTTTATATTCTAGTCTTAAGATTATAAAGTTTCAGCTCTATTTTTATAAGCCTAGAAATCACCTCATGTTCACGCTGTCAGTTACATGCAAATACAAAAAACATCATGCTAATATGAATTACTCAAAATTTAGAAGGAATACTATTTTAAAAATGGTGATTCAGTTAATAATCTTTTTGTTGCTACATCCGTCAGTTCAAAAATTTTTTCTTATCTATAGTTCTTCAAAAAGAGGCTGAGCAGTTAACAAGATCTCCCGTTTTGCTTATAAAAAAATCAATTAAAATATTCTAATTTTTAATTATCTGTTTTCAGTTTAATTTTTATAAAGCCACAAATAAAACGAAAAAGAGCTCCATTATATTGGATACACCAGTTTTTTAATTATTCAAGATTAAGAAGACTATTTTACCACATTATCTATGATGCTAGTTTGAAAAATGACTTATTCACCTGGAGTATCAGGTAATTATAAACTTCTTTTTGTTGTTATAAACGTCAGTTAAAAATTTTTTATTTCGTCAGTTTACCTATAACCAAAATTGATAATCAGAAAGAACCAGTTAAAAACTTTTCTCTTATTTTTGGTTATAAGCTTCAATTTAGTAAACCATTCACTAGATAAGAGGTTTCTGTTTTCGTAGATTTTAAAATTAGTTTACGGTATATGTTTAATAATGGGCAAACAAGAAGACAATCAATATTGCTAGTGCTTTTCAGTTAATTGACATATCATTCAAAATGTAAAGGACTATTTTGACAATATTAGTTATAATATTTTTCCAAAAATAAAAAAGCATTACACATAACTCACTGATTTTTCAACAAACGATTAATATTTTTTCAAAAATAAAGCAGTGAGAAACACTTATTTTGTAAGATTTCAGCACTATGCTACACATTTAGGACTCAATATGCTACACTTACTGTGTAAGTTTTTTAAATTTAGCCTGCTTTAGCATTTTGCAGACACGTAAAATCTTTTTAGAAAATTAAATCAAATAACAGTTAATAAAGATGTAAAGTTTTGAGTTTTAAAAGCTAAAATATGCTAATCGTAAAAATTTTCTAGATCATGCTTATTAAGCAAACATGCGACCAATTCATGTTAGCATAAATTAATCAGTCTGTCAATCTCAACAAATAATGAACCAGTTTTAGCAATCATATTCTTCAGACAGAAATAGAGAAAAACGGCAAACTTGGCAGTTATTAAGGATTTTCTCTCATTAGCTGAAAAACTATTTTCAGTTTCTAAATTTAAGTTCTCTCATAATTACAAGTTTTCACTTCCATATTTTTTTTCTATGACAACCACACCTTTTTTTACCAATTATCACTGAAAAATTATTTTTCTAAAAAAAGCTCTTCAACAACAATTACCACTACTATTACTGCTACTACAACTACAAAATCCCAAAACACATGTGTCGTTTTTTGAATATATTAAAGTTTAACTTTTTCTCTCACTCTTTTTTCCGTTATTGCAGTTTCTAGAAAAAAAAGTAAGAACAAGAAAAAGAAAGCAAAGGTTGTTACAGCATAAAAATAACTAAGTAACTTTTTTTAACAACAACAAAAAAAGGCATCAACAAGCAGCAATATGTAAGAAACAAAAAAAATATGTTAAAAGACTTTTAATGTGCCGTTTCCATGTCCCCCTGTTTTTTTTGTTGTTGTCTTCTTCTACTGTGTTTTTGCTTTTTTGTTTTGTGCCGTAGTTTCCCCTTCGTTAAAAATAAAAAAGAACAAAAAAAGAATGAACAAAGAATTCCTTGTTTCTTAGGAACAAAAACTTTTTGTCAATTATGTTGGAGAAAATCAGTTTTTAAAAGCTAAAAATAGAATATTATAATATGAGCAATCTTGAATTCAGTTTGTTAATTTTAATTATCCTAAGAGGAATCTAAAAAAGTGATAAAAAGTAAAACCAAAAAACACGAAACACATGAAAAACATTTAAAAATTTTAAGAAAGTTTTTCAAAGACATGCCCTATATTATGATATGATCAGTTTTTAAAGCTAAAAATTGAGATTAAATATTACAATATTAGCAATCCCGAATCCAATTTATCAACCACAGTTTTTTTTTTAAAAAATCCCAAGCCTTTCAAAGCACATTAGGAAAAGGTCAGTTTTTAAAAGTTAAAAATAAAAGCTTAGGGTTTTATAATAATAGAAGTCTCAATTTCAGTTTTGTTAATCTTGGTGACCTTATGCCAACTCAAAATGGGAATAGAAAAACTAAAAAATAGTAAAAAGCAAGACCCGAAAAATTAAAACCGGCCGTTTATTCAAAAAATTCATGAAAGTTCAAATTTTTCAAACGCATGTATTGTATTGTAGGATGAAGACAGTTTTTAAAAGGTAAAAATAGAAGTTGAATGTTATAATAATGGTAATCAGTTTATTAATCTAGGTTAATCTAGGTGGCCTTTTATCATCTCAAAACGGAACTTAAGAATTGAAAAATGGTAACATTTATAAAGTTCAAGCTTTTCAAAGACATGCATGAAGTTATGTGGTGACAGTTTTGAAGCATAAAAAAGAATTTTTTTTTAATATCACACCCGGATCCAGAGTTTAATGGGAATAATTTAAACGTTTCTAGCAGGAGTCGTATTACTATAGTAATTATAATTACAGACACAGAAATCAACAGGTACACAGTATTTTAAAGTTTTAGAGTGTTTAAAAACTGGAAAAATTGGCCATGCTTATGGGGTGATCAGTGTACTCCCGCTTCCGCTCCCGCTTCCGCTTCCGCTCCCGCTTCCGCTTCTCGTAATGGAAGCGGAAGCGGAGCGGAAGCGATAAATGAGCTAATGGAAGCGGAGCGGAAGCGATTGAAAATGGAAGCGCTTCTTTTGACCTTGGCAAAGTTGCTGAAAAAGTATAAAATCTTGCAATTTTTCATTATCCTCAAAATTTTATTCTCATAAAAAGGCTTAGAAATGAATACCCTTGGTTGTCTTTCTACTTTTTCTCTAAAATTACCTAATAAAATTTAATTTTTGATTTTTATAATAACAGATTTCTTTAAAAAATAGCAAGAAGCGGAGCGGAAGCGGTTTAAAATGGAAGCGCTCCCGGAAGCGCTTCGGAAGCGGAAGCGATTCCGAGAAGCGGAGAAGCGAAGCGGAAGCGGGAGCGATTCATTTTGAAGAAGCGGAAGCGGAGCGGAAGCGATAAAAGTGGGAGCGGGAGTACACTGGGGGTGATCAGTTATTTAGCAAATCAAAACAGAATCAGAACCAATAAACGTGGACATTAACTACATTTAAATATACATAGGCATAACTAAAATATAAATTACAGATTATGGTGGACAGTTTTAAACGGAAAATTCATTTCTAAGCAATTTTCTTTTTTTTTGAGAAAAAAGTGCATCCGTTCACTGAAAAAAAAGGGTTACTTTTCCTAAAACGCCCTGTGTAAAACATTCTTTCTTTGACCTTTTTTAGTGTCGAAAATCGCGCGTTGTGAAAGGTTCAGGGGCAAAACGCCAAAACTCCCAATTTTTTTCTCTTTCTGAAAGAGGCTTTGTTTAAAAAAAGATTTTTTTGTTTAATTAATTAATATTTAATTAAAATATTAAATAAGTTGTTGTTGGTATAATTAATGATTATATATCTACTATTACTCATCTTTCATCTATTACAGATTGATCGACAGCAATAAGAAATATCAAAGAAGAAACTTGCAAATAATACTGGAGATGAAGGTTTGTTTTTTACTTTTAATGTTGCAATAATTTATATTCCTTTTTAGTTGATTTTGGACAAAGCTTTAAAAGTAATGATGATGGTTTGGTTGTTACAATTAGACATATTGAGACGAATCTTCCATCACAAGTTTGTCTTCCTTTATCTACATTTAATACTTTCTTATAAAGCTACTTTAGAGAAATATACATGAATATTCAAAAGAATATAAACCACCCTCTTGTATGGTAACATCATATCCAACAACAAAAGAAATTCAACAAACGTTTGAAGCTGCATTACAAGAAATGCAACAGCTACAACAGCAGCAGCAAAAGCAACAAGCTGCTGAGAATAATCTTATGAATACTTCATATTGGAAACTGAATAATGTATATCATTCAATGAATGAAGGTGCTGCTGGTGTTATGCCATCTTCCACCAGATGCAAAAGGTGGATATTTAAAAAGATATCGAGATGCTTTAATTGATGCACTAAAAGAATCTGGGCTATCTGATATATTTAATATCATGCATACCACGTTAGTTTCTGCTAGAACTGGTTATGGTATTGAAAATTTGATTACGGTAAGTTTTGTGTTGGATATTTTGATGCCTTATTTATTTGTTTTAGAATATTTACCTTAAATGGATGAATGAAAAAGGTAATGCAGGAAAATCAACACTATTTAATTCTTTTCTTCAATCTGATCTTTGCAAAGTTTGTGCACTAGATTTGGTTGAACGTGTTACAACTTCTGTATGGCCTGGTAAACGAAAATCTAGCTTACATAAACTCCAATCCACCACCATCATATTTTAATGGTTTGTTTTTTACTGCTTTATTCTCTTATATTACTCTATTTTCAGCCTTCAACATTTTCTGCAGCAGCTACAGTATGCCGAAATACACCACCAACATATTTTAATGGTATTTTGCTTTTTTAATTTTTTCTTCTATATAACTTTTCTATTTTATTTTTAGCTCCAAAACTTTCAACAGGCTCTACAGCACCTGAAGCTGCAGTATCTCTTCCACCAGAATATATTACATCTATTCCATCATCAAATTTTCGATCAATGATTTAATAAGTTCGGTACAAGCATTACTACACCATTATTCAAATGAATTAATGAAAAACCATGTAATCCAGACAGAAATGTTCGTGGCAACCTCATCAAAAACTTATTAATCAAAATCCTCGTAGAAGTTCTGATAGAGTGTAAGTTGCTTCAACTTTGTGTATATATTTTATGGGCCGTTACCGTAACCAAAAGCTTTGGTTACGTTAAATGTATATTTTCTGATTAAACACAACTTTTTTAGAGGCGATAATTACCGTATACGAGAATATTATTTTAATTTAAGCAAATCAGTGCTGACAAGAAGACGTTCAAGATCTCGTTCACCACATGATGATCTGCAATTAAGCAACAACAAAATTATGGAAGAAATGATAAGTATGATGCATGATCAAAGCTGAAATTTTCAGAAAGTGCTGTAATTTCTGATAAAAGTCCATATGTACAAACACTGTTTTTTTACAATTTTTTACTTTGTTATTTTAACATTGTTTTTATGCTTTCATTTGTTTTATGTTTATAAAATAATAAAGTTTTTGTGATGAAAAAAATCGTTTTTGTTTGATTGATAGACATGACTAGGATTATAATATAGGACATTTTTCCATTTTTCATGATTTTGATATTATTAAGTGTTCAAAAAATTAATTATTCTTTTACTGCTTTTTTAGCATTTACATTGTACTTTTTAAGTCACAACATGCGCAATGCCATTATTAATTTCTTCATCTTCCACAATCGTTTTTGGCGCGCTGTGCAAAGTTTTGTGCAGCGCTTTTTTTGGTAATTATTGATTATTGATTAATTTTTTAATGAAAGGAAGCTTCTCGTTCGTTTGCTTCTTCTTCTTTTTCTTTTTTCTTTCACAATCATTTTTTAGCGCGCTTGTACTACGTTGTGCTTGGCATTTCTTGTTTTTAGCTGAAAATTGCTAAAAACATTTATTTTTTAGATAAAAATGTCTTCTCTTATTAATCTTTATGTTTTAAAAGAATGTAATACAAAGGCCTCCACTCGTTGGAGAGTTTCTGATGATAATTTAATTCTTAAAGATTTAATAAAACATGGCTTACGCGATCGTCTACATTTAAATATGAATCCACAATTCAAGTTTTTTGAAATTGATCATGATGGAAGTAAAGCAGAATTAGGAAGTGAAAATGATTTAATTCAACTTGGTTACAAGTATGAAATAATTGATGCAAGATTAATTGAAGGTAACAATTTTTCTTTATAGTACTCTTTTAACGTTTTATTAATTTTCAGCTGAATATGCATTACCTTCCACATCATCAACACCATCGTTGCCTTCAACACCAGCTTTTTCAAATGATTTTAATGATGAAGATGCAGCATCTTTGGCGCCACTTCGTGATGGAAATTCAACACCACAAAGACCTGCAAAAGTTCAACGTCTTGCTTCTGCACCAGCAGCAAAAACTCCATCAAAGAAAGATCATATTGCTTTTTTCTTTCATCGAAATCGCGCTCAAATTTTACAAAAATATGATGAATATAAACCTGGTGCACCATTAATGGTTAAAACAGTATGTTATTCTGATTCTTTTCTTTCCCTTATTTCACATTTTTATAGGAAAATTTATATGACTTTATCAATGATCGTGAAATTGCAAAAGCTGCAATTTACATGTTGCGAGAAAATGTTGAACCTGATCTCCATGAATCAGCTGTATTTGTTGTTCTTGGTGTTGTAATGGATTTGATTGCAGTTGTTACACCAAGGTTGTTCTTTTATTTGCTATGACTTTCTTTAACTACTGTATTTTTTAGCTTTGCTTTTCCACGATCTGATCGAGAATCACTTGCAACTATGCTTAATTCATTATCGGCATCAACCCATTTCAAACATATTACTACTTCTAATGGTGGAGGAAATCTAGATGAAAGAATCAAAAAGAGAAGGAAAAGCTTATCTGGTAAAGCTCCAAGGATGAATTTTGGAAATCAAGATGTTTCTGTTGAAGCTGAAATCAATAAGATGTCAACTGCAATGAATGAAGAACCTGATGACACAAAAGTGGCAAAACTTTTCGAAAATTCAGGGTATGTTAAATTATCAGATGCAGCTATAGCTACTAAGGTTGTGCTTTTAGTGATCTTCTATTCAAATGGGTTCAAATTTTGCTTAAAATGAAAGAACATGAACGTGGTATGGTTTCTCAGTTTCTCGCAAAGTTCCCTCAAGTTAAAGGAAATGTTCAGCTGGTAAGCTTTATTGTTTTTGTTTATGTTTTTAATCTTGCATATTTAGATTCATCAAGCATATCAAAAATTTGTTGCCACTCGTAAATCAACCATTTTTGATTTATCAAAGAAGTTTCGAGAGCTGATTCCTGCAATTTATGAAATGTCATTTCAACCTGCAACAGAAGCATTATCCTTAAGTATGTTTTTACTTTAATACTTATATTAAATGAAATGATTTAGGGGAAACAGAAATTCGAGCTGGCCAATTACTCGCTGATTTAATCATGGAAAAAGCTCATGGAAAAAATTCTGATTACGGTAGACTTGTTGTTGATTGTACGGTATGTTTTTCATCGTTTATTATATGTTCATTAATGAAATTCTCTCCTTTAGACTAGCTCAGACGTTAGAAATGCTTTAAAGCAAAAAAAAGATTCTGGAATTACTGCGCCAGCAATTCTTGCTGTTGGAACTTATCCTGAAGTTACATTCTGGATTGCTGTTGATGATGTTCCATTAAAGGTACTTTTTTTTAACATGATTTATATTCAATAATAATTTAATTAAATTTTAGGTTCCTGGAACTTTTGCTGATGCTTTACAATCTTTTATGGAAGTTACATGGCTCTTCAATCTCAAATATGATGAAAAAGTGAAGTGCTTTGTTAGATTTTTTGAAAGTCTTATGGGATATGCAAAAGCGGCTTCAACCAGCAGAATGCAACTTCTTCAAAAACTTATGAAACTAAAAGGTTGGTAATTTATTGTTGTGTGAGAGAAAGTTATATATGCTTTTTTTTAGATACTATTGAACATCGTGCTAATGAAACATCTTCAACTTCACAACAAGAACCAAGCCGTGCTAGCTCAAATGATCGTGATCAAAATGGTGATGCTCATCAATAATAAATTTGTTTGTTTGTTTTTGTTTGTTTTTCTTTTGATATCTTTAATTGCTTGTTTTGTTATGTACATTTTTGTAATTGACTTTAATAATAAATTTTCATTATTCTATTATATACTGTGTATGGGGAAAAGAGGAAGGGAATGGGAGGTAAAGGGAAATTATTACGGTAAAAGGGAGGGATTTTTACGGTATATAACGGTTAACATTTGCCCGTTTTTAATGCTAATTTTGCCTGCATAAAGGGCGAATTTTACCCTTTAAAATGGTAAAAAACACCCTTTTTTGGGGGTGTTTTTTACACTGTAATTTTCCCCCATTTAGAAGGTGCATGCCGCTTGGGGACCCTTTTTGGGGGTAAAATTCACCCTTTCAAGGGGCGAATTTTACCCATCATTTTTTTCAGTGTTTTTAATGTCATGTCTACTATTGCATGGCAAGAGAACTTATACGATTTTCAGTTATAAAAAAAAGTAAACTAAAAAGATTTTGAGTTAATAAATTAATGCAGCACAAGCCTATATAATTTTGAAAGCTCTATCTGCGTCAGAAAATTTTTCGCAGTTTTGAAAAATTCTTTTGTAATCAAAAAGTATTGTTTTGTTGCACCTATGTGTCTTATTACAAAGTCATCTACTGCAAGATCATATCAATATTTAATACAATTTTAGTTATACCAAAATTTAGCTACTTTTTAGGGAAAATTTGTGGAACAACTTTTAAGCTATACAATAATAAGGTTAAATTCAAATGGTAATGATTCACAGAAAAATGTTTAACTTAAAATAATAGAAGAATATCAATTGATGAAACAAGTGGAATAACGTGATACCATTTTATTATGGACAATTAATAGAAGGACAGTTTTATATTAAATTAGGTACAAGACTATGCGCTAAAGGTCAGAATAACTAAATCATATGGAAGAGCAGTTTTATACCATATCAAATTTTATTCTACGTTTTGAATCTGACAGCTGTTTTAAACCTTATTTATTATTTTATAAACATTAAACCCGTTAACAAAGAAGCCAGTTAATCCTCAACGTTAACTTACATTTATGGAAAACAGTTTTGCTATTAAAAAAACCCTCACAAACCTCGTATTAAAATTGACAAAATCAAAAAATTTTTCGTTAAGAATAATACTTGAAATATTGTATTTATGAAACATCCAAATAACAGTTTTACAAAAAGTTTAAACAAAGTTTTTTCAACTTTATCCCAAAAGAAACTTAAAACAACACAGTGAAAATAAAAACTTAGGATTGACTAAAATAAACTTTTTTTGACAAAAAAAAATTGGTTTGAGATTTCTAAAAAATGCATTCATGCAGCAAAAACAAATAAATGGCATTTGCTGCCAAAAAAGGAAATAGGTGGAGGTGTAAGATTATATGTCTGAATATTTGAATAGCCAAAGTGAAATACATTTTTTACTTTTGCTTTTGATTGGATGTATATAAATGTAAATATTTTTCTTTGAAAAAAATATGTATGTTTTAAATTAAAAAAAGGTACATAGCAAAAGCTAGAAGTAAAGAGATATCGTAATAACAAAATTAATGGCTTACTAAAGCAGTAAAATGGAGTTTATAAAAAACCAAAAAAAACCCTCTATTGCAGTTTTATAAATCATTTTTGATATTAACTTTTTAACGATTCAAAATGGTGCCACATTTTAACTTTTATTTAGAAACAAATCCACGGCGGAATTTTTGCTTAGTAAAATGAAAATAAGCGTATTTTTCAATCGGCTCAAACTCAGCCGCTTTACTTCCGATTAAAATAATTCAAACTAGGATTGTAGATATGGTTATAAGGAACTGCCAAAAAAGTTTTATGCCAAATTATACAAATTTGAAGGCAAGGCAACAAAAGTTATTTTAGCGAAAAAATCGATTTGTTAACTTTCATGGGGCATAACTTTGCAGCTATTCTTCCAATCAACTTTAATCAAACTAGAATTATAGAAAATACTTTATAGAAGATATTGGCAAAGTTTTAAAGTAAAAAAATAAAGCCGGGGCAACAAAAGTTTGAGCGGGTTCCGTGTCTATTTTCAAAAAATTCCGCCGTGAATCAGAGATTTTATATTTAAAAAACAAACAATAATTATAACCGCAAGATATCTCAAAAAACGGGACAACTATTGTGAACACAGTTATCTTAAATATTAATAATCAATAAAATGAAAAAAGCAGTTAATAAGGTTTTAAAACTATATGTCTGAATATTTGAATAGCCAAAGTGAAAAAAATGCATTTTTGCTTTTGATATATAAAAAAGTAAATATAGTTCTTTGAAAAAATGATTACATGTTTTAAATTTTAAAAAAGGTAAAACAAGCGAATGCCTAGAAAATGAAAGTAATAAGATATCTTTGACAGACGAGTTGAAAAAAAACAGTTTATTAAAAAACAAAAATAGAGATTAACCAAATTTTTTGCCGTCTTTCACAAAAACAGTAACAAATCTAAAAAGGTAGCAGTTAGTAAAACCTCCAAAATTTGACGAAATTGTAGTTTAATAAATAAATCATGAAAATTAATATTTTATGAATTCTAGTTCAGTTTTACTATTATTAATGGCAAATTTTATTTTTATTAAAGTTTTAAGATGTTAATATCGCAAAATAATATGAACATTACTTTTTATAGTCAATGAATTTGAAGAAAAACAACAAATAGCATAAAACATCAATGTGGAAGAATGAATGTTTCAAAAATTCAGTTAACAAGGTTTTAACATAAACAACAACTATCTTCAATAGCAGTTAATAAAAAATTTTTTAGTAACCGTTTATTTAGTAGCAGAAGATTATCTATGATAAAAATTTCGTCAACTTAATAAAAAAAAAGTCTATAACAACAAGATAGGGATATCAGTTTTATAAATCACATTAATATGCTTCCTCAGCTTAACAAGTAAAAAGGTTGCGAGTTCCAAACTTAAAAAATAACAGTAAAACAGTTCAAAAATATTCCAAAAAATAAGGCAATGATAAAAGCCTTATTTATATTTTGAAAGTAATAAGATACAGGAATTGGAAGACAGTTTTGCATATCAACATTTTTTAGCATTTCATAGTTAAATGATTTTTTTTGTTAACATTAACAACAAGGCCGTAGACAGAACAAATTTTCGGGGTGGGCAAAATCAGTTTCGGAGGGGGCAAACCTTTGATCTTTTGCCGCTGTCGGCAAAAGATCAAAAGAAATTCTCGATTTCGGAGGGGGCACAGGCCCCAAAAGCCCCCCCTTAAATACGGGCTTGATTAACAACTTCTTGAAAAGATAAAGCACAGCTATTAAAAATCTCCAAAACTACCAGATAAAGCTCTTTATGAACAGTTTGAATAAATTACAAATCGAATAACGTGAATTCGTAAACCAGTTAATGAATACCAAATATGAAACTCTATTTGAAAAAAAACATAAATGCAGTGAAGAGAAATTATAAGCAGTTATTAAAAATTATTCAAAATTTGCATAGCAATTTAAAACTAACAAAAATCTTTTAAATGCTCTAATCAAAAACAAAAATCCGCTAATTGTCAATTTCAAAAATTTAAATAAAGGAGAAAACTTTTTCATAATAATTGTCGTCTATGAAGGAAAACAATTTGTAGCCAGTAAACAGCACACTGGTTACTTCCTGACAGCTTTTTAGAAGTTAAAACTTGGTTGATAATCAGCGCTTCTACTAATTTAAAAAAAGAAAAGGAAAAAAAAGATCAGTTATCAAAACAAAATTTTTAAAAAAAATCATATGTCTTGGCAATAACTAATTAAACATCAAAAGGCTCCATTGTCAAAACAAATTTTGTGAACTACACTTTTTTTCGTTTATTTTTTGCACAGAAAGAAAAAGATGACATTAAAAAGCCAAAAAAAACTTAAGTTAAAATAAATGCAGATGAAGTCCTCCCTCCTCTCTCTCTATTTTTTTGAAGTTGGCCAAATTCCGGAAATGGGTGGTCGTCGTTGTTGCTCGATGTGAATGGGGAGAAAAATCTTGTTAACATCAGTGGTGTCCCTTTCATCTTTTAAAAATATTTTATTCTACTAAAATAAAAATAAAATCTTTTAACAGCTTTTTGTCAAAAACAAGAAAAAATTCAAAGTAGTTGAATAAAATTTCAGGAAGCTCAGTTTACTATTTTAATGTTTCAAAATGCACTAACTCGCGTTCATCCACAGTTTTGCAAATTTTAATTTTTAGCTCAATTCTAGAAAAATAATGTGTCCATTTCAAGAAACCTTGTAACGGGAATATATGAGGTGAATCAGTTACCAGTTTGCTATTACAAGCAGAGTTGTGAAGGGACAAACCGAAAATTAAGGATGTGATCCCTGGTCGGAGCGTAATTTTTCGAATAACTTCACATCCTTAATTTTCGGTTTGTCCCTTCACAACTCTGCTTGTAATAGCAAATATCTACTTTTCGATCTAATTTTGGGACTGAATTTTCAACAAATTTAATAGTTACCAGTTTAATATGGTCAAAAAAAATGTTTAAAAATCGATGACAGGTGCCGTAGTTGTTAAACTACAGTTTAAAAATAGATCCATACAATCCTAATAAGACATTTTATTGTGATTACAGAATTGTTGTTTTAAAATAAGAATGCTTTGTTATTCGTTGGATTAATCATCACTTTACAACTTTTAGACATTTTGAAACAGATAAACTTAGCTTAAAGAAAATTTCTAAAAACGTTACCTCTAGTTTTTTTAAAGGAAGAATCTATACCAATATCGATGGCAGTTTTTATACTTTTTAATTTAAAAATAATAATGTCAATTTAAACTATCGAAAAATTTTGTAATACTCAAAAATTAAAACAAATTAAATCATTAAATCAAAAGTTAGGATAGAATCAAAAAAAACTGAAGCAAGCAGTTTTAACAAAATCCACCCAATCGAATCAGTTTTATTGCTCAAATAAAAAAGCTTTGTTTTTCATTTTAATGTCAGTTTCAGCAAAAAAAAAATTTTTTATTATTTCGCGCTGAAATTCAGTTAAACAAAACACTAAAATTATAAAATAGTTAAGAACTTTATGGAAACAATCTCTATTGTCAATTTCGCTTAAACATATCTGTGACAGTTTCCCCAGTGTCTTCAAAGATTGAAAGGAAGTTCAAATATCAAAATGTTTTATGATCATAGCAAAACAGTTCAAAAACTTGTTCCAATTATGAATTTTGATAAAATTAGAAAAAATGTCTTAAACAAACAGTCATCAGTTTTGTTGGCTAAATAATAAATTGCAATATTATGTTTTTTAAACGAAGGTAATGTCAATTTTAACAAAGAATTATGTCACAAGCCACATTGAAAAAAGTTAAACGAAATATTAAAATTAGAAAACAATTAAGAATTTAATGTTAGTAACTGCTATGTGAGTTTCGCTTAAAACATATTTATAACAGTGTTTTTTAAAGATTAGTTAATAAAACCTTTTTCCTCTCCCATGTAAATCGATATAAGAAACTTGTCTCAATAATGAATCTTAATAAATTAAAGAACCAAGCAATGCCAAATTCAGTTGTATTGACTAAATTAAAAAATTTTCATGATATTTATAATTAATGTTTAATTGGAAAAAGGTAGTTTTTACAAAAATCTTACCAACTCCGTGTTTCTATTTTAGTTCAGTTAAACAAGACGTAAAAATTAGAAAACATTTTAAAATTTTATGTATAACATAACAGGGAGCAAAAATTCTAGCATCCCTAAGAAATGCAAGACAGTTTGACTATCAAATATTTTGAAAATTTTAACAAGTCTATTTTAAATTTTGATTTTTTCTAGAGCACTGAAAAATCCAAAAAAACAAAAAAGATCTTCACAGATTAATCTTAGAAATAAAAAATAGCTTTAATTTTTGTTGAACAAAAAGGTATTATAATAAAATATTAGTTTTTACGAAAAAAAATTATTGTCATTAGTATAGATGGATACAGTTAAATATAACTAAAAATAACAAAAATCAAATGCGGGGGCAGTTTTTAAAAAACTTTTTAAGTGCAAAATCTATCAAGGACTTCAACAAAAAGAAGCCATAAAAAACTACATGAAAGAAAAAACAAAAAGAAACTATTTTATATTGCAAAGAAAAGAAAACCTTCTCATTACATATTCATTCTTTATTTAAAACAAATATTGAATTTGTAGTGTGAGACGGAAGGAAGACCTGAAGACAGAGTAGTGACTTTGAAGACTCTCTTTTCACTCTCCTTTTCTCTTTATTGGCACTAAATAAAAAAATACATCAGACGTCGACAACGATATTGAAAATGAGAGAAGTGTCAATTTCAATTGTTTTAAGATGTTTTACATAAAATAGAAGAAAGAAAAAAACAAATAACATGATATAGTTAGTTGTATGAGCAAAAATTAAGAGGGTAGCATATAAAACAAAGGAGAGCAAAAAAGGAATTAAAAAAAATTATGCCAAATGGTGCAAAAAATATCCTAATGTTCTTTCTATTGGCAGTTTTTAACATAACAAATTATAGAGAAATTTGTTAGGTAATGAGAAAGTTTTGAAATAAAAATTAAGCAAATTTATTAGCGCAGAATTATGCAATTTTCACAGATGCCTTGTAAAATTTGCATATTTTCATTTAAAAAAACAAAAAAATACAGTATACAGCCGAGTCGCTTAACAGTGGTTCAGAAAAAAGCTTACAAATGAAAAATTTCAAATCAACGGTTCTTCAGCATTTTTGCTGTAACAGTTTTTAAACAAAAAATCAAAAAATTATCTATCACCAATAAATATCGTATCAGTTCAATCAAATTCTGCAAGAATTATAGAAAGAAGACTGTAAAGAATGTATTGGAAACAGACGTTTTCCAAAACATGCATTTTTTAAAAAGCTTTACCAACAGTCAAGAAAACAAGATCGAAAATAGAAGAATAGACTTGTACATGTATGCAGTTTAGAAAAGAATTTCATTAATTATTATTGTCAAATAAAACAAATATTTGACAATAATAATTAATTTGCCCAAAAAGTAGAAATAGCATATTTACTCCTTTTTAAAATTCGTGAAAATCAGTTTTGCTTCGTGAGAGTTTTGAATTTGCATAAGCACTCACAACTGATGGATGCAGTTTAATAACATACATCAAATTTTATAAAACAGTAATTAGAATTTGTCAAAATTAGAATATCCGTTAAACCAATTTTGTAAGCATTCATCATCAATAGATGTGGAACAAAAAAACAAATTTTGCTTGACGAAATTCGAAAAAAAGGAATAACCTGATGCCAGTTTAAGTCCATGAATTTTTAAAAAAAAGTCAGTTTTTTTAAAAATTTTAAAGTTTGCAGATCTGTTTTGATAGTCGATAGAGTTCAATTTTATTTGTTTTTAAGAAAAATTTATTTTTTATAATAATAACAGCGATATTGTTACACCAGTTTCGTTAAGCTTAAAAATAAATTGTCATAGCTCAGCCAATTTTGAGTTGTTAGTAACTCACTATTGAACTTTTTTTACAGCAACAGCTAAAATATTTCTTCCTACAGTTTAACTACTTTTAATATTGAGCTATTTGCGGCCCTGAGAGAAATGGTGATAGCGAACTTTCGCCGGAATTTTGATTTCGAGATTATGTCTTTAAAGTTTGAGCCAAACTGGAATTGTGACAAAAACCTGAGAAAAAAGCATTGGCAAATTTACAAGCAAAAAAATTAAAAACAAAAAAATTGTAAAACGTTTACTCACAGTTTTTTATGTTACCAAAAAATCTACCGTGAGGCTAAAAGGGAATCAAGACAGTTAACTAAAGATGTAACAAAAAGAAATGTGTAACAGTTTTTAAAAAAAAATTAACTATCGCCGATAAACATCGTCGCAGTTACTTTCAGTTTAATCAAATTCAGCAAGAATTATAGAAATATAGCAGTAAAGAATATATTAGAAACAGAAAAATTCCCAAAACATGCATTTTTTAAAACGTTTTATCAAATGTTAAAGAAACAAGGCCAAAAATAGCAGAGTAAACCGCCATAGAAACGCCTGAGACACAGTTTCACCACTTTAAATATTAAGCTACCTAAGAGAAATGTTCGCGAAGCTATGATTCCGATTTTAACTTTAATTCAAACTGAAATTGTGACAAAGACCTGCGAAAGAAGCATTGGCAAATTTCCAAGCAAAACAAATTTATTACAACTTTTACTCAGTTTTTTCTGTTACCAAAAAATCTATCGTGAACCAAAAGAAAATTGAGACAGTTTACTGAGAAATACATTCTGCAAATATTAAAAAACCTTGCAAAAAATATATAAAGAATAGAAAGTGCAGAAAATATGACAAAAACAGAACACTCGCTTACTACTACTTACTACAACTACTACTTTTTTTTGTTGTTGTTCTTCACACTTTTATTTTTAAATGAGTGCCTTTAAATATCGACAGATAGATGGATGTCGCTGTTCTCTTTCTCCCTTTAAATATTTTTTTTTAAATTGAAAATTGAAAAAAAATGCAATGAAGCTTTTTTTGGGAAAAGACTTTTTTTTCACACTCAAAAGCGCGAAAATAAAAAAAATGCAACAACTTTTTTTTAAGAGACGCTCTACGACATTATCAAAATCGAGCGGCACATTGAAATTTCTTTTGGCGATTTTTTTTGTCCATACGATAGAACTAGGTGAAAAAACACTATTCTGAAGGTTTTGGGGCTCTACCACGTATATATCCGGTTTGGCACGTGCGCAAAGGTCGAAAAATGCCAAAATTTCAAAAATTCGAGAAAATTTTTTGGCTTAAGCTAGCAAAATGATATCACTCATGATTGTACATATATGTAAGGGCTATTTAACGGGTATTACAAAAAATTTTTTGGTAACGTTTAATGTCGAGATTTTGTTAAATGAAATTTTCGACCATAGCAAAAAATTTTTATTCTACGTGGCACAGAGCTATACTATACATCATTTAATAGCCCAATATGTGGGGAATCCGAAAATATATAGTTTGTACCATTTCACTGGGTACTTAGGGATTTTGAGGCATAATAGTGCGCGCAACCAATATCTCCGACATCATCTCGGAGGCATAACTCGGGTAATATGCAAGATATTGACATATGGTGAAAAGCATTATGTAATGCTATGATATTAGAGCACCCTGGGTGATTTTGGGCATTTTCGGATATCATTTGGCAATATGGCGTCCATATGAAATCTTATAAATTAGCAACATGGATACTTTTGGCAAAATGGCTGTAAATGACATTTTTTGTTAAAGAATAACTGTGGAATGACTTTAATAATATAAAATACATACAATACTATTATATTAAAGCATTAAACATCATATATGGATGATTCTAAGGTCCTGGGCATATGTCAATTTTTGGCAATTTTTAAGGTATTTTTAGAGTATTACCAAATGATGAAAAATGGAAGATATCGATGTTTTGAGACATTTGGGACAGAATCCAACATGTTTTTGATGATTTCCAGCAATTTCAAGCCATATGGAAAAGCCATATTAATTTGGTAACCACTTGAACTTTAACATATTTTACCAATGTAAAACTCAAGAAATTTTGATGCTGTTGAAGAAACGTCACTGACCCTGTGATGTTTGTCACGATTGCGTTTCTTTACTTAAACATCATGCCAGGACACGGGCAACGAAATTCTTCAAAATAGATGTACTAATGTAATAAATGAAAACCGATACAGCTAGCAAATAAATCAAAAAGCGTCACAAACGTTTCTAGCAGAAAACTAATTCATTCAATGCATTTTGTTACCACAGCAACTAAAGAAAAATCAATTTTTTAAAGAAGATGTTTTTGATCAAATGGTGATTTTTTACCATATCTTTTGGCAAATTTTTTCGTCATTAAATCTCAAATGTCTCAAAACGTCGATATATACTATTACTCATCATTTGGTAAAACCTTGAAAATACTCTAAAAATTGCATAAAATTAGCACTTCCCCATGACATCATAATGTTCAATATATAGTCAAAAATGCTTTCGTATTCGTCCATCGACCACTTAGGGAGTCCCTCTTTTTGTCATAAACCACGAAGTGACTTTGACTGCTATAATAATTGTTTGTAGCAAAAAAAACACATAATACTGAACTTTCAATGAATTTAAAGTCCTTCAGAATTCAACACGAAGATTTTTAATAGATGAAAATAAATGACAACACAAAAAATTTAATCCTTTTAGCTGCAGCTTGCAGCATTCTTCAACAGCATCAAAATTTCTTGAGTTTTACATTGGTAAAATATGTTAAAGTTCAAGTGGTTACAAAATCAATGTGGCTTTTCCATATGGCTTGAAATTGCTGGAAATCATCAAAAACATGTTGGATTCTGTCCCAAATGTCTCAAAACATCGATATCTTCCATTTTTCATCATTTGGTAATACTCTAAAAATACCTTAAAAATTGCCAAAAATTGACATATGCCCAGGACCTTAGAATCATCCATATATGATGTTTAATGCTTTAATATAATAGTATTGTATGTATTTTATATTATTAAAGTCATTCCACAGTTATTCTTTAACAAAAAATGTCATTTACAGCCATTTTGCCAAAAGTATCCATGTTGCTAATTTATAAGATTTCATATGGACGCCATATTGCCAAATGATATCCGAAAATGCCCAAAATCACCCAGGGTGCTCTAATATCATAGCATTACATAATGCTTTTCACCATATGTCAATATCTTGCATATTACCCGAGTTATGCCTCCGAGATGATGTCGGAGATATTGGTTGCGCGCACTATTATGCCTCAAAATCCCTAAGTACCCAGTGAAATGGTACAAACTATATATTTTCGGATTCCCCACATATTGGGCTATTAAATGATGTATAGTATAGCTCTGTGCCACGTAGAATAAAAATTTTTTGCTATGGTCGAAAATTTCATTTAACAAAATCTCGACATTAAACGTTACCAAAAAATTTTTTGTAATACCCATTAAATAGCCCTTACATATATGTACAATCATGAGTGATATCATTTTGCTAGCTTAAGCCAAAAAATTTTCTCGAATTTTTGAAATTTTGGCATTTTTCGACCTTTGCGCACGTGCCAAACCGGATATATACGTGGTAGAGCCCCAAAACCTTCAGAATAGTGTTTTTTCACCTAGTTCTATCGTATGGACAAAAAAAACCGCCAAAAGAAATTTCAATGTGCCGCTCGATTCTCGAAATTTGAACTTTTCTCGTAGAGTGTCTCTTAAACGATTCTTTATGTCTCGGTTAATGCCCTCACTTTGCTTTTTCTTGCGCTTGCTGCTGCTGGCTTTTTTTATAGGATTTTTTTTAAAAATGTAATTGAACGTTTTTTTAGTATATTTCTTTTTTTTGCAACAACTACTTTTTATTTTATTTTAACTACTTTCAAATTTGTCAGTAGTTAAAAAAAGTAGCGTTTTGGCACTTTTTTATTTATGTATGAAAAATGTTTAATTGAATTTTTAAAAACAAAAAAGATAAACTTTGATCGTGTAAAACGTTTTTTTTGTTAATAGTTGTTGCTAAAACACAAAACATATTTACTTATTCTCAAATGAATGAACCCGATATGTTAGTTTATCAAATATAATTATCAGTTAATGTTAGAAGTATAACCAGTGCATTCTTCAAAAAAAGAAAGAGAAAATGACAGTTAAATGGCCAAGTTTTATTAAAACCACGAACTTTAAATTTATGAGTTGTGGAAGGCAATCCGCTTCAATGAGGCAGCAATCAGCCAATCCGCGAGATTTTTGGATTCATCTTCTTTTGCTATAATTTTTAATCAACACTTTTTTGTCATTTTTTTTCGTGAAAATTATGAATCTCATATCTGTGACTTGTGATTTCTGATTTGATTGCCATAGTAGAAAGTATTTAAAAAAAACACAGTTTTAAACATTCTGCAAAATCTTTTTAATGCTCCAAAAAAATTCAATGGATTCATCTGCAGTTTTATCCGTCGAAGGAGAGTGTCTAATATCTTATGCAAGAAATATTTTCGAGGTAGGCAAAATCTAGTTCAGTGGGGACATTTTCCGTTGTCGCCAAAACGTAAAAGAAAATTTTTCTTAAAATACTTAAATACCGGCTTGTGAGTGCCTTACACTACTCATAAGTTTTTTAAATTTATATATATATATCAGTTTCTAGAACAAATTTTGATTGCGTCTAACGCTTTTCTATCAGTTGCTAATGCACAATATATATTTGTAGCAAAAATTATTAATAAATTTTGCAACAGAATCAATTTTTTTCCTCATAATTAGATTATTAAACTTAAGCTATTTTTTATGTTAGTGGCAATGTCCCAAAAAAATTCACAAGCTTTTTGTTATATCTTACATCTCCACTTTATTATAGTTTAAAACAAATCTAATACCGTTAATTACGACAGTGGACAGTTAAATTTATAAATTTTTTTCTTAAAGCTGTAGAAAAATCAGTTTAATTCATAATCCAAATAGTTTTTCTTCCTATAATTTGCATTAAGAGTACATTTAGTTCAAACATTTTTAAAAGTAATACTATGGATTTTGATCGCAGTGAGTTGTACTTATTTTCATTGTTCAGTTTCTGATATTAATTTTTAGAAACTCAAGCATTTTTATAAGTAAAAGGGAGAAATTCTACTACATTTTTTTAAGCAAAAATTAATAATTTTTAGGATACAACATAAACAAGCCAGTTAACTCATAAACTCATAAATAAATTATCATTGTCCTGTATTTGTCTACTTTTTATCAGTTTTAATGATCGTTTTTTTGGAGCTTTAGGTATCAATTAAATTAAAAAATAACAATTTGATTTTTTGCGATGCTTCAGTAATAGAATGTTCAGACGTTTTAGAAATGTAATAAACTTATTAGTTTCAAAAGCATTTATGAAGCCAAGGTAAAAGCAAAGCAGACAAATAAGATATAAATTATCCAAGTTCCTCTTTTGTTATAGTATTAACGGTTTTAATGATTATTAAGAACAAAAATGTTCTCAACAGTTTGTAAAAGTAAAATATATCAAAAAATTATTTACACCTCATAACAAAACAGTTAGCTTTTTAGGTTGTAAATTTTTAACTTTTAAACGCAAAATTCCTTTTTGTCTCCTTTTATCGTAATTGTAATAATTTGGGAAAGGCTTCAGTTTTAAGTGTAAAAATAATAATATTCATACTTTCTTAAAAAGAAAAACTAATTAGTTTTGTTACAGTTACACATTCTACACTAAAAAGGTAAAAAAAAATCTAATCAACAGCATTGCGATTGATGAATACGCAGTTTAATTTTTAAAAAATACAAAAATTTAAGAATAAACAGTGATTCAACATTATTTAAATAAAAAGAATTACTGCATCAAAGACAGTTAATAGCAAAAACAAACTAACCTATCATCAAATTCCCCAGGTTTTGAAGGGCATCGATCCATGCTTCGAATAGTTGATTGTCGACTTGGAAGTCGTCGAAGTGGACCATGATGAGCAGGAGAATCAACAAGTCCGGCAGCATCAATTTGATCAACAGTTGAAATCTTTTTTGCTGCCATCTTTCTTTGTTTAACCTGTAACGGAAACTTTGCAAGACAGTTTTTAACATCCACATTATCGATAAACAGTTTAACGCTATACATACGTTTTAAAGAATCACAGCTTAGTACATAAAGTAAAAGCATTTATCACGAATCCGTTTTATAAATACTACAAGTTTTAAAAAGAGTTAAATTTTTGAAATTTTATTTATTTTTATGCAGTTGTGCCGCTTTGCAGCTTTAATTTTATAACATCAGTTATTTTGCATCAACAATCACATATGGGCATGGTAGTAAGAACAAAAAACTTTTATTCTCCAACTTTATTTTTCTGTGGTGAAAAACTCTTATTATTTTACATTCTTGTTATCTTTAGCTTTAAAAATTGAATCAAGCAGTTTTAATTTGTTTTATCCATCCAATTTAAAAATGTTATACCTACGTGTGCTACTTGCTCAGGTGTGCTGTCAGCAAGCGCCTCGCATTGATAAAAAAGTAAAAAAAGAATGGGACAGTTATTAATCTACTTATTTCAGAATTTCAATTAAGAACGATGATGCACAGTTTTAAATTTTTAAAGCTTCTTGCTAAAAATTTTCATCCCTTTCTTAATGATGAAATTACAGTTATTTCGAATAGTCGTGTGGAGTAGTGAAAGGCAATTTGCCTCGCTTCGGCGAATAATTCGCCAATTTGCTTTGCCTGATTTTTGGATTCGCATAAAATTCGCCAATTCGTTTCGCATAAATTTTCATTTCGCATTTTTTCAGATATTCTTTTTCGACTTTCGTTTATGTTTTGAGGATGCTTCTCAAATGAAAAATATCAGTCAACTAGTCTCTTTAACTTTAATTTGACTAATTTTTTGACCAAGTAGTATAAGATTAAATTTCTGTAGCGTTTGCTTTTAAAATTACTGAGAATTAAAATTCGCCGAATAATTCGCCAATTCGCTTCGCCTGATTTTTCAATTCGCATTCAATTCGTTAAGGAATTACGTTTGTGGCGATTTTAGAAGCTTGTAAACGCTTGGAATATGATTGATTATTTATGAAATATTATATTTTGGCATAAACAACCATCAAAAACCCCCACAAACGTAATTCCTAGACTAAGACGTTCATCGCCTGCTACTTACTGTGTATTTTCAAAACGCTGTTAAATCCCTAAAATGGCGAAAGGGCAGCTAGTACTTGGGGGTTTTTCATCCCTTACTATAAGCTATCGAATCCACATATTACTTAAGAAATCCCAGGTTGGCACTTGGAAACGTTCCCTTGTAAGTAATATATTACATATTCGAAAAATTTTATATTTATGAATTTCTGTCGAAAATGTCTTTTTTCAGTTTTAAAAATTAAAGCAACAAAAGACAAACAGTTTTTTTGAAACAAATTAATTAAAGTATTTCACATTCATTAAGAAGCTCGAATTATCAGTTACTATAAAGCTTATAAATTAATAAACTATTTTATACAATAAAAAAACAAGGTAATGAACAATTTTCAGATAAAAAAGATTAAACACCACGTTTTTTATCACAAAAAAAGATTTGCAAACAATGTTGACAGGAAAAATCTTTGTGAAAGGAAAGCAAACAATGGGGAAAATGCTTTGTTCAGTTAAAATCATATATAATCGAAAAAAATTGAACATTAGTGAATTTCTGTCATCTTGATTCAGTTTTAAAAATCAAATAAAATGGTGTAACAGTTTTCTTCTGATGTTATTTAATTAAAATAATTTCGATTATCTATGAATCTATGAATCCAGTATTCTTTAGCTATTTTAAGTTTCGCAATTAGTAATCCCATGATGAATATCATTTGGATGCTTTGAGCTTTTCAAAAATTTATTTAAATTTTCTCATTTGCCAATTTGCAATAAAAGCAAAAAAAAATTATAGCATGAAAAGCGGTTACGGCTTTAACTCTCTAAAAAACATTGCGTCAGTTTTAAATACCAAAGAAAACACTCCAGATATTACAGTTTCTATTTGATATTACTTAATACAAAATATTTATGATGAATCCACCAACTCCAGTTATTATAAAACTATCAATCTATTTTTTAAATAACTTATTAAACAAAAAAACAAGGAAATCAACAATTTTCAGATATAAAAAAAATTTTAACACTACTTTTTTATCCCACATTATAGATGTTGCAAAAAAAGTGATGACAGGAAGCAGGCAGTGGTAATAACAATTCAGTTTAAAACCATATATATTCGACAAATTTTACATTAATGAATATCTGTTGAATTTCAATGTAATTTTAAAAATCAAAGTAAAAAGTTTTAGGTAAACTGTTTTTTTTGATATTAATAAATTAAATTATTTCACATTCATTCAAAAGCTAGAAATATCAGTTACTATAAATCCAATAAACAAAAAATGAACAATTTTCTAATATAAAAAAATTTAACATTACTTTTTTTATCCCACAAAAAAGACGTTGCAAAAAAATGGCAACGGTAATACAGAAAATTCGTATCCAGTTTAAAACACATAAACTCGAAAAATTTTGCTTTTGTGAATTTATCTGAAGAATACATTAATGCAGTTTTAGAAATCAAAGTAAGAAATTCAAGGTGAGCAGTTTGTTTTATATATCAATTAAATTATTTCACATTCAATAAAAAGTTAGAAATGTCAGTTATTATACATCCTATAAATAGATAAACTATTCTAAATAAAAAAAAAGAAAACAAGGAAATGAACAATTTTCTGATACAAAAAAATTTATAAAAAAATTCACACTACTTTTTTATCCCACAAAATAGACGTTGCATAAAATGGCAACGGGAAAAAACATTGTTAAGGCAAAAACGGGAAAGCAAAAGAAAAATGCTTATTCAATTTAAACCAAATTATGAAGTCAAAAAATTGACGACAACCAAGCAAGAAGAAAAAACCAAGTCAAAAAAAGGGAAGAAAGAAAGAATTAAGTTGAAACTGAGAATGGGAATGTGAGAGAAAAAGAAGAAGAAGGCAGACGTTACATTTGCATTAAGAAGGCCAGTTTTCAGATTTTTGTTGAAAAAATAGAAGGAAGATAAAGAAAGAATAAAAAAAGCAAGAATAAAGCAGCAGCAAAAAGACGCGCTTGAATGCCTTCTTCCTCCTTTTTTTAGTTCGGGAATTGAATAAATGATTTTTTTTGACGGGAGTTATTATTCAAATATCAGTTTATGGTGACGTAAAAATTTTGCAGAAAAAAGCTTTAGATAAATTTGAAAAACCAATTTGATAGAAAAACAGTTAATGCAACTCCTCTCAGTTTTAAAAAATCCGCTTGTCATCTTAATAAACAGTTTATTTAAAATAATAAAAGCTATTGTTGCTATTTTCAATATGTTAACATGTTAGTAACCCCAAATTAATCACGCTTTACTTCACATACTCTATATGTTTTATCTATGACACACTCCTGAATCAGGTATTCGACATCAAATTAACTCAGTTTTAATCAAACATAGCTTAGAATCTTTAGATCTAACGTTCTTGGAAAGTTTTTCTTCTATTAGATCTTTAAACACATAGTTCTTATCAATATTTTTTGGAAAAAAGACGCCGAATATCTAAAATAAATGGTAACTTAAATAAAAGAGTGTTATGATTTATCAATTTTTTAAGCGACAAATTATGTCGTTTAAAATTTGCATTACTATGATTTAAAATATGGGCGCTATTCAAAAATAAAAGTTACGTTCAGTTTTTAACTCAAAAAATGATTAAATTTCACATCAACAATTGGTGAATTCAGTTTAACTTTTTTTAATTTTTTAGTGCAAACAGTTACATACATTTTACAAAGAAAAAAAATTTAAAATGTATTTCACAGCCTTTTCAGTTAATATCCCTCGAACTTTTAAAAAGTAAGCAATAATTAAAAAAGCTTTTTCTGTTTCTTTGCTATTGGATGATACATGTTTCCAAAGGCAACTTACTGTACAGTTTTTGAGATAAATTTTTTTTAATATATGCCTCACATCTGATGAAAAAAATTATCAGTTTTAACAAAAAAAAACTTGTTAAAAATTTGACGCATTATCTTCATGAACATTTTAGCTCACATATTATCACTTGGTTTTCGAAGTCGAAACTGTTGACGATGAGAAGACCACAAATGACACCTTATTTTTTGAATCCTCAAAAACACAGTAAAAAGTTTTGATTCGTTTAAAAAATTTTTACACATTTATCTTGACCGAAAAAATCATACAGTTATTTTTTTAAACTTCTAGACTTTTTAAGCATTTGTATATGTTGAAATAAAAAAGGATATGTGTTTATGTCAAGTAGGTTATAAATTTTATTGGCAACAAAAGCTTTCATTCAGTGATCGTCTCCAGTTAATATCTCTTATATCCACGTTGGAATCAAAGGGGAAATAGCGTTTTTTGCAATAAACACTTTCAACGCCTCCGTTTTTTAAAAGCTCTATTTTTAAAAAAACTCGCTGATATGCTGCTCAGAATTTTTTGCTGATTTAGAATATACAAGGCTCATATCATATAACTTTAGTATAATCCCAGAATCGGTTGAGAAAGTTTTGTATGGGAACATGCATTTTTTCCATGTTTTTTACCGTTATATTTTTATAAAAGCATGATATTTAAAAAAACACTCTGCTATCTTTCTCAAAATTTTATGCTGTATCTATATAGGTTTAAACATAAAAGTTTACCAGAAGCTCAGAATCTGCTAAAAAGGCGTTTTTTGAGAAAATACGATTTAATGATGTATTTCGTCGATATATTTTTATAGAAACCACATATTAAAACAAATTATATACTATCTGACTCAGTTTTTTCTGCTGATTCAGAATATATAAGATTCATTACACAAAAGTAAAATCTGAGTTCAGGATTTACCGAGAAAGTCCTATTTCCCTAAAATGCATTAAGTGATTCCAACGTGTATCATAAACTTTTATACACAATTATCAAAAATGGGAATTTTATTTCAATTGAAAACATTTAACATGTTGTTTGTAGTTTTAAATCACTGTTCTTTACTCGGTTTCATCGATATATTGCTTAGATATACGGATGGAGCTATTAGCCAGTTTATAATATCAGTAAAAAGTAGTTTTTCCAATTTTTCTAAAACGTATACACGTAATGAAAACAAAAAAAAAGTTCTATCAGACACACATGCACAAACAGATGAAAATGCGAAAAATTACTAGACTTTATCGTATTTCAGTTTCTCAAAAAATGGTGAAGAGCAATATGAACATTGAAAATTAGTTTTATTTTTATAAAAACAATGATACCAGAACCGTCTTTTCAGTTAACTTCAAACAAATTGCTAAACAGTTTTTATCAAATGAGGTGGGCTATTTAATCAGTTTTCATTAGTTACCTCTTGATCTCATCAGCCAGTTTATGTTAAAAAAATTAACATAACTTATATCAATTACAAAAAAACGTAACAACCAGTTTTAATTTTAACTCATAAAATAATTGAACCTTTATCAAGAAACGCCATCACCCAGTTTACTTTTTCTTTATTACATTACTTGTAATATACAAGTAAAACCTTGCATATCCATTTTTTTATATTAAAGAAATTCATACATAGTTTCATTTTTTAAAAACTTTAAATAATTTTCATTTTAAAACATACTTTACAAGAATTTTCAGTTTTTTACTTATCTAAAATTTATAAAAATGTTTAAGTTCCACTCCAGTACCACGGTTACATCACAGTTTGATTCTTTCTTTACTTTTTGATGTATGCTGTTATAAAAGTTAAGTCTCTCAATTGTTTCGCAAAAGAAAACTCAGAACTGCGCTACCACTTTCTCTGAACAGTTAATGTCCCTCTTCGACCCAATTTCCTTTAATAAAGAAAAAATAAAAAATTCTATATTTTTGAGGATTTTAACATGTTCATAACTTCTGTTCTTTTGTTTATCATTAACAAAATGCCTAAGATCAAGTTTCTAATAGTAATTAACATTATCGTTAATAAACGAGTAAGTAAAGTTCATAGTTTTAACTAAACAATGTTGTAAGAAATGCAAAGCCGTTTTATGTCACCCCTCAAAAGTGCAGTTTTTGTCAATGCAAACTCATAACGTGTAAGCAATCTTCTTAACTTTCTAGTAACACTGCGATTTTTTGAACTAAAAAATCGCATCCAATGCTTCAGTTTTTTAAAACTTTAAACAATGTTTTCACATTTGTAACTAAAATTGTTTCTCTTAAAAGCTAGATGATACTTTTCTCTTCATCAGTAAAATATTTGAAATAATTTTTTTAACATTGATAAACGAAATGTCAAAGAAAATGTAATTTTTTGAATTGTAAAAAGGTGAAAACCTATAAGGATTTCCAGTTTTTCCCTTACAAAATTAAAACCTGCAAGCAATCGTTTTAGCTTTTATAACACAATTTGTACATGCCAGTTTTTGAATTAAACGGCGGAAGAAGCAATGTCAGATTTATGAAATTTCAAACTAATTTCTCCTTTTGAAAATTTGTGATGTTTATATGTAGGGGGCGCAGAGTGAAAAATGATTTTTAGAATTTGTGATTAATTTTTATATGGTTAGATAGCCCTGGATCTTCGTGATTTAATGATGCCATTAGATTTTTTTTATGGTCGAGTGGTGTAACGCGCGGGCGTTCGAAAGATCAAAGGAAAAGTTCGATCCCCACTGCGCATATAACAAAATTTGACTGTCAAAAAAAGCGCTTTTTTATAGATATGGTTAACATAATTATTAATTAATTATACAAAAAAATAAAAAAATTCTGCACTTTTTTCCAACAAAATCAAACTACAAAAATTGTTTCTTTGCAAAAAGAAGCAAACTTGCCCAATTTTTTTTCCTTTTCTTTTTGTTCAAAAAATAACAACGCTGCGCCCCCTATTTATATGGCTGTTAATTATAAAAGAAAAAATGATTGATCAGTTTTCAATTTTAACCACACAAAATAATTAAATTTTACATAAATTTTTTCAAAAGTAACGCCACTTTTAACTAAAAAAAGATATATGAAATTTCACGCCGGATCTTTGTGATAATTTAGTCATTTGGTACTTATCAAGTGTCCAAATACAGATTTTCCAAAACAACAGCAATTTTTGAATAAAGAATAAAAATAATATTATAGTAAACAGTTTTTGAATTTTACTAACAACAAAAATACTCGCCATTGTTTTTAATAATAATAATAATAATAATATTTGTCAGAACCAGTCTTTAAAATGCAGTTTTTAAAAAGAACAAATAGTTTTATTAAGTGTTATGGGCCATAACTTATGGCAATCCGTAATTTATGTAACAGATAAAGAAACAATAGCAGTTGAATTATAAAAATTCTAATTATTGCTCTATAATTTCATGTATAAAAAGTATCCAAAAAATGCAGTATGAGAGAATTAAAGAAAAAAGATATTCATAGGCAGTTGAAGGAAAAATAAATTTTCCTTGGAATTTTACATGAAATACGCAATTGTCTAATTATTAAATTTTCACAATTTTTTTAATAAAGTAGCTTTTAAGTTTAAAAACTCTCTGTAAATGTAGTTTCTGCCTAATTAACATAAGTATACCTATCAGACATTCAAACATAAACAAAAACCCAAAAATTTCTATACATTTTTACATTAAAATATTTTACATATTCTTAGAAAAACATAAATGAAACAGAAAAAGTATAAAATTCACACAAATTTGGCCAATAAACCTTTAAAGAATAAATTAAAAGAAGCAAAGAATTTGCAAATAACTTTTTTTTCTTCATTCCAGTTTATCCTTCTTTTTTTGGTGTATACTGAGTCATTTGCTACTCTTTCTACTTTATAAGTAGAATGGCAAATGTGCAAACAAACTTATTTTTCATCATCATCTTACTTCATCATCTTCATTTCAAAGAAATAAGAAATCAAAGATATTTTATATCCTTTTTTTCCTTCAGTTTCTTCTTCTCTTTGGCAATGAGAGAAAAAAATGTGGTAAAAATTCAATAGTTTCAGGAAATAAAAAAAATAAAGTAACAAAAATTAAAAGCAAATAATTAATTTCTTTGTCAAAGAACAGTAAAAAACAATTGAAGAATTATTTTTCTTCACGGCTTTTTTTTAGTGCGAAATATGGGTATGCAGTTACTGATTTAGGTTTTTGATTTTCTTGATAAAAAATCAATTATTCTCTATTATAAAATTAACACTGTAAAAGCAATATTAAAATTAAACATATTTTAAGAAAATGATGATTTACTTGCCAATGATTCTAATCAAAGAATAATAAAAACAAGAACATTAATCACTTGGGACTGTCCAGAAATTACGTGATTTGAAGATTGGGTGGGAGGGGTAAGCCAAATTATCACGCCGCTTTGAAATGCGGCACAAGGTCAAAACAAAAAAGATCACCAAATGGGAGGGAAGGGTTCAAAAAATACGAAAAAATGATTACGTAATTTCTGGACATAAAATCTTTAACATTTCCATTTTTATAATCAGTAATATTTGCTAGAATTCTTGCAAAATTATATGCTGATAAAACAAAAGGAAGTGGCAGTTTATTTCTTTTAGAATACATATTCTTTTGCAGCAACTGCCGATGGAAAAAATTTTTGTTCATTTTTACATACCCTAACAAAAATTCTTACTTCAGATGAAATTTTCCGGTCATTTATTTATTCCAGCTTAATATTTCTGAATACAATATTTCAGCTTTCAAGGAACACACAAACAGATATCAGTTTATTATTAAAAAAATATTTAAATTTTGACGTCATTAAATTATAATCAAAAAATTTAGGAGAGAACAGTGTCAACTACATTTTTACTACTTTTTCTTTTCATTATTCCATCCTTTGGCTCAGTTTAAAATAAAACATATGTCTTGCAAAAGAATTTCATTTTTAAAACCTCCAGTAATCAATTATCCAAAGTTACTGCAGTTTACACAATTTTTTGGTATCATAAGATAACAGTACTCAACCTTCAGTTGCGCTTTTGATTTATTTCAGTTTTAAAATTTTAATCTGTTTCAGTTGTAAAGCAACTTAATGGTATATGCCTTCTTTGCAGTTATATAAAAAAATGCACATTGAAGTCAAGATAATACCAGTTTCAATTATTCATTTGCGATACATAGTTTTAAACAAAAGATATGCCTGAAAAAACTTGTTTTAATACTTAAAAAATGTTTCTTCCAAGATTTAAGTTTTTCAACAGTCTTAGTTGAAAAGCAGCTGGAGCAATCAATTGCTTCTTCACAGTTTAATCAAAGAATGAATATTCATATAAAGTAGCTATCAAAATTCATGATACACAGTTTTGGCCGAAATGTTGCCTTAAAAAAGTTGTTGTTTCTGTTCAAACATGATAAATTAAACGCCGAAGAAACTACAAAAGCTTCAATGGATTTTTTATTAAAGCCTGAAAAAATTCTTTTTTTATTTCATAAGAAGGCTTAAGTAAGTAAGTTTTATAAAAAAAAACAGTAATAAAGGAAATGGAAGAGCTGAATATTATTTCTGTGGTTAGAATAAACGATCATTATACAATATGGTCACACAATTTTAAACAAAAGATTTGCCTGAAAAAACATGTTTTAGCAATTAAAAGAATGTTTATTAAAATTTTAAGTTTTTTAAAACCAGTTTGAATTAAAAAACAGATGGAGCAGTGAATTGCTTTTCTCAGTTTTGTTAAAGAATGAATATTCTCATTTAGTATTATTCAGAATTCCTAATGCACAGTTTTAGTCATAAACAATTTGTTATATCATTTCAAAAATATTTAAATAAGGAACAGTTTGAGTAGATTTTTAAGTGAAATATAAAAAATGATGCCTTTAATTCAGTTTTATCTATTTTAATCCATTGCAAGTTTTATAAAAAAAAACAGTAACAAAGGAAATGGAAGATTTGGATATGATTTTTGGGGTTAAAAATAAAGGAACATCTTGTCACAAGATTTAAATTGTAGTAGAGAAGACAATGAGATGATTAACTGTGTTTTGACAAAAATTATTAACATTCAAATCAAAAAACTGTATTCTGCAAAAATTTTAGGTTTACTTTTGATTAATATAATTAGATTTTTTATGGTATGAAAAAATAATAAGGAATCTTGTAATTAAAAAAATGGTTTTCAATTATCTAGTTTGATTTTAAAATCTGTCAATTTAAATCTGTTTTTACATATACAGTTTGCAGTTCGTCAGCCGTTCTTGTTTTGAAACAAAGCAAAATCTATCAAATAGTTCTCTTGATTTTCTGTTCATCTAAACATCAACGACAGATGTTTAGATGAACAGATCTTATTATCTTCATAATTAAAAAACATTTTTTATTAATTAGGAAACTTTAAAAAAAATATAATGCAGCAGTTTAAACGATACTTATACAGAAAAATTTCATATATCATTTAGTTTTAATAATATAAAAACTTTAATTTCGATTAGTAGACGTTTCCCTGACTTCCATTTCCCTGACCGTCATTTCCCTGACTTGGACATTTCCCTGACTAAGACGTTTCCCTGACTGGATATTTCCCTGACTTTTTCAAAAATCCAGAAATATCAATAAAATGAGGTGACAACTATACTAAACGAGGTGACACATACACTAAATGAAGTATGAATTCGAATTTCTAATTCGCCTAAGCCTGAGGGCCTAAGACCTAAGGCCTAAGACTAAGCCTAACGCTCGGCCTTCGGCCTCGCGAGCCCATCCTAAACTTGGGGTTGAAATGACAACTTTACTAAGTTAGGTATGTTACTGGGCTGAGATTAATTAAAAGTTTCAATTGTTACTTGTATTTCAAGATTTATCGTAATGTTTCTGGAGTAATGACTTAATTTTTGAAAAAGTCAGGGAAATATCCAGTCAGGGAAACGTCTTAGTCAGGGAAATGTCCAAGTCAGGGAAATGACGGTCAGGGAAATGTCAGTCAGGGAAACGTCTGTCAGGGAAATGGAAGTCAGGGAAACGTCTGCATACCTTAATTTCTTTATGATCTTTTCTCAATTTTGTAGCGATAACAGTTTAAACACAAAGCAAATTCACAAACAATTAGTAAAAGACAGTTTGAATAAAACGAAAATATAAATAAATTGCATAAAACGATTGCAAAAGCTTTTGTAGACCGAAGTTTCAACATCTTTAAGAATGATCTTTGTCATCTTGCCCCAGCGGCTATGTTAGTTTTCCCTGTATTATTTCAGTTTTAGAATATATCTGGTAGGATAAAAAAACATTCAACATTGTTTAAAATTGTTTTTGCTTTTAACCACTGGCCAAGAAAAAAAAATAAAATTTTGTTTATCATTTCAAAAGAATTTCCCATCATTTAGCAATTCTGCTGCGGACGAATAAAGACTATACTTTCTTCCAATTGCAACGCAGTTTAAGCATTTTTAAATTTTCGAGGCTATATTACGTTAAAGAAGTAAACATAAATAGAATACTTCATAAAAATTTCAAGTTTGTCTTCAGTTTTGATGAAAAATGCAAACGTGAAATGGAAGAAAAATAATGTTCCGGTCGGTTTAAACAAAACGCAGAAAACTTTTATAAAACAAATACATCGTTTTTCATTTATTAGCAGTTTTAACTTATGATCAGTTGTTTTTAACAGTTTAAATTAGACTTGAAATAAAGCTTGTTAATGGCCAGCAGTTTTGTTTATATTAAAAAATGTCTTAAAAATTGCTGGCGCAAGTGATTTAAATGCAGTTTTATTTTTTTTTAAATTACTTTAATCTTTTATGAACAGTTCTAAACTATAATATTAGCATAAAAAAGTTGTTTTAGTTGTGAGCGAAACTTTCTTCTATTTCACCAACTCTTTTCTGAACAGTTTGTACCATTAAGAACAAATTTTAAAAAATTTAATACCTTTTTTTTAATATTCCAAGAATGCTGTTTATCTCTATCCCTTTGACAATTCCATTTCCGTGTTGCCCTTGTTTCCCAAAATTTTTAAAATCAAGGAGAGGAAATTTGCAGAAGTTTGAACTAAACGTTGCATTTTTTCAAAAAATAGATTTTAATAAACAGTAAAAAAAGTTGCAAAAAAACACGTCTCCAAACGTGACTAGTTTAAATGTTATTTTTCCTCCAATAATTGTTGTTATTATTTTTTCCATTTCTTTTTACTTTTTCGCATTCAACCAAAGCAATAACAGCAGCAGTAACCCCAGATGTCGATGACAGTGTCAAAAAAAGAGAGAGTAAAAAAAGGAAGGCGAGACATTTTTCAAATCTGTTTTTTTGGTGGTAGTGGTTCTCATTTTTTGCTCTCTCTTTCTCCCTTTTTTTTCTTCAACACTGTTGTGGTTCACACTTGAAAGAAAAAACGGAAAACTCCCATTTGTTTACGTCGCTCGCTTAGTATTTTTTTGCAACAGCAACATTTTTGAAAAAATATATATATATCTTTTTCTTTTTTTTGAGTAAAAAGTTGTTGTTGTTGCGGTTTTTTGTTATTGTTGTTGTTTATCTCGGTGAAATGTCGCTTATCTAATTTCTTTTGTTTATTTGATTTATCTCTTTTAGCCTCATCAAAAAGAAATGACAGATGTAAAAGTTACACCTCTAAATGATAATTTAATTGAAAATGGGATATTTCCATCAGAAAAGTGATTAATTTATTTTTAATTAATATTAGCTACCAGTTATATTTCTTTCACCTTGGTTGAAAAAATATGTTTCATGTGACTTCATAGATACTCAATAGGAGTTATGCAAATTTTTACATGCTCCAATCCAAAAATGCCATTTTCCGCTAATTTGAATAACACACGATTACGTCTGGTGTTTTTAGCTAACAATTATGCATTTTATTAATTATTTTTAAAAAACTTAATTTTATAAATAACTGCTTCATAAAATGTTTACTTAAGCTCAAAATGGCATTCCCCGTTTAAAATAGCTATAAATTTGCATAAACCTTATTAATTGTGCAATCGCATGGAACATGTTTTGGACCAAGGCAGACTTGTAATAATTACATTTAATAACAACGTTTTAGATTTGATCACGCAACATTAAGGAAATGTAATTGGCCAAAACTTCCTGGGCATCGAATCCCTGAAGGTGGAACAGGTGGTGAATATTTTGGTGAAGATGTTAAAGTTGTATGGAAGGATCATAAACTTATTTTTCCAATGGGTGAAATTGTAAGTGCTTATTGGAGTGATTAGTCAAATATGCAAATTTGGGATTGGGGAATTTACATAATTTTAGCTTTAACTCCCAATTTATGAGAAACAAATTTGCATATTTTTAGTTTTAAAATATTTTTGTTATTATGCAAATTATCTTATCCTAATCTCTTTTTTTAGGAAGTTCCAATTGCTGAAAGAAATCATGATCGAATAACATATTATGGTTCATTTGTTGCACAACTCGATTCCGATATCGCATATTATCCTGAAAAACATTTTGTATCAATTCATTCTAAAGATTTTTTGATATTTGTTTGCTGTAAATCTACAACAAGTGATACTCCAATGTTTCGAGCTATTCATGTTCCACATGGTTATGGCATTGTTGTAGAAGCATGTGTTGCACATACTATGCCAATTCCACTACATGCCCATAGTGTTGATTTTAAAGTTTATCATCGATCTGTAAGTGTTGTTATGGAACGTTGATATAGTAGGATGAACTAGGTTAAAATTATGCAAACCGTTGTACTTTAAAAAATTTCATAGCTTTTTTTATCGCAGTTTTAAAAACTGCCAAAAAAATAATCCAAATTATTCAAATTTTTCGGATTCAAAAATTTGCATAGTTTTTTTGAAAAACTTTAAAGGGATACTACAAATTAATGCAATTTTTTAAGAAACGAAACTTTGTATAAGCTTGAAGCGACGAACTCAAGCATTATTAAGTAAGCTTAAATAAGTCAAAAAAAGTTGTCCCTTGAACGGCTGCTGATTTATTTCAATCAGTGAACAGGAATGTTCGCATCCGGGAAGAAGCATCAATAAGATCCAAGAATTCATCACCAGCAACTGCCAAATCATTAACCCCCAGGCAGCGGGGGTGAACTGCCCTTTTGGTCGCTGGTTACAATCTTTCGATCATAACCATTGAGCCATTGGGACAGGACAGCAATAAAATAATTTTTGCGATCAAATCTTTTATGCTAAAGAAAGCAAATGGAAAAGTAGACGATGTAAAAAAGCTAGGAAGAAAAGGGCAGCAGCAAAACGTTTTTTAACAAAAAAAATGGCGCTAAAAAATTATTTTTTTGAAGGCAAGTGATGCTTTGTTTTTTACCAATTTCCATTTCAACTATAAAACAAAAAAGTAGCAGGCGATGACACTAGTGCTAATTGTTTACTTTTTTGCTGCTGTTCTTTTTCTCTCTAGCTACTTCTGCTTATGCAAATTTTATAATCACAAAAAATTTTTTAACTTTGAAATAATTAGAACCCCCAATATTTCAGGTTAACTCAGTTGCACAGTTCAATCTTACAACTCCGCTAAATGTAAATATCAAAGATTTGGATGAATCTACAACAATTACGATTCTTAAAGCTGTATGTGATGATGAAGAAGATAAAAATCGACGATCACGTTCTCCAACAAAAAAGACTAGATTACCACTAGATTTCTCTTCAGAACTGTTACATGCTCATCCAGCAAACGCAACAAATTTTATAGAATATGGAAAAGTTATTGAGAATGTACATGAATATGAAGATAGTGTAAGTGTCTTAGCGCGAGACTTTTGAATTACTCGGGAGGAGCTGTTTTTAAAAATTATATTTCACTTTTTTAGGTAACACATGAGCCATGGCCTCGTACCTTCACCCTGAAAGACCTTCCCGGCCTTGAATTTCAACCCATCCCTGATGCCTTATCAGAATGTAATGGGGAAGCTTTAGTACAAGATTTTCGAATGATTTGGTCCACACATATCTTTGATAAAAATTCAAATACTTTAAGATTTCATGGGCTATCTGGATCTTTTGCGGGTGCAGAAGGAAAGCCGGGTGTTGATTTCAATAAGATTAATAATGAATATTCTGTTGATCAATTGATGACTCGTCCAGATGGTTCTTTTTACATTCATTCAAAAGATCGAAAATCAACATTTTTTATGATTTTTGCTTTACCTGATAAAGAAACTGGTGAACCTATTAAAGAAAGCTTGAAAGTGTTTTCGTTTTCACCAGGTAAGGAATTTTTGTAGGTTGTTGCGTATGACTGACGTAATATTGCATCATTCTCATGCAATTAAAAAATCCATTTTAAGTCATTTTCATATAACAAAATCAGTTGCTTTTTTTCATTGCATAATTCTCGTGTAACAAAAAATAATTTGTTACGTCACTCATATGAAACTCAGGCAATCCTTTTTAATACTGCATCACTCTTATGAAATCAGAATAAATTTAATCGTATTGCATCAATCGTATGCAAATTAAACAACTTCCATTGCATTTTTAAATATTACATCATTCTTATGCAATTCCTATTTGTTTTAGGACATGGCGCTCGCATAGAAGCTGGCTACTGGCATAGTGTTCCAATTCCACATACATCTTGTGATATCGTTGAATTTCGTGAAACTGTTGCTGAAACAAATGCAAATATTGTTGCAAATGTACATTTTGAATGTAATGGACCTTTGAGATTTACAGAATCGTAAAAATCACTTTCTTATGTTTATAGTTTTGTTTTTATTTTTGGGATTCCTTCACTTTGAAATTAAATTTTTTTTAACTTTGTGAGCTTTGCTTTTTTATTGTGTGTTGGTGCAACACTTTTTTTCGCTTTGAAACGTGCTACTTTTTGTTCTCATTTATTTATAGAATCTCTGTCTCACTTTTTTTTAAAAATTTTCAATAAATTTACATTTAAAACAATAATTACAAAAATGTATCCCAGCAAAACTATCATTATTCATTATTCATCAGTTGTTGGTAAGCTATTACTACTACTGCTGCAACATACTGTAGCACCCCATATATTTGAATGTGTACAATATGGATGTGAAACCGGGCAAATAAGATTTAGATTATCTGGTTCACAGAAGGATATTCCACCAAGGATTCCACGATGTTCATGCCCTAGGGGGCAAATATTTACATCTGTAACTTGATTATCACTTTCATCATTATTAATTTCAAGGAGTGCAGAAGAAGAAGATTGGGATAAGGGGTTTTCAACTGAAAGAGGGTGGATATGTTAATGGGTACGGAAAGGATTATTGTGTTGAAGGATTAGGATGTTATAGTTTTTGAAAGAATTGTGGACAAAAGGTAACAAACATATTACACATGTTTAGTTGCAAGCAATATACAACTTTTTAAAATATTAAGAACTTAATTGCTGCAAAATTGAAAGTTTTGTGGTACATTAAAAACAAAGTTTTCTTTGCCATGTCAAAGTTCAAAATTATATCGTTTTCTTTAAACATCAAATTTTTCGAAGCCAATTAAAAAACCGAAATTTTTCAAAGTATTTCAAAAGTGGAAATCGAAATTTTCACTGTTTTTTTTTCTGCCAACTTGAAACATCGAAATTAAACTTTCCATTGACATACCAAAACTTTTCATCTCTTTTTACAGCTAGTTATAAATTTAGAAATCTAAATTTTTTTCTTGCCTGACCGAAATTTTGAAATGATAAGTTTTGTGCTATCTTGAAATACTAATGTTTGTTCAAAATTTCGAAACAGGAATTTGTCGTGTTCATCATTAAAAATTTTTTGTTATATTAAAATGTCGAATTTTTTGCAGCTACTTCAAATGTCGAAATCGAAATTTTTTCTATTATATCAAAATTTCTCAAGTTAGATAGAAATTTCGAAATCGTAACTGTTGTTCATTGTTTGACAAATTAAAATTTCGATTTTATATAACCTTCCTTGCAACTTCTCATGTTTTTAGCAATCCTACATTACTCACCTTCTTCGCCATGTAAATATGGTGGCGGCATTCTTGGTCTAAATGGCCGTGGTACAACAGGTTGAGGTTCTGGCAGTGGTGGTAACCCAGGAGGTGGAAAAACATCCCTTTCTTTTCCGCAACAAATATACCTCCGAATATCAGTATTAAATTCACAGCGATAATTATATGGACATTGTTGATAATAACAATCTCGAAGACGATTTCCAAAATCTATTAGTGCTGCATCATCGGGATTATCACAACGTGGACCACGACGTGGTGGTGAAGTTCTGAAAAATTCAAACATCCTACAGAGCCCAATATGAAATGGATTTTAAAATGATATATGGGTGAATTAAACATCTCCAAGTTAGGATGGAGTTAAGGAGTGGTAAATTTAATTTAATGGATGAAAATCAATGAAAATCAAACTTTCAGATAACTTTTTCTGTTTTTTTTCTTATTTTTTATAAATTAGCAGTAACTAACTTTAGTAAAGAAAGTTTAGTTTTATTTGTTATTGATTATTTTTAATTTCTGATGTTTTTTATAAAACTAATAGTCTGTCTCTTTCTGTATTTGCTATCAAGGAAGATGAAGTAAAGTTTTTTCATATTTTCTAAAAATGTTTAAAAAATAACGTTTTTTGTCGGCGGCTCCTACTTAATTTAGCTATCGGATTTTACAAAAATGGCCAAAAAATTATTTAACAACTGCTGATTTTCTTTTATATCATGTGCTACTTGATTGCTTGATGTACAACTTGGAAACAAAAAGAAATATGTGATGATAGTGCAACTAACATTTACCCAACTATAGCACTCTTCAACTCCACCCTAACTTGGAGATGTTTATGGCTAAACATACCGAGGTGGAAGGGTTGTTGTAGTAGTCGGGGTTTCAGTTGTCGTAGAACCAGTTTTACGAGAACGAGGTCTGGGACGTCGAGTTCGTTTTGTTTTTGCTGCTGGAGTTGTTGTTGCTGAAATCCATTCTGATTCATCTGAGCTTTCTGATTGGGTTGTTGAAGCAAAAGGGGATTCAGTATATCCACCACTTCCACCGCCACCTCCACTGATAACTCCACCAATAAATCCTCCACTTGAATCAGGGCCATCAATAATTGACATTTCAGCTATAAAATGCGATATTTTGAAATTTATATAAATTTATATTTTAACGAAGCTTATGCAAAAATGAGGTCATAATAACGAGCTCAAAACAAATTCACATCTGATCAAAATAGTTTAAATTTCGATTAATGGGGTTTGAAAAACTTCCTCCCTTTTTTCCCTTTTTTAATTAAACGATTTCTAGATATCCAAAAATTCATGAAACCGTTAGAAATTATACATCTGGATTTGGGGAAGTAATCTGTAGCACATTTTGAACTCCTATGTATCCCGTGACCACCCCGACAATATCGCAAACCAAAAAAATCATAAGAAAATTTGTGAAAAGTCGTAGAAAATCGTGCAAATTTTTCACGGTTTTCTACGGTTTTTCACGATTTTTACTACCTTTTTTTACACTTCTTTCCATTTTTTTATGATAGGGTTATTGTCGGGGTTATCACGGGGATGAGGGAACATAGGGATCCAGAGCTTCCCTTGATCCAGATGTATTATTCCTGAACGTTTCATGAATTTCGGACAAAACGTTTCATACAAAATGGAAAAAACACGTAAACAAAAAATTATTTTGCTGATTGAAATTAAAAAACCAAAAATCCTGTTTTCCCTATTCTTCATGAGAAATTAAAATGATTTCAGTCAGTAGATTTTGGTTTTTCAAAAGTTCAATTTCATTGAGTTCTGTTTTTTATCCAAGAACTTACTTGTACCAATAATTAGAATTTCACTTTCTGATGTATCATTTCCCCAACAACAATAATCCTATAAATTTACATTTAATTGTAACAAAACATTTGATGAAAATCATACTTGAAAACCAGGAATTAAAATTGGAAATCTTTCACAAACTGTTCCACCAGGACATGTTGTTTGATTGTAGAAGCCAAGTTGCTGTGAGCATTGTTGCAAGTCTCCACTTATTGGATGGACATATACTCGGTTACCTAATAAAAAAATACCATAAGAAATTAAATTCAAATAAAGTCTTAGTAATAAAGAAATGGTGTTAAAAATTTTTAAAGAAGTTCAAAAAAAAGTTGTCCCTTGGACGGCTGCTGATTTAAATCAGTGAACAGGAATGTTCGCATCCGGGAAACTTCAAGCAAATCTAAAAATTCATCACCAAGAACTGCCACATTATTAACCCCAGGCAGCGGGGGTGAACTGTCCCTTTGAGTCGCTGGTTACAATCTTTCGATCATAACAATTGAGCCATTGGGACAGGACAGCAATGAAACAATTTTTGCGATCAAGTGTTTTATGCAAAAGAAAGCAAGTAGAAAATAGAAGATGTAAAAAAGTTAGGAAGAAAAAATAACAGCAGTTAAATGTTTTTTTTTTCACAAAAAAGTGGCGCAAAAATTGCTTTTTTAAAAGGCAAGTGATGTCTTGTTTTTTACCCTTTTTCTTTTCAACTGTAAAAAAACTAAATAGCAGACGATGGTCATTTGTTTACTACGTTGTTGCTGTTCTTTTTTTCTAGCATCGCCTGCTTGCTTTTTTCTTTTGCATAAAACATTTGATCGCGAAAATTGTTTCACTGCTGTCCTGTCCCAATGGCTCAATGGTTATGATCGAAAGATTATAACCAGCGACGAAAGGGGCAGTTCACCCCCGCTGCCTGGGGGTTAAAAATGTGGCAGATGATTTCTTGATATGATTGAAGCTCCCGGACCCGGATGCGAACATTCCTGTTCACTGATGGAAAAAAATCAGTAGCCGTCCAAGGGGCAAAAATTTTTTTGTAGTAATAAGCAGATGATTAATTTTTTGTGTATTGTTAAAATTACAGTAATTTCAAAATCATTTTCTGCTTAACCCCAATAAAAATAACTAACCTGATGGACATACAATTGCAGCATTCCCACCAGGTCCACCACCAAGTAATCCAGTAATTCCTCCACCATCATTTGTTTGCTCTCCATTTTCTTCTTCCTCTTCTTCTACCATTCGCTTTTCAACAAATATTTGCTGCTGTCGACGAGATGGCCTTTCAGGTCTCTCATCACTTCCGCCAAGAATTTCTTTAATTGCTGATGAAATTAAATTTGGATTTCGTGGATTTTGATTATGTATCAGAGATTCCCAAAATCCAAAACATGAATATGAAAAAAATAATATAATTTGTAAATGGGATATTAGAAATAATCTCATATTCACTTTGAAACAAAACAACTATAGAGTGGAATAAAATATAGCAATAAAAGAATATGCTTGAATCTCAAAAAAGATTTATGAAATCCTGTTGTTATTTCCATGGTATTGTTCCGCCCATTCATGACAGGGTTTGACCAAAATAAATGTCCTGATTACAAGAATTTTTGCTAAAACAATGAGTTTTTCTTAAAAAAATTATATCGGAAACTGGTTTAAATTTTTGTTGTTTTTAGCAGCATTTGTTTTTCTTTGTTTGTTGTAATGGAAATTGAAAAATAAAAGCAATGGAGTTCGACGAGGATCAAATTTGACAGCTTTTGACAATTCCGGCTTCAAACAACAAAGGGAAAATAACAAGCAGCAGTGATTTGCAAAGAAAAAAGCAACAAAAGAAATGGTGAGAAAAAAATATTTAAGAAATTCTATGTAAAATGGCATAAAAGAATTTTAAACTGCAAAATTCTTTTTCTGTAAAAATATTCATTTTTAAACTTTACTTTCTTGCAAGCTAAAAAGTATTTGAGTACAAAAAGAAGTGATCAATCGACTCGCGTCAATAGCCCCTTGGTTAGATTACGGTACTCTAACCGTAGAGCTTATGATGCGAGTTCGGTTCCCGGATGCGAACATTCATGCGCACAGTGTTCACTGATCGGTAAATTAGTAGTCGTCCAAAAAGGGATAAAACCGTTTTTTTTTTTCAATTTTAGAAGACTTAATTTTTGTATAGTTTTACACTAATTATACAAGTTTTCTTTAGTACATTTAAAAAATTCTATGGCACAAATAAATTGTTTATTTAATAACTATTAAATTGAAAAAAATATTTTTATTAATAAATTCTCGTCATTACTTTTTTATTACTATTATTATTTTTATTTTGTAATGATTTAATTTTCGTTGATGAATGAGCTTCTGTAATTGCTAGAAGTGGAGTTGTGGTTGCATTCCAAAGTTCTTTAGCAATGGCACGTCGAAGTTCACGTTGTGTTAGTACGATACCTAGAAGATTACAAAAAATTATCAGGTAGACGATGTGGGAAATAAGGTTTTGTATAAAATCAGTAGTCGAAACTTTTGCTCCCAAAATAGCAATTAAAGCTTTTAACCTTTTCTTGCTGCAAGTTGAAACTCTGACAACAAACATTTGTCTTTTTTTATCTAAAAATTTGCATATTTCATTTGACACATTCTTTTGTGGAAAAGTGTCATTCACGCATTCCATCATTTCTCAATAAATACCCTTCTTGGTCCAAAAAATTCATTCATTCGACATCAATTGCTCGTTTACTGGTTAGCTGCTGCTGCTGTCTTGCTTGGTGATAATTGGAATTCTTCTTCTACTACTTCAAGAAAAGAAATCATCAAAGAAAGAAATGTTTGGTCAACAACGTCTTCTCATTATTACTTTCATCATTCTTGCATTCTGTCAATTATATTATGCTCATGGTAAAGAAGGTTCTGGTTCAGGATTTTGGGATCAAACTATGGAAAAAATTTGGAAAGATCAAATAGAAGTAAGTTTTTTAACATCTTCAATTGTTCTTCATTCGAAAATGGACTTATTTTTTAGCCAGCTTTTCAAAATCTTACACAAGGTCAACAAGCTTATTGGGTATGCTTTTCTATATATATCTTCAAAACTAAATTATTTTTAGACAGAACAATACAAGAAATTTTTGGAAGATCAAATAAGCGGTGGTAATAAAACACGTCATTCAGTTGGTTTTCTCCCTGCTAAACCTATTCCGCCTACACCAGAAGAAGTACATCTTATTAACGTAAGTGTTTTTATTTTACATCTTTAATCGGATGTAAACTTATTATATTTTTCAGTTCATTCGTAATAATCGTATTTCACCACATGATGCTGAAGTAATTCTTACGGTAAGCTTTTATTTATATCCTCAAGTAATGATAACTTGTTGGTCTTTTAGCTCCATCTTGATCCAAGTAAAGTAGTTGGTCCCGTAAGTTTTTTTCTATATATCTACAATCAAAGAATAATATGCTTTTTAGAAATATGGCCCTGTTGGATCTGAATTATTACTTGATGTACCAGATAATACTACAACTGGTTCTGCAACAACTCAATATGCTTTTGTTCCAATGATGCTTTTGCCTGTTCTACCCATCTATTACATGCTTTAAATCATCATCAAGAAGAACAAGAAAGATGAAAAAAGAAGTGTGAAGAATGTTTTTATCAAATATAATTAATTGAATATCTATTTTACTAACTTTAAAATGTGTATATGTATATATTTGTGTGTCTATGAATATGTATGTAATGAATAAAAATATCTATCTTTTAAACTTTTCCTTGTGTTTTGACTGGGGTGGTATATGGGTCTTGTCAAAGTTTTTAATGAATAAAAATTAGCTTTTTATTCTTAATCACGGAAGAAGGGTACGGTAGATGTAGTCTTCAGTTTGTTTTTCTGAATTTAGTATTGGGATGAGTACGGTTCCTTTGATCTTTTTTGTGCACATTGTTCAATGATTTAATACAAGGTACCTAAATCATCCAGGAGATAGAATCGTTTTTTTTTGGTTTTTTAGGATTTTAGAGTTTGTATTAATATTTAGAAAAAAATATTACAGTAGTTAAATAAACGATTTTATTACAGTAATATTATAAAAAAAGTCATTAATGACAAAGTACTGTAAAACAGTAGCTTACCTTTGGTCATATTCATTACATAAAAGATGAAAAAAAGAGAACTTGTAGCTTTTGGTAAAAAGTAAAGCACTATCTGGAGCAACGCTGCATACAAAGACATTATAATTATAGTTTGTCTTAAAAAAGTGCTACCTATTATAAGTCTCAGTGGCCTAGTGGTTAGCGTTGAAAGTTAACACTCATAATGCCAAAACTGCAAAATTCTTTTGCTGTCAAAAAAAAAACATTTCCTTTTTAAAAAGTTAATTGTTGCTAAAATGTATTTGAGTACAAAAATTGATGACCAAACAACTCATCTCAATGGCTCAGTGGTGTAAATTAGACTTACTCCAATTTATGTTTCTGAATCATTAGATGAGTTCGATTCCCGGATGCGAACATTTGATCATTCATGTGCACACTGTTCACTGATTTAAACCGCGGTAAATCAGCAGTCTTCCAACAAGGGATAAAATCGTTTTTTAGTTTTTTAAAAATTTTGTTTTTATGGGTTTTTATATCCTTTAACAACTGAAAAACTTTTTGTTTTAAAAAAAAATACAATGGGTTGTAAAAACTTCATTCCATTTTTGCCACTTTTTGCCACTTTTCGCCACTTTTTGCCACTATTTGCCACTATTTTTATTAAACGATTTCTAGATATCCAAAAATCATGAAACCTTCAGGAATAATACATGTGGATCTAAGGAAGAGATCTATAGCACTTCTGGACCCCTATGTACCCTCTTGCCCTCAGGGCATCCCCGACAGTACCTCAATACCCCAAAAAATGACAAAAACTGGAAAATATTTTTTTAAAAATTGTAGGCATCATTAAAAAAATCTAGAAACACACATATATAGCAAATCAACTACGGAGAATCTGATTTTTTGGTTTTTAGGATTCCGGCGACTTCAGAATCTCCGGATTCAGAAGGCCAAAAATTTTTTTCTTTGTTTTGTTTGATTTAAACATGTATTATAGGGTAATCAACTACGGGGAATTCAAAAAAAATATTTTCAGAATCTTCTGACTTCAGAATCTTGAGATTCTTCGGTTGTCTCTCTTTTTTCTTTGCATACATATGTGTATAAAACTTTTATGTAGTTATGTGAAGCATCTCAGAAGCACTAATGTTTGTAAAAAATGTTTATACAATAAGTTTGTATATCAAAATGAAACAAATAAGACTTCTGAATCTCAGAATCAGATGCCGTCAGAATCGTAAAAATGCTTTTTTCGTTCTCCTAATAAAATTTTGGTGTATAAAGTCTATTCAAACAAAAAAATGGTAAAAAAATTATTTAGAGCGTCTGAATCTCAAGATTCTGAAGTCAGAAGATTCTGAAAATATTTTTTTTGAATTCCCCGTAGTTGATTACCCTATAATACATGTTTAAATCAAACAAAACAAAGAAAAAAATTTTTGGCCTTCTGAATCCGGAGATTCTGAAGTCGCCGGAATCCTAAAAACCAAAAAATCAGATTCTCCGTAGTTGATTTGCTATATATGTGTGTTTCTAGATTTTTTTAATGATGCCTACAATTTTTAAAAAAATATTTTCCAGTTTTTGTCATTTTTTGGGGTATTGAGGTACTGTCGGGGATGCCCTGAGGGCAAGAGGGTACATAGGGGTCCAGAAGTGCTATAGATCTCTTCCTTAGATCCACATGTATTATTCCTGAAGGTTTCATGATTTTTGGATATCTAGAAATCGTTTAATAAAAATAGTGGCAAATAGTGGCAAAAAGTGGCGAAAAGTGGCAAAAAGTGGCAAAAATGGAATGAAGTTTTTACAACCCATTGTAAGTAATACAAATATTGTTTATTTAACAACTATTTATTAATAAATTGTAGTCATTACTTTTTTATTATTATTTTTATTTTGTAATGATTTAATTTTCGTTGATGAATGTGCTTCTGTAATTGCAAGAAGTTGAGTTGTAGTTGCATTCCAAAGTTTTTTAGCTATTGCACGTCGAAGTTCACGTTGTGTTAACACAAATATGATAATATTCACAACACCTAAAATTATTACAACTATTTTAATTTAATTAAATAAACGACATTATTACAGTAATATGTACTACAAAAAAGTCGTTAACGATTAAAATCTGTAAAACATTAAGCTTACCTTTATTCATATTCATTACATAAAAGATGAAAGAAAGAGAGCTTGTTGCTTTTGGTAAAAGTAAAACAACAATATCAGGAGCAATAAAAAGAATTAGCTGATTGATTGTTATCATTAAAAATGTAGTTGTCATTGAAAAAATTCGTTTTCGATTTGCAGCATTAAATAGTCGATTATCTTTGGATGAGGGTTTAAGGATCTGAAAATTGGAAAAGTTTTTATATTATCTTTGTTATAATGTTTTGCATAAAAATTTGGACAAATAGCAAAAATTTTCATGAAACTTCAAAAAACCAACCTTATAAATTCTTTTTGCAACAATAATATACAGTAATACTCCCAAGAGCGTTGCTCCTATTCGAATACCTCTTAATGCAATAAACATTTGTTCCGTTACAGCTTGTTGAAGGATACATTGTTCATCTTGCTAAAAAAAAACTTGTACTTGATTACGAAAATTTTTATGACTTGTGAAACAAATGTGTGTCCCACAAAGCACACAAGTTTGTTCACTTTTGTTCCTTGACAATAACTTACATTATAAACATTCCTCCATTCATAACTAAAAATTCCAGAAATAATAAAAGTTGGAATTGGAAGAATTAACGCTAATGCAGTTAATGCAAAAGAATAATTTGAAGTTAAACGAATATAAATGTGTGGTAACATTACAGAGATGAATCTATCAAAACATGTTAAAAATGCAATAATCCCTACTCCAGGTGTTATATAAATAAATAAAAGTGAATGAGATACAGTAAAACATTCCCATCGAGAATATGCTATTAGATCTGAAAAAATTTATTTAAAAAAATAAATTAAATTATAAATTCAGTAAAAAACATTTATCCCTTGGACGACTGCTGATTTATACCGGTTTAAATCAGTGAACATGAAAGTTCGCATCCGGGGATGTAAAGGTTCCACAAAACACCCTCTTGTGCACCAGAGGGGTGGAACCTCTTCAGTTTTTCTGGCTATAATCCTTCGATCATAACCATTGAACCAAAGAGGCCCACGATTGATGGGCACATTTTTGCGCTTGACTTTTCGATGAAGAAAATGGCAAAGGAAGAAAGAAATAAAATGCAACGCCGTATTGCAAATATGTGTCGTACGGCTGCTGCTATTTCGCAACTTTTTTTTGAATAAATAATAGAAGAAGGAAAAATACTTTTTTTTGTTTAATAAAAGATGCGCTGCTGCCGTCACAGCTAGCTAGCTGTATGACACACACTATTTCTTCTTCCTTGAAAAATGTAGCGACACATAAATGTTTCAACAAGGTGATCATTTTTTTAAACAAATGTAAATTTAAAAAGCTGCCAAAATGCTTCAAACTAATTCAAATTTGACCTCAACCCAGTTTAAAAATTGCAGAATATGAAAATTTAGACGTTTCTGCACACAAAGGTCGAGAAACTAATCCTCTAGCTTCAAAAATGGCAATGCCAGCTCATGTGTTGTAGTTAGCGCGTTGGATGTGTAATCTGGTGATCCCAGGTTGGACTCTCAGGCGGGGTTTACCACTAAAAAGCATGAGTGGTTTGATGCTCGGTGCATCCGATGTTAAAACAAATTCCATGGGTGGTACCCAGGTTAAAAGTGAGCCCCTCCTTTGGACATTTGTAAAGTCAACTCAGGGGTATTGCATACAGGGAATTAGGGATCAGTAGGTGTTAGGGTTAGCAAACAGTTATTTGAGAAAGCAGTTTAAAACAGAAAAAAATATTTTTATTTCAAATTCTTAAACTTACATTTATCTTTTGAATTATAAAAAATTAGTAGCCTTCTTAGGCCTGCTGTAAAATATGTTACACCAAAAAGACCATCAAAAAACATATTCGCTGCAAATATAACATATTCTTTTTGTTCTCGTAATCTTTTCGATGAATATATTACAAATGCAAGTGAAAAATTAAATATCATTAATATTGCACCTTCGCCACAATACACATATAAAGCAGCTGTATCAATTGATGAAACAAGTTTTGTCGAAAAATTATGGGACATCTTTGGACCTTATGGTACTGCAAAATTGGCAGAGTAAAAAACAGTTGTGGAAAAAAATAGCTAAAACAAAAACAACATTTTTTAATTACGCTCGCTCAATACACACTTTTATAAGTAATAATTATTTTTTACAATTAAAAAACAAAAGCTGTGCCAAAAACCACGCAAAAAGAGTGCAAATTTTATTGTAAAAATGCTATTTTAGGAAACACGTAGCTTGAAGAATTTGTAAAAAAAACATTTTCATAAAAAAAGAAGGATGCCAAAAATGTTGCACTAAAATTAATAAAATTTTTGCAGCAGAATCTGTTGCCAAAAAAAATTTCGGGGTGGGCATAGCTTTTCAGGAGAGCAAGGGCACATGCTTTGATCTTTTGCCGCTTTAATATAGCAGCGGCAAAAGATTCAAGGATTTTCACGGATTACCTCTGTGCTCCCCTTCTCTATGGCCTTGCCAGTTGTGATTCTTTTTCCGGTAAATTTCTCATCCGTGGTGCAGACAATAAATGTGTTTTTTTAAAAGGTTGCGTTTTGAAAAAGAGATAAAAAGAAAAAACTGACACGTATTCAAACAAACTGTTTAAAAAAATAATGGTCGCCTTCCGCTTCACTTCACTTATTTATGAAATCCCTAATTTGAAAGCGTTCAAATCTAAATTAAATGAGCAAATGAGCGAAAATAAACAATAATATAACAAAGCAAAAAATGTCTTTTTAAAAATTTTGTAGTACTTTAAATCCTTTTTCAAACAGGACTTAAAGTACCTACTGCAAAACAGGAAAATCGAAATTGAAACAAAAATTCAAAGTGATTTTGAAATTGTTTAGTAACTCTCGTTTTTACGAAATTAAAATTGATCAAAATTAACCGAAAATGAAAGGTTGAAAATAAAGCAAAGATATTTGGCTGTTCAAAATAAAAAAAAACTGAAATTTAAATGAATTTCGATTTCGGTTTTTCGATTTCAATTTTCTCCATTATGATTCCGCAGAGCTCTGTCCCACTTTATGCACAAATGCAAAAAAAAATTTTCAAAAAAAATACACAACATTTTCAAAATTTCAAAACAACATATTCTCAAAAAAGCTTGACCTTTTAAAAAAAGATACTAAAAAATGCCATATTATTTTCTGTATCTATTAACTTTGGTTTTTTTCTATTCCTTGTATCCAAATAAAATTGAATTAAATGTAAAATTATTTTTTTATTCAAAACAACCACCTCTGTTACAACGCTAACTTACAATATCTCTTTGTGACGCTGAACTTATGCTTTTTGCTTCCATATCAAAAATGTGACTCAATAAACCTATTAAAGAAAAAAATATTTTACGATGTAAGCTACAAAATAAAGCGTGTTGTTTTTGAAGTTTTCGCTATTTTTGGAAGGTAATTTTATTTTTAAAATGCTTATATTTTTTTACCTAAGAAGTTATGGTAAATTTTTTAAAAAACAGAAGAAATTAAATCTATTAATTTTATATTTTTAAATACAATTTTAAAATGAAAAATAGAATTAAAGCAATTAAATCTATGTGATGACAAAATCAAAAGTGTAATATTAAGTAGTATACGATCCACGTAATTACTATAAAAAAGTCAAAAACAATTTGGTCCCTTGGACGGCTGCTGATTTATTTCAATCAGTGAACAGGAAAGTTCGCATCCGGGTAATTAGCATCAGTTTTATCCATGAAATCATCACCAACAACTGCCATATTATAACCCCAGGCAGTGGGGGTGAACTACCCCTTTGAGTCGCTGGTTATACAATCTTTCGATCATAACCATTGAGCCATTGGGACAGGACAGCAATAAAATAATTTTTGCGATGAAATGTTTTATATGAACGAAAGCAAATGGGAAAGTAGGCGATGTAAAAAGGCTAGGAAGGAAAAGTGACAGTAGAGCATTTGAACACACAAATATGGCGCAATATATCATTTTTTAAAAATGTTTCATTCTACAGCTCTTTTTTTAATATTAAAAAGAAAAAAGTAGCAGACGATGAGCATTCAAATTTTAAAAAGCAAATAAATCTGACATTTCTTTTTATCAAATGTCAGATTTGCTTGATAAGCCTATTTACTATCAAGTCAAACACTTTAATACAAAATGAGCTACAAAATACGCTCTAAAACACTATAACTTTTATTACACTTTTTTATATCTAAAAGCTCAAAAGAACAATTTTTGCAACAGCAAAGAACAACCTTACTAAAATTCTATAATAAATCAAATTAAAATTTATTGCCATACAACTCTGTGCCAAAAAAGACGTAAAACACTGCTTCATTCAATGAAATTGCTTCCGTCTGGAAGACATGCTTTTCTTCTGAAAAGGAGGATCATAAAAACCAATTTATTTCAAAAAAATTGAAAGTACGTGAATAAGCGTAAAATTATTCCAGAAAAGTTAGGATACTATGAAATTTAATAAAAAATTTACAAGCTTTTTTATTTCATGTTCTTAGAAACTAGGAAGTGGAATTAATGGATGAATGAGAAGAATTACGGGTACTTCTTTGAAAAGTGTGGAAAAAGAGGAACTACAACAAAGAGCAAAAAAAAGTGGTCTTCAAAAGCGGTAATAAAAAATGGTAGGAGTAAACTACGACAATAGATAAAAGACGAGTATTACTGTAGCTGATTAACAATGCAAGATCACCAAGATCATGTTTAAACGTCATTATGTAAGCACAAATAATGTCTACAATCTGTAAATAAATGTTGAATAGAAGTGACCATACTTGTATTATGTACATCTTATAATCACATCGAATCGAAAGCAACAAAAAAGACGAAATAATGAATCTTGGCGGAATGCTCGATTTGTATTGAATCGGTGAAGAAATTTGAAAACTCCAAGGAACAAAAATTTGTTATTAAAAATAGTTTTTTAAACAAAAGCTAACCTCATCATTTTAATGCCTACAGTAATATTCTAATAAAGTGTATTAAAAAAATTAAAGAATCTTAAAAAATCTAAAAAAGTTGTGTCCCTTGGACGACAACTGATTTATTTAAATCAGTGAACACAAATGTTCGCATCCGGGTTATTTTTTTCGTCCATGTACATCGATAACTGCCATATTATTAACCCCAGGCAGAGGGGGTGAACTGCCCCTTTGGTCGCTGGTTACAATCTTTCGATCATAACCATTGAGCCATTGGGACAGGACAGCAATGAAACAATTTTTGCGATCAAATGTTTTATGCTAAAGGCAATCAAATTGTAAAGCTGGCAACGTAAAATGCTGGGAAGAAAAGAGACAGCAGCAGCGAAGTTTTTGTACACAAAAAATGGCGCAAAAATAGTCCTTTTAAAAAGCAAATGACTTTTGGTTATTTCCCAGTTTTATGAAAAAACTGTTATAACTGTTATTGAAAAATTATTACAGTTGTTAGTTACAATTCAATCGCTGAATTAGAACATACCATGAAATTTTATAGTTTAAGGATAAGAAATTGAATTTAAAATTTTTCCCGAATAACTCCCTAGTTTTTACATCGGCTAATTTAAAGTTTTAAAAAACCATTTCATGAAACACCCTTCTCTATTTCAAAAGCAACAATAACTCTTTAATTTTTTTTTCAAATACTGTCTCTGCTATTTATGGAAGATTTTTTAATGGAGTTTCAATAACAGCACAAATTTCAATATATCCCAGACGCAATTTACTTTTAATTAACCTCCATTTGTAAACCATTTACTTTCCTTTTAGTCCAAGACTAATCTTTCATAAATGCAAGTCCATGAAAATCAAATTACAAAGTTTTCATTTCAAGAAGGAAGAATTTTTCAACGTGTGCCAAGAAAAAAACAATAATACCATAATTTTGTTAAATTAAATGGCACGTTTTATTTTGATATTCAAAAATTTATGAATGTCTAAAAACGTGCCAAATGTTGCATAACTTTTATGTCTTTTGTATCAATTATAAAGAAGAGATGTAATATGTTCATTAAATTTTCACTGTAAAACTACCGTATTTTGTACCACAAAAATATAAAAAAAATTATTTAATTCATATCTTACCAGATAACTGTAATTTCAATGTTATTTTAGCAATGGATATTTTATTATTTTATCTTTGTTTTTCTAATAGTTAATTCATTTGCATATTTTTGTTTTCTACATGAAATCAATAGAGTGTTTAAACACTGTGTTGATAGAAAAATTATTTATTTAAAAAAATAGAAATGTGGTTATTAAAGAAATTCTTTAAAAACAAAGCAAAGAAAAGTAAATGCAAAAAAGTGTTCTGATGTGTACAATATGAAAACAAAATGTATAAAAAATCTCTACAGTATATATATTTTTTGGTAACAATAGGAAGAAAGAAAGGAATGTGAGAGAGATATGAAGCAATATAAAATTTTTTGTAACAACCTCGAAAAATGAAAAAGAAAAGAAACGAAAGAATGCAAAGAAAAGAAAGAAACCAACCACGTATATGAAAGAATAGAGAGAAAAAAATAGATTAGCATTTTTGTTAATTAATTAATAATTATATATCACTGCAAACATTAATTGATAATAAATTAATTTGTTAAGTTCTTTTAGTTGAAGCTTTTGATTGTTTAATCTTGATGTATTGTTCCTGACGATGAAGTTAGCAAGGGTTCATCTTCTAGAAGTCGTTGCCGCATCGATATTGTTCCACGTCGTCGATAATTTTGTAGTACAATTCTTGAATCAATATAGAATCGCTTTACCAAGCAAAGAACCGAAAGGAAATTCTAAAAATAAAGCGTACGTGATTATTAATGTACAGATTATATACATATAAGCGGGTGTAACAGATAGTAGATTCAGATATAAAATGGATGGCAATCAAAGCAACGTGAAATTCGCAAAATCGAGATCGAAAAAACTTCGATTTTAATTACATAACTTTTTTCAAACAATATCGATATTTCGTAAAATTGTAATATCAATTTCGCCGATCCTTTATTAAGCCCACTGATGATAAATCTGAATCCATTTATCAGTCACACCCCCAATATACCCAAGCCCCGATAGTTCTGTGCTCCCAAGCATTACTAGCAAGTTTTAATAGCTCTAATTTTTCTCGATTTTCTTCCATCAAAAACTTCAAAAATTTTTAAAGCTCTTTCAAAAGAAAATCTTATAATCGAATCCCAAGGAAAAATACAAAAAATAGAAATATTTACCATAATAATAAAAGAATAGAAGACCCAACTCCAACCAAATGAATTTTGAATAACTGGTACAAAGAATTGTCCAATTGCAGAACCAGCTGAACCAGTTCCATCTATCAAGCCAGTAACAGTTGACATTGCTTTTTCATTTCCAGCTAGGGCAGGTTGTGAACCAAGATCAACAGAGATTGTTCCAACAATTAAATTATATGGTCCAGAAATTGTTACACCTAGTACAGTCATCATTAAAACATTGAGGAGTTTATTTGATCCAATATCTGCATAGATGAATAGGGAGAATAGTGATGAAACAAGTAAAATCATAATAATTGGTGAACGATGTCCAAGACGATCCTAAAAATAGCAGTTTCAGTAAAAAATCGAATCAAAAAAGGTGATTTTTGAATTTTGATCCAGTGATTCAAACAAATTGTGGGTTGGTTTTTAATGGCAAATCGCTCTTATGCAACTTCTGAGAGTTTAAAAAATGAGTGACAAAACGTTCATCCCTTTTTTCTCCTATGTTTTACATTTTTTTAATTAAACAATTTCCAGAAGATCAATTCGTGGAAAATCGTAGAAAATCGTAAAAAGTCGTGAAAAACTGTAGAAAATCGTGCTAAATTTTCCACGGTTTTCTACGATTTTTTACAGTTTTTCACGATTTTTCACAAATTTTTTAACATTTTATTTGTCATTTTTCGGGGTTTAATGTATAGTTGGGGTTCCAGATGGTGTCAAAGGGTATATTGGGGTTCAAAAGTGAAATAGATCTATATATGTACATTTTTTAAAAGCTTCATATAACTATTAGCAATTCAAAAACCAATTCACATTTTTCTTGAATCACAACTATTTGAAAAATTCCATAAAAATGAGACCATAACCAAAAAAAACAAAATGTATGACAAAACTTACAGATACAATTCCACCTGCAATTGAACCAACAATTCCACCAAAATCATACCAAATTGCTAATTGATTTGCTTCAGATTCAGACCAGCCATATGCATGGGTAAGATAGAAAGGAAGCCAGAAAAAGAATGCATAATTAACCATTTTAACGCAGGCATTACAAAGGCAATACTAAAAATGTATAGCATATTATTAATGCTATCTACAGCAGGGATGTGCGGAATTCCGGTTCCGGTTCCGTAAATGGCGGAATTCCGCCTATTTTTTAGGTTCCGCTTCCGGTTCCGGTTCCGTAAAAAAATGGGGCGGAATCCGGAATTTTTTTTTGTTTTCACAAAACGGATTTTTTAAGAAAATTTATCTTGGAAAAAAACGTATTTTATCTTTTGTTGGTTAAAAAACAAAATTTTTAGTTAGTTTTTTCAAACAAGCATTTTTTTGAGCTAAAATATCATTATCAAAATTTTGTAAAAGTAAAAATTTTCCGGTTCCGGTTCCGTAAATGGCGGAATTCCGCTTATTTTTTGGGTTCCGCTTCCGGTTCCGGAAAAAAGAAAGAATTCCGTTCCGGTTCCGGTTCCGGAAACGAAAATGAGTTCCGCACATCCCTGATCTACAGTAACCCCAAAAAAAACTATTGTATTTTACATAGTTCTAATATAAATGCTAGTTACAGTAATTAAAAGTAATTACTAAAACCCATCAATTACAGTACCCCTAAAAACACTTACCGCTAAAACATTTGGTAACAATAAAGCTTGCCAAAAAGTTATTGGTTCATGATTTATTTCTTCTACAGAATCAATTGTTGCATCATTTTGTAGAGTTTCTTCATTATTTTCAATATCAATTACACCACGTGAAGTAATACTAATCATTTTCTTTGGTCGAACTTCAATAAAATAATGTAAGAAGAAAGCCCCAATAACAATAAGCAACGAATTAACAGCATATGTCCATTGATATCCCCATGGAATAACAAATCCAATAACTAATGCACCAAGAATGTTACCTATAAAAGATTGCATTGAACAAAATCTAGAAATCAAAACAATTATTCCGGGAAAATTCGAAAATCAAAGAACTTCAAAGTCATTCAAAAGATACAAGTTTTTGGAATGGAATATCAAATGTAAAAAAATGTGACCAAAATCAAAAAAAAAATCCGCTGATTGAAATTGAACATCAAAAGTTCAATTTTAAAGAATTCACATATGTAATTATTCATAAAAACTATAAATTACCAAGTGGTTGACAGCTTGCCCATGCACCCATTATTGCACCACGATTAGATTTTGGAAACCAATTTGCCATAATTGCAACTTCATTTGGCCATCCACATGCTTGTACAATACCAAATAAACACCAAATAATAATATAATATGGGATACTGTAGAATGAAAACCAATAAGGAACTGCACCAAATAGCATTAACTAAAAATTAAACCTTTATAAATGTTTCAAATAACTTTTTTTAATAATTACAGTAATCGCTGAAGCAATCATCCCAAGTACTACAACATGTTTAGGATTCCAACGATCACCAAGCCATCCCCAAAAGAATAAAAATCCAGCATAAAATATCATAAATAAGCCATCTAAAGAGCCAAGAAAATTTTTTGCTCCAACTTCTGAATCAAATAAAGGTTTATGTGGATGAGAAGTATCATTATTGAGCCAGTCATTTGCCATAGAAGCTTTTACACCAGATAAATTTTTACGACTTGCATGATATAGTGCATAACTAAAAAAAAGAGATGAGATACTATATTTTTAGAAAACGAGAATGTTAAAAGATACTGTAACTACTAAATTCAAAGTATCAACATTTTCAGTTATGTTGGTAAAATGTAAAGAAGATACAGAAGGTCTAAAAACTTCAAAAAATACAAACCTCGTAAACGTCAAAGCAAATACAAGAATCCGGTTAAACTGTGTTGGTTCCATGCAAGTGTACCTGCTGCTATTTATTACCCCCTATAGATATTCATTAGAATAATAACCGCAGTATACCCAATAAAGATAATCACAAGATAGCATTCAAGCTCTTTAAAATCCTTCAAAAAATTACAGTAATACAAATATACTTCATTTCAAAAACAAATACATTGATAAAAAGTGAAACATCAATACAAAAAACAGAAATTATTTAATATATTTATCCATAAATTTTCGATGAAATTCTGAACGAATTGAATCATTGATAAATGTTGCTTCTTTTTTACGTTCAGCAATTCCTTTTGCACAATTCTTAAAGACAACATCATCATCCCATCGTCGCTTAACCTTGAATTCAGTTTGTTGTTCATCATTTAAATTTAATAAAGGATTTCCACGAATCATTGCTTCATGTCGAACTCTCTCTTGTTCTTCTCGAACTTCATCTTCTTTTCGAGCTTTTTCTGCTGCACGTTCTTTTTTAATTCTTTCTAATTCTGCCATTAACTCTGCATCATCATCTGAATCTTCGTCATCATCATCATCGGAATCATTTGCTGCTTCATCATCTTCTGCAGGTTCATCGGCATCTGCATTAGCATCAAATGGAGTATCAATTCTGAAAAAAAGGGAGATATATATGCTATTACAGTAGCCTACAAAAAGCCAAAAACTTACTTTTGCTTTTTCTCTGGAATACTTGTACCTTCAATTGCTCCAGTAATACCATCTCTTTCACGTTTACGATCACGAATTTCACGTTCTTTTTCTTCTAGCTCATATCGTAAATTCTATAAAACCTTTATTATTCAATTCATAAAAACCAAAAACAAACTAACCTTTTCTTTAACTTCATCAGGATGAGCTTGACCAATTTGACGATACTTCAATGTTTTATGTGATGGTAAATCTCTTGATGCATATTGTGTTGAAAGCTTTGATAAATCACTTTCACCTCTTTGTGTACCACCTTTTGCAGTATGAAATGTTGGACGATGTGCAGTTGTCATTGTTTTTTTTGAAGTTCAGTTAGTGGTCAAAGTGTCTAAAAAAGGGATTATAGATAAGATAGTAAGGATGAACATTTAAAAGTCGGTACATAGAAAAAATATACTTCGCGGACATAAAAGGCAAAGATAGATAAAAAAATTAAGGACAATGATAAAAAAAAAAAAGACCGTGTAATCTTTAAACTATTTACCCTTAAAGTTTTTTACAATAATGTGTATATGTTGTGTCAGGATTAGAGAACCGTCAGGTTCTGAGAACCGGACGTCCGGATCAGAGAACCGACGTCAGGATTAGAGAACCTTCATAGTGGTTCTCTAGATTGGACGTCCTGATTGGAGAACCAAAATATCGGTTCTCCAATCTGGACGTCCGGTTCAGCGAACAGGACGTTCTCTAATCTGGACACGACATATATATCTCCCTTTCTGAATTAATACTCCACTTGATGCTAATGCAGATGCCGATGAACCTGCAGAAGACGATGAAGCAGCAAATGATTCCGATGATGATGATGACGAAGATTCAGATGATGATGCAGAGTTAATGGCAGAATTAGAAAGAATTAAAAAAGAACGTGCAGCAGAAAAAGCTCGAAAAGAAGATGAAGCTCGAGAAGAACAAGAAAGAGTTCGACATGAAGCAATGATTCGTGGAAATCCTTTGTTAAATTTAAATGATGAACAACAAACTGAATTCAAGGTTAAGCGACGATGGGATGATGATGTTGTCTTCAAGAATTGTGCAAAAGGAATTGCAGAACGTAAAAAGGAAGCAACATTTATCAATGATTCAATTCGTTCAGAATTTCATCGAAAATTTATGGATAAATATATTAAACAAGGATTTTGGGAATTTTGAAGGCTTCAAGAAAATCTACAAGATTGGATGATATATATATAAAACGCGATTCGTCGTTCAATAACAAAATCCATTTTTGATAGTAAACAGCGATAAAACTGCTGCAAAATAATGAATCATATTGTTGAATTTTGATCAAAATGTATTTCAACAGCTGAAATGAGTTTTATCTTCTTTGAAAAAAAAAGAAATACTGCAACCTTTTCGTTTACACAATTGCCTTTCTCACAATTTCCATAACAAAAGAATCTGCTGATAAAATAAACTATAAAAATCAAAGCTTGCTTTTCTTCACGTAATCAAAGCAATTGTGGTTCTTTAGAAATTCAGTTTTTGACCGCGATCTCATCTTTACAGACAAAATTTTTTTGAATTATAAAGCAATATCAAAGTCTATTTAATTTGATTCAAAGATCAAAATGAATATAAAAAATAATAGCAAAACAACAAGAAAAAGAATACCACGCGGGTAACAATAGAGAGGAAAAAAACACGTCATTAACTCGTAACATTTGACATTAAAATTATCTGTAGAATACTAGTTTGTATCAAAAACAATTAATAGAAGGTGAGAAAAATAATTATATCAGAAACATAAAAACTTTAATTAAAACCGTAAAAAGTTGTTCCAATTTTCAACATTTTCCAGCTCCAATACGCGCGGTCTTGAAAGAGAAGTCTTAAAACGAAAAAACACAGCAATAATTTTTTATCGTTCGATATCAAATTTTTTTTCTATCTCTATTTTTATCTTTATCTCTGTGTCATATATTTTTTTTGTTCTACCCTTTCTCGTGGTGTTGCTTTCTTTTCCATTTTTATGCTTCCTTTAAGCTAGTTAAAACATGTTGTTGCATTTGCCTCAAAAAAAAATGATAGACAAGAAGAAAATGAATTGCAGCCACCACCAAAAATAACTACAGCACCAGCAGCAACAAGCTTGTTTCTCTTTCTCTCGCTTTCTTTTCTTTTTTTCACATTTGTTGTTGTTCAACGCATTAATTGAATCTGCATTTTTTATTATTCATGTAACGGAAGGCAGAAAAAACAACAAAGATTTAAAGGTTCCTTTTTTTATTGCTTGGTTTAATGGCGTGTTGATTGATATTTATTTGTTATGTGATAATTTAAATTTTGCTTTTTATGTGATATCTGAATGCGAAACCGATTTAAAAGGTGTCCACATCGACTTTTCTCGGCACTATAAGGTTTCATTACTACAGAGGTATTATCCAACTCATATATTGCCGAGGAAATAATGCAATCTCGGTTTTAGCTGAAAATATATTTCATACTCCCCCTAGTATTAAACCGTATTTCTTCAAATTACTAGCTGACCTTTTGAGAATTTATATATTTAAGCCTATCAAAGTAGCACACGATCGCCTACTACTTACTCCCTTAAAATTTGATATTTTTAATTTTTTGAGTTCGTTGACTGTTGCAAATTGTTGCAATGAATTTTGCTTTTGTAAAATTCATTGCAACAATTTGCAAGTTATTAACCATCAAGTACGGTTCCTTATTAATAATGTATCGTGTTAATCGATATTTGTGTTGTGACATTTTCTCCCTCTTTTGTTCCATTCTTGCCTTCTCCATTACATTATTTTTATGGCCACTATTTTTCTGGTCCTTTGCCTTTTTAATTTGTTTTAAACCTTTTTTCGATTATAAAACTGTTTTTTTTATTTTTTTGCCTTGTTATTGCTGCGCATTTCACTTTTTTCTTGTCCGAGACAACGACAATATATATTTTTTATTATATATTGCCAAAGTGCTGGCAGTAAAGTAGTAGAAGAAGAAAAAAAAGTTGTTGCAAGCAAAATGAATGAGAAGAAAGCAGCAGGAGCAGCAAGCAAGCCCAAGCATCACCAGCAGTCCGTCAAATACTACTACCAACACAGAGAGGGACAGCAACGTCGTCGTCCAAAATATAAAAAAAAAGTGTTTGGGGGCGATTTAGGAAGGAAAGGAAAAAGAAGAAGAGAGTGAAAGAGAAAGAACACAAATCAATATACGCGCTTTTCTTCTTCTGCGTCAAAAAAAACTATTCTTTTTTTTCTTCTGTTTTTGTCCCCTTTCTCTTTTTGACATGTTTATGAATAATTTTTATATACATATATGCAGTTGAACTGAACCTTGCGCGATTATAATAGACCAAAAATTGTACAACATTTTTTCTTATCTTTGTTGTTGCTTTTACGTGTTTATTGATTGAACTTTTTTTAATGCTTTTGCTATTGCTGTTTTTTAAACGTTATTTTTTCAGGGGCAAATAAACTGCAAGAATCATTTAAAAGAAGAAAAGCCATAAAAACGGTTTTGATAATTTGTAGTGTTTAGAACAACAAAATTCATCATTATCTTCTATTTTTTGTTTTAACCAAATAACCAACCATCACTAAGAAATAATATTTCTCATCAAAAGCTGTATTAATATAGCAGAGCATCATGTCATTACCACAACATACAGTACCACCACCTAAGACTTCGGGTGCTGCAACGGGTGGACAAACTCTTTCAGCAACAGCCAATCAATTTGTTGATAAAATTGATCCATTTGCAAAACGTGGAAATTCTCGTCGTCGACGCCGTTTAGTAAATTCTAGCCGATATCATACTGAAAATGAACCAGATTTACAACAGTTACCGCTTTTAAAAGGTTTGCTAGCTTTACATATTTACCTTGTTAATAGCATTGCTTTTGTTTTAGATACTGATGGTGAAGCACAAACTGCGCTAGCAATTCAAAAGCTTCAACAATGCCAGAAAATTTTTGACTTTTATGATGCCGTTGCTCAATTGAAAAGTAAAGAAGTAAGCTGTGACTATCTGTTGTACTGTTTAATGATCCTAATTATCTTTTCAGATTAAACGTGCAGCGTTAAATGAGCTTATTGATTTTATTACAACTAATCAAGGTGCCATTGTTGAGCCACTCTATCCAGAAGTTATTAAAATGGTATCAAAGAATATCTTTCGTGTTTTACCACCATCAGATAATTCAGAATTTGATCCAGAAGAAGATGAACCTACTCTAGAAGTATCATGGCCACATTTGCAGGTATGTATATTTGATTGTTGTAGAATTCTGAAGCTGTGTTGGAGTTCAGTCCCTCTAATTTTCTTATGTTTAAAAATATCTGCAAAATTCTCTTTTCTGCCATCGACAAGAAGGTCAAGTAGCAAGCAATGGCTATTAAAAAAGCTTCGAATGTTTTTATGGAGTATATTCTATCGTAACATTTTGGCAACAAACTCGTCTGATATTGCTGTGTTTTTTGCTAGCTGCCACGGTGCCATTTTTCTATATTTGTCATCGAGAAGTATATCAAGTAATTGGCGATCTTTCACGAATGACTATTTTACAGATATTATCTTGACCAATTTATGCAACGACTGTATTACAATCGGATATTACGTCTTTCAAAGGACTGTAAAAAACTACGTGTGGAAAACCAATGTAAAGATCCCTTTACATTGGTTTTCCTGAAAAAAATGAAAAAAAAAACCTTGGATCGACTATGTTTTGAGAAAAAGGCACTAGAGCATTTTACCATTTGCCATATTTAACCAATTAGAGCCAAAAACTGAAGCTTTATCCCTGTGTAACATACTGTGGCTCAAATAGTAGTCTAGTGACGAATGAAGCTGCTTTTAATCCGGCTCCTAGAAAATGAGCCATAGCTAAACAGTTTATTTGCAAAATTAAGGGACTTTACTCCACCATCAGCTTTGATTCTTTACTGTATTTACTCTATTTTTCTTTAATTCATTTGCTCTTTTTTTAGCTTGTCTATGAATTCTTTCTGCGATTTTTGGAATCACCAGAATTTCAAGCACAAATTGGTAAAAAATATATTGATCAAAGATTTGTGTTAGAACTTTTACAACTTTTCGATAGTGAAGATCCACGTGAAAGAGATTTTTTGAAGACAATATTGCATCGAATTTATGGAAAATTTTTGGGTTTACGTGCTTTTATTCGAAAACAAATTAATAATATGTTTCTATCATTTGTTTTTGAAACTGATTCATTTAATGGTGTTGGAGAGCTACTAGAAATTCTTGGATCTATTATTAATGGTTTTGCACTTCCTTTGAAGCAAGAGCATAAAGTATTCTTGGTAAAAGTTCTGCTACCACTTCATAAGCCTCGTTGTCTTTCACTTTATCATGCACAACTTGCATATTGTGTTGTTCAATTTATTGAAAAAGATGCTTCACTTACACCACAAGTTTTTGATGCGCTACTTAAATTTTGGCCTCGAACATGTTCATCAAAAGAAGTAATGTTTTTGGGTGAAGTGGAAGAAATTTTGGATATTATTGAACCAGAACAATTCAAGAAAATTATTGATCCGCTATTTAAGCAGTTAGCTAAATGTGTGTCATCACCACATTTCCAAGTTGCTGAACGTGCGCTATATTTTTGGAATAATGAATATATTTTATCGCTGATTGAAGAATCATCTGCACAAATTATGCCAATTATGTTTCCACCATTGTATCGAATTTCTAAAGAACATTGGAATCAAACTATTGTTGCTCTCGTATATAATGTATTAAAAACATTTATGGAAATGAATGGAAAGCTATTTGATGAGCTAACTGCAAATTATAAACTTGAACGACAAAGGTAAGGAACTTTTTTAACTAGAGGGAAGCAATGATTGTCTTACTGTAAGCTTTTTTTAGTTTGACTGTAGTTTAATTTCTGATTGGTTTGTGTAGTTACGGGATATTTATGGACTTAATATTAGTTCTAAAATCGAGCTTTTATAATGGTGATAACCCTAAAACGCCTGATTTTCAAATGTACGGGATTTCGAGTTTTTAAAAACAATGTATCTTTTATAATAAAGAGAAATATTCATTTCTGCGGCGGGTACCAATTAAAAGTCAATAAATAAGTCTAAATTTATCGGGTGGTGATCCCCGTCTAAAAACTAGGTGAGCAACCGGTGAGTTTTGGATTAGGGCGAGGCCGAGAGTCTCAGGCGTACTGCAAAAGCCCCTTAGGTTAAGCTGTATTTTCATGTATCTCAGCCGAAGAGACTGTAAACAGCATTGAATCAACCAGGCTCCCTTAACAGAAGTCTTTGAGCTGTTTTTTTATATTATTCATATAGGTGATAGAAGGCAAACTAAAGATTAAACTTCTGACTTACTTAAAAATATTTGCAGTAAGATTTTGATTGTTTTAAGATAAAGCTGTCATTCCTCATCATTTAAATAATTCTTTATTTTTTAGGGAAAAGAAGAAAGAAAAAGATCGTGAAGAACTTTGGAGACGTTTAGGTTCACTTGATCTTGATAGGCCGAATGCATCTCCAAGAATATTATCAACAACATCTATGACATCATTTGTTCAACCACGTTCTCCGCTATCTGCCAATGCAGGAAATACTACTTCATCACCATCATCAACACCAGATTCAAAAGGAAATACAAGTGGATCAAACAAAAAAACTTCAACATCTTCAACGGGCTCTGATGCAGGAAAAAAATGAGATATTTTTTTATATATATATATATATTTAAATGATTACAATTTTATTTTATTGGTAAAAGAAAATGTTTTACTTTTTTTATTATTACTATTATATATATTTCTTTTATTCAACATATTTTTTTTGTATAAACTAATTTTGTTTTTCATCATAGACAAAAAAGTGAGGCATTCGATGCTGAATCTTGTTCGACCAAAAAAAAGTTGTTTAGAAAGTTTGTCGTTCCCTCTTTGATATTTCCGGTGTTTTTTGGTTGGCATTCTTTTGCCATGCTACTCTTCTATCAGCTTTCTAAATTATTTTTTTGCCTGTCATCTTATCTAACAAAGTTTCTTTTACTATTACTGATTTAGCTCAATGTTTTTTTTCTCAACTACGGAGTCTTTTTTTAAAAAGGTTTTTATTTTGATTCTGATGGTATCTTTGTTGTTTTTCTTTTTGTATCTGATAATGAGATATATGATTACTGTATATCTTTATTAACATAAAAAGTGTTTAATAAATGGTGAAAAAAGTTTAGTTGTTGTTTTCAAAGCCTCTCTCTTTTTTGTTGTTGTAATCTCTCTAATACTTCTTCTTTTGTATTTCTTTTACGTCTTTTGCTCGAAAAATGATTTCTTTTTATCAACAAATGTGTTTCTTTCTTTAATGTGATGATTCAAACAAAAAAAGAAATAATAATTTTTAATAAAAATTTTGAAAAAACTAATTTTTTTGATGATGTGGGGGCAATGAAGCTATTGCAAAAAAACTTTTCAAAACAAAAATGGTGGATTTGAAAAAATGAGTAAAATTCTTTTTCAAGCTGAGGCTTAAAAGCATTTGCAAGATTCCAAAATCGATTCTTAGAGACAGAATAAAAATTCAGTAATTTCTAATATGAAATTTTTTCCCCAAAAAATGGGCATGAAAATCGACGACTTTTGGTTCATTTTTTACGATTTACCCATTGTGCCATACATGCAGCAAAAATTGATGTCCAAATTGGGGTGAAAGAACTATTTATTCGTTGCAAAAATGCTTTTCTCTTCAGAGATAGCTTCATATTTATATATATATATATATATACTACGATACTTTTTTAAATTGCAACGGCTGCTTTTCTTTCGAAATTCAGCATCGCGAAAAATTGGTAACTTTTGCTGACTCTCAATGGCACACTGTTATTCATGTGGAATAAACATAGCAATGTTAATAAACATGTGTTTTAAAATTTTTTAAAATATCTAAAAAAAGATGGGTACAAAATCGCCGCTAATCTTGTATGTGTGTTTACGATTTACCCACTGCGCCATAGAAGCAGCATAAGAGAAGTGCCAAAAAGAGAACAACTCAACAGGCATATCCATATTTCATTGTTACTATATAAAAGAATAATAAATGCGTATTTTTAACAGCTTAATCAAAAAGGATTACGGTAGAAACAATTTCAAAATCAGTTTTTTGGCAAAATATACGCACATTTATATGCAAATTATTTCATTCTTTGTTCAAAGAAAATGTGAATATTATAACTTTTGACAACCATCAAAATTTCCTTTATTCATCTTTTTTTTGTATTTTCAACAAGCACGAAAAAATAATATGTCAAAAACAAGCAGCTCACCACGAACTTCACAATGTTCAACTGCAAGTACATTTTCACGAGCATCTTCTTCTTCTGTAACAACAGCACAACTTCCGTCAATTTCAAATGTCTCAAATGATGGATCATCAATTTCTGAATCATCTCTTCCATCAGGTTCATTGCCAACCCTTTCATCTCTTACTCAGTCATCAGCAGGCAGCACATCTGGTAGTAGTACATCAACAAATTCATCAGCTTTTAGTGTAATTGGAAAAACTCTAACTCGTTTAATTCAAAGTTGTTATGCTTCTGCACAACCCGCCACCGGCTCTTCATCACGGGCATCAAGAAATAAAGATGGTTCAAGACGACTCATTCGAAAGCAGATTATCCGTAAAAAGATTGTGCCACCAAGTACTTCTTCAATTTCTTCTCTTCATTCTTGCAGCACTGACTCCGCTTCATCGATGAGTGCAAAACGTGGAATACAAAAATGGATTTTTATGTGTAAAGGTTGTTCACGTCCAATTACTCGAAGTGATGTTAAAGCTGTAAGTTGGTTTTGCTGTTTTTGTTACTGTATCAAGAGCAAGTTACTAGTTTTTGTTGTTATCACAATTTATTATTATTTTCTTCGATTGGTTTTGCTACTTTTTGTATACGGTAATTTTATACTTTTCATATTGTTTTAGAATAATGCAATTTTTGCAATGGATGGAGCTTGGCATCGTTCACATCTTGTTTGTTTTAAATGTAGCGTAAATATTGGTGAAGAATATCGTCAATTTATTGCTTCTGGACCAGATGGTAAACAACCTTGCTGTCTTGATTGTCATATGGAATCTGAACATCCAACATGTGCAAAATGCAATTTACCACTTTTTGAAACTTGTGTTGAATTTGATGAAAAACGAATGCATCAAAATTGTTTTGTTTGTGAAAGATGTAAAGCACCATTTGAAGGTATATTTGATTTTGTGATTACTGTAGTTGGTTTATATGTAATGTTTCAGGTGGTCAATATGCATTAATTCATGGTAAACCATATGATCTTGATTGCTATTACTTTAAAGCATATGAAAGTTCTTTTGCTCCAACACTTTCAAATACATTATTTGATTTACCAATAATAAGTCCACCACCAATGGCGGAAAGTTTTTTAAAGGTTAAATATGTTTTGAAGATTTGGAAAAAGATAAAAATCAGAATTTTGCTTTGAAAGTTTTTTGGTTACTATCTTTCTACAGTAATCTTTCGACTAACATTTTCTAAAAACTGATTGCTGTAGCTTTATATTTGGAGATTTATCTGCTTTGTAATTAATTCCCATCTATTTTTTAGAGTGCATCAGATTCTACAACATCTTTACCAGGTGCAGCAGCAACGACTCCACCACCACCAACAACATCACCAGCTGGAGTTGAAGATCAAACATATTTTAAGAAGAATACAACAGAGCTTGTTTCTCTTTGTGATGTTGGACATCCATTGCCACCGGAAAAAGCTAAAAAAGAATTATCAGCAGAAATTTTTGAAACTGATCATATCAAATTTCCGTTAAATCTTCCACCACCGCCACCATCAACTTCTCCTGCTAAATCACCATCATTATTAGATAGTAAAGAAAAAGTTGTTTCTCCAGCTGCAGGTGCTGATACCCGAGCACGAAGTCCAGAAAAATGGGAAGATTTTGTAAATGGTCATGAAGAAGTATGGTTCTTATTGAATTTGTTAATGTGATTCTTAATACTTTTTTTAGCTGGCAAAACATGATAAGAAAAGTAATGACAAGGCAGCATCTCCTTCTGGTAATAACAAGAAAGAACATGATTCAATAAGAATTGAAGAAAGGAAAGAAGAACCAAAGAAGGATGAAGTTCGTTGATATTTGAAATATTTTTGAATAAAAGCATTTAAACTTTTTTTAGAAACCAAATCCCTCTACCATTGCTATTGCTGCTGTTGAAGTTGTTGCACCACATCATCCAGATACATATGCTGCTGCAGCTGCTTTACATCCACGTGCTGATCCTGTTGTTGGTGAAAGTGTTGATGGGAAATCTGATGGTGCTGAAATGAAGAAAGTTGAAGAAAAAAAGGATGACAAGAAAGAAGAACCAAAGAAAAATGATGATATCAAGAAGGATGATACAAAAGTTGAAGAAACGAAAGATGATGTATGTTTAACACTTTTGAAGAATCTTTGTTTAACATTATGTTATTTTAGAAGCCAACCGTGTCTCCTCCTATTGCTTCTGCTCATTCTTTTGAGCCACATCATCCAGATACTGCAGCTGCTTTACCTTCACATGCCGATCCTGTTGTTGGTGGAAGTGTTGATGGAAAGAAAGAAGTTGATGGAATTCATGCTGCTGCGGCTGGTGTAAATGGAAAGAAGGAAGAAGAAACTGTTGGAGATAAGAAGGTTGAAAGTGATTCAATGAAAGCTGATGAAAAAAAAGAATATGCAAGTATTGGTGAAGAAAAAAAGCAAGGGGGAGAATCAGGAGCTGCTGATGAAGCGGAGAAAATGAAACAAGATGCTTCAACAAAAGAAAATGAAGTCAAAGCTGCTGCTGAAAAAAATAAAGTTTAAATAATAATTATTTGTATTTTTATATTATGCATTTCTGATATTGTGAAAAATTAATTTAATTGAGATTGAAATTGTAGTGTTCTGTTATTGTAACATTTGGTATTAGCTGGCAAAAAATCAGCAGTCATCCAAGAGACAATGTTTAATACTAAATTTTCATGTTGTACTTTCAGTAATTTAATGCATTAGAAAAACTGGGTACAAAATCGGATCTATCCTTTATCTCGATTTACCCACTGCGCCATAGAAGCAACAAAAGAAAATCGCAAGAAAGAGTATAAATAGGCAGGCATTATCCATGGAAAAAAACAGGCCATCGAAGAAATGAGGATGATTTGGAAACGATGCTTGGTGGTGGAACAACAATTCAATATCCGCATGAATCTCGGGACAGTTGGTAAAAAACTAAAATAAATAGGCTTTTTACTTTTTGATATTTAAAACTACAGTATTTGTGCTTATTTCTCTCAATTTATTTAATTTCGAACATTTTTTCTTTCACTACAGTATCATTTTGTATTTTTCTTAATTCAAAAACAGCCAAATGTTTCTCTTTAAAAAGTACCTTATTATTAGAAGTAGTTTTAGATAACATTATTTAAATATTGATATCCACATTTTTGTAACAGTTTAAATTTTTTTATTAACTTTGCAAAACCCATCTTCTGTTAATTTATACGATGTAGTAGAGGCATCGTTTACGTTATCTACAATGTATTCACTATATGCATATGCTTCAAGCTGCGTTAAATGATTACAAACGTTCTTTTACACTTCGAAAGTCTTTAATAAAAATAAAATGAATTTTAATTATCTTATTACTGTAGTAATTTTTTTTAACAAAGACATTTAAAAAATAGTTTTCCGTTGATGTCATAGTTACCGTATATCCCATTTAGAGAAATAATCTGACAGAAAGTTTAAACACTCTATTGCTTTTTTATAAGAGCTGCTGATAAACATCTGTAAATTTGTGATACCATTATCTCCTCAACAAGTAATGTTCCTTGAAAACTTTTTTGTTCATTGCTGCTAATGAAAGCCGATATGTTTATTAGCTAATGTATTCATCGTCTACAATAACTCATTGTTCAAATAACAACAATTTATTCCTTCCACGATATTATACTGATCAAAACGTTTGTAAATAATAGTAATAACAAAAAAAATGAATAAACCCCAGACAAAGCCTTAAAGAATTATTCCCAACAACAATATATATACCTTTATAAATAAATTTAATTTGTTTCCATAACTTCTTCTTCTTCTTTCGCATCGACTTGTTCGGTTTCAGATTCAGATTCAGCAACTGGAGCACGAAGCATATGAATTTTTGTTTTAGCTTTTTTGATCATTCCCTTCTTTACAACAAGTTTTCCAGCACGTTGTTTTTGTTCAATTAAATGTCCATATCTTTTATGCTTAATTCCATGTACTTGTTTAATTATTTCAACTAAAAAAGAATTATCATTATCAATTCTATAGTTAACATATAAAAAAGTTACCAGTTTTTTGCACAAGTTCTGGAGTAACTTTTACAGGTACATCACGACGAGCTTCAATAAGTTGAGTTTTATCATTGAGAAGTTCTTTACCACGAAGTTGACGAGATGCTTTAGTCCATGCAATTTTTCTAGGATTTCTTTTCTTTTTGAATAATTTGTTGCATTTGGATCTGCAGAAACGAAAAATTGTTGAATCATTCCTCACGAATGTGACCCCATGACCAGGATAAACTGGCGATGAACAGAAAGAACACTTTTCGATTCTCATTATGCTAAAAATAAATGAATTATATTATTACAAGTTGATAAAAGATAAGATATATTAATATACGCGATAAAATAAGGCTAATATAAATGGGCAATTTAATTTTTTACAAGGAAAAGAAAAGGATATCTCAAAAATACCCATTTTTTGTATAAAAGTGTTAAAAATCGCAAATTTAATACACATTTAAACTATCAACAAGCAACACGCTAAATAATTGAACATAAATTTATAAGAATTATAACAAATCATATGATTTTTATAGCAACATTGAAACAAAAACTCTCCCAAAAATTTTCAACATCAGAAAAAAATGTTGCACAATATATTTGTCAACAAAGAACATTATGCCAAAATATTTTTCAGTTTGATTTTTGCAAACTTTTTTTTTCTTTAAAGTTGCTGTCGATAAAAAGCAGCTTGCTTCTAAAGAAAATAAATAGCAATAATAATTTTAAATTTTGTGATTTTAGAGATTAACAAATTACTTGTAATAAGTTAATCTAGTTGTCCAATATTGTTAGTAATGAAATTTCTAGCTTTTTCTCCATATTCACTGCAATAGAGTGTTTAAGCTCTCTATCAGGTTATTTCAGTGCATGTGATATACGGTAACTATGACATCAACAGCAATGGAAAACTATATTTTAAATCTTTTTGTTTAATGAGAGATTTACTACAGTAATAAGATATTAAAATTCATTTTATTTTTATTAAAGACTTTCTACTACACCGTGTAAATTAACAGAAATGCATAACATGAAAAGTAAATTTAATGGATTAGAACATTGGGGGTTCACCAATTTAGTGTACATTAAATAAGCAACCATATAAGGGGCAAAAATCTATTTTAATTCTAAATTTTCATGTTATACTTTCTGTAATTTTGTGTATTAGAGTAAATATTAAAAAAGTAAGGGTACAAAATCGGATCAAACCTATAGCACTACTTCTCGATTTACCCACTGTGCCAACAAAACAATAGCGACAAAAAAGGGTATAAATCGAAGGACATAAAGAAAAAAGACTATTGAAAAAAAACATCAGCAGAAAACCATATTCAGTTTTTAGTAGTTATGCTTTACTCAATATGTATGCTTATATAACATACAGTATCCCAGAGAAAGATGAAAAAGTTAATATGTTTTAAAAACTGCATTGTATAATCGAAATTAAGACAATGCCATTCTTTATTCTCTGCGCAAATATAGCCTCTTGAATACAATTTTATAAATGCCATTGTTATTTGAACGAATACTGTAGGTTACAGGGCATTTAAGTTACAATAAGGAGAGTCGAAAAGACAACAAAAAGCACACTTTAAAATTGCAAATCAACAACACATGTTATATTTCAATTAATTTATTAAACATATTATATTACAGTATACATATAAAACTTTACATATAAGTACAAATTAAATATCACAATTTGTTTCACCTTCATTATCACTTCCACTTCCGCTGCTGCTACAAAATTCACTTGATGATGATACGGTAGTTGCAGCAGATTTTGAAGCTTGAGAAGAATCAAAAATAGAATCACCAGGAATCCAGTCACATTCAGATGACATAGCAGAATATTCAGAGATTGTTGGAACACGAGCTGGACGTTTCCATAGAGGAAATACTTCAAATGGATATTGACTTTTTTGACGTTTATTCTTATCAGAAGTATTATTAATATAACCAAAATTATCATAAAAATGTATTAAACCATTGATACTACCAAATTTAGGAGCATTTGGATCACCATAATCAACATAAAAGACACAGGCTGCACCAGAAGATTTCTTTGAACAACGAATTGGATATAATCTAAAAGGAGATAAATACATATGATATTCAATGAGAAAAAGCTTACTCATGTTCACCAGTATCATTTCGACGATAAACAATAAAAAGATGAAGAGTTGCAGGAAGTTGAAAGGTTTCAGAGAGGGAAGCAGCTGCATCAGAAATTGATTTTTCACCACCAACAAGATGAAATAAAAACCATTCACTTCGAATTCTACATTTTTCTTTTGCTTTTTCAGCAGTTAATGGACCCAAATAATATCTTTGATATAATACAGTTTGTTTTGCACATCTAAAAAATACATAGATATTAGACAGTGTAAATGTGATGCTGGAGGAGAAAGTTCTTCAAGTTCTACAGCTCTAGAAAACCAGTCCATCACCGATTGCAGTCGGTGATGGACAACCCAAATCTGCCATAACATGCATACTTACTATATTACCCACTTTGAAAAGTAAACTTACAAATCCATTGTTTGATTCTTCGTCCATTTCTTATCAATAGCACAACCAGCAAAATCAACGATAACTTGTTTACCAATTTTTACAGCAACAGATGAGCTTCCTTTTGTTTCATAAACTTTTACACGACCATCTCCATTAATAGCAGCAGCTCCATCACTATCAACAAAGATTTGAGCTTTCTCTAATGCAACTGTCATTGATTCTTCATCATTGAAAGAGCCACCAATTTTGATAGGACCAATTTCATCTTGTGATTGATATGAGCTTTGTTGAAATTGATTTGATTTGGAACTTGCAAATGTTACAGATTCATCAGAGCAGCTGATGCTGCCTTCAGGTGTTGATAATTCTTCCCATGTTTGATATGCATCTTTATTATTCATTGTTGCTGCAGCAGTTGATGACATGATAGATACTGAATGAATGATTTTAGATTTTTCAAAGAATGGATGAAATGTTGTTGGTTGTCGATGAATGCTTTTATATCCATTGATGAAAAAGAAATTTGCATAATTATTATTTGCTCTGTTTAAAAAAACAGAGCGTTCCAAAATTTATATTAAAAAATTCAAGCAATACTGCTCGAATTAAATTCGTACCTTAAACTAGGAACAATTTAGTTCAACTGTTTTTTTGTTTGATAGAAAAAGAAATATTGTTTGCAAAGAAGAAAACAGCGAGAGGTTGAAACTCGAGCCAGACAACGAAAGACACGCACTTTTATGCTGACAAAAAAAAATAGCATCGTTGTTTTTTTGTTGCAGAAAATGTTGAAGCTATCGCTATCACGGTTAACAAAAGCATGTAAGTAATTAAATCATATCCAATGGAATTGTAACTTTATGCATTTTTTGATATCGTCTGTTTTTGTCCACTACCATTAATATTGTCTATGGCAGTGCTTTTTAATATGGATTTATAATAAAAATTGTAATAACTGGATTCAAAACTGGTAATAATAGAAAAAATGTTAATGTAAAAAAAGAGTAAAATTTTAATTCTAATCTATTGATTTTGAAAAAAACTCTTTTTGATTTCAATTTTTAAATTTTGATACACCGGAGCTCAGTCTTGTTGTTGAAAACAAAAATTAAAGTCAAAAAAGTGTTATGGCAAATACTGTAGCATGGAGCAAAAAACAGCAACTCCTTTTTCAACATCAAGTAGCATTTTTTCTCATAAAAAAGATGCATTTTTGTAAAACATTTTTTGTGACAATTGTCGAGTCACGTAGATCAAAAAGTTCAACAAAAAATATTTTTTATTTGTAAAGATGAAACTTTTGTTTTTACGGATGACTCAATCAGTGTACTCCCGCTCCCACTTTTATCGCTTCCGCTCCGCTTCCGCTCCGCTTCCGCTTCTTCAAAATGAATCGCTCCCGCTTCGCTTCTCCGCTTCTCGGAATCGCTTCCGCTTCCGAAGCGCTTCCGTTTTAAACCGCTTCCGCTCCGCTTCTTGCTATTTTTTAAAGAAATCTGTTATTATAAAAATCAAAAATTAAATTTTATTAGGTAATTTTAGAGAAAAAGTAGAAAGACAACCATGGGTATTCATTTCTAAGCCTTTTTATGAGAATAAAATTTTGAGAATAATGAAAAATTGCAAGATTTTATACTTTTTCAGCAACTTTGCCAAGGTCAAAAGAAGCGCTTCCATTTTCAATCGCTTCCGCTCCGCTTCCATTAGCTCATTTATCGCTTCCGCTCCGCTTCCGCTTCCATTACGAGAAGCGGAAGCGGGAGCGGAAGCGGAAGCGGAAGCGGAAGCGGGAGTACACTGGACTCAATTGTAACGGAGTTGTGTCTGCTTATATCTGATTACATTTCCTAAACAATACACATATTTTGTGATGTAAAATGTGTTTATTAAAAACAGCTTTGTAAAAAAATATAACCAAAAACGAAGAAAATCCAGTTTTAAAAGACCCAATAGGACGTAAAAGGTACAAAAAAGTGTGTTCAAGTTACAAAAATTGTTATCCAATTTGGGGTATAAAAAGGGTTACAAAAAAGCGGATAGATATCATTCAATTTTTAAAAGTATCTAGTCTTTAGAAACATGTTTGCTACAAAAATTACTGTCATTGCTTTTGTTGCCTTTGTTGTTGCTGTTGTATGTGCGCAAGAGCAAGAATCTGCTGATAAAAAATTTGATTTTGTTCAAGCAATTCGAGATATTGCACAAACTTTAACCCCTGAACAAGGTGAACAAGCTAAAACAATTGCAACAAATCCTTCATCAACTAAACAACAAGTTATTGATGGATTACAATCATTCTTTCAAGGAATTGGTGGTGATGCTGAGGTAATTTTTTGTGTGAATTATCAAAATTTAATAGTACCCAACAATTCCTCCTTTTTAGGTCAAATACAATAACCTTTTTGAACAATTCAAATCTGCCGGTGAAAAAATTGGAGAAAAAATTAAAGAAAACCAATCTTCAATAAGTGAAGAAGGAAAACAACTTCTTACAAAAGCTGCAGAAATTCATAAAAATATGAATATCACATTTGCAGACGAACGCAAACAACTCAAAGAACTCTTTGATTCAGCTTCTCCTGAAATGAAAGCCAAAATTCAAGACATTTTTGGAAAATTACAAGCTCTCAAAGGTCAAGTTGGATCGCAAAACTGAAAAATTTGTGAGATTACGGTATCGTAATTCGACTGTGACGTTTTTCATTGTGATTTTTTTATGTTTTAAATATAATAAATAAATTTTAAAAAAATCTTCAAAAATGGGTCAGTGTAAAACAAGGTAAATATTCTTAAAAGGATTCGAACCTTGATTCCAGTCGCATGTTAGCATGCTGTGTTAACCATTGAGCTACAACTAGAAGGGAAAATAAAGTTTCAAAAAAAAAGAAAATATGCTGTTGAAAGCTAAATAAAAAAAGCTTATTTTAGAAAGCTAATTTGTTTTTTGAAGCTTTTCTTTGTTTGTGGATATGGCTCAGTGGTTAACACCGCAGACTAAGGTTCAAATTCCTGGGGCAATTTTTGCAAAAATGGATCCTTACCTTTTTTTCATCATGGACCATGATTGATGATCTTTCAGAACTACAATAATATGTTTTAAAAATTGAATTAAAATTTGCAAAATTTTTGCAAACAAAAGACTTACAACTACAGTACCCCTCGTGGTCCATAAATCACCATTTACCGCTGATGTCTATTTTCTATTGTTGAAGTTCGTCAAAGATGGGCTACCTTTGATCTTAAAAAAGTACTTTGAAAACATACAAAAAAGACACCCCATTCAACAAAAGAGAAATACGTAATTATTATTTTTAAATTTATGTGTGTTGCAAAAAAAACTAATTCAATCAAGTTTTTGAGTCGTTTTTTTTCTTCAAAGGTTTCTAAAAATTTGTTGTGAACTTTTGAAAGGAAGAAACACATTAAAAACACAATAAATGTTTTAAATGCGTGCTGAAAATTTTGATATAAAATGATGGTCAAAAAAAGGTAAATTTAACAACTTTGAAAAAAAGATGACTGGGTTTAAAGTTTTTGCGGTTGTTGTTGTTTTGGCTGGAATTGTTTGTAGCTTTGCAAATGCTCAAGGATTCTTTGGTGGTGGTTTTGGAGGTAGTCCTGGAGGCGGTGGATTTGGAGGCGGATCAGGTGGTGGATTTGGTGGTGGTCCAGGTGGTGGCGGTGGATTTATGAGAGGTTTTGGTGCCATTTCTCAAGAGCTTACCCCACAACAGCGTGAACAGTTGAAAGCTATCTTTATGGATCCAACAACACCAAAATATATTACAAAACAAAAAATTCGAGCATTCTTTCAAAGAATTGGTGGAAATGCAGCGGTATGTATTTTACTTTGCATTTTTTAAGAGTTAAAATGTGCATAAAAACACAGTTGAATTACAACGATAACTTGAGATGAACAAAGGCATATTTTTTACACCATAAACTTTGAATTGTCGGTTCATACCCTACAAAAAGCTTGATACTTCTTTAAAGAATAAAGAACTTACAAAAAACTTAACAAAGTGGCAACAGCACAAGAAAATCGAAATTTAGATATATGGACCTGAGGAACACATCTATATCCATCTGGAACCCCTATAATGCTCCAAACTCCACAAAATGACACAACAAATTAAAAATAGTGTAAAAAATCCGTAGAAAACCGTGAAAAATCGTGCTAAATTTTCCACGATTTTTCACGATTTAAATTTTTACTTCCATTTTTCGCCATTTTTCCAGATGATGTCAATATTGGAGTCCAAAAGTGATGTAAATTTGTGCCCCAGGTCCATATGTACAATTTCTAAAAGTTTCATGTAATTCGGTCTTCTAGAATTCGTGAAAAAACTGAGAAAAAAAGACGGAATCACCATTTTGTTAATCATTGTAACAACAAATCTAAGCTTAAAACTTTAAAGATTTTGTACCATCAAATTTTAAACATTCAAATAAATTTCTTTTAGTCTCGTTACTTTGAATTTCATGAAAAGATGCAAGCTCGAAAAGCAATGATGCAAGGAATGTTTGAACGTCGACAATCAATGATGGAACCAGGAATGCAACAAGTAATGCAAAAAATTCGTCAAATTCATCAAAATGAAAATATTTCATTTGCACAAGAACGTGCACAAATCAAGCAGGTTATGGCATCAGCACCACCAGAAGTCCGTGCAAAATTTCAAGATTTTCGTGAACGGTTTCGTAATCGAATGATGGGTGGCGGAAATGGTGGCAATGGTAGTGGAATGTTTGGAGGCGGAAATGGACAAGGCTTTGGATCATTCGGAAGATTTCAAGGCTTTCAAGGACAACAAGACGGTGGTGGATTCAGTCGATTTTAATTAAAATTATTACTGTTCGATTACATGTATTTTTTCAGCATTCCTTTTAATTAATAATTTTTTGTCGTGTAAAAACAAATATAAAAAAACCGTTGTGATACTTTTTATAATCTGTCAAGAAAATCTAAAATTTTGTTTAAAGCTTTTTAAACCTCTTACAGTACATCAATACAAAAAAACTTCCTATACACATAAAATAGCTTTATAAAATAAACACACTAAACCCATTTTATGATAATGCCCCAACACATTTGTCATCAACAGAAAAATGCCACTTTAAATATATCCCTTTTACATAACTCTGCTGATTATTACAAATTTTTCAAATCATTTTTTATTAGGGGTGTACATTTACCGGTAAATTTGAAAAATCGGTAAATTTACCGGTAAATCTACCATGTACATCCCTATTTTTTATCCAAGAAGTTTTTTCAAAGCTAAAAGTTCTTTTTTGCAACATACAAAAACGCTGCTATTTTTTTGTCAGCAAAACAGTGCACCTCTTTCGTTGTCTGGCTCAAGTTTCAACCTCTCGCTGTTTTCTTCTTTGCAATAAATATTTCTTTTTCTATCAAACAAAAAAACAGTTGAACAAAACTGTTCCTAGTTTAAGGTACGATTTAAGCAATATTGCTTGAATTTTTTAAAACAAATTTTGGAACGCTCTGTTTTTTTAAACAGAGCAAATAAATAATTATGCAAATGTCTTTTTCATCAATGGATATAAAAGCATTCATCGACAACCAACAACATTTCATCCATTCTTTGAAAAATCTTCAATCATTCATTCATTATCATGTCATCAACTGCTGCAGCAACAATGAATAATAAAGATGCATATCAAACATGGGAAGAATTATCAACACCAGAAGGAAGCATCAGCTGCTCTGATGAATCTGTAACATTTGCAAGTTCCAAATCAAATCAATTTCAACAAAGCTCATATCAATCACAAGATGAAATTGGTCCTATCAAAATTGGTGGTTCTTTCAATAATGAAGAATCAATGACAGCTGTATTAGAGAAAGCACAAATCTTTGTTGATAGTGATGGTGCTGTTGCTATTAATGGGGATGGTCGTGTAAAAATGTATGAAACAAAAGGAAGCTCATCTGTTGCTGTAAAAATTGGTAAACAAGTTATCGTTGATTTTGCTGGTTGTGCTATTGATAAGAAATGGACGAAGAATCAAACAATGGATTTGTAAGTTTACGTTTTTGAGGTGATATAAATAAGCATGTATGTATGTATGTAAGATATATGGGGTTTGGGTACATACAAGGTTTTTTTTCTCATAAATTGAGGTCCTCGTTGAGGAACTTTCTTTATATCGGACACAACACATTCACTGTCTAATCTCACTGTATTTTTTAGATGTGCAAAACAAACTGTATTATATCAAAGATATTATTTGGGTCCATTAACTGTTGAAAAGGCAAAAGAAAAATGTAGAATTCGAAGTGAATGGTTTTTATTTCATCTTGTTGGAGGTGAAAAATCAATTTCTGATGCAGCTGCTTCCCTCTCTGAAACCTTTCAACTTCCTGCAACTCTTCATCTTTTTATTGTTTATCGTCGAAATGATACTGGTGAACATGTGTAAGCTTTTTCTCATTGAATATCATAGGTATTTATCTCCTTTTAGACTATATCCAATTCGTTGTTCAAAGAAATCTTCTGGTGCTACCTCTGTCTTTTATGTTGATTATGGTGATCCAAATGCACCTAAATTTGGCAGTATCAATGGTTTAATACATTTCTATGATAATTTTGGTTATATTAATAATACTTCTGATAAGAATAAACGTCAAAAAAGTCAATATCCATTTGAAGTATTTCCTCTATGGAAACGTCCAGCTCGTGTTCCAACAATCTCTGAATATTCTGCTATGTCATCTGAATGTGACTGGATTCCTGGTGATTCTATTTTTGATTCTTCTCAAGCTTCAAAATCTTCTGCAACTACCGTATCATCATCAAGTGAATTTTGTAGCAGCAGCAGCGGAAGTGGAAGTGATAATGAAGGTGAAACAGATTGTAATCTTTAAGAATAGTATTCTGTGAAGTGTTTAATATGTTTTTGTACTGTAATATAATATGTTTAATAAATTAATTGACATATAACATGTGTTGTTGATTTGCAGATTTTATTAGTTTTTTTTACAGTCTGAATTATTATTATACAGCTACTTTTACAGTGTGCTTATTATTTCTTTGATTTTCCAAATTCTAATGTATTTGTATGAACTTGTTTTTACAGTATCAATAACAATGCCAATGTTATTGATAAAAATGTATTGAGGAGGCAGTATTTGATTCTTGGATGTTTCACTAAAATTTTTTTAACATTTTTATTTTTACTTTTTTTTCTGGCATACTGTAGTTAACCCATAAGGTAATATAAGCATACAAATTTTGTAGAGCATAACTATTAGAAATCAAACTAAAGTTGTTTGCTTATGTTTTTTCTCTCTTACCCGATTCTTCAGTTGGCTCTTTGCTTTTTCATTGAATATACTTTCCTTGTTAATCCCTTTTTGTCGATTTTCTTTTGTTGCTTCTATGGCGCAGTGGGTAAATCGAGAAACACAATGAATCCGATTTTGTACCCTTACTTTTTTGAATTGTTTTTTTCCCTTACTGAAAGTACAACATAAAATTTAGAATCAAAAAAGCATTGTGTCCCTTGTATAGTTGTTGATTTATTGTACACTAATACCAAATGTTAAAATAGAAGAACACTAAAATCTCAATCCATTAAATTTATAATTCACCATCTATTAATATCAGAAATGCATAATATAAAAATACAAATAATTATTATTTAAACTTTATTTTTTTCAGCTGCAGCTTTGACTTCATTTTCTTTTGTTAAAGCATCTTGTTTCACTTTATCTGCTTCATCAGCAGCTCCCAATTCTCCATCCTTCTTTTTTTCTTCAACAGCACTTGCGATTTCTTTCTTTTCATCAGCTTTCATTGAATCACTTTTTACCTTCTTATCTCCAGTATTATCTTCTTCCTTCTTTTCGTTTACTCCAGCAGCAGCAGCATGAATTCCATCAACTTCTTTCTTTCCATCAACACCAACAACAGGATCGGCATGAGGTGGTAAGGCAGCAGCAGCATATGTATCTGGATGATGTGGCTCAAAAGAATGAGCAGGAGCAATAGGAGAGACAGTTGGCTTCTAAAAATACAGAATTTAAACAATGATTTTCTAAAAGTGATCTACTTACACCATCTTTCTTTTCTTCAACTTTTGTATCATCCTTCTTGATGTCATCACTTTTCTTTGGTTCTTCTTTCTTGTCATCCATTTTTTCTTCTGCTTTCTTAATTTCAGCGCCATCCGATTTTCCATCAACAGTTCCACCAACAACAGGATCAGCAGGTGGATGTAAAGCAGCTGCAGCAGCATATGTATCTGGATGATGTGGTGCAACAACTTCAACAGCAGCAATAGAAATGGTAGAGGGATTTGGTTTCTAAAAACATTTAAATACTTATATTAGACATCGTAAAGTTTAACAAACTTCATTATTCTTTGGCTCTTCTTTCTTTTCTTCGATTCTTATTGAATCATGTTCTTTCTTATTATTACCAGAAGGAGAAGCTGCCTTGTTATTACTTTTCTTATCATGTTTTGCCAGCTAAAAAAAGAATTAAGAATCACATTAACAATGGTTTTATCATATCATAATCTTTACCTCTTCATGACCATTTACAAAATCTTCCCATTTTTCTGGACTTCGTGCTCGTGTATCAGCACCTGCAGCTGGAGAAACAACTTTTTCTTTGCTATCTAATAATGATGGTGATTTAGCAGGAGAAGTTGATGGTGGCGGTGGTGGTGGAAGATTTAACGGAAATTTGATATGATCAGTTTCAAAAATTTCTGCTGATAATTCTTTTTTAGCTTTTTCCGGTGGCAATGGATGTCCAACATCACAAAGTGAAACAAGCTCTGTTGTATTCTTCTTAAAATATGTTTGATCTTCAACTCCTGTTGGTGATGTTGTTGGTGGTGGTGGAGTCGTTGCTGCTGCACCTGCACCTGGTAAAGATGTTGTAGAATCTGATGCACTCTAAAAAATAGATGGGAATTAATTACAAAGCAGATAAATCCCCAAATATAAAGCTACAGTAATCAGTTTTTAGAAAATGTTAGTCGAAAGATTACTGTAGAAAGATATAATCAAAAAACTTTCAAAGCAAAATTCTGATTTTTATCTCTTTTTCCAAATCTTCAAAACGTATTTAACCTTTAAAAAACTTTCCGCCATTGGTGGTGGACTTATTATTGGTAAATCAAATAATGAATTTGAAATTGTTGGAGCAAAAGAAGTTTCATATGCTTTAAAATAATAGCAATCAAGATCATATGGTTTACCATGAATTAATGCATATTGACCACCTGAAACATTACATATAAACCAATTACAGTAATCACAAAATCAAATATACCTTCAAATGGTGCTTTACATCTTTCACAAACAAAACAATTTTGATGCATTCGTTTTTCATCAAATTCAATACATGTTTCAAAAAGTGGTAAATTGCATTTTGCACATGTTGGATGTTCAGATTCCATATGACAATCAAGACAGCAAGGTTGTTTTCCATCTGGTCCAGAAGCAATAAATTGACGATATTCTTCACCAATATTTACGCTACATTTAAAACAAACAAGATGTGAACGATGCCATGCTCCATCCATTGCAAAAATTGCATTATTCTAAAAAAATATGGAAAGTATAGAATAAAGAGTGTTAGTGTCATGGTATTAGTAATTTTCAGTTCTTGTTTGTTTAAGATTACTGTAACAGTAAACAAAAACTACAAACAGCCGAAGAAAATTACTATCAATAGTAAAAACTAATAGCTTTAGCTCAATAACTTGCTCTTCATACAGTAACAAAAATAGCAAAACCAACTTACAGCTTTGACATCACTTCGAGTAATTGGACGTGAACAACCTTTACACATAAAAATCCATTTTTGTATTCCACGTTTTGCACTCATCGATGAAGCGGAGCCAGTACTGCTAGAGTGAAGAGAAGAAATTGAAGAAGTACTTGGTGGTACAATTTTTTTACGGATAATCTGCTTTCGAATGAGACGTCTTGAACCATCTTTATTTCTTGATGCTCGTGATGAAGAGCCGGTGGCGGGTTGTGTAGCATAACAACTTTGAATTAAACGAGTTAAAGTTTTTCCAATTACACTAAATGCCGATGAATTTGTTGATGTACTGCTACCAGATGTGCTGCCAGCTGATGCGGAGGATGACGGAGTAAGAGATGAAAGAGTTGGCAATGAACCTGATGGAAGAGATGATTCAGAAATTGATGATCCATCATTTGAGACATTCGAAATTGATGGAAGTTGTGCTGTTGTTACAGAAGAAGAAGATGCTCGTGAAAATGTACTTGCAGTTGAACATTGTGAAGTTCGTGGTGAGCTGCTGGTTTTTGACATATTATTTTTTCGTGTTTGTTGAAAATACAAAAAAAAAGATGAATGAAGGAAATTTTGATGGTTGTCAAAAGTTATTATATTCACATTTACTTTGAAGGAAGACTAATAAGATTTGCATAAAGAGGTACACACAAAAAATGGATATACCTGCCGAGGTGTTCTCTTTTTGGCACTTTTCATATGCTGCTTCTATGGCGCAATGGGTGAATCGTAAAAACACGCAATGCATTGGCACCGATTTTATACCCATTTTTTGGAGTAGTTGAAGCAACTTTTACGATCAACATTTTAAAAAATTGTTTTGTTCTTCTGTCAAAAAGTGAAAAAAGAGATTAATGCTCAATTGCTGCATACGGTATACTTAAATGCTACAATCGATATTTTCAGGCATACTGTAAATGCAAAAATACAGTTGAGTAGAAGGATCTAATTTGTGTATTCTATAAAGCTCATACAAAAGTTTCAAAATTGTTAATTAATTCACTTCTAAAGTTAGACATCTTTCTTAAAAGTTTCTTAGAGTATTATTATTTTTTTGATATTTGCCATGGCAGTCTTATTCCCTTGAAATTTTTCTATGAATGATCAAATTATTTTTTCTACCGTAATAGTTTTTAGCTACTCCATTTCAAATAAAAAAAATATCATTTATTATTCATTGATTATTAAAAAAGATTATTTACAAACAAAAAAACTTGCTAAAAACAGTTTTTAACAACATCTGAGATGTTGTTAGAAAATGCCACATCTTCTATCATCAGCTCCTGCAGTCTTCTTCTTATTCGTACATTCAGCAAACATTTGTTCAAATTTTTCATGCATTGCTTTTGATGCTACAGCACATTCCCTTGCAGTTGGACGTTCATTTGGATTATTCTTTAAACAAGAATTTGTAAAATATTGAAGATGTTCAGAATAGATATTCATTGAAAATGGAATAATATTTTCATCACTATTATTGATCTTTTTATGAAGAGAATATGCATTTTCTGTTTCACCACAAAATGGAGATCGAAGTGTACAAATTTCATAGAGAATACAACCAAGTGACCAAATATCTGATGGAAAATTATATCCATTACCACTGAAACGTTCTGGAGCCATATAGCTAAAAACATTATTAATCGTTATTGATTGGTTTTTGATTAATTGACTGAAGCCTTACTATTCTCTTCCAACATAAGTTGTGATTGAATTTGAAGATGAGCAACGAATAGATAAATCAAGATCACCAATTTTAGCTTTCATTTTTGATGTAATAAAGATATTTGCAGGTTTGAGATCTAAAAAAGATATAATGAGATATTTAGGAGGTAAGAACGTCATAAACCGCGATTAAAAAAACAATTCCAATTTCATTAAAACTCGCATACAATAACTAACCTCGATGTAAAATTCTTTTATCATGTAAATCTTTAAGACCAGCACAAATTTGATAAAAGTTATACCAAACAGTTCGTTCAGAAAATACAGTACCATGACGTTGCATTTGTAATATACTTGCTTCAAGATCATAACTATCAATAAGTTCTAAAGCGATAAAATAAGTATTCTGTACAACAAAGGCATCATGAAGTTTGACGACATTTTGGGATTTGGTTTTTCGTAAAAGTTCTACTTCATTCAATGCAAGTTTCATATATGAATTATCGAGATTATCAAGCTAAAAAAAGAAAGAATATTTATAGTATTTTGCTATTTCAGCTCTATAATATGTCGTTACTTGAATTAATCTCGATCAGGAACAAGCGGAAGAAAGCATGAATGAGCCGCTCATCCCTGTTCTTGATAATTAAAATATGCTTCAAAAATAGAAAAAAAAACTTACTCGAATAATTTTCATTGCAACATTTGTTTTTGTACGTTCATGTCGAGCAGCATATACTTTTGCAAATGCACCTTCACCAAGTTTTTTTGTTGAAATTTTATATTGTAAAAGTTTTATATTTCCATTTTTGTTTGATAATAAACCATTATTATTGTTTTGAAAAGGACGCGAGCCGCGCGTTGTGTTGAGAACATCAGCAGCTGAAATTTGAAAGATTGATTGATAGATTTTAAAATAAATATGATAACAGCACAATAATGGTTTTATTCAATGAAGAAGAAAAAAGTCAAATGGCCATTTTGACGAAAAGAATTCGACAAGTTTCTGGCAAATGCCAAACAAATATTTCGAAATGCGCGCTTGAAAAGAGCCGCGCAAAAAAATCAATGTTTTCGTTGTCAGAGATTTCTCTTTGGCTCTTCACATTTTTATGTAAGCGTATTAAATAATTTGTAAAACAAAAAAAAAGATTTATTTTTATCTTTAGTTATCCCTGATGTTTCTTTTATATCGACATTTTTCTGCGTTTACAGAATTCGTTTAGATAGTTTAGGTCTCGCAGAATCTAGGTTTTAAAATTTTATAAGGGAAACAAGCAGGTGATAAAAAATTGTCATTGTTCAGTACAGCACCGTGATATCGGTAAAATGTAGGTTTTAATTGAAATGATCTTCTTTTTGTATAATAATTTATTACGTTCTTTTGAGTATATTGAAATAAATGTTTTTAATAATAAAAAGAGATATAATTAAAGAAATTACAAAATTTTTGTTGTATAATTATTTCTTATCTTCATTTTTCATCACTTGAAGAATCAGAACGTTTTTTACTCTTCTTTTTCTTATGCTTCTTTTCCTTCTTTTTATCCTTCTTTTTCTTGTGCTGCTTCTTTTTGACCTGAAAATATTAAGAATGCATCAATCAGAATTTCAAAAGAATTATTACCGCTCGTTTAATAGTTATATCATCTGCGGGAATATCTTTAACAGATTTAAATTGTCGCTTTTCTGGTGGCACATAAACTCCATGTTGAACTTTAATCTTTTTCTTTTCCTTCTTTGATTCTTTTTTACTTTCTTCTTCATCATCTTCTTTATCCTTATTATCATCAACACCTTTATCTTCAGTATTTTCTTTATTCGCTTTTTCAATTTCATTAGCACCAACAATTGTTTCACCTTCTGGAATAATATCTGCTTTGTCAACTGTTGGAAAATCAGAGGATACAGATTTTTTCTTTTCATTTCCACCATTTGCTGCAGCTTTTTCATCATTTGATGCATTTGATGCATTTTCTTCAGGATTTTCTTCTGGAACTTCTTGTTCTTCTTTCTGTGGTGTTTCAGATTGTTGTGCATGTGCAGAATAAACATTTTGTGCTCGTCTTGCTCGAAAATTCATTAATGCCTTTGCTGCAAGCTCTCTATCTCTTTCAATATTTCGTGGTGGAGCTGGTGCATAAACTCTCGGAGGAAGAACTTCTTCTTGATCCTAAAGATGGAAAGATTAAGAGAAGAAATCAACAATGTAAAAGCAAACCTCAGATTTTTCATTTTGTGATTTCTTTTGTGTAAAATCTTCAAGTAATGTTGATGGTTGCTGGAGTTGTTGTTGTTGTCGAGCAGTTGAAAGATTTGATGTTGGAGCACATTCTCTTGCAGATACTCTTGCAGATACTTTAGCACCACCACCTTCTTTCACTGAAGTTCTTCCATCAACTTTTGAAACATTTTTATTTTTATCCAGAGGAGTAACAACACCACATTCTTTTGTTGAACGAATTTCATTTGTTCCACTTGAAGCTTGTGTAGTAGAAATTTGAAGAGTTGTTTCTTGAGTTACATTCTCAGATGGTTCTTGAGTTTTTGATATAGTTTTCATAGATTTTTGTTGTTGCTTTGAATCGTTTCCTATTGCAGAAGGCTTTCCCATTGCTGAAGAAGCTTCTGATTTATCAAATGTTGTTTCATTTTGAGTTTTCTTTGAATTTTCTGTTTTCAATGAAGATCTTTTCTTCGTTGATTTTTGAGAGTTTTCTGTTTCTTTAACATTCTTTGATGATGACTTTTGTTTTGCTGCTGCTGTTGGTCTACGTCCTTTACCACAAACAGTAAGAGATAAAAATAATATTGTCAAAGCTGAAAAAGAGGAGTATGATTATGTTAGTTATAATAAGATTACAGTATACCTCCAAAAAATGTTATTGCCGAAAACATCAATTGTTCTTCTTCTTCCATTGTATAATTGCCGTTGCCGCTGGCGTTTGTGTTCGACATTGAATTGAATGATGTGTTACGACGAATTAGGCTTCAACGTAACAGAGAGGAATATAAAAATATATCACTTTATTCCATCATACAAAATACATAAAAGTGAGCACAAAAAGAATGACAAATCAAATATATATAGACAAATTGAGGAATGAATATATTTGAAGTGCATTCATGCAAATTTATAATAATTGTGGTGATTCTCCGCAACATGATGAATTATTTTTGTTTTTTAAATACATTTTTGCTTTTTATGCAAATTTCAGCATTTTTATTTATTGTTAAAACGTTTCCGTTAAAAAACGCAACTTTTTTTTACTATTGGCAAAGATTAATGATTAAAATGTAAAGTATACTGTATGTTCCTGTACTGTTTGTTACGATCCACATAATTTATAATATAATGCATTTTAATTTCGTGACTTTAACTTCATTTTTTAGAAAGGAAAAAAGTTAGCCCGACTGCCTCTTAATGCTATAAAATGAATTGACAAATGTAAAATTCATACCAACAAAAGATTCTTTTCTGATTCACTTTTGGCTCGAAAGATCTTTTCTAGTATTAAAATGTATTCTTTTAAACTGTTAGCAACTCTTTTTAGAATATACGTATAATCAAACATATTTTAAGTCAAACTGATGATATCAGTTGTAAACTGTTTCATGTAAGTATACTGTAAAGTTTTTATAATGCGCGCGTTCAATTTATAGAAAGGCAAATTCCTTGTAAGATTTTTTAAACAACTTTTTTTGTTGCTGTGTTTTTTCTCTATTTTTTCTTTGACAACTTTTTTTCAAAGAGCTCTTTTCTAGATTTATTAAATCTTTTTTATTTAAAATTGTTAATTACCTTTATCTCCTTCAACTCTATTCCAATTATGGCAACATGTAATAAGTGTGGACATACACAATCAGATTTTATCACTGCAGCAGATATTGAAAGAATTTTGCTTAAAACAATTATTTTACAGTTATATAGTATCTTTAAATGCCTTTAAATTACTCTTGGTGAAATATGATTTGTTAGAAATTTTTGTTTATAAAAATTCTTTAATTTCATTTAAAAAGTTTTTGAATTGCGCGCCGTGTAATTTCCGTGCGATACTTGTTTTTAACAAATTTTTTTGCTGTCGCTTTTTTTGTTGCCATTTTTTTCTTAGACACTTTTTAAACAGCTTTCTTTTTAGATTTATCAAATCTTTTTAAACTTGTTGCCTCCTCTTTTTAACCCTATTCCAATCATGGCAACATGTAATAATTGTGGACATACACAATCTGATTTTATCACTGCAGCAGATATTGAAGGAATTCAACTTCAAACAATTCTTTTACAAGAACGCCTTCAAAAAATGGAAGCTGAATCTGCATCATTACGGGCAATGCTTAAAACTCAATCTGACCAACATCAAGAACGTATTCAAGAACTTTTAAGTGATTTTGAAGCTGAAGTTAGCGCATATAGGCATAACAATGGTACAACTGCTGATGCTGAACAACTTCGATGTGAAAATGAGCTTTTAAAAAGTTCTATTTTTGAGCTTAATCTTAAACTTAATACCAAGGATGAAGCCTATCAAGCTGTTAAAGCTGAATTACATGAAACTCTTGAAGAAAGTGAAAGAATCAAGAAGAGTGTTGAATATCTTCAAGGAATTTTAACTGTTGCATCACTTGATCATGAAACACAACTTAAGAAAAAGGATGATGCTATTGAAGCTGTCAAAGCTGAATTACATGAATCTCGTGAAGAAGGTGAACGAAGCAAAGAAATGCTTAAAACAAATGGTGACTATCTTAAAGCAATGGAATTGGAACTTGTTACAGCTCTTGAACGAGCAGATCAAATTGAAGTAAGTTTGGGGATTATGTGGAATTGAGTGGTTAGAACAAGATTACTCTTTATGCCTGTACAAGTCGACAATGGCTTCATTTTAACGGAGACAATGAGTATCTCCGTTGGTGGTGGCTCAGCATCTAGTGATTGAAGTAAACTCTTCAACCACTATGCATGCGGAGTTGACTCGATACTGCTGACTTGAAGCTCTGATACCTCTGCGTTTATTCAGCTGTTATGTATATCATCTCAAACAATCTATTTTAGGAAATGACTTTTGCTCGAAATAATGTTGTTGCTGAAGAAGATGTTGCACAAAAAGATTTAATGCTTAAAATGCAATTGGAAAAATCTTTTGGAACTTCATTGGAAAAATTTTTTCCAAAAAAATATTTACAAGCTGATTCAGAAATTGATGCTCGTGAATTTAATGAAAAGAAACTTGATATTTTGGCAAATAAATTACATAAAATTGCTTCTGATAATAATGATGAAGATGTATCTTCTGGAATAATGCCAACAAATCGTATACATGATGCTGATCTTTTTACTTCTGGTGGTAGAATTTCAATTCAGAATACCAATGTAGCAGACACTGATGATGATGTGATTTTTTTTGCACCGAGACCACGTCGTAGACATCCTATTGCTGGTCCTGAAGATGATGTATCATTTGCTTGGGGAAATTCAAAAGATGGATTATCTACTTCTATGGAAAAGAAAGAAAAAGTATCTTCTAATGAAATTGCTGCTGATAATAATGTAGCAGAATCTGATGATGATGTGATGATTTTTTTTGATCGATTTATACCAGTTCGTAGACATCCTATTGCTGGTCCTGAAGATGATGTATCATTTGCTTGGGCAAATTCAAAGGATGGATCATCTACTATTATGCAAGAAAAAGAAGAAGTACCTTCTAATGAAACTGCTGCTGCAGCTGTTGATCATGGTGATGATGCTGAAAGTGATGTAGAAGTTATTGAAATGACTGATGAAATTCTTGATTTGGTTTTCTAAAAAAAGAAATTTATGTGTTTGTCGTCTTGTTTATAATTTATTGATTGGTTTTTTCTGTGTATAACGGTTTGAATTTTACTCTGTTTTCTTTGATTCTTTTATAAAATTTTATTGTATAGATTCTGTAGCTTTGTTTTTGTGGTAAAAAGTTGTTAAGCTTTTTTACAGTATCTTTATTGTTTGATTAGAAGCTTTTGGAATTTTTGCACAAACTTTTATTTACAATCATTAGAGTATACGGTAGTATTAGAATGTGAAATATAGATTTGAAAATTTACAATCAAAGTGGGTATACGGTATTATTAAATGTTAAAAAATGTTTTTATTTTGACCACATTGGTCCAGGACCTTTTTTTGATGGTGGTAAATCAAAGAGTAAAATCTCACTGTCTTCTTCTTTTGCTACGATAGTCATCTTTCCTTCATCATGAATTGCAATGCCATCAGATGCAACAGCCTTTGTTCCATTAACTTCAATGACACCTTTGACAACTTGAATCCAATATCGTCGATCTTTTGCAAGTGTAACTTCAGGCTTTTCATCTTTGCCCAAAACCCATCGTGAAAGTACAACATCCGCAAAAACTTTTAAAGAACCATCTCGACCATCTGGTGTTAGAATAAGTTGTTGTTGACCTTTAATATCATCAAATTTTCGTTGACCATATCGTGGCTCAATTCCTAGTACATTTGGTTCAATCCAAATTTGATATAAATGAAGTGGAACTTCATTGGATGGATTATATTCTGAATGTCGAACACCAGTACCTGCAGACATAATTTGAAATTCACCTGCAGGAATTTTTTCAATATTTCCCATTGAATCTTTATGCTCGATAGTTCCTTGCAAAACATATGTTAAAATTTCCATATCTTCATGGGGATGTGTTGCAAATCCTGTCCCGGGCTTTACAATATCTTCATTGATAACACGAAGAACAGAAAAACCCATAAAATTTGAATCTTGATATGATGAAAATGAAAAAGTATGCCATGTATCTAGCCAATCTCTGGTAGCATGTCCACGATCATTAGCTTTTCGTAAATAAAACATTTTTTTAGGGATTGATAACTGAAAATGTCGGATGAAATTGAGAAAAAATAATGATTTGGAAAAATTCATTTTCACGGAGATTACAGTATTCTTCAATTCCTGAAGAGGGGTATACTGTAGTTTAATGGAAAAAAATGTATAAACGGTACACGCAATAAATGGGGGCATACAGTATACCTGTTTAAGTTTTAATTAAACACGTTTTTCAAAAAACAAAATTCTTTAAAAATTTAAAATTAAAGCAATACATTTACAAAAACTGAATTATCTAAGTATTATTGCTTCATTCTCGACTTTACTAAGGAAATCCTCAAGTTAGACAAGCTTTAGTTATTTTGGAGGTTTTAAAAAAGCTATTTGGTATTTTGATATTAAAAATATTTTGGTAATCATCGACATGTTAAAATTTATTTAGATAATTTTGCAGTGAAAAAGTCTAACAAAAGAATTCTGGTATACGGTAATCGATGTGAAAAATTTATAGAAGTAACAACTGCAACTTCTTGATTGAACTACCGTAATCCCAAATTTTGATTTAAAGCAATTTTGCATTTTTAATGCGGAACTATTAAAAACTAAAAATAGCTAAAACGCTGAAGCATCTATTAACAATGCACGAATCAAATAAAACCAAAAAATAGCAGAGCATTTTGGTAAAACCTATTCCAAGCTTTTTAATTGATAAAGCAAACATGTAGTGATTACCTCACATATCTAACACCTCTTTTATACTTTTTTTTTCTTTTTAAAGTCTCCGCCTTTTTTCAATAACAACAAAAAAATAGTCAGACAAAATATAACAGCAAACAAAATGGGTGACAAAAAAAAAAGAAGAAGAATTGCTTTGAACTTTTTTTCATCTTTTTCAAAAACACTAGAAAGTACACATTAAACAATTCTCTAATATATGAATATATTGCAAAAAAAGATCAATAACAAAAAAATAATACACTTTGTTACTAAGTAAAAATTACACTACACTAAAAAAAGTCTCAATTTCCTTTAAAAACCTTGGAGAAAAAAGGTCTTGTTGAACCACAGCAACGGCCAAAAATTTTTATTGAATTTTGTGTTTTCCATTATGTGTTTTTGTGTTGAAGAAGAAGAGAATAGCTGTTTGTGTGTGCGTATACTTCTATGAGAAGGCTTTCTAGTTTGTGCTCGACGTTGCTGTTGTTTATGCCAAAGACATAAAAAACGAAGAAGAGTTTATGACTTTGAAAAATATTTAGATTTTGCTCAACAAGAAAAAAACATGAATAAATTTAAATTCTGCTTGATTGTAAATATTTTTGTCATCAAAAATAATATCATCATTTCAAAGAATCCTAGTTGGTTGGTTAGCTTATCGTTTACTGTAGTGCTGCTGACATACATTATATAATCCATTTTAGATTTTACGTGAATTTGATAAACCAGATAATATTCCTGGATGTATAAAAAATGCTTTCCTTGAATTAAATGATAAAATGCGTAATAATTCTATTACATAGCCACGATTACCTTAAACAGCTTTTCCTCGACCTGGTACAACAAAAACTTGTGCATATATCACTGAAAAATAAATTCATACTGCAAAAGTACAATCTGTTTTGTTGTCGTGCTTCAAAAGAACAAGATGCAAATATACTGTAGCTGGTACGTCTAATAATGATGTATCATCATTTTCTATTTTCGTCACATTACAGTATCACAATTTAAAATGTCTTAAAATAAATAGAAAAATTTGTAAACAATTTTTATATTACTCATACACGTATAACATTAACAGTACAAAAAAATCAAACACGTAATATACAAACATTACAGTAATATAAAACAAACACCCATATCATTAATATTTGCAAAATTAATCCCGTTTTTTCCAATAAAAAATAAATTACTGTAGCTTTATGCTCTTCTCATAACTCGAAAATATCTTTCAATTTCAGAATTCAACTTTTTAACAGCAATTGGAAGATATGAAATTGCAGGAGAGATATATCCAGGTTCAGGATGCTTTGCTATAAAAGAACAGAGAGATTAAAGTTTTCAAAAACATTTTAAAGATTCTTACTTGTAGCTTCTAAAGGATGAATACGTTCAAATTTTTCAGGTTCGGTAGTACAATACCCTACTTGACCATTACGAATTAAAAGTTGTCGATGTGGATTTTCAGTTAATAGCTTATTGAAGGATACGGTAGAAGTTGATGGAAGTGGATAATGTGTAAGACCACGATGAACAATTCCATTATTCATATCTAAGAATGAGATCTGAAAATAGAAAAGTATTATATATATCTCATTATAAAAGAGTCAAACAACAACGAAGATTCGATAGAGTAAGATATAAATACATTTAAAAGAGATTTCTTATCTCCTCTTCCATTACTATAATCATAAAAACTTACACAAATAATTGTAACATTATCCATTTTTCCATGTCCAACATTATATAATTCTTTAATGAATCGATGTGAAAAGTTTACAGCAATTCCTATTGCAACTTCTTGATTTAACTTTTCAATAATTTTATTAATCTTTTTTTCTTTAAGATTAAAACCATCTGATGCAATTACAACCCCACAGATATCTCCATTCAATGGAATAGAATAGCATTCAGGTTCAGGTGATAAAATAGAGTTTTCTTCTTTCATTAAATAAGCAGAATTTGTGCACCAAAAATCACCCAAAGTTCGAGTCATTCGAAGATAATTAAAACGATGGTTACAGCTTACAGCATGTGATGAACCTCGCAGAGACATATTACCACCAGCATTTACAATTCTAACAAATTCTGGTGTACCAAGTTCAGGATTGTGTAAATTGATGCAAAGCTTTGAAGAGAAGGCTCTCTTTACTGGGTCGTAAGAAATAATAAACATTGGAGAATCACCAACATTTGCAATATGAATCCATTTTTCAGTGATAAATGCACAAGTTGCTGTTGTACCAGGTCGAGGAAAACCTGTTTTAGGTAATCGTGGCCATGTAATTGAATCGTTTCGCATTTTATCATTGAGTTCAAGGAAAGCATTTTTCATACATCCAGGAATATTATCAGGTTTATCAAATCCAGGTTGATTCTGAAACGGATGTATTTGTTGTAAGATTAAAAGACAGATTTATAGACTGGTCCATCATCTAATGAAAGCTACAAGTAAAGAAAGAACGAAGGATATATTCAAGGTAACAAACTAACTTCAATAGTTTTAAGCATATCTTTTTGTGCCATTATTGCAGCATGATTTCCACCATGCCCATCATATACTCCAGCAAAAATATATGGATTTGGAGATTTTAAATTTGCAGATATATCAACTCGATCTTCAAATGTTAATCGTGTTCCCTGAAATATTATTATTGTTATTAGTGCATATAAAAAGTACTTATGTAAGAAAAAAGTTAAACAAGCAAAGATATCTATGATAATGATAATTCAAAAGTGTAGACTTTAAATATTATTATGTAGCTTTTTTAAGATATATTATAAAATAATAAACATACCTGTACAGTTCCAACTGTAATTGAACATGATGGAATCATTTTTTAATAATAATACAATTTGTTGGACTTTAAATCCAATCTTCATAAACCATAAGCAGCAATAAATATTTATAAAGATTCTTTTAAGATAAAATATATGAATCACATTAATTTTTTGACACAAAAAATATGTCTTCAACAACTGTCAACTGCTACAATTTCTACAAAAAGAACGAGAAAAAAAAAGATTGCCAAAAACGCTTTTCTTTTTTATCACAAGCAATTTGCTTGAAGCGAAAGAATCACCGAATTTAAATTGACGTAAAAAAACTTTTGTTTTTTTGTTATTAAAAATTTTTAAATAAAATTTTGAAATCCATCTTTGGTAATTTTAATTTTTAATCAATAAACCATGTTGTTGTTCTTTTTTTAAAATTTGACACAAGCAAGCAATGAACTGAAAATATTCATTTTAGTTTAGCGCCAAAAAACAGAGGAAAAGAAGAAGACTGTTGTAAAAGAAGATAATTGCATAGATTCTCATTGATGGCTTAAACATGCAATGAGGGAAAAAATGAAAGTTTCTTTATAAAAATTTTTACCAAAGAAGTGCTTTCAAACAAATATTTGTTGAAACATTTATTGGAAGATTACTGTAGTTTTCGCATGTTTATAGTTAACTTGTAATTAACTAAAATATTATAAAATAAAATACAGTAGCCAACAATGTAGAAATTAAAAAATAAAAACAATTACATATAAAAATTTATGAATATTTGGTATACTGTAATTTACTTAGAACTGTTCCAACTACCGTACCCCGTCTCTATTTTTCCACTTTTACGAACAATATGTACAGGTTTTGTTTACATTAACAAAAACTTCTGTTGAAACATTTCAATGCAAAACACATTTTTACTGATATTATCATTTGCTCAAAAATTTCTGGAACTTTTTTTGAGAAGTCCAAAGTCAATGTTCTTTTTTTGATAGGTACATATTTGTTTTGCGTACAAACAAACATAAATTGAAGGTACACTTTCTTTGATAGACAAAGAAAAACATAAAAACAGTTCAAAAAACACTATTTTTTTTATGATGGCTGAAACTGACCATTTGATTGTTGATGTTTTTAAGATTAACTTTTGTCATTGAAAAGAATCAATTTTTGTTTGGAATTTTAACAAAAAATCAAAAAAGTGAATTACAAAAATGCCAATAAACCTTACTTCGAAATTCCGGGATACTGTAGATAAGAAAATTCTGTTTGACAAAAAGACATCCCCTGGTTCAGAGAATTAAATTTGCAAATTTCAAAATTTCTGATCATCAAAATTGTGAAAAATAACCGCTGTTTTACAATTTTTTAAAAACTTTGTTTAGTAGAATGATAGCCAACAGTTTATTTATACAACCTGTTAATAAAATTTTAGAATTTTTTTTTATCAAATTACCTCTCAAATTGCACAAATCAAAGTTACTAGAATTAAAATTGCCTGAAATTCTGAAACAAGTAAATTATCAAACAGTTATCATAATCAAAATCCTAAATTGTTTTGCAACTACCTACAAAAATGCAACAAGGTTCAACGGTTAGAGTATATAAGACATTCAAAAAAGTATCAATTATGTGTAGCTGAAGCATTCCAAAACCCTAAAATCCTCAAAAAACTTGCAACAGAAATTATATACTTTAACCCATCTGTTTATTATTTTTTTATCTATAATCAAATCAACAGGAAAAAAACACTATTTTGAAAGATATTTACTTCTTCATTTCTTTGCTTTTTTTTGACGTTTCTTTGATTCATTAGAATTGATGTTGTTGTTGATGACCAAAAATAATTTTCTCTCCTCTTTCTCTCCATTTTTGGGTACATTCTGTTACTGCTGATAATTGTTTTTTGTCCCCCGTTTTTGAAATTTTTGTTTTTTTGTTCAACTTGTTTTCATTTTTGGTGATTTAAATTTTTTAAGAAGATGGGTTGATATAAAAGGAGGTGATTGCTGTTCAATTTCTTCATTAAATTTAGAAGTGAACGTTTTTGTTTATGGTTCAAAGTGTTTTTTTTAGCTACTGAATTCTTTATATGAGTACATCTGAAAAACGATATTTATTTCATGTTGCTCAAGCTAATAAAAACCCCTAAAAAATAGCTTCCCGTTTTAAAAAGGTTTTTACTGTATTCGCGCGTTTTTCACTTACCGTATACTTTTCAAGATTTTAATTTTTTACAACTTTTAGATAAAAAAATGTCAATTGAACAAGCTCGTGAACATCTCGTAAATGAGATAGATAAACGTTTACATATATCCCGTCTTACAAATGGTTTCTATGAAAAAACATCTGATATCTTGATGAAATCTGCATTTGGATTTTTAATGGATCAGTGGATCTCTGCTGGACTGCTACCACAAGATTTTCGTGGTGAAGAAGATGCCAAGAAAAAAGAATGTGAAGAAGAGAAGCTTGAGAAAAAAGAACAAAATACAAAGTTAAAAGAATTCGAAGAAAAATTTACACAAGGCTTAAAAGATTCTGGACATGAAACCCCTACCGCTTCCACCTCTTCCTCTGAACCCGGATCTGCTCCTGCTGAAATGAATACTGTTACTACTGATGCTGCCCCTGAAATTGAAGTTGATGAAGAACAAGAACAAATTTTAAATGATATTGACCTTGAAGATTTATTTGATGAAGAAGCTTTTGAAAATCAATGTGATGCTGATAAACAATTGGTTAAGGTTGAAGATGAATCAGAGAAACAGATAATTCCCGTTGATGAAATTGAAGAAACTGAACGACAAGCACAAATTTTAAAGGAACAAGCTCAAGCAACTCTTAAACAAAATGCTAAAGAATTTGAAGAAGCATATAAACTTCAACAACATGCCCTTCTGACTGCCCATGATGCCAATGTTAAAACTGCTAAAGCTTTAGTTAATCAAGAAATCGGAACTCAATTACTCGCTGAAGCTGGTAAGTAAAAGAATTTTTGTAGCTGATTTTCCTTCACAATAGTTTGAAGAATATTTTTTATCGCACATACTATTCCTTTGTGACCACAAAATTTTCAAAAATCCTCTCAAATATCCCAAATCTTTTTTAAAAACATTTTAATTAATCTTTTCTTAAATTCCAGGTGCTGAAATGATTGAAGCTGGTGCACATTTACAACGTGAAGCCCTTGCAAGCGAACGACAAGTCCCAGTTAACATTCATCAAGAAGCTACAATTGTTCAAGGTGTTGCAATTAATGAAGCCTCACAAGAAGCTGCTGCAAAAGCTCATGAACAAGTCACCTTCAAACAAGTTGAACATATCCCACCTGTTTATTAAACAACAAATAAACATAATACATTTGTATAAAAATATTACTGTAAATTTTTAAAACATTTATCAAATTATTTTTGATATTTTGTAATTATCAATACAAATAAATAACTTTATCCCTATTTCAAAATATTTTAAACAAGATTTGGAAGAATGAAGCTTTTTATCGAATTTGATAAGACAAAAAAACCCTTACTTATGCTTTTTTTAGGAGCGTTTAAATGTGCAGCTATGGCCGAGTGGTCTGGGACAACATTCACTAATATTTGGGTGATTAAAATATTTGGAAGAAATTTTACCAATATTTGGGTTGTCAATTAACCGCATACCGTTTATGCACATCAACAAAATAAATGATTTCAGTCGATAATACGAAATATGCCCTTAAAGAAGCATCACAAATATTCATTAAGAAAAAATAAATAAACGGCTCTAAAGTAATCATTTTTCATTTATGCCATTTCTTTCTTATAGACTATAAGTTATAGTTATTATTATCCAATTTGTTTGTCATCACCATGTTATTACTTTTACCAAAAGCCATTTCAAATAAGATTGATTTAAACAATCCGCCGTTACAAAATTTTAATCTCCCAAAATCACTTATTTATTGGATTTTTAAAAATTCTGGAATGATTCTATCACAAAAATTGATGTCAAGTTGTAAGGCATTCAAAATTTTGCATTTACAAATTGATAAAAGTCAACTCAAAGAATTTCATATTTGTCATTATGTGCATATATTAGATATGGGAGAAGGGAAAATCGCGACAAAAGGAACCTACAAAGAAGCTTCAAATCCATGGCTTAAAAGCATCAAAATTTATGTCAAAACAATTAAAATTTTGGATACTTTACATTTACAATTTCGTCACTTGCATCTGTTTAATGAAATGATGCCAAAATTTGATTTATCAAAAACTCGAAAAATTTTATTGTCTGTGCCATTTGAGATCGAATATAGAATTTTGAAAGATATTTTTCATCCTGCTCTTGAAGAATTTGAAATGCTCCAAGCGCCGCCTTATAATGTTAATGATGTTGTTGTTAATCCTGCTTTATTAGCGCTTGATAGATGTCGAAGATTGAAACTTTTTTTGTAGGTTTATTTTGATGTTCCAAATAATACTAATACAGATTTTTCTGGTTAGCTTTTTTGTTTAAGTTAAGGATGGTTTCTCTCGCTCCGTTTAGCTTCTATAATAAGTACAATCCCAAAAAGCGGCTTCCACTGCCTCGAAATTCGACAGAAACGGTATTATCGTTTTTTCCAGAACTACAAATATTATATTTTTTGTCAGTTATGGACTTGTCCCTAGTGATGTTACGTAAATATGTTTTAAAAAATAAAAAACAGACAAAAATTTTTTTGTAAAAGCAGTGCGGCTTTATTTTTCAAACCCGGTCGGGTTGTTTATCCCTTGACTAAGCCAGGTCAAATTCGGTCGGGAAGGCTGCTACGTCTATCGTATTATGAGCCACACTGAAAAAAAATTTTTGTTAGGTACACGTGCAGTTTAAATGTGAGCTTAAAGAATTATTAAAATTCTTCTTTTGAACCATCCATTTTTTGATTAAATAAATAAAATACCAGCAAAACGAAATCTAAGTTGACCATTTTTTAGCATGCATTACAGTGAATTCTATAGCAGTAATATTCCATCTCTTATTACAAAAGATATTTTTGCAAAAATGCTTCAATGTAAAAGAAAAGAAAAATTTCATAAATTTACTGCTGGTCCAGTATCAAATATTACATTCGAAGATTTCATCAATTTTTTGGAAAATCATATAGTTCCAGGGGGCAAATTTAATCTTACTTTTAATAGCAACAATTTTAATGATTACACCAAAATGAAAGCACTTGTTGAAAAAGAAAGCAAAAAAAGAGCAGAACAAATTGGAATAAAATCATTTATTTATTTAGGATATACCGTGGAACAAAAGTTCATATGCTACTTATGAAAGAAGTGTTTTTTGTTGTTATTATTTTTGCAATTTCTACCAAAACTGTTGTCATTGCTTTTTTTGCATGTAATACTCTTTTGTTATTTTGCCGCTTTCAACAAACAAAAAAATAAAAATTATATTTGTGGAACAGGGTGGAATCGATTCTTTTACCCCAGAACGGACGAGCGCCAAAAATGAACAAAATTCCGGTCAAATTGGAATTCACCTTAGAGATATTTCAGGTGACAACGGAATTAAAATATTTTTCTCTAAATATTCGTCATAGTAAAGGATAATTAGGGACAAAATATTAGCTGCTCAAATAGCCTCTTTGACATACCATATAACAGAATATCTGCAAATATTGCAGAAGAAATGAGTAATTATCCAGGAAGTAAAAATTTTGTAAGAATGTTTCTCAACCAATAAAGTTTTGGTTTTTCAGGTATATTTAATACAATAACTTTATTTACTTTAATGTAAAACACAAGCTATAGAATGTCAAAGACAAACTCAAATATAAAAACAAAGGGAATATTTATATAGCAGGTGGTATGGCAGCTAGCTACTGTTTGGACCACAACAATCCCTGAAACTATATCATTTAATTCCAAACATTAATTCTATTTTATTACAGTGCAAAAAATATTCTTCCCAAAAAAATTAGTATCCATGGATATCCAACAATATAGTAATTAAAATTTTTATTGATTAACGTAGTAATAACACAGCAATAATTAAATATAAATCACAGACAAATGGAATCAAATTTTACAGACAAGTAATAATAATATAATTATTTAATAAGACGTGTACGAGCATATAAAGCATTCAAGACATCATTCAAAGCATGAACAACTTCAACATCAAGTTCTGCAGCACGATCATGTTTTGGTGTATCATATACGATTAAGACGCCATCACCTTGATGTAAGCAGCCTAAAAAAAGGAAAAGAGATTAAATAATGATATAAGATAATGTAGACAACTTTGGAGTACAACAAAAAAAGGTGCTGAACTCCCTCAACTTCAACCCTTCCCTCTCAAAACAAGCACAAAAAACATACCATATAACTTTTTATCCAAAATCATTTGAGCAAGTTTACGTTCAACTTTTTCATTTGTCATTCCAACAGTTTTAGCAATATGAGTAATATCAACACGAGAATATGGCTTTACAAGACGAAAGAGATCCTTTTCAAACATTGTACTATGTAAAACAGTAAAATGCTTTTGTACGACAACATCAGCTTTAAGCTTATCACCATATTTCTCAACAGCTTCATTGAATTTATTCATTGATTTATGTTTGAGCGCTTCTGCAATTGCAACCATTGCATCAAGATGTGGTGAAGAATATTTTAAAGCATTCTTATTCATCATAACACCCGTCTAAAAATGTGAATGATTAAAATAAATGAAATATAAAGCTGTAAATTTACCAATCCTTCACGAGCAACAACGGATATAATTTTGTATGGAATTGGACGTGGACCAGTATGTGATGATGGTTCAGGTACAAGTATAATTTCACCAGAGTTTGTTCGAAGTGGTAGCGGACCAAGAAGAGTTATTTCACGCATATCACATACAGTCATTACTGGACAAGACCATTTTGACATCTAAAAAATATATCGTAACAAATGTTGGGATAATATGATATAGCAATACTAACCATTCCAAGCTCTGAAAGATTCCAAAAGCGTTTACAAAATTCAATATCTGATTCACGAATAACTTTAACAATTCTTAATGTACGTTGTTCAAGGCTCATAAGATATTTACCAGAATTAAGAAATGAACTAATAGGTCCTTCTTCTTTATCCCATGATAAAGAATAAGTTGCAAGAACAAAACCAATAACACGAAAAATACGAGCAACAGATGGAGAAAACTATAAATCAACGATTAATATCAAAACCGCATTATTCAAAAAAAGCTTACTTGAAATCCAAGTGGACGAGCATAAAAGCACGATGTATCAAGACTTCCAATTTCACGTAAAAATGAAGTATATCTTTCATATTCACCTTCTAATGGAGGAAAAAGAGAATCTTTTGCAAACATTTCCATTCCAGCAATAACTAGTTGATAAGCAAGTATAAGAAATCTGAGCACAGAAGCAAATCCTTCAACTTCTTTAAAATGATGAGAAATTCTGAACATAATATTTGAACGATTTTGACTGCAATCTTTGAGAATAGAAATCAGCTGGCAAACAGCCACATCACAAACACAAATCAACGATCTAAAAATATAAACTACAATGAGCAAAAAGAAAAGAATAAGCAAAAAGCAGCATACCGATAGCCATTACCAGGAGTATTTTGGTCATAATCACATTTTGATGAAACAATTAGCATTTGCTGAATTAAGGCTGTTGTTGATGTTGCTGCTGATGTTGTTGCTGCTGATGTTGTTGCTGCTGCTGTTGCCATAGCTGCTGTTGGCGTGCTTCTTGGGCAGCCTTTCTTTGAATGAAAAATTCAACGTATTGTTGACCCGCTCTACAATGCCTTTGATTAGAACCTTCTACAAAGACAAGCTGGTTATTGTGTGGAAGAAGTGAGATTGCAAAAGTCTTTTGGTATTGAAGCAGTTCGGCTTGAAAAGCGTCAAAATGATTTTCAAATAAAAATGCGTCAGCAGGTGTTAATTGGAAAGCGTAAAAATGATTCATCTGAGACAAAACAAATGTTTCGTTTTCAGAGCAAATGATCTTCAATCGAAGAAACTCGACTAAGAAAAACAACTCTCGTTTTCATAACGCGCGATAAACAAAAGAATCAAATCGCAGTCCAAAAATTCAAGCACAAACGTCGCTGCAACTCAAAAAAGAGAGAGAAGACAATTTTCAACCTCCACACGTCGACCGCAAAAAAACTCTTACCATTTAAAATGCCATCAGGCTTTTTTGGTGATCTTACATATGCAACATGTTATTTAAAGAGTAAAACTTACACGAACAAATGATATACTATGTAAAGTTGGATCTTCAGTTGTTGGAGGAGTAATAGAAATAATGTTATTCTCTTGCTTTGGTAGCATAGAATCTTCTTCTTTTACTTCTGCTTCATCGTTATCTTGCTTTGGTAGCATAGAATCTTCTTCTTTTACTGCTGCTTCATCGTTATCTTGCTTTGGTAGCATAGAATCTTCTTCTTTTACTGCTGCTTCTTCTTTCTCTTGCTTTGGTAGCACAGAATTTTCTTCTTTTACTGCTGCTTCATCTTTAATATGTTCTTCTTGTTTTACCATTTCTCCATCCTTTGCATCTTCAGCTTCATCTTTAACACCTTCTTCTTTCATTGCTTCATCATCTTTTGCAAATTCTTGGTTAACATGTTCTTCCTGCATCTATAAATCTATAAAAGAATTTATATAAAAACTTAAAAACTTAGTATTGTGTAGGCCCTAACACCTACTGATATATATTAAAGACGTGTTAAAATCCAAAAAAAGAAACACGAGCAACAGAAGAAAGAAAAGAAAAATAAATAAAAGTATTGTTAATTAAAAATATGAAAGAAAAAAAGCCAGTTACAATTGTTAACAATAAAAAAAACATTTCGAAAAAAATGAAAAATTTCAAAATACATTTTTTGTATTTTCTTTTCTTTTTCCCCGTTGTTCTTTTTTTAACGTTACCAAAGCAGCACTTTCGAAAGGAATGTGGCAAAATGTTTTCTGTTGACAGCAAAAATGTATACTGCAAATTTTTTTAAATCTAATGTCTTATATCCTTTAAGCTTTTACGTTGTCCTCTATTATTTTATACATCCCTAACAATCTATTAATAGATAATGGATTTTAAAAATCCTATCAAAAAGATGCAGTTTGACTTGATAACGATATTTTGATGCACGAGTAAAATTGACTTTACTTTTTCAATGGCAAATGAATTGAACTTGATAAAATTTTTTAATTTTCTTCTAATAACAAAAACTCCTATTCGAAGTCTTTTGAAGAAAAACGAGAATTTGGTTTATATGTACGAATGAATGCCGTTTATGTGGTAAATTGTGTATATATACTTTGTGGGAAGGATACTAGGTAGACAAATCAAGCAATGCGGTTTATCGCCCCTGTCTGGTTAAGGGGCCGAAATTAGAAAAAAACGTTTAATTTAATTTCATTGTACACGATTATTGTCAATATTCACAAAATATAGGAAACAGTTTTTCTACAAAGTGTCCCTCGTCTCACTTTAGCTTTATTTCAAAATTAAATTAAATAAATGTTACACTCCAACACAGAAAAATTCAATGTTTATTTATCCCTTAGTTGTTGCGCCCTTCCCACACCTTATTGATTCCTATAAACTTCACGATTGACAAATGGCGTATACGACTCCTATACCCTTCACTATAATATATGAAAGGATCGATTGCATACTTTTCATGTAATGAATGCTCTTTTAATAGTCGATTATTAAATTGGATTATTTAAATAAAGAGCAAATTGTCACATTGCGTCTGAATTTTCTGTAATCAACAAAACTCAAAAATTTAAATGATCACCATCCACTTAAAGCACAAAGCTTCGGTGGAGAAGAATTATGGAGTTTGCATATTCGTTCCACTTATTGTACAATGTCATCAAAGGAATCGTAGGAAAACAACGAGAGATATTATAATGAAATAATAATCAGATATGTATTTTTACAATGGTACAGTAGTTAAAGACATTAAAGGATTTGATTCTTTTAGTTTTATTATCCCAAATTCTAAATACAGAAATACAACTCTACGGATTATAACCGAAAATGTAAATGAAGAACAGCTTTATTTGTTTGACGCGAAAAAATGCCCATATAAATTTCTGATTTTTCAATTGGAAGATGTAACTTTTGGATTTGATCCATTTTATCAAATGTTAATTGCAAAGGATCTTTCAAAAGGCATAGAGTATGTTTACCATTTTGTAATACACTTTCATCATGTTTTTTAAAGGATATCTGCATACCCATTTTTTGAAATTTTTATAGCAGAAAGTGCTTTTCTGCGTAAAAAACATGGTGCAACAAAATTTGTTGATATGTGTATTACAAGTTGGAATGGTTCAAAACCTAATTCAAAAATTAAAGAATTTATTTTGGTATGTATTTTTTTACCACGTTGACTCCAAGTACTTTAGAATTATATGGAAGAAGATGACATGATATATTGCGAGTACAGACTATTTCCACAAGTTGAAGAACATAAAAGAGATAAATACACTATTTGCATATTTACTTATACAGTATCACAAGCAATAGAAGCCTTTAAAATCATGGAAATACGAGAACAATCAGGTAAAGATTTAGAAGAATATCCTGATGATCGTCCTCTATTTCCATTCGGTTTATGCTAAGAGAAAGACTGAAATTCAATAAAAACATGAAAAAATAATACTGATAGTATTCTGAATTCTTTTTTGTTTACACTTTTCAATGGTACAAAAAATAACCAGTAAAAGAAATTTGTTTACAATCATTTTCATTTAGCATTTTTACAATTTATTAACATATTAAATTTTATTGTCGCATTTGATAAAAAATCGAAAGACAAAAACTTACACACTTACTTATGCTTTTTTTAGCAGCCGATGATCGTGCAGCTATGGCAGAGTGGTCATTTGTCCTTAATTCAAACAACTTTTATCAAAAGTTTTAAATTGTTTCATTAAAAACATTTTATCAAACCCAAAGCAAAATTAAAAACCATCAACACTTTTTTAGGAGCGGTTGATCATGCAGCTATGGTCGAGTGGTCTGTTTGAGGTCAGCGAGTGAGGCTATTTCCCAGGAGCGTTTAAATGTGCAGCTATGGCCGAGTGGTTAAGGCGACAGACTAGAAATCTGTTGGGCATTGCCCGCGCAGGTTCAAATCCTGCTGGCTGCGAATTTATTTTTTTTTCAACGTAATAATAATAAAGAATTACTCTAAAAAAATGCATACTGTATCTTTTATTTATTTAAAGCTAAAAACTTTTTAAAGGGATAAGCTGCAAAAGAATTAGGCTTTTTTTAAAAAAATTTAAAACAAAATTGTTAACTTAATTTTTGTGATGTAAAAAGGAAGTACCAACATATTAAGCTTTTAAAGATAAATTTGTTAATTTAAATCTCATTAATACATTTTAAGTAAGATTTGTGTTTCTTTAAAGTTCAGCTTCTAACATAAAGTTCTATAATGCTGTGCTTTATAGCGACCAAGCTGGTGCATTTTTTCTCGTTACTTACTTATCTCCAGATACATACAGAGTTCACTGCTTATGAATCACGTCAGAAGTTTTTATAAATTTTATAAATAAACACAAACATTTTAATCATAAATACTGTAACATTGCACAAAATTGTGAAAAAAACAGTCACTTAAAATTCACTGTTTGGCAATGTGTTTAATGAACGCCAATGCAATACAGCTTGCATCATTGTACCTCTTTTTTGTAGCCTTTTTTTGTAAATTGTTGTTATTAATTTAGCTTTTAAATAAGCTTGTTAATTAAAATGTCAAATAATTCAACAGAAGAATTATCTTGGTTAGGTATTACACCTGAACGAATTGCTGAAATTCAAAGAAATAAAAAGCTTTCTGAAATTTTAACAAAAGTTGCAAAACTTGCAAAAAGCTTAAAATGTCCTTCCAATGAAAAAGCTGAACAACCATATGTAAGTTTTTCTTTAATATCAATCATTTATATAAATAATGTTTTCTAGAAAGGCTTGCTAAATGTTTTGGCATCAAAGATTAAGCCACAAATTGCTGAACAGTTAGAGCTGCTTGTCAAGTATATTGTTGAAGATAAACTTTGTCAAGAATCACAGCTTAATGCTGCATTGGAATATCTTTTAAAGCATGTGGGAGAAGCACTAAATGAAAAAGAGTTAAATGAATATTGTGGTGTTGGAGTTGTAGTAACTCAAGATGAAATTGATGATGTAATAAAAGAAGTTCTTGAAAAGCATAAAGAAGAAATAGAAAAGAAAGAATTTTCAAAGAATCGTTTATTAGGTATGCGTTTTTGGTTGCTTGTTAATTAAACATGATTTTTTAGGTGAAGTTACAACTGATCCACGGCTAAAATGGGCTACAGGATCTATTGTTCGATCACTCTTTGAAGCTCGTTTAATACATCTTACTGGAGTTAAAACTATTGAAGAATTAAAACCTCAAAAGAAACAAACTGCAGCAACTGCAGTTACAGATAAAAAAGAAAGGCCTGTTAAAGCTGAAGCTCAGAATGCTGCTGGAACTGATGTTTCAAAGGGTAGTGATGGTACTGTACTTAGTGCTTACAAATCATTCACATCTTTTTCTTTTAGTTATTACTGATGCTGTATCAATTGAAGAGCTGCTACGTACTCGAACACATTTTCATAAAGTTGGAGAAAATTATACCACTGAAGGATATGTTATGCATCCCTGGACAAAAGATATCTTAAAGAAACATGTTGAAGCAGTAGGAGGAAAAGTTCATACTCGGTTCCCTCCTGAACCAAATGGTGTTCTTCATATTGGACATGCAAAAGCTGTTAATATTAATTTTTGTTATGCTAAAGTTAATGAAGGGAATTGTTACTTGAGATTTGATGATACAAATCCTGAAAAAGAAGAAGAAAAATTCTTTACTGCTATTGAAGATGTTGTTCGATGGTTGAGTAAGTTGCTGTTTGATTTTGTTAGACTAAGTATTGTACTTTCTTTTAAATTATTGTTCTTTTTCAGAATACAATCCATACAAAATTACTCATTCAAGTGATTACTTCCAACACCTCTATGAATGGGCGGTTCAACTTATCAAAGACGGATTAGCTTATGTTTGTCATCAAAAAGTTGAAGATATGCGTGGTTTTAATGTTGAAGCATCACCATGGCGAGATCGTCCAATTGCAGAAAATTTAGAACTCTTTGAATCAATGAAACTTGGACTTTTTAATGAAGGTGAAGCGACTCTTCGACTAAAGCATATTCTTGAAGAAGGAAAAGTTGATCCTGTTGCATATCGAATTAAATATGTTCCACATCATCGTACAGGTGCAGAATGGTGCATCTATCCAACATATGACTATACACATTGCCTTTGTGATTCTATTGAAAATATTACACATTCTTTATGTACAAAAGAATTTCAATCTCGTCGATCCAGCTATTATTGGCTTTGTAATGCTCTTAAAATTTATTGTCCTGTTCAGTGGGAATATTCTCGGCTAAATGTATATTATAGTGTTATATCAAAACGGAAAATCCTTAAGTTGATTCAAAATCGAATTGTTAGGTATGTTTATTTTTATTAGAGTATAGAGTGAAAGTAAACATACTGTTTTGGTGCAAGCTTATCTTTTTTACACCTACGCAAAATGCTTGAATCACCTCATATCAGTATCACATTTATTGTTGCTATATTTTAGAGATTATGATGATCCACGACTTTTTACGCTAACTGGTCTTCGACGTCGCGGTATTCCTGCTGAAGCAATTAATAACTTTGTTGCAAAACTTGGTCTTACTGTTGCTCAAACAGCTGTTGATCCAATAATGTTAGATGCATCAGTTCGTGATTATTTAAATATTCATGCATCTCGTACCATGGCAGTTTTGGAACCACTAAAAGTTATTATTGAAAATTTTAATGAACTTAATTTACCTTCAACTGTTGCTGTTGCCGATTTTCCAACTGATCCTTCACGTACTGAAGAACATACTATTGCTTTTGATGGTACTGTATTCATTGAACAAAGTGATTTTCGGCTAATTGGTGAAAAAGGTTTTCGTCGAATGACTGCAGAACAAACAGTCGGCTTGAAATACATTGGATTAGTTTTGAAATTTGTTACTGGAACTGAAGTTTGTTTTTGTCGTCTAAACTGTTATCTGTAAATTACTATTAATTTTCATTTTTATTGCAGGATGATAAAGGTAATCTCGTAGAAATTATTGTTCGTGGTGAACCTTTGACAGGCGAAAATAAACCAAAAGCATTTATTCATTGGGTTGCAAAACCATGCTTTGCTGAAGTTCGATTATATGAACGTTTATTCATGCATAAAAATCCCGAAGATCCTGAAGAAGTACCAAATGGATTTTTAAGTGATTGTAATCCAAACTCTCTCAATATTATTCATAATTGTGCTGTTGATCAATATTTGGCAAATGCAAAACTTTATCAATCCTTCCAATTTGAACGTACCGGATATTTTGCTGTTGATCCAGATACAAAAGAAAAAGGAAAAGTAAGTTTCTTCCTGATAGATTTTGAGGCTGTTCAGAAATCGTGTAATATTTTTTCGTATGTTTTCAACCCCTCTCTGCTATATGGTTGTCGCTTTGAAGTTGATCTCGTGTCGCAATTCTAAGCCGCACGATCTTTTGGCTTATTTATTCCTCCACATCTCTGATATATGCGATTTCTGAATAGCCCGTTTGTGTATACTGTAATAATTCAATGTTTCTTTTTTAGCTTGTCTTCAATCGAACTGTTCTTCTCAAAGAAGATGCTGGTAAATAGATTCAAATAATTTTGTTGCTTTCTTTGTTTTTGATTTATTAAGCTTATTTTAAAATATATGATTTTATCGTGCATTGCAAAAACCATTGATGTTGTCTTAATTATTTAATATTATTTTTTAATAAATATTTGTTATTGATTTCGGGTACTGTATCGTTTTTATGAGTTTTATTGAACAAGGAAATTTTCAACTGCTTTAGAATTCAAATGATTGAACAAGGATAGTTTTTCAGAGTGCTATTTTTATCCTTTGAATGAAATGTAGTTTGGTATTGCTACTGATATCAGAAGCAACAACCATTTCCGGAAAAATAAAAAAAATTGATAACAGTGTTGTTTTTGGGTTTCAATTGTCCGCAAAAAAGGTTTTTGTTTTATCTTTGGCGCCATGCAAATGCAAAATACAATTTTAGTTTAACCATCAACAGATGTGGTTGAGTAATATACAGTAATTTACATTTATCAATACGATAAGTTAAAGAAAATTGTACAGAATAAAATTACCTGTATTGTTTAAAATTCTCAAAAGTATCAAAGAACAAGTAAACTCGGGTTTTCTGCTTTTAAGAATTAATAAAAAGATTACATTTAAAAGCTTGATCTCTTTTTCCTCGATTGTTGTGTATGGATATACTTTACATAGGATTCACAAGGGAACGTATCAAACTGCCAACCCCAGATTTTTTCGCTACTATGCGGAATCGATAGGTCGTAGTAAGGTATGAAAAACCCCCAAGGGATTTTTTCCCGTTTGGGGTTTGAAGCGTTTAACAGGATTTGTAAAGTGTTTTTCACTTATATATTTACCCCTATAAGCAGAACTACGCTTATAGGGGTTGGCCTATAAGTCAAAAAAACGCTTATAGGGGAATGCATATAAGTGAAAATATCAGTGAATATATAGGGGTCGACATATAAAATAACAAAACCGCAAACGGGAAAAAATCCCTTGGGGGTTTTTCATACCTTACTATGACCTATCGATTCCGCATAGTAGCGAAAAAATCTGGGGTTGGCAGTTTGATACGTTCCCTTGTCAGTTGACATCAGAATTTTAGACCCAGAAGGAACCAAATTCGGACCAGAATTTTGCGAGGATTACCGAGAAAATATTTTGAGAATTCTGGGAGTGATGATTCTCAAAGGGGAAATGTCTTCTACCCCCCCCCCCCCCCCCCAAATATTTATTTGTATACTCCATGAGGCTTAATTTTTTGAGGGAGATTGTTATCTTTAGAAATTTTTCGGATTCTGAATCCCTAGTTTTTGTAAATTTTTAAAGCTAGTGCTTGCCTTTAATGTTATTTAAATTGTTTCCGATTTGTCATATTTTGTACTTCTTACAATTGAAAAAAGTCTTTTATTTAGAGGGACCTAAAAAAAAATGTATATTTTACTATGGATTATTTTATGCCAGATCGAATTCGTGATCATAAAAATGTTAATGTTCGATTTTATGATAAACCTAATGAAATTGTTGATCTTGTTCCAATTATGAAAAGAAGTGATTTTTGTGTAGAAGAAAAATTCTCTGATATTTTTGTACGAAAACTTTACAAATCAATATTGGTCGAAGTAAGTTGTCTCTCTTCTCTGGCTTTTTAACATAGACAAAATTTTAGATCTTGGGTAAAGAAAATTTGGGATATTATTCTGCGGCAAATAATCCACATGATGGAAATGTTGCCATTCCAAAGGCATTATTTACTGGAATTGAAGGTCTGTTTTTACTATAGTTCGTATGTTTCAACGCCGACAAATTGCATTTAGATTTAATTTTACAAGGTTTTGGTGTTCCATCAAATAAAACTAGTCAAACAACAGCACATTGTCGTTGTGTTTTGGATGTCAAACAAATTATTAAAAAAACCAATGGATATTTGTTGTAAGTTATTTTTATTATTCATTATGGAAACTGAAACGTTGATATTAATTGTAGCATTAATGAACGACGTGATGAGAAAACTCCAAAAAGAAAAATGCCACCTTCAATGAAATCTGGAAAGAAAAAGAAGACAGAAAATGCTGATGAAGAAGCTCAAAATGTTCTTGCAAATGATAGAAATTCAACTCCAAAAAGACCAGCAAAAAGAAAGCCAAAGAATAAGAAAGCAGCAGAAAAATCACCAGAAATCCTCATTGTAGAACCTCAAGCTATTCCATCGAGTGATGAATCAAGTGATGAAGAACAGTGAAGTGATAAAAATATAAGTTTTTCTAGTTTTTAATTGTTTTGTAAATTTCTTACTGTTTTGTTAGTTGTTTAATTGTTAATGTTTATAAGATTCTATAAATGTGAAAAATAAAGAAATCTAAAAATACAAAATTTGTATTATGCTGAATTAATGCAAAAAATGTGAATTTATTTAGCAGAAAAAAGAATTTATTCAGCATAAAAATAATTTAAATAAATTGAATTTATTTAATGCGTTTTTCTGCTGATTTCATGCAATGTCAAACACCTGTGTTTGTGTGCGCATTGATTTTGTCTGTTCATTGATTTTTAAAAATATAAAAACAAATTAAGGTAAAAGAAAGTGTTCCAGTCATTCAGTGCTGACAGTTTTACGATTTCTTTGCTTTTCAATTTGATTGACTAAAAATTGCCTTTTTTTGATCTACCTCTCACCAGATTAAGTTTCTTTTACAAATTTAATTTGTTTAAAAAATTAAGAAATAACCTCTTCACTTTCTTTTATTTTTAGCTGTTAAACTGTTTGCCAAAAATTATGCAAATCAACTTTTCTTCTGATAATTTTTTGCCCATTTATTTATCAGCTATTGAAAGACTTCATAATGATGTAAATGCTACTTCAAATATTGTAGAAAAGATTGAACTTTTCGACAATTTTACAAAAAAATATACTACGATTCCATGTATTTGGGAAGAATGGATGAGGCATGCTTTCTTGTTTTTCTGACAATTTCTTGCTAAAGTAATCGTCGATCAAATTGTATTTTTAGGATAGCTTCTTCTGCTATACCAGAAACAAGAACTGATGAAATTTTAGCAGTTAAAGAAGACATTTTGATGAAAGCACAATTTCATTTTTTTTTCTCTTTTATGGATAAACTCACGAGAATTGATGATGATTTTGAAAACGTATTGTTTTAATTATAGTTTTTAAGTATACGTTTCCAGTAATTTTAAAATACTTTAACCGTACATAAATGAAATACCATAGTTATATTTCGACATTCTGAAAATCATTAAAGTTGAAAATAGCATTTTCTGATTATTTTCTCTTAAAAAGAGATGATCAATCACTTCTTTACATAGTTGAAAAGTCAATAATTTTTAGATTCATGCGTGGAAAAAGCTTATTGAACGTCCTATTCTTATGCATAATGGTTACAAACCTAAAAAACACATCCATATTCTTAAATATGCAAATAACTATGCTTTTGAGACCCCAAATCTGTTTACAAAAACCAACTGGAAATATTATAAGCAATATTCTAGTAGGAAAAAAATTTGATTTCAGTATTCTATTTAAATGAATTTTTAGCAGCTCCTGCTTCTAAAAAGTTATGTTTTAAATACAAAAAATCGCTAAATATGTTAGAGGAATTTGAAAGCTCAAAACATGAAATTGGAAAATGGTTGAACCATCTTTTAACGTTTGATGACGATAAGTTTATTATTCAGAATATTGAATTTAAATTGGGCGAAACTCCGTGGAACCAAAAAATATGGCAATTTTGAATATCTAAGCGGAAAAAACTTTTATGAGGTATGCAAATGATCATTCATTTATATATTTTTTGTTTGCAATAATACAATATACTTTGTAGTGGTTATTAAATTTATATTTACGATACTGCCGGCTTTTTATCGATGATGTTGAAATGAGAAAAAAATACCGAAATGAAATTATGCGGATTGAGAGGCTGAAGTTGAATGTATTAAAATGGAAAATTGATTGCATTAAATTCGAAAGAGACTTTAATTCCAACCCAGCAGCAATGATGTTAATGAAAATGTTTTTTGATGACAAAAATATAACAACAGAAAATTTTAATTCTCTTTTGAAATCGATGGAAAAAGAGATACCTAAAAGTATTCAACGCTATCCTAGTTATGCGACTGAAGAACTTTATATAAAATCATGTTACACAAATCCATTGGCATTCAAAACTATGTTGTACCAAATTTTTGCTTTTCAAAAACCGCTGATTAATTACCTGCTTGGAAGAGCTAATCATAAAACTTTATCAAAATTATATGCAACTTGCAAGCTGTTATATTGCTTAATGAAAATTCCTATTTGTTATCAAATGGAACTTGGAAGTTTCGACGCAACAATAGCTTATCAACAGTCGATTTTTGTTTCATCTCATGAACCAAACCTATCAAACATTAAACAGCTTTATTTAACCAATTCGTTATTTGTACGAGATTTTTTTGATCAATATGCGATTTCTAAAATACTTCCAAAAATTTATAAATCTGACATTCAATACTTTTCTTGTAATTCTCAGATACTGACAGTGGAAGAATTTAAATTTATTTGCGGTAATGTCAAATATGCTACATTTCTTTTTGCATCTTATATTAGTGATGGAGAAAGAACAGTGTCACTTTTTGAAATAATCACATTTATGCCTTTTATTAAAAAGCTAAGTTTTAATAAACAGCTTCCATTGTTTCCACCAAACAGTCAGCGCAAGAATGTTGATAGCACAAAAACCATAAACATCAAAGAACTATACATTCCTTCTTTATGTGATGTGAATGAACCTGAGTTGGCGTATGAATTTTTTATCGTAAGTATTTTTTTAGACCTATAAACTATACTGCAGTAATTAAATTTATCGGCAGAATAATGTGTTCTCAAAATTTGCAAATTTTTAGTGAAATCTAAAAGACCCTGTGCTTAACACATTTCTATTACAAACAAGCATAAAAAACTTATTATTAATACACGAATGTTGTATAATTTATTGACATTTTTGCAAAAACAAAGAAAAATGCAAACATTTATAAATTGTTTTTATTTAAACACAAATTTTTAAAGAACTTTTAAAAAACATGCAATTTTTGAAAATTATAACATAATTTTAAAATTCAAACTGTCGTCACCGCTATTCTATGCAAATAAATCCATTTGAGATGAAAAAAATCTAGTTTAGAGTTTCATTTAGCTATTTAACTGTGGTTTATAAAAGTTTTTTATTTTTTAGAACATTGCTGCACCAAAATCGCTTTTATCCTTTCGAATTTTGCATAATGATGACAACAAAGAAATTTTGAAGAATTTTCTAACAAATCATTTATGGGTCCCTGAAGATCACAAACCTGATTTTCATTTGTTTTAAATAAATGAACTAATTTTGAAACTGTTTGTTGATGTCTTTTTTATTTATGCATTATCAATTGTTTGTTATTAATGCATAAATAAAAAAGAGTCTTTTACTTTTTCGATCAAAACTACATTTATTTTTTTTTGTTTATTTACGTGCCCGAAGCACATTGAACACATTACAATTAAATTACAGTATAAATACAATTAAAATAATAATAACTAATTACAATAAATTCTTTACAATAAAACTAATTACAAATAAAAAGACTCAATAAAATAAGAAAGTCCTTGTTGAAGAGAAAGTGATTTTTCATTTTATGAAATTATAAACGATAATCTTTTAAACTTTGTTAGCGAATATATTACAAAATCAAAAATTGCGTTAAATATCTGAGGGTACGGATAATTATTACTAAATTAACTTGCCTTATTCTTGCCTTATTTTTTTTACAAAATCGACGCAAATTTATTTATTTTTTAAAAATTTATTTAAATTTGTTGCTAATTTGCATAAAAGCAAATTAATATCCAAAATTTAATTACAAGTTGGCGGAGTAGGGATCCGTCGATCCCCGCCACACAGACCCAACATGGGAAATAATCCAAAAAACGGATAACGCTTTGCACTTTTATGTTAAAAAGGAAACCCTCAAAAGACGAGTTTCACTTCGGTGCTAGAGAACGAAAGACTTTTGTTAATTCAAGATTAAGGTAAAATCCTGGCAGGATTTCTTACTCTAATTACTCTTGCCTTAGATTACCTTGAGCCTGGCTGGGATTTACCTTAATTGTGCGCTTTCCTGTAGCATGCCTTATTCCTACCAGCGTTGTTACATCGGGAACGCTCTTTATTCAAAACATTATTTCTAACTAAAAATTATTTTTGTTTAAAATTCATTCTTTTTCTTATCTTTTAAAATTATTTTAACTGACATTTCATGGAACTAAAAATATTTAAAACATTATTTCTGTTTAAAATTTGTTAACATTTTTTTATCTTATTTAATAAAATTATTTTAACTGCCATTTCATAGAACTAAAAAATCAAATATTTAAACACAGGCTCATTTTCAATTCAATATTTAAACCGAGGTTTTTAAACGATAATCAAAAAACTTACGATGTCTTGAATCTGCTCGCTGTGAATAAAGTCGACAACCAAATGTCAGCAAAAATACTGCAAAAAATATTCTTATTATTATACCTGCAGCTTGACCGGATGTTATAGATACATGCTCTAAAATATTATTTAATTAATAAACTGTTGAATACTTTCATCTTCTAATTAATTTTCTATCTTGCATTTCATGTGCATAATATTTATCCCATGAAATTGGTTTATTGCTTTGATATGGCCACATTATTGCAGATGTTTTGTTTTTTGAAAATGAATCTACTAAATTTGCTGCAAGTTGTGATGATGGATTGGGATTGGCGGTATGCGATTTCTGTACAGCTTGTCTGCGTATACTGTAATAATTCAATGTCTTTTTTTTTCAGCTTATCTTCAATCGAACTGTTCTTCTCAAAGAAGATGCTGGTAAATAGATTCATATTGTTTTGTTGGTTTCTTTGTTTTTGATTTATATTGAGCGTTATTTGAAATATATAATTTTATCGTGCATTGCAAAACCATTGATGTTGTTTTAATTATTTAATATTATTTTTTAATAAATATTTGTTATTGATTTGGATTCTGTATTGTTTTTATGAAATGTAGTTTTATTGAACAAGAAAAGTTACAATTGATTTAGAATTCAGTTGATTGAACATGGATACTTTTATTAAAGTATATTTTTTGCTATTTTTATCCTTTGAATGAAATGTATTTGGTATTGCTACTGATATCAGAAGCAACAACCATTTCCGGAAAAATAAAAAAAATTGATAACAGTGTTGTTTTTGGGTTTCAATTGTCCGCAAAAAAGGTTTTTGTTTTATCTTTGGCGCTATGCAAATGCAAAACATAACTGTTGTTTAGATTTGTTTAAGAAATTTACAGTAATTTATATTTTTCAATCAAAAAAATCCTGGAAGTTTTTTCCAAATGAATGTGATACAAAATTGGACAGAATAAATTTATCTTTGTTTAAAGTGATAATCAAAAATAGCAAAGAATATTGCAGAATAAATGTGCAAAAAATAATCAAAAGAAAGTGATATCATGCTTTTTTGATAGACAAGAAGATATCGTTTGATGTTGATACTGATACACCACCTACACGGAAAAAAGGGAGTAAGACGGAAACAAAAGCAAATTGCAAATACAACTTTAAAGTAGCAAAACAATGAAGCTAAATTTAGCTGTGTTGTTGTTAATTACCGGATCTGCGAAAGTCAAATAAAATTTTCAGATGACATCATGTTACAGTTTTGGTTCAAAGTGTATTACTGTATTTAAGCGCTTTACTGCAAAATATCAGCTGCCCTTTTGAGTATTTACATATTTAAGTCTATCAAATATACTAGAAAAATTTGTTTATTACTGCTCATCATTGCTATAATTTAGAAAAAAAACTGATCTCCTTTTTCGACAACAAAGTTCTTTCAAAAGTTCTCTTTAATTTGAATCATTTCTATTATTTTGCCCTTTTATTCTTAAATTTTTTACATAAAACTGTTCTATTTTTAACATCGTGGATATTAAAATATCCTTTCCCAAAAAATCCTTAGAAACATCATCATCATCGTAGCAGCAGTCAGTAATAATTAATTAAATGCAAATTAAATAATAATAAAAAAGTTTGTTTCCCATAGAAGTGCCCCCTCTTCTTTAAAGCTTTAAAAAGAAAAAAAGGATTCAAAATTAAAGATTTTCTCAGACTTTTTTGTTTCATTTTTAACGCAAAAGAAAAAGAAATAGCTCAAATTTGCAATATGAGATAATATTTATAAAAAAGACATCATCTTTTATTTTTAGTATTTTTTTTATTTTACAGATACTTTTTTTTAAAACATGGTTTTTAAAATTAGAAGATTTGGAATAAAAATGGTCTCATAATTTAAAAAATTTTTTGTTACGATAACTAAAATTGAAGATAATATTAAACATTTTTTGTTAAATATATTCTAAACTGCAGCCGTCAAACATTTAGAATCGTTTACTGTATATTTTTAATTAACTGCTAAACTGTAATATCCATTTTTACTGTTGAAACTGAAACTTGATGATTTTTTGCGCCATTTTTTGCTGCTGTCTTTTTTCTTTCTAGAATTTTTTACATCGTCTGCTTTTCCACTTGCTTTCTTTTTGCATAAAACATTTGATTGCAAAAATTGTTTCACAGCTGTCCTGTCCCAATGGATCAATGGTTATGATCAAAAGATTGTAACCAGCGACTCAAAGGGGCAGTTCACCCCCGCTGCCTGGGGGTTAAAATGCTGTTCAAGTAGCTGGTGATGATTTCCCGGATGCGAACATTCGTGTTCACTGATTGAAATAAATCAGCAGTCATCCAAGGGACAAAAATTTTTTGTTACTTTTATGTAGTAATAATCAAAATTGGACAATATTCTATGCTTTTGTGGACATCGTCTACTACTAGAAATTGCCTTGGAAACATTTTTAATATGAAATTGTTCTTGCTAAAGATCGGAAAATGCAAGTACTATTACATTTTTATAAAGATTGTTATGTTTATTGTTATTAAGTCTCTAATTAACTGCCCATTATTATTGAAAAAAGTTATATTTATTTATTTTAAACTGCTTCTTCTGTTCCAACAAAGTAAAAATTACGTGTTTAAATTATATTTAATTTAAAATTAAACTGGTACGTAATGGTTAAAAGTATTTTAGCTGTTGTAATTAGAAATTTTTTTTTAAAACTGTATAAGTGTATTTCTTCACATTGCATAGGATTTATTTTGACCTTTTTTTTTAAAGTTTTTAAGAAAAAATTCAAAGCTGTTATCATGATAATTATTTGCTATTTCCTTTTATAATGATTTTTATTTATTAAACTGCCACCTTCTATTGAACAATTAGCTTAGTCATTCTCTAATTAACTGCCCGTTAAAAATGCATACTTAAATTTGGTTAAAATTGCTCTATATTTAAGTAAAAATTAAACTGTTACGTAATGATTAAACTCTTCAAGTTTTTTAAATTAAATTTTTTTTAAAACTGTAAAAGTGCATTTCTTTACATTGCGAAGGAATTATTTTGTTGCAATATAATCTTTTTCTAAATTGTTTATAAATAGAAAATTCGAAACTGTATGTTGTCAATCATTTACTAATTCATTTTATAACGATTTTTATTTATTAAACTGGCAACTGTTTCTTCTGTTATTAAAAATAGAACTAGGAATGTCGCGGCACAAACTTATCTAGAAACTATTTTTAAAACTGTTTACGTTATTTCTTGTTCTATATTTAATGTCGTCATCTTTTAAAATTATTTTTAAACTGTTTGGATTTATAATATTCTTTTTCGCTATATCATTTTTTTATTAACTGACTTTTTGATGCCTTTGCCTTTGCTTTTTAATTGCTGTCTTTTTTTTTTGAAGTTGTGATCTATTTAAAACTGCCAAGAAAAATTGGATCAACAAACATTTTTGAAGTTATCCTTAATATTTTAACTGTTTTTTAGATATTTTAATTTTAAAAATTTTGTTAAAACTGAACACAGCGTGTGATGAAACTTTTTTGTAATATTTCTGCTAGAAACATACTATATTTTGCTTAATGACTCATCGTGACAATAATTTATGATATTTTTAAACTGTTTGGTGTAATATTACCTTTCATTTTCGCTATAGCATTTTTTGATTAACATACTTTGATATGCCCTTTAATTGCATTTTTGTACCATAGAAATTTTAACTGCCTTTTTTGAAGTCGGTGTTGAAAATGCAACAAAAATTTGTTTTTATATAAATTTGATTTCAACTGCGGTTTCCAGAATTTTTGGCAACATAAAGATATTTTGAGGCAAATGAAGGTTTGCGTTATATTTTACTTTTTAAACTGAATGTGGCATATTTTTTTGTTAAATAAGTATTAAAAACAGCGACTACTTTCTTACATCCAGAATTTCATAACTGACTAATGAAATAGTGTTTTGTCTTCAAATTAAGAAATCTCACACTTTGCTCCTCTTTCTGCCAATTGCCAATTCTCAACAATCACTGTTTTTGCGCTATTTTTTCTTTTTCTACACCCAATTTTTTTTCTTGCATTTTTCTTACCGTAACTTTTTTCTTCTTATCTGGCGCCATAAAGCTTTTGAAAAAAAAAGTTTTATTTCACTTTTTTCTTTAAAGCTTTTAAAACTTATTTTTACTGCTCCCTCTAAACAATACCCATTGTTTGCAACAGATTTTCCGTTAATTCTACACATATTTTTGCAGTAAAAAAAGCTATAATTCTACAGTATACTGCTTTTTAAGTGCCCTAATAAATGTAAGATTGGCCTAAAAATAGGTATTTCGCAGCTATAAAAACTTTTGCATTAAAACTGCAATTCTACCGTATACTTTTTGATTAACTAAAATAGCTAAAAAATATTTTCACTGTTAATGTACTAAGATTAACCTAAAAGTAGATATCTTGTTATTTTTTTACTTTTCAATGACTTATCATTTTTGTTGTTTATGATAAAACCCGGAATTCCGGAAATGACCAAAATCTATTTATTGTCATTTATTGACCTCTTTTATATTTTAATCAGCTTTTTTTTGGAAAGAAAAACACTATCAAAAACAATGATGATGATTCCTTCTTTTTGTTGGACGTCAAACAAAAAAAGGTTTTTAGTTTTAAAAAAAGACGTTTATTTAATTTTTTATCAGTGATAATGATAACCTTTGACGCGTATGCCCTTGCACAGTCACTCATAAAACGTGAGGCCATCAAGCATGCATGCTAGCTTGAGCCTATCAATGACCTGTCAATGTGATACTGAACTTTGACACTACCCTGGAAAGCAACAAGGCGAAAGCAAAAAATTCTGATTCATCAAAAAAATTTTAGCAGCTTTTTTTAATATGCGTAGGTGGGGGAATTCTCTCTCTTTTTATATTCTGTAGCGTGTTTATATTTTGATACTTCCCTTTCTTCCTTGCTGCCTGCTTGCTGCTGCAAGACTATAAACAAAAAACTGAGCAAAAAATAAAACAAAAAACACGCTAATAAACGCTAATATAACTGATAGAATTTGATAAGAATTTTGGCGACATAAAAATAAAAGGTGAATAAGAGTTTTATTTCCGGTAAAAGTACAAAAGTTCTTCTCTTAATTAATGAATGAAAATAAACCAAAAAACATCAGTGGCGGCAATGAACAAACAAATTAAAAGAACTTCCTTTGAGGAAGCATGTTCTTTAAATGATTAGTACAAAGTGGTAATGGTTTTATCACTTTTGCTGCAAAAATAGAAAATTGTTTATTTGACAGCTTTTTAAGGATAAAAATTAGTCAAAATTAAAACTGAGTTAAACGCTGAAGTTTGAAAGTGCCGTAAATGAGCCATGTGGCTATTTTAAGTTTTAAAAAAAATTAATATAGTAGCTCAAAAAATATTCTTAACTGTAATTGGAAAAATTTTGTTTATTAGCCTAAAAATTTTCGATAAATATTTTAAAAAATTTATTAACTGATATTGAAAGCCTTGCAATAGGGAGCTTACTAGAAGCTAAAAAAGACCAAAAATCAAATGTTTTTTGCCGTAATTTATCACGTCATGCTGTATTCGAAAGAACGTGCAAAGCTTTGTTTTATTGGTACAACGTGATAATTTTTATCACTTTTACTTTCTAACAAAATGTGACGTTTGTTGTATATAGTGTCTTTCTTTATGTAAGAAAAGTATGGGTAAAAACTGGGAGCATTGTAACCTTGATGGTTAAATAGTTGTAACACTGTAAAGAGAAAATTAATTTGAATCAAATATTAATTTAAATTAATATTTGTAATTCTTGAAAACTAATACAGGGCTTTTGCTCATGTTTATCAGAGTCGTTAAAAATTTGGAAAAAACTGCTTACAAAATTATCTGTTTTACGGAATTACATAATGTTTTATAGTGAAATTTTTTATAGCAAAAAAGTAATGATTATAACTGTTTCATATATTTATCTAGTTAAAATCAAAGTAATTTGGTAGCATTTTTTTTAATTTTAAAATTAAAACTGAGTTGAATGAGTGCTTCTACTTTGAAACTGCCATCCTTGCACCATTTAGCTATTTTATGTTTAAATAAATTTGAGATAAATGATTTCAAAAAATGTATGGTAAACTTAAGTTTTTGATAGCCTAAAAACTTTTAATAAATATTTTGAAAAATTTAATAACTGATACTTTTCAAATTGAATATTGTGCAAGATCAAAAAGTCAAATCTGTTTTTGCACGTCATGCTATTTCTAAAAAACGTGCAAAGCTTCCCTTTATTATGTGATAATTTTTTATCATTCGTTTCGTTCAACTTCAAAATAAAATATGACGTTTAGTGAATATAGTATCTTTTTGGGTAAATAATATTTGGGTAAAAACTGGGGACATTACAATATTGATGGTTAAACTTTGGTATAACAGTTACAACTGAATTAGTTAATTATTTAGTTAAATACTAATAAAATTAATTTTTGTAAATCTAAAAAACTGAAATTCATACCGGGCTCATGTGTAATCGTGCATATTATCAAAATAATTAAACATTTGAAAAAACTGTTGAGAAAATTACCAATCTTTATGAATTTACATAATCTTTTATAGTGAAATCTTTTGTAATAAAAAAGTAATAATTATAATTGTACTCCAGATATTCTTTATCAGATGAAAGTAACTGATTGATTGATAGCACTTTAGATTTGCTAGCATGAGCAAAAAGAATTTTAACTGGTTTAGTGTGCTTTCAAATAGAGTGTTTTTAAAAATTTCGTTTTTATTTTTGTATTTGCGACAATTTAAATTTCATGGATGACGTTAATAGAAATAAGTTAGCTAGAAACGTTAAAATATCGTGAAATTAAATTTTTTTATATAACTGTTATTGAGATAATATTTAAATCATAGCAACATAAATTTTTTTTGAAATGTCATGCTAAAATAATTAAAAACAAAACTGGGACCTTCTGCTATTTGATTAATTTCTATGAAATCTTACAGATAGTTATAATTAGACTGAAATTGATCAAAGCCACATTTATGGCTGATAGTGGATGATGGTTAGTAGCAAAACGGTATCTTATTAGAAACAATTATTTAAAAAAAACTGACAAAGTATGCACCCTTCATTAAGGGAACAATGTTTGCAAAGCCAATAGCTCTTAACTTTGCAAATTTTTGCCATCTCAAATTACAGCACTTAAAAACGACTATTAATTGGTATATCACTTTCGCGCATAAACATAACTGTCTTCTTCCTTATTTTCAAGTGCCGTTTTTCGACACTTGTTGAACAGAACTGCCTAATTCTGGCAATAAATAACAATTATAATAGCTTCTTTCCCACAAGAACCCAAAAAGCAAGCATTGCAAAAAACTTTTTCTTTCTATGCGCAAACTGTTTTTTGCTGCGCTGCTTCTTCTTCGTTTTTATTACAGTGCAAACATATAACTTTCCTACCGTGATTTTCTTACAAACTGTTTTTTTCTGAAGCTGTTTCAATGCCCCCTTTTTGGGTAAATAGGAAGTATTAAATATTTGTGGGAGTTTGAATGAATGGATGTATGATGACTAAACAAAAATCCCTTCTTTCACTTTTAGTGTTTATTTATGTTTTTTTCCCTTATCTATTTTTTAACAAAGAAAAAAAACACAACAAAAATTTTTAACACTATTTTTAGGAAAAGAAATCATCAGTTTTTACCTGCAACAAAAAAAAGTTTTTTATGAGTCATTATTTGTCGGTACAAGTTTTGAATTGCAAATAGGAAAAGCAAAAACATGGGACTTAAAAACTGAAGGTTATATAAGCGAAGAAAAGGGGGTACTGTAATTGAAATTGCAGGTGTTGATTTTTTGTATAACTTTAAAACTGACCATCTTTGAATTATCTTTGTTTTTTTTCATCAATAAAAACTGTACATGTTGCTGACGCTATTTTCGTGTTAAGTTGGTACTGTCTTTTAATTTAAAAGTAATTTTGTGCTTCTAATTATACTTAAAAGTTTTGTGAATGAGTATTGCAATTACTGCAAAAAAATTTAAATTCAGCTAACAGAAAAAATTAAGACTCTATGTAACGTTTTTCGATGTGTATTAAAATAGAAAAATATTGCTGTAGTAAAGATGTTGCCTCTTTAAAACTCATAATAAATTATAAGTTCTAGAATAAATTTAAAACTGTAATCGTCGAAATTTTTAAAAATTTATAGAAACTGATCCTCCATAAATTTCAATAGTAATTTTTTGTTATAACTATTTTGTAGTAACTTCTTTTACATGATAAAAATTCTCAAAAAACTTTTAGTTAAATTAAGTTTTAAATAAACTGATGCGTATTCAGCAATTTCAATACTGTAAATATTGTAGAAAATAGTGTAACTGCCATTATATAATTTGTTATTAATTTTTGCATAGTTTTAAAACTGTTGACGAGGGCTATATATTACTTTTTTTCATTGATAAAAAACTGGCTTCAAGGAATTTAACAGTTTGATAAAGCAATTTTACTTCATTATTATGTTGAAAAAAAAACTGATGTTTCACAATTAAGAATACAAATTCCGATCTATTTTGACATCATTAAAAATTTGTTTTTATGTTTTGTTAAAAAAAATCGAGAAAAGCTTAACAAATTTGCAATCAAAATATTTTTGTTTAAAAAAAAGAAGGTTGTGAAAATTTTATATTATTTTTTTGAGTGCCACACCTTGTTTAGTTTTGTGACACTTTTTTTTTGTGATAAAAACTGGAGTGAAGTTTTTGAGGTTGAAATTTTGGGTTATTTTAGATGGGGTACTGTAATTGGTGTAAAAGAAATATAACAGAAGTTTGAAATAACTGAGTCATTTGATCTTGTAGTTAATGTAACAATTAATTTAATAAAATTATTAAATAAAACTGACCAAGCAAACTATCAACTTGAAATCTAACATCACCATTTTTCCTGATGTGTAAAATAACTGATTCAATTGATGCCGTAGTTAATGAAAACTGAGAAAGTAACTATCAACATGAAATCTAATTCAAACCAAAGATCTGCTTTGTCTCTAATTCAAGGTGTGAAAAAAAAACTGAATTTAAACCAATCATCCTTCTTTAAAAGCTTTTTATGGTTTTTTAAAAATTTTTTAACTGATCTTTTCTTTCAAATATTTTACCCCACTAAAAACCTCATCAAATTTTCATTATGACGGCAAAGGCCTTTTCTTCTTCTTCTCTTTTCATCAACTCTTTAACTCTCCAACTAACTAACCTCATCATCTACCACAAGAAAGAAAGAAAAAAAATTTTAACAAAGAAATTCCCATCGAAAAAAAATTCATATTATTTTTGAATAATAATATTATTATTACTATTATTTATATATTTTTTGGCGCCAATAGTTTTTTCTCTTTCTTTTATTGCCACAAGCATCACCCTCCAAAAAGCTGCATTCTCGAATTCCGTCAGTGTCGCTTTTTTCTTCAAAGTCTTTTTTTTCAACACCTCGTAAAAAACTTCTCTGTCGACTCTTTTTTCTTCTTTCCCTATTGTATTTACCGTTTCCATGATATTAATATGAGTCGTCTCCTTTTTTTGGCAAGCATTGAAAGTGAAAAAAGTTTTTTTTGGGCTTGAATAAAATAGGGTGATAGTTTTTATTTGGTTTTAAAAGGAAACAAAAAAATTTTCTTAAGGATTTGAACCTGGGATCTAGCTGCACGTTAGCAAGCAGCGTTAACCCCTGAGCTACAGCTGCTGCAAGGAAAAGAAAGCTTCAAAAAAAAGGAAAATAAGTTTTTGAAAGCCAAACCTAGGTCAAAAGAAAAAAAAAGACTAGATTAAATTTTTGTTTTCTTTTTTTCAAGTTTTGCTTTTGTTGTAGCTATGGCGCAGTGGCTAACACCATAGGCTGACGTGCAATTAGAACCAGGTTTGAATCCTTGTACAATTCTTTAAAACAAATACAATGTTCTTTTCAGACCCTCTTTTTTTCTACCATAAAAATCTCACTTTCATTTTTTTGCAAGAAAAATAAAAGAAGGCGGAGTTTCAAGGTGTTGCAAAAAATAAGTAAAACTATGAGTCAAAAGAAAAACTAGAAGTGATAAAAAAAAGTTGATGAATCCTCCTCCAATAAAGTTGACCCTAAAAGAAGACACTCCCCACCCACAAAACTTTTTTGATGATTTAAGATTCAAGAATACATACAAAAACTAAAAATATAATCGTCTTATATTATTACCATTGATTCACACTTTTTTCCTTGGCTTTGACGTACGTACAAACAGATTGTCTCTCTTTTTTGACATCTTCTTCTCCTTCTAAGGCATTGATGAATAATCATTGTTGCTACGGGTATTCCTTATCAATGATAACCATGATTATTGTTTGAGTAAAAGACGTCAAGACAGCAGAATAACGTATATAAAAGGAATTGATGGGTTATAACTTTAACATCACTTTTTAGTGATTGTTGTTTCTCAGTTAGGTGCAAAAAGCAAGACATCATGCATTGATCAAAAATTGACAGAAAAATTTAGCATTTTTTCTTAGAGGGCATTTTTAGGACTTTAAGTAGCCTTTGATGTCTTTTCATGGAAATATGCAAATTTTCGTCTTTAATTGATTTTGATATCCGAAATTTAACTCACCTGGATATTTGAAATTTCCCTTTCTCTTCTATGGCATCTTGATCGCATGTATTTGGCTTTGAATCTCCTTCAAACTTTTGTCATGAACTTATGCAAATTTCTGCATTTCTTCATCAAAGCTGATTTTGGTATCTTATATCCGCTTTCTTTGGATATCTCAAATCCCCTTCCATCTATGCCATTTATGACTGCATGCTTACAAGTAATCGTTTAGCACCTTGCCAGACACAAAATTATGCACATGTTTGTCGATCTTCAAAATAGCTGATTTTTATATCCAATATTTATCTTTTTCTGGATATCTGATATCCTCCTTTCATATCTACAGCATCGGGATTACATGTGTATCGCATTATGTAACCTTTTATAGCCCACTAAAAATATGCAAATTTTAAGTTTTTTCAATGAGCTGATTTTGGTGCCTAATATCCATCCGGATATCTTCCTTCCCCATTTACTACAAATCCTCAGTTTAACCTTTTTATCGCTAACGTTTGCATTCCAAAGAACAACGTTTAAAAAAATGTTGCACAAAAAATATTTCATAACTTTTTTTCCTCTCTTCTTTTAATTTTGTTTTGATCTCTTTCTTTCTCTTTCTCTTTTGATTTTGTTTGCAACAGCAGCAGAGTTAGTTATGTGCTTTGTTTTGTTTTCCTGTTGTTATGAAATCGAATGGGTCGCTCGTTTTGATACTAGTTTTTTTAACCTTTTTCACTTTTTTTTTAAAAAAAGAACAAGGGAGCTCCCTTCAGAGAGGTCATTTCGTGTTAACGAGGCCGCACCTTAATTTTGAGACTACAAAAAGGCGAGAGAAAAACGTGAAAAAATTTAGTGTAGTAGCCGTTAGCCAGAAGAAAAAAAGGAGCGGTAATTGAGGGTGGCCAAAAAGGCTTTGTTTTTTTATTTAAAAATAATGTAGGGTGGCATAAAAAATTTTGCAAATTGTTGAACAAAGTTTTTTAGCACTTCAAAGATCCCTCTTTCTTCCCCTCTCTCGGGCACCTCCCTTATTTGCACATGCATTTTTTAGAAAAAGTTCAATTTAAGCTTAATCTTTTTTTCCTTAAACATGCTTAAAACTTATTTACATTATACATATTTCGCTTACCACTTACCAACAATTACCCCTTTTAAAAATATTTGATGGAATTTTCCAACTTTAATTCTTTTTTGACTGAAAAAAATGATGGGTGCAAAATCCATAATTTTATTTCTTTTCTTTGAAAACCCGACTTTTTTTTGTCAAGCTTATCACTTTTTTTTTTCTTACTTTTTCGTCTTTTCTCCTCTCTTCCTTGAACCACAATTTTTTTTATTGCTTTCTTTTCTTTTCTTTTTTTCTATCAAACAACAAAAAAGGTAAGATCAAAGTTATCAAGATTGTCGGAAATAAGGGTATTCATGGTTCATAAAATTTTAAACTTGTAAATATTACTTGTTGGCGAAACAAGAGAGAGAGAGTAATGAGAGTTTGTGTTACTATCATTTTTTGAGAGTAAAAAATGGATTTCTCTCTTCTGAAAGTAACAAAATTTTGTGTTACTATTTTTGTGAGAGAAAGTAGCACGAAAGTGGATTATTGTCAAAAAATTGTTAACTATCATTTTTGAAAGTAACACCTATTTTGTTACTACCAATAAAAATAACGCTTGTTTATGTTACTATCATTTAATAGTAAGTTGTTTTTTGTGAATTCTTTTGAGTGATAATGACTCCTCCAAAAACAAAAATTCTCAGTTTTTCAAGAACCATGACTCATTTTTATCATCACAATATCTCGCGCCTACGTATTTTCTTGATGGCATTGGCGATGATGATGTTGATGAGTGATGATCAAGCTCATAACTATTTTCCATTGCTTAAACATTTTTCGTTCATCCTTGTCATCAATGTCCCAGGATGGAAGAAGAAGAAAAAAAACATACAACAAACACACGCGCCATAAAAAAAGTTTCATCTGTATTTTTTCGCTGCACAAACTTTTCTCACACTATCTTCTTTCTCTTCCTGATTTTTTAAGCTCTTTTTTGCTTACAAAAATGTGTCTTCTTCCTTCTTATTTTCCTCAAAATATGGAATGTAAGAAAGTGAAATAAGAAGAAGAAGAAGATGTAAATAAGCAAAGCATGAAGAGCCCCCCAGGAAGGACCTATCTTCATCGATGAATCATAACAAAAAACTTTTTTCCTTAAAATATCACTTTTTTAAAGCTATTTTTTTTGAAAACTTTTTTTTATTGTCACAGAAATAAATTTTTTTTTTGCGGAGTCTCGGTAAACATCTACCTTTTCCCTTTATTTGGGGGGACGAGACAAAAAAGGAAGAGAGATCACGTCGGAAACAAAAGAGGCGGAGTTTCTTTTTTGATTTGACTTTTTTGGCAAAATTTTTTTGGAAATACTGTTGAGGGTTCTTTTATTGTCTCTTTGTTTATTGTTGCTTTTTTGGGTAGTGTTGAGTTGGTGGAAATAGGTTACTGTAAGTGATAGTAATAAATTGTTGAACTACTATTAATGATAGTAACGATGAAGTGGATTACTTTCAATGATAGTAACACTTTTTGTCCTTTTTTACTGTCTTTTGTTTACTATCAGTGACAGTAATTCAGTTCATCGTTACTGTCAATGAGAGTAACACTATACTTTGTTACTAGCAACTTGTAGAGTTACTCTCAATGATAGTAACTCAAATCGTCATTACTTTCAAGGATAGTAATTTCTCTGAAACATTACTATCAATGATAGTAATTTATCCAAAAACCATTACTTGACATCACTTTTTTTTATTCCCGTCTGTTAGGTGTAAGCAAAGTTCAACTATCAACCTTTTCTTCTTTCCTTTCTACCCTCACCTCTACATTTCGCCTCAAATTTGATACATTTTTGTACCTTTTTTAATGGTGATAAATTTTTACATTTTTATTCCCTGCCCTATTGCTTTCTTTCTATGATGTACCAGAAAAAAAAATATATAAAAAGACTTTAAGCTTTTCACCTTTTCTTTCAACTTTTTCTTCTTATTCTTATCAAATTCATCCTCTTCTTCTCCCTCTCTTCTTAACATTTTGATGGAACGTGTAAAATTGGAATCAATCCTTCTCTCTTTTTTCTTCTTCTAAAAACGTCGCCTTAAATGATGATGATAGGCAAAGCCTCTTCTCTAAAAAACTTTTTTTTATAGTTATTTCGCGCTTTTTTTTATTTTGTTTGTTTCTTTTCTTTGGAAAAAGGAATTTATTTTATTTTTCTTGTTTCTTGATAATAATATTCTTTAAAGTGTTGTTACATAATATTGTGTTTAAACATTTTAAATATTTTTAAGACTATGCAAGTTATGCATATGCAAATGTCTTCCATGCAAATGTATCGCCCACAAACTGATTTATTAGTAGATGGAGAAATTCGGGATTCTTTAAAACTTGTTGAAGAATATTGTCCAACTGAAAGTAAGTGATTTTTAGATGTTTTTGAAGAAAAAATTACTGTGATAGTAACAAGAAAAATAACATATTTTTGTTACTGTCATTGATAGTAACACAAAAATTCAACTTTTCCCAAAAAAAACGTTACTGTCAGTAACACAAAAATTTAAAACTTTCAAAAAAAATTTACTTTCATTAATCAATTGATAGTAACACAAAATTTACCTTTTTCTGAAAAAATTTTACTATCAATGATAGTAACACAAAAATTTAACTTTTTCCAAAAAAAAGTTACTATCATTAATTTTTCGATAGAAATTTCTCTATGAATTCTTTCGAACTACAATAACAAAAAAAATCATTTCGAAAACATCCCTAAAACCCCCTTCTTCTTCCGGGTTACTGTATGTACATTTCATTGTTTCCAAAAAATCTTTTTTTCAAGTGAAAGTTTTTTAAACATATTTTTTTTACAAAAAAAAGTTATCGTTTTTTATTTCTTTTCACTTTTTTTTCTTTCAACAAACATACACATTCAGGAAGAGCTGAGTTGTGTCGTCTTCAGAATTTTTTTTATTGCTTGTTTACACTTGCGCAATTCTTCTTCTTTCTTCCTTTTATGTGTTGAATCATTCAATACATAAATATTATTATATATGATAGGCAAATTTTTATATATTTAATATCATAATTTTCACAAAAACGAAAGTGAAGAAAAAAAGCTATCAAAAGTTTGCTTTTTTTTCGATTGTAAAAAGTTTTTTTTGGATGTTTTGTGATTTTTTGAAAGAGAAAGTGTAAAAAATTATAAAGTCGAAGAATTAGTATCGGTGATAGTAACATTTTTTGCGCTTTTTCAATGTCTTTTGTTTACTATCAATGACAGTAATTCAGTTCATCGTTACTGTCAATGAGAGTAACACTTTACTATTTTACTAGCAACATGTGGAGTTACTGTCAATGATAATATTCCAAATCAACATAACTTTCAATGATAGTAATTTCTCTAAACCATTACTTTCAGTGATAGTAACACTTTTTATTGTTATTATCACTCTTTGTAGTTACTATCAATTTTTCCATAAACATCATTTTTTTATTCAATGCAAAAATAAATGTCCTATTTTTAGATCATTATATTTATCCATATCCACCTGTTACTACTGCTGCTCCATCAACAATGACAACAATGCCACCACATCATCATCACTATCTTCATCCAACATCTGCAACAGATTATTTACCAAATTGTGATTCATTTGGTTCATTCCCTTTAGCCCTTATTGATACATCTTCACAAGAGCTTGCAATTTTACATCAACAACATCAACAAACCCTTCATCAACAACAACAGCTCCAACTCCAACAACAGCAATTACTCCAACAACAACAGCAACATATCCCTCAACCACATTCACATAATAGTATCCCCCGGCAATCATCTATCTCTTCAAATTCTAATTCATCATATTGTTCACAATCATCTCCTGCACAATCTTGTACTCCTACAACTTCAGTTTCATTGGAACAACAACAGCAACAGCAACAACATGATCCTACACTAGCTTTACCACAACATGTTCGAGATAAAGTTTTTAATCCACCATCTGCAGCAAATCCACAACATTATACTCGTTCTGCAAGACGAAATAAGCTAGAACTAAATGAAAAACGAAATCATAAATGTGATTTTCATGGTTAGTTTTTTTAGCAAAGATTTTGTAGTGAGGGATAGTAAATGATTTTGTGGTATTGTCCTATTTGAAGTTACTATCAATGATAGTAACACAAAAAATCATTACTATCATTGATAGTAACCTCAAAAATGTTACTTTCTTAAAAAAAATTTACTGTCGTTTTTTTCAAAATCCACTTGAAACTTTCCCAAAAAACCATTTAATCCTTACAAATCCTAAAACAATTTCATGTAATAAGATATCCCATTTTTCGCACTTAAACCTCACTTTTTTTAAATCGTATATTAATCTCAAAAACAAACAAACACACAAAAACAATTGTCTTTAACTAACTACCTTCAAGTACCTTCCTTCACTCATTCACTCTTACTCATTTAATCTCTTTATTAATACGCAAACAAACAAACTTTAAAAAATTTTTTTTCATGAGAAACAATGTTCTTTTTTTTAGGTTGCGATAAAGTTTATACAAAATCCAGTCATCTCAAAGCTCATCGACGACTTCATACAGGTAAGATAGAAAATCTTTTTTTTATTACCGTAATTTAAAAGTATCCAAAAACGAAAGAAAGCAATAAAAACAAATCACATCAAAGGAGAAACTTTTTTCCGAAACCTTGTTGACCTTAAATTTTTTATGAGATTCGTTGAAGAAAAAGAAAGAAGTGCGCGAAAAAGGTAGCATTTCTATGGTCATCTCTCCCCGCCACAAAAAGAAAAGAAAACGATAGAGATATATATAAATATTGGCTACACTTAATTAGATATAAGTTTGTTGTCGGCATTCTTTTTTCTTTTCTGTTTTGCGCGCATATTAAAAGATTTTCTTTGAAGGAAGAAAGGAAAGAAAAGAAACTGTAACGGAAATACAGATATAGAAGAAGGGGTTATTGACTCCTTCTTTTTGCGCATTTGACTCAAAAAAAGTTAATGTTTACACAGCAGTTTGTAATCTGAGCTATTTGCAAATGTTTTGGAACTTTTTTTTTAAAAGAAGAAGATGATCGTTTAAGAAAAACAACAAAAGCGATTGGAAAAAAATGGCATTAATTTTTGGAGGGATAGAAAAAAGTTCTTTGGATACTGTAGATCAAGGTTCAGACAAACAGACTTCGTAAAAACTCGAAATCAAAATTTCGGTTCTTTGATTTCGATCAGTAAAAAATTTGTAAACAAATACAAGATTACGGTATTTGTATAAAAATTGATTTTTTGAATTTCTAAAACTTTCAAGAAAAACTCAAAACAAAAGGCTTAAAATTTTTTTTTGCTCAAATTTAATCCTTCACGCTAAATCTAAAACACCCTTTCTTATCACTTCCTCTAATTCCTCTCATTTTTTTCAGGTGAAAAACCATATAAATGTGAAATCCCAGGTTGTAATTGGACTTTCGCCAGATCAGATGAATTAACTCGCCATTATCGAAAACATACTGGTGCAAAACCATTTAAATGTCAAGAATGTAATCGTGGCTTTGCCCGATCTGATCATTTACAGCTCCATATGAAACGTCATAATCGTCCACAAGGTGGTAGTCAACAATCAAGAAAAAATAGCAACAACAGCAATAATGCAGCTTTAATGAATTCAAATACTCCATCACCAATTGAATATAAATATGATATGACAACAATGCATCAACAACAACAATATCAGCAACAGCTACTTCAACAACAACCAATTCATATTTATACTGGATATTAAGAAGTTTATCTTTGTGTCTATCGGTTCGGATCAGCTTTTATCCACACTCTCTCTCTCTCTGTCTATCACTTAAATAACTACCAAAACCAAAAAAATGTCTCAAAAATTTTTTTATCTAATCTCCGCTTTCTCTTCTTTTTGTAATCTGCAACTACAGTAATCCATTCCAAAAATTTTACTATTTGTTAAGTTTGTCTTCTTTCTTGCTTCAGGTGTTTCTTGTTGTTTAAGCCAGTAAAAAAAGCTTTTATAAATCTCTGTTCTTTAATTTCCTTTAAAAATGTTCTTTATTATTTCCTTAAGTTTTAGGCACGTGCCTTTTCTTTATTGTTTTTGTTTGTGTTTTTTTGCCATTCCATGCATGATACATGTTTATTTTAGAGTTTTAAGTGCAATAATTAATTGTAATAATGTCTACATATATACTTAAATTTTAATGCCAACTATAAATCTATTATTATGTAAAAAATAAAAAATTTAAAAAAGTTTACAGTGTTTCAAGAGTAACTGCATGATTTAAAAGTTTTTATAAAAACCGAAACTCATGGTTAGCTAATTTTAACCATAGTTAATAATAATATTCATTTTTGATTACTATAATTATTTACCGCTTAAAAACTTACAAACAATGCATTTATTAACTCGGCAATTTTCATGTGGTTGACAATCATTATCATTCATACAAAACGTTTTACTTCCAGGATAATTACTCATTTCTTCTTCAATATTTGCAGATATTCTGTTATTTTGAGTGTTAAAGATCTGGGGTGATGGTGGAAGAGCAATGTCATTAGCTTGATAGTATCTCTGAAAATGGGAGGAATAAATAAGTTGTTAAAAGCCTTGAAAAAAATGTTTTTTTATTGATTTTTATAGTTACTGTCAGCGAAAGTAATTCAAAATGATGTTACTATCAATTGCAGTGATCTATAGAAGAAACAATAAAAGCTATTAGTTAGCCTTGAATTCATTTGTTTTGAATTTTGCTTTACAGTAATCGATTTTTACGTATTTAAACATTTCATTTGCTCCATTGTCAGCTACAAGAAAGGTTGAAGAAATGTTAAGTATTTGGTAATTCTCTATATAAACATCCTACATTTTTAATTTTACTCCCATTAAATCTAAAATGTCAAATTATAAATAAAAAAACTTGTTTATTTAAAAAAAATAAAACGCGCGCTATTGCTTGATCTTGACTTTTCGCTCCGGAACTTTTTCTTTGTCATCATTTCTCCTTTCTCGGTTTTTAAATGTTCTAAACTTTTTTTCGTAAATCATAATTTTTTGCTGCTGTTCTTTCAAAGTTGCTGCTTTTTCTATTTCTTATTTATTTTTATAACAGTTTTTATCACTCATTTTTCTTGCTATTTTTCCCATACAAAATATCAGCAAACTTTTGAACTGTTTCTTTTGTGTCCGTTGATCGTTATAATTTTATCCGTCGTGTTTTTCTCTCGTTTTTCTTTATCGTCATTTTTAAAGCTTTTCTTATTTTTTAGTAATAACGAGAACAGCAACAATGTCAACTACTGCTGCAGTAACACCACCAGGAGCAACTGAAGTTGCAGAACTTACAAAATATGGTTCGTTTTTTTCTGTCGTTGATTGTTGATGCCGTAACTTGGATAAGCACAAGAAAACGAGAAACATCTTGTGAATGTTTAAAACTATTTTTTATTTGCTATCAATTCTTTTGTCGTTATACTTTTAGTACAAAAATAAGGATGGACCTATTTTGATTCTTTACTGGCAAATCAGCATGGCTGTCTGCTGGTAGGTCAAGAACTCGGAGTGTCAAGTTTCGACATTTAGCAAAACATGTTAAAAATTAAGCTCTGATTAAAACTTTTGACCGTTTAAAACTGCTCTAGTTTATTAAAAGATTGTGTTATCGATTCGATGATCTCACAACTTTTTAATGGAGAAATCTGTGTTTACAACATTATTACTTATAGAAAGATGATAGCTTTCTACGACATGCGTCGTCACAAGAATTCCAAATTTCCCTTTTTGTATTTCCCTCAAGGCCCCCGACGGTGCTCTACGTGTACCTCCAGCAAGACATTTATCCTTGCATAATTGAGAATACAAATTCCTTCTTGTGTTCCCTCTCCAAGTTGCGGCGTTCCCTATGTTTCTATTATCAATACATTCATGTTTTTTAGTTCAAACATCATTGCTTGAAGCAACAGAAGATATCAAAAAGCGTGAAGAAGCTTTATTAAAACTTGGAAAACTTTTATCTGAAGCAAATGAACTTGAACAACTTAAAATTCTTATTCATGATTCTCGTCCATTTTATTCTTTGGTTGGTGCTGCACGAGCTGTAATGATTATTCGAAATCTTATTGATCTTTGCCTTAAAATTAGTGGTGGTGATGGAAATATTAAAGTGAGTTATTGCTTTTGCTGATCTTTAACACTCATTTTGTTTCAGGTTGATACTTGTAATGATATGATTGCATGGGCAAAAGATCAAGGCCGAGTATATTTACGTCAAGTTTTACAAGCTCGTCAAGTTCGACTTTTAAATGATCTTCAACGTTATACTGCTGCAACACAACTTGCAAATGAACTTATTAATGAACTCAAAAAAGTTGATGATAAAGATTTAGTTATTCAAGTACATCTTGAAAATTCTAAAGCATATTATGCTTTATCATCACTTGGTAAAGCAAAGACTTCACTAGTTGCTGCTAGAACAACTGCAAATGCAATTTATGTTTCATCAAAGATGCAAGCAGCGTTAGATATGCATTCTGGTATTATTCATGCTTCTGAAGATGGTGATTTCAAAACTGCATTCTCATATTTCTATGAAGCCTTTGAAGGATATGATTCTGTTAATGATAAAGAAGAAGCTTTACAATCATTGAAATATATGCTTTTATCACAAATTATGCTTGGTAATTATGATGAAATTAAAGGTGTTATGATGAATAAGAATGCTTTAAAATATTCTTCACCACATCTTGATGCAATGGTTGCAATTGCAGAAGCGCTCAAATATAAATCAATGAATAAATTCAATGAAGCTGTTGAGAAATATGGTGATAAGCTTAAAGCTGATGTTGTCGTACAAAAGCATTTTACTGTATTACATAGTACAATGTTTGAAAAGGATCTCTTTCGTCTTGTAAAACCATATTCTCGCGTTGATATTACTCATATTGCTAAAACTGTTGGAATGACAAATGAAAAAGTTGAACGTAAACTTGCTCAAATGATTTTGGATAAAAAGTTATATGGTATGTTTTTTCTTTGTGGGGAGAAGGGTAGAAGTTGAGGCAGATCAGTACCCGGAAAGCAACTTTCTCTTTTTTCTTGAACTCCAAAATTGTTGTCTCCGTCTTTTGATGTCATTAATTAATCTCTATTTCTTTTTTTAGGCTGCTTACATCAAGGTGATGGAGTTTTAATTGTATATGATACACCAAAACATGATCGTGCTGCTGAACTTGATGTTGAAGTTGTTCATGCTTTGAATGATGTCTTGAATGCTTTATATGCTCGTACACGTCTTATTAAATAATTATATTTCATTATTATTTATACTTGTCTGTAAAATTTGGTTTGTCTGTGATTTATATTTAATTATGTGCTGTGATATTACTACATTAATCAATAAAAAGTTTTATTACTGTATTGTTGGATATCCATGGATACTAATTTTTTTGGGAAGAATATTTTTTGCACTGTAATAAAATAGAATTAATGTTTGGAATTAAATTATATAGTTTCAGGGATTGTTGTGGTCCAAACAGTAGCTAGCTGCTATACCACCTGCTATATAAATATTCCCTTTGTTTTTATATTTGAGTTTGTCTTAGACATTCTATAGCTTGTGTTTCACATTAAAGTAAATAAAGTTATTGTATTAAATATACCTGAATTAACGCATCACAAGAAACCATAACAAATTGAAAAACATTTGAATCAAGATATTCAGAGATATAAAGTGATGCTAATCGATATCATCAACATTCTTGCACTCTTTGAGTATATTATAATCTGTAAAATGTTGATGTTGGGTATGATTAGCGCTAAAAAATTTTCTTATTGGTTTGACGTTAACTCCTTCGACACCTCGATGGCAGCTATCCTTGGATCACAAACTGTTATACTCATTTAAGAAATGAATCATGAAACTGATGGTTTTTAGACAATTTGTCGACCAATGTCAACTCCATTGTTATTTTTCCGCTTCTATTTTCGTGCTTCTAAGATTTGAGCTTTTTGTATATCCGACTTTATTTTTTGAAGCTTTTATAGCACAAGTTTATCATACAAGTTTTTCAGGCGTTTCTGTTTTCTACTTAAAAGCATTTGATGCAAAAATTGCCGTATCGGCTAACGGTGATAATCGAAACTTTTCGTTCTCTTTCAAAAATTTTCCGTTCTTTTTGAAATTTATCGTTAGTTTTTACAACTGTTCTTCTATCTGCGTTAGTCGGCGCCAAACGACACCGATTATGAAACCATTCAAAAGCCGTATATGGGAGAAAAAAAAATTTTTAAAAACCCAGAAAAATGTTGGTATAAAAAATAGAAGCACGTGCTTCAATTAGAGCATTTACGGTAGTTACTAAATTAAAAATGGCAAAAAGTTACTTTCCAACCCAAATATTGGTTAAAAGTGTCCCAAATAAATTAAAACAATAGATAATATATTTATACAAGAAAAAAATAATAAAAAAATACAAAACAATAAAACATTAATCAACAACTAATACTCGAGTATGATTTCGTGGTCTTCCAACACGTCCATTTCTTTCAGCTTGTTGTATTGTGTGACGTAATAATGTAATATTTGGCCATTCTCTTCTACCATTTAAGCATTCAACAACAAGAACATGTTTGGAATGTTTTCGAAGAGTACCAAAATTGGGAATACTTCTCGAACAGCTGCAGAAATAGCTGGAAAATTATCAGCCATTACTTCTTCAGGTATCCATTCTCCATCATAAATTAAGGTTGGTTTTCACCCCATGCCATTAAAAATCCCCCGCTCACAGAATGGAAAGGTTTTGTTTGTCCGTTTTTTAAGAAATATGGGAAACCCTTTTTTATTGATTAAAAAAAAGCTTTCACTTTTTTGTTTGTTTTTTTTTTCAAGAATAATCGCTACTGCTATTTTTTCTTTGTTATTTCGTTGATAAAAAAATAAAAGTATGGGTTTTTATAAAAAAATAAATGAAAATTTTAAAGATTTAATTAATTTTGACAACAAAATTCCACAAAATTTTTCTCTTCCATTTTATGTTATGGAATACATTTCTAAAAACTGTAATATTACCTTATCACAAAAACTCATGTCTTTGTGCAAATATTTGAGATGCCTACAAATTCGTGTTGGATTTTGTCATATTTATTTTTTGACTTTTTTACATGCTGAAGATAATAGTTTTCATATAAGTATTATACTCTGCAATATTTTTGAATCACCATCTCAATTTCGTTCAAAGCCAACATCAACCTTCAAAATTTTTACTGAATTTAAAGTAATAAAAATTTGGGGTAGTTTATCTGCACAAATATATACAAAAGAAATTGATAATTTTGTACAAACTCTTGATTTGACAATGGTAAAATCTGTTGATGTATTAGCAGATATTTCAAAATTTTCATGGAATTTTATTGAAAATATTTTACAAGATTCCGTTGAATATTTTAAGATACTGACTTATCAACCTCAAAATGATGTATTAAAATTAGCATTTACAAAAATGCAAAAATTATTTAGTCTACGGTATGCATTATACATAGTAATCAAGATATTATTTTGGCATGTGCAAGCTTGTCATGCCCGAAAATATTTTGCTCAGTGTCTCTTTTCAATATTTTGTTTTACATTTTTGTTTCAGAATTCGTTCATATTCACCTGGTTACTCCATTAAAGATTTCAATGATTTAATATCTATAAAACGAAAAAAGAAAATTGAACATTTTCAATTTGGTGTCATTAGTTTTGATGTTAAACAGGACCAAATTTTTGAGTTTATTGACTTGCATATGGATGTTGAGGGAAAACTAGAACTTTATTTTTGTGATGATATTCCTGCTTATGATGTTGCCAAAAAACTTTTATCACAATTTGAAGATGAAATGAAAGAAAGAAAAGAAAAAAATATTTCAACATGTCAAATTTTGCTTTACTGTGATGGAAATGAAACAAATTTTGATGCAATTTAATTGTTATCCAAAACATCCAGAAAAAATCAAACTTTGAAAATCTGTAATTATTCCATTTTGCAATTGTTTTTTTGCAAAAAAATTTCTGGTTATTTATATAACCAAGATTAATGTTCCGCAATTGTATTTTTCATTTTTGTTATTGTTATTACTATTATAAAACAAATGCGATAGATCAAAATCCGTTTTAAATTATTTTAAAAACATTTTATTTTTAAAGCATTATTAGAAAATTTTTTATGTACAATGAGTTTTATAAAAATATTATTGCAAATCTTTGGAATGTTTTTACACCATTTAATACACATCTAAAAATTGATAATGCAATTATTTAAAACGAATAATTATAGAAAAACTTACAAACAATACATTTATTAAATCGACAATTTTCATGTGGTTGACAATCATTATCATTCATACAAAACGTTTTACTTCCAGGATAATTGCTCATTTCTTCTTCAATATTTGCAGATATTCTATTGTTTTGTGTGTCAAAAAGTTGTTGGGATGTTGGGGGAAGAGCAATGTCATTAGCTTGATAATATCTCTGTAAAGAGGAGGAATAAATAATAGAAATAAAGCTGTTGGAAAAATTGTTTTTCATTGATTTTTTGAGGTTACTGTCAATGAAAGTAATTCAAAATGATGTTACTATCAGCCAGTGTCTCCAAAGTTCCACTTTTTTTCGGAACGCGTTCCGTTCCCTTCCTCTTTGAACACTATCCGTTCCGTCCGTTCCGTTCCCAAATTTTGGAACGGGTATACGTTCTCGTTCTGGAACGGGAACGGAACGTAAGAACGGACGTTCCGGAACGGAACGATGGAGACACTGCTATCAGCTACAGTAATCTTACAAAAAATTGTTATCGTTGACAGTAACTTAAAAAAGGTTCTGCATTTATAATAATAAGGATATTATCAATAACAAGTATTTTGTATTGCTATGATATTATGTACAGTAACCGCTTTGGTGTGATTGTAACGGTGATCGGATTACTATCAGTGATAGTAATATTTTTCGCAATTACTATCCCTTGGAAAAATCTAATTCTTTGTTACTATCAATCACAGTAACACATTGATTCCCTAACACAAAAAACTTACTCTATGATCTGGAGCTCCAACAACAATGACAATAAAAGCGGCAAATGTTGTAGTGATTGTAAAAAATTTCATCGCAAAACAAGAATAATTTTTTTGAATTGATAAACAAGAAACACTGATAAAAAAATACTTTTTCAAAGGGATCCTTAAATACTTTTTTTTTATTATTACAAAATGTTTTAAAGTTTAAACAAAAAAAACGAAAGCAAACAAAAAACAAAATTAAAGCACACACAAATAACTTCTTCTTTTTTATTATGGGTAAAAAAACAAGGAGTTCTGAATGAAAAAGGTTTTTTTTAGTTGTTTTTATTTAGAACTTTTTTTTCATCTTTCAAAATTTTTGTTGATAAAAAAATATACGTAAAGGAAAAGAAAAGAAAAACGAGTTTCAACGTGACTTTTTGTAAATAATGTTATATGAGCGAGAAAGATGGAAAATAGGAAGAAGAAGGAAAAGAAGGGTGCGGAGGAGCTTGAAAAAAAATAACAGCTGAAGTGGATAACAACAACATCTATACAAATAATAACCACCATCACCGCAGGAATAAAATATTGTTTTTTCTTCCATGAGAAAAGTTTTTTTATGTGGGTTATTTCAAAATGGATGTCAATAATAATGATAATAGCATGAAGCAATAAAGGATGGATAAGAATAGAAGAAGAAAATTATGTGATTTACGAGATCAGATGATTTCAAAAAGATAACATCAAAAAAGGGTCATCATTTTAATTACGTGTTGTTGAGTAAATTTGTACGTCGTAAAATCTGATCAAATCTGATCGGATGAGATAAAAAGTGCAAATGAACTTGAACAATCTTGTATCAAAAGATATCTTATTTTCTTATTTAAATAAACATCATTAAACAAAAAATATTATCTTTATAATGTGGGATACGGTAGCTCCAAAAAAGCTATTTTGGTGTTAGATTAAAATTTAATATTTTAATAATTATTTAAAGGTTGTTGAAATATTTTGTTTGCTACCGTAATTTAGCAACAGATATCTTGATCAAAAACTTAAACAATTTGTAAAGAATTTGATAGCTGATTTGTTCAAATATTTAGATATTGGTTGTAATTAAATTACGACAGGAAGAAATACAAACTATGAAAGTATTTTTTAAGATAATCCCTGAACAATGTTCCATTCACCAAAAATTTGTAACAATTATTTTATTATTTTATTATTTTTTTGTTGCTCAAAAAGTTTGGATTGACAGATTTAATCGATGTAGTGTGATATCACTGATAAGGCATTTGTATTCATATGCGTTACTTTTTAATACCTCTTTTTTCAACATTGTTTTTACAATTATAATGCAGTATAATTTGGAATTTCTACTTTTTTTAAACTTGAATTAATTCCTTCTCACACGCTTCATAAAATTATGCCTTTCATAACTCATAACATTATCCATGTTTAGCCTTTTTTTTGTTATTTTGAATTTGATCTCTTCGAAAATAAGTATAAAACTTTGATATTTGTCAAATTTTTGTGGGACAAAGACATCTTTTTATGATCTTTTCCTTCTATTTTTTTAAATTTGTTGTTTTGCTTAAATATCTTGACCAAATTTGAACGCATAAAAATAATACAAGGAGAACTGTAAACATCAAAAATGATGACTCGAAAATTATTCATTTAAAGACTAAAGTTTTTAGTATCGTGTAATTTAGTCAAGTTATATGTCAATCTATTAAAAATATAAGAAAAACAAAGCTTTATTTTACAAAAAAAAAATAGAACAGTACAGTCGACATCTGATAGCCAATAACCCGGATGAAGAAAATTATTTCAACTTGCCAAATAACAACTTCATTATATTTCTTTAAAAAAAAGGCATGATGCAATTTGTAAAGCATTTATTTATTATGAAATAGCAAAAACAATTTTCTATTCATACATGTAACACATAAACATAACAACTTTTTTCTTTCTTTCTCAAAAAATTTTAATAAAAAAGGTTACGGTAACAATGAATGGCACAATTTATTGATTTTTAATGTCTCTTTTAAGATTGAAGGCATATTTTTTTTATTTAACTTTCTTTCACTGTGAAAGTTTCACATTAAACATTGTTATTTTTGTATCCTTCCACTCCCTATTTTTCTGAGAGTTGTTGTTTCTTGACCAAATTTGAACACAAAAAAGTGTTTTGAACACTGACAAAAAATAAAGGAATGATGAGTCGAATTCTATTCACTCAAAAACAAAGAACAACCTTTTTTGGTATCGTGTAATTTAGTCAATCTATATTAACTAACCAAAAAAACATTTAAAGCTCTATTTTGCAAATAAATAAACAAAAAAAGTACAGTCATCTTGTGATAGCTTATACCGGATGAAAAACAATATTTTTGCCGAATTCTATTTTTAAAAAAGCTCAATTAAGAAATGAAGCATTTTGTAAAGTAAAAATAGAAGAATAGGGGGGGTGGGGGGGGGGGGGGGCTTTTGGGGCCTGTGCCCCCTTCGAAATCGAAAATTTCTTTTGATATTTTGCCGACGGCGGCAAAAGATCGAAGGCTTGCCCCCTCCGAAACTGGCTTTGCCCACCCCGAAAATTTTTTCTGTCTACGGCCTTGACGGTAGCAATTGATGTGATGTTTTTTTTTCTACATAATATGTTATTTAAAGAATACCATTTTTCTTGAATTTTGTTCCTCATTTTTTTATAGATTTTGTTGTTTTTCTTTTAAATTTTTTGATCATATTTGAACACAAAAAATTGCTTTGAACATCGACAACAAATAAAGGAATGCTGAGTCGAATAGTATTCATACAAAACCAAAGAACAAGCTGTTTTGCTATCGTGTAATTCAATCAGGTTATATTTACTAGCCAAAAAAACATTTAAAGCTCTATTTTGCAAATAAACAAAAAAAGTACAGTCATCATGTGATAGCCGATAACCCGGATGAAAAAAATATATTTTTGATTTGCCAAAAATAATTTTATTTTTAATTTTTTTATACTTTTCATCTTCAAATCAAGAAAAAGTGTGTCATATTTTTTGTGTTTTTTGTTTTTCGATTGAAAATGTGTTTTAGTGATGGAGTAATGCTCTAAAACAAAAAAAAAACGATAATTTCTAATACGCAAAAGCATAGATATGCGCGGAAATTGACAATTAATGATTCATTCTTTTAACCACAAAAACATCAAAAAAAAGAGAAAGCTGATTACCGGAAAAACAATAGAAATTTTTACGACGCTTCTTTTTAGTCTATTATACGTACACCACAATTTGCAGCCGCAAGAGCAACAAAATGAGTAATAGATAAGGAAATCCATCATTTTTTTGACGATCAACAGATTGTTTAGGGTTTTTGTTCAAGCTTTAACAAATTAATCCTCAAACTTTCGATCACTCTATCGATGATCTTGAAGCACAAGAACATTTTCAAACGTTTTGTAATCTAAATTGAATCTATAAAACTTTCAAACATGCCTTTAAATTTTTGCTATTAAAAAAGTTTTTGTGACATTTTTTCTTCTTTTGGTCTATTTTACGTACATCGAAATTGCAGCAGCAGGCAAGACAACAAGGAAGTGAGAAACTGATAAGAAAAATGTTCGATTGTTATTTTTTATGCGGCTTTGGGTGATCGGATTGGTTTAAGTTTAAGGGGTTTCGGGGGTTTAGCACAAAAATGTTTAAAGAAATTTTTTAATTTTTTGATGGATCTTGAAGAAACAGAATGTTTATAGCTTAAATTTGAACATTTAAAAATTTGCAGAAACAAATATGCTTTTATTTTGAACTCTTCTTATCATTAAAAAATACACAAACACTAAATTCTGACTACATTTATTCTCAGCCAAAAAGAAAGTTGAGTCAGATTTGGTTAAATGTGAGGCAAAAACATTTTCTTTTTAACTTTTTCAAAGTAGAAAAGAAGGCGGTACTTACAATGTCGACATGGATTTTTTTGTCGTATAAAAAGCTCCACCAGCTTCCTTCACCAATCATCCATCTTATTCATTCAGACCAACTACTTTTCTATTTACTACAGCTTCCACCACTTTTTAATTTTCTCTTCTTTCCTTCCCTTATAAATTTATTTATTTCGCTAAACATGCCATACGATCTTGATGACTATACTCAACAACGAGAAGCAGAAGAAAGAGCTCGACGAGAACAAGAAGAACTTGAAAGGTAAAAATTCTTGTATCAATAATTTTTGAAATTTATTTATAAATCTTTTTTAGACGGATTCGTGAATATGAATCACTTGTAAAAGCATTTTCATAAACATACATCATAATCGTTATTCCCTGATCATGTACAAAAATTAAAATCAACTAATTTTTTAAACTCTTTATTTTTGTTATGTTATTTATTGTTTAAAATATTTAAAATAAAACTGTAAAACCTTACAAATACCGTAACCCAGGATACAAACATGCTTTCCAAAAAAATATATGTACACAACTTGCAAGAAAATTAAGACAAAAAAATTAATACAGTGTTGGCGATTACAGTAACCAGGTTTTTAAAAAAAATTTGTTTGTACTTATTCTTGAAAATATTTTGTTTTCCATCTTCATAGCTTAAGACAATTTTTTAGTGTTAATGCAATAAAAGATTAAAGTATCCTTTTTTTAGCAAGCCATCTACTACAATTAACTAAATTCTGGTTTAACAGTTGAGTTTTCAAAAAGACGGCAAAATTGCGGAAAGAAATAAATCGTTGATAACATTTACAGACATTTATCAATAAGGTAAAAATCAAAAATTTGAGGACAAAAAATGGAAACATTTCATGATCAAAAACTTAAACATTGTCTTTCTCTGCTGTTTTTCAAGCTGTTGTTTTTGCTGCAGTTTTGGAGAAAGCACCGTTTCTGTAGAAGATGAACGAAGAGAATTAAATGGATGTAAACACTACTAAAGATTCGCTCTAATTCTTTAAAAAAATTTCCAATTATTCCAAATCTAAAAAATGTAGCTAAAAAATATACCTTTTACAATTACCGTAATCAACAGAAGACAAATAGCTTTCAACCAGCAGGAGATGAAAACTACAACAATGTTGGCGATTACAGTAACTAGACAAAAGCAGAGAACAAATTTTTTTTTTAAACTTATTAGTCTTACTTTCAACTAACGTTTTTACTAACAAATCGAAGAAATAATTTCTCTCAAACAAAAAAAATCTCAACACAAAAAAAAGAACAAAAGAAATATCCCTTTCTTTCTTAATTTTTCCTTTGTTCTTTTTCCCTTATTATCCCTAACTATCCCATCCTATCCTCATTCCTATCCCATCTATCCCCGAACAAGACAATGTTACGCATTGTATCCTGCTGGCAGTCATTTCCTCGAAAATTGAGATTTCCCAAAACCATCTACATATTCCCGAATATCCCCCCAATTATCCCCGATCAAGACACAAGAAAAGTTTAAAAGATAGATATTTTTATTCATTACATACATATTCATAGACACACAAATATATACATATACACATTTTAAAGTTAGTAAAATAGATATTCAATTAATTATATTTGATAAAAACATTCTTCACATTTCTTTTTTCATCTTCTTGTTCTTCTTGATGATGATTTAAAGCATGTAATAGATGGGTAGAACAGGCAAAAGCATCATTGGAACAAAAGCATATTGAGTTGTTGCAGAACCAGTTGCATCAGTAGGACCAGGTGCAGGTGTAGTAGAAATTTCAGTTCTATTATCATTCTTTAATACAGATCCTTCAAGACCACTATCATGGAGCTAAAAAAACAAGAGTAATTTCGATAAAGGATATATTTTAAAAAAAACTTACTACAGCATATTGTAGATCTCCAGGAAGTTCTTTAAAAAGAGTCTGAAAAAAACTAGTTTATGTTGGATTGAGAATATAATAAATAAAAAAACTTACGATAACAAGTGCTGCTTTTTCATATGCATTAAGTTTACTGAGAGTTTGCTGAAAAGAACTTTTACTTTCCATTGAAGGTATAAAACAAACTTACATTAAGTTCAGCTTTTTCAGTCGTGTTAAGTGATGGTTTATCAACACGACCATGAACATAATATAATTGACAGAATGCAAGAATGATGAAAGTAATAATGAGAAGACGTTGTTGACCAAACATTTCTTTCTTTGATGATTTCTTTTCTTGAAGTAGTAGAAGAAGAATTCCAATTATCACCAAGCAAGACAGCAGCTGCAGCTAACCAGTAAACGAGCAATTGATGTCGAATGAATGAATTTTTTGGACCAAGAAGGGTATTTATAGAGAAATGATGGAATGCGTGAATGAATGAACTGGGGGAAAGTGTTAATGCAAATTTGCAAATTTTTAGACATGAAAAAAAGCATATGTTTGTCAACAAAAGTTTGCAATAAAAAAGATCAACAAGCTGTGGCTCTGTTTAAAAAATAGCGCCTTTTTTAATCATCTTTTTTCCGTTCAGGAATACTTTTCTTAAAAATGACAATGATCATAATCTTTAAAGTTTTTTTGTGAAAATTGAATATCTGTGTGATATAACTTTTTTGATATACTGGTCCATGCTCTTTAATCTGAAAAACAATTATGGAATTGTGAAAGAAAATGATTTAATATATCCGGTTACGGTAATCTTGTCAATTTTTTATTTTGATGATATCTGACAACGTCTTAATATCGCTATCAGATTTGAGCTTATCAACAAACTTTACAGTAACAATTTTTTCATGTGCTCTAATTAGAGCATTTACAGTATTCGAAAAAACTAAACATTTTGGCAAAAATGTTTGCGTTGAAAAAAGATGTCTTTTACATTTTTTCTTTAAAAACCGATCAACGAAGAAATCTACCGTAATAATTATGTTTCCATAAAAAATTAAATAAACTTTGATTGATCAATAAAGTAGTGTTTTAAAATCGTCTCTTCACAACCCTGGTCAACACCAATCAAAGTTTATTTATTAAATTTGTTGAGAATTCAGTCCCAAAATTAGATCGAAAAGTAGATATTTGCTATTACAAGCAGAGTTGTGAAGGGACAAACCGAAAATTAAGGATGTGAAGTTATTCGAAAAATTACGCTCCGACCAGGAATCGAACCTGAGTCTTCAGCTTGCCGGGCTGACACCTTACCATTAGACTTACGATAAAGTTTATTTAATTAAAACTCAATGAGGCAAATCATTAAGATTTCAACTACCATATTTTAACAAATAGGAAAGGTCAAAACAAAACATTTTGCACTTCCAACACACATGTTCTCTTTTCCCTCACAACTTCAATTTTGTGAACCCGCATATGTAGTTTCTGTTATATACTTGCCAATTTTTTTGTCTTCGACACCTTCCTCATATCGTCTCATTAAGACTTCCGCCTCCCAAGTCCATTCACCATTCTTATTCTCATTACTTTAGTAACACCAGGCACTACCAAATGACCTTCTCTTGCAATATTTTTATTAAAGTTCAATTTGTACGCATATTTTTTGTTACAACAACCAAAACACAAAACAAATCCCTAATATGCTTTGACGGATACAAACTGTCTCTTCAAAATAGCTAAATCGTGCTGCAAAAGATTCTATTATGATTCGTGTACACTTTACAACTTTTCCGTAACCACAACCATTCTAAATTCAAACGAAAAAGATCTTCCAAGGGAACCGCGCCATATGATATTTGAGTTTTGCAACCAAATATTTTTAGAAAGGATCTTTCACTACTACTATTTCTACCACTACAATCCTGATCCTTTGAAAAACTAAACCAAAAAATTAAAAAATGCAGAAAGATTTTAAATGTTTTAGGGCATTAGACCTTAGCTATAGCTATCATATGGTTCAATAACTCAAGCTACTTCTGATAGATTTAAAATAAACTATATTATCGCTATGTACAAACTTGAAGTTTCATCCGAAAGAACGGGCCAACCAGCAAACAAATGAACCATCTCCATTTATTGAGAGGACCAACTTTATGCCCAAATTTGCAAAAAAATCTACAAACTGAAGACTATATCTACCGTAACCTTCTTCCGTGATCAAGAATAAAAAGCTAATTTTTGTTCATTAAAAACTTCAACAAAATATAAATCCCATTTAGACTAACTTTTTACTGACGAATTGAAGCAATTATTTCCCTCAGAATCCCAAATCGTCAAATCCCAATTATCACCCAATCAAGACACAACACAACAACAATTCAAAAAATATTTTTATTCATTACATACATATTCATAGACACACAAATATATACATATACACATTTTAAAGTTAGTAAAATAGATATTCAATTAATTATATTTGATAAAAACATTCTTCACATTTCTTTTTTCATCTTCTTGTTCTTCTTGATGATGATTTAAAGCATGTAATAGATGGGTAGAACAGGCAAAAGCATCATTGGAACAAAAGCATATTGAGTTGTTGCAGAACCACCTGGAGCAGTAGTATTAATATTCTTTGTTCCATCATCATTTAATAATACACCAGCATTGAGCTAAAAAAAGCAAGATTACTTTTGAATGAGGGTATATAGAAAGAACTTACGTCATCAATTATTTCTTTAGGTGTACGCCCTCCACTTGTTAGAATCTAAAAGACAGAAAAGTTATTTTCATTTGAGAATATATCAAAAGATTATTACCGCAAGAATTGCTTCAGCTTCTTTTGGTTCAATATGATTATTACGAAGCCACTGAAATACAAGGTTACTTTTGATATTTGAAGATGTAAATATAAAAAACTTACTTGAATATGTACTAGTTCATTCAATTTTGGAATTAGAACAGGACCTGTACCGTTACCATGAACATAATATAATTGACAGAATGCAAGAATGATGAAAGTAATAATGAGAAGACGTTGTTGACCAAACATTTCTTTCTTTGATGATTTCTTTTCTTGAAGTAGTAGAAGAAGAATTCCAATTATCACCAAGCAAGACAGCAGCTGCAGCTAACCAGTAAACGAGCAATTGATGTCGAATGAATGAATTTTTTGGACCAAGAAGGGTATTTATTGAGAAATCATTGAATGTGGGAATGAATAAAAGACTGTGAGAAAGCGTCAAATACGCAAATTTTTGAACATGCAAAAGGGAAACTGTTCAAAGATTGCAACAAAAAAGAGCAGAAAGCTATGGCACTTGTTAAAAAAGGCGCCTTTTTTAACAATCTTTTATTCCGTTCATGACCGGTAATCTATGATAATGACCATAATCTTTAAAGTCTTTTTCTGAGAAAATTGAATATCTATGTAAAGTCTTTTCCTAGAGCTTCTAGACATCTGTGTTTATATAGTTTATCAGCAGGTCAAAGGCTGCAAATAAAGGTTTTATGGGGTGTTTTTTCAAATTTAATATCACCAAAAAAGTAAATATACCGTAAATGCTCTCTAAGCGTTTTTTCTTTTTTCAAACCAGCACTAGGATTCTATTAATTAAAATCTTTTATTTTTCTTTAAAAGTTTATTTATGTAACAATTATTTCCCAACTGATACATTTAGATGATCAACTACTTTACAAAAACTACAGTATTTTTTCTACAAACTATTTATACCCTATTAATTTCCACCCCAAACATTTCAAAATATCCTTTTCTTTTTCATCCAAGTTTGGTAAACCAAGAGATTTATCAAAATCACTTGAGGGTATATCATATCGAAGAGTTTTATAATCTTTTCTTTTTTGATCTACTGGTCCATGCTTTTTAATCTGAAAAAAACAATTATGTTATTATTAATGGGATAAAAAGGAATTTGATATATCCGGTTACGGTAATCTTGTCAGTTTTTTCTCAACTGATGAATTTAGATGATATCTTACAATGTCTTAATATTCATTTCAGATTTGAGCTTATCAACAAACTCTACAGTAACAATTTTTTCAGGTGTTTTAATTAGAGCATTTACGGTATCTGATTTGATGAACTCGAGAAAAAATTAAACATTTTTCCCGAAAATGTTTGCGATGAAGAAAGATAGCTTTGACAATTTTTCTTCAATAACCTATCAATGGAAAAATCTACCGTAACCAACAAGAATGAATAGCTAATTTTATTGATGCCAAAATTTATCAAAAAAAATAACAACTTCATCAAATGCATCAACAAAATCCAAGATCCTTCAATCACCAAGAACTAAATTTTTTTGGTACCGTAATCCTTGATTAATCAAATCTAAGCATGTTAACATCCGAAATTCCAGCAACAAAATCCATATAATAATTTTCCTGCCCCAATCCTTTCAACACAGATTTTTCCAAAGACAGTCAGTGGAAGTAATCATCGATTGATGCATCGAGAGCGAATAGTTAATTTTAATGATACCAAAACTTTTAAAAAAACAACAACTCCAACAAAACCCAAGTTCCTTCAATCACTAAAAACTAAACTCAATTTTACTGATACCGTAATCCTCAACAATCAAATCCAAGCAAAGATGTCAATATCGAAAATTCAAGCAACCAATTCCTCTCAATTCTTTTTCCCTTCCCAAATATACCCAAGACAAATATACAACAAAAGATTTTGAGAGATTATTATTTATTTTTCATCAGCACAAAATTACATTTATAGTGGCAATAAAATGGATATAGAACAATACAATTATATATACATATATTTATGGACATTTTTCATATTTCTTTCATCATTCTTCTTTCCTGTTCTTCTTGGATTTAAAGCATATAGTAGACAGGTAAAGCAGACAAGATCATCATTGGAATAGCATATTGAGTTGCAGAACCAGTTGCTTCAATTGAAGTTCCATTGGGAGTAGTAGCATCAGTTGGATCACCAGATGCTGGATTTACAGATGGAGCAGGTGGTTTTCCAGTAGAAGCTGGTGGATTTACAGGTGGAGGTGGTGGTTTTCCAGTAGAAGCTGGTGGTTTTGCAGTTGTATTAGCGCCCTAGAAAATAGATCATATAAAAATAAATCATTATCCAACACTTATATAAAAGACTTACGAGTGCTTCAAAGTGACAGAATGCAAGAATGATAAAAGTAATGATGAGAAGACGTTGTTGACCAAACATGATGATGATGATGAGCTTCTTTTTCTTTTCTTGTTGCTTGTAAAAAATTCCAAAAATCACCAAATTATTACCACCAAGTTGACCAGTAAAAGAAGAAGAATGTCGAATGAGCAATTTTACTTGAACCAAGAATGTATTTATTGCAAAATCAATGGGATTTGAAATGAATGAATGCAAAAATAATGTTTGATTGATTGATTTACATATCAGCATCATCACATTTTCGCATAGAGTTCAAAAATGTAAATTAATTAATTTGCTGCTACTAGAAAAAAGAAGAAGCAAGAGTTAAAACTTTAGCTAAAAATCCTCATCAAAATGTGCAACAACAAAAAAACAGCAGCAAAAAAATCAACACGAATTTGAAAAAAGAATTTCCATTTATTTTTTATTGATGCATAGAGATACTGTAATCTGCTATAGTGAGATTTATTCAGCAAGCTGCCAAGTTAACATTACTTTTTTATAAAGCTAAGAAATATTCCAATATCAAAACTGTCGTTTACTTCTATCAAAAAGTGAAATTTATTAATTCAATGTTGTTGTTATTGCAACAAATCTACAGAAACTAAAAAATGACCGAATAGCAGGGCTGAGAAATGCGGCCGGCCGAAGATTTTGGTAAAATTCTTTGTTTTGCGCTAGTAAAAATTGAAATTTGGTCGGCCGCGGCCGGCCGAAAAATTTTGGCCGCATTTCTCAGCCCTGCCGAATAGGAGGCAAAAGTTTGATAAAATGTTACTTCGTTTCAAACGTGCTGGAAAAATGATTGTTAGCTTTAGCAACATTCATGTGTTTAACTTCAGAAAAGGGAAAGATTTTGAAACTTTGTAGATAACTTCTTTAACATTTGTGTATACTGTAAGCCAAAGTTATAGAGTCATAAAAAGTAGTCCTTTTCAATTTCTAATAGAGATAGAGAAACAAAACAACTTATAAAATATCGATCGTGAAAGTCACTTTACTCAATTTATAAAAACTACAGTATACTTTTTTCAAACTATTTATGCTCCATTAATTTTTACCACAACCAAAATTCACAACAAAATGTAAACACAAATATAATAATTTTATAATTTATCATTTAAAACATAGCAAAAAAGAAGACAAAAAAATCAGTAAAAAAGAGAGAATATATTATTTTTATTATAATTATTAATTCTTGGCTTCTTGTTTATCCTTTTCTTTTTCATCCAAATTTGGTAAACCAAGAGATTTATCAAAATCACTTGAAGGTATATCATATCGAAGAGTTTTATAATCTTTTCTTTTTTGATCTACTGGTCCATTCTTTTTAATCTGAAAATTATGTGATTATTAATTAGTGGCATAAAAAGGGATTTGATATATAAGAGAAACGGAGCAATTTGCCGTCAAAAAACGGCCAGCTGTATTCCCCACGAATCCCCAAGAACTTACTTCTTCAGCTCGTTTAGCATCACGAATAACAGGTTTATGAGTTTCAAAGCTATCATCTTTTTCTTTTGTATCATCTTTTGTACCGGCATCTTTATCTTTATCATCATTTTTGACAGGCTTATCAGAAGCTGCAGATTTTACTTTTGATGTTTTACTACCAGCAGGTTTTTGTTTTGAATCATCACCACCACCACCAGCTGGTGTTGTAGTTACAGGAGTTCCACCATTAGGTGTTTCACCACCATTTACTGGAGTTGTTGCAGGAGAATTTGGTGTTCCAACAATATTCTTTTTAGATGATAGTGATTGTCCTCCTCCACCACCGCCAGCAGCTGTTGCTGTTTTTCCATTAGCATCTTGTACATTATTATTATTATTGTTGTCGGTATTACTTGCTTTTATTGTAGTCGTCTTTGATACAGCTAAAAAAGATAAGAGGAATATAGATAGATATAACAGCTATAAAAAGTCTAATCTCGAGAGAACAAATGATAGAACGAGAAAAACTAAAAAGTATTGGGTCCACTTCCTGCTTTCTTTTTTTTGAAGATTTTCCTTCGTTGTCGCTGTAGCCCAGTGGTTAACACTAGAGGCTACTGTGCAGCTAGGACCAAGGTTCGAATCCTCGTAGGGGCAGCTTGTAAAATCAAAAGCAAGTAAAAACCATCAAAATCATGTTTCATCCAAACTTCAATCCCAACTATCTTTCTTTCTAACCCAATCCCATCAGTCAAAAACTTACGTGGAGGTGATTTTTTTGAACATTGTGTCAAAATCGTTATAGTAGTAAAAAATAATATTGAACAAAAACCAGCATATATTGAATACCTTAAAAACAATCAATCAATAATCATTATTTATTACAAAAAATAAGCTTACACCAATAAATTTTCTTCAGATATTAGCATAATAATAGTTTGATGATGAGTACTTTTATCTTATATCCAATTTCTTTCAACACCCCCACCAACAGCAATGATGTTCTTTCAAGATTTTTTTCTCCACAAAAAATAATCAACAGTGCTTCTTTCTTCTTTGTTCACGAGGGTTGATGGTTGAAAAAAAAAGATGATGGAACATTTATTCCACGGTAATTTTCAAAAAAATTAATGGCTGCTTGTAAAAGATAAAGTATGCAAATTTTGGAAAGTGCATTCTGCGACTTGACAAAAAACTGGTGCAAATTGGCTGTTGTTAATAAAAATAGGCATCTGGATAAAACATAGGTTTCATATTGTTTTTTTAAAAGAAATTTGCAAAGAAGCACTCCAAGGATTGGAACCTTGTTGCCCCCCATGTGCATGTTAACCCCGGCGCTACAGCTGCACGAAAGCTTCAAAAAAGATAATGTTTTTTGGAAAAAATTCAGTTTCTATTTTATTTCCTCAAGGCTTTTCTTTCATTGTAGCAGGGACTGATTAACTGGTGCATGGGCTCGTCAGTTGGAGTGTATGACTTAAAGGTTGATGGATTTTTTTTGCTGTTAATAATAATAAAATAAATAAATACCATTTTCTTGTTCAATCTTATCAGATTATTGAATTATTAGCTTTCTTTTTGCTATTTATCAAACATTTCTTTTTGTTAAACCTTAATAGAGAAAAACAAAACTAGAAACTTGTACTTTTTTGTGATGGAAATTACAAAATAGATATTAGAAAGTATTTGTTGCTTTTTTTAGATCCCTTTTTTCTGTTTTAACTTTTCAGGTTTTGTTTACCATAATAAAATTTTGTCATATTTTGTTTATACAAAAAATTATATCACAAAAACAATCAACCATCTGTCGTCATGCCTATAATCTAAAAGTAGAAACAACCTCTGTAAACTCTTATCAATTGTTTTCTTCTCATAATAAATAACCCTGTTTTTGTCCTTTTTGCAATCACTTTTATTTATATTTTCTTCTAAATTTTAAAGCCGTTTTAAAATGTCAATTCAAAGTTATCCATTTACAAAACTTTTATATTTTGGTTTCGTAGTTACATCTTTTATTCTTTTAACTATTTCATTAACAGCTTCATGTATGTGCTTTCTTTGGTCATCTTATAATCTTTTAAGAGATTGAGTTCAGGGCTCTGTGAAAACATAAATAACTTTATCATTTATTACATAGCTTGACATTACTTCTACTTTACATAGTTACCGTAACCCTTTACATTTTAGGCTGGATAAATGGTCGACCTTTGCTGCAATCTGAAAGTGCCAAAGTAGCAGACAGTGGAATTTATGCAATGTATTTTGTTGTTCTTTTAATAGGTGATTTCTTTGTTGCTGCTGCTGGTTTTTTCTTTCTTTTAAGCTACCGTATTACACATCTTTTTCATTATTTTTCAACAATTACTTCATCAGTTTGTTGTATGGCTGCTGCATCACTTCTTTGTGTAATTGTTAGTACATCTGTGCCAATGCATACTCAAGGTAAGTAACTAACCTAACGAAATTTGTGAAATCAAAATCAAAGCGAAGTTGAAAACGTCTTGAAATTTTAAAAGCCATTTTTTCTGATTAAAATCGAAAAACCAAAAGTTAGATGGTGAAAGTTGTATCCATTTCAACAACAGTACTATTAATTTTCCAAAGCCTAACAACTCACATCAAAATTTTTGGATTACTGTAACTTTTAAAATTTTTTAGAATCTCTTAACACTTTTGGATATGGATACGTGCTTCTGCTTTGTGCAATATATTTTTCACTTTGTTCCCTTATTACTTCGTTGAAATTCATGTGTTCACAAAGTATGCCAAAAGAGAATCATTATTACAAGGATAATATTTCATACATTCGATATTACTGATTTTATAAACACAACATTGTAAATATAAAACTTTTAACCTTGTATTTTTAAATTTTAAAGCTAAATTGGATTAATAAAAGCTATGAAAAGTTGAAGTTTTCGAGAAGTGTAACTTGAAGACAACAAATAAAATCGATCTTGAACCGCATATTACAATATAAAGAAATACATAAATATGTGGCTACATTATCGTAATCCTTCATATAATGGATTACAGTAATTTAATATACAACAATGAATTGGATTTCAAAAAAGAATCTGAAGTTTTTGAAAACAAATTTTTTTAATTATTCCAGCTTTAAGCATATATGTCCTAACACGACTCTGCTATAAAACAAATAGAAAATTTCTAGAAATTGCTATTCACTTTTTTTTGCTCGTCGATAAAAAATATTTCATAACTTTTTTGGAGCTTCTTGAATTATTGCCGCTGTAATTTCAATCTATCTTCATCAAATTTTGTTTATTAAACCACAGCAACATCAAATTAAACTTTTTCAATCATGTCTTATATGTTACCACATTTAAACAATGGATGGCAAGTTGATCAATCAATTTTAGCTGAAGAGGATCGAGTTGTTGTTATTCGATTTGGACATGATTGGGATCCATCATGCATGAGAATGGATGAAGTAAGTTTTTTTACTATAGAGATAGGAGAAATGCGGCTGGTGTAGTTGGGTGTCGGTTGAAAACTTTTAGTGTCCAACGTAGACATTTTGAAATTAAGGTAGAGGTTTTGAGATCATTCTTTGGATATGTAGGCTGTAACAATAGGAAATTAATCAGAAAATTCAACTATCAAAATATACAGGGCGTAGTTTTTAAAGATAACAAGCAGAAGCTATCAATAATAAGCTTAAAAAATTATCAAAAAATCTTTATACTTTTTTATAACCAATAGATTGAACTTTTGCAATATCTTTTATTCAATCTCTTAAATCTGCCATCATCTGAGTTGTTTCTTCCATCTGCTCTTTAATACCTTTGACAAGACATTCACGTTCTACTTCATTCTCTCGACGTTAACAGCTACGCTGCAGCAGCAACGAAAAAGTGTTTAAAACACTTAAGCTTCTAAAAAATTTTTTTACCTAGATTTAGCTGTTTAAAGCTTATCTTTTTCTAAAGTTATTCTTTTTGTTGTAACTGTAGAACAGTTGTAAATCTCCAGGTTAAATTGCAACTGCCATCAACGTTCGAATTCCTTAGAGTCATTCTTGCAAAATTAATGAAACCAAATTAAAAGAAAACTATCACCATAATCATATTTTACTAGACCCGAGTAAATTCACATCTGAAGCTCTTCCAAAATCAGATGGCGGTGCAGCACCTGTTAAATGGCATTACACATATGATTTGCCAGATCATTCAAGCGATCTTGTAATTGACTTATTCGATTTGCCATTGTTAGAAGGCACTGTAAAGGAAGCTGTAATGTGTTTATTGTTATTAACTGCTGCATTTAAAAAGTTTCCGGAAAAGATTTTTAGAGTAAGAAAAACTACATATTTATTAGGAAAAATGAAACATTTATCGCTTGCTACTTGATGAACATTAGTAAGGAAAAGTACATGAAGAAGATAGATTATACAAAATGAGTATTCAGGCTTCCTTATTCTTGACTAATATATGCGCAAGATCTTTAAAGTTTACTCAAAGTTGGGAATATCTACGGTAGGAAAATAAAAATGGGATGTTCTCTAAGCCGGCCACATTTCTCATCTCTTGCTTTTTTACTATCTCATAAACCTTATCTAATCTCTTTATTACTTTTCAGACTCTATACAAAATTGCAAATAAAGTTAAGAATTTTGCTGTTGTCTATCTTGTTGATACTACAGAAGTTCCAGATTTCAATAAAATGTATGAACTTTATGATCCATGTACTGTAATGTTCTTCTTTCGAAATAAACATATTATGGTTGATTTGGGAACTGGTAATAATAACAAAATTAATTGGCCAATTACAAATGCTCAAGAACTGATTGATATTATTGAAACAGTATATCGTGGTGCACGAAAAGGTCGTGGTCTTGTTATTTCACCAAAAGATTATTCAACTAAATATAAGTATTGAAACATATGTTTTTGTTGTATTTACTTTTTATGATGATTGATGGCTCTGTGTAAAATAAAGTGTTTTTGTAGAGATGTTTTGTGTTTAAGAAGATGCACATGCGTTTTAACGTGTTTTATATTTGTTAGTTTTTTTTGCAAGAGATTTCGTATGTTTCTTACAACCGATCTTGTGGATCCGCTAATCTTTACGTAGGGAATTTGTTCTTCTGAAATTTTAAAGCTAACTCTTAACAACAGATTAATAAAATAATATATAAAGAAACGTAGAAGGTAATAGAAAAAAATCCATTTATAATCCATAGTAACTTATTTTAAAATAAATTGTTTAAAAAACTGTTAATATCACCAGAAAATGATAGTATTTATGTTTCAAATAATAGTGTTCAACTGTGTTTAATATCTAACAGTAACCATGCTTTAAAAAGTATTATTTACAAGTTGTTACAATCAATGAATAATGACAGTAAATAAAAATAACCAATGTTTTTCCAGAAATTATTACGATCTAATAGCAACCGTTTTCCACAAAGTAATGTATAAAATCTATTGCTATAACTCGAAAATGATTGTAATTACTTTTTAAATGATTAATTGTACTGTAATAACTGATAATCGCCTTTTACTATCGAGGATTACGGTGATAAAAATGAACAAAAACCTATGCCATCCACAAGATCGGCTATATAATATATCCTCATCACATCTTTCATGTTTACTACATGTAATTACAATTTATAGAATTCTCTAACAATGGCAGATCGAATAAGTCAACTACAAGATCTCGTGAATGATCTAGCAAATCATATGTGTAATGCAATTGGTCATTTACAAGGTGCTGCACCGCCATCTGATTTTGGAAGAGCTTCAGATGTAAGTCTACTACTTGGGTCTAGCAATATATGGTTTTGGTGATAGCTTTCTCTTGGTTTGGTTTTATGAATTTTGGAAGAATTGTTTAAAGGGATTTGAACCTTGATGCCAGTTGCATGTTAGCTTGCGGTATTACTACTCTGCAAAAGTCACAATAAAAGAATAGCTTCAGAAAAAGATAAGCTTTATATACATAGCTACATAAATCTATGGAAAAAAGAGGAAAAAGTATTAGAAGCTATTGTTATTCAAAAAGTTTATTTGTTATAGATGTTGTTGCTGTAGCGTAGTAGTTAACGTCGATGACTATCCTGCAGCTGGAATCCATGTTCGAATCCTTAGAGATTCTTGGCAAAGTTTTTAAGATCAAATCCAAATGACCATCACTAAAACCATCTTTTATCCAGCTATGGCCTTTTTTTACATATACTTTTCTAATCCTCTAAATCTTTTTTCAGGAACTTGTTAAAGAAGAAAATGCCGATTTATTTGCAGCAAATATTGCAAGAACTTCAAAAGATATTGAAATTATTATTGAAACTCTACCAAATGTTCCAGTAGCACCAGAAGAATTTCAACCAATCTTTTTGGAGAATGAAGTAGAACGTGAATGTCTTGTCAAAGGTATCAAAGAGCAGATGGAAGAAACAACACAGATGATGGCAGATTTAAGAGATATGATGGAAGATATTGCAAAAGTTCAATCTGTTGGTTATAAAAAAGTATAATGTTTTTAATTTTACGGGTTTTCTTGTTATGTATTTATTTATTTATTATTATTACGATTGTTTTTCATTTAATGAATGTATAAAAGCAAGGCACGCTTTGAAATTTAAACAACCTATTTTAGTAATTTACTGAAAACATTTTCAACATAAACCAAATAATTCAATTGCAAATTAAAACATCTTCAACGTTTTCCTTTCTATCTGTCAGTGTTTGTGGATTATTTGTGGATATGGTAATGCTGTTTTGAACGTGATTGTTATATTCCAAGCTGTTGATAGCTCATCTATATCTTGAGTGTAGCTGTAACTTAAGTATATCTGCCAAATCACATAGAGTAGTAGCAGCATTAACATTTCCTTTAACCGGATTCGTCGATACAGAGTGAGCTATTTGTAAAATTTGTTTTATACAGAAAGAGTAATAATTTTTCATTATATTTATTTACCGATTTAGATCATTTTTGCAGAATTTCGATATCAATATGTTTTAAAATTTCGTAAATTCCTAATTCTTTTGATATTCTTTTTGCTCGTTGAAGAATCTGTTGTTTCAAATCTGTATGTACTGGAAGAGGATACGGTAGACAGCTAACAACAACATTTTCTTCGTTTAATAATTTCATTTTTATACAAACATCAAAATGAATAAGTAGTGTTTTAATAATCTGCAAGAGAGTTACATTATTACGATATACATAATGTAAGGAACTGTGATTAACGAATATAAAAACTACCCTACATTTTCAACATTAGTTGTTTGATTGACAGAATTGAAAAAATTTAGAATTACCGTTCCCGTCGGTTTTAGAATACTTTTAAATTTTATTATTACTGCATTTGTTAAACATATTTTTGATGAACATGGCATTGCTTTTGTTGCACTGTCACAACAATGTAATATTACAGCATCGTATTTGCTTCCTAAAACAGCTGAATTTTTTTTCCATCTATGCATAAATTTTCAACAAATACCATTCTCTGTTGCTTCAGAAAATGCAGTAATTGTATCTTTAATAACTATTTTTCTTCTTTCATCTTCAACAATTCCAAACCATTGTTTTGCAAGTTTAATTATCACTGATTCTTCTTCAATATTTGTAATTTTAATCTAAAATGAGCGAGCAAACAAATGAACGAATATGATACATTTAAATCCAGCTAACTTAATGCTGACAATAATATTTTTAACGAGCTTACATTAGGTCTTAGTGCGTGTATAAACATATCCAAATTTAAAGCTCTTAATCCAATAAATAAAATTTCTTTTTCATTGTTATCGGCGATATTATTTAATGATAAGGCGCCACCACCTTCCATGTTAAATGAAGATGTTACAAAGAGTTGAGTAATTATTGCAGCTGTAAATTTTGTTAGAAATACAGTATGATTTATAGCCCATAATCGAGTATCTGATGTTTCATATGTTAATCCTGGTGGTGGAATCAATTGTACTACAGTATCATAATATTCATTTTCAAATCCATTTTTGTACAATTTTCGGCGAACTATTGATCTGTAAAGTGGGATCAAATTGATTTTGTAAAATATCAAAATTTTGATTTTCTGAAGGTTTAATTACGTCATACAGTCGACCCTCGATTTCACCCGGTTCAAGGGACCGCAGAAAACCCGCGTAAGATCGAGGTTCAACTGTATTTAATTTGAGGCAAATTTTAAAATTTGGATTTCAAATATAACGAAAATTCATTAGGATCTTCAAAATCGAAATTGTTTCAATTGTTTTTTTAATTTTGCAGAATACTGATACTGAAAGAATACGGCAGAAATATTTCTAATATTTTTTTCAGAGATTTTTGTATTTTTTAAATAAAAATTTACTTTTTAAGATCTATAATATCCACCACAGAGTAACAACATGAAGTATCTTTTGAACATAAGGTTTCTATTTCACTAATATCAGGATTCGTAATATTTGGATCAATTCTTCCATAATTTTCATCAATATAATACCGATAATGTGGGGATAGTTTAAGATATGTCTAGAAATCTCATCATTAGCACAATACAAAACGAACAAACAAAACCTTACCCATAATCCAAATAAAAATCCAAGTATAAAATATAGTATATATTTAAAGATTTGATAAATCCATTCTTTCGTCCATCTATTTCTTCGTCGTTGAAACAGGGCAGAAGCTTTTATTTGAAGTTCATTTTTGTAGTTATTAAAGCCGTTGTTATTGTACATTTTCAATCAATAACAAAAAAAGACATAGCATGTTTTTCAGTTGAACACATTTGTAATCGGGAAAGCAAAAAAAATATATTAAAATTGCATAAATAATTTTTATTAAAAAATGAAATCAATTCAATGTGAGCCTCTATTAACAAAAAAGCGTATAAATAGATAGATCTTTGTGTATGATTATTCAGCGCTAAATTTTTATGTGATGTTTATTTTTTTTTGAAGAGGTTTCTTACTTCTTAATGACATTTTGATTTCTAGATTTTTCACTGAAATTTAATTAAATCTTTCTGGATGTATCTGCAATTTAACAAAACGTGAATCTTAAAAAATTGAAGACCAGAACATCGGTAACTTTCAAAAACAGAAATTTAAAATACAGTAGTAAAACATACTGTAGCTATCTAAAATCAATGCCTATATATTTTGTCAAACAAAGGGTTAAATTCAAAGAATGCAAAAAAAGAGTTCTAAAACAACAAAAGAAAAGACAAAGAAAAAACTAGTTTTTGTAGAATTGATAGATGAAATAAATCGGCTCATTGAAAAGAATGAGGGGGTAATTATTTTTTTAAGTGGATAATGGCATCTTTTTTTTTGTATACATATTTCTTTCTTTTTTCAAACATGCATAGTTTTGCATTTTTAATTAATGGTAACAAAAAAGTAAATAGAAATTCTTCAACATATTTTGTTACGAGTTTTAAAGAGGAAATTGGTTGCTTAATTTGATAAGGAAATAATGCAATGACTTTAACAGAAAAAATTTGAAAGTTGGCAATCAATTTCCGATGATGCAAGTCTTTGAGCTTTTGCCGCTTTAGCACGGTGGCAACAAAAAATCAAAGGATTTTTCCGATTCAGAAGTGGCATGTGCTCCTGGTGCCCCAGCTTGCTGACGCCCTTGTATGAGTATGTAATTAAATTCATTTTGAAACTAACCACTACTTTATTTTTCAAATCCTTTTCTAGACAAAAAGGATTTTACAAAAATCAAGACATCGGTCATTATAAAATTTAAAAAAAAACAAATCAAAAATGTACAAAAAACGGATGAAAGACATTTTCACCGTAATCTTTTTTTCTTTAAATTATTAAATAAAAAACAATAAACAAATTTGGTTTTGCTGTTACTTTGATGGAAATGATGGATGTTGAAAAGATAAAAGTATAACAGCAAAAATATATAAAAAAAATTGCGGTGAAATGCTTGAGAGAGACCGATGAGAAATTTAACGACGAGTTCCATCTTCGAAGAAGACGCCACCATCGATGGCACAATATTTGGGGCAGATACCTTTTTCGCCGGGTGAACCTGGTGGGCCAGGTTGTCCTGGAGCTCCAGGATTTCCATCGGGGCCAGGTTGTCCATCAGGGCCTGGGGGACCTTTGGGGCCGGGTTGTCCTGAAACATAGGGGGTTAAGTAAAGGCGTGTAAAAGAAGGTGGAAGAATCTTACCAGGAGCTCCATCTGCACCGGGTTGCCCAGGGGGTCCAGGTGGACCGGGTGGTCCAGCATCACCAGGAGCACCAGGTGGTCCAGGTACAAGGGGTTCTAAAAAATAATTTGGTATTTATAAGGCTTTAACATGTCTTCAAAGATGGCATAAAATAGTCTCTTCTTAAAGTATGCTTACCTGATTGAGCTGGTGTGCCAGGTTCACCAGGGGCTCCAGGAGCGCCAGGTTCGCCAGGTGGACCAGGAGGCCCTTTAGGTCCAGGTTCGCCTGGAGCACCATCTTGTCCAGGGTTACCTACAAAGATACCAACATGATAGTTTTATTATGCAAATTAGATAATGCAGATACTTACCAGGTTGTCCAGGAGCACCAGCATCACCAGGTGGTCCAGGTGGGCCTGGAGGTCCAGGAGGTCCTTGTGGGCATGGTTTACATGGAGGTGGAGTAACTACAAAAGCATATGGGTTAACTTGCTAAACAAAAATTCATAGTTATAAAAACAAACCTGGTTCACAAGGTTGAACAGGAGGTTTGCCAGGATTACCAGGAAGACCAGGAGCGCCGGGTGTGCCTGGTCTACCGGGCTTACCCGGAGCACCAGCAGGGCCAGGAGGTCCTAAAAGCAATCGTCACTAAACAACTATACATCTAACACTTTTTCTCTACCTGGTAAACAACAGCTATCACAACTACCACCTGCAGAAGCTGAACCACCACTTACACCTGCATCATTTCCGTAACCAGCTTGACGAGAAGTACGATTTCCACCAGCAATAGGAATGCTTTTAAGAGTATTTACTTCAGCCCAAATATCTTTTGCTGATCCCTTACAATATGTAATTTCGCTTTGCATTGTTCGGCGAACATGATGTACATAGTTATAGACCATTGGAAGGGTAACACATACTGAGAGAACAGCAACAACCGAAAAGGTTACAGCTGAATAGGCTACAAATCGGTAAGCTTTGATACGATTTTCTAAATCCATTTTTTTGTGAGTACGCTGAAAGGGAACAACAGCAGCAAACTCTGAAGAAGATGAGTGCCTTGATTTTGCTTTTATACTTTTGATGATTCTTAGAATTCAGTCAGTCAACAGCATGTCTCAGCTCCACCCTCTCTCTCTTCTCTATCTTCTGTGTCTTGGAGGAATGACATGTTTTTTTCGTGGAATGTGTAGCAGTAGCAGCAAAGAGAGAGAGAAAAAAGATGATTCATGATCGCTTGTTTTCTTTTCTCTTCCTTCTCTCTTCTTCTTTGCTTCCAGCGATATATATTTTTTTATTAGACAACAATTTATGCAGATCTGCATGCGCATAATTTTATTTCCCGTCAGCAGCAACACCAGAAAATCAAGTAAAATATGCGTGTCCTTATTAGGGCATTTTTTGAAGAAACCGGTTTAAAAAAGCCTTAAAAAATCAGATCAAAGAAAGTTTCTAGAAACTTAATAAAATAAAAAATTTGTTTACGTGCAAGAAAAAAAAACTGAGTGCGACGCGTTTTAGTATTTTATCCATCTTTTATAGAATCAGCAAAAAAAACTTGTTGTTACGTTATCTGTGAGATATACCGTAGTTGAACTGATGAAAACATAAAAACTAAAAATGATAAAAAGCGAATAATCGGATATTTTAAATTTGAAGTACATTTGAAAACTAATTTAGTTTATCATTTTTGAACCCAACTAGATCAGAAACAAAAAATGATGCAATAAAATCATGACAAGAAAATGCGATATCAGATGGAAAATCCAAGTTACCATTTTTGATAAAACCGAAGATGTTTATTATTTTTATAAAGATTAAACGTTGGCATTTATAAAATTTAAAGCTAGAATTTTTTGATGATTTTTCAAAAATAGCTTTCAAAAGAATGTGATGCATAGGTAATTAACAAAAGCTTAAAATATATTGTAAAGTTTTTTTTTGTAATTTGATTTGAGCTTATCAGTTACAACTGGCGTTTAAACGGACAGCATTTAGTTTTAATGCATCTTTTTATCACTTGGCAGCGAACTGAATCAAAAAAAAAGCATGTTGATGGTAATGAAATTTAAATTTGGCGCAACTTGGCACAATATTCTAGTAATGCTAAAATGTTATGTTAAAAATTTAGTCAATATGGATTTTGTTGCCTACATTAAAATGTTTATTTTCACGTGCCATTAATCAAAAATTGCCATTTTTAGCTTATGTGAATGACACATGCGATCGGATGCTACTTTTAGCTAAAAATTGTTCATTTTTGAGTTATCAAAGATAATAGAAATTTTAATATACATTGATAAAAAAACTATTTTCAATCATCAGAAAACAGGATGTCAAAGCCCTAGATTCTTCTTTATTAAATTAGCCAGCTAAAAACATCTTGCATATTTTACTGCATCAGTTTTTGTTTTTTCTGTTTAACCTTTATTTCTACAGTATCCTTAAAGAAACATTTAATTGTAATCTTTTGATATGGTTGTTGCCCTTTCTTTTGCTACACTTTTCATTTAATTTAATTTTTTGGACCAAGTCCAATTAAATGTTTTTGTTATATCAGCAGAAACAGCAGCGAGGAATCCATTCCATAACCAGTTTTATTATTCTAGAAAAAAAGAAGCTGGCTTTGTTGTTTCTCTTTCAATATTGTGAAGGTCACTTCTTCCTTCTTTTAATCATTCATGAAAAAAAAGTTAATTGGTTTTTGTTTTTTTCACATACCTTTCAAAAAATGTTGCAACAAAAAATATAATATTTTAGAAATTTCTAGAAAAACTTTTTTTTGAAAAAAATTAAAGTACATCTATCTTCTTCTTTTTTCGTGTATCGGATGTGATTCATGTTTTATCAAAGTTCAGATTTGAATGGCTTTAGAAAATTCTAGAAGTTTTTATTTTTTAAAAATAAGTTAAGGTATAAGTCCCGTTTAAATTGGGATGGAACATATATCGACATCGAGAAGATCGCAAATCAAGCAGAACAACAACAAACTTTCCCAAAACTAAGATAAACTTCCAAGAGAAACTCACCAAGCAGACTCCTGAAGCTACCAATACTTCCAATAATCTCCAAACAATATCCAACAGCAAGATAATTATTATTATTTATTAGAATTATCCAACAACAATTAAAATAAGAGCACAAAATAAAACACAGCTGCAGAGCTCAACAAAAAGAAACGTCGACTGAGCTCTCCCCAAAAATAAACAACAACAACAACGAGCGAGCAATGAGTGGCAGAACGCCAAGCATGCGAGAGAGAGAGAGAGAAATAAAAGAGGGAACAACAAAAGGAAAGGAAGAGAGGGATACGGTAAGGACAGAATCGGGGAAATATCTTAACTCGCCCCTCCTTCGACAAATTAATGTCCCCATTAATGATTCATATCATAACCTCTGAATTCATATTGATTTGGAGCACGAAGATGAGGTTCACAGCTTTGATCTTCATTATTCTTTTTGGACCACGATGTACCAGGAGTTGAGCCACGAGGTGTAACACGAGCAGGGCTTCTTGAATATAAATCACGAGCACTTGAATAGCTTAGTTGACCATTTGAGCCACGATCACGAACCAGTCCCCTTGATGACTTTGATTGACTTCGACAAGTACAAGCATAGACTGCAGTGTTGTACCATGTTCGAGCAGCATATACATTTGGACATCGATCATGCTTTGAATGAGTTGTATGATCACGGCCTTTGCGACGAGCATTACATTTTTGATGAAATGGAGTTGCAGCTACATAATCACGAATACGAGTTGGGCCAGCAGCAGCAATACTTTTCTTTGAACCACCATATTTAGATCCAGCACCATGACGACCACTTCCATTTTCTTTGCTTTCACGCCATTCCCCTTTACTTTTATTAATTACAGTAAAAGATGGCAGTACAAGACCATTAACAGCACCATTTTGTTTTGCAGGCATTCCTCTGAGAAGACTCCAACAATCTCTTATCATATGACCAGGTTTGCGACAACCATAGCATACACGAGGGCGTAAGCGGTTATCAAATCTTTTATGAGTCATTCTTGGTTTCTGTTGTTTCACTTCATCATTCAAAGATTTAGTAGAAACAATTTCCAGCTTTTCAAATTCATTGCAAAGGCTACTAACCGATGATAAATGAATCACATTCAGATTACCAGTCTTCTCGGCATCATCTTTCTCTTGCAAAGCATAGTTTAAAGCTCCAAGCCAATATTTACCTTCTTGCAAAACATTTGTACCAATTAGAGCATCTTGACTCAAACCTTGGACAACAAAAAACTTTGCCAACTTTACGGGATGACGCCCCCATCCAACTGGAATTGTAACACAGTTAACAACCTTCAGTTGTCCACCATCAGCACCTACTAACTTTTTGTTAGAATAAGCTTCACGTTCAACTTCACTTATTCCACATCTTACATGTTTATTCACGGCAAGTATCTTTGCAACTACTGTATCTCTGATTACAGATGCACATGCCCCTGAATCTAACAAAGCATTAACTTTCACGCCATCAAACAACACATCCATTTTGCATTGTTTGCCAAAAAGAGGTCCTTCCTTTGTTGATTTTACAGCAGCATCTTCAACAGGAAAAATACCAGTGACCCCATATACCAGTTCATCCAATGAAACATAATTAGCCTTATGTTGTTCCTTATCAGGACAATCAACAGCATAATGTCCAGTTTTATGGCACCTACGACAAGTTCTAGCACCACCCGCACGACCATCACTTTCAACTTTTCTTTCAACAAATCTCTCTTTCTTTTCAAAACTAACACAATCCCCTGATGGTTTATAATTTTCATCTCGAAAATTACCACGACAATTTTCATCTCGATGACCACGACTATGTTCATCACGAACATAATGTCGACCACCATATGCGCCATCAACTTTGGTTGCTTTCTTACGATTTGATTGGGCTGATTCATAGCTAATAATCATTTCTTTTAGCTTATAATAGCTTACACCAGCATTTTGAATGGCATAACTACAGTAACTTGGATCCGAATCATCTTCTGTAACTCGATGCAGAATCTTTTTAAGTTCAGCTTCACAAAGTACAGGATCAGATCCAAACGCTTCAGTCACCTTAAGTTCAAGTTCTTCAAAGAATTGCTTGTATGGTTTCCCATCAGGCTTTTTAAGACGATCAAGACTGCTACGCAAGGAATACATTGTTGCTGCAGTATCTGCACCCAAAGTATTTAGCAATTCCTTCTTCATCTGCTGATAGGAAGCATTCCTTTCGCTCAAACTATCATGATACAGTTGTAGCCTTGGAATATACTGGCCCAAATAAACAGCACGTTGAGCATCATTCCATCCTTGGCTTTCAGTACTAGCATCATAAAGATTGAAAAATCTTTCAAGATCTGCTCGAGTTTTACCAAAGAACTTTTCAGGCATTGGAAGTTGTACTCGAGGACGAAGTGGCACAGCTTGAAGCTCATTCGTCGAAGAAAATCGATCAGGCTTTGCTTTTACTGCTGGCTTTTCTTTCACTTGCCGTTTTTCAGATACAACTGAAGCACGAGATGGAGTTCGAGAAATATCAGAACGAGCATTTCGAGCTCCTGATTTATTTCCAACAGTTTCCATACGATCTTGCAAAATGATAAATGCATTGATAAGATCTGTAACAGATTTAAAACCCAATGTATCCAATCGATCATAATCATCTGCTGACAGTCCCCTTGAAGTAGCTTTTCGACTTTTAACTTGTTCCAAAGCATTACCAAGTTTATCTTGAAGTTTAAGGTTATCACCTTCCATATATGCAAGATCCTCTCTTAACTCCAGAATTAAATCTTCACGAGTAAGAACTCCAAGTAATAGCTGTTGCATATCATCAGTCAGCATCCTTTTAACACGTGCCATTGAACCATTGGCAATCATTGAATTGGGTTTTTTCAATCTTTTAAGCATATCATTTGCAATTTCGACTTCATTTTCGAATTCCAAAAGAAAATCACGTGCTTTAGCAGCAGTAACTCGAGCTACCCGAACAGCATTTGTATCACGAGCTCTTGGAGACAACAGATCATTAGCGTTTAAGCTTTCTGATGATCCACGTTCACCATTATTGCCAATATCCAAAGCTCTTTTGCTTTGATTTTCTTCATCATCAGTCCGCTGAGGATTTACTACAGAACGTTCATCATTATCACGAACATGTAGGTCATCAAATATACCAAGAGTACCATCTGATTCTTCTCCATCAGAATTAACAACCATACATATACATGCAGAAGGCCCCTGAGCTTTATCATCTACATATCCACAACTATAATCAGCCACAAGTGGTAGATTATCACCCAAAGCTCCAACATCTCCTGCTTTAGCTTTTCCACGAGCTCTTGCAGTTTTACCATCATCATTAATAGAATTACCTTCTCCATAAGCATCTCCATTCGCTCTCACAGCTTTATTACGTGGCCGAACAATAGCGGCATTAACAGGTTCAGAAGCAGCATCTTTAGCTTTACAACAATCCCCTGAACTGTTAGCTTGTGCTTTCCCATAAGCAACAATATTCACATCATTTCCACGAGCTATCACAGCTTTATCATGTGGAAGAACAGCAATAACAGGTTTACAAGCTGCAGCATTTATAGCTTTTCCATCAGCCCTTGTACTTTTACCATGCGTATCACACGCTGTAGCTTTTCCACAAGCATTAACATTAACAACTAGTCCAAGTGGACAAATATTATCAGCTTTTCCATAAGCATTTATATATATATCATCCAGTCCACCTGCATTAGCTTCTTTTCTAAAATAATCATTATCCCCTGCCAATCTTTCTCGACCACGATCATATATTCCTGATGATAATCGGCTGCAATTTTGGCTTTCTCCTAAGCGAAATACAGCACTATCTTGAGCCTTCAATTTAGCTTTATCAATAGGTACTGGAGATCGACGGGAAGAGCCCTCCAAGTTAAGGTATAAGTCCCGTTTAAATTGGGATGGAACATATATCGACATCGAGAAGATCGCAAATCAAGCAGAACAACAACAAACTTTCCCAAAACTAAGATAAACTTCCAAGAGAAACTCACCAAGCAGACTCCTGAAGCTACCAATACTTCCAATAATCTCCAAACAATATCCAACAGCAAGATAATTATTATTATTTATTAGAATTATCCAACAACAATTAAAATAAGAGCACAAAATAAAACACAGCTGCAGAGCTCAACAAAAAGAAACGTCGACTGAGCTCTCCCCAAAAATAAACAACAACAACAACGAGCGAGCAATGAGTGGCAGAACGCCAAGCATGCGAGAGAGAGAGAGAGAAATAAAAGAGGGAACAACAAAAGGAAAGGAAGAGAGGGATACGGTAAGGACAGAATCGGGGAAATATCTTAACTAATAAACTATCTTCAAAACAGGCCAAACTAATTGTCACTGCTTGAGACCAAAGAGATGTGAATAAAAACTTTTCAGTTCTGCATTTTTAATACCTTTAAGTTGGACGTCAAATTAAGATAAATATTTCTTTAAGGAAGTCCATCACGAAAATTAGGAAATTTAAATTGGCATAAAAATGCCGCGGCACAAAAAAAAGTTTATTGTATTTCACAAAACACAAAAATGTCCTTAAAGAGATGTTGCCGATAATATATAAGAAACATTTAAACTTTTTTATTTGAGATCCGTTAAAATCTTTTGAAACAAACAGATTAAAAAGATATAAATCAAATTTCAATAAAAATCAAACACAAAAAAGCGTCGCATCTTCTTTTTTTTCACCGCTGCAACAACAGCAGCAGTGCTAAAAATCAAAGGGAAAAAAAGAGAAAACTTTTTTATCCTCAAAAAATTGAAATTTCAATTTTTTTTTTAAAATTCCATCTTCTTTTCTAAACGCAACGACCTCCTTTTTTTCCGCATTTTTGTTCTTTCTCATTACAAGTTTTTTCTGCTGTCATTTCGAACGGTCAATTGAACGATAAAATTCTTTCAACTTTTTTTATTGTTGTTTGCTACTATTAAAATTCTATTTTTCTTGCAATGGTTTTTTTTGAGAGATATGTCACATAACTTTTATATATGAATGAAAGGATATATGTAAAAAAGGATGCAAATACAGAAGAAAGCGCAGAAAAGAGAAAATATCTACCTTTCGAAAAAAGGGATTTCAACAACTCTAATGCCAATTCTACACAGTGTGAAATTATCAGTTTTTTATTGATTTTAATTGAATCCCATTAAAAAATTTATTTAAAAAACAGTAACAGTTTTAACAACAATTTTAGAATTCATACTTCTATTATTAACATTACTACTACCTTCTTGAACCTTCCTAAAATTCGCTGACAAAAACTTATGCACAGCTTCACGATATGGCTTTACAATTGATACAACAATAATTACATCAAAAATTGGATAAGACATTGTTAAAATAAAACAACCTAAAAATAGCATATCATTATTTTGTCCTGTTGAAGAGATTAATGTGGTTAAGAGCCATATCAACGCAGGTGTAAAACCAAATAAAAACATTATAAAAATTTGGGTTACGGTACTTCGAAACATTAGTTGTAAATATTTTTGTGTTTTTTGTGACCATGAGGATTTTAGAGCTTTAAAAGTTTTAAAATTGACATAAATAAGCCAACCACCTGTGAAAAGACGTGTGAAAGCATAAAAAGCAATAAGAAAAAGTACAATTAAAAAATGAATACCAAAATTAGGGACAATAACAAAGTACAAATTATCAGGGTGTTCGATAAGTTCTGTCGCTGACAAAAACAGATGAATTTTTAAAACTACATAAGCAGCCCACATGAGGTCTTTTGTAATAGGTAGGCCCATGACTTGGGTATCTGATGATAATATAATATTGAGGTCACCGTGGATACTGTAGGTATACGGTAGGATTTTCTAGAACAAATTCGTATTTTCGATAAAAATGAGCTGAAATTAAACGGAAAAAAGCTGGAAATGACTGGATATGATGTTTGAAGACAGTCTACATCATATCCAACAACTTCCAGATGGAATTTTGCCTCAGGGCATTATGCAAATTTACATGGTCGGAAAATTTGCATATTTTCAAAAATTGAAAAAAATGGCAGGAAGATGTTGGAAATGGTCTAGTATGTCCCCCTCAATCAAGTTTGGTCGAAATTATAGCTCTAGAACGTTTTTTTATAGCAAAGAATAACATTGAGTAGCAGGCGATACTTTTGGCATACAGGAGAATCCTTCAAATTTATTTATATCAACCAAAAACGACTGAATGGGACTTCCCAGAAGGTCTACAACATCTTCCTGCCATTTTTTTCAATTTTTGAAAATATGCAAATTTTCCGACCATGTAAATTTGCATAATGCCCTGAGGCAAAATTCCATCTGGAAGTTGTTGGATATGATGTAGATAGTCCTTAAACGTCATATCCAGTCATTTCCAGCTTTTTCCCGTTTAATTTCAGCTCATTTTTATCGAAAATACGAATTTGTTCTAGAAAATCCTACCGTATACCTACAGTATCCACGGTGACCTCAATATTATATTATCATCAGATACCCAAGTCATGGGCCTACCTATTACAAAAGACCTCATCTGGGTTGCTTTTGTAGTTTTAAAAATTCATCTGTTTTTGTCAGCGACAGAACTTATCGAACACCCTGATATTTGTGAATAGCATTTCTGGGTTGATTACATGTGAGACTAGAGAATGTCGCATGTCATCTTGTGTCGGTAGAATAATCCAACAAAGTATTAAAGCAGCTATTATAAATCCAATATATATCGTATATACAATACCATAACCATATGACCTTGAAAATGATAATTTCGATTTTGAGAAAGCAAAGATTGTGACATATCTTTCAAATAAAGTCACAAGCAACACTTCCAGGGTTAAAGACATAACAAAAACAGTTCCAACGAGAGAGAAAAATGATGCTTTTGGATCCATTGGACTCAACAATCCGATAGGATAAATAATTTTATGTGGCAATAGAATCGGCTTCCATGTTACGAAGCAGATCTCCATCAGCACCAAACAGCTAATATAACAAAGTGATAAAAATTTAAATATTTTCATTTCTTTATGCATACAGTATACTATTATTTTACCGTAAATAAGTAGCAGTATAACACTAATAACAAAAATTGAGTTTGTTAAATGTTGAAATACCGTAATGGTAAGAGTATTATTAATATTTAAAGCTGAATTTGAATCTTTAAAAATTAATTCTAACATTTTTTGAAAGTTGAAAATAAACAAAAACAACTCTCTTTTAGCTTCCTCAGAAAAAGTAAATAACAAACAATTTTTTAATGTCTTTTTAGAGTCCTGGGAGTTTTTCATTTTCTAAATTTAAAATTGTAGCAAACAAAAATGATCGTGTGAATTTTATGTTTTAAGTTAACCTTAAACAATTTTGGTAACATATTTATATTCAGTTTTTAGAACAACAAAACAACGGTAATGCATTTCAAAGAAATATGAATTTTATCACCCAATTTGTGAATGTACAAACCAATAACGTGAATGCCTATTCAAAGTTGTGAAAAATCTATCAAATGTAATAATATCTTTTAAAGTTAACATTACAAATGACAGCAATCTTTGGAATGTGCATATTTAAATTATTCTTCATTTTTCAAAAACGTCATTTTTACTAGTTACTTGCCTAAGTTTCTTAAAACTTTGTCATCAGTAATAATTCAAACAATGTTTTTTTAAAAAATATTACGGTAGATCTGATATTGTTGTCAGATTTTTATGGCAAATAACTAAAAATCAATTATTTTTTTGCTTCTTTAAAATAATCTCACAGGCATATTAGGGAAAAAATTCTCGTTTAGTTTAATTTGAAAAATAAATAAATAAATACTCTGCATTACAGAAAATTTTGTAATTTAATTATATTTTTAAATCTTGCAGCAAAATAATATGTATTGTCTTCACTCTAAAATAGACAATGTAAACTTTGAAGTAAATCAAAAAGTTGTTGATGCTTCAGTTTTACTAAAAAATGTTTGCAGTAAGTTTCTGCTTATTTGTGGCAAAAAAGAATTAACAAAAAACAATTTAGGCTTCACAGAAATCACTGAACCAATTAGCATAAATTGTTCTGAACAATGTTTGGATATTTATATAAAACTAATTAATCATTATGACATTATTTCTGATTATCATGATGTTGAATTTGAATTGAATTTATTTAAATATATTAAAGGTCAAAGGCTTATTGATTTGGTGAAAGAAATGTGCATTCTTGATAGTGATTTTTTTATTGATACAATTGCGGATATTATTTTGCATCGATGTGAAGAAAGAGATTGGCAAAGCATTAAGCTATTTTTTGGTTTTACTGATGATTATAGTTTTGAAGAACGAGAATTTATTCAAAAACACACGAAAGAATTCTTCTTTTCTATTGATTCTGAATTGCTTAAATTTCCATTTCAAAATGCTCCAAGCTTTAATATTCTAAGAAATAAGTTTTATACTCCTATGAATGTGTTATTATCGCGGATACTGTATCGTGGAAATGGAAAAATTTCATATCAATTTTTAATAATAAATAAATCTCTTAAAAATGAATTCGATCGTATGCCTTTTAAGGTAACTAGATTTTATGTTAGTGGTACTTGGAAGCTTGTTATTGGCTTACCAAATGTCCCAGCGCTTGAACTATCAACTGTCAATGATAAAAAATTAATGAATGATATTAAAACCCGTAAAATGATTGTTACAAATGAAATCGATCTTTCGTATCAATCAAATATGAATGGAATTTTAGAATGTTCATCTTTAAATTTTATTCTTCCTGGCAAAGGTTATCCATTGTTACAAGTTTATTTCGAAGTAAACGAAAAACATATAAAATATTTTGATATAAAAGAATGCCCATTTCCTTCTATTAAATATAGCTTAGCAAGCATTAAAATTACTTTTGAACATTTCTATGAACAATTAATTGCAAAAGATTTATCAAAAACAATTGAGTATGTTTCTTTTACTTATATCATTTTGATCACCTACTTCTATAGTTTGTTTCAGGGTTTATAGTGAAAATGTATTATTACGTGGTAATATGACAATCTACAAGAAATCAAATGCTTCAAAATTCCATGAACTTTTTACAACTAACAACAACATTAAAATATGTCAAAAATTTAAAAATTTTGTTTTTGTAAGTATTTTTTCACAAAAGATCATCAAAAAAATTTTTAGAGTTTCATGGAATCTGATGGCGTCATTATATCAAATAGAAGAATCTTTGAAATTTCTCACACTTTTGATAATCAAAGAAAATATGTGTATAAAATATCTGATATAAAAGAATATATGTTGCAGCTAGGCTAGCCGTTCCATAAAACGGCTGGTTCAACAAATCGGCTGCAACATATATAATTAATTTGAAAAAATTGTAATAATTTGTTGTAGAATGGATTCAATGCGTTTGTTTGTAAAATTTTATTGCAAAATATATTTTCTTACCATCACATTTTTTTATAAATTTTTGTTAATATCTTCATAAACATTAATCATAAAATATTATTTTTAGCACTTGTTTTTTTTGTATTACTACAGTAATCAAACTTGAGCCAAGCTAATTCTTCTAAGTTAACGCAAAACATTAGGAAGGTCACTCATAAAGCGGAGAGACCATTGTCTTTGAAGGTGGTTGCCAAAATTATGACAGCTGCATCCAGCGATATGGTTGACCTTTTTTTAAACTCATCGAAGATGCTGCGATCCTTGTCTTGTGTCCATTTCTTTGGCATACACGCAAAATTGACAAAACTGGCATTTTTTGTAAGAAGAGAAAGCGGATGCTTCCTTCTTCTTTGGTCAAATGCTTTTTCTGACCATTTGGTTCTTTACAATCGGTCAAAAGCATGTTCGCTGTGTTTTTTTGTTCTTCTAAAAAATTTATTTTTAGCTCTTAAAACTTGGGTTCAAAACCCTAAAGATGAAGCTTCCTGAAATTAATACAACATTTTGGTTGATGCCATTATGTCCTGTTTTAATTCTTCATGCAGCACTTGGTATCCAAAAAATATTAACCATCTTATACTCAAAATTAACAAGAAAAAATGATAATGAAACTTCAAAAGCTTTGGTAGCTATTGAGAACAGCTGTGAAAATTTGATAACTGCAAAAAATGATTCTCATCAACCAATTAATGCTAAACGTTTTATTCAAGTAACTACCCATATTGTTACAGTATTTTTACCACTTTTTTTCTTTCTTTTTTCTACTTCATTTATTATCAGTTCTATCGTCGCTAAATTGCATTATGATATTACAAAAGCTGTTATTCCATGCAATAAAAATGAAACGAAGATTTTCAAAGATTTTGTTACATCATGGAAAGAAAGAAATGAAGCTCAAATGGTAAGTAAAGGAGAGAAAAAATAGTTTTTCTCTTTCAAAAAAAACAAATTTGAGACTTTCTAAAAAGATCGAAATTTTGTTTAATCATTATATTTCAGGAATTGGTAAAATGGGTTGATGCTTTTGCTGATAATAATACATTTTCATCAAACAATGATCAATTCATGCAAAAACTCCAAACCGTTAAAAAATCGTTTAAATCATCAAATGCCATCGCTTTAGCACAACCAGAATTTTGTACTTATAAAGAATGCTTCTTTGCAAATGGTAGCTCAAAACGAAATTTTATCCGAGATTATTACTCTTCTCCCAGATGGATTTTTGCCAATTCTTTAATGACAATCTTTTGTTTCATTGCAATATCTTATAGCAGATTCCTCGGTTCACAAAAAGAATTTCAAAAACGACGATTTGGAAAATTTATTTTGCCTGTCAATGAAATTGTTACATGCCTTTTCTTGATTATGTATGGTCAAATTTCTTTGATTCTTTTAAATTTTAGTTCAAAAATTGATGAAGTAATTATCAATCCATCAACAGATAAATTTGTATTTTAACACTTTAACGTTTTTCATTAATGACAGCATAAAGTTTTCAACAAAATTGCTGAATTGTAGAGTTAAAATTGGCTGTTTTGGTTTAATTTTGAATTTTTGTAAAAATGTTTTTATAATAATCTTTGAAGCTTGTTTTTGTACACTTTTTAATAAACTATTTTGATTTCTATCGTAATATTCAGTTATTTCGAAATCAAAATTTATCATTTGTTTTGGCTTAAAAGTGATCGAAGCTTTTTTTTAAATCAAATTTGTTTCGGTTCATTTTTAACCCCAAATTTAATATTAAATTATTGTTGAACGAAAAATTGTAAAATCAAAATTTTGTTTTTTTCGAAATTTATTTTAATTTTTGGTTTGAAGTTGATAGAAATTGAAATAAATTTTTTGTTAATCAGATTTACGGGGTTTCACAAAATAAAAAATTTTAAATGGCATTTATTCAAAAACGGAACAATTGTGATTTTGAAAAATTGACTTACATTCAAGCCGATCAAAATCAAAGTAAATTTTTTGTTGAACGATGTCGACAAGCCTAAACTTCAAGGATCAAAACATTCAATTTTATAGTCCTATTTTTATCGATAACCATTTTATGCCATTCCCTTATCACAACATCGAAAGTTAACACAGTTGCAAAAATTTTATTTTTAACAAAAGACTTTTCCATTACTTTTTCTAATACAACAAAAAAAATTAAACAGTAAAACAATAGAATAAAAATAATAAAGAAGATAATAGATGGGGGTAGTAGTATCATCGAATCAATCACCTTTGTTGTTTACCAAAAATTATATGACAAAAAAACAAACATAAAAAATGTATATTTTAATAAAATAATGACCCGTTCCTGGCAATAAAAAAATTAATAGAAGAATTGAATGGGCTTCTGAGCAAGACAACATAGAATAAACAGAAGAAGAAAAAGTACATTGTAAGCCAAAGAGAGAGAGAGAAAATAGATAGATATTTAATACATAGAAATGAAAGCGAAATAATAGAGACGACAAAGTAAAATAAAAAGAAGAGATTATTTTTTTATCTATACATTTTTATGCCAAAATAAATCTTCAATCAAGATCCCTGGATAAAATTTAGTTACTACCTAAAAAACAGGAGAATAATGAAGTACTTTTATTTTCTTTTTAGGAGGTTGACTGACTGGTGATACAGATACTGATGCTGGAGCAGATTTTGATTTAACATTATTCTTGTTGTTGCTGCTATCACCATTACCTTCTTCATCGCTATCACTATCTGATGAATCATATGTTACCAAAGAGCTCTGAAAGGAAATAAATATGTTAGAATTACGGTAATAAAAAGTATGATAAGTAAAATTATGGGTGAAACTAATTAGGTATACGGTGGTATCATAAAAGATGTTGTAGGATGTATAAACAGAAGTATGACTTAATGTGAATAAGTACACTACATCATACCATGTACATTCTCATATCCCCCAAGTTGTAGGACATGAAATATTCTCCGCATGATACTAACATACACCATGCGACCATTCATCATATTAACAATATACAAACAAAAACTCACTTTTCGATATCTTGGATTTAGAATAGTTTTAATTGGCGCATCTGCAATTGTTTCTTCTTCTTTCACTTCTGATGATGTCGACGATGACGAAGAACCTTGTGAAGATGAAGTAGTACCACCAATTTTAATAGTAATTTTTCCTGGTTTATTTATTGATGGAGTTTTAGCCGTACCACCAAAAATACTTGCAACACCTTCATCATCATTACTTTTTCGTTTACCAAGTGATGGAAAATTCATTTCTGCACCAGATTTTCTCATTGGTGTTACAACATTTACTTTTGTAGGTGAAGTCGAATTTGAATTTGTTGCTGACCCTGCTGTTGATGGTTCATCTTCCATTACACCCTAAATCAATAAAATTATAAAGCATCAAAAATGGTACAGTAGTTGAAGCTGTTAAAAGCATTAATATTTTAAAAAACTTACATTTTCAAGTTTTGCATTGCTATTATTATCATCATCATCACCATTGAAAAAAACTTCATCATCTTCTGAACGCTTTTCTCTTTCATATTGACTTAAAAGCCTTTCAGGTAGTTGTTTGGGAGATGGTATTGATGATCGCTGTTGCAGCTGTTGTTCTGTACGTTTAATTTCATCATCTTTTCTTTTATCATATTTTCTTTTAAACAAATCAAATGTTTTAACATAGCTATGATTCATTAGTTGTTCCATATGTTCTGAACCAATATAATCAATTAATGTACCAACATTATCCTAAAAAAATAAATAATAATATACGGAAAAATAATTGTGAAACAAAAAACGGATTTCCAGAAAATTGTTTCTTAAATAAAAACACCTTGATTCTTTTTAAATCCAGGTCCAATTAGTCCAGGGTCGAAAATTGGTTAAAAACAAGGTGGTGGAACTTTATTAATGGGGTGGAACTTTCTTAAAACAGATCAAAAAAATCTCATTTTATCTAGTATAAGTTTAATTTTTTCATACTAAATTTGGAACAAAGGGGGTGGAACTTCCCGCAGTTCCACCCCCCAATTTTCGGCCCAGAATTAGTCCCCAAAATGCCAAGCATTTAATAAAAAGCTAATTTAAAAACTTACATGTTGAATATATTCAAAGAGATCAAGGAATGTAGAATTGAGTAAATTATATCGATGACCATTTTCATTAAACGCTTCAACAATTGGTGAAAAAAGTTTTTTATCACGAATATGCCGATGATATACTTCATCACGGAGATCAAGAATTCGACGAATTAGTCTACATACTTCTAAAAACAAGATTTAATTAGTTCCATCTACAGTATACCGAATTAAAAAAAACTTACTTATGACAGTTAAATGATGCCTACTTTTTAAAAATACACAAACATATGTTAAGAGATCACTTTTAATAATATAACTTCTCATAAGTTGTGTATGATTTTTAACACAAAAAATAAGCATTGTTAAAATCATACAAAATTGTCGAGATGTATAAAAATCATCACGTATTAGTTGACCATTTGAAATACAATCTGTGATTGGTTTAATTAATATTGGCATACAATGTTCATAAAAAAATTGAAAAAATGTTTCACAATCATTTCGTGGTTGTGCATCTGGATCAAGTATACATCGAACAATTTCTGCCATATTTCTTGCATTTGTAAATTCTGCATCCCGATCATATACCAAATATCGAAACATTTTATTTATTAGTAGTGATTCCTAAAAAAGACAAAAGTTCTGTAGCACTATTAAAAAAAATAGAGATGCAATTAGGATATCTGTCCCCAAATATCTTATCCACATATCCCCAAGTGACAAATCACTAAATATCTATCCACAAACATAGCCAACCCAAGAATCACATCAAACCTTTTTAAAAACTTACATCATCAGGCACATTCTGTTTCATTAAAAATTGTCGAAATGGTCCAAGTGAAAAATCAACGATTAAACTTAACAGCTCAACGCATATAGATTGTGTTAAATGTATTGAAGATGATAGACATGGATCCAAAATTTGATATACATCATTTTCCATCATCATATTAAAGAATTGTTCACGACCTTGATTTGCAGATGGTTGAAGAGCTTGTGCACATGTTACAAATTCTTTTAAGAAACCTGCTAAATCTTTCTGCCGTTGAGGTGTTGTATTTTTATCTTTTAATTCATTGAAAAGTTGTTTAATTAGCTGTTTATCAGACTAAAAAAAGAGATTATTAGCAATAATGAAAAGTTAAAAAATACAGGGTGATTCATATACAGTGTCGAGTTGGTGGTTGATGACAAATTGCTCATATTGACAACTGGGAATTCATATTTGCAAGAAAAGATCACCGAACGAAGCATCTTTTTAGCACCTTGTCGATTGAGAACACTATGCCAAGCAGCGCCAGTTTCAAATTTAAGGTGGTTCCAGCTTAAAACTAACATGGAACACGGAAAAATCCAGACGTTTCTGAACATTATGTTTTAACTTTAAATCAGTGCAAAGCCACATTCAAATCTCGCGTTGTTTGACAAAGTGTTCTCAAATGCCAAAACTTTAGTGTTCTCAAATGCCAAAATTTTAAATGAAGAAGATGCTCCCGTCAATGACGGATCCTTCCTGTGAATATAATAGGACCGATTACTCAACAAATACCAATCAAGGTAAAGAAATCCGGCCAAATAGGGTTTATCCAGATAGGACGTTATGCAAGAATAGAGAGAGAAGGGAGTCAGTCATAACACCGCTTTAAAGTTGCAGCAAAAGATCAACGAAAATGTATAACGGATAGGGAAGTAGGGTTCCAAAAAAGCTAATTTGTGTATGACGTCAACCGCATATCTCAGCCCTGGTACCACCTCGACAATTTACTTGAATCACTCTTGTAGATTTACTTACCATTAACTTCGAAACAATATCAATTCGATTAAAAAATATTGTACTTGAAAGTGTTGAAAGTAAATTCTCTTCAAATATTGATGGTGCAGGTAAACATATATCATGAAGATATTGTAGTCGGAATGTTTCAGAAATTTTATCTTTTAAATCTTGTGATGTAATTGGTAAAACTTCTTTAAATTTTGCACGATCAAATAAAAATTGTCGATGCTTCTTTGGCTTTCGCACACTGCTATCGTATTCAAGCATTCCAATAAAATGACGAAAATATCGTTCAGAAATTAATTCATTCAATAATGCTTGTGAATTTAGCATAAACATATCTTTCGCAATTGCTGCCATTGATGATAGAGTATTTGCATCTTCAAGATCTTCAGCCATTTCAAACATATCACAAAATTTTGCAAGATAACTGAAAAAAAAGAAGGGGATTAGATGTGAAATCAAGAGGTGGTCATTGTTGGGGATAGAGTCTTGAGGACAGGATATTGAAGGACAGAGCTTTAGGGACAAAAAATATAAAGATAAGGCTAAGATTTCAGGAAGAGAATTTCGAGGAACGTGATTTAAGTGATTAAAACTCATTGTTTGAAAACTCTCAAAAATATTTTGAACTTAGAAATTACATTTTCAAATGAAATTTCTGGGTTCAAAACTTCGGAAAGAAAATTTTGGAGTTCGAAATTTTGGGACAAGGACCTTCAAGACTAAAATTTCTCGCGGATACTGTAATGGGTAGCAAAATTTTAAAAAAATATGTGTTTTAGAGTTGTAAATCCCCTTGAGGGGTAGTTTGTTGCATTTTACAACATTTGTTTCGTTAAAACTTGATTATCGAAGGAAGTTTTTGGACCGTTATCTTCTACTTTTATATATTGTGTATTCGAAAATTTTAAATTCTATCCTCCAAATAGCCACATCACTTTCTAAAGCTCTTTATAAAAAAACTTACTCTCCACGAAGCAGCGAATTTGCTATCACTTCTCTTGTATTATTACTTGACATACTTGAATTAATTAAATTTTCTAGTTCTGTTACATGTGTCATATCACATGGCGGCAAAGTAATTGTTTGACCCCATCCACCACTTTCACCTGAATCACTTTCTTGATCATCTTCTGTTGCACTTTCAGATGCCTAAAAAACACACATAATTATCTCAAAAAATTGTTTTAAAAATCTTACTTGAATCTTGCATATATTATAATATACATCTTCGCAGCCTTGTTTCTCTTGAAAGGATAACGCAAGATCAACTGATTCAGATTCAGACCAAACTATCAAAGTACCCTGAAACTAAAAAATGAAACAAAAATAAGATATCTTTTAAAAACGTCGCTTACTTGTTGTCGTTGATATGTAATTGATTCAGTAATTTTAGATTCAAGAATATTTGTTTCTTCATTCTCGAGGCGAACAATTAAATACCATTCATCAAGCTTTTTAGGAGATCTTACACATGCAACATGGCCAGTTCCTTTATCATCCCATGATCGTTGTTCACAGAGGACGTACAGCTTTACGCGATTTTGTTGATTCTGAAATAAAGACGGTTAGAAATGGTAGTTATGGATAAATCAGACACAAAGATTTCACAAATGATAGAGCTAACTTAAAAAGTGTTTCAATTTGGTTATTTTAGGGTCTTTGTGGGACTGACAATAAAATAGTTCATCGGCGAGTTTCAGCTTAAGTTGTGATTCCCTCGAAAATCGAAATTAGACAAAATGCTCAAAAAAAGCAAAATTAACTAAGATCTAATAAATCATATTTCCTATTAGTGCACCAAATGGATAAAAATGAAACTCAAATGAAACAAAATTTCACCGAATTTTGAGGATATTCAAAGCCGCAACTTGGGATGGCAGTATGGCGGCAACCAAAAAGACAAAATTTTAAGTAAAACGGAAATTCAGGTTAAAAAGAAAATAAACTTTTTTGAACTCATAAGAAACTGTGGTAAACTAAAGTTGCGTCATTGTCGTATAATTATGTGCAGTAGTAAACTTACACGAACAAAAGATATACTATGTAAAGTTGGATCTTCAGTTGTTGGAGGAGTAATAGAAATAATGTTATTCTCTTGCTTTGGTAGCACAGAATCTTCTTCTTTTACTGCTGCTTCATCTTTCTCTTGCTTTGGTAGCATAGAATCTTCTTCTTTTATTGCTGCTTCATCTTTCTCTTGCTTTGGTGGCATAGAATCTTCTTCTTTTACTGCTGCTTCATCTTTCTCTTGCTTTGGTAGCACAGAATCTTCTTCTTTTACTGCTGCTTCATCTTTAATATGTTCTTCTTGTTTTACCATTTCTACATCCTTTGCATCTTCAGCTTCATCTTTAACACCTTCTTCTTTCATTGCTTCATCATCTTTTGCAAATTCTTGGTTAACATGTTCTTCCTGCATCTATAAATCTATAAAAGAATTTATATAAAAACTTAAAAAAAACTTAGTATTGTGTAGGCCCTAACACCTACTGATATATATTAAAGACGTGTTAAAATCCAAAAAAAGAAACACGAGCAACAAAAGAAAAAAAGAAAGCCGGATACAAAAAAGAAGAAAGACGATTTACGAAAGAAAGAAAAAGACAACATGAAAAATGACAAATCTCTCAATCAACAGTAATCAATAAGTTTGTAGTTTTGAGATACTACCTTGAAGTTATATAAATAGAATTTTACGGTAAAATTTATATATGTTAAACAGTTGATAAAGAAATAGCAATTTTGGCAGTTGCGCAAAAAAGCAAGAAGAAAAAAATTTTTGCGCGTAATTTTTTTTTGGCTGCTGCTTGTCTCGTTTTCTAAATTTCTTTTTTTACAACGAAATAATGTTTTGCCGCGAAATTTAAAAAGAAGTTTATGAAATTGTTGACGTCGTTTTTTACTGTTGAAACTTTTTTTTAGAGTGTTTTAGAGTTTTAAAATATAAGTGTTTTAATTAATTTAATTAACTTTTTGTTTTTTTGTTTAACTTTAAAGAATGTATTTAGAAGGATCAAATTCTGCTGATTTTGGATGTTTTCTTTTTTCGCTGCTTTTTTTTGTTAATTGCTGCTTCTTTCTCGTATATCTGCCATGTTTTTTTTAAACTTGATCGTTACATACGTTAAGCACTTCTATTTGTGCAATGTTTTGTCTATTACTTTACATAACATCTTCATTTCACTGTCCGTAAAACAGTGATTCCACATATCGATGTCGCAAAAGCTGAAAAGTAAAGTTTATCAAAATGTTGACGATGCTTTTTTTGTGAGAGTACTTTGTAGAGCATTTAAAATGCTTAATTTAATTAAACTTCTTTTATTTTTATGTTTAATGTAGTGTAATGTACTTCAGTGGATTCTTTGTTGTTGTTGTTGTTTTTAGATTTTTTGTCGTCATGTTTTCTCTTTTTGATTCTGTTTCTTGCATATTGGCCATCGTATTTATTTTCTAGCTTTATTCTACTATTACCATCTTTTAGTACTTTTACAGAATCAACAAAATCGCGTAAAGCTGTACGTCCTCTGTGAACAGCGATCATGGGATGATAAAGCAACTGGTCATGTTGCATGTGTAAGATCTCCAAAAAAGCTTGATGAATGGTATTTAATTGTTTGGCTAGAAAATGAAGAAACAAATATTCTTGAATCTAAAATTATTTTTTCTACTTTTTAGTAGCTTCATTTTTAATATATCTTTTCCACTACATTACATAACATTCATGTCCACTGCATCTTCCTTACTCGGTCCATAAAAAATGATATCACAACATTTTTTTATCGATTTCCACATCAAGCAATGACTCATCTTTGATTTCTTATTAGCGTGTCCTTTTTACCCATTTAACCGCATTTCATTGATTTAAAAAGTTTCATATTTTTTTCTTTGACATTTATTTTTGCTTTTTTCCAAACTGTTACTTTAATACACACCAAATAATTTGTTACTCTTACGTTGTACTGCATGTCTTTGATTTAAAACGTTTATATAGTTTATCGTGTTTAAGATTTATTTAAACCTTTTGTGTTTTTCAGGCTTCTTTATCAAATCTAATTTACTAATTAATCATGCGTCGAATCTTTGGATCTGGACAACCTAAAGCTCCACCACCAAATCTTAATGATGCTATTTCAACAATTGAAGGACGATCAGAGAGTATGGAAAAGAAGATTGCTAAACTTGATGCTGAACTTGTCCAGCTAAAAGATCAAATGAAAAAAATGCGTGAAGGACCATCTAAAAATCTTGTTAAACAGAAAGCTTTAAGGTTTGTTTATGAACTAGCTTAATATCCACTTGGGCAAGGAACGTGGATGCTTGCAGGAAAAAAATCCTCTTTAATTCCTTACCTTGTTATAGTGTAACGCCACTTTTTAACGATAAATTTTTTTTAGAATTCTCAAGCAAAAACGTATGTATGAAGGGCAAAAGGATCAACTTAATCAACAAACATTTAATATGGAACAAAGTAATTTTGCTATTCAAGGAATGAAAGATAATCAAGTATGTTTTTTGTGGGAAACTTACATTTGTGAACGGCAATCTAATCCAGCATCTAGAATATAGGATTTCATTTCACTATATAATAGACCAATTTTTCGGCAAATCTCAAAAGAGTGAATGGGGCTACAGTAGCTATATTCCTTAAATAAAGAAAAGTTCCTTTTTTTTTGAATAAGAAAATCATTTGCATTGGGTTGGATTATTGGATAACCCTATTGCCGTTCACTTGCTTGCATTTCACTACTATTATTACAATATACGTTTTTAGATTACTGTTGCTGCTATGAAAGATGGACTTAAAACAATGAAAAATGAATACAAAAAATTAAATATTGACAAAATTGATCGTCTTCAAGATGAAATGGAAGATATGCTTGATATGGTTTGTTTCTTTCTTTGCAAATTGAACCATTTTTTAAACACAATTTATTTTAGAATAATGATATTCAAGAAGCACTTGGTCGACAATATGATACACCAGATATTGATGAAGCAGATTTAGAAGCCGAACTTGAAGCATTAGGTGATGAACTACAATTAGATGCAGATAGCAGTTTCTTGGATGATGCACTTACAACACCTGGTGTTCCAGCTGGTCTTCCTGGGCAACGTGATACTAATCGTGCTACTGATATTGCAGTTGATGAATTTGGTTTACCTAAAGTGCCTAATGCTGCACAATAAAAAGATATTTTTTAATATTTCTTCCCTCTTTTTTTCTCTCTGATCTGATTTTTTATGTATTCTTTTTCTGTGTAAATATATATATGTAACTTGAATTTATATATATGAAAAAAATATGGTTTATTTTTATTACCTATTTTATATATATCTTTTTTACAGTATACTCTAATAAATTGGAGCAGTTGATGGTTTTTCATGAATAAAATAACTTCGAATTGCAAAATACCATGTTGCTAAATATATTTTGATCAAATTGAAATATAATTGATAAACAAGAGATATCTCTTTTATAAAACTTGATGCATTTTTCATATTATCATGATATGCCGCCCATGCACAACATCTTGCCATTTCTAAGAAAGTTTCTTTTCGATTTGCAATTCCAAGTGAACGTTCAATTGCTCGAAGGAGGTCATTCGTTTTAAGGATTAGCAACATTTCACGTGGCATTTTATCAAGAAGTTGAGAGATTTGTGGAATTAGAGATGCTGCAAATTGTTGAATTTCTTGTCGTTCGGATTCACTAACATCACTTTTTTGAATTCCTGATGAAATGGAGGACCATGATCGAGATGTTACAACACAAGCAAAAAGAGAATAAAATTCACCAATATTCATTTTTTCACATACTCTCTGAAACAGAAATCCCGGATAATCAAAATTGACGCAAATAATGAAACATATTAATTATTAAACTATTTTACTATCTAAACAAGTTTTTAAAAACACTTATAAATTCAAAAAAAATTTACAACTGGCTTCATATGCGGTTGAAGTACTGTATACTTCCGACTACAAAAAATCATAAACATACCTTGATAGCATCTTTATCAGCTTTCAACAAAGCCATCCAAAGTGAACAGTAATCTGTTCTAAATTCATCTGCAAGCGTTGAATAAAGGCCATGATCAAGTAGCACAATATCAGAGGAACCAGTTACAGGATTCTTCTGAACCAAAACATTTCCAGGATGTGGATCACAATGTACATAACCCTTGATAAAAATCATTTCACTATATAGCCGACCAATTTTTCGGCAAATCTAAAAAACATGGATTTGAATTAGTGCTTACAGTAACTAGTTCAAGATTTTAAAGCAAATTTTTTATAAACTACCGTAACCAAAATTTTTAACAAAACTGTGGGTATTAGGATAGCTTGCCTCCTCTTAAAATTCGAAACTTACATCATTTACATCCATTCCTTCTCTCTTAAAATGTTCATAATCATTAATTTGTGCACCTTCACAAAATTCCATTGTTAACACTTTATCTCCACAAAAATCATAATGAATTCTTGGAACTTTTAGATATGTTAAATGATCAAACATTCGTCGAACTCGATCAGCATTGTGTGCTTCATGTCGAAAATCAAGTTCTTTTGGTAAATTTCTTTTTGTTTCATTGACTAACCACATGAGCTTAAAATCAGGAAATAATTTATCAGCAATTTTAATAAAGATTTCCATTGTTGCAATATCTACTGTAGAACGAGATTTAACTTTTGGATGTTGAATTTTTACAGCAACTTTTTCATTTGTTTCTTTTAAAATTGCTTCATGAACTTGTGCCAGAGATGCAACACCACATGGTTGAGTGTTGAATGAAGAGAAGACATCATCGAGCTAAAAAGTGTTTTAAGAGATTAGAATTTGTAAGTGTATACAAAAGTATGTAAAGGATACGGCAACAGAATTTTCGTCTGAACACTTTTTTTGTGCCAGCTGCATATACAGCCAAGATATCATCCTTTAACTTTTCATCTTCAATAAACTAACCTCTTTTCCAACAGATTCTTTAAAAACTTGTTTAATTTCATTTAAATCAGATTCAGGGGCACGTGAATGCAAAACAGCAAGAGTAGAAGTATATTCATCAGGTAGTAGATACTGTAGTGCAGCAATATGTTGTCCAACTTTAAAGGGAGTGTCATCTCTAATAAGTATCTTCAATAAACTAACCTTTAATAAATACACCACCATTTGATTTTGCTAAATTTAATAGTCGATCAGCACCACGTTGATGACATTCTTTCATTTTTGTTGCATATTTGTCTGTGCCTTCTTTCACTCCCAGTAGATTCCATTTATAATCAGCTATAATTGTAGAGGCCTGAAATACGGTGACTGAATATTCGTGTATGTATTGTGGGATATACAAAATCCATACATGTTTCACAAAAGTACGTTTTTGAATTTTATATATCCCCACATATCTCTCACTAAAAACTTACAGCTAGTCCAGCTCTTGCAAATCGTACAATTCCAATTGAACCTAACTCATAATCATTTTGATGTAAAAAATATATTGACCCAATTCCAGTTGCAGTTGTTAAACCAATTGAAACACCTTTAAATACTTTTGTTAGTGGACGTCGAAGCATTGATTTTTTTATCAACAAGCTAAATCAGTAATCAATCAGTGGAATAAATAAATATAGATATATATAATAAGATAAGTATATAAGCTATAAAAGAATAAAATTATAAAAAGATTTTTACATAAAAAAGATGCTTACTTTTGCGACAAAGATGATGAAAAATATGAAAGAAGAAGGTTCTTTGAACAGATAAAAGTTAAAGTTAAACAACAAAAATCAAAATTTTGAAATAATCATCGCAGCGAACAACATCCCAGACATAAACACTTTCAATTGTTTTTTTAATGTTGGACATCAAAGTACAAAAATTGTTAGCTTATTTAAAGATGATTATTGGGAATATTTATTTTGAGCTGGTTTAATTGCTTTTTTTAACTTTAAAAGCTTATTAACATTATAAAAACACGGTAATAAGTAATTGTCATTAATAATGTAATACTTTCTTGTAATATGCAGTTCATTTGAAAATTTATTACTGTAGACTTTCTAGAACGTCCTCCAAACTTTGAAGTCAAAAATAAATAGGTTACTTCACTTCTGCTGCTTATTACTGTACAAAAAATATGAAAAATTTTTTGTCCCTTGGATGACTGCTGATTTATTTCAATCAGTGAACAGGAATGTTCGCATCCGGGAAGAAGCATCAAGAAGATCCAAGAATTCATCACCAACTACTGCCACATTATTAACCCCCAGGCAGAGGGGGGTGAACTGCCCCTTTGGTCGCTGGTTACAATCTTTCGATCATAACCATTGAGCCATTGGGACAGAACAGCAATGAAACAATTTTTGCGATCAAATGTTTTATGTAAAAGAAAGCGAAGGGAAAAGTAGACGATGTAAAAAAGCTGGAAAGAAGAAAAAGGACAGCAGCAAAACGTCACAAAAATGAAGTAAAAAATAGTCATTTTAAAAGTAAGTAATATTTTGTTCAACCCAATTTTTCTGGACTAAATGATCTATTTAGTCTATATCAATAAAAAGTTGTAGGTTGATGAGCTCCCACTCTTGGAACTACTTTCCGAAAACTTTCAATTATTTTTAACTGGAAGTGGAAGTAATTAAAAGTAAATGAAAAGAATTAATTAGGCATTTTGAAATTGTGAAACAAAAATTATGTTTAGTCCTTTTTTCGCCTGTATTACACGTACATATTTTTCTTTATATTTTCTTTACAGAGTTGTGATATTTTTGTTATATAAATATACAGTTTCTAACTTTTTATGATACCTTAAAAGAAAAATTTCCGCTTTCTTTTGTTTCGCGTTATACTGTGGATTTGTCAGACACTTTTTATTTTCTCGTTAGCTTTGTTAGTTTCTTACAATCTTTTCAATTACAGTAATACATGCACACTTTCAATAAATAAAAACAATTCAAAATTTTAAATGCAAAACATATTTTCATAAGCTTAAAAAACACGATTCTTGAAAGAAATATTTTTAGAAAACTGATAAAAAATTAGAAAATGACAAATAAATATTATGTACAATAAAATTTTATAAACACTTTTTCGTTTTCCAGAACAATTTCCCAACAAAAATTATCACATTTCGGTTAAAAATCATCAATTTTAAACACACACAAAAAACATGAGAATATTTATTTACAAATTCAAATGAAACCTTTTATGTTTCTTTTTCTTTATCAAAAGAAAAAGAATTACGACGACGACGTCTGTCAAATCTAAAAGCATATTTTCTTTTTTTGTTTTGCTTTATTAATTTCTTACATTTATGGAAATTACAGTAATACATGTAAATGACCACTTTCAATAAATCAAAAAAATTAAATTTATTTAAATAAAAAACGTGTTTTAAATGTTTACAAAAACTACCATATTCAAATACAGTATAACTTTTATAAAAAATATTGTTTAAACTATTGCAATTACAGTAATACATGTATAAATATATTAATTAATCATACAAAAATATTGAAACAATTTAAATTTTACACATATAGTATTATTAAAACTTTTAGAAAAAATCATTTTCAAAATGCCAAATTTAAACTTCTGATAATTGTGAAGCTGCATCATCGTCATCATCATTATCATCACTGCTGACCCCATGTTTTTTTAAATAATTTAAAATAATTTCTTCAAGGAAATAACAAAAACCAGCAAATGCAAAATATCCATGAATTACGGTAATAACAAGATTGGATAAAATAAAGAATCCAAGTGCTGCACAAATTTGAACCGTTGCATTTGAAATTCCAAGTTCATCAAAAAGTGCTTGAGGGTTTTCATTGAAATCACTTGCAAGAAGACATGAAAAGACAAGACGATAAATCTGAAAAAATTAGGATTTAAAAAAGTATTGAAACCCATCGAAAATTGGTTTTTGGAAGTTTAAAAAATTTTGAGACCTTGAATTGCAAAATTTGATGGTTTTTTTGAAATTTCAATTCCATAACATGAATTCAGAAAAACTGTAATTTATCCAAAATTTCAGTAACAAATAGCAAATAGTTATTCATTGATAGAAACAGTGCTCTACGAAATTGATATGATATAATTTAATTTAGCTTAACATCAAACTCGAAATTTCGCTTTTTGGACCTTTTCGAAAATCTTACAGCAACATTTTCCAAGATTTTGATTTTAATTTTAATCAACAAGAAATACTTAATTAATAGTTTTAGGCCAAAATTATATATTCAATATTTTTCCGATTTCGATATTTTGATTAGTTCTTTTTAAGCCGAATTTTAGGAAAGTTACGAAAAAATGTGTTGATTAAAATTGAAATTTTTTCGCTGTTTTTTCGACTTCTCGGAAAATCAAAACTGAAATTCTGTGTTTTTGATACCGACTTTTTTTCAATATTTTAGGTTTGAAAACATCAAAAAAATGAAAAAATTGAATTTTTTTGATTTCTATTTGATAAACTTTTGTTTCGACTTTAATCTCAAGCAGCTATGATAAAGCGGATATCTGAGATTTTGAAAATCACCTTGGATTTGTGATAACTCAAGTTTTTTTTGCATTATCAAAAATCACCTACCGTAATACTAAGATATGGACTAATAGCAAAAATTTTTCCAGTATCAGCAAGACAAAAAACAAATACACCAGCAATAGAACAAATGCTCATCCATTGAAAAAAATAAAATTCCCCAAAAGCAGAAATTCCAAAAGTTGAAAGATAATGATTACATATAAAAATTGTTGTTAAATCAATTCCCGCAAGGATTGCCAAGAATCCATTAAATGCGAGTAAAACATTTACAGGCTTATAAATTGATGGGATTACGGTATTGATAGGAGCAATATAAACATTACTGAAGTTTACCAAACTTGTTTTTGAGCTTGCAGATGACATGCTAGCAGGTGGTACAACAACAGATGATGGAATGGTAGTTTTGCAGTGAGCAATTATATCAGGTGTTGATGACATCATCATCATGGTTGTTGATCAACGATGAAATGCAAGTTGGCAAAAACTAAAAATAGATCAAAATGATATTAAAAAATTCAAATCTGTGGCAAAGATAAAACGTTAAAACACTGTTATCTCTTTTTTTGACAAATTTTTACTTTATCGCTTTGACCTTTCTTTTTTACGGGTTCCTGTTTACAGATTTACAAGCAGACAAAACTATTTTTTTACTGTAGACATCTCCAACTGATGATCGAGTTGGGAGGACCCACTTGGCCAGTAGACTCGTCTACTATAAGGAAATATTCAGAAAAAAATTCAGCTGCCGAATCCTAAGTGTGTGGGTTTACCAGCGGTTCAAAGTTTGTTATGACTTATATGCCAAACCATATAAGTGGTTTTCGGTTATATATACACAGCCGTATGTGATCGAAATCGCTTATATGGTTGCGTGTATATTTCATTTTTCATCTTATATGGCCACCCATATAAGCGATTTCGATCACATACGGCTGTGTATATATAACCGAAAACCACTTATATGGTTTGGCATATAAGTCATAACAAACTTTGAACCTCTGGTAAACCCACACACTTAGGATTCGGCAGCTGAATTTTTGTCTGAATATTTCCTTATAGTAGACGAGTCTACTGGCCAAGTGGGACCTCCCAACTCGATCATCAGTTGGAGATGTCTACAGTTAGATAACTACCGTTCAAAAAAAGACAGCAACAAAAAGATAAATGAGAAAAGAAAGAGTGGCATTTTTATGTTTGTTTTGATCATTCTGACATTTAAAAAGGAAAGCGATAGTTAACAAAAAGTGTGAGAAAGACACTTTTGATCTTTTGAGGGGAAAGAAAGTGGTCAAAAACAGAAAAAACAAGAATGACAAAATAAAAAGAATTTTCGTCTGGTTTAAAGTGGTCTCTATGAATATTCTCTTGTAATCAACTGGCCTCAACATATTGGTTTGTAAGTGTAATCGGAAAAAAAATCATGATGTTTAATTGGAAAAACATGACTCTTGAAAGAATTCACTGATAAATAAAGTAGGAAATGACAAAAACATTATGTACAATAAAATCTTATAAACACCTCTCATTCCAGAACATTTTCTCAACAAAAAGTAATCACATTTCGGTTAAAAATCATCAATTTTAAACACACACAAAAAACATGAGAATATTTATTTACAAATTCAAATGAAACCTTTTATGTTTCTTTCTCTTTATCAAAAGAAAAAAAAAGAATTACGACGACGACGTCTGTCAAATCAAAAAGCATATTTTCTTTTTTGTTTTGCTTTTTCTTTCTTTACAACTGATTCCCAGCGCCATCTTTCAATTTTTAAAATGGCGCCTTCCCATTGCTGCTGAAAAAACATAAATATTTTTTTGTCAAAAAAACAGAGAGAAAACGTTTTCATTAATCGGTGATTCACTATGGAAAAAATAGTAAGAAGAAAAGAAACGCATAATTAGATGGTTTTTGATTTACTGCTTTTTAGGTAATTTTTAAAATGGTTTGTTGGGAATTTTTAAGTAATAAAGGTTTCTACAAAACTGGTTACCAATTACCCTATGCTTTTTAGAGTAATAATAAAGAACGTTGAAAAAAAATAAATTCGCAGCCAGCAGGATTTGAACCTGCGCGGGCAATGCCCAACAGATTTCTAGTCTGTCGCCTTAACCACTCGGCCATAGCTGCACATTTAAACGCTCCTGAAAAAAGCATAAGTAAGTGTTTTTTTTGTCTTTCGATTTTTTTTATCAAATTCGATAATAAAATTTAATCCCTCAAATAAAAATGCTTGTTTAAAATATTTTGAAATAGTGATAGAGTTATTTATTTGTATTATTAATTAAAAAATATCAAAAATAATTTGATAAATAAAAAAATTTACAGGAATATTTATTTGTGGTAATTTATTTTGTTTAATAAACTGGTGGGTTATGTTTAACTTGTTTGAAGGTAACTTGTTCATGAGATTTTGCAGCAGCTTCTTGTTAGCTTTCACTAATTTCAACTCCTTGAACAATTGTAGCTTCTTGATGAATGTTAACTGGGACTTGTCGTTCACTTGCAAGGGCTTCTCGTTGTAAATGTGCACCAGGTTCAATCATTTCGGCCATATCTGCTGGATCTATGCCCTGCAATTTAGAGGTTTTGAAAGAGGAATTTTTTTTAGAAAACTCAAAGAATGGTTTCTGCTTTTTTTGCAGCAAAAATAAATTGAAATTTTTTTTAAAAAAATAATTGTAAGGATTACTGTAGATGTAAAAGAAACAATTTGATCAAATCATTTTTTGTAAACGTAAAATTTGCATAAATAAAAAATATTCTGTTTCAAAAAATCATTTTGTTTAGTGAATGCAAGAAAGTGTGAATTGAATCGTTTGATTTTTTTACTACTGCTACAAAAATGCGTCAACAATGGATTCCTTTATTTGTTTTAACAATTTTATTATTAACTTGTTTATCATTTACTGCTGCACAATATGAGACAAAAGAAAAAAAGCTTGCATGGTTTGCTACTACAGAGAATGCCGTAGCCGCTGCAGAAGCGTATGAAGAATATCAAAAAAAGAAAGAAGACGGTACACTAGATGATGAAGCAAAAGATGAAGATGCTCAAAATTTAAGTAAGTTCTCTCTTTTCCATCAATTTTATCATCTTCTCTCTTTTCTAGAGCAATATATGTATTATGGTGCAATTGGTGGATGTAGTGTATCTGCAGTTATTAATGCAATCTTCTTTATTCTTGCATGTAAAGGATGTATTTGTAAGCCAAAGCAAGCTCCAACTCATCAAACTCTTGATGTTCTTTAAATCTTCTTCTATTTTATATCATCGATCTTTCATATTATTATTATTGTCTAATATTATTGTCTATGATTGTACTTCTTCATCATTTGTGATTATTATTATAACTGTATGATATATATATTTTGTGATTCATAAAAAAGTAAATAAATGAACTTATAAAAATACAGTATATATGGTGGAGATTTTTTTGAAAACTCAGAAATTGCAAGAGCTTTTTTTGTAGCAAAAAGAACTCAAAATTTTTTAAAAAATATTTGTATCATAAGTAAAAGGTATGTATACTGTAGAGGAAAATTAAACGATTTTCCTAAATTGTTTTTTAAAAACGTAATATTTGCATAAATGAAAATATTTTCTTTCAAGAAACATATTTATTGAATGCAAAATAGGAAAAATGTGAATCGTTTGATTTTTTTACTACTACTACAAAAATGCGTCAACAATGGATTCCTTTATTTGTTTTAATAACAATTTTATTATTAACTTGTTTATCAAATGCTGGCAATGAAACAACTACAATGTCAACTGCTGCTGCTAAAACAACTAAAGATGCAGAAAAAATACAACCTACAAAAGAACCTACAAAAGAAGCAGATGAAAAAAAGAAAAAAGAAGATGATGATGGTAAAGATTTAAGTAAGTTCTCTCTTTTCTATCACCTTTATTCTCTTCTCTCTTTTATAGAGCAATATATGTATTATGGTGCAATTGGTGGATGTAGTGTATCTGCAGTTATTAATGCAATTTTCTTTATTCTTGCATGTAAAGGATGTATTTGTAAGCCAAAACCAGCTCCAACTCATCAAACTCTTGATGTTCTTTAACTTTTCGTCTTCGTTGAAATTATTGTCTATGATTGTACTTCTTCGTCATTTGTGATTATTATTATAAAAAAAATAACTGTATGATATATATATTTTGTGATTCAAAAAAAGTAAATAAATGAACTTATAATTTGTAAGTGTTTGATTTGAAGGTTTTTTTGAGGAAACATATTTGGTTACTGTAGTTTTGGTATAGTTTAGTTTTTTCAACTTTGAATCATCAAATAATACAGTTGTGATAACAACTGCTGTAAGCGTAAGATTGATCATTGATGTCCAGGAACGACCATTGTCCAGGAAGTCTTTTCACAACTGCAAAAAGTTGTGTTATTGCTAAATATACAGTGTTCTACATTCTTGGAAAAAAATACAACAACTTCTGTCACAAATACGGTATCAAACAAATGCAGCAATTGAATGTGTTGCAATTAAAAGATTCGAATAATAATTAATTTTAATTCAATGCAAAATTGAGCCAAAAAAATCAAGTAGAACTTTGTTTTTTAATTTTTAAATGTTGTTAAATCAAAAACAAAATCAGAATTAATACTTCAAGCTGATATAATCATTTTGAATGATACATCTATTTTCTGCTAATAGTTTTTGGAGACTGATGTAGCTTCATTTGTAGACGCTTTAGATACTGTTGCTTTTAAAAGTCTTTTCAATGGATTATAAGTTTGAACACTTTTTCAAAAACATTTCCTCAAACATGACCTTATACAAAAAGCTGTCTACAATCAACAAACAAAATCTACAAACTTTTTTCTTCTTGTTGTTTCTTTATTTGATTGTGGAATTAACTCATTTTCCCATTCACTTTTTGTTCTTACCTTTTTTATGCCGACTTCCGGTTACGACTTTTTTCTATAACTTTGAATATATCGTCTTCCCTTTTTTGTTCAACGATAAAGACGACACAGTAAGAACCAACAAATGAAAAACCGGAAAATGAGGAGACGATTAAATTTTTTACTGCTTCAAGCACGTACTTTATAGATATAATCTTGATGAATTACTGTTAAAATGTTGTAAATGCAAGAGATACATTGTAGGTAAAAACACCTTCTAACATCTTGATCGATATTAGGATCTTAATTGATATTTCCAAAAACTTGTTATTACACACAGATATTATTATAAGTTTATTTTTTCTCCGTTTATTTTTTCTCCCTACACCGATATAATCTAACAAATTTTGTTTTTAAAATGTTTTTAAAGCAATATCATTAGATACCACTATACTATCATATAACTTTGAAGCATGATTTCCTAAGCTTTGCTAAAGTTTTCTGTGTTTAAACATTTTCCCAAAGATGACCTTATATTAAAAAGCTGTCTCCAATCAACAAACACAAACTTTTTTTCTTTATTTGATTGTGGAATTAACTCATTTTCCCATTCATTTTTACGCTTACCTTTTTTATGCCGACTTCCGTTCACGACTTTTTTCTTTCTTTTATTGCTTTTTCCTTTTTTAGTTCAACGAAGAAGACAACACGGTAGAAAGTAAAAAAAAGTAGAAGCAACAAATAAGTAAACGAAGAGCCGAAGAAGAAGTAGACGATTAACTCATTTTCTTCTCTCGTTTTTTGTTTGACAACGGGATTTCGCGCGTTTTTGGATGAAAGATAAACTAAACGCTTCTTTTTTGTTGCTTCTGATTTTTTTAAATGACCGAAACAAAACTCCGCCTTTGAAGAAGAACTATTTCTTTGACTTTTGACCAAGAAGAAGATGCAAAAATTTAACAACAGTAATAATTATGAGAAAAAAGAAGAAGAAGCTAAACGGAAATAGCCAAAAAAAGCACAACACTCATTCTCTCGGTCAATCGTTCGCTTCGTTGAGCGTGAAAAAAAGAGAAAGCTTTGTCGCGGTTGATCTAAAAAGCTGGAAAAAACTGTTGTATAAAAATGAATTCAGATTTATCATTTGGAAATCATCAGAATCATCATGGACTATCTTCAAATTATTGTGTTAATAGTAATTATATAATTCCTGATGGAAATAATTATTATGGTGGACATCATTCGTTGCCGCATTGTTATGATCCGTCGATAGCTACAGTAATCCAAAATAATTGTAATAATAGTAATGAAGGAAAATGTGATAGTAGGTTTTATCTTGGTAAAAAAAATTCCCGTTTATTTTAAACTATAATCTTCTTTTTAAAAAAACATGTTTAGCAAAACTTTAATTTTTAATTGTAATGACATTGTATAATTTTTTTTCACACAAAACTTCTACCTTTTGAAGTGACTTCAAATAAGATTTCGTGGAAAAGTTTTTGTTAGCTTTTTAACAGAACATCCTTCTTTTCAAAATAAAATCTGAACATTGATAAACTTTTTCCGACTGTAATCGCGCGCTTTTCTTGAAGCTGCAAATATAAGGAGGTTGAAACAAATTCCCAAGTTGGTTTTTGACGGCAAATCGCTTTTTTTAGCTTCTGTAAGCCCATATTTTCAAGAAATGGTCATCAATGACGAGAGCATCATTTGCACGTAAAATTTTGGCATTTGGGAACACTTCGCCAAAAGGCGCCAAATTCAAATTTAGCATCTCCCCAGTTGAAAATTGACATAGATTGCGAAAATCCAGATTTTTTCTATAGTTGAAAAATCAGCTATCTAGCTTCAAAAATTACAATCTGGTAGCCATTTGAAAAGAAAGCATGATTACCTTCCTACAGTAATTCGAAAATCCGCTACTGTTGCTCTTTTTTAATCCGCATTCAAAACTGGCTCTTTGAAACTTGATCACGAATAATTTGCTAAAAACCATATTTCTCTCCATTTTTTTTTGATCCTTTTTTCGGCAGAAAAATATTTTCATGCATCTTTCTTCTCATTTTTCTCACAAATCTTATTTTTTCTTTGTTTACATAACTTATTTATAGGGTTCACAACATCATCCACATCTTCATCATCTCCTTTAATAACTTCCGTTTCGCCATTTATATCTTTCAATAATTCTTCTATTTCTTCATCTTCACCAACTTTACCTTCTCCACCATCACCTTCATCAACTCCAACATCAACTTTACCATCGTCAACATCACCAACAGCAGGGACAGGTTCATATGGTGAAATAAATCAACTAGGTGGAGTATTTGTTAATGGTCGACCACTTCCACTTAGAATTCGGCTAAAAATTGTTGAACTTGCATGTCAAGGTATTCGACCATGTGATATTTCTCGACAACTAAAAGTTAGTCATGGTTGTGTATCTAAAATTCTTACAAGATATACGGAATCTGGATCAGTACTGCCAGGAACAATTGGTGGAAGTAAGTAGCAAGCGATTAGCGATACAGTGCTGTTGCTAAAATAGAGCCATTTTTAAATTTGCTGAAATTTTATTACTCAAGTTCCTTAAAAAACTGCGATAGTAAAAATAAAGTAAACTTGTTACAAGTTTAAAAAAACCTTGTATTTACTTCGTGTTCAAAAATACTCTACATATTTTTTTAGGTAAACCAAAAGTTGCTACTCCAAAAGTAATAGAATATGTAAAAATTTTAAAGCATCGTGATCCAGGAATCTTTGCATGGGAAATAAAAGAAAAGCTAATTGAAAATGGAATTTGTGATAAAGATAATGTACCATCAATAAGTTCAATCAGTCGAATTTTAAGGTCACAACAAAATAGTGGAGGTAAGTTTGGAGGAAAGTTTTGAGATCAAAATTTCGATTCATAAAAACAGAAATTTTTAAGGGACACTGCTATTGTAAAACAACTTTTAGTAACTAAATTCTTTAATTTTTCAAACTTCGATTTCAATAAGTCTTAAAATAAACATCTGCCGAGCCAAAACTCAAAACATTTTTTTAGATCGAAATTCACGATCCCCTCGAAATTCTGAAGCATATCGATATTTTATTTCTGGTAGTTTTCCTGTACCATCTTCATCACCAAATGGAGAATATCCAGCACATCCTTACTCAACGTCGTCATCTCCAAATATTCCATATCAAATATCAACAAAATTTGAACCGTCAATTCAACAAAGTTAATTTCGTAAAAAATGAATTTGAACTGTATTTTAAAATGGGAGTTTGTAATAAAATGTTTTTTGATAAAATACCAATTTAACGTATTGCGGGGAAATATTCTCAATGCAGAAATACACACAATAAATCAATGTACTGCGCATGCATCCAAGTCAGAAATTAGAAGAATAACATTTGAACAACTTATTCAATAAAACATTCAAATGCTTTTGCAAAAGTCTTTGCGCAATTCCCTTAATAAGTGACTTACTACGTTAGATGTACGCTGTTCATTGGTTTTTATACCTTCAACAAGGCTTTTTTTTTGGAAAGAGTTTTTGTTGCTTTAGTTTTTATCTGTGTTTTTGCAGCAATAAAAATTATTGCTTTTTTAAAACCAAATATTTGAATATTTAAGCTTTAAATTCAGATATTCTAATAAAATTGTGATGAAACATATTCAAGCAAATTTAAACTTTGTTTTTTGCAAAGCAAAGATAAAGAATTTGTTTGTTCACATATTTATTCAAATGAATGATATAACATTGAGAGAACGCTTCAATTTCTTTGAAAGCTCTCTCATATTTTTAAATAAAAAAGTTGTCACATTTATTATCATTATCATCTGTGCCATGTGTTAAGTAATCAAATCCGCAATCGAAGTAATCAATTTTAAAAAAAAGTTTTGTATTTATTTCTTTCCAAAATAAAGCGATAAAAGTAAATTGTATGTATACACTGTATTCACCAACATGTGCTTAAAACAAGCAGATTAAATTAATCATCCAGCAATTAGTGCAACTGAACAGATCCGATCACTATTTATGACCCCATAATACAAAAAAATTTCATAAACAAAACTTTTACAAAAATTTAATGAATTAAAAATATAATTTTAATTACATGATCTTTATATGGCCATTGATAATCAATGAAATGGTCGATGGCATATGATGTATTGATACCTTGATAAGCAAGATGATTCATTCCAAAGTTAATAACAGCTGCACTCGAGAATTGTTGTTTGTTATGGAGAATAATAATGGTAAAGGCATTGAAAGTTAATGGAAAGAATTTATGAGAGAAATGATCAAGCGTGTCTTGAATAGATGATTTTCTGTAATAGAACGCGTATTAAGTTTTGAGCTACAATGAGTGACAAAATGATAATTCCGTTTTTTTCATTTTTTCGCATTTTATTAATTAAAAAATTTCTAGAACACCGAATTACTTTTAGAAAATGTACATATGGACCTGTAGAACAGATCTACATCACTTTTGGACTCCTATGTACCCTTGGACCCCATCTAGAACACCGACAATACTCCAAACCCCGAAAAATGACAAAAAGAAATGAAAAAAAGTTTAAAACATTCGTGGAAAATCGTAGAAAATTGTAAAAAATCGTGGAAAATTTAGTACGGTTTTTCATGAATTTGTACATTACATGAAACTTTTAGAAAATGTACATATCAACCTCCGAAACAGATCGATTCCACTTTTAAATATACCCTTTAACCCCCTCTGAAACCCAAGCAACACCCAAACCCCCGAAAAATGGAAAAAAAGGAAAAACAAATTTGAAAAATTCGTAGAAAATAGTAAAAAATTGTGAAAAATTTATTACGATTTTTTACGATTTTCCACGAATTTTTTAAACTTTTTTCCAGATATCAGGTGATACAGTGGTACAAATAACAGATGGCTGAGGGTTGCCAGTTATCACACCGCTTTGATGTTTTTATCACATAACAAGTGGGGGCAAAAAATCACAATTTTTGCATGGTATCTGGACAGCCTAGGGTGGTCTAATTTCCCGGGAAATCAGAAAAGGCGGGAAATTTCCGGAAATTTCCCGGGAAATTTCCCGGGAATTTCCCTCTGATTTCCCGATTCCCAAATTTTCGGATTACGGTATATTTACACTTAAAAACTTTTAAAACATCTATTAGGACGTATAAGGATGAAAATATAGCAATTTTTGTTTTCAAGGTGTTTTATACTCAAAATAGACCTTATTTTCATAAAATTAGCTCACATTGAATGAAAAAACTTTTTTCGCAAACCAACATTTCGGGAAATTTCCCGGCAAAAAGCGGGAAATTTCCTGGGAAATTGCCCGGGAAATTTCCCGGGAAATTGCCGGAAATTTCCATTGACAACCCTAGGACAGCCCCTTGTCATGGACAAAAAACTACTTACTTAACCCATTTCTTCCAAGCAGAAAGATGTCCCAGCAGTAAAGTGGTACCATCTTCAACATGTTCACACATATTTATTCCAATGTCAAATCGAACAGAAATTAGTCGGATATTATTTTCTGTAATGTCAAGACAGCTATATCCTGATTTGCACTGATATTTTGATCCATAATTGTCCGTTGTTAAATCCGTTAAAAGCACGTGGTAATGAAACCTTAATTTTATTACTCCATTAATTGAAAAAGAGAACGATCGTTTTCTTTACAAAAGACTTGATTTTTATCAAATGACTTAAATTTAAATGTACTCTGCTTTTTAGTAATGTCATCTTACTTTTTAGAATCATCAATAGCCATAATTTCATCTGCAATTCTTTGTGCTGTAGCATTCATATTTGCAGGCTCAACGGTAGTAGTTAAAAGAATGCTTCGGATTTTGTTTGTGATGAATTTAGGATAAATATGACGCTAAAATAAAGCATTTAATCCGTGAAAATCGTAATATAGTCGCAGATAATTAAACAAAAGACATAAAAAATGATTACTTCAATATCATTCAAAAACCTTTCAATATTTGCAGTAATGTTAAGGACTAAATACTGTGTATCAATTAAATATTGACGGACTGCTCCCGGATTACCATTAGCAGTGATGCTGGCACAAACTAATGATTGTTCTATCTAAAATTAAAAGGAAAATGGCATTTTTACAAAAACAATAATAAAATAAAGAAAGAGTAAGATAAAACAGTTATAAATGCCAAAATTTTTTATAATAAACAGATTTTCAACAAAGCTTTTTTAATGTATTTTTTTAAAAAAAACGTACTCCTTGGAGGGTTTTATATAGAATAACATTTAAGAAGTTTTCCATACTTCTTCGATTACCTTTGAAGGCATCGAAAGCCAATTTAAGCCAATATCTTAAAAGTTCAATTATAGTAGCAAGATTTGTTTGAGCTAAAATTAAACTTACGCATTCGAATTTTCGAACCATATATCATGTTCAAGCTTTCTAGTAAGTTGATCAATATCACCATTTAAATTGTAACCTGTAAGAAGGTAACTTTAGAATATGTATGCAAAAAAAACAAACTCTTGCTTTTTAAATTTTTTAATAATTCTCTTGAATCAGGTGATTCCAGAAAGATCATTAAAGCTTCTAAAACATTGTAACTTTTACGGAATTCTTCATTAATGATTAATTAAAGAGCTTACTCTGTTTAAGAGATTCATATTTTCTTGTTTCATATAAACTGACAGAATTAAAATCAATTCCACCTTCAAGTTCTTGGAATTGTAGAATACCACTCAAATAGGTTTCCATCTGTAGATCAGATATTGGAGAACACATGGTATTAAATTTTAGAATCTAAACAGACGAAATTAAAAATTTATCTTTTAAAAAAACATAGAATATCTTACGCCCAAATTCAGCTGTGGATCGTAGCGCTTGCAAGCATCACGAAGTGATTCGGCGCCAAGAGTTTTATCATGAAATTTATCAGATCGTTGATAAAGCATTGTAAAGTGAGATAATTGAACGGATAACTAAAATCTCTATTATTAATCTCTAAAACAGTAGACTGCCGGGATTTGACGGCAGTCTACTGTTTTAAAAAGCATTTGAAGAAAGGACACCCAAACCCAGGGTCAAATCTGGAAAGTCCCAAAGGTAAGAAAAAAATTACATCTGCCAACTGTGCATCCACAAGTGGAATATTTATATCCTTGCCAAGTTCCACAACAATATTTTCTATAGCATTCAATTTGTGAATAGAATGGTTAAAAGCTAATATAAAAGCTGCCGCTGATTCTGGTTTTAACTGAAACAAAATTATACAGCATGATGTTAATAGCAAAGCAACGTGCAAAAAAGAGTTACATCTTTAACATCTGTTTTAATTCCAGCAGCAATGGCTTCAGAGACATCATCACCAAACACCAGTAAAACCTTAGCCAGTTTATTAATCGATTCCAAAATTAATCCAGAATTTTTATGTAAGAAAATTTGATCAAGCTGTTCATTGTAAGCTTTAATATTGGTTTGATTTGGAGCATCAGAAGTAGCAAAAACCAGAGTAAAAATAGAAAACAACAACAAAATCATCTGCAATAAAAAAAATTAAGAAAATACAGACAAAAAAAGAAAAAAGAGTAATAAAAATTTAGTTATAAAAAAGACTGAACACTTCTTTACTTTTTACAAGAAAGTTTTTTCAATGCATAACACACAATAAAATAATACTGTATTTATTAAAGCGATCAATGTCATATCTGTATGTTATTAAGTAATATAAAATTAGACTTAGAAAAATCTTAAAAATGAAATAAACATTTGGCCCAGCCATTTTAGAATTAAAATAAAATTTACAGTAATACAAAAAGACAACGTTTTCATGGAATTATTTTTTACAAGAGCTGATCTGAACTTTTGATTTTCAGGATTTCAGTTTGTTAAATCAAAATCACTAAACATTAGCTGTGCTCTTTGATAATCCAAAATTTCAAAATTTGTTGTTGCAATTTGTAGGGATGTATTCCTAAAAATATTACAGTAATAAGCTAAATTTTTCGATAATCTGTTTTCTTACCAATCTTTTTCTTTCCATTTTAAATTTTCTTTTTTGTTATCATATTTTGCAGAAGAAGGTGTTGATGACAATAAAATTCCACTACCCAAAAGATTTACATCATCTTTTGCTGCATATCTGCTTCTGATAACTCCCCATGGAGTTACATATCGAGCTTTAACAAATATTTCATCTTCATCAATATATATTTCATGGACAATTCGATTGGATCTTAAAATTTATTACAATATTAAACAAAGTATCTTGAACATTATTTTTTTTTATTGCTGACAATTTAAGAGCAGCTGTTAAAACTTCAGATTAATAAAACTTTTTTTATCAAAATTTTAATTTTGTAATTTCCATTCCATCGAAGCTATTGCCCACGCAAGTCGCTATCTTTTTCTCAAAGCTACCGTAATCCATTCAAAATTTTAATTTCCACAAAAATTAACTTACTTTCTTAAATTTGGAAATAGCGAAACAAAAACTAAAAGTCCAAAAGCTTCTGACAGAAGAATAATAGCAGGAAGTTGAGCAAATAAAACTTCAGCTAATAAAAAAATATTAAAACAAAATCCAAAAATCCATGAAAAAAATTTAATTCTTTGATAAAATATTGCTGTATCAATTCCCTTATTACGGTAAATTGGAATCCATTCAGTCTCATATTCAAGGATGGATTGAATTTTTGAAATTTTATCACCTTTTGCTGGTTTTCGAGCAGCTGATTTGGGGGTATAGCATACTCGTCGTCGAAGTGGTCGATCATTATCATTTGATGGGGGCATTCTTTTTTTAATGTAAATGAAAATTGTTCTGTAAGGATACGGTAATTGCATCAATATTTTTTGATTTTCAAATTTACAAATAAGCAAATTCCTGACAGTACAGTGCACTAATTCTAACCCAATAAATATAAATATTTCTACAGTATTCAACTGTATTACAGTAATCCACCATTAAATATTTTACCACACTTTATTTATTAAACAACTAACACACATAAACAAACACAATAAATAAACGCCTATTCATTTTTATATTTATCAATAATATCTTTTTTAGCTTTTTCATAATTGGCTTCAGCTTTTGCAAGCTTTTCATCAGCTTTCATATATCCTTCTTTTGCAGCATTAACTTGTTTAGGCAAAAATTGTTCTGGCATTTCAAGAAATCCTGCTAGCGTTCCAAAAACAAGCTTGGCTCTTTCTTTATTCAAGATATGAACACCTTTTCCTGGAATATAAAACCAATGATCAGGTCTAAAAAAGTAATATTAGATTTAACAAAATTACGGTAGTCAAATTTAGAAGAATGATTCTGCAAAACCAAAATTTGAATTTCACAGAGCTTTTTTTAAAAAACCAACCTTGAAAATCTTTTTAGTTGCATAACAGATGGATATTTCTCCATTGTTGAAACAATATCTGAAAGCGGCATAATATCTTCTACTGGAATAATAGCATTCTTTCTTGTGCCATAAAATGATAGATATCCAACACGAATATATTCATTTCCTTCATTAATTGAAATAACACCAATCATACGATTAAAAGTTCGTGAAAATGCAAATAGAGTAATTGGTGCAAGGATTGCTGCTGCACAAACAGTTGCCAAAAATTCAAATGTTTGATATCCTGCTGCATAATTATAAGTTGCCCATGGAATAACTAGTGCAGAACCAAATGTTTGAGCAAATTTAAGCTTTGAAATGAATGAAGAAAATGCAATTCCAGGAAAACGATAAATTGGAATCCTAAAAAACGGTGCAGTTAAAAATATTTATCATGGAAATATCGAAATTGAATTGACGATTTTTCGATTGAAACAACAAAAATATACTAATCTGTGAAATCAAAGTCAAAAAGCTGGAATTTAAAAAAAAATCACATCAAAAACGAAACAGATGTTGATTGATCAGCGGATTCCGTCGAACTCAGAATATTCAAATAGATTTCCGAATTTCGGTATTTTCAAATCCTTGATTTCTATAGAACACTCCAACATTAAAAAACCATCTTACCATTTTTCATTTTTTAAAATTTCTTCCAGCTCTTTTTGTTCTTCTTCAATTGACTGCTGTTTTCCTTCTTCATTCCCAGCAGCATTTCGAGCAATTGTTGAAAGATTTCTAATCGAATATCCACCAATTCTTTGTCGAATTATATTCGATGCAAATGGATTACCATCTTTTTCAACGGCAATTTTCTTTGATAAATATCGTTTTTGTAGTCGTTCTTTTGCACTTTGAACAGCATCATAATTTCGTGTTTGAGATGTTGAAAGTATATGTTGGCTTCTTTGAAGTCCAGTTGATGAAGCTGCGGAGGCAGTAGCTGCTGCAGCAGGCGCACGACGTGCAAGCAAATGAGCAGTTAAATATCCGATTCCAAAAAATTGTGTTAAAGCCATTTTTTACTGTAATCAACATTAAAAATATTTACAAAAAGCAAAGCAAGAAATATAAAACTACCGTAATAAAATACGGATTACAATATTCAAAAGAACACAAAAATTACAGTACTTTTATTTATTACAAGGAAAAAAACCTATACAAAAAAGTTATTAAAATTACAGTATCCTATTCTTCTTTCTTTAATTTATAAACTTCTTCAGGGAAGATATCCAAATTATTTTGAAAAATTCTTCCTGCTTTTTCTTTATCAAAGATTTTGATACCATTTGATGGAACATAAAACCATTCATTTTGGCTGAAAATTTGTGGAAGATTAATATAAGGAAGCTTTACATAAAGTTTCCAGTTATCGCTCTGCCAAATACCAAGATTTTGATTTCAATCGGCAAAAATTTTTAAATCTTTTAGACCAAAATTTGGACTTCGAAAAAACAAAACTTTCAATTTCAGCTACTTTTGAGCCGAGATTTAAGTATTTAAAAATATAAATAATACTTCAATGCAAAGACACTTACTTTGATTTCTTTGTCAATACTAAACCTTGAATATTTCTTCCCATTTTTGTTGCTGCTGTTTCAGGTAAGATATCATCAAGTGGTACAACTTCTTGCTTTAGTTTTAAAAAGCTTGAAAAATGTCCAACCAAAATATTATCATTACTTTTTTCCATTAAAATATATGCTGTCATACGATTAAATACTTTTGAAAAAAGATATAGAGTTAAGGGTGCAATAAGAACAGAACCATATGTAGCTACCAAATAATACATTGTCAAATATCCAGTTGTATAGCCGTATGTTGCCCATGGAATGATGACGGCGCTAATACATTTGTAAAAGAATTTCATTTTTGTTGCAACAGATTGAAAAAGCATTCCAGCAGGAAATCCAACAACAAGATTCCTAAAATTGGGTTATGTAGTTTGTTTAAAATGAATATGTCTACGACGGAATTGTTGCGCGGTATTATGGAGAAAGTACATTTTTTCATGAGCGTGTATTCAGTCAAATTGCTTTGAAAAAGAATTAATAAAGCTAAGATTACAGAAATGTGGCTGTAAAGAATGCAGAATTCCAATAGAAACATTACATTTTAAAAGTGCTAGCTTTTTGTTATATTTTTGGGTTTTTTAATACCTTTAATGCTCTACTTGAAGCGCTAAGCTTGTATTTCTTCAAAGCGGCATTTTTCTGGAACTTTAAAAAATTAAAATTGTTTATGTTTTTCGTTAAAAATTTATTATTTAACATTATCTCAACTGCTACATCAAGATATTAACAATGTTCCAATATCAGTATTCTTATTCGAGTTTTTCAACAAGCTCCACTGTTATAATTTTTTCATGAGCTTTAAATGCTTCAATTAGCATTTACGGTAATAGCGAAAGGTTTTACCAAAGTATAGACAGCAATAACTTATCTTCAAAATTAGCACCACAATTTTGCAAAAGCATGGCAGATGTTCTCCGATTTTGACCATTTTTAGCAAATCTAAGCTACTTTATCTTGCAGATAAGTAAGTAGATGAAAAATTTTTAAGCTAATCGTTTAATTGCGTTACTGTATACCTAATTAGAAACTCAAAAATATTGTCATAATAGTTTGAGCTTTTGTTGCCATAAAAATCTGCCATGCGGTCATAAAGATAGAAATTTTAAAAAGCTCCTTACCATTGTTCATTTTCCCATACACCTGGAAACCCGCCTGGTTTTTGCTCTTCTTTTCTAGAGACTTCCTGTGGAACTTCTGCAGAAAATTCTCTAATAGATAAACCAGCACTTCGATGTTTCAAAATATTAGTTACATTTCGTTTATTTGGTAGCAATAATCGCTGTTTAGTTTCAAAACGTAAGCTTTGATAAGTTGAAAGAAATTGAACTTTTGGAAATCCAATGGATGAAGCTGCAACTGTAGGTGCACGACGAGCAAATAAATTTGCAGTTAAATATCCAATTCCAATACTTTGAGTTAACACCATATTCTTCTGTAATTAAATTTTAAAAAAGTTGTACAAAAATAAAAATAAGTATTGAAATACCGTAATCATCTACGGAATTTAAAAAAAAGAAAAACAAAAGTAACAAAATCTTTATAAAGATAACAAAACCCGTACAAATTAACAAATAAAGAATATTTTATTTCTTTTTTAAATCAAAACAATCTTTAGAAAATACATCCAAATCACGAAAAATTCGTTTAGCTTTTTCTTTATCATAAATTTTGATAAAAATATTTTATTACCGTAATCTGTTACAGATAAACGCATTACAAAACACAAAATTAGCACCGTATATTTTATTATTCTTTTTAAACAAATATAAAATCAACAACAACATAATAATTTTCCTATATTAACTAAGATAATAAGAGCATTCAAAAGAAATTTCGAAAATGTCTTGCAAAAATTTTAACCCAAAATGGCACAAAATGATCCCGTCGTAGAAAGGTCGATGATTCAAGCAGCGATGTGAATTCCATTAGAGCGTTTCTTTCCTAAAAATATTATTTGTTATTAGATGTTCTTTAATAGTTTCACTTAGTGTAGATTACTGTAGAAATTAGAAAAACGATGAAATTTCGGTTTTTGCATTTTGATAAGTAAAAAATTGCAAGCCGTGCAAAGTCAAAAACATGAAAACAGTAATATCGAAATCAAAATAGTATCGTTTATAAAAAGTTAACTTCGGTTTGTTTTAAAAGAACCTAACCTCTGCGAAACTTCAAAAAAAAAGGATTAATCTCAATTAGATGTGATTTCGTTACGTCAACCTTGTTTTAATTTTGCATTGCCCTTTCCTCGTATCTCTACAGAAAGTACCGTAATCCAAACACATCTCTATCACTCCTCTTACCTCTTTCAATCGACTTCTCAAGCCTTCATTAGATGTAACAAGCATAACTTGTGCTTCTAAATCTCTTGAAACAGAACGATATCCAAAATTTGATGATCCAATCATTGTCGCTGTTAAGCCATTCTTTTCATCATCAATCCAAATTCCTTTACCATGAAAAGTCCAATTTGGTCGAGAATATTCAAAAATTTTAATTTGTTTTTGATGAGCTTTTGATTGATCAAATAAATATTTTGATGTATTAACATATAATGATGGCACATATCCGGAGAGACCTTGTCCATTATAAAATCCATTTGCATCTGGAGCTGCTGTAAGAAAAGTGAGAGGGTAATTGGATTTTTTGAGAATTGCATCAAGATAATCATCATAGAGGTTGAAGTATCCAGTAGCTACCGTAACATCAATATCATTATCAGAACGTGAAAAAAGTTTCATCAAAATTTCTACTTCATCATTGATTTTGAAAGGTGGAAATTGAAGAAAAGGATAGATGCGAGTATCGGAAGATGTTGTTGAGTGGGATGTCATGGATTCTGTTGGTTCAGTGTGGAGAGTGGAAAGGATTGAACGAACTTGAGAAGAAACATGTTCACAAAAATCTGTTTTGTTACCTGAAATTTAAAGAAATTATAACTACATGTTGGACTTGGAAATAGGTGGATATTGTAACACGTAATAAAACTGTGTTACCAAAGCTGTAAAAATGAAATTCAAAAAGTCGAAATCAACACGAGCAATTATCTAATCGTAATATTTTTGATATAAAAATTTCTGTATTGTCAAAATCCATCTTTAATTGAAGCCAAATTAAGGACTGAAATAAAAACATTGAAGCACGTTCTTGGCAAATCAATTTGAAAACTTTACTGCGTTTAAAGGCTTTTTCAATTTTGAAAAGTTTAACGGTAAAATTCACAAAAAAAATTTCAATGGGGAGAAAATGACATTCTGATTTTACAAACCATGAAAAAGAAGATTCCATTTTCAAAAATTTATTAAGATATAAATTAAGACAAATATAAATTTGATAACAAAACTCCGAATTTTAGTGACGGAAAAAAGATATCATTTCGCTCCGATATTTCTGGAATACTAAAAAAAACCCTGATGAAGTCAGTCAATTTCAAAAGCTTGAGGGAAAAAGTTTACATTCTACCGCCTCTCAGTTCCACTAGGATTTATCTTAACTCCATATATCTTAATGGAAAAAAAGATCCGGAGTATATCCTAAGCTCGACTAGGTTAGGAATACTGTACGAAACTCCAGGCTTCACAATATATTAAAAACAAGCATTACCTTCAAATGGATGAATACAATTATCTCTCAGCTCCAAAGCTCCATTACCTTTCAACTGAAACGAGCAAGCAGCAACCGTATTAAAAACATTCTCCAAAAAATCCACAAGTTTTTTATTATTTTCAATCATAACATATCTATCTTGTCGATTCAAAAAATATTGATCTGATAAATTTGCTCTAAAAAAGGATCCACATTATATTTACCGTAAACTCCAAAAACATACCCCGAAATAATAACCGAATCATCAAAAATATAAAATTTCATATGTTGTAAACCAACAATTTCATTAAATTTTGCAGGTAAATAATTCTTTTTAATTCCACGTAAATCTGGTGTATGATAAAAGAAGACATTTGCTTTTTCAGCAATTGGAGATAAAAGAGTTGCAGATGATTTTTCAGGAGATGGTCGAGTACCACGTAAATAATCTAGTAGAACACTAATTTTTATATCTGGATTTGTTTCGAGTGATTCTTTGAGAGTATTAACCTGAAAATATGATTACTGTAATGGGATATAATGGAAGCAAAAGTGTTACCAAATCAAGTTCAAGATCACCAGTTCCAAGATATAAGCTTGAGAAGATAATTCGTTTCTTTGAAGTTTTTATTCTTTCCTGAAAAAAAGATGGAAGATAAAATAAAGCAAAGACGGTAGAAGCAAATGCTAGTCCCAAAATATTAAACACAAAGGCTATCAATTTACAATAAACGATTACATTTTCGTAAGCATTTATAGCGGGCTAGTATCCAAGATACTAACTTGTAAGCTAATCTTTTGGCTTGTTGATTTTGTGGCTCTCTAGCCGATCTTGTAAATTTTTTACAAGCAGTAAGAACTTTTAAATGATAAAAACAAAGATAATAAAAAGAACATGTTGATTAAGCAGGTTCTCCTGATGTTGATGGAGCATTGTCATCAGTTTGAATGCTAACACCTGTGAAAAATTCTAATGGATGTTCTTCCATTGCTTGACGCTCTTCTGCAGTATAATCATCAACAACATTGAGATAGCTTTGAATTGCAGGAACATCTAAATCTTCCATTTGATTTAATACAAAATCTCCAGCAGCTTCTAATAATAGTTGTAAACCTAGAACTGGCAAAAAACGATTATGTTTATAAAAACATAGAACCGTTTACTATCCGATAGCTACTCTTTTCTACAATTGTTTAAAAGTTGTTACTCTCATTTAAAACTGATAGTTATTTTTTCTTAAATCTTGTTCATCTTTGTTTGCTATCTTATAGAAATCATGCTTCTAAAAATATTGTTTAAAAGTTGTTACTATCATGGAAAAAATACGGTAAACAAATTAAAGCAATGTGTTTTTTAATGAATATTATTATCAGATCGTAACCATGCTTCATAAATTATTGTTTAAAAATTTTTACTGTCATTCAAAAATGATAGCAATTATTTTTCAGCAAATACTGTTCACTATTTATTACTATCTGATGGTAACATACAGTTTTAGCTGTTTAACTGCTTATTGTAAGTGATCTTTAATTAGATTTTTCCACAGATTCTAATAAACACAATTTTATTTGCTTGTAAAAACATCTACAAGTTTAGTGAGTTAACACCACTATTAGCTGATTAACATAACCAGCTAGTAACATATACTTTTTCTCAAAACATATATACTTTACAACATCGTCTCTTCTAGAATTCTATAAAAACCTTTTCACACTAACATTTAACTTACCAATAATGTCGCATAAAAATCTTTTGGAGTTTTAATAAAATGAACATCTTCTGAATTTACTGGTAGTGAAGGCTTATCTCCAATCAACCAATCCATGTTCGATAAATTTGTCGTTGATATTGAGTAGAACGAGTATAATCAATGTAAAATACAATAGTTTCTTCAGTATAAACAAAAATTGCAAAATTCAATATCAGTAATATTACAATGAAAGAACAGTTATACAATAAAATAGTAAATATATTGTTTATCATGCATTAATTGTTTCGTTTTTCGATGTAATGTTTGATGCAACTTCTTTTTTTTGTTGTTGATTTTTTTGCAAAGTTTTAAAGTGCATTTTTAAAATTGGCGCAGTTTATGGCAAAATGTTAAAAGGAGCGATGATCTCATCTTTGCTCGCGTTCGAGAACGCAGCAACAACAAAAATTTTTTATTACAAATCTTTCATCTACGATTAAAATTGCTCGCTCAATTTCCTTATTTCTTCATCTCTTCCATTTCATTATCTTTGCCGTCAATAAAATATTGATAAAGCTTCTAACATCATTTTACTTGCCTTCCTTTTTTGCTGCACCTTTTTTATGTATTGATTTTTACCTATTTGCTTACATCACTGTTTTTTTTGTCAGCTTTCATCTCTGCTTTTTATTTTGTAAGTTTAACATGCCTTTTTTTACAAAACTTTCTATTTTTGTGCAGTTTTTTAAGGCTCCTCGCTCGTTGCCATCTCGCATTATCTCTCCATGTATTTACTTATATATCTTTAAGCCCTTAAATTATGATTCAATGTTTGGTTTAGAAATATATTTATTTCCTTTAAATACTTGGTCCGCCGCAAGCTTAGAAATATAAAAAGAGAGATCTAAAACTGGGAGAAACGGTGGCTATGGCGCCTTTTCCTCCTTTGTTGTCTGCTCTTTAAATAGATGGTTGAAATAGAGAGAATGCGACTTTCTTAACGACCGTCGCGATTTTATAATAGAACTTAGTACTTTACCTATAAACTCGTTCAGCTGAAGCATAATTAGCAAAAAGTGTTAGCCACTGAATCATCTATCACGATGTATTTTTACTTTCAAGAGCATGTCAAGCAGACAATGAATGTGTTAAACTTTTGATAGCATCTCTGACTCCGTTTTGCTTATCTCCCATCTTTACTGCTGCACCTTTTGTACTGCTTTTTTTCCTTTTTGCTTACATCGTCTTTTGCAGTCATTTTTACTTTTCATTTTGTAAATTTTACGCTCTTTTTAATGCAACTTTGTTATCTTTTTTAGTTTTTGAAATTTGCCCAATTTTGGGCTCCATTTAACTTGAAATAAGTTGCAATAATCTCAATCGATGCTCTCGTTAATGGATTTTATAAACACAATCTTTTACAAAATCTTTCATTTTTTTCTATGTTTCTTTTTACAATTCTCTTTCTATGCTTTTCTTCCACCTTCTTTAGCATTGCTATCATTAAAATCGCTATGATTGTTATCTTTCTCGTCGTTTTTCTCCACTCCCTTTTTGTATTGATTTTTACTTACTACAATGCCTCACTTTTCGCAGTTACCTTTGCTTTTTATTTTGTAAATTTTATATATGCTTTTTTCCCTTTTTTTACAAAATCATGTAAATAAAAAGAACTTTTCCTTCGTGTCTGGCATTTTCCTATTTGCATATATCCTTTTTGAAACATTTACGATGCCTTGTCTTGTGGCTGATTCATTCCTCTTTGTTCATCCGTCCTGTCGTTGTTGCACTTATTTCTTTCCTTTTCTCTCTTCCATTTTTTGCCAGATGGTTTATGCTAGGTCATCATTCATTCAATTAACAAATGCGTTTCTTTTTCGTTCGCGATGGTCATATTCGTTTTTTACTAAAACTGAATTTGTAATTTTTCTTATTTTTTAGCTTCTTTTACTTACTGCATTTACTTGATTCTGTTTCTACTAAACTAAATAACAAAAATGGTTCAAAAACTTACTCTTCGTTCTTCCATTGACAAAGATTTCACTATTGAAGTTGATGAACGTGTTATTAATTCATGCACTATTCTCAAGAATGTTCAAGGTAATATTTTTCAAGCCTTATTGTATCCAATTCTAATATATCTTTCTTATTTTAGAACATACAAATGATAATGGAGAAGTTGAAGTTGATATGAAACAAAAACAATTGGAAAAATTCGTAGAACTTCATAATCATTTTCCAACAGCTGATGCTCCAAAAGATACCGATTGGACAAATAGCTTTTTCCGTGAAATGCCAGAAGCAGAATTTAAAGAACTTTGCTGGAAAGCTGATTATCTTGATTCTCAACGCTTTTTAGAAGCTGCAGGAGATTTTGTATTAAATCAAATGGAAGATTTAGATGTTCCTGCAATTCAAAACTATCTCAATGTTGTTGATGATTATACTGCAGAAGAGCGTCGAGCAATGGAAGAACATCCATTAGAATTTTTCACAGGTGTTAGCATTCAAACTGATGACAATGCTCCATCAACATCAGGAGAACCTGCTCAATCAACATGAACAAATTGCAATCTTGTTATTCTTCTCTTCATCATCCTTTTTATATGTTCTTGTTTTACGATCTGAAGTTCTTTGTTTCAATGTTTTCTCTTATTTTTATGTGTTATCATGTATATCTTATTATCTGTTTTTATTTTTACCCCAGTGATCAAATAAAAAGTTATGGAGAGTATTTTTGAAAAAGATTTTTTACCGTTACGAAATCCTATTAGGATTTCTTATTTGCCATGAAAAATATTTCAGTATCCTTGCAGGTGGGGATTTTTTGGAAAGTAACTGTTTCTTTGGCTTTAAAAAATCTGGTTTTGTATAAACATAAATCTTTGTTACAAAAAGAAACTGATTTTTAATCCATATAAGTGCCAGGATGGTAGTCTTTTTGAAAGAAAATCCAAAAATTGCGCAGATTACGCATTAATCTCTAGAACCGCAACATCGTCATCTTCGTTTCCTTTAAAACTCAAATTTATTTGCTAGATATCTCACTGTTGTGGAGGAGAAAGATGAAAAATGAATGGAGTCTTGGATTTGCTTTTATGCTTTCAGCTTTAACTGTTGCATATCTTGGAAGGTAAGCTAATGGATACCGTAGCAACAGTGTTTCTGAATGCTATAAAAATATGCCATATTTCAGGTGTTTTAGAGCTTTAAAATAGATTTAAATAGAAAACGATGAGTTAGATTGCGTTAAAAATTAGATAAATCTTGTTGAATACAGTACCCCAACTAAATCGAGACTTTATATTATAAAGATATTATTAAATATCCTTTTTTTAAATATTTATAAAAATTATTTGGGGTAAAAATAGTTTGTTGGCTGACACATTAAAAAGTTTTAACTAATTTTAATTTTTGGAGCATTTAAAGTATCTGCTTAGTTTCAGAATTTGTCAATAAATCATCATCAAAAGAGACTGTTTATTCGATTTTTATGAATTTTCGGCAATTTTGGATTATTTTATAAAAAAATTCTTAAATTTGACAGACAACTTCTATGCACAACGGAACTATCGTAACAACAGTATCTAATAAACAATTTTTTTATCAATTTTAGTTACATTTTTAAAAAACATCTACAAAGTTACTCTTGCTTCTTCTAAAACATTATGTTTTTCAGCCAAATTCCTTATTATGTTCAACGATTAGCAGCAATTAAATCTTTGTTAGATTCAGAGCTAATTGAATTTGAAAAGCTTGAATCTGATGCATGGAATGAATTGAAACAAGCTCGGCAAGAACATCCTCGTGAAAAACGTGCTCGTGGATATTCATTTTCACGACATACAAATCGTCGCCGACAACGTCCAAGATTTGATCAATGCCAGTGTGATACATATAATCGATGTCCACCTGGGCCACCAGGTGCTGTAGGAAATCCGGGAATGGATGGTGTACCAGGAAGACCTGGAACACCAGGTTTGTTGTAGCAAAAATAGATTTTGGGTAATGATAAAAGCTTCCTCTATATTTTTTTCTAAGAGCAAATGCAGAAAGAGCAGTTGGTTGCGCGTCTGATTTGCAATCCAAAATATGAGGAGTCAACAGCGAGGTTCGAGTTTCTCTAAAAACATGAAAAAATTAATTTTTGATTGATTAACAGAAATTCATTTTAAAAAATGTAAATCTTATTATGTGTAATGTTTTACGCTGTATTAAATTAAGCTTTCGGCAGGATATACTGTAGGTGATGTATTTTTACAAGAAAAAACATTATTTTATCAGTTAATTTCAGCGCAAATGATATTGTTATTAGAAATAATTTCAGTTAATTTTTTAATAATTCATTTTTTTTGTTTTTAAAAGGAACACGAATCCCGCTGTTGATTCCCATATATTGGATTCCATGTCTGACGCGCAACCAAATGCTCTATCTGTATTCATAGAAATAATGAAGTTCAATTTTTTTCACTTTTCAGAAATTCTTAAGTGGTAGCAAATAATTATTATAAAAAAATGATAAATTTACAGGATATCCTGGTAGACCTGGTATTGTTCCACGTGAAATGTTGAATCGATTTTCTGGTACATGTCGTGTGTGTCCACAAGGTCCTAAAGGAGCATACGGTAAACCAGGATCACGAGGACCACCTGTGAGTTGAAACTGGTAAAAGGTTGAATATTTGCACAAATAAACTTTTAGGGCTCATTAGGATTCAGAGGTAATCGTGGAAGATCGGGTATTCCAGGAAAACCCGGAACTCCTGGTAAGAAAGGAGATGATGGACGAGTTGGTGCACCAGGTCGACAAGGAATGATTGGAATTCAGGGGCTGGAAGCTACTCGAGGACTTAAAGGTACAATACTTTAACACTTCGGTGTTGATTAAAAGCTTACGATGTAAATCTTACAAGGGATCCGAGGTGTCATCTTGTTTGGCTCAAAATATTTTTTTCCTCAACGAATTTTCGTTAACCCCATTGAGTAATTTCGACATAAGTTAAATACAAAGCTATCATTGCAGGGCAACCCGGAAGAAATGGAAATCGTGGTGAACCTGGTCCTAAAGGTTCAAGAGGTGAACCAGGTCGTCCAGGCTCGAATGGAATTCCAGGAGAACGAGGTTTTAGAGGTGATACTGGAGTTCGAGGACCACCTGGCCAACAAGGTCCAAGAGGTCGTGAAGGTGGATATGGAGCACCAGGTCCAGATGGAGGGTAAAAAACTTTTGTTTAAGAACTACATTACTTACAATATACCCAATTCATTTTTCAGATACTGTGCATGTCCGCGTCGAGATTTTGTTGTACGAGGTTTTTCACGTCAAAAAAAAATTTAACAATTTTTTTATTAAATACTTAAAAATTTAAAATATATATATTTAAAAATATTCTTTGCTATACATTAAACATAAAAAACTTTTTTTGATAAACAATAAAATCGTTTTAAGTAAAAAAAAACATTTTACAAAAAATAATAGACTGGTGAAAATAGAACAAAGTTTGAAAGGATTCATGAATCACAAAAAAAACTACAGCAAAAACCGGCTAAAAAAAGGAAAAGAAAGTGAAAATACTAAGTATACAGTATTTAATGTGTGGTAATAATAATAAAAACAAATGTTCAAGCGACAGTCGTGGAAATTACATAATAAAATTGGAATGGTGTAACAGAAATAATATAATAATTGTTTTTAATCATAATTTAAACACTATCACCCATAGAAGCCTTGTTCGTCTGAAAAAATAGGAATATAGAAATTGTATATAAAGATAATATAGAGGGTGATCTAAGCAAATTGCACAAATTGGTTTTAGATTGCAAATCATATATGTTTTGCTTTCTGTGCTCAATTAACGATTTGCCATTAAAAACAAATTCGCCAATTTACTTGAACTACTCTGTATATCAAAAGTAATAGCTCTAAAACTTACTTGAACAATACCAATAATCATTCCAAAAAGACCAATAGCACTAGCAAAAATTTCAATAATAAGAATTTTAACGAATAGCGCAGGATTTGCAGCATCTGCTAAAGCAGCTCCTGAACCAACAACACCAACAGCTAAACCACAAACAAAATTTGAGAAGCCAACAGTTAAGCCACCACCAAAAATAAAATAACCAGCAGCTAAATTTTTTGCAACAATTTCTGGATGTCCATATGCAAGTTCACGAGTAAATTTTTGTAGTTTACCAGCAAATACGAATGCCATAATAATACCAAAGATTGCAACAGCTTCACAGAAAATAATTGAAACTAAATTTTTTGTTCGAATTCTGGGAGCTTTTACACCACCACCAAGAATTGAAGAACCAGTTGTAAAAATTCCCCATCCTGCACCAATAACTGATAGAGAGAGTGAAGCGGCAACACCCAATGAAGCCCACATATGTGGTGATGTTTCAGTTAAAAACCATCCAATATCAAATCTTTCACCTTGTCCAGTAAGCATATAAAAGAGAGCTAAAAAAGAAGAAGAAGATAAGATAAACAATAAGATTGGATGTTGTTTAAATACTGTAACTATTTCTCAAAAATGATAGTAATCATTTTTTAAAAATAATGATCAGTTTTTATAACTATCTAATAGTAACACACAGTTTCAACTGTTTAGTAGATGCTTTTAAGAGAAGAAAAAGTTTAAAATCTTTAACATAAATAACTCCACATCTTACAATCAACTGATAAAGAATAGATAATAAATAGAAATGAACAAAATAGTTGCTATAATTTTTGATCGTTAAAAACACATTCCATACAGTAATTTGTAAAGCATGATTACTATCGGATACTAAATGAATTTATGTTTTTTATTACTTTTTATTTTATTTTTTATATTCTTTTTGCTTTTAATAAACGCTACACGTTCAGTCAGCGGGTTCATATTATTGGCAATATAATATGTCCAACTACATCATCTAGTACTAACCGACAAGCTACTGCTTTAAAACTAAACGCCTAAGCTTGCTAATACCCCCATCTTAAGCATATAAAACTCGTCATCAAAAGAATCAAAATGCTTACCTGTTCCTATCAATACAGTTGTAGTTATTCCTGTTAGCGTATAAAAAGTATAAAGCATTGGTTTCGCCATTTTTCTAGATTCCTGAAATTAGAATTTATCGATTAATCAATACATCAACATCATAACAAAATATATATATCAAATCACGGCAAAAAACACGATAAAAAATAATACAGTTTCAAACACATTTTCCTTTATCCTTGAAAACTTTTTTTCAAAGAGCAGCATCAGCAACGATTTTTGTTCTTTCATTTTTTCCATTTTTTTCCTTTCTCGATCGACTTTTGGTTTCCCTGAATTTCAGGAAATGCTGTTAGACATTTGAAAAAGGAAAGGAAAAATAGCAGCAGCAAAAGTAAAAGATAAAAAAAATGCAATTAAATTTTAACAAAAAATATTACTGTAAATATTTAATTATTTAAAAAGAATGTAAAAAGATTACTGTAGAAATTTAAAGAAGTTTAAAACTGTCAACACAAAAATCATCAAAATCTTAAAGAAAGTGCCAAAAACTGATCTCATTGCTTCTATGGACATATATCCCTCTCTTCTCCCCTAACATCTGCCATTCATGTGTTTATCGCTAAAGACCATAAAAGGATATATATCTATAATTTATTGATTTATATGAATTAGCTGTCCACGACGTCGCGACGACGACAAAGACAACAAAAAATCCTGTGTCAAAAACCACAACAACCGAACGAGAGCTCTCTCTCTCTCTAGAGACAAAAGAGGGAAGAAACGTTTTTGAAATGATGACAGATTTATAAACAAATATAAATGCTTTTAAATACTTTCTTTAACTTTTATATGTAATATTTGTGGTTAATAAAGATCTCATTATTAGTAATTAATTATTTAAATAATGCAATGGAGAAGTTATTTTACAAGAAGGAAGTTGATATATGGATTTTTTGCTATTATTGGAATTTATTTATTTAATACATTTATTTTAATTGGATATTTGGAATCTCAAGCTGGAAAGGATGATATTATTATACATAGGCATACGGTAAGTGGTTAGATATTTAAGTTTTTTAAGAAATATTATTTATTTTTGTTTACTAGTAGCTGTCTAATAATAACCATACTTTAAGTTTTGTTTAAAAGTTGTTTAAAAGTTGTTAATATCATTAAAAATTGACAGTAAATGAGCAAAAAAAAGCTATTAGATAGAAATTAATAACTTTTTGGTCTTTAAAGCTTGTCTCTGCTATCTAAAAATGATTTTAAGACTCTCTATTTTGTGTTAAAAGTTATTCTGCTTTTGATAGCTTTCAGGATACTGTATTCTATGATATATTCATTTTCAGGATTATAATAACTCGGTGGAATCAGCTAAATGCTCTCTGAAAGATCCTTTAATAACTTCTGCACTTTCACGGGTAAAAACGGATGAATGTAAGAAAAGCTTGATAGATGTATATTGCTTTCATTCAGATAATTTTGAAGAATTAGATAATACATGTCCTCAATTTGGTATGTTTATTTTTGAATATTTGTTTGTATAATGTATTCAGGATACTGTATGTATGGTAGTTTATTGCCGTTCTTTCGGATTCTCTAGTTGATTTGTGGATTTTTTATAAAGCCAGCTAGCTTACGATTCTTTATAAACTTTAAACAAACAGTTAAAACTCAAAAAATTAAATAAGAAATAGTAAATAATCATAGCAAAAACAGGATTGAAGTTAGTAAATTCAGCAGAAGTTGATGGAGCATTATCATCAGTTTGAATTCTAATGGATGTTCTTCCATTGCTCGTCTCAAAGTTCTTTAATTTCTGCATTTGAAATTTTACGAGACAGTCAGACAAAACTGAAGATTATTTTTTGAATAAACAACTTAATTATTATTACTAATCATTTTTGAGTGATAGTAATAGTTTTAAAACAGTAATTTGTAAAAAAAGTGATTACTGTTAGATAGTAACAGGGCTGTCCGGTGCTGGCTTTTCTGTCCGGTCCGGTCCGGTTGCCGGTGCACCGGAAAATTTGTCCGGTTTCCGGGATTCCGGTTTCCGGTGTCCGGTTCTTTATAAGTACTGTAAATTTCAAAAAATGTCAATTAATTTATGGTACAAAAAAGGAAAGAAATCACAAATCATCATCTGACTTAACTGGAGTTGGAGGATTTTGTGCAGAAATGATTTCAAGTGAACTTTCATCAAGTTTTCGCTCTTTGGATAATGGTTGAGGAACTGATTGAGCAAAATTTTACAAAAAAACCATCAATTTTGCAAAAAATAGTGTATGATTAATGCATGCACCGGAAACCGGAATCCGGCCAAAAATCCGGGATTCCGGTCCGGAGCAAAAAACACCGGAATAATGGCCGGTTTCCGGTGCACCGGATCCGGCGCACCGGACAGCCCTGGATAGTAAATGAATTTACGGGTTTTCATTTACATTATTATTGTAAGATTTCTGCGAATATGGCACCAGCAGTCCTCAATTGGGACTTTATTTTCCTGTATTTATAATATATAAGTATATTAACCTCTACCATGTTTTTCAGATCGATCTCAATTAAATACATATCTTGGTTGCTATAATCATTCTTCTACAAATTCATCACTTATTTTTACGGGTTATCATTATACATTCGCTTCAACAAATACTCCCTCCAATTGTATACAAACATGTTTTCGTGCGGGGTTTGAAATTGCTGGTGTTAAATCAACTTCACATTGCTATTGTGGATATCAAAAAGATTTGCTTCTCGCTGAAAACATTTTGGATTCAAATTGTAAATCTACAGCATGCTCAGGAAATCATCGCCTAACATGTGGTGGTATTCAAGCAACAGCAGTTTATTCGAATGGGATTGAAGCTGTTAAACGAAAATTTCCAAAATTTGTTGCTTTACCTGAAAATGTTGAAAAAAGAAAAAGCGTTAAAATCTTATTTTTGTTGCAGCTAAATGGAAGAAATAGTCGACAAGTGATTAGAATGTTACGAGCGTTGTATAGTGAAAAACATTTATATATTGTACATGTTGATTCAAGGCAAAGGTTTATGTTTGAAGGTTGGTTTTTTTTGATGATCGTTTTTGTTTTACAATGGGAGATCAAAGTTCCGTCTACATTGAATTTTTATTATCTTTGAGCATTTTAAAAATACTGTTTGACATTTGATTGTTATCCGTTGATATACCTAAATTTTGTTTTGCTTGGAAATCTGATAGCTTGTGACAAAACAGAATTTTAAAACCTACAGTATGCAGAAATTTTCTTTTTACGCAAACTATTTTTACTACCAAGCTGTCAAACAGTTTTTTACAAACCCAAACATAGATAGCTAAATTTCCTCACATTTAAACGTTTCTCTATATTTAATTGAAACCTTTTGTTCCACTTTTAAATAAAAATTTTTTAGAAATGAAAATGCTTGAAGCTGTAATAAAAAAACGTGGAATATCAAATTTTAAAGTTTTGGATGAAAGATTTTCAACAATATGGGGCGGAACTGAATTACTTACAATGTTTTTGAATGTTATTCGAAATTCATTTAATGACAATATCTTTAAAGAATGGGATTATATTTTAAATTTATCAGAATCGGATATGCCTTTGATGTCGTTGGAAGAATTGGAACATAATTTGGGAATGTAAGTTTAAGACATGTTGTTTATTGGAATTTTTTTGTTTCAAAGTTTCTCCGAAAAATTTCTTGAACAGCTGCTATTTACGGTATGCCACTAATCATTGCTTTTTAATTTTAGACACAATGGTAAATCATTTCTTGCATCACATGGTTATAATACAGCAGATTTTATTCGAAAACAAGGATTCCTCTATGTTTTTCATCAATGTGAAAATCGAATGTGGAGAATAAAAAGTCGTGAAAATTTTTATAAAAATATGCGAATTGATGGTGGTTCGGATTGGGTAATCGTGCATCGAAGCCTTGCTGAAACAGCTATTACAAATTTAACACTTACAACCCAAATGTTAAATTATTTTTCAACGATTTTACTTCCACTTGAAGGCTTCTTTCATACGCTTGCACTTAATTCAAAGCATTGTGGTTCTGTTATTTATAAAAATCTACGGCTTACAAATTGGAAACGAAAACAAGGATGTCGATGTGCAATGTTAAAGCCGGTTGTTGATTGGTGTGGTTGTTCACCACTTGCTTTTAGAGGTGGAAATGATACAAGATTTGAATTGGATGTAAGTTTTTTTTAATGATTAGCCACATCTATATATAAGTATTTTAATTCCAGAATTCTCGTTCGAAAACATATTTCTTTGCTCGAAAATTTGATAGCTTTGTTGATGTTCAATCTATTCATGCTGCAGAAAAACAAGCTCTACGATTTCAGCCTCACCTCCTTCAAAAAACTGAAAAAAGTCCTGTGCTAAATTCAACATGGATTAAAAGTTATGATTCGACGATTGATTACGGTAATTATTTTACTTTGTTCTTTATTTTACGCAGCAATAACTTTTTAGATGCTCCAAATCGACATATCTATGAAGGAATCGCAAAAGTGATATATGAAAATTGGATCAAAGGACAAACAATTGAGAATTGTCATTTTTCTAAATTACATGAAATTTGGGCATATAAAAGTGATTCAACTGCAGCTGGAAATGCGATTCTTGCTGTAGAAAATAGCTGTGGAATGAAGTTTCAATTTTTAGTGGAAAGATTTAATCGATCACAAATAAATCCAGATCCAAAAATGGAAGATTATGAAATTATTGATGCTGTTTTTGGTTCAGGGCTTGATTTGAAAGAAGAAATCTTTAGAGATATTTTACCAGTTTTTGATGTGGTAAGTTGTTTGTTAATTTTGGAAAACTTCAAACTTGGGTTATATATTTTTCCAACATATGTAATAACTTTCTGCTTATTTTCAGAACAGTAAAATCACAATCCTTCTTCACTGGAAACAAAATCAAACATATTTTGAAGCAACAAATCATACATCTCCATTCATCAATATACAATGGTGGAATACTGTCGGCAGATTAGTCAAACATGAAATTGTTAAACCATATAATTCAATCTTTGGTGGACAATATGCTGAACTAGATTTATCAAAACTCTCGCTGTCAAATGATATAATTCCAGGACTTTGGAGTGCACGGCTACCGGCAAAAGATACTGATACTCCTGTTTTTGAAATACAATTTCCAATTTTTCCATCTGATCGTGATTCAGCACTTTTTAAGAAATTGGTTAAAGCTTTCTATGCTCCAAAAGATGTATGTTCAATGCAAAGAATAACGCCACCAAAAGTGAGACTGTGTAAAGAAGTGCTTTGGAGTTCCGCATATCCGGATATTAAATCTGAACTTTTTGTGTAATATTGTTTTTAATTTATTATTTTGGGTATTTTTTATAATTTATTTATTTGTATTTTTGCCATAATTGTAAATGTTTGCATTTTTTGTTGATTTTGAAAATTTATTTATAAAAGACGGTAATGAAACATGATCTGGATGTTTTTGATGTTTAAACTGTTGTTTAACAATTGATATTTTTTAAGATTCGACCCTGAGATCATCTGGTTGAACATCCGACGTCTAACCACTCGACCACATGCGCTGGTTACTTTGGATACAATAATATTTACTTTAAAGTTTTAACTCCATTTTCTGTTATAGTATACTGTAGTTTCAAGTAATAATGCATTTAAAATATTTCCATTTGATTTTTGTTTTAGTTTAACAAAAACCCAATGTTATTTCTATTTTGAGAAATTTTGATCATCTTTTGGCTGAATCTTTAAGGTGAATTTTGATATTTTGATTTCGACTTTGGTGATAATTCAGTGATAGAGATTATTTCTGTTAGATTTGATTTCGATTTTCTGAATTTTAATGAGCACTGTTAGTAATAGAATAATGCGAGTTTTGCGTGATGGTGCTTCTTTTTAAATTTTAATAATTTGCTTAATAAATGTTTAAAAAACCAATGGAGTTTTTAAGGATATAAATGACAACTGCAGCAACATCAATCTTAATGCGTCCACTAATATCAATTCTTCGAAGAATTTCACAACTTTCTGAACATTTTCCATTCACTGGTCAAAAAGAGCATCTTCGAAAAGAAATTACTTCATTGGTATCACAAATTGATTGTAATATGCTTGGAATAGAATTACCATCAACAATGCCATCATTTCCTGTACAAGTGCTCTGTGGAAATGTATATCGAAATTTGTCAAAATTTGATTCTGGTATTTTCGTGTTTCCAAAAACTGGTGATAAACTTCCTCTACATGATCATCCAAAAATGGAAGGCTTTATTCGAATTATTAAAGGAAAGCTGCTGGTTACATCTTTTTCATTGTTGGATTCAAATGAAGAAAGAAGGTTGAGAGAAGAAAATGGTGAAATAGGAAATGAAAGAATAAGACCTGCAAGATTTGAAGGTCAGTTTGAAGTTTTTTTTGTTTTCTTGAAGTTTGTTTTAAAAAAAGCGCTTATAAGAAAGGTAAAGAAGTGATGCAGTCTTTAAGGATTCCGTAAGATAAGTTTTGTAAGATTTAAAGCATTAAGAAATAACATCCACACATTCCCATTTATGCTTGGCAATTGCTCTAGCGTTCCACCATGAGTTACATAGTAGCGAAATCTAGAAATCGTGATTTTACTTTTGCAGAAGATATAAAAATTAAAATTTCGTTTTTTCCATCAAGCTTTTGAATCATTACCGAAACCTCAAATTTTCAAAGAAATGCAAACATTTGCAATTATAGCAATTTTTCGTAATTTAATAAAATTAATTACAAATCTTACGCAAATAGTTCAGATTTTATATCTGGATAACTCCAAAGCACTTCTTTACATAATCTCACTTTTGGTGGTGTTATTTTTTGCATTGAACATACATCTTTTGGAGCATAGAAAGCTTCAACCAATTTCTTAAAAAGTGCTGAATCACGATCAGATGGAAAAATTGGAAATTGTATTTCAAAAACAGGAGTATCAGTATCTTTTGCCGGTAGCCGTGCACTCCAAAGTCCAGGAATTATATCATTTGATAGCGAGAGTTTTGATAAATCTAGTTCAGCATATTGTCCACCAAAGATTGAATAATTAACAATAGAATTTTTTACTGCATTTTATTAAACTTTACTATTTTTTTCAGGCACATATTCGCTGAATGAAGCCTTTCCAGAAGTTCTCTCCTTAAATTCTTCAAATGGAAATATTCACTCAATTGAATCAATGGATGGAGTTGGTGCTTTCTTTGATCTGCTAATTCCTGGTTATGATCAAGCAGAAGGAAATGTTCCATGTACATATTTTCATTGTGATGAAGAATATCCTACTGTAGGAAAAATTTATTGGCTCCGTATAATCCCAGATACTGTCAAAATGGGTGGTATAGAACTTCCTGTAATTAGTAATATTGATTAGATGTTTTTTTGTAATTTTTAAATTTTTATTGTATTATTGTTTGTTTACAGTATTATTATAATAAAAATCTGTACAGTATTTTAATAAAAGTTGATATGCCCCAAAAATCAGAAAGCAAAAAAAAAGCAAAGCAATGTTTCTTGGAGCTCTGTTTTTTAAAAAATTTATAACGAAAACAGAAAATGTTCAAAAGCAGACAAATATAAAATCTAAAAAAGTTTTATATCACAGTTTTGATTTTGTGTTATCTGGTTTTGTGTATATTTGTTAACAAAATTGTATGCGAACATTTAGTTGATCGGTATAATATTATTTGTGAACAATTAGTTGATCGGTATAATTTTATTTGTGATAAGTTCTCGAAGCTTCTTGTTGCTTCCAGAAGCGATCTTATTTTGGGATGAAAAAGAAAGGGCACGATCAAAGAAGCTGAATTGTCAGATGATCATTTTCTATTTTTTTCGATGATCAAAAATTTTTTCAAAACTTTCATTTATTGCTGATATAGCAGGAGATGATTATTTAAATGTTCGAGAAAAAATGCCACCAAAAGAAGCAATTACAAAATATGTAAAACGCAAAGCTATGGATGGCGTTGTTGTTCAACAATGCGTTCCTGGTAACATTGCGCCAGATCTCGCTACATCACTTATTCCTGGAGCTGGATTACTTGTTAGATTCAATAGAGTAGATGTTCGCGCAATGTTAATTCTACTCGACGAAGGAACTATTTTTATCAGGAAAAACACATGCAATTTATGTTGAATTTTTTCAACAAATAATGTTACTGATGGGCAATAATTTGGGACGTCGAAAAAAGTTTCATTTTGATTTTGAAATTGGTGCCATTAGAGCAGCGGAACAAGTATTTCATTTGTTTATTATTCAAATTTCAACATGCAACTTCCATTTCGTAAAGGTGAGTAAAATTTTGATTGAATAATTATAAATATTTACCGTAATCCATTTTTTAGAATAACATTGAAAATGCAAAAGGAAAACATGATAATGGAAGTCTTAGGCTTTGGTGGAATCCTACATTCAAAGATTGGTTCCGTACCCTTCTTGGGGCTTCTCATTTACCATTGAACGATCATATAAACCTGTCCAACAATTTCGTCAACCAATCCAACAACCAATGCTTTATCAACAACAAATTTCTCGACAAAATCTCGATTCTTCACTTCCAACACAATTCAATCAACAATAATACTTCAATAATTATTATTTTCCACGTCCTCGTGGTTTTTAATTTTTTTGTATATTTTTTGTGTGTTACTTTTACTTGTGCTTATAAAGTTGTTACTATACTTACTTATTGTTTACGCGCCATTTTTTGCGACCTCATTTTTATTTTTGGAAAACCAATAAATGCCTTTAAGCACAAAAGGTCAAACTCCTTTTTCTTGTGGAAAAAAAAGTGGCCGAATCTTCCGCAGCCCTTTTTTAGCAAACCGCAGTGGTCCTTTTTTCCCCTAAAAGCTTTCCTTCTTTCGCACCTCTTTCCAGACAACAATGGTACTTGTCCACCCATGCAGTTATTGTCCGTTTGCATTTTGCCTCATTTTGCCAGAGCTTATAAAAATAATTTTCAAAAAAAACGAAGCGATTCGAGAAGAAATTTTTTTTGTCGCTGATGATAAAGCACTCCCATTTTTTCTCATCCTTTTTTTTCACCGTGTTAAAAATGTTTTTATAAGAAGCCTTTTTATCAATCAACAATATATCTATTTATTGCTAAATTTATAGTTGCTCTTTTTTAGGTGAACCATCATCATCTTTCAAAAACGTGAAGAGCTATGGAAGAAATTGAAATTCAATGTGAATATTTACGTCGCCGTGAAAATCAACCAGATGAATATGAACGTCAGACAATTAAATGTCCACAACGAGTAAGTATTATATATCAAAGTAAATTTGCTAAGGCTACATTTCAGGAACGTATTCTTCAATTTCGTAATCGTGTTGCCAATGCTTTTCAAGTACAATCTGCAGCAATTAAATTAATAAATCGTGGAAAGCTTGTTGATACAAATCCAATTTTAAGCTTAATGGATGTTGGAATTGATCAACATAGCACGGTACATGTGTTGGATTTAACACAAAAAGCACCATCAATGTCTCGTCGAAGACCACAATCTTCTGCATCACCATTTTTACCACATTCACCACCAGAAATGCCAAATGTTATTCGAATGACTAATGGTCGTACTTTGACGGAGCTATCTGTCAATCGATATTCTATGACATTTGTTTATACAGAACCTTTATGTTCACATGGTGAACTTGATGTAAGTTTTTAGGGGTTTCCGGACACAAACAAGGCTTTTATATTACCGATTTGTTCTTCTTTAATGAACATTAGTTAAACAATTCGAAAGCCAAGAAGATACTTCTGTAATCAAGGGCATTATCTTCATCTTGTCTTCCATTAGGTCCAAGATTACGCATTTGTCTTTGCATAGAACTATTGCTGCTGCTATTTCCTTGTGGGCAAAGTGGTTGAACATGTAACCACCAAATTGATTTCCACCGCCTTGTTCAAAATGAATATGCTGTTGTGGATGATATCTGTGCACACCAGACATTTGAGGACCAAATGAAAATCGAGCTGGATTATTTGCATTTTTTAAGTGCATTTATCTTTGCTATCCAGTGGTGTATGAATGGTTCATTAAACTAGGAAAAAGCCTGGCCCATTTTGATCGGAAACTGTGCTTATAGTTTTACAATTCTCAATAATTTTTTTCTTTTTTTCAGGTTATAATTCGAACACTTGCTGAATCATTTCGTGGTAAATATAAAGTTGATGTTGATGTACAACGTAGAAATGGACAACCACATGAAGGTGATATGACATTTGATATATCATTTAAAGCTCCACCAATTATGCCATCAGGTGCATATAATCGTTATGAAGCAGCTAAAACATTGCTAATTCGACAAAAGCTTTTTATTACGCTAGCTGAAAAGCATTTAATTGATAAAATTGAAAATCCACAACAATCTGATCAAATTCCTTCAAATTTTGATGATATTGTTTTACAAGAAATTGAAAAAATTGAAAAGCTTGAACTTTTTTGTGATACTATCGATAGCTATTTTTCTGATGATGGTGAGTTATAATATATAGCTGTGAAAGGTGATATTAAATCTGTTGCTTTTTAGAATCCAATGAAAAAATGAATGAATTTATATTAAAATTTGTATCTGATGTACCGGTAGATGAAGTGCCTTTACTTGGAAATGTTTTACAAGTTCGACATCTTGTGCCTACAGATTATTATAGAATTTTGGATATGTCTTTGGAACTTGATCAAGAAGCACATAGACTGACAAATTTACAAAGAAATTTATTTACCAATGATCAAATTATTGATGTAAGTTATTGTGCATATCTGATAGGATGCTGTAATGCATCAATTTCACTACCGTAATACTTTATCTTTCCAATTTTAAAAGTATGGTATTTAATTCTTACTTCTATTTTTTAAAAATAGTGCAGCGTCTGATCACTATCATCGACTTTACCATAATCTCAATCCTGTATTTTAGCCAAAAGTTGCTGATCTCTTTACTGTGTTGCTTCGACGAATTCATCATTTACAAGCACATATTCAACATATCTTTTCTGAAATTAGTTTACGCTCAAATGATACCCTTCGTGTTGCATATCCACAAGGAACTCTTTCAACATATTCTGGTTTAAATCCTGATATAACTTTTACAATTACTTTTATAACAGCAGAATCATCAAATCGTAATGCACCAACAAAAGAAATGAATTCTGGACGATTTACATCATTTCATCAAGTACATCTTGCACGACCAGTTATTCGTGCAAATGTTGCTGTAGAAGTTGAAATGGGTACTGTCAATGATGGCAGTAGTGATATTAATGCAATGCAAAATGGTGGTAATCGACCACGTCCAATGCCAAGAGGTGGAATTCGTTTACAAACTGCAACTCGTACACCGAATGGTACAACACCATATACTCGTCCACGACAATTTGCAAGATATTCTGGTCCACCAAGAGGTAATCCAAGACCTATTCCGAATCCTTCAAATCCTTTTAATGTTATCCCAATGCCACCATCTGCTGCATCAACGGCACCTCCACCACGTTTACCATTTATTCCTGGTGTATCTGCTTCTTCATTTATTCGCCCTGGAGATTCATTTGCTCGACCTGCACGATCATCTTCAATTGGACAATCTCCAACTTTTACTGCTGATGGAATATCTGGTCGTACATTGCGTGAGCTTCTACAACAAAATAATCCACAAGTTGAAATTGGTACTTCTACAAATGGTCGTCGAGTAACAATGAATTCAAATGAAGCTTTAAATCCGCTTAATTCAATTTTTCGTGCAATGGATTCAACTAATGGTGGTGCTCCTGCTTTAGCACATGATAATCTTACACGAGCTGAAATTGATGGTGATGATACACCTTCTGCCGCAGCAATTATTATTGGTTCATCAGATTCAAATGATAGTGATACAGAAGATTTTGCGCAACTTTTACAAGCTGCAATTGCATCTCAACGTGGTGGTTTTAATAATGTTATGAGCAATGGTGAGCTATTTTTGTAATCAGTATTTCTAATTTATTATTTAAATTTTAGGTAATGCAAACGGTACTATGCCACAGAATGCTCCAGCTAGATTTTCATTTGGTCCTCGAATGGCTGGTATGCATGGTGCTCCACAACCACATATTCATCATCATGGTCATGGACACGGTGGTGGTGGACATCAATTAGGTGGAATACCTGTACACATTCAACCACTTCGTCCACAAGGAAATAACAGCAATAATAATTCTGTGCAAAGACAAATGCGTAATCTTGGTCCAAATGGTGGTTGTCCAGTTGCATATAATGAAAGAATTGTATCTGAAAATCTTGTAAGCCTTTTGCTATAATCAGAAAATTTTTGTTTTTGTTTTCAAAATAGTTAAAATAAGTTTCACGATTACTGTAATTTTAAATGTTTTCGGGATGCGTTATTCAGTTCTTGTTTTCGTTTTTAATGTTTAATTCACTATTAAATGTTTTAGGAATCACATGCAACTGCACAAGAAATTAGTGTTCATATATCTGATCAAGATTTAATTCCATGTATTCAAAGATTTCCATTTGAAAGAAGTGTTCTAAGGAGAAATATGAATGAATTTGTTGCAACTTCGCTTGAAGGTTTAGAAATGATTTTAAAAGCATATATGCAAGGAATTGTTAGTTATAATACTGGTCGACAAATTGCTCATCCTGGTAAGATTTTTTACTGTTACTTTAGGAGAATAATATGAGCCTATCTTTGTACCATCTATCAATAAACATTTTGTATTGTACTTATATTTCTAGTGGCTGCTGATTTAAACTGTGCCATTGAATACTGTAGAAATGCTTTAAATAATTGTATCTTCCATTTTTTAGCCATTACAAATGAACTTGCAACACAAGGTCATCGTATACAAGTTCGTAAGCCATCTGCTCGTGATCGAGTAATTGAATTTTATCGTTTAATGGGTTCACAAGATCTTGCATTCATTGTTAATACTTTTAAATCAAATACATTCTTGGAAGATCGTGGTTTTCTTGGAAATATTGTTTTAACATTTTTAAATTCTCTTCAATTTGAAAATATTCCACATTTGTTGATGAATCCATTTGATCTTGGAATTGTTCGTTCATCAATCAAAAACTATATTATGAAGAAATATAGTTCAGATGATATTGATAAGATTATTGGTGATGTTAAAGAAAAGCTATATAATAATTATTATCATTATTTGATGAATGTTACACCATTTAATGCTGTTCGAAATGATAAAGATATGGTTGGAACATTACAAAAAATGGATGGTGAAATGTTGAATGAATTTTATAAGATTGTTTTTGATGAATGTAAGTTTTCTTTTGTGGCTATCAGGGATTTGCAAATGCCGAAGTTTTAAAATTTTCGGTTGTGAATCGGCAGTAGGCATGGCCTAGGGACCAGTTTATGAGGTCCCGTTCCGTCCCGTCCTGGTCCCGTCAACACAAGTCCCGCCCGGTCCCGGGACGGGACGGGACCAGAACGGGACCGGGACTTTTTAAAAATTTTCAGTTACATAAAAATTTTTTTAAAACTTTTTACATAGATTCTGTTAAGCGAAGGCATAAAAATACTTGAAATTTAAGAATTTTAATAACCCTTGTTAATTTTCGGCAAATACATGTTTTAATTTTGAAGATCTTGAAAATTAAATATTCATTTGTCAAAAATTTATGAAAAAGAAGAAAGACAAAAAAGCCCCGGGACTATTTTTTCAAGTCCCGTCCCTCCCGGTCCCGCCAACTCTCAGTCCCGTCCCGTTCCGTCCCGGCGGGACCCCGGGACGGGACGGCACTAAGCGGGACTTGTGGTCCCGGTGCCATGCCTAATCGGCAGTCAAATTTTGGTCTAATTAATAGGACAATACCATTTTATTTTAAAAAGTTTTACTTGAGTTATTACGAAAAATAACTCAAGTAAAACTCAAAATTCCGCGTAAGCTAAAGACTGAATAAAATTTTTTCTTATTTTTTGGATGAATTTGAGACGTTTACAGTAATTTCGTTTTTCAGCATCTGATGAAGAATTTGGTAAAGCATTTATGGATTTGCTGAGAACTTATCATTCTTCTTTGATCTCTTTTGGCTATCTTGCATCAAATGGTTTTCCACATGCATATCGGGAATTTATTCGACATATTTTCGTAAGTTTTTATGCTTGAAATATCGAAATTAATTTATTCTAATCTTGTGTATTTTTTTAGCTTGATTTTCCAACAACATCTAATCAACAAACTGATTTTGCAATTGATGTATTTATGGAATCTCTTGTTAATCTTGGCCTATCCTTTGATATACCAAATAATCTTTTAAGTATTAATACAGAAAATATTTCACAATATATTCTTGCCACTGGTTCTTCTACTACTCCTTCCCTTTCTGCAGAAACAATTGGCAGCTTTGGTAATGCTGTTCCACCAACTCGAATTGTTAATATTGATACAACAACTCCAACCACTCAAACAACTGCAGCAGCCGCAACAACTCGTGTACCACTTCTTCCATTGGATTTACTTGATGAAGAACTTGAATAAATGATATCCATGATTTTTGATATTTTATTATTTCTCTGATTGTGCATTCAAATCGAAAGAAGATTTTTTATTATTAAAAAAAATGTTTTAAAATTACTGCTTTATTGTTATTGTTGTTATATTTTATTCGGCTGTAGTTTTATTATTAAATCCTTTATTATTATTTAATGTTTTATGACAAAAAGTTTGCGACCTATAAAGTTTTAATTCAATAATTATTTTGTGTTTGTAGAAATTACATAAGTTTTTATCTTATTAATTTTACATTAGCTATTTATGGATACTTTACGAGTCATCAAGAGCAAATTTTAATATTTAGTAGAAAGGAATAAGCTACAGTAATCATTTCTACGAATTTCTGTAGATGGTTATCCGACGGCGTGTTTTTTTTGAAATCAAAATTTTGAATCACGTCTTGAAATAATTTTGGTTTTTTTAAATTGGAATTTCAAAATTGATTTTTTAAATTGCGGTCTATAAAGGTGATATAAATCGAAATAATGTTTTCGACAAGTGAAATTTAAAAACCGATTTTTTAGAATATCGAATTCAGAACGAATTCTATTGAAACCTAAAAATGATTTCGACTAGTAGAATCGGCGCTTTTGAAATTGAAATATAAAAATTTTTATTAAATTTCCGAATAAAAACGCACAAAAAATAATTTCTCCACTAAAAAAGTCAAAAAACTTATATTTGCTTTTCACAATTTCGTAAAACAAAATATGGAAAACAACTCAAAATTAGAATTTTTCCGAAACCGAAATTTCAAAATTCTTCTCTTCTTTTGGTATGAAACTAACAGGAATTATCTGTTCTGTAGAGTTTTGTTAGACAAATTAGTGTTCAAGAGATTACTGTAGATAATCAACTGGTACTCCCAAAATTTTTGAAAAATACTGCTACAGTATACTTACTAGTAATCTATGCTCAGAAATTTGACTTTATTGATTATAACAAATTTTGATATCGAAGCTACAATAATGAAAGCTTTAAAATATTTTTAAAAAGGTTTCTTGATTTAAATGAAAAAAGTTTTATTTTGTATCTGAATTAAAAGCTTTGATTTTTTTAATTTCGACTTTTCAAATTGTTCATGAGTAATTTTGCAAATTAAAGTAATTACATTTTACAACTTGGTTTTCAAAATATAGGAATATAGGATATATGGTTTATAGGTGGTAAAAAATAACATAAAAAAAGTCATTAGGGATCCTGAACCCCGTTTCGCAAAGTTACAAGCTTCTGAAGTTCATCTCAGCTTGTTGTCCACCATCGTTCTTGGGCCAAAACTGAAAGATAACCTATCACATCTTGTATTTTTCTTCATCTATATGCTATTTGGAATATCTTAAGCCATTAAAAATAGGAATTAAACGTAATTTGAAGGAAATCAAGAAATTCAGATGCTCAAATTCAAGGGGAACACTCAACGCATGTTAGTGTTCCCTTCAAGAACAGTGATAAAAACTGTGACCATTTTTTCTGTTTTTGCTTCTTACAAAAACTTAATTTTCTTAATTTACAAGCTTTTTTAATTATTTTTTTTATTCTTATTATTTTCCCTGATATCGAAAGTATATAAAAGGTCGAAGCTTGTCGCTTTTTGAGAACTTTTATTTTCTTTAATAACCTGTTTTTTAGATGTTGGAACTTTTGGGAATTATTTTTTCAATTTTAATTTTTCTAATTTCTTGTTTAATTATTGCTGCATGGCTTTCGCTACCTAAGAAAATCCACCTATCCCTTGTTGGTAAACATGTTTTTATTACTGGTAAATTTCTTTGCTGTTATATTTGATTTTAATAATGTTTCTTTTTCAGGTGGTTCAAAAGGAATTGGAAAAGAAATTGCACTAGAAGTTATTCGAAGAGGTGCTGCTACCGTAACCATTGCAGCAAGAAATCTTGAAGCATTGAAATCTGCTGCAGAAGAAATTCAAAAATTATGTCAAAATGATCAAAAAGTTAATTATTATAGTATGGATGCAACAGGTGGATATGAAAAAGTCAAAGCAATCTTGGATAAAGCTGCCGAAGAATCAGGTCCAATTAATGTTTTAATCAATAATGTCGGACTTGTTGTACAAGGTGCATTTGATGAAATTCCAGTAGATTCCTTTGAAAAACAAATGTCAATGAATTATTTAAGTGCAGCACATGCTTCTCGTGCAGTGATTACAAAAATGAAAGAACAAAAATCTGGACATATTGCATTTGTTTCATCGGCAGCAGGACAATGTGCCATATGGGGATATTCCTCATATTCGCCATCAAAATTTGCACTTCGTGGTTTAGCTGATTCTCTTCATATGGAATTAATGCCATACAATATTGGTGTATCCATTTTATATCCACCAAATACTGATACAGAAGGATATAAAGAAGAACTTCGAACAATGCCTGAAGAAGTTAGATTAATTGGTGAATCAGCTGGTTTATTTTCAGGTAAGGGAAATTTTTGGGGAAATGATAAAACGCCGGGCAATTCCGGACATGGACATTTTGCAGGAATTTTCTGCTTTTCTTAAAATTTTCTCTGAGAGCAAATACAGACAGAGGGGGAAACTATAGATAGAGCAGTTGATTGCAAGCGTCTGACGTCCAATCAACTTCTCTAAATTGTTTTTGTTTCTTAAAATCCTTGTTTTTAGCTCGTGAAGTTGCTGCTAAACTTGCATCGTCAATTGAAAATGGTAATTTTACTTCAACTGTGGGATTTGAAGGTTGGATGCTTGGAATGTTAACAGCTGGAGCAGGTCCTGAACCAAATTTGTTAAATGTTGCAGCACAATGTTGTTTAAATGGTACTTTTCGTGGTATTATGTTAATCTATCTAGGATCTTTTCATCGAATTGTTAAAGCATGTCATGAACGGAAAAAGAAATCTACTTAAGTTCAAAAGATACGTGTGCATTTTCACTTGTAATAATAGGAGATATATTTAAATAATTATTATTTATTTTGTAATGTAATAAATTCTTTTTTTTTAAAAATTTCATTTTATACCGTAATTTTTCATCCAGGATTTACTTTCGACAGGAACTGAAACATTTATTTAAAGATGGAAATTAAAAAAGTTCTTATTGTGTTTTTCAAGTAATTTGAGGTGCCCCGCCCCTTCGGGGCGGCCACCAATGATCTATGCCACAGAAATAAAAAATGTTAACTTAATAACTGAAAAAACGCAAGCTAAATTCCACACCCCAACAACATCTCTCAGATTACTTCTATAGCCCTGCTTCTATTTTTGCCAATTTTACCTTCTATTTAAACCCACTTCTCAAGGCATCTGTAATTATAGAAATAATTGCCGCCACGGCTTCTGTCAAATCCGGCTTCATTCGCATTCTACTCATTTCAGTTCTATTTTTTACGCATATTTGATTTGTACAAAAAGAGTTCTAAAATACTTGAAAAAATAAGGTTTACACTAATTAATGATCAATGCATTTGTAAAAATAGCCAAATACAAAAAAGATCCTCAAAAAAAAGGATCTTTCACTACAACTCTTTATATCTCTATTATCATAACCGCTTTAAAAAAGATATATGAAAAAACTAAAAACCTCAAAAATGATCCTATATATTTTGGCAAATAGGATCCTAACCATAGCTCCTTTATCATCTGAACCAATAGTACCGAATAGCTTTTAATAGGCCCTTCTTATGCAATTTCTTGAAGCTGTTTTTCATTTTATGCAATGTTTTTTATTCTTTTTTTTGTTGAAATTTGCATGAATAAAAACACACGGCCGAACCAACAAACGAACAATCTCCATTTATTGAGAGGAAACTGATAAACTAGAAGCCAAGAAATTATGGGGTAATCCATTCCTTGATAAAGCAGCAATGGATGAAGCAATTCGAAAACAAGAAATTTCTGAAGAAGATCTCCTTGAAAAGCATTTAGCTCGAACTCAAATTAAACAAGAGAAAGATGTCATTGAGCAATTCAAGCGTGTTGAAGATATTGATTTGCGTCAAAAAGCTCTTGAAAAGCATGCAAAAGATTTTCAAGGTCAAGAAGGCTACTATAAATTGGAGAATCAATTATCACGTGGTAAAGGTGCTACAACAAAGCAATTTGATCCTCTTGCAACTCCTGCTCCATCTGGTGCTCGAAAACATCTTCGTCGAGATTAGCTTTATATAAATGATAATGTACTTATGTGATTTGCTTTTGAAAATTTTGTAGTGTTTAGCAGCAAATAAAACAATTTACTAACAGATTAATCAGAAACAAAACAATAACAAAAAAAGCTTTGAAAAAAATTAAAAGATTTCGCAACTGTTATGAACTTCTTCTGGCATATCAATTTTTTCACCGGGGTTACAGTTTTTCATTACGTACGAACATGAGTTATGGCAGAATTCAACAATATGAGCTTTGACTTTTGCCATTAAATCTTTTGTTTCTTCATTTGTAATATGAAAGACATCTGTTAATAGTTTTTCACAAGTTTGTAATGCAGGCTCAATGTCGTTATTTACTAACTCATAGGGATATAAATGCTTATTTTTATCTTTTAGGTTGTGAACAGGCGTTTGAGAATTTTCACGATTAGAGGTAGCTTTAACTGTTTTTTCGGTAACCTGTAAAATAGGCTACGATGTTAAATTGAAGTTTGTAAGAAAAATTTTTACCATACCGTCTCAAGAATGTCGAAAAGATTTGATCGAGAACACATTTGAGTAAAAGCCTCCGAAAGATAATAAATATAATAGGAACCATTTTTCGAATTTCTAACTGCCGAATTACCATCTTGTGTTGCTTGGCCAAGGATTAAATTAGGTGTTCTAGATGTCAACTTTTCACGCTTTCGTCGATTTTTTTCTAAATAATTAAACTATTATATCGTTATTTCAAAATTTTGAGCTTACTTTGGGAATTAGCTGAACCAACATTTTTCCGACAAGCTTCAACAAAGACAAATATATTATTTTGTTTAAGTTTATTTTCATCAATAATCTCAAGAAGTTCTTTAATATGGACTTTACCTCCATCTGATCCAAATATATAATCTTCAATTCCATGGCTCATGAAAAACAAATAAAGACTTTCGTCTTTTGCTCTGTTTTTGTCAGTCAAAAAGCTTTGAAGTGCTTTTTTAATCCCCTGAAATCATTAATATTAGTTTAAAAACAGGAAATTTGCATAAAGAAGAAATCTTTGTAATATTTATCATTTTATGTCGGACATCACGCCTTCTGCCAAAGGTGGTGGTGTCTTCTAGTCACTTCATAAAATAATTATGTTCTAATATTAAGATAATATTACTTACTTGACCTTTGCAATTATCAGCAGGAACAATTTTACTTCCAAAACATTTTAAGCGTTCATTGTCTTTTTCACCACCTTTTCGGTCATTTTTGTCATCATTAAACGTAAAGATATTGCTGCTAAAAACACTGATTTTTCCCTATAAATAAACCTTTTATTATTTTACTGCATACTTTTTCGTATTAGCTTACCTTCCATGTCATCATTTTCTGATGAATATAAACATAAAGCAAGCATGCAATGAGATCTCTGCATTTTTCTACAATAAGTGCTAACTGTTGAGATTCATTTTCTGAGATCATTGTTGTTGCAGATTACTGCAACAGTTCAACAAATAAAAGTATTTAAAAAAGAAAAAAATTTCTTCTGTTAAAAAAATGATAAAATTTTCCCGCTAACTTTTTCATTTACACGCCTTTAAAAAAGAAGAACTTTGACGTGTTTGATAAAACATAGGTGTGTTTATTTATTTCATAACTAGACACATTCATTTGCAAAGTTGAATAAAATTAAAGTGAATCTCATGCTCAGATAATGTTATTAACCAAAAATTAAAATCATTGCCAATAAGTTTTTATTGCAACAAATACAGTAGTAATAATTACCCAAATAACTTTATTTGAATCAAATAATAAAAAAATAAAAAAATAAGAAATCAACAAAAAATTAGGTAGTAATCATAGTAAAGCATAAATGGAATACAGATAGATTCGCAAAATTGTAGTTAAATGTGATTTGCAAAAGATATGTATATAAATATTTATCTTTGTCTTTAAGGTTTTTAAGAAGGTTATTATAAATCGGAGAATCATTTATCACGTGGAAAAGGTGCTACAACAAAGCAATTCGATCCTCTTGCAACTTCTGCTCCATCTGGTGAATAGCAAATAAAACATATTACTAAGGGACTGTCTAGATCTGACATCGGGTGTTTTAAGGGAGGAAGGGGTCAAGCCAAATCTGACGCTTTATACTAAAAGCGGCAAAGATCAAAGGAGAAAATCTGACGGAGGAGGTGGAGGGTCTTGAAAATTTTGGTTTTTACCCGACGTCAGATCTGGACAATCCCTAACCAATTTTGAAAATAAGATTTTGTTTTGTATGGTGAATGTTAAAAATACTGTAGCATTAGCTAAAATTAATTGTATTTTTCATGTGAAAACAAAAATATGCAAAATTTCAAAAATAGTATTTATATACATTGCAATGCAATGAAAAAACTGCCATTTGTCATCACAAATCTCTTTCATTCGTCATCATTCATCAAGAGCTTCAAACGTAACAAAAAGCAATGTCAAAATCTTCTACATTTGGTGCTCCATCTACAAAACGATCAATTGGTGATCCAACTTCAAGAACTTCTGTTGAAACTGTTGAACAAATTTCAAAGAAATCATCAATTGCTAATCCATCAAAAGAAGGAAGTCAACAACTTCTACAATCACAATCACAAAAACAACAACCACAGCAACAACAACAAGCTTCAAATGAACCTGCTCCGTTCAATCATGGTGCATCAAAATATAAATGGTGTTGTGGAATACATGTTAATGCTGGACCAATTGTTGCTGCTCTTATTACATGGTATTTTATTTGGTCTCCAATTCTTAATTGTTATAATTTAATATCTGATCGACCATGGCTTGCTTCATTTTTGCTTGCATATTGGGTATTATGGCTTCCTCTTATTATTTGTAATTTAATTGCTGTTGGAAGAAATAATCGCCATTTATTAGTACCATTTATTGCTTATGGACTTTTATCTTTCATTGTTGCATTAATTCTTTTTATTGTTAAGATTGTGTTAAAAGAATATGGTTCTGATGAAGTCAAAACAGAAATAAAAATAATTCAAACCGTTATTTCTGATATATATGTTCAATTTTTCTGGTATCTTTTCAATACATGGATTACACTTGATTGTTATTTATATTTTCGTGATCGTGATAATTATCGTGGTAATACATACATTGGGTATGTACCATAAATTTATTTTACAGTGTATAATGGCAATGCTTTTATTGGACTTGAAGTTTCAATTTTTTACTACTGTATTTCTATTTGTATGTTTGTATTATATAACAAAAAAAATCTCTATGTAATTTCTTCTTTTTGATTAAATAAATGTTTTATTATATACGTTTATACTGTAGTTGATATAATTTATATGGTCCATAATCAAGCAAAAAGCATCATCAAAATCAGCTTTTATTCAGACCAAACAATACTCGTTTACTGTTTGAAAAAAGTGCTGTTACGAATTCGACCCTAGGGCGAATGGAGTTGACCCCGAAGTTGGAGTTGAATGAAGAGTCGATCAAAACAATTGGGCACAATATAGGGAAAAGACACAAAATATATTTTTTTATCAAAATCTAAGCTTATATGTAACCATAGCAAATGATATCTCAAATTATTGGATTTTTTGTACTTAAAAACATTAGGATATAAGAAAGCAAAAAGAAAAACGAAAGAGGGCTTCTGAAATTGCAGGAATCTGAACATGCTATAACATTGTTTTGAAAAATGCTTTATATTTTTTTCGTGCCAAGAATTGTTTTTTTGAGTTTAAAAAATGCAACAAAAAACTGTTGAACTCAAACAACTTTTTTCAAACAAAAAATATCCATTGGTGCTACTATTTCTTTTTTCTCAACTATATCATTTTTCTTATTGATTGATTTAAAGCTTTAAACCCCATTTTTTAAAATGGCAACAACATTTCCAAAGTCATCATTATCACCACAACGAGGTGGTAATAATCCAAGATTCAATAAACCTCCAGCATCCGCGCCTGCAGAAGTATTAGAACGTGCATCATCAAATGCAAAAGCAGAAGAAAATTATTGTTTTATATCAAAAATTAAATTTAATGCTATTCATGATCATATTCTTCCAAGCCGTTGTAATCATCAAGAAAATATTCAATGTCAGGTGTGTAAATTTCTTTGTTATTAAACGACTTTTATTGTTTTAAAATTTTTATATAATATAAAGAATTCTTTTTACAGGTGTGTTTGTATAAGAATGAATTGGAACTACCAGAATTACCTGAAATGGTATTCCCAAATAATAAGCTAATTATTAAAATGGCAAAAAGTGATAAACTTTTAATTGAGTTTAATGCTTTTGATGCTTTGAAACGTGTTGATACAAAAAATTTACCAAATGTTCAGGTAAGGAAATCTTTTGATGGTACTGATTTAATTGAATTCGCGTATGCTACTTCTGACCTAACTTTAAAAGATTAATTCTTTCTGGAATTTAGCTTTTGTATTTGCCGATACATTCGTCTAAACACTATTAAAGGGATAGCTAACAATTACCTTTTAAATGCTCTTTTTTCATGTACTCCTGCAATAGAAAAAGATAGTGAAAGAGTAGAGACCAAGGTTCGATGGAACTCATTTTTAGAAATTTTTCTCCAAATATTTTATTTAAAATATCTTCCTAACCGTATATATCCCAAAGTAAAATTTTGAGCTCGTATTTTACGTATGTACTCGTCAATTATAATAACTATTCAAGCAAAAATTAAGCTTCTGAATCTTTCTCCTTCATCTACATCTCTATCATGATGAACTACAAGTAGTAGCAATGGATGTTTCTTAGTTGTAAACAACTAGTTTAACTCTTTTTTATTTAAAGTTTCAGAGTAATTCATGTGATACCTACGCTTTAAAATAATGTAGTAACAAACAGTACAAAACGGGACATTGCAGAATTTTTAAAATACATGTTTAAACAAAGAAATTGTTAAAATTATTAGTTTTGTAAAGAAGAAACGCAAATCTCCTGTTCCGTAAGCATTGTAAAAAGCATATGAAGGAAGAGGATACTGTAACTGATTTTTTTCTACTTACAATTGTTAATACTTTTCTGGCAGAGTTTTACAAGATTGACTTATGTCAAACAAAACGAAATTTTAATCAAATAGCTTAAAATCCTGATTGAATGAAAAGATTTTTGATTTTTTTCCCGTTTTATCTTTCAAAACTTAAAAAACCGCAAAACTAACAAACTTTTTTTACTTATGCTGACGAGTATTTAACCCGAAAGCTCAAAATTTTGCCCTGAGTTCAAGACAGACGATGATAATTACTGTATCCATCATCTATGCAACTAGTGTTATCTTTTTTCATTTTTTTTTTCTTTACAAAATGCATTTTTCAGGTTGGTGCAAGTGCTGCATGGAGTGAAACTCGTAAAGATCATATTGCTGCATCAGGAACTTCAAAACCATTTGATTGGACATATACAAGTGATTATGCTGGAACACTTGGAGATAATATTAAAATTGAAGATACTGAACTAAAAATTGATATTGAAAAACTTAAACGACGTGATCCAATCTTTTTTTATACTCAGCTAACACTATATGAAGATGAATTAGCTGATCATGGATGTGCATTGGTATGTTGGTTTATTACTTTCAAGAGGCACATCAGTTTTTATTAACAAATATTTATATTTAATTATATGTACATATTTCAGATGGCGATTAAAGTACGGGTTATGCCTGAAATGTTTTTTGTACTTTGTCGATTTTATCTTCGGGTTGGTTATTTTATTGTAAAACTTGACTTTGAAACAAATATTCTTGTTTTCAGGTTGATCATGTTATGGTTCGAGTATGTGATACTCGACTATTTGGTGAAATAAATTCAGATTTTCTTTTACGAGAATGGACTTTACGTGAAGCAAAATATTCTGATCTTAGTCCTACGGTATGTCATTTTTTATAAAATTTTTGAAGCTTTGTTTTTTTAAAGCTGTTTGATATTTCTGTTGTAAATAAAACGAAATCAAATTTTGATTTCTTGCTATTTCGTATTAACAAATTCGGGGATGCTGTAGCTACTAAAACTTTGTTTCACAAAATAATAGCCCATGCTAACAGAATTTATATACCAAATTTCTGTACTTTTCATGAATCCATCTCAAAAATTGAACAAATCATTGTTTTTAAAAATTGATAAAAATTGAAACAAATCATAATTATTAGAAGCCTTGATTTGGTGGCAAGGACGAAACGGTGACGCATCAAAAAATTTAAAACTTTTTTAGATTTCATAATTACTTTGAATCTAATTAAATTACTTTTTTTCTTATTTATTCAATTTTAGAGATAGCTTAAATTTTGTTTGCAATTCATTCAGTTTTAGGTAAGAGTAGATGAAAAATTCTAAAGCTTGAGAGATAGACTTTATGAACCATAAGCTGTCATTTTATTAAACATAATGATCGTAACTACATTATTCCAACATTTCGATTTAAGGCCATTTGGCATTTCCCTCGCGAAATTAAAAATTATTTATAACGTTGCAACATCTTATTGATCCAACAAACTATTTCTAAAATATCAAACAGTTTTTAAAAAACCTCAAAAATAACATATTTAAAACTGGCTTTTCATTTAGCTGAATTGGTTTAACAGTTTTTGACCTTTTACATAAAAAAAATAAAAATTGTTATTACGTTTTTTAATTTTTTTCGACTTTGTTTTTTGCAATTTGACATTGACTAATTTTTCTTTTGCTTTATTAATTACCGTATACCTTTTTTTCAGGATCTTGAAAATGTTCGTGATTCAAATATTATTTGGCAATGTCTTCCAGTAATAGAATCAAAATCTCAAAAAATTTTTATTGAATAATATCAAATCAAACATTTTTATTTTATTTAATTATACTTTTAAAAACGGTGCCTTTTCTTTATTGTTTTTTAAATTGTGTACATTCATTTTTTTGTTGGGTCTTTTTTTTTATTAAATATCTTTTCTTTTTTATTAATGATGACAAAAATCAATTTTTGTTGTTAAGCAAATAATAAAAGATTAAGAATGGATGATGATTTTTTTGACAAAACAATAGCATATATACACAAGCTCTCTGTGTCTTCTTTTTGTTCTTAGTGAAGTTCTCTTTTTTATGTTTCAAGCATAAGGGCTGACAGAGAGAACACTTTTTGCTTTCCTTCTTTTAACTTTTTCTTTGTTACCGTAACCCAGATACTAGATTTAATTTTTTAGGCTGATTCCGAAATAGCCTATTAAAAATACATTTTTTTCAAAAAAAAGAAATTTATTGTATTTCACCTCAAAAAACGTTTCACGCTAAAAGCGGCATCTTTCAATACAAAAAAAAGTTTAGAAAGTCTGTCAACAAAAAAAGACAAAGAAAAAAGCCATCTTGTTTTTTTGTTGCGTGTGCAGTCAAGTAAATTGTAACAATAATTAATCAAATATCTAGCATTCAAATATATTCAATCTCAAAATAATTATAGATAAGTGTTGTCACCTATGATACAGAAATCCGCATTTAAACATCCTTGACATGAATCAAGAAAAATGTTCCACTTTCTTTTTTTTGTGACAAAAAATTTTTTTGTTGCAAAATTTTCAGATGACATTTTCGGCACTTTGAATTAATTTTAAATATTTTTTGCTTTTATTTTTGTTTTATTCAGATCAAAAAGTACTATATTCTAACAAAAAACATTTTTCCTAACATTTTTTTTTCCTTTGCTTGTCTTTAACTCTGTCATTGTTTTGTTCTTTTAGTGAAGCTCTCTTTTATTTTGAATTGTTATGCTTTGAAGCAGCCTGAAACTCAGGGATTATACTACCGTATGAAAAGAGAGGAAGAAAGGCAAAGAAAAAAGTCTGCTGCTGTTTTTTTTCTTTGCCTTTCTTCCTCTCTTTTCATACGGTAGTATAATCCCTGAGTTTCAGGCTGCTTCAAAGCATAACAATTCAAAATAAAAGAGAGCTTCACTAAAAGAACAAAACAATGACAGAGTTAAAGACAAGCAAAGGAAAAAAAAATGTTAGGAAAAATGTTTTTTGTTAGAATATAGTACTTTTTGATCTGAATAAAACAAAAATAAAAGCAAAAAATATTTAAAATTAATTCAAAGTGCCGAAAATGTCATCTGAAAATTTTGCAACAAAAAAATTTTTTGTCACAAAAAAAAGAAAGTGGAACATTTTTCTTGATTCATGTCAAGGATGTTTAAATGCGGATTTCTGTATCATAGGTGACAACACTTATCTATAATTATTTTGAGATTGAATATATTTCACGACTGAATCAAAAAGAAGAACAGCGGAAATTTTTTTTTTCAAGCCCGCGACTCACTTTTTGCTGTCTGGAAGTGAGAGTGGTGTGCGGCGCTCATTTTCAAACTTTTTCTCTTGCATGCGAGCTCGCAGGTTCGAGCGCAGGCAGCAAAAATTGAACAAACAACAACAGAAAAAATGGGGAAAATAATTTTAATGATAAATAATTATTATTATGGTAGGTTAAAGTAATACTGGTAAAAAAATTCGATTATCGGATGTAAATGAACACACTGATAATTTATCTTTGCCAGTGATAAAGAAAAAAATATTATTAAGGATTTTACTGTTTATTGTGTGTATTAGAAAATGCATGTACATGGTAAAAGCAATTGGATTGATAAATAATACAATACATGAGCTTTGAAGAAAGTTAGCTTTAAGGAGAGAGTTATAGAGTCATGAAACTTCAATTTCCTTTGAATTTTGCCGAACAGGAAGCATTACTTCAAACATATCAATTGTAAAAATTTGATGAAATAATGTTATTGTAATACCTTAACATTGATAATCATTGATAGTATCAGCAGCATTTAATAGGTGATTTATGTTGAAAAATAGAAAAAAACATTAATGGTGTCATAGATGACGAAAAAAATAAGACGTGAGACAATTGTCAATAGAAAAAGAACATATTTTTATCTTCGTCTTATATTTTTATCACCTTGTGGTATCCTTCATCAAATATTTTTTAATACTTTAAAATATTAAGCATTTTTGCTTATACTATTTTTTTTCTTTAGCATAATAATAATTATTTATCATTAAAATTATTTTCCCCATTTTTTCTGTTGTTGTTTGTTCAATTTTTGCTGCCTGCGCTCGAACCTGCGAGCTCGCATGCAAGAGAAAAAGTTTGAAAATGAGCGCCGCACACCACTCTCACTTCCAGACAGCAAAAAGTGAGTCGCGGGCTTGAAAAAAAAAATTTCCGCTGTTCTTCTTTTTGATTCAGTCGTGAGCTGCGGACTTGCTGCTTGCTTGCTGCTGCTGCTTTTTCTTTTCCTCCCTATTTTTTTTTCTCTTTCCAATTTTGCAATGGCGAAGTTTTCATCATCTTTCTTCCTTATTTTTTTCATCATCTGCCTTAATATTTTTGGTGCTAGACTTAACCTTTATCTATTGCTAAAAATCTCTCTTTTTTTGATACTGTTTTTATTTCTGCAAAAAGAAGTCTGTTATTGTGATTTTGGCGCACGATTCCTGCTTTCAAAATATAATATAGTCTATCTTTTTTAAGCCATCTTCAATTTCTTTTCTACAAAAAAATTGTTCGTAAAAAATCAAAAATAGAATATGTTTTTGGTATTCGGCAAAAAAAGCTATCTCAGACATTTTTTAGTTTTAATTTCGTCTACGATTATAAGTTTCATCATCGACAAATTTTTACATGTCGATGAAAAAGAAGAAAATCAAAAATAGAAGATGTTTTTGGCAGCAAAAAACTTTTCGGCAAAAAAGTCTTTGATTGAATTTATGTCTATGATTATCTAGACTGTCTGCATTTTTTCCTTATTCGCAATTTTGGGTCTTGTCTTTTTGTTTTCTATCAAGCTTGTATTTTGTTCCTGGTTATGCACAAAATACAAGCTTGTACATTAGATAGATCTATAGAGAAAAAGACATAGAAAGAAAGGAGGCGGTCTCTCTTTTCTCCTCTAACAGAAAAAAATTTTTCATATATAATTGCGCGCATTTTTTCTTTGTTTGATTTATATTTCATTTGAATCAATTCATTTCAGTTTTTAAAGCTTCTTCATTTTTCAGGGTCTAACATTTTCATTTAACAAAGAAAAAGCCAACAACAACGAAACAAAAATGGATGTTGATGTTCGTGGTTCACCTACTTCTGGTATACATTTTTTATAACTTCTATTTATAAGGATCTCCAGCAATTAGAGAGAGTTAGTCTTAGAGATCGCTAACTCAAACTGGAGTTGAGGCTCCATGTTAGGGTTCTCTACAGTAACCTCCACCAACTCTTCCAATATTTCAAAACCCATTTATAACTCTCCATAATTTTTTAGATGGTCAAGAACAACATTTTCTATTTACTTCTGAATCAGTTGGAGAAGGGCATCCCGATAAAATGTGTGATATGATTTCTGATGCAGTACTAGATGCTCATCTTTCACAAGATCCTAATGCAAAAGTTGCTTGCGGTAAGTGCAATATAAGAAGAGGAAGACGATGATGACGAGGAAGATGATGATGGAAAATTTTCAAGGGCTGCAATGTTAATACCAAAAACATATATGTCTCCTTTGTTTTTTCTCTTTATCATTCTTTGTTATTATCTCTCTTCTATCTTTTTTATTGTCTAATATAATATATAATTCCAAACCAGTATATACGTTACGGATATTACAGAAACTGTGACAAAAACTGGAATGGTTTTATTATGTGGTGAAATTACTTCTAAAGCAAATGTTGATTATCAATCTCTTGTTCGTGGTGTTGTAAAACATATTGGCTTTGATCATTCTGATAAAGGTGCGTCTCTCTATCTTATATTTCTAAAAACCTTTCTTACCCTATGTCTATTTTGCAGGATTTGATTACAAAACTTGTAATGTTCTTGTTGCACTTGAACAACAAGCTCCTGAAATTGCTGCTGGAGTACATCAAAATCGTGCTGAAGAAGATATTGGTGCAGGTGATCAAGGGCTAATGTTTGGATATGCCTCTGATGAAACGGAAGAAGCAATGCCGCTTTCACTTTTACTTGCTCATCAACTCAATGGTAAACTTCATATTCTTCGTCGTAATGGTGTTCTTGATTGGGCACTTCCTGATTCAAAATCACAAGTAAGTATACTTTTGCGAAAAACCAATGCTAATCAGCTCTACATTTTTAGGTTACTGTTGAATATAAATTTGATAATGGTGCATGTGTTCCACTCCGTGTGCATACAATTGTTATTTCGGCTCAACATAAAGCAACCGTAACCTTGGATCAATTACGTGCTGATTTAAAAGAACATGTCATTAAAGAAGTTATCCCTGGGCATCTTCTTGATGATAAAACAAAATATTATTTAAATCCATGTGGTGCTTTTACAATTGGTGGTCCACATTCTGATGCTGGATTAACTGGTCGAAAAATTATTGTTGATACATATGGTGGTTGGGGAGCACATGGTGGTGGAGCTTTTTCTGGTAAAGATCCAACAAAAGTTGATCGATCTGCAGCATATGGTGCACGATGGGTTGCTAAATCACTTGTTAAAGCTGGAGTTTGTCGTCGATGCCTCGTTCAAGTAAGTGGCTATACCGTAGTTTTGCGGGATGGATTATAGTAATTGTGTTTTTAGGTTTCATATGCAATTGGCATTTCACATCCTTTATCTATCATGGTTATCTCATATGGTACTTCACCACTTTCTGAACCAGAGCTCTTAACAATTGTTAATGATAATTTTGATCTTCGTCCTGGTAAGATTTTTTTTGAATTTTAGCAAAAGTTCCATAACACTTCTGAATTTCGATGTGTTTTCGAACTTTTGCTCTTGTTTGTATACGGTAATCTTAATTATACATCTTCATTTTTAGGTGTTCTTATTCGTGATCTTGGCCTCAAGAATCCAATTTATAAAGAAACTGCAAAGAATGGACATTTCGGTCATGAACGTTTTCCATGGGAACAAGTTAAAGAACTCAAAATTCGTCCTGAATTTGCTCATAAACTTAAAACTCGTGCTCTTGGCATTTCTTCACAAGCTTCCGGTGATGCTCAAAAAATTAATGGACATGCATAATTTCTCTTGCAATCAGTCAATAAGAAAGAAGTGTAATACTGTTATTACGTTATTATTATTATTATCAAATCTATCTATATTCCATTTATGCTTTACTATTATTACTACCTAATTTTTTGTTGATTATTATTTTTTTTTGTTGATTTCTTATTAGTTTATTTTTATATTATTTAATTGAAATAAAGTTATTTGGGTAATTATTGCTCCTGTATTTTATGCAACATTGGGGATATAAACGTTTAAAAAAACTCTAAGTAGTTAAACTACAGACAACAAGTAAAAAAGTTTGATTAAGAGTAAATGTTAGTTAATATCTAACGATTTCTTCCAAATCAGGATATTTGGGTCTTCACTTAAGTTTAATTTTAATCCACTGCACGATGATTTGGAAAATTTTTTATTTATTTTTAGAACCGTTACCACTTTTTATCCAGATTCATAATGAATTACCAAAAAGACAAGGATTTTTTATTAAAATTTTAAAGTTTAATCATGAAAACTTTTTGCGAAAAACCAATTACGTAGCTAATCATTGAAAAGCAATAATTTAATAGAATTTAAAAATAAATTTATTTTTTTAACAAAAATTATCATAAAATTCTTCAGTAAAGTAAGTGCTTTGATACAAATCTTTTGTAATTTGATACATTCGATCACAGTGAAAAATAACTTTTCCTCTTCCATTGTCTAATTCGGATTGCTTAATTATGTAAAACAATGGAGAAATTGAAAGAAGAAAAAGAAAAAAGATTGCTAAAAAAGCTTCTTTTTCAGTAATGCCAGCCCACATAAATGAAACAAAAAGAATTTTTGATAGCAAATATACATTTTCAACATTGTCTGATTGTATTTGATGAACTTTTTCAAAGCTAATTTTAGCACGTAATCTTTCACAATTTGTTTCTAAATGATTGTTAGCAATTTTTTGATTCTGAAAAAATAATTTAAATTTTTAGTTTAAAACTTTTTACCTTTTCTTTTTTTAATCATTTAAAATACTATACCTTTGAATCTGTAACGGCTGGAAAAACTACTGTATTTTGAAACTAAAAATGATGATATTTAATGTTAAAACATGGAGAAAAAAAACATTTACTTCATTAAACTTTTTAAAAGTTTTAAAAGATCTGTCTATCCCTCTTTCAAATAATAAATCCGCAAAATTACATGTTATATCACAGTTTTTACTAATAGCATGTATTTTTTCATTGCTGTGAAAACCAATATGTACTAGAAGAAGTATTGAAAATACACAAAGAAGCCAAAGATAGATTGTTTGGCAATAAAATGTTTGTACTTGAATTTTCCATTTTCTATTACATCTACATAATCTCCGTTGCCACATAATATATCAACAACAATAAATCTGAAATTTTATATCTCGAGATATTTGGACAGCTCCATATGATAGCAAAAATTTCATAAATTAACAATTCATTTGTGTTTTTGTTGCTTTTAAATGAAAAAAATATTTTTTGTAGTTTAACGCTTGAATGTCCAAACTATAATTTTAAATATCTCCCCTTGTTGTTTTTTTGCGGTGTTTTTCGATGCAAATCCCTCTATTGCATAAATGATTGCTGCTAAAATTTGTTACGTTATATTTGATATTTTTTTAATTTTGGGTTTATTATCTAACAGAAAATTTTGTAATTAACTGATATTTTGCTGTAGCAACACTATAAACATTGATATTATCTTGTATTCAACATATGAACAAACGGTAAAAATCTTTAAAATATTTCCTGGGCAAAGCCATTACCACAGAAAAATATTAGAAAAATTTATTTTTTTAAAGAAATATACCGTAAATGCTCTATTAGAAGCGCATCTCTAATAGAAGCGCATCTCTAATAAAAGCGCAGGCAAAGATTGTTACGAAACAATAAAAGCGCATCTCTAATAGAAGCGCACCCTAAAACAAAGAGGTCACCAAAAACAAAATTATTGCTATTTTTGCAGGTTTGTATATTAAGCAATAGATATATTGACTTTTCATATTAAGCAAAAACCCATATTACCTTAATAATTGATCAGTATATCCAATTATTGCTGTATTTGTGCCGATTTTGAATAAAAAATTTTTTTCACACATCAACGAAAAAATAAAAGCGCATCTCTAATAGAAGCGCACACTCCAATAGAAGCGCAGCAAAAAGTTGAATGAAAAATAGAAGCGCAGCGCTTCTATTAGAGCATTTACGGTATATGCTTTTTACACGATTATTACTGTTTTGGTTTTTTTAAATAAATTTTGTTTAGGGTACTTTACTATAGCATATTGTTTTTTGAAAACTGACTGCAATATCTTGTTTCGTTTGTAAATGAGAATAAAGAAAAAACTTTTTTTAAAAAACTCTAAATTTTTAGGAATGTGGAACCGAAGATTATGTAATTGTAACAGAAAATGGAAATTCCCAGTACTTTATTACAAACTGATTATTTGTTGGCTTTCCGCTTTATTTGTTTTTTTGCTGCCAGTCTACATGTATATGAACAATTCTAAAAAAGTATTTAATATTATGGAAAACTGCGATGTAACATGCAATTTTGCGGATTTATTATTTGAAAAAGGGATAGACAGATCTTTTAAAACTTTAAAACATTTTAATGAAGTACTTTTTTTAAAAATCCATTTTTTCAGCATTAATTTCTTTGAATTTCAGATTCAGAATACAGTAATCTTTCCTGGCATAATAAATTTAAAGGCATGATATTCACTGTATAATAAAACAAAAGCTAATAATATTTTTCAGGGTTCAGAGATTGATAACACTTTTATAAAAAATTGTGAAAGATTACGCGCAAAGACAGGCTTTCAGAAAGTTCATCAAATTCAATCTGAAAATATTAAAAATGCATTTTTTTTTTCAAAAATAATTTTTGTTATATTTATGTGGGCTGGCTTAACAGAAAAAGACGCGATCACTGTTTTAGTATTTTCATTACTTTTTCTCCTTGTTATAGCACCAATGTTTCTTTTTTTAACTCAAACCGAATTAATCAGAGAAAGAAATGGAGTTATTTTTCGATGTGATCGAATATATCAAGTTACAAAAGATTTGTATCAAAGTACTTACTTTACTATAGAATTTTATGATAATTTTTGTTAAAAAAATAAATATTTGATTAAATTTTACCAAGTCATTGCTTTACATGTTTAAATAATTTAATGATAAAAAAATTTTTAACCTGTTTTGAAAGTAATTTTTAATGCACATTGTCAAAAACGTGATATAGCAATGCATCGTGCTTGTTATTCTTCTTGATATGTTTGAAAACAAACTTTATAATGCATATAATTTTATAACTAGTGAACGGTTGGTTAAACAAAAAAGTTGAAAAAAAAAACTATTTACCGCAAGATGTATTTTTATAGGTTATCGAAATGTACTAAATACGTAGAATTAGTAATAAATTTTCCTTAAAACACAAAAACGTTTCATTTTCGGCAATTTGCCCGTGAAAAAACTTTTTTAAAACGGCCTCTTTGGATTCAGCATAAAAACTAAAATTACACATTGTAGATATTATTTTATTTTATTTATTACGTGCCCACATCGATTACATACAATTAAAATAAATACAACTTATAAGCTTTTAAGATATGGTTAAAAGCTTATAAAAAAACGTGTCGGGAAAATCGTATTGGGTTACGGTAACAAAGATTTATAAAAAAAACACCACACAAAAATCAAGAGAGCAATAAAAAATCAATGAACTTTAAAAAAAATTACGAAATAAACGTCTAATAAAGGCGTCACAGCTTAAGTGGAGTCGATCAGTGTATATGTACTACATGCTTGATACAGTATGTTATAACATGGATACAAGTTGAAGCTTAAGGGAGGTCATAGTGTCATAGCTTGAGGGGTATCGCTGTTAAAAGAAATATTAAATCGAGAATTTAAGGTCATGTCTGCTTGAACCCGCCTTCTGAAGTTAGTGATTTTGAAATTTTCAGAATTCTAGAAATCAAAAAATCGGACTCTCCATAAGATTCTGATCTATAAATTATATTTGTACAAAAAATCAATAAAAAATTTCAGTCTTCTTAATCATTCAGAATCTCACAAATACGCCATTGGATTCCCCATTGTCAATTTCAAAACATTCTTATAGCATATCAAGAAAGCGTACAACACTCAGCCATTTTTTATCTTCAGACTCCTTCATCTCCAGATTATGAAGGCAGATCACTTTTTTGGACAATTCTGAAATTTTGAATGAGTGATGAATTCAGTGAAAAAAAATTCATTTGACTTCTGAACCTTTGGTTTTAAATGCGCCAGAATTCTTGAAAAAAATCAGATCATCCAGGTTTAATTCCCTATATTTTATTATAAGCACTTAAACAAAATTTTATTATTCCATTTCCCGGATTGTGACACTTGGCTGGTAAAAAATCCCTAAACACAGCTAAACTATATCCAGATGACGATGATCTGACGAGCGAAGATATTGTCAACACACAATTTTCGATTCCGATAAACTATTTAATAAATGTTGGTTGCCAGGATACTTGATCTTAATTAATGTTAACACATGAGCTTCAATAACTCCACGAATCTTTTGAATCAACTTATAAATTACAAAAAATTATAAAAATACTCGATGTATTTTCGTCTTCAGTAATCGACGCTAAAATGGTAAATACTTTTAATATTTTTCTATGCTTTGCTTTTTGCTACCGCATTTTTATTCAATTTTTATATCCTTTTTTCACTGTAATTATCAGCAACTTTTGCCAATTTTTTTAAGTTAAACATTGATGAAAAAAAATTTATAAAAAAAAACTGCTTAAAAAATAGAAAGGCGCCAAAAGTGTTCGAAAATGTTCGTAACCCATTTAGTTTATAACGAAAAAAGGGACCTTTTTGCAAAGGCATTTCCTTTCATTCCGTATCCGCAAATAGCGATGTCGATTTTTTTTGAAGACTGTAAAGCACTTCGAAGGCTTTCACTTTAGCTGAATTACTCCGCGCATGTCGCAAAAAATAATTTTTCAAATTTCAGATCTTGCTACTTCTTATCTGATCGGTTAAACAATTGAGATGAAGATTATCGCTTTTATTATTATTGTTGCAGCTTTTGCAGCTATTGCAAATTGTGATATTAAAGGTAAGACATTTAAAGCCTTTTTATTTCTAAATGTAAATTGTTGATCTTTAGGTTCTTTAAAATCTTTAGATAGTGATTGCCCTGATGGGTTCCTCATGGCTTTACCATCAGGATTTGTTGGTATTGTAATTGCTATTGTAAGTGGTTTTATATGTTCCAACTTTATCAGAGATTTAGTGGCAAAAACATTTTCTTTCAGACATTTTCTTTAATAGAACCGCAGCCATTTTGGACAACATTTGGATTGGTTGCCGCCATCGATGCAACTGCATTTTATGGAATTGCTGCACTTTTTACTAAATGGAAAATGGAAAAAGTTATATATGGTTATGTTTTATTAACTTTGATTTCAAATTTCTGTTGTGTTATGGGCTATTTCTCTCGTGGTTCTCAACGACAACCTCTACGTACATGGTTAATTGCTTTTGCAATGTGGCTCTGTTTTAATGTTTCCACCATTTCATACGTTATTCTTGAAATTTCATTTGAAAAAAACAAATGTAAAAGTGATTATAAATCTTTATTTGATGCTGTCTTTTGTTGGGTGCCTATTGTTGTTACTATTATGATTGTAATCTATAATTGGACAATAGTAGTGGTTTATAAAATTTTAAAATCGTTAATTTGCTATTTTTTCATTTTTCAGGCATCGAGAAATGTTCGTTATTTAACTGTTGATCAACTTGTTAATGGCATAAGAATTGATGAAGCAGAAGATTTTATTAATCAAGGTGTTAAGCTTGTTTTTGTTAGAAGGTAAGTATTAACTTTTTTGATTTTTAAATGTTTATTTGGATATATTTGTAGCGATCGTGAAACTGCATTAGCTGAATTACGAAAACTTCAAAAGTTAATGAATGGACGCAGAGGATCACGTGCTATCAATCAATGAACTGGTAGAAATAATTATCATTGTGAAAAGTATTGGTAGGATTTGTTTTTGTTTTCAATTATTTTGTTCATGTTGTTAAGTGTTTTTCAAAAATAAATTTATTTTTTCATCAATGGAATAAAAGGAAATTATTTCTATATGTTACAGCCGAATTTGTGAGGCCGCCGAATTTGTGAATCGCTAGCCGAATTTGTGAGAAATATGCTAAAAGTAGTAATATCTTAAAAAGTAACACAGTAACACTGAAAACAAAGTTGATATTCGGATTCTACGCATTTGATTTATCAATATCACTTTAATTTTAAACAATAGCAGTATTATAGTAATCGATTATGTCACTTGAAAGATGAAAGAGCATGTATTTACAGAAAACGGTAACACGGGTAAAACATAAATGCATCGCTATTTATGTTTTACCGCAACAGAGAGTTTTTTGTTGTTAGTAAAATTGTTTTATTTGCCGTTAAACATTACAAAATTTACAAAAGCAAATCACATAAGTACATTATCATTTATATAAATCTAATATCGACGAAGATGTTTTCGAGCACCAGATGGAGCAGGAGTTGCAAGAGGATCAAATTGCTTTGTTGTAGCACCTTTACCACGTGATAATTGATTCTCCAATTTATAGTAGCCTTCTTGACCTTGAAAATCTTTTGCATGCTTTTCAAGAGCTTTTTGACGCAAATCAATATCTTCAACACGCTTGAATTGCTCAATGACATCTTTCTCTTGTTTAATTTGAGTTCGAGCTAAATGCTTTTCAAGGAGATCTTCTTCAGAAATTTCTTGTTTTCGAATTGCTTCATCCATTGCTGCTTTATCAAGGAATGGATTACCCCATAATTTTTTAGCTTCTGGTTTATCAACCTATAAAAAAGATTAAAAATTTGGTTAAAATATCAAGATATCCAAAAAGTGAAATCGTTAAAACCAAAATTCCAATTTTGCATAGTCCAATTATAATAGAAAACTTACTTGATGTGGTAAATCAGCCCATGTACAAAAGCGAAAGATGTAATCACGACGAAAATCTCCCCAAATTTTTTCACATCGAGCTTGATTAGATGCTTGCCCTTCATTGGATGAATCATTTCGAGTATTATACCAATTTCGACGACGTTCATATAAAAGTTTACTAAAAAAGTATTGCAATTATATAAGGTATACTGTAAGTGCATACAGGAGATCAGCGAAAGCAAGTTCGCAAAACTTTCTTTAAAGCATTCGAACCTTGATGCCCCAATTGTAACCAAAAAAACTTACTAAATTTTACATTCAGGTCTTGTTGCATCAAGTTGTCGTTGAAAATCAGATACTTCCCATCCATCAACTTTAATTTCACCAAGCATATGTGCTTCAAGATCTTCAAACATTTGTGGATCAACATCTTGAAAGCAGACAGAAGCTTGATAAGTTGCAAGACCAGCAGGAATTTCAATAGGATCACCATCCATTAGTTCTTGAAATTTTTTAAGCTTTGTTTGATTTGTTGTTTCATGAACTGCAACATCAACATAAATATGTTGAAGATAACGAGTTGCACGATCTTCCGTAAATTCTGGATGAAAACGAATTTCACGACGTGGTGATGCAAAATATACTGCTTCAGGAAGGTATCGATCAACTTCAGTTAGGCGAGTTTCTTTAAAGACATAATTCTGCAAAACTTCTTCAATTTCATCAACAACACGAATAAGATCAACAAAACTAAAAAAAGAGTAATATATAACTTCTATAGTTACATTATACGGTAAGGGAGTATAACAACAACTTACTGAATTACACCACGTTGATACCAACGACCAAATTGCATTGCAATAAAAATTTGTTGTTCACGTTTTGACCATCCTTTTTTAACAAAAAAGCAAATTTCAAATCTTTGATAATCTTTTTCAAGACCTGGATGACCACTTTTTAGATTTAATTCTTCAGGTTGAATTTGACGTCTACGTCGTCGAGCATCTTTCAAATCTTCCCATTCATCATCAGAATCAAGCACTTCATCACGTTTATGAAATTGTGAATTCCATTCTTTTGCATCTTCATCTTCATAGACATTTCGTTGTGAAATATCTAGGACATCTCGAGACCAATTTGCATCATCATATGGAATTGCAACAGATGCTTCAATACCAATATAATTTTTACAAAGTTGTTCATCAGGAATTTTTGTAAAGAGTGGATAATCATCAACTTCAACATGTCGAATTGCTTGAATAATATTTAGAAGAAGTTCTTCATTGACTGATGGATTAGAGCCTTGTGATGCCCACATATCATGATAGAGAGAACGTGTACCATCGCATGGAGAATAATGATCAGATGTAACTAAAAAAGTAATAATAATAGATATAAAATAGTTACAGTATATCGAAGTCGAAATTTTAGCAGAGACGAAAATGAAACTGTTCGACAAAAATCAATAATAAAGCTTACTTTTCCATTGTCGAAGAACTTCATCTTTATGATATGGTGCAGAAATGAATGGATGTGATAAAACTTCTTTATAGGTTAGACGTTTCTTTGGATCAAGATTAACAAGTTGTGAAACAAAGTTATCAATTGCAGGATGATAAGACTGTACACCATTTTTAAGAGTCTTTGGATCCATTTCACCAAGTGTGGGTAAAGGTCGATGACCATCAAGATATTCACGAGCAAGACGTTGTGACTTTTTAAACTTGAGATAATGTCGTTTACCAGTTATTATTTCAAGAGTTAAAAGACCCAATGACCTTAAATATATGTTAGTGGTTACTGTAGATAAAAGTTGATTATAAAGCTTACCAGTAATCAATACTTTTATCAATAGCTGCTTCTTTAACATTTTGATCAAGGCATTCAGGTGGTAAGCAATTTGAATCACCAGTAAAGTTACGACTTTTTGAACCAAGCTTTTTAGCATGAAGAAAACCACCAATTTTAATATTTGCTCGAATATCAATATATACATTATTGGCACAGAGTTCAGTATGAGCATAACCTTTAGAATGTACATATTCAAGACCTAAAAAAAGCATGCATTCATCGTTAATAAAAGATCATCAACAAATAACAATTTCGATGTCAACATCTTGCCAAATATCGACAATTCGGATTTTAACATGCCGAAATTCCCATCTTCCCAACCACCATAGAAAATCCCCTTACCTTTTGCAACCTTTTTTATAACATGTGCAACAGCATCACGCTTAAAAAGTCCAATAGTCTTAAGATAATTTTCTTCACGCCATGTTTGTAAAAATTTATTATAATAATCATCTTCAACTTCATGAAATCTTGCTTCACCAGTACCAGGCTTTCCACCATCATTTTTGAAACGATATCGAACATCCAAATGATTACGAATTGGTAGATATGCAGGAAATACCATACCAATGTATTGTCGATGCCGAAATACTGTATACAAGCTCATAAGATATTTATTAACACCAAAATGTTGAAGAATATGAATTTCACGGAGCTGCAAAAAATATAGGCAAGATTAATAAATCATGTGAATATAAATAAAAACTTACAGTATTAGTAATGGCCACTTCATCCTTTAATTCAATACATTGCATTGTATATTGTAAACGATTACCACCTTTTTGTTCAACAAGTTGAAAATCTTCTACAACTTCATTTTCAGAATCAAAGCAACGATTTAATACTCTCAAGATGCCATAATTAATAATTCCAGGTTTCGCAGAACTAAAAAAGAAAAACATGTGAGATAAATATGATCAAGATGGTGTAAGTCATCAAAGTTCTCTATATCACGAGATTCGTGAGTCACGAGAAGAACACCAACAACTGATTTCCCAATCGCGACATACTTCCCACAAGTATAAAACCTTACAGTTTAGCAAGCTCTTCAAATTCATTAATCTTTTTAATTTCAAGTAAACATTTATTGAGTGAAGTTGTTGATCCACTTGCAGTACTACCACCACTTGAAGTTGTTGATCCACTTGCACTACTACTGCTACCACCTTCTGTTGCCATTCTTCTTCTTCGTCGATCGAGATAGTAGTTGATTAGTTCAATTCAATTCAGTGAGAAAGAGAGATAAATCAGATAACTGCTCCAAAAAGGAAATGCAGACAATGAATGAATGGCTTTTATTGGTTTTCAATGACATTTGTACGAAATTGTTCATTCACATTGTTTTCTTTTTGGTTAAATATGTAAATTTTTGATGCAAATGACAAGCTGTAAACAAAACACACGTTGTGAAAACATATCAATGATTAATTATAGCTACCAGTGCCCTGGCTAGAGGTTAGACGAAACTGATTTTAGCCCGGACCAGGCCTGAGAAAAGCGGCCGAAATTTCCGGCTGGCCGCATATTTTTCAAAAAAATTTTAAAAACTTAAATATGTGTTTTTCCAATGATCGACGAAATTTTTAATAAAAATAAACGAAATTGTATACCCAAAAAGGCTAAAAACACATAATTCTATTAAAGAAACGGTGCAAAAGTCGATTTTAACCAGACTCAAAAACTGATTTTGGAGCTCATTTCTTTAACAAAAATAAAAAAGCGGCCGGCCGCATTTCTCAGCCCTGGCCCGGACAAAACAAATGGATTAAAAAACATACAAATTTAAAGAATTTTTAAACGCCATACTTTACCTTTTTTTTAACTCCGGAAAATTCATATTCTTCAACACTTTGATGTGAACAAAAAATATATTATACACCAATATACAATATTTCGACATCATCATCATCAGATTTAGCTGGTTTCAAATCTAAGTTTGAATTGGGCGCCATTTGGCAAAGTAATCCCAGAAGCCAGAATGTTACATTCAACAGATGCCCCTCTTTGTAATGACCCTTCCCTGAAAATTTTTGCTTACAGAAATCAAAAAGAACGCTCAAAAAATTAATTTGTCTGAATTAACTTTTGTCTACAATATCCACTCTATTCTTGTCTATATTTTTTGCAGCTCCGTGAAATTCATATTCTTCAACATTTTGGTGTTAATAAATATCTTATGAGCTTGTATACAGTATTTCGGCATCGACAATACATTGGTATGGTATTTCCTGCATATCTACCAATTCGTAATCATTTGGGTGTTCGATATCGTTTTAAAAATGATGGTGGAAAACCTGGTACTGGTGAAGCAAGATTTCATAAAGTTGAAGATGATTACTATAATTAATTTCGAGATATACTAAACTTGTCCATTCCTGAATCAAACCTTATCATCGCAATAACAAGAAATTTTCAACACATTTTTCAAAACATAAAACTACAGGTTGTAGGATACTGTAAAAATTAATTTCAGTAATTTCTTTATTTAAAACTTTCTACTATTACAACATACATGCATTAATATATCAGTAATAATAACAACATCTATTCAAAAATAATAATAAACAAAAACAATCTATCTATGATTTCGTTGCTTTAACAGGTGCACAATCAAGTTTTCCACGAATAATATTTGCTCGAACAGAAATTAAATCACGTCTTCGTCCACCTTTTACCATTACTTGAGAATGTTCTTGTAGATTATGCCCTTCACCAGGGATATATGCACAGACTTCATTACCATTACTTAGCCGAACAATTGCACATTTACGATTACCAGAATTTGGTTTTTTAGGATGTCGAATTACAGCTAAAAAAGGATAAACATTTAAAATACAGAAATTAAAGCTGGAAGGGTATGGGTAAAAGATGGTAATGGTTACGGTTTTAAAAATGAGTAAAAATTTCTTTAAAAAAATTCGAATTTGGAATCCAAATGCACATTAATCTGCAGTACTAACGCTGAGCTGCAGCCACAGAAAGTTTCAAGAAAAAGTAAGCTTTTGAAAGCCAAATTTTGTTTTCATTTTTATGAAGTGAAAATTCTCAAAAAGAGCACTTAAAAATTGCAGGAATACGTTTTTATACTAGGGGAGTAGAATGAAACAAGCAAAACCCTTTTAAGTAATTTTTGCTAATTTTTAATACAATCAGTAAGTTCAATACCATGTTTTATCTAAACTCAAACCCATAAAATTAAACCAACATACTTTTTAATACAATTCCTTTCAAAAAATTATGTTCACTAATTTTAGATTTATCACGACTTCGAGGCTTTCTTGGTGGTGGACCACCACGTCGATGCATTGCCTAAAAATTAATATTTCTATTATAAAACATTCAAAAAAATACAAACATACTAATAACATTTGTTCTTTGCAATTAATTGTTGTAGTATGTAATGATCGAAAAGAGGAGCAATTTGAAGATGCTGCAGTTGTAGGAATAATTTTTGATGCTGTTGTTGTTAAAGCCGTACCAACAATTGATCGAAGATGGAATAAAGCAGTGGTAAAATTCATATTTAATGGATTCTAAAAAAAAAACTACAGGAATATTAATAATTTTAAATATTAGCAGATTGAAAAACTTTTTCGTTGTTTACAAAAAAATTTGTGCTAAACATTTCTGGCAACAGTAATCGTTTTGCCAATCTAATAAAATGTGTATAAACAAAATACCGTAACCCCATAGAAAACATGCTCTACTTTTCAGCATTTTTTTGTAAAATGTATTTTCAAACATTAATTATTGCATTTTGGTACAATACCTGTTTCAACAAAATTACAAAACAAAAGATAGATAAAATTTTATTACTAACTCTAATACATATTTAAAAAACAATGATATAAAGGCAAGACAATGGCATATATATAACCGAAAGAAAAAAGATTACTACCCAAGAAAAAAAAACAAAATAAAGCTCTCAATCAAGTGTCATAGACATATATTTATTTTTAGGAGTTAAAATCATTGAAATAGATTTTTCATTTGTTGATCGTCGAGGAAATCCATCTTTAGCTTGTTCCTGCAAAAAACCAAGTTTAAAAAATTATTAACAAAATAGAATTCAGGTCACGATAAAACAGGGTAACTGTTGGAGTTTTGAAATTTTACAAAAAAAATCACCAATAATTTAAATCTCTGTTCAAGTTGTACGGTAGCTTTCGTCATTAACAACAAAGCCAAAGTTACAACCAATTAAAAGCTTCGAAAAAAAAGAAACTTTTGAAAGCTAAATCAATATAAAAGAGAGAATTCAAAAGCTACTGTATTCTTCAAAGCATTTCGTTGAACTGTAGATGTAACTGTGTGGTAAATGAAGCAGGTTAACATGAAACAGAAATCAAGGTTTGAACCCTTTGAGATATTCTTTTGTAGAATTTTAAAACCACTACCATATCTTTTATCTTCACCCATAAAAATCTACTTACCAAAGGAATCTTTTTTACACCATAATTTTCTAATTCAACAGGAATTGCAAATCGAGGCTTTATAGCTAAGACATCACCTTCAACTCTTTTCAAATCAGCAGTAAATACAGTAAGAAATGCACCAACATCAACAAGTTCAATAGTTACTTTTCTCTTATGAAGTTGTGCAATAATTTGTGCCCGATATGGCTTAATTTCATTTCCATCATTATGATAATAAATACATAATGCACGTGGATAAATATGTGGAAAAACCATATCATAAGTTTTGACACTTCTGAAAAAGATATGCAATTAATACCGTGATCTAAAGAATATAATGCATAGATTTTTGCTATTCTTAAATTTTAAAAATTTGTTTAGCTAAACATAGAGGGTTTCAATTTTATGTGAGCTATAATACTGTAGTTTCACACAAAAGATAAAAAACATACCTTAAAGTATTTTCAAGTTCTTTTTCATCTTTCGTAAATTTACCGAGTTTAACAAAATATGGAAAATCTTTATTCTTTGATTCAATGATAACTGCTTTTGCACGTGTTTCACCAGTTAATTGAGGAATATCCAATACAGGCATCATAGAAAAAAGTATACCCTTGATAGTACGCTTATATTCAGCATCATCAGTTTTATGTGGAAGATTATCTCGAACAAAGAGAACTGCAAATTCAGGTTCACATCGATTATCATCAAAGAAAGAAAAAAATTGTGATCCCAATGCTCGCATAACACAAAAAATCGAGTAGCTATCATAACCAGGTTCAAGAATAATTTTTCGTTGTAACTCTTTTATTGCTTTTTCAAATGATGCTTCAGCAGCTGGACGATCAAAGATAACATAATGAATCTAAAAATTGATTTTGAAGTTATATAGTATGTTCTGAAAATGCCACCTATAAAATTGTTGTATCTTTGTCGTTTTTGGGCGTTATTTAAAAAATGGAATCTTTGAAGCAAATGCTTTGATCCCAGAATTATGTATTAAAATAAAAGGAGTGCTACTTTTCGGGTCTACGGTTTCAAAAAAAACCTCAAAAACAACAAAAGTACAACATGTATCATACATTTTTGTAGCCGCGAAGATTTAAAAATTTTCTTACATCTGTAATAACTTCAGCAAAATAATCAATATAATTTCTTGAATAGCTTGCATGAGTTGAAAGATCTTGTTCACGAAAAACAGAATGATTAATTTCTGCACTAATATCATGACAATTTCTACTATTCAATAAACGTTCCAAATTTGGCATTGTTGTTGATACATTAAATGTACGGCATGGTGGAAGTTCAATTACATTCCTTGGTGAAAGTTCAATTACAGGCCAATGAGAATCATAATAAGCTTCAGGAGGAAGAGAATTATAATGAGGTTCTTCAGGAGCAAGATATTCATCAATTGCATCATGAAATTGATCATCTTGTTCATTTTCAGGTGAATGACTGATAATATTTCTTTCTCTTAAAATTCCATTAATTCGATGATGATCATATGAAGCATAATCTTGTGGAGGTGGAGATGGTGGGGTATAATCTCGGCTATCACGACGATATCCATCTTGATAATATTCATCACGAGCTGCAGCAAAGCGATTTCCTTGACGTGGTGGAGATGATGGTCGTCGACGATCATCATAACGTGGATCTTCAGATCTATCAGGTATATGAAATTCTTGTTCACGAAATTCATTATCATAAAAATCACGAGGATTATTACGATGCGGTGGTGAACGACGATGAATATCATCATCTTCAGGATGATATGTTCGAACATTAACATAATCATCAACAGCATTATTAAAAGTTCTTGCTGTATCAATACCAAATGGATCGTCATCATCATCATATTCGAAATTATTTCGTGTTGGTGTAACATCTTCATATCGTCGTGCACTTACTTCAATATGTGGACGATGATCTGCAAAACCTGGTGGTGGTCCAGGTCGATGATGATGTAATGATGGTGACCGTTCAGCATAATCTAAATTTATAAAATTAGCTAAGCATTTTTGGATTTGTAAAAACGTTTGCAAATCTTTTTGAATTAATTTCAATTATACTTCTACTTCCATTAGGAAGTAATTGGAAGTTTTTAGGATGTAATTTCGAGAGTGAAAGTTCGTAAGCACCGGTCGCTCTTTACTATACAACCTCTTAAAACCGAAAAGTGACAATTTGCAAGCATTTTTCAAATATTTTTATTTTTTTTTATTTTGCTTACCATGTACATCATTTTGTTGTGGATGATATGCAAATGGTTCACGTCTAACTGGATATGGTTGTTGTTCACGTAATGGTTGAGTTCCTGCAGAAGTATATAAATGAATACTTTGTGATGGAGAGCTTCTGCGATCATCAAAATATGGTGATGCCCTTCGATGACGACTTGCAGCAGCATAATCATGTGGAGGCTCACGTCGTTCTTCATCTCGATACGGTGATGAAACACGATTAAGTGGTATAGGTCGTCGTTGTGGTGGTAATGGTTCATCAAAATCATCAACAACATATGGAGGTGTAATTCTACCACTACCATATACTGTAGATGGTGGTTCAACAAGTGATGATGAAAATGATTCCCGATCAGGTGATAATTGTCGTCTTGATGATGAACCAAATGATGACTGTCCAGGTGATGGTTGTCTTCGAAATGCAAAATTTCCAGGAGGCGGAGATGGTTGACGTCTTGGTGGTGCAAAATTTCCAGGTGGACGTGCTGCAAATCCACCAGGTGGAGATACTTGTCGTCTTGGTGGTGGTACAGCTCCTGATGGTGGACCATAATCATTTCGACGTATAGCTGCTGCAGGAGGGGGACGAAGAACAATATTTCGATTACCCATATTAACTCTTGCAGCACCACGTCCCCGACCGCGTCCTCTTCCCCCACCACCTTTTTTAGTTTTCATCCTAGAAAAAAAATTTATTAGAAAAAACAAGTTGTAATAAAAAAACAGCAGGGATACCCACAAAAATTTCTACAGTACACAAGGGCCATATTGTAAAAAGATTTGAAAAACTCTTTAAAAAACTAACTTTGTACGTTCTTGTAAACTAATAATATGTTGCAATTCTGGAGTATCATATAAAGATGTAAAAGCTCGGACAGTTTGTCCATCAAAATCAAGAAGATCATCAAACCATCCTTCCAAAAATTCTCTTGTATTACGAAAACCTGCTTTTTGAGCAAGCATTGATATTGGATATTCTGATACTTCTCTATAAAAAATAGCAAGGCATTAAAATTATCTAACAATAATAGTAGAAGATAAAAATTACTTTGATTGTCTTTCAATATTATAAACAGTATGCTCTTGCGTCATCATAATTTTAGCAAGTTGAGCTCGAGCCTCTTCATATATTTCATCTTCAGTCTTTGGAACACCAGACATGACTGATGGCCTATAAATGATAATAGTGATAAAAGCGAAGTAATGAGTAATTTAAAGTACAAAAAACACACGAAATACGGTAATACAAAAGAAACACTTTAATAAAATGCATATGAAAACTACGTACAACGTAAATATATTAAAACAGAAATCTCCAAATGCCGGCGAAAATATCTCATAGTTTGCTTAAATACTCATCTACCAATGGGATAGTTAGGGAAAAAATATCAACTTCTGCTATCGAGAAAATATTAGTGTTTATCGGCTGTTGCTTCATAAGTTTCAAAAAACATAAATTTTGCTTTAAATATGTATGACACGATTAGCTTAAAAGAATTCTTTAAATAAAATTTGAGCCAAGTTATTCGCGTCCGCAACCTGATGTACTTTTCGATGACAAAGGTGCAGCAATGTAGAAGATTCAGTGGCTAATGATTATCGCTAGGTATCCTACAGCAAGGCAAGTATATAGAAAAATAAAGATCTTATCTCCAGTATCACTTGAAGATTTCACAACTAAGAGATATATATTATATCCGTAAAATATACATACTAGACTAGTTTTTTATTACTCATACTAAACACGTCATATTTTAAAAATTATCTATTTTGGCAAATTACACAACTTTTTGAGTCCAATGAATCATAAATGGAACACTCTAACTATACTGACACTAAAAATTAAAAACTTAAAAATCTTTTACAAAATTATTACATCCAAAAAAAATTACAAATTCAGTTTTTTTTATTCTCATAAACTTTAGAAGTAAAACAAGAACCCAACGCGTTTTATACAGGTAATAACACACTTTGATAGGACATAAATTTAAAACAAAAGAATTAAAAGAAGCTCTAAAGATAAGAATCTAATTTACAAATATATTTGTAAAACTGCAGAAAATTACAACCAATTTTTAAAAACTATGCTTTTTGTCTTTGCCACAAGCAGATCAAGCTTTTTTTCGTGTCGAGAACTTTCAACTAGTATTCTGAGTTCAATTTTTTCAGAAAACATTAGCTTCATTATTCGATGGATAACGATAAAATGATCGAAAATGCATTAAATTACATGGTATAAATAAGTAAAATAATATATTTGTCTTAAACTTATTACAGAAATCTATACAATCTTTTAAGAATATCAATCAGGATTTCTTATCGAAAAATCAAAAGATTTTGTTCGCTAAAAATTAAACTATTGCATCATTCTTATTTTTTTAACATAGCAAATATAAATCATCTTTAAAGTAATTCAAAGATAGTTTATCTGTGTAACAATAGCGCTTTTCTTATTTATTTGTATAAAGCTTATTTTACCCCCTTTGCAGAAATGTCATCCACAAAGCGAGCTGTTTTAATTGCAAAAGATTGTCGTCACTTTTCACTTCAACAACAAAGCTTTGGAAGTTTAAATCGTCATGATAATCAATACATTAGCATCAATTTGAATAAATTTGGGCCAGCAAAGGTTTTGCAATTTGATAGCAGCATTTCATCATCTGCATCAAATAATAATAATAAGAATCAAAGCAATATTAACGGTAAAATAAAGACAAATGGAAGGCTGCAGTCTTGTTTTCCATGTTATTGTTGTCTGAATTTTTGAGCTGGAATAAATCAACAAAAAAATATCGCTTCTTAAAATTGGTAAAAACACCCTAGGATAACTGCTTGATGCTGCTTTCTCAAACAAACCAGCAATCAGTTTTTAAGATTTCCACTTTTCTTCTAGCTTATTATTATCACCAAAATGCATTTAATAGCTTTAAAGTAACGCCCTAGGGACTGCAGGCTTCCAAAATCCATCAGGCTTTGTCAAAGTCAATGATTATGAAACAACAAAAAAAGATGTTTTATGCCAAAAACGTTATTCAACAAATAATTTATATCCACTTCTTCAAAAAGAAGAAAAAGAATGGAAAAACAAGACGGATTTTGGTGATAAAAATTTAAGCAAAAGCTCCCTTTCACTTCATATTGAAGCTTATGAAAATAATATTGCCATTAAAGCTCAAAATAACAATACTGGAACAAAAAATTTTGTTGATTGTGATGATTTAAAGGCTTCAAAAAAGGATCAATGGGTTATTCCTCGACAACAACCAAAAGAAGAAGAAGAATTAATGGAAGCTGAAGTAATGGCATTTAAACTTTCAAACAGATTAATGAATTTCAATGGAATAAATGGTAAATACAAAGAGTTAAAATTTACCACCTTATTCCTTTTTTAAAAATCTTACTGAGAAGATTACTGTAAGTGTCTTTTAACACGGTTTGACTTAACACGTTTCAATACAACCGGCTGTAAGGGACTATCCAGATCTAATGTAAGCAAAAAATCCATATTTTTGAACCCATTATTTTTAAACAGTGTTAAATTAAAATGATAAAAATGCACAGCTAAACTTTGAAAGGTTTTTTTCACAATTTTTTATGTAAAAAGAGCATTTTGGCAAAGTGAAATCCACTGCTATTCAAGGTTCTTGTGAACAAAGAACATTACTTGTATATCCACAAGCATATTACAACCACTTTATTTTATTAAGCTTTTCTATTTTACTAATGTTATCTCTATTTCAACGTTTACCAGGTCCTACAGCATTACCATCAAGGCAGCTAATTCGACAACTTTCAACAACAAATTCAAATCAAAATTCTTCTTCTACAAAAGAAGATTCAACAAGAAATAATAAAAAAGAACCATTTGTTGAAGTGCTAAAAGGAAAATTTAAAACTGATGCCTTTGATATAACTGATAAAGAAAAGAATCCATCATATTTAAAAAAGATTGTACCAGATGTACAAAAAAGTATTTTTGGTGGAAGATCTTCAGAACCAATAAATTGGAATTTTCCAAATAAAAAAATGGAAGATTCAATTGTTGAAGAATTACCGCTGGAAGATATTGTAAAAGATATTCCAAAAATTACTAAAAAACAATATCAGGTTTGTTGTTTAATGTTGGGGTCAACTATGTATGCTAGTCTGAAACATATACAGTGGAGGATTGAAGTCGTTTTTTGTTTATATCCAATCTTGAATTACATAAAGGGTAGTATTTGTGCAAAAAAGCAGCTGCTTAATTCACATTCCTGTATCTACTTCTCCTTTATCAAGTAGCATGAGATCAGTGTTTCGCTTTTAGGTATTTTATGTCATGTTAATGGCGATAAATATGTGTTTTAGAAGTTCTGAAAATTATGTAATAGCAAATGACACAAAATGCTTAAAAATATACTTAAAATAAAATTTGGGTCAACAAAAGGCTTAAAGAAATAGTTATCTGGAAACAGGATTCATCTACCGCTTGCTACTTGACGTACAATATAGAGTAGATGAAAGAAAAGGATACTGTAGCTATACATTTGTCTTAATATTTGTTTTTAAAAAGTTTATATATTTATATGTCCTTTGAATACTGTAATGCATAAACTGCAACTATAAAAGAGATATATCTGGGATATTGTAGAAATAATGTTTTAATTGTTCATTTTTTCAGTTGGTAAAAGAAGAAGTAACTCAGTATTTTGATAATCCATTGGAAAAGCCAGATTTACTCAATCATTTTCGTGGACTTCATCATGGTGAAGCTAAAATTCAATATGAATTTAAAGATGATAAGGTTTGTTGGCACTTTTTTTTGTTATTCAGAATTTTTACAATAGCTTTTTTGCTGAAACTAAATTTCTCTCTCTAACTCCGCTTTTTTTGCAGAGTATGGAAATTTGGAATACTGGTTGTGATGCCGATTGGAATCAAGGTTTTTCAAGAGTTGAATTTCTTCGAACTCCTCGTTCAACAGCTTTATTTCGTGGATATATTAATTCAGAAGTTGTAAAAGTTGGTCATTCTTTTTGTTTGTGAGTAATTTTAATTACGCAAATGTAATTTTTAGGATGGTAAAACATCTCGAGCTGGATGGGCTTCTATTAAAAGTGAAGATAAAAAATCATTTAATCGACGAAAATATTTATGGCAATGGAAAGATTATTCACATTTTTTGATTAAAGTAAGTTATTTTTTAACTGGCTAAAAAAGTAATCACATGTGGATGATTGTAAATGTTTGACTTTTGAGGATTCAAACCTTGATGTGATGCCACTTGTACGCTAGTGTGGTGTTAACCCCTCGCCACAGCTGCATGAAAAGCTTCAAAAATTACAACAGAAGCTAAAAAAAGAAAATAATACTGTATTTTTTTAAAAGCTTTTTGTTCAGTTGCTCAGTGAATAGCGTCGCAGACTATTATGCAGTAAGCATCACGGTTTGAATCCTTTGTGATATCTGTTTCCAAAATTTTAAAAACCATTTTTGTTATTTATTCTGAAAACTTTATCGGCTATTAATCTAATCTCCCTTTTTAGTGCCGAGGAGATGGACGTTCTTATAAAGTTTTATTATATGTTCCTGGATCAATTGGTAAGCTTCAACAATTGTCTCCTCCCAATTTCAATCTAATCCCAAATTTCCAGATGTTACATGGGGTGATACATATGCATATCCTCTTCATACCCATGGTGGACCATATTGGCAATATGAAAAAATTCCATTTTCAAGATTTCTTCATACTGTAGGAATGAGAGTTCAAGATGTACAAAAACCTATTATTCGACAAAAAATTTCATCTGTTGGTATTACACTTATGGATAGAATAAATGGAGAATTTCAACTTGAAATTGATTATATTGGTTGTTATAATGATCGATCACATGAAGAAAAGTTTGCATATGAAACATATACTATTCCAATGTTTAATCCAAATACAATGTAATAATATAAAATTTATCTATTTTTATAACAACTATTAGGCAATATAAACAAATAAAGTTATTTATCGTTTTTTGAAGGTGATGTTAGATGACTTTTTGAAACATACAAAATATTTCCATCAAGTTTTGGCCGCTGCAAATCATCAACGGCATCTTGAGCAGAAGTCTTCTTCAAAAATTCAACAAAACCATAGCCTTTGTAAATTCCTTGAATATCATCCTAGAAAGGATACGGTAGCAGATTATTGGAGTATGGAAGAATCGAAGAAACTTACAAATGGAAGATTAACATATTTAACTTCACCATATTTATTAAAATATTCTTGTATTTGAGCTAAAAATGAAACTGCTCCAATATATAAAAAATTAAAACTTACATGGACTTGAAAGCCAACTTAAATTTTTAACCATGACACTATTTTCTCTATTGATAGGATCATATTTACGTGAAACATGCCGAAGATATCTGACAATAGTTAATCTCATCTATAATCATAAAAATTATTCAAAATAGTTTTAACAAAAAACAACAAAAATATTTAAACGGTTGCAATCTACCGTATACATTATAAAAAACAGAAAGAAAATTTGAAACAAAGTTTTTTTATTCAGAAAGCTCTAAAAACATATATCAAATATATATACAAATCTGACATAAAATAATATCAAATCACATAGTTTTAAATTTAGATTTTAAAGGTTTCATAGGCATGTAGAATTCTATACCAACAACATCACCATCAATAACATGTGGCCGACTTTGCAGCGCTGCGGTTGCAGCTTCAGGCTTTTCAAATTTCACTGATGCAAAACCACGATGTAGCCCTGTTTCAGCATCCTGAAAAAGGAATGAATATAAATAATAAAATAGTAGATATTAATTTGTGGTATTTTAGAACGATGTTTTAAAGAAACTCAACGCTCTAACATTCAATCTACGAAAGGCTTTTAGTATTATCCTTTTTAAAAGTAAAAAAAGAAGCTTGTTGAAGCGCTTTGGCCAATTTTTTACAGAAGATTAATGGATGGTATCTACCATATCCAAAAGAAAAAAAACAAACTTACAAAAAATAATGAAACATCTTGAATTTTTCCAAATCTACTAAAATACTTCTCTACTTGTTGCTTTCCTGTAATCCATTTTACATGTGTTAAGTAAATAGTCTGATGTTGATCTGATACACGTGAAACATTAATTAATAATCGTTGAAATAGTCGCATTCTATTTTTTGTACTAAAAAAGATAACAAAATTAATTAAAGATTTTAAAGATGAGAACGATAATTGCTACTTTCAACGAAACAGCGAAATAACGGACAAAAAATGGAAAGCCATGATAAAGATAAAAGCAGGGATTAAAAAAAGATAAAAGCAAAAATCATGCGCAAAAAGTTGAAATCATTCCAAATTTTTTATAGCAAGCTTTTTTTTATATTGGCTAACTTCGTGTTAAGAATTTTTTTAAAGCTTGAAAAATCAGATGTGAATTTTTTATTTCGTGTTTAACGGTATAAAATTTTATCTTTCTTCAGATTATTTTTTGTTTAAAATAAACAACAATTAATTTAAACATATTTGTCAAGAAGATAATACAAAATCCAATGAATGAGTTATATAACTTGTGAACAAGCTTTTTATAAAACCTTTATTTTATTAAGCTTTTTTATTTAACAAATGTTATCTCTTTTTCAACGTTTACCAGGTCCTACATCATTACCATCAAGGCAGCTAATTCGACAACTCTCAACAACAAATTCAAATCAAAATTCTTCCTCTACAAAAGAAGATTCAACAAGAAATAATAAAAAAGAACCATTTGTTGAAGTGCTAAAAGGAAAATTTAAAACTGATGCCTTTGATATAACTGATAAAGAAAAGAATCCATCATATTTAAAAAAGATTATACCAGATGTACGAAAAAGTATTTTTGGTGGAAAATCTTCAGAACCAACAAAATGGAATTTTTTTCACTTTTTGTCGTTTCCCCAATTACTGTAATAGAAATTTTTATTAAAAAGATTTTTAGACAAATTTAAACACACAGTTTATCAAACAAAAAATAAAAATTCAATATCAATTACATAGTTTTAAATTTAGATTTTAAAGGTTTCATTGGCATATAGAATTCTATTCCAACAACATCACCATCAATAACATGTGGCCGACTTTGTACGGCGGCTGTTGCAGCTTCAGGCTTTTCAAATTTTACTGATGCAAAACCACGATGTAGCCCTGTTTCAGCATCCTGAAAGAGAAATATGCTAATGTTTTAAAAATCAACTATAAAAAGATTGTTTCATACATATCTCCTGTGGTAGTTAAAAATGATTCTGTTAGGAAAAACAAACTTACAAAAAACATTGAAATATCTTGGATTTTTCCAAACCGGCTAAAATATTTTTCAACTTGTTGTTTACCAGTAATCCATTTAACATGTGTTAAATAAATTGTTTGATGTTGATCAAATACACGAGGTCGACTGAAATTCATTAATCTGTTGGAGAATTTAAATGCCATTACTTCAGCTTCCATTAATTCTTCTTCTTCTTTTGGTTGTTGTCGAGGAATAACCCATTGATCCTTTTTTGAAGCCTTTAAACCATCACAATCAACAAATATTTTTGTTCCAGTATTGTTATTTTGAGCTTTAATTGCATTATTATTTTCATAAGCTTCAATATGAAGTGAAAGGGTGCTTTTGCTTAAATTTTTATCACCAAAATCCGTCTTGTTTTTCCATTCTTTTTTTTCTTTTTGAGGATTTTGTGGATATAAATTATTTGTTGAATAACGTTTTTGGCATAAAACATCTTTTTTTGTTGTTTCATAATCATTGACTTTGACAAAGCCTTGAGGATTTTGGAAGGCTGCAATCCCTATGGTGTTACTTTGAAACTATTAAATGCATTTTGGTGATAATAATAAGCTAGAAGAAAAGTTGAAATCTTAAAAACTGATTGCTGGTTTGTTTGAGAAAGCAGCATCAAGCAGTTATCCTAGGGTGTTTTTACCAATTTTAAGAAGCGATATTTTTTTGTTGATTTATTCCAGCTCAAAAATTCAGACAACAATAACATGGAAAACAAGACTGCAGCCTTCCATTTGTCTTTATTTTACCGTTAATATTGCTTTGATTATTATTATTTGATAATGATGATGAAATGCTGCTATCAAATTGCAAAACCTTTGCTGGCCCAAATTTATTCAAATTGATGCTAATGTATTGATTATCATGACGATTTAAACTTCCAAAGCTTTGTTGTTGAAGTGAAAAGTGACGACAATCTTTTGCAATTAAAACAGCTCGCTTTGTGGATGACATTTCTGCAAAGGGGGTAAAATAAGCTTTATACAAATAAATAAGAAAAGCGCTATTGTTACACAGATAAAGTATCTTTGAATTACTTTAAAGATGATTTATATTTGCTATGTTAAAAAAATAAGAATGATGCAATAGTTTAATTTTTAGCTTACGACAATCTTTTGCAATTAAAATTGCTCGCTTTGTGGATGACATTCCTCTAAAAATTATTTACAGATTATTACATACAATTGAATTACAAAACGCTAAAATTTGTGTACACCGAAAAAAATTTCAAAATTTTTCAGGCACTTTCCGCGAACAAAAAGTTCGGAGAATATTTTATGCGCCCTTTTTTTCACGAGAGAATAAGAAAAATTAAGAATAACGATGATGAAATACATTTCAGTAGCGTTTTATGACAGATCCAGATCACACTTATTTCAAACATTGCTTTTTGATTTTTAAGTTTGTTTAAAAATGTCTGCTCTTTCCCAATTGTTTTCTTACGGGTTCTGTTTATCTTTATGAAATGTGACGTCTATTGTGAAGTAAAAAAGCGAGATTAAGGTGTGTTGCGTGTTTGCTGTTCCACCAGTGCATTAACAACGTTTTGAAATTAGAGATTCTTAAACGAGCTTATGTGTTTTGAAATAGTCAAAAAACGCTGCCAAAAATGTTTTTCGTCATCTTTATTTTTTGCTTTTTTTTACGTTCACAGCAGCATTTTGCTTTTTGAAAGGTTTGACAGACGCATTGATTTAAAGAAAATTTCATCACTCTTATTTTTTGTATTTTTAAAGCGCATTATTTTTCATATTCTTTCCTGAAAAAAGTGGCGCATAAAAAATCATCTAAAAAACTTTTTGTTCGCGAAAAGTGCCTGAAAACGTTTGAAATTTTTTTTCGGTGTGCACAAATTTTAGCGTTTTGTAATTCAGTTGTATGTAATAATCTGTAAATAATTTTTAGAGGAATGTCATCCACAAAGCGAGCTGTTTTAATTGCAAAAGATTGTCGTCACTTTTCACTTCAACAACAAAGCTTTGGAAGTTTAAATCGTCATGATAATCAATACAATAGCATCAATTTGAATAAATTTGGGCCAGCAAAGACCTTGCAATTTGATAGCAGCATTTCATCATCTGCATCAAATAATAATAATAAGAATCAAAGCAATATTAATGGTAAAATAAAGACAAATGGAAGGCTGCAGTCTTGTTTTCCATGTTATTGTTGTCTGAATTTTTGAGCTGGAATAAATCAACAAAAAAATATCGCTTCTTAAAATTGGTAAAAACACCCTAGGATAACTGCTTGATGCTGCTTTCTCAAACAAACCAGCAATCAGTTTTTAAGATTTCAACTTTTCTTCTAGCTTATTATTATCACCAAAATGCATTTAATAGTTTCAAAGTAACGCCCTAGTGACTGCAGGCTTCCAAAATCCATCAGGCTTTGTCAAAGTCAATGATTATGAAACAACAAAAAAAGATGTTTTATGCCAAAAACGTTTTTCAACAAATAATTTATATCCACTTCTTCAAAAAGAAGAAAAAGAATGGAAAAACAAGACGGATTTTGGTGATAAAAATTTAAGCAAAAGCACCCTTTCACTTCATATTGAAGCTTATGAAAATAATAATGCAATTAAAGCACAAAATAACAATACTGGAACAAAAATATTTGTTGATTGTGATGATTTAAAGGCTTCAAAAAAGGATCAATGGGTTATTCCTCGACAACAACCAAAAGAAGAAGAAGAATTAATGGAAGCTGAAGTAATGGCATTTAAATTTTCAAACAAATTAATGAATTTCAATGGAATAAAAGGTAAATACAAAGAGTTAAAATTTACCACCTTATTCCTTTTTTAAAAATCTTACTGAGAAGATTACTGTAAGTGTCTTTTAAAAGAACCTGCCTGTAGAGATTACTGTATTGGTTTTTTTGACACGTTTTGACTGAACACATAAAAAAAAGTTATTCTCTACACAAAAAAGGAGGATATGATGAGGATATGCATTGAAAAATAGTATTTTTCAGAATACAATAAAATGCTTTTTATATTTAACTAATTTTTCTTGCAAAAAACCTTTTATTAGTGTCATACATTCTCAAATGTGGATTTTAAAGAACACCAATTATTTTTTTAAATAAAAAAATCAATATATTTAAATTAGTTTTTTTAGCTATTGTCAGATATCTTCGGCATGTTTCACGTAAATATGATCCTATCAATAGAGAAAATAGTGTCATGGTTAAAAATTTAAGTTGGCTTTCAAGTCCATGTAAGTTTTAATTTTTTAATAACTACTATATATTGGAGCAGTTTCATTTTTAGCTCAAATACAAGAATATTTTAATAAATATGGTGAAGTTAAATATGTTAATCTTCCATTTGTAAGTTTCTTCGATTCTTCCATACTCCAATAATCTGCTACCGTATCCTTTTTTAGGATGATATTCAAGGAATTTACAAAGGCTATGGTTTTGTTGAATTTTTGAAGAAGACTTCTGCTCAAGATGCCGTTGATGATTTGCAGCGACCAAAACTTGATGGAAATATTTTGTATGTTTCAAAAAGTCATCTAACACCACCATTAAAAGAAGAAAATGATAATTAGCTTTATTTCGAATGTTTAAATAACTGTTATCTATTTTATTTTGTATTTGCCATTTTTAAACTTTCAATAGTTATTTAAAAACAATATAAATACAATTTTTATTTAAAACATTTTAATCATAGACGTTTCTGCCAATGTGTAACACCGGTGTTGAGTATTCATACTGTGTCTGTTTGTTCCTTAACAAGGAGATTGCTGAGTTTTTGATAACAAATAGATCCGTTTGCTTTCGATAAGTTTATATTTGAAGTTACTTATTTAACAGTTTTTTCTTAACTAATACAATCAAATGATATCTGACAATGTCCCGATATCACTGTCTTATTCGAGTTCTTCAAAAACCACAGTAGTAACAATTTTTTATACACTTTAATTAGAAATTGCCTCAATTAGAACATTTACAGTACATAAATAAGAATCAAATTAAAATTTGGCGCTGTTTAGCAAACTGTTCTTAGACGCCAAAATTTTGTGTAGAAAAGATTCTTTCTGTCACCAACAAAAAAAATTGCAAATTACTTGAAATATATCTTGCACATTATTTAAATTTTTTTCATCTACAAAAAATAAATTTGCAACATTTGTTGGAAAGAAATTTGCATTAATTTCAAATTCATTCACCACACTTTCCACACGTTGTCATCATCAAAAAAATCTTTTTTTTATTCATCACATTTTTTTGTCATCAAATAAACGTGGAACAAAAAAATGGCAGCAGCAGCAACATCCGCAGCTCCTCATCCTCCGCATCAACTTCCTCCATCATGCTTACAAGAAGTTCCTCGACGATATGTTGAACAAATTCAAACAACTGTTGAAACAATGCGTCGTCGGGGTATTGCTATCTATGATGGATGCTTTCGTCTTGGAGCCCGTTCATCAGCATTAATAGAAAAAACTCGTGAAAATCTTGAACCTATGGCATATGATGCTAAAGATTTTGTTATTAGTGCAATAAATAATACTCAAGCTTTAAATGAAAAGGATCGAGATTTACGTAATAATTTATTGGAAATGTATCTTGGTAAGTATTGCTTTTTGGTGTTTTATGTGATGGGGAGAAGGGAATTCGTTTCAAAGAAATATTGGCATCTTTTTGGCGGTCGTATTCAAAGCTTATAAAGCCTTACTTTTAACCGTCAAAAAGTGGTTGTTAGACTTTTATACCACCAGAAATTTACTACACAGTGGTCCACGTAAATTGCCGCATTAGTTCTCGGCCTTAAATTGTTTCTCTTAGCTTTTGTTCAAACATAAAGCCACATCTTATATGTAGTTAAAGAATGAGGATAGCATTTGTGTATGCGTTTTACTACTGATGCTATAGGACATGGATCGACTGATGTTGATAGAGATAGAGAGAAGTATGAGATGACGGAGCGGTATGAAAACGAAGACAGTGCAATGTAATACACAGTGGTCAATTTTCCTTAACCAAGACGCTATTTCATTTTTGGTTAAAATGAAGGAGATGCTATTTATTAAAATCTTATTCCCTCCAGTAATGGCCGAAGAAGCAATTGCACATCTGCAAAGATAAAAACTTCAATTTATGCTTGTATGCCTTAACATTTACTGATCCCTAATTCCCCAAATGCGATACCCATGAGTTAACTTTTATAGACACCCTAAGGAGGGGCTCACTTTTAACCTCAGATCCATCGAGCACCCAATGTTTTTTTTAGTCGTCGTGGATTCGAACCTTGGATCACCGGGTCGAACATCTAACGCGCTAACCACTCGACCACATGAGCTGGCTTATTTTATGAAAAATTGAAATTTTTTACTTTTCATTGGGTTATGATGATAAAGTGTGTTATTTTAGTTTAATATGAAAATGTTCTTCACCATCAAAAATCCACAAAGTAAAAAAAAACTACATTTTTTGTTTTAAATAGTAAACGATATCGTGTGATACCAGATTTAGCTTAAACAAGCATATCTTAGAAAGGGCAGAAAATAGTTGAATACTAAAATACATAAATACCATTGAATAATAAAGGAGTACCATGAAATACACGTATGTCTTCAGTAATTACAAGGATGACATCTTAAAAGAGTCCTTTGTGAGAGTTTAACCAGCTTGGTCGGAGCGGCAAAGACTAAGAGCATCATTTCTGCATAATATTTTATATGCAGATGATGCTCCTCTCAATGATGAGATGATTCACACCTCTAAATATGAGATTATGGATCGCAATGGGGGTGATTTGTCGTCTATAACCAACCAACTCGACATTTTTCTTGATTTTAATTAGATCATTTTTTAACACATTTATTTTTAGGTATCTCTGTATTATGTATTGGTCTTTCAACTGGTATGGTTGCAGGTTCAACATTTTTGGGATATTTTTTTTCATCATTCATTAATCCATTCATTGAATTTGCTGCACTCTTTGGTATTCCATATTATGCATATCAACATATTCGTACTCATTCTGGTATTGATGAAACTGAACGACGAGTATGGTTATTTGGGATATCATATTTTATTGGAACAATTATTGGACATGCACTTGGTAACCGCCTTATTTCAACTGCACCTGCAGTTCTCTTCATTTCACCAGCAGTTTTGGCACTTTTAATTGATTTTGAACTTGGTCCTAAAGAATTATTTTCTGATCGACAACGTCTTATGATTGTTGCAGGTGGAATTAGTTCTGTTATCTCATATATTTTTGCATATTTTGTTACTGGTTTCTCATTTGCTCCTATCTTTGCTATTGTTGCTATGAATGGAATTTTATGGATTCATTTTCAAGTAAGGCAGTTTTTTTATTACTGGGTTTTACTGACAGCTTTAAACTGGATTTGTTTTGAACAAAATCGTAGCCAGAAAAAGATATTTTTAAAGTTAAACATGAGTCCAATACCGTAGACAGCAAAAAATTTCGGGGGACAGCAAACCTTTGCACGCGTCGGTAAAAGATCAAAGATATTTGTCAATTTCGGAGGGGGCAAGTGCACCCCGGATGCACCCCTAAATACGGCCTTGCATGAGTCGACTTTTACAAACATCTTAAGGAGCTTACTTTCAACTTGGATGCCACCCATGGAATTTGTTTTAGTCCACCGGGCACCCAACCACTCATCTTTTTTAGCGGTAGACCCGCTTTAGGATTCGAACCTGGGGTCACAAGGTCGAACATCTGATGCACTAACCACTCGACCGCATGCGCTGGTTAAATATTTATGACCCTTTACAATATTCTCGTTTTTAGGTTACTCTTGCAATTGATAATGGTAATAATAATAAAAAAGCTTCTGTTGTCTCAAGTGATATTCAATTTGGTTATATTATTGCTGCAGTATTAGTTGAAATGATTGTTGCTACTATCTTTGGAAATAGTCATTTTGGAGAACCTATTCAAGAACCTCTTCTTCAAGTTTAAATAAATATGATATAATTTAATTTTGTATGTGTAATTCATTGGAAATAAAATATAATTGTGATAAAATAAATTTATTTAATGTTTTGTGAGTAGGATAAATTTTGGTTTTATTGATTTGTCAATTTTTTTTGCTATATTTTTGTTTTCCACTTGAAGTTAGTTTGTAAAGTTATAGTATCATCTTGTAAAACAAATAAATGTGAAAGCGAAAGAAGGTCAAAGTTTCAAAATCAAAATTATTTCTATTTCAATCAGAAAATTCTGACTTGTCAAAGATAAATATCGAAATTACATTATTTCGGTTGATCAAAATCAAAACAATTTTTGATCAGTAAAGTTTAATTAATATTTAAACTTTAGACTACAGGGGGCAGAAATCAAAGTCATGAAGCATGTGTACTGTAGGTTTAAATTACTTTTCGCAATAAAATCCCTTTTTAATTTTTTTGTTTCGTTTTTTATTATTGTTTTCGTTATTAAAAAATGCAATTATTTGGATCAACTTGAAACAATAATAATTTCTTCAAAAACTTTTTTTCCATCATTAAACTTTTTTTCAAATTAGAAGGAGGCACTCCTTTTTTCCATATAAAGAAAAGCGAAAAAGACAAAACAATCGACTCTCAATTTTTTTACCTTAAAAAGTTAAAAACAAAAAATTGCGCAAAGTTAAACTTTTAAAATGAGCCTTATTTGGGGACCACTTGAAAAAATCACAAAGCTTTATCCCGATTCCAAAGATGGATAAAGCAGCAGCAACTTTTAAGCTTCAAAGCTTTATCTCCTTTTTTCTTTCATCTTCTTTGTCTTTGATCCAAATATGTTCTTGCTGGTTCCGCGAAAAATGTTAAATTTTTTTAGAGATCTTTGGATCACTACTCTTTTTTTTGTTTTTGACGAAAAAAGCATTGATAGAAAGTTAACTGACTTGTCTTGACTGATTGAGGAAGAAAAAAAGGTAAAAACAAAACATAATAGAAAAAAAAACTTGAAAGAAACAAAATAGGGTTTTTTTATCTCGTGTTTTTTTTCCATTTCTGAATGTTCAAAAAAGCACACAACTGTTCAAAGCCTACTCAAGGAAATGGCAATCCAAAAATTTTTGCTGCTTCAAACATTTGTCAAAGATATTTTCTTTAAATTTGGCATTTGCTAAAAACAGAAAAAAAGAAATATAATAAAACGGAATAGAATTCTAAACATTAATGTTTCACAACAGAACAGTGTTAATCAAGGAATACTCGATATGATAATGTAACAAAATTTGTCTTACACAAAAAATCAAATATTGATGTTCATTTCAATGAATTTGTTTTTTTGTAGACATGGAAGCTGTTATTTGTTATTACTTTTTTGTACCTTTAATGCTGCGCTGAATACTTAAGTAGCAAAATCATTCAACAATAATTTTCATGAAGTGGATCAAATCTTTTAGGGTTAATGTATCATACAATCTTAATTTGTTTTTCATAACTATTGTTTTATTGCACTACAGTAATCTTAAAAATAAACAACAAAAAATGCCAAAACATTTTCACCATTTATGAAATATTATTGCATTTCTCAAAGTGTTTTAGAAGAACATTTCCTTGATTTTGTTTGCTCATTCTTTTAAAGTTTTATAAAAAATTTTTATTAGTCACCATACAATTTATGTAAAAAGCGATGCCCTTTTAAAGATTAGACCCATATTTTTTCCCTTTTTTTTAAAATGTTGAAAAAAAGGTAAGCAAAAAATAAGACGAAGAAAGAACACATTTTGCATAATTAATGTGTTTAAAGGAGAGTTTAACAGATCTTTTTTTATTCGATTGAACGGAAGTCTTTCTCTGTTCCATTTTGTTTCATCAATGTTCGCTTTTTTTTACTTCAAAAAAGAACAAAGAAAAAGCTATCATCATTTTTTGGAAAGAAGAGTAACTTTTTTTGCCCTTTTTTAAAGTTGTTTTTTGTTTTAATATTTTTTTCTTCGTTCCTGGCACTGTCTTTTCTCTCTCATGTTTGTTGAGTATTCGTTTCGATTTGTAGAGATCAAAATCTTTTTACTTTTCCATTTTTTTACACCTTATTGGGAATAAAGAAAAAACGGTGTATATTTCCCAAGAAATAAAACAACAACAATTTATCAATCAAGCATCGTAGAAGAAAAAATTATGTTTTTGAAAGCTTTCAAAAAATATCTGTCTATGGGAAAAAATGGGAAGTAAACGGGAACGCTGAAAAATTGAGATTGCTTTTTTTGGATTCATTGATGCATGTTGATGGTTACTGTAATCGAATGGACAAGTCCATATTTGGGAAAGGGCACACTTTGTACTTCGATTTGTTACTGGGTTTTAGAAATCTTAAAATTGAAAAAAAGGATTTTTCGAATTTCGGAGGGGGAATTAGCCCCTCGAATCAACCCCTGCTGAAGTCTTTAATTCAGTTGTTAATTTTCATGAACTTCGTAGGGGGTTCCTCTAATTACGTCGCTGCTAATACTGTTGTGATGGTTGTCGATAATTACATCACTTAAATGTTGATAGATTTCTGTACTCAACTTAAAAATTTTGAAAAACGGAATTTTGTTTTAAACGTAATTATTAAATTTATTTTATCTGGATTTCATATATCCCAAAAGATTTCCCAAATCTTCTATGAAAGAATATTGTATTCTAAAGATTTTTTTATAAACCAACTCTTAAGACATCATTTTTTGAATTTTAAATTTATTTAATTTTTTTGATTATCAAATATCTTAAGTTATTTCGACATGTCTCCAAAAAAGTTGATAGTTTTAATTTCACGGCCTTCGCTTCTTCTTGTCTAATACTTACATTGTCCTTCACATTTTTTTCTTTTCCCATTCTTGATGATGTCTTCCTTTGCGCAAAAAAAACTACTACTACTACTTTACTATCCAAATATGCTTTAAACTAACTAATGATAGACACCAACTAGAATCAAACTTTTCTTCTTCCATTTCCTTAAAACAAAAGACAGCGACACCAAAAATGAGAGAGACAATTTAATTTTGGAGTAGGAAAAAAAAACAGGAAAAAATCAAAAGCTTTTTCTTCCTTTTTGGATCAAGCTTGCACTCATTCATTTTTTTTGCTGCTACTGCTACTTGAAGCCAAATTATTTTTTCTCTTTTTGGTTTTTAAACTTTTTCTTTGCTTTTCACATTTCCTTTTATATAATTTTTTCGCGATTTCTTTTGCAACAAAAAAGAAAGAGCAAAATGTTGCAAATATGGTCAGTGTTCATTACTGCTACTGCTACTACCTTCATTTTTTCTCATACAAAAAGGAGACAGTTTTTTTTCTGTCAAGTGGAAAAAAAGCGGAAAGCAGTAGCAGCCGATAAAAGTTAAAGAAAAGCGAGAGAGAGAAGGAGCTTAAGCTTCTAAAACAAAAACTTCTACCGGTTTTTTTTCTTTCTCGTTGTTGTCCTCCGGAAAAGCTTTCATTTTTGGCTTGTTCATTGAATAATTTTTGGAAGTAAATCAAAAATGTGTTAAAAGTTTTTTTTAAGGAAGTTGAAGATTTGCTTTTTTTTGTTAGTTTTGAAATTTTATGTAAAAGCCACAATTACTGTACTTTATTGGATTGCTTTCATTTTTTTGCAATAATTTTTTCTGTTTCAAGTTTTTTTAGATAAACAATTCAATTTCGATCATTTTCTATTCTAAGCTTTTTTTAAATGACTACTGTAATTTTTACTTGCTTGGAATCTGTCGCGAAGGCTACAGTATACGCTCATGTTATACTTCATTGTTATTTTTATTGTTAAAATTGTAAATTTTTTTAAATAATGACTTTGAATATTTTTGTTTCAAAACCTTGCAATTTTAGTGATCTTCGTTTTACTTTTTAGTCTGCTACTATTAATAGACCGCTTTAAAGTTTTTATCCTCAAAAATAAAATCATGGAATGCCAAATTTTTGTTTCCCTTTTTTAAAATCCTTCAAGCTATCATTTTCTTTTATTTTGTCATGCTTATTATTACATATTTGATCCAAAAAGAAAGGAGCTAAAAACAACGACGACGAAAAAAAACAGCAGGCGTTTGAGATCACACACTTTTTTTGGAGGATCAACTTATTTGCTGTCTCTTGTCTAAAAAAGTCTAAGTATACTGAATGATCCGCCCCATAGACGGACGCCTCAACCCACAAGCAAGCAAGCTTTAAGGCTTTAAGTTTTGCTTCTTTCTTTTTTTGACAACTAACTTTTTTTGTCTTCAAAAAGGAATGAAAGAAAAAAAAGAAAAAAAGAGATAAAAACAAAAATGGGGGTGGATAGATAGATAGATATTTCTGTTATCCCTTATTTTCTTCTTGTTTTTCGTCAATGATGATCACATATCCATCTTTTTTTTAAAATAGGATATATATCCTATGATAACCAAAAAGAAAGGCTTTTAAAGTCAAAAAAGATTTTTGATGGCAGCAGGAGCAGTTAAAGATGGCAGAAAAAGAAAAAAAAAGCTTTTTTAGTCGTTTTTTATGGTTAGGATCGGATAGAAATTTTTTTGAGAAAAAATGTTTTTTATGGATTTTTGCGATATTATATCCGATTTGACGGCTGGCTTTTTGTTGGGTTTGAATGATTTGTTTTTGATTTGTTGAAGTTTTTTAGGAGTGCCATTCTTTTTTTGTTTCCTTGTTTTACTGATAACAATCAAAAAATAAAATTTTGGTTTTGTCAAAATATCGAAAATGCCTTTAATGACTAAAATCAAAATGTCGAAGACAAAATAACTGATTTTAATGTACTTAAAAAACCAAAATTTCTCTATTTTGCGAAATTTGAAACTCAAAAAGCAGGAACCGAAAAAAAAATTCTGATTTCAGTAAGCAAATTTTAATCTATTCAAAATTGAAATATCGTAACTTTGATCAGGGCTGAGAAATCTCTGCCTGCCGATTGAATTGAAAATTTCATGTCCATAAAAAATTTGCGCCGGATTTTTCAGTACTGATTTCGATTGAGTTTTTTTTTTGATCAAAAAGGTCGAAAAATTGGAATTGCAATGTTACTTTTTGGAAAAATGAAACAAAATCGTTTCGATTTCATTAAATTTCGGGTTATTTTAAAACGAAAATAATGAGTTTCACATTAAATTTTGGGATCGAGATAAATATTTTGTTGATGGAAAAGCATAAAATTTGAAAAAAAAGCCTAGGTAAATTGGTCATTTACCGTTACTTTTTTAAAAATGTTGAATCATTGCAACAACAATGAAAGTAGTGATAATATAAAAATGTTTTTGGTCAGCATTCTTTAAAAGTAAAACAGTAATGATGACGAATAAGGCTTTATAAAAAAAGAATGCAGCATCTTTCGATTCTAATGGCTAAAAAAGTATGTATGATTTTGTCTTTTGGTATGCTCCTTCTTGCTCCTTCTTCTTTCTTTGATGTTGTTCTTCTTTTCTTTCCTTTTTTGTTGTAAAAACGGAAATGGAAATAAATAATGTTATAAGGGTTTTTTTTAACATGGTACAAATTTGGTCTGAAAAAAATTTGGGAGAAGGAAAGGTTAAAAGACGAAGAATTGGTAGTATTGTATCAGTTTGTCCATTGCCATTTTTTATTCACTTTTTTTATAAAATATTTGAAGTTCTGCTGATTTGAAGATTTAAAAATAAAGGTTTTTTCTTAAAATTTCATTATTTTTATAATGGAATTATAGTAATGGCATGCCATAGCTTTTACTAACTTGCCGTGCATTAATATCTTTAATTGTTCTGATTGTTGTATGTTTTAAATTATTCATTCCAACAATTCAAAAATTTAATTTGCTTTTGAATCCTTAAAAATTGTCACTTCCAAAATCACGTAATTTGTTGGCTTGAAAAATTGATTTTTTGTAATATAGTTTTTAATAAAAGGGTAAGGACGAAACGGATAACGCACTTTTTTCTTTAAAATATTATTTTATTAAAACTGCTTTGAGCAAAAACTTCTTTATTTTTTTTTCTTATTTAGAAATCTTATCCATATCGGCGTTTTCTGGGATTTTTTTGAAAAAAAATTAGTTTGAAGCTTTAACTTTTTAAATTTGAAAACTAGCAAGCTATTGAAAACCTAGGTTTTAATAGCTTACATCAATGCCATATGAGCCCCGCCTTTTACCGTATTTTCTCTTTCAATTGCCGTTTTTTATAAGAAAACGATTTCATCACCATAAAAATTTCCACATTTTCTTTCACCATTTTTGTCGTCGATCATATTCTTCAAAAACGCCTATTTTGTCTTCATCTTTCTTTCATTATTATTTCCTTACTTGATTGCTTTCGCCATTGTAGCTGTTGTCTTTTTTCTTCTAAATCATGACATTAACTTACTTTTCTGTTAGCATTTACTTACATCTTGCTGTCCCTTTATCGAAATTTCATCGAGCAAGCTTTTAAACATGCCTATTTTGATTTATTATTATTTCCATACTTGATCGCTCGTGCTCTCGCTTCTGTTGCTGCTTTGCCTTTTCCTTTAAAATCATGACATTAACCTTTTTCCGTTAACACATTCTTTTTGCCAGCCTGCCAGTCAGTCAACAAGCATGCTGTCATTTGTTACTACTTTTCCCTAATATTGTTTCCTAATCCCCCTCAAAGAACATCACCAGCAAAAAATAGAACGGAACACATTGGAATTTGTCCTAAAATATTCTTTTTTTTCTTTTTCAAAAAAATTTTTTAATGAGCTTTAATGACTTTTTTTCTGATTCCGCTTCGTGAAATATCCGTTTTCTGATATCTTTCGTAGAAAGCATTTTTTATGAATTTTAAGTTTTGACTTTATTATATCGGTCTATAAAGAAAGAGAGAAAATCCAGATTTATTACAGTCATTTTTGAGAAAGACAAGCTTTAACATGATGTTCATAAAGTTGTTGAACATATTATTTATTGGTGGCATCCCTTTCTTTTTCTGCTGTCATTGGTACTAATTAATAATCTCATTATTCCAAATTCCGCGTTTTCTCATTTTTTTCTTCATTCGGTTGCCACTTTCTTTTTTCGCGCAAGCACTTTTTTAAAATCTGCTTTTTTATGTGATTTTTTTTATTTTTATTTATTCCGTGAAAGCCTCATTTTTATGGAATGTCGACAATAAGCAAAAAATGTTGCTTGATTTTTGTAATCGTTAAAATTTTTTTGAATAAACTACAGGCAGTGCCGCAACTTGAACATATTTCAGGGGGTGGAAAGAGGGTGGAAAAACCCGTGAAAATCTCATTTTATCTAGTAGAAACTCAAATTTTTACCTTAAATTTGGGATTTCAGGGGGTGGAAATTCCCCCCATGCCCCCCCCCCCCCCCCAGTTGCGGCCCTGACTACAGGGATGAGAAGCGGCATAAAAATCGTTCGCCGCCGGCATTTCTCATCCCAGATAAACTATGACATTTTAATATTAAAAAAATGTATTTGTTGACAGGTTTTAACGTTATTGAAATTTTTGGAATACGGTAGTTACAGTAATTATGTTTTGCAGAATTACAGCCCCTGATGCACATTGATTTACCGAGTTATTAAAAATCACAGTTTAAAAAATTAAAAAAGTGGTCATTTTTAGCACCTTTCATTTATTCAATTTTAGGCATGCTTTGATGAAGAATTCTGAAGCTTAGTAGATAGACTCAATTAATCATGGACTATCATTATGATTTATTGAGGCTAGCCAACGAGATTTTTTCTCTCCACCGTATACCGAAATTTTGAGTTTAGGTCATTTGGCATTTACATCGTGAAACCATCAAAAGTCAAAATTTACTAAATTATTACAGTTTAAATTTTGGAATATCGAATATTTTTAAAAATCTACAAAGATTATATTTACCAAATTTATTTTTTGTGTTAAAGATAAAAAAATCCCCCGTCCATATAAACTTTGCTACTTTTTAAAATTTTTTCCTCTCCTTTGACATCACAAGCAAAAAAAAATAAAGCTTGAAACTATTGTGATGGTGTGTTATTATTGTTTAACTGTCTTCTCTCCCTCCAAAACTTTTTTTTCTTCATCCTTCTTGAGCTTCTTCTTCTTCAACTTTCAAAATTGTGTACTTTTCCACTTCAAAAAAAGAAGAAAGTCTTTTTTTGACAGTACGTGAACTCTCTCCCAAAAAAAGTTTGTTACAAAAAAAACTTCTTTTTTCTCCTTCCTGAAGAGTGTCATTTGTTGCTGCTGTATTTCCGCCTCTCTCTATATTTGATGAAACAGTTGTGCTACTGCTGATGCTACAGCCTGCGCAACTCCATCTTTCATTTTCATTTTTGACGGAAAAAGGGATGAAAATATCTTTTCTTTTTTATGTTTAACTCCGCCCAATTCCAGGAAAAGACAGATAGCTCTAAAAAAAGTTCTTTATATATTATTTTTTTGTCATCTTCTTTGTGGTTGTTGTTTGTCTCAGGAAAAAGGAAGATGATTGCTTACATCCCTCGCCTTTTTCTTCATCAAAAGAGGAAAAGTTCTTTTAGTCAATCAAGTACATCCATATATCCGAGAAGGCTTCTTTCTATCTTTTTTTTTCATTTCCTTTTATTGCGCCGATCAGGCAGCAGCAGGATGATCAGCAACAGTAGTAGTAAAAGCAGCAGATGAGGTTTATCCTTTGAGGGAATGTTAGTTAATGTGTTCTTTTCTTTACTTACATCAAAGTTCTGCAAAAATCAAAATCCAGAAAGTCTTAATTAAAATAATTTTGATTTTGGTTGAATTCCGAATTTCGAAAATTATCTCAAAATTATCTTAGAGCCCTGATACCCATCTTAAATTTTGATCTAAATGTTACAACAAATTAAAATGTCAAAAACTGAGATAATTTTTATTAATCGATCGAAAGTTGATTTTAGAGAGCCCTAATAGCCATGTTAATCCTTTCCCTGAAGATGATCTAATGAGATAGTAGTGATGGACAATAATTTATAAGCAACTTCTTTTACAGCAGTCCATCACTTCTATCTCATTAGATCCTTTCCGGAAGTAGATTCTCCATGTCCAAGATAGCCTACCTCTTTAGCTTCATGTGCGCAATATTCTTTTATGTCTCAAGCTCTTTTAGAGAGAAAGCCTCAAGATTGATCCTTTTTAGCTACCTTACGATTTATTATCCATCCATCACAACTATCGCATTCCGGAAGTAGTCCTATTATGTCCATGATCGTTAGCTCTTTAGCTGCTTCTTTCTTTCATGTGCGCGCAAAAATGTTGCTTTATCTCAAGTTTTTCTTATTCCAGAAACGCCTCAAGACAAACAATGATCCCTACGGCTGCTTCTTTTTTTTCTATCTCGTTTTTTTTGCGCAAAAGCTTGCAGCCGTAAGATCGCTATTTTTTTTCGTTGTCTCAAGATGGGGTGTCGTCTTCTTTTGGAGATGCTCTAGCTCTATGATACAATTACAACACTACAATCTTGTTTCTTCTTCTTTCCCTAAAAAAATCTCTTTTCTTTCACCTTTTTCCCTTTCCTGGATTGTAAAAATAAGATAACAAAAAAAAGATAGAATTTTCCGCTCTAAAATCCTAAAAAAATGATCACCCCTATGGCTTTTTTTTTGTACATATTTGTATATAATATTTTCTTTTTTGTTTCGAATAAAAAATATCTCTTATCGTTTTCCATCTTTGTCTTAAAAAATAAAAAATAATAATATTGTCAAAGATGGAAGAAAGAAAATGTTCATCTCATCTCCGTAGCTCTTTTTTTTGTTTCAACCCCATTTTTGTATATATTTATTTATATGTGTGTAATTATTTGTTGAACTTTTTTTTGGCGTGAAAAAACTATCATTCTTTCATATTCGTGTTTTTTGTGACTTCCTTATTCTCATTATAGCTATTTTTTTCTTCTCTCTATGATGATCTTCGAGGTCAATTTTCTGCCTTCTCCAAAGATGTTTTTTTCATGTTTCCCTTAAATAAACTTTCAAATTTCCTTGAAGAAAATTTTATACTTCAATTAATTGCATCTTTTTTTCAGTGCCTTATAAAAAAAGTTATGTCTGATGAATCAGGTCTTCCATGCTTTTCAATTGGTGATGATGATTCTCCGCTGTCACAAATTTCTTTACTACCAAATGGTAAAAAAACAAAAGGTCGTGTTAAAATTAAAATGGAATATATTGGAAATAAGCTTCGTCGATATACTACTTTTTCAAAGAGAAAAACTGGAATTATGAAAAAAGTAAAATAGTTTTTTGCGCCGAGAGATATTTTTGCTATAAGTAGTAATTTTAGGCCCATGAATTGTCAACGCTTACTGGAACACAAGTGATGCTGCTAGTGGCATCTGAAACTGGACATGTATATGCATTTGCAACAAATAAACTAAAGCCTATGATTGCATCAGATGCTGGAAGGGGGCTAATTCAAAGTTGCTTGAATACACCAGATGGTTAGTTGTTTCTTGTAAATAATATCAAATATCGTTCAGTTAAATGAAAACAAAATTTTTTAAAACAGTTTTTATGGCTTATTTTGCTCAGTTAGTATAAGCTCAAGCTTAGGATAATCTCTAACAGTTTTTAAGATATAAAAAATTAGTTGAGCTAATAAGAAAGGTGCCTTGCAAACACTTTTATTTCAGTTTTTGTTTATTTAACATTTTCAAATTTTATTCAGTTTTTTTGCTTCCGCTACAGTACTCTTAACGCCTTTCCTTTTATGTCTTTCTTTTATGCGTTTTTTTTCTTTTTCACCGCCCATTTGCATTTTCCTTTGAAATTTTTTTAGCCAATTATGGCCAGTGACAAAACTTCATTTTTTGTCGTTTTTCTTTCCAATTTTAAGCCAATTACGGCCGTTAAAAAATTCTATTTTTGTCTATTAAAATTTCAATCAGTTTTTTATACATCACGATGGGATCAACATTTAAAGTTGGCACCAGTTAAATCTTAAAAACGCTTTTTAACATTTCACAGTTTTTGCTAATTTTTGATCCCAATGCTCAAATTCAGTTTTAAAAGAACATTTATGGCCATTAAAAATTTTAATTTTAAAAGTTATCAAAAGTGATCAGTTTTTTGCTGCACCAAATTGGGTGTCATTAGAAAGTTTGTGTAACTTGCATAGGCCTCACAAATTGTCAGTTAAAAATTAAAAAAAAAGCTTTTTATGTCAACTACAGTTTTTACAAATCCTTGATCCCTCATTTTTAAAAGACAATTTATGGCCGCCGACATTCTGGCAGTTTTTGTTGCCCCAAGTTGATGCCATTTAAAACTTCTATCGATGCAAATAGATTTTCAGTTAAAATTTTAAAAAAGCTTTCCACATTTACACTTTCACAGTTTTTGCAAATCCTTGATCACCTATCTGTTAAAGCTCAAATTCTTTCAAAGCTGTTTTTTGTTTTGTTACCTTTCAGATTTCTTAAAAAAAGTTTTTTCACGTTTCTTAACTCTCAAAATCAACTTATTTGAGTTAAAACCCCAAAAAAATAAAAAAGTCTTGAAAACAAAGACAAATAAAGATTTCCTATTCTCTGCTGTCTATTATTGAAAAGGAAGAATTCAAGTAACTCCTTCCGTGCATGCTAGCTAGCTTCCGATCATCATCATTCAAAGCAAGAAAAAAGTTCATAGCCAAAAAGCAAGCTGTTTCCAGGCAGAGTGTCCCGATTTGTTCTTTTCTTTCTTTTTGCGGTTGACGACGCGATTGACGCAACTGCCCTTTTTTTACTTACATTTACTTATTTACTCCCACATCTTCTTCTATATTTTTTTGTTACCCAAAAAAATGTTCTGCTTTTTTTTGAAAAAAGCCTGAAAACGGAAGAAAGCTGATCGGTTCTTTTTTCTTCTTCGTTTTTTGTTACTATTAAAAAAAAAGCATGCGTTAAAATTTCTTTTCTTTCTATGAACTGCTACTGCAAATAGACGTATGTATTTTTTCAAGCATCAAGCTTGAAGTTTGTCAAGCAGCAGCATTTTTTTTGATTTGATTTTTTCATTCAAGGAAGAGAAAAGAAAGCATAAAAGAGCAAATGGCAAAAAAAGAAAGGAAAAGAAAAAGCAAATGACAAATCTGCTGCTGTCTTGACTTTTTTAAGGAGAAAGAAATTCCACAGAAAGAAAGAAAAATATTAGGGAACGAGGAGAGTACTGTAGATCAATGGCAAAAAATGAGATGCGAGATGTGAAAGAAATAGCTGCAAAAAGTGCACAAAATTTTTAATACAGGAGATGACAAAAATACGAAAAAATTAAATTTCCAAGTGTTAATTCAAATACAGTTTTAAACAACACCTAAAATGGCTGAAACAGTTTATAGCAACAATAAATTAAGCGAGAGAACATGGTTAACAAGCGTCGTCCAGTTTTAAACAAAAGATTAATTAGAATAAAATAAGACACTTTAATCCATAAAAATTGGCATAACAGTTTTAAAATTGTTTTAATTAATACAGTTTTAGTGGAGTAACAGTTCTACGCAAAAATTAACTTAAAGATTTAGAGAACCAGTTTTAAACAAAATTATTAATTTTATTTTAGCAGTTTTGTACAAACTTTCGCTATTCGTGGGAAACAGTTTTAAGCAAAAATTAATTAATTAAAACATTGAATCGAAAACATTGAAGATCAGTTTTAAATAAATAAATAAATAAATAATTTTTTAGAAGCCGTAGCAGATATTGGAACCTGTAAAACTGAATTCACATTTGAACCCCCAACTGGAGGTATGAGTGGGTCAGCAAGAAAAAGAAAAATGCAAGATACAGAATCTGTAAGTTTTACTATTTTCTTTTTTATTTGGCAGTTTAATATAGTTTTATTAATCCAATATCATTATGACCGGGCAGTTTATCTTTTAAAAAAATAGATGTTAAAATAGTGACACAATAGCTATTTTTACTTTATCACATGTATTTCTTATTTCAAAATTTGCTTCAGTAAAAAATAGATTTCAGTTGCATCGATGGAATTCAGTTAACTAGAAAATACCTATTTCCCTATCAAAAATCAGTTTTTACTTTTTTGAGTTCTTATTTAAATACATTAAACAAAAATAATTCAATTTTTTCAATGCTTTTCTGCTGACAAAATCTATAAAAATAGGTATTTTTTGGGACTCTATTATAGAAAATGCACACCCAGTTCCAGTTTTAAAATAATCTTTTTACGTTTTTTTTATGGTAAACATTTAAGCTAATCTATAGTAAAGAAATTGTCGAATTTGCAGTTTTAATATTTTTTTTAAATCTTTGCCATTCTTTACTACTAATGCACAGTTTGTAAAAAAGGTTTTCTTTTTGTTAATTTAGGAACATCCTTGTTTGTAATAGGTAGAGAACAGTTTAATATTTATTACGCCTTTAAAAATATTTTCTTTTGTCACCTTAATTTGGACCTTGAAATTTCGACAAAAATTATTTTAGCACGTCTTTTTTGAGGTATTTAGAGTTTAACAAAAACACAGATATTTCAACCAAAATTTTGGCGAAATTACTTTTTTGGGCGAAAAATTTGAGACTTTTTTCCGGTGACTCTAATTCTATGCAGTTTTCATTTTTCTATTTTTCTACCGTATAATCTACAAGTTTTTTCTCTTCCATTTCCTTTTTTTTATTATTTGCGCAAGAAGAAATGTGTCATGCCCATTTTTGTTTGAAATTCCGTTTCTTTCTTTCTTATTGGTTGACGTCTCCGCAGCAGCTGAAAAAAAGGAAAAATGCGTGAATAATGGAAAATGCAAACATCTTTCCAATCTTCTCTTTCTCCATCTTCTATTGCTGATTCCCATACCTTTCAAAAAAAACTTTGATTATTATTAGATCTAGTTCTGCCTCTAATATTTTTTTTATTAGGCTTTTCTTAATTTCATTTTTTTTTAAAAAACTATGAACCATTTTTTGGACGATGAAAAAAAATATGTGCAATATTTTTATGTGTGTTTTTCTCTTTTTTGACTGACTGACAAATGGCTTCCTTCTTTTTTGGTTGAAACTTTTTTCTTCTTGTTGCTTCGACAGAAAAATGATCATCGAAGAAGGAAAGGGAAAGGAAATAGATCATCATCAATAGAAAAAGGAAAAGAAGATTTGATGATCCATAAATGTGCAAAAGCAAAGCAGCAAGAAAGGAAAAAAAGAGCAATTGGATATCTGCGCTGTCCTCAAAAAGCAAACCTTCAAAAGCTTTAAAAGAAGTTTAAAGCCTTTTAAAAAAGGACAAAGAGGGAAATATATGTGTAACAGTTGTTTTAAAGTATCTCTATCGCTCATTTATCCCCTTTTGCGGTACGGCACTTTTTAAAGTGAGAGCAGCACAAAAAAAGTTTAATGCCTGTTTTTGGATGAGGGAGAGTAACAGATTTTTTTCTTTGGCAAAACTTTTAGGGATATATATTCATTATCGGCAGCTTACAAGAAAAAGAGGGAGAAAGAAAGAGATGTGATTTATTTTCGGAAGCAGCAACAAAAAGTATAAAAGAGAAATGCCAACAAAGGAAAATGCGCGCAAAGCAGCAGCACACTTTTTTTTTATGCCTCTGAGAATGTTATTACATTACAACAGCAGTAGCAAGCAATCGCCAGACGTTAATGCTTTTAGGTACAAAGAAGAAAGAGATCAACTTATAAGGGGGAAAAATAGAATAGAAGAGATCAGGTCGGCAATGTTTTTTTTATTTTTGTTTCCTTTTTCGGTGAAAGAAAAAAAAACATTAGCGTTTAGCAGTTGCTCACTTTTTTTCTGTGATTGTTTTTGATCACTTTTTTCTGACAAATCAAAAACATCCAACTTTTTTCCTTTATATGGATGCAGTTTATCGTCATTTCCCACAGCAGCAACAATGTTGCTACCATTTCTGCTGACAACAACTGTTTTATCCATTCTTGGTTTTGGTCATCTTTCTTTTTTCTTCGATATTTCTTCAGCCTATGGTCTTAGATCAGGAGAAAAAAGCAAAAGCAAAATTGCAAGTCCAAGAAAGACAAAAACCTTAAAAATAAGATTTATTATACTCCTTTTAGTAGTTTTGCTCTGGTCTGATCTGTTCTGTTCCTCGAAAAATGATTTGCCCTAAAAAAGAGAACCCAAGACATATGTATTTTTAAGGCATAAAAAAGGCTAAAGAGGGAAAAAAAAGAAAATTAATTTTCTTTTCAATTGAAAGCAGATATTTTATGATTTTTTTTATGTTACTTCTTTTTTAAGCAACTTTTTCGATGAGGTTTTGAGGGATCACCAAAATAAGAACAAAGAGGAAAATTTGAAGCCAGTTTGTATAAATTTGCATCACTTGAGTTCAAAAATTATGTCAGTTATAAATGAATTTATCGCAATGGATGATACAGCTAAGCTTAAAAAATTACATTGATAGAAAGAACCAAAAACTGTTTACCAACATTTCAACTAACTTATTAAATCTTCATCAATCGCTTTTGCAGTTTTAAAATTTCAGAAACAACCCGGAAATTTCCAAATTTCAGTTTTTAAAAAATTTATAAAAAGCTGTTAAAACAATTGTCAGTTTTTCTATAGTTTTACACTTACAATTAATTCATGCAAGAGACGTAAGCAATTAAGCATCTGATATCCACAAAAACTTGCATTACTCATCATCTTCACAGTTAACTGACAATTTTTGTTAAATTGTTCAAAGATATTTTTGAAAGATAATAAAACACAAATTGGTTACAATTTCATAAATTTCAATAGTTTTTTCGTGATTGCAGCTTAACCTTGATACTACTGGATCACAGTTTTTAATTTTGAAAAAGCTCTTTAGTTTTTTTTTAAATTTTTGGAAAACCTGACAGTTTTTTTTATTCTTTCGTGCATACTCCTGATTAAAATATTTATCAGTTATCAATGTTAAAAAATTGCATTACAATCAAGAAAAACCCTTTTTGTTTAGTTAATTGAATATTGTTTTGATAAGGTTTATGTTTCACAGTTTTATATCGTTATTATTTATTACTTTTGTAGTTTTAAACAAACATAAAAAAGGAAAGAAAACCAAAAATACTTTAGATATAAAAGTTAGCTGTAATAGTTAAAAAAAAAACCTGTCATGCACCAACTTGAAGTTTTTAAAATGTATGAAGCCAGCGCTGGAAATGCTGACAGTTTTTTAAAAAGCTTGCACATACTCCAGAAAAAAAATATTTATCAGTTTTCTATTTTTAAAAAAATTATGTTAAAATCATAAAAAATTCTTATGGTGCAGTTAATTGAATAATTTCTTAATTTGTTTGTAATTTGTGTTTGTTTAAAAAACAGCTTAAAAGATAGATTGAGACATTCCTTTTGTACACATGGCAATCAGTTCAATACACAAATATGCATCAATCTTTGCCTTTTTTAGTTTTGCCATAAAATTTTTAAGCTTTTGTAAACATTCATTTTATGAAGCTTGTAAGATAAAATTTATATCTCTTTTCAATTTGTTCCACAGTTTTATATCATTACTAATTTCTTGCACATCCATTTTTAAGCAAACATAAAAAAAGGAAAGAAAGTGACCTCGTTATTAGTTATCAATGCCCGGAAAATCTGTACCTATTATTCTGTAGTTAATTGAATATTTTCTTAACAAGGCTTTTAAGCTGTTAAATTTGGTTAAAAACAGTTAGGAGTGTGACAATCCTTTTGAAAACACAGTTAAATATAAAATTTTATTATTAATTTAGGTTTCGGCTAAAATTTTTATAACTTTGTTGGCCTTTATTTCATTGAACACGTAAGATTAAAATTATATCACCTTTCAATTGGTTCCACAGTTTTATATCAATTATTTTTTTACTACACTTTTAAAGCAAACATTAAAAAAGGAAATGAGATCTTGATTTTTGTTACACACCAAATAAATGCTTCAAATATATAAAAGTTAGCTTTAATAATACACAGCCAAAATGTGACTAAAAGAAATCAGGCTTATGAGCTTAAAGGGAGAGAGATGAATGAAAGAGAAGCCAGTTTTTTTTTTAAAAAAGGTATATCAATTTTGAAGAGCTTAAAAAGTTAACCGGAAGCACATAAAAAGAGCAGGTCGTTAGGCGCTGCTATTAGTCGAGAATGAATGTTTTAAAAGCTTCTTTGTTTGTCTGCAATCAATCACATCTTTATTTTTCATGAATGAAATTTGTAATGTGATCAAGAATGGAGATATATGAGATCCACTCAAGGAAGAAAAATAAGGGGTGTATAAAAACCTCAAAAAATGAATACAGTTAAAAACAAAAAAAATTTAAATTATACCTATCTTTGAATTGTTTTTTGTAGACATTACCATGAAAAAGTGTGTAAAGTTATAATTTAAAAGGACCCAGTTTTTAAAAAAGTTCAATGATCTTTTCAATGATAGCTTCATGTATTCAATTTTTTAAAAAATTTTAAACTAGAAGCACTATTCTGGTGCCAAATTCAGAAAATGATGCAGTTTTTGCTCATAGATTTTTTCGTTCTAAAATTTTGTATTTTTTCGCCAAAGGCATTATTAAAAAATTTTTCAGTTCGTTTTGTCAGAAACAAAGACAGTGTTGACAAAAAGGATTGAATCAAAAGGCAGTTTAATTAATTTACTGATTTTTTATAAGCCAAAAAACTTCAAAACCTAGCTGAAGAAAGCCTCAGTTTTTTAAAAATAATATTTATAGCTTTTTCGACATTTTTTTTATTAGATTCTAGCCATATCTGTATTTTGTTTAAATATTTCCTTTTATTTCTTTTTACTTATTAACTTCTTTTTTATCATCAAGCTTTTTTAGTGTACTTTTTTTAAAGCCAAAAAACTTGATCTGGACTCTTTATTCAGTTTAAACTTTTATTAAGGAATATTATTTATCCTCATCATCTATCCATACTCGATCGTCTTCCTTCTGCCCTCATAAGATAGATAGAAATATCCGTGTGCAAATAAGCAATCAAATAGCAAGCAGCATGTGGGTGTCTTCTTCTCCTTTTTTTTCACATACGTAAAAGTAAAAGCATTTTCTCATTCCATTGACAGGCAAAGACAGCATAAACACATAAAAAAAAGCAATGATTTCCTAAAAAAAACTTTTTTTGTGGTAGTTCTTGAAAGGCTTTTTTGATTTTTTTGACGGAAGTCAAGTAAGTCAAGTTTAAGTCACAAGCATTTTTTTTCTCTTTGTTTGTTTTTCCCATTTGTGCTTCTTGAAGCTGCTTTTTTCTGCTACCTTTTTTTAACCAACAAAAAAACTTGAAGAAAAATGAAAAGCTTACCTTAAAAAATTTTTATAAATATATTTCACAATTGTGTCCTCTCTCCTTCTTCCACCATCGAGCATTGTTTTGTCTAGCTTCCAAGTCGAGAGAGAGAATGGGTTTCTTAACTTACTTTTTAAAAAGAAAAGAGTTTTACGTAAGCAATTTTGAAACAAAAATAGCAAATATTAAAAAAATATTTATTTTTATGAGCTTTTTACAGTACACAAGAAACAGTTGAAAGATAGGTATTTCAATTTTTTTTAACTCAAAAAACTTTTTAACAGCTTTACAAACAGAAACCTCATGTCTCAGTTTTTTCTACAAATTTCACAACAATCACTCAAATTTTAACAGCAATAATCAACCTATAATGGCATGCCAGTTTATATACATCTCATTTCATTTTAATTCAGTTTTTTACTTTACAGTAATTGAGAATCCCAAACATCTTTATCGTTGTTTTTCGAGTTCCAGTTTATCTTTGCAATTTGAAAACAAGAATAGTAATTCAGTTCCTCTTTAAAAAAGCGTTTATTTTCATGTGCACAGTACAGTATATCTAAAAGCGCCGAAAAATTAATGAAAGCAGATTTTCTAAAACTAGAAATATTTTTCATTTCATATTTCATTTTTTTTTTCAGAAAACAAATTATTATTTATCTCAGTTTTAATTAAAAAAAATTAAATAGTTAAATAGTTCATAGCAGTTTAAAATATTGTGAAAATCACACAGCATCTAAGAGTTAATAGTTACTCTAATTTTAAGAGTAATAAGTAATGGCATGCCAGTTTATATTTTTCTCTTTTAAAACTAGCACAGTTTTTATATTAAAATTATTACAAGTTCATAATAATATTGGGGGAAACAATTTTTTTTCTGATTTTGAAGTTTGCTTACAATTTGTTTAAGCAATCTTGAAACAAAAATGTCACTGTTATTTTCTTAATAAGCTTTATGCTACTACTTTAATGAGCTTAGTACATCATATTAAAAAAGTATACTGTACCAAGCTCAAGAATGAATTAATTCATAGTTTTTGTATCTACATACTTTGATTTCTATCTTTGGCAAAGTCAACTAGTTTTGATTTAAAAAGATCACTGTACAGTTCTGAAAGTACAAATAGAATGCATATATAACAGTTATCTAAAAAAACTTAATTTCACGGAACTTTTCTCGAGTAAACTTAATAGTAGCAATGACAATCAACCGCATGAAAAAGCAGTTTATATTTGTGACATTTAAAAGGCTAATCAATTTTTTAAACAATTTTCTGAATTAAAATTCTAAGTTAATAAAGCAAAGAACACATTCAAACAGTTTGAAAATCCCAAATATAGGGCAAAAAAATTATGTAAGGGCTGTGAATGGTATTCAGTTAAAAATTTAGACCTTTCTTTAAACTACTGTAAAATACTTAAACCCCACGAATTTATATTTTAATCTATTTTATTTCAGTTATGCCTTCCAACAATGGTATCATCAGCTTCAACGCATTCAACCTCTCCCCTAAATGTCGAAGATTATTGTGAATCAGATGATAATGATTCAGATACCAATGAATCCCCAGATACTGTGATGGAAACATTTAATGATGCTCCAACCCCAATAACAACAACAAAATCACCAATTCCACCATCAGCAGATCCCCAGTTACTACAAAAAACTTTAAAAGATGCCCTTAGAGCAGCAAGTTTACAGCGACAAAATGTTATGTTACAAAAAAAGCCTCGGCAAACTCCACAAAAATCATCTCAATCATCAAAATCAAGGAATAATCAAGGGACATCATCGACATCAGCGACAGAGGTGTCAACAGCAAATTTGGAGCAGTTGAATGCTTTGCTACCTTTTATGTTACAAGGTTAGTTTATTGAAATCAGTTTAATTTTGGCAAGATGGACGTTATGCCAAATTGTTATATATATTCTTTGGCATTACGTACCAATTCGCTAAAATTTCTTACCCTGCTTCAACTCAGTTTTTCTCTCTATCTATTCCCTTAATTTCAGGTCTTTCTGGTGCAAATAATAAAAATAAAGAAGAAACTAAAGATGAAATAAATTCAACAAATAATGATAGCAGTCGAATACTATATCAAATGCCTCAAGGTGTTGTATATGCTTCAAAATCTGAAGATCCAAGCAGTAATAATAATAGTGATTCAGAAAGTGGTACATTTTTAAAATTTTCTCTACTACTAACATGTGCATAGATATACTAACAATTTTTAATTTATTTAAAGGTACAATGTTGTTTGATGGGGGCAGTTTTTAAATGAAAAATTTTTGTTTCAGGAAATAATATTTCAAATCCATTTCAATCATCAAATAATAACAGTTCAAATGATGATAATCCATTGTCGCAGTTATTCCAATTCCCACTTGGCCTTCAACAAATTCTTGCAACTGCTGCTTTAACACAATTAGCAGAAGCTCAACTAAAAGGCTAAAAGCTACTGGATATTATGAAATAATCATATGACATCAAGCAAAAAGAAATTATTTTTTTAAAAATGGATCTCAAAATTTGCCTTCTTATTACTATTACTACACAATGTTTTTGCTATCCCGGCGATTTGATAAATCCTGAGATTAATCTCAAAAGTTTTTTATATCTCTCTCTGTTTTTTTTCTACACGCAATGACTTTAAAATGATTCTAGTTATTTCTCTCTCTCTCTTTGTTTTTTAATTGTATCAGTTTCAGGCTCTATAAATTTTTCTTTAAGGATTCACACTTTTTCTTTTTTTCGCTTCAAAACTCAAAACAACAACAAAAGTCTTGAAACGAATTCTTTTAATTTCGATGTTTTTTCTAAGTCTTTTTTCCCAGTATTGATTCATAATTGTTTTTTAATTGAATTTAAATTACGCATTACCGTAAATGTGCCTTCAGATGTAAAAAAGAATTTGTGCCTTTAAATTTGTTTTTTCTTTGGTTTTTTTTTATAAAATTTTTAATTTTGGTGATAGTCATCTCTTAGTTGTTTTTACTTTTTTCTTTTTTAATTTTACTTGGTTGCAATAAAGTTTTAACGTTATCCTTTTACAATACCATTTTACAAAAGCACAGAATGTATTGCAGTTTCAATTATCACAAACAATGATTAGTTTACATAAAACTGTAAAAATTTTGTAAAAAGCTTAATAAACTTCATGAAAGCCAGTTATAAAAATAATAAAAAGTGATATCTGTTTGAATGACATTGCGTCAGAAATGCTAAAAGCTTATTTTGCCAGTTTCTAAAAATTTGATTAACTCTTTTTCTACCAATGTAAGCGGTAAAAATAGCCTTTATTTAAAATTGTTTTTTCTTTGGTTTTTTTTGTCTTTTGTGAATCACACTTTGCTGCAACAAAGTATTATCTTTATTCGTTTTCCTAGTACAGGTAACAAAAGCAAATTTGTATTTATAATTCATATCCTCCAATTAAGATTGTCATAAATCATTTTTTAATTAAAACAAGCTGTAAAAGTAATAATCATCCTGAAGATCAGATATAGCAATAAAAGACATAAGACTTCTAAAAAACCTAATGTCAGTTTTTAAAAATTTGAATAATTGTTTTTGCCGAGAAGAAGTTTACTTGATTGATTTTTAACGTCATTCATTTTCCTGGACCAGTTTGTGGAAATACAAATTTGAATACAAGACTTTGAAGCATTCCAGTAAAAAAAACGCACAGTTTTAAGGATTGAGATATTTTGAAAACAACAACATCCCTCAGATCAGTTTTAAAATCACTAAAAGTTTTTAGCTCTTTAACGCTTAATAATAAAAAAATAAAGCAAGTTAATTTGAGAAAGTTCGTAAAAAATAACTTATTTATTTTGCTTATTAGAGAAAGATATTAACAAAGTAATGGTCCTGTCACATGCCAGTTTTTAAAATTTGATGTTTTAAAAAGAACTCGTTAAAGAAAGACTACTATAAAATGTTCGTTCCAGTATGATTTTTAAAAATTGTAAACTGTTAAAAAAAAATTTAAAGTAAAAAAACCATGTCTTTATCAAAAATCGTTTATTCTTTGGTGTTTTATAAGTTTTAATTTTAGCGATAATCATTTTTTAGTTGTTTTTAGGGTGGTCAAATCTCCCGGGTGAAAAGAAAAGCGGGTGAAATCCCCGGTGATCACCCGGGTGATCACCGGGGATTTCACCCATAATCACCCGAATTTTTACTTTTCCATTTTTTTCATTTTAAACAAAAAAAAAATAATTTTACCTTATTTTAAAAGTAGTAACAAACGCTACGTCCATTTAGAAGCCTGTAAAATTTAGTTTTTATCATAAACCTCAACTTTCGGTGTTTTTCTGCCAGGATTAGATGATTTTACTGATATTTAATTAAAAAAATTACTTTTTAGCAACAGAAACAAGAAAACAGCGTTATTTCTTTCCATTTTTATCGTTTTAGTGCAAAAATTTTTACCAAAAATAGTCTCCATAAGCTTTTCTATCGACAACGTTTTGGGTGATTATGGGAGATCACTCGGCAAAAAACGGGGGAGTTCCCCGGGGATCACCCGATGGTGATCACCCGGGGGAAATGGGTGATCACCATTTGACCACCCTAGTTGTTTTTCTCAATAAAGTTGTAACATTATTAATCTTAATGAAGCAGTTTACAAAAACAAATTTCTCCGCAAAATTGATATTTGTCAGTTTTAATTTTCAAAAACAATGGTTTGGTTAAATAATGTAGTATAAATTTTATAAAAGTTCAATGATCTTTTTGAAGACAGTTATAGTAACACAAAGTAAAAAGATTTTTAACGTAAAAAAGAACGTTGTATCAGAAATGCTGAACACTAATTAAAAAAATCTAATGGCAGTTTTTAAAATTTAAAAAATTTTTTTTTGCAATAAATCTTTTAAATTTTTTAATTGCAATAAACTTTTAGCCATTTGCATTTCCCAAAACAGTTTAAAAAATTTTCTCCCAAACATAAACAGTTATAACTGCAGTTATAGTAATAGATGGTGAAAAGATTGTCAACGCACTTTTTCGTCAGAAATGTTATAAAATTCATGTCAAGAATTTTATAAATAACCCTTCCAATTCCAACATACAAAATAAATAACTTTATAACAGAAATGCTAAACACTAAAAAAAAACTTTTCTTATGCTTGTTTTACCAATTTTAAAGGACTTTTTTTTGTCACAAATTTTTATTATTATTATTATTATTTATTCTACATGCCCGATCGCATGCCGTTAAAAATACAAAAAAATACATACAAAGTAAAAAAAATACAATGAAAGTAAACAAATTAAAATTAAAACCTATACAATTAAATAAATTAAATAATACAATTCCTTTTTGCAATAATAATACAACAATGGTGATAAATTATAAATACAAAAAACTACAGTAATACAATAGAAACATTAATGGCAACTTCGACAATGAAATACAATGGCAAAAAGTACAGAAAAAGTACAATATGATGAATGGATTAAAACTTTAAGTTATTAATGCTAGTAAGATAGTTTTTAAATTCCTGATGAGATTTGTATTGGATATGTCATGGTAATTTAATGTAACGAGACGTGACTCTTTCTTGTGAAAAAGTTTTTTATGTTAATTGGTCTGATACCAGTTTAAAAAAGATTTTTTCTCTCTCAAACTAATAATGTTTGTCAGTTTCAACCGCAATTTTAAAGAAACAATTAAAAAATGTATTCATGAAACACAGTAATAAAAAGTATAGTAAAACTTCCCATGCTCATAGTTGTTGCCTCACGTTCTATTTTTAATTAAACGAATATCCATACTAAAAACATTTAATCGAATATTCTCTCGATTAAATGTTTTTAAGAATAATACCATGTGTGCGTCTACATACTCAATTTTCTAATAATGTTTTCTTACATGTTTCTCTATGTTTTGAGCTTTCCAGCTTTTTTGTAACTGTTCTATTTATTTTGAATATGGCGATATTTTGGCGGAATGTTCAGGGATGCCAAAACTTTGTGTATAAAAGTTGCTTGGGTTTATTTCTGACATATTTATTGCATATGGTATACCAGCAATGGGATTTTCAACAATTCATTTTAGAGCTTCAAACGTGGGCCACTGAATTCTTTAAAAGATGCTTTTAAAAAAGAAGAGAGAAAATGGTTTTGAACGGAAAAAAAGATCTTTGAAAAAAGCGCCTTGCCTTTTTTTCAAATCAACTTGTGTTTGTGAGGCGTTATTTTTAAGTTTCATCGTGGCTGCGTTATTTTCAGATGATTTCTTTTTCTTCCTGTTCTAATGATTCCATTTTTTGATTAAAATACACTTTTCAGGCAATGTACGAAATTTCAAGTCAACAACGAGAAGGCGACGACGAAGAATCATCATCAGCAAGGATTCCAGATGTTTTGCAATTGAAAACATCCCAACGCTTATACACTCCATATGAAGGTGATGAAGATTATGAAGATAAAGAAGAACAAGAAGAATATGAAAAGTTTCTTGCAACTCCACAAGTTCAACAACCTGAAATTGTGCCAACGTCAGAAAGATCTCCATCTCCAGAATTAGAACGTAAAAAGTCAAATCTTGAACAGCTTTATACTGAAAATCTGTATGATCTTTTGAATCTTATTAAGCCACATTTTATGGCATCTGAAAGCGTGGATAAAATTCTAAGGTAAGCTTCTGGTCGGTTGATTGACGGATCTGAAAATAAAGTGGACTGGATTGGCGGATCAATTCGCTAAAGCAAACTCGTGGATTGTTCGCCTGGGTGGATGGCAAATCTTGACAGAGTGTATTAGTGGATTTCCGTGGATTAGAAATTTATGGTAGAGCGGATTATCCACCGGATCGAAAAGGGCTGCCGCAGCTACCGTACTCTAATCCAGGTTCAAACCCAGCTCTTTGTGTTTCCCTCAAACATTTAATTTTGTGTATAATCTACTGCTTTAATAATCAACTTTTTTTCAGTGAATATTTCAATTTTCCATCACTTTCAACAGTTTGTGAAAAAATTAAAAAGCATCCACGTATTCTCTTTCAAAATATTAAAGAAATTGATATTCATCCTAATGGTTTTGGTCAATGGCTTTCACTTAAAAGCAAAGGTGAGGGCTTTGTTTGGAGAATTTTATGCTCATATAAAAGCTTTTTCAGAACCACCATTTCGTCGTCAAAAGCTTGAACATAAAGAACTTATAAGCATTCTTACCGATGATGGTAATGATGAACTTGATCTTCGAAGTTATACAAAAGACAAGGAAGCAGCCGATGAAGAATATTTTAAATATTTATTAAATAAATATGGAACTCTTTTCGATAATATTATGGATCAGATTGATGAATTTCAATTTGAAGAAGCAGAAGAAAAGGCTGCTGCAGCCGAAGCAGCAGCTAATAAGAAACAAGGGTATCAATTTTTTCCTGATACAAATGATGACCGTCTTCGTCCTGATCTTCGTCAAAAGAATGTAAAGAAGCTTGTTAAAATAGAAGAAGAAAAAGAAGATGATGTTGATTTTGAACGTCTTTTGCGAGGTGAGCTTTTTTTGTATTTTGATTTATGTTTATGGCTCTTAAATCTGTTCCCAGATGGTTCCAAAGGGTTGTACTACGATAGTGTAAACAGAGAATGTTATGAACAAAAAGGATTTTTTAGGATTTTCGCACTTAAAAGATTGGTATTTGAGTACACTATTTGTAACATTAAATTGCTTTATAAAACTACTGTTGAAACTTCTTTGAACTTATTTTCTAGCAAATAACATGTACTCGATCTTAATCATAATCCTATATTATAGCTCAAACACATGGTCATAAAGTTCAAGATGTTTATACACGTACAACAAATGAAAATCGAATGTTTATTTTTCGTAATATTTTTAATGATATTGAACGCAACGATGAAGAAGAAGAAAAACGTAGGATTTTGCTATTGGGAATTTTATGTTTACAGATTACAGCCACACGGCTGTTGGCTTTCAACAAATACGTTGACGCATTTTGAATCTATTTTATTTGCTACAGTAATATAAATAGATTTTTTAGCTGAAATTAAAAGTTTTGTTGATGGTGAAAAAGCAATGGCAAAATTCTTTTTGAGCAAAAATACAATTCGTGGCACGCGTCTTCCTAAGTAAGTTTTTTTTAAATAAATTTAAAATCAAAAAAAAGGATTATTTAATTTTAGAGATCTACGTTATCATCTTGCATATGATTATATTATTTCAATGTTAGAAAAGAATAATATTAAAAGTTTTAATGAATTGCAACGTTTAATTTTATATCTTGTTCAACGTAATTGTAAGTTTATTCTTCAACTTTTAATCCTTTTGATAAGCTTATGAGAACACCGATGGATTAGCACTTTAGAAATTTCTGTTTTAACTGAAATTTGTACAAAGGATTTCGCAGTATTCAAAAGCTGGAGCGATTGATCAGAGCGACGAAGTTGTTTTTTTTTAGCAAAAGTATAGCTTTTGGACTTCAACCTTCTGAGAGATTGCTCCAACTTGGAATATTTTTGTCAGTTTTTAACCTTTTTTTTCATTTTCAGTTATGGGTAAAAGAACTGCTGTCAATAATCTTCTCATTTGTGGCGAACCTTATCGTGGCTTTAAAACTGCTATTTCTGCTACTTTATTCAAACGTGTTATTGAATATAAAGAATTAAATTCAAATGGTGAAGCACCAGCTGAACTTCGATACAATAGAAATCCATATGTTTTAATTATTGGCTTGGAAGAAGTCGATTGTATGCCAATTTTTAATACAATTCAAAAGTATCTTCGAGGATGCCAAATTTCAATGCCTCATACCTTTTGTACCAATGTTAAACTTCGACAACATTTGGAAGGTGGCTGTGATATTTTTGTTGTTGACCGAAAAAAGCTTGATTTTGTTTTAAGTGGTGAAGTAAGTTGTCTTTGTTTTTAAAAGGGTCTTTTTGAAGAAAATAGAAGAAACTGAAATCCATTAGATACGTTCCTTAGTTTTGCTGCATTTATTACCATCAAATTGGAGAAATATAAACTTTGATCGAACTCTTTTTTTAGATTGATTTATGCAATCTTCGTCATGTTGTTATTCTTAATGTTGAAATGTTTTCTGGTAATCATGAAATTCATATTCAAAATATTCATCGGGCTATTCAAGCAAGTATTGAAGTTAGTTCTTTTTTTTATTAATTCTTAACAAATGTAATTATATGTATATTTTTCAGAAGAAGCAATATTACAATAAAGAATTGAGTAAGTTAATTTTTTTATGTTTTGAATAGTGCTTCAAGAGACACCTCCAGAAGCGTGTTTAACATGGTGGTTTAAATAAAGCTGAAATGGGTTTTGACTAATTTTTGCTTCTGTGAGCTCATATGTACTAATAGGGTCATGTTTTGCGCCTAAAATTTTGGCATTTCAGAAGATTCTCTATAACATAATTAAACTATACATTTACATATTTTCAGCTAAAGAAGAATTAAATGTTCAATATATCTTTCAAACTTATCAACCATTCCAAAAATGGGATGCATTTGAACGCCTCTTCTATCTCACTCAACCAATTTGTGATGATTTGGGCCTTATTCTTAATCATGATTATAATGATCTTTCCTAAGAAAATCAAAAATAAATATTTTCTTGAGTTGTTAAACTGTTTTTTACACATATTGTGTTGTTGATTTTTCTTTTGTTTGGTGAAAGAAACAATAAATAAATGTTTGTTTTATATTGTGATTACTTTACATAAGCAAATTTGTATTATCCAAAATTAATATTTGTCAGTTTTAATCGTTAAAAACATTGGCTATCTTTTTATTATTATTTATTCTACATGCCCGATCGCATGTTGTTAAAAATACAAATTAGATACAAACAAAGTAAAAAAAATACAATAAAAGATACTGTGGAATGTCAGTTATAACTTTATCATTGCAGCTGTAGATCGCTGATAACGCATTAGGCTTGCGTGCATTTGGAGTCATGGTTCGAATCCTCATAAAGGTTTCTGTTATTTTTAAAACCAAAAGCAGGCTCCCATCACAAACGTAAAAAAATAAAAATTTCTACCAAAAATATTAATATAGTTATTCATTGGTTTCAGTTTTCAAAAAGTTATATAACTTTCTATGCGTCGAAAAAGAGCTACATTGTGCAACAGTTTAAATTAAAGAAATAATTTAAATAATATGAGTCACAGTTTGCTCCATAAAAAATTTGTACATATATACATGGCCTTACGTGAAAGATCAATATACAGTTTAGAAAATGTGATTGTTGGTATTTTTGTTAAACTGAATTTGATTTAATCCAGTTTTAATCGATATGATAATTTAATTTTTTTCAACACCACAGTAATAATGTGAATTACTAATAAAAAGCAAAATGATTATTCCAGCTGACGATTTAAAAATTTTAAGGCAATTTTATACTTGCAAATAATTATTATAAATGTTTAAAATAAAACTATATCATTATGAGCGTACAAATGTATAACAAACCATGCTTTATCATTCAGTTTTATATCTAAAAACCCTTCAAAATGAAGGCATTACTTTTTGTCTGTGTACTTTTTTGTATAATCTGTTACTTACACAGACAAAAAGTAATGCCTTCATTTTGAAGGGTTTTTAGATATAAAACTGAATGATAAAGCATGGTTTGTTATACATTTGTACACTCATAATGATATAGTTTTATTTTAAACATTTATAATAATTATTTGCAAGTATAAAATTGCCTTAAAATTTTTAAATCGTCAGCTGGAATAATCATTTTGCTTTTTATTAGTAATTCACATTATTACTGTGGTGTTGAAAAAAATTAAATTATCATATCGATTAAAACTGGATTAATCGATCTGTTACTTTTGTAGCAGTTTTAATTCCCCACATTAAATTTCAGTTTTAAAAATTTGTGACATTAATTTAGTTAAATATTTTAGCTTTAATTTCCAGCAGCCATTATTGTTTTATAAATGGTATTTACGTTATACCAGTTAAAAATAATAAATATTAGCTAAAATTTTATTCTCATAAATTCTTTTATCGTATCATTTATATTGCAGTTAAAGAATTTTTTTATCATACAATAACTTTAACCTTATTCAGTTTCATTTAGTCAATGTCATGTTAATAAAACAGTGATAAATTGTTGACTACCCTGTAACAGTATGTAATTTAAAAATAATTAAATAAATGTCAAGAACTTATTACTGACGAAAACTTAATTTTTTTTAATTGTCTAATTGTTTTTCAGTTAAATGGAAGTTTATGTACTATCAACTTTATCCAATTTTATTGTTGGCTGTTTTAAAAATGATAACAGTTATAGCATATTATCTTTATTAATTAGAATGCCACTTTTGTTTTTGAAAACGCCTCACCTGAAGACAGTTTATAATAAAAACCATAACCAAAAACCAATAAAATAAAATTAGTTGTAAATTATTAAACAAATAGCTTATTTACAGTATCTTTCTTTGTTAACCAAACTTTTGATAGCTTTCACAAGATCTGTTCTAGTTGTTTTTACACAGAGTAATAGGAATGCTGACAGTTATTAAAAAAGTAAATTAACAACAAATCACAGTTATTATTTCCATTCTTCTTTTAAGCTGTTGAAATAGTCTTCTGTTGGTAGAGTTGTTGGTAAATTTGTTCCCAATGGACTGACGACACTTATCACATGGCATTCAATTGTTTGTGTATTATCGGCATTGCTATTACTGTTGCGAAGGAGAGAAATAAATTTTAAATTAAAAATAAATATTAATGAAATTGTTGTATTGTACCACTAAAAATTAATAATATTTAAGAAAGGCAAACAATGGTTCAGTTTATTTATTATTTGTAGAAAATTATGGTATCAGTTTTGAGGGCGATACAGTATTTTTGATGGCAGTTTTAAATTTTGTTTAACTAAAATGTCACGTAATGTAACACAAAAATCGCTAAAAGCAGTTGCACAATTCAATACAGTTTGATGTAAAAAAAAGTTGCATTATTACATTGTATATAAAAAATTTATCACAAGCAAGGGTTGACTCAGTTTATATAAATTAGAATAAAACTATGATATCAGTTTGAAGGGTGGTTAAATAACTGCAACCATTATTCTTCATCTTACTTTGGCGCAAGATTTTAAAATTTTCTGTTTAAATGTCACAAAACATAAAAGTACAACAGAAAAAAAATTTAAGAGAAACAATCGAATCAAAATTGGTGCAAAAACGACGTAAAAAGGATGACACTAGTCCAAAACAGTAAGCATGATGGTTACACAGATAATTTTAAAACTTTAATTTTACAAAAAAAGCTTGAGTTTTGTTTGGTTTTTTATTAAGCAAATATTTAAAAACAAACATGCATATGGATAGTGATGCAACAATATTGGCCGTTATTTTAGGTTCATTTGGTGTCAGTTTCAAACAACGGCGCAAAAAAGCAATGTTAAAACACTTGATTAAAACAAAGCGCAAAATAGTAGGCATAATGATCGCAGACACGCCATTTTGAGAATTTTAAATTTCCAAAACAGATCGGTTAAAATAATATGTAGCACGACCATAAAGTTTTTATAAGTGACAGGATGAAGGTGTATTGCAGTTTTATGATTTTTTAAAAACAAAAAAAAAATGCCAAAATGAATTGCAAAATTTATTTTATATAAAATTTTATAAAAACTTGAAAAGTATAATTTTGCCTCTTCCCTATCAAATTGATAACAAAATGTTTAAAGTAACAAACGATCAAACTGATATCAGTTTTTTAAAAAAATTTTTTCAAAGTTTTAATCGAAATATCTATGATCATGCAGTTTCTAACTTTTAATTTTTGTTACTCAGTAATCAATCCTTTAACATACTTCAGATAAATAATTTTCTTACCATATGAAAATAGCCCTGATGTGAAAGGCAACAATACTTTGGCGCAAAATAGGAAGAACAATGGTCACATGGCTTTTTTTGTGTTTTTAAATTTTATTAAAAGCGAAAAAAAAAGTTTTGGCAGTTAAGTTTGTTTAAAAGTAATAACTAACAACCATATATGACAAGCAATCAGTTTATAAAAAATTGTTTAAAAATATGGTATAATTTCTGAGAAGAAAAGTATTTACTATTTTAACTCGAATTATGGGTGCCAGTTTTTATTTGAAATTTTTTACTAGAATGTCACGAAATAGCATCTACCATGTAAGTGATAAAATACAAAAGCGCAAAAAGAGAAAAAATAGTTTGTCGCAAACAAGGTATAATCACAAGCAGTTTTAAAAGTTTCGATTTTACAACAAACAGTTATTCTAGAAGGCGAAAAAAGCTATAGCTATTTCAATTTTCATTAACAACCAAAAAATATCAGGTTGTTCGATAAGTTCGTGCGCCGATATTTGTTGTTGTATTTTTAATAGTTGAATGGCAATCAAAATGAGGTCTTTTGTAATAGGTAGGCCCATATCTCAGGTATCTAATGATAATACAATATTGAGGTCACCGGGGATACTGTAGGTATACGGTAGAATTTTCTAGAACGAGTTCGGATTTTTGGTGAAAATGAGTTGTAATTAAGCGGAAAAAAGCTGGAAATGACTGGATATGACGTTTAAGGACTGTCTACATCATATCCGACAACTTTCAGATGGAATTTTGCCTCAGGGCATTATGCAAATTTTCGAGGTCGATAAATTTGCATATTTTCGAAAATTGAAAAAAATGGCAGGAAGAGGTTGGAAATGGTCCAGTTAGTCCCCCACAATCAATGTTGGTTGAAATTATGGCTCTGAAACGTTTTTTTATAGCAATTTAAACCATCGCCTGCTACTCAATGTTATTCCTTGCCATAAAAAAACGTTTCAGAGCCATAATTTTGACCAAAATTGATTGTGGGGGACTTACTGGACCATTTCCAACCTCTTCCTGCCATTTTTTTCAATTTTCGAAAATATGCAAATTTATCGACCTCGAAAATTTGCATAATGCCCTGAGGCAAAATTCCATCTGAAAGTTGTTGGATATGATGTAGAGAGTCCTTAAACATCATATCCAGTCATTTCCAGCTTTTTTCCGCTTAATTACAACTCATTTTCACCAAAAATCCGAACTCGTTCTTGAAAATTCTACCGTATACCTACAGTATCCCCGGTGACCTCAATATTGTATTATCATTAGATACCTAAGATATGGGCCTACCTATTACAAAAGACCTCATTTTGATTGCCATTCAACTATTAAAAATACAACAACAAATATCGGCGCACGAACTTATCGAACAACCTGATATCAGAATAATAACGAGAGCTTGGTTTTGTACTCCTTTTTTTCATACAGTTTCTAATTACAAGCTTCTACTTTAATCGAGACAGTATACACTTGTAATACTAACCAGTTAAACTATTTCCTTACCATATGAAACAGCCCCGATGGAGCAGTTTTTCCAGTAAAATATACATAAATTGAAGTTGAAATAGGTCCAAGTGGTGCCACAACAGAAAAAATAAAAATTGTTGGCCATAAAAATTTTAGTATTTTTATATTTTCAACAATCTGAACACCAAATGTAAACGTCACCCAGTTTTAAAAAATAACTCAAACCTGATGCCTTCGATGAAGTGATACACGATAAGCAAGCAGTTTATACATTTTTTGATTTTGATAATGTAAAATTTTGCACAAAATTAAAGTTATGACATGAAGGGCCAGAGAAACATAAACCATAGTTTCAAATTCGGTTTTACCTTTTGCAAAAAATATCCCTAAAAAACTATGTATTTACACAGACGCAGACGCCGTTCAAAAAACAAAGAGTTTGTAAAGTCACGTTTTTCAATTAAAATTTATTTGAGCGCGTTACGAGTCAGTTTAAACTATTTGAAATTTTGTTTTCAACATAAAGCTAGCTACGCAGTTTTCTAAAATTAAATCTTTTGAACTTTCCTTGATATTACGGTATCTTATTAACTTGCTTTAGCCATGGTTGCATTATTCTAACAAAAATATTAAGTTACATAAAAATTTGTAAAAGAAATATTGTTTGCAGTTTAACTAAAAGATTTATTAAAAATTTGTTATGTTATATTAACAAAAAAATATTTTGTCCAGTTAATCTTTTTTGTCAACTTTCTAATTATCTACTTCATTCACCATGCTAATAATATTTAAACATGTCTAAAAATAAATACTACCATATAAGAGTTTTATTTACTGATAATTTTGAATGCCTCAGTTTTAAAATATGGTTTAACTTGATAAAAGGAGCGTTAGCGGGTAACAACCCTGTCATATGACTCAGTTTTAGCCAAACAAACAATTTATCTGCGTCGTAATCACATTACTTATTTTGATAACATGATTAGCTCATTCAAAAACAGTTTTTTAATAGATAGTTACTTCTATATATCAACCTGTGGGATTTTTGAAACAGTTTAAGTAAACAATAGTTTCAAATTCGATTTTCCCTATTGCAAAAAATATCCCTGAATAATATTGACCAACGCAGTTTAAAAATGTAAAACCTTTGCTTTTAGGGTTCTAATTTTTTTTTGTGATTAATATTTTGGGCTCTTTTTACTTTTCTACTTAATTGCAGCATCCATTTAAACAAGGATTAACGATACATTAAAATTAATCTCTATTTTCTGGATAAAAATGCCTATTGCATCATTCACTTTATAGGATACTTCAAAATTCAGTTAATAAATTTATTATAAAAAATGTGCCTCTTAAAAAGCTTATTATTATATTAAATCCTGCTAATAAATTTATAGACATTTTTGATCATGTTTGTTATCCTTATTTGTCCATAATGTGGAATATGTAATATAAAAATTAAACTTACACATAACATTTGGAACCGTATGCAAAATTGATAGCATCCAAGAAAGAACAGTTAAAACAGCAGCCAAAATTATATGTGAAATTTTTGAAGTATATTTCTCCAAATATACTGTAGCAATGACCCTTTCAAACATCAGAAATAAAAATGTCACTCGTAAGAGTTGTGCAAAATTTGCTAAAATTAGCCGAACAATTTTAAAAACAAATAAATCAACATTTCCATGTCTCAAATACGACACTCCAAGATATATTGAACCAATGGCAAAAGAGATTACAGATGGAAAAAAGCATACATTCATATACCACCTAAAAATAGCTACAGTTAACATGGCCTGTATTTGTGGACCAGTTTTAATGTTATTTATTTTTGAAATCAGTTTAAAAAAATTTTCTAAAATGGCTCCTTTTTATCAGTTTTTTGCTTTTTTCAAAGGAATTTAAGTTTCATTTTTGAAAAATTTTGTGATTGATTTTTAACAATAATATTTGAGTTACAGTTTTTAGTAGTTTTCAGAGTGTTTTTAGTATAAGTTATACATTTAGTTTTAATTAAATGAAAAAACGCATATGTTCATCCCTAAAAAATTGCGTAGTAACAATTAATCTGGCTAGTATAGAAGCTTCAGTTTTAATTTGTAGTGAAAAAATTCAAAGGGTTGCATCAATTTTTTAGATTTAAATATTTTCTTCGTATGTGTTATATATGTTGGAATTCAGTTTTTTACATACAAACTTTGGGCCTCATTATCCTATACTTTAATTCTTTAAAAAATTGCGCGAGATTTGCTAACGTAGGCTGAACACTTTTAAATATAATTAGATCCACATTTCCATGTCTTAAATAAAGTACTCCAAGAAAAAACTAGTTACAGTTAACATTGCTTGTGTTGATCGATCAGTTTTAACGTTAAAGCTTTTATATACTGCAAAGCATGCTTTTTATCAGCTTTAGAATATCTTAAATAAAACGCTAATGGCCTTAAAAAAGAGATTGCAGTTTAAAATTGTTTTTCATATACAGTTTTTTATTGGATTATATATAGATTTTAAGCTTAAAAACAAAACAGCAGGAAAATAAGAAAACTCAGTTTTGCTGAAAATAGAACTCTTTTAGTCATCGGATGCTGCTCTGAATACGCTGCAAATCAGGGATGGCATGATAAACCAGAGTAAAATATGATTTTGGTATTGGTGCTCAGTGTTCAAAAAAAAACATTTTTAATCAGAGTTTTAAAATCCCATGCCTCTATGATATTTACAGTTTTAAATCATTTTATGTTAGCTCGCATAAAACATTTACAGAACATCCAAAGCTCAATAATATTTAAAATTTAATTTTATCAGTTATCTTATGTTATTCCTTGCCAAGCTGCAATTCAGTTTGCATATAAATTTACAATGATATTACAGTTAATGATTTCATACAATAATTGCAAACTAGAATATGTTCTATAAATGCTTTGTTATCACCTTCAATAAAAAATTGCTTTTAAAAAGTTAATTAACGCCCAAACAAAAAGCGAAGAGTTATTTGAAACCGGAACTATTTAATAAAAAAAATAATGTTACTTACTCCGCAGACAACTGCCTAAACCCAGTTTAAAAAAGAACCAAAACAAAATCTTACTAACTTTGCTCTACCAGTTTTTTATTAGTAGTTTTTCATTATATTTTCCACGAGGATTGTGATTGAGCAAAGTAAATTATATTGTCCAATAGATGGCCCATTTTAATGCGTATCCAAAACTTCAAAACTGTGCAACTTTTTATAACTTAAATGCACAACATTATCAGTGTCTTTTATCATAAAATTTCTCTCTAAAAATTTTTCGACTTTTTCTAAAAACTTGAATACTCACATTTTCTTCTTTTAATGCAATCATTAGTTAAAATAAACATCTCCAATATCTTGATAATCTTCCAGTTTAAAATTATTAAAACTATTTTTTAAAAAAATAAAAGCACCAGTTAGTCGCATGTAAGAAAAATGTTCATTCTTTTGACAGCGGAAAAATCCGTCGATTTTCATCAAAAAAATTTTTTTTTAATTTATTATTTTAAAAAACAGTTTATTGCACAACCAAAAATTTTCTAATCTTTCAATCTATAATACCACAAATACGCAAGCTGAATATCAGTTTTTTATGTTTACCAAAAGTTTTTTCTGCGTTATTTTTTTTATCTTCTCTATACGAAATTCATCCACAGTTAAAAGCCTAACCAATTTCTTCAAAAAATTTTCCAGTTTACAATGAGCTTTTGGCAGTCATAAAATGTCATCTATTTTCATTTTTAAGATTTTTAATACATCACCAAACAAAAAGAACCGTTTTAATATCTCTCTTTTCTTTTATGACAAAAGTTGCTGACTTCCAGTTTTGAATTGTCCCTACTCTTTTTAATTAACAATTTTTTACTTTATTTTTTGATAAAATTTCTTAATCAATTCGTTAAAAAATACTGAACAAAATCATACAGTTTGAAACATCGCTAAAGCATGAAAATTTACAATTGAGCTGCATTTAAACTTTTAGCTAAATTTTTTTTAATTTTTGTCATGTCAAAAACTATTTATGGACTTTTTGTCGAAGCTATTTGGCAGTTTAACGTATTTAAAATTAAAAAGAAATTCAAACATTAAAAAACGGCATTCTTTTTTATTAATTTTTTTCAATTTCTTAGTTTGTAAATCTTTCGTTGGTTTTCTCTTTCTGTACTTTTTAACATCATAAAACATTCTCCAGTTTCGACTTACACCACATTTTTCAAAGGTTATAAACAGTTTTTTATATTACTGTTTGAAAAGTTTTTTTTACTAAATAATTTATCTAAATTTATTAATTAATTTTGATTTGGCGAAATTAAGTTGATTTTGTTTCTGCCGTAAAGGAATGCAAGATCGGTTTAATGCGTCACCCAAAACCTTCTTACAGTTTATAATAATTAATAAAACGCACCGAATATCAGTTATCTCTAACTCTCCCCCCCCAACAAGTTTTTTTACCAAAACTGAAACGTTTTTGACTTCTATACACGACTACAGCTTAAAACATAATTTTCAAGGAACTTCCAGTTTACAATAATACAAATTCACAAGCAGAATTTCAATTTTTCTTACTTTTCTCTAAAAAGTTTTTTTAATTTACCAAAACTTGCCTTCTCTAAAATGCTAAAAGTGCAATTTTACAAATATAACTATATATCGCTTAGAGAAGCTGACCAACTTTTTGAAAAAAAATTTACGACAAACTTTTCATTTACATCATGAGTTTTACTGTTATTACGCTTTTTATGAATAGTTATTAATAATTCGTAACATGAATTATAAGAGTGACGTTAGACTACCACAGTTTAAAGCACAACCATCTTTTTCAAAAAGCTCCCAGTTTACAATGATCATAACAAATATTTAAACCTACCGTAAACTTTTAGGTAAAAGATGAAAATTTTTTCCTTTTTGCAAAATATAAATCATTGTTAAAAATAACGAAATACAAGCAGCAACCAAATTGACGCAGTTAATAATAAATGATATAGTTTTTTCAGTATCAGACAAAGCTGATACTCTTGACATTTTATCTTCTTCTTCTAAAAATGAAAATGTAAAATTTTTTGAAAAAGTAATAACACAAAAATTAATAGATATAAAAAATGAAAATAATGAATGCGCAGTTATAACTTATAGAGAGTTTGCAGTTTTTTTAAAAAACTGTAATGTTTAAAAAGCAAAAATAATAATAATAAATGCAAGAAATCGAATGTCGTAAGAAGCAGTTACAAATTATAGGGAACAAAAAGGTGTGTAAAATCGTTACCTTGGAAAAAAAGATGTATCAGTTAATTAAAAGTTTATGCTTCTAAGAACAAATTTTGAAGACGTGGTTAAGCAGTTAATCGTTTAAAAGCTACTATTAAAGAAGATTTTAGTTGTGGCAATTACTACTAATTAAATCAAACAAATAGATAAATAAAAGTTAACAAACAGGATTTTACTTACAGTACACAAGCTGAATAATTTTATTCAAAAAATGGTTGTGCATTTGAACTATACGCCATTAATTTTTTTTAAATCAGTTTTTTTTTTGCTTTCTAGAAGACGGAAAACCTCTAAACTCCATTTAGAGGTTTTCCGTTTTTTTTAATGTTAGGGTTTTCAACAACAACATACACCACCAGTTTCAACGAATTTTAACTTTCTTATTTCTATCAAGCAGTTTTTTTTTGAAAAATTTCCTTACTAAATTTGCTTAAGTTAAAATACCTTTAATTCATTCTGATGCAGTTTTTTAAAACATAGCCAAAACAAATCGTCTTCAGTTTATAATAATAATGCGTGTAAAGCCGTTACCTTGAACAAAAAAAAGTATCAATTAATTAAAAATGTATGCATATTAGAACAAACTCTGAAGACATGGTTTTTTGAACTTTAAAAAATAAATATTTAAGAAAACTTTAATTGGCGCAGTTATTAATTAAATTCAACAGGAAAAATTAAACAGAAATTTTTTAAATGGGACTTTACTTTAATACTTTAGTTAAAACAAGCTGAACAGTTTTTGCTAAAAACTTTATGGTTTTCATTAACTTATATATAACAGAATATGTGTGAAAAAATGTAATATTATTAATTTTTGTATTTCTTACCAATAGAGGCGTTTCGACCGTTTCCTCTATTTTAGACGCCAAAGAATAGAGTTTTTAACATGAAAATTAATTGAATACCCACGGTCATCATCAGTAGAACGGAAATTGAAGACATTATTTTGTATCCATAACAAAAATATTAGAAGCACGAGAATGGGAGATTTTAAATGAAAAGTGGAAAAGAAAGGGGAAAGAAAAACTAGATATGTTTTTTGAGTCTAAATCTATCGTAGTTTTTTAGGCAATTTTTTAAGGTGAAATGACATTTAATCATTTGAAAAATCAAAGAATTTTTAATATTTGTTTTCACTTACTTTTTTTTCATTCTCTTTGAATCCCCACATAGCTTTCCCATTTCTTTACCATTCAAGATACACTTTTTTTCAGTTGAACTAATCCCAACATATTAAACGGTTTTTTTTTTGAAAAATTTTCCTAACAATACTTCCAATTCATTCTAATACAGTTTTTTTTAATTTTTTCTTGCGCAAGAGAGTGGGAGTATGATAAACTAAACTTAAAAGGTACAAAAAAGCCTTCAGTTTGTAAAAAAAATGTGTGTAAAAGTGTTACCTTGGAAAAAAAGAACTAACAGTTAATTAGGATGCTTCTAAGAACAAATTTTGACGTGATTTTTTAATCTGCTAAAGCTATTTTTAAAGAAAATTTCAATCGGTACAGTTATTTTTAATAAATAAATAAATTTATTTATTTTAATACTTGCTCTAACACACATTGTTTAAATACAATATAAATGATACAATATAGAATAAACTTAAATATTAAAATTAATTTTATTAAATCAAACAAACATACAAATAAAACTTAAAGCTCGATTTTTGTAAAAGGTAAGCAATTTGACTTCATTTTGGCACAGGAAAAAAAATTTGTCACAAAAAAGGTATAAAGTACTTTTCCGGGGTAAACATGACCCAAAAACACCATTTTTGAGGTCAGTTTTACCGTATCTCTTACCGTTTCCGAGTTACCGTATACCTGTCCAAAAATTTGCATATTCGTCAATTTTTATCAAATCTCGACAAATTTGGTATCATTGGAAAGCCCTTGACGAGCTGAATCCGAAAACAGTAAAATCTAACTAATTTGATCTACTTTTGAAATAATTTTCCTTCACAGAACGCCAAAAACCTCTTTTTACTACGGTAATTCGCCCATAACTTTTTTCTGGTGAGAGATTGGTCCATTTTCTCACCGGAATCGGATTCCCCACCCATTTTTACCCCCGGAATGGAGAATATCAAGATTTTTACCCGGGGCCTGTGGATTCCACAGTAGGCCAAAGAGCGCCAATTTCAAAATTCAAAAATGCAATTTTCATTGTTTTGACCCAAATTGACCAGATTTTTAATGGAAATGATAAAAAAATGTGTGGGAAAAATTATGGGAAAGGTTTTGGGTCAAAATATTCAAATTTGGGGTCATGCCGTCACATACAAGGACAAATGTCATAAAAATGCGATAGTTTTGGTATGAGACTTCTAAAATGGTTTTGGTTAGGCTATATTAACCCCAAATGATGTTTTTGGCTTGATTGTAATGTTTCTCAACTATTTCGACCATTTTAACATTTTTGCTGACCGTAATACAAGTTTTGCGTCAACATTTGTTATACTTCCTTTTAGGTAAAAAAACCTGTTTTTCAACGCCATAAAAAATCTATGAAAAATCAAGAACTATTGCGAAATATACTTCCATTGGGTCCAGCTGGATGTGGAGAAACTTTTAGGACCATAATATACCCGTCTGTGACCTACTTTTGATATCACAGCTCATCGAGTTCACATGATTTTTCTGAAAGCGATTTCTGTTGATGAGAATGTAACATTCTTGTTTATGGGTATATTGAACATATTATGCGGCACATGAGTGTATGACAATGCTCCCTATATGTCCGATATACTTTCTTTTTTATCTTTAATGTCCCGAAATTTCAATATCTTCCGTTTTTGGATAAACAATGCTAAACTGATAACGAAGAAGGAATTTTCTGGAAATCGAACACCATTGATAATTCTAAAAACATCAATAATGAACATTTTGGACATTAACGATAAAATAAAATGTATGGGACATATAGAGAGCATTGTAATAAACTCATATGCTTCATAATAAGTCAAATACACCAATGTTACATGGTCATATCCACAGAAAGTGCTTTCAGAAAAATCATGTGAACTCGATGAGCTGTGATATCAAAAGTAGGTCACAGACGGGTATATTATGGTCCTAAAAGTTTCTCCACATCCAGCTGGACCCAATGGAAGTATATTTCGCAATAGTTCTTGATTTTTCATAGATTTTTTATGGCGTTGAAAAACAGGTTTTTTTACCTAAAAGGAAGTATAACAAATGTTGACGCAAAACTTGTATTACGGTCAGCAAAAATGTTAAAATGGTCGAAATAGTTGAGAAACATTACAATCAAGCCAAAGACATCATTTGGGGTTAATATAGCCTAACCAAAACCATTTTATAAGTCTCATACTAAAACTATCGCATTTTTATGACATTTGTCCTTGTATGTGACGGCATGACCCCAAATTTGAATATTTTGACCCAAAACCTTTCCCATAATTTTTCCCACACATTTTTTTATCATTTCCATTAAAAATCTGGTCAATTTGGGTCAAAACAATGAAAATTGCATTTTTGAATTTTGAAATTGGCGCTCTTTGGCCTACTGTGGAATCCACAGGCCCCGGGTAAAAATCTTGATATTCTCCATTCCGGGGGTAAAAATGGGTGGGGAATCCGATTCCGGTGAGAAAATGGACCAATCTCTCACCAGAAAAAAGTTATGGGCGAATTACCGTAGTAAAAAGAGGTTTTTGGCGTTCTGTGAAGGAAAATTATTTCAAAAGTAGATCAAATTAGTTAGATTTTACTGTTTTCGGATTCAGCTCGTCAAGGGCTTTCCAATGATACCAAATTTGTCGAGATTTGATAAAAATTGACGAAATATTAAATTTTGGGTCGGGTATACGGTAACTCGGGTACGGTAAGAGATACGGTAAAACTGACCTCAAAAATGGTGTTTTTGGGTCATGTTTACCCCGGAAAAGTACTTTATACCTTTTTTGTGACAAATTTTTTTTCCTGTGCCAAACATTGCTTAGCTGTTTCAGAAATCGAGCTTTAAAAGTAAATTTTAACAAATGTGACTTTACTTTAGCACACAACAAGAAGATGTACAGTTTTTATCAAGGATTTCTCGTGCATTTATTTAAACAATACGTCATCAGTTTTTTTAATAAGTTGTTTATTACTTCCTAAAAAAATAAAAGCCGTTTAAACTCCGTTAATTGGTTTCCCGCCTTTTTTTACCGTTCATGCTTTCAAGAACATATACTTTCAGTTTCAACAAATTTTAACTCTTTCAACGGGTATCAAACGGTATTCTTTGAAAAAACTTTCTTATTAAATCTGATTATGTTAGAATAGTTCCAATTAATTTTAATACAGTTTTTTAAAACTGAACCGCCCAAAATCGTCCTTAGTTTATAATACTAGAGGATCTCAGCCCCTTCAGGGCTGTTGTTTCACAATTGTTGTTTTTATTCATTGATTTAACTTATGTTTTTCCCTATTTATTAGCCATGCTTCACCATCTTACACCGGCCTGCACCACCTTGTACCATCTTGCACCGGCTTGCACCAGCTTGCATCACCTTGTACCAGCTTTCTCCAATTTAAGCCCCATAAAAAAGTTTTAAATGCTCATTGCTGCTTGACACACTTTGCCAAGCACCCGCTTCCTTTAAAATAAAAACGCATTCACAAACCAACAAACGCACAATGACTCTTTTATGATAGGATAATGCGAATAAAGTCGTTATTTTGGAGAAAAAGAGATCACAGTTAATAAAATATTTATGCTTATAAGAACAAACTTTGAAGACGTGGTTTTTTGAACTTTAAAAAATAAATATTTAAGAAAATTTTAATTGGCGCAGTTATTATCATTTAATTAAATTCAACAGATATTTAAAACGAAATTAAAAGGGAATTTTCATAATTGAGACTTTACTTTAATACTTTAGCTAGTATTATTAGCTGAACAGTTTTTGCTAAGAATTTTATGGTGTGCATTTGTACAATGAACATTATTTTATGCGATTTTTTTAAATGAAATGACTTTTAATCATTTTGAAATCAAAGACTGTATCTATTTTCACTTAATTTTTTTTGCTGTTTAAGCTCCCCTTATAGCTTTCCCATTTCTTTACTTACCAACAACATACGCGTTTTTCCAGTTTCAACTAACCCGAACAACTTATCAAATGGTGTTTTTTGAAAAAACTTTCTTGCTTAAGTTAAAAATTAGTTTTGATTGATTCGGTTGCAATTTTTTAAAACATAACTGACCAAAATCTTCTTCAGTTTATAACAAAAATGTGTATGAAATTGATAACAGTTAATTAAAAATTTATGGTTGCTTATAATTATAATTGTAATAATATGTATTACAACAATATAGTATACTGTAATTTTATATGCAACATTACCATAGCCAAAGAATAGCCCTGAAAAAAGGTAAATTTAAGGCAGGCTTTTATAACTTTTTGATTGTCTCATTGTTGTCAGTTTATCTTAAAACGAAAAAATGATAACAGTTAATTAAAAATTTATGGTTGCAAGAACAACTTGTGAAAACATGGTTTTTGCATTTTAAAAATGTTAACATTTATTGATATTTTAATTGCCATAATTATCATTAATTAATTAGTTCAAGCTTACATAAAAAAGAAGTTTAAAGTACAGTTTTACAAATATGACTATCTATTACTCACCGAAGTTGAGGAGCTTTTTTATAATTTTGTGACAAACTGTTTATTTACGTCATAAATATTATTATTGTTATTTTTAAAAAACATTTTATAAGTTAGTAATTATTAAATGTTTATTAAAAATGACACCTGTATATTCTTAAAGGCGTATTATTAATCATTAATTTTTTGCAATCGAAACATTAAAATGCAACAAAATTTCAGTCTTTAATTTGATAGTTATATGATTAGTATTTACAAAGTGTAACCATAAACTCTGCCAGGCCCCAGTTTTATTAATACTAGGGAAAAAGCGGGCCTTCGGCCCGCCTGCATAATGTTTTAGCAAAATGTGAATTAAACCAAAATCTTATTTAAAAATAGTATGTATGAAGCAAATAACTTCTTTCGTATTTCCAATTTAAATTAAAGGTTAATAACAAAACAAACGATTTTTATTAAATAAATCTACAGTAAACAATAACACAAAATAATAACAGAGAGTTGATGAGATGTTGTCGACAATATTGTTGTTTAAATGAAGAAGCGAGGTTGTTGTTTTTGAATGTGGAAGAATATAAGATAATATAGATAGATAATATATGTTACGGTAGAGGAGATGAATATAATAATTCTATCTATCTAAAACGAAATCGATATATCCCCAAAAAATTATAGTAATGCTTACCTTTTTTACAGCTATCTACTACGTGGTTTGACAGTCAATCAAAAATTCTGCAGAATCATTTGGTGGTGAATAAATAATATATATAAATAATATAAACGATAAGATATAATTGAATGAATAATTGTTGAGTTCTGTTCTTGGTTGCTGAGAAAAATAAGAAGATATTCATGAACATAATATTTTGATAGATGATAAATAAGGCTTATCTGAAGCAACATCAATATATTCCCAGTAAAAATTATAAAAAAATGCTTACCTTCCTACAGCTATTATCCGCATTTGACCAATGAATAAAAAGATTGCAACAACATATCAACTTCTCTATCTGAAAATGTGAAATTTAATAAAAAAGTAAAAACCAAAAAATGACTTACCATTGTGTTATTGTCTTCTGGCAAAGTTGCATAACCCCGCAACAGGGGCCACCATAACGGTGGGACGAAATTTGCATCACCTATACAGTAGGCTAAACCTACTATAAAGGCTAGCAACAAATACCGCCACATTACAAAAGTTTTTCACCATAGCGGTGGAGCGTTTCTGTTCAATTTTATGCTAAGCATAAAATCCAACAGCCGATCTGCAAAGCAGTATGTCAAAATGAGCCATAAATATAACTAAAAAATTAAAGGATAAAATTATATTATTTTTACTTATAATTAATATTAACAAAATCACGACAAAATTAAATTAAACTTTTTACTCAATAATTTCTCTATATACAAAATTTTTGACCTTTTTATTAACCCTTTGCTTACCCAAATAGACTTTTAATGCTGAAGCTCTTTTAACACGTGAACATGCAACGTAAAGTTGTCCATGGTTAAATACATCTTTGCGCATATCTAATCCAACTTTTTCAAATGTTTGTCCTTGGCTTTTATTAATGGTCATGGCAAATGCAATTTTTACAGGGAACTGTCTTCGAGCTAAAGTAAAAGGGTAATTTTCTTCATTATATAACAAAATACGATGAATAAAAACTGTTTCACCTTTTTTATCTCCGGTTAGAATTTTACATTGCAATGTATGATTTAAAAGACCTGTTACTAACAATCTTGTTCCGTTACAAAGACCTTCAGCTTGGCTCAAATTCCTAATAAGCATAACTACCGTATTCCTTTTTAAATTTAATTCATGAGGAGGGAGAGAAGCTGGATTAAGACTGTTTAAATATTCTTGGGTTAGTAGCTCTTGTAAAGCTTCACCTTCAATTGCTGTATCGATGCTTGTATATCTTTTTTCACCTTCATTTGGAAGTAAATCAACTACTTCTTTGTTAAGTTCGTCAACATCAGCATTTCTTGCAGATAAAATTGCTGAATGTGCAACATCTTCAAATCTTTTTTGTGCAATTAAATGACCAAAAACTTCTTGAACTAAATCATTTTCAACTCCAAAACCTTCAGGAAATTCCATGCTATCATTTATATCATTAAGTTTACCTTCACCAATTTTTAACAAAAAATTTGCAAACTCTGCTTCTTCTGGATCTGCTCGCATATTTTGCTTTAAAGTCAATTTTTCAAAGTTATCCCAAAGATTGCAATTTTTTATTGATAAATTTACACATTCTGATCGAGTACCATTTTTTCGAACAGGCAAAAGCTGTCTAAAATCACCCCCCAAAAGCAAAATTTTTCCACCAAATGGTTCTTCGATTTTTGTGAGATCTCTTAATAATCGATCCATAATTTCAAGGGCATATCTTGGAGCCATTGGGGCCTCATCCCAGATGAAAACATCTGTTTCTAAAAGTTTTTTTCCTTGTTTTGAATTTGGAGTTACTGCAGAATTTGAATCTGAATAGAGAGGAACTGGTAAACCTAAAGTTTTATGACATGTTCTTCCTTCTGGCAAAAGGATTGCAGCAATGCCAGTAAAAGCCATGGTGATAACTTTTTTTCCTGCAGATTTTAAATAATGCCATAGGGTCGTGTATGAATAAGTCTTACCAGAACCACCAACCCCGTCCAAATAGAAAAGCTTCTGGCTGATTTTATCTTCACTTGCATCACGAATTTTATCAACAACAGCTTTTTGTGGAGTATTCATTACGCCGTACATTTGATCTCCAATTTGCTTATCATGGATAGGATCATAGATATCGTAATCCTCATCATAATCGACATTTTGTGGCATTGTTGGGAAATCTGTTAAACTTTTACCTTCAATTTCAAGAATTCTTTCAATTTCCCTGTAAGCTTTTTTTACAGCGGTTTCTTCTGGCATAGTTCTTGCAAAATCATCAGCCATATCACCTTTAAATTTTTCCCAAAGATCTTGTGGTGCTAATGGACTACAGTGAATTAAAAGTCTAACAAAAAGCATTCTCATCTGATATGGCAATAATGAAAGTTTTGCTTCATTTAATACTCTTTCCCATTCTTGATCATCTTCTACTAATCCACGTTCTAAGCAAGCTTGTGCAAAAGTTTGGCAAACATTTCCTTCAACAGTTTTTAGTTCATCGAAACTTTTAGCACCTTTTACATGATTTAAAAGAATTCTTAAATGAAACAATTCCTGATTTGTTGGGGAAATGGAGTACATTCTTCCAATGACATTAAAATGTGATTTTCTTTCACTCCATTGCATTTTTGTAGCTTCCCCTTGTGCGCTGATTTTTTTCCAAACATATTTTTCTGGAATTTCATGGTAATATAGCAAGCAAGCCTTTGGATCTCTTTTATTAAGTTCAAACCATTCCATTAGCATTGTTAACTTTTCAAGTGCAGCTCGAAGTTCATCTTCATTTTGTTCATCAGAAAATGATACTTTCTGTTCTCCTGGAAGATGCAAAGGTAAACGTGTAATGGAATGGCTTTGTCCATGCAATTCAAAGCCTAAAATTCGCCAACATGCTTCTGCTGCACCGATATATCTGCTATCTAAATATGATTCAATTTCGTCATAGACAACTGATCCGTCAATAATTTTCATTGCAGCAGAATCATGCCCTTTAAAAATATATTTGTATAGGTATTTTACAGCTTTTATTGAAGAAACAACTTCTACATTTATGTGACAATTTAACTTTAGCAATAAATTTGGACAATGGGGAACAACATAGCGATTGTCAACTACAAAACCTGATGATTTGGTTACTGTAATACCATTATTAGGTCTTGCATACGATGGTTTCGAATCCTCATCAATGGATGTTTCTTCTTGAAAATCATAAGGGAAATGTTTTGTGCATTTACCATCTTTCATGCATCTATCTCCACATGGACCATGAATCATATGTTTAACTACTAACTCGTGCAATTTTGGATAAAGTATAGGATCAGGAAGTTGTGCGCTAATGTAGCGATCAATTACTTCAGCTGTTCTCATTTTGTAATCTCCTTCTAAAGTCACTAATAAATGAACATGTGGCAATCCCCTTTTTTGAAATTCAATTGTGTAAACATATGCTTTACATTTACCAAAATATCCCTCTTTTGTTATTAAATCCATCAAATAATCTTTTTTAAGCTTAAAAACTCTTGCAACCAAATCAGGCCGATCTGATGGTGTTTGTCCCGGAAGCAAATTTTCAACAATTTCTGGCCAATTTGGATTGCAAGTCATTGTAATAAACAAATCTGGTTTACCGTACCTCCTTACAACTGCCATTGCATCCTGATATAATTGCTCCATATTTCGGGCAGAACCTGGATGAGTAGATGGAAGAATATATTTAGCACCAATTGATTGTGCATTATTATCTCGCTGAAATTTTTGCATAAACTCATCAATGTTTTTGTAACTATCACTTAAAAGCTGTTTTTGATGTGATTTCAAATAAGCAGCTCTATCTTTAATAATTTTTAAGGCTGTGTCAACTAACCATTGTTGAAATAATCTTCCACCATGTAAAACAGCATTAAACTCTCCTTCACGAATGGAAATCATATATTTTGCATAAGCGCTCCTTGTTAGCCTTTGATTTGAATTTAATTTTTTAAGATCAGGATGCCAGATATGTTTGCCTGTTGGAAAAAAAATAGGATAAAGCCATGGTTCCACATTTGGATCCATTGCATTTACTGTTTTAAGCTTTTTTTGTTCTTTATCAAAGATTGTTATATATGAATCAGGAATTTCACCATCATCAATTGTAGCAAAAATAGCAGCAACTTCATTGGATGCTTGCAAATTAAAACGTCTTTTATCTTGTCCTGGCTTTATTCCAAAATGCATTGTTAAATTTAAAGGATCAATGCCCATTTCTTCTGCTACAACTTTTTGTAATTGTATTTGTTCATGTAACATTTTAAAAGATTTTGCATGTTCATTAATTTTGCTTATAACCGTGCTTAAAGTTTTAACAATATCAGGATTTAAACTGTTAAAAGCATTTAAACGATTTTCTGCTGCTTCTTCAGGATCAAGTATATACAATTGCCCATGACTTTTTGGTTGTTCTGGTTCATTTTGTAATGCTGTATTAATTTGATAATAAGCTTGACCTTGTACAACAAAAGCGTACGGACCTGGTCTATTAATACCAAAATTTACAACATCAGCATTAAATGAGCCAAATGAATGTGCATTGTTTAAAACTCGAATATCTTTTCTAAATTCGGCAAGGTCAAAAAGTGGTTTAAGTGCTTCAGGATAATCGGGGATTGTAACTTTAATAGTGCCATGTTGGCAACAACCATAAAAAGATAAACCTTTGTTGGAAACTTTTTCAGATTCAAAATGTTTTGCACCACAATGAGTGCAAATAAAATTCAGAGGTCCAGCGTAATGGGAATCACAATTGTCATCAATTTCATAGCCACCTGCACAAAGATTTGTTATTCTATTTCTTATCCGCTGCATTCGTAATCTTAATGCTGCTCTTTCAGCCCTAGCTTGTTCATCATCAAAATTAGCCCTAACATTTCGTGTTCTTACCCTTTGATCAGCATTCCTTTCAGCTCTTTCAGCTTCAGATTGTTGTGCACGATTTGCTGCTTTTCTTAATCGATCTGCTTCAGCTGTTGCAGCTCTTTCAGCTTCAGATTGTTGTGCTCGAAGTGCTTCCATTCGTAATCTATCTGCTTCAGCTGTTAGAGCTCTTTCAGGTTCTGATACATTTTGTCGGTTATCAGACATTCGTTTTTTCTGTTTTTGTTTTGTTGCTTCTCTTTGCTCATCTGTCTGTTCTAATCGACGTTTTCTATCTCTTTCTGCTTTTTTTACTTTCAAATCAGCTTTATGTTGTGCTTCTTCAGAAGCTGTTCGTACAATTTTAGGTCTTGGCATTTTACAATTTTAAATTAATAAAAATAATTGCAGTAAAAATGTTTTAGTGGATGAATGGATATACACAATTATCCTTTCGTTAAGAACAACGACAATATGTAGTTATGTGATAATGCAATAATGTAATAATGATATTATGTAAATGTAAAAATGAAATTATTCCTTCGTTAAAAATAACGACAGTGTTTCCCGTATGTAAAATGTAATAATGAATCCTGGAATAGTTAACTCCTAAAAGGAGGCGTCTAAACTACGCAACAAAATTTAAGATAGCAATTAGCTAACAAAAATAATATATAAAAATATATTATTATTAATAATAAAAATAAAACAAAGATTTGTAAAAATAATATAAAAAAGTATATATTATTTTCAAAAAAAATAAAACAGTATTTCTCGTTTTTTGCTTGAAAAAAAAATGATGACAAAAAAAAGTGCGTTTATACATGCAACATGCGGCAAAGAACGCAGCTTGAGAATTATGAGGTGAGCACGAACAGAAAAACGCACAATGACTCTTTTATGAGAGGATTTCAAAAATTGTATACGTGAATCAATTACAGTTTAATATTCTTACAATGTTAAAAGTATTTAAAAAAATTTTCTCAAGTAACAAAAAAATGTAGTAACAGTTTTTGTGAAAACAATTTTTTTATTGAAAATTTTGATAAGAAATCAGTGAAAAATTGAACTAACAGGGCTTATTAAGTCTGATTATGTCAATATAAAAATAAAATGCAATGAAATCAGAAATTTCGACTGATTTTTTAATACCAAATATCTTGCAATGGCAACAGTTTATACCTCATATATTATTGTGTAAAGTTTAGTTTTAATAAAATACAGTCGAACCTCGTTATAGTGCGGTCCAAGGGACCGTGATAAAACCGCATTATAGGCAGGTCCGCAGTACAACGAGGTTCAGTTTTTTTGACTAGTTTTTGAAAAATTTTTATTTAAATCAATTTATATCATATAAAAAACCACAATTATGATAAAAATTGACTATTTTTGCTTCAACAGCTTTTTTCCGCTATTTTTGATAGAAAAACCCATAAAACTATTGAAATTTTTTAAAAAAAATGAAAGAATTGAAGCCGAATTTCATTGATCTTAGAATAACAAAAACCGATTTTGGAAAAAAAATTGAGTATGCAGTATAACAAGGTCGATTTTCCTTATAAATTTTTGAAGGGACCACAGAAAAACCGCAGTATAAGCAGGTTTGCACTATAACAAGGTGCATTATAACGAGGTCTGTATTAGGTCATTTCCTTAAGACATTTGCCGGGACCGCACAAAAACCGCAGTATAGAGAGGTTCGCATTATAACGAGGCGCATTATAACGAGGTTCGACTGTAATAAAGAAAAGCAAGGCACAGTTATAGTGGTTTTACTAAAATTTAGGATACTGTAATTGCATAACATACATCTTAATTGTTTAAGAGCCCCATTTTCAGAACTTAAAACATTTTTAAAATTAATTTTTTGATTATAAATGATGAAATAGTAAACAGATAAAAAACATTCATTTTTAGTATAATAATAAACGAGTTTTTTTGTAAAATATTATTTATCTGTAATGAATGTTTAGCCACTAGTTTGTTAATGCATGAATGATGAAAATATGCTAATTGCAGTGTTAATTTTATTTGATCATAAATTTTTATTATACACTCCCAAGAGTCAAATACTGAAACAGTTTTATTATATTCTACCAAACGATAGAGAACAACTTTTGATAAATAATGCTTGGCGCTACTTTAATAATTAAAATAATTATTACACACCACTTTTTTAAACATTTTTTTAAATTTAAATGTCAAACTATTTATATATAATAACAGTTTCAGGGTAGCTTCTATTTTTGTCTTTTTTCTAGCAGGAATAGATGCTTAATAAGCTAGTGACCAATAAATTAAAAATATAAAAATTAATGCAGGCAATGTTTTATTGCAGTTTTAATAGCGTAAAATAAATTGGTTTTTTGCAGTTTTAGTACTATTAGAAGTTAAAAATGGTAAACCCTGTAAATTACAGTTTAATTAATGAAATTAAATAAATTTTTACGTCTACAAATAAATTTTCTGTGTCAGTTTTATTAATTTACCAAACAATAGAAAACAATTTATTTTAATCAATTCCATTCACTTCTTAAAGTTTTAAAATACGCTTCCAAATTAACTGTTGTTGGTAAATTACTTCCCAGAGGCCCAACAACAATTGAAACACGTTTTTCGGGTAATGGTGTAGTTCGATTAAGTTTATATGATATTTAATGAATTACAGTTTTACGAAAAGCTTTTCACCAAAATATATTTAATGTACAAAAACACAACTATTTATGAATCAGTTTTACTAATGTAATAAACATTTTACAACGTTTTTTTTAAATAACAGTTTTTATTTTAGCAAGTGTTTTTCTCATAAAATAATTCCGTAATATTATTTGATGAAAAAAAAACGTGGCCACCAGTTAAATCAGTATTGATGAAAGCTATATAGTTGATTTCAAAGTTAGCATCCCTTGATTATTTTTTTATGAAACACATCCCAAATTAATTGGTGTCAATTTTATAAAATTACAAAAAAAAACAGTTAATTTTATTTAATTCCATTCATTTCTCAAAGTTTTAAAATACGCTTCCAAATTAACTGTTGTTGGTAAATTACTTCCCAGCGGCCCAACAACAATTGAAACACGTTTTTCGGGTAATGGTGTAGTTCGATTTAGCTTATAAATATATTTTAAATGTGTTATCATAATTATTACTACAGTAGTATTATAGACCTAAAAAATCAATACTTTAATTGAATCACAGTTTCTAAAATAAAAAAGTTGCTTACCCCATGAAGTAATGCCGGTGGTGCAGTATTTCCAGTAATATAAACATAAATCCATGTTAAAATAGGTCCAATTGGAGCAAAGCATGAAAATAGAAAAATTGTAGGCCAAAGAAATCGAAGAACTTTAACATTTTCAAGAATCTAAAAAGAGCTGAAGTGTAAATTTATTCTGTTTTAAAGATCGTAAAATAACAGTTTAAAGCATTTTTTCACGGTGAACTGCCAGTTCAAAGACATAAAACTCGGTAAAAAACAGTTACGTTTGCTTAGTTTTTTGTAATACTTTCAAAGTGCCGTTTTAATTTCTACCATTACTTCACCTACTATTTGCATTTTAAATCAAAATCAAATGATGTTTGCCACCGAGTGCGATAAGAATCAGAGCTGGCAGTTGTTCATAGTTTTTTTTTGCATAATTTCCCAAAAATTTCTCATACTCGCTTTAATAAATCCATTTCACCATTTTGCTTCGTTTTCAATTTTTAAAAAAAATTTACACTCTCGCATTTTTGCCGTGCCAGTTGTCAGTTCAAAGATATAAAAATCGGTGAAACGATTAGTTATGATAGCACAGTTTTAGTTTATTCCTTCAAAGTGCAGTTTTAATTTCTACCGAATAACATAAAATTGTTAAAGATTTTTTGGAGCATTTAAATGCCAACTCCTGATTCTAATTTACTTAGCTCATCAACGTCAAGATCACTTCTCAGTTTTATTTCCTTAAAAATGTTCAAAGCTGTTCAGTTTTTGAACGAAATAGTTCACTGCCTACGGAGGACAGGGACATTCCTTCTTTTACTAATATTTTCACCCTGATTACGATCGCATTTAATTTAGCACAACAGTTTTTTTTACAATTTTACAATATTACTCACCATCTTTATTGTTACTTCAATATACAAATGTTTTATTCTCTTTTTTTGCATGTCCTCATCAATGTCTCATTTACACATCAAAAGACTGATAGGGATTACCTTCTGACAACAATAAATTTTCAAAAATCGTTTGAATATTTTTTGTTGACGGGAATAACTTTTTATGAACATATATGTAAGCAAGCGCCAACGAATTAATACAGTTAATAAAATCAAACATAATGCCTTGGCAAAGCAAAAATCCCTCTGAACGTCCGCGAGTTTACAGTTTTATCATTAAAAAATCTCAGCAGCATAAACAAAGTCACAGTTAAAATCCTACCTGATGCCGTCTCTGCAGTGAAACTCGATATGCCAACATTCGATAAGTTTTTTGATTTTGATCATATAAAATTTTTCCGATAATAATTGTAATAATATGAATTACAACAATATAATATACTGTAATTTTATACGCAACATTACCATAGCCAAAAAATAGCCCTGAAAAAATGGTTGAAATTAAATTTTTAAATCTTAAAAGGTTTTATAATTTTTAAAAACAAGTCCCAACAGCCAGTTTAAATTTAAAAAGTTTTTTCAACTCAGTCGGTTACATCAGTGAGTACAAAACAGTTTCATTGTTTTTGATTCCATGATAATATTTGCAGTGAAATTTTAGCAATTAAATAAACGCAAATAATTTTTTTCAAATATATTAATAATTAAACCGTGTAATATGGCTACACCAGTTGCGAAATCTTCAAAATTTTATGGAAGTGATTAACTTGAAACGTTGTAAAAAATTTTGAATAGAAACATTTAGCTTTTTGATAGTTACTTTATAAAATATGTTGAATTTCACAGTTTATTGATTTTTTAATTCATTGCAAATGAATCTTTTATTGGGTACAGTTTTTAAGCTAATTTTGTGATAACGTTTTTGTAATTATTCCGTTGGAATTATTTTTTAAATTGCATTATTAAAACTCTCGCGTAGTTAATATGGGTACATCAGTTTCAAAATCATTAAGATTGCTACTCATACGTTAATTTGAAAGGCAACCTTATTATGGCAGTTTTACACTCGAGAAATAAAAACTTCTTGCTTTAAAAAACAAACAAAAATATTTTTACTGTTTTTTAATACAAAATTTTGCATCATTTGTTTAAGCAGCTTACTGTTTTTTTTATCCATTGCAATAAATTCTTATTGTGTACGATATTAAGCAATATTTGTAACAAAATTTTAGCCATTATTTACGTAAAAAGCTTTTTAAAGCACATTAAAATTTAAAGCGGTAATAACATCTCGTCAGTTTTGAAATTTTTTAAGCTGCTTCATGCAATTATGATTTAAAATGAAGCCATACAACGACAGTTTGTTGCATTCCAAAAATAGAGATTTATGTGGGCTTTTTTGCAACGAAATTTTCAACAGTTTAATGTAGTTTATTTCAAAATAGTTTCCACTTCCTTATACCAAAATAATGTTACATATTTTATCGGTATTTATTGCACTTTATTTTAAAAGAATTTTAATGCCAACAGTTTTAGAGCTATATTTTGGCTACATTTGCGACCAAATTTCTGTGAAGGAGAAATCTTTACAATGACTACAACACTTCCGAAATCTTTTTTTTTAAATTGTTAATTTGGCCTACATTAAACTAAAATATGTGTTTTTCGTTGTAACATCAATTTAAACAGTTTTTTTTTAATAATTACCACAATTACTTTAAATTAGTCAAAAACATTATTGGAGTATTCAGAATTGTTATTGAAACAAAATTTATTACTAACAGTTTTAGAGCTACATTTTTTGAATTAAATTTGTGAGCAACTGTAAATGTTTTGTTTTCATTTTTGTTTGCCTACTCAGTCTTTCTGGAGTGAAAAATAAATTAAATATCTACAGTTTTTTTTTCAAAGAAAGAATGTAAGAGCTTTTAAACGTTTTTTTGCCCGATCTATCATGGCATTATCCGATATCATTAATATCAACAGTTAATATTTTCAATGAAAAAATAGTGGCAGAAATTTAAAATTATTCACGCAGTTATAATTTGTAACTTATAAAATGCTACAAAAGTTTTTTCTCTATCAAAAGCACACAGGGCAACAAAATATGTTCATTAATCGAGAATTGATGGAATGAGGAAAAAATGAAGTTTTTTGTAATCTTTTTTCTTTATATTTTTTGGGTCTTTATCATCCGTTAAAAAAAGCGAATAACCAGGCAGAAAAAGGCAATTAACTTTTTCAGCCTTGTTTTTAATACCGTTTTATATTTTTCTGCATAAAAGCTAGTAAATTGGCTACAACAGTTTCGAAATCTCAATAGTTTTTAATACATCTCTATGATACTTGGCAACAGTTTTACCGCCATATAAATCAGCTAAATTAGCAATGGCTATAACTGCTTTGAAGTTTTGTAAATTACTATTAGAGTTGTCAAAAAAGGGAGATCTCCCGCTTTTTAAATCTCCCGGGAGATTTGACAACCCTAATTACTTTACACTTTAGTTCCACAACGCATTTTTCTACATTTTTACACCCCCTTAAAAATCCCAAAAAACTTACAAAACATGTTAGGTAAAAAGTGTAACGTTGACCCAAGGATAGTAATAAACATTAAAGATAAATAAATAATTAAATTTGAAATTTTTGCAGTATATTTTTCAAGGTATATTGTTGCTATTAATCTCTCAATCATAACAAATAACAGCGATAATCGAATCATTTGTGAAAAGCTTCCAACTATTAATCGGATCACTTTAAATATGAATGAATTTTCAGAGCTTGGATCAATGAGATATGAGATGCAGTAATATACACAGCCAAGGGCATATGAAATGCAGGAGAGGAAAAAAGATGAGTTGATGTACCATCTGAAAAAAAGTTTTACAATATTTTTTTTCAATTCTTTTACAAAATATTTTAAACACTGTAGTAAATTTTAAATATTAATATGATACCAGAAATCACAGTTAAAAATTTTTGAATATTTGTTGCAAAAAAAAACTCAAACAGTTTTATCAAAAAAATCAATAAAGTTTTAAACCAAATGATAATCAAATTTTTACCACGGTACTGTAGTAACAAAAAACTGAGCTGTGTGCATACTTTTATAACTTTCAGTCAAAAAAAAATTTCCTCATTTTTATTATCACATAAAACCTGCACCACTATATTAGCACATGAAGCCAATGAAGCCAGTGTTGTACTTCGGTTTAAAAATTTCAAAAGTTAAGAAAAAAAAAGTATTTTAAATATTAGGTTTCTTAAACAATTTTTTTACAATTTACTCGGAGTCGGAACGACACTGCATAGAGCACAGTTTTTAGATACTTTAAAATACAACAAAAATATTGCGTTTTATCGGTTTAGCAATAATCATAAAAATCATTAAAATTTTAGCGGACAAACAAAATCTCATCAGTTACAAAAGATAAAAAAAGAGAAATGAGTTATGTTATAGCTTTTTTGATTAGATTTATTGAAGAACAAACATTTCAGTTTATTAATATTTTAAAATGAAAACTTTTTAGCCGATCTGACCGTAGACGTTCTTAACTAAACGCGGAGTTGAAGTTCCAATTTTTTGCCGAATTATTCAAAACTGAACCACCTGTTTAATTGTAGGCCTTATTTAAAACAATCTTGTTAATAAGAAATGCAGTTTATTGATACTTTAAAGTAGAAAAAATTTTAAGAACTTAAAAGCTTTTTATTTCGTTGTGTTTATTGAAATAGAAAAGAGTGCAGTACACTCTACCCCCACAGTTTCAGACTTGGTCATATTTCCACACCATTTTTTTTTGAATTCAATAGCCTTAAAATTCCACAAAAATTTTTAAATTGAAAAATTTCGTTCTAGTTGTGTACGTAGGCCACAGTTTCCAACCTATTATTCTGTAAAAAAAAATTAATAAATAAAGTTTTGAGCGTAATTTTACAAAAATTATGTTCTGGCGAAGGGCTTATTTGCAGTTATTAAAAATTATACCAATAATAAAAGCCTGTATCAAAGTTGGTTAAAAACATGTTCAATTGCGAATCAGTTAAATTAATTAAATTAAAAATGATAAGCAATCTTATCTAAAAACAATCAATAACAGGTGACAGTTAATCAATAATATTTCTGTTATTTTACTTTTAATAGCGTTTCATAACTGTCAGTTTTATCTTTTAATGAACAAACGAAATAAAAAGAAGATATATATATTACAGCCGATCTTGTGGACCCATTTTATTTTATGGATTTTTATAGAGATCGGCTAGCCGACCACAAGATCAGCGCGTTCACAAGATCGGCTGTAACATTTATATATATATATATATATATATATCAAAAAATTTTAATTAATTTAAAAAAATCCAGTTCAATAGAGACCTTGGAACCTGCAGTTTCAAAATAAACCATTTTAGTTATTGCAAAGATGAACAGTTTTCGTAGATAAATTTTAGAAATCAAAATATGTACACCTACAATTATATGGAAACTCTAGCAACAAGTATCGGTTTGAAATGAATGGCTATATTAAATAAGTTAAAGTTTAATTAAATTAAAAAGTAAAGTCATATTTTCTAGAATATTCCATATCAACAGAAGGCAGTTGATAAGAAACATTTCTACAATCTTATTTTTAATGGGATTCACTCTTCACTTTTACGCTTTAATGAAGAAGCAAGACACGTTAATGAGATTTATATCAAAGCGGCTTAGTTAATTTTGAACCAATGTCAGTTTATCAAGAAAGGCAATCACGATACCAGACGTATTTGAAAATAGTAATAACATTCTCAAACATTAAAACAAGGCTATAGGAATTATTAAAATTTTAAACTTTTTATCCCCGTTCCTCCTCTCAATCAACCACATTATTTTCTCGTCTCCAGTTTTTGATACCATTACACATGACCGACCAGTTTTATAATCTTCATCACTGATGAAAGCCATACCTTAAACTTTTCGGTAAAATATTTAAAGTTCGTTTACGCTTCCAAAAATATACACTAAAAATTAGCAGCGATGTAGAAGCCGCCGTTAAATTCATTACAGTAATACATGTTTTAAATATTATTTCACCATAACTTAGAATTTCAACCATTTTGAAGCAATTTACAGTTTATGAATGCTAAAAAAGTAAATGCCAAGTTTTATTTTCTTCAAAAACACACATGGCAACAAAATATGGTCATTAGTCCATTAGTCGGGGGAAATTGTCATGAAAAGAGGAAAAACACAATTTATATTTTGTAATTAACTTTTTTTGTGTTATTATCTTCTTCGTTAAAAATAGAGTGAATAATAACGTAGAATGAAAAGAAGCGGATGCAATTAAAAAAGTTCTTTATTCTGCCATTTTTCATATTTGTAATAAAAAAAATCGTATGATATATTTTATGGATATAACTAGGGACAATGCAAATCAAAAAAATTTTTGAAGAATAACTATTTTTTTGTAAAAATAAAAATATTTTCAACCCTGAATAAAAAGAAAATAAAATTAGAAAAAAAATGTCAAATCCAACAGTCACTGCTTTAACAATGAAGAATATTCTTGAACTCAACAACCTCGACAATCTTCAGCGTTTCAATTTTATTAATATTCCAGAAGTTGTTGATGTTGAAGATCTTCGTAATTTTATTTTGTACATTAACATTCTTTAGAGTTTTTTTTCTTTTTTTCCTGCAATTCTTTAATCATATTTCTTTCAGTCGTCCATTTTGTTTCAATTTTAACAGTGCCATCCTTTTGTAGCAAAAGTTTTTTCCAAGCTGGTGGAAATAAATCATAATCAAAATGATCTTTAGCATGTGAACCAATTTTTGTTACTATGGCATTATAATATACAGGCCCTTGACTTTTCATTAGATATCCAATCCACCATCCATATGTGCTTGAAGAAGCAGATAAAAGTAAGCTGTCGCAGTGTTCTATACCAAAACACATATCAAAACTTCTCGTTGTATTGAAAGCAAAGAGGTTGTTTGTCGACTGAAAGTTCTATAAAAAAGAGGTCCTTTAAACAGTGCCGTAACTTCACCAAATTCAATCGGGTGTTCTTAGCTGTTTTGTCTTGGTCCCCCCTTTGCGTTTTTGAAACAAATGCTTGCTATCCTTGAGGACACTCACATTGACAAAACTATTATTTTATAAGTTACTATCATAAAAGATAACTACAAAAAAGAAACAATGGAATTACCGTCATGCCTAGTCGATAATGCAAACGCCTTAAAGTTTCTAAAAAGTACTTACCAGATTTAACAGAGTGCTTAAATTGTCCATAAATACTTCATCATTTCCAAGGAGCAATAATGAAATATTTCTGTTACGTTCATCTATTTTTAATTGTTCATGTATATATTTAACAGCTGGAAGAGTAAAATCAGCACGAGTTTCGAGTGGCCATTCTGTGACAAAATCTCCTCGTCTAACATGAACACACATTTTGTGGGAGCTTTTTGAATCTTTGCTGAAAAGTTTGCTTGAGCACCATTTTGTAAAACTCTATAATTGTAAAACTTACCCCCAAAACTTTTCTGCAATAGAATTCGATTTTATCTTAAAGTTATCACTGCATTCCATTACTTTCGAAATATCATCATGATACTTGTGAAAAAATTTATATGATTGCAGATAATTTGCTGATAGTTTTAAATATTGGGCATTGCCATATTTTGTCAAACTAAAAATTTTTGATTGCAATAAAATAATCATTAAATTAAGCTAAAAACATTTGGAACTGAAAAACTGCTATTATTCTTAAAGAACAAACTTTTCTGGTGATTCATAAATACAGCAATGATCCGTAAAATTTACATTAGTGACCAGTGCTTCATAAGGAACCTGAAAAAGTTAACAACAATTTCATCTCTTCGGTTTGTTTAAACTTACTTTAACTTGTATAGTTTCATGTAAGCCAGGAAAATACTCTGACATTTCCGTTAAACCTTTTAACTGATCAGGAATACTTCCATTTACATATGGCAATCTTCCAAGATCTCTAGCAATACCATATAAGCTTGCAAATCGAAATAACTAAAATTTCAATAAAAGAAATGATGAAATTGTAAAAAAATTTTATACCATATTTCCCAAAGCTGATGGATGTTCGAATGAAGATGTAACATATTTTTGATATATTGTTATTTCTTTTGCCGGAGGGTTATTAAATTGTACATTGTAGAAAATTAATATAATTAGCAGTGCCACCAAAACTCGAAAAATTGTTGATTTCAAGTAATCCATTACCTTTCTGCAAATGTTAAGCTGATTATGAAAAATCATTACAAATGGCAACGCGGTATCTCGTCAAAATTCTAGGTTTTCTTTTGATTTAATTTTGAGGTAAACGAAAAGTAACAGGGCTTCGGTCAGGTTGCAATTGGAATTTTTTGAAAAATAGTTTCTTCAAAAAAAAGCTGTATAATATAATATTATTTTGTAAGGACGACAGTAACACAAAATGTTTTATTATATGATAAAAAAAGTTTTGTTACTATCACTTTTATATACATTTTTTCTCATTGTATTTTTGAGGGTAAATAACGTTTCTTAACCTGCTATCATTTAATAAAACGAAAAGACAGCGATAAGAAAATGCGATATCAGCTAAATTACCAACTGGTGATGCTAGCCACAAAAGCAGTTAGAACGTGAAAAAAACTTTAAAATGTCTATCCTGTTAAGTTTTAAAAGTTAGCTTACTTTGTCAGAAGCATCTATCTCTCCAATCAAATAATACTATTATTAAACAGCTTATAATATATCACATTTTTTTAATTTAGAAAGCATGTATTGCGTTATTATCAATAATAAGTCTTTGTCTCTGAAAGAAGCTACATTCAAATCATTTAAATTATCAAAAAACTTTCGCCATTATAATTTCTTTTGTTTAAAATTTAAAATCTTTTATTTATTGTCTAAATTTAAAAATTTTTGTTTGTAAAATGATATCTACCATACCAAGATGTTTCTTTGTCAATGATTTCCTGTTTTAAAAAAAACATTCAAAATTTTTATATTAGCAAATGATCGTACGACCTTTGAAAACGCAGTAGACATGAGAGAAATAGTGGAGGCGCTCTGTTGAAGGTATAAGGAGACGCGAAAACGATTAGGTCCATCCTTAGGTTAACAAAATAAGATAATTTTTGAAAAAATGTTTGCTGAAACTGTAGATATTTAAAATGCATACATGTTATAAAAAATATAGGTAGTTAACAGCTTTGCTCCTGCAATATATTTGCACTGTTAAGCTGTTGGATAAACGACAAAAAGTACGATATTTTTTCATAAATTTTTCAAAAAAACTTTGGTTTACTGTAAGAATGATAAAAACACAGAACCAAAGTTTACAAAATTAATTTCATTTTATTATTGTTGCGTTTTTTTAAAAATATTGTATAGATGAATAAAATTTTTTTGAATAACAATTTTATTTTTACTTTTATTCACATTTTTTAATTTATATTTTTTCTAATACAAACACAAATTGACTTTGATGTGTTTCGTCATTGAATATTTTTTGCATGTGCTGCTCTGATACAGAATTTTCAAACCAATAAGTTTTTAATAATTTAAATCCTACAAAAGTTACATCTACAATAATGGCAATATAATAATTAAAAATACAAACCTTCAAACATCATCGCCAGCCTAATTCTGCCATAAATTCGATGGGCATTAAATACAATGGTATCAACACCGACGGGTAATCCCAAAAATAATAAACCTTTTGGTTTTAGTAAACAGTGAATTTTATTCATTTCTCGAATATCCCCGATTGGATCAATCGGATCACCATATCGACCAAGGCCACTATGTTCAATGCTTGAAAAACTTACAATAAAATCAAATTTATTGTAATATCTAAAATGTTATGAACTAATTCTAGACTCAAAAAACATACTTTTCTCTTTGTGAAGGCAAATCAGGAGCATAAAGAAAATCCATTTGTGGATGGTTTATCGAAAGTTTATAATAATCAACTGTTGTAACATGTTTAGCTGCATTTGCTAAAAGGAATACTTCAACCCATGGTGTTTGAGATCCTATTACAGCTCCGTTTTGTCCTTCAACTTTGAAATCTTTTATTGCTGAATGTACTGCTACTAAAAAATCACAGATTTTACACGCTTCAAAAACTGAATATTTTAATTCTGGGGGATTCACGTTTAAATTATTTTTGTTTTATTGTGTTTAATAATTTTAACAGCAGCCTTCCATATCAATCACCGACAATCGGTACAATTGTGTTTCAACAAATTAATCTTTAATTTAAAAACTCTTACATGCTTCATGCGCATACCCCAGAGGAATATTCAGTGGATTGATTTTAGCCTTTTCTACCAGACCATCGATATATGTTTGATTCCAGTTTTCTAATGTTTGATTTGTATTTTTTGGTGTTTGATTAAAATACCAGGATAATAGTTTTGTGTGATTATTTAAAAGGAATACTGTAGGATTTGGAATTTCTTTTGGTGGATCATCTGTTAACCCATTGTTTGCAATTTTTTGCCATTCAGAGAACACCTGAAATCTAATCGTTGATTCAATGTTTCCAAGTATTGTGATATAAAATACAAAAAATAAATATTTACATTATCACAAGAAATTTCGCTGTGTTTCTTCAAAACAGGAATTAAATCATTTTTAATCAAGGTATAACCATATTTCTCAAAAACACTTTCATTTATTTCTTCAATATCAACCTTTCCTTTTGCTGTTGTGAATTTTCTAAACTTATAGTACAACAAAAATATTCAGCAAAAAACAAACCTAAAAGCTTTTGCACGAAATATTTCTTTGATATAATGCATTCCAAAGAACACACCAAAACATGTTATTAAACCATACGCTGAATGTAACTTCATTTTCTTAAGATAAAAAAATAACAAATTTTTTTTAAAGAAACCGAAATTTTTATTAAATTGAATCTTACAAATTTTTGGGGGCGTTTTATTACTAAAATTAAGGGCATTTGCGAGGTGCATGAAAAACAGAACTGCACTGAGAAAAAAAAGTATACCGGAAGTATTCAGTTCGACGGAGAAAAAATGAGATGTTCAAAAAGATTTTTGGGGGGCGTTTTATTCTTAAAGTTAAGGGCATTGGTATGCTATTTTAAAACTGGTAAACAAATGAACAAAGAAGTTCGAGTGAGATGCATGAAAAACAGAACTGAATTTGATCTTTTTTAGTGACGTTTTCAAAAAAAATTTTAGATTTTGTATTCGCCGCTATTTGGCAATGTGTTCCCAAATGCTATAATTTTGGATTCGAAAGACACTCCTGTCAGTAATCACTCATCAGCTAAATATGAACAGGAGCCATAACAAATGATTCGACGTGAAAGACCGTGTATTCAATTAATTGAGTGACCTTTTAATTTGTTTTAATGCTTTTGTTTCAATTGTTATAATTTTTTTTAAAAAATATTTATTTATCAAAAAATACATTTATTTAACTCAAATATTTACCATATATTTGTTTTACATTAAATAACGAAAAACAACTTTGATGAATAAAACTATATTCACAAAGATAATGAAAAGCTCCATTTATTTCGTAACTAAATAAATAATATCCATTTTTTGAAAATGTTTGTAGCAGCTTGAGCGTCATTTCAGCATTTTTTCCATGAATTTCAATTAATATTTGACATACTGGAGTTGACATTAATTCCTCAATAATACTAAATTCTGCTTCTTCAATATCAATTTTAAGGATATCAATTCTATCATCGCTAAATTCAGTTAAAAGATTTTTGAAAGTAAAAATATTTCCAGATTCATTTCTTTCTCCACCAATAACAGCTTTTTTAAATTGACCATTTATTTTTCTGATTCTTTCAGTTGTCGCATTACTTTGATCATCACGATCCACAGATCGAACGTTACATTTTTTATTTAAAAATGATTGAAGACTTTCTTCAAAGCTTGGATCATCAGATACCCCTAGCGAATAAATGCTACATTTTGGCCAATCTAGCATTTTTATGGGATTACAAATCCATTTTCCACCATCTCCAACACCTCCAATCCTAATTAAGTCAATACAAAATACTTCTGGCACAAGGATATTATATAACACGTAATATCCCTTTTCTTTTACACCATTTTTTAAATATTCTGAACGTTGTATAGCTTGTTGTTGATATTGCTGAATTATCTTTTCATCAACTTCCTTGGGTTCGGTGAACGTCTTAATTTTAAACTTTTGGGTCCTCCCAAAATCCCTACAAGAAAATGTAATATATGCGCTGACAACTACTAATACCAAAATTATTATTCTAATTTTATCACTAAAATTGTTAAAAAATTAACTTTTAAAATAATAAAATTTTTTACCTTTGAAGCATCATTTCTTTAATGATCAACGGGCTTTTTTTAGATGAAAATGTGGGGTTAGAAAAGTAAGTTGAAAATATTGTGTCCAAAAAACAAAAGAAAACTGAATGTCTAAATGTTGAAGTGATTTGCTGATACCAAAATTAATGTTACTATCGGTGATATATTTCATATGCAAGCTCCTCCTATTTTTAAAGCTCTATTACATACCATTCATTATTTGAACAACGAAATATAATATTTTTTTGACCCAATTAAGAAAGTTATTCCAGTTTTCTCGGATAACAAAATAAATGCAAGTTTATAGCTAATTGAAGTCAAAACCCGTATAAGAAGTGGTAATGTGTAGTCCCTTAATTTGCAGCAATAAAAATATATTTTTGATGCTTTTGTTTGTAGTTATTTGTTATTTCCTTTTTTATTTTATACTTACTAATGATTATCATCTTATATTTGGAAAACATATGCATAAAAATGGAGACGATATAGTTAAAAGAAATGTGTCATCAATGAGGCATATAGTAATTCATTCAGCGTTTTATTATAATATTTCAAAATTGTAAGTCTCTTAATCTATAAGTTATTCCAACACAATTCACTTCTTTCAAAGATAAAAGTTTCCGTATTCGTTAGTTTAAAAATATGATGGTAACGTTTTTTATTTTAAGATCCCAGTGATACTATCATATTTTTATTAGAGCTATTTGTACATCGTTGCAAGTAACATAAGATGAGAAAATTACCGAAAAATAACCGAAAAAATACGCCACAGCACAATGTGCTCAGGACGCGAACCTGCGACCCTCTGATTTCCGGTCAGATGCTCTACCTAAGTTTAAAAAATTGAAATTTATTGGTACTATCATTTTGCAAATAATCGTTTCAAAAAAGTAATAGTAATTTTAAAACAAATTATTTTTGTTATTATCTTTTCATAGAACTTTCTTGGAACACACTGTACTAAAGTAGAAAAAACAATAATTACTTACAGATACTCAAATAATACAATGATTATATTATTTAATGCTCACACGGAATTCCTTTCATATAATATTACATTTTCATGTTTTTCACAAAATCAAACTCGTAATCTCACATCTCCTGCTATGATAAGATCAGGTGATAGTTCAGGACCATTTTGCCTTTGGCGATCATATTTTGCAAATTGTTCAACTGTTGAAAATCCACAGTATTTTGGTTTAATAACTGTTAACAGTTCAAGCATTCATGAAATAAAATTTGAATATCCAGAACAAAAAAGCTATCCTGTTGCAATGTGCTATCCTCCAATGGTATATGAATCTCGATGGCAGCAGATTATTTTTGCAACAGAAATTTATCATTATTTTGGTACTGATTTACAAATACAATATATTAATTCAGCAATGTCAGAAATAGTTGAGATTTTAGAAGTTTGTTATTTTACATTTAAAGGGTGTTCCAGCGACTTCCAGGTTTTGTTTTGGGCTCATAAATGTCAAATAAACAAACGCTGACCAAATAGTCACAAAAATCATAATAATAAATTTTGGGGCCAAATAGATAGATTTTTTCGTAAAGAAAGTAACCAAAAAATTTTGTTTTTTTGATTACTACGGAGTGCAGCCAAGAACGTCAGCAGAAAACAATTTCGGTGTCGTCACAATCCTTTTCGGAGGAGGCACACTTTTGGTCTTTTGCCGCTTTTGGCATGTGTCGGCAAAAAATCAGTAATTTTGAATGTCGTAAGGGCACGTGCCCCGTGTGCCCCCATTCTTCTTTGCTGACGTCCTTGATTGCAGCGGTTATTGATGAAATGAGGGTAACATAAACATTTCATGGTTAAAAATTTTGTTACTCTTAAAAAAGTCAAAAATTGCTTCAATGACAAAAAATGATAGTCCCACTGCAAATATGCAAATGTTAAGCAAAACAAAGAGGATGCTTTGGCATGTCACAACCTGTATTCTATAAGCTAAATATATCTACTTAATTACAGATTTATGAAAAGAAAGGATGGATAAAAATACGTTATTTTGCATATATGGATTTTGAAGCGTCAATGCAATCATTAATCGGTTATCACCCAATGCTTGAATTAGATTCTCGAAATCAGGCATTAGCATATACTGATTGCTTAATGAAATATAGGGTATCACATATTTCTTATTTTTTTAAACTTAAGCTAATAAAGCTTTTTTCTTAAGGAATCTTCAGATTTTATAATTGTTGCAGATGTTGATGAAATATTGATCCCCAAAATGCCAACCTATCACCAAGAATTTTTAAAATGGAGTAAAATATTTCAAAATGCAAGTGCATTTATTTATTATCGTGCTCATGGAAATGTTGAAACGGGTAATTTGTTTTACAAAAAATAAGGACAGAAAATTAATTTACGCAAATAATATTTTAGCCAGTACTTTTGATAAATTTTCATTAGCAAAAATGTTACGATCCTATAGAGTATATGATGATACATATGTTGGAAAATCTGTATATCAAACAAAATATGCAGAAATGGCATGGATTCATTGGCCTGGATTTGATAATACTACAACGGCCACTATTCCTGTTGCAAACGGCATAATTTTTCACACACAGTTAATAAATGCACAAAATTTTACGGTAAGTAGATAAGAGTAATTAAGCATTAAGAAAATTCAAAAAAAAGTTGGTTGAGATGTTTCTGACATTTGATTAGCTGATAATTGACTTAATCAACACACATAAAACAATAGTCTTTTATTACTATAGTAAATTCAAATTTCTTATTTCGAGTTTTCAACTTTGCTACAAAATTTTTTATTCAAATGTTTTTATTGCATTTCAAGGATGACAAAATTTCAGGACCCTCAAGCCAAGAGAGCGCATAACATACCCAAGAAAGACATAAATGCTTTGTCATTAAACTTTTCAACGACATTCAAAAATATTTCATCATTTAAATCAAACTATTATTACGCTGATGCAATTTCCAAGTGCTATGATGATATATTACCTAATTGGAATAAACTGTATCCAAACAAAAAGCGGCCATGTTTATCGCCTCTTTCTTGTCCAAAAGCAAAGTTGTTGAAAAAATTTAATTGCAAAACTGCAAGAAGAGATTTTACAACAAATTTTATAAATTATACTGTCATTTTGCATGTGCCAAATTCTGACTTTTATTGGTTGAGCAGCGCAAATGGATGCGACATCCTGTCTCATCAGAAGTAATGATTTGCATATACTTGTACATTAGCTAATTAGGCATTGAAAATAGGGTTGTGGACGAGTTCGAAAATTTGAAAAAAACCGGACGCAAGCGTACAAAACTTGAAAATGGCAGTATAATAATTCTTTTTTAAAAAATTGTCACAGATGATTGATTATTAAATCTATTGTAAGCCTCAATAAAACATATTTTCATAATTCTTCAAGTAATTTTTAAGGGTTTTCGACAGAAATAAACAGAAAATTACTTGATTACCGTATCACTTTGATGCTTTATCAACAATTTGAAAATAATATTAAAAAATCATAAAAAAATAACAAAATTTTGAAGAACAGAAAAAGACATTTTTCCTTAAATGCAAAAGACATAAGTGACATAATGATCTTTAAAAGTATGTAAAAATTGCAGTGATTTTTTTAAAACAACATATACCACTTGGATATAACTGGAATGAGCGCCGCAACTTGGGTAAATTTCAACAAGGGAAATCAACAGCAATTTTTTTTTATTTTAAATAATTTAACCACAATTTACCATCGCAATTCCTACTGTACATAACTAAAAATTGAGACATAAAAAACGTTACGAACTTTTTGTCGCGGTTTAACTACCCACTCGTCTTGGAGGTTATAAATCTTTCTTAGAAAGATGTTCTAAATTCAAAATTTTCAACGCCTGATGCATAGCCCCAGTAGCTCAGTTGGTAGAGCATCTGACCGGAAATCAGAGGGTCGCAGGTTCGAGTCCTGCTTGGAGCACATTGTGCTGTGGCGTATTTTTTCGGTTATTTTTCGGTAATTTTCTCATTTTAGTTACGATAAAGTATGAAATTATATCAAAAAAAGAAACTTGAATTTTCTAAATCAACATAGCTACCAGATGAAAATCGATGATGCACCCAAGAAAAAAGCAAGGATTTTAAATAAAAATAAAATTTCTTATCAAGTTGTCATCTCCTTGTAATGAAAAACTGAAAAGACATTTTTAAAGCAGACAAAGAGGCATTGTTTCTTCGGTCAGAAATAATACACATAAAAACTTGGAAGACTTTGAAACTCAAAAAAATTCATGATTCTTGAATAAGCGAAAGGTGTTTTAATTACATACTTATACGTCCAAATGACTTTTTCAGTCTATTGATTTTTCTTACCTTTTTTGAAATTTTGATTCAATTGAATGGAATATGACTCTTCGCGTTTTTTTTTATAACGTATACGTTTTTAATTGTCTGTAAATCCATTTGAAAAGTATCATTTGACGCAATCTTTACTTTTTTTGATTTCCTTTATTTCTCTCTTATTAAATTCAAAAATATTTTATTTTTTCAGAAACAAAGAAATGCAGCAGCTGTGAATGCCTCCTCGCTTGCTTATCAAAAACAATCAAATCAAGATCATCCTCATTTAAAAAATAACTTGGAAACGGCTAGAAACTCGGAACGTATGAAATGGAATGATGCGCAAACAAAGTAGGCTTATAATTACCACCCCTTAATTGCTACTTCCCTTGACCTCAAGTGGAAAATACGTGTCATGAGTTGGCAGTATTCGGTAATAAAACGGCTATCATCTCAAGCATTTTTCATTAGTCTTGCCTTCATTTTTCTTTCGTGATCAGCTGTTCTGGGATATTAAAATGAGTCAAAATCAAAGTAAGTGCGAAGTTTGTACTACAACAATTTCACCATCCTCTCGACGATATGGTGGAAAAGCCTGTAATAAATGTGGAGCATTCTTCTACAATACCATAAAGTTTCAAAACAACTTGTCCTGTAACAGCGGTTTAAATGAATGCCTAAAGGGTAAGTTAGTTTTTTAAACATTTTTTATGTCGATTATAAAATGTCGGGATAATGACAAAAAATAAGCTTCTGAATGAAATAAGGCTCTATTTCTATTTGTTAAGCATTTTATTGCATTCTAAAAAGAATGTAACTTTTTCTGTACAGTACCTGACACTTTCATTTGAAAAAACAAATTGTTTTAGAATCTTTTAAAAAACTAGTAGAGACTTTGCCGAAAAAACAACTTGCACTTGTTTCAGAAAATTAAGCGTCCGGTGTGACATATTGAAGAGCTCACATTCTGTTAATGCATATTTTACAAAATTCCAAGGACGTAGACAGAAAAAATTTTCGGGGAAGGCACGCCTTTGATCTTTTGCCGCTTTTGGCACGCGTCGGCAAAACATCAAAGAAATTTGTCAATTTCAGGGGGGGGCACAGGTACCATAATGCCCCCCCTTAAATACGGGCTTGCAAAATTCTACCCGATATAGTAATTTTTGCTGAGCACTGAAAGCGCTTAGTGTTACATAAACACTTAGAAATATTTCAATTTTAAGCTTTGACGTGCGAGTTGGTAGCTTGTCTTTTGCATCTCTTTTTCTAAAAAATTTAAAAAAATTGTTTTTAAAAAGTTTGTTTTCTTTTCTTCATTTCTGTTTAGCAAAGTGTCCCCCAGTTATTACCAGTTTTTAAAAGATTTTTTGAAAGATCGCTATGCAGTTTTTTTCCAATCAGTGACAGGTATTGTATGTCACAAAAATCTACATTTAATATCTTGTAACTGTAAAATTAATGTAACTCAAAAATTAAGGAAAAGACTAAAAGTAACATAATCTTTATTTTTATCTTTCAAATGAATACAAATTATAGCTATGAACTAGCTTTTTTGTTGTCAATTGTGAAATAATCATGTTAAATCTTTTATGCATAGTTAATAAATTGTATTGATTCTGTAAGAAATTAAATTAAGTTATACATTTTAGTACCAAATCGGAATGGATTAGCATGTCGAAAATGTCGCTTTGCAAAATGCTTAGAAATTGGAATGTCAACCCCTGAAACTTTAAAACAAAAGCATGTGGAAGAAAGGAAGGCTATGGATGAAGAAAAACAATTGATGGAAGAACAAAATTCATTTGCTCATATGGCAAATGCCTTTTTAACAAATGCCGTAAAATATCCTGCACTTTTCAAGGCATACATTAAAGAAGAGAATCCACACTTCTTGAATATCGCATTGGAGCCATTTCAGAATCCTGATTATACAAAAGGCTCAATGCATCCATCAACACATATACTTGCAAAGCATCCGATTACCCGAGCAGAATTTCCAACATTTTGTCATTTTCTTCTTTGTCAACTTGAATTTGGTAATGCATTAGCAGAATCTGAAAAAGAAGAAATGAGAATTCTACAACAGCTTTGTATAGCAACGGTATGCTGCAAAGTTGTTGATCAACAAGCTCGATTACCTGATATCTCCTATTTATCATACCACTTTTTAAATACTTTTTATGCCTTTAATTATTGATCTTTTTCTTTAACTTTTCAAATGCACACGCTAACATGGGGTTTGTCAAAAATATGTCATGGAGTGGGATATTAATGAAATTAATAAACTAACCATGTTTGTTTTTCGGGCTAAGTTTACTTTTGTAAGTGATAAAAATAAGTTTGTTTATATTTTTTTGCAAAGTAATTTTCTTTTATGATATATATGTTTGTAATTAATTTTTTAAATTGCTAACAACTTTTTCACTCTTTTTGATGTTAAGTTTTCTAACATGTTTAAAATAAAGGTTTTTGCACTAAAGTTGTGTCTTATTCTCTATCATTTTTATCCATGGTTGTTACTTGCTGACTTATTTCACAAATGTACGATTTTTTACCGTCTCGCTCAAAAAAACAAACATTGTTAGCACATAACTAAAATCAACATTTTTTGATATTTCTGTTAGAATCAGACATTTCATATGGCACTTATTCAGTTTACTCCCCCCATCATTTGTGTAAGGAAAAATTTACATAAAATACACGTAGAAAATGAAATTCATTGGAGTGGGTGGGTGGGATGTCGAGCGGTTGTGTGCTGCGGCTTGAAAATGAAAAAAATGTAAATTTTTTTTATGAAGGGGGGAGTAAACAGAAGAAGTACCTTTCATATATATGTTCCTAAAATGAATATAAAATTTACCGTCATTATTAGATTATGTTATACAGTATTTCTTTTTCAATGTCTTTAATCGTATCAGAACATAGAACCCATTATCGCTTGACGAACCTCTCCATGCATAGACATAAATTGTTTGAAATGCTGAATTTGTGCAATATGCAAAAAATGTTCCCTTAGATTGCCGAAAAATTATTATGCAAATACTTTTAAATGTATTTCTTTGTTAGTTTTAAAAATCATGTTTTTTGTGAGTTTCAAAATTTCTTAACTCTTTATGAGTATTATTTCTGACCGAAAAAACAATGACTTCTTTGTTTGCTTTAAAAATGTCTTTTGAGTTTTTTATGAAAGATAATAATTAGATAAGAATTTAAATTATTTATTCTCATTTATAATTGTTTTCTTTTGTTTGCTTATGTGGAATACTTTTCTGCGATTTGGTTTTCTCAGAGACTAATACAACATATCAATTTATATACGCTTTACCAATCATGTTTCTAATATATTTGCAAAAATATTGGATTATTATTTTTGTGATTATTCTGCTTTACTGATTGTTGCATACTTTTGTAACACGGAAATTTTTTAATTTTTTTTGCGTTTTTGTTTATTTTTTCTACCTAACAAACAACCCCCAAACGTATTTTGTAAGTAAGACAAAAATTGTGTCATTCTTGGGTTTAAAAAAAACTAAAAATGTGTTAAAATAATTGTTAGGAATAATTCTTTATAGGAAAATTCAACCTTTTCTGAAGGTATTCTTGAGCACCATGGCTATAATTGTCCGAAAATATACCATACGGTTATAACACAAGTATACTTGAATTGCATACCAAAATTAACATATCTGAAACACAATTTGAATTTCGTTTTGATGAATCTAAAATTATTGAAGATAATAATTTAAATAATTCTAGAATTCTTGGTTTTCCATTTGTAACTATTTTTTATGGCATTTCATGTGAATGCCCTTGAAGCAACTAGTTAAATGTCACAAAATGGTGGAATTGTAAAATTGGATAACTTAAAGTCAATGAGCCGTAAAACTCAACGAGATGCTCAAGAAGTTGCTGAAAATCGTGCTGTTGGAAGAATTGGAAATTGTGGTGGTAGAAGTAAAAACAAACGACCACAAATAAAGAAAAAAAAGAAATGGTTTTTGGACTTCAAACTACCACTTTAAAAAAAAATTTTGCTTAACATTCCCTTTTTTTCGCACTTTTTTGTTTGCAAACGGCAAATGAAAAAAAGACAAAGCCGTTTTTCACACGTGTTGATACCTCCAATCAATGTCAACTTAAAAAATTTATTAAAGGTGAAACTCCCCCTTTAATTTAATTTTAGTTGTTTTAAAAGTGTTTAGTTCATTTAGTTTAAATATATTAAAATTGTATTATTTTTTACGTGTTGTTGTAATAAAAAGACAGTCAAAGTCTACATCATGCTTGAGATTCATTTAGGAAAAACACATTTTTTGGTATAAACTATCTTCATTGTTTTATCATATTTAACGCTCTTCTTGTTGCATTATCATATAAATCTTGTACCCTTCTTACACCAATAATTGTTACATGATCTTCATCTAATAACAGCGGTTGTCGTAAAAATGGATCTATTGGAGAACAATTATCATTTCGACAAAAGAAATCATTATAATTTATCCATAAACATTTCGAACATGGAACACTTAATTGAATTTTATCAAGAGGCGTAATACCAGGCTGAAAAATTTAATTTATAGAAAAAATCATATAAATTTTGTCGTAAAACAAAATTTTTAAGAAAAATTAAAAATTATAAAAGTGTATTTATCATTGTGACAGTAAAGGGAAAAAGAATACTTTTATGATTATTTTCACTGTGAAAGTAACAACTGAAATGTTTTGTTTACTATCACTGCAATACTAAAAAGAAAGATATTAAATTCCTTTCTTTTTGTTCATCTTGGCACTATGTTATTTTCATTCAAGAACTAATAAAAGCAAAAAGAATAAAAATCTTACTTGCTTTTTTTCATTCATATCAATATCATATCCAAGATTTTTCCGCCTCATATATTCTGCATTAACAGGTTGACGAAATCGATAATGTTGATGATTTGTAACAATTACAGATGAATAATGTTGAAAAAATTCTAATATATGCCTAAAATTTTCTGTCCATTCATTTTGAGTTGTTTTCTTTTTTAGAGTAGAATCCTTGGTAAGAGATACATATCCTTGAATAAAATAAATTATATCTGGTTTTATGTTTTTTACAGCTTCATTGACAGCATTTGTATAAGCAATACATTGGTTTTGAGGATTTCTTACATACAAACAACCAAATGCTGTCATACTTGTAACTTTTTTGAGTAACTGATTAGATGAGATTACAGGCAAGACATTATGGGCATAACTGTTGCCTATTACCATTGCAGTTAAATTTCCGTTTAAACTTGTTTCAACTTCGCAATAATGGGTGTATGCATTACCAGTAGCAACAAAGTAATGCTTTTCAATATCGCATTTTGTGACATTCCCGATAAAAACGTGACTCTTTTTGATGTAATGGGAAAATTCAATGTCATTTTGGCTAGTCCATTTTAATGGAAGTTCCATGGGTTTGGTAAAGTTATTCACGTCCTTGATGAACGTGTTTGTAAGCTTTGAATAATCGGTATGCTGAAAAACCACAAAATCATAATAATTTTTAAAAGAATAATCCAACAACAAAAGTAAAAACTGTTCTTTAAAAGTAATATTACTTTATAAAATACATAAAAAAAGGTTTCATTACTGTGAAAGTAACCAGAAAAAACGAGAGAAAAATGTAAGGGTTGCTTTTACTTTGATAGTAACATTTATGAAAGAACCACAGCTTTGAAATTAAACTTACTTGACTCGGTACAGTAGACGGAATATAAATAAATGAAATGAAATATGCTGCTAATAAAATGCAGAGTAAACGCGCAAAACTGTTACAGTGTCTTATAAAAGGTTTTTCAATAGTTTCATGAACAATTATTGTAAGCATTACTGAAACTAATCCAGCTATCGTACCTTCTAAAAGTTATCAAGTAAATAGATAAAGTTAAAGGAGGTCTCACTTCATATAACTTTCTTTGCAAGCTCGCATCTAAGGATCTATTGGAGAACAATTATCATTTCGACAAAAGAAATCATTATAATTTATCCATAAATATTTCGAACATGGAACACTTATCGAAAAACATTTGGTTTAAATTGTTTTACGATAAGTGTAAACATTTAAGATTTTAGTACAAATTTACGAAAAAATCCATGTGTATGTCAGTCAATATCCAACCAACTTTTTATATTTACACCATTTTTGGACTCAGTAAAAATAGTTATGAAAAAAATATCATCACAATTCTTCGAATCAGAATTTTTAGAAAAATTTTTGCAAGCTGTATGAAGTGCGACTCCCCCTTTAAATATTATCTTACCAAAAGGATTCAACACTCCATCAATGGTACAATATTTCATGTAAGTAATTAATGGCCAATGAATCAAATAAAGCGCATATGAAATATCACCTATATAAACTAATCCCAAATAAAATGGTAAATGATCAAATGGTGAATATTTTGATGACGAAAAAGTGATAATCACAGCTACTGCAATTACACTAATAAAACTAACAATTCCTTGGGGTAATACTTTTGGGCAAAAAACTAATGCTGTTGAAATAATAAAAAATAATTTGCATAAAGGTTTATTTGGTTCAAAATTTTGTTGTGCGGCTAAAATTCCAACCATAAGTTGCCATAACCTTGAAAGAGTATTTTCATAGTAATCAACTGAACTTGTACAAGTATTTTGAAAGATTAAAGATGCGAAAAATAAAATTATCAAAAATAGTTGGAATAAATGATGGGGTAATTTTATTTGAATTAATGCAATTAATGGAAAAATAAGGTAAAATTGCATTTCAACGGATAACGACCAACAATGCCGGAAGAAGTGGTATTGTGATGTCTAAAAAATTTTTTAGCTAGCAAGTATGCAAATTTTTGATATTAAAACCTACAACACTAAAATAATCTAAATTTGTTAATTTATCTTGAAAATTTGTTAGAAAAACAGATGCCCATTTAAAATCTTTCAGGGCATGCTGATAATCAATATCAAGGATAGAAGAAGGTAATAAATAAATTAAAGAAAGTGTTATAATAAAAAAAACAGGAGTAATTCTTTTAACTCTTTTAAAATAAAATTCTGTAAAACAATTTAAACCAAATGTTTTTCGATTGAAATAAAGTTTTGCCATAAAATATCCAGATATAATAAAAAATCTAAAATTTGTAAAATATGTAAATTTACGATAGCTGCAAGACTTACATATCAACACCAACAAAACCATTTGGAATAGTTTTTGGCCAAATATGAAATAACAACACAGCTAATATTGAAAATGCTCTCCAGCATTGTAAATCATTTCGTTTTCCAGCTTGTTTCATGCTACCCATCATTGTATTTCAGAAAAATGTTGCTTATTTTTTTACTCTTTGATGTCAAATATGACCAGACGTATTTATTTAAAAAAACCAATCACTTCTACAAATGTTTTATTTAATTTTTTATAGACAAATTTGTGTCTATAAAAAATCAAAGGCATATAAATATTTAAAAACAAAAAGCGAGAATGATTCAAAGAAATGAACAGCTTTGACCCAATAATGCTTTATTAGTAATAAAGCGAAAACCTTAAAAAAGTTTTTATTTAAACGACAAAAAATTAGGTACCCCAAGTTATAGCCTTATCATACGTTATTGCATTAAAATTTGATCACTTTTTTAAAACCACCCAAGTTAGTCACAAACAGCGTTAAACAAAAGCACATATATCAAATCAGTAAAACTACATACAAATAGCCAGTAATACACTATTTTATTCAATATCTCGAGACAGGAAAGAGGGGTAAATGCCCTTTGATGTTGGGGGACCAAACTTTTAAAGATATCAGGATAGCCCCATAGTGTGGTATTTTAAAAAATAGCTACCAGATAAAAATCAATAATATCACAAAAAACAAACAAAAGAAAAATTTCAAATAAAAATAATATTCTTATCAAATTATTATCTCTTTGTAATAAAAGAATTAAAAAGACATTTTTAAAGCAGACAAAGGATGCATTGTTTCTTCGGTCAGAAATAATAAACATGAAAATCTAGAAGACTTTGAAACTCAAAAAAATCATGATTTTTGAAACTTACAAAGCAATATTTTAAATAGGGGGGGGGACACAAAAGCCAGTGCCCCCTCGAAAATCGAAGATTTCCTTTGATCTTTTGCCGAAGCGTGCAAAACGATCAAAGGCATGTCTCCCCAAAACTGTTGAAGCCCGCTCCGAAATTTTTTTCTGCTGACGTCCTGGCCGAAGTGTAACAAAAAATCTCTGGATTCTGAAGGCACCAGAATCCTTAAAAAACTTTTTTACTGTTTACCAATCTTTGTTCATAGTTCCTTTCAGTGTTGTACCTTCTTATTTTTTGTGACTCCGACTCGATCAGTCGACTCCGGCGGCATGTTTTCCTTTGATATTTCAAAAAGATCGACTCCGACTCCGGAGTCGGAGTCGCAACAACACTGATTCTTTAACAATTTTTAATCAAAAACATGGAACTTTTTAACAAAAATTAGCTATTATTTACATTTATTAGTTTTTACAAGAGGAATTTTGGGGCCTCGCTTCGCAGAATTTTTGTATGTGCTTGTAATAATTCATAATAAAAAGCATGACCACACTGTAATCGAGCGTTAATTTATTAAAGTTTTTATATCCGAACATATAATTTTGAAAAAGAAATTTCATTGGAACGTTGCAGGATATATGCGTACAATGTCGATATAGATGAACTGTATAAAAATATGCTTAAAATTACTAAAGTTGCTCCCAGGATAAAACAATAATTTGGAATAAATCCAAAAATATAAACTGAACCAATTGTTGCAACGATAATTGCAAGGCTGGCAGCAAAATCTTTCGAAATGCTATCGGCATATTTGATACAAACAGCGACAGATAATCCACCAATCCCAAACCAAAATACAGTAAACCAAACAACGGCATCAAATCCAAATAAAAATCCATATTTTATTACTGTATCTCCATCTTGAATTAAAATACCTGCAAAACTAGAAGGAATAGCAAAAACTGCCATCTGAATATTTCTCATCCAAAGCGAAACAGGTGCAGAACTTTTGAAAATTTTTTCTAAAACAATTCCTGCAAATCCTGATATACCACAAGCCAAACTTTGGTATAAAAAAATTATTATTAACATCAATGTTTTTTATACCAAAAAGAGGATTTTGTTCTCGTTCATTTTGAGATAAAGCATTGGTGGTGGAAGTACCACTTTGAACTAAAGCAACACCAACAAACAGAATAATAAATGATAACCATTGACTTTTAGAAAGCTGCCGTTCAAGAATTATAACAGAAAAAATAGCAGCAGAGAAAATTTTTAGTTGACAAACAACCTATAAAATTTGTATTTTTGTTGTTACATGAAAACTATTAAAGAATATTACCGCAAATGTTACAGCTTCAAGATGCGAAGCAGCAATAAATAAAAGATTATTTTGAATTGTGTATAATACTGACGGTAGGCAAACTTTTAAAGTATCCCACGGTTGTCCAATTATTTGTTTTCTTATTGCACTAATAAATCTAAAACCCTACAAAAACTAACGAAAAAATAGATCTTCACGGGGCCTGTGATTTGTTTTTACTGTATTTAAAAGACAAATGACCTCAATATTTTAAGTTTAAATGAATCTTTTTAGCATGTTCGTAGACTATGCTCCCCTCAATTTTATTTGTGTCGTTCAACGTCTTTCTATTAAAAAAGAAAATCTAATTGTGAGCTAAAAAATCCTTTTTTTTCTTGAATTAATCTGTTTTTCATTGTAATAAATTTTATGCAAATTAATACCCCAAAATTCTGCCTTCTTCAACATAAATCATAATTATACATAAAATTACTTTAAAAATTTCTGTAATAAATACTGCCACAGATGAAAAAAACATTGATTCAACATTTCGAGCTCTTGAATATCGTATTAATAGATTATGAACAGAATTATGGAGACATAACCATATTAGAACACCCAATTTTATATACTTTTCCATTTTTTGTTGAAATATGTGAATAGGGGTGGTGTAAAATTATATTCAGCTTATATATATAAATTAAATTTTTCATTTTTAAATAAAGAAAGAGAAATGAAAGTAAGATGACATAACTGATAAAAGAAAAAAGTATTTGTAAATTCCCTCCTTCAAATATGAAAACTTTTTTGAGACTGAGAGCGGTTTTTAATGTTTTTTTTTTCTTCTTTGTCAATGCTTCAACTCTTTGTAAGCTAATGGGTTGCCCCTTGGAATCTAAAAATACATTTTTTGTGAACTTAATAAAAAACGATACTTGTTGCAGAGTTGACAAGACTACTAATTACTGTTACAGTATAATTTGATTGAAGAAGTTCTAAAACGCAATGGGAACCAATGAATCCTGTTCCACCAGTGAAGAGAATATGCATTTTGAGAAGCAGCAAATTTTTTTATTGGCTAAAAAACTTGTTAGAAAATTTCTATAAAAACTTTTCATAAAAAATTATATCAGCATGTTTATCCATTTCTATTTAAATATTTAAATAGATAAACAAAAATAAAACAAAAAATTTTCCATGATTTCTTTAAAAATTGTTGCAATGTTGAATCTTGTGATATTCGCATATTGCACTTTTTTAAAAAATGTATGGGATTTTTATCATTTACGAGAACTAAATTTATTCAATCTTTTCTAATACAAATAAATAATTGTAATAATTATTTTCGCGTCTTTTGTCATTAAAAATTTGTTGCATGTGTTGATCAGAGACCATTTCTTCTGATTTAAATGTATACAATAATCGAAAACCTAAAAATTAATTTGTAAATTTTATAATGCCAGAAAATTTATAATAAAACCTTCAAACATCATCGCCAGCCTAATTCTACCATAAATTCGATGCGCATTATATACGATACCATCAATTCCAACGGGTAATCCCAAAAATAATAATCCCCTTGATTTTAGTAAACAATGAATTTTATTCATTTCTCGAATATCCCCGATTGGATCTATTGGATCACCAAAGCGCCCAAGGCCACTATGTTCAATGCTTGAAAAACTTATAACAAAATCATATTTACCGTAATGTCTGTAAATTATTAAAATGTATTTTGCATTGAACTTTAAGAAATGAATACTTTTTACTGGTGGATGGCAAATCAGGGGCATATAAAAAAGTCATTTTTGGATGATTAATGGATATTTTTTGATAATCAACTGTGGTAACATGTTTTGCACCGTTTGCTAATGCATAAACTTCGGCCCATGGAGTTAATGACCCAATTATAGCACCATTTTGTCCTTGTATACTATAATGCTTTGTTGCTGCATATAATGCCACTAAAATTATTTTTACTGTGTTTTTTCAACTAATTAATACTCATTACGACTTACACGATTCCACACCGTATGTGGGCAATATATTAGATGCATTAATTTTAGCGGAATTTATCATATTGTCAATAAAACTTTGATCCCAAATTTTAATAGATTCTTTTGTATTGCGAGGTGTATCATTAAAATACCAATATGATAATTTTGCATAATTGTTTAATAAAAATGCTTCTCGGTTTGGTAAATGTTTTGGAGGATCAATTGTTAAACCTTTTCTGGCTATACTTTGCCATGACAAAAATACCTGAAAACTTTTTAATAAACAAATAATATTTTTAAATCTTTGTCCATTCATTAAAAGGAGGACGTACTAATACTCCGATCAATAAAGTAATGAAAAATTTTCAATGGTAATATCCTCTGATACCAAAAAAAACTTACCTTTTCACATGTCAGAGAAACTTGCTTTTTTAAAATTGGAATCAAATCATTTTTTAGCAAAATGTAACCATTTTTTTCAAAAATATTTTTATTCACTTCTTCAACATCAACTTCTCCTAGTGCTGTGGCAAAAGATCTAAATAAAATTCAGCTTTAATTTTAAAAATTTTTACTTTGCTTTACACACCTGCAAGACGAATTATCTGATATCCTAACATTTTTTAAAGAAACTGTTGAATACAAAATTATTGTCGTCGTCAGCAGTAGCAACAGTATTGCTTTAGAATAATTTCTCACGATCTTTGAATTAATATAATGCATAACTACTTAAAAGCAGTCAAGTATTCTTTTAATAAAAAAGATACTACTAAAAATTGAAATTTTATACACAACAATAAAAATATTTATTATAATCATTTATTACTTTTTAAATTGGATATTTTTTGCCCGTCCTTCTATTTGTTCAGAGAGATCTCTTAAACATATTTATTTTGGATAGCTTTTAAATATTCCGGGTGACTCAAATTGAGTATACCACTGGATTACAGTAATGGCAATAAAAAAAGATAACGATAATTAAAATTTGATGACAAAATAACAATTGGTTTAGCATTTTGTTCTTCCATGCAATTCCTGAAATGAATCAAAAGCTTCATTTAAAAAAACTCAATTTTTTCACCATAAACAACAAAATATAACGCATTTTTTCTCAAACTCGAGCAAAAATCAAAACCTTGTTCAACTCGATTTTTTCAAAATGATCGTATGGACTTGGAACTTCGCAAATATAATCTTAACAACCAAAAAACAACTTTGGAAAGGTTTTTGAGAATGTAACACTTCTATAAAGCTCGTGGGACAAGATTAAAAATAGCGAAATATCGAAAAAACCTCAAATTTTAGCTGTTTTTTTGAAATAACTTTTAAATCTGATTTTTCCCCCGCATAGACACAGTGGGACCTTTTTAAGCATATAAAAATACATATGTTTATGAAAAAAGAAACGAAAAAAACCACCGGCTAGGTGCAATTGAACAGCCCTACTCGATTTTGAAAAAAAGTGCGTTATGCTGTAATTGCTAAATTAGCAATTTGCTGGATTAAATGCGTTGAAATGCCTAAAAACATATTTATATTACACCAATCCAGAATGCAACACTTTTTTCATTCCAAATTTATAGGTTCCCTTCTTATTACTAGTAGCTTATTAAACTGGCAATGTATTATTATGAAGCTAATTAGATTCCTTCAGGAAGATAGAATAATAATAACCTACTCAATATTAAATAAAATATTTGTTGCATATCTTGTTAAATATAAAGAATTCCTTTTAGACATCTTTGTTAATCGTATAACAGATTCGGATTTTTGTCATTTATCCAATAACAGCCTGTAAGTTTCGTTTTTGTCTGTGAGCTGTCATTTTTAAGTAATAGCCTACTAAAAGTAACATGCGACTGGTGAAAGTGCGTATGTGAATAATCTTGAATGTGTACCAAAGATAAACATGTAGTAGACAAGATAACATAAGCGGCTATTTCAATTTTTGAAAGCATTCTACAACCCAATAACGAGCTGTTAATTGAATATGAACGATTATTTGAATTTGAAATAAATTTTTGCTATTATAAATCCGATTTTTTTCAAAAACTAATTGTGAATATGCCAATCAACGGCATTGAGAACTTCATTGATAATCTGTTTTTTATAAGAAGACACTTAAGTGTTAAGCATCTGTTTCTTTCAAATTGAAGCCGATTTAAATGTTATGCTAGGAAACGAGAGATCTTTGAAACTTTTTCGCTTGATAGCAACATAGGAAAACTGTTTCCCAGATTCCATTATTTAAATTGCTTCTCCACATTAAGACAACCTTTTACGGTGTCAAAGATGGGAGAAAGAGAGAATCCCAAAAGCATTCCCGTATTAAAAAATAAAAAATTTAGCATAGCATAATGTAAGAAACATAAATTGTGGAAAACGTTGCCAGCTAAAAATCAATGATTTCTCAAAAAAACAAACAAAAGAATAATTTAAAATAAAAATAAGTAACATAAGTTCTTATCAAGTTGTCATCTCTTTGTAATGAAAAATTGAGAAGACATTTTTAAATGTCTTCTTAATTTATGTTTATTATTTCTGACCGAAGAAACAATGCATCCTTTGTCTGCTTTAAAAATGTCTTTTCAATTTTTCATTACAAGGAGATGACAACTTGATAAGAAATTTTATTATTTATATTCATTTTTAAACCATAGTTTTTTATTATGAATTTCTCTTTAGAACATTTGTATCATGTCATACATAAATATATTCAGTATGAACCTTAATTAGCGTCGATAAAACGAGCTGCTTTTTAAGGTTAATCGGAACAAATAAAAGATTTCTGATTGTGCCTCAGTTCATTTCTCCCAGAACTCGTTTAGAGAATGACTCTTTGTCAGTTAAAATGTATTTGTCATGATTTGTCATAATTTTTAATTGTTTGTTCATTTGTCACAGCACAGAAGAACTAATTTATTTTGAAAACTCTTTCTTACTATCTTATTTTATTTGTACACATTTTTATTGAAATTATGAACTGGGTTTTCAAAGCTCGCTTTTGCTTCTTATTTACGGTTGTTGGTATATATTATTTATATATAAAAGTTTGCTATCGAATCCATAAATTAGAAGATATTTTGGAAAATAAAGGCATGGAAGATTCTTCATCAAGGAATCTCTCACTTCCAATTGTTTTACAATGGAATGATATACATTGGGTAGATATATTACCAAAAAATTTGCGATGTGAAAAGAAATGTTTTTTTACAAAAACTATGAGATACGTGTCATCTGCAGATGTGATACTTATTTATGTTGGAAATTTTACATTGAAAGAACTTCCAAAAAGTGATCAAAGTAAAAGAATGAATGTTATGATTAATTTTGAGCCACCAACTTTGGGCCAATATGTTGCAAATATAAGAAAAGACATTTTCAATTATACAATAACATATCGATCGGATAGTGATTTACCGATGCCATATGATTGCTTGATAGAATTAGAAAAGAATGATTCAGATAAATGGAGTGATACAGAAGTGAAGGATGCAATTGAAAGAAAGAATAATACTGCCCTTTATCTTGTTAGTCATTGTACCACAGATTCAAAGAGAGAGCTAGTTGTCGATAAAATAAAACAGTATATGAATATTACTCAATTTGGTAAATGTAACAATAATCAATGTCCAAGAGATGAAGAATGTGAGAAAGATGCTCTAAGTAAGTTGTTTCTTTCTAATTTACTTCAAGCTATAAAATGTCTTTTTAAGAATCCCATTACTTTTATTTTGCATTTGAAAATTCAGTTTGCTTGGATTATGTAACAGAAAAACTATTTCGATTTCGACAACTTATTGTTCCAGTAATTCTTGATCGTAATGTTTTGAGAGGAGAGAATGCTAAACTTAATCCATATGTTATCGCGGTATCAGATTTTAACTCCATCAGAGAATTAGTAGAATATTTAAAGATGCTAATGAAAAACAAAGAAAAATATCAAAAGTAATTTTTAAAAAACCAACAGAAAACTAATATGAACAATTAAAATTCAGGTATTTTGAATGGACGAAATTATACAAAAAGACAAACAGAGCATGTGTTATCTTGGAAAATATTGGATGTAAAATGTGTGATTTAGCTTGGCAAGTGAGAAATGGATATCGAAAAGTTATTCCTGATATACAACACTGGTATACAGATAATCAGTGCCGAGCAGATTTTGGGAAATATATTCAATAGCTTTTACTCATAGAAAAACAGTATTTTAAATTTGTTGTTTTTGTTTGTGGAATGATATTTTTCATGATTTTTTGTAATAAAAGCATTTTGCTGAACAGTATAAAATTCCCGTAAAATCCTCAAATTGGCCATTTAGAAACACAAAATGCGCCTCTTAAAATTTTAAATCCCTCCTTATGAGGCTTACAAGTGGTTGACAAAACAACAAATGTGCATATCGGTAACTTCTAATTTAAAAATAATCAAAAATATGTGAAACTTGTGTTTTCAAATAATTAATTATTCTTTTAAGTGAAAAGCATTGAAATAGAACACAAAGAAATAACAAATAATAGTACCTTGAGGCGCTTTGAGCTCATAATAGCTATTAAGAGATTTACAAAGTATTGTATGAGATAATAGCGATTATTTGGACATATATTTCAAAATGTATGTTCGTAGAAAGCAGAATGTTTTGTTTTTTTTTCTTGTGTTATCAAACATTTACAGAGATATTAAAGTTATTACATTAATAAAACCTTTAAAACATTCTGTGCCATTACACTCTAAAATACGTCATTGTTTTGTAAACAGTTTATATAATAACTATGCAAGCTTAGATGGTGCTTTTATGTTATTGAATAAAACTGTGAAAGTCAGTGGAAATTTGCAAATAAATTTAAGAAAAGACTAAGACCTCTCTGTTTAAGAAATGTTCGTCAGATTTTATTAACTCACTTGATATTGAAGATGCTAAAAACGGATTCAGTGTTGCTTTAGCTTCTCATGCCCATCACAAATGTAAAGTTGTGACATGGGGATTGCGTTCTGAAGTATTTCCTGAAGAGCTTATATTATTATTACATCCACACAGCACATTTTTTGCTATGAATTTTGATAATACTGAATTTCAGAATTACAAACATTTGCTTAATAATGCCACTGCCATCAACATCACTGCAACCAATATGATGCCAGAATTATTTGCAAATCATTACAAATATGATGTTATTGATTACTTGTTCATGAACATTGATTTTAAACAGTTTAAGTCATTTTTGCATTTAATCGGTAAAATCAAAGTATTTTATAGTATTAATTATTTATAAAAGATTACAGATAACTTTCAAGCATATCCTTCTATTTGTCAAATACACGTGTTCATCAACTGTTTTTCTACTGAAAATTATATGCAAGATTTGAGGATTTTAATCAAATCCACAAAATTTGGACATTATTTGTTTTTGAAAGCAACAAAAATTAATGCAAACAAATACCAACTGTTTTTAATTAATTTATATGACGATTACTGTCTTGAAAGATTTATTTTGTAATTTAGATGCGTACGCTGTTATGTTTAAGTTTTAATTTGCAGATAAAAACTTGTTTAAGCAAACATCGTCTTTTGGTCCTCCTTTGATATACAGGTCTTAAAGAGTTGTTTATCCTTTTCAAATTTAATTTTTTAAGTAATCTTTTTTAAAAAAAGATGCTTTAGAAGTACTCATCATTTTTAAAACGACAAATAAATTTTATCTATGTTCAATAGATTTTTTGAGTTTCAAAATAATGCCCTAACTTTTTAGGTATTATTTCTGACCGAAAAAACAATGCATTCTTTGTTTGCTTTAAAAATGTCTTAAAATTTCTTATGATAAAGAGATAATTTGATTTGATTTGATTTAATTAAATGTTTTTTATTTTAAATTTTTTCTTTTGTCTGCGGTATATTAATGATTCTTATCTGGTAACAATGTTGATATAGCTATCAAGAATAAAAATTTTTATTAAAAAACACATTTTAACTTACGTAAGATAAAATGTAAAATTTGGTTACAAATTATTTGCAAAAAAATGAATTCTGTGCCCTAATCAAATAGAAAAAAGGTAATGAGTTAAGCATAATTCTGTTTTTGTGAATGATAGATAAATACAGATGTTAAACACTATCACAACTTATTCAAAATATTTGCCCGGTGATATACCCCGATTCCAATAGTTCTGATAAATTATCATAAATAAACAACAACATTATTTATGTTTATGAATATTATGACAAGTGTGTTTGTTCTAAAAAGCAGTTACAGCACATAGCTCTTTTGACAGTTTTATTTACTTTTCCAGATTAAAAACACGAAAATACATTAAAAAACCATTTAAAAATACATATACAATTAAGTTGTAATTAATCTACAAAAAGTGTTACCAAAATATTATCACTGCAATTCAATTTATCCAATTCGTCGATGATCTGTTTCATATCCAAATGTTCTATATGCAACTAAAGAATCAGTTGATGCTCTAAGTTGAATCATTCTTTCAGGTTCAATATAAAAAATGTCTCCCCGTTTAAAAGTCTTTTCTTTTTCATTATTTTTGTAAATTCCTTCTCCTTTAACAATTACCATAATTGAACCACATTGAAGGGATGGAAGATGAATTTTGGTGGATTCAGAAGCGGATCCTTGGGACTTAATTTCATGTAAAATAAAATCTTTACAATTTGGTGCAAATTCAACAATATTTTCGCTTATCGTTTTTGGCGGAACCAAATAGTAATCCGGAGCAGTCATACGGTAATTGAGGACATTGATAAGTGCTTCACAATCAATAAATTTAAGGGTTAATGCTGCTCGAATTGTATTATTCGAACAGCCCACACATTCAACACATTCTATAAAAATATGTTTAATAAATAGTATAAAATTCTTTGCAAACGACTAACCCCCACTTAAATAAGCATGTAATTCTCCAGTAGCGTAGAAACAGCATTCACCAGGTTGAAGAATCATGTGATTCAAATATAACGGTGAAAAGCATCCAACATCCCCTGGAAAATTATCTTTCATTGATAGCAGCACGGTTACTGTATCTTCAATAAGTGCTCCGCGAATTCCTTCTTCCAGTTTTGCATAAAAGCCTTTCAGTTGCTTTTCAACAAATTTTGGGCTTTCGACTTGATAATATAGCATTTTGGTGAAACATTTTCTCAAGGCTTCCTTTGCTTTATCGCTTTCTGGTGAAAATCCATTTTTAATAATTTTTTCAAATTCTACCGCTTCGGTTTCTCCCATAATTTTTTGAAATTCCGGGAATGCTTGAATATTCTGAAGAATTTCTTTTGCTGGTCGAAAACCACAAAGTAATTCAAATTTCGTTAATGCATATGCCAACTCAGGTTTATGGTTACAATCGGGATAATTAATTGGATCTTTTTTGTGAAGATATGTTGCTTGCTCCTGTAATTAGTAACGTTAGCGTTCAAAAATAAAAATAAACAATAAGAAAGCAGACAATTTTAGTGAAACGATCGTTCTTCATCGAATAAGAGTTCATCCAAATATGACGTAATACGAAAATTTTGACCTCTTCTTTACCCGTTATAGTTTCCCTTTTATCTTTTACGGGAAGTTCAAAATATTATTGGTCGGACCCTTCTCTCTTTCATCTTATCAAATCAAAGCGCTTACCTTTGTTGGATGAACTTGAAGTGAAAGGGTATGCTTGATGGACATAATTTTCATAATAAATGGTAAATGATTTTCTTCTCTGTTGAGGCTGGTATTTTTTTGTGATTCGTATTTTGCCAGAAATTTTGATAAATTCTCTGATGACCCATGAATCCGAGCAGGACCATCAGGATGTGTACCCATCCATAATTCAGAATATGGTAGATTAGGTGAAATTTGAAAATTCGAATGCCCTGCTGCAAAAAGCTTTGCAACTTCAGAATTTTCACCGTGTTTTCCCCAAGCATAATTATTTAAAGTGCATTCGATTCGATGCATCTCTAAAATTATTACTAATGCCACACTCAACTATATTTTAACAGTGTTAAAAATTTTTAGCAAAGGTTTTGAGTAACAGGAATAAAATCAAAGATAATGCAAATGTATCTGCCAATTTGGCAGAGAGATTTGAAGTTTTCTAAAATACTTTTAAATCACAAGTTCTATTGCTGGAAATTTTTTGATTTTTTATCAGATTAAAATATATTGGTTTACATTGTTTTGTTGCATAAGTAAGAACAATTCCCATTAAAGGGGGCGGACGGTTTAGTACTTTTTTCAAATGCTTGATCAGAGACAAAAGAATAGACAACGCAACATTTTTCTCCAGCAGAGACGACTCAAAAATGAAAAAATTACTAAATCGTCCGCCTCCTTTAATTAATTTCAGCAAATAAATAATTAAAAAAAGATCATATAGTTTTTTTAAACACTTTTAAACTTTTTATTAGGTATCCACACATGACATTTATGAGTGTAAATGCAATATTCCGTTTTCAAACAACAAGAATACGCTTTTTTATAATATGTGTTATGCTTATTATTTTGATATTTGTGTGGAATAGAAATTCAAAGTCAGCACATATCTCTGAATTAATCGATGAAATTATTTTAAAAGATTCTAAACCAGCAGTATTAGTCGTAATTGCAGCACAAAATCAATTGGAAAGTTATCAACTGGCACAAAATACTTTGGCATGTTACTGTAAAATGTATGGGTACAGATTAATTCAAGTTTTTTATAATGAATCACCTGAAATGCAAAAACTGTGTCCACAAAAACATGTAAGTTAACTGTTTTTTTGGACATAGGATTCATAAAGCTTTTATTTTTACATTTTGCAGATTTGGTTTCAAAGAGTTTGTGTGACATTGAGAACATTGCAACTGAATTCTGACATAAAATATTTATTCTTTTTTGGTGCTGATGTTGGAGTTATCAATCCTAATCATAGGCTCGAAGACTATATTAACCCAAAATTCGATCTTTCATTTTATGAAAGAATAATAAATTACGACATAATGTCGGATTCTTTTATTGCCAAGTAAGTCGAATGATGAGTGACAGGGGAATAAAAAATTTATGATAGTTGTTACATTATTAATTTAAGGAACACTGAATTTTCGAGAAAATTTATTCAAGATTGGTTAGACCTTGAAAAGCAGTTCACTGTACATTATGGCATAAATGATCAAGCTGCACTTCACGTATGTTATTTTTAAACGAGATAATCCTAGCTTTTTTCCGAGGTGCTTTTTTATTCACAAATCGTTACTGCTGGCATCTGTAGGATAATATTTTGAGGGACAAAGCATGGTATGGGGGAGCATTTACAGGCGCCAAATTCAATGAGGTTAACACTGAATTTGGTGCCTGTTTGCGAAGGGCCAAAAGTTCGTGTTTAGAAGGTGCTCTCCCTGGCTTATCACTCAAGATAAGAACCTTCCCCGGAAGTCAAAAATAACTAAGTGTCGTTAAAAACTAATCCCGAAAAATATTCGGACCACTAAACAAGGGCAATCATTGCAGCAAATGTTTTTAAATCGATATTATCCAAGTCACCCAATGAAAGAAAAGTGTGAAAAAATTTGGGCCGACAATATTAACAACACTGCAAAAGTTCTGGAAGGTCATAACGGACATGCTGTATGCACATACTTAATATTAAATGGTACTCAAGAATTCGACAAAGTAATCATTTACCCAAAAGGTTCCAATAAAGTCTGGTCAAGAGATATATGGCTGACAAATAGCAAATGGGCACCAAGAGATTTCTTGCTTCACGATATGGAACAATTTCTAATATCCAATGACCCAGAGAAATTAAAAGAACATTGGCTGTATCATCCCAATCCTTTTCGGTCTGATGCAATATTTGTCTCATCCCAGTGTACAATGCCTTCTGGTTTAAATAACTGGAAACATAATACTACGTTAATGGTAAATGATGAATATGTTAGCAAAGAACTTAAAAAACAGGCTAAAGAAGGTGTGCAAAAATATAATGATCTTTTAAAACTCTTTATTAATTAGAAATAATTTCTCTATAGCTTTCTGTAGGCGTAAATAATATGTATGGCATAATAAATAAATTTTTGCCAAAAGAATGTATTCAAATCAAATTCTCAGATAAAAATCGATAATGCACCCAAAAAATAGACAAAAGCAAGGATTTTAAATGAAAATAAATAATAAAATTTCTTATCAAATTATTATATCTTTGTAATAAAATAATTAAAAAGACATTTTTAAAGCAGACAAAGAGGCATTGTTTTCTCGGTCAGAAATAATAAACATATAAAAAATTAGAAGACTTTGGAACTCAAAAAATTCATGATTCTTAAAACTTATAAAGTTATATATTTTGATATCTGTTTGAAAGCTTCTCAAGGGATCCAACGGATGTATTTTTTTATAATTTAATTTCAACTCTTGAAGCAGCGGTTTTAGACTTTTGTTTTTTTACCATTCAAGTTTGATTAAGCAACACCGAAGTGCAAGGAAGAAAGTGGGAGGGGGCACAAGGGTCACGTGTCCTCTCCGATATCGAGGATTCCCTTTGATCTTTTACAGACGCGTCCCAAAAGCGGCAAAAGATCATAGGCATGTCCACTCCCGAAATTGCTTGTCCTCTCTCCGAAATGTTTTTCTGCTGACGTCCTGGCCGAAGTGAAACAAAAAAAAAGTGTTAAAAAAGCTCACAGTCAAGTAATACAGTTGATAATCTTATGTGTCATGCTTAACAGTTGTACGGTTTATTTTTCGTTCTTTTGATATGATAAACACGGGGATTTGCATGGGTTCAATAAAAAATTTGCAAACTTTTTATGATAACTTTTTTTTGCATTTGATGATTCAATAGTAAATAAAACATCAACCACCACCTTCTGTTACAGTTAAAAAAAAAAAAAAAAAGCGTTAAACGAAAGTTACAAAAAGAAAACGAATGACATTTTTTATATTAGGATAATGGCATTAACCACTTTTTAAAATAGTTTTCTTTTCATCTTTCTTTACATCATCTTCTAGATAGCCATTTGGATTCATTTTTAACCAATTAACAAGATCTCGACACATATCATTTAAAGTAAATTCAGCTTTCCATTGAAGATTTTTTTCAGCTAATCTCGAATCAGAGCAGATATATTCAACATCACCAGGACGATGAGGCATAATTTTTGTCGGAACCTAAAAAAGTGGAATTTTTACAAAGCAATGATTGACACAAAATGACTGATGATTTCGTTTTCAAATTACTTTTGCCGTCAAAAATCAACAAGACATTTTTCTTGAGCAACACTGTATTTTACTAAAAAATAACCTTCTTCCCCGAAGCTTCTTCCATTGCTCTAATCATTTCTGCAACAGAATACCCCTTTCCTCCACTTCCAATATTATAAATTTCAAAGCCAACATTACTTTTTCCTTTAATAATTCGATTAAATGCAGCTATATTCGCCCTTGCTGCATCCATTACATGAATATAATCACGAACACATGTTCCATCAGGAGTGTTAAAATCATTCCCGAAAATTGTTAAAAATGGAAGTTCCCCATTAATTACTTGACAAATATATGGCATTAAATTAGATGGAATACTACCGTTTGAAAAATCTTCACCAATTACTCCAGATGGATGTGCTCCAACTGGAACACAATATCTCAAACAAATTATATTCCATTCTTTATCACTTTTTGAGATATCTTTAAGCATATTTTCTATCATAAATTTTGTTTGTCCATATGGACTTGGAATTTTTTCAGAAATGGCTGCTTCTTCTTTTAGAGGGTACTTCTCTGATACCGCACCATACACAGCAACAGAAGATGAAAATATTACATTTTTAAGATTGTATTTTTTACACATCTAAAAATATATTACGTGTCACCTTAGCACCGCTGCTGTGGAGGTGAGTAATCACACTTAAGTAATAAACTTACAGAAATTAAATTTAAAGACCCAATAATATTATTATAATAAAATTTGAGGGGTTCTTTACATGATTCTCCAACTCCTTTTAAAGAAGCAAAATGCATCACGACATCAAAGGTATCATTTTTAAAAATTTCTTCTAATTCAAATAAATTGAGTAAATCAACTTTTTTGTAATTGATTTTCTTCTTTGTCAATGCTTCAACTCTTTGTAAGCTAATGGGTTGCCCCTTGGAATCTAAAAATATGTTTTTTGTGAACTTAATAAAAAACGATACTTGTTGCAGAGTTGACAAGACTACTAATTACTGTTACAGTATAATTTGATTGAAGAAGTTCTAAAACGCAATGGGAACCAATGAATCCTGTTCCACCAGTGAAGAGAATATGCATTTTGAGAAGCAGCAAAATGTTTTAATGACTAAAAAAACTTGTTAGAAAATTTCTATAAAAAATCAGCATGTTTATCCTTTTCTGTTATATACAATTATTTTATAGCTGCAGTTTAAATTATCTATCTAAACACTCGTTTATAATAACTTTCACTTTCAAAGTAAAAACAAGTTTATCACTTTCTTTGAACTTCTGATTAGTTATCGCTCCACCCATTTTTGTAAAGGCATTATTTATGCCGTATTACTAATGTATTTTAAACAATTATTAGAATATTATAACTAGTTTTCAAACACTTCATTAACAAAATTTTTTTAACCAACTTCCAAAATACATGTAGGGACCAATTTTTTTAACGAGTAGATAAAAAAATTTTTCCCAAATGTCTAACTACAGTGTTCTTTTTTTTTCAGTGTATAGATAAAACATTTTCTTTTTGTTTCAAAATTTCAAAGAGACAAAAACAAAGATAGATAAATTTGAAAACTAGTTAAGACTATTTTATAATATGCGGTCAAACAAAAAAAATATTTTTGTCTCAAAGGAATTCCCAAAACAAGGAAGTGTTAACAATTTCAAACAACTATCTAATTAGAACATTATTGATTTTATCTTTCTAGAGAAATCTAAACTACTTCATAACAATACATAGCCAATTTTATCAATGTTGACCGAAGAAGCAACTACTAATAAGTAGGGAACCTGTATACTTGGGATGAAACAAATATTGCATTCTATAAAAAGGAATTAGTGTAATATAAATATGTTTTTAGGCATTTCAACGCTTTTAATCCAGCAAATTGCTAATTTAGCAATTATTGACTAAAATATTTGGTCAAAAACGCACATGGCATCAAAAATGGCAATAAAATGGAATCTTGTCATATTTTTTTTAATGCTTGTAATGTTTTATCGTTCATGGTAAAAGATTTGGTTTTTTTTAAATGAAGCTTTTTTTTTTCAGGAATCTCGTCGAAAAGCAAAATGATAAACCAATTGTTATTTTGTCATCGAATTTTAATTACCGCTATCTTTTTTTATTGCCATTCACTGTAAGCTCATGGAAAAGAATTGGAGTTGATTCAATAATAATTTTTGTTGGAAAGAAAAATGAATTTTTAACAAATCATCAAGCACGAGAAACAATTAAAATTTTGGAAGAAATGAATGCAACAATATTATTTTTTCAAGCAAATCGATTATCGACATCTTCCTTCAGTCAAGTATCTTTCTTTTAAGTTAAACCAAAATGTAGACATCCCCAAAAAATCATAGTTAGCTTGAAAGAAAACTTTTTACAAAAATATTGAATTAGACTTTTAACTCAGTTGGGGATGTTTGCAGTAAAAATTATAAAAACGGTCGATTTAAATATCAGAAAAAAATAACTTATAAAATTTTAGATCATCCGTTTATTTGGCGCCGTATTACCACTGAGCACTTTGAACATTCCTGATGAGAGAATAATATTGACATCGGATGCAGATTTAGCTGTATTTAATTCATCAAATCATATCCCAAATCTTGTTGACAAGAAAGTCGTGCGCTTATATAATTCAGAATGTTGCGGAAATATTACGGTGCCGTTAATACACGGAAATTTTCAAGTAAAAATGTATCCTATGGGAACTATTGGTGCGACAAAAAAAGTATGGGGAGAAATAATGGGTGCCGTAATTTTAACATTAAAATATATTCATAAGGTTTTCCAAATTTAGGTTTTAAGAGAAACCGTTATTTTTATGAAGAAGATGTAGAAAGATATGTTATTGCTGAATTTGGCGACAATTTTTTTCATTCTACCGATGATACGCTTATTGGTTCGTCTATGTGGTATGCTGATCAATCCCTTTTTAGCTATAAATTTGATCAATGGGTTAATAAGTATGTTCTTAAATTATTATTCTTCAAAAATAAAAAAAACCATGTCTTGCCAAAAAGTGCTCGAGGGTAACATTGAGCACTATTTGGGTAATTTGTTAACAGATATCATAAATCAATTTCCGTCATTTAAGACGCCTTCCGATAAAACATTTTTTTAGTACTGCAGAAAAACGATAAAAGTAATAATTTTTGCACAGCACTAAAAGAAAAATTAAAATGTCAACGAATTTTGCACATAAGAAAGCTAAACAAGGTTTGGTTTACAATTTATCAGAATTTTTCAAATTGATGCTCATAGCATTTTGTGATGTGCAGAAAATAGCAAAATTGAAGAATTTTTTTTATTGATTTTTTTTAAATCAAAGTACTAAAATAATAAACATGATAAGAAATTACCGTAACATATCAAATAAAATATATGTGCGAAATTCTATGTATTTTTTATTTTGCCCTTTTTAAGTTTCTAGTTTTGTGCGAAATTCTGACTGTTGGAATTTCGCACATTTTCAAAAATGAATTTCTAGGATTCGAACCGCAACCTCTTGTCTAATGTTCAACGGTGTTGACCTCTAAACCGCAAGCGCAATCAAATCAGCGTTCTATTTTTGAGCTAAAAGAAAAAGAGAAAAAAAGATTTGTTTTTTCCTTTTCTTTTCTTTGCTGTTGACCTCTGTCAAACATTTTCGTTGCGCGCTTTTTTTTCTCTTTTTCTTTTAGCTCAAAAATAGAACGCTGATTTGATTGCGCTTGCGGTTTAGAGGTCAACACCGTTGAACATTAGACAAGAGGTTGCGGTTCGAATCCTAGAAATTCATTTTTGAAAATGTGCGAAATTCCAACAGTCAGAATTTCGCACAAAACTAGAAACTTAAAAAGGGCAAAATAAAAAATACATAGAATTTCGCACATATATTTTATTTGATATGTTACGGTAATTTCTTATCATGTTTATTATTTTAGTACTTTGATTTAAAAAAAATCAATAAAAAAAATTCTTCAATTTTGCTATTTTCTGCACATCACAGTAGTCATTCTCGGGGTAAATGCATCATTTAAGTGCGGTAAAATAAATCGTTTTTCTCCGATCGTCAGCTGTTCATCTCCTGGTCTCTTTCCCTGTTCCCTGGTCTCTTCCCTGTTCCCTAGACCTGGTCCGAACCTGTAGACCTGGCCCTAACTTGTGGACCAGGAGACCTGGCTTGAGACCCCTCTCAACTCAGCCCTCTGTAAACTTTTTTCTAGAATCTGAAGTCAAGAATTCCTCTTACGTAAGAGGGATTCTATGAGACCTGGAGACCTGAAGACCAGCGGTTAAAGGGTAAATATAATAATGGGACCTGAAGACCTGAACCTAAAGACCAGGCCATATATTGAAAGGGATATTAGACCTGTTGACTAATTATCAATTAAGCTATTACGTAACACCTCCCTGTGACGTAACACCTATCCTTAACTGTGTTTGTCCGAAAAAAAGTAAAATTTTTATGTTTTATATACTTAACTGTGTATTTTGGAGACTAAAATCTGACTAAAAACATGAACGACGACTTTTCGGTTCTTAATATTGTCTTAACTTTATATACTTAACTGTGTAAATTGACGACTTTTTGACGATTATTCTTGCGTAACTTTGATATTTTTTGTTCTTTTTGCAACCAATATTTTTCACAATTTGCAGAAAAAAAGGCGCTTTTTGAAGGCGATTTTTGATTTTCTTAATATTTCCTTAATTTTATATGCTTAACCGTTGTTTTTGACGACTTTTTGACGACTAAATGTATGGATTTTTATCCTTAATTATGACTTTTGGTATCAAAACTAAGCTATTTTTGTGCGTTTTTTGTAAAATAGTGTGGTATAGGAGGTGAAATGGGGTAGCGTGAAAAAGTTTGTCCGTGTGTCCGACCAAATATGGATATTAAAAAAAAGGTTTATCGAGTCAATTACATTGTTACGTAACAATTAAAATAATTATTTTTTGGATTTTTTATGAAAAGCGGCACGATCAAAGAGATTAAATTTAGATTTTTGTATTTTTACAGTTGCTGGACTTCTGGGTTTTGGCTTGGTTTGTTTCTTGATTACTGGCTTTGGTACTGTATTTTTCTTGTGTTTCCTTGTTTTTGTTCCAAAAAAGGCATCTAATTCTGCATCGGTGAGCATCTGTCTTCTTTTATATTCTCGAATTTTTTGGATTGGTGGTGGTGGTAAAGGGGTTACAGCAGTTATAGGTATAACCTTATCCAGACTTTCTGGCATTTTTTCATTTGCATACTCATAATGCTTTCGTCGTTGAATGAGTTCACCATTTTCTGCATTTTTTACTATAGCGTTTATTGTTTTCTTCACACCATCTTTCGATCTTAATTTTTCTTTTTGAACTAATGTTTTATAACGAACCATAGGAACTGCTATTAATTTTTGCATGCTAAAACATTTCTGCTTTAGACAACAGGGACAAGGAAATCAGAGTTAGAGATATACACAAAAATAACCGCGAAGTCACGAAAAAAGAATATACACGGAAAAAATACACGAGAACACGATAGAAATATCACGAAATAATTAAGTAAGACCAGGCTTTCGGATCCGAGAAGAAAACTCTTATTATAAATATTTACACAAAACTTTAAAAAAAAGAATCTTTATTGGATAGGTCTTCCCTTATCACATGAAAATATTAAAAAAATGACATTTGTGGAGTAACATTACGCTCCGCATCGAAGCAAAGAAGGGAATCAAATTCACTATAAACAACTAATTGTAGACCGTTAGTTGGCACGGGAACAGAAAATTGTAGGGCAATACTAGTTGTTCCAGATCTTTGGAACTCTGTTATTTCAGAGTCTTGTTCAAGTTGCAAATCAAAACTATAAAAGGTTGAATGTTTTTCATATTTCGCAATTGAAATTCCATGATCAGTAGTATCAGAGAGATCTTTATAGGCTCGAATAAAACTGTTTTTAAGCCAGTCTAATTTATAAGCACAAGAAGGAACACGAGTTCCGTTTGCGATTATTTGGATTGATTGAAGGTTATGAGGGGCAAATTCAAAAGGTGACATTCCAATATGTCCATTAAACGCTTTTGCATCAACGAGACCAACAAAAATACGCTTCGGTAGTTTGTCAGTAAAAAGAATAGTATCAAAATCTTGTCTATCAGGTGAGATATAGTACTTCTTTAGATAATTTCTTGTATAATTATACTTTGCAAAAACACCTTTTTCGAGATTTTCTTGAACTGGGTGATTTAATTCACGGTTTGGCATATACATTTTAACAAAAAGTCTACAATCCAAGATCTCATATTTGTATTCTTGTGTACCAGTAGAAATTAAAGTAAAAGCGGAATTGTGTGGCATAATTTCAATATCAACGGTCATATCATTCAAAAACAACTTTTTTTGATTGAAAATATCGATATCAAGGGGACATGCAGCTTCAAAAGTTTTTCCGTCAACATATAAAACACGTCTCGCTTCAAAACCAGGACCACTTGTTTGACTTAATTCATCTTCAAAGTACCCAAGAGCTTGTAAATCTTGAAGTTTGCTTTTACCATTAATACCTAGTCTACGCCTATAAAAACTCTTATTTATTCGGTTTAAATAATTTTTATTCTTTACCTCATATAAGCATTATATGCAAACAAATCATTTCCGTGATAAACTTGTCGCTTATTGAATGAAACTTTTATATTTCTAATGAATGTTGCCCCAAAACCTTGGATAAAGCTAACTGGATCATCTTTTTTAATTGGGATAAATTGTTGTCCTTCTTTTTTAAGAATCCGAAATCGCGTAACTAAGTATGATTTTGAAAAATCAACGAAATATTCTCCAGTATTAATACGAAAATTGATTGGACCATCACTAATTGGATGTATCGCAGGAAGCTCAACAAAAGAACAATGGTCTAAACCAACTAAAGTAGGCTTTACGTTGAAAAAATCAACAGACTCTGGCATTTGTTCGTCACTTTGAGTGTCTAATTTTGACATTATTAACTAAAAAACAAAATAAAAACAAAGGAAATAAAAAACGCGAGTGGTCTCTATTTGATAAATTGATATAAATAACCGTATTTTGCGCGGCAGTTTTTACCGCAATGATTAATGATTTTGGCTTTTTTCAAAAAATATCTTGATTGATGTTTGCCGCTACTCAGGTGATTAATTGCTTTTTATCTTTCTTTCTTTACCAATTCTCTTTAAAAAGTATGTTCTCTCTCAGTGCAAGGACCTGACCATAACAACAACTGTTCATATTTCGAAATCGGGACCACAACAGCTGTTCCATTTTTCTATCGGGAGCGTTCCCTTCTCCGAAAAGGACGCGCGCGTCTATTTTTCCCGCCAATTTTTTTTGCGCCATTTTCCTTCCCGTGCTTTTCTTCATAACTTCTTTCTCTCTCCTTCCGAAAAAAGTAAACTTTTCCTCTTGGTGTCCTATAGCTAACCGTTGATTTTTACGATTATCGCTTTTTGATGCGACGATTCCGCGATGATTTACAACTATCTTTTTGCTTATTTCCTATACTTAACAACTGTTTTTCTGACCTAAAGTACGACTAAAGTTTCCTTTCTTTTTCCTAAACGTTGACAAAAGGGATCAAAATGTAGATATGAAAATGGAAAAAATTATAAAAAAGTTTATGATAAAATTTACATGAAATAAAAAAATTATGTAGAAACAAAACAATTTTGAGGCAAATAAATATTTCCAGAATGATTGTCACGTACAATAAAACCGGGAACATGAACATCTTTTCCTTTACACTTGTAATAATAAATGAGAGCAACGCGTTCGGTGGTAGTTGTGAAGGTTATTTCTGGATCAAGAAGGCGAACATGATTAGTTCTGACGGACAATTTACGTAAATCAACATTATCCCAATTAGCAATATCAGATAATTTCATCCAATTAGGACTGAAAAAGTGACGAAGATCTTCTCGATTATGGCGAAGTTCAATAGGAACTCTTCCGTAAGATAAATATTCATTCAAGATAGGAAGCGACATCTTTCCGGCTGACTTCAAAAACCGAATAAGTGACAATTCTCACTTTTGTTATTAACATATTCTAAGAACAGCTGACTTTTGCGAAATTATTCTCAATGTTGAAGAAAACAATAAACGCTATAGTAAAAAATGGAGAAAATGGTGAACTTATGCAGCGACGACAAATGTATGAGAGAGCTGATGAAAAAATACCAGAAAATCTGAATAAAGTTATACCTATTTCGTGTTCTCGTGTATTTTTTCCGTGTATATTCTTTTTTCGTGACTTCGCGGTTATTTTTGTGTATATCTCTAACTCTGATTTCCTTGTCCCTGTTGTCTAAAGCAGAAATGTTTTAGCATGCAAAAATTAATAGCAGTTCCTATGGTTCGTTATAAAACATTAGTTCAAAAAGAAAAATTAAGATCGAAAGATGGTGTGAAGAAAACAATAAACGCTATAGTAAAAAATGCAGAAAATGGTGAACTCATTCAACGACGAAAGCATTATGAGTATGCAAATGAAAAAATGCCAGAAAGTCTGGATAAGGTTATACCTATAACTGCTGTAACCCCTTTACCACCACCACCAATCCAAAAAATTCGAGAATATAAAAGAAGACAGATGCTCACCGATGCAGAATTAGATGCCTTTTTTGGAACAAAAACAAGGAAACACAAGAAAAATACAGTACCAAAGCCAGTAATCAAGAAACAAACCAAGCCAAAACCCAAAAGTCCAGCAACTGTAAAAATACAAAAATCTAAATTTAATCTCTTTGATCGTGCCGCTTTTCACAAAAAGTCCAAAAAATAATTGTTATAATTGTTACGTAACAATATATTCACCGCAATAAACCTTTTTTTTAATATCCATATTTGGTCGGACACACGGACAAACATTTTCACTCTACCCCATTTCACCTCCTATACCCCACTATTTTACAAAAAACGCACAAAATTTGCTTAGTTTTGATACCAAAAGTCATAATTAAAGACAAAAATTCATACATTTAGTCTTCAAAAAGTCGTCAAAAACAACGGTTAAGCATATAAAATTAAGAACATATTAAGAAAATCAAAAATCGCTATCTAAAGCGCCTTTTTTTCTGCAAATTGTGAAAAATATTGGTTGCAAAAAGAACAAAAAATATCAAAGTTAAGCAAGAAAATCCGTCAAAAGATCGTAAATTTACACAGTTAAGTATATAAAGTTAAGACAATATTAAGAATCGAAAAGTCGTTGTTCATGATTTTAGTCAGATTTTAGTCTCCATTTTACACAGTTAAGTATACAAAATATAGAAATTTTACTTTTTTATTGGACAAACACATTTAAGGATAGGTGTTACGTCACAAGAGGGTATTACGTAATAGCTTAATTGATAATTAGTCACCTGGTCTAATATCCCTTTCAATATATGGCCTGGTCTTCAGGTCCCACTATTATATTTACCCTTAAACCTCTGGTCTTCAGGTCCCAAGGTCTCATGGAAGTTACATGATGGATTACGTAAGAGGGATTCTTGACTTCAGATTCTAGAAAAAAGTTTACAGAGGGCTGAGTTGAGAGGGGTCTCAAGCCAGGTCTCCTGGTCTACAGGTTCAGGTCAGGTCTGCAGAACAGGGAAGAGAACAGGGAACAGAGGACCAGGAAATGAACAGCTGACGATCGGAGAACCGATTTATTTTACCGCACTTAAATGATGCATTTACCCCGAGAATGACTACTCATCACAAAATGCTATGAGCATCAATTTGAAAAATTCTGATAAATTTTAAGACTAAAAAAATTGTGCTTTAAAAATGACTTTTATCGTTTTTTTGCAGTACTAAAAAAATGTTTTATCCGAAGGCGTCTTATTTGCATACTAAAATTTAGTTATCTTTTTTAATCTTCGATGATAACAGTTTTATGATAGAAATTCACATTAAATATATATGTTTTTAGATTTTCCAATAAAGATCTTGTGTCACATCACCTGCATGTTCCCAGAAGAATAGATCGAATACAGTGGCCAACAGCAAAAAATTTTTCTCAATTAAATATTGAAAATTTTGACGATACACATTTACCTATTTCCGCTTACTCTAAAAAAGAATGGGAGAAATTTATTCCTTTTATTGATTTTGCTTTCAAAGATGACGAATTGCTCATTCAAAAATTAAAGAAATACCGAGAATCCTTTTGTGGTTTTAATGCCGTGGAATTTAAAATGATCGAATGTTAGCTTTTCAACAATTAAGTAATCCATTGTTATTACTTTATGAATGCAAAAATAAAAAGCTATGCGTTTTTTACAATTTAAGAAAGATTTAAATATTTCAATTTATTAAATAACAATGATTATTATTTAAGAACTTGTAGCTCGAGCTCAAAACCAGATTTGATAGAAAAATGGCTTCATAGAGAATTTGCTGTTAATAGGATTAGAAATTTCTTTGTTTAAAGGGAGTTTGAAAGATATGCAATATTTTTTTTTTAGTTCTTCACAGCCCGAAACATTCTCTTTGCAAAGATTACGTTTATTCCGCGGCGGGTTGAGACCACATATGTAAAGCAATAAAAAAGATATTACTTATTTTTTCACTTTTTTTAATAAAAAATAGTGCGTTGCTTCGAACGCAAGACCCTTCGTTATGGGACTATTCGTTATGGACAGATCGTTATGAAAATGCTTAAGTAAGTAAAACATAGTTGAAAGATTACATTTTTTGTAAATAAAAATTTATTAGAATAACAATTAAATTGAACAATAAATAATAATATGAATTTGAATAATTTTTCTTTGAAGAGAAGTGTTGAATGGTTAACCTGGAAGTTTGATGATTATTATCAATATGAATTATATTTAAGAAAACTTACTATTTAAAGTCGACCACCCATACCAGCAGCTTTACCAAGCTCAGAGATGAGAATCGGCAGAAAAAAAACCGCCGGCCGCGCCGGCGGCAGAATTTACGGCGGCCGTGCGGCGAGACATTTGCGGCCGCATAAAGCGAAAAAAATGCCAAAAAAAATTTTTTTCGGCCGCATAAAAGGAAAAAAAGGCCGCCTTTTTGAAAATATCGGCCGGCACGCGGGCGGCAGCGGCGGCAGTTCTCATCCCTGACCAAGCTGATTAGTTTTTTCTTATTTATGTTTTTCATGATCATAAATCGTTTGTATTTATCACACCTTTTATTTTAAATTTTATTAAAAACTGTGAAATTTTTAATCGATAAGTTTCTTTGCTGTCTGTAAATTCAGTTTTTAACTGCTTTAACTGCCATAACGACCTATCTATAACGAACTGTCTTTCATAACGAAGTGTCATAACGAATAGTCAAAATCCATAACGAAGTGTCTATAACGAACTGTCTTTTTCCCCGTTGCTTCATATTTTTTCAAAAATCCTTATTTCTGCATTCTTTTATTAAATTTTTTTGTTGCTTAAAATCCAACCCCCCAATTTGTCAGTTTTATTAAATAACGATTTTTGAGTAATTTTTCTACTGTCTATATAAGTAAAAATTTAGTAAATATTTGTATATAACATTAATGTAACTTTTTTGAGATGACCTCGTATGTTAATCAATTATCTTTCACACTCCTTTTCACGTAATATTTGTTAATTAAATTAATCTTTTTAGAATTTGTAAGGATGAGATTTAATAAAAGAGTAATACTATTTAATTTGAGCTTGTGCATAGCACTGTGTTTTTGGTGGCACATTTTTTCAGCTTCGAAAATGTCAAAATCTCAAACCCATAAACATTGTGAACAACTATCAAAGGAAAAATTAGATTTAATAAATACTTTGACTTCATCAAATTATACGGTATCACGAGAATTTCTTAATTTGAAAGACCTTGCAATTGCCTCCATAGCTTCATTGGATCATATCGGAGAAGCAATGTAAGTATCTTTTTGTCACTCTGCATAATACTTATTTTCGTTAAAAAAGCAGTATTTGGCTCTTTTAATTTAAAAATAACACTTTGGTCAGTCTCTGTACTTGCTAGCAGCAAAATATTATTCCCCTTTAGAATTACGTTTTGATATGCACTTGTTATATTGATATAATAAGTCAATTAACTTTTACTATTTAGAAGAAGTTGTGATAGCATTCAAAAGCATTCGCAACTTAAAAATGTTCCATTTTTAATGTATTTCGTCGGTGAAATGCCTCAATATATTCAAAATTTATATGCTCAATTATGCCCGATTGCTGAAATTATAGTTTTAGACCATAAGAAATATTCACTTTTTCTGGCCGATGATTTTGATCACTATAAATTTAAAGCATTATATCAAGCATTGACCTTACAAAAATATAAAATAGTGCTGAGCATAGACTGTTCTATCAGATTTACAAAACGGCTTGATTTTAAAGTTCAGTTATTATTATTTATGGCAATAAAGATAATGTAAAATTAACGATTATAGAAATTAATTTCTGGTGTACTTAACCGTAATCCATTAGATGTGACGCTGCTGTCATCTGCAAAGCATGCCCAATATCCGGTCACTCATCCTGATATGTATAACTGCTTTCAAGCTACTAACCCTTATGAAGTAACAACTTTTATCTATCAAAGCTGAAAAAATTTATCATTTAGATGCAAAAAATGCAACAATTTCAAAGTGGTTTAATGCTATGGATTGGAAGCAAAAATGGTAGAAAAATATTAAAAAAATTTTTAGAATGCACATTACAAGAAAACTGTATTGCACCTCCAGGAGCTGAAAAACACTGTGATTATGCAAAAATATATTCAGATAATACAACTTTTTCTGGGTGTCATAGATTTGACCAATCTGCAATAAATTTAATTCTGTATCAGGAAAGTAAATCTCAGCCAAAGCTATTTCAATGGGATCATCCAGATTTTATTATTGAAAAAAGTTCTAAGCTTTTAATGTGAACTTCTTCAAATATTATTTTTTTTCTTAGCTCATTCATTTATTTGTGTGCCTCAAAAAGAGACTAATAAAGAATTACAACAAAAACAGTGTAATAAATAAAGCGTAATTTTGAAAAAATAAAGCTTTTGTTTAGAAATTTAAAAGAAATTTTAGTTCATTATTAGAGGTTGTTTGCACAAGTAAACGGCAGTTTTCAAAAAATTTTTGATTTATTAATAAGAATTTTAAAAGTAGTGCTATCTTTTACACAATAACAGTTAAATTAATTTTATTAATATGAACTTTTCAGTTAAAACATTATTGTCATTATAGAGAAAGTAATTTCCAAAAACAATTTAAATACTTATAACAATTATACAAAGCTTAAAAAAACAAATTAAAAGATTTCATTCCTTAAACATAAATAAAAATATTTGATTGTATTAACAGCCCCTCACCACAAATCCCTTTTAAATAAAATAATTAGTTTCTTATTTAATTATATCAGAAAAACGTTAATACATACCCGCATAATCATAGAGGATGAATCAATTAATTAATAATTATAGGCGTAAAAAGTATTTAAAAAGTGATGCGATAAAGGGGGCATGGTAAAATCCGGTACGGTATGGTAAAATCCGGTACGGTATGGTAAAATCCGGTACGGTATAATCGGGTAAAATCCGGTACGGTACGGTAAAATCCGGTACGGTATAATCGGGTAAAATCCGGTACGGTACAAAAACTTAAAATTTTTTAAAATTTCGAAATTTGCATAATTGAGAATTTCAGAATTTGTAAAAATTTATAAAAAATTAACGGTCAGTATAAATTTAAGTTGAAGTTTTTAAGTTTTATTGCATACATAAAAAAATAACAAAAAGTGGTAAAAAAGAAAGCTTAATTTTTACAAAAATAATTGTTGTTAAAAGAATATTCTTATTTTTGTGAACGAGAACCATGTGTGGTTTTTAGTTGTTTTTTCAAATTTTGAAATTTACACACCCATTACCTTAAGACATAAAGTGTCTCCCGCCCACTGCCATACTTCATTCATTGTTGTTTAAACATGTCTAGATGAACGATAAACTTGTGTGTTAAAAAATGGCAAAAATTGTTTCTTCTCTATTTGCTTCAAACACAGTGCGCTAGTTAGAGTTAGATAGTTTGGTGATGGACGAACAGGCATTCAAGTCTCTGTGGAGTTTGCGCAACTTGGCCAATTTTTTGTTTTAATTTTTCCTGTTGTTTTTATTATTTAATAATGATTAAAACAGCAGTACTTTTGTTTAAATTTAGTGGTCATTCATACTCTGATGATGTTATTGACCGATTTAATCATGTATTATCTTCAATGATATTTTTAACATGCTTCTGTTATGTGTCTTTTCGACTTTTTGGGGCAGAATTATTTGTGTGTTTTGAGAATGCATACGAATTAGCAATTTGGCAGGATTACATCCAAAGCTTTTGTATGTTTCTTTACATTGCTGTTGTTTTTATAAAGTTATTTAGGTTTTGTTACAAACAAATATTTTGTTAGTCCTTATCAACATGAATATCCTACAGATAGAACAGAAGTCAAAATAAACACTTATTACTGGTATCCTGTTTATTTTATTGCACAATCACTCTTATGCTGTTGTGGATTTTGGATTTATCAACATTTATATTGGCGCACTGGTATTAATGTTTTTATAAAACTTTTTCAGTGTTCGTGATTTTTATGCATATTCACATCGTCCATGCAAACAGTATGAACTTCAAAATGATGTAAAGCAATGGTTTTCTGCTTTGAATATCAATTTTTCTGCTATTTCTTCAGTGATTTACAAAGGTTCATTTATCGAACCTCTGCCATCTTTAAAAGTCAAAGAATCGGTATTTGCCGCAACAAGTGATGGCATTTTATTGTTTATTTACCGAAAAGAATCGAATTAAGTAATTGCAGTAGGAATTGGTGAAGCATTTACAAATAATGGAATTGATGAGTGTTATATGCATGCTGCTATGGTTGCTCGTGAACAAACAAATGATGTTACTGTGCAATTATATATGTATAATGAATGTACCGAACAAAAGAAAAAACTTGTATTATTATCAATGTATAATCGAATGTTTAATTCTGATTCATCTTTTATTCCTACAAAATTTGATTCTTTAAAACCACCGGATACTGTAGATTCTTCATATATTGAAAAGGTTCGTATTTCACTATTTATCCTTTGTAATCTTTAGAATTTTTACATTTTAGTTGATACAACTTAAAGGTGAGAAGCTTAAAGGTAAAAGAAAGACTGTACCTCTTCTGTGTTGTTGCCGCAAGCCTTGCTTTCCGTTATCTGAAGAAAGAAATCGTAAGCTACAGAATGATACTATGACAGAATGCACTGGCTGCAACAAATGGTTTTTCTTCAAATGTGGTGCTGTTGCAACTACTTCTAATGATCCTTGGTACTGTTGGAGCTGTAAACTTAATTTTCCACCATTAGTTGATCACTGTAACCTTCACAATTGTAATTACAGCAGTACCTGCCCCATTGATGGAGTAATTTCAGCTTGCTTTATTTTTAATCGTGATAATAACAAAATCCTTTCTAAGTAAGCTTTCCTCATATTAAAGTGAAATTCACATTTAGTTTTTACAGAGCTATTGATCGATATGATACTAAAAATATCTTTGAAGATGCTTTACAAACGTTTATGGCAAGCGAAATAAATTCACAAAAAGATATGTTAAGTGCCAAACATATCTTCCTTAAACGTGTTTACAAGGTATGCCTTTTTTGAGTATTCTGTTTTTTAAGCTCTTATGTTGCAGAAAGAATATGATCTAGAAGGATTCGAAGAAACAGTAGTATTGCAACATTTTAAAGAACGCTATTTAGCTGTCGGTGATTATTCTTGTAAAGCTTGTAATGAAAATGGTACAACTATTGCTGAAGATTATTTGTTCTTTAATAGGTACGATGAGATATCTGAGCCATTATATAATCACATTAATTTCAGTATTATTCAAAGTGTTGAAACAACAGTTGCTGAAGGAATGCAGCCAGAGAATTTTGATATTCGAAAAAATTGTTGTGGTAGTAATCTTGAAATTAATAACAAAAGATATCGCTTTGCTATTCCTTGGGTACTTCCATTACGTCCACTGGAATTTACTTTTCTACGACAATTCACACCCGAAAAAATTGAAGAACTCCCTTTACTTGTTGATGTAAGTCAGCCGATTTTTCACTTTGAACCTTAATTCATAAAAAATGTCGTAATTATAGGTCCTAAATAATAATGAAATGTTACATTACAAACTTGGATTTATCTCTTTTGCAACTCCTGGCCACTTTATTGGCATAATTCCGTCTCGAAATGGTTGGATTTATTATAATGGTCTTCGTGAACCCGCTATGTTGCCTCTTGGAGAAGCTTTACGAAAAGTGACAGTAGAAGGTGGAACATTAAATACAATGTATTACTTTATTAATGATTTACCAAAAACCACTCAAGGTTCTCATTCACAAAAATAAGAATATTCTTTTAACAACAATTATTTTTGTAAAAATTAAGCTTTCTTTTTTACCACTTTTTGTTATTTTTTTATGTATGCAATAAAACTTAAAAACTTCAACTTAAATTTATACTGACCGTTAATTTTTTATAAATTTTTACAAATTCTGAAATTCTCAATTATGCAAATTTCGAAATTTTAAAAAATTCTAAGTTTTTGTACCGTACCGGATTTTACCGTACCGTACCGGATTTTACCCAATTATACCGTACCGGATTTTACCATACCGTACCGGATTTTACCTTTTCCGGCGATAAAGTGCAGATATCAGGTAATCGAGCTTGTTGATCGACAACTTTGCAGCATACCATTGCAATACAAAGCTGTTGTAAAATTCTCATTTCTTCTTTTTCAGATTCTGGTAATGACATGCAATTCCATTACGATTTGGCACTAAAATTGATTTATAAATACAATACTTTCTATAGTATTATTAAAATGGATTAACTACTCTTATTTATTATGCTTTATTTGTATTTTTTGTGAGACAACAATTCCAAAAACCGTCAGGGATGCTTTTTCCAGTCTTCCATTTATTGTACCTACTATACGTAATTTTTTACGCTGATTCTGAAAATATCATTTTCGAAAAGGTTTTCAAACGAGCAAAGTGCCGTAAAACGGCATTTTTTGTGTTTTTTTAGGAGAAACTTTTCACTGCATTCAACTGCAATCGTGAATGATAGCCCATTAAAAAATACATCTATGCTGTAAAGAAAAATCATTCGACAAAAAAGGCAGCCAAAAACGGCCTTCTTCCTTTTAAAAAAGTTTAAAAAACGTGTCTCAAAAAAGAAAAGAAAGAAAGCAGCTGAATTACCGACTCTTTTTTCTGTTGCATGCGGACAAGAAAAGTGTTAGCTTTGTTTTTTCTGACAAAAAATTTCTGTTTTGCCGAATTTTCAATGGCAATTAAGTTAATTTTAAAAACGTTTTAACTTTCTTTTCATCTCAGTTAGATTTGAAAATACTCTACTATACCAAAAAAATATTTTTTGAGCTGCCTGTCTCTCGCTAAATAAAGAAAAACAGAGCTTTATTTAATTTAAAAGCTTTTTTTGTCATTATCCCGACATATAAATAAATTAAATGGTTTAATAGGCGAAATCAAATAATGTGTTTAAAAAACTAACTTACCCTTTAGGCATTCATTTGAACCACTGTTACAGAATAGGTTTGTTTTTGCCTTTAAAGTATTGTAGAAAAATGCTCCACATTTATTACATGCTTTTCCACCATATCGTCGAGTGGATGGTGAAATTTCTGCAGTACAAACTTCACAATTACCATGATTCATTTTAATATTCCAGAAAAGAAGAAAGCAGCTGATCACGAAAGTAAAATGTAGGCAAAACTAATGAAAATAGCTTGAGATGATAGCCGTTTTATTCCCGAAAACTGCCAACTCATGACACGTATTTTCCCTTAAAGGTCAGGGGAGATACGACTCAAGGGGTGGTGAGATGCCGCTTTGTTTTTGCGCATCATTCCATTTCAAGCATTCCGAGGAACTAGCCCTTTCAAAGTTATTTTTTTAATGAGGATGATCTTGATTTTATTGTTTTTGATAAGCAAGCGAGGAGGCATTCGCGGCTGCTGTCGAAGGTTTTGTGACCACAAACCACGACTTTTTTAACAATCACTCTTTCCACATCCGACTGTCTAGATGAATCACGGAAAGGAAGAGCAATCGCTCTTTTTTACCTCTCTCTTTTGCTTTTTCTCATTATAATGTTTTTCCCAATGTTGCGGTCGGCCGACCAGCTCGTGTAAAAGAAAATAAATTTGTTAATGCACCAAATCACCAACTGAAAACCGCAATAGCTGCTGCATTCCGTTGTCTCTGAAAAAATAAAATATTTTATAAGGGAGAGATAAAGCAAATCCACAAAAAGTAAAGAATGCGTCAAATGATATTCTCTAAATGGATTCACAGACAATAAAAAAAGTCTTATTTACAAAAAAATCAGGAAAGAATATATTCCATTCCATTGAATCAAAATTATAAAAAAGGTAGGAAAGAGGAGGACACTAATAATCAAAACAAAGCTGCAGAGTTATAGAGATTTTTTTAAAGGCAAAAAATAGATAATGAAAAAATGAATGTTTGCGTCTCTGAAAAAAACAAAATTTATTTGGACGTAATAACAAGGTTCGATTGTATGTTCCTTCGTGTTTTTCTTATAAAATGTAGGTTTTTTATTGTCTATGAAGAAAAAAAAAAGTAAGAAAGGGAATGAAACCAGAAATCGAAGCTGCGCAGTACTAGAGATGTTTTTAGAGGCAATCTTGATAACAAAATGGTAAACAATTGATTGCATTTTTTACCAAGGTAAGCAGTTCTTGATGGTGGCTATTTAATAGGTGTGTGCGCACTGAAAATTCAGAGTCAAGCAGAAAAGGTTTTTAGAGGAAAAAACAATGAGTTAAACATTATTTATTTTAGAGGTGCATGTGCTTCACTGACTATAAGTGAAAGGTTTTTTTTGTTATTTAAAACAAAATTGGATTTAATATAATTAGGGAGAGATAAAGCAAATCCACAAAAAGTAAAGACTGTGTTAAATGATTCTTTTCAAACGGAATCGCCACAATTTTTAAAAACCTCAATATTTATGAAATCGTACCTCAAAGGTAAAAAACTAAAAAATAAATTAATAAATTTCAAAAATTAAAGTTATCAAATGCTCAACAATCTGAAATAAAAGATGATATCTATGAATTAGCAAATTTATCAACAAAAATTCACTTTCAAGATGTTGCTTCAAATATTTTAGAAAAAGGGCATGCTACATGGATGATAAATATCGCTGGTTCAATGTTATTGGGAGAGGACACAGAACTAACAATGGATGGCACTAGGAGAAAAAAACAATGGTAAAAAAACAACCGGAGAAAAAACAACCGGATACAAAAACAACTTTATGTAAAAAATAATAAAATCAACAAAACAGAATTCAATAAAACAAATTATCATAAGAAAAAGATATTTAATTTATCATGGAGCACAAATGGACTTCCATCTGCCATTGTTTTATATTGATCAGCAATTTCAAAATCAGCTGTTCTTGGAACTGGAGGTTCGACACGAGCACGTTGACGTGCATTACGAATTAATCGTGATAAAGTTTCTGTTCCTTCAGTCCGTAATGCATCAGTAGAAGCAGCGGTAACTTGAGCAACAACACGACGAGTTGGAAGATGAAGATTTGAAATAGCAATTTCTCTCCCATTGTTTCTATTTCGCCGTCTTTCTACTGCCTTGGCATTTCCAGCATGATTATGTCCATTTTTTATTTCCAATATTGTAGAACCTGAAGTTTTACTATCTGTATAAATAACTGCTGCACATTTTGCAAAATTTTTTCTGCCATGACTAAAAAACGAATTTTTTTAAACAGTAATTATAATAATAAAACTTACTTTATACATCGTCAATAATGAAAACCAGTGCTTTTAGCTTCATGTGACCATTTGAATTCATATCCACCTACTTGTGCAACAGGTTTTTTATATGTTTCATTGGAAACTTGAATTGTATCACCAATCTCATAGGTATTTATATCTTCACCGTCCATTTTTAAAGTAATTTAAAAATAATATTTTTGTTAAAGCAAGAAACAAATTTGTAATACTAATTTCATTTAAGTGTTTGAGCCAAAATAAACAAGGGACATAATATCACTGCGTAACTCAATTTCACAACAAAAGCTTTATACTTTTATAACACGCAGTGAATGATATGTTGATTGCCAAAGCATAGCAGTGAAGTATTGCAGTTGTTATTACTTATTGTTTTTTACCATTGTTTTTTTTCCGGTTGTCTTTTTCTCCGGTTGTTTTTTGTCTTTTTTACCGTTGTTTTTTTTACCATTGTTTTTTTCTCCGTTCACGCAAAAAAAAGTTTTCCCTTTTGGCACATCTTTGTTCACTTTCCTTTCAAAAGTCGAACAAATTTGAAATGCTTTAGGCTGACATGTATACTTTAATTTATTATTTATTACTTTTCCTTCCCATATTTCAATGAAACTGTTTTCAAAAGATCTAATAAATTGTTGTTAATTTTTCCAAAATTATTATTTTCAAGATCGCCAATTAATTTTACGTGATATACAAAATAATGAAAATAAATCATTAACTCGGGAGCAACGTGATGAAATGAAACCATCAAATCAGAGCAACAATCAAATTTCTGAAAAATATGACATTAATTAGTAAAAATAATTAATATATTTCACAAAGGTAATTAGATAATATAAAAGATGTCTTATTAACATCTATTATTTCTTTTTGAAAAAAAATTAAATAAAGAAAAGTTTTACTAGTATCAAAGAAAATATTCTGAGATAATCATTCTATATTTGATTTTCCGAGTATTTATCTGTATAAACACAATTTCGAACTAGACTTAACAGAAAAATGCGAATAGCTTTTTGTAGAATACACTCAAAACTTAAACAAACTTTTAGTATTGTGGGTATCACCAGATATCGATTTCAAACAACAGAAGTTTGAAACATATTCGCAGGGGGTAAAGTAAAAAATGAAGGTTAACGAAAATATTTTTGCGAATTCAATTTGGCAAGGTAACCAATAATCTTTTGTCGGTAAACGTAATATTGCTATATTTAAAAAATTTACATTTTGTGAAACGGGATAAGGAAAAAAATATGAGTGTTCCTTGCTGGCGCCTTCAATAAAATGTGTATATGGTCTTGTGGTTAACATTCTATATCTTCCCTATAAAAATACTTTTAACAGCGTTGGAAAAAACACAGAGCATTTACCATTGAATCCCTTGTATCGATAAATGGAACATTCAAATTTAACATGCATTTAGAGATCAAAACGTCATCTAATGCCGATGATTCCTGAGAACATATTTTGGGATTATATAAGTTTGGTGCTAAAACTTTTAAAGCTTCACTAAAAATTTAGATTTGATGATTCATTGGAAGTTATTCTTTTTATACCGAGAAAATATATACCCAGCTCCACTCATAAATCCTTTCTTTGTGAATCCTTTCACAGCTGTTCCAAAAAAATATGCTTTATCAGGATTGTACGGTAAAAGCATAAATCTTAAATTTTCCATGATGTAGTATCCGTCAGCTTCTGCTCGTAAAATAAAATCAAAATTTTCAATTTCGTTCTAAAAATATGTAACTCCAATTAAGAATGTACGCAGAAAAGATTTTTTATATGGTCAAATTTATCCTCATCTTAAATTTTTTGTTTCTATTTGAAGAAAAAACCAAAATAAACAAATAAGTTCTTTAATTTTGAATGAAAACACTTGTAGATTTCATATTGTATACAACCTGGCTTCAGAAGACTATCCCTAATATTTGACCAAAGGGTTTGAACGCTTGTTCTTAACACATCAGTGATAGAAACAAAGCTAATACAATATCCAAATGTCTAAGAAAACTAACTTCAAAAACCCATTTGTATGCAGCTTTACTTTTATCATATATTTTGTCCCTTATCTCAGGAATCTTTAAATCCAAATATGGTAGATTAAAACTCTAAAATGCTTGATTTAAAAGATGTTTGCTTCTATTTTTCTGGCTTACAGAATTATAAGATAGAAATAAATATTTGTTGCATTTTTTTGCCCATGTTGCATTAACAGCAAGCCCCCTTGTTTGTATCTCACTTGGTGCTGTAAATATTAAACATAAAACTTTGACAGATTTGAATAAAGTGTTATGTATTTCATTTGTATCTGAAAGTTTTAAAAAAATAAGTCTCAATATATAAATGAAGTTTTATTTGCATAATTACCTAACAGTTTCTGAAAGGTAATACTATACAAGTGATAATATATTAAACAGTACTTTTATAAACATTGTTTACCTTTTCCATGATCTATTTCAAAGTCAACATTAGATGAATTTGCAAATAATGAATCAACGCTGTAATAATTACCTAAAAGTGGATCTTGAACAGGAAGAAGTGATGGTTTCGGTGATGCCTCCTTTATAATATCGTTTGAATCATTGTGTAATGGGAAAATCATTAATATTGCCATGAAAAAACCAGCAAAAAACAAAATAGAGAATAAACTAGAAAGAATTTTCAATTATTAATCTTTTTTAATAAAAGTAAAAGTAATAATACCTTTTATTGCACCATTTATTTCTGAATAACATGTTTGTGGGATTAGGTTGGTCAAAAATGATAAAATTAATTCTTTTAAATTTTTATGATGAATAGAAGTTACGAAAGTTACTTATTTTCACTTCATTAAATTCAACAAAAAAAAACCGGCTTCATTGCGCCTTTCTTTTTCTCCGCCCTTTTTGTACAAATCAGAAATTTTTTATTTTCTGCCCCGGCGATTCAAAGGCAACGAAACATGTGTTCTGGAACAACTGCCAAATAATTGCCCAGCTTTTTTCTTTGCAAATACAGAAGAAAAAAGATCATCTATGTTTAAAAATTTCAAAAATAAATAAAACAACTTAATAATCAAACATTTTAAACCAAAATTTAATATGAAACATAATTTTGAAAAGACATAAAACATAAAGTTATGCGATGACCCTTTTTTCTGGAGGCAACCTTGTTTTGGGGTTCGGACGTTCGGTTACATTTTTTATATTTGCAAAAAAAAGTTGGGCCACTAATTGGCAGTTATAGTATTCTCACGTTTTTTAGTAGAATATTATTAAAGTTTTCCAGGGACGACATCGATTGCTCACAACAAACACGCATTTTATTGAAGATGTAGGCAAAAATCATTCATATATCTTGCCTTGTCCTAAATATATTCATAACCATTGATCGTCGACTTGATTTGAAAAAGTACATTCATTATCTTTTATTTATCTATCGTTCACGAAAACAGAATAATGTTTAACTCATTAACTTTTTTCTTTTTGCATATTTTACGATTATGATATAGAATTCATTTTTTTGCAAATAATTTGTAACCAAATTTTACATTTTACCTTACGTAAATTAAAATGTGTTTTTTAATAAAAATTTTTATTCTTGATATCTATATCAACATTGTTACCAGATAAGAATCATTAATATACCGCAGACAAAAGAAGAAATTTAAAATAAAAAACATTTAATTAAATCAAATCAAATTAAATTATCTCTTTATCATAAGAAATTTTAAAAGACATTTTTAAAGCAAACAAAGAATGCATTGTTTTTTCGGTCAGAAAGAATACCTAAAAAGTTATGACATTATTTTGGAACCTGAAATTTTTTAAATATCGATAAAATTTATTTGTCGTTTTAAAAATGATGAGTACTTCAATTGCAACCTTTTTCTCAATTGCAACCTTTTTCAATTGCAACCTTTTTCTCAATTGCAACCTTTTTCTCGTTCTGTGCGGGTGATCAAAATTTTTTGCTCTGCAAAAAATAAAATATTTATTTATTTATTTCAAAACCAATTATTTTTATTTCTATATTATTTCTCATATCAAAAAATTTATCAAGAAGTATTCTATATTTTTATTAAAAATGCTCCGAACGCCGCTTGGATTATTTGTTCCAAAAGATCAATATCATCTCGTCCGCCTCTTTCAATATAATGTTCCAAATACAATAAGCCATATTCCTGGAGTTATACCAGCTTTTAACGATATGATTAATCAATATGGAAGTGCTATCAAAAACCTTATTAATCAACTCGAAAATGAAAAGAAACTTCAATTAAAAGAAAAAGATGATCAAATTCAAATGCTACAAATTCGATTGAATGATTCAAAAGAAACACAAAACAAGAGCTGGGGTCATTTAGAAGAAAAAATTAATCAAATTCAAACTCAACTGGAAAAAAATAATAATAAACTCTGGGCTCACCTAAAAGAAAAAGAGAATCAAACACAAGCTCAATTGAAAGAAAAAGATGAACAAATTTGTCGCCTTCATGATATTATCTCTAAAATGCAAACTGAAAAATCAACTCCACATCCTCCTCCCTGTGAAGAAGATGATATTCAAATGGATCAAAATATTCATGTGTCATTTGATGTGTTACCAAAAACTGAAGAAAGCGCAAAATCCTCTGTTGTAGTCACTAATTTCCCAGAAATTATGACTTTTAATGATGGAACTCTTGTAAGTGATGAACAAAAAATGAAAGATTTGTTTCAACATATTGATCAAACTGCTAAAATTGTATCAATAAAACGAATGGGGAAAAAAGATACTTCAAAAAATCGTCCAATTCAAGTGTCATTTAGAACCAAAAACGAAAAGAAATCTGTCCTCAAGAATGCTCCAGAATATATCAAATCAAATGAACAACTAAAAGAATGGAAAGTATTTGTGAATAATCTCGTATCTCCTGATGCTCATAAAATCCAAGTGAAACTTACCAAAAAGAAAGATCAACTTTACAAAGCTCGTGGAGGAAATACATCAATCAAATATTTTATTAAAGAAAAACAAATCTTCGTGCATGATACAATTTCAAATGAAACAAAACCTGTGGAATGTGATGAAAATATGGAAGCTGCTCAATTCTATAAAAGAAATCAAAAATCTTCTCAAAAAGAAACTAAAAATGTATCTATTTCTTAACTGTTAGGTATCATTTCTTTTGTATTTTAAAAATTATATTTTATCTTTTTTTGTACTTTTTAAAATTGTATAACTATCCACCAGGTGAAAGCCTTGGGGGAATATTCCTTTGTGAATAAATATATATATAATAAAAATTTTTATTCTTGATATCTATATCAACATTGTTACCAGATAAGAATCATTAATATACCGCAGACAAAAGAAGAAATTTAAAATAAAAAACATTTAATTAAATCAAATCAAATTAAATTATCTCTTTATCATAAGAAATTTTAAAAGACATTTTTAAAGCAAACAAAGAATGCATTGTTTTTTCGGTCAGAAAGAATACCTAAAAAGTTATGACATTATTTTGGAACCTGAAATTTTTTAAATATCGATAAAATTTATTTGTCGTTTTAAAAATGATGAGTACTTCTAAAGCATCTTTTTTTAAAAAAGATTACTTAAAAAATTAAATTTGAAAAGGATAAACAACTCTTTAAGACCTGTATATCAAAGGAGGACCAAAAGACGATGTTTGCTTAAACAAGTTTTTATCTGCAAATTAAAACTTAAACATAACAGCGTACGCATCTAAATTACAAAATAAATCTTTCAAGACAGTAATCGTCATATAAATTAATTAAAAACAGTTGGTATTTGTTTGCATTAATTTTTGTTGCTTTCAAAAACAAATAATGTCCAAATTTTGTGGATTTGATTAAAATCCTCAAATCTTGCATATAATTTTCAGTAGAAAAACAGTTGATGAACACGTGTATTTGACAAATAGAAGGATATGCTTGAAAGTTATCTGTAATCTTTTATAAATAATTAATACTATAAAATACTTTGATTTTACCGATTAAATGCAAAAATGACTTAAACTGTTTAAAATCAATGTTCATGAACAAGTAATCAATAACATCATATTTGTAATGATTTGCAAATAATTCTGGCATCATATTGGTTGCAGTGATGTTGATGGCAGTGGCATTATTAAGCAAATGTTTGTAATTCTGAAATTCAGTATTATCAAAATTCATAGCAAAAAATGTGCTGTGTGGATGTAATAATAATATAAGCTCTTCAGGAAATACTTCAGAACGCAATCCCCATGTCACAACATTACATTTGTGATGGGCATGAGAAGCTAAAGCAACACTGAATCCGTTTTTAGCATCTTCAATATCAAGTGAGTTAATAAAATCTGACGAACATTTCTTAAACAGAGAGGTCTTAGTCTTTTCTTAAATTTATTTGCAAATTTCCACTGACTTTCACAGTTTTATTCAATAACATAAAAGCACCATCTACGCTTGCATAGTTATTATATAAACTGTTTACAAAACAATGACGTATTTTAGAGTGTAATGGCACAGAAAGTTTTAAAGGTTTTATTAATGTAATAACTTTAATATCTCTGTAAATGTTTGATAACACAAGAAAAAAAAACAAAACATTCTGCTTTCTACGAACATACATTTTGAAATATATGTCCAAATAATCGCTATTATCTCATACAATACTTTGTAAATCTCTTAATAGCTATTATGAGCTCAAAGCGCCTCAAGGTACTATTATTTGTTATTTCTTTGTGTTCTATTTCAATGCTTTTCACTTAAAAGAATAATTAATTATTTGAAAACACAAGTTTCACATATTTTTGATTATTTTTAAATTAGAAGCTACCGATATGCACATTTGTTGTTTTGTCAACCACTTGTAAGCCTCATAAGGAGGGATTTAAAATTTTAAGAGGCGCATTTTGTGTCTCTAAATGGCCAATTTGAGGATTTTACGGGAATTTTATACTGTTCAGCAAAATGCTTTTATTACAAAAAATCATGAAAAATATCATTCAACAAACAAAAACAACAAATTTAAAATACTGTTTTTCTATGAGTAAAAGCTATTGGATATATTTCCCAAAATCTGCTCGGCACTGATTATCTGTATACCAGTGTTGTATATCAGGAATAACTTTTCGATATCCATTTCTCACTTGCCAAGCTAAATCACACATTTTACATCCAATATTTTCCAAGATAACACATGCTCTGTTTGTCTTTTTGTATAATTTCGTCCATTCAAAATACCTGAATTTTAATTGTTCATATTAGTTTTCTGTTGGTTTTTTAAAAATTACTTTTGATATTTTTCTTTGTTTTTCATTAGCATCTTTAAATATTCTACTAATTCTCTGATGGAGTTAAAATCTGATACCGCGATAACATATGGATTAAGTTTAGCATTCTCTCCTCTCAAAACATTACGATCAAGAATTACTGGAACAATAAGTTGTCGAAATCGAAATAGTTTTTCTGTTACATAATCCAAGCAAACTGAATTTTCAAATGCAAAATAAAAGTAATGGGATTCTTAAAAAGACATTTTATAGCTTGAAAAAAATTAGAAAAAAAACTTACTTAAAGCATCTTTCTCACATTCTTCATCTCTTGGACATTGATTATTGTTACATTTACCAAATTGAGTAATATTCATATACTGCTTTATTTTATCGACAACTAGCTCTCTCTTTGAGTCTGTAGTACAATGACTAACAAGATAAAGGGCAGTATTATTCTTTCTTTCAATTGCTTCATTCACTTCTGTATCACTCCATTTATCTGAATCATTCTTTTCTAATTCTATCAAGCAATCATATGGCATCGGTAAATCACTATCCGATCGATATGTTACTGTATAATTGAAAATGTCCTTTCTTATATTTGCAACATATTGGCCCAAAGTTGGTGGCTCAAAATTAATCATAACATTCATTCTTTTACTTTGATCACTTTTTGGAAGTTCTTTCAATGTAAAATTTCCAACATAAATAAGTATCACATCTGCAGATGACACGTATCTCATAGTTTTTGTAAAAAAACATTTCTTTTCACATCGCAAATTTTTTGGTAATATATCTACCCAATGTATATCATTCCATTGTAACACAATTGGAAGTGAGAGATTCTTTGATGAAGAATCTTCCATGCCTTTATTTTCCAAAATATCTTCTAATTTATGAATTCGATAGCAAACTTTTATATATAAATAATATATACCAACAACCGTAAATAGGAAGCAAAAGCGAGATTTGGATACCCCTTTCATGCTTTCAATAAAAATGTGTACAAATAAAATAAGATAGTAAGAAAGAGTTTTCAAAATAAATAAAATCTTCTGTGTTATGGCAAATTAACAAACAATGACAAATCATGACAAATACATTTTCACTGACAAAGAGTCATTCTCTGTCTGTTGTTTGTTCCAATTAACCTCAAACTTAATATATGTGTATATAACATGATACAAATGTTCTAAAGAGAAATTCATAATAAAAAACTATGGTTTAAAAATGAATATAAATAATAAAATTTCTTATCAAGTTGTCATCTCTTTGTAATGAAAAATTGAAAAGACATTTTTAAAGCAGACAAAGGATGCATTGTTTCTTCGGTCAGAAATAATAGAAAAATTTTGAAACTGCAAGATATTTGATAAATCAATTACTTTTAAGAATGACAACAAAGAAATATGTTTAAAAACATTTCCATTTGACTTCTTCAGCAATCAAGGGACAGCTTCTTATTTTAAATTTCTTGAATACTCTAAGTAGCCATAAAAATTTTAAGAAGCATGTGTTGGAACATATTTGCATATAAGTGATGCTTTGAAGAAGTGTGTGTTAAAAAATTTATTTTTATAAGACACTATAAAAATCAGTGCAGTATGCCATACAAAAAAAGCGTTTTTAAATAACATTAATAAATAAATCCCAATTAGTATATTGTATTTTTTCGTTTATTTTTAATAAAATAATTTTTAAATTATAATATCCCTTCACCATTTTATATTAGTTAATCCCTTAAAAAAAATTTCCACCCAAACCATTAGCGTCCCAAGAAGCGTTAAAAAACCTTAACTTTAACGATAATAAATCTCTTACAAAAATTAGTTTTTTACATACTCTCATATCCCAAAAAATGTTAATAAATAAAAAGATCAATAATTAAAGGCATAAAAAGTATTTAAAAAGTGGTATGATAAATAGGAGATATCAGGTAATCGAGCTTGTTGATCAACAACTTTGCTGCAAACTCTTGTCAAACATAGCTGTTGTAGAATTCTCATTTCTTCTTTTTCAGATTCTGATAATGCATTACCAAATTCAAGTTGACAAAGAAGAAAATGACAAAATGTTGGAAATTCTGCTCGAGTAATGGGATGCTTTGCAAGTATATGTGTTGATGGATGCATTGAGCCTTTTGTATAATCAGGATTCTGGAATGGCTCTAATGCGATATTCAAGAAGTGTGGATTCTCTTCTTTAATGTATGCCTTGAAAAGAGCTGGACATTTAAGGGCATTTGTTAAAAAGGCATTAGCCATGTGAGCAAAAGAGTTTTGTTCTTCCATAAACATTTTCTCTGCATCCATTATTTTCTTTTCTTCCAAAAGTTTTTTTGCAAAAATTTCAGGAGTTGACATTCCAATTTCTAGGCATTTTGCAAAGCGGCACTTTCGACATGCTTTTCCATTAAGACTTGGTTCTAAAAATTAACTACTTATTAAAATGCAAAAACTTTCTTTCGTATCATTTTATTTAAGAAAAATAATTAATTTTTCAAGTCAGTCATAACTTTATTTATAGATTTTTCTACATAAGAAATTCAAATTTTAATGAAATTTTATTACATTTCATAATTTGAACCCAAAAAAGTTAACTTTAAGCCCTATCTTTTTGCACAATTCAATCTCAGTCACACCAAGAACAAAATATATTACACCGTATCTACTTAAAAGAATATATATATATGGTAACAATCTTACTTTTAGGATTACTGTAAAGAAAAGCTCATTATTATTTTTATTATTGATTAAAACTTAAAACTATTTTTAGTTACTATTTCAACTTTTTTTTGGTTATGATAGAATAAAAATAAAAATAAAAAATAAAACCAACCTTTTAAACAGTCATTTAAACCAGTATTACAGAATAAATTCTTTTCATCTTTTATGGTACGGTAGAAGAATGCTGCACATGAATTACAGGCTTTTCCACCATATCGTCGAGAACATGGTAAAATTGCTGTTGTACAAACTTCGCATTTACTTTGATTTTGACTCATTTTTTTTAGAAAAAAAAGAAGCTGATCACGAAAGAAAAATAACGGCAAAAATAATGAGAAAAGCTTGCGATGATAGCCGTTTTATTACCGAAAACTGCCAACTCATGACACGTATTTTCCCTTAAAGGTCAAGGGAGGCACGACTCTAGGGGTAGTAATATGAAGCTTTGTTTTTGCGCATCATTCCATTTCAAGCATTCCAAGGTTCTAGCCCTTTCAAAGTTATTTTTTTAATGAGGATGATCTTGATTTTATTGTTTTTGATAAGCAAGCGAAGAGGCATTCGCAGCTGCTGCATTTCTTTGTCTCTGAAATAAATAAAATATATTTGGATTTAATAAAGGAGAGATAAAGCAAATCACAAAAAGTAAAGGCTGCGTCAAATGAGATGTTCACAGACAATTAAAAACGTATACTTTATAAAAAAAACATGAAGGAACAAATTCCATTCCATTTAATCAAAGTTTCAAAAAGGTAAGAAAGAGTAGGACACCAAAAATCAAAGCAGAGCTGCAGAGTTATAGAAAAGTAGGAAACCAAAAAAAAAATTGAAGCTGCGCAGTAACAGAGATCTTTTTAAAGGCAAACTTGATAACAAAAAAAGTAAACGATGAAATGCATTTTTTACCGGGGAAAGCAGTCCATGATGAATTAGGTGGATTTTTAAAACGTGTGTGCGCATCGAAAATTCTGAGTCAAGAAGAAAAGGTTTTTAGAGGGAAAAACAATGAGTTAAACGGTTATTTTAGAGGTGCATGTGCATCACCGACTATAATTGAAAGGTGCTTTATGTTATTTAAAACAAAATTGGATTTAATATAATTAGGGAGAGATAAAGCAAATCCCCAAAAAATAAAGATTGCGTCAAATGGTTTCATAGACAATAAAAAACGTACATTTTATATGAAAAGCACAAAGGAACATACAGTCGAACCTTGTTATTACGTCCAAACAAATTTTGTTTTTTTCAAAGACGCAAACATTCATTTTTTCATTATCTATTTTTCGCCTTTAAAAAGAATCTCTATAACTCTGCAGCACTGCTTTTTAGTTTTCCGATTTTTCTTACCTTTTTTAAAATTTGCAATACAACAACCATGTTTTGGAGTACTATTATATTCATTTTATTTGTCTAATAATTTGTTTTATTCTATTCTTAAGACGCTTAATGTGTTTTTTAAGTTGATATCTCTTTTTTAATATTATGAGTTAGTTAATCTCATCATTATTGTAAATTTCAATTGGATGGTTAATAATGGTTTACATCTTGTACTTATTGCAAATTAGAAAAAGCCAGTAGTCAGTCAATATCGTATGGCAATACATTCAACAGTTCTATTTATAATGTTTGGCACATTACTTTATAGTTTATTATCAATATTCTTAACACTTCAAGATGCATGATTTTATGGTTACGGTTGTATCGTACGTATATGTGTTTTTTTTCAAAGATTTTTTTGGGGAACAGTGTTTAAAACTATCTTTTTCTACTAACCAACTAACAGTTAAAATAGCAGCACTTTTAATTTATAACTGTGGTGATGAGAGTGGGATTCGAAAACCACGCCCCCTGAAGATTATAACAATCTAATTATATTTACAAATTTTTTACTACAAAAAGGAATAAACTTTCAAAAAAAAATTAACTATTCCATTTTTTATTAATTATGCCAGTGAAGTAAGCGATTTAGTGAGATAAATAAATATTATTTTTCTTGTTACTTTTTAGATGTTCAAACTCAAACCATTACATCGCCATCGTCATTACGTTTACATGTATTATAATTTTAACGTACAAGCATTTGCATAAAGATAATCGAATAAAAAAGAATTGTAAAAATTTGGATTCTCAAGCTAAAGAAAGTTATATGGCTCATGCATTATTGGATAATCTACAAGGAATTGAAATAGGTGGATCTTTACAAAATCCATTTTGTTTAAATACGATAAATGTTGATTTTACAAATCAATCCTCAACAGATTATAAAAAAGCAGAAATGAGAGTCTCTGGTGGAAATTACTTGAATGTTGATGTGGTAGCCTTAGGGGATAAGCTTCCATTTAAAAATGAAACATATGACTTTGTAATCAGTTCACATGCAATTGAACATTTTTATGATCCTATTAAAACTATTGAAGAATGGCTCAGAGTAATTCGAAAAGGGGGATATGTCTTTATGATTATTCCACATAAAGAACGAACTTATGATAAGCCAAAAAATCGTACAACATTAAATGAATTAATTTTACGACATGAAAATCCTGACCCTAATTTTGTTGATGATCATGAACATCATACTGTATGGATTACGGAAGATGTAATGGAACTTTGTCGATATCGAAATTGGAAAGTTGTTGTTATGTTAGATACAGATGATAAAGTTGCGAATGGCTTTACAATTGTAATACAAAAGCAGTAATCAACAAATGTTAATAATTAGTTTATATATAATAATATAAATGTAACATAATAAACTTTATTAATCATTTTTTGATTTACAGAAAATTGTAACCTCATACTAGCGGATCATAAAAGCCTTTTGAGTATAAGGATGGACGGGGTCCAGAGCTTTTCGAAAGCCCCGACAGGGTTGGGGCCGGGTTTTTGGCATTTTTACTAAAGAATAGCCCCAGCCCCATGGCCAGGACGAGCCGGCCCCAAAAAAATTTTGGAGGCCAAGCCAGGGCTTAAAAATTTGGGCCCCGTCCATCCTTATCTGAGTCCACGGATTCTGAATCTGATAGGATCATAAGATAATCATGAGATCATACGATCATAGAGGATCATAAAGTAGAAATCTGACAGAAAATGGCGAACTGCATTTGATTTTTTTAGATTTTCAAAGATCAAACTCAGTTCTGCTTTCTCATGCATCTCGCTCGAACTTCTTTGTTCATTTGTTTACCAGTTTTAAAATAGCATACCAATGCCCTTAACTTTAAGAATAAAACGCCCCCAAAAATTTGTAACATTAAATTTAAAAAAAAAAATTTTTGTTTCTTTAAAAATAAGAATTTGTTATTTATTTTTTATCTTAAGAAAATGAAATTACACTCCGTATATGGTTTAATAACATGTTTTGGTGTATTCTTTGGAATGCATTATATCAAAGAAATATTTCGTGCAAAAGCTTTTAGGTTTGTTTTTTGCTGAATATTTTTGTTGTACTATAAGTTCTTTATTAGAAAATTCACAACAGCAAAAGGAAAGGTTGATATTGAAGAAATAAATGAAAGTGTTTTTGAGAAATATGGTTATACTTTGATTAAAAATGATTTAATTCCTGTTTTGAAGAAACAAAGCGAAATGTCTTGTGATAAAGTAAATATTTATTTTTTGTATTTTATATCACAATACTTGGAAACATTGAATCAACGATTAGATTTCAGGTGTTCTCTGAATGGCAAAAAATTGCAAATAATGGTTTAACAGATGATCCACCAAAAGAAATTCCAAATCCTACAGTATTCCTCTTAAATAATTACACAAAACTTTTATCCTGGTATTTTAATCAAACCCCAAAAAATACAAATCAAACATTAGAAAACTGGAATCAAACATATATCGATGGTCTGGTAGAAAAGGCTAAAATCAATCCATTGAATATTCCTCTGGGGTATGCACATGAAGCATGTAAGAGTTTTCAAAATTAAGATTAATTAAGATTGTTTGAAACACAATTGTACAGATTGTCGGTGACACTGATATGGAATGTTGCTGTTAAACATTTTAAACACAATAAAACTAAAATAATTTAAAAGTGAATCCCCCAGAATTAAAATATTCAGTTGTGAGCAAGTACAATCTGTCCGTTTTTAGTAGCAGTACATTCAGCAATAAAAGATTTCAAAGTTGAAGGACAAAACGGAGCTGTAATAGGATCTCAAACACCATGGGTTGAAGTATTTCTTTTAGCAAATGCAGCTAAACATGTTACAACTGTTGATTATTATAAACTTTCGATAAACCATCCACAAATGGATTTTCTTTATGCTCCTGATTTGCCTTCACAAAGAGAAAAGTATGTTTTTTGAGGGCTATTTGATAGAATTAGTTCATAACATTTTAGATATTACAATAAATTTGATTTTACTGTAAGTTTTTCAAGCATTGAACACAGTGGCCTTGGTCGATATGGTGATCCGATTGATCCAATCGGGGATATTCGAGAAATGAATAAAATTCATTGTTTACTAAAACCAAAAGGTTTATTATTTTTGGGATTACCCGTCGGTGTTGATACCATTGTATTTAATGCCCATCGAATTTATGGCAGAATTAGGCTGGCGATGATGTTTGAAGGTTTGTATTTTTAATTATTATATTGCCATTATTGTAGATGTAACTTTTGTAGGATTTAAATTATTAAAAACTTATTGGTTTGAAAATTCTGTATCAGAGCAGCACATGCAAAAAATATTCAACGATGAAACACATCAAAGTCAATTTGTGTTTGTATTAGAAAAAATATAAATTAAATAATGTGAATAAAGTAAAAATAAAATTGTTATTCAAAAAAATTTTATTCATCTAAACAATATTTTTAAAAAAACGCAACAATAATAAAATGAAATTAATTTTGTAAACTTTGGTTCTGTTTTTTTATCATTCTTACAGTAAACCAAAGTTTTTTTGAAAAATTTATGAAAAAATATCGTACTTTTTGTCGTTTATCCAACAGCTTAACAGTGCAAATATATCCCTGGAACAAAGCTGTTAACTACCTATATTTTTTATAACATGTATGCATTTTAAATATCTACAGTTTCAGCAAACATTTTTTCAAAAATTATCTTATTTTGTTAACCTAATGATGGACCTAATCGTTTTCGCGTCTCCTTATACCTTCAACAGAGCGCCTCCACTATTTCTCTCATGTCTACCGCGTTTTCAAAGGTCGTACGATCATTTGCTAATATAAAAATTTTGAATGTTTTTTTTAAAACAGGAAATCATTGACAAAGAAACATCTTGGTATGGTAGATATCATTTTACAAACAAAAATTTTTAAATTTAGACAATGAATAAAAGATTTTAAATTTTAAACAAAAGAAATTATAATGGCGAAAGTTTTTTGATAATTTAAAAGATTTGAATGAAGCTTCTTTACAAATATTGTTCAGAGACAAAGACTTATTATTGATAATAACGCAATACATGCTTTCTAAATTAAAAAAATGTGATATATTATAAGCTGTTTAATAATAGTATTATTTGATTGGAAAGATAGATGCTTCTGACAAAGTAAGCTAACTTTTAAAACTTAACAGGATAGACATTTTAAAGTTTTTTTCACGTTCTAACTGCTTTTGTGGCTAGCATCACCAGTTGGTAATTTAGCTGATATCGCATTTTCTTATCGCTGTCTTTTCGTTTTATTAAATGATAGCAGGTTAAGAAACGTTATTTACCCTCAAAAATACAATGAGAAAAAATGTATATAAAAGTGATAGTAACAAAACTTTTTTTATCATATAATAAAACAGTTTGTGTTACTGTCGTCCTTACAAAATAATATTATATTATACAGCTTTTTTTTGAAGAAACTATTTTTCAAAAAATTCCAATTGCAACCTGACCGAAGCCCTGTTACTTTTCGTTTACCTCAAAATTAAATCAAAAAAAAACCTAGAATTTTGATGAGATACCGCGTCCCCATTGGTAATGATTTTTCATAATTTTCAACTTAACTTTTGCAGGAAGGTAATGGATTACCTAAAATCAACAATTTTTCGAGTTTTGGTGGCACTGTTTATTTTATTAATTTTCTACAATGTACAATTTAATAACCCTCCGGCAAAAGAAATAACAATATATCAAAAATATGTTACATCTTCATTCGAACATCCATCAGCTTTGGGAAATATGGTATAAAATGTTTCTATAATTTCATCATTTCTTTTATTGAAATTTTAGTTATTTCGATTTGCAAGCTTATATGGTATTGCTAGAGATCTTGGAAGATTGCCATACGTAAATGGAAGTATTCCTGATCAGTTAAAAGGTTTAACGGAAATGTCAGAGTATTTTCCTGGCTTACATGAAACTATACAAGTTAAAGTAAGTTAGAACAAAACCGAAGAGATGAAATTGTTGTTAACTTTTTCAGGTTCCTTATGAAGCACTGGTCACTAATGTAAATTTTACGGATCATTGCTGTATTTATGAATCACCAGAAAAGTTTGTTCTTTAAGAATAATAGCAGTTTTTCAGTTCCAAATGTTTTAGCTTAATTTAATGATTATTTTATTGCAATCAAAAATTTTTAGTTTGACAAAATATGGCAATGCCCAATATTTAAAGCTATCAGCAAATTATCTGCAATCATATAAATTTTTTCATAAATATCGTGATGATCTTTCGAAAGTAATGGAATGCAGTGATAATTTTAAGATAAAATCGAATTCTATTGCAGAAAAGTTTTGGGGGTAAGTTGTCTCCCGTTACACAAATGGATACAGTGCTCAAGCCAACTTTTTAGCAAAGATTCAAAAAGCTCTCATAAAATGTGTGTTCATGTTAGACGAGGAGACTTTGTCACAGAATGGCCACTCGAAACTCGTGCTGATTTTACTCTTCCAGCTGTTAAGCATATACATGAACAATTAAAAAAAGAAAATTCTGATAAAAATATTTCATTATTGCTTCTTGGAAATGATGAGACATTTATGGACAATTTAAGCAGTTTATTAAATTTGGTAAGTGCTTCATAGAAAATTTAAGGCGTTTACATGATCGGTTAGGAGTGATAGTAACTCCATTGTTTGTTTTTTGTAGTTACCTTTTATGATAGTAACTTATAAAATAATAGTTTTGTCAATGTGGATGTTACTCACCTCAAGGATAGTAAGCATTTGTGTCAAATTTTTAGTTTTTACCTTAGTATCAGTGTTTTTCAAGGACCTCTTGTTTATAGAACTTTCAATCAATAAACAACCTCTTTGCTTTCAATACAACGAGAAGTTTTGATATGTGTTTTGGTATACAGCACTGCGACAGCTTGCTTTTATCTGCTTCTTCAAGTACATATGGATGGTGGATTGGATATCTAATGAAAAGTCAAGGACCTGTATATTATAATGCTGTAATAACAAAAATTGGTTCACATGCTAAAGATCATTTTGATTATGATTTATTTCCACCACATTGGAAAAAGCTTTTGTTGCAAAAAGATGGCACTGTTGAAGCTGAAACGAAATGGACGACTGAAAGAAATATGATTAAATAATTGAAGAAAAAGCAGGATGAACAAAGATAATGTAAGAAAGCTCGTAAGAATATTAATGTACAAATTTGTAAAGTGGACAAATAAAAAAAGAAGAAGCGAGGTAGAAATCTAAAAAATGAAAACAAATTTTGTTGTTACTTTCCTTGCGAAAAAAAGTTTGCTGTCTATATATATTTTAATACATAGTTTATTTAAAAATATAATTGTTAAAAATACTAATAAAAGTGTAAGCAATCCCATACAATCAAGAAGTCTTTGTGTTTGACGTAGTGTTGGTTGTTTATCTACATCAATCACAGTTGTAGAAGCATAAGAAATTATACCACGATAATCATTTTCATGTGAAATTAAAATATCTTGGGTTTTTAATCGAAAGACCGTTTTTCTCAAAGAAATAATTGGTAAAATGTTGTCTCACAAATATTATATCACCACATTTAATTTCTTCAACTCGAATATTATCATTTTCAGTTGAATATTGTTAATCTATTGAACTTCGAAATATATTTGCATATTCATGTTGTTAAAAAAAACTATTCAGAAAAGAAAATCCAACAATGTATTTAAATTATTCTTATCTATTATCACAGATTCACTAAAGCAAAATTCAAATTGTGTTTCAGATATATTGTTGTTCTTATGTAATTCAAGGATATTTGTGTTGTACCTCTGTGACAATCATAGCCATTTATGAGTTATTCAGGAGCTGATTGACGCTAACAGAATCGATAGCTAATAAGTAGCATAAAGACTAGAAAGTAATATATTGGACAGATAAATGCTACAATAGCGTTGAATGGTATTCAGTTATTAAAAATTGAAATAAAAAATATATTACAATTAAAATATCAAAGTATTACCAAGGAGAATTTAATTATTACTATTATTAAACTTGAATCATCAGTTAAAAATATCACATTTTTACATCAAAAATATAGTTTGCCCACTTTTTCGTGGGCTGTATAAAAAAAATTATTTAGTTTTGATTTTTAAAAAAAGATAAATAATTTTCATCTTTGTAATAATAATAATAACAATTTATTTCATGTTCTAACACATGACAAACAAAAAGAAAAAATACAAATGAAAAAGAAAAACAAAACAATGAAAAATGTATCTGTACAAAAAAGAAAACATACAGAAAAACTTTTACAATGAAAAAAATAAATTAAGTAAAAATGTACAACAAAAATTTTTCAATAATTCTTTTGGTAAATCACAATAAAAACCTATTTAAATTTTTAATGCAAATTTAAATAGGTTACCATGCCTCGCTTGAAAAGTTTGGGATGGGTGCATTGTATATTTCGTGGTAATTTTAAGTATTTTGAAACTGTTCTAAATGTAAAGAAATTCCTTTTGATATTTTTTTTGGAAGTTGGGAGTTCTATTTTTTTGGTTGATCCTCTTGTGATAGAATCTCGAACTGATAGATCTAATTTACAGTTAATTTCTCCGAAAAGATGATCATTCAAAAAGACGAGATCACATTTATTCCTGCGTATTTCTAATGACTCAATTTTTAGCATTTCTAATTTTTCTTCGTATGGTGCATTAAAATAGGGGCGAAGCTCAGGAGATCTAAGAAATATATTTTTACAGCAACTTTCTGAACCTTTTCGAGTTTGTCAATAAGATATACTTCGGTAGGGTTAAAAACGGGTGTTGAAAATTCTACTAAAGGACGGACATAAGCTGTATACATATGAAGTTAGAGTTTAGGAGAATTACCTTTAAGAGCAATGATAGCAATAAGCATCTTGTACTTTCTCACATATAGCAGAAACATGGGTATTAATTAAAATGAATTAGGTTTCGAGAAAGTAACATTCAAAAGGAACCAACAAAAAAAATTTCAAATTAAATAAAAAATAAAATTCGTTATCAAATTATCATCTCTTTGTAACAAGAAATTGTAAAAGACATTTTTAGAGTAAACAAAGAACGCATTGTCTTTTCAGTCAGAAATAATGTAAGAAAAATTATGAAATTCAAAAAGATATCCAAAATTTATTATTTTTTAAAATAAAGAATAAAATTAAATCCAAGGGACATTTTTTGTGTTTCAATTCATAAAAAATTCTAAACTTAACAATAAACCGCAAAATAATAAATTTTTGAAAGATAAAAAGTATTGATAAATTATGCAATTAAATCAAAATCCTGATTTTTCTGTATTTTATTACGGTACACATAGGAGATTTCAAATAACGTGAACATTTACATGAAGTGGATAGTAAAAATAGATATGTGATAAAGATTTGCTTGTTAGAATACGGTTTATGTTAAAGAAAAACAGTTTGATCAATTGTTTTACTTTTAAAATGATATTTATAAAATATTTAACTGCAAAAAAAATATCCAGAAATTTAAGTTATAGTTTAAGCAATTGCTAGCAACAACTGAAAGCATTACCAGCTGCTATAGCAGCAATGTACATTTTTAGAGTGGGAATGTTATTCACACATTTTTGTGTCAAAAATTTTGTTATAAACGCATTAATTAATTTTAAAAACAATATTACATCAAGGAAAAATTAAAAAGCTGTTAATTATCACGATACAACATTAAAAACCCTCGAAAGCAGATAAGAATATCACAATAAGCACTTTCAATAAAAAACTCATTTTATTATTTTTTTAAAATCCATATCCCGATAAAAAGTTTCCCAAATATTAAACATGTTAAATCTTATTAATGTTATGAACATATAATTAAACTTAAAATAATTGAATCATTAAAAATTATAGGCGTAAAAAGCGTTTAAAAAGTGATGTGATAAAGTGCAGATATCAGGTAATCGAGCTTGTTGATCAACAACTTTGCAGCATACCGTTGCTATACAAAGCTGTTGTAGAATTCTCATTTCTTCTTTTTCAGATTCTGCTAATGCATTACCAAATTCAAGTTGACAAAGAAGAAAATGACAAAATGTTGGAAATTCTGCTCGAGTAATGGGATGCTTTGCAAGTATATATGTAAATGGGTGCATTGAGCCTTTTGTATAATCAGGATTCTGAAATGGCTCCAATGCGATATTCAAGAATTGTGGATTCTCTTCTTTAATGTATGCCTTGAAAAGGGCTGGAAATTTTAGGGCAGCTGTTAAAAAAGCATTTGCCATATGAACAAATGAATTTTGTTCTTCCATAAACTTTTTCTCTGCTTCCGAAGTACTTTCCTCTTCTAAACGTTTCTTTGTAAACGTTTCAGCAGTTGACATTCCAATTTCAACACATTTCGCAAAGCGACATTTTCGACATACAATTCCATTACGATTTGGCACTAAAATTCATTCACATGTTTATGATTTATAAGCACATTGTTATCTACAGTATCGTGTAAAATTATTAAATAATCTTAAAGAAGAAAATTTCACATATCGTAGATGCTCTAATTGAAGCACGTGCTACTATTTTTCAAATCAACGTTTTGCTGTGCTTTTAATAGAGAGTGTGCTTGTATTAAAAACGTGCTTTTTATTTTTCGCAACGTTGAAAAATTTTTTTATTTTTTCAAAAATGTCATTTCTAAGCAATATTGGCTCGTTATCTGACCAATTATTCATTATTCACAAGAAATAAGATGCAAAAATAATAAAAAAGCATGCGTAGAAATCAAATATATTGATTAAAAAGCAAAAATTTTATTTTTTATGACCCCTTTGTTTTCTGATGTGCTTCAATCAGAGCATATACGGTATTTTTAACGATAACCATATTTTAACAAAGCGGTTGGATGTGATTTTTTACACTGATTCCAAAAATGCTCAAAATTGCGTAGTCCCAAATTTTAAACGATTTGATAGATAATTTAATTCTACATCTATGGTCAATTTTTTTAGTTCCCCCAAAAATTGGCGAGGTAATCCATACAAGAAAGTTTAAAAAATGTGTCTCGAAAAAGAAAAGAAAGAAAGCAACAGAATTTCACAAAAAAAAATAGTTGTTTGTTTGAGCTATTCGTCTCTACTAATAGCTACAATATTTTTGGAACATAATAAAGTTCTTTATCAATAAAAACAGGGCTTAATTTACGTAAAAAGCTTATATTTGTCATTACCCCGACATTTCATAGACGAAAATAAAAAATGTTTTTAAAAAACTAACTTACCCTTTAGGCATTCATTTGAACCACTGTTACAAGATAGGTTTGTTTTAGCCTTTAAAGTATTGTAGAAAAATGCTCCACATTTATTACATGCTTTTCCACCATATCGTCGAGTGGATGGTGAAATTTCTGCAGTACAAACTTCACAATTACCATGATTCATTTTAATATTCCAGAAAAGAAGAAAGCAGCTGATCACGAAAGTAAAATGAAGAATAAACTAATGAAAAATGCTTGGGATGATAGCCATTTTATTACCGAAAACTGCCAACTCATGACACGTATTTTCCCCTTAAGGTCAAGAGAAGTAAGAATCGAGGGGTGGTAATATTGAGCCTACATTGTTTGCGCTTTTTACAATTTCATACGTTCCGAGGTTCTAGCCCTTTCAAAGTTATTTTTTTTAATGAGGATGATCTTGATTTGTTTGTTTTTGATAATCAAGCGAAGAGGCATTCGCAGCTGCTGCATTCCTTTGTCTCTGAAAAAAATAAAATATATTTGAATTTAATAAAGGAGAGATAAAGCAAATTCACAAAAAGTAAAGATTGCGTCAAATGATACTTTCTAAATGAATTTACAGACAATAAAAAACGGGAAGCAAGAATCAAGGGGTGATAATATGCGGACTGTTTTGCATACTTTATAAAAAAAACAAGAAGGAACATATTCCATTCTATTTATTCGAAATTTTAAAAAAGGTAAAAAAGAGTAGAAAACCAAAAAAGGTAATTGATCAAGGACTGTTTTCCCCGGTAAAAGTGCATTCCATCGTTAACTTTTTTATTATCAAGATTGCCTCTAAAAAGATCTCTATTACTGCGCAGCTTCGATTTCTGGTTTACAAAAAAAAACAGAAAAAAAACAGGAAGGAACATATTTAATTTCATAATAAAAAGGTAAGAAAGGGCATGCGGTTAAAAGCAACTTTAATTTATGATTAAAAGTATCCCAAATATTTTAACCACCTTAATATTGGTTAAAGTGATTTTTTTTTCTGTTGTTATTTGGGGAAATATTGTATTATTACGTCACACAATACAACAAGCTGAAAGAAATGGACTTGTTTGAAGACCACGAAATCATACTCGAGCATTAGTTGTTGATTAATGTTTTATTGTTTTGTATTTTTTTATTATTTTTTTCTTGTATAAATATTATCAATTGATTTAATTTATTTGGGACACTATTAACCAATATTTGGGTGGTTAAAATATTTGGGATACTTTTAACCAAAATTTGGGTTGGTAATTTACTTTTTGCCGTAAGAAAGAGTAGGAAACCAGAAATCGAAGCTGCGCAGTAATAGAGATCTTTTTAGAGGCAATCTTGATAATAAAAAAGTTAACGATGGAATGCACTTTTACCGGGGAAAACAGTCCTTGATCAGTTACCTTTTTTGGTTTTCTACTCTTTCTTACCTTTTTTGAAATTTCGAATAAATAGAATGGAATATGTTCCTTCGTGTTTTTTTATAAAGTATGCAAAACAGTCCGCATATTATCACCCCTTGATTCTTGCTTCCCGTTTTTTATTGTCTGTAAATTCATTTAGAAAGTATCATTTGACGCATTCTTTACTTTTTGTGCATTTGCTTTATCTCTCTCCTATTAAATCCAGATATATTTTATTTTTTTCAGAGACAAAGGAATGAATGCAGCTACGAATGCCTCCTCGCTTGCTTATCAAAAGCAATCAAATCAAGATCATCCTCATTTAAAAAATAACTTTGAAACGGACCTCGGAATGCTTGAAATGGAATGATGCGCAAAAACAAAGCGGCATCTCACCACCTCTTGAATCTTACCTCCCTTGACCTTAAGGGAAAATACGTGTCATGAGTTGGCAGTATTCGGGAATAAAACGGCTATCATCCCAAGCATTTTTCATTAGTTTATTCTTCATTTTACTTTCGTGATCAGCTGCTTTCTTCTTTTCTGGAATATTAAAATGAATCATGGTAAATGTGAAGTATGTACCTCATCGATGTCACCATTGTCTCGACGATATGGTGGAAAAGGTTGTAAGAAATGTGGAACATTCTTCATTCGTACTATAAAAGATGCAAACAACTTGTTCTGTAATAATGGTTCAAATGATTGCTTAAAAGGTTAGCTCTTTAAACACGTTTTTGAGTAAATGTTAAAACCCTTGAACTAATAAGAAGAATAAAGTTTTAAGATTAAATAAGGCTCATTAATAGAGCATTTTATTTTATTTTAACAGTACTGTTGGCCTATGTCGTAAAATATACAGTTAATATTTTGAAATTTTAAATTATTGTAAATCAAAAACTTTGTGTAAAATTAAAGCAGAAAATTCTTTTTTTTGCTTCAAACAAATATTGATAGTAACTACTAACGTTATTATTTGATTTTAAGTTTATTTATTTATGTGCATTTAACACTGCCTTAAAGAGAGTCTCTCAGTCAAGCAAAAAAAATCCGTCGTGGATCAGGCAAAAGCAAGAAAAAAATGATATAGCCCTAGATAGCTAAATCTTGGGCTATATCAAACAGATGAATGAGAAAATGGAAAATTGTAATGATAATTTTTGTTCTAGAAAAGAAAAGATAGAAACATGAAATAAGATAATAAAAGCGATAAAAAGTAATAAAAAGTTTTGATAATTTTTAGGAACAGGTTTGGCACTACGTAGATAACGGTTGTTGATGACTCCCCGAAGCATTTTGACATCGGAGTAAGGGAGCATCTTTCCTGAAGGAGGACCACCGTTTACATAGAGTTAACCCTATTATATTTACTACCGAAAAAATTGTGTCACTTTTTATGAAATTTTGGAGTTTTCCTTTTGAAAAAAAAGTCGAAAAGTAAAATATACAATAAACGTGCAGTAAAAAGAAATTAATAAATATTTACCGGCTTAAATCCGGGGTCACATATATTTGAAAGAGTTGAGAGGTTGACTTCTGTAATGTTATTCTTGAGAGCTTCCGATGTTTTGAGTTCAAGTAATTTCGGGATTCTAATGAAGCAGCGGAGACATATAACGGTTAATCCTTAAAATTGGTGTCACACAAAAAAAGCATAATAAATAAGAATTATATGTGAAATTTTCTTCTTTAAGATTATTTAATAATTTTACACGATACTGTAGATAACAATGTGCTTATAAATCATAAACATGTGAATGAATTTTAGTGCCAAATCGTAATGGAATTGTATGTCGAAAATGTCGCTTTGCGAAATGTGTTGAAATTGGAATGTCAACTGCTGAAACGTTTACAAAGAAACGTTTAGAAGAGGAAAGTACTTCGGAAGCAGAGAAAAAGTTTATGGAAGAACAAAATTCATTTGTTCATATGGCAAATGCTTTTTTAACAGCTGCCCTAAAATTTCCAGCCCTTTTCAAGGCATACATTAAAGAAGAGAATCCACAATTCTTGAATATCGCATTGGAGCCATTTCAGAATCCTGATTATACAAAAGGCTCAATGCACCCATTTACATATATACTTGCAAAGCATCCCATTACTCGAGCAGAATTTCCAACATTTTGTCATTTTCTTCTTTGTCAACTTGAATTTGGTAATGCATTAGCAGAATCTGAAAAAGAAGAAATGAGAATTCTACAACAGCTTTGTATAGCAACGGTATGCTGCAAAGTTGTTGATCAACAAGCTCGATTACCTGATATCTGCACTTTATCACATCACTTTTTAAACGCTTTTTACGCCTATAATTTTTAATGATTCAATTATTTTAAGTTTAATTATATGTTCATAACATTAATAAGATTTAACATGTTTAATATTTGGGAAACTTTTTATCGGGATATGGATTTTAAAAAAATAATAAAATGAGTTTTTTATTGAAAGTGCTTATTGTGATATTCTTATCTGCTTTCGAGGGTTTTTAATGTTGTATCGTGATAATTAACAGCTTTTTAATTTTTCCTTGATGTAATATTGTTTTTAAAATTAATTAATGCGTTTATAACAAAATTTTTGACACAAAAATGTGTGAATAACATTCCCACTCTAAAAATGTACATTGCTGCTATAGCAGCTGGTAATGCTTTCAGTTGTTGCTAGCAATTGCTTAAACTATAACTTAAATTTCTGGATATTTTTTTTGCAGTTAAATATTTTATAAATATCATTTTAAAAGTAAAACAATTGATCAAACTGTTTTTCTTTAACATAAACCGTATTCTAACAAGCAAATCTTTATCACATATCTATTTTTACTATCCACTTCATGTAAATGTTCACGTTATTTGAAATCTCCTATGTGTACCGTAATAAAATACAGAAAAATCAGGATTTTGATTTAATTGCATAATTTATCAATACTTTTTATCTTTCAAAAATTTATTATTTTGCGGTTTATTGTTAAGTTTAGAATTTTTTATGAATTGAAACACAAAAAATGTCCCTTGGATTTAATTTTATTCTTTATTTTAAAAAATAATAAATTTTGGATATCTTTTTGAATTTCATAATTTTTCTTACATTATTTCTGACTGAAAAGACAATGCGTTCTTTGTTTACTCTAAAAATGTCTTTTACAATTTCTTGTTACAAAGAGATGATAATTTGATAACGAATTTTATTTTTTATTTAATTTGAAGTTTTTTGTTTCATCATACAACATTATCTAATAGTTATTAATTAATTTACGACCATGTTGAAATAAAAAATTGTAAGTGTAAATTTATGACCATTGACTTCTCAAATTTTCAAAATACATTTCTGACGTAAGTGCCGTAGGTAGAACTTTTCCAAATGGACTTGTAACAGATATAATTCTCATTTGAAAGCCATCATCTTCTGTTGTTGAAGAAGTTGTGACATGATTCTTTCTTTCAAATAAATGTTTCATTCGAAATATCATCATTATTGCAAATGTTGTATTATAACCCTAAAAATAAACTGTGCATTTAAAAAAGAAATATCTTTAAAAAACATAATTATAATTTATTAATAATAATTATGCTCTAAAAAAAATTACTCTAGCAATTAATTTTCTATTTTTAGGTGACATGAAAAAAAAGCAAACATGTTTTTTAAAGAACAATAACTGAAAAAAATGAATTAAAACTAAAATAGTCATGAGCTTCGACAACAAATTACTTTATTACTAATGCAGAATTTTGATATTTTTGAATGTGATTTTTTTGACTGGCTGTTTTTAGTGAATGTTCTAAATTTTATGTGGTATAAAACTGTTTGTTGATAGGGGTTATTAAAAATAATAATTCATTTTTCGTTTGTAATACTTTGTTAGTTTAACTAGATTTTTTAACTGGATAATCCTGTATTAATAAAATTTGAAAAAAAGAACTCCCTACAATTGTGCATTAAATGACATGCTGCATCACTGCAACTAATGTTTTTTGAAAGACGCAACTGTCAATGATAAAATTTCAAAAAGTATTTTTGTTTGTTTCATTTTTATTTGTTCCCTCAGTCTTTTCTGGAGTACTACTCTAGTGAAAATAAAATAAATTAAATTCTCATTTTCGAATACATTTCTCGCAGAACTGTATTACTAAGCTTAACGTAAAAATGTCGTACTATTTCAATGTTTCTAAAATTAAAAACTGAAAATTTTATTGCAATATTGATATTTTAATCTTTTTAATAAAATTAAATTCATTAATAAAAATTTAACAAATGTCATCTTTTTGGTTTTAAATGTTTTTCATATATTTGGCTGTCAGTTTTCTGAAATTTATTTGGGAGCTAACAAGGGAACGTTCAGAGATGATTATTCCGTATGACCCCAAAACTTATTTCATGTGATTCCCCAACTATTCAATTGCATTCCTGCCAATTTTTACGGGCCCTTATTAACAAATGCCATTTTTATATATATTGAGTAGCACACGATATCACCTGCTACTTTTTGGTTAAAATCGTTTATCCTTGGATTTTACATGTTTCTGATTATTGAAAATAGTTTTGTAACACTCAATATCACATTTTCTAACATTTGCATATTAAAAGATCCAAGGATAAGCGATTTTAACCAAAAAGTAGCAGGCGATATCGTGTGCTACTCAATATATATAAAAATGGCATTTGTTAATAAGGGCCCGTAAAAATTGGCAGGAATGCAATTGAATAGTTGGGGAATCACATGAAATAAGTTTTGGGGCATACTGGAAGAAACCCCTGAGCATTTTTGAAAAAGTGCGAGGTGGTTTTTGGCTTGCCTAACTTCAACTGTTCATACCTTTCAAAAAATTTTGCGAGGTACCTTCATGCTGGCGCGAGGTACCCTCGTGTAAATAGAAATTGCCGAAACATTTTTGCGAGGTACCTTCATGTAAACGCGTTTCGCGCTTCGCGCGAAACGCGTTTACTTTTTTACCCAATCATATTATAGTTTAACCCTAGTTTTTCATCCTTTAATACCTGCTAAATAGCTTTTTGTAGACCTTAAAGCATCTATTTTATACTGTCAGCTTCATTTCTTCTTTAAATTTGCAAAAAAGGTTGGTAAAGCAATAAGCTTCACATGAATGATCCGATTTGTGTATTCCGCATTTAGTTTTGCTGCTATACACAAAAATGCTGTTATAATAGTTTACTATAATTAAAACATGCTTGCGCGATATTTTTTACATTTGACTTATAGATTTGTGGAAAGCTGATTCCGAACTTAGTTCTTTTTTTATGACAAAAATATTTTGATTTTGATAATAATCTGTGACTGTTTATTGTCAGTAAAATACATTTTAGGGAGCTTCATTTTAGCTTATTAATATCGAAATTACATAAATATTCTGTCTTGTTCATTCAAATTAAATTTTAAGTAAATGAAAAATGCGTTTTTATTTTACAACTTTTTTAACGTTAATGCTCCAAGTGGCAACTAATATTTCTCAGCATACATGGGCAATGGGTCCGATTGGGTCCGACAATCGCCGAAAATTTACTACCTGTTGTGATTTTTGAAATCCTGGAAAAGATCGCGCATCGCGCAAAGGTTTAGAAAAAGAAGGACAGGGTAACTATTTTAGATCGCGCAAAATCCAGAATACTGTCGGACCCTTGCGCCCACGTCTGTTTCTCAGTCTAAACCAATTATTGGAGGGCGATTCGCTTCGATGAATATTTCTCAAATTCATCTCGGCGTATCTATCTCGCCAATTCGCCATTTTTCAGTCTGCATAAAATAAATCCAGAAAGCATTCCAAATTGGCCACGCGAAGCAAGTTTTTGTTAATTAAGTTCAATAAGTAATACCAGTTAAACAAAGAAAATTTGTAGCGATTAAATTTTTAACATGACTCTCGCAAAACTGTAATTCTTGTCAGAAATAAAAAAGCATCCATCCACGTAGATATTTTTTTTCTAACAATAGTTTAGCACAAGTAGAAAATCAAGAGGACCAAGTAAAACAAAAAAAGAAAATGAAGAATTTGTAGCAGAAGCAGATGATACTATCAGTCAAGATAATACTGCTGCATATTATGCTAATGAACAGTGGAAAAAACGTTATAATTTGTTTTTAAGTCCTCGAATTGAAATATAAAAAATGCCAAAATTAGAAATCTTGATATTTTGAATTTTTGATCATTGTAGTGATAAAATAAAAACATTTTCCAAGTTGGAGCTTATCAACCAAAGGCAACCTCGCAAAACATTTAAAATTATATTGTATAATAAGGTTGTGCAGGGCAATATTATCTGTTGTGGTTTATAAAAACCACCTCGCAACAGATAAAAATCAGCGTAAAATAAACTTAAAGTGAATGATCTGAAAAAATTGAAAAAAAATTGAGTTACTGCGTAAACAAGCTCGCAAAAAATTTAATTTTTATGGCAAATTATGGAGAAAAAATTATAAAAATAGAGGTGGTCGAAAAATTTCAATTTTTGTTTATGATTTTTGCTTGCGACATACATTCATTAGCAAAAAAAATTCAAAATCTTGCGATGTGGGTAGGTACCCCTGAGCATGCTCACCCTTACTTCCAGTATGTTTTGGGGTCATACGGAATAATCATCTCTGAACGTTCCCTTGTAAATGGAGAAAACAAACTGTCAAGGCTTATAAAAGTTTAATAATCACAGATTTTTTCTATTAATGAACTGTAATGCCAGTTTTTTAAATTTTTAACTGAATACCATTCAACATTTCCAATCTATGAAAAAAACGATTCTTTAATTATAGTTTGCAAAAAACTGATATTTTTGTTACCAGTTCATCAAAAGTTATTTTGTGGTCCCTAAGGGGCTGTCCCGATGTTACGTAATGCAAAAATCGGAGTTTTTTGACCCCCGCCCATCACGTAATCAAACATCAAAGCTTTTTGCCGACAAAGTCAAAGCGGTGGAATAATTCGTAAAACCCCACCCATCAGTTGCATTACGTAGCATCGGGACAGCCCCTAACGCAAGCGGTAAAATTATTTGAACATTATTGACAAACAATTTTTAGTCAAAAAAATAAATACTTAAAGGTAAAGTTTTGCGAAACCGCTTCCGGTGAAAAGCAAGCTGAACGTGAAAATAATGTACAGTTTTTTGTGTTTGCTAAAATTATAAACTGGATTTTAAAATGCCTTCATTTAGGGTTTTTTAGATGTTAGCCTTATTTCGAAAAAGTTTTCCAACGTTTAACTAGTAGTCACAGATGGGCAGCGTGGTGTGAAAACTTCTAAAATTTGCACGACACCCCTCGTTTTTCCTTTTTTAAAACGAATCCATATTTTTCCAAAGAGATCAAAGTGTCTAATTTAGTTTCAAATACTTCATTTTTCTCCCATTTGTCTTGAATTCTTCGCTTTTCTTTACGATACGTCCATCAAAAACACTTACGATACACGATACGTAGGGTGTGAATCTCACACCATTTGCCCCCCTGTGTTAACTAGGGATAAGTTCTTATTGTGAAAAATAAAATTATTTAAGTTTAATTATAGCAAGCTGTTTCTTTTTTTACATGAATATAATTTCTCTAATTGTTTTTTTGTGTAAGCTTCTTTTTAATTTTAAAAACTGCATACCATGTAAAATTAAAAAAAACTTCTATTTTTAAATAAATGGCCTATAAAAAGTGGTTTTATACGATTCGTATGTAATGGATTCCATTCTAAGGTCAAAGCCAGCAGCGACAAAATTTTTTCAAAACTGCCACGGCGATGAGAAAAAATTTTTAATGTCAAACTGATTGTGAGTTAAAAGTAATTTCAATTTTGACTAAAGGCACTTCTATAGTTTGTGCCCCCCCCCCCCCCTTCCCCTCCTTTCATTTGTATAAAAAAATTTTGAGGGAGGGCACAAACTAAAGAAGTACCTATCATTTTATAAATTGACATGTGTTTTGACAATCAATAAAAATATTAAAGTGAAAAACTGTGACGCACTTTTTTTACACTGTTTCTTATTAGCTTTTTGTTTTTACAAGATCTAAGTTAAACTGTTTAAACAAATTTAAGTGGAAACATTAGCTCAGTATAAAGTTAACTGGGAAAAAACATTTACTATGTAATTGTATTAAACTGACACGAATGAAAACATCGTAAAAAATTTTTTCTACCATTGGAATTTTAGAGGATTATCATCGTTATAAAAACTGATATTCATTAAAATATATGGATACTTACCGCTTTACTTATTAACGATATATAAATTGTTCAAAAAGCTAAATATGCATTAATATTAAACTGTCATTCTTTTTTGAGTTTTTCTAATTTGACTAACTACTGTAATACATAAAACTATTTGTAAAATTATCTGCTGCAAAAAACTGTTACATTTTTTAAAAATTGATAACTGATAGAAACAAATTTAAAACTGACAATAATAAATTGCCTACCGTTTGTAAAATTCCAAATGTTGAAGTATTATACGTTAAAATGTAATATAACCAAACAAAAAATGGACCAATAGAACCAATTGTTGAAAAAATTAAAATTGTTGGCCAAAGAAATGTTAAAATTTTTATGTTTACTGCTATCTAAAAAGCACTTTTTTAAATAAATAACTGTCTGGTTTTAAATCAAAAATTAATGTGTACCTGATGTCTTCGTTGCAGTGATACCCGATAAGCTAGCAGCTTGTACATGCTTTTACTTTTTAAATGTAAAATTCGACAAATAATTAATGTAACAATATGTATAGCGACGAGGAAATAAATTGTAAATAAATATGATGTTTGTTCATTCTCAAAAAATATCCCTAAAATTTAGGTAAATAGATTAATTAACAAAAACTGAGGCCAATCAAAGTATTGGAAATTTGGAAAATATTTAAAAGGGTATTACTGTAATCAATGTTTTAATTCTGTATTAGCCTAGATTTCGGATGTATATCTTAGTCACCTAATTAACAGGCTAATAGCCAAGGGGTTTTATTAACTGTTAGTACCCGGTTAATACTGTAATTTGGTGAAAATATGAAGAATGGATAAACACAAATCGATAAAAACAATGAAATTTTGATGAACTTTTTTTGATTCTAGTCCATTATTAATTATATCCTTACAAAACAGCAAAAAAATATAAAAAACTGGATTTGCATTTGACTAAAATACGATTGGTGTACTTTTTCGTATCAAATTAATGCGCAATAAATGCCTGATGTATGCATAAAAAACTAGAGGATTTAAAAGTTGAGAATTATAGGGCATCGACGTTGTATCTAATTTTTAACATTCAGTGTTCATGAACATTACTTAATAATATTAATTAAACTGGGCTTTATTTGGCTATACTATAAAACTTTATAAAATTAGGTTTAAATAATATATGATAATTTTCATGGTTTTAGATTATATTTTCTTCTTGTAAGCTGATTTTTGGAAACTGACAACTTCAACAATACATCCGTTGTTGGCAGCATAATTTTTAAAAAATTAGTAATACGGTTTCTTTTCTTGTATGTAACTTAAAAACAGTTTATTAGCTAAATTTGTCGTTATTGTTATTTTTGAGTAAGCATAAATTCGCGATATTTGGTTTTCCATTTTTGATTTTTATAAAAAAGATGTTTAAACTGTCCAGTTCGATATTTGTTTGGCGAGAACAAATACGCAAAGCAAAAAAATTCTACTGTGCACAAAAACTTTTGTACAGTTCTAAAATGATTAATCTGAAGGTTTTATTAATTAAAACTGCTTTCCCTTAGTATTTTTGTTATTGTGAAAGAAATTTTTGGAACCTGAGTCAAAAGGACATGTGAGTTTGTTTCTGATCATTAGTGCCTAATTTGCAGTGTTATTAACTGTCATTCCTAACCGTACATAACATTGCAAAAGCAGTTTAACAGAATAATTGAATGTCAGATTAAAAGGTTCAATTTTAATTAAATTTTTGTTAAAGTTACAAAAAACTGAATAATGAATTGCAGTCATTTCATTGATTAAAATTATCTAAAACTGAACCTCAGCTATTATGAAAAAATTTTTTTAAAAAAACTGAGGATGAAGATTATTTCAAACTCTAAATTTTAATAAAACTTTGCTTTTCAAAAACTTACATAACACACTTATCATTGAATAAGCACCCGATAATAAAAATGATGATAAACATAAAATTATATAAACAAAAATGTTACTAGAATATTTACCATATTTCTCCAAATATACTGTAGCAATTATTCTTTCAATTACTGTTGTTAAAAGTGACATTCGAAGCTGGTTTGAAACAAATGTTAAAGTTGATCGAAATAGCTTATAATCAAATCGTGTAGAATCTTTGTAAATCAAAAATGAAACTGAAACGTAGATTGATAAAATGTTGAAAATTATCATAAATGGAAAGAAACAGGTGTTTAGGTAATATCTGAAAAAAGTTTGTTTTATGATCAAGTGATAGGTTTGTTGTGTAACTGATAAGTAGAGTAATTTATAGTTTATGAAAATTAGGGTTTGATATAACTTTTCTATTTGTTTTGTCAAAACCTGATGTTTCCATAGCAGCTTAAAAGTTGTCATGTATAAACTTTTGGTAATTAGATTAATGATAAACTGTAGACCTCAAAGCAATATACTGAAGTTTTTGATAGCGAAAGTAATCTGTCAATGCTTGAATATATTTTTATTAACTATTTTTAACTTTATTTTTCATGAATTTTAAAACTGGGCTTCCATGAATTGTTAAAAATTTCCCTTTGGTTTACAATTTTTTTTATTAATTTTTTTAAAGAAAAAATCATATTTTTAACTCCATAAATATCTGACATCTATAAAAAACAATGTCGTATAACTGTCTAGTTTTTTTGTGGAAAAACAAAAATTTATTTCCTTTGAAATTCAGGAAGTTTCTCTTAACAACTGTAATTAATTATAAGAATTTACTAGAAAAACTGAATTTAGGTGTTTTGAATTGCTCGCACCAAATAACTGATAATTTCAATTGTATAGCTGAATTTTGATATTAGTTACAGCCAAAGTTTTCAGCACAAACGAGAAGAAAATCAACACGATTGTCTTTATCTCTTTTGGATTTCGCTCAGTTAGAATTAAACGTAAGCAATGTAAAAAAAGCAGTAACTCAAAACTGGTTTTTAAGTCAACTGATTAAAGATTGTTGTTGGTTTAACAAGATTAATTAAGTTTTGCACTCAATCAGATGTGTGTCAATTGCAGATGATGATTGCGAATCATTATAACGCATTTTTTTCCAAAATCGAGTAGGGCTGTTCAATTGCACCTAGCCGGTGGTTTTTTTCGTTCCTTTTTTCATAAACATATGTATTTTTACATGCTTAAAAAGATACGACTGTGTCTATGCGGGGGAAAAATCAGATTTAAAAGTTATCTCAAAAAAACAGCTAAAATTTGAGGTTTTTTCGATTTTTCGTTATTTTCAATCTTGTCCCACGAGCTTTATAGAAGTGTTACATTCTCAAAAACCCTTCCAAAGTTGTTTTTTGGTTATTAAGATTATATTTGCAAAGTTTCAAGTCCATACGATCATTTTGAAAAAATCAAGTTGAACAAGGTTTCGATTTTTGCTCGATTTTGAGAAAAAATGCGTTTTATGTCAGACGCCTTAAAATTACAAATGAAAAATTATGCGCATCAAATAACTGTTAATTTTAAAAAAACTTGAAAACTGCATCAGCTGAACATTCAAATTTACTGGGCATCTGTCTTTCATATTACACTCATATTCGTAATTAACAAGTTTAAACTATTAATAAAAAAGCACTAAAAACAGCTCGCAGAAATTCTGTATAAACTGTTTTATAGTGTGTACAAAACCTAAGAACAATTCCAGTTTTTTTTTGTTTTATTTAAATAAAAAATAATAGTGCCGTTAAGCTCAAAAGCTTAATGAGCAGTTATTGAGCTAACAAAATATTTTCCAAAGTTCACAGCAAACATACCTTAAACTTCTTGGCAAAATATTAAATCTATCAATTTTTCGTTTAAAATATTGAATAAATGTAAATAGTGCAAAAAGTGCCGAAATAACATTTGCAATATTTACACCAATAAAAAAGCTTTGATGTTTTTCTGCCATTCTTAGTTAATAATAATAATAATTGATAGAAAACTGCAGGAGGTAAAATAATCTGGGGTTAAACTGTGTTCAGCTGTATCAATGAAGAAGAAGAACTTTTCTTTACACTTCATAAACTTTGAAATTTAATATATCAGGTTGTTCGATAAGTCCGTGCCGCGATATTTGTTGTTGTATTTTTAATAGTAGAAGTGCAATCAAAATGAGGTCTTTTGTAATTGGTAGGCCCATGACTTGGGCCTCTGACGATAATAAAATATTGGGGTCACCATGGATACTGTAGGTATACGGTAGAAATTTCTCGAACAAATTTGGATTTTCGATAAAAATGAGCTGTAATTAAACGGGAAAAAGCTGGAAATGAATGGATATGACGTTTAAGGACTGTCTACATCATATCCAACAATTTTCAGATGGAATATTGCCTCAGGGCATTATGCAAATTTATGAGGTCGGAAAATTTGCATATTTTCCAAAATTGAAAAAAATGGCAGGAAGGGGTTCGAAATGGTCCAGTAAGTCCCCCACAATCAATTTTGGTCGAAATTATGGCTTTAACTCATTTTTTTATGGCAAGTTAAACCATCGCCTGCTACTCAATGTTATTGTTCGCTATTAAAAAACGTTCTAGAGCTATAATTCCGACCAAACTTGATTGTGGGGGACTTACTGGACCATTTCGAACCCCTTCCTGCCATTTTTTTCAATTTTGGAAAATATGCAAATTTTCCGACCTCATAAATTTGCATAATGCCCTGAGGCAATATTCCATCTGAAAATTGTTGGATATGATGTAGACAGTCCTTAAACGTCATATCCATTCATTTCCAGCTTTTTCCCGTTTAATTACAGCTCATTTTTATCGAAAATCCAAATTTGTTCGAGAAATTTCTACCGTATACCTACAGTATCCATGGTGACCCCAATATTTTATTATCGTCAGAGGCCCAAGTCATGGGCCAACCAATTACAAAAGACCTCATTTTGATTGCACTTCTACTATTAAAAATACAACAACAAATATCGCGGCACGGACTTATCGAACAACCTGATATTAATTATATTTTAACTGAGTCCAAATGACAATAATTAAGTAAAAAATAGTGGCAAAAAATAATTTCAGTTCAAACTGCGTTGCCAAACTGTAGTTTCTGCATTAATAAAAAACTTTTATTTATCACACTTGAAGAAATTTCTCTCAAAATTAAATATTATTAGTAATAAAACTTAAACATTAATTTTTAAATGTAAAAAACTTTTTTTTCTTAAATTACAACCTCTACTTTTTTTAATCCTATAATTGCTAATATTTCTTTTTTAGACAGGAAAAGAGGCAACGCAGTTCAAAGAAAAAGAAAAGGAAATTTAAAAGGATAAAATGTAAAAAAAAAGTATGTCATTAGTTTTATGGGGGGGAGTATACTGTAAAAGCATCAAATTTCGGGCACAAAATTTATGACAGAATATTCGAAAATTGGTAGTTTTAAAAACATTTTATAGGCAAAGTTTGTAAATTTAAAAGTGTAAATGTGTAGTAGGAAATTTAGTGTTTGGATGACAGTGAAAAAAAAAGTGGTTGTAAAAATTTATAAGTAATCGTAACAAAATTTTAAAAATACTTCCGTCATTGTAAAAACTGTGTTTTTGATGAATAATCAACATCAACTAATAGAAAACATTTTTCCTAGAGGTCTTAAAGGATGGCATAAATTAGAAATGTCAAAGCCCAAAATAGCAGCGGTTAAAAATAAAAATGATTGCAAAAATTTATCTGTGAAAAAACTGAGGTTGTAAATAGATCTGCATCAATTAAAAAGGAACATTCGTAACTAATAAATGTGTGATGAAGGAAACACCAGTTAAAAAGTGGTTTTAAAATTTATATTCAACTGTAACAAAAAGAAAATGTTGTGCTTCCAAAGTTAATAATTTACGGTATAAATGTGTAGTGAGTAATTACTGCACGATAGAGAGATGACAGTGAAAAAAAGTGGTAGTTGTAAAAATTTTTAATTGTTATGAACATGGTTTCTTCTTCCTCAATAAATCAGCATCAATTAATTAGAGGTATACGCGATAAAATTATTATTTTTATAAAACTGTCCAGCTTTTTCCAGATTTTTTTAAGGATTTTACAAATCTTTTTATTTTTAAAGTTTATGATTCAAAGTGTAAATGTGAGAAATTACTGCTGAATGAAAATGGAACAGTAGAAGGTTTCAACTTAGCGCGGAGTTGAGGCTCCATATTTTACCCAAATACTGGTCATAGTAAGGAATAGTAGGGGACACAATATCAGCGGCCAAATCCTCGATCCCTGGATTTAATAGCTAAATGGATATAGCTGATAAATAGCAAACAATAGCTATATTTGTTAAACAATTTTCATGTCGATGATTTTAAAGAGTTATAATGGAAAAAATAACGTAAATAAACCAATAACAATACTATTATAATAGTTGAAAAGTATTCCTTCTGCGGAATTTTGGATATTTTATAGCTAAAATAGATATCGCCTGCTATTTATTAGCTACATTCGTTTAGCTATTAAATCCCAGGGCAGAGGATTGCGCAGCTGATATTTTGTCCCTAACTATCCCTTACTATGACCAGTATTTAGGCAAAATATGGGGCCTCAACTCCACATTGAGTTGAAACCCTCTACTGTAAGTGCTCCAGGCTTATTATTTAGGGAATTTATCAAACATCTGTAGTTGTTTTGAAAATGTAACTGTAGAAGTAAGTAATAAATGTGTAATGGATAGATGCCAATAAAAAAAAATGGTTGTATACATTTCTATTTAACTAATTGTTTAGTTGTGTTTGTGTAAAACTGTGGTAGCCAGTTACTCTGCATCAACTAATAAAAAACATGGGTTATAAAATAACTTTTATTAGAAAACTGACAATTTTTACTGGGTCTTTTTTAAGAATAAAAGAAATCGATGTGTTTGCAAAGTTAATAATTTACGGTATAAATGTGTAGTGAGTAATTACAACGCCATAGAGAGATGACAGTGAAAAAAAAGTGGTTGTAAAAATTTTAAAAATATTTTCGTCTTCAAAAAATTGTATTTCTGGTGAGTAATCAGCTTCCAGTAATAAAAAAACATTTTTCCTGGAGGTATTAAAAGATGGCATAAATTAGAAATGTCAAAGCTCAAAATAGTAGCTATTAGCAGTAAAAAAATGGTTGTAAAAACTTGTGTTAAACTGGAAAAACAGTAAATGTAGCTCCATCTTTGTAAATCTTAAGTAGTTAATAGACTTGCATCAACTAATAAGAAACATTCCGTAACAAAATTGTTATTATTAAACAAAACTTTTGTAACAAAACTGTAAAATTTTGCAGCCAGATTTTTTAAAGAATTTTACCAACATTTTTATTCAAAAAGTTTATAATTAATATTGTTAGATATGAGTAATAACTGTATGATGGAGAAAGATGCTCGTAAAAAATGGTTGTATAAATTTCTAGTTAACGGTAACTAATTAGTTCCGTCTTTGTAAAACTGTGGCGGTAAATACATCTGCATCAAATAATAAAAAATCATGGGTAATAAAAAACATTTTTATTAGAAAACTGAATGCTTCTGCTGGTACTTTTTTAGGAGTAGAAGTGTTTCTGTGCTTGTAAAGGTAATTATTTACGGTGTAAATGTGTTGCGAGTTGTGTGATAGAGATAACACAAGAAGAAAGAAAGTGATTGTAAAAATTTAGAGCTACCTGTAAAAGAAATTAAAATAGTTCCGTCTTTGTCTGGTAAAATAAAAAACATTTGTGGTAAAATTATAAAACTGTCACGTGTATTTTTCAATGTTATATAAAAGCTATTTGTATCTGTAAAATTTATAATTTAAAAGCATGATTAATTAGTGTGTGATGGAGCCTCTGCATGCAAATCAACTCTAAAAAATTACATAAAATTTTTTTATAACACTGCATGCAGTAACCATTGTCATCTAAAAAAAGTTGAGTAAACTTTAAGACTTATTAATTTTATCATGGAGGTAACAGTGAAGGAAGAAAGAAAGTGATTGTAAAAATTTATAACTAATTATAAAGGAGCTAATATACTTCTTTCATTATAAAACTGGAATAAAAGCAGAAATTGCTTTAGCTAACGATGCGTTACATAAAATTAATAATTAATTAAACTGCAGAGTGATGTTATGTTTTTTAATGTTTAAGAAATTTTTCTATACTTATAAAATTAATTACTTGTAGTATAAATAGATGTAATTTAATTTCTTTTTAATTCATTAATAAAATGAATAAATGGATGGGGGCAGATAAAGTAATAAAAAAGGATGTAATATAACAGGAAATAGATATTATTACATAAAAAAACTGTGAAGGTCTTGTTTACATGCAAAACAACTGTAAAAAATTGGGTAAAGGTTTTTACCATTAAAATTGCAGCAACAATTATCCAACGTTCTTATGTATTTGATTATTGTGTGTTTTTTTAAACTGGCTTGGAAATAATGCAAAAAAAAAACAAGGAAAAACTGTAAATAAAATTAAAAACGTATTGTTCAGCACTTGAAGGTGATGCCAACTATGAAATAAAAAACAGTCACATAATGTGACTCACATTGATAAATCTTTCAAAAAATTAGTCAAAGTTCTTATAAAATGTTTTTTCTGAACCTCCATAAAAAATTGGCATTCACCGGAGAGATGAGAGAAAAAAAACTATCCAATGAATGGAAATTTTGGTGATGGTTATGACTTGATATCAATTTATTTTTAAATTTTTGCAAAACTTTTTTTGGATTCAAACTTTGATTCCAGTTGCTCGCTAGTCTGTCTGCGCTACAGCAGCAACAACAGAAAAATCTTCAAAAAATAAAAGACTAGCTTTTGACAGCCAATTCGAGATTAAAAGAAAACAAAAAATAATTAGATCAAATGATTTTCTTTCATGCAGTTGTAGCTCAGTGGTTAACGCCGAAGGGTGCGTGTTCGAATCCTTTCATGATTTTTTGCTGTTTTATAAACCATTGTCCAATTAAATCCATATTTATCCAGATCACCAATGAAATGCTTGAATTTAAACGTTACCGAATAAAACTGCAACTGAAAATAACAAAACATATGTAAATTTTTATTTTTATTTCTCACCAAAAAATGCATTCTTCTTATTGTACATCTCATTTGTCATCAATTTATTCATTTGTCGTCAACTAACAATTTCATTTTCAAACGACTGTCTTCTTCTCTCAACTGAAAAAAGAAAAATGTCAGCTCCTGATCCATCAGATAATTCTCCACCCCATGATCCATATTTTCAACCACAACCACAACAACAACAAGGTACTTCACAATCAACAGAAGAAAGTAATCCTCCACCACAACAACTTCGAGTGCAAGTACAAGAACAACAACAACCACTTCTTGCTCCTGCTCCTGTTTCTGGTACTGCTGCAGCTGTTCCTGCTTCACTTCCATTAGCATTTGATCATTATGCTCCAAAATATCGTTGTTGCTGTGGTAGTATGCATGTTAAAATTGGTGTTATTGTAATTGGAATTCTATCAGTATTCTTTCTTGGTTTCTCTATTTGGTCTGCTGTATATTGGATTGGTAAACATGGATATATTGGATATATTGATCTTTCTACATGGATTATCTATATTCCTGTTCTAATTTGTCTCTTTGTTGGAGTTTTTACCAGAAATCATTATCTCTTACTACCATATGTTATTTATGGAATTATTGTTGCAATTCTTGACGTCATTCTTACAATTACTTTTGTTGTTCTTATATCAGTTGCAGCAAATGAAGTCAAAGATGAAGTTGATAAGCATTCTGGTGTTAATATGCCAAAAGAAGAATATGAAGCTGGTCTGGGTGTTGTTATTACTCTTGTCATTTTGGGAATGATTCTTCAAGTTACTGTAATGGCATGGTTTACATGGGTTGTATTCAAATGTTATCGATACTTCCGAGATATCAAGAATTATTGTGGTAATGCTTTTATTGGACCTGCACCTTAACTGATATATATGTATTTCTCTGTATGTTTAAATACGATAATGTATGACTATTATTAACTATAAATGTAATTGATGTAATGTATTTTGCATGTAAAAAAGTGAATAAATAATTTAACTATAAACTGTTTTTTGTTTGTTTTTTTTTTCATTTCAGTCACTAAAATTTAGTGGGATTGTTCAAATTTGCCGAAAGATGAGAATATCAGCAAGGTGAAACACCAGGACACGTGTCCCCTTCGAAAAAAGCGAAATTTTATTGATGTTTTGCCCTTAACTCAATTTGATCATAAATTATTTCGATCAACTTTAACTTTTGTTTCAAACCAGCTTCGAATGTCACTTTTAACAACTGTAATTGAAAGAATAATTGCTACAGTATATTTGGAAAAATATGGTAAATATTCTGGATATATTTTTGTTTACATAATTTATATTTATCATCATTTTTATTATCGACTGCGTGTTCAATGATGAGCGTAACATGTTCATACCTAGTCATTACACAAATAAAAACTTTGGTCTTAGTTTTTCTATGGGTGGTCCATTTAATGTAAAAAGGAAAAACATCAAAAAAATTTACAAATTTTTTTGAATGGCAGCCATTTCATCATTTATCACATCAGAGGGTTGATTTTTCGACCAAGATGTGCAGAAAAGTCTGCATTTTCATGTTCTATATTAATTTTCAGCCGGTGCTAGGCCAAATTTGAATTTGGCGCCAATTAGCAAAGTATTTCCAAATGCCAAAATTTTACGTGAAAAACAAATCCCATGCTTATCTGACCTAATCCTGAAAATATGAGCTCAAACGGATAACTAGCGGGGATTTGCCAACCAAAAAAGCATCCTCGAGATAATTCGATCATATATGAAAAATCCGGTTTTGCTTATGATTGTTTTTTATAACACGAATTATAGCTAATTAACTAATACAAAAAAACCTAAATATTTGTTTTTATTCACAGTTTTCTATCTGTTTTTACACATGTGAAAACAGATATATACAAATTTATTGTTTTCATTGATTATAAATTCAATGATGACAACACATTATTTTTTTCATCTTTCAAAGCATCTTTTTTTCTGTCTCTCTCATCAATTATTATCAATTGATTAATAATATTCAACATAAAATGTCAAAGAAAAAGAAATCCATTACTTCAACTCAAGAAGCGCCTACAACGAATACAGCAAATACAACGACAACACAAGTAACAAAGAAGACGACGACAGCATCTGTTGATATTTTAGAAGTAATTTCTCCACCTACAAATGATAGCAAAAAGAAACGAGCTGTTTTTGATCATAATGCTGCAAAATATCGTTGCTGCTGTGGTTGTATGCATGTTAAAACTGGTGTAATTATAATTGCAATTCTATCAATTTTTAATCTTATCTATCCATCCTGGAGTGCATATTCATCAATTGCAAAAAATGAAATTTTTAGTTATTCTCTAATTGTTACCTTGTTTATTTGGGTTCCTATTATTATTTGTCTCTTCATTGGAACATTATTGAAAAATCGGCATTTCTTTCTTCCGTATTATATTTATGGCACATTTATTGGTTTTGTACTTGTTCTTTTAATTTTTATATTACTTCTTATTGTGGGACTTAAATTATTGGGTGTTGAAGTAATGGAAAATTATTCAATTGGAGAAATTTTATTTGAAATGTTGGACCTTTTTATTGAAAGTTGCATTATTGGCTGGTTTACATGGGTTGTTAAACGATGCTATTATTATTTCCGTGATCTCAAGCATTTTCATGGATCAAAATTTGTTGGATTAGAACCGTAAAAAGAAAAAGAAATAAATAATATGTAATTCTTTTTTTTATTTGTATTTTAGTTTAACTGTGTGTAGTTGTATTGTGATAGTTAATAAATAAATAAATGGCTAAATGATCAAACCGTTGTCATGAGTTTTATAGAGAGTACTTCAAGTAAAATTGTCGAGTTGGTTTTTAGCTGAATATTATTCTTTTTGAAACAAATTGTTGTAAAGCATGTTATTCGGAAACACGTTGACTACATTTCAAAGAACTTGAAACAAAAAAAAGAATATTTTCTATGTTTGGATGTCTTAGTGGTGAAATATATGAGCTCATGTTGCAGGTTCGAGGTTCGAATCCACTCAGCGCCCTTTGTTAATTTTCTGTATTTATTTTTCTTCGACCATGGAGGAACTCAGTGACGCTATTAGCGCTTATCAAAATTGCTGTTTTTGATGTCAAAATATCAATTGAAAATGCAGACAACAAATTAGAACAGGAATATAGATAATCCATGTAGAAAGATCAATATATCCAATATAGCCATGTTTAGTAATCCAATATGAAGCAGACCAAATAGAGAAACCAAGAAAGAATACTGATAGAATTCCAATTACAATAACACCAATTTTAACATGCATACTACCACAGCAACAACGATATTTTGGAGCATAATGATCAAATGCTAATGGAAGTGGAGCAGGAACAGCTGCAGCAGCAGGAGCAACAGGAGCAGGAGCAAGAAGTGGTTGTTGTTGTTCTACTTGTGGTGGTGGATTACTTCCTTGTGTTGATTGTGAAGCTAATGGAGGTGGAGCAGGAACAGCTGCAGGAGTTGTTGTTTGTTGTTCTTGTACAGGACTTCTCTAAATTTTAAGAAAGAAAGATTCAAACTTTTTTTATGTATAACATAATAAAAATAAGGAGCACTCTTTGACCGGAAAAGGTAAAATCCGGTACGGTGTGGTAAAATCCGGTACGGTACGGTAAAATCCGGTACGGTACGAAAACTTAGAATTTTTCTGATTTTTGAAAATTTCACAATTTCTGCAAATAAGGATTTGGAAATTTGTGAAAAATAATTTATGCTTTAATTCTTGTTGTGAATTGTAAAAATAATTGTTATAAATAGATTTTAGCTTCTATTTATAGCAGCCGATTATACAAACAAAAGCAGATCGACAATAAAAAGAACAATAAACGATGATAAAAAATAGGAAAGAGAGAAGAGTGATTGGATGAATCATGGCAAAATGTTTAAAAGCGATTCAAACATCCAACTATTTTTAACAATAATATAATACGAAAAATAAGAACAATATATAACACATAATGAAAATACAAGAACAACACTGAAAAAAATGAGGGGTAAAATTCGCCCTTTGAAAGGGTGAATTTTACCCCCAAGAAGGAGCCCCAAGCGGCATGCACCTTCTAGATGGGGGTAAATTACAGTGTAAAAAACACCCCCAAAAAAGGGTGTTTTTTACCATTTTAAAGGGTAAAATTCGCCCCTTTTGCAGACAAAATTAGCATTAAAAACGGGCAAATGTTAACCGTTATATACCGTAAAAATCCCTCCCTTTTACCGTAATAATTTCCCTTTACCTCCCATTCCCTTCTCCTTTTCCCCATACACAGTATATAATAGAATAATGAAAATTTATTATTAAAATCAATTACAAAAATGTACATACCAAAACAAGCAATTAAAGATATCAAAAGAAAAACAAACAAATTTATTATTGATGAGCATCACCATTTTGATCACGATCATTTGAGCTAGCACGGCTTGGTTCTTGTTGTGAAGTTGTTTCGACACTAAAAAAGGTCAAAGAAAGAATGTTTTACACAGGGCGTTTTAGGAAAAGTAACCCTTTTTTTTCAGGGAAAAGATGGAATTGCCATTCTGAATAAGGCAGTATTATTTTTTGTTACATTTAAAATCAACAGAGCAAATAACCATATCCATAGCCCAACAATTTCCAAATCCTTATTTGCAGAAATTGTGAAATTTTCAAAAATCAGAAAAATTCTAAGTTTTCGTACCGTACCGGATTTTACCAGAATATACCGTACCGGATTTTACCGTACCGTACCGGATTTTACCCGATTATACCGTACCGGATTTTACCACACCGTACCGGATTTTACCATGCCCCCTCTTTGACAAAAGAAATTTTTTTCGGGTAACAAATGTCTGAGCCAATTACATCCTATTAAAATTTTCAAATTTCGTTTTCTGAACTATCCAAATAATTTTCAAGCAGATACTTTATTTTTATCTTTGCAATTAGTTATAATCATAGTAATTTACAGACATATTAGTAGTAAGATATTAATGCCTAACTGATGATCGATCTTGTTCAGTTGTAGTAGAAGTAGTAGAGACAAGTTGAGAGAGAGTATTTTGAAAAATTTTTGATGCAACATCTTTATCAAGGACATGAATATCTGGTAATGGAGTCTTTTGTGCAAAAGCAAGCATCAAAAAATCCATACATTTTTCTTTAAGATTCCACGAATATGTTTCAATTGCATAATTCATCATAATACAAACATTTTCATTACAAATTTCTGGAATCAGCCTTGCTTCATATAATTCCTAAAAGTTTTGATTGTTGTTGAAGAAGGTGGATTAAGAAAAAACAAACCTTAAGTGATGGAACATCATATTCATGAAAGAATGTCAACATTGATACAGCATCATCAAAGCTGCAATTATCAGGTTCTCGAATATAAATTTCTTTGATAGCTAATTCAACAACATCAAACGGAAATCTTGTAATTTCAATTTTATTTCCTTTTGTTTCTTTAAACATTGTAGCAAATGTTGAAGAATTAGCAGCAAGGACAGCTTTATGAGCCTATAAATATACAATCATTAACAGCATTCGTCAGTATACGATATAATAAGCATGGACATAGGTAGGCTTGGAAACATAGCCCGTGGCCATGCTTAGGATAAGATAAAACACACATTTATTTCTCTTCCTTCAACCATAATTGTTACATCTTTACTGCTATGAATTTCCCATAATTCAGCACCAAGTGTATGATAATATGGATTATAAATTTCACCATGAGCATTTGTATGCCATTTTGAAATATCCTACAATTAAACAATTATTTCAAAACAAATACATTCTTCAAAAAAAGAGGCAAAAGTAGTTTTTCGAAAGTTATCAAAAAATGTTGAAACGTTTTACAGTACTATGTATATACAGAAGGTCAAAAACACATACTTTAAATGCTGGAACTTCCAAATAATCCAAAAATTTTTTAAGAAATTTTGAACAATGAAAATATTCTTTACAGCCATAAATTACTTCCATACCCAATTTAACTTCATCAGAGCGATAACCACGAAAATCATGTTGATTTTTATTTTCATTCTTGAGTGATCTTGCAAAAAGTTTTGATTGTGCAGCAAGCATAAATTTATGGACCTAAAAAGTTGATGATAAACAAATTAACACATTAATCATATACGGCAGCTCAAGTAAATTACAGTCAAAACAAACGTTGCAATTTACTTGCATCATACTGTATATAATAAGCAAATGAAATAAAACATACTTTAATTTCTTTTGTTGCTTCATCAGCAAAAAGAGAAAATTCTTTGTAGCTTTTCCATAAAAGATTACCAAAATTTTTTGGTTCTACTTCACCATTTTCATCGTCACCACTTTCATCGTTACCATCTTCAATTTCAAAGACTCCATCAACTTTAAGAATCATTTTTCCATTAACAAAGAATTTCTGAGCAGTATCATAGAGATCACGGGTATAACAAAGACGATCACCAGTAGCCTTTGAACGTTCAAAAATATGACGAAATTTTTCAGTTTGATGTTTTGCAGAATCTACTTTAAAGGTATAAGATGCTACAACATTTCTTGCATTTCCAAGATTAACACCCAAATGAACAACTGCAACTTTATCATTTTGATCATGATTACCATTTGGATATAATCGAAGACAATATGATATACCAGCAGATGTTTGAACATATGTTGAATTTAAACGATGATAACCTTTTATTGCTTTTATCTCATCTTGTTGTAATGTCCATTGTGCAGAAAATGGAATTATTCTCATCTAAAAAAATATATATATAAGAAAGTAATGGTATAGCAATAGGTATATAATTTTAACAATAAAAAAACTGTCGGAGGATTCGAACCTCGATACCAGATGCACGTTAGCTTGTGGCGTTAATCACTGCGCTACAGCAACAATAAAAAAAGGTTCAAAAAAAGTATTTTTTTTTCTGCTACGTATCCTTCGGTGCTGGCGGTTGACGCTTTTCGTTAAATTGGATAATATCCTTGCTTTTGTTATATTCCTCTTTATATTTAAAATGATTAAGAAAATAAAATACTTACTTTTGTTGAAGAAAGAAATCAGCAAAGTTGAGGTAGATACAAAAGAAAGAAGATTGTTGTTGAAGAAATCAGTTAAAACCAACTGCGACAAGCTTTTTCGCTGTTGATTAAAAAATGATGATGTTATTCATATCTTGCATTGACTTGTGTGAAAGTTTCAAATGAATTTTTGCAAATTTACATAATTGAACTATAATATTGCAAAAATGTTTTACATCAAATCAACCGCAAAAAGATATGAATAGAGACGTGCAGGGAACAATTTTTTCTTCCTTTTTTTTAACTTTTTTTTCGGACAATTTTTGGTTACCGTTACCGTAGTACTAAATTTGCGACACTTTTTTTTGCAACTTAACTATCCAACCTTCTAGATGTAATTTTTTACGCTGATTCCAAAAATGCCATTTTTGAAAAGATTTTCTTTGGCACAAAGTGTCGAAAACGGCATTTTAATGTGTTTTTTAAGGATAAACAAAGAGTACAAGGGGGTACAAACCTAGATTTTATATCATTCGATAGAGAATTAAATTTTACATCTAATGATTGTTGTTTCCAATGCCCCAAAAAGCCCCAAAAATTTGCCAGCTCAAAAACGGCATTTTTAAGCTTAAAATAGTTTAAAAAACGTGTCCAAAAAAGAAAGAGAAAAAGTGAGGTGGCTAGTGCGTCTCTTCTTTTCTTTTTGAACCGGCTGCGAGGAAAAAAAGAGAAGGATGCACACACACAAAAAAGATGGTTCTCTTTGACTTTTTTTTTGTAATTTTTTGTGTTGGATGTCCGAACTTTTTTTTATTCCTTTGGATTTTCTAAAGCGCATATCTTTTTTAGATTAACTATTTTTTACACTTTCCTTTAACCTTTTTTTATAATCTTAAAATTCTACATCTTTTGGTACCAAAACTATAATAGTTGAACAAACTTTGAAAAACCGTGCACGTAGCTAAATATGAAACAAAGAATCGCAGACACTTTTTTTGTCTGTTTTTTGAAACGGACGTTTTGATGTTTTTTTTGTACAAATCCTCCTTTAAGAAGGTGAGTTTCATTTTGGAATAAGATTCTTGAACAAGACAAGGTTTTTAACGAGTGTTAACGTGTAAGAGAAATATTGATGTCGCAGAGGGAAAACAGCTTATGTCCAAAAATGTATAGGTTCAAGTAACACGTAATAAAAAAAGCCTGTATAAAAATACTGCATTTTTTCACAACAATCATTCAAAAACAACAAATCGATGATTAATCATAAATTTTTGCTCTTTTGGTAAGTTTGACATAATAAACAAGTTTCTAATGTAATGATCCTGATGGTGTAGTTTATGCATGTGTCTGTATTGCATGGGAGACAAATAGTGGATGCTTCATTGTTGGTAAGCAGAGATATTAGAGAGAGAATGTCCGTACTTGCATGATGTTGGAGAGGAAATAATGAAGGCAACTCGTAAACTCTTTTGGGAAGGAGTTCACATCCGCAGATCTTTGAAGGCGGGATTTACTATCATCGTGATCGTGTGTACTTGATGTTGAAGAATATGTGAAAAACCACTGCATTACAAGTTTATATTTTTGTATCAAAAAAACAAAATTTTTCATAAAAATAAATTTATTTCATTACTCTTTTTTTCTTTAATCAGTACAATTACAATTTATACATATACAATTGTTAGAGTTAATTTACAGAGATATCAGTTGACAATATCATTCATCATCGTCATATTTAGTATCCAGAACTTGATAGACAGATTTTTGAAGAATTTCTAATACGACATCTTTATCAAGAATATGACTATCATGTAAATGAGTCTTTTGTGCAAATGCAACAAGCAAAAATTCCATACATTTTTCTCGAATCTTCTTCCATGGACCTGATTCAACTGCATAACTCATTAAATTACAAACATTTTCAACAGAAATTCTTTCAATAAGTATTTTTTCATAAGCATTCTAAAAATAGACGTATATTAGAAATGTACAAGTTCATTGAAGTACGGTAACACAAAAATTGTTTTTACATACCTTAAGGGACGGAATACCGTAATCTTTACAAAATTGAAAAAGTGCTATAGTTTCATCATCATTACAATTGTATGTACAACTTTCATAAATTCCTTTAATAGCTAATCCAACAACACGAAAAGAAGGTTCTTGAAGTTTAATTGGATTTTGAGTTATTTCTTTTGGATCACAAAAATCTTCAAAAAATGTTGAAGCAACAGCAAGAACAGCTTTATGAGCCTAAAAAAATACAAACAATATTACAGTATGCGATAAGGATACAGGGAATCACAAAATTCATAATATGCATTGCAATAAAATTCACCTTTATTTCTCTTCCATCAACTATAATAGTAACATCAATATGAGTCATTTTTTTCCATAATTCAGGACCAATATTTGAAGCAGGAATATCGACAATACCTTTTTCATGTTGATGTGATTTATAAATATTCTATAATTATAATATTTTTATTGGTTATGGTACCCGCCGCTCTTAAAACCCAAACAAAAGTACATACCTTGACTGATGGCGTTTCAAATCTTTTGTAAAATTTTCTAATTAATTCCATTTCTTTTTTTGAACAAACAACAAGTTTGTAGCCATAAATTATTTTCAAAGCTAGTTCAACACATTTAGATGAAAGATCTGAAGCATCAATTTGAATTAGAAGTGGTTTTCGCTTAAATAAATCAGCAAAATGAGGAGATCGTAAAGCAAGAACAAATTTATGAACCTAAAAAAGATAATAAAACAAATTAAATTTGAAAAAAAGTGTGTTACAGTATACAAGAACTTACTTTGAATTCTTTTTCTTTTGATAGAATAGAAAAATCTTTTCTGCTATCATCTGCTTCCCATAATAATTTGCCCACATTCCAAACAGGCATTCCAACATCTCCAGCTTCATCATCAATTTCAAAAATTCCATCAACTTCAAATATCAATTTTCCATCAATAAAGAATCGATTATGTGCAGCACTAGCATATAGCTCATGAATACCACAAAATGGTATAGCATATGCACGCATCTTATCAAATTCATGTGTTTGCATTTCTCGTGGATATTGAGCAGAATTGATTTTCATGGAATATGTTGCTTCAACTTTTCTTCCATCACCAGGATTACCTCGTAATGCAATATATGTTTTTCCCATTGTAGCATCATTAGGGGCACATGGTGTACCATTTGGAAACATTTGAAGATAATATGAAACTCCACCAAAAGTTGTTTGAGTTTCTGTTGAAGTTATTATAAAATATTTACTTTCTTCTAGTACTGGTAATTCATCTTGTAAAATTGTCCATTGTGCAGCAAATGGAATTTTCATTGTCTAAAAATAGCAACGATAAAGATTTTTCTTTGATACACATCAAATTTGAATCAGAATTACATCAAATTAAAACAAACGGAGAAAATGAGATGAGCAGAACTCTGATAAACTGGAACATCAACACAATTGGTATGTAATAAACCAACATGATGACAAGAATTTTTTTTAATGCATTGAGTTTATACATAGGGATAAAAGAGGTAATGGTATTCACTTGAGAAAAAAATTAGCGAAAAATAAGCAGGATCGGGGAACTTGTAAGTGTAAGCCGGACTGAGACATGGTGTTAGAGGAGCAGATGCGACAAAACACTGGTTATCGATAAGATCAAAAATAGTAAAAATGTGACCGCTGAGATATGACTCGATTTCTTATCGCCTTTAGATCACCCTGATCAGTAGAATCAAGCAAACATTTTAGTGAACAGCGTAATTGATGCCTCAAAAAAGTTATTGGCGCTCAAATGGCGTCAATACAGTAGGCCGTTTTAAAACAGCGATTGACGATGTTAGGGCATAGTTGGACAATATCCTGCTGCAGCAGTAGCTGCTAATAATATTGTATATATTTGAACAACAAATTGATTATTATTTACATTTGTTGTATTTGCTGGCATTTTGGGAGTTAAGCATCTTGAAGATAATGCTGGTGGCTTCGAAGTTGTTGGAGTTTTAGGTGTTGTAGCATTTGGCGTCATTTTGGGAGTAAAGAGTCTTGAAAATAATGCTGATGGCTTGGAAGTTGGAGTTCTTGGTGTTACAGTAAGCAACGGAGTTCGAGAACCAGGTGTTCGAGGTTGTGCTGGTAAGACAGCAGACATTTCAAGAGAATGATTCCAGAATTCCTGAAATTATTGAAATATTAAACGAGTACTGTAATCCCGTATATACTACAACTACAGTAATAACCACTGTAAAACTTACAGTAGAAAGTTCTAATAATCGAAGTAAAATCACTGTTTGATTTTCATTTATAATATATAAATCTTCAGCTGATTCTTTTGAAGTAAAAAGATATCCAACAATTGTTGGTGCCAAAACTGTTGCAAGATTTTCAATTGACATTTTATTTTGAGCAGAATGGGAAGCAACCTTTTGAAGATGAAGAATAAGATAAGCAAGTGTGTCACGATATTGAACTGGAAGATCATAGATGCATTGTGTAATTGCTTCTTCACTATTTCCTTCAACAGCTTGAAGAAAATCATTGTATGATGCTGACTGAATAACAGAATCCTATAAAAAAAATTTAATTGGAACATTTATAGCAGATAATTACTGCAATCACCGTAAGTAAGCAAGCTACTCCTTTTATAGCAATTGCAGCAAGAACAGTAACTATCATATCCCTCCCAACAAAAACTCACTTGTAATCCTTTTAAAAACATTTTAATACATCCAGTAATTATTTCCCATCGTACACTTGTTAAATCTGGTACAATTTGTGAGGAGGTAAATTGTTGATATAGTTCTTTAATAGCTGCTTGTGGACCTGAGATACGATAGATACCTTCTTGATTTATGTGATCACGTTCAAGTGCAGCAAAACAATGAACCAATAATGGTGGAACAAATGGAGGTGATTTTGGACAATAATCAATTAAAGAAGACCTATAAAATATATTTGTATGAAAAAAGTATGATAAAGAAAATAAAAAACTTACATTTGTTGAAGAAAATAATACAAAAGAAAGAAGATTGTTGTTGAAAAAATCAGTGAAAAACTTAGCAGCCAAGCAACCAACCAACTGCGACAAGCTTATTCGTTGTTGATTAAAAAAATGATGATGTTATTCCTATCTTGCATTGACTTGTGTGAAAGTTTCAAGTTAAGGGTTGCAAATTTACATAATTGAACTAACATAGTGCAAGAATGTTTCACATCAAATCAAAGGTAAAAGAACTTGAATCAAGCGGCCGTTTTTCTTTTTTTGATTGCTCAGCTATTGCCTGTTACTTCTGTACCTTAAGGGGAGGAGGCACATGGCTAACGTCAAGAAGGGTAGTTCAAACCTGCTAGGTACATGGCTTGGAAGTTGTTGAATAGCTATTAAGTCTAGAAATCGAGGATTGGGCAGCTGAAATTTTGTCCCTAACTATCTCTTACTAAAACAAATATATAGGCCAAATATGGGGCCTTAACTGCGGATTGAGTTTGGGTCCTCTACGGTGAAATTGAGGTTCAAGGTATCGGAGGTATTTGTACAAAATTATAAAATCAGTACAAAGTGAATACTGTAAATACCATAGCATTGTTTTATCCAGACTTGGCATTTAGTTTGTCAGAGTTCTGCTGATGCTTTTTATCCATTTTGTAATAGATAATAGAATTCGATGCAGTCGAACGAAAAATTCACGTTTTTCAAGGGACCGTGAAAAAACGACGTAAAATCAAGGTTCCACTAAATTCAAGTAGCGATTTTGAATATTTTTCTCACCTTTCGCTTCGAATCCCGATTTTTATATGATTTCTCTCATACTAATAATGATCGGTAAAAAATGTACTCACGTTTGTTGAAGAAAGGAATCAGCAAAGTTGAAACAGATACCAAAGAAAGAAGATAAGTGTTGAACAAATCAGTAAAAAGATTCAGCCAAGCAACCAACCAACTGCGACAAGCTTTTTCTTGTTGATAAAAAAATTATGACGTTTTTCCTATCAATGCATTGATTTGTGTGAAAGTTTCAAATGAATTGTTGCAAATTTACATATAAAAAAATCATCAAAAAGATGAGTTTAGCTTTGCGTATTAGAGAAGGTGACAAAAAGCAGCATTCAAAAGTATTGTTATCCTACAGAATTATTATTTCCTATATTTCTGTCATTTTTTAATTTAATTGAGATGGATTAGTAAATAATGTTTTTAAAAAATAACAATAAAAAAGATTTAAAAATTTTTTTGTATTAACAAAATTGCAGTAAAAAATTGCAAAAGAAAAGTTAACTTTTTGAACATCGCGCCAAGTGTACTGTATGTAAATGGCTTGGCAAAATGTTTCGCTCATGTTTGATTCAATATTTTTTCTCTCCTGCTATTTTACAATACTTTTTTTTGTTGTTACACGCGTGTTGCTTAAATTAATTTTTTACATTTAATATTATTAGTAAAATAGATTTTAGATCCAATAATGTCTTCTTCTAATTTTGATAGCAATATATCATCCATGTCTTCTTCCTCTTCTTTGATCTCATCTTCTTCTTCATCTACTTCTGATAGCAGCAGTACAGATGATACAAATGATAAATCTTCTGATACCGCTTCAAAGGCTTTACTTCTTCCAGAACCTGAAAAACCTGGTCAATTAAAACGTATTGTTTTAATTGATGGCTTCAATCTTATGCATCATTTCAAGGATATGGGACTTGAAGATCCACTTTTTAGTACTGAGTAAGTTTGATTGGTGTTGTTTTTGGGGCAATGCAGAGGCGATGTTATTCATTCAATTTTTTGAAGACATGGAGTAAAACTGCTTCTTTCTTTTATTCGAGAAAAGTGAGAGTTGATAAAGTTTATTGAAAGCTTTAAGGATGTGCAAGACTAGGACTGGAGTTTTTTAACCACGGAGCTGAGCTGCTGACGATACGCTTAATTGTTTAATGTCGTTGCATATCAATCATTCAAATACCTTCGTTTTTCGCCTTAACTTCTACCAATGCTGAATGAATGACGTCGACTGCAGTCATGACCATATTGTTGTTATATTAATCTTTGTTTTTTAGAAAAATGTGTCCATTGATCTTGGTTCCAACACTTACAGAATTTTTCCAAAATGGTTATATTGTTCGTATTGTTCTACGAAATATTCCTGATGCCAAAAAAGTTTCAGACAATTACATCCTTAAAGTAAGTTTTATTTTTCTTGGAAAAAGGCTATTGAAATAGAGGGTCACAACTAGTGTTGTCAATGGAAATTTCGGGAAATTAGACAACCCTAGTCACACCACGTTTGAGAAAGAGTAGTATTTTATAATCCTTTAATATTGTTGTTTTTTTAGCTTCTTCAAGATAATCACTTTGTCCTCTTTCATAAAGAAGATGATGCAGAAAAAGATGATTTACTTTTGCTTGAATTAGCTAAGAAATATGGTGCTATTATTATCTCAAATGATCTCTTTCGAAATCATAAAGGTTATGAAGCTGTTGCAGATTCTCTCAGAATTGAATATGATCGAGTTGCAACTGGTTACTGTGATCCTAAAAATCGTAAATCTTCTCAAGTTCTTAAAGAAGGATTGGTTTTCAAATATACTATTAATTTGCATGATTCTGCTGGTATGTGGCATTTTCTATTGTAGATATATTGAGTTGGGGATTGAGTTATAGCTGCCGAATTTCGTTTATCGATATTGCTAAAAACTTTTTTTAGAAAAACTTATTGCTGATCCAGAAGATGAAGATTATGAACGTGTTGTAGCAGCACATGAAAAATTTAAAAATGTATTTACAAGAGATCTTGCTGTTTTAAAGCTTCTTAGCATGTATATTTATTGCTGCTGGTGTTATAGTTATAAATATCCTGTACCTGATTGTGTCTCGGCATTTATTCATGAACGATCATTTCCAATGAGCTTTGATGATTTTCGTTCTACTTGTCTTGCGTATGAAGAAGCTCAAAAGAAGCTTCAACAGGCTTACCATCATCATCCTGTTGCTATTCATGAAGAAGATGAAGTTAATGAAAATGAAGATAAAGATGATCTATGGTCTGAAAGTGATTTTGCTCTTTAATTTTGTTGATATAAAGTGAAATTCTGTTTGTTTTGATTTTTATTGAAAAGATGATTTTTGGTTTTATGTTTTGTTGGTTTTTATTGAAAAAATGAAGTTTTGTTATATCTATGTTTTTTGGGAATTTTTGAAGATGTTTTGATTTGGTATATATTTCCAGACGATTTATTTTTACCAAAATGTACTGTAGCAATACATAATTCTTTCATTGAAAGTTATTAAAATTACAAGTTAAATACATTGCTCCACAAAAACATAAACATCCTCAAATTAACATGTTTTGGCTAATTTCGATTTTCGTTGATTCCACAGTTAAGCACGCACCTAAAGATCCCCAACTAAGTCCTCACATTTTGCCCAAACACTCGTCATAGTAAGGAATAGTTAGGGGCGAAATATCAGCTGCCAAATTCTCGATTTTTGGATTTAACAGACAAAATTTTCTGATGAACTTAATAGCAAAATTTTTTATGAATATATGTTTAGGTATACGGTAGTTAGGAAAATTTTATTTGGCAGAATGACAATCCATTGCGTAAACAAAGTATTTTAAGAGAAGCGTCCGTGTAAGTTAGATAGTTAGTTACTGTAGTTAGCATTTCAATAAATCACTCCCACTTATTGTAGTTTACAATTTCTAACAATTTGTGTTTAACTCCGGGGTAGCAAAAGTTATGCTAGCTTGGTTTTTTCCATGTGAAAAAAGTATATTTAAATTTCTAAAAAACGTTATTTATACATTGCAATGCAACGGAAAAACTGCCATTTGTCATCATAAGTCTTTCATTCATCCACTGCTTTCTCAATCAACCATCACAAAGAAAAAAGCAATGTCAAAATCTTCTACATTTGGTGCTCCATCTTCAAAACGATCAAAAGCGTCAATTGATGATGCAACATCAAAAACTTCAATTGAAATGGTTAATCCATCACTTTCAAATGCATCAATAGCAGCAGCAAATCCATCAAAAAAAGAAATTCATCGTCACTCACAATCTCCACCACATGAACCATTTGATCATGATGCTAAAAAATATAAATTTACATTATTTTGTCTTACGTATCATGTCAAAACTGGAACTTTTGTTGCTGGAATTTTAACATCACATTTACTTCTAGCACTAATTTGGGATTCATTTACAACAAATACTGAAAAAACTTTTAAAGGATATTCTGATTTTGCTAAATGGTTATTATGGATTCCTATTATTATAAGTCTATTTGTTGGAGTATTAAAAAAGAATCATTATTTGTTATTACCGTATGCTATTAGTGGAATTATAGCAGTAAATGGTTTTGTAATTTCAATTATTTCTGGTATTTTGGTTTTATGCACTGGATCATCTAAAGAATGGAATGAAGCTTCAACTTGGGCAATTATTGGATATTTTGCGAAATATTTTAATTATGCTGTTTGGTTTGCATTGTTTGCATGGGTTGTATTTAAATGTTATCGATATTTTCTTGATCTCAAAAGTTATCGTGGTAAAGTATTTATTGGTGATGAACCTTAAATATGATCTTATATGTATGTATTCATTTAATATGAGTGTTTGTTCTATAAAAAATAATATTGTATGCGTAATTTCTTTTTGATTAAATAAATGTTTAATTTTAACATATACTGTTTGCTTGTTGTAACAAAATCATAGGTTTTTAAATTGATGGGAGTCAGCAGTTGGGTATGGTGGTGGTTTTCACTAGCTTCTGGTTTTAAAATTTGCGACAAAATTATGCGAGGATTCGAAACTAGACACATGTTGCATGATATCATGCTGCATTAACCACTGCGCTACAGATGCAACGAAAGAAAAGCTACAAAATAGATAAGCTTACAAAAATCACATCTGAAAAAAAGCAACACATGCTAAACTTTTTTGAAGCTTTTCGCTTTGTTGCTTCTGTAGCTCAGTGGTTATCACATCAGGTTATCATGCAACATGTGTCAAGGTTCGAATCCTTGGAGATATTTTTGCTAATATTTGATGATGGTTTTATTTGTATTCTAAGTTGTCTGTTCATCATTGAAACAAATTCAAATACAATTTCGGTAACATTTTGATGTTGCTTGGTGGTTAACGCCGCAGGTTAAAGTGCCCCGGGTATCCAGGTTCGAATCTTCGGGAAAAAAACAAAATCCAGTGAACAACATCACCATAATTTTGAAGTGGATAGTTTAATGAGGCCATTTTTTAAACGTTTTACAGTATCACATTTATAAACATGTTTTTATAAAACGTTTTATTAATTTCCAGCTTTTTATAAATGCTTTATTGAAAACTGTGAGATAGTTACTGTGTGTAACAATTTTTGTTTTTCTGCTTTTCCATAAAAATATTTTTTAATTTTTATTAAAACTGATTGATTCGGAGAATACATAAATTGTTAAAAATTTAAAACTGGCTCAAGTTGAATTGCTGTTAACAATTACAAATATCACCAAATACCATTTTTTCTCCATCATTCCCTGGTATCCCATCTAATCCGGGAAGACCATCGACTCCATCGTATCCATCATTACCTAAAAAACTGAGTTCAGTTAAATTTTCGTTTGTATTGATTTTTTTACCTGCTGCACCAGGATCACCAATACATTTTTGTTCATCTTCAAGAGTTTCAATGTAAATTATATTTTCGGTAATAAATGAATTACAGGGATTTTGAGTGTTTACAGGAGATGTGGATGATTCAATAGAATTTTTAACTGCAAATTGATTAGATGTGGTAGCTGTTTCTTGATTATCGGGTAATGAAGTGGTGGAAGATGTTTCTGTGTGTACATAAACTGGTTCTTGATAACTGGTTGCATGCTGATTTGAATTTTGATAATTAACTGGTTCTTCAGCGGTTTTATTATATTCTGTTACAAAACTGATGTTTTGTTTCACATGATTGCTTTCAAAGTCATTAATTTTGTCTAAAGTGGGAGTATCAATAGATTGATTTACATTAGCATTTGAGTTACTGGACGCAATGTTTTTCATATAAGAGTTTTCACTGTTAGCTGTTGTATTTTCAGATTGATTCATTGGCTCATTTGTAGTCATTTTTAAACTGTCAATCATATTGTGGTTCGAATTCTCACCATATCCTCCATTATCTGATGCATTAACTGCCTCTATATTTTCCCCTTGCCTCTCGCGCTCTTCTTGTTCAGCTAATATAAAAGCATTTTTCATACTCTCCAAAATCTCCATTTCTGTTATTTTTTTCATCATTTCACTTTCATTTCCTTTATTCAAATTGCTCAACAAATTTTTAACTGCACTTCCATAACCATCGTCATCGTCGCTAGAAATAATTTGTGCTCCGTTCGGCTCTTTTGTAATTGAAGAAAAGTCACCAGGTTCTTTCATCGTTTCATACGAATAAGATGTGTCATCTTTTACTGCTCCAGATGAAGATGAAGAAGAATATGGATCATTAAATTTCTTTCCCATTGTTGAACTTGCATGTGTATTGTTATTCAAAATTTCATCAAATAATTTTGTTATTTCTTTTGTAAGCATTTCTTTAAAATTGTAGGGTGTAATAGAAGGTGGAAAAGTTTTAAGTCGAAATTTTTGAAATGGAAATGGAATAAATCCTTTTGGAAGTAGTTCCAAAATTGATAATGAATCTGAAAAAAGAACTGTAATATGAAACTGAATGTGATGACGATCCTGAAAACATTATTTTAAGTAATTTTATGTATAAAAACTGCGTTGAGAAACGAAACAAAACATGCAAAACATTTTCTTTTTTAAAATAAATTTTGAGAAGGGCAGGAAACAACTTTTTCTTTCTTTCCCTTGACATTTTTTGTGGTTACAAAAGAAAGCATGACTAAATTCTAAAACTGCATTTAATGTATTAAGCTACTGTCACTGCAGACTTTGGCAGAAGATATACCGTAAATATTTCTAAAAAAATAAGTCTGTTATCACATGTAAAAATTAGTTAGCGCAGCAAAACGATGATTTGAAAAATAAAAGCGCGTAGCTTCAATTACAGAGTTTACGGTATTTCAAAAACTAAAATAAATAAATTTTTAACTGACCAATCCATACAATGCTTTAAAACAAAATATTAATTTTTCGCAAAATTTTAACAAAAATAAAGAGAAAACTCCAAAATACATGTATTTTTTATTTTTTTAAAACTGGATCTGATTTATAATTTTAAACACAGTAACTTAAATTTAAAAAACTAACTGCATAAAATCGTATCCATGTTTAAGTTTTAAAGCGTCATCTTTATTTTTTAGCAAATTTTATATATTTTTGGTTAAACTGATTTTTGCCAGCTACGTTATTTTTAAGAGAGGTTAGCTGCTCTTTGATAAAAGGCTTAAAACAAAAACTGTGAAATCATTGCAAGAAAAGTATGGACAAATTTCTGAAGTAATTTCTATGCGATTGTCCTTGAACTGTTTTGAAACAATGTACAAGAGAACTTAAAACTGATAGCAGAGTTTGAATTTTTTCTGCCGAAAACACGTCCCCAAAATCGATGAAAACTGTCTAAAAAGTAAAAATCTGTTTTTTATGGAGCTCATTGACCCGATCATTTTTTTAATTTCAAAGAATATATGTTGAAATCTCAGATTACGGTAGTTTTCAGAGCGTGTCAAAATTTTATTACTTATGTAATATTCAAAAACTGTCTACATTATTTCAAAGTTGTTTAGTTAATTAAAATATTTCACCTGAATTTGAGCCAATACTTCGTCGATAAATAGTTCTTTTCAATGATTGCATTTGTGACCATAACGTATTAGATTTGGCCTAAATTTTTATATTTATTTAAAAAAACTGCGTTCTGTTGATGGGAAATAAAACCTTAAAAACATCTCCATTACTTCTAACATTTAATTCCATTCCATCTAAGGTAGCAAATAAATACGGAAGAAATACAATGTTTACAGTTATTACAGTAATCCCCAAGGCAATAGTACCGTAACCCAAATACCGTAATAAGGCAGTATTTTTATTAACTGAAAAGTCAGGGATTTCATGAACAGAAGAAGTTGGATGTTTTTGGGGTTTAAAAAAATTGGATAAATTTTGATTTGAAGCGGAGGTTACAAAATAGCGACCTGTCGATGAACGCATAATTGAAAGAAACTGACGACAATGATCCAATGTGTTTTTGAAGGAAAAAAGAAAAAGGTGTCATTGAACAAAAGAAAATTATAACAAAAAACTGCGCTTTTTGTGTTCGATCGGTCACAATTTTAGGTTACTAAATCCTTTTTTTTAATCTTAAATTAATAACGTTCTTAATTTTAACTGCTGCGTGGAAAATTTTTAAAACTTTAATAGTTTAATTCCCTGTATTAGACTTTTTAAACTTAATTAAAGACATTCTTGCTACAGTATTATTTTCAAAACTGACGGATGGTTGAAGAAACTGGCAAGCAAAGTTCACAAAGTTCATGGAATAATTTTCCTAAAATTTAAACATAAAAATTATGACAGAAAATTGAATTTTTTGTTGTGGCGTATGATTTTAAATTAATTGATCTTTAGAGTTAAAGCATGTTTTTCTCTAATAAAATTTTATTCTGCTACTTTGTAAAGCTTTAAAAAAACTGTAAATCATTGTTTCTTGAGTTTTAAAAAAATTGGATAAAGTTTGGTTCGAAGCGGAGGTTACAAAATAGCGACCTGTTGTTGAACGCATAATTGAAAGAAATTGTCGAGGATGATCGAGTTTGTTTTTGAAAGAAAGAAAAAAAGGTGTCACTGAACAAAAGAAAGTTACAACAAAAGATTCTTTGAGTTCGATGGAGTATTATTTTAGGTTACTGAATATTTTGATTTTAAATTAATAACTTTCTTAATTTTAATTGCAAAAAAAAAAAACATATTATTCTTTAATAGAATTTTATTCTGTTATTGTGCAAAGCTTTAAAAATTTCAAATACTGTATATTATTGCTTTCGGGGTTTTAAAAAATTGGATAAATTTTCGTTCGAAGCGGAGGTTACAAAATAGCGACCTGTCGATGAACGCTTAATTAAAAGAAACAGAAGAAGATGTTGTACTATTTTTTTCAGTGAAAGAAGAAAAGAGTGTCATCGAACAAAAGAAAATTACAACAGAAAACTGAATTCATTATGTTCAAGGGGGGGTACTGTTTTGGATTACTGAATCTTAAGATTTTAATAACTTTCTTAATTTTAACTGCAGGTTGCAAAAGTTTTGAAATAATAGAAATAATAACTGAACTTTCAAAAGGTGTCCATTTAAAAAAATTGCAACACGCGTAAACATAACAGAATCGCTATTGCTTTCAGAACTTGTAAAGCATTGTTAAATCTCATTGACTGATTTTTTTTTAAAAAAAAGGCGTCGCTTAAACAAATGAAAATTATGACAGAAAACTGAATTCTGTCTATTCAAGGGGGTATAATTTTAGGTTAAATTTAAAGTGAGAACTTTTTTAATATTAACTGCAGTTTGGAAAATTTTTAAAAAACTGAAAACTGAATTTCATATGCACGTGATCATCTGCTAGCACACATATTGTAAAAATTACAAAAACGCTATTATTCAAAAGTGACCTACTGTTGAGAAAACTGGCGCAGTTACTGTAATGACTTTTTAAAAAGTAACAAATATCAACAAAATAAATAAAAATTATGACAGAAAACTGATTTCTTTTGTGACAATTTTTGGCTGTTCATTCTTTTGATTTTAAATTGATAGCATCCTTTGATTTAAACTCGAATAAATTTTCTTGAAAAAAAATTCTATTTTAGTGTTATGCAAAGTTTTAAAAATGTCAAAAACTGATACGACACGTCCGTTCAACGACAATTGTTGACATTATATTGAAGCTTTGTTGTTTAAAAAACTGTTCTCTGAAGAGCTTCTTTTGATCATGGTGGTATTTGTGGAAGAAGTATTAAAAATGTATACCAAAAAACTGTCGTTTCTTTGGAGAATTGCAGATTTGTGAATCTAGCCATGATTGTTTTTTTAAAAATAACTGGAATCTTGTAAGTGACAAAGATCATATGTCACCAAAAGAAAAAAAACTGTGTACTTTTATTTTATGGGAAGATTTTTAGGTTATTTCAACTTTAAACTTCGATTCAGTAACAAAAAAGGCCTTTTTAATACAATTTTACAGCTCTGTAAGAATTTCCAAAATCTGAAAACTAGAACTTTATTTACTTAATAAGCATGGATTGAATGAAATGATTAATTCTTGTAACAACTGTTAACGTTAGGGGAGCGCTATTGTGTAAAACTCGTGCCTAATTGAGAGATACTACAAAGGATTATTATGACCATTTTTGTGTAAACAAAAAAATTGCAACAAAAAAAGAGGCATGACAGAAAACTGAAATCTTTTGGGAACGTGGTCAAATTTCAGTTGTAAGTCAATGATGAATCTTTTTCTTCATTAAAAAAAGTTTTATTACAAATTTATTATAAAATTTAAAGGCTTTAAAATGAAAACTGAGGCTTCATATACTACTAATGGTTTGAATAAAATAATAAATATTAATTTTTTTATTGTTTTAAAACTGGCAATTATGGTAACAAAACTTTTTTAGCAAGTTGTTAAAATTGTTAATATCAACTTTTTGTTTCGCAATGAGAACAGAATTGAAGCTTTTTTTCAGCAACAAAAAAGTATAACTGGTATTTGTAAAAAATTGTATGCAGAAACATCAAGTTGATTTTAGTGTATACCATTTTCAGAGGTAACAAGCAATTGTAACATTTCGAAATGAAAAAAGGGAATATTTTTTAAAGAAAGAACTGAAGATGTTGATTGAGCAGCAAAAAATATTGCTAAAATCTAAAACGAGTTTTTTTGCAGTTAAAATCTTTGATAATAAAAGTTTAAACCTTTTTTAAGGCTAGAAATTTCTACCGGCACCATTTGATAATTTTGTTAAGACAACTGAAAGGTAACATTTTTCAAATGTAAAACGGAAAAATATAATTCAAAGAAAGTTGTTGGAAACGAAGATGTTTGAAGCAAAAGTGAGCATCTTCGACAAATTTTATAGCAGTTCAAATTTTATTTACAAAGAAAGTTTGAATCTGTTTTAAAGCTAGCAAAATAAATTTTAACTGCATCCTGGTTTTGTTTGTTATAGGTAACAATCAATTGAAGTATAACCATTTGTAAATGTAAAACTGTAAAAGATGGAAATAATTAAAAAAACTGTCGAAAAAGAAGATGTTTAAAGCAAAACTGAACATCTTCGCCAAACTTTGTAGTTTCAACTTTTAACTTTAATTTAGTAACAGAAAAAAACAATGTTTTTTAATACAGTTTTGCAGTTCTGTTCTATAAGATTTTTAAAACTTTGCCTTCTTAATAGATTGAATAAAATAATTAATTTTAGTAACAACTGTGTTAACATTACAATAGAAGCTATTGTTACAAACTGACGACCAATTAGTGAGCTCGTTGGTTGTTTATGATGAAGCGTTATGGTGATATTTATTGAAGTAAAAAACGTGTTTTCATTACAAAAGTAAAAGTATGACAAAAAAACTGTGTTCTTGTTTATATAAAACCAATTTTTTAAATTTTAGTGAACTTTAAAAAAAACTTAATAAAGTATTTACTTTGCGTTTACATAATATCGTTCTATACTGAATTTTTTGAATTATAAAGTTGTTACAAAAAATTTTAAACTGTTTAAGTTTTCAATGCTTCACATACAGAGTCACAAGAAAAACTGCACCATTTTTAGGAGTGAATATAACTGCGATTTACTCAAACATCAAGACATCAATCTAATCGAATGTTAAACTGTAAAAAAAAGGGAGAGAAAATTAAAGAAAGCTGTCGAAAACAAAGATGTTGAAAAAAAATTTAAACAGCAGCAAAAAAAACTTTTCAACAATCTTTACTAACCAAAAAAAGGTTCTAACACGAATCAAATTTAGAAAGGCGCTTTTTAAAAACAAAACTTTTTTCTTGGCTTTTTTTACAACATTTTTTTTGTTGCAAAAGAAACTTTTACGATTTTTATTATTATTTATTTTTTATTGATTATCATACATATATATTCTAACTTAAAATCAAATCTGTGATCTCAAAGTGTATTAGATATTGTTACTATTATAATGTCATCATCACCACTAGCATTATGGACAAAATTTTTTCGAGCATGTAATCTTCCGCCACCAGTATGTGAAAAATATGCATCAAATTTTTGTCGAGAACGTATTCAACCTGCTATGTTAAAAGATCTCTCAAAATTAGAACTACGTGAATTGGGAATTGAAACAGTTGGTGATCAACTTGCAATTTTAAGGCATATTAAAGAATCTGATGGTGTTCCCGCTGAACTATCAGATGAAAGATCTTCATCATCTAGAAATTCAAGAAGTTAGTTTTTTTATTATTGCTGTTGAAGAAGCTCTTTTAGTGGATATGTTAGCGAAGTTTGAGCTTATATTTAGTGTTAAAAGTTGTTTTAAGCAAGATGGGTAAAATGCATTTACTGAGGGGCCACAAATAGCTCAGTTTTGTAGGCAAAGAAATGTGATGACAAGTTTTTAATTAGAAAATAAACGACTTTTTAAAAAATAGCATTTTAAAAGGATTGTATTGCCAGTAGTTTTATATTTTCGGATATGCTTTTACAATGTGTTTAACTTGATTAATACTCTGAAAAAGCTGTATATGATACAATCGATCTCGTCGGTTTTATTTTCGCCAGTTAATTAGCTGAGAATAGTTTTTATCAGTTAGTTAGCCGATGACACTTTTTATTTAACCAGTCGCTTAATAAGATACTGTAGTTTGGAAGAAAATTAAAATTCTTTACCCCTAAACTACTTAAAATTTTTGTCGAGCTGATTGGTCAATAACATGAAGCTTATATCCCTAATTTTTATCACTTAATTATGAAACTAATCGTTTTTAAAGATTTGAACTTTTCCATCTCTTATAATAATAAACATTGATAATGTGACACATTTTGTAAACTGTTTTCTTTAAAAAAATTTGTTACTTTTTATTTAAGTTTTAAACTTCATACTGCTTAAAAAATCCACGAATTCGCTTTGCCTTGGGTTGGTCAAAAGTATGGGAGTGAAAATTCCTGAAAAAGGATAGAGATTTCTTATGTGAGATTAAAAAATCTTATTTATTTTATTATGAATTTAATTTTTGTTTCCATTAAAAACTTAGCATAAATGGGTTAGAAATCTTCGCAATCTCTACAGGGCAGTTTCGGCACTACCTAACCCGCAAAATCGGCTGTAACCAGTGTTCTACCGCTTCCTAATTACCCACTCCCAGAAAGTTTTTCGCTCCCGCTCCTTAATAAAAAACAAAGAAACTTCGTTAAAACTCGCTCCCGCTCACTCCCGGCTCTTTTGAAGTCGCTCCCGCTCCCTTAATAAGAGAGTGGGAGAACACTGACTGTAACATATATAATTATAGCATTTAGGTTAACAATTTTTAGCATCTTGTATCTTATAATCCCCTATTAATTCTTTCTTTTTTTTCAGATGATGAATCACGAGATATCAGAGAAATTAGACGTGGACGTCCACCACCAGATCGTAATGAAATTTATCATGTATGTTGTACCCATCTTATCAAACATCTTCAATATATCTTCCAATTCTAGGTTACAATGCCAGAAGGTCGACATCCTCGTACTCGTGCCATTCTAGAACGACATAGTGAACTACGTGAAGCAGGACGAATTTCTCGTGGTACAACTGGTATTCGAGTTGGTGGAGTATCTGTTAATCGAGTATCAAATGATTCAAGAGTTATCAAAAAACCAACATCATCTCGAATGAGAAGTGATTTAATTGCTGCTGGATTAGACGAGTAAATATTTTATTCTTATATTATCTTCCAATAATAGAATAATAATTACAGTGATGGACCACGCCGAATTCCAATAAGAAATAATGATCGAAGAATTCCATTAGCAAGACCTATGAATCCAATTGGTGCAAACCGATTTGCAAAAGCTATTGGTGTTCCATCACGTGATCCAATTCGTGTATCAGCACCTGTTCGAGTCAGTCGCCCTGCAGCATATGATGAAGATATGGATGATGATTATGGTCATGGTGGTCCTGTAAGAGTTGTTCGACGAGTTCGTTATGTTTAAGTTTTTTGATTGATTCTTTACTTTTATTGATCTTTCTTTTTTTGTATTCATCATTTTTTGTTGAAAATTGAGTGTTATTACTATAAATATAAAAAACAATGCTTTTAATGGAAGGGATTTTACAAGGTTTTTTGCCATTATTACCGTATGCCATTTATAACATATTTTTTTAAACCCCAGTGAAATGTTTCAAATAAACGGTATACTGTACTTTAATTCAAAAGTGCTTTTTTCTTATAATGTGTTATAATGTAATTTGCTCCAGTTATTCCAAAACTACTGTATACAATTGCAAAATTTATTTAATTTCAAAAACACATTTTAAAATCACAAATCAATTAATACATAAAAAATACAGTACTTCATTTAAATAAACATTTATTTCTTTACAATTTCACCACCATTTTTGATTGCAGCTTTTGTGAAAGGAGGTAGACGACGTTTATCTTTGATTAGCTTTCCAGTATAATCAATGATAATATTAATTTTTCCATTTTCTGTTGCCAGTTCTCCCATAGTTAAGCATCCATGTTCTTTTGCATTCATTTCAAGCATTGCATCAGTATTCATCATTTTTTCAGAAGATGAACAATAAAACATTCGAGTTTTTGAAGATAAAAGATTTCGACTAAAAAAGGTGGTAATTAAATATGAGTTATGAAATGTACACAGTTTTAATCGTGTAATATAATGAATATGCCAGAATTAGGGTCCCAGTTTTTTTTTTGTTTAATTTATTTAATAACAGTGTCACTCTAACAATTCCAGTTTATAAGCTCACGTTGTTATCCAGCTTAATAATTATGTCAGTTTATATCCCCTTAAATTCCATAAACAAATATTTATTGCAAAAGAACAATAAAACTTCTGGAGTTATAAAAGATTTCAACTAATACTCAATTTTTATACTTAAATCGCGTAAAAAGTTTTGTTTTGTTTTAAAACAAACATCATTAAATTCAGTTTTAAATAAAAATTAGCTTAACTTAACAGCTTTCACACTTACTATCACTTTTTTACCATGAAACTCAACTTTAAAAAATATCAAAAGAATAAAAGAATAAGCAATAGATTCTTTATCAGTTTTTCACCATAAAATTTAAAAATAATATAACAGTTTTTATGCACTAAAGTACAGTATGCTAACATGATCTATTCACAATCCACCAATCCAGTTTCAAGCCCAAAATAATGTAAAGCCGTTTTTACTTTTAAACCAATCTTTCCCTAATTTTTAATTTTAAAACTAGTTTGATCTACAGTATGAATCTGTACAACAACCATTCAGTTTTCAACAAATATCCTTTATAATATGTGATATCTCAGCAGTAATTAAGTCTACAGTGAACTTAAAAAAATCCAGTTTAAAGCATGACCCGACGATTCTACCAGTTTCCGTTAAATATAAAAAATAGTACTGTATAGTGTTCAAATTCAAACTTAATTATAAATTTGTTAAATACAATAGCACACATCACTCCTCAGTTTTTAAGAAAGAAAATGAAAGATACAGTTTTTGCAACTGTTTAACTCATCCCAGTTTAGATTACAATTATATACGGAGATATTTCTATTCTATATCAAACTTTAGCACAATAAAATGATTTTTTACGTCTAATCTTGAACCTCAAAATAACACATACCCAGCAGAAATTCCCATTAAACATTCAACTGCAGCCATTAAAGGCATTTTAGCTTCAAATTCATGTTCAAAATGATGACGTTTAATTGTTGAAAAATAGGATGATTCAAGAATAACCAAATGAAGCTGTAAAATTTCTGATGCAAATTGTTTTTCATATGTTGAACCAGATGATGAAGACGTTGTTGTTTCACTTGCACCAGATTCAGAGGTAGTTGAATACCGCGGTGGTAAATCATATTTTCCAGTGGAAGACTTTGTTGCAGTTGCATCACCAGCAGAAGAAGAAGAAGCAGAAAGTGATTCAATTGATTCATATAAACTTGATGGATTTGAAGAAGATGAAATAGTAGCAGAACAAGTTTTTTGTGAATACTTTGGAGACTTTGCTGATGAAGCGAGAGAAGTGCTTGAATATTGGCTATTCAAATCTTGACGATCCATTTTTGCACGACGAATATCCCCTTTGTAAAGTTTAAAAATTTCATCAAATTTTGATTTTTCAAAAATTTGTAGATATAATTCATGACGACGTTGTGGATCAGGAATTTGATTAATCAAATCATATGCAAAGCACCGCTTGTTACAACATCCCATTGAACCTGCAAAAATATGAAATTGACAGTTTAGAATTTAAGTTATTCAACTACAAGAAATTCATCAAAGGATACCCGCAATCAGTTAATACTATACAGAAATATTTTGAAATAATCAGTTTACAAGTATAACCAAATAACAATAACAAATTCAGTTTTACATCAATAAACAGTTAATTCCACCTCCCCAAAAAAATCAAAACACTTACCATCACTAAATGGAACCATTGGAGCATTGATAATACAGTAAGAACAAAGAGCATGTTCGCAGCGGCCCAAAATTCGTAAATCTGTTACATCACGCATTTCTCCACATGGACCATCACATTTACGAATTTCTGGCTGACAGACTTTTTTTGGTGGATAACCTAAAATATCAAACAACATTAAATAAATTAGTTTTTAAAAATTAAAGAATAAATCAAAAACAGTTTAGAAATGCATAAAGTGTAAGAACCACACATGGGCAATGTAGTAGGAACAAAAAAAATTTTTTGCGACATACGAATTTTACCGTGTGGGGTACCACGTTCATTTTTTTCAACTTCTTTTCCATTTTTCTGCGTCATCAACTTTTTGCGACAATCAGCGCATTTTTCCAAAAAAGTTTTGCGACATACAAGCCTTTTTGCCTGCGACATGCGACATACAACATAGGAAATTCCTACCACTTGCCCATGTGTGGTAAGAACACATTTTGCCGCAGTTTAACAAGATAATACTACCATCAACGTTCGAGACTCAATATAACATCTATTATAGTGATATAAGCAACATATGAACAATTTGGCCTGGTGCCCGTTGGGGCGAACTTGTTCTGGCCAAAATACTGATAAAAAAAAGTAATAAAAACGAGTTCTTTCTTTCTTACAATTTGTTAGTATATGCGCATCCCTAGTTCGAGTTTCCATTCTAGTTTAATAAAATGTTGTGTTGCTCTTTTCAGTTAATTATAAAAAAGAGTTTTAGCTTTTTTTCTAATATATTTTATAACAGCAATAATAGAGTAAATATTCTTTTATTAAAAACGAAAAGCAGCGACGTAACAGTACTCATTATATTAACAGTTTGTTGAAAACCCGTCAGAAACTGTTCTTGTGAGGTGCATGGTTTCAACCAAATTTTATTTTACAATGACAAATTACATCTATTCAGTTTGTTTACTCAATTTATTAAAAGTTATGGATAAAGTTTTTAAAGATTGCAGTTTACCCTTCATTAAGAATAGATTATTTAGCCGCAAAATATGTGTAACTTTTCAAAAAAACTTTCTACTTACTGTATTACAAAGCAAGTTAAACGGGTTTTTTTGGCAGTAATTACTGAAAAAAAAAACCCGATATCAAATCTAAGCTGCAATATCTGGCAGTTTAGATTTGATACCATTTTATTAAAAGTTTCATGGCTTCAGTTTTTTACAATTTTCTTAGTTTACGAGGATTCCTTTAAGCCTTTTGGTTATCAAGTCAGATACTAGATAATAACTACTTACTCAAACAATAAAAACAGATGCTTTAACAAAAACAAGAAGTCATTATGAAAGTAAGCCTTGTCTCAGTTTTTCTTAACATGCTATGTAAAAAATGGCTTTATTCAATCTTAAATCCCAAAAATGGAGAACCAGTTACAACCTTTATAACACTTTAAAAGTGCCCCATATATTAAATAAACATACCAATATCAACCATAACTTCATAACTTGGAGTAGCTTCTGAATGTTCAGATTTTAAAGAAATTTCAGATAATTCTTTTTTTGCTGCACCAGCAAGAACACCACGTCGAGAATGTAATTTTACTTTTCCACTTCCATCCCCCGCAGCAGGAACAATACGAACAGAAGAATCCTTACAACATTTGCGTTTTGATGTCTTTGATACAGCAACAGCTTTTGACCCTCCACCACCACCAACTTTATTATTGATATCTTTTTTATTCTTTCTCTTTCCTTTTACTGATTTAGATGATGAAGATGCAGTTGAAGAAAGAGACATTTTATTAATTTCTTGATGAACTGGACCATCTTCAATCCATGCAACAGTATATTTATGTTGAATGGTACCATCTTTACCACGAAATTTTGATTTGAGCTGACATGATTTTGTTAAAATTGGAAGGAAATTATCCCCAAATCGACGAACAATAAATTGTGGCAAATAATTTTTTGTTGATGCATCAAGCTTTGATGGTGAAACTCCAGCTGCAGCAGGAACATCAGAAGGAGCATTTGTAGAACAATTTCCTATTTCACAAACTTTTCTTTCATTTTCCCACATTCCTGATTCAGTTGTATTAAAGCTGCTACTTTTATTGATACTATAATGATACATTTTTAATGGACAGTGAAAAAACATATTAAAAACATACCCTGCATCTTTATTCATCTTTTTTCAGCAGCAACAGTATTATTCCACCAAAACAAGAAAGATGACGACGACAGCGACAAATAAAAATGCGTTGAATCAAAGTGAAGAAGAAAGAATGTAAATGAAGGTAAAAATTGAATTCAACGAAAGTCCCCCCTTTGCTAATTTTGCTAATTGAGAATGTGTTTGTTTGTCCGTTGTCACATCTCTGAATGGACATGTCATGTTTGGTGTTAAAATGTTGGAAATGTGATGATGATAATGAATTGCATAGCCCGATCTTCCGGAGGCGCCCGGAACTTTGAGTTTTAGAGCTTTGAAAGTGAGATCCAAAAAGAATGAAAAGGTTGATGCAAATTTTTTGAAAAATGAAAAAATCATTTTTTTTTGCAAAAATGTGAATAAAATAATTTGAATAAAAACAAAAAACAAATTGTGAAAAATAAATGAATCATCATTTTAAACTTTTAAAGTTTATCGTGTACAGTGTTGTTGATAAAGCTCTCTGTTTCACATATTTTTAAATTTTATATGGATTTGCTTGGAGACTGCTCTTCCGCGGGGACGCCTGTGGAGAGTGGTCATTCTTTGGTTTATTCTTTGGCAGGGACGCCTGCAAATTCTTTGGGATCGGTTTCTGCGGGGACGCCTGTTGAAGCAACGGTCACAACTTGGGAAGGGACGCCTTCAAAAACTTTTGGATCGGTTTCTGCGGGGACGCCTGTTGAAGCAACGGTCAATACATGGGAAGGGACGCCTTCATTTAAATCATGTCATTCTATTGGTGGCTTATCTGTTGGGACGCTGCAGATAAGTGAATTTAATATGGGAGGGACGCCTCCAAATACTGTTGGTTTTTGTCATAATTTTTTAAATAAATTTGATTTTCTTTTAATGCTTAGATTTTTATTTAATTTTGTTAAAAATACAATTTATACAAAAGTGGTTGCTGTTATAAATTTTTTGTCAATGATGTTTTCTTTAAATTTTTTAAAAACTGGTGTTATAAATAAAAATCACTGTAAAATTTGTCATACAAGAAGAATTGGTGGTGGTGAAACAAAAAAAGGTGATAATGGAGATTACGTTGAACCGACTTTTAGCCATCTGCAAAATAATCGACATCTTTTGTTGTTTTCTGAAAGACTACATAATAATATCCTAGATTTATATTTGGATGACAATCAAGTCAATGGTTTAATTTGCGGTGTTGCTGCTTTTGTTGGACGAAAGGGTATTAGAAAAGTTGCCGTATTGCCATCAATTTTTTGTACAGTGCTTGCAGCTGATAGTAGTGCTGATCCCGTAACATATATGGAAGTATACAAAGATGGATATGACATTCTTTTAGCACCTATTGTAACAGGATTTCATTGGTATCTTGCTGCATTTTATGTACATGAAAAAGTTGTTGTTGTTTATGATAGCTTGCATAAACCTGTACCATCTATTTTCACACGTTTAAAAACTTCTGTTGAATCAGCTTTAGGCATTCGATTTACTCTGCAAAATAAAAATAACACTATAAATGTACAAGAAAATGGGTACGATTGTGGTGTACATTGTTTTGGAAACGCCGAAGAAATCTGCTTTCATGGTAAATGTAGACTTTTAGTTCCGTATTATTCAGAAGCTGAAAGAGCACGTGCACGAGAAATTTTAAGAAAATTAAAGGATAAAGAAATAACAGATGAATGGGTTCCTGCTGTTGAAAATCCATCTGATTTTGTTAATTTAAACAGACCAACAAATCCTGTTCAAGCTAATGGTGTAACTACAGCAAAAAAAGAAAATAATGTAGGTAAAAATAATTTAACAAAAGAAGATGATGATGATTGTAAAGTCTTATTTGATAAAAAAGCAATCAAAAATGAAACAATGGATATATCATTTGAAGCAAATGAAATGGTAAAAAATATAGGTAAAGTTGCAATTGTTGAAAGTCAAAAGTATACTGTAAAAGATATGTCAGCTCAACTAAAAAATGAAGAAAATAAAATTAAAGTTGAAAAAGGGATAAAAAGAAAGACAGGTGATTATGAAGGTTTAACACATGCTAAAAAGGTAAAAGTTGATGAAGAATTTGATGATGAAGAGCTAATGGATATTGATAAAAAAGAGCCGTTATCTTTTGAGGAAGAAGAAAAACTTATAAATGAAATGAAAGAAACATTTATTGATTACTGTAATCGAAAAAAGATAAAAAAGGATAAAAAGGCAAGAGCAGATTTTAATTCAGCAAAGGCAGTTTTAAATAAAAAGTTGGAAGATAATGAAAAGTTAAAAGATGAATCTAATATTAATATAATTGTAAAAAATAATGCAGAAGCTAATGAGTTAATGGAAATCGAAGATAAATATGATGAAGACAACAAAGTAATATCTGCTGAAGAAGAAATAAAATTACAAAATGTGGTTAAAGAAAGCTATGATGAATTTTGTAAACGTAAAAAGATTAAAAAAAATCTTCCTAAATCCAAAAACTTATATAAAAAAGCAATAAAAACTGCAGAAGAAAAATTATATGAAAATGAAAGAATTAAAGAATGTAAAACAAAAAAAAGGTCCATTATGACTGACACTGATAAAGATGAATTAAAAGAGATGAGAAAAATTGCAAAAGAAAACATGTCACAAAAAAGTTTGCTACAAAATAAAAATAAAGAAGCGGATGACAAAGCACAACGACGATTGGCGGAAACAGAAAATGAAAAAGAAGAAAGGTTAAAAAGAGTTGCAGATTCAATGCAAAATCTCAGAGAAAATGAAACTGAAGAAGAGACATCACAAAGATTGAAAACTGTAAAAACTCAAATGGCAGTTAATCGTACAATGACAAAGCTTGAAAAACAGGAAACATTAAAAAAGGAAAGAGAAAAAAGAATTGCAAATTTAAAAAAGCTTTTGCCATTTATCGTAAGAAAAGGTGCTGAAATCGCAAATGTTGAACCATTTAAATTGGGTAATAGAGATGTGATTTGTAAAGGATGTGGTGCAAAACATTATCGAACAGAAAAAATACAAAAAGATGGAACATTTACAAGTTGTTGTAAGCAAGGAAAGATAAAGATGGATGCATCAGTTGCAGATTATCCCCAACATTTGAAAGAGTTAATGACTAAAAAACATAAAAATGAAAAATATGTCAAAATTTTCGATATTAACAAAAGGATGATAAATTCAAGTTTGAGCTGTGCACATATGTACGCCAAAAATATCAATCTTGCACCTGGAGTACCGTATCTTAAAATTCAAGGTAAAGTTTTACACAAAATGCCAAGGACATATTTCCCATCAAATGATAATGCAACTTTTGGTGGGCAAAATTATATAGTTGATAGTGCAGAAGCAACAATGGCACGTGTACAAGCTGGAGTTAAAAATAACATAAAATTAAATGAAGAGTTAATGAAAGAACTAGATGAGACAATTAGGCAAAACAATGTATTTGCAAAATCTTATACAATGTTAAAGGAAACAATGGATAAACAAAAAGCTAATGAAGAAGAAACAGGTGAAAAAGCACAAGAATTGCGATTAGTTTTTAAAGGTAAACCAAATGCAAAAAGAAATTATGATCGAGTTGAAGCTGAAAATGAAATTGCATTAGTGTATACACCAGGTCCAGATGGTGAAATACCACGCGATGATATTGTAATATATGATAAACATGATGGTAATAACACATATGAAGTTTTGCCTGAATGGGATCCACGTGTTGAACCTTTAAGCTATACACTTTTTTATCCAAATGGAAAAGGAACATTTTACGATAGACAATTTTGTGATCCAGATGATCCAAAATCGGGAAAATTAACAGAAAGAGAATATTATGCTTTTAAAATTAGTGAAAGAGATGAAGAAATCTATGGCTTTAATCCAATTTTACATGGTGGAAAACTTTTTCTACAGTATCTATGTGATGCATGGGCAAAAGTAGAAGGAGATAGATTACGGTATCTAAATATGAATCAAAAAAAGCTAAAAGTTGCAAGTTACAAAGATGTTCAAGAGCATTTAGAAAAACAAGCACAAAAAACAGGAAAAGCTCCAGGAAGTGTTAAAATTTTGCCAAGTACATTTTATGGTGGTCCTCGATATTTAAGGGAATTATGTTCAGATGCTATTAGTATGGTTGACGAATATGGAAAGCCAACAGCAATGGTGACAATGACAGTAAATCCAGAAGATGAAGATATCATTAATAATCTATATGAAAATCAAAAAGCTTGGGAAAGGCCTGACATTGTAAATAGTTGCTTTTATCAAAAAATGCATGAACTAATAAGAGTAATCGAAAAGGAACAAATTTTCGGTCCTGTTGTAAGCTCAGTTGTTGTTGTAGAATTTCAAAAGCGAGGTCTTCCACATTGTCATTGCGCTTTCACATTAAAAGAAAAATGGGATACAAAAGAGAAAGTTGATGCATATATTCGAGCTTTTTTGCCACCTTTAACTCAAGAAGAAGCAGATAAATGCGGCGAAATTTTTGATGAAGAATATTTAGCTTTTGTTAAAAAATTTATGATTCATACTCCCTGTGGCATCCATAATCCTAATGCACCTTGCATGGTTAATGGTAAATGTAAACGTAATTTTCCAAGATGTTTCATAGAAGATACTGTAATGGATGACAATGGTTTTACACGTCCAAGGCGTCCAGATAATGGAAGATCTTTTACAATGAAAGTAAACGGCAACGAAGTTGAAGTTGATAATCGATGGGTTGTACCACATAATCCTTATCTTTTAAAATACATGAGAAGTCATTTAAATGTTGAAGCCATAAATTCAATAGCTACCGTGTTTTATGTTTTTAAATATATGTTCAAGGGAGATGATAAAGCTTTTGTCGAAATGAATGAATTCATTGATAACGAAATTATCCAAGCTCTAAATTACAATGAAATAAAAAGTTATGAAGATTTTCGGTACATTAGTGCAACAGAAGCTCATTGGCGTTTGTCAGATTTTTGGTTGTATAAGTTGAGTCATTCAGTTGACAGATTGCCTGTGCATCTTGAAAATGAGCAAAACTTATATATGGGAGAAGATGCAGATGAAGAGGACATGAAAAAGGCAAAGGATAAAAATACAAAACTAATGGCGTTTTTTGAAGTAAATAAACAGCGGGCAGAAGAAATTGCTAAAGATAAAGAAACTATTGCAAAGCTAAGAGCTGAAAGTAAACCTGTAAATCATATTACAGTAACTGAAAAAATTTTGTTTAATAAAATTGGAATTGATCATGTTTGGGATGGAAAAAATGGAAAATGGAATCCAAGACAAAAGACTACAAAACCAAAACTATGCCGATTATACAATGTTAACCCTAAAAGAACAAATTGCTTTTATCTCAGAAGACTACTTATGGCAGTTCCAGGTCCAACGTCATTTGAAGATCTTCGAACAGTTGATGGTGTACTGTATCCAACTAATCGGGAAGCATGTGTTGCATTAGGTTTAGTAGTAAATGATAAACTCTATGAAGATACTCTCTTTGAAGCTCTTAATCATACAAATCCTAATCAATTCCGGTATCTATTCGCCCGACTTTTAGCTCATTGTGATTTAGGGAATCCTCTTGAACTTTTTGATAAATTTGAAAATCATTTAATAAAAGATTTACTTAAAAAATGGCAAAAAGATGATGCTAAAAATGTAGCATGGAGAAGAATTGTAAAAAGCATGCTTAATCAAGATAAACATCTATCAGATTATCCAGAATTGGAAGCATATATGAAAGAAATAGGGTTCGAAAATGAAGAAACAATTGATGTTAAAGCACTATATGCTGAAGGTGAAGCTAATTATGCAATTATGAATGAAGAGCAAAAAGCCGTTGTTGACGCAATAAATGAAAGATTAGAAACTAAAGATCAAAAAAGTGCATATTTTTATGTTGATGGTATTGGAGGATCAGGCAAAAGCTACACATTTAGTACAATCAGAAAACTTACAATGGGAAAAAGTTTTAAAGTTGTCATTATGGCATGGAGTGGCATTGCTGCATCACTTTATCCCATGGGAAGAACATGCCATAATGCATTTAAACTCGAGTTCCCATTTGAAAATGACAGTAATTGCGGTGTTAGTCCAACATCACCTCATGGAAAAATGCTCGAAGAAGCTGATATTATTATTTGGGATGAATTTCCAATGGCCCCTAAACGTGCACTTGAAGTTGTGGATATGAAACTTAAAGAAATAATGGGCAATGACACTCCAGGAGGTGGAAAAATTATCCTTTGTGGTGGAGATTTTCGACAATGTGCACCAATCGTTGAAAATGGTACAGTCGAGGAAATCATTGGAACATCTGTCTGCTGTTCACCTATTTGGAAACATTTTCAAAAATTTAAATTAACAGAAAATAAACGTGCTTTACCCCATGAAAATGAATTTAAACAGTGGTTAATTGAAGTTGGAGATGGTGTATTGGGTGAAAATCCTAATGAAATAGAAATTCCTGAACAATGCCGAAGCCAAGGGGATATTATTGATGAAATATTTGGTGATGTCATGGATGATTACGATCCAGCTACCGTAATGAAGCGAGCTATTCTTGCTACTTGGAATGAAGATGTAGATGTCTTAAATGAACAGGTTTTGGATCTATTGGATGAAGAAACTGAAGTCACATATCATGCACAAGATGTTTATCATTACGGGGATGAAATGTTGCAAAGTGTTGGTGAAATCCATCAAAACTACAAGACTAAAAATATCAAAGGTTTGCCATCTTACAGATTAAGGCTTCGTAAAAATGCTATTGTTATGCTTATCAGAAATCTATCTATCGAAGATGGACTTTGTAATGGCACTCGATTAGTTGTTACTAACTTATTAAAGCATAATTTAGTTGTAAAAAAAATTAATATTGACGGAACACTTAGCGATGAAATCCTTATACCTCGAATTAGTCTTACTGCTAAACATGGTGTTGTTGATGTAACAAGACATCAATTTCCTGTTAAACTTGGGTTTTGCATGACAATCAATAAAAGTCAAGGGCAAACTATGGATAAAGTAGGTGTAGTTTTAAAACATGAATGTTTTTCTCATGGTCAACTTTATGTTGCATTTTCACGAGTAAGATCATTTGAAGGTTTAAAAGTTGTTACAAGTGAAGATAAAACAACGACAGCTAATGTTGTTTATAAAAAGCTATTAGAATTGGGAAGGAGATAATTAAAATGAAAAGCTACAGTATCCTATTATAAATTTAACATTGAAACATGCATATATGAAGTAATCAAATGGCCGGCCCCCGCCATTAAACAACAGGGGACCCGTCCGGGGTTGACCACGGTGCAGATTTAGTGGACGGGCATAAGGCTTTTAAAGCCGACAAAGAGTCAACCAAATTTCAGATACGGTAGAAAAAGGCAAGAAGAATGGAAAAATAGAAAATAAGAAAGGTAAAAGAAACAACACAAATGGTTACTGTAAGATACTATGTATAAGAGATGAAAAAGATGAATGAAAAAGAAGAAATATGAAAAGAATGAATGCTCACACTATAAAATCAAATACTACTTACATATAAAAAGAAATACTTCTCCGGTTTCAGGCGCGTCCGGAAGTTGCAAGCCTCTTCACCCTGTTTAAAAAGAGTGGTTTGAAGAAAATATAAATTTTTGTTTTTTATCATTTATAAATTAATATTCATTGACCTAAAGAGATGTATAATACCTACCTGTTCAGCTACATCTACAATATACGTGTTATAAAATAAATAATAAAAAAATCAGGATTGACGGGGATTGAAGCATGTTTTTTTCTTAGTGGTCGGGGCGCGTGCTGGAGCTTTATTTGGATAATAAAAGTCCCGGTACGCGCTCTAACCACAAAGAGAAACACATTTTAACCCCGTACAACCCTGATAAGGAGAGAAAAATAAAAGGTGAAAAAGCGCTTTCTCCAATGACTTTTCTCTAACAAATTCTCCGAATTTTGGTAAATTTTTTAATACTATTTCAATTCTAACAAGCACACAGATGTAGAAGGTTTAAATAAATCTAAAAGATCTGTGTTTTTGTTAAATATCAAATAATACAAAAAAATATCAAAATTTCGAAGAAATTGTAACCCTTTGAAACAAATTTTCTTTTGATTTTGCTTGAAAATATTAATGCTTATATTCGTGGTAAGAGTTTTTGACCGCAAATTTATCTTACAAATTTCAGAGAAGTGTACGGTATTTGGGTACTTATATCTTTCTGACAAAAATAATTACAAATTTGAAAAAATAAAATTTTATAAAATTATTATAATATGATAACAAAATATATTTCACCAAAATGGTGAACCCCCGTTGCAGGGTATGCAACTTTTTTAAAAATCCTGAAAACAACATCAAAGTATGTTTTTTTAGTATTTCTTTTAGATGTTTTACACTTTTTAATTCCAGAAACACATCTACTAAATGTTCAATCTATTTCTGAATGTTATTATATTTCATTTATTTTGTTTTAAGTGCATGTTATTAAATGTATATAAAAATATTTTTGTAAAGATTGAAATTTGATGTTTAATTATTGTAATATGCTAAACCAGTGTCCATAAATTGGCCATAATTTTGACCACAAGAACCCGCTTTAGCGGGTTCGACCCTTGTCCCTTTTATATATTTGAAAATGTGTCTGTTTGTGTGATGTTGCATCTGCGAGCGGAGTTGTGGTATTTGGTATTGAAATGTAGGGATAAAAATGGCAAAAATGAAAATGTTTACCTCATCTTCCGGAGGTGCTCATTTAAAAAAGTTATGGCCATTTGAAAGTGAGATCCGAAAAAGAATGAAAAAATGCATGCTAATTTTTGGGGAATAAAAAATGTTAGTGAAAATGAGAAAAAAAGAAAATGAGTGTGATGAAAAAAACAATTTGCATGAGATTTATAGGGAAAGGTTTGACTGAGAAATAATGTGTTGACTTTCGAAACCCGGCTTTAGCCGGGGTTTCGCTTGTCCCTTTATTAATTGAGAATGTGTTTGTCGGTGGAAGGTGCAACATGTTTTTGTCATATGTTGTTTGATATTAAAATGTTGGAAATGTTATGAGGATGTTGAAAAGTTTTACCTGATCTTCCGGAACGTCCCGGAAAGTCACGTTTAGGGCCTTTGAAGATGAGATCCAAAAAAAAATGAAAAAATTGATGCAAATTTTTGGGGAATAAAAAATGTTAGTGAAAATGAATGTTGGAATAATGAAAGAGTTGCAAATCGATTACCAACAATCCCACGTTACAGTACCACATTTAAAATTGCAGCAATACCTATTCATATGCCGGGACATTGGAATTGTGCTATTTTAAACAAAGAAACAAAAATTTGTACATTTTATTGCACCTTGAGATGGAGCCTCCGTGAACCACATTATTCAAAATTAAAACTCATTTGTAGATTGCTTTGTGGTGAAGAATGTGAAATAGTTATTGCACCAAGAAATTCTTTTTTAGTACAAGGTGATGACTACAATTGTGGGCCAATGATATGCATGCTTATTTACAGAATTTTTAATAATCTAAGTTTATTTTTTGGGACAGCTGAAGCAGATGCATGGCGAGATGAAGTTTATGACTTTTATACGTCTTTTCACGCAGGAAGAGCAACAGATGCAACTGTTGTTGATGAAGATGAAGTTAAAATTACATTTGACAGCAAAGCTATAAAAAAAGTGATGAAAAAAGAAATTTTAGATATATCCTTAGAATCCAATGAAATAATTAAAAAAATTGATAAAGTTGCAATTGAAGAAAGCCGAAAAGATACGGTAAAATCTTATTCAACAGAAACAAAAAGTGATAAACTAAATAAAGGAAGAAAAAGAAAATTAAATAGCGATGAGAGTAGTCATACAGAAGTAAAAAAGATAAAAGTTGAAGAAATAGATGAAGTAGACGAACTAATGGATACTGATGAAGATGAAATGCCATTATCTTTGGAAGAAGAAAAAAAATTAAAAAGTCAATTAAAGGAAACTTTCAGTAATTATTGTAATCGAAAGAAGATAAAAAAAGATAACAATGCAAGACAAGAATTTAATGAAGAAAAAGAAACAATTAAAAAAAAGCTTGAAAATAATGAAAAACTGAAATCAAATATCAATACCAAAGAAAGCAAAGATTGTGAGATAACCTTATCAAGTAACGAAGAAGCAGAAAAAGAACAAATTAAGTCATATGAAAATTTTGAAGATGTTACAATATTATCAGTTGAAGAAGACACAAAATTACAACTTGAAATCACAGAAACATATGACAACTTTTGTAAGCGCAAAAAGATTAAAAAAAATCTACCTAAATCAAAAAACTTATATAATTCAGCAATAAAAAGTGCAAAAGAAAAATTAGCCGAAAATGAAAGAATCAAAGAATGCATGAGAAATATAAAGGAAAAGATGACAGATAATGAAAAAAAAGCGATAAGTGAAATTAAAAAGATATCAAAAGAAAATATGTCACACAGAACTTTTGAAGGGCTGAAAAACAAAAAGGCTAATGATGAAGCTAAAAAAAGAGAAATGGAAACAGAAGAACAAAAAAATAAAAGGCTAGAAAAAGATGCAGAATCAAAACAAATTATAAGAGACAATGAAAACGAAGAAGAAAAGAAACAGCGTTTGAATACTGTAAAAAATCAAATGGCAATTAATCGAACAATAACTAAGCTTGAAAAACAAGAAAAATTAAAAAAGGAAAGAGAAGAAAGAATTGAAAATTTAAAAAAAGTGTTGCCATTTATTGTAAGAAAAGGAGCTGAATTTGAAAATGTTAAGCCGTTTACATTAGGTAAAAGAGATATAATTTGCAAAGGATGTGGCGCAAAACATTATCGTACTGAAAACGTACAAAAGAATGGCACTTTCACAAGTTGTTGCAAGCAAGGAAAAATCAAAATGGATGCCTCAGTTGCAGATTATCCTCAAAATTTAAAAGATTTAATGACTAAAACACATGAAAATCAAAAATATGTTAAAATTTTTGATGTAAATAGAAGGATGATAAATTCAAGTCTTAGCTGCGCACATATGTATGCCAAAAATGTTAATCTAGCACCAGGAGTACCATATCTCAAAATTCAAGGAAAAGTTTTACATAAAATGCCAAGGACATATTTACCAGCAGGTGATAATGCAACTTTTGGAGGTCAAAATTATATAGTCGATAGTGCTGAAGCAACAATGGCAAGAGTACAAGCTGGTGTTAAAAATAGTATAAAGCTTAAAGAAGATTTAATGAAAGAACTGGACGAAACAATCAGAGAAAACAATATTTTCGCAAAATCTTACACAATGTTAAAGGAAACAATGGATAAACAAAAAGCAAATGAAGAAGAAACGGGAGAGAAAGCACAGGAATTGAGATTAGTTTTTAAAGGTAAACCAAATGCAAAAAGAAATTATGATCGAGTTGAAGCTGAAAATGAAATTGCTTTGGTTTATACACCTGGACCTGATGGTGAAATTCCAAGAGATGATATTGTGATATATGATAAACATGAAGGAAACAATACATATGAAGTTTTGCCTGAATGGGATCCCAGAGTTGAACCTTTAAGCTATACTTTATTTTATCCAAATGGAAAAGGTACTTTTTATGACAAGCAATTTTGTGATCCAGATGATCCTAAATCGGGCAAACTTACAGAAAGAGAATATTATGCTTTTAAAATTAGTGAAAGGGATGAAGAAATATATGGATTTAATCCAATTTTACATGGTGGCAAACTGTTTTTACAGTACCTTTGTGATGCTTGGGCTAAAGTTGAAGGTGATCGATTACGGTATCTAAATTTTAATCAAAAAAAGCTTAAAGTTGCAAGCTACAAAGATGTTCAAGAGCATTTAGAAAAACAAGCACAGAAAGTAGGGAAAGCTCCAGGTACTGTAAAAATTTTACCAAGCACATTTTATGGTGGTCCAAGGTATCTACGTGAATTATGTTCAGATGCTATTAGCATGGTAGATGAATTTGGAAAGCCTACAGCTTTGGTAACAATGACTGTTAATCCTGAAGATGAAGATATCATTAATAATTTATATGAAAATCAAAAAGCATGGGAACGACCAGATATCGTAAATAGTTGTTTTTATCAAAAAATGCATGAACTAATAAGAGTTGTCGAAAAAGAACAAATTTTCGGTCCTGTTGTATGTTCAGTTGTTGTTGTAGAATTTCAAAAAAGGGGGCTACCACACTGTCATTGTGCTTTTACATTAAAAGAAAAATGGGATACAAAAGAAAAAGTCGATGCATATATCCGAGCTTTTTTGCCACCTTTAACTCAAGAAGAAGCAGATGAATGTGGTGAAATCTTTGACGAAGAATATTTAGGTTTTGTTAAAAAATTTATGATACATACTCCCTGTGGAATACATAATCCTAATGCTCCTTGCATGGTTAACGGTAAATGTAAACGAAATTTTCCTCGATGCTTTTTAGAAGAAACTTTAATGGACGATAACGGTAAAACAAGGCCACGAAGACCTGATAATAAAAGATCTTTTATAATGAAAGTAAAAGGAAAAGAAGTTGAGGTGGATAATCGTTGGGTTGTACCTCATAATCCTTATCTCTTAAAATATATGAGAAGTCATATAAATGTTGAAGCTATAAATTCTATTGCTACAGTATTCTATGTCTTTAAATATATGTTTAAAGGAGATGATAAAGCTTTTGTAGAAATGAATGAATTCATCGATAATGAAATTGTACAAACTTTAAACCATAACGAAATAAAAAGCTATGAAGATTTTAGATATATTAGTGCCACCGAAGCTCATTGGCGACTTTCTGATTTTTGGTTGTATAAATTGAGCCACTCAGTCGACAGATTACCTGTACATCTTGCAAATGAACAAAATTTATACATGGGAGAAGATGCAGACGAGGAAGACATGAAAAAAGCAAAAGATAAGGATACAAAACTTGTGGCATTTTTTGAAGTTAATAAAAAGCGAGCAGAAGAAATCTCTAAAGCTAAAGAAGCAATTGCAAAGTTAAGAGCTGAAGGTAAGCCTATAAATCACATTACAGTACCTGAGAAAATTTTATTTAATAAAATTGGAATCGATCATGTATGGGATGGAAAAAATGCTAAATGGAATCCAAGACAAAAAACTACAAAACCAAAACTTTGTCGATTGTACAATGTTAATCCTAAACGAACAAATTGTTTTTATCTTAGAAGACTATTGATGGCCGTTCCTGGACCAACTTCATTTGAAGATCTCAGAACTGTTGACGGTGTATTGTATCCTACAAATCGAGAAGCATGTGTTGCCTTAGGATTAGTTGTCAATGATAAGCTATATGAGGATACATTATTTGAAGCCTTGAATCATACGAATCCGAATCAATTTAGATATCTATTTGCTCGACTTTTAGCACATTGTGATTTGGGTAACCCTCTTGAACTTTTTGATAAATTTGAAGAGCACTTAATTAAAGATTTTCTTAAAAAATGGCAAAAAGATGATGCCAAAAAAGTAGCATGGAGAAGAATTGTCAAAAGTATGCTAAATCAAGATAAGCATTTATCAGATTATCCTGAACTAGAAGCATATATGAATGAAATAGGGTTTGAAAATGAAGAAACAATTGATATTAAAGCAATATATGCAGAAGGTGAAGCTAACTATGCTGTTATGAATGAAGAACAAAAAGCTGTGGTTAATGCGATAAATGAAAAACTTGAAAAACCAGATCAAAAAAGTGCTTATTTTTATGTTGACGGAATTGGTGGATCGGGAAAAAGTTACACTTTTAGTACTATCAGAAAGCTTGCAATGGGAAAAGGTAAAAAAGTTGTCATTATGGCATGGAGTGGCATTGCTGCATCACTTTATCCAATGGGAAGAACATGTCATAATGCATTTAAACTTGAATTCCCTTTTGAAAATGACAGTAACTGTGGAATTAATCCTACATCACCGCATGGAAAGATGCTTGAAGAAGCTGATATCATTATTTGGGATGAATTTCCAATGGCTCCTAGGCGTGCACTTGAAGTTGTTGATAGTAAGCTTAAAGAAATTATGGGTAATGATATTCCAGGAGGTGGAAAAATTACTTTATGTGGTGGAGATTTCCGACAATGTGCACCAATTATTGAAAACGGTACTGTAGAAGAAATTATCGGAACATCAGTTTGTTGTTCTCATTTGTGGAAACATTTCCAAAAATTTAAACTAACAGAAAATAAAAGAGCGCTACCACATGAAAATGAATTTAAAAAGTGGTTAGTTGAAGTAGGAGATGGTACTTGGGGTGAAAATCCAACTGAAATTGAAATTCCAGAAGAATGCAGAAGCAAAGGGGATATCGTAGATGAAATATTTGGTGATGTTATGGAAAACTATAATCCAGCTACAGTAATGAAGAGAGCTATTCTTGCAACTTGGAATGAAGATGTAGATGTATTAAATGAACAAGTTTTAGATCTCTTAGATGAAGATACTGAAGTCACTTATCATGCACAAGATGTGTATCATTATGGAGATGAAATGCTACAAAGTGTAGGGGAAATCCATCAAAATTATAAAACAAAAAATATTAAAGGGCTTCCAAGTTATAGATTAAGACTTCGTAAAAATGCAGTTGTAATGCTTATTAGAAATTTGTCCATCGAAGATGGCTTATGCAATGGTACTCGATTAGTAGTTACAAATCTATTAAAACATAATTTAGTTGTAAAAAAAATTAATATTGATGGAACACTTAGCGATGAAATCCTTATTCCAAGAATTAGTCTTACTGCTAAACATGGTGTTGTTGATGTTACTCGACATCAATTTCCAGTTAAATTAGGTTTTTGCATGACAATCAATAAAAGCCAAGGACAAACTATGGATAAAGTTGGAGTAGTTCTAAAACATGAATGTTTCTCTCATGGTCAACTTTATGTTGCTTTTAGTCGGGTACGCTCATTTGAAGGTTTAAAGGTTGTAACACCTGAAAACAAAACAACTACTGCTAATATTGTTTACAAAAAGCTTTTAGAATTGGGCAGAAAATAATTTAAAAGTAAAACACATCTACAGTATCCTATATGAAGTTTGATAACAAATGTGAAAATAAATGAAAAAAAACAGATAAAAGAAAGGATAAGCAAAATAGAAGATCCAAATTATAGATTTTTACAAGAAGTGATATAAGATTACTGTATAATAATGCAACAAAAATAGAATAAAAGAAGAAGAGAGATATAAAAGAAAAGGATAAAATGAAGTCATTTTATGTTTATTGTCTCCTTATATAGGCTCTTTTTTAACCTGGGATGCCTTCCAGCATCCATATTTAACGTCGTGGTGTCGACGGATCGGAAAGGCCTATTTTTTTATCCTGGGATGAGTCGCGCCCAGCAGCATGCTCGATTTACAATCGTCGGGAGCTCGACGGAAAAATGCCTTAGTGGATCAATCCCCAATCAGAGCACCACTAAGGTCTTACATATAATAATAAATAAATAATAAATCATCATCAATATTTGATAATCCATGAAAAAATAAACATTAATAATATGGAACATAACAAATATGAGTTTAAAGATTAACAACTTTAGACAAAAATATCAAAATACACATATTACTTAAGATTTTAAATTTTATTTTGCTAACATATAACAACAAAAGGTTATCAATAATTAAAAAAACAATTACAATTAGAAATATAACAATTAGAAGTAAAAAAGATTTCTTTTCATCGAAAAAACAAGATCCCTACGGAGCATCAATTTATTTATATCTTCCTAAAATTTAGTTATTAATAAAAGAGATATAAGGTTAAGCACAAATACTGTAAACACGGTAAGAGGGAAAAAAAACCGAAAAAGGAAAATTTGATAAAAAGTCAAAGATAAATGTGTTCGTGATGAGATTTTTGTTTTGGATTTACCTTCAAAAATGGATAAAAGGAAGGAGAGACAAAAAAATTGTGTCATTTTCTTCATTCTTTCATATTTATTTTAAAATTTTTTCTATTATTAATCGAATAATGAATTTGCAGAATTTGGTTCAAATTCGAATTGATCAATCATCACCATCGTCTATCAAAAACATGGCTGAAGGAACAATATATGATGAAGAACTAACATCTCTTGAACTTTCATCCAAAGAAGAAGTATCTAATATTATTCCATACGATAAGAATGTGTATGTTTTATTAAAATATTTTTATATATTAAATATTTTATGTTTTAATTTAGTCAATTGGTTGCTTCATTTATCAATGTAAAATCTCCTTCAACAACTGCCACTGGAAAAACTTACATGAAAGGTACTTTAAAAACAATGGATGATATTATCTCTTTTATTGTTTGGGAAGAAAATATTAAGAAGCATCAAGATAAAATCAAGCCTGGTGTTAAATGCTTAATTGAAAACATTTATATAAAGCCATTTGATATCAAGTATGAAAAATCATCAACAGTTGGTATTCAATGTAATTTTCAATCAAATACATTAATTACATGGATTAATCAAATGGATCTTATTCTTCCTGCTGAACGTCAATATCAACTTTGTAAACTTGAAGAAGTATGTCAATATGATGGATATGTTGGTATGTTTTTCTACATAAATAAATAAAAAAAATTAATATTTTATTTTTTAGAACTATCAGATGCCTACCTTCGTAGCCAACCTTCAATTTTTGAAGAAAATGGTACAAATTCAATTCGTTTATGTAGCGTAACAGATGGTCGTGTCTCCTTGGAAATTCGATTCAATTGTGATGGTATTTATGATCTTAAGAAGGGTGATCCTGTTATTGTTAAAGGTTTATTGGTTGAAAAAGGTATTTATTTTATTCAAAAATGTTTAATTTAACATATATCATTCATTTATAGCAAATCCACCATATATCGTAATTCAAGAATCATCCAATTTTATGAAAAAAAAAGGCGTTGAAAGTTTATCTATTGCTCAAACTACTGTGGCTTCAAAGGCAGTCAAGAGAAAGTCAGATTTTAATGAAAACAATGTTCCATCAAAATTACCAAAATCTGGATGAGAAGAAATATGTTATATATAAAATATTTATTTTTGTAGTAGTAGTATATGTTTTTTATAATTTAATCATATGTTTTTTTAATTATTATTCCAACGAAAAGTGATTTATTTATAACTAATTTTTTTTATTTATGTAATTAATTTTTTGTAATTAATTTCTTTATTGTATGTTTTTTCCAAACATAATTTTGTATATGTGTCAATAACAATAAATAAGGTTTAAATTTAAATTAAACTTATAAATTTTAATATAACAAAAATATATGAGAAAGTTTAGATTAAAATGTTAACAAGGTGAGCTCCGGCTTTAGCCGGAGCAAGGCTTGTCCCTTTGTCCTAATTGAGAATGTGTTTGTCTGTCGGTGGGATGTGCAACATGTTTTTGTCATATGTTGTTTGATATTAAAATGTTGGAAATGTTATGAGGATGTTGAAAAGTTTTACCTGATCTTCCGGAACGTCCCGGAAAGTCACGTTTAGGGCCTTTGAAGATGAGATCCAAAAAAGAATGAAAAAATTGATGCAAATTTTTGGGGAATAAAAAATGTTAGTGAAAATGAATGTTGATAAAGAATGCAACGGAAGATGAATGCAAAAGATGTGCATGAGATTGAATAATGGTAGCGTAGAGTTTGTTGAAGGTTGTCATGAAATAGAACCACTTTTGCATGGGATTTATAGGAAAGGTTTGAGCGAGAAATAATATGTTGACTTTCGAAACCCGGCTTTAGCCGGGGTTTCGCTTGTTAAGTACTATTTATTGAAATGCAATAAAATTAGCATATTTTTAAAATTACAATATTTAAATTTGGCTTAGTTAAGAGTAGTATCAGGAATGTGAGATCTAAAAAATTGGATAGATGTAAGATCCAGTGGTAATGAAATTTATCATATATGCTGTATTTTTTTTCTATTTTGAATCTTCCTTCAAGTGTATTCAAATTCTAGGTTACAATGCCAGAAGGTTGACATCCTCGTACTCGAGCAATTTTAGAACGACATAGTGAACTACGTGAAGCAGGACGAATTTCTCGTGGTACAACTGGTATTCGAGTTGGTGGAGTATCTGTTAATCGAGTATCAAATGATTCAAGAGTTATCAAAAAACCAACTTCATCTCGAATGAGAAGTGATTTAATTGCTGCTGGATTAGACGAATATGAAAAAAATAGGGTTTAAAGCAATACCAAAAAATTTTTGTTGTAGCGATTCACAAGAGATTACGAACTTTAACAATGTTTATGACGTAATCACATTTTTGTGCTTTGCTTTTTACTACGTCAAACTAAAGATAATTCTCTGAAAAAACTGTATTCTACTGGCTACATTGATTATTCAACAGTCCTGTATTTTTCTTTATCAGTCATTCTCTGTTTTTCTCGTTTTCTTCATTGATAGCCAACAATTCAATTAAAAAGGTTAAAAGTAGTTTTCCCTTTTTTCATTCATTTCTAACATCTACCAAAAATGCTTCGATGTTTGATTTTTCTATTATTGATTAATTGTATCTTTGGTACTGCTATATTCTCCCATAAAGCACTAACCGCTAATGCCAATGCTACTTCATCTGCCTTTAAATCTTTCAAAAATCCTATTCTTTCACATGGTGCTGATCCATGGGTACTAAAACATGGAAAAAATTATTATTACACTCATACATCTGGTAATAAAATTAACTTGTATCATACAAAAGCAATGAGCCAGCTAAAAGATGCTAAACCTGTAACAATTTGGACTCCACCAGAATCTGGAATGCATTCACAACAAATTTGGGCACCTGAAATTCATTATTTTGATAGCAAATTTTATGTTTATTTTGCTGCAGATGATGGAAATAATGATAATCATCGAATTTATTGCCTTGAAAATCCTTCTGCTGATGCAATGACTGGTACATGGACTTTTAAGGGTAGGTTCAAGGATGAATATTTGGGACTGAATTTTAAAATTTAAATTTCGGCCAAACTTGAAATTTCGAAAAGATGGAATTGATTAAAGTTAGAATTTGAATTTTTAAAATCGATGTAAAAACCAAAATTTCAAGATTATTACTTTTTTTTGTTGCAGATTTTGCTAATTTTCGTTTTTTAGGTAAAGTATTTGATAAAAATGCTGATCATTGGGCAATAGATGTTGATGTATTTGATTATGAAAAAAAACGATACATGCTTTGGAGTGGTTGGGAAGGTGATGTAAATGTTGCACAAAATATTTATATTGCAAAAATGTCAAATCCATGGACAATCGAAGGGAATCGGGTACTCATCTCAAAACCCGAATACAACTGGGAAACAGTTGGTGCTCCACCAAAAGTCAATGAAGGTCCAGAAGCTTTAATAAATCCACATGGACGCCTATTTGTTACCTATTCAGCTTCCGGCTGTTGGACAGATTCCTATGCCCTTGGGTTACTTGCTTTAAAAGAAAATGGAAATCCTCTTGATGCAAAAGATTGGACAAAAATTAATCATTCTGTTTTTTCACAAGATGCTTCACATGGTGCATTTGGGACTGGACATAATGGATTCTTTAAATCTCCTGATGACAAAGAAGATTGGTTAATCTATCATGCAAATCCAAAAGCTGGACAAGGCTGTGGAGGGGATAGAAGTCCACGAATTCAAAAATTTACATGGAATTCTGATGGTACACCAAATTTTGGAAGGCCCGTTGCAATTGATACTCCCATGGAAGGGCCTTCTGGAGAATAATGAAAACATGTTTAGTTTGTGTTTTAATTTGTAAATGATATATAAATAAATTTATACGTTCTATTTACGTTAAGAATTACATACAATAAAAATTTGGATATTGTTTTTTCTATTTGCATTCTACTCATTTTTTTGAAAACATTTATGGGGGTCTAAACTAGCGAGTTTACTGTACGAAAAATACCATTAATATGTCCAAGTATTACATTATAAAATCGACGCAAAAAGCTGGCAAATCCCAGAAATTAAAGAAACTGAATCGTTGATGAATATCTAATTGCAAGTTCTCAAGTTCTAGTTTAGTTTTACGATTTTGTAGTTAATTTTGATTCAAATATTTTTATATTTCTTTATTAATTTAACAAGGATATTTATTTTTTTCATTAAAAAGCCCTAGCTTAGTTTTCACATGTATTAGTGCAATCATCATTTTGGCAGATAGTTACGCATCGTGATCCTGGTGGACAAGTTTTACAATTATTAGTGACTGATTTTTCATTACCACATCGAGTTTGACAATCTCCATTGGTGCAGATTATTGAGCATGATACTCCTGGGGGACACACACTACAATCCATTTGAGGAATAGATCTTTTGCCATGTCCCATGCCTTGATTGATACCTCCATATGGGCCCTAAAATAAATAGAGTTTTAGTAACTTTAAAATGTTAATGTATGACTTACACCATGTTGGGCAACAGTAAATGCCATCATTAAAGCAACAAAAATTAATGCAACAAAAGTCTTCATTTCCTTAGGATTGGGTAAACGAAAATGTCATGGTAAAAAAATTACTTTAAAAATCATAAATGGTAGCCGTAGAGTTGGTAGAGCTTGAAAATCAGGCATTTATCGGAGCGTTTTTTCGAGTAAACAGAAAGTGCTCCATTATTAAGGACTTAAGATATTTCAAAAAAACTACAGCTTCTTCTTTAAAGACAAAAAATTGTGAGAAAAAAACAAATGAAACGATGTAAACACTTTGCTAAAAATTTTTCTCGTCTATTATTTGAATGTTTCTTGGAATTGCTGTTTATGGACAATGTTAAAAGCTTTTTTTAACCATTTTAAGAGTCTAAATACAGCTAGCTAAAGATTTTGTTAAATTAATGTGCATATTAATTTAACAATAACAAATATCATGATACCATAACATCTGAGGGAATTTTTTTTAAAATACATTTAAGCTTTTTTCTAGAAGTTTCGATTTTCCAGTATTCTTTCAGTAGAGCTTTAATTGTGTCAGAAAACTTTTTAAAAAAGTGAAGTGTTAAAACCCACTGGATCTAATTGAATCGAATCAACCCACCAGTACAGAGGAATCAAATCCAAATCCGATCTTTTGGATTTTGGATCGGATGGTCGTTCATGAAAAAGGCGATTTTACTGTTTTTGTAAAAGAAAAGAACATATTTTTTTGAAAATTTTTTAAATCAAAAGTAGTAATTTTATTCAAGCAAAAAATGAAAGGGTGAAAAATTAAAACTGTAAAACAAAAGTGGTTGAGTTTTATCAAATGCATTTCTTTCATAATCATCCAAATAATTACTGCTCTTTCATCCCGAAGTAGCCCATGCTGAAAAAACTGATCTTCTTTTTCCGTAAATTACTGTAGCTTGAGTTGTTTTTTGTTGCTGTTGTCGAAAAAGAATTCTTTGAATTTTTGTTTTCCAAAACGTTGGATTCATCAGTTTCTCAATGACAAATCTTCGGTACGGTTTAATAAAATACAGCAAATTCAAGGATTCCAAAAATAAATGTAAATGAATTATTGAAAGACAGAATGGTGTTATCAGAGATCCCCATTTAGCTTCAAAAAATAATAAACAAACAAAAAATTCACCCGGCATTAGAAGGAAGAGCGTGATGATAAGAAGTTGAACAAGCATAGCTCTGAAAGAAGAGGATTCAGATAGATTAAGAAAGTTTGGAAATATTGCAATTTTAAGTAATATCAAATTTGCTTATTTCATCGACCCCTTGATTTTACAAGATTCCATAATTTAACCTTAGAGGATATCTATCATCCAACGATCATTGAAATCTGCTATAAAGTTACAACCCTTTTCACTGCCCTGAATTCTTTCATTTATCCAATAATGATTTATGTCATTCTTACGCAATCTACTCGACACATGGGAAATTACAAGCACCTACTCGAAATTCCAGATTTAAACTTCGATTAGCAAAAAATTACTTTCATAGTCCTCGAAAAAATCGAAATTTATTGATTCATTGAAATTAAGTTATGCTTTTTCTTGCTATTTTCTGTCTCATTCAAAAATATAGATTTTTATTACTGTATCTCCAAAAGTTTTTAATCACAATTTTACAGGTGTAATCAAATTAATCAGAATTAAGTGTTATGTGTATGCCTTATCTTGCTGCATTTTGTCACATTCCAAAATATTTCATCATTTTTCTCCCAAAAAAATTTTAATCTCTATTTTACAGGTGTAATCAAATGACATTTTTAAATTGGTTTTTTAAGAAATCAGCCAAATGCCTTTCAAACACCTGCAAAACTATACCACTTCCCCAGGTGTTTTACTCTCCACTTTTCTCCAAGAAAAGCTAAAACTCACTTATGAAGCATTCGATGCATTGAATATGTCTGTGGTGATGTAATATGTTTAAGCGTTTGCAGCCGAATTGTTAATGTAATTGAAATCATAACAAATACAATAGGAATAATAAAAAAGATAACAGCTAGTAAACTAATTAAAATATAAATATTTCCATTTGATAGTTTTGGATAGAAGCCAATTACGGTAGTAGACATTTTAGTTAAATTTTGAACAATTGGAACATCTTTTTTTGTTAACTCTCGAACTTCTTCAAGATCGACATCATCTATCATAAATGGGGCTAAAAAAGAGTGGTAATAATATTATTGTCAGGTAGAAATTGGTGTTTACAAAATACGGTAATATTTTACAGGTGGTTTTTTTCATGGTTAAAACACAACGAAAGAATGGAAAACCTTGATAAACGCTTCTCTTTAAAAAAAACAACTTACACGAAGCAAAGAAAAACGCCAATCCAAATGCCACAATTAGCGTCAATAAAAATATTTTATTATTTTTATAAATATTATTTATAAAAGTATCAGGAAACATTGCAAAAATTCGATAAAAAATTAAATATGCTTGAATGATAGCCATGCAAATAACAATTGATGTTTCAAAATACAATAAAAAATAGCAAAGTGATGTTGGAAGCTCAAAAACACTTGCAGCAAAACCAAGGATCAAAGGCCAAAAGAATATTGGATGCCAAATGAAAGTTATCACGTTAAAGCCATAACTGAAAGAAAGTTGAAGCCAAAGTAAATGTTTGTAATTTCCCATGTGTCGAGTAGATTGCGTAAGAATGACGTAAATCATTATTGGATAAATGATAGAATTTAGAGCTGTGAAAAGGGTTGTAAATTTATAGCAGATTTCAATGATCGTTGGATGATAGATATCCTCTAAGGTTAAATTATGGAATCTTGTAAAATCATTGGGTCGATGAAATAACCAAATTATAGATTCCATGGCAGTTTTTGATATGACATATATTTGTTGAAAAAAGGGTTCTTATATCTAGAGGAAATTAAACACAAGGAACAAATGGTAAAAAAACAATCTATGAAATGGTTATACCATATTTTATATGTTAAAAAACTAATAACTTTTGCTAAGAAAATTTTTAAGAAATAATTCATATTTAATGTGGTGCAGCAGGTGTTTTAAAAAAACTTTAAAGTGACTAGTTAGCAGTTAGCATTGGATGAACTAGTTTAAGGTATATAATTGAGATCATTACGGATAGAAAAGTTTTTGCTTTTCTTAATTGTTGTCACTTTATAGCCATTGTTTAGTTCAAATTCAAATGTAGCGCCCTTTGGCGAAATGTTCTCAAATGCCAAAGTTTATAAGATGCTCTATTGAGCTCAGAGATGATCTTTCCTTAAAAAATAGGAGAGCAAAGAAGTTGATTTGCAGTCGAAAATCCCCTTGGCAGTTTTCAGTATGTATAACGAATAAATACTGCAACTGACAACTTGAAAATCATTTATTTAATAAAAAAATAAGACATTACATATAAATTATACAACATAAACATACGAATAAATTAAATATTATAATTAAGGTTCAAATCTAGTAACAGCATAATAATATTGTTGAAATACAGAGATAAAATACATATGAGAACATTTAAGGAGCATATCCAAGATAAGTATTACCATGATAATTATCGAGATCATAAAAATATGGACAACAAAAAGATGTAATTATGGCATTAATAAGAAACCATAAAACATTACCAGTAATATCAATAAGAACAGTTTCAATTTTTGTTATTTCTGTTTTGACTTCATCAGAACCATATTCTTTTAAAACAATCTTAACAATAAAAAGAATTAATGCAACAATGAAAGATGAAAGTCCATAAGCAATAAATGGTACTAATAAATGGCGATTATTTCGTGCAACAGCAATAAAATTACAAATAATAAGAGGAAACCATAATACCCAATATACAAGTAATAATGAACACAATATAGGCCGATCAGATATTAAATCAATACAATGAGCAATTGGAGACCAAATAAAATACCATGTAATAAATGCAGCAACAATTGGTCCAGCAGTAACATGTAATAATCCACAACACCATTTATATTTAGATGCACCATGATTGAAAGCAGCAGGTGGAGATGCAGGTTCTTTTGAAGCTTGTTGTTGACTTTCTTCTTTTGATGGATTTGCAATTGAATCTTGTTCAACAGTTTCAACTGAAGTTCTTGAAAATGATTTTTTTGACGATGGAGCACCAAATGTAGAAGATTTTGACATGACTTCTTTTTTGTGATGTTTGAAGTTCTTGATGTACGATGACGAATGAAAGAGATTTGTGTGATGACAAATGACAGTTTTATCAATGTGTTGCAATGAATATATACTGTTCTTCAATAATTTACATATGCTTGATTTTACAATATGCAATTCACATGCGAAAATACCTAGTTATTACACGTATGCACATGTATAGTAAGACATAAATATTAATAGGATCATTTTCTGCTACTTTTTAAAAATTTATTTTTTTCATGTTTTTGGAAGGAACTTGAACCCCGCTATTGACACCCATGTTTAAAATTCCAAGTCTGACGCGCAACCAACTGCTCTCACTGTATTTGCCCTCAGAGAAAATATGAACTTAACTTTTCTAATTTCACAATAATTCTTAACTTTTCTATTGACTACCAAAGCTCTTTGTTGTATAAACAATGGTAAAATTTAATTTCATTAACGACAGCTAATATCAATATATCATGTATTTATCAGCACAACAACTTAAAATTCAATGCATCAGTATTCCACAAGAAAGAATAAAAAAAACAAACAAAACAACTGAAAGAGAGATATATTATCTTTAACAACACAAAAAAACAACTTAATTAAACAAAGAAAGAATTTGTAGAAGGTTTGTACGAGAATTCAGAATGATTAAAATATGCATCAGAATCGATGCATTCATTTATACCAAGATATGCATTTCGACCAGATACCGTAACCTTGATTTCATTATCTTTGGTTGAAAGTTCTGGAATTGATTGAAGAAATGAAACAAGCATTGAAGGCATATAAGGTAGAATTGGACCATTTTCTAGCTCAATAATATATTCATGTGCAGATGAACGAGAACGTTTAACAATTTGTGATGAAATCTGAAAATCGAAATGTTTAAAAAATGTTCTATATATTTAGCAAATTTCATAAGTCATTTTGTAAGATATATGAAATCCACATCAAAATTTCAATTATGTTTAAAAACAAAAGCAAAATTACGGTATTTGACTTTCACTTTTCTTGTGCCTAAGATTGTTCATGAATCGAAATTTATATTTCCTAAGTTCAAATACAGTAACCTCAAATCTCCAAAAACTTACATTCAATCTTTTTCGAGCTGCATTATCAAAGATATCTGAAGCAACAATCGTAGGTGGAAGACCAGCATGTGCACCAGTTGTTGAACGAAAATCTTTTGTAACAGATAAAAAATTGAATAATGCTTGAATACTTTTTGGTTCTGTTATAACAGCTGTTGAACGAACAGCTTCATTTGTTGATGAAGAATCAAGAGGACCCTGGGATTCATCATTTGGTGATAAATTTGATAAAGTATTATGAACAGAAAAATCTGATATTGTTGCACTGAAAAAGCAGCTGGTATTACAATATCCAAGAAAGTTAGATAGCTTACTGTCGTCCAAAGCCCAATGTAGAACGTGGAGAAATTCCTATTGCTTTTAACCATTCATCATGATCTATTCCATCATCTTCATCAACAGCTGGAGATTGAAGAAGATTTGGAACACTTTTTGACGGATCTTTGATAGGAGTTTTAGTTTTTCCATTACTACTTTTTGCTTCAGGTGCTTTCTTTTCAGCAGCAGCTTTTGCAGGAGCAAGTGGAACTTCGAAACCAGCTAACGTATCATTTACAGCATTAAATGAAGAATCTTTAGAAACTCGACGACTTAAATTTCGACCCGAAAGTGGAAGTTCAAATTTAATACCTGCAAATATAATACTGTAAACCAACAATAATCATAACAAGAACATACCTTCATCTCTTAAAATTTGTCGTAGCCCAGATGTTGTAGGAGTAATAATTACTCGATGCTTTGGTTTACCATGAGCTGCCCAAACTGTTGCAGTTTCATCATTATTTGCAGTAGTAATATCAGAAGCATTAAGATTTGTATATTTTGTAAAAATGATTGTAGAATTATGAGCGAAAAGATAAAAAGTTTTTCGATTCGATGATCTCCAATTTGAATATAATCTATCAAAAGTTTGTTTCCTAAAAGATTAGGATACTGTAGATGATGTAAGTGCTATTAATGTAGATGCTTACCATTCAGCTAACATTAATTCAACATATGTTTGTCCAAGGTGTTGTAAACTTGTTGTAGATGATTTTGCAGGAAGAGATAAACGTGTTTGAGCATCCAAACGAGGAAATAAAGATAGCTGTAAAATTGCTAAATTTGGATATTGATAGTAATATGTGCTTGCATTCAATCTTGCCATTGATGATAATCCATTCAATATATCCTAAACAAGATTACTGTAGTTCAATGCTTATCTAAAAAAACACAAACCTTATTCTTTGTTTCCAAATCAATACCTTTGATAACAGCTTCTGCAGCATCCAAGTCATCATTTTTAATAAAAACTTGTGAAGATGCTTTTGCACGAGCTTCTTTCATCCATGGAAATGGTTTTAAGCTTGTAATTCGAAGTTTATATCCAGGTCGAAGATCTACAGGAATTTCAGTCAGTTCTTTTCTTGGTGGAGCAAGATTTAGCGACTTTTTAGCATTCAAAGTTAAGTTTGATGATGAACATATTGATGAAAGTGCAGAGAAATCAAGTGGAGCATTACTCTGTAAAAGGAAAAGGAATAGAGTAAAGTATAATAGAGCATGGCATGTTTAACACGCACAATTTTTTTAAAACTGACGAAAAAAATCGGTAGATAGCATATATCTACATTAATCCATCTAAAAAAGAAAGAAAAACATACATTAAGCTTAAAAGCATCAAAAAGATTTGATTTAGAAGATTTTGGTGAATCACAAAGTCGTTGCTTTTCTGCTGATCGAAGAGATGCTTTCCGAGGTGAAACAGGTTCAATTCGAGCTTTTTTAGCTGGTGTAACAGGATTCTTCTAAAAACAATTATTAGCTAAAATGGATACATATAATCTTTCAAAAACTCTTACCCGAAATGGATTAACAAATTTTCGAGGTGATGTTCGTGGAGATTTTGATGGAAGAGCTGTAGGTGATTTTGCAAAAATTTGTTTAATAGGTCTTACAACAACTCCACTAAAAACAATAGCTAATTAGTATAAATATATAAAATGCTTGTATAAAAAACATACGTTGATTTACGTTTCAATACACATACTTTCTTATTTGCAATTGGAAGTTTATTTGTTGTTGGAGGTTTATATGCTGGTGATGGATTCTTTGTATGTACCATATTGTGATAATAATACTTTTAACATAAAACTAGACTAGAACCAATAAAGAGAAAGAAAGAGAGAAGACGGTCAAAGAGATTAGACAGTCTAAAAAAAAGAAGGATGCGGTAAAAACCAGTTAGAAAAAAATTTAAAAAATTTTATTGGCGCGCAAGAACGGAAGGAAGAAAAGTGAAAGTCAAAGAAAGGAAAGCAGCTGCAGCAGCAAAAAAACAGTCGTCAATCAAAAAAAATCGGAGGTCAAAAAAATAGTAGATGGTCATCATCTAAAATTGTGATCGGGAAAGGGTCCAACACGAGGAGGAGCAAAAAAAAACAAATTGGCGTTAAAAAAAGAGTATAAAAAAGTAAATATTAGGCAAAAGAAGAACGTCTGATGCTGATGCTATTTCTAACTTATCAGTAAATGTTGATAAATAATCAGTGATAATAAAATTAGTGCAAAACCCATGTTGAAGAGAGAGAGAAAAATGTAAGCAACGTAAATGTAAGAATACAAACAAATAAGCGTTTTTGAGTTCAATTTCACCTTTTTAGGAAAAATTTTTCGAAAACTTTCAAAAATTTTTACCAACTTTTGAAAAAAAATGTTTGTGCAAATTTTGTTTCCATTAAAAAACAGCTGCTGTAAAAATTTACCGACAAGACCTTATAAAAGGAACATACTTACAAAAAACAATATTATTACATAGTAATCAAGATCAAAAACGTAATCCATGACGAAATTTTGATCTGCAACTGAATGCTTCTACATATTATTATCAATTTATTACAATTATATCTTTATTTCCACGGCTCAATGCTCAAACACGGCTATCTCTTCCTGCAAAATCATCTACAACAAGTTTACAACACCTTGGACAAAAACATATGTTGAATTAATTTTAGCTGAGTGGTAAGCATATGTAGTAATAGCACTTACATCACATCATCTACAGTATCTACATTTTTAGGAAACAAACTTTTGATAGATTATATTCAAATTGGAGATCATCAAATCGAAAAACTTTTTATCTTTTCGCTCATAATTCTACAATCATTTTTACAAAATATACAAATCTTAATGCTTCTGATATTACTACTGCAAATAATGATGAAACTGCAACAGTTTGGGCAGCTCATGGTAAACCAAAGCATCGAGTAATTATTACTCCTACGACATCAGGGCTACGACAAATTTTAAGAGATGAAGGTATACTATTGTTAAAGTTATTGTACAATTACAGTACCCCAATTTGGAGATGCTAAATTTCAATTTTCATAGTAGCGAAATTACTGTAAGTAATAATGAAACAACGATTTTAAATCAAAAAAATATATGACAACTTCAAAATAAAAATTTATTTAGATATCAACTACAGTAATCTACAGAGAAAAAAATTTGTTTTTTAACAATGTCAATTAAGATACATAAAATCCCTTCTTTAAATTTTATGTACCTTAGCTATAATAAAAACACCCATAATAAAAAAAATAATTAATGCTACACAAATTAAAGCCTCTGCACGTATTATAAAAAAACAATTCAAACACATTTCTTAATTAGAAATTCATATATTCAATATTTTCAACTTCAATTCCAGCGGATTCTGCTGCCTTCTTAACAACACCTAATTGTTCAGGCTTATAATCTTCTGATGCAACTTGAATAGCAATTTTTTTGATGACAGTATCAAATTGTCGTTCAGCTAGCTTCTTTAAAGCCATAATAAACATTGACATAATTGCAGCAGGACAGAATTGACGAATTCCATCAAATGTTTCAACTTGAAACATACCAGTATTCTTCGGATCATTTGGTGTTGGAACAATCTCAAATTTCCATCTTGCATCAGTTTCAATTTTTTTCATTGGAACACCAATAATCTTGTGAATATCTGAAAAAAAAATAGAGAGATAAATGCGGTATGGAACATGAATATTCTTATTCAACGATCGAGTTGAAAGATCATATTTTGCATTAAATTTGATTAAACTTTTAGTTCTAATATAATCTCACAAATTGATCTTCAATTAAAAATGTTCACGAATGAAAAAAACAAAACAAGCAACATACCTTTTACAACAGAAGTCGGATATTTCTTACTATCATTTACAGCTTTTTCACCAATTTTAACATCTGCTCTATGAAATGATACAAAGAAGGGTGTCCATTCATTTTCTGAAACAATACAATTATTATGAGAAATGAGAAATCGAATTGAAATTGTTTTTCTGATTCCCTGTCAAAGTGGACAAACAAAAACTTACGATTAACATTCAATAAAGCATATTCTTTTCTATCCGTTTTTGACCAAATTGATCCCATATTTGCTTTAAGCTTAACAATAAATTGAACTTTATTTACATCAAATGTATTTCTTTTTGTAGAATTACTACTTAATGTTAAATTTGATAATGCACTAGTAGTTGCTGCAGCAGCATAGGATGAAGAAGCTGCAGTTGAAGTGGTAGGAATATCAATCATTTTTTGTGCATCTACTTTAATATACGGTACACCAGATTTATTAATATTTGCTGTAACTCTAACACTTATAGCGCGAGTATTTTCATGTAGAATTGTACTTAACAAGCGACCATATGCTATTTGTGGTGGTACAATAGGTGCTACAGTAATTTCTTCATTATATTTAATCTAAAAATAATTTATTATTATAATATAGAATAAAAGCTAATTGCAGAAGACTTTAACCAACAAGGGAGTGGTGCCTCCAGCTGCACTAATAGTATATAATGTTCAACAGCAAAAACATCTAAACAAACTTACACAAAATGTCTTCATCTTAACCAATTCAACAACATTCTTAGCAGGTAACTTTTCATTAAAAGGTATTAAAGCATCACAGCATTTTTCATCATGCATATTAATATATTCAATTTTATAGCCACTTGCAAAATCTTCAATATCAAATGGTGGTGAACGTGTACCAGGATAGATCGTTGCAGCTTTAGCCAAACCACCATTCATTAAAATATAATCTGGTCGTTCTAGAATATAATGCATACGTCCACGATATCTTGATTCAAACCATTCTTTTAGTGTTCGCTTTTCATGTGTACAAACAAAGACAACAGCTTTAGGTCGAATTGATCTTGTTCGTTCAACAAGTATTTTTTGTGCTTGTGGAGGTGAACATTTTCGAACAGAATTGAGTATAAAGGTTGATGGAGAAGATACTTCAAGTTCATCAAATTCACAAATATCATTAATAAAGAAAGCAATAAGTGCTTTATCACCAGGATTTAAATAACTTAATTTTGTTTCAGCTGTTGCCCATTGTAGTCGTGCTACTGTAGCAGAGATTATCTTAACTTCTTTAGCATATTTTAGTCCAGTTTCATGTGCAAGTTTAAGTAGTTCAATAGAGAGTTGTGTAGAATTAACCAAAATTAAACATTTTAATTCACCTTTGATGATGTTGAATACTTTAACGAGGCGTTCTTTAAGAGTTTCTGGAGTCCAAGTTGTTGCTGAAAAATTTATATTTGTAATTAATGCTAAAAGATTATGGTATTCGCGCAAATTCAGATTAGTGTTCTTGCCCCTTCCCCTAGGATCCATGTCTGTGTGTTTTAAACCCTAATGGAGGAGGAAACACTTCATTACGAAAATTAGTCCCAATACTTTGCTTATATACTCGTCGACGATAACTAGCAAAAAAAATTCTACCGACTAAAGCTTCCTCTTCTATGTACTTTTGCCATCGAGCAGTACGTCAAGTAGCACGTGTCGGCAACATTGTAGTAACAAATAACTACTTTTATAGTGGTATTTTGTGGCTCGAATCATATTAAGCTAACTATGTCATAATTAAAGCAGAGTTCATGATTTTTAAAAAGCTTGATTTTTATCGGCTGCTGCTCTACATAGCTTTCCAAATTATCTAGAAACAAAAATTTTGATTAAAATACGATATAACTAGCTTACAAGCATTATTTAAAACCTCTTATTTGCAACTACGATATAGCCATCGCCTGTAGCATAAACCGCAACTGATATTTCGTCTCTAACTGTGCTATACCGAAATAAGTATACAAGCAAAGCATTATAGCCTTAACTCCGAATTTTCCTTCAAAAAAATCAACACTGCAAAAAAACTTACGTTGATGTGGTTCATTATCTAACCATTGACTTGACGGTTTAGAAGTTTCTAAATGATATAATCGCAATGTCTGCGAACCAATAAGATATGCACCAGTATATGTCATTATGTAACACTATTAATATTAATTGATTTGCAAAAACTATAAAGTACTTTATTAATACTTTAAAAATTCGTAAATTACAGATTTGCTGTTGAAAAAAAAATTCTTCGACATTAAACAAGCGTTTGGCAAAATGTTCTTCAAAAGAATGCAGTAATTTTAAAGACTGAAAGGTATGATTTCTACGGTAGAAATAGAAATTCTACCGTATGAAAAAACGAACATATTCGTTTTTCATCGAGATTTCTAGGCTTTTAGAGCCAAGAAGCTTTATTTTGTATTATTTTATTAAAGTTTATAAACATGGCAAAAAAGAAGATGGTGAAAGAAGATAATGTATCCTAATGGATATAAAAGACGTTTTTGAATCTCAAGAAACATCACTCAATTTTAACATTAAAATATAATCATACAATAACAACAAAGAAAATAAAATTGTAAAAAATTATTTCTTTTTCATAAGAGGTAAATAGTAATATTCCAGTAAGCATTCTAGTTTTGCATGAATTTCTCTGAACGTAGCTCGATTAGATGGTTGTTGGGCCCAACAATTTTTCATTATATCATAAATTGGTTCTGGTGTATTTACAGGCTTTTCTAGCCTTCTACCACTCTGAAGGAATTCAATCATTTCATGGCTTGACATGTCTTCATATGGTACAGTACCACATGAAAAGATCTCATAACAAAGAATTCCAAATGACCAAGCATCAGATTTCTCTGAAAATATTCCATCCATTAATGCTTCAATCGACAACCATTTTAATGGAAATCGGGTATGTTGTTGCATGGCTGCATCTTCTCGATATATTCCATCCTTGCTTTTTATTTCACAACTCAGTCCAAAATCTGCAAGCTTTGCAATTCTCATTTCCGTCAATAATATATTTCGACATGCAACATCTCGATGAATCATTTTATGCTCTGTGAGGTATTTCAATGCAGCACTTATCTGATAGAGAATTTGAAGGTATAATTTTGTGTCATAATTATTACGGTTTTTAACAAATGACAGCAAATTAGTTTCTGCAAGCTCTGTAATAATCACAGGAACACTTCCACTCAGAGTCCATCCTTTCAGCTGAATAATATTTGGATGTTCTTTTAACATCACCAGGGAATTCAGTTCATTGATTATAACGTTTATATCTTTTTCATCAAAACTTCTTGTTGAAATTTTTGCTGCTACTTTTTGGGTTGATTGTGTTAGAATTGCTGAAAGTTATAATTATGTAATTTGTAATTATTTTAAGCTGACACTGAGTTTCTGCGGCTCCATCATTCTTGTCTTGAACCCTACTTTTAAGTGAAATTTTTTGAAATAATTACCTTCCATTACAGTAGATTTTGAACCTTTTCCTAATATTTTGTCAGAAATAATGATGACATCTTTATCGTTTAAAAACATATTCCAAAATTTTCCAAATGCTGGAGTAGAATTTATGGAATCTGATTTTGGTTTTATTAATTCCATTTTTTTCTTTAACATTCTTTTTTTATAAAGATATCGAAACATAATAACAACTGATACACATAATATAATAATGGTTACGGTACCACCAATTATTATCCAAATTTGTGACGTGCTGGTATGTGCTTGAATTATTGGTGGTTCTGGAGATTTGGTAAAAACTTGAAAGCTTGGCTGATTATAAATTTTTTTGACAGATACGTTTGATCGGCATATTGTCGTATCTTTCCAAAATTGTTCTAAACCATCGTGGTCTTGTTCATAAAAAGAGATATGATTTAATGAATCTTTTGAAAGTGAAATAAGTTTTGAGTAATCGCCTTTTATTTCTTTGCTGTATAATATTAGAGCATCCAAATGTCTCTGAAACGATGCATTTGTGAATGTTGGAAGTGAAAATGATTTGAAGAACTACCCTTTAAACTTACATTTGTATTGTTCCAATAAAGCTCAAAATCATTAAAACATGGAGGAGGTGCGTCATTTACATAAAAAATATTATATTGCTCTTGTCCCTCTTGTAGAGCCATTGAATTAGCTGCTATTAAAGACGTCTTCAACAATGAACAATTATAAATATCTCTATCATAATATTTAAAATTCTTAATTAAATTCATGTAATTAAATGGAATAAAATCATCTTTCTTATAATTCAGTGGCAAAGCCATTTTACCAAATCTTTCTCTTTTTTGATCATTTGTAAGGTATTGAAAGTAAGCCGATATAGAACCCTGTTTGCATAATGGAACATTTTCCAATGTTAAGTTAGCAAAGAAATTAAGACTATATGGAAATTGTTCTACGATTAAGAAAAAAAGATTAATTTTAGATTTTGCCATTGTTGAAGAGTAGATAACATTCATATCAGAGTATTTTTTGATTATGTTGTTATCTAATTCGCTGCTGAAGATGTCAATATACAATTCATTTGATTGAGCAAGAATTTGTTTTCTGCATTCCTCTACATCATCTTTGGTTGGAAGCATTAATGCAATATTTCGATATTTCATTGAACAATCTTTTATATCATTTTGCGATATTTCTTTATTATTCAATGATGGCAAACATATATCCGAAATTATTAATGTAAATTCTTTTAAAACTGTTGTTGGGCATTGCTTCTGTAAAACAAAAATTATTACTTTTTCAAAACAAAGAGAGAGAAAAACCTTTGTTTGAATAAAGCCAGAAGCAGTTAAATCAGGGTTATCAGTCAAAGCTGCTTTGAAACACTAAAATAGAAACTTATCAGAGTTTAAATCGTTCGTTTCACAAACTTTGTCATCATCGATACACCATTCCTTTTTGTAAGTTGTATACAGCTTATCATTAATTGTAAAATTTTTTCTATAATCATTCCCAAATTGCATGAGTATACTGTAATCATCACCAGTAAATTTATTTTGGGTTTGCTTTTCTAATGCAAGAAATCCATTTATCAAAGTATTGTAAATCTCTTCAGAGGAATTTCGACTCAACAAAAATCGAACATAAGTTTCTCTATCAAATAAAACTACTTCATTTGAAATAACTTCATCTAAATTGTTATTGCAAAATGCCATTTTTGAATGTATAATTAATACAAAGATACTATATAAAAACAACCACATTACATCAAATTTTTTTTAAACAATGTTTATCAAAATGAATCAAGAATTACTTCAAAAATGTTATGATGTTTAACCACATGTGCATAAACTGATAAAAATGTTTTTTATTTACAATACATAGTGCACTTAAAGCATTCAATTACCTTATGAGTTAGTTAGCAAAAAAGCAATAATGATAAAAAAATTGCAAACAATTCATAAGGTCGTACCAGCATTTGCAGGTTATGTTTTTTGTTTTAACACAATTTTTATGCTTTGTTATGTAAACAACTCATATAAACATCAAAAGAATGTTGTTATCAGAACCATAAAATTTTTGAGTAAAACTTTTTTTAAAAAAATAAATCAAGAATCAGAACAAATTGTTACATAATGTTTTTAAAACTTGGTTCACTGCTTATTCTAAACTTTATTTTAAAAAACATTTGTTGTGAAGATATTTTGCAAAAAGTTATATCAAATCCAGTACTATCTTCAAATCGAGAAAATCTTGTCGTTTTTAGTTTGAGCACTACAAGTTCAAAAGATGTTTTTGCGAAACTTTTAAACGCTTTTATGATGTTAGAAAAACAACTAAAGAATACTTTCATTGGTGACAATTATGAATTATCAGTTAACTTTGGAGGTCGGTATAATAAAGAATTTAAAATTAATGATGTTTTAAATGAAACATATTCAAAAACTTGGTGTTTAGAAATTGATAAAGTAGGTTAAAAGTTTAATATGTTTTTTTTAATAGAATGCATTTTGTCATTAATGTGAACACCCTTGACTCATTTTCAAATTTCAGTGCTATGAAAAATCTATTGTCGAAGATGCTGTTAACTTTGTTTCTCAATTTGTACCAGAAAAGGTATAATTTTTTATACTATATAGTAGATTCATAGCCAAATCGATGTGCACATCTAGAAAAGCGTTGTTGTTTAAAGAACATGTGCTAAAAGTAAGATCGAAAGATTAGAAACCTATAAATCTAACCTCAGCAGTTGAAAAAACATACATAAGTTTAACTCAAACTTTTACTTTACAGAAGCAATGCCCAACAACAGTTTTAAAAGAATTTACATTAATAATTTCGGATGCATGTTTGCGATCATTGAATAATAAAGAAATATCGCAAAATGATATAAAAGATTGTTCAATGAAATATCGAAATATTGCATTAATGCTTCCAACCAAAGATGATGTAGAGGAATGCAGAAAACAAATTCTTGCTCAATCAAATGAATTGTATATTGACATCTTCAGCAGCGAATTAGATAACAACATAATCAAAAAATACTCTGATATGAATGTTATCTACTCTTCAACAATGGCAAAATCTAAAATTAATCTTATAGCACTTCTTACTGAATACCAAATTTATATCTTTAATCTTTATTACTTTCCATTTGAATTAAGAAAAGGACCTCTATGTGAAACAGGATCAATCATTGGCTACTTTCAATATATGACACCAAATGTTACTTCTCAAAGATCCGCATTTATAACCGCGTCATTAAACTACGAAAATAACTCATATTTAATTGAAACTTATCAAAATGAGATCAAAAAAACTATAGAAAAAGAGTTTGAATGTCCTGAATTTATAAATGAATTTCTGATAAGTGCAAATTCCATGCCAAGTGATCATGAACAATACAATATTATAGTAACTGCGGAAAAATTTGCAAATTGTGTTAACACAGAATTATTTTGGAATAATACAAATGTAAGTGTTATCAATCCAAATGCAAAAATTGACGGTGTAAAAATTATTTTATCCTTTCAAAAATCTTTCCCGCAAATATGAGCCTTTAAAATCTAAAACCAGCAATTTGCGAGTGATTTTTCGTGTTCTTAAATATACAGTAGATTTATCTTATCACAGTATACATAAAACTTTATTTTCTTTAGAGACATTTGGAAATTATCATATTGTATGACCGAGAAATACAATACGATTATTCAAAATACATTACTTTCCCAAATAACAGCCTGAATCATTATTCCTTTTATGATCCAGGCTACGATGGTGTTAAGAATTTTTGGGATGATACAACAATATGTGAATCAGAAAGTCCAGCAAGAGAATTAAATGAAAGATTTCTTGTCACGACAACAACAGATGAAGGAATATCTGGAAAAGAATATATTAGCAAAAACTGGGTTTTAATTGGTGTTGCAGCTGCTGCAGCTACTGCTGTAATATTTATACTAGCAATAATATATTTTTGCAAATTTTATATTCATATCACCACAAGAAATCGACTGTCATTTATACGGGAAAAAGCAAATTCTATTAGTTCAACGATATCAATTCCACTTCATGGAAAGCATTGGCCATTACTTTTAAATGACAAAGATATTACTATTTATTATGAAAAAGTCCTTGGAAATGGTTATAAATCTAATGTTTTTGAAGGTAAGTAAAAAGACTCAAATTACGAAAACAGAAAATCCAGAAACACTACGTAAAATTATCGTTTCAGCGCTATTAACACAAACAAATGCTTTTCACATTATTTCAACCCAAAAAGTAGCAGCAAAAATTTCAACAAGAAGTTTTGATGAAAAAGATATAAACGTTATAATCAATGAACTGAATTCCCTGGTGCTTTTAAAAGAACATCCAAATATTATTCAGCTGAAAGGATGGACTCTAAGGGGAAGTGTTCCTGTGATTATAACAGAGCTTGCAGAAACTAATTTGCTGTCATTTGTTAAAAGCTCTAAAAATAATTACGACACAAAATTATATCTTCAAATTCTCTATCAGATAAGTACTGCATTGAAATACCTCACAGAGCATAAAATGATACATCGAGATGTTGCATGTCGAAATATATTATTGGCGGAAATGAGAATTGCAAAGCTTGCAGATTTTGGACTGAGTTGTGAAATAAAAAGCAAGGATGGAATATATCGAGAAGATGCAGCCATGCAACAACATACCCGATTTCCATTAAAATGGTTGTCGATTGAAGCATTAATGGATGGAATATTTTCAGAGAAATCTGATGCATGGTCATTTGGAATTCTTTGTTATGAGATATTTTCATGTGGTACTGTACCATATGAAGACATGTCAAGCCATGAAATGATTGAATTCCTTCAGAGTGGTAGAAGGCTAGAAAAGCCTGTAAATACACCAGAACCAATTTATGATATAATGAAAAATTGCTGGTCTCAACAACCATCTAATCGATCCACATTCAGAGAAATTCATGCAAAACTAGAATGCTTACTGGAATATTACTATTTACCTCTTATGAAAAAGATATAATAACCTGAAATAAGTAATTGACTACTTTCTATTTGATGTTCTGACATTTTTCACTTTTGTGGATTTCATTTGACAATATTTTTGATTCTTTTACTCATAACAGAATTTATGTCCATTAAAATATAAACAGACACTTTTTTATTAACAACATTTTATATTAAATTAAACAAGTATTATTAAAATTAACAACAAAATAACATATTCATACAGACAATGGATTACAGCAATGACTATAAGCTAAAATAAAAATCAACTTTTCATCAGAGCAAACTTTAATTCTTCCAGCAATAAACTTTTGCTTTTCTTCTAGACATTGAATACAATAGAAGCATTGAAGATCTTTATCATTTGACAATTTATACCATCCATTACGATTCTCTGGGCATATTGTTGTTACAGTATGATTACCATCATATCCAATACTATTCAGGGTAAAAGTTCTTAACACGATTGAATTAAATTTATTTGAATTGAAAAAATTGAGCTTCAACTTTAACTTGAACAAAGTGATTTTTTTAGAAAATAGAGATGACCAAAAGGAACGGAGCTTACGTAATTCTCTTACCATTTTCTAACACATACTCTATGTTTCTTGGTTCTGTCTTTGCTATACTGTGTTCTATTACCTATTAGAACTCAAGTTACAGCCACAGGCTTCGCTCCAAAACGACCGTTTGCAGTTCACTTTTCTTAGTGCTTTAGGTCATTGTGAAAAGATAGTCCATAGCTTATAAATTCTACCAAATTTTGCAGTACTCATGCGACTGAAAGGAAACTATGTCGACGTATTGAACTCGCAGTGCTCCATTCCCCACCTGAATTTAATTAACACTTATACAAATAACAAAATAACAACAAATTTTAATGAAGGACTATAAGATTTGCCAGTTTATTATGTGCCGGAAAAACAATGCAGAGAAATTTACTAACAACAAAAATATTCCATTAAAAAAATACTTTACTAACAAACAACCATAAGATTACTGTAAAAAAAAGACAATATAAAAAATGTATCAGTAAATTTTTACTATCAAACAACAAAAAGAGAAGAAGTTAACAAAACAAAAAAAAGGTTCACCAATAAAAAAGACCATAAGCTTTTTTTTCTTTCATACTTTTAAGCTTCATCACCAGCTTGATAACGAGCAATAAGAAAATCAAGAACTTTCTAAAAAATTAAATATCATTGACATGAACAAAAAATAGTATAAAAAACATACTTCAGGATCTTGTTTAGCAACAGCTTTAATTTCAGCGAATTGTCGCTTACCATCTTCAGTTCGAACAAGAACACGTTGTTGAGTATCAGTTATTTCACCGATCCAATCTTCAATTTCAGTGACAGTAAATTTAAGAGATTCATGTTCATTGATTGGTTTGTATTTTGGAAGTTCTTCTTCTTGTGAAGCAGCAGCATCATCATCTTGAGGAAGAGTTTCTTGTGAAGTATCACCATTTTGTGGAGTTTCTTCTGATGAAGCGCTAGGTTGATCATTTGCAGCATTCTAAAAACGATATGGTAGATTTTTAAAAGTAAAAAAAATAAAACTAACGTCAGCTTCAGCAGAAGATATACCAGTTGTAGCATTCTTTTTAGCAGATGTTTTCTTTTTCCATTCTGGAAGTTTAATTCCACCAGTAGCTTTTCGTTCTTGACGATTATTAACACGAGGCTTTTGGTTTTTTACCTAAAAAGACCGTATTGTAGAGGTTTATTTAAGTAAAATTTTAATCGTTTTTGATGTCATTTTCATAATATAAACCACTTTTAAGCTGAATCTTCAAGATCAAATCCGAATTTGGCGCTGTTTGGCAAAGTGTAACCAAATGCCAAAAATTTAGGCGCAAAAGATGCTCCCCTTAGTAATGACCCTTCCATGAAAATAGGAACTCACAGAGGCTCCAAAAAACGTACTGTCATCGAAAAAACAATTAAAATTCTACTTGTACTACGATGTACAACTTTTAATCCTCGTGTTCCAACATACCTGTAAAAAAGCTTCAAATTTCTTAATAAGATCAGGACAGTTCTAAAAAAATAATCGTTATAAATTTATTGAAGATCAAAAGAAGTCAGCATTACGCAATTTCTAGCTGGCTCCCATGAATTTGCATCTTCACCATAACCTGAAAAAAGATAAAGCGTTACAATGATTTCCAGAAAATACAAGCAGTAAAAAATCATACCTTTCCATTTAACAAGATATCTGACATTCTTGCCATAACCTTTTTTGTTAAGAATTCTTTCAACGGCGTAAAAAGTTTTGTTTTTGGAAGGCATTTTGGATTAAATTTCTTAAAAAATGTTTACATGTAAAATAAATCCTTAGCAAAACACGGACGTACAATGTATTAGCACGCACACCAACAGATTATTTTGTAAATCGATAACGCGAAATAAAAGAAAACGCTTTTGAAAAATAAAAGTAATCGATAAAAAAAAAGAGAAAAAAAAAGAGAGAACGAAAGCATTTTTATAAAATCATTTTTTCTTTTATGCTTCCTCACAAAAAAAAGTTTCGAAGAAGATCGAGAAAGTTGTTGGCATAAAGTCTCACATTGCTGGCATAAAAAATTGCCGCCATCTAGCATGTCTGTCATCAAAAAATCGCTGTGAGACATTGACAATATTTTTGAACAGGAAAAAAGAGTTTTCTTATTTTTTTATTTTTTTATAATGACAAAGCAGATGTGTTGGTCTACTGACGCCGGAGTTGATACTTCATATGTTTCCTAAATACTTGTCTTATTATGATAGTCAGGGAAAAATATCAGCGGCATATGTATGGATTTAGCTCTGAAATAGAATACGATAGCTGTTTGGTATAAAAATGTTTATGTCGATGATTTCAATAGCAAGGACAACTTAAGTAATTCATTAGTTTTGCAATATTTGAAAAGTATTCATTATGTTGATTAATTAGATATCGTCTGCTATGTATTAGCTATATCCATATATCTAGTAGATCCCCAGATCGAGAGTTGGGCAGCTGATACTATGTCTCTAACCTAACCATCCCTTACTAAGACGAGTATTTAGGCAAAATACAGGGACTCAATTCCTGCACCAGCTGGGGACGTCTACGGTGAAAAAGAAAGATTTCCGTCGATGTAAATGTTCTGCAATGCTGTATGGATGTGAAACTTGGACCTTGACACGGATTAGACAACAGCTGTTATTTATATGGCCTAAGAACGGTAAGACTAATGCTTATTTTGTTAGGCAAGAACAAGCAAAAATGGATAAATTTGTCTGTTTTTGGTGGACATCGTCTGCTACTTAAGAAAAAAAGTTAGCTTTATAGATTTCTAACCTTCCCACTAATTGATGAATTCTTTTTTTCATGTTCTGTTATATTTTTTGCCTTATTCAAATGAATTCCAACTTTTTACTTTTAATAGCAAACGATACCAGCTAAAGTAGGCAAATTTATTAATTTCTGCCTATTAGTAGTGTTGGGCTTGTTGACTGAATGAATATTTTCAGAGTTGGTTATGTGAAAAAACTCAACTCACAATTTGTCAGTCGTCCAGTTCTCTCGTCAATGGGGCTAGGATTAAACAAGGTGATTTCTCTTCCATCTTAAAGGGTGAATCGAATATTGACAAAAAGAATACTTACAGGAAAAAATCAAATGGAGATTTCTCAACTGAATGGATTAATAGATAGACGATTTAACCAAATTTACTCAAAAGACTAACTGAAGTATTTATATTTTCTAAATCTGATTACATACTCGTGAAGAAAATGGAAGTATCTGAAAAAGTTGATGACAATACCTGACGATCGCTAGAATCAAATACTGACTAAATGCATATCTAATCTTCAACGTCCAGTTGGAAACCACCTACAAGATTGATGGATGATTTTGAAAAATTCCTGAATACAAAATCTCATGAATTGCTATCATTATGTGTAACGGATTTTTGGTGTTGTAATATATATTTTAATGTATTCCAAACTGTTTGTTGTCTTTAAATTGTTATCTTGTGGCAGATAAAAGGTTTAAAATAAATTTTGAATTTGTCATTATTCACATTACTTTAAGACAGCACTCTGATTATGTTTCTACTATTGCTTTTTTCTTTTTTGCTGTCCACGTCCGCACGCTAGGCAAACAGTCAACTTTGTTAAATTTTTGGAGCTCATATCTTTGCAGTAATTGCTTATTTTAAAAAAAAACTCTCTATTTTAAGATTTTCCCTGCCACCGAAAATATTAAAATAGAGAGTTTTTTTTAAAACAGACAATTATTGCAAAGATATTGAGCTCCAAAAATTTAACAAAGTTGACTTTGCCTAGCGTGCGTCCGTATTTTATCATTTTGTCATCTTTAGTTTTTGAATGCAGTTTACTTTTTTATTGACGTAAAAATGAACATTAAACTACTTTAATTTTAAAACACCTGCAAATTTTATAAATTAATTGTTTTTACATCACCAAAATTTTATTTCCTCTTTCCGATAACACATGAATTACCAGTTACAAAAAATGTATTAACTTTGTGTTTATTTTTCTATAATTCATATTTTAATGTGTTTCTAACTGTTGTCTTTAAGATGTTACTTGGAACACTTAAATTTAAATTATAATTTTGCTGCAAAAAATATTCTTTACAGTTAAACTAATATTTTTTAGAGTTTGATTTTGTTTATTAAATAAAACAATTAACTCACTGTTAAAAAACTAATTTAACAAATTTGTTTAATTTTGTAGTTTTAAACAACAGCTACCGTATTCTTGTTAATATTTTATAAATTGTTTCCTGTTTTTGTTTTATGAATTTTATTTTATAAATGTAATTTAAAGTTTTATGTGGTTTAAAAGAAATTATTTACAGAAGTTGTTTAAAAGATGTGTAAATGGATTTCTAAAGTTAATAGATACAAAGTGGCATACTGTATTGGGTTAAAATATACATAGAAAATGCTTTGATTCTTTGTATCTTTTAATTAATAGTTTTTAAAATTGTTAAAAATGCTTCAACTAATTGCTTGTGAATTGCGTGTTATTTTTTGCGTTCTGGTAACAGGAAAAGATCAATTTAATACTTAGAAATTATAGCTTTTCTTACAGCAAGTGCACTTTACTGTACTTCTAAACCAACATTTTCTTAGTACTGTAATAGCTTTAAATCGTTGGAAAAACCTATAATTTTGTTTTTTACTGCCTACTTAATTTTAATATTTTTTTTGTAACAGTTAAATATCCTTCTTACCACTCATTTTGCTCCATTTATCCCCCCAAAAATGTTCTTTTAAGTAAACAAAAATAATTGCTTGTTTCTAAGAGCTATTAGTAATCTCCTAAATATCTTTAAAAACAGTTTTGAAGGTTTTTAATGACAATTTGTTAATAGCTAAAGATCTTTGAATTTCACTTGCCTTGTTTTTGTTTTATAAACTTTGATAATAATTTTAACTTAAGCTGTTGGTGCTCTAAGATTATTACAAAATTGCAATAAAACTATTTTCGTTGGTTCTATTTTTGTCTTTTTAGTCTTATGGTCTCATTTTCTTATGGACATATGTGAATACGATAATAGCAAAAAACACAAATTTATATAAATTTTATTATTTGATCTCGTGCCAGTTCTTTGGGATCTTATTTCTTTATAAATTATATAAATATTTTTTTATATTCCTAATTTTATGTACTTCTTACTTGTTTTACTTGAAATTTGACAAAATTATTTTACTTAAAAATGCGCTACTTAACTTAATAATATAATTTTTTAAAATTTCAAACACAAAAAATATACATTAATATAATTTTGAAGTCAAGAAGTGAAGAAAAATATTTACAATTTTTTTAGAAGTGCATAGAGATAATTAAATTTTTATCGTCAAAAATATTTGTTTTGAAAAAGATTTTAGTTGTTTTCAATTTTGAAAGTTTTTTCCAGTTGAAGGTTTTTTAATCTTGTTGATACTATCAAAAAAATTACAGTTTTTAATGGAATATTTTCACTTTAAATCACTTTCTGTAAATATTATAGTGTATTCCATACATCATCTGTCAAGCGTTTTTTTTCAAATGGAGTCATAAGAAGAACCCAGTTTAAAAAATTTTTAACGAGTATTCAAATACCGTACCTTTTTTATGTTTAACATTTTTTGAATTTTTTTAAAAAAGATTTAAGACAACTTATGTTATGCATTTGTAAATTCTGCTGGTCAGTTTTTGTAAAATGTTAAAGATTATTCAAAGTTTGCTGACAAAATATATTTTTTGAAGTTATTACCAATCTCAGTTTACTTTCACAGTTAAAGCAAAAAGAATCCATTTTAAATTTTAAGAACGCTTTTTTGACCACTTTTGATGATGTTCTATTGCAGTTTTATTTTTTGATTATTTTTTAAAAAATGATTTATTAAAGCTTTTAACATATTTGGTATCCAAATGGAGTGCAGTTTTTGAACTTTTTTGGTTAAAAATTTTTTTGATGTTCTTTATTTATAGAAAACAGATATTATTCTTCTGTCAAAATATGACTTTTCAGATGAATTCTTCCATATCAGTTTACGATCACATTTGAAAAGAGATGAATATGTTTAAAAAATTTACTAAATAATAATTTTTTCCAAGATATTTCTTTTTGATTTCTTTTTTAAAGCTTAATAAATAACTTGAATCTGTAATTTAAAAGTAAAAAAAAAGAAAAAATTAGTTTAAAATTAATAAAAAAGGAAATCAAATTTCAGTTTTATTTTTTTAATATTAAAACTTTAACCTTTTGTTCAATTAGTGATTACATACTTCGTGCACGCTGGTTTTCTTATTGATACAGTTTTTGGATAATAATTTTTTAGTTAATTAAAATTATAGCCTTTTTATTTCCACCAACTCAATTTCAGTTATCTACTTTTCTACAAAAATATGCCATATTCGGATACTATACAAAATATTATATGTGCAACAAATTTTATTGCATCTTCATGTTTGCTATATTTATTCGTCTATTATGTTTATTATCATAAAAGTCGAGGGCTAAAAGTTCTTCCAAAAAGTTTAAGGTAAAAGACTTTTTTAAAGCTTTCTGCTTTAATTAATGCCAGTTTTGCTCTTTTTTTTATTATTAAAAAACTGTTTTAAATTTTGTAACCTAAAGTTTAACAAGTTTCACCTCAAAAACTAAAAATCAAATGACAAGTTTTTTTTGTAAATATGCAGTAATTCCTCCAATTTGCAATGAATTTAAAATACTGTAAAATTAGAATTTATAAGGGCGTTGTGATTGGAATCAGTTTTGCTTTTATTTTTTAAATCCTTACAGTTAAAAATTAAAGTCAAAAAATGTTTTGGTTCCCCTCAAATTCAGTTTTAACTATGAATTAAGACATTGGAAATATACAGTAATTTTCACATTTTTTAATGTTTATTGTATATTCACTTGATGAATTGGCTATCAGTTTTGCTTTTACCATTTATATTATTTTTGCAGCTAAAATAAAAATTCAAATAGAAATTGATTGAGAATTAATACAGTACACAATAATCCTTGTACTTTAAGTTTGTAGAATTTTATATATACTGTAAAATTAGAATGCACAATTTTTTTCATATAGCAAATTTATGGACATTATTTATTCGATTAAACTGTAACAATTATAAGAATTTCTGTTTTAATGCGAAAGATAAATACTGTTTTTTTTAAAATCAAGTTCTGTTTCCGCTGGGTATAAATATGCAGTTAAATTAAGATTCTGAGATGTTTTACTTTATTTAAGATCTTTGAGAAACTTTGTGGCAGTGTTATTTAATTTGTGAAATTATTAAGCGATTTCTTAAATTCTAACATGGTACCTCTGTTTCACAGTTTTAAGAAATAAATGTATAAATGAGCATTTTATCCGTAAACAGCATTTTTTGTTTTTAATTGAAATAAATCAAAATAATTTTTGGGAAACAAGAAATTAACCCAAAATATTATGACAGTTAAGTTTCAAATCGAGTGCGCAATAAAGTTATTACTCAGAGGCCAGGTTTTGAAAGCTCATTTTTTTCTGCTGTTGCTAGAAAAAAATTTTGTTGTGAGTTTTAAATGTTCTTTTAATTTAAAGCTCTAATGTATTTTTTTAACAATTGGCTCTTCATATGCAGTTTTTTAGAAAAAATAGGATCATTGAAAGAAGTTAAAAACAAAACACTAATCTTCTTTGGATTCCAGTAATGATACCAAACAGTTTTTTTTTAATAAACTTCTTTTCGAATTCATAAATTCCAAACATAAAATCCCCATTTCAAATTTTTGTCACTATCTTAATTTCTATTTTCAGATGGTTCATTCTGACATGTACTGTCCCGCATGCAATCATAGAAACAATTGGTTCAATGTATTTTTCATCGCATATTATTATCAATCATGAATACGGTAGCCTTTATTATAAAATTCCTCGATTTATTATTTCTACATCTGCCCAACTTGTTCGTGGTTCACTTTTTATTATTTTAATTGAAAGAATTATTTCAACAATTTTTCTTGAAAAATACAGTAATTTTTCATCTAGTCTTTCATCATTTGTTGTTATGACAGTTGTTGTTTATGGAACTACTTGTTTACATTTGACATCAGATTTTATGTGTAAGTTAAAATGTTGGATAACAGTTTTTGAATGTATAAAATAGCTTTTTGAGGATGAGCAAAGAAGAGGGAACAGTTTTATGCAAGAAAATTCAAGAATCAGTTTTTAATTTTTAATTGTTGTTAAAAATAAAGCCGTGACGCATTCATCACTTTTGCATCACTGACAGTGACGAAAAAACCCTCACTGGTGACGAATTCATCACTGATAGTGATGAATACAGCTTCATCACCGGTGAGGTTTTCTTCGTCACTGCTTTTTTCTCAGTGTATTATGAATTCTTATAGTTCCACTGTTATGGATTAAAATCATCACATAAATTTTCAGTTTCGATTTTGTGGTTTTTGATCAACATCGAAATTTCGGTGCTTTCAACAAAAAATATTCAGTTATATTAAATTTTTTTCAAAATTTATTTTGATTTTGGTCACTTTTATCCTTTTTGAACTAATTCGGAAAACTAAAATTGAAAACGGTTTTTTATAATTAAATTATGCTTTTGTCCCAGTTTTGATATCTCGATTTCAATTTCTGTGATTTTGATTAGGTTTCGAACAGAATTGTTCCACTTTTTAAAAGCAAGAAAACAATATGCAGTTTTTAAAAGTGCTGTTGCGAAAAAACATAAATTAATGAATCAATTTAAAAAGTTGAACTTTTTTTCTTTTCCGACATGATGTCAATTGACACGCTGTTAAAATTTTCAAACAGTCGAATTTGTGCCATTTCGAACTTTTTGATCGAGGAGCTTAACGAATTTAATACAGTTTTTTTGTCACATACGACTTTACATGGATACAGTTAATAACCACCACAGACATTAACTCAGTTTCTTTTTTAGGGTTATTTATTCCTGACTTACAATTTATTTATTATGATGTGGTTTATGTTGAAATCAGTATTCATATATTAATTATTTTAATTTGTAAAGTTTTACATCTTGTTAATCGAGAAATGTATTCAAGTTTAGCCTATCGGGTATCATTGACCCGGCGATATCAGGTAATTTATTTTTTTATGTTGCATTTAATTAATGATTTTTCAAAAAATTGCCATTCTATTGAACCGAGTTCTGACCGACCCATTGTCAGTTTAAAAACCACAAAATTTATTGATAGCATTTTGACAAAGTTTTGATAAACATCTAAAATCATTTTAATTTAAAACTTGCATGTTGCATGTTTCGTCCTGGACAGTTTTTAACTTTTGTATTGCATAGATTAATAGTTTATTCAAGAATTATTAGTTTCGTTGATCCGTTAATACAGTATTATACATAAAAACGTTACTGTGCAAATTAGAGAAGCGCTTTTTTATTATTCCCATGTTAGTTAAAAAATAATTAATCGTTTGCTTTTTTTGAGGTAAAATTCATCCTTTTCTGAGGTAGCGATTAATATTTTACCCTTTTTGATTTATTATTTTCGAACTGCAATTTCAACAGTTTTTTCATTTTTTGCGAGAAAAAAATAGAACAGTCACAAATTGAAAAGAAAAAATCTAACGATCCGGCACATGGAAGATACAAAAAATGAAGCCAATACTTTGAAAATCTCAGTTTTTTTAAAGCACTAAGATGTAAAACACAAATTAAAAGCGCAAAATTGATACTCAGCGCCACCTAAATCAGTGTTAATGTATTTGCTGGAACAGTTTTAGCAAATGTAAACATAAAAAAATATATAAAACCACCTTTGCAACTCAGTTTCTAATATTTTTTTCCCTTAAAATTTTTTTAAAAAAGCTATTGCTGCTTCTAAGACCACATATTTCAGATTCTCGAAAACATAAAAGTTCTTAAATTTTTATGGCCAATTTTGCTCATATTTGCAATCATCTCACCAATGGGTTTCATTTTAACGCTGTTACATAATTTTATTAAACAATCTGTTGCACCGATTTGCTTTTATCTTATTGTAAGATACCCTCATCTACCAGCTCAGTTTATAAAATAAATAAAAACTTTTTAGAGCTATCATTTATCCTTCATTTTAATATTGCTTTATCGCATACGATCAAATTCAAAAAATTCAGTAATTCCAAGTCAACAACAAAAACGTATTATGCCAATTATAAGTCCTCTTGGACAAAGTCTACCAATTTATGCAACAACTGAATCATATTTCAATAATTTGCACAAACAGTGGAATCATACTTAATTTCAAAGCAGTTATTTATTACTAAGAGCGTTTTAAGCGTGTTGGATGAGAAAATTATTCAGTTTACTTTTTATTATTTGCTCGAAACATTTGTTGTAATAATGATTATAAAATGTAAACACCTATGAATTCAGTTCAAAATGGTAAAAGCTATCGCTTTTTTGATGTATTTCATAAGAATCACCAGAAAACGACATTAAAGTCTTAAATAAATTTAAAAACAGTTCAAAGAATTGTGTTAGAATTACTGCAGTTTCAAAGCAATCCTTTGTTCATACTGACCGTACTTACAGTATCGTCTTAAATTTTAAAAAAGTAAATCAACATTTCGAAAAACAATCACAGATCCCCTGTCCATCTTTACGCTCGAGATGAATTCCCATATTCTGCCAATTTATTCGTCTAGATATGGGATAGTAAAGAGAAAGTATTAGCGGCCTAATATTTTATCAAGGGATTTAATAGCTCAAATACATAGCACACGATAGCCATTTTTTGTCTAAAAAACGCATACATCTCACAAGTGATAGATTTAGAAGAATATACAAAAGTACAGCTAATAGATTAATTTACACTTTTTTAAATTACTTCTTTAAAGAATCACCAAAAGCGTAATTATTAAAATAAAGATAGCTATCGCTTACCAGCTATATTCATAAAGCTATTAAAGCCCAGAATGAATTATTACGCAGCTAGTTTACTGTCCTTAACTATCCAAGATAAATATATAAACAAAATATGGCAACTCAACTTGAGGCCCTTGTTCATCTTTACTGGAGTGTCACTCGAATTCTTCTACGGATAATCTTGTATTGCTGCTTTAGTTGTTTTCATCAAAATAATAACACAAATTCATACACCGAAATATTTATTTTTGTTATATTAAAAAAATTACATTTAAAACAATTATATAGAGAGAAATGATACAATTAAAGATTAGAAGTTAGATAAATAAATAATCACAATTTTCGATTTGTTATTTAAAAAAATAGCTTTTTATATTTTTGAGTACCAAATTAATATATAAAGAAATAAAATGATGAAAGAATTAGCTACTACAAAAAAACATTCTCTTTTTTTGAAATGTGACATTAAATAAATATATATTGTTTATAATAATAAAAAAGGATACCGTATATATCCCTTGCAATTAGCCCCGGAATTGTTAATACATTTTTTTCTTTTTCTTCTTCTTCCTCTTTCTTACTTGCTGTAATAAACACGATAATAGAGAGTCTTTGAACGCCAAAGTGAATATGAATTATCAAATTTGAGTAAATATACTCCACGAGCAGGATATTGATGTGAACCAGCAAAAACTTCTTCATGACAATCTCGACGATATACTGGAATAATTTCATCAACAGCAGGCTTATTTGGATCACGTGGTTTCTTCATTGCACCTGCAGATTCAACATCACCAGGTGCAGCATTTGGATTTCCAGATGATTCTGCTTCTTCATCATATTCTTCATCAGATGATTCTGAGACATGTACCGAGACTTCTGATGTTTCAGAAATTGACCATTCAAAATAAACACCAAAACCAATATCATAATAATCTGTTGCAAATTCCCAAAATAGACATGTTCCTTCTTCATGTGTTGGAACACGAACAGTAACAGTTTCACCATGTCCAACTAAAATAATAATTATAGTAAAACAAAATTATGAAAGATAAAGGGTAGTTTTTTAGACTTTGGTAGTTTTGGAGCCCTCAGGTATAAATATGAGAGCCAGCAAACGTAAGTGGAGTAGAAAAGAAATATCCCTTACATGTTTTTTACAGTAAATTAATTCCAAAAATTATGCTTGTGTTGTGAAAAATGCACAAAAAAGAACTCACCTTTAATAATACCTTCAGGGCCTTCTTTCTTAATTTGAGCTTTGAATTCAACAATATCTTTTCGATTCCATAAATTTGCAGGTGCTATTTTTGGATTGGCTAAAATGAACTTTAATTATTAAAAGTAAAAAGATAAATTTAAAACAAAGTTAAAAATGATTAGTATAAGCACAATAAATCGACCAATTAAAATTGCATGCAACAAATGACTTTCTAAGTAATACAAAAAAAGCGTTAATTTTTAGAACAAAAAGCATTACAAAAAAGATTACGGTATACTATTACTAGCAATAACGAAAATACGTGTTTGAACAAGTCAGTTAATTTGTTAAATTAATTTGTAATCGCTATTAAAATACTTTTTATTGCGTTTTTGGGGTCTCTCAGATTGTGGCAGATATTTTCAAGTAACATCAAATCTAAATTCTGCTATTTCGTCGACTAATTTGTTCATGATAAGGAAAATTTACTGCTAAACTTTTTCTGCAACAATTTTTGATTGCGCTAAATTATAAGTGCAATAAGTCTTACTGTAGCTATAGCAGCGCTAAAAGTCATTGGCATGCAATTAATAACATTTTAATATGTAACCTGTTAAGGCATCACATTCGGTAAGAAATAAAACTTAAAAAGGTGAAAAAGAAAGGCATAAAAAGAGGAATAGGGTAAAACATATAAAAAGCCACAACAGCTTTACATAACAAAACAAAAAATAAATGTTTGTATATTTATATTGCTTACAGTGACAGAAGAGACCCATTTGGCCGTGTATAGAAGGCACTAAAAATTGTGTTGAAAACGAATATTTTTGTTAGTTTATATTAATTGTGAATATTTTTGTATTCAAACATAAGATTTATGTGTGTTTGTGACGATTGCAAATACTTCCATCTTTCATCCATATTTTTTTGGCAGAAAAAAGAGAAAGCAAAAAAAGCAAATGTAAAAAAGAAAAAGAAAAGTTTGAAAAAGTAAATGAAGAAAAGAAAGTTCCAAACGAGAATCTCGAGATCTCAAACGTGATTATTTTTTTAGCATAGAAAAGTTTAGAAAGTTGCCTCAAAAACTTCAAAAATTCCAAAACTTACATGGTACTTCATCACCTTCAATTTCAGATTCTGATTCATCTTCATCATCTTTATTTGGAGTTCGTGGGCGTTCTAACCCTTCTTGCATATATGAATCATGAGTTTTAATACCAATTTCTGAATCAGATGATTCTTCACCAGGTGATTTTTGACGTTGCCCTTGTGGAGGTGGTTGTTGCTGTGATAGCTGTTGAGATGATGGTGGTAAAGGAGGTTGTGATGGCAAATTATCATTTAGGCTTAGCTGTTCAAGTGATGCAGCTTGTGCTTCGGCTTGTCGAGCGTATACTTGAGACATGTATTGTTCGTAATGTTGTTCACGAAGTTGTTGAATAAGTTGTTCTTGCTAAAAATAAAGAAATATTAAAAAAAACGATTGCAAATATTTGTGGAAAGTTGTAAAATATTGTGGAAAACCGTAGAAAATCGTGGAAAGTCGTGAAAAATTTAGCACGATTTTCTACAATTTTCCACGGATTTTTACGGTTTTCCTACTAAACATCGAAAAAGCTGAACAAATCTATATTTAGTTAATTTTACAGTTACAAAACAATTGCTCCCACATTCTAATAAATCTATGAATTACGGTAGTTCTATTTATGCTTGTTTCACTATAAAATTTCTAATCCTTATCAATACCATCAAAAATCAGCCACAAAGTCCATAAAGTATCTTAATTAAAGCTTTAATCTTTCGCCATTCATTCATTCTTCAATCATCTGATCATTCTTTTGACCTCATAAAACCTCCAAAAAAGATCTTTTTTTAAAAAACATTTTCATCAATCACACTTGCAAAAATTCTTCTTTGCACTATACACCAACGTGTTTTTTAAAGAACAATAAAAAAACGTGCTAAATTGAAGATATACACTCTTTTCTTTTTTTAATTCATCAACTCCAATCATCTGACTTATCTAATACTTTTACTACTAATTTATCCAAAAATAATTTTGAACCAAATATCAAAAGGTAGATAGATGCCGGCAGCAATGCCAATGTCAGCTGTTACACAAATGTTTCTACTAAATCAAAAGAGGAAAAAAGCAGATCGGTCAGAAGAAAACGTTCCCCGCAAATAAAGCTATGCTATCATGTTTTAAATTTAAAGGTTAAAAATTGAAAAAGTTTCTTACATTTTTTTTGTGTTTTAGAAAAAATTTAAAAAGTTTCAACAACAAAATTTCTCACTTTTTTTCTGACTAATTTTCTATTTTCCAAATTTGTCATTATTACTTCGTGTTTCTTCCTCCTTCCTTCATGCTATGCTTCTCTTTTGCCAATCGAAGAATCACTTTTCGTCAATTTGTTGCTTCCATTTTGTTTTCTCATGAATAAAATTTAACCTTTTTTAAAAAAATTTTTTCCCATCTTTGAAGTGGCCAACAACTGCAGCAGCAGTGAGAGAGAGAGGGTTTTAACAAATCACGTGGTTTAACTCTATTAGCAAGGCTTTAAATAAAAAAAAACTTTTTTCAAACTTAGATATTTTGATTTTTTCTTTGTTAAATTTACGTAAAACAGTTAAAGAGAGAGAGCAATATTTGTTGATGAGTGGTAAAGGAAACACGTCAAAGTGGAGGCTCTCCAAAATCTCTCTCTTTTTTGTGAATGGGAAAAACAAAAGAAACTTTTTTTAATTGCAAGAAAAAATTCTTTGATCAGTTTGAAGGAAAAGATTTTGAGGGATAAAAATTTAGACCGATTTTTTCTTTAGCTGATCTTACTGCTTACAAACTACAATCTTCCTTTTTTAACGTGTCACGAAGGGCCATATTTTTCCAAACTTTTAAGAACTACAGTATCCGTGAAAATTTCCAATGCTCAAAATGCCAAATAATGTTTTATAAAATGCTAACTAGATTAAATTTTTTAGAAAAAAATCGTACAGTTTTGAAAATTCTTTAAACATATTTTTTCCAATAAAAATACTGTAATAAAAAATCTTTTCTATTATTAGAATAAATTTAAACCTATTCTTTTCAAAAATTTCCTCGTCTCTTATTCAACCATTTTTATTACAAACAAAATTATTTATTACATGTTTAGCATATTCTTCTTTCTTATTTTCATTCAATGTCCTCAACCCTTCCTTAAGCAAGCAAGACAAAGACCATTTTTTATTTGACTTTGTGTCTTTTTAAAAAAATAACTTTTAAAAAAATCGAACACCGCCGTCAAAAAAAATTTTTTTTCACTTTTTTAACCCTCCTTAAAGCAGTAGAAGCAGCAGCTTTTCTTTGTCTCTTTTATTTAATAAAATACCGGATGCAATTTGATCCACGTTGAACCTCTTTTTTGCATCCCTTTATCTTTGCGCTTGGTACTCTCGTACTTTTAACAACTTGTTTCTATTAAAAATTGATTTTATAACTTTCACTTTTTTTGTTTCAGTATTAAAAAAGTGACCATTATTTAGTTTCCGCAAAATATTAAGGATGGATAAACTGAACAATGATTGCTTACTACAGATATTCTCAAATATAAGTTTTCTTGAAAAAATTAAACTTGAACTTGTTTGTAAGAGATGGTATGCAGTTTTACAGGTTAGTTATCTCTATAGATATAATCTCATCAATGCTAATACAAGAACATTTAAGGATTGCCGAGCCTATTCAGAAGCTGATAAACTTGATATTTCTGAATTCCTCTTTGTTACAAATTCGGAGTACTATCAACAAGATAATATAAATTTTGTTCCATTGGTTAAAGGGATTGTTCAACGTGGTGGTCCTTATGTTAAGGAGATAACATTTGGATATCGATGGTTAAAAATTTCTCAAGCTATTTTGGATCATATTACTGAGTAAGCGTATATTAATTTAATAAAAAACATTGGGGTTGTTAGGGTATTACGTAACATCAGAGAGATGTGCGGCAAATGTGTCTTTGATGTATGGGGCAACTCAAAAATACTTTATCGCGTAATATCTGAATAGCTCCATCAAATCAATGTTCTGAAGGTCAACTAATAAGATAAATAACATTTCAGACATTGCTCCCAACTCAAATCCCTAAATCTCGGCTGCTGTATTATCAATGGAAATTTATCAAAGCTACTCAAAAAATTTGCTCCACAACTCGAAATTTTTACACTCGAAGAATCAACATGGGTCAATGAAGATGATCCACATGAAGTATCGCATTATTTATCACATTTTAAAGCTATTAAAGATCTAAATCTTCGAAAAGCCAAATTTAATCTTGATCCAATTGTTCATCTACCACGTATTATTGAGTAAGGCTACCGTAACCATACAAGCACACACAACACATTTTTTAGATCAATCGATATTTCTGCATCAAAACAAATCACTGGACAAGCTTTAGGCTATTTCTTTGAAACACATCCGAAACTTAAATCTTTTCATATGTCACCTCTTCCACAATCTTTAATTAAATCTTATTCTTATTATCTACAGTATGATGAAGAACCTGAAGAAGGTGGACTACAAACAGTAATCGATGCGATGAAAAATTTGGTCAATCTTGAAACTCTCGAACTTGGATTTATTCCACACGACGCATATTCACTAAGAATTGATACAATTTCAAATTTAACAACGTTAAAAACTTTGTCACTTGAAGTAAGTAAAATATTAAAAAACTAACTAAAGCTATTTGAAAAAAATAAGTTAAAAAACACTTTTTTTTAAAATAAAAGCATAAATAGAATTTTATTTTTTTTGTTGCTCATAGCAACGAGGTAATTTTCATTTGGTTCTGCGAAAGTGTCAAGAAACGTAATAGTAATAATAATCAATTTTGTAGGCATGTGACTGCTTAACACAAGAAAATTTGCTAATAATTTTTGAAAATATGACAAATTTGGAATCATTGAGAATTGTTGATTGCACAAAAATTGGAAATTATTCACCTATTGGAGGACTACCAAATTTGAAGCATTTACATATTGAAAAAACTATTCAAATGTGTGATCAAGATTTAGAACTTGTTGCACAAAGAGGGAAACTTGAAACGTTGAAGTTGAAGAAATGTTTTAATATTACAAATAAAGGAGTAAAGTTTACAATTGCAAGATGTCCATTGAAAGAGGTTTGTACTAAAACGGGTAACGAAATGAATAAACAATGATTACAAAAATTTCAGTTGGATTTGTCGAATTGCGAAAATATCGATGATACAAGTATTCGAGCATTGGTTGAAACTGACAATAAATGTAGAATCAAAACTTTGACGTTGAATACATGTCCACATATTACTGGGTAAATTTCTAATTAGGGATTCCCAAAAGCCCAGGGGGTGAGAGGGTAAATGACGATACCGCCTTTGATGTGCCGCAAAGTCCTTTTGATATAAGCAGATTTATCAAGAATGAGTGTTACAATATCTTCTCTAACCCCCAAATTTTAGAAAAGGAATTGCAAAACTCGCTCAATGTCCTCAAGTTCTTCGCTCTCTTCAATCACTTGATGTCACAAGAGATAAATACGTTGTCAACGATACAATGATTCTCCTCCATCGTGCCCTACTATCAATGTTTCGTCATAATCAGGTAACTCATACACTGCTTAAATCCCTTTTAACAAAAAATTTTATAGACGTTGACATGTTATGTTTCACATAGTGGAATTACAGCAGCCTGTGAAAAAGAAATTGAAAAAACTATTACATTGGTATTTTAAACATTACATTCAATGATTGATAGATATTAAATGCTTTGTATTTATACTGCATAATTATTATTATTTTTTAAATTAACACAAATTTAAATATTTTTTTTGAACCTAGCTCAAAACCGGTTGTAAAAAACCTCTCTTTCTGCGTGTTTTTTTTCTATTTTTACTATTTTTGGGTATCAAAAATTTTTATAATTTTGAAAAATAAATGCTACAAAAACTACTACTACATGACCAGATGCAAGTGCAAAAAACCATAAAGTTGGCTACAAAAAATGACTAATTGTAAGCAAAAAATCTAATTTTGTCTTCACACATCTATCTGCTAAAACTAAACTAAATTTCAAAGACCAAAGATTAAAGCACTTCAGCAAAAAACAAAGAAAAATGTGGGAAAAAAGAGCAGCAAAAATAGAAAGAAAAAGAAAAACTAACCTTTTCAGGATCACCAGGATGTGTTTGTTGAGCGTATGCCAAAAATTGATGATAAGTTGCTTTATTTAATGCTTCTTGAATTTGACGCCTAAAAATTACAGAATTTAAAAGTTAGAATTACAGCAAAGTATTAATTTAGAGGGTGGCATTCGGAGGAAAGGGGGTTGTGTCCTTTTGAAAAGTCAAAAAAAGATCTAAGGCGGCCTCCTTTGAAACAATCAAAGGCTTTTTTCGAAGACATCAAAGGGAGTGATTATTTTACAAAACCCTCCCTCATTTCCTGTCACGCAAAATTTCTGAATAACTCATAAGGGCTGTCCAGAAATCACGTATACAGAAGGAGCGATAAGAGGTAAATACCCATGCCGCCTTTGAAATGCGGCACAAGTTTCTTTGATCTTGATGTATAAGAGAAAATTAAAAGAATACGTGTTTTCTGAACAGTCAGTCGCCTTTGGTTACAACAAAAAATAAAAAACTAACCTTTGCTCTTCGTATTTCTTTAAAACTTCACTGTTTTCTGCGTTACCGTTTATTAAATGATTATATGTTACACTATTAACCGTATTATTTGAATCACGACGACGTTCTCTGAAAAAACACAAGAATTAGAAAAAAACTGAAAAAAACACATCTTCTTTTGAAAAAAATAGAAACTAATAAGCCAAACATGTGTAAGAGACTCAAAAACCTTTTTCTTCACTTTTTTCACTATTTTTTCTTAGTTGTCTACTTTTTATGGAAAATAACTGCCACTTGGTTAGTTTTCTCGTCCTCACACAAAAAAAGGCAATGTGTTCGTAATCAATAGGCATTCCTCTCTCTCTTTTTTCTCTATTCTCTTTTTTACCCTTGCCTTTGGCAATTCTCTCTCTATTTAAAAAAAGGGAAACAGAAGATGAGAAAGAAGAAAAGAAAGAAGACATGAGTTAATAAATGTTTGTTAACAAATTCAGAGAAAAGAAGATAGAAAATAAAAATTGAAAAAGGATTAGCCTAAAATTGATAGCATGCATGGGTTGCTGCTGTAAGTAACTAAGTAATAATCATGTTTTAAAAAAGTGTCTTCAAATAGAAATGGCAGGAAAATGAATGAGTTTCGCTTTATTTTTTAAACTGCAGCAATAGAAACCAAAGTTCATCAAACCAAAAGTAAAGGAATAATTAAAATATAAATTTTAAAATCATAAATTTAAAAGCTAAAAGAAGCTGTTAACAGAATAATCAGTTTTTTTCATATTTATCTCAAAACTAATTTTTGCAACTATATGTGCCTTAAGTGAGCATGTCATTAAAAATTTCCAGATTTTTCCATTAACGAACACACTAAAAATAGTAGCTTAAGCTTCTACAAACAATGTTAAGCTTTAATGTCAGCTATTTCATCAAAAATTTTGTTAGCTTTTCATTTTAAAAGCGTAACAAAGCTTTAAATAAGTATTAATTAGTTTAAAAGCAATGTTTAAGTTTTTATGAGTCAAGAAATACTGTAATCCAAAAATTTGATAATCCAGAAATCAAAGAGAAATTTCTGGCAATTTATCGGAAAATTTCCTGATATTACTAATTTCCCAGGAAACAACTTCGATGCCATTTACAGCTTAAGCAGTTTATTAATTGATACAGTACTGTTTGTTACAAAAAAATTACCTCAATCTTAATTTTTCAGCAAAATATTTCAACATTTTTTAAAACAAAACTATGAAATTTCCAAAAAATAACAACAAGAAATAGCCTCACTAATAAAAAAAGCAACAAGAATCAAGAAAAAAATAGGAAAAAGGAGTTTCTCAATGAATCAGACAAAAAAATCAAAAGACAGAAAACTTTTTAAAAGCCTAAAATAAAAAAGCGTGCTATAAAAAGAACAGATGTTGACAATACTTAAAGATGTTTTGTTAGACATGAAAGATAAAAGTAATGGTATCTTAAAAGTATGAAATAGTCAATAGGATCATCTCGGGATATTTCTTTGATTGGGGGATGACTAAAATCAAGAAGATTTTATAGAGGATGACTAAAATTAAAAGAAATAAAAAGTGCCTTTTTTCACATTCTGCAGATAAATGTTAAAGTTTAACAGGAAGCAAAAGAGATCATTTCTGGATAAAAAAATGTGATAAAAATAATATCCGTGTTGCACTATTAAAAAGCAACAACAAAGGTCAAAAATAATAGCAATAATTGTGTTTCCGTCATTTTTAAAACAAAAAATTAAAAAATGACAAATTAGAGAGGAAATTATTAAAAATAACTTATTTCTAAGAAGAGCAATTAGAATTAGAATAAGAGTGGTGGCAAGAAACTCTGAAATTGACGAAAAAATACTGCACTATTTTGCTCATGATAATAACTTCAAACGCTATTCTGCAGAAAAAGCTTTACAAAAACGAAACTCAGAATACTTCAAATTATCAAAATTTGGACAAAAATGAAAACTATGAAATTTTGCTGTGATCAAAATCGAAAAACAAAATTTCGATTTTCAGTAATTTAAAAAATCAAAATCTCCATTCTGCAAAGCCATGACTACAATATTTCCTCAACACGCCTCTTTAAACATTTTCCCAATAAAAAACAAAACCAACTTACAAAACAGCTTTAGAAGTTTCAATTGCAGCTCTTTCATTAATATGTGGTTTAAAAGTAGGACATACAACATCTAATAACCGAACAAATTCAAGCATTGCTTCTTCACGGCTTAAATCACCGAGTTTTTGCCACTCTTTGCTGAAAAAAAAAAGAAATTAATTAACAAGATTCAACACCAAACATTATTTTTCAAAAACCCCAATAAAGCCAGTGTTGAAATAAAACAGATTTCAACCTTTTAAAATAAAATAAAAAAATTCCCAAATCAACTATTTTTCTTATTCATTTTTTTCGTCTATGTTTTTTTAATCCAATTGGGGATTCAAATTTAAGAAGAAAAAAAGAAGGGCAAAGATGTTTTAGGTTTCTTCTTTTGGTTTTTTCTAAAGCATTTTTTTGGGAAAGTTGAAAAGCAAAAAAAAAAAGATGAACGCTAAAGATGGAACAAGATAGAGAGGCATTTTTCAGATAATGATGACAAAAGAAGGAAGATACAGATGTCAGTTATTTAAAGAAAAAAAGAAAAATGTAAATGAGGAATTGATAGAAATACTAGTAATAATAGTAAAAGGATAATTATCATATAAATATTGCAAAACTGCAAATGAGAAAAATGGGAGTACTCGAGAACACGTAATAAAATAATAGTGCAAACATATACAAAACTAGCAAAAACTAATAAGAAGAACGTGAATGATAAAAATGGAAGTAATAATACATAATAAAATCTGTGCACAGTATTTCCAAAATAAAAGCAAAAACACATTTTTTAATTTGGGCGTAATTGCGGCATGTAAAAACAAGACTGCAGAAATAGGGCAGTAAAGAATACGTTCAAACTTCAAAGCAAAAAAATTTCAAAAAATTTATCAAAAGTTAATTCCAAAAAAATTGACTACGCATCTTTGACAGGGGCTACAATTACAATGATGAGCATATCATCAGCCCAAAAAAACTGTAAGAAACACATTCAAAAATCTACTGGCAAAGTTTCACGTAAAATATCAAAAAAAACTTCCAAAACTTTGAGCTCAAATCTTTATTGTAAAAAAAATACTGTTGAAAACAGAACACGTAAAATGTTCATAGTTCAAAAAAACTAAACAAGAGTGGTAGAACTGGACTGTGAATTACTAAAAATACAAAAAACAAATTTGCTTCATAGCAAGTCTTTCGCCTCAATCGATAAATGAAAACTAAGAATCAAGCCAAAGAAATATAGATAATTCAAAAATGCAACAATTTTAAAAGATTAAAAGAGACATTCTATCAACACAAAAATAAACAAAACCAAGAGAAACTTTTGAAAAAGGAAATCAAAACTATCAACAAAGATTTAATCTTCTTCTTCTCTCAAAACAATCCCTAGAAAATAAAAGAAAGACATCTCCCAACCTTAAAAGCTATTTTCCACAAACAAAAAACCTTCATTTCTTAAATTTCTATTCTATCTTTTTTCACCCACAAAAACGGCTAAATTCAATCACAAAAGAAGTAAAAACCTTCCCACAAAAAAAGTTGAAATCGTGTGTCGCTTTCAATTTGTCAAGAAAATAAATTAGCCTAAATTTTTAGTAGTAAAACTTTCAACATTTATCTTTCTTCTTCTTCTTGGATAAAAGTTTGCAAGCACTCAAAAAAATGTGGAGTAGAAAAAAATTATGCAAAATCAAAAACTGCTCTAAAAAAGAAAAAATAAATTTCGAAAAAAATTTTTTTGTTAAATTATCTTTCAAAAAAAAGAGATAGAAGAGGAGAGATAAAAATGATGTTCCATGTTCATCATCATCACCACAAGAAGAAAAAAAACGATGTTGCTGTTGAACAACAAAAACAAAAATTGAATTTGCGTACTATGCTTTTTCAGCCTTCTTTCTTTCATCCGGTCTCCCACTTTTACTCTTCTTCTTTTCTCACTCCTAAATTCGGCCAAGCGAAAGTAGAAAAAATATGTAAGAGAGGGATGAAAACTTTTTTTGACGCCTTTATAAAAGAAGAAGATAAAGTAGAAAAAAGAAGAAATCTTTCATGAAAGAAATAAAACTGACATGATTCAACAATGTTCCATTTCATCTTTGATGTTATCCTTATTGTTTTCTATGGAGAAAGCTGTCATCAATATCTTCACAAAAAATGTTTTGAGATGTTTTTTACCCTTTGTGTCTACAAAAATATTTTACAAAGTTTTCTAACTATTCAGTAAGATTCATACACTTTTTATGTATCCAGAAATGCTATTATCTACTTACAAGATTTCAGTTGCCATCTCGGTTATAGCTCAAAAACATATTTCATTGTTATCCCCTATACTCCAATTTATGACAACGTATGCTACTTATTTAAGCTGAAGATGGCATTACGGCGGGTATTCATTTGAATAAATTTTGTCAAACAGTTAGAGATGCTGATGAAACATGTTTTAAACAAAATGACAAAATGTTTCTTTATAAGGGTACTGTAACTAGCTCAAAACAAGTTTAAAAACGCCTAAAAAAGAACAGAAAATGACAGAATACAAAATTCTAACAATCTCCAAAAAAGCTTTAAGCAAGCATCTCCAAAAAACGCTTTAAAAACATCTACAAAATTTATGGTAAAAAGAAACTTTTGTTTTTGTGTTATTTTTACCAACGGCAAATGAAGAAGATGGCAAAAGAGAAGAAGAAAGACAAATAAAGCAAAGCAAAAAGAAATTCCCACGATTTGTGCCATTTTAAAAATAAAGAAGTTAAAAATTAAATAAAGAAAAGACAGAGAGCACTATTTTTTAAAAAAAAAGTAAGTAAAAGATGATGACAGAGTTTTAAAAGACGATAATCCGTTCCGGAAAGCAAAGACAAAGTTAGCTACTGTGCAGTAAAAATAAAAGAAAAAAATGGTCAAAAAAAGACACCGCAAAATTGCTTAACTTGAAACTAAACTAAATAAAATTAAAATGCTTTTGTTGAAAGCTAAATTAGGATAAAAGAAAAAGAGATGGAAAAATGGAGACAATGAGCAACAGCTGTAAGAAATGAGGGTACTACAGCGTTTGAATATCGTAATCTTAACAAATCGAAATTGTTTCGATTTGAATCAGCAGTAAGTTTTTTTTAATATTTCAACTTTTTGAAATATCGAATACGAAATTTGGATCAATTTACTTCAATCTTGGGTTAAACTATTGAAATTTAAATCAACGATTTCGATTTGAAAAATCTCGAAATATACTATTTTGGAATCAAAATTATTTCGATTACGGTTAAATGTAATTTTGTTTTGATTTCCTTAATTTTGAAAACACAGTGCTTTGACAGAGAAGTATTGTCATCTTTCATAAAAAATAATAGCTAACAATAGCATCGAGAATGTACAGAGTACTGTAGCAAAACAAAGTTCATTATTTAGGGTATCAACTAAATTGGTTTTTATGGCGCTTATTTTACTACTCCAGATGCAACTAGAACAAATAATTCTTCTCTTAATTTTATTAAACAATATTTTGTCAAAAAAGCATCAACTAGATATAAAAAAGAATTTTCACAAAAACATTGCAGTGAAAAACAGCATTTTATTTTACAACAGTTAATAAATTATGGCTTTAATTAACTCATATGGAAAGTAACATGTTTACAATCGAATTCTTAGATGTTAGCCAGTTAACTGCTTTAATATGCAACAAAAAATGCGACCAAAAGAACACTACTTCATCAAAAAAGGGTTCAAGTGTGGGAAGAAAATCTTGCAAATTCAATGCACTTTATGGCTTAATTAAACCCACATAGTAGAAGACGTAAAGATGGAAATCAAATTAAAATGAGGCAAAAAACAGAAACAATAGAAAATATAGAAGAAGGCTCGCATATTAGGGGGAATGGAAGCAATGGTGAGATAAATCATCTTTGTTTCAGATACATATAAGATAAAGTGAATATTTTAGTATTTAATAAAATAAGTTTCACACTCTTACTTTTAATCACTTTGCATATCTGTTAAACAGGAATAGCATAAGATCTTATAAGAGTATAAGTTATCTACTGAGAAAATACCCCACAAAAACATAAGAATGTAAAAACTAACTTTGCATCATTTCCAACAAGATCAAACCATCCAACATTTGCAATATCAGATTTAAATGGACCATTACGAATTTGTTTTGCTAATGCCATAAATTGTAAGCGAACAGGATATTCAACTTGTAATTCACCAGAGCGTTCTTTAGCTAAAAAATATTATAGTAGAATATTTAACAATATGTACAGTAATTAAAAACAGGGTTTTAGATGTATCAAGAAACTAGCTACAGTAGATTTGTGGATATTGATAATAACAATCTTATGCTATTACTGTAATCTGTATCAATGATTTTAAACGCTTTAAAGTAAGTTATAGTAAAAGAAAATAATTTTTGAGCATCAGGAGTATAACTACAGTATACTTGCGGATACATTTTACAGCAATAGAACGCAAATTACTAGAAATTTTACCAAAAACTACAAAAGCGCTTATTTGTTTTTGCAAAATGAAAGATTGTAAAAACACTTTACTTAAAATACAGTAATATATATACTACTCATTGATACAAACGGCTAAAAATGGAATCAGTCTTGATTCATCTCGCAGCTACTATTTATATTTTAATAATATATGCTTTAAAAAAGTGCCCAAATTTAGCAAACTTTTGAACCAAATGCTATAAAAAATAGCAAACATTAAGCACTATAACTATTCTCAACTTATTTACATCACAAAGATCACTTAAAACTTCGCAAAATCATTTACATCAAAAGCCCTCGTTGCTTACCTTTATAATATTTAATTCCATCTTTAAAAATTTCTTCTAGCTGAAAACCAAATACATCTGCAACATTTTCTAACGTAAGTTCAGGTGTTTCTTCTTCATCTTCTTGATGCTGTTGTTGAAGAAGTTTTGTAGATTGATCCTGAATTGGGTGAAAGACTTCAGGTGCTTCAACCATACTTTGAAGCTAAAAAGGAAAAAAAGCTGTAGACGTAATTAGAAGGATAAAGATGAAAGACGATAACAATCAAAGTAATCATCAAAAAAGAAGTATAAAAATTAATGTGAGTTGGAAAAATTTAATAAAATTGGCATTGTTCCAAAAAATACGCTTATTCGTTTTGGGAATTTCAAATGTTTGAAACGTGTTGATTCTACGTAAAGCTGTTTTTATTAGAAGTGATAAAAAGATTCAGAAGGCAGTATTTAAAGCAAAAAAAGTACAATATAAATAGCAACTTTTTTATGTTTGTTTCACAGAACCATTAAATCAATAAATTGTGTGAAAAAAAGGAGTGTATTTCGTGCATTAATTTTCTCATGTTTTACAGCTGCTGTTGCAATTGTGTCCCACGATCCCCTCCTTCTTTGAAAGAATTTTATTACTGGTAAAAGATCGTTTTGACATATTTCGATCTACACAAAGCTTGATCTTCCTAATGATATTCACTTTGTTTTGCTCTAAAAGATTAGCAACAATCTTTCCAAAGATTTGAACTTCGATTCCAGTTGCACGCTAGCCCGAAACGTTACAGCTGCTAAAAGAAAGAAAGGCTTTAAAAAAATAAGCTTTTAAAACTGAAAAATAAGTTAAAAAACAAAATATTACCAACCATTTGGTGTTTCTTGATATAATTATTGTTGCACGAAGTACGGTAAGAGCAAGCAATTAATAAAATAGCGGAGAAAAATTGGTCATTTTAAAGATGTTTTTGTATGATACAAATTGTATCACGGTGTTACTAGCACCAATTGTATTTGGAATACGCTTTTATCGTATTTACGTCAAAATAATAGCAAGTATCCGGTAGGGCTATTCATAATGTTTAACTATCAAAAATCCAGAAACCGAAAAACAACAAATTTTAAGGGATAAGTATCTGACGATATCGTGTGCTATTTTAATCGGCTTATCTCAAAACAATCCCTTGTCTAAACACAATTAAACTGCAACACTTCCAATCAGCTTCCAAAAACCGATCAAAACAAAAAAATGTTTATACTATATATTTACAAACACAGTAAGTAGTAATAGTAAACTAAAAGATGCACACATAAAACAACAAATGAATTAAATTAAAACAAACAAAGAAAAAATTAAGAGTCATTATTCTTTTTCTTATCCTTAGGATCAACATCAGCATCAACAATTCCTTTATTTGAGATAGCAAATGATGCTTCACCTTCTGGAAGACTTGGAGAATCATAAATTTTACAGACGCGACTTGTTCCTTTTCCTTTTTTGAAGTATAATCTTGTTGTACTTGCATGAGCTAAGATATGTCCACCACATGGCTTCTTTGAATCACCAGCATATGGTCCTGCTGCAGCATCAGGAGTTGCAACAACATGATTTGTCATAACAACTGCAACACCAAACTAAAAAATAGATAAATGTAGAAAGTATACGGTAATATAGATAAGAAAAACTTACTTCTGCTGCAATTGTCGCTAAACTTTTTAAGAATCTTCCAAGATGTGCTTGTCGAGGAGCTAATTCACCACGACCAGAAAAATCAGTACGATAATGATTAATAATACTATCAACAATAACAAGCGCATAACGACCTTCAGCCATCATTGAACGAGCAGATACTAATAAAGACATTTGATGATCAGTATTATGTACACGAACATATGCAACATTTTCAAGACATTCCTCAGCATTTAAATTACGACTAAAAAGAACAGAGGAGGTTTAATTAGTTTTGACAGAAGATGTTTTAAAAAACGCCTATGGTAATCGCAGTAAAGATTAACCGCAAAAGTAGATACTTACGCTTCAGCAATTGCAACAAGACGTTCAGGACGAAATGTTCCTTCTGTATCAAACCAAATACATTTTCCTTCTGCACCACCACAATCAATTGGAAGTTGACAGGTAACAGCTAATGTATGACAAAGTTGAGTTTTACCAGTACGAAATTCACCAAATACCTATAAAAATAACAGACAAGTTAGATAAACACATCACCTAAGGAAGTAAATTACCTCAGTTAAGCTACCAGTTTCAATTCCACCACCAAGTAATCGATTAAGTTCACGACTTCCTGTTTCAATCAAGATTACATCAGCACGTTTTTGATGAACTTCTGTTGCAGGTTTAAAACCCATAGGTACAAGTTTATGAGCTTGTTTCTAAAAAATTTCAAGATAAGACAAGAAAAAAGCAGCTCCTAATAAACTTACTATTAAATCTTCAGCTTTCTTATCACCAATACCTTGAAGACCAAAAATTTCTTTTTTAGTTGCAAATGCAATTGCTTCAACTGTACAAAAACCTTGATCAGAAAGCTTCTTCAAATCATTTTTATGAATGTTTTCAAGCTTTGAAAGAGGTGTAAAATTAAATTCAATATTTTCTTGTGCAGCAATTGTAACATTTGCTGTTGTATCAGCAGCAACTTGAAGTTCCTCTTCATCTTCTTCAACTCTTTGTTGTTCACGTTGTCGAACACGTTGTTTTTGTGCCATTCTTGATTATAGTTAAGATCTGAAAAAAGTTTATTATGAGAAACATTTTAAAAGTTATTTTTCAATGTTCAACGGAGAGACACGCCAAATGTTTTGTTTTATCATCGAATTCAACATCAAAAATAACTTATATAAACAACATAAGGTAAACTATATACAATGTGGCACTATTGAACAAAAGTATATGCTCAAATATGTCAGAAAAAAACTTTAAAGATACAACACGCTAGCAATAAATGTGAAGAAATACAAGAAAAAAAGCGGCAAAAAATAATAAGCCGATGCCGATCGAGGTTGAAGATTGCGAAATTTTTTTCATCGGACGAGGTCGACACTTCTTTCGGAAAAAAAATACGAAGAGATTTTTGAAAAAAAACTTTTCCGCGAAAATGTTCTAGAAATTTTTAAAAAATGCGCCACCTTTACCGTTTCCTCCCTTTTCGTGTTGAGAACCCTTCCTTACCTCGATCTGCTTTTTTTTTCCCTCTGTTAAAAATTTTTAACGTTTTTTTAACATTTCTTTAATATTTTTGTTTAAATTTTGCCATACTTTGTATTATTTTACCATAAAATATTACTAGGATTGTTAAACGTGCTATGTATCACCTTTAGCGCCAGTTTTCCTCGTTATTTGAATGATTTTTAGGTGTTTTTAAGCTGATTTTGGCCAACTTTTCTCCTACTTTGTTTCTTTCCATTTTACCGTTGTAGTTTTTCTGCTACATTTGTACCAAACGTGGTATTATTTTACCATAAATCACTATTAAGATTATTTAACTTGCTATCCAACAGCTTTAGACTTAGTTTTGGTCGTTATTTGCGTGATTGTTGGACACATTTCCTTCTCTTCTACCACCTTTTCTCCTACTTAGTATATTCAACAAAATTTCATATCTTTTTTGACATTTTTTTACCAAATTTTGTATTATTGTACTAAAAAGTATTACTAGGATTATCGATCATGATATTTACGAGCTTTAGACCTGCTTTACCTCCTTATGAATTTCAGGTGTTTTTAGGCTGATTTTCCCCTACTTTGTTACTTTCCATTTTACCGTTGTAATTTTTCTGCTACTGATTAACCAAACTTTATATTATTTTATCTTAACAAACTACTAGGATATTAAACATGCTATTTACAAGCTTGTGATCCGTTTTTTTGTCTTTATTTGCTTCATTTTTGGCTTTCTCTTATTCACACCTTCTGCTACTTAACAATTTACTGGTATAGCTTTTGTGCCATACGGTTTATCATTTTATTGTTATAACATATTAGTAGGATTATTAAACATGCTATCCAGCACCTTTTGGTCTTTTTTCCACGTCGTGTTTTTAAAGCGTTTTTCACTGTTTTTTTTGCTTACTTTTCTCCTACTTTATCGCTTTATATTACATCGTCATAATTTTCAGGTAAACAGCAAAATATGGCTACCGTTGAAAAGCCTGCTCAAGGACCCTTGCCTGTTCAAGTCTTCGGACGTAAAGTAAGCTTTATCTCTATCTTTTATCCAACTTACATTATTTCATTTGTAGAAGTATGCTACCGCCGTTGCTTTTGCAAAGAAAGGAAAGGGCCTTATCAAGGTTAATGGACGTCCACTTGAACATTTACAACCTGAAATTCTTCGATTAAAGCTTCAAGAACCTTTACTTATTGTTGGAAAAGAAAGATTCGCAAATTTGGATATTAAAATTCGTGTTACTGGTGGTGGTTTTGTATCACAAATTTATGCTGTTCGTCAAGCTATGGCTAAAGCTCTTGTTGCATTCTATCATAAAAATGTTGATGAACAATCTCGTCGTGAACTTAAAGAACAACTTGCTGAATATGATAGAACTCTTCTTGTTGCTGATCCACGTAGCACAGAATCAAAGAAATTCGGTGGTCCAGGTGCTCGTGCACGTTATCAAAAATCTTACCGTTAAGTTTCACATACAAACATCTTTTGTTTTATCCATGGCTGCAAGTCGAAAGACAAGCACCATTTGTTTTTTATACTTGTTGGTCGTTTTTATTTGAATAAATTTTAAATAATTTAATAACATTTTCCCGCTTTTTTTGAAGCGTTGTTGGTATACATCCTGTGACATACATACATTTTTTTGATTTATATACAAGCATTTTATTAAAGAAAGGGATAATTCAGATCGATGCTTGCAAATGCTTTTAAGCGAGCTTCAGCGGGTAGTAAATGTAAAAAATGTGGAATAATTGTTAATTTTGCTTATATTAAACGACATGATCAAGAATGTAAGGGTGCTGCTATTGTACAGACGACTACTACGGTTATTGAAGAAGATGATGATGGGATTGAAGTAGTTAGTGAAAATATTAAGGTTGTAGAAGTTGAAACTTCTCCAGTTTCAAAAGTAAAGAAAAATGATAAGATTAAGAAGAAGACAGTTCCTGCTGCAGCAACAATTAAGAGACCAGTATCAACAGATGAAATTATTATGCTGTCGGATTCTGAAGATGTGTAAGGATCAAATCTTTACTTGATAGTTAATGAAGTTTATATGGCTTGCAATTTTTAGTGCTATACCTTCACCTAAACCCTCAACTTCAAAGCCAGCAGATCACTCATCCAGCAGTAATAACTCTCCTGCAACAAGTCATACAAAAACTGCAAGATCTCTAGTGTATGCTGATGATCCATCTGCAAATATGTCACTTCAAGAAGTATATGAAAAGCTAATGGAACAACTTGAAAAACTTTGTTCAGCTGGTAGTAATGCCGGATATCTTATTGCAACACAAACAAATGTTAGACTTAGTCAGTCACCTAAAAAGAAACAACCTGAAACAGTAGTTCCTCCAGAAGAACCACCACCTTCGTCTTCCAAAGCTACATCAGCATCTGCTGCAGTACCATCTTCTGCTGATAAGGATTCTGCAGCTGCACCATCTCCCGATATCGATACTGTAGAAGAATCCGATGAATTTGTCGCAAAATTACCAGCATATCAAAAGATGAAAAATTCTGGACAAGGCTTTTCAAATACATATCGACCACCACGACATAAAAAAATTGATTTAGAACAAATTGCACGAGATAATGCTAAGCCTGAATTAGAACCGGATCTTCCAGAAACAAAAGTGCTACAAGCTGATGAAACATATGGTCCATCATATATTGTTCGATTCTTTTGGATGATGCTTAAACGTGTTCTCTGCAAAGAAGCAGGAATACAAGGTGAAAAAGCACCAGAATTTTGGGGTGATGATTTACGACTTTTTTATTGGCTGGTTACAATGAGTGGTAAGTTATTATTCTTGATCCTTTATGAAGTAACAAGGATTGCCATGCGTTCAAATCTTGCATTATGATGGGGGAATGAATGTAATTTCCAGCAATTACAAATGATTACAAAATTTCAGATTCTGAACAGTATCTTTTTATTCGGCTATGTTTACGTGTTAGAAAATGGCTGACTGTCGATGAACTATCAAAATATGCACCAAAGAAAACAAGCATTGTTGATATTGCTGCAGGACTTGTTGCTGCAAATTTAATTGAAGAATCTGGTAATAATTTTGAATGTTCACCTAAATACGGGGATAGATTTGTTAAATTTTCAATAGCAAAAATTTGCGAAAACTGAAGTTTACTTAAACATTGGAACATGTCATTACACACTTATCTCTCTCTCAAAATACCGTACATTTTCTTCTTTCATAACTCAAAAAATGACCTTTAACACATCTTTTACTGTTTGACTTGCATCTTTAAAACAATTCTTTCAGTACCATATCCATTTTAGATTCTCCATCCGCCTCTCTTACACTTGATGAAGCATTATCACGTTTATCTCGAGTTGAACTAAGTCGCCTTGCTCGAACATATAAAGTTGAAAATCGTCTTAAAGTAAAAGATATAATCTTTAATATTCTTTCAATTGCAAATGGGAAGGATGTTTTTGGAAGACCAATGCTACCACTGGTTCTTAATAATGCAAGAAAGCATCTTACCAATTGCTATCGTGTCAAAGAACATCCATTAGCTTTATTTAATTCCATTTTAACACTCTATTGTCCAACACATATGAATTCTGGCTTGCTATTTGATCCTGTTTCAACTGCTGGTTTAGCTTCGAATTTAATGTAAGCATTTTTTGGTTGAGGGTTAGGATTAGAGATATGCGAACTCTGGTTTTAACGAAATTCTGTCTTTTCTTGAATGAATCTCCATTTTCCAAAATTTTATTTTATCTTCTTTTTTTAGGTTTCAATTACTTCAAGTTGAAACGCATAAGCTTGAATTTTGTGGTCCAAAAGATATTGTTAAATGTATAAGTATTTATCAAAATTATGCAGAACTTAAAGATTATATGGAAGCTAAAAGAATTGAAACTGCAATGGCATGGGATAAAAGATCAGGAAAGTATCAGCAACTGTATGAACATGGATTGCTTGCAATAAGAACTGTTAAAAATATGGTTGAAAATCGAGGTGATCAGTAAGTTTTGTTTAATTATTTTAAACAGGATTCAACAATTCTTGCATTTTTAGTTTGGAACGTTTATTACTTTTTCCTCATCATCTTCGTCGATATACAGATGGATGGGTATATGTAAGATGTGCAACACATACTGTAGATGCAATGGAACGACTTCGAAAATATGAAGATGCTGTAGAGCTAATTGAATATTTGTTAACAACTGATGGTATGTTTTATAGCATATAATAATTATTTTACAGTAATCTATCTTTCTTTCAGCAATACGTTACTTCTGTTCTGATAAACGTGGTTTTCTTTATGATCGTCTTGCTCTTGATCTTCATGCTCATTTAAAACGAAAAGAAGATTCCCTCAATGCTTGTGTTCGTGGAATATCTGATACATTAGTTCGAAATAAAGATAAACTGCTCCTTCAAGATCGTGCATGTCGATTGGATAAAGACTTTCAAATTTCGGTTCAAATTACAGAACCTCGATTCGTAAGAAATAAGCTAAAACAGTGTTTTCTTTAATACGTTGATCTTTTTAGGTATGTATTAGTGGAAAAATTCTTGATAAATATCTTGGTGATGAACGTATTAATCGTTTTTATGTTGAAAAGAATGGTGAAAAAGAGATTGTATCAGTTGAAGAAGTGGCACTACGACATTTTCGTCATGAACAAAATTTTTGGAATGGTTTACATACAGAAGGACAACTATGGCATACAGTATTTGGAATTATTTGTTATGATATTATTTTTGATCATGATGTTGATAGTGTATGGTTTAGTCCAATACAGGTAATGATTACTATTTGGCTTCTAAACTGTAGCTCGAATTAGGAAAATCGAAAAAAGCCACATTTTATTTAAATTTGTCTTAAATTTCGATCTAAAAAATTATTAGCAAAAGATGTCAAAACTGGAGTAGATTTTGGATTTCAGTATATTGCCATAATTGAATTATCTTTTTCGTCGAGCCCTGGTGCTGTTGGATAAAATTAATGAACTGCATATTTATTTGAATGCTTTTTTAGGATGCTCCAGCAGATTTGAATACATTGGATTTCTTTTTATCAAGAAAAGATCGATTTGAACAAAGATTGAACATGCTATTAGAAAAAGATCAAAGAAGAGTGTTAACTGATATTATGAAGACCAATTTTATCAAAAACAAGGGAAGAACAAATGCTAAAATTGATTGGAATATTTTTGAAAATTATTCTGAATTTGAGGTAATTTTATTTTTTAATTTTAAACTGAACACGAAGTTTGAGTGGTCTGAATTTTAACGGTATATTATTTTGTAGGAATTCTTGTTATGCATTAGTCCAGAAGCGCTTGTAATGATTATCAATCGAATTATTCAAGATCATCGTCATCATCGAAGTGGTTTCCCAGATCTTACACTTTGGGATCCACCAACCAAGCGACTTGCTTTAATTGAAGTTAAAGGACCTGGTGATAAGCTTTCAACAAAACAACGGCTATGGCTTGATTTCTTTAATAAGCATGGTATTGATGCATTTGTTTGTCAAGTAACTGGTGAGTGCAACCCTTGGATTGATAGATATATGGAAAAGAATAATATTCCAAATCTATCAAAAAATTATAGCATCCAAAAATCGTCAACTTCCAAATCACCAGCAACAACAGCAATCCGAACCAAAAAAGAAGAAGCAAAAGAAAATTAAAGAAACAACTGAAATAGAAATTGAAGAAAAAGAAACTGTAGTAATTGAAGAAGAAGGAATGGAGGTTGTTGAAAGTGTTAAATATATTTCGCGTAAAATTGTTAAAACTGAATTCGATGAAGACGATGATGATGATTTTGAAATGGAAGAAGAAGAGGAAGAAGAAGAAAGTGATCTTGATTTTATTCCTTCATCATCAAAGCCTTTTTCATCGTCAAATTCTTCTTTTGCTCGGGTTACAAGATCATCATCAAGTAATAAATCATCTCCTGAACTCAAGGATAATAGTTCACTTATTGACTAAAAAGGGTTTTAATAATTTTTTTGTTTCTGTTTTTAATTGTTTTTTTTGTAGTTTTTACTGTTTTTTTATTATTTATTTATAAGTTTTTTTAACTGATTGAGGATTTTTTTGGGTATCTTTTATTTTTGATTGTAAACTGTATTGTTTTGTGTGTTGGTATCGTGCCTTTATTAATCTTTTTGCCGGTAAATTTTTGTAAATACGTTTTAATATTTTTTTGTGTAAAATTGATGCTCAGAGTTTCTAAATGTTTTTTTTTAATAAAAATGATCTCTTTTATTTTGTAAAGTACCGTTGCATGAAACATACATTTTATGTAACTGATTTCATAATTCCGCATTTGACAGAAACTGGAAAGACTAACTTGAAAAATGATTTCTAACAAGGAGCCGTTATGATATGACGTCTATGAATTTCTCAGGCACTAGAGGGAATCAATAGCTTATAGCAAAGTATAAAAAACACCCATGCGTTTTTTTCTTGTTCATTATTTTAGGGATTTACAAAAATAAAATTATTAAGTAATTAGTACGCGATCAGCGACTAAGTATATATATTACGTTTGTGATGATTTTAGATGGTTTTAAACGCTTATAATGTGATTAATTTCGCATGGCTGAACGTCAGATTTCCAACAAAACGAGTTTACTGGATGAAAATTAAAATAAAAACTTTGATTTTAAAAATTGACATGGCAATATCTGTGTGTAATAAACACTATTCACAGCCGATACTCTGCAGCAAACTTCCGCAGAAAGTCAGCAGAAGTGACTATAGTCAGCATTTCTGCAGCAGTATTCCACAGAAAGTCAGCATGTTTGACTATAGTCAGCAGATTTTCACAAAATAAAAGATGTTAGTAAAAATAAATTAAAATTTGATAAATTTTTTATTTCTTTTTTAATTTGATAAATTAATTCAACTACAAAGTAAAAAAATATTAATTTCGTGTATTCTAATTTTTGTTTTTGTGTTTTCTACAAAACTAAAAAGCTTTATTAAAAACTTTTTTTCTGCTATTCAGCTAAAATACATTATTGTATAAGATCTTTTTAAGCTTGACAATAATGTTTTAAAGCTTATCAGACATTTTTTGCGTTTTTAAAAATTTTGTTTTAAAGTTTATTTAATATTCAATTCAAAAGTTTCATGTGTAATAATAATAATGGCAAAAAAAAGCTAAAACATGATACAAAAAAGAGTAAGTTTTAAAAATCAAAAATGAAATTTTGGAAGTATGCATTATATGTATAATTGAAATTTCTTGATTCAAGTTGATTCAGCTGAAGGATTTCGTTTACTACGTTTTTTCTTTGGTTTTGGTTTGACTGGTGAAGGTGATGAAGATTCACGAATAACAATTCTTGATTGTTTTTTTTTTGTTTTCAATTTACCGATAACTTTGCTTTGGTGCAACACCATCTGAATTAATTAATAACTTTAAAACGCGTTTGTTGGCAGGTATTGCAACGTCATATTGAACATAATCTCTAATCTCTGATCTTGAATTTGATTGCGATGGCTTTTCATTAAGTTGTGCAAAATTTTTTTGAATTACGTCAGAAAATTGTTGACGAAGTGATGCAGTTTGTACATGATGGAACTATACCTTAACAAGATTTAAGGTTAAACTGTGTTAAAGATTTGAAAAAAAAGTTATGATGTTTGAAACGGTCATTAAAAAAAGCTTAAAAATAAAAAATGATGTGATCAACTCTTTTTTGTTGTATTCTTTCTTGTTCACTCTTGCTGATGATAAGACTTTCTGCAGATGGTTGTTGAAATCAAACAAAATAAATTCGTCACTATTTTCCCCCTTTTTCGGTATTATATTTATCAACACAAAAATAAAGCAAATAAAAGAAAGTTGAAGCAAAAAAACTATTTTTTTCGAGGTGACTAAGCGAGTTTGATTTTATTTGTATAAAAACGAAAAAAGATTCTGTTGAAATTTTTTTTTAAAGTTTTGAATAACTGCCATATTAAGTGTTGTGCTGTTATAACTTATTGTTATTGAATAACTGCCATTTTGAGTACAATAATATTTGTTGATTTAAAATTTTTAGAAGTAACTGCCAATTTAATTGTTGTGTTATTGTAGTTAATCCTTGTAATTAAAAAATGTATACAAGATTGCATCCATGTTTAAAAGAAAAAATAATTTATATTATATTTATTTGTCTAACATTTATTCTGTTGATGCTTACTTTGACAACAACTGGTAAGCTTTTTTGTGAAATGTTTTTTTTTAAACTAGCAAAAGCAGTGTGTTACACAGCGATCATTGACTAAATATTTAAGATAGAAAAAAACTGAAAAATTTTTTTTAATAGCGTAAAACTGCTTCTGTTGGATTTTTAGCTTCATAAATCTGCATTTGAATTTTTTATATATATTTTTATCCAGCTAATAAAGCTTTGTAGTTCTCGAGTAATTTTGAAAAATTGCTTTAAAAGGCTTGTTGGGTACTGTAACTATTTTGATTTTCAAAAACAAACAGTAAATAAAACTGAAGTGCTTTAAATTATGCATTAAAATAGTAAAAAAGATAACTGATTGATCTATGATGCTTTTGCTGAAATTTTTTTTGCAGTTGCTTAAAACGAAATTCTATTAAGTGAACGACACCTCTTGCCTCATCTAGCAAAACTGTTGGAAGTTTGAAATCTGAGCAAAACACAGAGTGCGAGTTATTCCAACGTAAAGTCAAGCATTCTATTTTTGTTCAAAACAAGTTATTTAGCATTATAAAACTGTTTTTTTATTTTTTTTTAATTTTGAAAACCAGTGAATTAAACATTTTGGCGAGACTAGTGAGCGATTTGAAAGCGAGATCAAAATTTGGTCGAACTTTCAAAGCAAATCTTCGAGTAAACTCATCGAGGCGAGTTATCTTTAACTAATTTTTTATTCAAAACTGCCACTCCTTTTGCGCTTAATGCGTTTTAAAACGGAAAAAACTGCATTTTTTTGAGAAAGCTTTATAAAAGAGAAAGTTTTACTGTTGTATCGAAATACTTCATTCCGATATGAGTGCACGATAGCGTAAAAAATTGTTGAAATATTTACAATTAAATGTAACAAAAAATTTATTGACTTGAATAAATAAAAAATAAAAAACTAAAACGTAGAAAGCTATCTATTGTGCAAAATGATATAGACCCATTGTTAATAATGCCATTCAAATCATGAATTTGCGTTTGTCGTAAATAAGTAGAATGCGTTGGATTCGGTAATTGTATTGCTGTAATATTTTTTTTAGCTTTTTTTCTGAGAAAACTGAAAACTAATGCGTCTGGTTAAAAAGCTGTTATTTACAACAAAAATTGATGTTAACTGCGTTTAACAAGAGCATTTTCTTAGGATAATATTAAAAATTTATTATTAGTTTTTAATAGACAAATGAGAAGGTTATTTTAATAATAGTTGTTGAAGAGAAAAAAAAGATGTAACTAATTGACGGGAAATCTTAATAACTTTTTTTTGAAACTGAAACTAGGTGAATAGGTTTTAAGCAAAGTAAGATTGTTGTTGTGTATTTATTTTTTGCTATTTATTTACAAAAATAATTTTAATATTCAAAAATGGATGAGTTCAATGAGTCGACGATTTGAAGGCAAAATAAAAATTTGGGTGAGCTTACTAAAAGAATTTATGAGAAAATAACCTGATCAAGAAGTATCGCCTTTCATTAATTTGTAAGCAAAACTGTCAATCACTATGAAAACCAAAAAAAACTGAATTTATTTAGAAAAATTTTATAAACAAGTAAAGAATAAACTGAAGACGGAATTGTATGGAAATGCCAATTTTCACTATTATTGAGTCTTATATTTTAAATTTACATTAAATATATGTACGATCCGGGGGATACGGTAATTGCAAAATCTTTTCAGCTTTTTTGAGGAAACTGATATTGAAAGCTGTTCGCTATGAAATGACTACATTTATTTACGACAAAAAATTTTGCGCAAAAACTGACGATGTTAACTGCGCTTTATAAGAGTATTTTCAAATATTTAAGGCAATGTTAATGATCTATTATTAGCCTTTAAAGCACAAATTAGAAGTTGACAGTTACAATATTTGTTGAGAAAAACTGGAATATTAATTCTACGTTCGTTTTTAGGCTGGGAAGGTGGACATGAAATTTTACATGCTGGTGGAAAATGGGTAAATGGAGATGACTTTTTTGGATATTATTTTTGTATTCTTTTGCTGGCATTGATTTGTATCGGGCTTTCAATCATCTTTATTTTATTCAGTTTTTACAAAGATTTAATTGTAAATAATATTGTTTTTACAACCCGGTCATTTGCATTTGTTCCTGTTACATTGGGATTCTGCATTGGCTCAACGATTTGGATTCCGGTTAAAACTGGTGGTAAGTTTTTTTCAATGTTGCTTATTTATATTGACTCAAAAGAAACGTCATGTTGTTAAATTTTATAAAAACTGTGGAAACTAACGTTGGAATTTTTATGATGTGAATAACGGAGCACGAAATGTTGTATGCATCATTTTTATAGCTTTTAATTTTTGTCTTTGATACTTTTTTAACATTTTTTTGTTTTCTATGATTCTAGTTTGATTCGAGTTAAACTGACGCCAAGCATATTTTAGTTTCTTCAAACTTCAAAGTCAAGATTTTCCACAAAAAATTTTGATGCTGATCATTTTTAGGATGGACTGAAAGTTGCCAATATATTTTTCGGTTTTCTGTATTTCGAATTCACAGAGCCTTGGAGCCAAATGTAGCTCCTTGCAAACATGTGCTCTGTTAAAACTTTTTAAAAATTTATAGTTTCGGAACTTCAAAAATATTTTTTACAGCCATAACAAAATATTATTTTTACAAACCTGGTTTTAGCTGTCTTAATTAAAATTAACAGAAATTATTACGCGTCAATTAAAAAAATGCACAGTTTTAAACTTATTTCGAAAACTGTGATTTATTGGCTTTATGAAGCCACTATTCCGATTAGGCGTTTTGAATGTTACTTTTAAAAAAAATCTGAATGGCACAACTGCCGAGCTATTAATTGTCATCACATTCATTACTTATTGGACTTTTTCGTCACAACACTTTTTCGCGATAAAACTGAAATTTTTGCTACTTCTTATAAAACCAAAAAACTACACATTTCTTTTTAAAGCTGAGACATTGGTTACTGTAATATATTTTAACTGAATTTTTCTTTTTTCTTGTACTTTTTTTTAAACTGGCCCATTCTAATCCATTTGGTTTCAGATTCAATAAGTGATCTCGGATACGATTATGTAATATTAATTTGTGCAACTGTTATGTCGGTTGGAGCATTTGCTTCTGGAATTTTTCTTACCCAGAAACTTCGAAAGCTAAAACCTGATTGGAGACAAGATGCACTAATGTGCAAATTTATGCAAGATGTTTAAAAACTGAATTGTATGGGTATCTCTTAAAATGGCAAAGGTATTTGTTAATATATTTTGTTAAACTTTTTATCAGTAGTTTTGATAAATATTTTTAAATTTTTTTTGTGAACTTTATTTCCAAGTACCGCTATCAAAATGAACGAAATAAAAGTTTTAAATATAAAAAACTGAAAAAAAAATTATTTTGTTTTGGTAATAAAAAATGTGAAAAAGTAACTGCAGATTCATCAGTAAAGATTTAACGTAAATCTTCTAATTGAAGTGCTGTGCTTCTATTTTTTCAAACTAACAGACTAACTTTTTTCTGGGGTTTTAAAAATTCCGGTAACCAAAAAACAAAACTGATTTCCCATGAAACTGTACAAATTCCCAACAACATGGAATTATGGGATAAAAACAAAATTAAATAAAATACCACATAATTATACCTGATAACTTGTTGGTTTACGAGAAAAAAAGCTCTTATTCTTATTTAAAAAAAACTGAACGTTGGTAATCAATCGTTCACCTCACCACCATGGCATTGATGTGAATTTATGGGGATTGTTTTTGGTGAGATAAATCAAACATTTTTGTAATTTTTAAATTGAGATTGACAAAGAAAATGTGAAAATAGCTTGTATCAAGTAGTAGAGAAATGATCGCTGAAGATAACTGTAAAATCATGGATCTTTCAAAAGATAAATTAAAACTGTCGAGAATATTTTCTTTTTAACGCTGTATTCCGGTTTGACAGAAGATAATAATGTCGGGTATAAAAATCATGGCATTCAAAAAACTGGTGAAACACTCGTAGTTGCATGGATTTGTAAATTTTTTAAGTAATAATCATACTGTACTTTTGTGAGTCAGAATCTTTATTCATAAAATAACGAAAAACGTTAAAAAAAACTATAGAAATTGATAACTGCAGTTCCTGAATTAATTACAATTTTTTCCTTTATTAAACTGGGCTTCTTTAAGTAATGGTGAAACTGATAAACAATTGAAAATATTGACTAGAAACATAAACTGCTTTATTTCATTCATAAATTATTAAGAAACTGAAGAAGAATGAAGACGTATCTATTTATTTATAGTTTTCATATTTTATAAGTTTTATCTACCATGAAAAAAACTGAATAAGAAATACATCACAAGTTACACAAATTAAGAGCAACAGTAACTTAAAAATTTACGGTTTAAAGTGAAATTTGATAATTAGTAACATAGCTAATTATGTTGAAAGGGGCTATCACTGTATGCATTTTTAACTGCACAGCAAGTTCTTTCGTTCTTTTAAATATAAAGCTTTAATCTAAAAAAATGTTTATGAAGCAAACAAAAAAACGCAAAAAAAGTTTGATAAAAAAAACCGTTTGACAAAGTTGACATATGGTTATTTAATCAACACTTTATTTTCTTCATAATAAATTGTTTTATTCAATTTTTCTTTAAACAAAACTTTTTGTCAGAAAAAACTGTGTTCTTTTTTTGTTTTACTTTCATTGAAGATGATAAAGAATTTTGTTACCAAAATTATTGCTTAAATAAAAACATTTTAAAGGAAACTGCATCGCATCAGTTGGCGTAAAGTATGCTTTTCTATAACAGTAAAATTAAAATTATGTGAAATAAACTGACATCATCATTCACAAATATAAACATTAAACTGACAATAAGATTATAATTCGAATTATCTTTTTAAAATAGTGTAAAAAACTTTTTCATCTTTCAAATCAAAGCAGTAGGAGATAAATAAAAAACTGATCGCATATAAAGAAATCTATATTTATCTTTACGTGATATCTGAATATCTGAATATCTGTGAAAGAATAATTTAACTGATATAGCTAATGTGGCAGGAAAATTGGGTTTTCGAAAATCTTTTTTGAATAATACCAAATTTATGAAACTGTCTTTTAAAATTAAACGATAAAAAAAAGAGTTTTTGCAAATCTTTTTTTTGTTTCTGTTGAAAATGGAGAGGGATCAAAAAAAAATTTGACACAGATGGAGATGGATAACAACTGATAAAATTTGTGTTAAGTTGATATTTGAAAAAACACAAAAAATAAAATTTAACTGAAAGTTTTTTCACCAATATTTTATAAAAAATGACAAATAGTACCGTATAAATTTGAAAAACAAATATTCAATAAAAAATAAGACAAAACACTTTAGATAAAACGTATAAACTGAGAAGTATATCACAAATAAAACTGCAATTCTTTTGATTTTCAGCATATCTTTTAAAAAATGTTATGACATTTTCTTTTAAAATTCGTTCATTAAACAGCTAAAACATCTATTAATATTTTTACCGACCATTGTGTTTAATCGCTAATTAAATATGCAAACGGACACAAATCATAAAAAACTGTCATTTCCACCTCCTTATTTTTGCTGCAATTTTCGATTATGGTCGATTAAACTGTATGAAGATGCCGCGCATACTTGTAAAATCATTTTACTGCTCATACTTTCAAAACTAAAAAGAAAAGAAACTGGCACATAACGCTTAGTAATAAAATTAAAACTTTAATTGTTAAAATTTTTATTTCTGGTAATTTTTTTTAAAAACTGTTCTTTTTTCTAGTATGTAAGTTGTTTCGACTGAGATTAACAAAGTACCATTGGTATTTGTAGTTTATGAAATTATCCTCCTAATAAATTGATACAGTTTGTACGTTTCTCCAGTATTTTATAAAAGCACATAAAATGTTTGGTAAAATTTATTTGTGTACAGTGCTCCGTAAAAGTATAGGGAAACCCAAAATATTACAACTGTGGGCTTCCCTGTGGCGGCATAAATTTGCAGGTATTATCAATGTATTTAGGACGTTTATAAACCACTATGTACGATATTTTAGCCTTTGATCTTTGCCGGTTCTCATTTTAGAACCAAAACATTAAAAAACGCCTGTTGCAAAAGTATAAGGACACTTCTTAAAACCCCTAAAGTTCTATTAATTTGAGGTAAACGGCATTATATAATGATAAAATATGCTATTTCTGACACATAAAACATGATTTTACTCAAAAATATTAAATACTTTTCGTTTAACATGGCGTTGTTAATGAATCCCCAAAGTTTCATAGCCCCACGATATCTGGGAGCTTCAGGTTACTTAATCAAAGTTTGTGCAAAACCGCAGTTTTTTAACTTTGTCCTCATTTTTTCCGATTTTTTGAGTTTTCTCACAAACTTTGATTAATTGGCGGCGTGTCAAAAAACCCGAAAATGGCCAAAATTGATGTTTTCAACGCCATGTTAAACGAAAAGTATTTAATATTTTTGAGTAAAATCATGTTATATGTGTCAGAAATAGCATATTTTATCATTATATAATGCCGTTTACCTCAAATTAATAGAACTTTAGGGGTTTTAAGAAGTGTCCTTATACTTTTGCAACAGTTTAATGTTTTGGTTCTAAAATGAGAACCGGCAAAGATCAAAGGCTAAAATATCGTACATAGTGGTTTATAAACGTCCTAAATACATTGATAATACCTGCAAATTTATGCCTCCACAGGGAAGCCCACAGTTGTAATATTTTAGGTGTCCCTATACTTTTACGGAGCGCTGTATTACAAGGTTTTCGCTAATGAGAAAATGAAGTAAACAACAGTATATTGTCTAATAATTGCTGTAAACTGCGTTAGAAATAATTTTCATGCAAAAAAATTTTTTTTTAGAATTTCTTTCTTCAAACAATTAAAAAATTTCATTACGAAAATTACTGCAAAAATAAAATTATTTAAAAAGAAGCTATACCAGTTGTTGCGTATAGTAAAATTATGTGTTTAAAGTTTTAATGAAATAAGGAGATAGCTTTATTCATAAATGGACATTAAACTGATAACGGAAGAATAAGATTTGTTTTTTTTTAAATAGTGAAAAAAAGCTATTTTATGTTTTAGTTCAAAGTGACAAGAGATGAATAGAAAACTAATCACATTTTTTACATGATATTTAAATATCTGAATGAATTTAAGATAGAAGAAGAATTTAACTGAAAAAAGATCTCAATTTATAGTTTAAACTGGTGGTAAAAATGAAACGCGGTTTTAGATGTTTCACATTATAAACTAAAGATGGTTTGGTTTGCAAAAAATAAAACTGTAAATAAATGAAGTTGTATGCTTCATTTTTTTCTTCTTGAATGATAAATAAATAATGTCATAAAGATTGTAATTTAAAAGTAAAAATTTTATTTTTTAAAACAAAAAAAAAAGAGTTTTATTTTAAGTCAAAGTCGTCAGGAATCAAAAAACATTCGACCCTGATGGAGGTAAAAAACTGAAATTATCTGTATTGATTCAATATTTGAATTGAGCACAAAGCTGGAAGCTTCTTGCCAGGTATTAACAAAAAAAGTTAAAAAATTAATTTAAACTGGTAAAGCATTGTTCAGTCATGTATACTGAATAAAACTTTTTAGATGGAAAAAAAATTGAGAGAGCATTTCAATTAACAAATAAATTTGGAAATCAACATTAAATTTTTTTTTACATTTTTGATTAACGTTATTTAACAAAACGAGATATGAAAAATGCCTTGATAAGAGTAACGATTCAGTAACATGCCACTGATCACGTAATGATAAAAAAAATAAATTTGAAAACTGACATTTTCTAATTCTATTTTTTAGGTTTAATATGATCAAAAAATATACCACTGAACTTTGTGCTTTGAAAGTGGACAAAACAATTACAACTGTTGCTTGCCTCAATTAAAAATAAATTTTTATAATAACAATAAAACTGATTTGAAGAATACTCGAAAAATTATCAGTTCATAGACCAAAAACAGAGAAGCAAAAAAAATCAGAAATCTTTAATTTACATTGAATGTAAATATAGTCAAAAAGCAGAATTCAACTGAAAAAAGGAAGCTTCTTTACGGTTTCAATCTATTAATCATTATTATTGTTTAAACTGCCAAATGGGGTGTATCAATCATGCCTGTAAAATTGTTCATGTTACAAATAATAAAACTTTAACATAGTTGGGATGTAAAAACTGCTAAGGTAGGTTCTTTGTCAAATAAAACTGAAGGTTGTTGTAACTGGTTTCCCATCTTTTTTATTTTTTAAATTAAAATCGACATTCTCTATGTCTACCCCCGCTTCAATGTTGGTGTTCTTTTTTTTAAGTTTTAAAACGGATGCGTCAAGTTAAAAAAATTAAAATCTTGATTTTGAGCATTGATAATGGATAAAAACAATTACAAATATTGGTTGTCTTGACTATGAATAAATTTTTATAATAACAATAAAACTGCCATCCATGGACTGTTTGGCACAAACTATTTTCCGTTCACAAATAGAGAATAGTGACGCGAAAAATTTCTGATTTTAATCCTGTTGTAAAACTAATAAACTGTTTCATAATAAAAAGGGGTGATGAACATTGTCGGCAACACAAAGCTGTTGCAGAAGAGACGTTATAAAATGATGAATGAAGTGGAATTTAATATTAAAAATACATGTTTTTTAAAACTGGCAACTGAGAAATTAAAAATTCATTAAATTTTCATTAATACTGTTGCTGTCGTTGCTTATGCTGATATAATAAATTAACATGCAAAATAATTTTTAAGGTAACTTTAAAAACTGGTTGATAATTTTAAATATTGAATTAATTAGATTATAAAAAAATCCATAAAATTTTATCAAATCTTTTTATCCAATCCATCCATTCAATTAAAAGCATCTAATAATGAATTAACGAAAAAAAATGAAAGCTAAATATAAAGTTAATAACTGAAATTATTTATTTAAGTTAAGACACCTTTCTGACTATGTTTTATATGTAATAAACGCTGGCTCCGTTGATACGCTTATCAGTCGCTATCAAGTGACATGTCTCATGGCGTTATATTTATAAGATGATGATCGTAAAATGGTATCATTACAGGATAAGTTGAATTAAGGTTTGATAAAACGATTACAGTTATGTTATTACACATAATAAATAAATTCGAAAAAAAACTGTGGCAAATTACCCGTTGATTTATTAAGCTTAAATCTGCAAATGCTGTTGTACATTTGGATTGTATTTTTTCAGTAAATTAATAGCTTAAACTGCATTGAAGTTAATCATAAGATATCTTTCTAAAATTAATTAACTGATGACACCCCTTTCAAGTGCCAACAAAAAGTTTTTATAGATAAAACATGAAAAATTTACAGATCATGTAAATGCATGGAATATGATTGATTATTTATGAAAAGTTTTATTGTTTTTTTTTCAATGCATTTTTTCAAAAATAAACAAAAATCTTAATCCGATTTTTTTTATTTTTCGACTAAAATCGAATAATATTATGCTATCCTTTTTTTCTGTTTTTACAGAATTCGTTTAGCTAGTTTAGTTCTCTCGGAATCTAGGTTTTAAGATTTTACATTGGAAACAATTCCAGCAGAGAAATATAACTGGCAGGTGATATGACTTTTTGGTTTAACACATTGTTTTAAATCCGTGCTTATATTTCATCTTGAAAATTTATGCTGATATAATAAATCAACAAACAAAAGGATTTTCATGCTAATTATAAAAACTGGCAACTTTTAATATCATATTTGTAACTCGGGTATGATTTATTAGAGCAGTATCACTGAATCTGGGTGCTGCATGGTAAAAAACAATTACAATCATATCGTTTTTACCTTCAACATCTAAAAAAATAAATAACTGAAATATCAGATGTATTTTTGCTATAAATTATTAGTTTAAACTGTAAGCAAATGCCCACTGTGTTTGTAAAACTAATACTTTAATAAAAAATAAAAAGAAAGGTTAATGATAAAAAATATTTACAGATGGAACGGAAAAAAAATGAGTTGCATCAATTGCTCTGATTTTTATTTTTAATACACATTTTTCAAAACTGTAATTGCATTTGAGTTCTTAAACAATTTTTAAGCAAAGAAACTGATTACGTTTTTTTAAGCGTGGAATACATTCGATTACAAAAAGATTCAATAAAATTTTGACGAATTCCATTTCCTAATTCATTTATTAAATTAAAAAGAACTGATAATGAATTAACCAACAAAAGATTTCTTTTCTAACTGCATGTAACTGTTGAAATTCTATAGTGGGAAAGTAAAAACTGCATTTTATCAAAAAATAATAAAATACACAAACAAAATGTTTTTGTAGCAGCTAATCATAAAAACTGATAATTTTCAATAAAATTCTTTTCACTGGTTTGCAATTAAAGGTGAAAGTATCATCGCTAAATTTGAGCGGGGAGGGGTAACGTAAAAAACAATTAAAATTGTGTCATTGTTGCTTGTCTTCAATAGTAAATAAATAAAAGAAAATAGATTCAATAAAACTGCAGGAAATGTTTCTTTATTATTAAATTAAAATCGACAAATTCCAACTTCCGCTTTTATGTTATTGTTTTTTTCTTTACATTTTTTAAAGCGGCAAAGTAGTAGTTTAAACTGGGTAGAAGTGTTTTAGCAATAAATTTGTGTATTTAAAAATGATTTTCTGATGTTACTCTTCTTAGAGATTTTACAAGTGAAATAGAAAAGTTAAAGCTTCATAAAGCAAAAAATCAAGTTTTACATATAACTAATTTACTGAACAATACTCTGTTTTGGAAACTGTCATTAAAAAATTCGACACTAAGTAACTTTTCATTGTTCTTTGTACTCAAAAAATGAAAAAATAACAGAAAAATATTCCAATCTGATTATGAAAACTGACACTTTGAATGTATTGTTTGGTTATGGTAAAAAAAGCTATCACTGGATCTTGTGATGCAAATGTAAAAAAAACAATCACAATTACGTCTCATTTTTACCCTCAACATCGAAAAAATTAAATAAAAAAAGATTCAATAAAACTGCCTTCTTTACTCTTTTTTTTTACCCATCCATTTATTAAATTAGAATCGACAAATTTTAACTGCAACCTCCGCTTTTATGTTGTTGTTTTTTCCTTTCTTTTTTTTGACGTCAATGTTTTTTTTTCTTCTTCAACTCGTTGTCTTTAAATGGGCAGCAACAACAGAAGCCGCAGCAAAAGAAGAAGAAGCGGCAAAAGTAAAAGCAAAAAAGCCAGCAGGAGCAGCAGCGGACATGTCCGAAACAAATTTAAAGCATTTTTTTTGCTTGCTTTCTAAAAAAACACAAATAAGGCGGTGTCAAAGTTATTGCTGGTGTCCGTAAGAAGCAAGCAAGAACAACAAAAAAATGCCAAAAAAAGAAGAAGATAGAAAAAGCAAAAGTCTGTTAAAAAATAAAATATATATTTTTTTCTTTGAAATTGAGCTTAAAAAACGACGACAAAAGAAAAGCATAAAAAAAGGAAAGGGAGGAAAAGTAATCGACAACCACTTGAGGAAGTTTTTAAAAGAATGAAAAAAAGAAAACGATAGAAACTCCAGAAGCAAGGAAAGGAAGGAAGACATGCAAGAAAGAGCAAAAGATATTTTGAAGGCAATGAAATAAAAAAAAATAGAAAAAAAAGTTTCTGGCAAAAAAGAAATAGAGGAAGATTGTTTTTGACATGCTGTTGTAGTGAACTGTTGTCAATGTTTGGGTAGAGAGCTAAAACTGCCTAGTTGATAGCTTGGTAATAATAGCTTCGATTTAAAACTGATACATTCAATTCATTGTTTCTATATTATAAATTAAAGTCGTTATCTATGATAATTTGTTGGATAGTTAGTTAAAAATTTATCTCTAAAAGCTGTCTGTTGTAGTAATACTAAGAATTTTTTGATACTTAAACTGTAACGTCTTTTCCCTGCATGATTTTGTACACCAATTTCTTTCGCTTTTTCAATTCAATGCCACATTTTGATATTATCATTTAGCTATCGTTTTACACAAAAAAATTAGTTTTAAACGGAGTCATTGGTTTCTCTATCGGAATTTTTAGTTATAAAAGCGTTTGTTTCATTTTGGCAGAATAATTTATATTTGAGGTAAAATTTTAAAACGGCACGCTTTTTAATTTTTTTTAGATAATAACTGTCTTCAGGAAATATTTGATTTTAACATTAATTACGAATAATGGTAACTCAATAACTGTGTTTTTTTGGGGATAAACATTTATGCTTAACATTATTCAATCTTTTATTTAAAATGTGAATAAGATTTTTCTGGGAATAAAGATAGCTAATAATTTATCTAATAATAGACATGATGTTGTAGTAAAATGTTGTCAATGTTGAGAGAGAGAGAGCTAAAACTGTCTTCATATTAATAATCTGTTGGGAATAATTTTTTATACTCAATGAAATTTCTGATGGAACATTATCTTCTGTAAACTAAAATTGTTATCAGCGCTAATTTTTACTCTATAGGCTTCTACAGTTTCCTAATAATCTTACGATACTTAACTGCAATTTCTACACCATTATTTTTTAAGTATCATTTATCCACTTTACTGCCATAGTATTTTCGATAATTATTTTCCCTGATGGCATCTTTTTTAGCTTTGAAAGTTCTGTTTATTGCTTACTATAGTTTTCATTAAAAGCGGGATCTCTGAATGGCGATGCCTTTTTTTGTTGATAATAATTGTATTGGACAAAAATACAGTTAGTAATGATAAATGAGCAACTATGATCGAAATTCAAGAATGTAGTATATTTTATTTAAACTGAGAAAAAGTGTGTTCTTTTAAGAAAAAAAATGTATCCAATAGCTTTAGACACAATGCTGTAGTGAACTGTTTTTGAATTACATTAATAACTGTTTGGGTGACATCAGTAGTATTTTAATAACTAAAACTGACAAAAATAATTTTTTTCTTTTTACTTGAACATAAACTGATATTCTTGTAATCCTTCTTGTTGATATCTTCCGCAAAACTGATAGCATTAATATTTTAATTAAAAAAATTTATAATAATTTTTTGATAACAAAAAAGGAAATTATTTTTGCACACTAGTACTATGGTGCCATTTTCCCAAAATATTAGCATTTAATTGTTGTCCTTTATCACGAATTGGATTATAAATTGTGTTAAAATTTGAAAATGGCAATCTTCTTATTTTCTTTAGATATCAACCATCTTGAACTATTTGATTTTCTCATCATAATAATGATTACCGAAAAATTGTAAAAACTTTTTTTTTACAAACTGAAAACCATGTACTTCTCAGAAAAAATTTATTTAATAGATTACAAGGGCATGTTGTAGTGAACTGATGTGGGGTGAGCGAACAAAAACTGTTTTTACATTTAAAAATGTATAGATGTTTTGGTTGCTAAAAATTTTTTTCTAAAACTTATAAATTAGAATTTTTTATTTTACATGAACGTGAATCATTATCTACGTTAATTTTTTGTTGATATTTTCAGTAAAACTGATATTTTTGTTAACTATTTACTTTAAAACATAATAATAATTTTACAATGCTAAGACTGTTGCTTTTTTCTTTAAAAGAATTACTAAACTGATTTTTTTTATATTACGATGACAATTTTTTCAATTTCACGGCTATGATTTAGTTTTACCATTTAACTGTCTTCCTTTACAATATATTAGATCACAAACTGGACCATCAGTTTGATCATTGACATTTTATAATAACTTTTTTTAAATTTTGTATTAAAATTTTTATTTAAAGTTAGAATTTTAGAGAAAATATTAACATTTAAAAGTTAAAAAACTTTATTTATTTAAACTGAAAATCATGTACATATTATTGAAAAAAGGAAGCTATTATTATTTGTTTTTGACACATTCTTGTTATTAAACATTATCGGTGTTAGCGAAGACTATGAGGATAAGTTAAAACTGCCTTGATTGATGAGTTAGTGATAATTTTTTAAAACTGTCAGTTGTAATTGTATCTTAAAAATGAAACAATATTAATACGATGGTAGCTACAAATATAAACTAAAATTTTCTTACAAATTTTTGCATAAATTTTTTTTAAAACTGTTGCCGCTAATGATTTGTTTCTGCTTCTTTGATTTTTCTCTATGTCTTTTGTCACAAAAGAGATTTTGTAAACGGAATACATTTTGGTAACTATTAAACAGATTTTTAAAATTTTAAACTGCAGTTTCAAGATTACTGATGACAAAACGTTGATATTTTTTTCGAAGATTTAAAGTGTTACTGAGTTATATTACTGATGTGCCTTCATATTGTATGTACCTTAACTGTGAATTCTGTGGCAAATACGGTTTTTTATTTTTTTTATGTTATAACTGTTCAATGTAACCAAAATCATGTCATATTGAAAATGTATAAGTTTTACCATAATTAATTCTAGCGGTTAACAAAACTGTCTCTCTTTTTGTAAAATAAAAATAATTTAAACTGAAGACCAATGTTTTTTGGGAAAAAACATAGCTAGTTTTCTTTTTGTAAAATCTTTCTTTAGTAAACCTGAATCTATATCGGATTGTTTTTTTCTAATATTGAATTAGTGAAACTTGAAAACTGTAAAAGCAAAAAACTGCAATTCTGTTCAAAAGAATTTTTATTTTTTATTATTACTCAATAAAATTACAAGAGACAAAATTTCCGATTCTGAGAAGTCTTAACGGTAAATCCATTATGTAACTAATACATATTGACATCTGTTTTAACTGCAAAACCAGCATCCCTTATGAAAAGCAGGATTAAGATAAGCATTTATTAAAAATTTTGTAAAGTAAACTGGAACTCATGAGGGCGATAGTTTAATTTTTCGATTTTTTTATTTTTAATAGTTTTTAAATTTTAATTACTGAAAAAATCATGTAACTTTTATCTAAATTTTTTGTTGAAACTGGGAGCCCCAAGTATGATAATTTTTGTTTGGCATAGTAAAATGTAGTGTTTTTGATACATATAACTGATTTTAATTGGAGTGTACTGTATAAAATAAACTAAATAGTACACATACATTTAATATTGGTTTGGTTTTGTTTTTAAATTTAAACTGTGATTTCAAATTTTCGGTTTTTTGAAAATTTATACAATTGCAGTGGTAAGCTACTGCTATGTCTTCGTATGCATTTTAGCTGTGAATACTAAGAAAAGTTCGATATTTTTTATTTATTTTATGCGATAACCGTTCAATATAACCAAAATCTTTTAATATTTAAAATGTATAATTATCACGATAAAAAATTAAAAATCTGTTATGTAACGGATACATTTTAACTTTCGTTTTAACTGTAAAACCTGCATCACTTATGAAGAGTAGACTTGATATAATTATATTTAATAGTTTATAAATTTCGAAAACTAAAAAGGTCGTATAACTTTTTAAATTAAAATTTTTGTATGATTTTATTATAACTGTATAATTCGTATATCGGTTTTTTTTAAACTCGGTTTATCTTTCTTTAAAGATTTTTATGTTTCTATTTTTTACCCAAAGTTTCTTTTGTCATTGCTCTCACTGGAAATCTCTTAATTTTTTTTGTTTTAACACAATAAAAAAGTTTCCGCCTCCGAAGACCACCCATCTGGTTGTTGCTTTTTTGTTTTTTTCCTATGCTTTAAAATTGTGTATTTTCTTATCCCTTTTTATTCATTTCCGTTTCCATTTACGACAATCTTTTTTTTGTTTTTTGGGAGTTTATTTTTTAGTTTCAAGCACTAATGCAACAAATTTTTTTTGTAAGGGTAAAAATCTGAAGAATAAATTTCATTGAATTGCCAATAAAAATAACATGTTAAAAAATGGCTGAAATAATAGCTTTTCATAAAGGACCTCTTTATTGGGGGAAAGTTGTTAACGAAATTAATTGTCAAAATACATAATCAATTAAAAAAATTGTAGGTGTGTGTAAACACTGGACAATTGAAGGTAAATTAAATTTTGTTTAAAATTTTATACATTTATTTTTTGAAAAAACTGTCACCCTGCGTATCCGTATTATTTATTTATTGAGTTTACATTAATGACAAGCAAGAACTGGCTATAATAACTGTTTTTGGAAAATGGTCATAGGAGGAAAGTAGTTAAGAAAATTTACTACCAATTTATTCGGTAATAAAAAAAGTTGTAAATTTTTTTTGGAAAAAACTGGAAAATCATACTACAAGATGTTTTCTTTATTTAAAAAAATAATTAAAATTTTAAATCTAAAAATAGTTTATTTACAAACTGATATCAAGAAGAGACGAAGTCATAGAAACTCTCTTTATTTGGACATTGCTATTTTTCTCAGATTTTCATTTTCTTGTTTTCTGTTATAATTTTAAAGTTAACTAAAATTTTTCTTGTCAATTTAACTGTGCTTTTTGGTAATGATTTTTGAAAGAAACATGTAACATCTTTTTTTTTGTTACTGCAAAGTTTCTTAATTCTTTTGTTTTAACATGATAAAAAGCTTCCATATCCTAAGACCACCCATCTGGATGTTGTTGTTTTTTTCCTATGCTTTAAAACTGTGCCTTTTCTTATCCCTCTTTATTCATTTCCGTTTCCATTTACGACAATCTTTTTTTTGTTTTTTTGGGAGCTCATTTTCAGCAACATGCTTTTTTGGAAAGATATGTAAAACAAAAAAACATTTCATTGAGTTGTTGCCAATAAAAAATAGCAGACAAAAAATGGCTGAAAACAACTGCTTATAATAAAAAAAAGCTTTTTTAGGGAATGGCTGTTTAAAAGATTAACTACTAGCAAACGCAAATAAAGTATTTGTGTTGTTTGAAATCCCTTAAATTGATAAAAAAGGAATAAAAAAAACAGTTTTACGGAAAGAATGTAAGGGTAAGAACAACAACAACAACTGGACGCGAAACAGCTATTGGTTAAGTTTTAATACGTTTTTGTAAAGTAACTTTTAACCACTGTTTTATATGATAATCGAATTGACGCGTGTCATTTTATTTGATTTTTATAGTGTATATGTATTAAATTACATTAATATTTTGATGGGTTTTTTGAAACTGTAATCTTTTTCATCAGTAAGTTGAACATTGTTACAACATTTTATGAAATAAAAGTTAGCGTTAACAAATTTTTTTTATAAAACTGTCTTTGGCGCTCAAGTCATGGCGTGATGCATTGGTTGTTAATTTTACCCATGAGATTTATATTGTTTTTGCAGTTTTCTTCTTTTTCTGTTATTTAAAAATTTTTCTTTTAACATTTATATTCGAGCTTCTATTTTTCTCTATATATAACTGATTACCTTTTTTTTTATTATTAAAGCTTTTCTTACATTCAGTTATTTAAAAATGTGTTCCTATAATGGTAAATTTGTTTATTAAACTGTGTTCTGTTTCTTTCTGTTTCTTTCTAGTTTAAACTGATTTACTTGAAAAATAACTGAATTATATTTCTGATAATTATGAAATTTTCTCTAACTGCAATAATATTATTAGTTCAAATAATTATAAAACTGGCTTAACAATTTAACTAAAGTCCATGAAATTGTGGTGTTGTTTTACTATCCTAAAACCAGTGATGGGCAAACGCGACGCCAAAACTCAACGCGAAACGCTGGCTTTTCTTTTTTTGACAAACGCGAAAAAAAACGCTTTCGCGTTGGCTAGCGTTGCAAGCGAAAAAAAAGCCAAGCGACGCGAAAAAAACAAGCGAAAAGAAAAAAAATGAAGAAATTTGAAACTAGGTCAACTTTCAAACGCTTTTTTTCTGGCGTCGCAGGCTTTTTTTTTGCGCGCTATTTTTCTCGCGTAGCTTTTCGAGAAAAATAAAGCGTCGCCAAATGTTCAGCGACAGAAAAAATTGGCTTCGTGTCGCGCGCTTGGCGTTTGCCCATCCCTGCCTAAAACTATCATTTTTCTTTAGATTTTTAAAATAAATTTTTTTTGTAACTGAAACATTTGTTAACTCTTTTTGTTTAACATAATAATAAAAAGCTTCTGGTGACAAGACGATCCATTTGGTTGTTGTTTTCTCCATGCTTTAAAACTGTTTCTTTTTATTCCCATCTTTAAATGCTGTTACCATTTACGACAATCTTTTTTTGATTATTCTTTGTGAGCTCATTTTTACCTTGAAGATTTAGAGTGCAACATATCTTTTTTGAAAGGGCATGAAAACTGAAGTTTCAATAAATTACTGGTAGTAAACATGCAAAAAAATGGCTGAAACAATTGCTTTTTTTAGAGAAAATTGTTAAAGAAAATAACTGCCAATTGTTATTATTTTTTATATAAAGAAGGTTGTAAAAATTTATAGGAAAGGGTGCATTAAATACAGTTTGTACAAAAAAAATTAAGCATTATCAAAATACATAAACTATTTAAAAAATGCGGATGTAAAAACTGAACAATTGAAGGCAATTAAATTTTGTTTTAAATTTTATACATTTATTTCTTGAAAAAACTGACATCCCGAGTTTTTTGTATTCTTTATTTATTAAGTTGCCACTAATGATAAGCAAAAAACGGCTATATATAATAACTGATAAATGTTCATAGGAGGAAAGTAGTTGACAAATCAATTGTCAATGATATTTCGCTTATAAAAAAGTCGTCAAGTTTTTTAGTAAAACTGGAAGATGGATCCATACTGCGTATTGTTTCACAAAAATTTGCTTTTTTGCGGTAACTATGTGTGCTGTATAAGTTAAAAAAAAGAAAAGCTTCTTCAATCATGTTAGTTTAACTGGATGTGCTCGTTTAAGTCGTTTCTAAATTATTCCCAAAATTATATAAAAATAATTACGTAACTATTTTGATATTTGCTTTAAAAATATATTTTTTAAACTGATAAAAATTTGGATCAAAATTGCTATTTACATACAAGCATTTTAAGTTATTTAAAAACAAAGATAACATAAAATTTCTATAAACTGATTGAATTTACCTTCTCCTTTGGCTATTAATTTTTCCCATGAGATTTTTATTGTTTCTGGTGCAAATTTATTTTTGTGCCATTTTAACATTTTTCTTTATTAACGCTTATATTGGAGCTTCTGTTTTATTATATTAATTGATTATCATTTGTTATTTTATAGGTCAAATATCATCATTTGTTTTTTAATACCAAATCTGTTATTGAGCCTTTATTGCTCGAGAAATGGACTTTATTTATGGTTTAATATTGTAGAAGGTTACAAAAAGAGGAAAATTTTTCAGATAAGTTTATTCATTTATTTTTTTTAACTGCATGGACTGCAATATTTGTGTATTATAAAAATTGCTTAAAATTTTATTTATTCAAACTGTACTTTGGAAAGCTTTAAGCAAAACTTTTAAACTGACCATAATTGTTAACAAAAAAATCTAGCTGTACTTTTGTAACCTTGCGAACCCATCACATTAACAAAAAATTCTTTTTTCTGCCATTTACTTCAAGAACATTAAGCTTGTTGTGCATTAACAAGCTTTTATTTTTTTTAAAAATAATTTACTTTTTTATAAAAATGTTTTTTTTTCCATTGTATAAATTTTCCCAATGAGATCTTGTTTTTTCCAAAATTATTTTTTTCCCTTTTTTAACTCTTGTATTTTGGTTTATGTTTTTTGTGTAACTGAATATCATTACGACGCTACATTAGCGATTTTTTTTATAAATATGTTGCCCAAAAATTTGTTCATTTTTATAACTCAATGAAATGCACAAATTATCTTTTTCATGCAATCATTCAATTTATTCTATAACTGAAATTTCACCATTTGAGATTTTATAATATTTGATTTTTATAAAACATAGCTTGACAAATATCTTTATAATAACAAAAACTAATTATAAATTTTTTATCTTAACTGTACCACTGCTTCCAATTGAAAGCGTTTTTTAAAATATGTTTAAACTGAATTTCTGCAAGAAGTTTTGCAACTTTATAGTATTTTTTTTAATTAATAAATTTGTTATAATTATTTAAAATAACTTTTAATGCTAACAAATATTTTTATAAAACTGCATAAACTTTACAAATTTTTCCCATGAGATTTTTATTGGTTTTCTTTTACCATTTTCTTCTTATTCTGTTATTTAAACATCTTTTCTTTTGACACTTCTGTCCCTAGTTTATTCTTTTTTTAGTATAACTGATAACCATTTATTTTAAAACATTTTATTGACATTCTGTTGCCTAAAATGTGTTCCTTTTTTGCACATTTAAACTGGGTTTCATCTTTGTTAACTTTATAAAGTTACCTATAACAAAATTATTTCACATTGATCGTATTTTTAAATATTTTTTTTAAAACTGGTTGATTTTCAGTAATATTTTTTCTATCCGGATAAATCACTGGGCTTAAATTTTATGTCTACTTTTAAAGTGGCGTAATAACTATTATGACATAATTATTTCTCTTATTTTTTATGTAATTATGAGAGAGAACGCTTCTCGCAGTGCTTTTTGTAAAAAAAATTTATCTGATAAAGAAAAAACTGAAGATTTTGATAAATATACAAAAAAGCTGTCTTATTGTTTTATTGGTCTGAAGCTGCTTTTTGTTCCACCATATATGTTGGTTGAGAACTCATATTAAGAATTCAAAAAACTGTCTTTTAACAAAACGGTATGATAATGATTTTAATAGGTTTAAAAAACTGGTATGCATAAAAACTTTATTATGTTTACCTATGTTTATGTAGCTTACTATACTAAAATCTTTAGACGCAATCTGCAGGTAAGTATAATCAAACATTTTAGATATCAACAATTTCAACATTCTTTATTAATTTAAACTTTAAAGCATTAAAAAAACTGAACGATTGGTTGAATTAATTAGAATCAACTTTTTTAAAAACTTTTAATAAACGTCAAGCTTAATATTTTTTAAAAACGGTACATCTATTGTCAATTTATTGATTTTGCATTGAATTTGACCTCGTTAAATTTAAAAAAGATTAAAAAAATAGTTTGTGAATCCACAAATTGTTCTGATGTGTGGATTCGTAAAGAATCAAGATACTCGTATAGATATTTAATAAATAAAAACTGATTATTCTTTTTCAACTTTTACAATAGATTTTTTTACTTATGCTAAGACGGCATAAATTTTATAGAAATCTATCAATGAAATTTTTTAAGTTTGACGGTATAAAAATTATAATCCAAAGGAAAAATGTGAATTTAAAATCTAATATAAAAATATCAGTATTCAGTGTATAATATTTCTTTTAACAAAAATAACAAAACATTATTTAACTTTTTTAGTAATTAACTGTAGAGAATGAATTACAAAGGTATTAGAAATATGAAAAATTGATTAATCACTTTTTAAAACTGAATTTCTTGGACATTTTTTCTTCAATGTAAACTTTTATTATTTTTATTATTTAAACAGACATTCACGGACGTCGAATGATTTTATTTTGTGTTTTAACTGTTAGGGAATATCGCTGCTGGTTGATATAAATTATAATGGTTCACATGTGATGCTATTTGTGTGACTGAGGAAAGCAAAGCTTAAACTTTGAAAATTTACTAGAATAAATTCTACTATTGCATCAGCAGCTATTTTTTAAGCATGATGCTTTTGGACTGCTTTTATTATTATTGATTTAAACTGTGGCACGAAATTTTTTTTCAGCAAATTTGGAATTAGGATTTACAAATGTCTAAATTTAGCCTAAATTTATTTAAATTAACTGAGATGGAGTATCGCAAGAATTAAATCAAAACTCTTTTTTTAGAGAAATTAATAAAGAATAGAACACTGACAGGAGTTAAAGTAAATAATAACATGCAAAAAATTGTTAGAAAAATTGAACCCAACATTTTCAGTGGGGAAAAATGATTAATAAATTAACTGGCGGCTACCAATCTTTCATTTGAAATAATTTTGTAAAAAGTTATATGAAAACTGAAAAATGAATACGCTGACTGTTTTTTTTTGTTTTTTTTTGCTTAGAGAATTATATTTTTTTAATAAGAAACTGAAGTTCCCATATCGTTGTTGCATTTATTTGACAACAAAAACAGTTTTTTAGAATCTCATAACTACCTTTTTTATTTACTTTACTTTATTTTACTATTGTATTTTTCACATTCTGATATATTTGTGTTTATAAAACGCTCTAAATTTTTAAAAATTTAACTTCCAGGGCAGCTTTAATTAATAGTTTTCAAATAAATGATACATGCATGGTAGATAATCGCTGTCGGTGTTCACGATAACATCTCATGTTTTATAGAAAGTAGTGAAGCTCAGTGGCATAGTAGAGTAGCGCGGTGGATGTTCGGCCTGGAGATCCCAGGTTCGAGTCCGGCCGAAGACGAAACACTAAAAAATTGAGTGGTAGGGTGCTCGGTGGATCCGAGGTTAAAACAAATTCCATGGGTGGCACCCAGGTTTAAAGTGAGCCTCCTCCTAGGATATATGTAAAGTCGACTCACGGGTATCGCATTAGGGATCAGTAGGTGTTAGGGCCTACACAATACTAAGTTTTTTTTTTCATTCTTGTAAAAAAACTGAATTTTTTTATCATTTATCTAATGAGCTACCAATAAAACATCTAATAATTTGCTAAAATAACTGCTTTAATAATTCATCATAGGGAAAAATTAGTTAATAAAATTAACTACCAATAACTGATATTTTTAATTTAAAATATGTTGTTAAAAAAATTAAAAAATTATCGGAAAACTGCAAACTGAAATGTTAGGCTAAAATTTGCTTTAAACTAAAACAGTTAAATTTATTTTTATAAAAAACTGTTCACCAGAATTTTGTAATATTTATTCAGTGAGTTATCAACAAAAACGTACAAAAAATGTTAGAATAACTGCAATTCTTCATATGAGGAAAAATAATCCAAAAATTTAACTGATTCTCCCGGGTATATCTAAAACAAGTTTGTTAAAAATTATAAGAAAACTGAATAATGGATTGGTGGAATTAAAATCTGTTTTTTTCTTGTTTTATATTTTGCAGTAATATATTTTTTGATAAAAACTGAATTCCATAATTATCTTGTTGTCAGTCAGCTTTTTCTTGTTTAATCCATATCTTTGTGTTTCATTTAGACTTCAAAACTGTCTTGCTCATCAAAATTTTTTGGTAAATTTAACAGATTTTTAATGCAACTATAACTAGCAAAAAAGTATTAATGCAGGCATGGTAGAAAATTGCTCAAAGGGATTTTGTAAAAAACTTTAAAGCTTTCACTGACTATTCCTAAAAATATTTTTTTATAACTACTGATCTTTGGAGGTGATTTAACAAATTGTAAGTAACATAAGTTCTGGAAAAAAAATTAACGACAATAATATTTTTGGTTTAAAACTTTTTGTTTTAAACCAAAAATGCGTATCCACAGTGAGAAATAGTAATTTAGTTAAACTGTACAGATGTCGGTGGAAATATAAAATCTTTGTTTAAAAATTATAGTGCGGAGAGCAAAGCTTAAACTTTCACTAATTATGCAACTAAAAATTTACTAGAAAAAATCCCACTATTGCATCAACAGCTATTTTTTAGACACGATGATTTTTGTCTACTTTTATTTTTATTAATTTAAACTGTGGCATGAAATATTTTCCCAAATTATTTTTAACAAATTTAGTTTAGGTTTCTTCAAAAAACAACGATTTACAAAATTTTAAATTAAACCTTAATTTTTTTAAGTTTAATTATTTTAATAGACATTCCTTGATGTCGAATGATTATTTTTGTTTTAACTGCTTGGAAAGAAGGTTGAATGACAGTAATAAAATCATAGGGATTCATGTCACATGTGATGATGCTATTTGTGTAAGAGCAAAGTTTAAACTTTCACTAATTATTCAGCTGACAATTTACTAGAAAAAATCCCACTATTGCATCAACAGCTATTATTTAGACATGATGCTTTTTGTCTACTTTTATTATTATTGATTTAAACTGTGCACAATTAGCGAATTACAAATGTCTAAATTTAGTCTAAATTTTTTTAAGTTAACTGAGATGGAGTTAGGCAGGGATTAAAACAAAATTTATTTTTTTTAAAGGAATCATTAAAGAATAAAACACTGATAGCAATTAAAGTATCCTAACCAGGATGTGATATAATGATTTTTATGCTGCTTAAACTTAAATTAAAAGTGCTTGAGCGCAAAGCTTTTTTTCACTGACCATTCGACAAAAAATTTGTTGAAAAAAATTCTACTTTTTTGTTAGCTATTTTGTAACACGTTTTTGCTTATTTTTATTTTTAATATAAACTGATATGACCACAAGCTTCAGTAAAGCATAAAATACTATTCATTTTTATAGTTGTTTCTTTATATCGATGTTCTGGTTTTTACAAATCTTGTATCGTTTTTTTTCTTGTGACACTTTTGAGGAATTAATGGAGGAACGGAGAAATACAGCGATAAATTTTGTATATTTTAGATTCAGTGTTACAAGATTTCTAAATTAGGAACGCAAGGTTTTTTTCACTGGCCAATTATGAGAGAATGTTAAATGTATCAGCTATTTTTTTAGTCTGATAGTTTTTTTTTTATTTCTATTATTCATCTAAACTGTCATTAAATGTCTATCCATCGAAGTTTTATAAACAGTTTTTGAGTTTTTTCAACAACTTCTTTAAGTTTGATTTTACATAAACTTTGCGTCATATTTTTCGTACAATCAGTTTTTCTATTAATTAAAGGAATTAATAGAAAAACTGACATTAATATCAAATTGTAATTTAAAATTATATATGACAATTCAATGGCTGTTAAAACTGTCAACTTGTTTAATCTATGTTTGTCCAATTTGGCATATTTTTTGCTTAAAAATTTCTTAGTTTGTGTTTGGATTGTTAATAAAATTTCAAGAATGCATGAAAAATTTGCAAAAAAAAAATTTTTTGAATTCTAATATCTTTTGAATCCTCTGATTCTAAAGGCTAAAATTTCTTTTGTAACTGACGGTTCAAAATCATCTTCACTAACTATTTGACAAGAAATGTGTTAAATAAGTTCACTTTTCGCAGCAGCTATTTTTAAAGTAACTACATTGATTTAAACTGAGGATAACCGTTTTAGCATCGAAGCTTTATAATTAATTCTTTAATTTTTACAAGAGTTTGTAAGTTTACTTCCCGGTTTTATATAAACTTGCGTCACCTTTCCTTCTTTATTTTTTTTCACGAAAAAATTGTAACAAAACCAAAAAAATATGTCGTATCCTTGAGGCTATTTGTCTTTTTTCCCTTTCTATTTTTTGCGCTGTCTATTTCTGCTAGTTTTATTTTTTTTGTCAAACACATTGAAACGAGAAGCAAATTCAATGCAATGCCATGGCATTGCTTTTTTTCTTTCCTTTGATATTTATTCCCCTCATTTTATTTCTATGCTATTTTTCTTTTTTTGTGAAAGTAAAACTCTCCTGTCAATTTTATAAGCTTCTATAGATATACCGCGCCACGTAACCACCAACATCAGAAGAAGCAAAAAAAAACAACAAGCATCCACTTTTTTCTCCTGTCCTTTTTTTTATTATACAACATTAACTCTCACGTTTATTTAATACCCTTTTTTTATACTACCTTTATTTCTTTTTTTGCAGCAGCAGGTTATTTTCATTCTTTCTTTTTTTAAAAGTAAATGTTTGTTTTATGCCATTGATAGAATTCTATAGATATATTTTCTATGGTTTTAAAAACGTTTGTTCCTAATTTGTAGCTTATGAATGGTAAACGGCTTCTCTTTATTTTTTTCGTCACTTTTAAAATTGATAAAACTATAATTTAGGGTTTATAAGTGATCATTTCTTTCGTTTAATTGAGCTTCTTCTTACTGTAGACATCTCCAACTAATGATCGAGTTGGGAGGTCCCATTTGGCCAGTATACTCGTCTACTATAAGGAAATATTCAGGCGAAAATTCAGCTGCCGAATCCTAAGTCTGTGGGTTTACCAGCGGTGCAAAGTCTGTTATGACTTATATGCTGAACCATATAAGCGGTTTTTCTTATATATATGCATCCATATATGATCAAAACATGCTTATATGGTTGCCTATATATTTCTATTTTCATCTTATATGGCCATCCATATAAGCATATTTTGTCGTATATGGTTGTATATAAATAGTCAAAAATGGGTTATATGATTCCGCATATAAGTCATAATAAACTTTGACCAGCTATTAAACGAAAAGTATGAGGATTCGGCAGCTGAATTTTCGCCTGAATATTTCCTTATAGTAGACGAGTATACTGGCCAAATGGGACCTCCCAACTCGATCATCAGTTGGAGATGTCTACAGTTAGCTTTAAAAAATGTTTCTTTTTTGTAGCTTAGGAATGTTAAACTGAATTTATTTTGTCTTGTTTTCTATACTCATTCATATTTATAATAAAACTGACCCATAATAAACCTAAAATTAAATGTTATAGACTGAGAATTTTTCTCTTTAGGTGCTAGAACTCAATTTTTTAGTCATCCAAACTGATATTAAAAAGTCTTTTGAGTTTCAAAATTACATTTTTTATCGAAAAATTAATAGTATTGGTTAGAACATTATTAAAATATTTATTGACTGTTTATTTATTCAGTATGTATGATAAACTAAATTGTTTTCTAACAGAAAATTGATAAAACTGAAAAATCTTTGATTTGATTTGAAATAATTTGATTGAGCTTCATGTCTGTCTACAAACTGTTTTTGTAATTTATGTATAGTAGACTGGATTTTCTTTTATATCCTCTTTTATACTGATGTTCATAGAAAAACTGACCAAACATACGAAACCATAAATTAAATGTTATAAACTGAGAAATTTTCTCGTTTGGTTATAAAACTTAATTTTAGTCTTCCAATTGTTTTTTTTTAGTGCCAAAAATAAACTGACTTTCAAAATAGGCTCTTTTGATTTCTCTACACGAAATTACATTTTTATCAAAAAATTAATAGCATTGGTTAAAAATTTATTAAGATAAATTGTTTTTTTTATCCATAAACATGATAAACTGAATTGTTTTCTAACAGAAATTTAAAAAAACTGAATAATCTTTGATTCAATCTGATATAGTTTGACTGTGTGTCTACAAACTGTTTTTGCTGTTTATTATTCTACACTAACAAAGGACCGTTCTGAGATGCCATCTATGGATTTCTTCGAAACTAGGGGGAATCAACAGCTCATAGTAAGGTATGAAAAACCCCCAAGTACTAGCTGCCCGTTCGCCATTTCAGGAATGTAGTAGCATTTTGCTATTACATTATAAGTAGCAGGCGATGAACGTTTTAGTCTAGGAATTACATTTGTGGTGATTTTAGAAGGTTGCATACGCTTGGAATATGATTAATTATTTATAAAATATTATGCTTTGGCATATTCAACCATCTAAAATTATCACAAGCGTAGTTTACTTACTATGACATTCATCGACTGCTACTTACTGTGTAATAGCAAAATGCTACTACATTCCTGAAATGCGAACGGGCAGCTAGTACTTGGGGGTTTTTCATACCTTACTATGAGCTGTTGATTCCCCCTAGTTTCGAAGAAATCCATAGATGACATCTCAGAACGGTCCCTTGTAACAGTAATTGAATAAAATTTTAATTTATCTTTGCTTTCTTTAAAATAGTTAAACTGCATATTTGGTGTGTCCTCAAACTTTTTTTGTATTTGAAGAATGAAAAACTGTATCTTCTTTATTTTGTTTTCTATATCAATTGTATAAGTGATAAAACAGCTGTGTCAAAACTTTATTCTAATGTTTAAAAACTGACAATCTCCCATTCTCTCTCAAATCTTCAAGATGTTTTTTAAATTTTTTAAATAAACTGATTAAATTTTACATATGAAATTTATTTTTAAAAATTTATTTACTGATTTTTTTGTTTATATCAGTAATACAACTTAATGAAAATACTGTTTTAATACGGCTTTCTTTTATAAATTGTAATAATAAGCAAAATCAGCTTCTAACAAAAAACTGATACATAAATCAAAACTTATAAAGTGATGATTATCTTTGATTAATCTGAAGTAGTTTAACTGAGTATCAGGTATTTATGCAATCTGTTTTTTTAATTTATGAAAAACTGAGACTTCATTATCTCATTTTATTCAAACTTGTGTATCAATTGTAAAAATAATAAAACTTCTTTAGTAAAACTTCAGTCTACTGTTTAAAAACTAACAATTTTCCATTGTCTTCAAGATGCTTTTTCTAGTTTTTAAGATTAACTCATTTATTTTTACAACTTATAGAAAAAGTAACAATATTGACTGAAATTAATATTTACTAACTGATTATTTTATTCACATAAATAATACAGCTTAATAAAACTGCAGCTTTAATATTTTTAAAATACTAAACTGGCAAGATCGGCTAAAAATATTATATAAGATCTGTTTTTACAAATTCTCAGCACTTTAAAAAACTGTAGTAGTAGAATACTCTAGTTAAATAAGCCCTAATACTTTCTACAAAACTGGCGAAATCTGCTCTAATAGAAAATTGATAAAAATTAATAAAACTTTATTTTAAAGCTTATAAAGTTATCATTATCTTTGATGAATCTGAAATAGTTAAACTGTGTATTTTGTGTGTCCATAAGCTGTTTTTGTAGTTTTTGAAAGGAAGTCTACATTATCTCATTTTCTATATTCAAGTGTATCAATTGCAAAAGTCATAAAACTGCATGGATAAAACTTTAATTTAATGTTTAAAAACTGACACATGAAATCTCCTTCTTCATGTTTTCAGCAGATTATATAGAATAAACTGATTTGAATTTTATAAATTTTTTTCAAAAAGTAATAGCATTTGTTGAACTTAATTTTTAAAATATTCTTCAAAGCTTTACCGTTATTTTAAAAAGGTTTTTCTTAAAGGGGGACAACCACCTTTAACAAATTTTTTTCATTCACTTTCCCTGATTATTCTCGCACTTATTTGGCACTTATTTTTTTGCAAACGGGAAATGAAAAAGTGACAAAGCAATTTTTTTGCGCGTGTCGAGACCTCCAATCAAAGTCAACTCAAAAAATTTGTTAAAGGTGGTTGTCCCCCTTTAAAATGTGAAAAAACGGTTTATTCTTTGCTTTTTTTTTATTTTTAAACTGCATTTCAAATACCAAGTTAATTTTTTAAATATTTTTTGGTTAGTACACTGGAGATTATTTAGTCTTATCAGCATTTATCGCAAAACTAAAATAATATACCCAAAAGTGTTTTGATGTATAAACCGATTGTGTTAGTTTTTTGATACGGATTTTAAATATTTCTTTTTAATTTGTTGTTTACGCCAAATTGGTAAACTGGATTTTTCTTAATTACTCTTAATTATTATTATTATTATTATTTTGCTTTTTATTTTTATCTAAATAAAATTGACCAAAATTTAGCGTTCTTCTTTACTCGATATAAAATATTTTTAGCGAAGCTTCTTCTTTAACATGAGGACAAAAGTTTTTTTTCATTGTAGTTAATATTAGATAAATTACAAAAGAGTTTAAACTGGAATTTAAACATTCTTACAGCTATTACTGATTTCCAAAAAAAGTAATAAAATTGGGTATAACCGCAGTTTAATTCTTATTAATTCCATCATAAAAAGTTTAAAATATTTTTTTTGAATCTGTTGAAATTTATAATGCTATAAATATTCTCTTATTATAAACTGTGCTCCGTATCGTTTTGCTCCTTTTGTTATTACTAATTATTAATCGATGTCATTGTATTGATTTATACATTAATTTTGATAAACCGTATAAATCTAATTCACAGCTGAACTTTTTTTTGTCACTGTTTTCCGCTTATTTTCTCTACTCATTTTTAACACTGGGTATCTTGATTGTTTGGTAAAAACTGAAATCCATTATTTGTTTTTTTGATCATCACTTTTTTTACTGATTTCATTGTAACAGACTTTTCTTAAATATCAAAACTCGTCAAATCTCGAAAAAAAGATATGTTTTTTAACTGACATTCATACAAGCTAGTTACTTTTTAAGTTTAATTTTACGAAGTTAATTGCAATTGCAACTGATAGTTGTTAATCTTTCTTATATATTTTGTCAAATTAAATTTCTTATTCTTGCACGTGAATTACTTCTTTTATTAAAAGATTTCTTTTAAGGTGATTTTAACTATGAACATTTATGCAACCGTAAATAAATTATTGCAGTTTCCCACCCGTTGTGTTCCTCGTCTTTATAATTGCTTCTACTCACGCTATTTTTTCTATGTTTTTCTGATTACAATAATTTTTTTAACTTTTAATTGCATTCGGAATGCTAGTAATCTTACATCATTTATTAAAATTAACAACGTTTTTTTTATTAAATACATTATTTTTTAACCCAAAACTTTTATGACTCAACTGCTCTTATTTTTCCATAAACGTTTTTATAAGCTGTATCGTTCTTTTCCATAAGAATTCAGGTTAAAAAAAGAATATGTTGCTGTTGTATGAAACAGGGTTTTTCTATTGAACTTATGAGGGTCTCAGAATGTCGATAAACATATTTTTTTACTTTAAAATGGTACACGCGGCTTGTTACTTACCGTAGAGGGTTCCAACTTAGCGCGGAGTTGAGGCCCCATATTTTGCCTAAATACTTGTCATAGTAAGGGATAGTTAGGGGCCAAATATCAGCGGCTAAATCCTCGTCCCTGGGATTTAATAGATATATGGCTGATAAATAGCAGACTATAGCTATTTTTATTAAACAATTTTGATGTCAATGATTTTAAAGAGGTATACTAGCAAGGATAATACAAATGATGCATTAATAATGCATTTATAATGCATTTATAATATTTGAAAAGTATCTAAAATGTTGATTTTTAGATATTTTATTGCTAAAATAGCTATTATCTGCTATTTATTAGCAATATTCATTTAGCTATTAAATCCTAGGGAAGAAGATTTGGCCGCTAATATTTTGTCCCTCACTATCCCTTACTGTGGCCAGTTTATAGGCAAAATATGGAGCTTTAACTCCGCATTGAGTTGGAACCCTCTACTGTTAAATTTTGAAATTGAAACTTTATATGCTGAGTTTTTAAAACTTGCTTAAATGTTGCACTTTTTATATTTTTTTCCTTACTTATTTCTTTATTCTTTGACCTTATTGAAACTGGTAGCATTTTGGTGTTTTAGGCTTTCATTAAAGTTTCACCAATTTTCTACTGCAAATAACAACTACACTATTGATTGTATTCTTATATTATTTTTTCTGTTTTTTTTATAACTAGTTTTCGATTTTTTTTGTTATGATAATGCCGAATGTTTTTAGGTATTTATAAATTTTTAAACTGTCATAACTTTGGCGATTTTTTATCATTTCCTTATTTTTTAGAAGCATAAACTTTAACTGCATCTTGTCTATCTTTGGAATAATAAAAAAATTATTTTTTTGAACTTTTTTTCTCCGAACACCTTCTACCATACCAATTTATTTATTTTTTAACTTTTTTGAAACTTCTAACCTGATTTTGTGGGCGTTTACTCTCGTGGAACTACTTTTTTACTATGGTGATTTTTTGCAATTGATTTAATTGTAACTTTTTTAGACTAGTATTAAAAGTTTTATTAACTGAATCAGGGCTGCACGAAACTGAGTTTTCTCAAACGAAACGAAACGAAACTCCAAAAATTGGCGAAATTTCGCGAAACGCGAAACGAAACGAAATTTTTTTTCCGAAAATTTTTCAAAACTATCAGGCTTTTTTTGAAAAAAATTTTTTTTGATTCAACGGATTGCAAATGAAACATGTTAGCATGCATGTTTTAGACATTTGTAATAACATGTTATCCATAACAATAAAAACTGTTTTTCTCCAAAAGTAATACAACACACAGAGAAAAGAAAACAGTTAGGTGAACTAATTTAACGGCGCAGTTTTTTTTAAATGAAGCATGTTTTAGAAATATTTTTTATGGTATTCTAAAACCTGAAATTTTTTTAAATGAATTATTAATGAAATAAAAATTATTTTAAAAGAATCCTACGTTACGTAGTTGAAAATAAGTAAAATAAAAACTAATTTTTACGTAATTTAAAAAAACAGAAACTTTTACGTATTTTTAAATAAATCTTACTAAAGGTTGTTAGTCTTTGTTACAAAAAGATCAGGTTTAGCATTGTCTTCAACAGTTTTTACTGTTGCTAAATTTCTGCAGAACGGGAATAATATACTGCATCTGCTTTTAAGCTATAATCAAAATCAGTTAATTATCAAAAAAAATTAAGAAAATTTTAAAGTTTGATAAGATTTTCATGAAATTTTTCGTTAAAAATAGCTGAAAGTCACTACTTTTTCGTTAATGATTGAATAAATTTTTTAAAGTTTAGCACACCGTTTTTCACGAAATTTTCGGCACAGTTTCGCGAAACGCGAAACGAAACGAAAATTTCGTGCAGCCCTGAACTGAATGGCATTTATTGCTTGAATCCATTAATGTTGCATTACTCTTTGATTGAGATAATTCATTGCAAATGATTGGACTGTAAAATTTTAATTTATTTTGTTTTAACTGGGTGTAAACGTTGTTTGGTTTTTTATAACTGTCATTTTCTTCAAAAGATCGTAAGTATGCCAAAAACTTTAGGCATCTATAATATTTTAAAATGCTTTAACGCTTGTGACTCCTTATATTTTTCTTATCTATTAAAAGTATAATCTTCAAAACTGTTTGCTGCTTATCTTTTGCTTATCTGTACACATGGAAAATTCATTTTTTTTAAAATTTTTAACTGTTTTTTTTTATTTTTCAATTTTTTTGAAACTGAGATGTTGGTTACTGATACTACTTTTTATTGATTGAATTTTAACTTTTATAAACAATTAAAAAATTGCATTCATCTTTTTTTCCGTTTTTTTTATATTTAACTGTGTTGATTTCTTTAATGCCGAAGATTTTCAAGGCATCTGTAAAAATTTAAAGTGGTTCCCATTTAATGATTCTTTATTTTCCCCTCTATTATAAGTTTAAACTTTAAAACTGCTTTTTGTTCATTGTTTGAATAACACTGAGCACATGAAAGATCCGCTTCCTTAAAGCTTTCCTGTTGTACTAATTTATTTTTTGATCTTGTCAAAACTGAGATCTGTGGGCTTTCGAATGATCACACGCATTGACAGCATTGTAGTTTTTTAAACTATTAAAAATCTTTACTTGGCTTAACTGTGATGGTCTTAAGTTTTGTTTATAAATTATTAATAATCAAAAAAAACTAAATAATTGTTATATGATTTGTATGACAATGATTTTTTGGATATCCATAAAAATTTAAAACTAACTAATTTTGCGTTTATTAGTTTGCTAAAAAATAACCATTTAAACTGCATTTTCTTGTAACATTAGATTCTAAGAAAATTCGTTTTTGTCAAATCTGTTATTCTAATTCTTTTTTAAGTCCTACAAGAAATTGAGCTTCTTAGCCTTGGGTGGTTATCACACTATTTTTTAACTGATGTATGCAACTGAATGAATTGTAATTGTTTAAAAAAGTTAACTGTAACTGCTTTTATTTCATATTTTAATAAATGATAATCATGTGTTTGTAAAACTGAATTTCAATCTTTGCATGTGACAAGGTCACAAATTTTAGGCACTATTGCTAGGTATGATTTGTTTAAAATTTAAATTTTTTGTTTATATTTTTTGTAAATGACACTCGATTTCTGACTATACTAGTATATTGCCTGATCTTAATGAAACTGACAACAACTTTTGATTTTTGTTGCAACAAATTTTACGTTTTTTTGGCTAAACTGTATTCGTATTTTTCAGCACAACTGGTTACGCCAAAACATTTATAGACATCTCCAGTGGGTTTGTATATTTTTACCGGCAGGTGCCCGTGCCCGCGCCGCTATTTCTAAAACCCTAAAATTCTTTAATCGTGACTTTTTTGAACTAAAAACTTGAACTTTTCGTTCGTTTTTTCTTTGCATACTATCACTGTCCTTCAAGGAAGATTCATTTTTTAAAAATTATTATTTGTTTTTTGCAACAAATTAACCAAAATAAAAGAAAAAAAGCGAAAAAAAAGCTAAAGAAGACAAAGGAAAGTAGCAGCAGCAGTGGGCATTTCCTTAAAACAAGAACAAGAAAAAAGAAAGAAATGAAATTTGATATTTTTGAATCAGTCTTCTCTCGTTTGTTGCTGTTGCCAAAAAAATAATGTTTTAAAGAAAACGAAAAGACGTCTCCAAAAAATATTTAAGTTAAAAAAAAATTGAGCAAAAAAAGCGAAAAGAAAAAAAAGAGAACACGAGCTTTTGAAAATAAAAACCCGGATGAATTCCATGTTTGTTTAAATTATTTTTTTTTGAATTAGCTTATGGGTTTTGGGGATCAGGTATTTTTTTGTGGTTTTTTTTAAAAAGTTTTAAACTGCGAGATGTTGATTTACCTGTAAATCTTTAAGTAGGTAGTTGTTATAGCGCTTTCAATAAACTGTTTTTAAACTGCATCATCTTTTATAGTTCTTCAAAAAATTTTAAAAACTAAAGTTCCTGTTTGACAAGATTCTGACACGCATTCTTAAATGAAAACGTTTTTATTAACTGATAATTTTAGTAAAACATCCATCTGTTTTTGAAATCGCTGTCCCTAATTGGTAGCACTGTCTTCTATTTTTTTTTATTATTTTAAAATAAAAACTGGTACTGCAGCTGCTCGTTGGATTTTGTTTTTGCTGCATTAGCTTATTGTTTAGAAATCAGTTATTCTTTCTAGTTTATTTAACAATTGTAAGCTCAAAGACTCGATTATAAGAGTTTTCCTAAAAATTTTCAGATTTCTTAAAAAACTGATAGGGTTCTTGTTATATATACCGCATAGTCGACTGGTCTAGGGCGCCCATGACTCACCCAAGAACTGTAAGCTCCCCGCTGGTTCGAGTCGCCTGCAAGACCAGTTTAAAAATGATTGTGCGCGTCCGTCCTCGGTCGGTCCCCGAGCTCAATTCCGTCTTCCACCTCATGGGTAGTGGTTAAGGCAGTGGCTAGTTATCCACATGAAACTTTTAACTTTTATATAAGGTCTTTTGGTAATAACTGCTCAATGCTATCTCCAGTTTTGTATCTTTTCATTGAAAACTGTCTTCACTCACAGATGATGTTTTCTTTTAAAAATATTATAAAAATTTACGAAATTTTTGGTTTTAATAAAAAAACCTAATCATCTTGAAACTGCTGCTCTTATACGGCGCATCCCTTTTATAAAGAAACGGGTTACCTCATTTTTTAAATTAGTTAACTGGGTTTATGCGTTTATGTTTGCTTAAACTTTTTTTTGTGATTTAGCCTATGATTGTTAGGGATATATATTTTATGGTCTATTTTAAAAAACTGTCAATATTAAATCCAAACTGCAGTTGGGAGAGTTCTTCTAAAACTCTTTTGATAGCAAGTAATAAACACTGCCTTTTAATACCTGGTTTAACTGCAAATAATTTTACATAAGTATTTAAAAATTTTTTTGAACCTTTTTTAAACGCCGCTTTCTCTGAATTTTTAAAAAAAATTTTTTTTATTAAAAACGTTTCAACCGCTTACAAACTTATTTACCTATTAAAATTTTATCCTATCTATCTTTAAAAATATTGTGCCTAATTCGTAGCATTGCCCGCGGGTTGCAAAAAAACTGATTTTTATCCATTATTATTACAACTGTCGCTTTGTGAGGTTTTGCTTGATTTTTTATGCAGGGATCAAGCATTTTTTTTAGGTTTAATAAAAATAAATTGTGGCCCTAAAGCTGATTTTTTTATAGAAATACTGGTAAAATTTTCACCTGTTTATAAATTACTTTTTGATATTTTAATAAAACTGTCTTTTTGCATTATACGGGGAGTCTCTTTAAAATTTTTTGAAAATTGTTGAACAACACATCTGATTTTTAATGAAACTGAAATCCCTCTTCAGGACTAACGTTTCAACTGTTTTTTGCTTATGTTTGTAATAAACTGATCTTTAATTTATTTTTTAAATATAAACTGGTATTGCTTGAAGAATGGTGTTTATTCTTGTTCAAAAATCATGTATTTTTTAATGCTATCTTGTAGTTAAATCGAATATTTATGTTTTACGTGGTCTAAAACGTATTTTTTAAAGCATTCTTTAAACGCAATTTTAAAAAACTGTTGCGGAGCATCTCTTCATTTATAAAATCTTTTGATAATAACTATTTGATGCTTTCTTGTAGTTAAACTGAATATTTGTGTTTTACTTGTACGCGTGTTGTATAACCCCTTTTTAACATTTTTAAAAGTCATTTTAAAAATACATATTTTGATAAACACTTGTCTACAATTCCAAATAAAATTGTAGACAAGTGTTTATTTGACCCCTTTTCAATGTAATCTTTAAACTTCAATATTCTTTTAGTCGTGTATCATTTGATTTATTTAGAATATATATTTTAAATATTTTAAAAATTTGCGAAATTTTAGGTTTTAATGTCGTATAAAGCTTACATTATTTTAAAACTGCCGAGTGGTGTTTCATTTTTTATAAAGAAACTGGTCATTTATTAATATTTTGCTTAATTATTCAAACTGTGGTAATATCTTTAAGTTGGTTTAACTTTTTATGATTTAGCTTACAGTTTTTGGGATCAGTTATATTTTGTGATTGATGAGAATTTAAAATTTTAATAAAAAATTTATTCATCTTAAAATTGCTGCATGCCACGCGGTGTTTACAAAGAAACAGGTCATTTATATTTTTTCAATTACAACTGTGATGAATTGTTAGTTAAACGGTGATCAAGGATTTTTTCTTGTTAAACTGGCTATATTTTTCATATAAAAAATATTTTTTGATCATTTTAAAACTGTTATTTTTAGTCCTTCTTCATAACTGGCGTTTCACCTGTTTAAAAAATTTTTAAGGGCTACAAAAACACTGGTCAATTAATTGCACTGTTGAGTTATAACCGTTTTTCTATTTTTTAAATTTAAACTAGATCAGTGCCCGACGTGCTTGAACTTTGTTTTTTATGTTGGGTTTTTGGAGATCAGATATGTTTGTGGTTTCTTGAAAAACTTCTAAGGAGCTTTTTTTCTTTAATAAGATATATTCTTTTTGTATTCTAAAATAAACTGCATGCATTTGGTATTTAATTATGACGTATCAACAATATACAAAAAGTTTTGCTTTTAGCGAACAACTATCTGTTACAGTGTCTAACATAGCTTTTATTTACAAAAAAAATTGAGCTATAACTATTTATGAAATTAAAACTGCTTAACCAACATTCAATATCTAAAAATGTAGGATTGCTCAAATATTATTATTTTTAAATTAACTGATAGTTTGGGAATGAGACATTTTTCTTTAGATTATTAGAAAACTTGTTTCGACTACACTTTAAATATGTGATAATTATATCGGTTTTTTTATATCGTATTGCTTAACTGGGATCACAATTTTCTGTAATATCTTTTAACTGGTTTAACTCGTTTTAGCTAAACTTAATTTTTAGTTGCTTTAAAGGCTTCTACAAAAGTTTTTAGAGTTATTCTTTCTATCTTGAAAGTGTTCCAGACAGTGTTTGCTTTTTACAAAAAATCGAGTTGAATTTTATTTTTTATTTGATGAAATGTTGGCATGATTATTTGAACAAGCAAAATTTTTTTTAAATTAAATATCGTGAAACTGTACAAAAATTTGGTTCTTTGTAATTCTTATTACTATTAACATAAAATAATTGTTATAACTGAAATGTCTTCTTGTTGAAGTAAAAATTTAAAAAGCTTTTATTCACTTGATTATATCAAAACTGTTAACAGCAGTTAAAGGATAAAATTTAAAAGTTTAATTTTAATCTTCATTTCATTTCTACACACTGCAATATTTTTTTTTAAAATTAATTTATATTGAAACAGTTTAAGTTTGTTTTGAATGAGCTCATTGTTGAAAGATGCGATATTATTCGGCATGTTAAAAAACTGGCAACAGCGTAACTTTCTTTCATATTGTCTTTAAATAATAACTGTCTTGCATTATATTAAACTGGATTTTTTTCATTGAATGTCAATGTGTTTTTTCTAATATTTTTAAATATGATTTATTTACTATAATTTTCTTTTAGTAAGCTGTTAGTGATAAATTTAAGCAAAATTTTATATATTCATATAAAACTGAATTGATTTTGTTTATAGAAGTGTTGTTGGGGTTCATTAAGAAATTTTTAACTGCACATTTGGAATTTTCGTGTTAGTAGTGTCTTTTTAGAGATAGATGCTGGGTTCGATTGTCGGACCTAATTTTTGCCACATTTGGGAAACGGTGAACGCAAATGAGTTAGACGTATTGGGGATGGCCTTAATAACCCCCAATGGGTTCCAAAATATCCCACCCACGAGGTCTGATATGATTTGACCTCATTTTCATATCTAATCCGCGAGCTTTTAATCACTATCCGCGAACTTTCAAAAGTTCGCGGTTTTATAACCTTGAGTTCTGCAGTATGATGGGCCGTTGTTATTATTGAAATTGTCGTGAATACTTTTTTAAAAACAATATGTACTTGTCATTCAAAAATGAATTACTTTTTTCGCTCATTTGTACAAGGATTTTTTCTAAAATGTTTGATATTCTTATAAATAACTGATATGCTTTTTTCTTCAGGTTTTTTGGTATAACTGAAGATCTTGTTTATTCGCTTTATAATTGTTTTAGTGATAATGCAATTACTAAAATTTTTTTTAGAAACTACCAGTAAAACGCAGGTTTCTAACAAAATTATACAAAAGTTATGTCTATTTACAAATTTTATTTGTTAATGTGATTTTTTTGTACACCTATTTTTTGAATATTTAAAGATGTTTCTATTTCGTAAAATGCTGAAAATGTTGTAAACATAATAGTTGTTTTTTGAAATTTTAATTTATAAACTGATAAAGAGTAATTTCCGAAGATTTTGATAACTGCTAAGAACATCATAATTTAATTATCTATTACCTATTTTAATACTTATTCGTTTACCAAACTGTTTCCCGGAATTTCGTCTGCTGCAAAAAGGGTTATTAATCTAAAATTTTCTTTATCGAACTGATTTTAACGATGAAAATGTTAATACAGTCTTTCATTACTAAGTTTTATTATTGTTTGCAACTGTCCATTGTCAAAGCTGTAACAAAGATTTGTACCGATATTTAAGGTTTATTAATACTTCCCGTTAATTTTTTGCAGCTGGACTTTATTTTAAGACTTTTTACTAATCATATTTTTTGGTATATTAAAAAAACTGTTATGGAACTTCTTTTTATTTATAAGATCTTTAGGTAATAACTGCATAGTGATATCTTCTTCTATTGTGAGAATTTTTTTAATTCTTTATTTGTGTCATATCGTTTATAATTCTTTTGAAACGTTTTTGTAAGCTTCTTTAAATAAGTAACTATAATAACTGCCTTTTGTTTTTTTAAGATTCATATTTGTATTGAATGCATTTAAAAATAGTTTTTAAAACTGTTTTGAGCAGTTTCTTCTTATTAGTTTTTTAAGAATTTCTTTAAAGATTTTATACATGTTGTAAAGTAGTAATTGACTGTAATTCGTTTACTTCCATACATTAATGTTACGTTTTTTGTCTAAAACTGTGGTAATGATGGTTTCCTGCTTTAAAAGTTTTTCAGTAAAAAGTCGGGCGTCTATTTTAGCTGGCTATTAATCGTGGATTTGTATTAGCTGATATTAACCGGCTTAAAAGACAATGTAATAAGAAAGAAATTTAAAGTTATTAAAGGTTAAAAATATCAAACTGATTGGATTTTTGTTTATTTTGTGCTAATTTATAGTTACAAACATATGTTTTGTTAACAGTTTAGTGGCAAAACTATTTTCGCATTGGCTAATTTTGAATTTTATCGATAATTTTTAACCATAAAATGAACTAAAATTTAAATCAATGTATTTTTTTGTGTAAAACATATTATTAGAAGTATACGGTTTGAGCAAATTTGAACAAAACCCTGAAAAATTGTAATTTTCGAAGACCGAAGTAGCCGAAAACTTATTAGCCGGCTAAACGGCAAACTCTAGTAAAAACTGAAGGCTTCATGTTCACGATTGTAAGCTTATTAACTAATTTATATTTCGCTAAAACAATTGCTACATTATTTTTTGATAACCTAATTATTGAAACATTTGAAACAACGTATTTTAAAGCGGTTGCTTGGATTAATCAAGCAGGTTTTACTATATCAGCTTCCAATCAAATCGAGGATAAATTCTAAACAAACTGAGGATTTAGGCGTATTAAGTGTAAAGTTATTTAAAAGCAGAAATTAATTTAATTTTTTTTAAACTAAGATTCAAAAGAAGGTACCGTAAGTACTCAGAATTTGCTTGCAGCAAATTCTGAGTACTTTTCGTTTTTGATTTTTGACGTATGTGTTTATTTCTTATCATCTCATCTGCTGAAAGTTTGAAATTGTTTCACGTTTTTCTTAAAGTTTTACACTGTCATCATCTTCAGCATCAGCAACTGAATAAAAGCTTTTTCCCTTCGCTTAAAAATGTTTGATCAAATTTGTGCCATATTTGTAAAATTTGTAAAAACAATTTGTGATCGGTTATAGAAAACTTTTTTTATTTAAACATTGTAGTACAAATTTTTGAGGGATTTTTTAACTGTTGACGTAGGCATTTTGTTTTTGCCATTTCATTAGCTATAAAAAAGTTTCAATTTTTACACTGTCAACATCGCTAGGATCCGTAGCTCAACAAAAACTTTTTTCACTTGTTTAAAAAATTTTGATTAAATTTAAACAGTGTTATATTTAGGGACCGGCAACGCAAACTTTTTCCTTTTCTCTTTGCATTTTTTTCTTCGTTACAGTATGAAAAATGAAACTTCTTTTTACAAACTTACAATAGAACCTTCTAGATGTAATTTTCTACGCTGATTCCGAATATGCCATTCTTGAAACAGTTTTCTTCGGCACAAAGTGCCGAAAACGGCATTTTTTTGTTTGCGCATAAAGAGAAGACACCCATATAAGCGCATATAAGCTTAGCGACTGGTATCATTCGATAGCTCATGAAAAAATATTTCTTTGCTGTAAAAACTTTTCACCCCATTTCACCCCCAAAAAAGTTATAGGATAAAAACGGCATTTTTCAGCTTAAAAAAGTTTGGAAAGGTTACTCAAAAAAGAAAGAGAAAAAAGTCAGCTGCGTGTGCGTCTCTTCTTTTCTTTTGAACCGGCTGCGAGGAAAAAAAAGAGAAGGATGCACACACAAAAAAAGAGTGTTCTCTTTCACTTTTTTTGCCGACGAAAAAAATTTGTTGTGCCGGATTTTCAGAGGGCATTTTCGGCATTTAAAATTAATTTTTTTAAATTTTTGTTTTTATATTATTCTTAGTCAGGTTCGAAAATACTATAATCTAACAAGAAAATAATTATTTTCAAAAACTTTTTTTTGAGCTGCCGGTCCCTAGTTATATTCGAAAAATTTTTAACTTGATCGTAGACGTCCCCAGCTGACGCTGGAGTTGAACCTTTTTGACGACTTAAACGTTTACTTTTTACCATGTCATTTAACTGTAAAAAAAAGTATGAAATACTTTCAATTTTTCTGCTAAATTTTTAATTTTTGTCGCAAATGCGTAATAAAAGCTTTGTCTCTTTGTTTAAAAATTTTTGATCAAATTTAAACTTTTTTTTATTCTTTCATAATCTTTTCTATGCTCTATTTGCTGTAAAATCATTAACAAATTTTTTGCCGTATTTTAATTATTAATTTATTAAAACTGAATTGTTAAATCAAAACGTCGAACAGTCTAGTGTAATATTTTTGTGCAAATTTTTGAGTTTTTTTGTTTTCGACGTAAACATTTACTTTACTACCACGTTAGCAACTGTAAAAAAAAGTTAGAAACAGTTTCAATTTTTTATTTTAAATTTTTACACTGTCATAATTTTTTGCAATTTAATCTCCATGAAAGCTTTATTCCTTTTTTTTCGACCATGTTTAAACTCTTTTAGATTTAATCAAAAAAAGCTTCTGTGATTTGCGCATTTTGTAACCTTATTAAGAAAACTTTTACTTAACTTTAGAAATTTTTGCCCTTTTTTTCCAATAACTATTGATCTATTAAAACTGTGTCGAACAAAGCTATAACAATTTTGTGGAAATTTTTGAGTACTTTTCTTTCTTTTTTTTAAATTTTTGACGTAAGCTTCTGCCATGTCATCAATGTGTGTAAAAAAGTTTCAAATAATTTTAATTTTTTATCTTAAATTTTTACACTGTCATCCTCTTGAGCTTTATCTATCCCCTTGCTTAAAAATCTTTTTTTGACCAAGTTTAAACTTTTTTCATTCATTCAAAAAACTTTCTTTTTCAATGCTTTATTTGCGCATTTCTCAAATCGTTTCAAGTTTTTGAAAAAGCTTTTAGAAAAAAAAGAAAGTTTTTGAAGGAGCAGAAGTAGCAAAAAAAAGAAGACAACAAGTACTTGCCTTTTTCTTTCAAGTGGATAAGCAAAAAAGAAGAAGAAGAGATTTTTGCGTTATTTCACGCTAGCTTTTTTTCTTTTGCTTATCGTTTTTTGTTGTTAAAGAAGAAGAATAAAAGTTAAATCTGTTTCTATTTTTTTTCTTGAAACTGTTGTATTCTTTTTCTTTTTTTAAAGAAGCTTGAATAATAGAGAAAACTGAATGGAGGATGAGCATAGAGGGGAAAAAGGGGATGAAAGAATTTTTAAGTATCTGTTTAAAAAAAAACTTTTTTGACTTTTTAAGTTTTTAAGTTTTGGAAAAAATAAGAAGAATAAAAAGCAATGAATAAGAACTGCAGATTGTAGAAGATAGCATGTAACAGTAAAAGAAGCAAGCGATGTATAAGAGAAGAAGTTTGAAGGGGTTTTAAACTGAATTTCTTTATTGAAAAATAGTGTTTAAGAGTTGTTTCGTAAATTTCCATTTTTGGTATTTATTAGTACATTCCAAATTCGATTCTTTTTTTGAAGCTACATCGATATTTTTAACTATTCTATATCATTTCAAAGCCAAGCTTTTTGTAGGTTATCATTTTGCCGATTTTTGCATAACAGAATGTTAAAACTGCGTTTGAATTTCTTTCGATATTGAAGATAGCTTTAAAACTGTTCCAACAATTCATTGTAAAAAATTGCAACTATTTCAGCTTTTTTAATTTGTGCGGCATCAAAAAAAAAGCAAATTTAACAATAAATTTTAACGAATTTCTTTTCTCTAAATCAGGTAAAAGTCGCTTTACGGTAATTCTTCAAATTTATAAAATTTGCAAGTTCTTTTTTTCCTCGTTAATATTTTTGAATTCACACTGTAGTTGAAAATATCCAAAGATTGAGGCAACAGTAAGAAAGAAACGAAAAAAAAAAGTTTTTGAGTTTAAGCCATATTTCAATGTTTTTATATGTTTTTAGAACTGATTTGGCTTCTTATTATGTATAGATAAAACCAGTATAAGATAAAAGCTATTTTAACTGAAGTATTAATCTAAATTTTTTTAAAAATTTACTTTTTTCAATTAGTTGTGCTCAAAAACAAAATATTTAAGTATACATGCTGTTTTAAAACTGCATTCATAATTTCTTTTTGTTATTTAAGATAATTTTGAAACTGCGCTAGATATTGTAGCAGTTGTACTCACAAAACTGCAATTGTTACAACATCTCTAGATTTTTAAAGTGTGGCCTTAAAAAAGTAAATTTAACGAATTTTTTTAAATCACTGTTATACGTTTTCTCTAAATGTTACAGTAATCCTTAAAATTTACGAAATTTTTTTGTGATTTTTTTATAATGTTCAAAAATTCAAACTGTAATCTTTTGGGCATATAGAAGTGTGATGAACCGAAAACGTTTTTTTTGAGAAAATTATTATTTTTTATTTACTCAAAAACTGTGAGCAGTTACGAAGTCATAAAGTAATTTTCTATTTTGGTTATTAAAAAAATTTTTGAAGCTCAAAATTATTGTTTTCTTAACAGCAATAGAAAAATAAGATGGGATAATCAAGTTAAACTGTGTTACACCAATATAAAAAAGTAAAATTTAATTATTTTGTAAGTAAAAATTAGCAGACTGTTTTTAAAATTAAACTGTAAACATTTATCTTTTCGCGTAAATAAAACATTTTTCTATTTTAACTGATATAAGTTCATAAAGTCGTATTGATACACTTCACTAAGCTATATTTTTGTCTGATTTTTACTGTTACAATGTTTATCATTTTTTTATGATCACTATGGTTCAGCGCTTGAACAAACTATTCTTAAAACTTTAATAAAACTGGAGAAAGTTTCTTTAATTTTGATTAAAACTGTTTTAGCATCTCGATTATCTCTGTTGATGAAAAGCCTTTCAAAAACAAATATAAAAAAGCAATTAAACTGTCCCAAAATTGTTCTTTTTTATTTTGGGTTAATTTTGATCAGTTTCAAAAGAAACCAAACAAAAATGTTCCGATTTTCCGTTAATGTTGCAGATGAAAAGTATTACATTTTAACAATAATAAGCTTTTATTGATAAAATAAATTTGCTAATTATTACCATCAATAATTGTGAGCAGATTCAAATAGCTTTTAATAAAACTGACAGCCTTCAACAAAGCCTTGAACAAATTAAAACTGAGGATTCTGTAATTTTGATAAAAACTGCTGTGGCATCTTGATCTCTGTTAATGAAAAGCGCTTTAAAAAACTGAATATATAAAAAAAACAGCTAAACATACTCAAAATCCTTTCCCATCTCTTTGTCTTGTGTAAATGTTGATCGGTTTCATAGGAAATAATAGATGAATATCTTGATTTAAGTTTAACTGTTTTGTTCTTTTGATATATCCGATGAAAAGTGCAACATTTTAACATTAAAAAGCTTTTTTAATTGATAGCATAAACTTGAAAATAATGTATTTCATAGATCTTAAAAATGAGTTTATTACCTTCTATTGACTGTAATTTTAAAATAACTGTTAATAAAACTGGAGATTGATGTAATATTGCTGCTGCGTTTAGCATCTCTATTATCTCTGTTAATAATAAAAAGCCCTTCAAACATGAATATATAAAAAAGCAATTAAACATACTCAAAATCCTTTTCCTTCTCTTTTTATGTTTTGGGTCAACTTTGATCAGTTTCAAAAGAAATAAAACAAAAAAATGTCCCGATTTAACGTAGTCTCTCTCAAGAACAGCCGAAGAAGAAGAAGAAAAAAAAGGTAGCAGGAAGCATTTTTTTGGTTGTTATTTGTTACTTGCTTGTTTGCTGCTGTTGCGGCTTGCTGCGGCTCTTGTTGGATGAAGGAAAAGGAAGAAAGGGGATAAAAATGAGGAAAAAATATATATAAAACTTTTTTTTGCCTAGGATTTTTTTATTGATTGAAAGAGAGAAGGGAGAGATAAATCGTGAGACTCAAAAAAGAAAGTGATCAAAGGAAAGTTTAAGTAAGTGTTAGGGAGAGAGGAAAGGAAAGAAAATAAATATAAATGTTTTTTATCGAATGTTAAAAGAAGTTGTGTTTTAATATGGTTATTAAATGTGTTGATGGTGGTTTTGATGGGAGTATAAATAACTGGAAAGATCGGCACACATTGTAACATTTTAATTTTTTATGCAAATCGTTATCTTGTCGGTCAATTAGGTTGCCATAAGCTGTTATGGTTAACAGGTTTTAAGTCCAATAATGTTTCAACCCAATTTTATTTAAAACTGATGTAACATGTTACGTTCTGTTAAAACTGTTATCCTTTGTATCATATTCATCATATTTTTATTTGAGTATTTTTGTGGTTGTTTTCTTAAATTTCAGACTCTAAATTTTTTAGTGCAAAAGCTTTTCACTTCTAATAACAATTCTTTTAATTAATTTTACTAGTTTAGCATTAACTGACATCTTGTCTACAGAAACTAATAAATCTTAAAATTTATGTAAAAATTGTTTCAGTTTTTTTCCAAGAAAATGTTTCAAAACTTTTCATTCATTTCTTGCTAACATCTTTGACATTTCTGTTTTTTCTATAACTGTCTTGGTTTTCATATCAATAAGGTATTTAACACTGTCATATAATAGTCAGGACAGCTAGCATGCTAAAATGGCTGTAACTTTTTTAAATAACTGTTTTACTCTGTTGGGGTTCAAAGTTTTTACATTTAACTGTTTTCTCTAAGAACGTCAAGATTACATTAAAATATCCATGTTTTTAGCTCATGAAAAAACTATTTCATAACATTTTGTTTATTATTTTTTTCGTATAAATGTGATCTCTTACTGTCTTTGTTTTATTTTAGTAGTTAAAATTTTGATTCTGCTTACAACTGAATCACAAAAAGTAGCATTTTATTATAATGATTTTGATGTGATTTAAAAACTGAAACTTTTTCAAGGGTAGTGGTAACAAAATTTAAACATTTTAATATAAATTTTTTACAACTGTTTTGCCATTATCAATGAAACTGGCACATTTTGGTTTTTGTATAAAAAAACACAAAATTATTTTTCAACTGGCGGACATGGGCGTGCAAAATAGAAACCCAGAGCACTGCTGTCTTTTCTTCTTAGGTTATTTGGGTATTTAAAACTGGTTTTGAAATTATTAGGATGCTAAAACAACTATATTCTTAGCAACTGGCTGATTTTGTCGGATCTCATTGTTTTATATTTAAATGCCAAAGACCTTCAAATATTTTAAAACGTTTTCCATGCTTCTCTTGAAAATAGTATTTATCATTTTCATGACTTTATTTTTTTGTGAAACTAAACATCTACACTTTTTTGTTATATTCTAATAACAACAACTTTGTTTGTGCTTTTGATTTCATGCAAAAACTTTGTTTTTTAATTTTATTTGAAAGTGATTATGTGGTATGAAACTGAATATATTTTAAAGTTTCGAAAACTGAGTTATAATAAACGTCCTTTGAAAATCAGATTTTATAACTTCTTCTTGTTTTTTTTGTAAAACTGATCAAGTTGCTGCATTCAAATAACAATAACTTTGTTTGTGACTATGACTTCGTGATAAGAAGTTGCGTTTAAATATTATTGAAGTGTTAATGTGAATACTGATAGAGTCTTTAAAACTGTTATGAGAAAAATAACTTTTATTGATTGTATTTACCTGTAGATCTGTCTTTAAGTTTACGGTATTTGCATAAAAATAGCCAAATAAAAAAGGTCCTCCAAAGGATCTCCCACTACTGTTCTTCCAACCTCTACTGTCATAAACCCTTTGAAAAGTTATGTGAAAAAACTAAAAATCTCAAAGAGGGTCCAATATAACTCGGCACATAGGATCCTAAGCATGGCTGCTTTATCATATGAATCAATAGCAAATGTTACACCAGATAGCTTTTAAAAGGCCCCTCTTGTCGTTATGCGACTTTTTTTTTCTTTTGCTGCAAATTTCATGTTTTATTCTTTTTTATAGAAATTTGCATGAATAAAAACGCACTGTCGAACGAACCAACAAACAAACAATCTCCATTTATTTTTCAAAAAGGGTGTGCTTGAATGCTCTTTAAAGTGTTCCTGGTATTATTGTTGGAATATTTATAACTGTCATGAGTAGCAGAACATATTTTTTAAAACTGGCACATCACGTTGGAGATGGCTAGTGAGCTAAAATTTGTATATACTTTAATAACTGCTTCAATACTTTAGTTCTCATTATTTTTGCATTTAACTTAAACGTAAAAGAGTGTACAGATCTTGAAATTTCTTAAACTGCGTCATCGTATTTATCCATGAACAAAATATTTTATAAACTTTTTTTTATAAAATTGCGTTTTTCTTTTTTTTGCAGTTCAATAATAAGAACTTTGATAGCGTTTACAGTTTAAATAAAGGAATCTTTTATAACTGGAGCATGTCGTTGGAGGTTAGTGAGCTAAAAATAATATAATAGCTGCTTCCATGCATTAGTTTTCATTATATTTACATTTAAGTATCTTCGCGATGAAGTTTATGATTTTTATAAATCTACCTTAAAATTTTTCTGAACTGTATCTACCACTTAAAGAAACTATTTCATACTTTTTATTTAATTTTTTAAAAACTGCAAGGTTTTTTTTCCTTCGGTTTTGTATTTTAGTAACTAAGATTTTGCTTGTGTTTACAATTTTATGATAAAAAAAGTGTGTTTTAATGTTACTGCACTTAATTGTGCAGTTTGTGATAAGTTGTTAAAGTCGATATTTGTTTATAACTGTTTCGATTTCATGTTCATTGGAATATAAACTGACCAAGACGCTTGATATCCATAAGCTGAAGTAGCGTTTACACTTCTTAATAACTGCTTTCTTTGATTATTTTTTTTTCAAATATTCTTACGTTTAACTGTTTCCATTGTAGATACGTGAGATTTCATATATCTTAAGATGTTCAAAATCTTTTTTCAGCATTTCTCTTGTAAAAAAATTTCGTGAAAAGTTGTTGGTTACTGTAAAATGGAGAATATTTGTTCTCTAACAGCAAATACATTTTTGTTTTCATTTATGCTAAAAATTTACTATGATTTTGAAGGGGTTTTTGAAACTGGAACAAGTTCACCGTTGCCGTTTAAACATTTTTCTATTGTAGAATTTTTGTTTTTTTATAACTGCTGCTTCTTATTGTTCAGCGAGATATTTTAACAATTAGGGAGTGAAAACTAATTTTGATTTTCTAATAGTTAATTAATGTGTAATTTTAATATTCTTATCTTAAGAGCTTTATTTTATATTTTAAAACTGTCAAACATTTTTCACTGGGGATCTTAAAAAATTATTTCATAATTTTGATTTTTTGTAACATTGAGGGTAAACCTTTTGTTGAAATCGTAAACTTAATGATGATGTGTTTGATTAGTAACTGTAGGTGCCATTAATGATATATTTAAAACTGTTCTCGGTTGAATTTTAATGTTAAAAATGCAAACATTTGTCATACTTTGGTAAAAATGTTTCATCTTGTAGTTGAATGGGTCATTTATAACTGTGGAGAACGTCGGGAGTTTAACGGCATGAGTATTAATACTACCAAATATTCCATACTTTAATGTTTCTTTTATTAATAAATTTAAAGAGATATCTAAAACTGAGACGATTTCAGGATGATTTCAAATAAGTTTTAAATGTGTGACAAAATTTGCTGATAACTGTTTCATGCCTCATAATAGCTTTATCTTACAAATTTCATGTTTAACTGATTGCAAGTCGAGCTTTACAACTCTCCAGATTTTTTATATGTTGCTCGTGTAAAATTGGTTGATTTTAGCAATTGCTTTTGCATTCGATCTTTATATCATCGGTTTAACTGTCAGCATGTATGTATCCGGAATGAAAATTTCATAAATCTCAAAATTTTTGAGGGTATTCTTATGTTTTAATTAGAAAAAAACATTTTAAAACATTTTGTTACTTTTCTTTGTAAAACCGTTGATTTGTTTCTTCGTTGAGAATAGTTGAAACTGGAATGATCATATCGAATATGCTGAAAAACTGTGATATTGTTGAATAGCTATATTGTTATGGTTTGTCTTGTATTTTACGGAGATATTTAAAACTGTAATACTTTGAATTAGAATATTAAACAAACTTATTAGCTATTTTGTCATCTTCAAAAGACCTTGAAAGACCCAAAGTTTTCCAACTATTTTTATATTTAACTGGATTTTGAAATAGCCGGTAAGATTTTTTTTGATTTTTAAAACAACTAACTGACGTTTTTTGAGCAGACATGTTTCCACAGATCTCAAAACTTTCAAAATCGTTTCCTGTAAATCTTGAAAAAATTGTCTATTTTTATACAACTGAGAACAAGTTTGTTTATTTGTTGTATTCTAACAACAACAATTTTTTTCAGTATTTAAAACTTTTGTAATGTTTACAATTTTACTGGAGATATTTTTATTCATTATTTTTTTGCAAAACTGAATTCATATTTGATTCAATGATAAGAGTTTGATCTGCTATTAATTTTATTTGAATATTTATTAAAGTGTCTTTTTTTGAGATAGTAATTAAAAATTTAAACTGAAATTTCTTTCTTCAGATCATTAAGAATCTTTATTTAAAACTGTAGAATTAGAGTATATTGATACAATTAACTGGTCATAGTTTTTTATATTTTATAACTGATATATCTTAACATATAATCATCATATTTTTATATTTTCCTTAAATTTTACCCCAACATACTTTTTTTTCTATGCCTTTTTCCCCATGAACCCAAACGTTACCTATTGACGCCAACAATTTGTCTTTTTTTAAAAGTTTAAAAATTTCCCCTATTAAAATTTTTTACTTTTCTACATCGAAAAACGGCCGGTTTTTTAAATATTTGTGTATTAAAAGCTCTTGAAGCATTGCCCATATTCAACGTGTTTTTCGTGAATTTTCCTTATATTTGAAAATTTTGAACTGACAGATGTAAATAAATTATCTTTTTTTATTATTCCTCTAATTTCAGGAATTTTATATTCGAAAGCTGCCCAAAACGGTGACACGAAATTAAACCAAAACTGAAGTTCAATTTCAAAAAAAACAATACATTGAATGTATTTATTACGCTGTAGCAAGTATAAATTTTAACTGGGATTTCATGAAAGTGCCATAAAGATGTAACATATTGACGCCAACAATTTTCTTTTAAGTTTTCCTCGTTTGAGGTTATTAGACTGATGAAACTCTTGAATAACTTTCTATATTATTTAACTGATCATTTTTTCAATAATTTTTTTACCTCTACGCCTATTCACTGACCTATATGTTGTCTATCAGCGCCAACAATTTTAAACTTCCCCTACACCAAAAATTACGCTACCCCAAACCAAACAAAACACTCAAATACCCTTGCCAAACCCTTTTTTTATATTTATGCGTCCGAAATTTTAGCATTTGTCTATATTTTTTCTGTTTTTGTGGACTTTCATATATTTAAAAATTCGTAACTGACTCTTTCAATGTGAGCAAACAAATCTGCTGATTTGGCTATTAAAAGTTATTAAACTGGTAGTAGCAAAGTCTTTCATGAACTTAATTTTTTTGTAAGCTGTGCCAGCATTTGTCACAGAATTAAAACTGATGAAGGTGAAAAACATCATGCCAACTAGCTTCATTTAATTTTCGTCTAACTGTCCTAAAAGTTGACACCGAATTACATTAAAACTGAATACCTTGTACTTTTTTTTCATTGTATGACAATGTTGCTGCAATTGCAATAAATATTTAAACTGTCAAATACTATGATAAAAAAAAAAAAACTAAACTTTTAAAACTTTTAACTGTCAGCTTTTTAATATATAATACGTTTATTTAGTATTCCGATAATTTCTTTAATTTCATTTTGGTAACTGCCCAGTGAGATTTTTACATTTTTGCTTAAAGTTTAATTTTTAATATTTTCTCCAATTTTCGTCCCAAAAATATTTTTCTTTCTATGTTTGCACCAAATTTTATTTGTTAACGCCAACAATTTATATTTGAAGCTTCCCCTTGGCATAAGCAGGGTTAACTCATTCATTACAAAACTTTTTACTTTTCTACGACAAAAAACCGTCTCAAGTACTCTACCAAAGCTTTTTTATTTGTGTATTGGAAGCTCTAAAAGCATTTACCCATATTCAACGTGTTTTTGTGCTAATATTTAAAAATTTTTAATGGACTTAATTCAACGTTTGGATAATTTCAGAAATTTCATTTTTGTAAACTGTTCAAAATCAATGCGTCGAATTACACCAAAACTGAAGAAATTGAATTTTGCCAAAGATATTTTAATATTTTCAATGCGTTACGTCGCAGCATATTTTAACTATGATTTTTTATTTACTTCAATTTTTAGCATTTCCCTCAAATTTTGTCCCTAAAATACTTTTTTCCTTCCTTGACCCTAATGTTACCTATTGACACCAACAATTTGTCTCTGAAGCTTCCCCTACAAAAAACTTTTTACTATACCACTAAAAACCATCTCAAGTACCCTTACCCAAAGCTTTTTTTATGTATTTGTGTATTGGAAGCTCTAGAAGCATTTGCCTATATTCTACGTATTTATGCGGATTTGTTAATATTTAAAAATTTTTATGGACTTTTTTATTTAATAAGTTTATTTGAAATCTCATTTCAGAAATTTTATTTTTGTAAACTGTTCAGAACCGTGACAGTGAATTGCGCCAAACTAAATTGAATTTTCCAAAGATATATCAATATTTTCAATGCGTTGCAGCATATTTAAACTATGATTTTAACTGTGATTTCATGTGATTCAATCTTTAATATTTCCCTCAAATTTTGTCCCTAAAATACTTTTCTTTCTATACCTTTTTTCCCCTTGACCCAAATGTTATCTATTGACGCCAACAATTTGTCTTTGAAGCTTCCCCTACAAAAAACTTTTTACTTTACCACTAAAAACCGTCTCAAGTACCTTTAAAGCCTTTTTATATTTGTGTATTGGAAGCTCTAGAAGCATTTGCCTATATTCACTTTTTTTTGCAACTGATTTCTACGAATTTCAGCTTCCCTAAATAATTTTTTTGTACATTTTTTGAAGTACCTTTTTCCTACTTTCCATTGCTTTCTATTTCGTCAAAATGCAATTCACGCAAGTTTCAATTGTTGTTACAAAAAATATGACTGTATATTTTTTTTCTATTGCCTCTTGGGTACTGTTTTATCCGTGTTTTACGACATCTTCTATTTTATTCTTCTTCTTTTTTTTCTGCGTCAAAAGACTCTTCATGAATCAAGCGAGCAAGAAAGCAAGCAACTTTAAAGCATTTTTTTTGAAGACGAGTAAAAAAAGTTTTTTTCGGTACACGCAAGAGCAGCTTTTGTATATCTTATTGAAAAGGGGTGAATCTGTGTACATAAGCTGCTTTAGAGCTAGAGCAGCGAGATGAGGCAAATGCAAGTGAATAAGCAAGACAAGCAAAAGATTTGAAAAGATAAAAATAAAAGAAAAAAAGTTTTCTTTTTACCTAAAAATAAACGCCCACAACATTACTTATTATTGTTTCACGTTGTTGTTGTTGGGTGTTGCGTGCGCGACATACGTTTCTTCTTGCTGTAAGGCTTGTGCGCGGATAGACTTGGACTTGGGACTTGATGCGTTGAACTGCTTCAAACTTGACTAGCAACTAAAGACTTCAAGCTTTAAGTGAAAAAGTAGCAGACGATAGTCGTTGAATAGGCTTTGTATGTATCTCTAGCTAAAACTGTTATGAACTCTTACAATCATTACTTCTTCCAAAATCTGATCTTTTCTATTTTTCTCTTTCTTCTTTTTCTGAGCTCTCAAGAAAACTTGATCTATCTCAAAAACAAAACTTACGCACCCAAGTTTGCAATATTGCCTACCACAAGAAGATGGGCAAAAGAAGCTCTTAGAAATCCCTTGTCGTCTTTATCGTCGAAAATCTCATCGAAGAATCGTTTTTAGCTTGCGCAAAAAAAAGCAGCAGCAAGCAAAAAAGTTTTAAAGAAATAAAAATGGTTCAAGTAGATAGAAGTGCAAGAGCAAGAGAGAGAGAGAGACCTCAAAAATGATTGTAAAAAACTTTCTTCTTTCTTTTTGTTACCGCTTCTTTCCCCTATTCTCTCCCATTTTTTGAGTTTCGTGCTACTTTTTGCCACAGTTTTTTTAACTGATAAATTTTTGATTAAAACTGTGTTTCAATACTTTTGGCTGAAAATTTACTTTTGTTCTTACCAAAAAAAGGTTGTCTTTCAAAAGCTAAAATACAGCGTCATAATAGCTCAGTTGGTAGATGATCGGATTGGTAATCCAAATGTCGCAGGTTTCAGTCCCACTTGGTGCATCAACTGTTTAAAGCAAAAATTTTTTTCAACTGTTCTCTTTTTGTCCATGTCCACGCTTCTTTCATTCTCCCTTTTCTCCTACATTTTTTCCGTGTTTCGTGCAATCCCATTTTTTTGCCACAGTTCTTTTTGACTCAACAAAAACTTTTTTTTGAATGAAACACAGAATTGAAACAGCAAAAAAAAAGTTTCAATATTATTTTTGTTTGTACGGAACAACAACAAAAGGAAAGAAGCTTAACGGATTGAATTCTTTATTCTTCTTCTTTTCTCCTCTTTTTGATAAATTTTTTTATTCGTGTCCTCTCTCCCCCTTCCCGCTTTTGTCGCTGTCTTTATTTTATTTATTTTTGATAAATTTAAAACAGATGGGTTTAAATAGAGATTTATTGGTTTTTAATTGGATTCAATCTTTATCTTCTTTTTCTCTTCTGTTTGATTTGATTTGTAATTTTATTTGTTTCTTGAATTAAAAGTCAATTGTTGCAAGTTTTGTTAAGTGAGGGTGTTACGAGCTGTGTTTGGTTATATTTTTTGGGCTTTAAACTGAGCTTTAATTTCAATTCCGATTTACTGTGTTACAAATAGTGAAATTGAGTGCAAGATATACCTAAGTTTGTATGCGATAGATTTTATTCTGATTTTCTGTGTCTTAAACTGTTTGTCAGGTTCATACATTCATATGTTTGAAGCTGAAAAAAACAGTGGCCCCATTTCTAATTTCGAAAATTCTTTATATATTTTTTTGATGTAACTGCGGGTTTTTGCTTTTTCGTCAGAAACTCAAATTTCAGTATGAAATGATATTTTTAAACTGGAAATTTTCTGGTGCCAATAAATTAAATAAGTCAACCCTTGCAAGTTTTTTTATAAACTGTTTCTTGGTGCTACGAATTTCATTAATTACTTTAAACTGACCTTCTGGTATATTCAGTTTATGGTATGTTATGCTGCAAAAAAATTTGTGCTAAAATTATATTGGAAAAAATATTACCTTTTCGGGCAAATCGAATCATAATGCTTCCAGTTTTTTAAGATCGCATTCGTTTCTTGCATTAAAATTAATTTTTTCAAAAAAGATCAAATCTGTTTTGTTTTATTACTCTGCGATTTAAACTGTAGCCCTTGATCGGATTTTATTGTGCCTGATATTTAGTTCTTAAATGCAAAAAAAAGCTGCAAGGTTGCGCTACAAAATTTGACATTAAATTCTTATTTGTTTGGGTTGATTTTAAACTGCAATCTCGATTCTGTTTTTCGTAGCTCTAATTCTGGTATAACTGCACTCAAGTATTTAATGCTAAAATTATTTTATTAAAACTGACCGAAAAATGAGTTTTAAAAAAATGAAAACTGTCACTTGAAGTTTTGAGACACTGGCATACCTTGTTTTAAGGGCTTCATTCTTTGATTGTTTTTTTATTAACTGTGTTTGAAGTTGTGGTCAAGGTAACTCTAATTAATACGTTGATTGAGATACTTTTGTGGTAAAATTCTATTGCTTTGCAAAATTTTTTGTAAGAAAAAAACTGCCTTGGCTCGTCATTGTAATGAAATAACATCACTTTCTTTTTTCTTTTGCTTGATAATCTTTTGTTAATCGGCTTCTGAAACTGTTTATTGTTGACAAAAAAATGTAAAAAATGACGCAGCAGCTAGTCAAATCAATTTGTGATTAATAGCATAAAAGAACTTTTTTATTTGTAAACTGACCAGGTTCTTGGTTAATTAATCATTATAATAACTGTTTCGAAACATATTTTGCAAGCTCCTTCTTTATGGTACAAGCTTAAAACTTTAGCTTTTTTGGATTTTTCTATTGATCCATTAACATTTTAAAAATACCTGTAAAAACGGTTTCGAAACATCTTTTTATTGCCAAAAAAATGAATCAGTAAATTTTTGCTACTTTTTATAACTGCAATTTCTCCGTTACTAATACACGATTAATAACACCCCTTCTATTTTTGCATTTTTTTGTCGCTATTTACGTCAATGATCTGATTTTAATCTCACTTTTTTTGGAACAACAATTTTTGTATAAAATATTTTGTCATTTTTTTAACTGCTGTTTATGGAGTGAATATGTTTTATGTGCCTCAAGTGAATGAGAGATGGTTGTAGTTGATATTATTTTTCAAAACTGCATAGAACGAGCTATTGATATTTTAGTAATTAATTTTACGCGGAATTTATCTAAAACTTTGAAGTATGATATTAAACTGCGATTTTTTTTGTTAGAAAAGAAAAATTTTGTGTACATATTATATTTTTCTGGAGTAATGTATTAATGGAATTTTCGAAAACGCGTTGTACTTTTTTTTGTACAAAGTACGATTCCTTAGATAATTGATGGGTAAGTATCATGGACCAAGAATAACCGGCACTTTTGTCAACCTACACTCGGTCAACCCGCACGCAATATCATCACTTTTGAATCTGTTTTTATATGTGCAAAAACCTGAAGGGTAGTTTTTATCAAGTTTTCCTTATTACAGCATTCAGCTATAAAATTTTTAATATTACTAATTTACCATTCTTTCAAAACTGGATATGTTGTGTTTGTCGGTAAAATGTTGAAAATGTAAACTGCAGTCGTTTAACATAAAAGAAAAAACATTATTTCATATATGTTTGTTCAACAATACATTGATGGGATTTTAAAAACTGCATTGTTAGTTTCCATAATACAATATCGACAACCGATAATTAAAAATATTATTTTTTTAAATTGCTACTTTATTTGTTATTCTAACTATAGAGCATAAAACTGGAGATGGTGCTTCTTCTGTTTCTTTTTTCTTTTTACAGTTTTCAGCAATTAACTGGCTTTTAAATATACTTCTAACATTATTAATTTACCAAATAAGTTGAATATATCTTTTTCAGTTGTTAAAATGTTTTTAATTTTATTTATTAAAAAAACTGTAACGACATTGACTGGTTGATATTGTTCGCTGCTTTGCTTGTTAGATTCTAAAACTAAGAATTTTAGCCATATTAATCTATTTTTTTACATTGTTTTACTTTTTTTGGCCTAATGTTACATCCAGGGCTGTCCGGTGCTGGCTTTTCTGTCCGGTCCGGTCCGGTTGCCGGCGCACCGGAAAATTTGTCCGGTTTCCGGGATTCCGGTTTCCGGTGTCCGGTTCTTTATAAGTACTGTAAATTTTAAAGGAAAAATCAAAAAATGTCAATTAATTTATGGTACAAAAAAGGAAAGAAATCACAAATCATCATTTGACTTAACTGGAGTTGGAGGATTTTGTGCAGGAATGATTTCAAGTGAACTTTCATCAAGTTTTCGCTTTTTGGATAATGGTTGAGGAACCGATTGAGCAAAATCTTACAAAAAAAACCATCAATTTTGCAAAAAATAGTGTATGAAGAATGCATGCACCGGAAACCGGAATCCGGCCAAAAATCCGGGATTCCGGTCCGGAGCAAAAAACACCGGAATAATGGCCGGTTTCCGGTGTTCCGGTGCACCGGATCCGGCGCACCGGACAGCCCTGGTTACATCTACTTTTCATGTGGCTTTACTTTTTTTTTTAAATTATCAAGCTTTACTGTTTTAATGCTTTTAAAATTTATATTTTTCACTGCCATTTTCAATTTCTTTTTTTTTTTTTATCTTACATGTGTTTATTGGCGTCCTTTGTCACTCTTGCGAATTCTTAGATTAAAACAAAATTAAAACCAGCCGTCAAAGAAAAAGAGTTTTTTATAATACAAATGTAAAAAATGGTTTTTAATTTTAACCGAAGTGAAGATTAAATTGTCTTATAGATTTTTAACGTTTTAATAACGCTAGTTTTTGATTATTTATCTAGGACAAACTTTTACAATTACTGTTTTAAAACTGGATTCTTCCATGTTGTGTTAATATAAAAAGTTACAACTATTTTGCTTTTTTTTATTTCATCTGTTTTGGATAAAATGAAGATGAACTTTGTAACATTTGTTAGCTTTGAAGTTTTTAGAGATCAAATGTTTAATTGGTTTTTAATGAGATTAAAGTGTAAACTGTTTCAACTTTCTTTAAATACTCGTTTGAAAAACTGTCTGAAGATTAAATTTTGGGATACGTGATTTTTTAGAATTAAACTGTTTCATGATAATCCCGAATGAAACCTTTTTAAAAAAAATGATAGCGTTGTTTGAAGCTTGGATAAAACTGTTGTTTCATATTTCATAATATCAATTAATTGTTCTTAACAAACAATTTTTTGTCTTTAAAAACTGATTAGTAGAAGATTAATTTTACGACATTACAATATTTTGGTTTAAAATTACGGTATTTTGAAGTGGATAAAAACTTTAAAAAAAATAAAAATTTTAACTGTGTTTTATTTCGCAAACATATTGCAATGTTTTATTTTTATGCTGACTGCTTTTGTTGATTACACACCTAACTTTATATATTGCGTTGTTATTTTTAATTTATTGCTGTTACATAGTAAATAATTGAAAACCCACAAATAGTTTATTTTCTACTTTAACTGCTTGTTCGACTAACTTGCTAATAACGCGACTGTTTATGATTTTTTATATTCAAAACTGGATAGGTGGCTATTTTTTTAAACTTTCTTTGATTTTCAAACTTTTATTAGGTAAAAAATGTTTTTATAAAAAATAGAAATTTAAACTGTTTTCAAATATGCAATGTCGTTGCAACGTTTTGGTTTCGACAATAAAACTGTAGGAAGATAAGTAATATTGAAAGCTTTGAGGTGATAAAAACTGTTCTTTAATTCGTTCTTGCATAATATTTTACCTTTAAAAATGTTTTAAAAGAAGTTTTTTCAACAAAAAAAGATTACGATAATTTTAATGTTTAACAAAAAATTTAACTTCATTTTGTTTCACAAAGGTTTTGCAAAGTATTATTTTTATGTAAACTGCATTTTCCGTATATCGTCTAATATTACGCGAATGTTTTTTATATATTTTTTCTATTAAAACCTGTGATCCAAAATGATGGTGTGAACCCACATATTTTTTTATTTTTCTACATTACATGTAACTGCGTGTTCGAGTAATTTTCTAATTACGCGATTGTTTATAATTTTTTATATATTTAAAACTGAACTTTAAATTAAGCCTTTTCAGATTTTTTTCATTTTCAAACTTAAACATCTCCATCATCAACCTTTCCCCTTTTCTTCTTCTTCTACAGCTCCTGCTGCTGCTGCCATCATCACGTATTCATCACAAATAGAATTCACTTAAAACGCATTCATCATATTCCTTATTTTATCTTGGCAACAGCGGCTTTCTCTCTCAGGTTCTGCAACAACAGAAACAACAACAATAATCGGTCACTAACGCCACCACCAGCAAAAGCACTCAAAAGTTTTTTTGTGTGTTAAAAAATCCTTCCCAAAAAAAGGTGTCCTACTTTTATTCTCTTTCCGGCCGGCACATATTAGCTGCCGGCTGGTTTCATCTTTAACAAAACACAATATATTTTTGTGGAAGAAATACATTTCACGTGTCATCTACTTTTATAACATTTTAAAATAAAAACCATAAAAACAGAAAATGTCAGCATTTTCTGTTGGCTCTATTTCTTTACTGATTTTTGTATTATCACTGACATGTCTACCTACAGTGGAAGCAGGAACTAATTGCTCTGCAGCTGATGCAACTAGGAATTGTATTGATGGAATTATTGTACCGATTTGGTAAGTGCAAGTAAACTGAGATTTGTTTTTTTACCTTCTCAAAACTGTTCTACGATAATTTCATGTGAAAGCAAAATATTTTTCCAAAAAGCTGCAATTCATTTTCTTTAATATTAAAATTGTTTTTATTTGCGACAACTTGCGAAATCTTGTTTAGCTTTGTAAACTGCAGCAAGATAGCGTTTTGCATAAAAAACTGTGTTGTAATCTTTCTAACTATTAAATTGCTTCCAAATTTAATAGGCACTAAAATTTATACATTAATTATTAGTAGCTTCCAATTAAATGTTTTGTCGACAGCTAAACCTTACTTGCCTTTAAAAAGCATTGTTAGCTGATCTGGAGTAGCCTGGAAAAAAAATTTGCTAAACTGTTTTTGGAATAAGATCTATAATAGTTTGAAGTTTTAAAAACAGATGTTAATAGCTACAAAATTTGTTAAAATAAAAAACTGCATTTTTGAGCATTTTCAAGCTTTTATATCTTGCAACCCATAATCTCTTTTTGATTTTAATTGATTAAAAATAAAACCCAATTTGTGCGATTTAGTAACAAAAAATTGACACATAACTTTATGTTTGATTTTGAAAAGTATTTAACGTATTTAACTGCGATAGACTAAACGTTGCTAATAAAACTCGCAAAAAAATAATTTTTTCACTGTTGATTTTGCTGTTTTTGTTTTTAAATTTAAAGCTTTATTAACTTACTATCAGTTGTTTAAACTTAAATTGATAGGATGCAGCAAATTATAAACTGGTTTGTTGTAAAAGAAAACAGCAGATCATAAAATTTTAACAAAAATAAAGAAAATATTACAAAACTGTTTTTCAATATATGATGAAACAACTCGCATTTGTCTGATAGCTCTAAATTTTGTTAACATTTACTTTTTTAAAAAAAATATTGTTTTTAATTGATTAAAATTGAAGTTTTTTAAATATTGCCATGGCGGGATCAGATGAGTCATAGCTGTTAAAAGACAGAGCTAACTTGTGCATGTAAGGTTTTAGAAAGTTTTAGAAAATTTGGTAAACTGCAGCATTAAAAGAAAAAATTACATAAAAATGACATGATATTTGGCATAAGACAGAGCTTTATTGCTTCTTAATCTAATTTTAATTGACGAAAACTGCTTTAATTTTCTGCATCCGAACGAGAAACGCACATATATAAAACTAAACTGTTGATGATGAAATCATTAACTGCACGATTTCTTAAATTTGCTTATGAAGAACTCCCAACACGCTGCCATTTTTGATAATAGAAAAGTTTAATTTTACTGTTTTTCTTTTAAAAATTAAAAGTTTTATTAACTGGCAGCGGTAACACGACCAATAAAATGACCTGTTGCTGTTGTTATAAGCTAATCACAAAAGCGAAAAAAATACTAAACGGTTACTTGATAACTGTTTTTTGATACATTTAAATTTTTTCAGCATAAAACTAGTTTTTAAAACTGTGCCCGCCTTGACTGCTTTGAAAAAGTATTTTTTTTAATTATGCAAAATTCTAATTTTAGGAGACCATTTCTTGATTTATCAACTGGTGATCGAGTGTTACGTGGTTTGATATATTTCTTTATAATTGCATATCTCTTTTTGGGAGTTTCAATTGTAGCCGATAGATTTATGTCAAGTATTGAAGTTATTACAAGGTAAGACTTTAGAAAAAACTGTGTCATTCCATCACTAGTGGTAATTAACTTCTTTTATATTATAGTATGGAAAGAAAAGTTATTGTTAAACGACCAGGCTTGGAACCAGCAATTATTAAAGTTAGAATATGGAATGATACTGTATCAAATTTAACTTTGATGGCTCTTGGCAAGTTGTATTTTTGGTTTTAACAGTCCGATCCATAGGCTTATCAAAAAATTAAATTTTACTGAAAATTGTCTTCACCCACTTCTTCAGTTGTGAAAAAATTTCCTAACTTTTAAGTTTTCCGTATTAAATTTTTTTAACTGTCATCAGACATGTGGTGGTTTTGCAAAACAACAAATTTTTATTAAAAAACTGAAATCAGGCTCATTGTCATTGACTGAATGCTAGAATCTTTTGGTATTCACAAAACGAAAATAAATTAAAATTTGATGAAAAAGCATTTCTTTTTAGATTCGGTTTTTGTTATAACTGCCTTCATCATTGCCACCTCAAACAATTAAATTTATTAAAAAACTGTGTTTGAATCTTAAACTTTATTGATAAATTTAAGGCTGCGATCTAAAGAGCTCTAGATAAAAATGTTTGAAAAAGCATTTTTTTTATTTATAAAAAACTGCCATCCAGCGTCAACGTAAATAAAAATATATTGAAACACTGGCATCCAGCATATTTTCATAGCTGCAAAAATTTATAAGCTATCATATATCCATAGCCAATTTTAGAGGACTACCAAATTTTAGCTGTCATAACTTACTTTTTTTAATAAATAAAACTGACAAATCAAAATTATTTGTTTGATACAAAAGAATCTTTGAAAGGGGACACATTACAACACCAAAAATTAGATAAAGTGCTAGTAATTTTAACTGCCATGTTTTATTCCCAGAAAGGCAACATAATTAAAAATTAATTTTTTCTAAAAAACTGTGGTGACCTTTTTTGTCTTATTTTTTGATACAAGCTAAAATCTTTTTTTCACAGATGTTGAAATTTATGAGCTTTCATATAACCCCTGCTCTAAATGTTTACAAAAACATATTTTTAAATGCTAGTGGTATCAACTGTTGTGCTCTATACATATTGGAAAAAAGTATTTTTGCTAAACTGGGTTGCCCTCTGGGTGGGATTTCAAGTATCCATGTTTAAAATTTTTACAGAAACCATTGTTGAAGTTTTTATAGTTTTAACTGCTTTGTGGTTGGGTTACAGAAAAAAGCTAATGTATATTTTAATAACCCAGGATATCATTATTTATTTGAAAAGTGCTAAAATCTATGAGTTGCTTAAGATTTCGTACAAGAACCAGTTTTTAATTTTTAGTAATTATCACTGCCAATTATAATAAAATAATTTCGAAGATCAAATTTTCTTTAAAAAACTGGTAATTAAGATTTTTTTCTTTTTTATATCCAAGCTTACCATTTATTCTAATTGTATGTAGTTTTAACTGTCATTTGTTATAGCAAGATTTTAAATGTTTACAGTTTAAACTGTTCTCGTAGAAGATGTTGGAAAAACGTAATTGATGTTGATCACTTTTAAAAACATATACTAAAAACATTTTTTAACTGAAGAAGATTTAAAGCAACCAACTCAAGCAAAAAATCATATTGTTGTAAAAAACATTCTCGTGATTTCCGGTTCACTTTGCATGCTTTTTTTCTGGCAACTTTATAAATTTATTCAAGCATATAAAACTGCGCGTTTTAATTCATTGATAAACGCGTAATAAATATTTAAGCTTTTAATATAATATAACTGGCACCAAACTATATATAGCTTTTCCGTTTTCATTCATGCTTCTAAAACAATTGCATAAATTATGAGTTTTCAATAAACATTGGTAACAAAAAATATTAAACAAAAACTGATAGTAAACAAGTAGAAAAATTGCGTTATCAAAACTGTTGTTACAGTTTATCTCGGGAAATTTCTTATAAAAACTGTTGAAAGTGTTGTAATTGCAGCAACAATTATAGCTAATAAATGATGCATAAAAAATTATAAAAATAAAGTAAACTGTATTGAGGGAATGAAACAACTAACTAAAAAACTGTTGATTACAAGTTGTGAAAAAATTTCAATTTTATCCTCATTTTACTTTTTTTTAAACTTTAAGGATGAAAATATTTGACATTAAACTGATATCTAACATGTTTTTGGAAAAAAAATTGCTAAACTAGCATTACAAATTTTTCTTAAACTGGAGTAGGCTGCATTATTTTGAACTGTAAATGACTTTAATTTACTGTTAAAATCTTTACTTTTTTGATTTTCTTGTTGACGATTATCAAAAAACAAGCATCTGCTTGTAGCAGCTTTATCGTCTCTTTAATAAAATTTTTCGAAACAATTTACCAACTTTTTTTATAAAACTGCACGATGGTAGGATTCTTTCAATCAATAGCAAATAATTGATTCAAAGAAGGCGTCATAATTTTGTTATAAATGAAAGAAATGCATTAACATAGCTTGTTCTGTTAAAAACTGCTTGATTCCAATTCTTGTGAATTGCACTGTGAAATCAATTTTTTTATCGTACCATCAAATTTTGAAAATCAAAATTTTACTTTTTTGATTCTGGCCTGGCGAAAAGCTTTCTAAGATTTACCTTCACTGTCACACTAAAGTTTAAAGTAAATTTTGATATTTTAATTTTTAAAATTTGGAATTAGTTTGATTTTAACTATTTGATTTTTGATTGCACAAAGCACTTGAATCATGCATAAAATTAACTATAGATTGATAACTTTGAAACTGTAATACAAATAAATAAATAAATAAATCGTTACTAATTATGCGATAAATTAAATATTTTTTTTGCAAAACTACACATAAGCATTAAATTTCAAATCTATAAGTTGTTAATGCTTTTTCGAAAAAAATATTTTAAGGTTATTTATAAAACTGCGGCAAACTTATGGCAGCTTTGACAAAAATCAGAAATACATAATTAAGAATGAAGTTCGCTAATAGCAATTTACAAATTTTCTTTAAATAATTTTCATTGAGATAAACTGACTGTAGCATGTTTGTGATATAAAGTTTTATAGATTTTGAAAAAATTATTTCTTTAAAAATATATAACTGCATATTCTGTTGGATATTAGAGAAACTGATATACTTAATAGTAAATTGAAGAAAAACTGTAATGTACCATTACTTTGTTAGTTTTAAGCCTTTACTTGAAGAAAAACTGAAAATTATATTCAATCTTTCTAAACTAATCTTTTCTATTTACAGGTTCATCTGCACCTGAAATTCTTTTGTCAATTATTGAAGTCATGGGAAAAGGCTTTGAAGCCGGGGATCTTGGACCAAATACAATTGTCGGATCAGCTGCTTTCAATTTATTCATGATTATTGCAATCTGCGTTTCTTCAATCCCAACTGGACAAGTTCGTGTCCAAAAACATTTGGATGTATTCTTTGTTACTGCAACATGGTCCGTATTTGCATATATCTGGTTATATCTCATTTTATCGGTATTTTCACCAGGTGTTATTGAAATTTGGGAAGGCCTTTTAACTTTTACTTTCTTCCCTTTGACGGTTTTTACGGCATGGGTAACAGATATTAAATTTTTACATCGACAATTTATGCCACATCGATACCGAAGAACTTCCCAAGGTCTTGTTGCAACAGAAGGTGAAGAAATGAAAATGCTTGGCGCAAATGGTTCTGCTGGACATAAATCTTATGTAAGTTCTTTATTTATGGAATTAGAAGTTTTGAGAAGGTTTTTTAATAACTGTTTTGAATTTGGACATCTTTTGAATATTATATTTTTAAAAATTTGGTTAAACTGACAAATTTGAGGACTAATTATTCTTTAGTATAAAAGCTAAACTGCAGGTCCAAAAGCAAACATTTTGTAAACTGCTTTGCGAGAAAATTTTTTTCGTTTTATCAGCTTTGGCATTGTTCATAGCAATCTGAGCGTTTTAAACTGTGAGCCACCAAACCGGATTTTCTACATTTTTTCAAATTTTAAAAAACTGGCTACCAATAATATTTAGACAATTTTTTGCTGAAATCTGAAATTCACAGGACATCCAAATATTTACAGATTACTTTTTATTAACAAAATAGAAAAAACATTAAACTGGTTGATAGTTGTTTTTGTTTAAATTTTTTATTATTTTTTGTGAATATTTTTTAAACTGCACGTTCAACAAGCATCTTCTAGTTTTTTATATATTTCTATTTTGGCATGGATAATTTTTTTAGTGTTATAAAACTGATTTCCAGTGATTCTTAGAACTCAAAAATCATTTTTTTTATAATATTTATCTGACTTTTTAATCTGATTTTCAAAAAATCATTAGTATTTTTCAAAATTTACAAAAAAAAAAACTGTTAATGAAAGAATTGCCCGTACAGCATTTACTAAAAACTGAAATCATTGGGCATCCACTAAAAGTTTAAGGGCATTAATTCTGTGAACTGAAAGAGCAGATGATACTGACAGATGATGTTGTTTAAGGTTTTTTAACTTCAAATTTTATAATTTTCAAACCAAGATTAACTTTGCGGAGTATAAACTGTCGTAAAAGTATAATCGCTTTAATCAAAAAGGAATTTATTACAAAGAGAACGGCTTGCACGTAGCATTTTTTTTAAACCTATATTTTATTAAGTTTTCAAAAAAAGGTCTAGCATTAATTTCGCATATTTCATTATTCATTACGTTTGTTTGAACTGCAATAATTACAAATTTCTTGAAATTTTAAAACTGGTGTATTGTTTGTTCCTCTTTTACAGTATTTGCCAAAAACTAGATTTATGAGATATTTATTTACCAAAACTTTGGGATGTTACTTTTGTTTAAGTCTAAAAAAAGTTTTTATTGAGCTTATAATAATATAATTAATTGGTAGATTTTCATGCCTTTTTATTTTACATTTTTATAAATTTTCTTTAACTGAAATATTTAACTACTTCATGAAAAGATCACATCTAGATGTCTACTAGGGACAAGAAAACTGTAGGTTCCATAAATTTAACAATAACTTTTATTAACACTGCGTTGAGGCGATATATTGTTTATATTGGAGGATATGTTAAAGTTTAATAATATAATTAATAAACTGATGAGAATCTGCCGACGACCTTAAAATTAGGAAATTCAAAATTGAAGCGAAACAAATTAGGCAAAACAAAAAAAAAACTGGGTTTACCTTAAACTACGGTTCTTAGTTTATACCAAATTTAAAAAGTTTTACACCTTTCTAGTTGAGCAATTTTTAAATTATTAAACTGACTTATATTTCGTTTTTTTAGGAATCTGTTGATCCCGCACTTCGAGCATTTGAAGAGCATCGACAAGAATTCATTGAAACAATGCGTCGAATTCGTAAAGAAAATCCTCACATCAATCCCGTTGAACTACAAAAACTCGCAGAATATGAAATGATCAGTCGAGGCCCGAAGACTCGTGCATTCTATCGAGTCCAAGCAACTCGACGTTTAATTGGTGGTGGAGATATTATTAAGAAACGGCTAGATAAAGAACATGATAAAGCGCTGGATGCAATTATTCAAGCACAAGAAAAACATGCTCGTCAAAATACATGTAGAATCTTCTTTGATCCTGCTCATTATACTGTACTAGAAAATGTTGGAACTGTTGATGTTGTCGTAGGAAGAGATGGTGGTCCAGAAGGTCTTACGGTAATGGTTGACTATTATACTGAAGATGGAACTGCTAATGCTGGCTCAGATTATGTCCCCGTAAAAGGCACCCTAACTTTCTATCCTGAAGATAAGCAACAACGGATCTCGATTGAAATTGTTGATGATGATGTCTTTGAAGAAGATGAACATTTCTATTTACATCTTTCAAATCTTCGTGTTCGAATTAAGGATGGTACAATTTTGGATCCAATGAAAATTGGTGGTGTACCTGTTGCTGCCCTTGAAATGCCTGCGACTGCTACCATCATGATCTTAGATGATGATCATGCTGGTGTCTTCTCATTTGAACATAATCATTTTCAAGTTGCTGAAAATTGTGGACATTTAAGTTTACGAGTTCAACGTACATCTGGATGTCGTGGTAAAGTTGTTATACCGTATAAGTAAGTTTTGAAACTTTTATGGGACACATGGGGATTAATTAAAACTGATATTCATAAATAAATAATATTTTAACTGATATCAACCAATGATTGAGCTTAAGCATCTAGAACTAACTGATTAAAGATAACCTCAATGGTTTTTTTCAGAATGATATGCTGATCTTAAACTATCTCTGTCATTTTTCGATCTATTTTTTTATTTTTTCAAACAACTAAAAACGTTTTTTAATCCATTTTATAAGCGTTTTTGGAGAAAACTAATTATTTTTAATAACCGGCGCTTTTTAATAACTGGCTCCATTGGCCATAATTATTCATATTTTTTCTGCATTTTGGTTACCTCATACAATCCCCCAGACAAAACTGAATTTTATATAAATAAGAGATTTTTCAAACTGGGCGGAGGAAAAAAACAAGAATTTATGCCTAGGCATCAAAATCTTTTTTAAGGATGTTATCACAACTTGCGTTATCCAATTTGTTTAGCATCAATTGAGATAAGAGGGTATTAAAACTGGATTATACCACAAAAATATGTTGATTATTTATTAGCTTAAACTGTTAGAAAAACTGGTATAAATTTTGCTTTTGATGGGAAAAATTTATATGGGAGAATAGATTTTCGTTCGATTTGCAGCCATTTTTTTTTGTTTGTTAAGAGTTTATTTTTTGTCTCCGTTTTATGAGCATTTTGGAAAAAACTGATTGAGACCAAAAGATTGTTAACTGCATAATTATTTAGCTGGCTAAAACGGAAAAACTGAGAAAATCTTTTTTAAATTGTTTAAATACAATTTTGGGATAAATAAATTTTTAGAAAAAAACTGAGTTCCTGTCCAATATCATTGAATACTTTGCTTATTTTATTAGTTCGTTAAGACAGAAAAAACTGACGACATTTTGCTGTTTGCTTCAGCTGAAAAACTTTTTCAAGAGATTTAAATGATTCATGTTATTTAATATTTTGGGTTCAAAAATTAACTGAATCACAAAGAGAAAATAAGGATGCTTATTGTTGAACTGTAGAATAATACCAGTCGATAAAGTTGTGATAAAATTCACATTTGGTTATAAAATTAAAATTTGGTAATTTTGAGTAAAACTGGATGAAATAATTGCTACCATTTACATGCAAATAAGTTAAAAAAAATTTTATAACACTGATAAGTTCATGATTCTTTGAAGTTGGGCTTAAACTGATTTGGATTAACATTATCTCACTAATATTTTTTTCAGAACCATTGACGGTACAGCTCGAAGTGGTGATCATTTTGAAGGAAAGGAAGGTGAAATTGTTTTTGATGATAATCAAACTGAGTAAGTTTTTTCCAATAATGCCATTTGTAAAACTGTTATAAGTGGTGTGTGGTGTTACCATACCTGAACTTAAAGTTAAAGCTCAGTTAAAATTACTAAAAACTTTTGTAACAAATTTTTCTAAACTGCCGCCAATTCCATATTATGATAAAAAAAATAAAATCACATCAACTTTTTAGAGCTTTCATTGAAATTGGAGTTGTTGATACAGAACAATATGAACGAGCTGATAGCTTCTACATTGAACTTGGTGCTCCTGTATGGGTTAAAAAGATTGGTGGTAAGTTTTATGCCTTATTTTTAAAATTAAACTGCAATATAAAACACAGTCACAAAAATCAATTCAATTGCATTCAAATTGCCTTTTATAAACTTTTTTCTCACACAAAAAAATAAATTCCTAACACTGCAATTTTTTAAACTTTTTTTTAATTACTAATACAGATCGACCAGAAGTGAAAATCAGTATGTTTTAAAAAAGAAAACTGCAAAAGCTTTAATTGCTTTCTTTCATAAAATGTTGGAGATGGGATTCGAAGGGTGTTGAAACTGGTGGAGTCTTTTCAACGTCAAAAAAACTGTTGGCGTTCATGTTGCATGCAATATGCTAGGTTTACATGCATGCAACATGCAATATTGTTGACTCAAAAACTGATGGACGAATACGGCTTTCAAAAAAAACTGTTGCCTCTTCAACATTCTCCAGATCCCCTTGAAGACGCCTATACTTTTATCACACTTTTTTAATTTATTTTTTACTTTTCACAACAACAAACTTTTTAATATCTCTTTTCTTTGGTTACTTTTTCTCATCTTTATTTTTTTCTTCATCTCTAAAGCTTTAAACTATACTTTGGAAAAAACTGTAATGTCGTGGTTGTTTTGCTGTGCTATGCTTTTCTTGCTCTCCTAAGTTTTTTCACCTTTTCCTTATTTTTCAAAAGTGTGTATCTTCTATTGTGAATATTTCTTTAATCAAAACTAATGTTTAAAAAAAAGCTATAATCCCTAGTCAATATTCACCCTATGTAATAGTGTTATATATTCAAAGCATCACTAATATGCAAATATAATCACCCTTTGCAAATAATCAATCAATAAACCTCTAATAACTTTCCCCCCTTTTGCCTAAATGTGTGTTGTGATAAAATTAATAATTATAATTTTATTAAAAAATATTTATATTTATTGGTTTATTTAATTTTTTAAAAAATGGTTTCTACTATTTTCTTTTTTTTCCTGCAGATTTAAGCCGTGTACAAGAACGCTTCCAACGTAAACTTGACAGAAAACGTGCATCATCAACTGGTCTCAGCACTGAAGAATCAGGTATAAATAAATAATAATAATAATAATCTATATAGAAATTTCTATCCTTATTTTCTTTAGTTTAAAGCGCTAAAAAAATTAGCTAAAAAAGCTTTTAAAAAAACATATGTAACTGTCTTGCATTGGCATACGCCAAAAAAATTATACCAAAAATGTGTAGGCATCGAGCTTTACTGAGACTTTAAACCAAACAATATTAATGTTTTATTAAAACTGACTTAATTAAAACATTTATAAATATATATTGAAAAAATCTTCTCCACCATGCTTTTATATATTCTCGACGCCCAGTAACACAACGCCAAAAATAACTGCAAGCAATATGCGCAGTGGTGTATAACAGTTACATATGTTTTACTTTATGTTCAAAACCAGAATTCAGTTCAAATAAAAAGCTCCCAATTTTTGTTAATCTAGATCCCTTTTCTCCTATCGTTACTTCCTTTATCTCCTCTTTTTTTCTCCTTTCCCTTATCCCCCTTACTTCTTTTTTCCTCTATTTTTTTTTCTTCTACTTCTTTTAGGACAATTTTTAATGCCCCGAAAGCAATCAGCTTTTGAGACAAAATCTGCTAATGCTTCACCAACAGCATTATTGCCTCGATTTCGAAATCGAGTTGGATCATGGTTTGGTGGACATTCAAATAAAAGTTTGCTATCAGTTGTTGAAGGTATACATATATATGTGAATATATGTCACTTAACAACATGTCTAAAAGTCTCAAAAGTTGATGTTTACGTCTATTATCTGTCCCTTCTCTTCTGTCCCTTTGATCTGTCTCTAAAATGTTGATGTTTCTAACTGTCAAAGAAAAAATTATTGGTGCTAATACGTTTATGTAAACTTGAAAAATGAAGAAGTTTATGTGTGAGTGCTTCTGTTTTGTTGTATAAATGTATTAATTAAAAGAGATTTGTAATATCCATGAATGGTATTATGAACAAATAAAAAATATTGCATCATTCTGATGCAAAAACTTTTACCGCACTACCATGGTTATTATAAGTCTCCTATGTTTTGACGGAAGTTTTTTTATTCATATTTCTTAAATAACTCATGGGAACGTATTTTTCTAATCTTACATTTTTTTCTTAACTTTCTGTTTTTATTTCTTTATTCTTTAAACATTAAAAAACTATTTTTTAATTCAATGTCAAGCTATCTTTATGTTTTATGTGCGACTTTAAAGCTTTCGTTTTCTAATCATCCCCCTTTTAGCAGATGATAATCCATATCAACTTACTCCTGATCAAATTGAAATTGCTGAACTTGGTAAACCACGTCTTGGAGAATTTAAACAAACACAAATTACTGTTAAAGAATCTAAAGAATTCCAGGTATTGTAGTTTATAGCACGGAATTGATTAATAGTGCAAATTTTAGTCTGTTGTTGATCGTATGCTCAGAACTGCTAACACTTCTATCATGCTTGGAACTTCAACATGGCGTGAACAATTTGTTGAAGCTTTAACAGTTGGAGGTAAAATACATTTTTAAGAAATTTCCATAGAACTTTTCCAGGTGGTGATGACGATGATGATGATGAAGAAGGTGGAAGTGATGCAGGAGAAAAAGAACCCGCAGAACCAGGAGTATTTGATTATATTATGCATTTCTTAACTGTACCATGGAAGCTTACCTTTGCAAGTATCCCTCCAACAGATTATTGGGGTGGTTGGGCGTGCTTCGTTGTATCTATCGCAATGATTGGTGTCCTTACTGCTGTTATCGGCGATATGGCATCACAATTCGGTTGCTGGGTTGGATTAAAGGATGCTATGACTGCTATCTCTTTTGTTGCTTTGGGTACATCTGTTCCAGGTATGTTATAACAACAACGCAAAAAGCTTTCATGTTGAGACATTTACTAAACAAAACTTCTTTTCAGATACCTTCGCCTCCATGGTATCAGCAAAGAATGATAAATATGCTGATAACTCTATCGGTAATGTAACAGGCTCCAACGGTGTCAACGTCTTCTTGGGTATTGGTATTGCTTGGTCCCTTGCTGCTATCTATCATTACTTCCATGGCACAATCTTCTATGTCAATCCTGGTACCATTGCTTTCTCCGTTGCTATCTTCGTCATTGAAGCCTGTATTTGCATATTCTGTATTGTACTACGTCGAAAACTTGCTGGTGGTGAACTTGGTGGACCAAATGCACTTAAATATGCAACTTCCATGTTCTTCTGCTTCTTATGGCTTTTCTATCTTGGCATCTCTGGATTAGAAGCATACTGTTACATTGCTGGGTTCTAAGATGATGAAAAGGGAAAAAAATATTAAAGAATTTTCATATCCGTTCTTTTTTTGCTTTTTTATAGGTTAAAATTAATGGTTTAGTTCACAAAAGATTATTTGTAGTTTCTTTTTGTTGTAAGACTGTTTTTTAAGCCATTCTGCCTTTTTTTAAAAAATTTTCTTAAATGGGTGCATTTTTTTACAGTTTATTTTTTTCATTAATTTTTTTGGTTAAATTTTATGTGGGGTGTATTTGTTGCCTGAATATCAGGGTCACAAATGGTCTTGGAACAAATTGCATTTTTTGTTTTAAAAATATACTATCATTTTTCAACTAAAAAAACTTATTTGCATTTTCGCTTCCTGATTATGTGAAAACTATCAGGCTACAGTACTACCTTACTATATAATTTTACCTAAAAATTTGCTTCAGTTCTTTTTTGTCTTTGTTTTATCTTTCGTTTTTCTTTTGCTCAGTTGTTTTCTCGTTTTAAATTTTGTAGATTCTGCAAACTTATTACCACCACCAAAAAATCTATATTACTCTAGTCACAATAATAACAATGAATAATTGCAGATTTTGTTAATATTTCCCAGATTTATATTTTTTTATAAAAAATTTACCCAAGTGCCTCGAGTCATATTTTTTCTCTTTCTTATGTTTTTTTTTCTCTTTTTTGGCAATAAAACTTTTTTTTTAAATTTTTAATTTCTTTCATCATTTTATTTTCCTAAATTTCTTTTTTAAGTTTTTGATCTTCATTAATTCTTCCTTATATTTTTTTGTGTGATATTACTCCAAGCTTTTTTTTGTCACAATTTTTGATTGAAAAACATCAGCAACATCACAAAAATTTCTATAAGGTTTAAGCCAAAAAACCAGTTCCTATCGCCTTATATTTTTCTTCTTTGTTTTTATTTCTTTTATTTTTTTTGTATTTGAAAAATTTTTAATAAAAAATTATTTTAATATTTGTTTTGAAATTTTACAATGTTTACAGTTGGCAGTTTTATGACTCCGCATTAAAATAAAGTCCGAAATAACATGCGATACCACAAATATAAGATATGCAGTTACATCGGAATGTTGATACATAAAAAAATGTTTTTGAAATTTTACAATTGGCAGTTTTTTTGCAACGGCACTAAAACAGAAGTGTAACACATATGCCACGGCACAAAATGTAGCCGGAAAAACACATATAAAGCTTTTTATTAAAAAACAGAGAAAATTGTAAATTTCCACAAACTTTAAAGTACCATGTACTTACTTTTGAAAGAAGCCATAAAAATTGTTTTGAAACAATTATATCCCACCATATCAAAATAGAATCAGATAAAAATTTCTTAGTATATAAAGTAACAACATGTATTTATACCCTTTAACAAGCCTGTATTTAAGGGGGGGGGGGGGCATCAGGGTACCTGTGCCTCCCCCCTCAAATTAACTAATTTCTTTGAAGTTTTGCCGACGCGTGCCAAAAGCGGCAAAAGATCAAAGGCGTGCCTCCCCCCGAAATTTTTTTCTGTGTACGGCCTTGCCCTTTAATAAAGGTCTAAAATTACTACGCTTGCTACCATATACTTTTTGCAAATTAGCACTTAAAACTTTTTTTTCTTTTTTTTTATTCTGTCATCAAAAACTTTTTTTCTCATTAAAACGCCAACATTAAGCTATAACCTTTAATTTTGTTAATCTAATGTCTTTTTTAAAAAAAGCTTTTCGAGTACATTAGTTTATAAAATTAAATAAATTTACGTAAATCTCATAAGACTTTTTTAAAATGTCTATTTTGGTGCTTTAGTGGCTGGAAAAATGTTTCTAGGCTATAACAAAATTTGACATAATTTAATAAAATTTTGTGGAACATTTTTAATGTTTCAAAGCATAAAAAAAGTTGAAAGCTATTTGTTTTTTGAGCTGTTAAAATTGCTCTCACAATTTATTTTACCTTTCTCGTTTTGCCCTTTCCATTATTTTTTATCATTTTGCATTTTTTTGTTTTCCAATGTCGTTGACCAGATAACTCAAAAATTTATATCTTCATTTAGCAATTAGTCGACGTAGTCATTCATTTCAAAGATGGCGAAAAAATGAAAAACGATCAAAAACTGAAGAGGGCCACAGAACGTTCGAGACGAATTAGCATTTTACAAACTTGTGCTTTCCATTCAGTCATTTTTTAAGACATGGAGTGTCCAGAAATTACGTGATTCGACGATAGGGTGAGAGGGATAATTATCACGCTGCTCTAAAAAGCGGCACGAAATCAAAGAGAAAAGGATCACCAAGGGGGTGGGAGAGGTTCAAAAAATACGAAGAAACGATCACGTGATTTCTGGACACTCCCTATTCTGTCAGTTTCTATAGTTAGAAAATATGTTATAAGTTCAAAATAGAATTGTCAAATTTCTTTAAAAAAATTCAGAAGCTGGTGATCATTGACGAATGCATTTACAAGCAAACAAATGATCTTTTACCGGCGGCAAAGGCTTTAAATGATTTCTCTTAACACAAACTTGATGATTATCTAGGTAAACGTGTGATTGCGGATTTATCAAATTCGTCATTTTTGCTTTAGAAAAATAAGCCCTTTCAATGATTTATGTTTTTATTTGTCACCTTTTATGACACATAAACAATTATATATTTTAGCAAATTAATGCATTTTTAGTCTAAATAAAGTTTTAATTGTTTACTATTTTTTATGTTGTTTTTCTTTGAACGCTATTATTCCATTTTTTCTTCAATAGTACCATTTTGCCACCACCATTGCTAGAAAAACATGCTGCTGCAAATAATAGTTTTTTTGCTAATCGTGATAATCGTTTTAAAGTGCAATATTTCTTTTTTTTCATGACCTCAATTCATGCTTCACATAATTTTTTTATTAACAAAACTGTAAGATTTTTCAAAAATCGCATGTTTTATTTAATTTTCTTTTCGTGAAATTAATTAAAAAAGTCTTTTTTTTAAAAACTGTTACGTGACAACCGGTGATTAATTAATTTGCAAAATTTTTTTTACATTAAAAAATAACTTTTTAAAGTTTGCCCTTTGTTTATTTTTATTTTCATTGTTCGTTATGTAACTTTGTTCTTTCATTGGCTAGAAAAAAAGTTAATTTTTTTTGCAAATTTATTTTTTTTAAAAAACCATAATTTTATTATTTACGTTTAAAAAATAGTGACTTTTTACTAAAAAGTGTTGGTTTTTTTAAAATTTAATAATTTTTTTAGTTTTTAGCAGAACCATTTTTCGGGTTAAATCTTTAAAACCTTCAAAAATCTATGGCTGCTCCATTAACGCTATCATTTCCATCCACAATTTCATCACCTCGATACATTTGCTATGGGCTAGAATTTACTTTTTGGATTATATATTTTATTTCTTGTACAGTATTTTTGAAATTATTAAAACAAACAAATTCTGTTCACAGAAATTTAAGAATTATTTTAGCTAATATGTGTATTGATTATTTTGTTGTTGGAGTTACAAGGTTTGTTGAACCAAAAACATAGCATTTATTCCATAAAAATCTTGATATCCAGGAAATTATACTGTCGATTCCAACTTCGGAGTCACTGCAGTCAATTTTTTTTTCAAAACATCAAAGAAAAAATGCCAGAGTCGATTCCATGTGACTCCGATTTCGGATTTTTGCAGAATTGAAGCCGTAGTAGGAGTCAAAAAAAAACACAACACAGCTTTTAGTCTAAAAGTGATAGCAATCGAAGTAAATTTTTGGCAGTTTTCAATTTTGATCGACAAATTTCAGTTTTTATTAAACTAAAACTTACCTTAGATATCGTTGTAAAAGTTACTGAAATTAAAAGTTCAAAAATTAAGAAAAAATTTTATTACATATTTTTGCAAAATTGAAATATTGATATTACGGAGTAACGCATGTTGTTTCAAAAAAGGTGTTCTCAAAGAAGTAATCATTTTCATTATTTTAAATCATCTAGTTGTGCAAAGAATGCATTATTTCGAGCTAAATGTCTATTCTATCTTAATTACGGGATCGGGGTATGTAAATTTCAAAACATTTTGCATCATTTTATAACAGAACTTTCCCCGTGCAAAAAAATCTTTCACCATCAATTGTATACCAAATGTGCCTTCACATTTTGAGAGAGAAAGCAATTTTGCTTAAAAGAATTAATCTATATTGGTTTACGAATTGTCAAGGTTAGACTGTACCATCCAAATTTCTTGCCAATATTTTTAGAGAACTTTAATACCTCAAGAAATTTCAGATTTTTTATTCTCTTCAACCACATCAATCTCGAACAAGGTCTAAACCCTCATCTTCTTTATGGCATTACACTGCTAGCATTTATTGGATTAACAGCTAAAACAGCATCAGAGTTTATGCTGCTAATTGAAAGATTTGTTTCAACAATTTTTGCAAGTACTTATGAAAAAATGAGAAGTCTTCATATTTCAGTAATTTTTGGGTCATTTTGTGTAAGTTTACGTTGTCAAATATTACGGTAGCATTTAATTTATGGCGAAAATATTACAGTATATTTATCCATGCATTACTCTTCCATTGTTAGTGAATAATGTTGTAACAAAAAAGATTTTTATCCCTGTGCCAATTATTTTTGATATTTGTTCATGGATTGTAAGTTTTTTCAATTAAGGGAAAACAAGTTCATTATTTTTTTCATCAGGCTTACCTAAAAATCAGAGAGATGTTACCAACTATTTTTTAGTTTACAATATTGCTACTCAAAATCAACAGTAATACATATGTCTACGATTATAGTAAAAATGTATCAAACAATAAATTTTCATTAACAAAGCGATATCAAACGGTCGAAAATATTCGAACTTTACGTGCTATTGTTTGGTTTTTAATTTATTCAACAATTTCAAATGCAATTACTGTTGGATTTCATGCTTTTAATACAACATATTTTAATGAATTGTAAGGGCACCACATTGCTACTTCCAACCAATGCAAATTAATCAATATATTTTTTTAAGCTCAGACAAAGAACAATATGCTTTATGTGATGCTCTATGGTATATGATAAATTCAATTGTTGCAACTCTATTACCTATTCCATTTATTCTAAAGCACGATGACATTAAAAAACATTTCATGTAAACACGCTTTTAACTCCACAACACACGTCTCCCTCAGCTAAAGTAAAGCTGCTCATTTTGTGAGGCAAAAGTTTTTATTTTTTTTTCAAAAACAAAGAGAGAAAAAAAAATAACCATTCCATCAACAAAAAACAATGACAGAATAAGTGCATTTTCTTTACATGGCGGCGTTTAACATTTTGCCAACACCTGTCTCAAAAAATGAGCCGCTGAAGGAGACGTGAACAACAATCAAAACTAATTTTCAGGTCAATGATTGGAAAGAATAATGATTATGCATATTCACATCCATATCGAACTGTAACAGGTGGATCAATCAATATGAACAATGATGCAGATACACATTTCAATAATCTTAAACATTTATGGATGGAACCGGGTTGTGAATTTCCAGATCAAAAATATAGATTAATGTCAAGAACATCAACAACACAAATTCGGCCATCAACTAGTTGGATGAAATAAAAGATTTTATCAGTTAAAATTCAAAATATGTAGTTGTAGTTAATAACAATGTAAAAAAGATGGAAATAAAAATTATTCAGAGCCGGAATCGGAGTCAACAAAACGAAAGGATACAACACTAGACGCCAGTAAGAAAAGAAAAAAAAGGAAAAAGAACGCCCTAAAAAGAGTGCCTCTTTCGTTGTCTGGTTCATTTTCAACTTTGCACAGCGCTCTCTTTCTTCTTTTTTGATATTTGTTTTTGACACCGAATAAAAAACATCTTCCTGATTAAATAAAAATTATGTAAATTCATTCATTTCAATTAAACGTCATCAAACAAAAAGTATGTAAATTTTTACATTCATTCCAAAGAAACATCACCATCTAACATTTTTTCAATCCAATTTCAAATCATTTTGCTTTCTCTCTCTCCATCACAACAAAGTTGATCAACAGCAGCAGCGGCGGCCATCAACAAAAAATGGATTTTCTTCCATTTCTACAAAGTGATTCACCTATGGGTACACTTGAATTAGTTTCATATTTAAATGATATACTCTGGAGAGGTTTGTTTTATTTTTTGAAATGGGTTGATGTAACTCCTCAAGTTGGCATATGAACATTCTCGAACTATTGTTAACACTGATGTTTGTCAGTAGTTAACTATCGGATATGCCCGGGCAGCGTTAGATCAACCATTTTTTACACGAGTTATTAAACCATAAAAATGTTTTTTTTTAGAACTTGGATCATTAACAAGTCGATTATGGTCACCTATGTGGACAGAAAGTAAAATTGTTGAAATTCGAAATGGACATATTAAAGGTCGTCGATATAAACTTGGTAGAGAATTTGTTGATGCATATTTGGGCATTCCATTTGGAAAGCCACCTATTGGAGAACTTCGCTTTCAAGTAAGTTGGTTGGTTTTTATTGGAGAAGGTTTAAAAACTATTTTTTCCTTGACATTGCTATTAAGAACCCTCTTTCATTGAAAACATCTTTTCAGAAGCCTCTTCCTGCTGAATCATGGAAAGATGTCCTGCTCTGTACTGAATTTGGTCCAAGATGTCCACAAGATTTAATGCTCTTTGAAAAATATCAATCACTTCCTATCATGTCTGAAGATTGTTTACGTCTTAATGTTTTTGCTCCATCATGGTCACCATCTTCATGTGGACAAGTAAGGTTTTTCTTTCGAGAATGTTCTTTTACATATATGTTTTTTAGCCAAATGGTTTTGCAGTTATTGTATTCATTCATGGTGGAGGTTTTGCAATTCATTCAAGTGCAAATTTTGGATGTGATGGAATTTGCGAGTAAGTACTTTCATCTATCGAATTTATTACTGGGAACAAAGAGCTATGGCCTAGTGGTTAACGCCGTAGGACTGCGTGCAATAGTACCCAGGATCGAATCCTTTGAAGAACTCTTTTTAAAATTTTAAAATCCTTATGGCTTTACGCCTCATGAAAACATTGCAACAATTTACATACGTTTCTTTTTTCAGAGCTCTTTGCACTAAAGATGTCATTGTTGTAACAATTCAATATCGGCTTGGTTTCTTTGGTTTTTCATGTGGTGAAGAAATTCCATCAAATATTGGTTTATGGGATCAAACATTAGCATTTAAATGGGTTCACGATAATATTGCTGCATTTGGTGGTGATCCAAATAATGTTACTGCATTTGGACAATCTGCAGGTGCTGCATCAGTTGATTGTTTATGTTTATCACCGTATTCTAGAAGTAAGTTGGTTTTTTGGTGTGTGTGGATGTTGTGTTTTGTTGATGGCAGTTTATGTTGTCAATATTTATACTGTTTCCCATGTTAACTACTATCTTTTTTTAGATCTATTCCAAAAAGTTATTACAATGGGTGGTTCAACATTATGTTCCTTCTCTGTTAATGATAAAAAACATGTATCAAGTACATGCTTAGATTTTGCTAAATCACTTGGCTATAAGCCACAACCAGGCCAAAATCATTTTGATTTTCTTCGAACACTTCCTGCTTCATCACTTGCTATTGGAATTATTGGTGAAAAAGTAAATAGAAATGGTAAAATTGATTTAACACCTGTACATGATGGTGATTTCTTTCCACGGCCATTTGAAGAATTACGTAAAGAAATTCCATCAAAAGTTATTCTATCTGGAATTACAGAACATGAAGGGCTGATATTTGTTGGAATTCGACCTGCAAAAAAGAATCCATTACTTGATGAAGTTGAAAAGTTACTTGAACGTGAACTTATGTATCAAAAAGTTCGAAATATTGATGATGTCAAAAAGAAGCTGCTAAATATGTATTGGAAAGGTGCAAATAAAAATGATAAAAAAGATGTTGCAAAAATTTGTGTTAAGGTAAGGTTTTTGCTTTTCGTTTCTTTAATACCCCCACGAAATTTCTAGATTGTCTCTGATGTATATATGAATAATGGTGCATGGTTTCATACTGATAAAATGACAAAGTTTGGTCATACAGTATATCAATATTGCTTTGAATATTATAATCCAAATGGTTTGGGTCTTGTTGGAACATTACTACCATTCAAAGGTGCCACGCATGGAACAGATATTCCATATATTTTTAAAAAAGGAATGGTATCAAATTTTCATCCAAATGCTGATGATCTTAAAATGGTTGAAATTATGACAAAATATTATACAAATTTTTCAAAATATGGGTATGTTTTTGTTTGCACATGTTTGTTGGCGAAATCGAGTTCATGATTTTTACTAGTCGTAATACTTTTATAAGATGTTACTTCGACGTTCTTATTCTTGTTAATTATGTGTTTCTTTTTTTTAGAAATCCAAATGGTGCACCATGGGATCTACAAATTTGGCGTCCACTTAGTATTGATAATACTCTAAAATATATGGCAGTAAATTTGGAAAAATGTCGAATGTGCGAAAATTTAAATGATGGAAGAAGTGAATATTGGAAGCAACTATTGGATAATGATGCAGAAAAAGGTGTTTTATCATTTATTCGTGAAGGAAATAATGTTCAATAATTATTAATTTGAATTTGATTTGTAATGTAATATAAATACAGTAATTCAATGGTATACGATAAAAATAAAGATTTTTAAAGATTGCAAACTTTTGTGTAAATTTGTTGATTTTTTGCAAAACTACAGTATACCCAAAATACAAATAATTTATTACAAAAACATACAAAGTATAAATATATAAAAATAAGAATACAAAATAATCGAGACCAAAGATTGAGATAATAAGATAATACAAATTAATGATTCAAAATAGGAATGAAGCATCTCGTTTTTTTAGCTTTTCAACATATTCTTCTGGTGTCAATAAACAAGTTTTATGCTGTTGAAAAAATATTGCTTCATCCGTAATAGCGGCATCTAAAAAAGAGTAAATTAATTGATTGATTTGAAAATGGTTAATGTTTTGGAGAAATGGAAATAAAAGTTATTATCTATGAAGATTACTCCAACTTTGATGTCGACTATCTAATACTAGATTGCAAGTCACACGCTACCAACTGCTCTACCTGTATTACTTTCAGAAAAAATTTGAAGTATACTATTTTTTCTTCTCCCAAAAATCCATGCCCAAATTAAAAACTTACATGTTAGTAGTACAGCATTATTAAAATTATATTTTCTTAATATCGTTAGAATGCATACAACTGCCGCTCTTAGTGCTGTTCGTTTTGAATCACATGTATGTTCAGGTGCAAATTGTATTGTTTGTAGATTTGCAAATTTATCTTCGATCTGTTGATATTGTAATATTCGTTGTGCATTACCATTTGTTCGATTTAAATCTGGACTAAAAAATAGGATTTTAAATGATTAAAAAAGAAGAAGATGAATAGCTTACTTATCATTTAATCGAGAACTTCTCATACATTGATGGTAGATTACTGTAAACTTTGCTAGTACACCATTTTTTGTACATTCAGATGTTAATCGTAGCATTGTATCCAAAACTTTTGGGTCGCTGAAAATGAAATCTTTTAAAATAAAATGAATAAATCGAAAAAAATTGAAAACGTTGGTAATTATTTTTTCAAGAGATTCGAACTTTGATCCCGCTTGCCTGCTAGCCAACTGCGTTAATCAATGAGCTACAGCTGTAACTGAACAAATGTGTCGAAGACAAAAAAAGGCTTAAGAAAGCGAAATTCAGATCAAAAAAAGGTCAAATGCTTTTTGTATGTCTTTCACGCTTTTGTTCAATTGCAGATGTGTCTTAGTGGTTAACGCAGTTGACTAGAATGCAAGCGGTATCAAGGTTCAAATCCACTGCAGAATTATTTTCAGTAATTTATACCCCACCGTTAACTTACATTTGAGTATCTAAAATTATTCTTGGATCCAATATTATTGCTGTCTTGCACGATGTTGGTGAAGGAACTTTTGGAGGTAACATTGTTACAACAGGTGGATCAACTTCCATTCTTTCTATTGGTGGATCATAAACTTTTTCTGTTCGAATATATTGTACATCTGATGATGAGTCATTAAACTGTCGAATCGGTGTAAATGATTTTGTTTCATTTGATGCAGCTTTTTTACAAAAATTTTGATATTCATTTTCTTCTGCTTCTATACCAGCATGACATTGATTTCGAGTAAGTTTGACTTCATCATAGAGTAAAAGTTGTTTAAGAATATTTGCTCGATATCGTTCTTTTTCTTCTGTATGAGTATAATTTTCTAGCAAATAATCAATTGACATTACTTGTGTTGGTACAGTATTCACCAAAGCAACTCGAATATCATTATCACTAACTTTATCAGATCTTGAAATTCTCATTGTTTTTGACATATTAATTAGCATTCTAAAAAAGATATGGTTACTGTAAAATGATAAATAGGTTTTACAAAATGGATATATGAAATCCGATTAACTACAATAACCAAATTGGATAGATCTCAATATCAACAAAAAACTTACGTTTCACGTGTAACAGTCTTCAATGGATGTGCAGGTGAACCAATTACAACACGATGAATAAAAAAGCAATGTAAAATATCACCAGGAATTGATGGTACACCAAATAACGATGCAAATGCAGAATTTGGAAGTAATAAGCCACATGTCTTTCCACCATTTGCATCTGCAGTATTCATTTTTGGAATATATGGAACTGCAAATAGAGCACCCTAAAAAAAGAGAGATATTTAGTAATATTTTTGTCTTTAAGTTTACATAGTACTACAGTATACTTCAACAAAACATATAGTCACTTTAAAAACATAATATAACAGTTTTAAAGATGACTCTGCCCTTAATTAAAGTACTGTAGCTCCCTAATTACCCATAAACACTTACCACTTGTGGAATAATCATTCCTCGAACAATTTTAATAAATCTTGAATCATTTGATGCAATTATACAATGTGAAATAAAATAATCAGCTGATAAAATGTTTGATGATAAATGTACATGATCATAATCGTATAAGTCACCATGTGCACCAGAGAACATTTCTCTTAGCACGTTCCATCTTCCAAGATCAGAGAAAGAAATCATTTTTCGAACAGAAATTCCATCAATTGCAAATTCAGTAAATCTTGAATTATTATCATAAAGACGATATACATCAACAGGAATTCGAAAGATTGGATCAAAATTAAAAGTTGTTTTACAGCAAATATTTTTTGAAAACCATGGTAATCGAAGAGGTTTTGTTGGATGACTAAAAAATGGAGGAGGATTTAGAGAATATACAGGAAATTAATCGTAATTCTATGGATTTTCGAAATTCTGTAAATAATAGCGAATACTATAGCTACAAAAAACAAACATTTGTGTTTACTGCATCCAAAAACGGACATTTTTCATTTTCCAAAAATCCATAAGTGCTACAATCATATAAAAAAAACTTACTACGGTGTATCAATATAAAACGTAACAGCTGCATATGGGTATAACGTTCTTGGATGTAAATAAAATGATTCATGATCTTTTTTATCATAAATATATACAAGTGATTGAGTATAAATATCAAAGAGAGTTTCAGCTCCACGTTCATTCATAGCAACATTTGCACCAAATGATTCATCCGGAATATCATTCTTTGGATAAGTTTTTGAAGTAATTGGAATATATTTTGTAATACCTTGTAAAGCTTTGAAAATAATAATTCGGTATGGTACATATGGGATTAGCGGAGATAGTGTACATGTATCAGGATGTGCAGATAATACAACACCTAAAAATACGATAGATTATAATAAGATGATGTATGATATAACAGATGTATACGATGTTTTAATATAAGAATAATCAGCGATAAAACTACTGTATTCTCGAGTTTCTTTATAAAATGTTTGGTGCGTTGGTAGAAAAACTAAAATGGTAATTGACACATTTAACTGTTTCAGCAAATATTAGTTTTTCGATGTCTTAAAAGTAAAACTGTCAAATGGCCAAAAATTTTTTTGTTTGATCTTTGTCTGTTATTAACCATTTTCAGTAACTCTGATTTGACTGATTTTGGAGATGGAATTCTCAACAACAACAAAAATATGTCAGGCTGATTCTACTGTAACCAAATTTTTCGATGTTAGGATATTTGGCGTTTTAAAATCCTCAAAAATAGAACAAAAATCAGAATTTGGGAATAAGGTTAATAAGAAATATTTCGTTTGGCCAAAGAATTACTTTTGTTGTGTACAATGAACTTACAAAATTTTACTATTTTTTATCAACACATCTACAAAATTTAACAACAAAATTGAATATTTTTATTTACTTCGATTTTTTGATCTTTAAAAGGCATAACCCAAAGACAATTCCCGTCCTGGGACGGGCCCTGCAAGGACGGAGCGGGACTCAAAAAAAATAATCCCGAGACTTTTCTATCTTTCTTCTTTTTCTTAAATTTTTTGACAAATGAATATTTAACTTTCATAGTTTTCAAAGTTAATAAGTTTATAAGCCGAATCACTATTTTAAAAACTTAAAAACAATTCATTTTTAAAAGCAACTCGAGTAGGAAAATACTGTAGTTTTATACTTACCAGTTGATGGATCACCAAGATATTCAGCTGGTAGATTCCCACATTTTGGACCATATGAAAAGACATAATCTTCATAAATAGGATTGTAACCAGGTGTAAGTAAAAAGAGATAAGTAAAATCAGAATTAAATCCAGCAGATACAAGCATATTTCGGCATAATATTAAATTATCATGTATTCTTGAATTATTTACTCTTGTACCATCAATAAATTTAATATTTTCTGCAAGTTTACTTCGAAATAGTTGTGATAAAAAGATTTTTGAGATTTCTGGTTTAAAGCTTGGATGATCTGCTGCAATGTGTTGTACATTATATCGATCATTTGGTTTAAGATCAGGAAAGTCATGACATGCTGGAATATTGAATGCTCTGAAAAATAATTAAGAATATTAAATGTAATTACAGAATAAATAAATTTGGTACAGTAACCCCCAGTGAATATTGTAGCTTATTGCTTAAAAAGTACTGTTAGTTTAAAATCAAAAGCTAAAAGAGTTTTTATAATGTAATCCAAAAACACTAAAAAAAAATTTATAAAGTTATATATAAAATGCAAGTTAAACTAGTTTTAAATAAAAATATATTTTTAGCAGTAACCTCTCAAAAAGCGTTTATGGTTCACGTTTTCATATATATGTTTCTAAAAGATAAGAAATATTAACAGAAGCAAACTTTTCGGAATAACAATATTTGATACAGTAGTAGAAAACTGTATTATTTGCTTGAAAAATTCTGCAGGCACAAATCGGATATATTAGAAATCGTTTGATAAGGAACTTAAAACAAGTTCAATTTAGATTTATAAAAGCCGAGACTTTAGCTACTAAAAAATGAAAGCTGAAAAAATGGTAACCATAACATATGGTCCATAAGCTTTCATGGTTTCATGTACAAAAAATAGGGAATATTAAATATAAACAAATTTTAAAAACTATTTTTACAATAAGCCATACATGTATGATACAGGTAATAAAAGTGGGTGAGAACTCTTGTAAGTGCAAAAGTTAATGGCTAGATAAAGCTTTAAATTATTAATATATTTATGTGAAAAGCAGTTGAACTGTAAAAAATTTAATATTCCAAAAAAGTGCACTGAAAAAAAAATGTTAGAAAAAAAGTTATTTTTGGGCAGAGGAGTAGTGGATACTGTAAGCTTATAGTTTATTGTAACTAACAAAATGAAAGGTACTATAGATAATGAAAAGCATAGATCTCTGAAAATGGCTCGAAGCAACATCGGAAAAGTGGATCAAAGTAATTAAAATATATATAAATATGCAATTTTAACTACTAAAAACTAAAAGATGAAAATAAAAATATCCCAACAATCCATAAAAAAAACGTGTTAAGTTCTATGCGTGCTAACTAGTAGTAAAGCTAAAAGTTGTATTAAAACACTGGTTTATAATTTATGCGCCTATAAGATTACTGTAAGCCAAACTGCAATAACTGTAGCACTAAAACTACTGTAGATAAAAAACTGTAAAAAGAATTATTACTTTGAAGTACTGCTGTAATCATATTCAAATTTGATAGGATCATAATCGCGTAAAAATGTTTCACCAAATATTGGACTTTCTTCTGATGATCTAAAAAAATTGCTTATTCTTTAACATTGTAACACAAAACTTTTTTCAAAAACTGATTATTCATGGTATTAGAATCTTTTGAAGTGGCTTCCATTTTATCATATTCACTAATCTCTTATCATCTGTTACGGTAATATAATCAAAAGAAAACTTACATTGGATTTGTAATCGATGATCCTGCAGCATTATCCTTGTTTTTGATTTCCAGAATCTCTAAAAAAGAACAGAAACATAATTACAGTTTTTTTCAAAAAGCTTTTAAAACTAACCAATATCTGGGTTATTACTACCTGATACAATCATATTTCGGTTAAAAAAGACTTTGTTTCAATAAAAATTTGTATTTTAATAAATTAAAACTTTATTTAAATTCAAATTTACAACAATAAATGCTGTCTCGGCTGATGCTTCTGAGTCAACAATTGGCAACGCGCCATGGTTTACCCAAATGGTTTTAGCACGAAAGCGGGAGTACTGTAAGATTCTATTTGCTTCTTTTTTTTTGTTTTTCACTGCGTTTGAAAGACAAATTTTCTCTTTGGTTCTCTTTTTTGTTCGTTCTTTGTTGCTTTTTGATGGTTGCTTTTTGAATTTTTTTAAGTTTAAAGATTGTTTTTTATTTATAAAATTGTTCGTAAAGAAAGTGCACGGAAGAAGGAAGAACAAAATGTTGAATCAGCGGCAAATGTCTTGTTTTTTACTTCAGGTGCATCTGCATTGACGAAAGACAAGCTTGACCACTTGGGGTTTGGGATAGAATTTCGTTAAATCAAAATTGTTGGGTTCATTTTGCAATGAAAAGTTATTTGACCCTGGATCAAGGACGGGACACATTTGAAATGCCTGGGGTCTTTGATCAAGGCATGTTTAAAGAAACGTTAGCAATGATATCATTCGCTCCCTCAAACATGGCCGAATACTTTTGTAATGAAAATATTTGAATTGCAACAGCTTTGAGTTCAGTGATTTCTCACTTTTCATTTGTAAGTCGGATTAGCACCAACATCTATTTTTTCTTTTGTAGTATCAGCAGCTTTAGAGACATCTTTTTTTTCATTTAATATCTTTTTTATTGAGCAATATCATCATCATCGAAATCTTCTTGAGTAGTATCAGTTGCTTTAGGTTCTTCTCCTTCTAAAGTACCAGCACCATCAGATTCATCTTTTGAAACAGTAGTATCTTGAAAATCTGTACGTGTATTTTCAGCATCTTCAAGTTTTTGCGAAGTAGCAACATCAACCTCAACATGTTTCGTTGATTTTCTTACCAACGATCCCAAAAGCCTATAAAACTACATGAAATATAATACAGTGCTCTACAAAATATGAGGACATGCTTTCTATTTTCTTTATTTATGTTATTTTGGAGCATAGATAGTAAAATTTTGCTAATTAACATATATGTATATCAACGTTTTAGCTATTTATTTTGATTTCTGGTGAATTGTTCATTTGTTGATTTAGATTTTGATGGTTCTTTTTTGTCGCTGGCTGATTGTGGAGGAATATTAACATTTGAAGGATGATTAGTGCTAAGTTTTTTTGGATTTTGTGAATGTTTCTTTTTTATTTTCTTACCTTGCTGTTATAGAATTTTCCGAAGCAGAATTTTTCCCATCATTTAAGGCTAAGGCGCATTTTGTATTTAAAAAAGTAACGGTGCTTTTTCACCCCATTGTTTTTTAGCGGCAGAATTATTACTTTCATTTTGAAAAAAAGTAGAGACTACTGTAAGCAGTTTTAAAAATCATGTATTCTTGCAACGATTTCTTTTATCATCAGTTGAACAAACTTTTTTGGCGCGTTGTTTTTTTTATTCTTTTTCAATTTTTCAATTTGCGTAATTTTTCCTCAACATTTGCAGAAAAGTATTTTAAAAAAATCATTTTTACTGTTTCTATCCTTTCTTGATTTTGCTCTCCTTATTTTTTGCTGTAAAGGTACGTGTTTGTTGTACTTTATTTATACAAATCCTCCCTCTAATCCTATATTGTTTTTTTCTTCAATAATATATTTTTTCACGTTCTTGTCAAATCGTTGATCTCTACCATATCACTATCTGTTGTTTATAATCTGTGGTTTTTTAGGCGATATATATTCCATCATGCCCAAAACAAAGAAAAAGAGCGCTGAAGAAGATGTCTTCGTCGTAGAAAAGATTCTTGATAAAAGAGGAAGAGGCAGAAATCTCAAATATCTCATCAAATGGAAAGGTACGTATCTGTGATATTTGTATTGATCTGTATTGTATCTTTTGATTTTTTAGATTATGGTGATGATCAAAATTCTTGGGAAAGAGTTGCTAATTGTGTAAGTGCTTATGAAGTTCAACAAATTTGATGTTTAAAATCTTTTGTGTTTTAGGGTTGCCCTGATCTTATTAAAGAATTTGAAACTGCTCATGCTCAGGTTTGTTAACTCACAAGTAGCATTGTGAATTAGAGCATTTTTATAGAAACAAAAAGAAAAACGTGCTAAAAATAATGGTCGTCGTATTAAACGAAAAACTACTACTGATACGGATTCTTCTTCATCTGATGCTTCTGCTGCAAAGAAAAAGAAGACTAATAATAATGATGATGATAGTGAAAGATCATCTGTTGAACCTGAAGTATGTTTTATAGTACTCCAGTAGCGATGTCCTATACTTTCGATAAATACTAATTTATTTCATGTTGCTTTTTAGGCTCCTGTAATTGCTCCTCGTAAAATAATCAAAGCAGAACCTGTTCAATCTGCTGATGATACTGGCACTTCATCATCTCCTAATACTACACATGAAGACCTTCAATATACTGCCAATTCAAAAGATGACTCTCAAGATGCTGGAACTTTAGAAGAAGAACCTGAAGCTGCTGATGATACTGTCACTTCATCATCTCCTAACACTACACATGAAGATCTTCAATATACTGCTCATTCAAAAGATTCACAAGATGCTGGTACTTTGGAAGAAGAACCTGTACCTGTTGAAGCTGCTGATGATGATGCTGGTACTACATCATCTCCTGATACTACACATGAAGATCTTCAAGAAACTGCCCATTCAAAAGATGAATCTCAAGATGCTGATTCTTTAGAAGAAGAAGAATCTAAACCAACTGATACTACCCCAGATGATTCTCGTAGTGATGATGACACTGCTCATGAAGGACATGAAGATGCTGGTGCTTCTGAAAAAGATGTATTTAAAACTGCTGATGATACTACACAAGAAGAAGAACTTCAAGATGCTGAAACTTCAAAAAATCAATCACAAGATACTTTTGAAGATGCTAAGAATACCGAAGAAGAAAATGATAATCCTCATCGTGAAAGTACATCTTCTGTAGAACATCCAAATGGAGGGGGTGATGCTACTTCTGGAAATGCTAAAAATGCTGAAAAAGAAAAAGCACAACAAAAACATTCAACTGTTTCAAAATCTAGCACTAGTCAACTTTCAAATGTTAATACTCCTCCTCAAACAAGTACCGCAACTACCAACAAAGAAGAAGAACCATCAAGAATTAAACCAGCAAGTGAACATGAACCTCTTACTTTTATTGTTAAAGAAATTGAAGATTTTATTGGAGATTTTACTGATGATACACAACGTGTTCTGGTTCGACTTACAAATGGAAAGCGTGAAATCGCTGAACTTAAAGCTGTTGCAAATCAAAATATTGATGTAGGTTTTTATTCATTTTTTTACTCTTTGAATTTTAATGGTACATTTTTAGATTGCTTTTGATTTTCTTATTTCTCATATGAAACCTTAAATACATATATCTATATATCTGGTCACAATATATGCTTTATTTATGCGAATTTCTTTTATTATTATTGTGAACCATTTTTCAATTTGATTTGTAATCTTGTGTATTTTTACTGATTAGTAATAAAAATTTTTTATGATATTTTTGTTGGTGATGATGATTATTCATTAAAACTCTTTTTTTTTCAAGAATCTGTTAACATATAAGAACTGTAAGGGGGTTGGGGTTTTAAAACAGACTAAACATTTTTGAATGGTTTCTTTACAATGTTGTCTGTTTTTACAGTAACCGTAAAGACGTTTGGAGATATATATGAACGTTTCACATTTGCTAGTGTATCATGATACGTCTTGTTGCAGTTGACTACAGTATTTTCGTACTTGTATAATATTTTTATAAAGTCAAGTATTAAAAGCATCCAATAATAAATTGTGAAAACAACTAAGAAGAAATTGATCGTTTCCTGTTTGTCTTAATTTCATATTTTTCTCTTGCAAATAATGTTTGAAAATACCATGAAAAAATATTTCTTTCCGGATAAATAGCTTTCATAAAATGTTCTTTACAGGCTTTTGTAATAATTTCTTTTAATTTTATACTTTCTTTAATTTCTTTAAATTCTATTTCAATTTCATATGGTTCTTGTTTGAGTTCTTTTTTAATCATTTCTTTCACCATTTTTATTACTTTTGACATTATAGAATTTAAGCCTATATCAGCAACTCCATGATAGGTTGTAAGGGTAATAAATTTTTTATTATTTTTTTGAGAAATTGAAAATGGCCAATTTTTATTGTATTCATTTGTTGTAATTATTTTAATTAAATCTGAAAAAAATTTTTTTTTGTCACAATTCGTATCATCGAAACTTTATAATTCAATCTAAAAATCAGGAATTGTTTCTTTTTAACCACAATACAATAGATATAGCTTCCTCTTTTTAAAAATTATCTAAAATCAAAATAACAAAATCGATGTTAGTTTTTGCTGACTAAAATTGAAACAATTTTGAGCTAAAGAGTCCTCCTTTTGGTTTTTTTGCTCACATTGCCGCAGCTTCAAAAAACTTCATGGGGGTGTTTTGGTGGTCAAAGGGGTGCCCTTCTTTATAAAATGCCATTTTACCTAATATGTATTTAACTTTTGTATACAAATTTGGAAATTCATGGGGCACAGTGATTTTTTTGCAACGTGCAGACGGCCGTTGGGGGCGGAGCTTAAGTAATTAGCTAGCAACTTTTTTATATTACCGCTTAAAAACAAATGACGAACCACATATTATTTTCCTATATTTTAGCTATAATTTTGTGCAAAATTATAACATTTTATGAAACTATGTTAAAGATGCGAGCTATCGAAGTAAAGCTGTCAAAATTTCACCATTTTTTAATAGCTAGCAACTTCTTTAAAAAACTATTTAAACACATTCTGTAACGTGGAATATGTTTCTTGTTGCCGCCTTTATTATATTTTGCAAAATCTTGTCATAATATTCATTAGAACTCAAGTTCTGACATCAATCTCCGCCCCCGAACGGCCGTTGGCATTACGTTTGATATTACTGTGGGGGGTGTCCGGACACCCATGACACTCCCTCAAGTTGCGGGCCTATTTTTGCTTCAATAAACAAAAAAAGCGTTTGAATAAATGCCTGATTTACATGTTTAACAGTAATCTATTGTTCTTTGTCATTGTTAAGAAAAAAATATCAGCAGTTTCAAACATACCATAGAAAACATATTTAGAAGCATTTTCATCATCTTTTAATGCTTCATATCCAACAACTGGTTCTGAATTCTTGTAACTTATATACAAAGGTGTTGTTTCTAATCCTAAAAAATCTTATTGCCTTCTTAAAAAAACTTTTTTAAATTACCGTAATTATTTTTAATTGCAATATATTTGTCATCTTTAAAAACTTCAACAGATATGACATCTTTGTAAAATGTTACAATAGGATTACGCTTTCTATCAGGACATTTAACCAAAGCTGTCAAATCATCATCACCTTCAAGGTTTGTAACTTCAACATGAAAAATACCATTCAGATTAACAATAAATTTGATGATTATTTCTTTTGATTTTGGAAGCAAATATGCGGTATTAAATTTTTTAGTAATTTTTGGAAGATTTGAATCAATTTCATGAACCTTAAAAAAATGGATATACTGTGAGCGACAAGCGATCTATTATTACAAATTTTAAAATATAGACATTTAAATTTATTATAAGAATTTACTTACTTCTAGCTTGTTCTCATTTTCATCTGTTTTTGTTTTAATTTTTTCTTCAATTGGTAAAATATTACCACAATAAAAATTCGCAATAACTTTTCCATTTAAACGAATTTCCAAGCATCGGTTTAATGTAAATACAGTATCAGGAAGGTCTCTTTGACCGATGATCCATGATTTTCTTATAATATATTCTGACATACACTGAGGTTCAAAAAAGAAAGTTTGACATGGATTATTTGGAAAAATACTTTTGATTAATTCTTCTGGAATCTTTTCTGTAAAATAAATGGGGAAACTTTTATCCACGACAGCTCCAAATTCGGCTTTTAATTTGATTAAATTTGCTGTGGTATTATTGTGGAAGATTGGATCTGTGCTTAAGCAAGTTTTTGTTGGATGATATTTTCCATCGAGTTTTAGCTCCCAAATTTGCCCAATTATATGAAAATTTGTTATTACAACAAATTTTTGTGGTAAATCTATAAAAAGGAAATGTTCAGAGATGGTTTTTTTTGTTTTGACAAAAAACGAATTCCGTATGATTCATTGTAAATTTTTAGCGGTCATAACGTCGACCTCGATTTTACGTCATTTTTTTGTTAAAAGACGTAAAATCGAGGTCCATTTACATTGATATTGCTTTGACGGGACTACAGAACAGAGACGTAGATTCGCGGTAAACGTAGAATTGAGGGACGTAAAATCGAGGTTCGATTGTAAAAAAATCATATGATCACGTGTAATGTCAAAACTAAAAAAACATCATCTCTCTAAAAATTTCCTTTTAAGCCTATCTCTTGTTGGTATGTAATTGCAAATAGGGCTATAGTAGGATAAGTAATTAAATGAACATTATTGAATTTGCAATGATTTCCATATTCAACAAATAACTTTAACATTTCATTATTATGTGATGAATTTACGCCAATTGTTGTACATAATATACGATGATCAAATTGAATCTTAAACTGACGATACATTTCCATAATTCCTTGACTATCAAGTGGTAACTTTTTAAATGAGGCAGATTCGATATCCATTGAATCTGTAAATAAAAAAGAAATAGATCCAGTTGTATCAATTCCTACATAAACAGGATCAAACGGATTAAAGTGCTGTTTATAAGAAACGAATCCAGATGGATCAGTTCCAAAATGAATTTGTTCAAATGAATCATATTGCCAATTTTCATCTTCACTCCTGTCATCAGAAATTGTAGTTGGCTTTCCTCTCTTCCATTTTGAATTAGCTTTTTTGGAGTTATTTTTATTTTTATAATTTTTAGATTTTGATGAACTGGGTTGAGAGTGTTGATAATTTTGGTTTGCTGAGCAACTTTGTGAATTTTTATACTGACCGTTTGAATTTTTTGAATTCTGAGATGGCGATTGCTTGTGACAGGTATCCTGAAAACAACGTGAAAAGTTTTGTCTTTCATCTTGATTCAGATTAACAGAAATCAATATCAGGGACTTTAACTGCTAGAATGGTTGAAATTAGGGCACTGCTAGATTACTGTTCTGTTCAATTTTCATTTTTTTTCAACCTTATCATAAGGTCCTTATGATCCTGTATTGATACATGGCACAATTAGAATGACAAAAGAAATGTTACCGATTTTTTAGCATTGTTTTGTTTTTTCTCTTTGTTTGTTTGAATTTTTGATGAATCACTTTGTTGCAAGTTGTTGACAGCAGATTTATTTGCTTTTTGTATTTGAGTTGCACTACAAAAATTAATATTTATATTTACAATAAACACCGCAAAACTTACTCATTATTTAAATTTGTCTCTCCACTATTGTCAATTCCTGATGAATTAGGTAGCATTGTTTCAAAGGCTTCGCCTTTCTTTTTGGATTTTCCTTTACCTCTTCTTGTTTGTTTCTTTTTTTGATCTGTTTTTGAGCTTCCTGGTATATCAGATGGATCCATAGATTTTTCAGCAATAATGGTGTCTTGATTTTTATAGTTTTGAGATTTTGATGAGCTTGGTTGAGATTCTTGATAATTTTGGTTTGTTGAACCCCTCTGTGAGTTATTTTGTTGATCTTTTGAATTCGTCGAATTTTGAGAAGACGATGTGGCTTGATTACGCCAATTTGCTTCATCCTATAAAAAAATAAGCTTTTTACATCTTGTACTGGAATACTGAAAGGTGGTAGAATATAAATTACATACAAAAATTCCTAATCATTGCAAAAAAAAGCTTTTTACCGATTTTGGAGCAATTTTTTGTTTCTTTTTATTTGTTTGTGATTTTGTTGAAACAGTTTCTTGAGATTTATTGATTGAAAAAATTGATTTGTTTACTTTATGAGTTTGAGTTGCGCTACAAAAATTAATATTCAAATCATTTTCAGCTAAAATCAAAAATGCAACTTACTCCTCCTTGTTTAAATTTGTTTTTATTTTATTATCTGCATGACTAGAAATCGGCAATGGCGTTTCAGAAGATTCTTCATTCTTTTTAGCTTTTTTCTTTTTCTGATCACTTTTTGAGCTTCCTGGTTCATCTGATGAGTCCATGGCTTTTATGAAAAACCTAAATAGCAACTGATGTTTCTCAACTCTTAAATCACTAAAATTTATGATGAAAAAAGAGCACGCCATTTTTTTTTGTTTATTTTTAAAAATGAAAAAAATGCAGTTTAAGTGTGTGGTTCAAAAACATTTGTCTGACATTTTTCAATCAAAGGGCGGTGATTGTTGTTTTAGAAACATATTACTTGTTTGTTCCAATGTCATTGTTCAAAACATAAAAATAATGCAACAATAACACAATTTTTAAAATAAAACCTTTTATGACACATTAATATTAATTTGCAAACAAAGATTTTAAACTAAAATGAGTAACTCAATCAAATTTCATTTGTGGGGCAGAAATTAAAATTCCTCCATCAACATTGATAATTTGTCCAGTCATATATGAGGCTTTTTCAGAAGCAATAAAAGCAAGGAATTCTGCCATCTCTTCTGATGTCCCCCAACGACCAAGGGGGACTGTTGTTGCAACGGCTTTACTCATCTAAAAAAAACAGCTATCTAGGTAGATTCAATAAACAAAATAAAAAACCTTTTTCATCATTTCATCAGGGATTCCAGTTCGAGGCAAGAAAGATGTTTCAGTTGCACCAGGATTTAAATTGTTGATTCTAATTCCAGATTGTGCTAAAATTGCAGCATAATTTCGTGCAAAATGATCTAATGCAGCTTTGGAGATTGAATAATATGCCATAGATGGTGTGGATTTCGTTGAAACAATACTGCTAACATTGACAATATTTCCTTTGGTTTTTTCAAGATGTGGAATTGCAAGTTCAGTTAAAGCAATGATACTGAAATTTGAACGTTTTTATATAAGATAATAAGCAAGGAAAAAGTATTTGTATATATCACTAGCAAGAAATTTAAGCATACAGCAACGAAGGTCTACAATAAAACAAATTCATGATTACCGTATAAATTGTCTTATGAACATTACAGTATTTTCTCTTCTATTACTATTTTAAAACCAGCACCAATATTTTTTAGATGGAAAACAGCTCAATTCGTATACATTATTAATTTAAAAAACAAGCACAAACCTCTTCAAATTAACATTTAAAATATAATCCAAATTTTCCATTGATCGTGGATTTGCTTCACCTTCTTTGCCAGCTAATCCAACATTATTAATTAAAATATCAATTTTACCAAATTTTGCAATCGTTTCATCAATCAGCGCTTTTAAAACCGAGTCATCAGTAACAGCTCCTTTAACAACATGAATCCGTTCTTTTGGTACTCCAGCAGCTGCAAGTGGCCGCATAGTCGACTGGTCTAGGGCGCCCATGACTCACCCAAGAACTGTAAGCTCCCCGCTGGTTCGAGTCGCCTGCAAGGCCAGTTTAAAAATGATTATGCGCGTCCGTCCTCGGTCGGTCCCCGAGTTCAATTCCGTCTTCCACCTCATGGGTAGTGGTTAAGGCAGTGGCTAGTTATCCACATGAAACTTTTAACTTTTAAGTAAATCAATAGTCTTTTTTAGGCCAGTATCAGATCGACCATGAATTGTAACATGCTCCAAGTTTTGCGAATAGAACTGCAGCAGCTTGTCCAATACCAGATGAACTACCAGTTATGATAACAACTTTACCAGAGAAATTGTTGTTAGAAGACATTTTTTCAGTTCTTCAAAGTTTTGAATAAAAATTTGTTTTTGAACTATTTTGATAAACAAAGTTAAAACGATTGTTTGAAACTATGTTAAAAATGTACAGATATTTATACCATTTTTAATTGTAATCATTTTTATATTGTTCAAACCTTTGAACAAAAGTGACACAATTTATTGTGTTTTTGATGTATGCGATTCAAATCACAAAATACAAATTGCCTTTTTTTCTTTTTTGATTTTCCTGTTGTGATTTGAACTTGAACAATCATGATCGGGTTTGCATGCTTTAAAAAATGCTGAACGATTGTTTATGTTACTGCAACTTTATGGACAAAGATGTTATGAGACTTCGAATGAAACCCAAGTTGAATCTATTTTTATAGCTAAATTTCGGCTTTTTTTGAAATCAAAATTACAAAAAAGTGACTGAAAGTGAAACATTGGAACTGACGCGAATTTTTTTTTCTTAACTGAACTTGCAATTCCATATCTTGAAAAAACCAAAGGAAATATTGTCAATGTTAGCAGTATTGTTTCAACAAAATCCACACCATCTATGGCATATTATTCAATTTCCAAAGCTGCCTTTGATCATTTTGCCCGGAATTATGCTGCAATTTTAGCACCATCTGGAATTAGAATCAACAATTTAAATCCTGGTGCAACTGAAACATTGTTCTTGCCTCGAACTGGAATCCCTGATGAAATGATGAAAAAGGTTCTTTCATTTTGTTTATTGTATCTACCTAGATAGCTTTTTTTTAGATGAGTAAAGCCGTTGCAACAACAGTCCCCCTTGGTCGTTGGGGGACATCAGAAGAGATGGCAGAATTCCTTGCTTTTATTGCTTCTGAAAAGGCTTCATATATGACTGGACAAATTATTAATGTTGATGGCGGATATTTCATTGTTTCAGCATTTTATTTTTTGTAATTTTACAAAACAACTTCAAAAAGAAACATCAAATGCCCTTTCAAAAACTATCATAGCAACACCAACACCAACAACAACAGCTGTACATTACATACGTTCTTGATCAAAGCTTCGGTTTTTTTGCAATTCTCAACTCTTTGAAAAATAGCCTTTTCGTTTCATTGCAAAAAATAATAAAAGATAAACATGTCAAAGGAAAGAAAATGACGACGATGGCGATGACTCTTATTTTATTGCATTTTATTTCTTAAAAGATTGTCCACTTCTTCTTCTTCTTGCACCAGCTGGCTGTCATTCAATCTAAAAACGATAGATAGATATCTCTTTCATTCGTTCAAAATGAAGCAAAGCATTTCATTTTTTCGGCAATTGGCCTCAATTTTTTATTTTGCGCAAGTTTTTTTTTTAGTTTTTCTTCTTCTTTAAAAATGCTTGCATTGCTTTTATTTTTGGCATAGAAACAACAAAGAAAAAGAAGAAGCATGCCAGAACAACTTTTCCAACGATGGCAGATGGCAGAGGCCAGAAGGAGGGCATATAGTTTCTTCCAGCTAGCTATTCTCATTCATTCAATTAATGCTTGTTTCTTTCTTCTGGTTGCTTTGCTTCTTCTTTTTCTTTTCTTTTTTTGGAACATCTTTTTTTTCTTTGGAAGCCAAGAAACATGGGAAAAAGTAAGGAAACGAAAGCTTTTCTTTTTTTCTCCTTTCTTATGTTTACTTGCTTGTTCATGACTAGAGGGAAAAGCGGAACGGAAAAGTTTTAGTTTTTGGATAAATTTCAATAATCTTGGAATAAAATTCGGGAAACTTGAAAGCTGAAAACTGCGTAGCTTTAGTTTTTAAAAAAAGCTGGAAGTTTTTGTTTGATTATGAAAAACTGATCCAAGAAAAAACTTCGTTTTATATTTAACTTTAAATTTTAATTTATGCAGTTTCACTGAATTTTCGAACTTTTTGCATTTTTCTTGGTATTGTTTTAATTTTTAACTGCTATGTTTATTTTTATTGACCATTTTTCTTCAAACCGAATATTTATCAGAAAACAAGGGGAAATATTCGTTGATCTTTTACCGTTGTGTCAAAAAAAAATAAAAGGCTTGTTCATTGCGAAACCGATTGTGTCTACTCCTAAATGTTTTTCTGCTGATCTTCTTGAATGAAATTACTTTTAAAAAAAACTGTAATTTGATATCAATTGATTTAATTCTTTTGTTTTTTAAAACTGTCTTTTCTTGTGTAACAAAATTCGTATAAATTTATTAGAAAATGTTATTTATTTTATAAAATTTGTCCATTTTAATACCGTGTTTTTCAGTATTATTTTTTTTTCACAAATTACAATCTTTATCATCTTTATCGCAGAAAATCTGTATACCAGTTTTTAGTTAGCTGTTTTGATTCAACTAGTCACTTACGTAGTATAAATTTAACTGTGAACAAACAGTGTAAAATTAAAATTTTTTTATTTGGAAAAACTGTATTTCAGAAATTTCTATCAGTGCAAATTAAGTTTTTTGCGAACCGTAAAAAAATAAGCTCAAATTTTTTTCTAAATTATTACCTTGATGTGAACGTGTTAATAATGATTAAAAACCCATAAAAGTAGTTCAACAATTTTTAAAAACGCTGCTGTAACTGTTTGAATGTAAAACTGATTAATATCCTTATTATATTTAACTAACTAATTCATCTGCAGGGTGTCTTTCGATTATTATCTCGTGTTTTATGACTCATTTTATATTTTTAAACTGTCGTATTTTATTCTTTAAAAATTAATTGTCTAAAATACACTTGCGTTTTTTATATTTTCTTTTTATCTAAGTCTGTTTTAAGTCATCGGAGAGAAGAAAAAGTATCAAATTACAAAAGCAAAATAAAGAATTTTTCTAGTAATCGGCAGCTTTTCCATTTTTATTGTTTCCTTTTTTTGTTTTTCGTGAACGCAATTTTGCAATTCAATTTTTAAAAAACTGTGAACTGTTTTGATAACAGTGGTAAATTAATACTGTCCTGATTTTGTCAACAACTTGAAAGGACTCATTCTGTCAAAACAGTGAGAATTGCAATGGCTATTTTTTGATAGATTTTGTAAAAACTGATAATTGGTTGTCCAAATAAAATAAAATACAATGATGATTTTTGTTTGTTGTTAAAAGATATTTATTTTTGTTTTTCATCCATATAAGTTTTTTTAAACTGATAATAAACTTCTACAAGATGGCACTTTTAGAATTATCGAACTCATATCAACATAGGTCAAAGATTGTTGCTGTAAACTATATATTGATTTCTAGACAAATTTTTTAAATCGCTTTTATTTTTTCTTTCAGTGCTTTTTTGTAAGCTTACTGTAGACTTCTTATTTGTTTTTTAATCTAAAAACTGTTGATTAAAAGACTACAACTATAAAATTTTTAACGCCCTTTTTTAGATCATACGTTGATTATTATTTAACTGAACACGTTATTGACAAGTTTTTTTTGCTTTTCCTATATTTTTAAAGTTTAAAAACTGCAATAATTTATCCATTAGAAATTAATTGTCCTATATTTTCTTTTTCTCAAGTCTGTTTTAAGCCATCGAAATAAGCAAAAAAGGTAAAGTATCAAATTGCAAGAATAAAAAATTTTTCAAGTAGCAGATTTTCTATTTTTATTGTTTCCTTTTTTGTTTTTTGTAAATGTTTTTTTGTGGTTTTACGTTTAAAAACTGCATTCAATTTTGTAATTAGTGTTAACTCTGTACTTTGTCGCTGCTATTACAACGGTTAATTGCTTCATATAAAAACTGCGCTAAATTTTGTTCAATCACATCAGAACTGTAAAAATCGGTGAATTTTTTAAAATTATCTTTTAATAACTGGATATTTGTGCTTTTGTGTAATCCTTTCTTGTAAACTTACTGTTTTCGTTTCCCTCTAATTTTATTAAACTGCATATTATAAATCAAGCATTCATTTTTCAAAAAAAAAAACAATTACTACATCACTCCAATAAATGCTTGATTTTCATGAGTTGTCATAGAAATGCATTTATCAGCATTATTACTCTATCTTTTTAAAAAGAGAGTTTTTTAAAAAACTGTTTTGACACACCATTTTTTCTCACATTATCATTGATTTCGAAATAAAAATCTATTTGTAAAAAAACTGGGAAAAAGAGAGAGGCTCATGGGAGTTTTTTTAGTATTTATCTATCGCTTTTTCCGCTGGACATGAAAGAGAACAGAGAAAAAAATTCAAATTGGTTGCTGTTTTTTTTTCTCGTTTTTTTTCGTGTTTTTTTGCAGTTGTTGTTGTCAGTTGTAAAAGATAAAAAAAGAACTTTTAGAAAAAAAAAGAAGAAAATTGTTTTATGACTAACTTACTCCTCTGGAAAAAAAAGAATAAAGAAGAAGATGAGGGAGGATATTCTCCTATAGGAGGAAAGGCGGCAATGTTCTTTTTTGCTATCGACATGCAAAAAAGAATGTTTAAGTGTTGGAGGCGTGATAGTGAGATCTAAAGTAAAACGGAAAAAATGAGAAAATATATTTTGATGAATAATAAACTGATAATTCATTTGCGAGAATATTGTTTTTTGATAGTAAACTGGAGAAAGATTCATGTTAACGTTTTTAGCGTGTCTTTTTAATGAATCACAATAATTCTAATTTTTATTCGTTTTTTATGCTTTAAACTGTGATACCATCGAGAATGTTAAAATAGTGCATTGATGTTTTCTACTGCTCCCTAAAAACTTAGATTTTTATCGTTATTTCATAAAATTTAAACTGGGAATACCATGTTTTACTTTTCTGGATAAAAATAAACTGTCTTTGTTTTTCTTTCTGCAAAAATAAGATTTCAATTACTGCTCCTTTATAGTTTTTTCTTCCCAAATCCTCCGTCTTTTGCCACATTTTTTTCTTCCTATAAAATTACAAGCGTAAACCAAAAATTAATAATAAAAACTGAAATTCCCCATTTTTCGATCAACATTCACTTTCCAATCATTTTTGTTTTTTTTCTACGTTTCTAATTTCAAGGTCTTTTTTGTGCGCCGTGAAATGGAATAGATCATTGATGATGTATTAGCTGCTGATAAATAAATTTCTGTATTTCCATTATAATTGCCTCCATCAATAGTCCGGCTAATTATTACAACTGAAATGTAATTTATTTTATTTTTTATTTCATTTAGTAGAGGTTGTTTTTATGCGCTTTTACTAAAGTTCTAAAAAGAATTTTATATGAATTAAAAGTTTACAAATTTTCGGTAAAATACTAATTAAAACAACTGTAAAACCCGCAACAAAATAAAATTATTCCCTTTTCTATCATTTTTGTCTTTTTTAGCTGCCTTTACTCGTTATCAGAGTTACAGCCGTCCATTTCTTACTGCAATTAACAGTGGTTTTTTAATGCACTTTTCTTCAAATTTTAACAAAACTTTTTAAATATTTTTTTAACAATATATAACTTTAATTTTATAAACTGGTATTTAATATTACAATTGGGATGTCGATTATAAACTATCTTCTGCATATTTTTTTAATCCTTCATAATAAATGTCTCATTGGAAGTTCCACTATAGGTTAAAATTTTCAGATCTATCTTTGCACTGAAAAAAATGTATGAAAATGTCAACTTAACCTTAGTTGAAACAGGGTAAAATTGACTCCTAAAGTAGGTGTTTTTAATCACTTACTCCTATCAATTAGGAGTAAAATCATACCCATTTTAAATAGGTGTATTTTTTTCATAGGTTGTAGGAGTATATGCATACCCATATAACATTGGGCTATTTTTTGTACCCATGTGGTATGAGTATAGTGACACCTATTTTAAATTGGGACATTTTTTGCGTCTAATTTTGATGATGTTAATTTTAGGGTATACACTTTTGTTTAATAAAATTAATAAAAATTGTCTCATAATATGCTGCTAATAAAATGCTTGAACGACAATAAATAAGGTTTCAGTTTTTACAGCATGCTGATTTCATCATCTTGAAAACTGTTTAAGCAACTTTTTTTTTAATTCATACATTTCTTTTTGTCGTTAAACTGTCTCATTTTAATTTATTTTCGTTTTTAATCCATAACTAAATTAATTATACAACAGTTTGGTTTTGGCTTAGTATTTACTACTTTAAAAATTTTCATTAACATTTTTTTACCAAAATTACGCATACTGGGGGAATTATTAAATTAAAAAAACTGGCCAGCTTTATTTTCTTACAATCTTTCTTTTTTGATTCCTTTTTTAAATCTTGCAATATTTAATGTTGCTCCCTATGAGTCATAAATATTTAAAATGGTTTGTTGTACGTTTACAATAACAGCTTTTTATAATGTTTAAGTAAAACCTGTTTTTTCTTCATTAGTCTTTAATTATTTATTCCACACATCTTTTTCAAAAATGTAAAAAAAAATTCATATTTGATTTTTAAGTTGTTGCAAATTTTTAGAGTTATTTTTAGCGATAACCTGTCATTTGGTTTTCAATGTTTTTTTTGAAGTTTGACTTCTGCTTAAAATTTTCTATTTTTTAATATTTACTATTTTCAGTAATTTATTTCGAAAATCTTAAAAACTGCTTCATCGTTCTGTTTTGTTTTTATCTATCAATTTGTACACTTTTCTTTATCATAAAACTGACAGATTTAACTTTTTTTCCACTTCTAACACATAACAACTAAATTTATTATACAACTGTTTGGGATATCCTTTGCTAATATTTATTATTCCAAAATATGTTTATTACTCCTTTTAACAAATCTTACGCATACAAATGTATTTAATAAATTTTAAAAAAACTGAAAAGGTTTGCTCGGTGTTATACATAAATAAACAACTTTTTAACTTCATTTTTATAGCTTCTTTTTTGTTAATTCTTTTTCTCAGTTTTAAACCATTTCATATTTTCGCGATTACAATAAATTTTATATTTATAAACTGAATTCAACGTTGGGTTTATTTATTAACAATCTTTTTTTAGGAAATTCATGTTGCTACAGTAATCCCCAATTATATTAGATATCAATAATGAGTGTTTACAATGCTTACCGGCTGTAAGTTTGTTAATTTTGTTTTGCAACTTTTAAATAATTTTGATACAAAAATGAAAAGTTTTCAATTCATTTGTGAGACATATCTTCTCTGTTCAAAAAGAAATTTTTGTTTTGGCTTATTTCTACTGCAATTTTGTTGCTTTTTTTTATTCAAACTGACAGACTCATTTTCACAAACATTTTAAAATAAGTCTTTATCTCTCTTCAATTTTTGCAGTGCAATTTTACTTTATCAATTGTATTTTGCAACATTTATTAAATAACTTTGATACAAAACTGGACGTACAACTGGATTGAGACTCTTACTTAAACTCAGAAATAAAAGCACAAAATATTTTAACTGAGCACTATCGTCTCTTATCAAAAGAAACTTTTATTTTGGCTTGTTCCTACTGTAATATTCTTTACAAAACTGAAAAGAATTTACTTTAATATGTTTTTTAAAACTATAAAACTGACAATCAAATCTTCATTAGTCAAAAATAAATTTCTTTTTTGGCTTATAAATTTGAAACAAAATACAACCGAGATTTTTAGTTAAACCAAGAAAATATTTTAACTGCACAGTATCTTTTGCTAGTGAAAAAAAATAAATGTTTTGATTTGTTTTTACTGTATCATTCGTCTTGTTTGATACAAACTAAAAAAGTTCTAACTGAATTTCACTACTTATTTTACTATTTTTCTTCTTTCTGTTTTTGCATGCTTCAACAAATTCCACTTTTACTATTTTTCCTTTAATGAATGAAAATCGGGGATGTCGAAATCGCAACTTTAAAAAGCATTAACTTATTTCGAAATTTACTCTTTTCTTTTCTCTTTTCGGCGACAAAAGAAAAAGAAAGAAGTTGAAAAATGACTGACTACTACTACTACTTTTACGTATTGATTCATTCTTTCTTTGAATCTCTTTTAGTGACCATGCAGTTTTTACTGCATGGTCACTTTTTACAAGTAGTTTAACAAAACTTCTTTTTAACTGCAAAGAGTGGCCCACTGCGAATATGGAAAAAAACATTACACAATTAGAATGTAATGCGTGCAACCTTTTTCGAGCAAAAACTGTTAATTGGCATTTGATTTTTGTGGTTTTTAGTTTTTGCCAGAAGCAGCTTTATAAAATTTAAATTATTTTTAACTGTAACAAATAAAAAGAGGAAATAACAGTTAATATATGATTTTATATGTAATTGTCTCTTGCGCAAAAACAGTTTTCATTTTCATTAGTTTGTTTCTGCGGTTTTTTTAATCAGTCCATTTTTCAAAAGATTAATAAAATTTATTTTAACTGAAGCTTTTTGGCTACAAAGGAAAACAGTTTTGTATCCCATTCTATAGTTTTTCACCTTTTTGCAACAAGCCAATTTTCAAAGGCTGATTATTAAAATTAATTTAGCTGATTACCTTGACTTATTGCCGAATATGAAAGACGTCGAATATATCCAATTTTGGATTTCAGCAACCTTCTTTTTGCCTATCCATCTTCTGATGTTGTTGTTTCTCTCTTTTTTAGTTTTCATTTTTTCATAACAAAATCAGTTTCAAAAGCATAATAAAATTATTTTAACTGAAAGCATTGGCCCATTATTGAATATGAAAAACATTCAAATGTATCCATATATGAAAGACGTTGAATATATCCAATTTTGGATTTCAGCAACCTTCTTTTTGCCTATCAATCTTCTGATGTTGTTGTTTCTCTCTTTTTTAGTTTTCATTTTTTCAAAAAAAAAATCAGTTTTAAAAGCATAATAAAATTATTTTAACTGAAAGCATTGGCCCATTATTGAATATGAAAAACATTCAAATGTATCCATTTTTGGATATAAATTTTAGCAACCTTTTTTGCGCAAAAACTGTTTTCAATAAATTCATCTTCTGATGTTTCTCTCCTTTTTTTAGTTTCCATCATTTTGCAGCAAATCCTTCTCCAACTAGAGATGAGAGAGGTAGTAAAGGAAAAGGAAGAATAACACACAGACAAGCAGCGGCAGTAGTAACAGAAGAAGGAAAAACGCAGCCCATGAAAGAAAACGGACAAAAAGCTGCGTACACAGACGGCTTTCCTTTGTTTGTGTTTGTTGTGTCCTTCTCACTCTTCTTCTTCTTCTTCACTTTTTACTATGTAAAAACGGACTTTCTTTTTTTTTTACTTTTTGTTCGTTCTTTTTCCACCATCATCATCAACGTTGCTGCTGCTATTTTTTCCCTTTGTTGATGTTGGATGACACATCCTTAAATTTTCTTATTTTCCTTCGATTTTTACCTTTTATGTATTTAGTAATAGTAGTAATTTTGAACATTTTACTTTTTATACAACAAGTTTTTTAACGAAAAAGCTCTAAAAATCGTTAAAAAAATCCATGTTCAAACTTTCGCGCAGTTCTCTCTTTTTTCCGGTTGCTGAGGTGACAGCAACAGGTCATCGAATTGAATCTGGCTTTAACTGTTTTGATTTAAAAATTGTTTTGATTCCTTTCCTGTTTTTATCTTTAAAACGTACCACTTAAAAATATAAAATCAAAATGAAACATGTTTTTCTTCTTTTCTTTAAGAAAATTATATATATAATTTTATATTTAGCTGATCGCAGAGATCCCTAGCACACTTTGAAAATGAGGTATATTTGGCTTTATTTTGTTATGAGATAATTGGTAATAAAACAAAATCAAGTTCTTGAAGAGTCTTTTGTGTATCTGATAAACAAATTGTACTTTTTTCGGATCATTTTCAATATCAGCATCAAAATTTTTAATAAAATTTTTTTAATTCTAAATGTTTCTTACCTCTACGCTTTTACAATCATTTGACAGTTTCTTCTTGATAAAATTTATTTTAATCATTTTGTTTATTTTCTCTTTAATTAATTGTTCTTCTTTTTTTCAGGCGAAAGATAGAAGAATTTGGAAAGATGTCCGGGATGTCGCAGGAAGAGATATTAACGTCAACAAAAACTGTTGCACAAGGCCTTGAAGCATTAAAACAAGAACATGAAACAATTAAATCAACTCTTATTGGAACGTCAGATGCTTTAAGTGGTGATGAAAAAACTTTAATTGATGAAAAATCTGCTATTATTGATAAATCGTTGGATTCTATTCGACTTGCAATTGATGAAGCACATGTAAGTTTTGCTTTAGAGGAGCTTTATCGAAAATGAGGAGGATGGATATAAAAACTGAGCATATGGCGGATCTAGATGCGCCAAGCTTGATAAAAGCGGATTTGGCCAGCTGGATTTTCAAATAGTGAGCTAAGATATTTCCCCAATTCTGTGGCTACCGTATCTCTCTCTTTTATTGTTCCTTTTCTCTTCCTTTATTTCCTCTCGCATGCGTGACGTTCTGCCTCTCACGTGAAAACACAGTTATTGCTGATGCTTATGGAAAAGTTAAAGCATGTGATATATATATATATGGAAAAAGTTCAGGTGTTTGTAGTAAAGCTGTAAAGACTGCAGCTTACAAGCCTGTTAATGTTGATATTGATAATATTGCCCCTCTACATGATTGTGTTGATGCTTATGGAAAAGTTAAAGTTGTTGATGATGCATATAGTAAAAGTTCAGGGGACTACACAAAAGCTATTGGTGCTGCTGTTCGTGAACATGTTGCTGCTGACATTGTTCATCATCGTGGTAAGGCTCTGAAAGTGACTTTTCTTGAAAAAGCTTTGGATGGTTATGGTAAAGCTAATCTGGTAAAACTGCAGATGCTTGTAGAAAAGCCTGATATTGCTGAATCAGCTTTTTGTGGTAATGCTGTTGGAACAACTCGTGATGAATTATTTGTTAACCTTTACAATAGTTAGAATCAAAAATAAGGGGACAAGAACTCTTTCTAAGTTAAAAAATCTAGGTAAGGGTGAAATTAATTATAAGATTTATTTAATTTATTTGGTTTTTGTCAAGCCTGAAGAATTACCCGATGCAGCAAAGAATGAGCGTTGGGGGTAAACGCGGGGTAAAATAGCAGAGCGTCGCAGAGAAAAGGGGGTAAACGAAACGCTGAACGTTTTTACCACATTTTACCCCAAACGGTCACCATTTTTACCCCCTTCTTTGACAATTTTTTATTTTTTTTTAAATTAAATTTTTTATTATTAATATGTACTGTTTTTTTTGGGTTAAGATATTTCCCCGATTTTGTCGTTACCGTATCCCTCTCTCTTTGATTGTTCTCTCTCTTCCTTTATGTCCTCTCGCATGCTTGCGTTATAGGGGTATGCAAAAAGCCATTTTCAACAGATTCATTTTTTTCTTTTTTTTGTTAAAATTTTTCGCGTTGAGAACTTTTTTTTTCCAGAAAATGGTACTATAGATATTGATAGCATTACTAATCATTAAGAAAAACATCAAAATTTACTTTAAAATTAATATTTTCTTTTTTTCTAAACATAAAAAACAGCTAGCTAAAGCATATGCAGCTCACAATAATGTACAAACACATTACAATGTTGCTAAAACAATGCTTTTTGTCAGAAACGCTAAAATAACAGCTCACTATTTTTACTAATACAAACAAGTGGTCGCGAGTGGTCCTTAGATCTTTTAATATATTATTGTGTGGATAAATACGGATATTTTCATACTAGACACAAGTTTCCCAGAGTTCTCCAAACAAAGTTTTAACCAACAAAGATAAAGAATATGATAAACATAGGGTATACTTGTCACTATTTTTACTAATGTGAAAAAGGGCCTCCGAGGGCCGCTTAGATCTTTTCATGGATGATCCTAGACATAATTACCGGCGTTTTGGTGGTATATTTATCCACCCACCGGTTACCATGACAAAATGCCAGCACAGAATGTGCTGAAAAACATTCTATGCTGGCAATCCTTATCCATATTTCTAACAGAACAAAAAAGGGACGCCGAGGGATGCTTAGATTCTTACATATATTACTCAATACTAAAATGCGATTCTTTTAAGGGTATTTACAACCACCCTCGGTAACGCCTACTAAAGTTCTAGCTATACAGGTGTGGAATATTACCTCATTTTTCATTAACTTGACACTACAACATATTTTATAACAAAAACATCATTCAAGATCTTCTAACCAAGTTGCATATATCTTTGTAAATGCCATACAAATCTTTAGTGATACAATATTAATGGAGGAATAGTTTATTTCTATTAATAAGTAAATATTACAGTATAACAGTATGATTTAAAAACGAATAATGTTGAGCATTCCTATATTCCAAGTGCTGAATATCCGTAGAACTCTTGTAAGCTTGTCTGAAATGTACAAAATAGATTAAGTGCTAATAAATAATATATAAACAACAAACAAAACTATATATGACAGCAAATCAAAGTCCTCCTCTCCCTGTAGTTTTAACATTGGTTCTCAATAATCGTTTATTCTTGTCTTTCTATAGAGGTTACTGGTGCTGCCAAACATCGTGAAAATAATATTAATAGCAAAGAAATAAATTTTTTATACATTTTTTAAATATAAATATAAACATTTAGAAAAAAGAAGCACACGATGCTTTGCAAAAACTGTAGTTAGCGGCGGTTTGGCAAAGTGAATAACAACGCCATCAAGAAAAAAAGATGTTCAAAGTAAATTTTTCATTCTGAATCCGTATTCTGATTCTCTTAAAGTTAATTGTTTTCTATTTTACATTTTTTATTTTACATAATTTAGAGCATTAAAAATCTGACATTTTGAGCCACAGCTTGCCTCTTGTAACACCATATAAACAAAAATTTTGTAAAAAAACGAAAATACTTGCATACCCCTATTGCGTTATGCCTCTCATTGCTCTCTCGTTTGTTGTTTTTTATTTTTGAGACGAGCTCAGTCGTTGGTTGCCTCGAAATTATCGAGATCATAAAACATTTCATTCCATCCCAGTTTAAAAAGGAACAATACCTCAACTAAGCGACTGCCATCCATCCTCGACCCGATTACTTTTACCCACCGCTGTACAGTATTACATAATCATATCTCATCTTTTTTTAGGTTATGATGGCTCTTGCACAACATTTACAACAACAAGAAGCTGAAAAGCAAAAACTTAAAGCCCAAGTTCGTCGGCTATGTCAAGAGAATGCATGGTTACGTGATGAACTAAATACAACTCAGCAATCTCTTCAACAATCTCAACAATCTGTTGCACAACTAGAAGAAGAAAAGAAACATTTAGAATTTATGAATTCTATCAAGAAATTTGATGCTGATATTGAAAATGATCCAAAAGAAGTACAATCAGAAATTCGTCCATCTGATACACAAAATACTCTTCAAGAACTTGGCTTTGGTCCTGAAGAAGAAGATGAAATTCATGGTAAGGGTTTTTTTAAAAGAGGGGATGGATTCTTGGATGCTTTTTTGGAATAACAGCTTGAAACTAAAAAGCTGGTCAAATTAAAGCAAAATAGAGCCAACTTTTATTTATAATTTGCATTTCTATAAGGCAGATTTAACCTCTCATAAATTTTTTTAGTTAATCATCCAACACCTGCAAATGCAATGGCAGCAAGTGCATCAGCTGGATATGATATACCACAGCGATTAAAGACTTTACATAATTTGGTTATTCAATATGCTGCTGGTGGAAGATATGAAGTTGCTGTACCACTTTGTAAACAAGCATTAGAAGATTTAGAAAAGAATCATGGACATGATCATCCTGATGTTGCTACAATGCTTAATATATTAGCACTTGTATATCGGTAAGAGCTTGGCGCCATTTTGGCGAAGTATTCCATTACAATATTTAACAACAGCATTCTTTTTTCAGTGATCAAAATAAATACAAAGAAGCTGCTCATCTCCTTAATGAAGCTTTAACAATTCGTGAAAAATGTTTTGGTGATGAACATCCTGCTGTTGCAGCAACTTTGAACAATCTTGCAGTATTACATGGAAAACGTGGTAAATTCAAGGATGCTGAACCACTTTGTAAACGAGCACTTAAAATTCGTGAAAAAGTTCTTGGTGCTGATCATCCAGATGTTGCAAAACAACTCAATAATCTTGCTCTTCTTTGTCAAAATCAAGGCAAGTATGATGAAGTGGAATTTTATTATCGTCGTTCCCTTGAAATTTATGAATCAAAACTTGGTCCAGATGATCCAAATGTTGCAAAAACTAAAAATAATTTATCATCAGCATATTTGAAGCAAGGAAAATACAAGGAAGCTGAAGCACTCTACAAAGAAATTCTTTCACGTGCACATGAACATGTTTTTGGACCTATCTCTGATTCAAATAAACCAATATGGCAAGTTGCAGAAGATCGTGAAAATTCAAAGGGACAAGATGCTGGTATTTATCAAGAAAATGGTGATTGGCAAAAAATTTTTAAAGGTGAAAATAGGTAGGCAATTTTTGGTTTTATCGTATGGGGAAATTGAGTTATTGTTAGCAGAGATAGCTAGTTTTTACAGTAGTACTCTTTGCAAATGCATGGTGCATCCGTAAAGTTTGATGAATTTTTGTTGCTTTTGAATTTTTTTAAAAGCTGTTTCATTTTATGGATTAAGTATGTTTTTCTGCTACAGTCAAACCAGCGGGGATTGAAAACTTATTTTTCCTTAAATCTGTTCTTTGACTCATCCTTATTACTAGAGTTATGGAGAGCTTGATTTCACAATCTCAAATCTCGGTTTTTTAGCGATCTTAATTCGTTTTTGATTTTTTCAATTCTTTTTTTTAATTTCACTGGACTTTATGTAACTACAGTATACCATAATTTGAAACACCCAAAAATTGAAATTAGCTGGAACATATCAATCAATTAAGAAACCATTTTTTCTATCAGTATATCCAACAGCTTTTAAAAGATTCAAAAGTAACAGAGATTCAATGGCTTTTGTAATTTTGTGAAACAATATTGTTTTTGGGATTTAAATGGGAAATCAGATTCATTAATGTTTGTTGTACCATTTTTTTAATTCATTGTATTCTTTTTCAGCCAAGCTGTTCAAACAACAATGAAAAATCTTGGAATATTATATCGTCGTCAAGAAAAATACCAAGCTGCTGAAGTATTAGAAGATGTAATTCTTAGAGCAAAGAAACAGGTTAGTTTTAATCTTTTCTTTTTTTATAAAAAAAATTATAATTTTTGCTTATGATTTATTTATTTATATCTCCCCCCTTTTTATAATTTTTGTAATCCACATTTTGGCTTATCAGCGCCACTTACGGATAATAGAAAAAATTACGGACAAAATTTTTACAATATACTTTTTTAACCTGTTTTTTCTCCTTATACTTTTTTTCGCTTCTTTTTTTTGATTGATTCTTTTTATCTTTTTTTTCAAATTCTATTTTTTTAACATTTTTTTAATAATTTTTATAGCAACAAGAAAATGACAGAAAATCAAAATTTAATGAGCTAATGGGTCTTGAAAGTATGATTGCATCAAGAATTAAGCCATCTGAGGTAAGGATCTTTTTTGAAGAGGAAGGGGTAAATTGAGAGGGGATTATATGGTTATAGTAATCCTGTAAGAAGTAAAAACATGAACATGTCAAAGGTTTTGCTTTTTTTTTCTCACTTGTTTTCTCCTTTCACATTTTATTTGCTAACAATTTTTTTCTTACTTTTTTTGTCTAAAATCTAACATTTGATTTCTGTCTGTTTTTTACTTTATTTTTGTCCGTTGTGGTTTCTTTATTTGTGGTGGTCGATACTGTGGATTGCAAAAAGAAAAATTCTAAAATACTAAATTTCAAAAAATTGTCCCCATTTGAGACTTTGAAAAATTACTGTAATTTACAAAACTGAAATTCTAGTTTTTGCTGTTTCAAATTTTTTAAAACTTCCATATCTTTTCGACTCTCCCTTTTTTATGCCACAGTAATCAAAAGAAAAAAACTTGCTTTAAATGTTTCAAAAAAAACCTATTTTTCTTTTTTTTTGTAGCAAGCCCAATCATCTGCAATTCCCTCAACAATGGAAAATATAATGGATGCATCAATGATGGCAGCATCAACCATCGATTCATCATCATCAGGATCAGCAGGAGCAGGAATGTCAACAAGTACAATAGGACGAATGTCAAATTCTCCTTCTGCATCTGGAATTAAATCACGTTTCTTAAATGCTTTGGGGCTACAACCAGGAAATCAATAAAAAAAGAGATATTAATGGCTTTTTATAAAAAATGTATAAAATTTTATTTAAAGAAAAAAGTCTCAAACGACAAACATAATCATATTTTAATACTTTCCCTTATTACTACTTTTTTTGTAATCTTTTTTTCTTCCTTTATTTTTTTTGTAGAATTGCTTTAACTTTAAAACGCTTATTATTTATTCTTTTTGATTTGAACTGTAACTTTAACTCTATGCGATAATCGATTATAAAAAGTTTTAATCTAGACTTTTACACCAGTATGACGACATTTTTGTTTCATAAACTTTATTTTTTTACCGTAATCATTTCTAGCTTAGGATAGAGATCTCATACTGTGCCTAATCACTTGTTCAATGCCCCGCAAAAGCTTTGGGCACCCGTAAATTTCGCTGAATTTTTATTATTTTTGAGTTTTATTTTAAGGCAGTTTAGGGTACTGATAGTTAAAATATTTTTCTAGTTGATCTGCTTTAGCGTTTTGATTATTTTCCATTTTTAGTGGTTTCGTTGCAAGGATTCTTAAAGATCTACAATTGAAATCTTGGTATACAGTATCTGCAAAAACTCTTTTCGGCATAATGATAGCTTGAGGTCCATCGAATCCATATACGAATTTCATAATTTTTTGTTAAGCAATCTTGAGTTTTGTTTAATTTTAATATCAGGGCCACAAACAGTTTTTAATAAAGCCTATAAACAACGAAAATTTAGCAATTTTAAATGTTACTCTTCTATACTTTTGTGAAACACATGATGTTTCTAAACTAGCATTAATCACAACGACCTTTGACATTTTCATGGTTTTTTTTCATCATCAGTTACCGGTTTTTTTTATATATTCCTGTTATTCACTAACTACATGTTTTTAATCTTAATATTTTTAGGAATCAAGAAAATAAATACTAATAACTGTTCCATCATCGTCTATTACTGTTATTATTCATGTGAAATATATATGTATTTTTGCAGCTTCTATCTCAATTTTATAATGCAATGATTTCTCGCCTCCTCAAAATTATTTGGTTATTCTTTGAAAGTATTTTTGGTATTTTTATAACTCTATTTTTGTAATTAATTTATTTTGTAATATTATTTTTATTTTGTAATCTTTGCATTTTATATTGATTAATTTTTAAAAATATATGTTGTTTGCATAATTTTTTGAGCTTTGTTTTTGTTATAAATTTATTGCTTTTTTTGGTTTTTGTTTACTTTGTGAAAGCTTAAAATGAAATAATCAGATAAGAACTTTAAATTGTTTGTTAGCTGTTTTTACAAGAATAAGGTTGTGTAATAACAGTTAACAGTATACTCTAAAAAACAAGATGATTAGTGTCCAAATTTTTTAATTTTTTTTCGTACTTCATCATCTTGGCCTGGATATGTTATCACTGGTGGACGATAATTTAAATTTTCAGTTAAAAGAATATCTTTGGTAATTTTTGAAAGTCGATCAATATATTCATTTGAGAGATTTTTTGAATCTTCATATATAAGTTCAACCAAAATACTGCTTTTTATCTCCTAAAAAAAAGATTGAAACGTTTATACTTATCCAAAGAAAAGGATTAAAATTGACTTTTAAAAAATTTAAAAACACATCTATATCAAAGATTTCTGGTATATCCCATAAAACGAATGACCGCAATTGTAAGAAATGAGGAATTTTAATTAAATGTTTTCCTGTATCTGAGGTATAACATGTATCATCAAAAGTGCTAAAAGAATATCTTTATGAATTTGAAATAAAACATTTTTTTATACCAAAAGAATGTGTCACATTGTGGTAGGCATTCAAAAATTTCTTCAACGGGTACAATGCTGCTGCTATCATTATCGTTAATGACAATAGTATGGTTAAGATTGCAGTTATAAACAAATTTTGATAAACACATAAATTCATTCTTTGAAAGAATTACAGTACGCAAATATAAACGTGTAATGCTGCAATGATAAATTTTTGTAATAAGTTTTGGGAGCAGGATTTTTGTAGGATACACTGAGAATGCTGACGATGCATGAAATGAATTTACAATCCAAATAGGAAAACTTATTGATGGTATTAACTTTATCGTGTGTGGATATTCCACATTAAAGAATTCCGTGTCTTTAAAAATTAACTTTTCAACAATAAGAACAGGATTTGTCGCAAAGAAGAATTTGCAGCTTTTAAATAATTTTTGATGTGCATCTGGATATATTTTTGCATACAGTATATAATTAATAATTGGCTTTGGAAAAGAAAAATGTTGAAGATGAAATTGTGACCAAATTGTAGAAGCAAGACTTAGATTTTTATTATTAATATACATTTTCTAAATAATTAAGCTTGAGATTATTATTTGTAATAATGTAATTTATATCATCTAAAATGCATTTCGTTAATTTGTTTTCAAACTGTCTGTAATACATCATAAAAAAATCATAATTTGTTTTACTCATGTTTTCGGCCATGCTTAAAATCAACAGGTCAAATATTTTGTTTAAATCTTTGTCGACAGTCGAATCCTCGATCTTTGGATTTAATAGATAAATATATATAGCTAATAAATAGCAGACGATATCTATTTTTGCTATAAAATATCCAAAATTATGCGAATGAATAATTTTAAAATATTATAAGTGTATCATTATTGGATTTTTTAAGTTATTCTTGCTATTCTACCTCTTTAAAATTATCTATCTCAAAGTAACAAACATAGCTATCGCCTGCTATTTATCAGCTATATCCATTTATCTATTAAATCCAGAGATCGAAGATTGAGCCACTAACATTCTGTCCCTAACTATCCCATAGCAAGAGGAATTTACAGGGAAAATATGGGGAGTTAACTTGACCAAAATGGACTTCAAATTCGTGATCTGATGATGTTGTAATACTTACTTCTCCATCAGAACTAAATGATTTAGCTTTCATTTCCGCTTCATCTTTCGATGTACAAATTGCTTTAATGATTGCTTCAAAAGGTTGTTGTCGAACTGGAAATTTTATAAAAACTATTTCTCCATTTATTACTTTTGACGACCATTAGTTATTTTATTTCGTTTTACAACAGAAAAATATTTTGTTTCACAAAAATATACTACACAATAAGTAATTGGAAGCATTATAATTCTGGTGTATTTTAAATATTTATCAAAATTCAGTAAATACACAGACAGAGTATGTAGGAAGAAAATTTGGCAATGGATAATAAAAAGTTAAGTTAAAAATCGATGTGTTTTAGTGAAAGCAAAATAAGAATGGACAAACAGATCTTTCGAAAAAAGGAAATCAAAAACAAAACGGACATCCTCGAACAAACTTATAGTTTGTTAGTAGACTAGACTAATAACACTAAATTTCTTCATACCTCAAAAATGTTTATTGCAATAAAATATAGGATCCTTCAAGCTGCAATATCTCAACCGCTATAGCATTACTGTATTCAAAGATGTAATTCTCCTATTTTTTTTCCTGGTATGCAACAAAAACATCTTGCACTTTTCATGTAAAATTTGCATTAATGCAAAAACAAATTTACTTCTTCATTCAAAAAAAATAAATGACTTTCACTTCACCGACAAAAAAAGCAACATTTTGATTGCTGTGAATGAGCAGCGAATAGTCGTCAAAACTTATTCTTCTTCTCCTTCCATTATCATCATCTTGAAAAACAACAATAAAAACGACGAGGAAGAAATAATAGTTGCTGAAAGTGTGAAACAATAAAAGAAAGAAAATGTCATCACCAAAAGATCCAGCTCCACCAGCTTCAACTGCTCCAACATCTGAAAAAGAAAAGACCGAAAAAACTGATGATCAAAGTAAGTGATTTTTTCTTAATTGGAGGGGTTGTTGAACAAATTAGAGGAAGATAAAACATGGTAATGGTTTTAAAGTTTTGCAAAAAAGACCAGCAAGGATTCGAACCTTGATATTAGCTGCACGTTAGCCTGCGGCGTTAATCGCTGAGTTACAGCTGCAACTGAACAAAGAAAACGTGCGAAAAAAAATTTTTGTAAGTAGTTTCTGATAAAGTTTTGTAGCGGTATTCACTCGTATTACAGTTTCACAAATAAAAAGCCCAAAGGGATTCGAACCTTGATACCTGCTGCATGTTAGCCTTAAGCATTAACCACTAGGCTACAGCTGCAATAAGAAAAAATCTTCAAAAAAATTAGGTGATTCATTGCAATGTTTTAATCCTGATCCAACCACATGCCACTGGCAGCCACATTACTTTTTCGTTGTAAAAACTGGATTTCATATATATCTCTTTTTTGTTGCAAGACTCATTCTTTTAATTTTCTTGATCACTATTTAACGCTTTTATCTTTTTTAGGAATTGATATTACATCATCATCTGATACTACTCCACCAGGATCAGGAGCAGCAGCTGATACCCGAGAAAATAATAATAATGATAATTATGCAGTTCCAAATCGTGCAACACAATCAACATATCAACGTGTTGATAAGGGTACTAAAACAGCTCTAATTTATTGGGATGGTTGGTTAACTGCAGAAGATGCAAAAGCTGTTGATGAAGATGCAAGTTATTATGGTCGTGCTAAAGCAGCTGATAAAGAAGCACCTAAAAGAAATACAAATTGTAAGTTTTCTATTTTTGTGATAACGAAGCTACAGTAACCGTATCTTTCAGTAAAAAAGAATTGGACATATGGTAAGAATGGTGAAATTGTTTATATTCCTACTGGATTTGTTGGTGTCTTTGATAAACGTCCATCAAATAATAGTTCATCATATGGGAATTTATCAACTTTTGTTGCACAAAAAAAAGTTGAATCAAAACATACTGGTCCATCTGTTGGTACAAAATGGGATTTACATGGTAATCCATTAAATCGTTCACAATATGCTGATCTTACATCATCTCGTGCAAATCTTGGTACAACTACTAAAAAAGAAGATGATGATTATTTTGGTGGTGGTGGAAGTGGTAAATCTGAAGGAAATCGAAATCCTGGTTGTAAGTTAATTCACTTTTTTTGAAGGGGTATGTATTTACAGAGGTGGTAGAAGGAAATTGCGGAATCGATTTTTGTTTACTCCAAGAATTTGATTGTGCTTTTACTTGTCACATACTGTATCCTTACCACACCAACTCTACCATTCATATTGTTAAAACATTTTCTTTTTTTAGTAAAAAAGAATTGGACATATGGTAAAAATAATGAAATTATTTATATTCCAACTGGTTTCAAAGGTGTTTTTGATAAACCTGCACCAGGTGTAAGTGCATCAAGTCATGGCGCAAGTAGTGGTACACGATCAAGTTATTCAAATTATGGTGGTTCTGGTCCATCTGGCTCATCATCATATGGTCCATCACCTGGTTCATCATATGGTTCAACTCCAAAAAGTCCTGGTGGTCGTAGTGGTGGTGGCGGTGGAAATTCAAAATATCTTGGTGTTAAAAGTGGTAAATCTGTTGCTCCAAAAAATGATGATGATGAATATTTTGGAAAAAGTAAAAAATCTAATAATCGTTCAACTTATTCTGAATTAAAGAAATAATTAATTTTGTGTCAAATATTATTTTGCATTTTGTGTAATAGTAAAAATTGTATATTTGACTTTGATAAATGATGTTTACTGCAATAAAATAACCTTGAAATATCGTTTTGATGTATCTTGTTGACCGCCTTTTTATAATTTTAACTGACGTTTTTAGTCTTACAAGAATGTTATAATTATAGATAGTTGCAGAAATCCCTGTGATGTTTATTATTTTTTCGTAAAAGACATAAAAGAAAAAAATGCAGAAACTGAAACAAGACAAATAACCAAACAACGATTTTTTTAAAAAATGTTTTTTATAAAAAGCCGAGTCATATCATATCTTAACAATCCCTCATAAATACCCAAAAAAAGATAATATCTTTAATTCAAGCCGAAAATCAGAATTTGGCAATTCATTACGTTGTAAAAACTTGTGGAAGCGTATTTGCTGATTCCCATATGTACGACGCTCTTCTGTATTGGCTATGTCGAACAAAATGAATAAAAATTTTTGAGGTGATTGAACCATTTTTCTAAAAAACAAATTGTTAGAATACGAAAGAAATTTTAATGTATTCTCATGATCGGTTTCAAGAGGGGGTTGTGCTTCCAACGAAGCTGACAGTTGGAAAGACTTTATAGTTTAATACTCTCTGATTTTTAGCCAACGCTGACAAAAGATTAAAGGCGGTCATCTCCATCACTACTCTTCGATAAGCCCTATATAATCATATAAAAAAAAGTTACCATAACAAAATTAGAAAAATCAAAAGGATTAAATGCCTCTGGTGCAGAAGTGTAAGAAAATTTTTTAATTTTTGATTGATGATTTAAGGCTGAAATATTTAATGCCGTATCTGGTGTACATGGTACTTCTGACAGACTATAAAAAATTTTCAAGTGAAACGTTTAAATTTTTTAGTACTTACTAAAATGTGTGCCCCCGAGGAATTTGTTGTATAATTTTTTCTAAGCACCATGTTTCGCCATTTAAATTTTCAATAATTGTATTTCGAAGATGAAGACTTTCAATATTTTTTGATTTTGTAAAATATTCAAATTCTGTTGCAGTTAAATATTGAGATCTTAAATTCAAAAATCGAATATTACATTTATAAACTTTTGGGAGCAAAAATTCTGATAAATTGATGTTCTCAATAAATTCACTGCTGTAAAGTGTTAAAGAATTACTTAACCAAATTTGATTCATTTCAAGCTGTTGTGGAAGATTTTTATTGTCGAGAAAAATTGAATTTTGATACATAAAATTTTGGTTTAAAAAAGTTACCGATAATTTATGGATTATGGTAACTTTCATTTTTTTGTAAAAATATTTGCAACATTTGTAAAGTTTTAGAAGTACAGATGCATTAGCAGAAGTTGAAATTTGATGAATCATGGTGCTAGGAAATGGAAAAATTTGTTGCACTACAGTATCAACAAGTTGTGTTTTAACATCAGAATCTTCTTGATATTGAATTTGATGTTTGAAAGTGGTTACAGTATTTTCATCCGATAGATTATTAGATAATTGAATTCCAAAAATTTCAATTAAAATTTTTTTCATTAAAGTTATTCTTGAATGGTTTGAAACAAAATCTGCTTCAAGCTTCGTAATATCCAATAACCATTTTGAAACATTCTTTTCATTTTTTTGAAATTTTAATATTGAATTATAATAATTGTTACGCATTGTAACATCATCGATAAAAAGTCTGCAATACCGTGAATAAACATTTAATACATCCTAAAAAATGATGCGATTATAAAATTGAAAAAAGTGACGTAGTACAGATTATTACATATAAATGCAGTACAGTGGAGTAAGCACTAGCATCAAAAAAAATTTCTGGTTTGTTTAAAGCTTTATAGGCATCTACTAACTTCGAATATGAGAAATTCAATGGCAATATTAGAATTTTTTTATCATCAATATTAAAAAAGTTATGAAGGATCTACGAAAAGCTCTTCAATTTTTCATTTCGATTTTTATTTTTCGAATCTTCAGTTTCAAATTGTGATAATTCGATTTGAAGCATTTTGATTTCTTTCTGGGCAAAAATGACAAAAAAATCGAAATATAGCATTCACAAAATTAAAAATCGAAAAATCACAAATCGTCATTTCGCAAATCGAAAAAGCAAAGTCCGAATTTTAAAAATCGTAAAAAAAAAATAAAAATATCAGAATCGATAGTAATGTCTGAAATCCAAATATCAAAATCAAAAAGTTAAGGCGCCGTTTTTTTTATCAAAAAAGTCGAATTTCAAGAAACAAATTTTTCAGATTAACATAACCTTCTTAGAAAAGAAATCAAATTTTTCTATCATTCGACCCTCAAGTGAAGTTCAATTTTTTTAAGGGGGGGGGCAAACTGAACTGTAAAATTTGTTGTCTCGAAATTTGAACAAAATCTAGTACAATGCTGAGTTAATTGGTACTAGGCATGGCAACTGCACGATGAGTCGCCTGTCTCATAAACTGTCCCGCAAACATTTTTTTGATCGCCTGCTATTTTCTCCTTTTTCCATACAAAATTCTATTCAGAATTCTGAGAAAACGTAGCTATCTAAATGAATTCTGTAAACGCAGAAAGAAAGCTGATGGTCAAATTAGTATAGTTTTGCAGGGATATAGAAAAAAATGGATTCTGAATCCTGATATGATGATTCTCCAAAAATCACAAATTTGGTATCATTCAACGCGTCTCGGCGAGCTGACTACAATGATAGCAAAAAATTTTTATTTTATATGGATACTGAAGTCGGATTCACTTTCATAAGTAGAAAAATCCGACTTCAGAATCCATAAATATAACAAATTTTCTAGCCAAATAAAAGTCCGAGAATTTCTTGAATCACACTGTATTTTAAACGGGCTTTTATCATTTTGAAATCTTAAAAAAACGAGCTGATTTCTTTACCAGAAAAACATAACGTATTTTAAGGGTTTTTTGAAAAATTTTTGCTCTAAAGTTAAATAAAAATACGCTTACAATATTTTCATTTTGTTGTTCTTCCAAATATGAAATATATAACCGCCATAAAACAATATTATTACAAGGATTTTTAAAAATTCGTCGTTCAATAAATTTAATTATGCATTCTTTGCTTGCAATATGAACAAGTTTTTCCATCCATGTTGAATCATCCGTTATGCCCTTGACATTTTCTGCAACCATAACAATTTCTTCTACTTGCTTTTTTACGGATTTTGATATTTCCATTGCTAAAGAAACTTATCATTCTTTATCAAAATTGGTTTTATAAACTTACTAGAATATTCTTCACAAACTTTCCAAAAATCATCAAAATTATTATTTTCAATTTCTTCTGTTGCATACAAATGTTGAGAATTTTCCACAAAATAATTCATTTCTTTTACAGTCTTTAATATGTCAATGTAGTCATCTGTTGCAAAGGTCATTCGTCGCTACAAGTTTTTTAAAATATTAATATTACTAAAATAAACTATTTTTCAATCATTTTTGATTTTAAAAAATGCTGGAGATAACTTAACGGGAAACAATCATTTTCCAGCAAAAATGTGTTCAAATTTTGTTCAACATACAAGCTACATTATCATAAAATTTGACATTTCAGAAGGGGGAAATCCCTCCTCCCCCAAAGTTGTAGCCCTGGGTACAGCACAACAGATAAGAAAGAAAACGAAAGCACTGATTAAATCAATGAATAAAAGCCAGAAATGTGGAACAACAGCCCCGAAGGGGCTGAGATTCTTTAGTGTTTTAAACTTACCATGGGGCTATTAGAAAAAAAGTAGTAAAAGACTTCTATATCAAAATCATAGCCTAATTCAAAATCACGAAGTGCTTCAGCTTTTAAATTCCGAAATATATTTTTGTTGTGTATAAATTGTTCTGCATCATTTATCAATTCTGCCTCACCACTAAAATACTTTATTACTTTGTAAGCCTTTTAAAATTGTTCAATTGTCTCTATGAACAACATTAAAAGAAATGTAAAACAAAATTTCTTACTTTCTCCATTCCTTCCAAATAGCTGGTACTGCTGTATATTTTTCAATAAATTTATTAAATATAAATCTTTTTTGTGAAAGATTTTGTGAGTTTTTTACTTTTTCAAGCATTTCTTTTACTGCAAGTAAATAAGATGTATAAAAACTATTCTTTGGGACATAACATAGCTCCAATTTTAACATTGAAAGTTCAGGATTATCTAATGGAAAAATGAGAAGATCCATTCTTGAATTAATGAAATCTAACGACAATTTGCAGAGAAAAATAATAATCAACCAGCAGTTTGCAGAAAATAATAATAATAAATCAAATTGTTGTTTTTCAGCTGCGCATTAAGTGCATTTATTATAAAGGGTTAACTTTATTCAGTGATTTTGGGTAGTGGGATGAACGAGCCCATTTTACCTCCCAAAAGAAAAACCTTTAGAGATTTTTTTGATTATTGAGTTTTTTACTTATTCGTTTTGCAAAAAAATAAAGACTCAAAAAATGCGCGCATAAACGGCAAAAAGTTAATTTCCAACCCAAATTTTGGTTAAAAGTATCCCAAATATTTTAACCACCCAAATTCTGGTTAAATGTGTCCCAAATAAATTAAATAATTAAATCAGTAGATAAAATATTTATACAAGAAATTCACTTATGTTGATAATCCATTTCGAATCTGTTGTAATGTCAGCCATTTAAAATCATCCCAAAAGTAATTCAGATACTAAGACGTTCATCGTCTGCTACTTATAGTGTAATAGCAAATTGCTATTAAAATCATAAAATAGCGAACAAGCAAAAATCCCTTGGGGGTTTTTCATACCTTGCTATGAGCTGTTGATTCCCCGCTATAATGAAAAAATCTGGGAGTAACATCTCAAAACGCTCCCTTGTAAGTATACAAACAAGTAAAGTAATATAGCTTAATGTAAAACACTAAAGTACAATGTAAAACAGTAAAAAGCAATAAAATGTACAAAATAAATTAAAAAGGAGGAGAAGCAAAATAATTGAATAATTAATTTAATTGAAGTTGTTGATATTATTTAATTTAATTTTTAAGTAATATGTATTTAATTTTTTTAATAAGTGTTAAAATTTTCAATTGTTTCTTAAAATTTTTTTGAACTAAATGCTCTCTACACTTTACCTTTAAGGTTTTGAAAAACAACGAGTCCAGAAATTGATTGATTTACTTATAGAAATTAATTGAAAGCTCTTGAACAAGGCTACAATATGGCTTCTGACAAAATTTCGATATCTAGTCCCACAACGAAAATATCGGGATTCGAAAATTTCGATGGAGCAAAAGTGCCCCAGGCATCGGACACCACAAAATTTTTTTTTATCAAAAAGTGGCTTATACCAATACCTTACATAGTAAATACCTTACTATGTAAGGTATGGGTATGTCGTTTTTTTGCCATTATTTTGAAAGATATATAGCAAATCGACCAGGGGGAATTCAATGGCGCCATTAGTTTTCGTTTAAAATATTGTTTTTGGTGTAAAATTACTATGTTAAAGTGAAAAATACCCTATATATAGCTTTATGTAAAACACTAAAGTACAATGTAAAACAGTAATACCGTATTTTTCACTTTAACATAGTAATTTTACACCAAAAACAATATTTTTTTTAATCAATAACTTTCTAAATCAAAATTTTTAATATAGTACATAGTAAGGTATTGGTATAAGGCACTTTTTGATAAAAAAAATTTTGTGGTGTCTGATGCCTGTGCCACTTTTGCTCCATCGAAATTTTCGAATCCTGATATTTTTGTTGTGGGACCACATATCGAAATTTTGTCAAAAACCATATTGTAGCCCTGTTCAAGAGCTTTCAGACTATATCAAATTTGTATTTTTAGCTTCAGCACAAACGCCAGGAATCGCGTCGGAGCAGCACCGGTGCACGCTGCACCGGACACCAAAAAATTTTTTTTGAACGGGCTTCTTTGACCCCTAAGGACACCACCACATGCCAAATTTCAGCTCAAAAAAATTTTGAAATTTTTGTGTGTCCCCTTTTTTACGTTTTTCCTCGATTTTTTCAGAAAATGCGTTATATAACTCCCCCAACTTTTTTTTCGCCGCCATGAAAATTAAAATGTGTCGTCGTATTTTCTGAATAACTTTTTGACTTCTGATTCTAAAAAAAATCTAATGATGCCATTAAATCACAGAGATCCGGGGCTATCTGAATATATAAAAATTTTTAGCAAAATCAAAAATTTTTTTTGACGCTGCGCCCCCTATAATATAATATAACTAAGTTTTTTTCAAATTCAAGAGAAGCAGAAAAAATAAAAAGTTCGATATTGAGTTAAAAAAAAATTTACACGCTTGAAGTTAATCCAAACAGATGTACTAAATGATCCTCGAGAAATGATTACTGTATAAGTAGTCATTCTATGGGTTATAGCGTCATTTCAGTGCGGTAAAATAAATCGTTTTTCTCCGATCGTCAGCTGTTCATTTCCTGGTCTGGTCCTCTGTTCCCCCCCGCCTATTCCTATTCTCTAGACCTGGCCCGAACCTGCAGACCTCACCCAAAAACTTGTGGACCTGGAGACCTGGCTTGAGACCCCCTCTCAACTCAGCCCTCTGTAAAAAAATTCTAGAATCTGAAGGCTGTTCTTATTACGTAATCAAGCATGTAACTTCCATGAGACCTTGGGACCTGAAGACCAGAGGTTAAAGGGTATGCTATAATAATGGGACCTGAAGACCTGAACCTAAAGACCAGGCCATATATTGAAAGGGATATTAGACCTGTTGACTAATTATCAATTAAGTGATTACGTAATACCCTCATGTGACGTAACACCTATCCTTTACTATGTGTTTGTCCAATAAAAAAGTAAAATTTCTATATTTTGTATACTTAACTGTGTATTTTGGAGACTAAAATCTGACTAAAAACATGAACGACGACTTTTCGATCCTTAATGTTGTCTTAGTTTTATATACTTAACTATGTAAATTGACGATCTTTTGACGACTATTCTTGCGTAACTTTGGTATTTTTTGTTCTTTTTGCAACCAATATTTTTCACAACTTGCAGAAAAAAAGGCGCTGTTGAATGCGATTTTTGATTTTCCTAATATTTCCTTAATTTTATATGCTTAACCGTTGTTTTTCACGACTTTTTGACGACTAAATGTATGAATTTTGTTCCTTAATTATGACTTTTGGTATCAAAACTAAGCAAATTTTGTGCGTTTTTTGTAAAATAGTGGGGTATAGGAGGTGAAATGGGGTAGCGTGAAAATGTGTGTCCGTGTGTCCGACCAAATATGGATATTAAAAAAATGTTTATCGAGGCAATTACATTATTACTTAACAATTAAAATAATTACTTTTTGGATTTTTTATGAAAAGCGGCACGATCAAAGAGATTAAATTTACTAATAATTATTAACTTTCTTGTTATATTTCACAAACTTTAGCCACACATGTCCCGTGGCATTGTTGCCATATATGGGATTTCCATCTCTGTCTTTGAACTCGATGTCAACATGTTCGATTCTGTTAATATCCATTTTTGAGTAAACTGTTGGTCCACACTTTTCTGCGATTCTGTCTGAAGTTACAGTAACAATGTCCAAAACATTTTGCTTTTCGAGACCACAACGAACAGGACAAATAATATCATTGAGATGAATGTATATCGAACTATGCAAATTTCCTTTAGCTGGAGCAGAAATACCAACATCGCCATTGCTTACAACTTCTTTGAATCCTAATGCCTTTGCAAATATTGGGGTAATATGAATTGCTCTTACGTATTCAATATCAAAAGTGACTTCATAACGATTAATTTCGGAGTTATACATGAAGTTCACAGAATCATATGCATATGTGGTAAAATGATTTGCTTGAATTGGAAGTTCAGGTGAATAATAGAAAGCGTCATTGAGATTTTCGTAGATTATATAATACTTATCACGACCAGCTTTTCCAGGTTCATCAGATGGATATGTTACGACTTTCATTCTATCGTCATTAATTTCAGGTTTTTCTTCTGGAACATCAGGAGGCATCATGCCATGTGGAGGTGTAACAACTCTTTGCGGTTTTTCAGTATTATTCCGTGTGTCAAGTCCTTTCGGATCAAAAGGATGAACTTCCGGCGGTGGCGTTACTTCTCTTACTTCTTCTGACTTTGTATCGTTAAAGGTAATCTCCTCAAATATATCACTTCTCTTTGCTCGTCGGTTTAAAAACATTTCATCTATGATACTGTCAAGTTCTTCCACAGAGTGTGTCACTTTTGGTTTTATGACTGATTTATATCCATTGGTATAGATAATTGTCATGGCTTCATTAATCAATGACCACTTTTTATCTATGCTGAAGTGTAATAAACCACAATGCCATCCTTGTCCTTTGAACTCCAAACTTCCAGGCAATTGAAAATGTATCTTTGAAGTTTTATCTAGCATAAAGGGTATACAAATATTTTCGGTTAGCATTATTCTGAAAAAAATATTGTGGAGAATAATCAAAAGTCAGCTGTTCACGAGTCAGCGGGAATAACAAAAATGAGGATAATCGCTTTAATTTGCTTTCAAGTTGCTTGGAAAGATGTCGCTTCCTATCTTGAATGAATATTTATCTTACGGAAGAGTTCCTATTGAACTTCGCCATAATCGAGAAGATCTTCGTTACTTTTTTAGCCCTAATTGGATGAAATTATCTGATATTGCTAATTGGGATAATGTTGATTTACGTAAATTGTCTGTTAGAACCAATCTTGTACGCCTTGTTGATCCAGAAATAACCTTCACAACTACCACTGAACGCGTTGCTCTCATTTATTACTACAAATGTAAAGGAAAAGATGTTCATGTTCCTGGCTTTATTGTACGTGACAATCATTCTGGAAATATTTATTTGCCTCAGAATTGTTTTATTTCTACATAATTTTTCTGTTGCATGTAAATTTTATCATAAACTTTTTTATAATTTTTTTCCATTTTCATATCTACATTTTGATCCCTTTTGTCAACGTTAAGGAAAAAGAAGAAAAAATTTAGTCGTACCTTAGGCCAGGAAAACAGTTGTTAAGAATACGAAAAGAAGCAAAAAGATAGTTGTAAATCATCCCCGAATCGTCGCATCAAAAAGGGATAATCGTAAAAATCAACGGTTAGCTATAAGAAATTAAGAGGAAAAGGTTACTTTTTTCGGAAGGAGAGAGAGAGAGAAGTGAGGAAGAAAGTGAGGAAGAAAGTGAGAGAAGGAAATGGCGCAAGAAAAAAAAAATTGGCGGGAAAAAATAGACGCGCGCGTCCTTTTTATATGCTGTTGATAAAAATGGAACAGGTGTTGTGGTCCCGATTTCAAAATATGAACAGCTGTTGTTGTTGTGGTCTGTTCCGCGGACCTAGAGAGAAGAGATTTTGTAGAGAACTGATAGAGAAAGAAAGATAAAAAGCAATTAATCAAGTAACTGTCGGCAAACATCAATAAAGATATTTTTTTGAAAAAAGCCAAAGTCATTAATCATTGTGGTAAAAGCTGTCGTACAAGAAATGGTTATTCGTAAACAATTCTTCAAATCGAGATCGCTCGCATTTCTTTTTCTTTCAGAATATTTTAGCATTTAAATAAAGTATGTCGAAATTAGATCCACAAAGTTTAGAACAACTACCAGAATCCATTGATTTTTTCAACGTAAAACCTACTTTAGCTGGGATAGAACAATGTTCTCTTGTTGAATATCCTACAGCTCACCCAATTAGCGGTGGACCAATAAATTTTCGAGTTAATACAGGACAATGTTTCGTAGATTTTTCAAAATCTTACATGGTCACACAATTTCGTATTCTAAAAAAGGAAGGACAAGAGTTCATCCCAATTAAAAAAGATGATCCAGTTAGTTTTATCCAAGGTTTTGGGGCAACATTTATTAGAAATATAAAAGTTTCATTCAATAAACGACAAGTTTATCACGGAAACGATTTGTATGCATACAACGCGTACATGAGGTAAAGATTTTTACGGTTTTTGATCTAAAATATAAGGAATTTTGTAGACGTCGGTTAGGCATTGGTGGTAAACCAAGACTTGAAGATTTACAATCTGTTGGGTATTTTGAAGATGATTCAAGTCAAGTTAGCGGTAGTGGTTTTGATGCTAGACGTGACTTATTTGCCGATGGAAAATCTTTTAAAGCTGTTTGCCCCTTAGATGTAGATATTTTTCAACAAAAGAAACTTTTTCTCAATGACTTAATTGTCGATATAGAAATTATTCCTAATTCTTCTGCATTTACTTTAATTGCCCCTAGCACACAAGAATACAGATACCAAATTTTGGATTGCAAGCTTTATGTTAAAACATATATGCTTAACCCAGAGTTACACAATCAAATTCAAGAAAATCTCGAAAAAGGTGTTTTTGCAAAGTACAATTATACAAGAACTTATCTAAAGAAGTACTATATTTCATCTGATAGACAAGATTTCGATACTATTCTTTTTACTGACAAACTACCGAAGCGTATATTTGCTGGTCTTGTCGATGCAAAAGCTTTTAATGGACATATTGGAATGTCACCTTTTGAATTTGCACCTTATGGTCTCAAATCTATATATGTCACCGCAAACAGAATTCGTGTTCCTTTACCACCTCCACCAATCCATAAAATTAGGGAATATAAAAAAAGAAAACAGATGCTCACCGATGCAGAATTAGATGCCTTTTTTGGAACAAAAACCAGAAAAAACAAGAAAAATACAGTACCACAGCCCGTAATCAAGAAACAAACCAAGCCAAAACCCATAATCCCAGCAACTGTAAAAATACAAAAGTCTAAATTTAATCTCTTTGATCGTGCCGCATTTCATAAAAAATCCAAAAAGTAATTGTTATAATTGTTAAGTAATAATGTAATTGCCTCGATAAACCTTTTTTTTAATATCCATATTTGGTCGGACACACGGACAAATTTTTTCACGCTACCCCATTTCACCTCCTATACCCCAGGATTTTACAAAAAACGCACAAAATTTGCTTAGTTTTGATACCAAAAGTCATAATTAAGGACAAAAATTCATACATTTAGTCGTCAAAAGATCGTAAAAATCAACGGTTAAGCATATAAAATTAAGACAATATTAAGAAAATCAAAAATCGCATTCAAAAGCGCCTTTTTTTCTGCAAGTTGTGAAAAATATTGGTTGCAAAAAGAACAAAAAATACCAAAGTTACGCAAGAATAGTCGTCAAAAGATCGTCAATTTACATAGTTAAGTATATAAAACTAAGACAACATTAAGGATCGAAAAGTCGTCGTTCATGTTTTTAGTCAGATTTTAGTCTCCAAAATACACAGTTAAGTATACAAAATATAGAAATTTTACTTTTTTATTGGACAAACACATAGTAAAGGATAGGTGTTACGTCACATGAGGGTATTACGTAATCACTTTTATAATTAGTCACCTGGTCTCCTGTTCTCCTTTTAATACTGGGTCTGGTCTTCAGGTCCCATTATAATAGCATACCCTTTAACCTCTGGTCTTCAGGTCCCAAGGTCTCATGGAAGTTACATGCTTGATTACGTAATAAGAACAGCCTTCAGATTCTAGAATTTTTTTACAGAGGGCTGAGTTGAGAGGGGTCTCAAACCAGGTCTTCTGGTCTACAGGTGGGGGGACAGTTTCGGGCCAGGTCTCGAGAACAGGAGGAAGAGACCAGGGGGGAAGAGACCAGGGAACAGGAGGAAGGGACCAGGAAATGAACAGCTGACGATCGGAGAAAAACGATTTATTTTACCGCACTGAAATGACGCTATAACCCATAGAATGACTACTTGTATAACATTAGTTACTATGCTTTATCATTTTCGATAAATATTTTATATAATTTTATTCCATTTTTATCTGTTTTGTTCAAATAAAGGCTAAAAGAAAAGAAGCGCCACCTGGTAAGATCGAATAATTTACAGAGAAAACCTATAGTCCTATAGCTTTCCTTTATGTTTCCTATAGCTATATATATTTTGTGTTCATTTACCATAAATATTTTATACACAATTACATTTTAAATAAGATTAATTTTTTTTTTACTTCAGAATAGTTTTCTAAACCATTATTTGTTCTTTTTCATCAGGATCATTTTTTTAAGCAGAACATTTACCACTTTTTACACCAAGATATTTTGAATTTCCACCGCCACAAGGACGTGAGCAGGGCTGTCCGGTGCTGGCTTTTCTGTCCGGTCCGGTCCGGTTGCCGGTGCACCGGAAAATTTGTCCGGTTTCCGGTGCCCGGTTCTTTATGAGTACTGTAAATTTTAAAGAAAAAATCAAAAAATGTCAATTAATTTATGGTACAAAAAAGGAAAGAAATCACAAATCATCTGACTTAACTGGAGTTGGAGGATTTTGTGCAGGAATGATTTCAAGTGAACTTTCATCAAGTTTTCGCTTTTTGGATAATGGTTGAGGAACCGATTGAGCAAAATTTTACAAAAAAACCATCAATTTTGCAAAAAATAGTGTATGATTAATGCATGCACCGGAAACTGGAATCCGGCCAAAAATCCGGGATTCCGGTCCGGAGCAAAAAACACCGGAATAATGGCCGGTGCACCGGATCCGGCGCACCGGACAGCCCTGGACGTGAGCAAAAAGTTTCGGGGTGGGCACGCTTTTGATTTTTCACCGCGGCGGCAAAAGATCAAAGAATTTTTCCAATTTCGGAGGGGCACGTGCCCCCCTCTTCTGACGTCCTTGCACCGCCACCACCACGACTACCAGGATTTTTTGGACCAGAACCACCATAATATGAATAACTAGATAAAATAACACTAAAAGCGGCCATTTTGTCATTCGGTTGATTTTTTGATCATTATGTGCAGAACAATCTGTTTTTTCATAATATATGTAAATTTTTAACAGATCTAATACCAAATTTGAATTTTGCGCAGTTTGGCAAAGCGTTCTCAAATGCCAACATTAATGGTGCAAACGATCCTACACACGCCGCCGACCATTGCCTGAAGATTTGAGCTGGCAGATAAAAATGTTGCTGTTGCATTCAGTGCTCGCAACCAATGGAATTTTTTGTCCATCGGAATAGACACTATGTCCATTTCAATGGAAAATTTTTTTGTCAAATTATGTTCAAAAATGTGTAAAAATAGTTAGTATGCCATTTTTTGTATTTCAATTCATTTTGGAGGTTGCCCATTGCAATGGACACAGTGTCCATTCAAATAGACATAGTGTCTATTGAAATGGACAAAAATTTCCATTGGCTGCGAGCACTGGTTGCATTAGCAACTTTTTTTGAACAGCTGTTGTAGCTTGATCGAAAATGAATATACTTGCAATTATCGAACTGGCAAATTATACAAAAATATTATTAAAAAAACAATTCAATAAAGGACAATTTTTATCGATCAATTATCACACTTTCATACAAAGACATATATTTTACTACTACTATACAAAATGCAGAAATTAATTAATTTTTACTTCAGAATAAGTTGAACGATTAAATATTTTCTAAGCACTAGTAGATATTAGTGTTGCAGTAGAGTATTCATCATCATCATTTTTTGGAGCAACAGATTTACCACTTTTAACACCAAGATATTTTGAATTTCCACCGCCACCACCACTACGACCACCAGGACTTTTTGGAGTTGAACCATATGATGAACCAGGTGATGGACCATATGATGATGAGCCAGATGGACCAGAACCACCATAATTTGAATAACTTGATCGTGTACCACTACTTGCGCCATGACTTGATGCACTTACACCTGGTGCAGGTTTATCAAAAACACCTTTGAAACCAGTTGGAATATAAATAATTTCATTATTTTTACCATATGTCCAATTCTTTTTTACTAAAAAAAGAAAATGTTTTAACAATATGAATGGTAGAGTTGGTGTGGTAAGGATACAGTATGTGACAAGTAAAAGCACAATCAAATTCTTGGAGTAAACAAAAATCGATTCCGCAATTTACTTGTACCACCACTGTAAATACCCCAATACAAAAGATAATCAACTTACAACCAGGATTTCGATTTCCTTCAGATTTACCACTTCCACCACCACCACCACCAAAATAATCATCGTCTTCTTTTTTAGTAGTTGTACCAAGATTCGCACGAGATGATGTAAGATCAGCATATTGTGAACGATTTAATGGATTACCATGTAAATCCCATTTTGTACCAACAGATGGACCAGTATGTTTTGATTCAACTTTTTTTTGTGCAACAAAAGTTGATAAATTCCCATATGATGAACTATTATTTGATGGACGTTTATCAAAGACACCAACAAATCCAGTAGGAATATAAACAATTTCACCATTCTTACCATATGTCCAATTCTTTTTTACTGAAAGATACGGTTACTGTAGCTTCGTTATCACAAAAATAGAAAACTTACAATTTGTATTTCTTTTAGGTGCTTCTTTATCAGCTGCTTTAGCACGACCATAATAACTTGCATCTTCATCAACAGCTTTTGCATCTTCTGCAGTTAACCAACCATCCCAATAAATTAAAGCTGTTTTAGTACCCTTATCGACACGTTGATATGTTGATTGTGTTGCACGATTTGGTACTGCATAATTATCATTATTATTATTTTCTCGGGTATCAGCTGCTGCTCCTGATCCTGGTGGAGTAGTATCAGATGATGATGTAATATCAATTGTTTCTAAAAAAGATTGTTATAGTCGAAGCAACATAAATTTTTGAAACGAAAAAACTATGTATGAAAACCACAGTATCACTATACCGACAGTATTTTGATATCAAACAAAGTGTAAGTGGCATTAATAAATACACATGCGTACCTTGAATTTCATCACCATTCATTCCATTACGACCATTCATGTTATCACCGCCATTCATGCCGTTACCGCCATTACCCCCATTCATTCCATTATTTTCATGCTGTTGTTGGGGTGGTTGTTGTGCTGCACCGCCTGGGGGCGGTGGTTGAGGATGTTGACGACGTCGTGCTTGTAGAACCCGACGATTAATTCTATCTTTTCTGCGGCGATGATTTTCATAAAAATCGTCAACTCGATTAAATAAATCATCGACAGAGAGATTAGTTTGTATTATCTAAAATTATGTTGTAGATTAAATTGTGATACGTAACGAACCTCAGCATCTGAAGCTTGTGTAAGCAAAACTTCAAGGACTGAAATTCCCAAACAAAGTGAATCGATTTGGTTTTGGAAAGCCATGTTGTAAATGATTTTTTCAAAACGTAAAAATGCTTTATTTTAAAAATTTATTTATATTCAAATTTTTAAAAGCTCGTATAAAAAATTTGCATGATTGTACTAAAACGAAAATCCTTGATTAATGTAAGTAAAATTTATAACTATGGCTCGACAAAATCTAGGCTTAGATTTTTGTCGACCCATAGTTAACTCTCAAGTTAACTCAAGTTACAGTAATCAAACTTGAGTGCATTTATTTTTACAGGTGACATTAAAAGATGACTCATGGGAAAACTTAATTTTAAATAAAGTAAAGCTAAAATTAATCCATCCCTGATACCTAAGGAATGTTTTCTTTAAAACGTATCAATATTAACGTTAAAGTAAATTGAGAGTAATACAAAAACACGTAATGGAGTACCTGAGTCAGTCATATTTGCTATAAAAAAATAAACTTACAAATTTTGCAGCATAATATAATACCAATAATAAATAAAAGTATAAAAAGACCAATCAAGAATATAACAAAAACTGTTGACCAAAGAAAATCAGTTGCCATTGATATTAGAATATCCACAAGTTCAGAATTGATAATATATTGAAAAATTGTATATATAAAATTTTGAATTAGCTGCTGTTATCTTTAATAGATAATTGTAGCCTAAAAAAAGTTAAGTTGAATTAAATGAAAACAGAAAGTGAAGGGATATAACAACACGAAAATAAAAAGAAATATAATCTTGTACACTCTGCAGATTTCGTGATCTTGTAGGAAAAAAATTCGTGAAATTAAAAACTGAACAAAATAATAAAAGAACTATATATAGGGGATACGCGTCAGCAGACGTCACGCAGATCTTCAACAAAAGTGAAGATTTTGAAGATATTCAGCAGTCTTCAAGCAGATTTTCAGCAAAATTAAAGGAAAAGAAGACTTTGTTTTTATTTTTTTCTGTTGAAGATCTTCACTTTTGCTGACGATCTGCGTGACGTCTGCTGACGCGTATCGGCTGTGTAAGAGATAAAAAAAGAAAAAAAAACCAGTTATGTTCAAACAGTTTATTAGTTGATTGTAAATGAAAAGATCAAAAGTGTAACATTTTTCACATTTAATGAAAAACTGAAAGCACAAAATTCAGAGGTGGAAATTCGGCACAGCCAAAATTTCATTTAAATAACATTTTTATTATTTGTCAGATGTACCATCTACACCAGATACGGCGTTAAATATTTCAGCCTTAAATCATCAATCAAAAATTAAAAAATTTTCTTGCACTTTTGCATCAGAGACATTTAAGACGTAGTCTAAGGCAGTTTCAAAAATGAGCGGCACAAGGGAAAAATAGAATTGGCTGAAATTTGGCCCATGGGTAAATCGAGCCTAGAGAAAATGATGCTGTCACCCATTTTTCTCAAAAAACATCATTACGGTAGTTACAGTACCCGCAACGTTTTACACATGCATTTTTCTTATAGCTATTAAACAAAGGCAATGCTCCCTTTCGAAAATCCCCAATATTATTTATTTTTAATATGTAAAAATGAAAATCCTTTAAGAAAAATGATATCAGAGACCTGCCATTTTTGTTTACCAAAAGTTTTTCTCATGGAGAAAAATAGGGGTCATATAAAAATCGGTGTTACAGATAACTTGCAGATTCCAAAAACAATTTTTCGGATTCCCCGTATTCGATAACCCCTAAAATAAAACAATAATGCCAAAAATATTTTTTGCCTTCGTTTAATAGCTATAAGAAAAATGCATGTGTAAAACATTGCGGGTACTGTAACTACCGTAATCTTTTTTTTTTTGAGAAAAATGGGTGACAGCATCATTTTCTCCAGGCTCGATTTTCCCATGGGCCAAATTTCAGCCAATTCTATTTTTTCCTTGTGCCGCTCATTGTACATGTATTTTGATTCATTCACAGACAACGTCTTAATCCTTTTGAGTTTTCAAATTTTGTTATGGTAAACACCGATTTGGAAAGTAATTTTAAATTTTTTTTGTGTATTCTCAAAAACGACATTTTAAAACCATGGTTTAGTCACCTCAAAAATTTCTATTCTTTTTGTTACAAATGATCAATACAGATCAGCATCGTACATATGGAAATCACTAAACGAGATTCCACACGTTTTTACAACAGTGTAACTGCTATCGTTGATTTGTCTCAAAGTTTTACAAATCTAGAAAATGACTTGACAGTGTATAATATCAGGTTGTTCGATAAGTCCGTGCCGCGATATTTGTTGTTGTATTTTTAATAGTAGAAGGGCAATCAAAATGAGGTCTTTTGTGATGGGTAGACCCATGACTTGTGCATCTGATGATAATAAAATATTGGGGTTTTTTATTATCATCAGATGCACAAGTCATGGGTCTACCCATCACAAAAGACCTCATTTTGATTGCCCTTCTTCTATTAAAAATACAACAACAAATATCGCGGAACGGACTTATCGAACAACCTGATAATATTAATTTGTGACTTATTTTCATGTTTTATTGTTGACAAAAAATGAAACATTATACACAAATTTATATTTAAAAAATCATGTCTAAAAAAATCCTCTCCCTTGAGGCAAAAAAAACGTTTTAATCAAAACACAAAAATAAGAACATATATCATTATTTCTCATTGTTGTTTATTTTTTATTTTTTATTTTTAATCTTTGAAATGTTTTGTCTTTTTTTTGCAAAAAGCTCGATAATGAGACAAGGAAGCCTAAGTATCAAGAAACAAAAAGAAAAGTAATGTGGGTGATTATGACAAAGGCGGCAACAACAAAAAGTTCTGCAAAATTAAAATCCAGAAAATCGAAATTGACATAATTTTGATCATCGAATTTCTGGAAATCAAAATTTGCCTTAAAGTTCCGTCGAAAGACAACTGAAAATGTTGTAAATTAGATCAATATCAAGAAATCGAACAAAATTTGTTGCTGATTGAAAAAACACCAATTTTGATTTCTACTTTTCACTAATTTTAAATCAAAATGTCAATTTTGTACAACCTTGATAATAACTGATAATCAAACACTCTTCAATATACTGTCAGTTTTGACACTTTACTTACTTTTTTTAGCATCATTCCTGTTGATTTTGCTATTTTCCAATGGCGTCATCTGTCGGCACATCTTTTTTGAAGTTTTTTTGTAGGTGTCATTCAGTGTGTTCCAAGGAATGATGTTTGCACGAACGCTCAAAAAAAAACTTTTTTTTTCTAATTCCATCAAAGGGAAAAAACAATATAAATGCCAATGCCAAACATAACATATCCTATCCCTTTTTTAATCTGATGTTGCTGCAGTTGATGCTGTTGCCCTTTTTTCGACTCATCAATGTCTCTTTGTACCTCTGTTTTTGTTAGTCATGTGGGATAATGTTGAAGGGCAAGATCTTTGCTTTCTATTTTTTAATTAAAAACACAACAGAGGAGACAACGACATTCCGTTAGAAGAAGAAGAAAAAAATAAACTTAAACAAAAAAAAAGTGAAAAAGCAGGCGGATATAAAAAAAACGAATGCCGGCTGTTCAAGTCTCGTTTTTTTTCTTTCCCTTGTTTTGCCATTTTCCGACATCATCATCGACGACGACAACAACAACCAGCTCTAACATTCTCTAAATATCGATCATTGAAAAAAATAAATCTGTTTATTTTTGATTAGCTTCTTTCTTGTTTTTGCTTTTATTTTTCATTGTTGAAATCTTTTGTGAAAAGAAAAAGAAAAAACATAGATTGTCTCAGATCTTTTTTTTCAGTCTTCCAACAAAGCTGCTTTGCTTGAATTTGATCGCTTAAAAAAGATAAAGAAAAGATAAAGAAAAAAATTGTTAAAGATTTTTAAATTTGTTGCTGTTGAAAACTTTGTCAAATTGAATTTAATTGTATTAAATTAAGAAAATGAAAGTATTATTTATTTTAATTTTTACCATATTATTGATAACTACAGTACCCTCAAATGGATTAGATTCTCTTGCACCACAATCATTGGAATTGGATCAAAGTAAGTTTTTTATGTTGATTTAACTCAATTTTGTTTCCTTTTTCAACCTCGAAGCTTAGATACGAAAAGATTTTCTATAATTTCACAAAACTGTGCATTTTAAAAAAAGTTTTACAGAGATTCTTGTTACGTCATTGTCTTGATTTTTCTTTTTCTTATCACAACAAAATATCAAAAATAATAGTTTAAATTATATTTTTGAATAAATTTATATTTAAATTTTCTTTAATAATGGATTATCACACCCATATAATCTTTCAAAAAAGCTTAAAATCTATAAAAAATTTAGTGCATTTAACACATTTTCCAATTCCTTTATACATTTTCATTTTTTTTTAAAAAAAAGCTATAAAATATTCAAACATGTCTGCAATGTAAAGAATAAAAAAAAGAAAGATTGCTTTTGTCATATTTTTCTGATCAGCTTTCCGTTATCAATAAATTTTATCAAAACTTGTATCAGCATTTTCTTTGTTTAAAATTTTTTTAAAAACGTTTTCAGTGTAAGACAAACAGTTACTATTTTAACATAGTATTAATTAACTGTTTAAGGTTGCTAATTAATTTCAAATTTTTTGTTTAAAGTTATGTTTAATACTTCTGTTTTGTTGCATAAAAAATTACCTTTTATAAAGATTTTCAACTTTTTATTATTTTTCTGCGAAAAACTACAAAATATTCAAACACCGTTGCATCTGCGAAAAGCAATAAAAATCCATTTTTATATCTTATTATAAAAAAATGGATTTTTTTTTGATTAAAAAAAGCTTTTTATCCGTTTTTTAATCAAAAAATGTTAAAAAACTAAAGACTGCAATATTGTTTTTCCATATTACAATGCTGTAGGGAAAGATAACTACGCCTCAAAATTCTTCATGACTTTGTCATTTTTTCCGTTTTTATAAAAACTAGATGCTACTTCGATAATAAGCAATTGAAATTTTAGCTAATTTCAATTTTAGCTGACTTCGCATTGAAAATAGCAAAACAACGTCAAATCGAAATTTTGGTGGAATACGGTAGTTGCACAAATTCTTTTTATAAAATCATTCTTATGTTTGATTAATCCATATCCAAAACTCCAAAACTGATTGTATCAAACTTACCTTTTTTCTACTTTTTTGATATTTTTGTTGAGAAATGTATCATAAAAAAATTCATGTTAATATCTTCTTTCATTTTTTTTGTAAAACCTACCTCTATTTAAGCTCTAAAAATATAAACTATTGATTCAATAACGCTAATTTTCAGCTTACCCTCAATACTCCCGTCAACCACCACTTTATCCTCCACGAAAATTCTACAAAAATTTATATGATGAAGTTGTAATCAATGATCCACAGCCACAATCTGCAGGCGTCTATATTCGACTATCACAAAAAGGTGCAAATTATTTTACAGAACTTGCAGCAGAAGGCCTTCCATCACTTTTAACAAAAATTGTTTTGCCAACTGTAGATCTTGCTGCCTTTAAAGGAGAGAATTTTGTTATAACAAAATTTGAAAAACCTACAATTAAAGCTAAATTTATTAATGCTACTGGTGTTAGCTTCAATATTCATTTACCACATGTTGAAGTAGAAGGTGATTGCAAGGTTGATTTATTGTTTACGGCGGAATCACATATGTTAGCTGTAATGAAAAATTGGACTATCAACATGGATGTTAGCATTTTGAGAGCAATGGGAGATGAAAAGAATACTGTAAATGTAAGTTTTTTTAAGTAATACAAAACTGGAAATAGGAAATGGATGATAAGATATTAACTGATACATATTTAATTAGTATGAGAAAAAAAAACTATTCAATGACAAACATTTTTTTGTTTTAAAAAACTGCTTGTTTTGCTTATCTCTAAATTCTTCATTATTTAATAAATGTAAAACTGGATAAGTCAGGGAAAGAATATAAAAAATTGTTTTTCTGGTATGTTGTGAAAAAGGCAGTTGTATTCACAAAATTGTTAAAATTTTATTTTGTACTTTGTGAAAATGTCCTAGCGCCATTTATATCGTGCGTAAGCATGGCTCCGGGCCGCCTTTTCGCCGGCCCGGGCCCGGCCCGGCCCGTGATCAACTCGGCCGGCCTGAGCCCGATACAAATCCATGCAGGCCGGCCGGGCTTCGGCCCGAAAATTTTTATCTTCAATTTTGTCTTGGTCCCCCCTGTGCAAAATTTTTCAAAATCGTTAAAATCAAGGCCCGAGCCCGGCCCGGCCGGGCCCGTAGAATCTCGGGCTCAGTCGGGCCGAGAAGGCCCGCTGCCATGCCTATTCGTGCGGCAGAGAGTTTTGTTTTCGGTTGCTTGAAAAAACTGTATGTTGAAGTACGCGAGTGATAAAAAAAACTGATAAGGTTGAAACACTTCAAGAATGTACAAAAACTGCTATAATTTTTTTGAAACTGCTTTTTTCTCACCAGTGTTTTGCATTTTTTAATTTTTCAAGATTCCGCAGCCGGCAAACGCTTATTGATAAATGCGAAACTGTCGATAAAGGGTCGTTGATAATTAACTGACAAAAATAATATTGAAACGTAACTATAAGAAAATATTTTTGTTTAAGAAATCGTTAAAAAAGTTTAATTTTTTTAAAACTGTTTGTTGATTGCTTTCATTTTGCTTTTTTACTTATCTAAAATTTACCCCCCCCCCCCTTAAATACGGGCTTGGCAACTGTAAATAACTGTTCAAAGCATGCTAAAAATTTAATATTTTTTAAAATTGCTTTTTTTCGTTTGTTCGGTTCTATACTTATCATAACTACCCATGCGCTTGTTAAAAAAATAAAAAAAATATTTATAACTACCTGGCAAATATTACTGTATAAGAAAAAAATTATAATTCTAAAACTGTCATCTGTTTTTAATCTTTTTAAAATTGTTGAAGACGTCAAACTTTAATTTAACAAACACAAAACTGTGGGGAGGAAATACATAAAGAATAAAAATTGAACTAGAAATAATAATTTTCCTGTATAACTGTTTAAGAAAAGACTAGTTCAAAAATTGTTAAAAAGAGAAATTGAATTTTTTTTACAAACTGCTTCTTCTCACCATATGTTTTTGAACGTCTTAAGCGTTTGCCCGCGATACACTCCGACAAACTTGAGACACATCAAAACGTTTGGCGATAAATAAATTTTAATGTGTTTAACAAAATATCAAAAAATATAATTTTTTGTTTTTTAAACTGTCTTTCTGTAACACCTATCAAAATTTAAAACTGTCACAGCCAATTTATTATTAATGTATTTAAAAACTGTAAGATTTTAACTGATAGTTGGTAGTTATAAACTGACGAATTGTGGTGGCTTTTTAAAAGTTTATACTGCTGAAAAGAGGTTTTTTAATACAGTCGAACCTTGATTTTACGTCCTCCGATTCTATGTCTCCCTCGATTTTACGTCGTTTTTCGCGGTCCCTTGAAAGACGTAAAATCGAGGTTCGACTGTAATTGAATTATTGAAAATGTTATTGTTGATATATATATATATATTGCACTAAAATGCTTTGATGAAAATGTGGCATAAAACTGTACAGTATGTATATCAAAGCTTAAATTTACTTATTCATTATGTAAAAATTAAAACTTGACATTTATTTAGAAACCATATTATTTAGTAAAGCTTAAAACAAAACAAATGTTTTTAAAACTGTGAATCATTAACCAAATTAATTGATATATTATTTTAACTACAACTAACAATACACACTGCCATGTTCAAAATTTTTGGACGTTGCCAATTCTTTTTATTGACAAAAAACGATATTAAATTAAACTGTAAATTTTTAGAGCGATAGTTTTTAAAATGCCTTTGTAACATTGAAAAAAATAAAGTAATAGAGTATTATTTTTAAACTGCAAGGTATGAATATGACGTTCAATTTAAAAAATCATTTGAGTTCTATAAACAAAAAAAAGCAATTTTTTCAAATTATTTAATTAAAACACTGTTTCGTTATTTATCATCGACGTAGCATGATAGGCGATTTTTTTACTGATAAACATCAACCGTTTTATACAAGATACTAAAAAAACTAAAACTGACATATTTTGTATAAGTGCAGGCAAAGAGCACTCCATGAAATGCAACATTTTTAAGGCTTTTAATTTTACCAAAAAATAATTAATAAAAACTGCGTTCAATTATTCCATCTTTATTTTAAAAAATAAATATTTTTAACAAATTTTTTAAACTAAACTGTACCCATCTTTTCTAATATAATCCAACATTTCAGGTAACACGTTGTGAAGGAAATGTTCCAGTTAATATTCAATTCTTTGGTGGTGCTGCAGAGTCTATTAATCCCTTCACAGATATGATTGGCACACAAATTGAATCGGCTATTAAAGATAAACTTTGTTATATTCCTGGTTTACTAAATTCGTTTTTTGAAAAACAACAAGAAGAGGTAAACTGAAAATCAATTAACAAGAGAATGTTCAGAGATGTTTACTTTGACACAAAACATAGAAACCATAAAACTTAAAAATGAGCAACTTAAGCGTTCTTTGACTTTTGCGCGCTCATATTTTCAAAGAATGATTTGAATTTGGCGCCGTTTGGCGAAGTGTTCTCAAATGCCAAAATTTGGAGAGTATACTGTGGTGTTTTGAAAAATAACTAGAGAAACATCTCTGAACATTTCCTTTACAGTCGAACCTTGATTTTACGTCCTCCGATTCTACGTCTCCCTCGATTTTACACCGTTTTTCTGCGTTCCCGGTAACGCGAAATCAATGTAAATAGACCAGGGCTGTCCGGTGCTGGCTTTTCTGTCCGGTACGGTTGCCGGTGCACCGGAAAATTTGTCCGGTTTCCGGGATTCCGGTGTCCGGTGTCCGGTTCTTTATAAGTACTGTAAATTTTAAAGAAAAAATCAAAAAATGTCAATTAATTTATGGTACAAAAAAGGAAAGAAATCTCAAATCATCATCTGACTTAACTGGAGTTGGAGGATTTTGTGCAGGAATGATTTCAAGTAAACTTTCATCAAGTTTTCGCTTTTTGGATAATGGTTGAGACTGATTGAGCAAAATTTTACAAAAAAACCATCAATTTTGCAAAAAATAGTGTATGATTAATGCATGCACCGGAAACCGGAATCCGGCCAAAAATCCGGGATTCCGGTCCGGAGCAAAAAACACCGGAATAATGGCCGGTTTCCGGTGTTCCGGTGTTCCGGTGCACCGGATCCGGCGCACCGGACAGCCCTGAAATAGACCCCGATTCTACGTCGTTTTTTCGCGGTCCCTTGAAAGACGTAAAATCGAGGTTCGACTGTATAATAAAACTGTCACCAAGAATCCTAATATTTCATTCTGTTAAACTGACGAGCTGTGTTAATGATGTTAATTTTTCAGATTTTAAGTGAACAATTTTGGAATGAAACTCGTGTCGCAGAAGCTAGTGGAGTAACTGGCCCTAAAATTGAAGATCATATTTGTTCAGATCTTTTCGGGCCCATTGAAACCGAGGAAGAGGAAGAAAAACAAAATTCAACGGCTGATGAACCCGTTGATGGAATTGATGAATTTGGAAATAATTTAAATGATATTGGTGTTTGGGCTCCTGATTTAACGCTAAGATTTCCACCAACTTTTTCGGATAAGGTTTGGGATCTTTTTTAAATTGGAAACTTTTGCTACAGAATATTTTAGGATGTCATTGTTGGAATTGATGGCGGAATTGTTTTAAATGGACAACGAGCAAAAGTTGAAAGACCGAAATTTCATAATGTTACTGTAATCCGGGATCAGGTTAGTAAATTATATTATTTTACTACTGTCATTGAAAAAATTAATTTTTATCTTTAAAACTGTCTCCAAGGAAAGAATCATAAAATTTTATACAGGTACTTTAATCAGCTGTCAAATCACCTAATTTTTCTTTTTCTTACCACAGAAAAAAAATGACTGAAGAAACTGACTGTAAAAATAATTTTAAATTAATTTAACTGTTTCATGGCGTACAATGGTAAAAAAATTATTATTAGTATCTTTTTAATCTAAAAGAACTTCGAGAAAAAACTATTTTAAAAATTGTTTTTACAAAAACTGAAACTTCATAGTATCACAGTAATCCAAGATCCGGTTAATAATTCTTTTTAAACTGTTTTTTTTTATTTAAGGGAAGCGAAGAACAAAAACTTTTAATGCTAAAATTGTTAAAAAAAAATTTATATCATTTAAATTGGATTGATTATAAAGTGCTAGGGTGGTCAAATGGTGATCACCCATTTCCCCCGGGTGATCACCATCGGGTGATCACCGGGGAAATCCCCCGTTTTTTGCCTGGTGATCTCCCATAATCACCCGAAACTTTTTCGATAGAAAAGCTTATGGAGACTATTTTTGGTATAAATTTTTGCACAAAAACGATAAAAATGGAAAGAAATAACGTAGTTTTCTTCTTTCTGCTGTTAAAAAGTAATTTTTTTAATTAAGTGTCAGTAAAATCATCTAATTTTTAACAGAAAAACACCAAACGTTGAGTTTTATGATAAAAACTAAATTGTAGATGCTTCTAAAAGGGCGTAGTGTTTGTTACTACTTTTAAAATAAGGATTAACTAATTTTTGTTTGTTTAAAATAAAAAAATTAATTTTAAAATTTCGGGTGATTATGGGTGAAATCCCCGGTGATCACCGGGGATGTCACCCGCTTTTCTTTTCACCCGGGAGATTTGACCACCCTATAAAGTGCAAACATAAAACTGTTACAAAAAAATAGGTGGAAGCATTGCTTTATTCTTATTGGACTTTTTAGATTAATTAAACTGCCTCATGAAAAAACACTCAAAAAATAATTAATACTGATGTTTATAAACATCAGTATTAATTATAAAACTTTTATCAAAAGCTAGCTTTAAAAAATCTTAAATTTTCTAATGTTACCGTAATTTGGTTAGTAACTTTTTTTTAACTGTTTCGAAGTAGGGCAGGACAAACATTACAGTGTTTCTTTTATTTTAAATTTAGGATAGTAATCTTTTTAAAAACATAGGTATAAAAACTTTCAGTTGCCTTTTAGAAAGGATTTAATTTTATAATTTTGCCGTTTTGGAGAATCATTGTTACTTTTTTAAACTGTCTTGCGAGCAGACAATGCTAAAATTATTTAAATTTTTAAGTCAACTAAACTTTTCTATGAGCAAAAAACACGTTAAATAAATAGAAATTATTGATCTTTAAACTGAGATTTATTGTACATAATATATTGTATAGTCATATTTTTCATAAACTGTTACCAGGGATCAGACCCTTTGGAACAAAACTGTATGGTTAAACTTAATGAAAACATTTTAAACAAATAATAAATGTTGTTAGCCGAAGGTTTATAATGCTACAGTATATTTTTTAAACTGCTTGAGATAAGGTGTGCCGTGAACAAAAATTATAATGTCTATATTGTTTTAATTTTATACGTTAATTTAACTGTACCATGGTATAATATACGAGTGTTTTTAAAATGCTTTTAAAAATCTCTTCAAAAACTGCTCTTAAAAAAGCAGAAATTTCATATTGTTACCTTATTTTGAAAGCACGTTAGTATTATTTTTTAAAAAAACTGTTTCACTTCTAGGACCATTAGAAATAAAAACTGATTGTTGAAATTACTTACAGTTTTAAAAAAAAAACTAAACTGCATCGTGAGGAACATTATTTTAAAACAAACTAAGGTAGATGTTTTTTAAAGTGATAAATTTTAGTATTTTGCTTTAAAAACAACTGTATCCACAAATAGCAACATCTGCAGCAAAATTACATTGTTAAAATCAAGGGCCACATTTTGACTTAAAATTATTTTAATTTTTAAATTAATTAAACTTTTTCATGTGGAACATTAGTGCTTATAAACTGATTCCCCGAAGTATACCGCTTCACAAACTGTGTGGAAATTAGCCAACGTTGCATTATATTACAATAATTTGGAAGCACTTTATTTTTTGTAAACTGTTTCTTTATTAGGTTCATTGAAAACCAAATTTTATGGTTGAAAATCATTTACGATTATAAAAAACAATTAAACTGCACCGTGGGAAACAACACTTTAAATCAATGTTAGTGCTCTTTCAACTGCTTTCCGCTTCAAAAACTAACGTCTAAAAAACCAAAATTTTATAATGTTATTATAATTCGTGATCAGATTACAAAGTATTTCTTTAACTGTATGAAATTAAATGTGGAACAAAATGGCATTATTAAAACTATTTTAATTTTAAAATAACATAAACTGTTCCAAAATCCTAACAAATTATTATTATTAAGAAATTCAAATACAAGGTTTCTTAAACTGATATTTTAAAGAACCAATTTTTTTTAATTTTCTCCGTAATTTGTGATTATGTTAGTAGTTTTCTTTAACTGTCGCCGCAAAAAACATGTAGAATAATTTTAAAATAACTTAAACTGTTATTGAATAAAACGTGAGCTAATATTGGTGTTCTATAAACTGATAAATTCAAGACTTCGTCTCGATTACTTAAGATTTAAAATTCTTAATGTTACCGTAATCCGAGATAAAGTTTTTAATAATTGTTTTTTAAATTGTTCCGCCATAATGCATAAGATACAAAAATTTTATTGTTCAAATTATTAAAAAAAATTTAAATTAATTAAACTGATTCATGGAATACTCCTTAAATAATAAATTAAAATCATAGTTTGTTTTTAAATTGCGAAATTTTATTAAACAGCATAAAAAAAACTGGCTTTCTGAAAAGTTTTGAGGTTAGGATAACAATAAAAAAAAACACTGCAGCCAGCAAAACAACTGCGACTTTCTTTAAATCATTCAAAAAATTTTAACTGGTTAACCTAATTAAATTGTCCCTTGAAGAAAAAGAAAAGGTTAAGCTTATTACTTTTTTAACTTTCAAAAAAGTCTCTACTGTTAACAAAAAACAAAAATTATATGATTCAATTTATTTAAACCTTTAGATTTGAAATTTTTTGTGTTATTACTTAAAATGCCTATCAATTCTGCAATATTAATTTTCAGATGGCCGGCTTAATTGTTAGTGAATATATTCCAAATACATTCTTGTATCATATTTTTGATAAGTCACTTGGTTCATTTGTTGAATCATTTAATATGAAACATGTTCCAAAATCTTTACGACCATTTGCACGTGTAATTTGTTCTGGATGTATGGTAATTCTAAAAGCTAATTTAACAAAGTAAGTTTTTTTGTTTTATTTTTGTAAAAGTTTAAACTGGGAAAAATAAATTTATGTCAAAAAAATTATTTTAAATTAGAATTTTAACGTGTTAATAGTACTGGTTTAGACGCGTTACAATTTTAAACTGCGAAAAATGAGCACATAATGTTGCTATAAAAATTAGATATTAATATTTTGAAATTTGAATAATTCAAAAACTGTTTGTTTGAAGCTATCCCTTATAACTTATTACTTCACCAATTTAGCAAAAGAAAAAACTGTTTTGGTGGGAAGTAATAAAATACGATAATTAAAACTGGTATCCACGGTTAAAGCTTAATCTGCAATCAGCATTCTATATGACAAGATTTTTAAACTTAAAAAATTGTTGTACAAAATCTTGCATACTAGCTATTTGAATCGTAGCTAAACTTTAAATGTGTTGTATGCACTTATTAAGATGTAACCAAAAAATTCGTTGAAATTGATTTGATAGATGTATGCCGTGTGAATTAATTTCAGCCATGAGTTCATTTGATTTTAATTTTTCGAGGTTTCATTGCTAATAACTTTTTATTTAAAACAATTACTTGCAGCTTATTAATTCATAAAACTTGGGTAAAAAACTGCACACCCGTGAAAGATTTTTCACAGCAAAAGTTTTCTAAAAATTTTTTTTTTACAACTTTTTTCAAACCCAAAATTCAGACAAAACCAATAAATTTGCTTATTTTTGGTTTAATTTTGTAACTTTTGTCTAACTTTGCTGCAATTACATTGAAAATACCGTATACCAGTTAGCTTTAAGCTTTAAATTTTTGCTTAATAAAGTATTTTTATAACACTAAAATTAGTATAATTAATTTATGGATTAACTAACTAATGATTTTAACTATAGTTTATATTTAGGGCAAAAAAAATTTTTTTTGTGTTAATATGACCACTTTAAAAAAATGGGAGATTTCGGGAGATCTCCATGGAGATCTCCCGCATTTCTAATCTCCCGGGAGATTTGACAACCCTAGGCTTAACAGTGAAAAGAATAAAAGAATAAAAATTTTGTTTGCTTTTGTTTTTTTTTTGTTTCAAGCTACGATTTAGGAATTAATGTAACTGAAAAAAAAGCGATAAAAGGGTCTTTCTTTTTCATTTATCACTTTCTATGAGGGTATTGCTAAACTGAGAAATGATATTGAGAATTTGTTAACAAATTGTTAACGCTGAAATCTGCTTAAATTTAATAATAACTGTATGACCATTCTTTTGGGTTATTATAAGAAAACTGGCGTCAACAAAACCAATACATTCAACATTAAAAAATTTATTTTTTCAGAAAGCCTCATGTATCTGTTGATCGAAATGGTATTATGTTATTAATTGAAGGCGATATTGGTGCACATTTTTATCGAAAAAATAAAACTCATGAACTTTTATCTGCTGATGGAGTAATAAAAGTTATGCTAAAACCACAATTTCGAAATTCTCGTATTTATAGTGATGTTGAATTGAATGGTGTTGATTTTAAAGTTTATAAGGTTAGTTTTGTAACTGGCATCAATAAGACTTTGTTGGTTGGTAACAGAAAACTGAGAAAAAATACTTTGCAACATTTAAACTGGTCTTCGCTATCATTAAATGACTATAATTAAAAAATAAGGAATGTTGAAATAATTTTTTTAAAGCCTTTATTTTTTTAAAAACTGAGTTCTCTTGCTTGACGCTAACTATTACAATGTGATAAAGAAAACTTTTTTTAGGTTGGTGTTGGTGGAATCTTTGCATCATCGGCTCGAAAACTTCTTAATTTTATTATTCCAAAAACAATCTGGCCAAGAGTACAAAAATCTCTCCGGTTTGCAATTAATCGTCGTGGTATTCGTCTTCCAACTGTAAGTTTTTACCGTATGCGGGGCGATTCTATTGACCACAACTCAATACTTTTGGTTTCTGTAAACTTATATCTTCAAGGAAAAATTATTATTGATAAGATTGTCTTTTGTATCTAAAATTTTGGTAACTGATAAGGTTTTTCTGTCAGTGATGACCCTTTCCTGAAACCAAAAGTAGTGAATTACGAATAAAAACAAACTCTGTAATTTATTAGAACCAACTTGCACTAAAAGCTGTTACATCAAAAAAATTTTAGGTATGTGGAATTCAATTTGAAAAGCTTCATGTTGATTACATTCGACATGCTGCCCTTTTATCTGCTGATTTTACAGTTGATTTACCATTTTTTATTGATTCATTTAAACGTTTCATTGAAGCCGATTTAAAGCATTCAGATGAAATTCATGAATATGATCGAAAATTTAGATATCTTCGTAAATAATAATAATTGATTACTGTAATTAATAACATAATTGCTTGAAACTGAAAAAATGTTGATTTTTAAAAAGAGATATCTCACTTAATTATAACTGTCAAAAGATGTTTGATATAAATTTCTTTTGGGGCTTAAAATGGGTTTTATTTTGTATGTTTGTTTTTTGGAAAACTGTATTTCATATTATCAAGTAATGTAATCAACAATGGCTGTAATAATAAATATTTGTTATGTTTTTAACTGTCTTTTTTAAGTAAACAATGGAATCAATACACTGATAACCATGTACAGTGTCAGTTTTATTTGATTTATTTAAACTGTAATGTATATTATTGGTTTTTCTATTTATTTGACCAAAACATAAAATTGCAAATGCAACTGATAGTGTCACATGACCGTTTTTAAAATAAAAAAAAGCTTGTTAACAACGAAAATGTATGTGATTATTCAGTTGGAAGTGACCCATCAGAGATATTAATTTTTTTGCTTACTTTTTAAGCATTGCAAAAAACTGTTCTATATGTTTAACACCGTGACAATGTGCTGTCAAATTTTGATGGTCAAGAATAAAAAAATACGAAATTTTTAACTGAACAAAAATCATCTTCAATGTGTAATGTCTTTTATAACCGAATGTTAGTTGATGATAACAACAACAAAAAAACATAACACTTGGAAAATATGTAACAAAACTTTTTAAACTGTATAATCACAAATCTTTCAAAAAAAATGAATTATAAAAAGATTAATTACATATTTTAAAAGGTACCATAGATTTTATGGGATTAGAATCAATGATGTTGTTACTATTTTTGATCACAACACTGTTAAGCAATTAAAAGCTTTTTAACACAAACGTTCTGCAGATAATTTAACTGAAAGCTAAAATATTAAAAATGAAAAAATAAACCATACATTTTTAATAACATTTCTATAACGTTATTGGCGTGTTGTAAATGTTTAACTGGTTGAAGATTTCTTGAAAAGCTAAGATAAAATTCTGTGACAATATGGTAAGAGAGAAAAACTGATATTTTTATACATAGATGTTTTTAAACTAACATGATGAAAAATTCCCAAAATAAAACAATATTAAGTGTTTCATATTTATAAAAGTAGTTTTGAAAACATAGTAAATTCCCTGAACAATATTAAAGATGTAATTTACAATCCATTGAAAAATTAATTTGTTTATCTGTTTTTGTTGAAAACTGCTTTTCTTATTACCATTGGATGTTACGTTTTTGGCAATCAGACATTTGAATGTATTGAAAGTGTGAAAAAACATAAGCAAATAAGACATGTTTAAACTGAAATAGCGAAATTTAATTTTATTAAAACGGCATTTTGGATTAAACAAACCTGGATCACCATGATCGTAAATGCGTTTAAGTTTTAACTGGCATCAGGACGAAAAAGATATTCTACTGGTGTTGAGATAATAGTATCACACAAGTGTTAAAGTATTTTAATACATATTAGATTAACTGAGTAGATACGTTAGCAAATTTTTAAAACTGTCGGCAACCTTATTTGAAAAGAAAAACTGTAACTTCAAAAAATGTTATTCTTACGTTGAGCAATTGTTTTACTTATAATAAACTGTGGACATGTGTAGGATCTTTAAAGCTTATTTTTAGCATGCAGTGGTAAAGCTAATATAACAGCGCATTTGAACAAACTGATATCAAAAAATAAAAGTTGCCAACTTTCGTAACTTTCAAAAGCTGCTTGTTATTTTTTTTACTGTGTGAATAAATGTAGAATGAGACCAGCAAAAATATAAAAGCTTTTTAAAAATCAAAACATTTGCTTCAAAAGTATTGCTTTATTTTAATAAAACTGAACTCAAATGAAACTAAATTTTTTAATTACCGTAAATGCTCTATTATGCGCGCAGTGCTTTTATTTTTTCAAAGCATAATTTTGGTGCGCTTTAAATATAGAGTGCGTTTCAATTAGAGAGGCGCTTTTATTTTTTAGTAGCTTTGCAAAAAAATTTTTTAATCAAAAATGATAAAAATACAACAAAAACTTTGTTTAAAGAGATAATTTTCATTCAATCGATACATCTGATATCAAAATACAAAAAACCAATAACCCTATTAGTAACTTATAAAAATTTTGACTTCAAATGCATTTTTTAACACTCCATTGTTTTTGGCGCGCTTATATTAGAGAGGCGCTATTTTTTCGTGATGATTTTTTCATACGCTTTAATTAGAGAGGTGCTACAATTAGTGTGCACCTTATAATAGAGAATTTACGGTAATTGTAGTTTTAACTGTCACGTTCTGAAATGACTTCATATATCATGTGATCAAAAAAAAATTTATTAAATTTTCATATTTAATATAGCATCAACATTGTACTATTAATGAAAAAACTGAATTGTTAGTAATAAATAATTCGTTAAAACGTGAACTAAAATATAAACATCAAAAAATGAAACTGAATTTTGTAATATCAATAATGCTTTTTAGCAGAGATAAAAAAAAGCTGGTTATGGTATATCATGAAAAACTGCTATAATAAAATGATAGCATTAGCATAAGCTTTTAAACAGCAGAAGTAATTATATGCCAAAGTAACTGGATTAATCTGTAATTTAAATCTTTAAACTGAATCGCGTTACCACTTTTTTCTTTGCTCGTGTTTGTTTCTGAAGAAAGGTTAACTTTTTTCTTATTTAGGTAGTTTCCTTGAGGACCTTAACAAATAGCTTTATCACGAGATAAATATTCAAAAAAACTGAGTTTCCAATATTTCATAAAAATTTCTGCTTATAAATTTCATGAGATGCTTTTTTAAACAAACATATCATATGCTGCATATGAAAAGTTTTTATAGGTTTAAATATTTTAGTGTTATTCTATTTGAATGTAAGTGACACGCTCTTTTTCATGTGAAATTATCTTTTCCGGGTCTCTCTTCCGTAACATACCTATGCATTAAATTTTTGAACAATATTCATTTCAAACTAAAATTGCATTACAATGAAATATCAATCATTAAAGGAAAAATATAAATTTTATTTTTTTAACTGAATTAAAGTAATATATTATTTTTTCTGCATTTGTTTTTAATTCAAATTTTAGTTACTTGTTAATTTTTATCCGAAATGTTATGTTAAAATATAATTCGATTAAAACTGGCTTTAGAGCTTTAACGAACAATGATCAGTTACTTGAAAAAGGTTAATTTTTATGACATAAAATAAACTCGAATGAAACGTTAAAATCAAAAAAAATGAATCAAAATTTTTTAACTGATTAAAGTTTTACCTGCCACATTCATACATAATTTTTAAAAGAAGGTCGGAAATAAGTTTATACGAAGAAAATATTTTAAACAAAAAAGTTTTGACAAAATTTATTTTAAATAAAACTGGATAGTAAATAATACATACTCATCATGTATTCATGAAAGCGATAAAGTAAAATACCAAGTTTTTAAGTTGGTCATTCTAATTGTTGTATTTGTGATTTTTTAACTCATCGGGGACGTTGTGACGATAGCAACAACTTCGCTTCAGAATAATGTGGAAAATCGTGGAAAGTCTTGAAAAATTTAACACGATTTTATACAATTTTTTACAGTTTTCCACGAATCTTTTAAACTTTTTTCTATCTTTTTTGTCATTTTTTCGGGGTATTGTTGAGGCTCCAGATAGGGTCAAAGAGTACATAGGTAGATACGATTAGAAAAACTGACTTTGGAAAGAATTTTTATCAACTTGAAAAATTTTAAGTATTACTGTTTAAAAAATGCTTGTAAAGACTTTTTTAAATGTAATGATTAAATATGCATAAAAAACAACATATATAAGCTAAAAAATTGGATATTAAAAGACAATATCAAAGATAGAAGTTACAAATTACTGCATGCATGCAATAAAAGAAACTGCTCAACACATTTTTTTTACTGCTGATTTCTGTATTTTGGCATAACGTTCTTCAGCGCCATATTGTGTTTTGCTGATGTTGTTTTTTTATCGCCGATATTTATTTCTAATTTGTTGCTTATCTTTTATCTTTAATTAATCCTTCCATCTTTAATCCTTAATACATTTTCAGCAATCACAAACAATGGCAGTAATAACCAATTTATGGCTAATAAATTTACGAACATCTCGAGCAATTCAATTAAAGCGTTTGCTACCACCATCAACATATTCATCAACAAAAATTCGCTTTTATTCTGCAACTGATAAACCTCCATCATCATCAGGAGCAGCTGGCAAAAAGAAAGATAAAGCAGATGTAACAAAATTTTCATCAGAAAAAAGTTATTTAGATGAAATTTTATTTGAAACAAAGAAAGAAGAACCTAAAACAACAGCACAAAAAGGTATGTTTCATTGCTCATAAACATTTTTAATATAGGATGGAGTTGTGGGGTTTGTATTTAATTTGCTCATTTCGGCTTCCATCTTTTTGAGCATCTTTTAAAGCAGCAATAATCAAAGTAACATTAGCTCCAGAAGAATCAATTTTAAGAAGTTCTTTTAGAGCATTTGATGAAAGAATAAACTGTCGATACCGTTCCATTGCACGTTTAGATTGTCGTTCAATTATCATTGCATCATTTTGTTCGGCTTTTAGTTTCATCTTTTGTCCATTTAAGACTTCCAAGCGTTCTTCTGCATTCTCAACTTCTTCTTCCATATCGAGCACTTTTCGACGAAGCTTACGATATTCAGCTTCACGTTGTCGATTAAATTCTTTTGTAAATATTTCAAGTGGAAGTTTCTTTGCTGCAAGAGCTTTCTTCTTTTCAACTTTTAAAGTTGAAATACTTTTTTTGTTTTCTATAGATGTTTTGTGAACACCTCGACCAGCTTTAATATCTTCTTTCTGTTCTAATAAATGATTGTAAATTGGACAATGTTGTTTTTATCGTTTTAAATACAGTTTTAACGGCGTTTCAGCGAGTATATTGTAGCCAAGAAGTGGACTAATATATGAACCCAAATGTAACTCTTTAACTCCATCCTAAGAAACGTTTATGTTTAAAACTATCTCTTTTAATCCATTTATCTCTCTTTTTTAGTAAAGAAACAAGCCGAAAATACATTCCTTTATGCGATTGTTGCAGCATCTGTTGTAGCACTTGGTGCATTAGGATATTATTTTGTTGAACAATTCTTAGCTGCTGATTCACCACAAACAATATATTCAAAAGTTTTAAAGCAAGTACAAAATGATGAACGATGTCAAGAGATATATGGTTCTGGTATTAAAGGATATGGAGAAGATACAGGACGTGGTAGACGTCGGCATATTGCAAATCAAAAATATCTTACAAAAGATGGTGAAGAAAGAGTTCGTGTTATGTAAGTTTGCTGGATGGATAGTATGTACAAAGGTATTCAAGTGGAGTGCTGTATTTGGCTATGTACTTGTATAGTAAAGGAAAGTTAAAGACTATTAACTCCCTGGTTCTTTAACAAAGAATTTGAAAAGATAATACCTCATTTTTAATTATCCCTTTAATTGAAAAACATACAGTACCCCACGAAAAGATTATGCTGCAATTTAAAAAGCTGTGTTTTTCTTGTTTGAGTTTTTTTTCAAAAACAGTTTGGGGCACAGATCCAAGTATCAGTTGAATACCTTTATAATTTAACCATTGCTAATTCATTTAATCTACATCTAATATTTTCAGGTTCCATATTAAAGGTGATAGAAATACGGGTAAAGTATTCGCAGAAATTGCAAAACGTGATGGACAATGGGATTATCGATTTATCTATGCTTTGACTGATGATACTGTACCAAAAACAACAATATTACTAGATAATCGTTAAATTTTTATTAGGTTGTAGAAGTATATATGTTATAATTGGTAGCTATTGTTTGATGTTTTATTGCAAAATAAATTTATTGTATTTTTGTTAATGTTGGCTTTTGAAAGACAATAGAACTGCGACAGACTGAATATATTTTTGAAACAAAAATAGAGATTTTCGTTTGTGAAATTTTATTTACAATATTTGTAAAACACAAAGAATAGAGAATAAGCATTTGTATTAATCGAATTTAAGTTCAACAATTAACTTCTTAATTTGTACAGTTTGAGTTCCATCTTTTTGTGCATCTTTTAAAGCAGTAATAATCGAAGTAACATCAGAAGAAGAATCAGCTTCAATTTGAAGAAGTTCTTTCAAAGCATCAGATGAAAGAATAACTTGTCGATATCGTTCCATTGCACGTTTAGATTGTCGTTCAATTATCATTGCATCATTTTGTTCGGCTTTTAGTTTCATCTTTTGTCCATTTAATACTTCTAAACGTTCTTCTGCATTTTTAACTTCTTCTTCTATATCGAGCACTTTTCGACGACGCTTACGATATTCATCTTCACGTTGTCGATTGAATTCTTTAAATTCTTTTTCATTTGAAGTATTTACAAGTTTCTTTTTTTGAATTGGATAATGTAGTTTTTTAGTGTTTTAAAAAAGACATTTCAGCAAGTATACTGTAGCCAAGAGAGGTCGTTGTTGTTAAAGCTTTTGGCAAAATGTTCCTTAAACAAAACAAGACTCATCAATTTTTTCAGAGTTATTCGAGTGACCATTCAAGTTAAAGTATCCGATGAAATTTATCTAAATTTAAATTACTATTATACTTTATTGCTACTTCTTTGTTAAAAATGTCTGAAGAACCTAAACCAAAGAAGCATCGACGACCACGAGTTGCAGATCCACATGCTCCACGACGTCCAACAACAAGTGTAAGTTTTTTATCTTTCTTTTTTTAATCCACCCATTTTAAAACATACAATTTTTAGTTTAATTTTTATATGAAACATAAATCTACTGAATATATCAATAAGCATGTTGGCTTATCACTTTGTGAAGTAATTAAAATTATGTCTGTTGATTGGCATAAAATGACTCCAGAAGAACGAAAGGTAATGGCTTTTATTTGTTTGTTGGGTGTTGTAATATGAGTAATAACTTTTTAGCCATATGATGATGCATCAACTGAAGCTAAAAAAGAATATGATAAAAAGTTGGAAGAATATCATAAAACTGATGATTATAAAAACTTTTTGCGTAAGTATTTTTGGTAGGAAAATGTTCTGAAATCTGGAGGGGTTACTGTATATGCGAGAGTAATATACTTTTTTGTGATGCTAATTTGGTGTTTAATTTTTAATAAGTTTTTAAACAATAGTACGAATGTGTTACTACCGATCCGCGTATTGTTTACAACCTTATTACTGTGTCTGATTTCCACTACAAATTTTAGAAATGAAAGAAGATATTAAAGTTGGTCGAATGGATGTTAGCGATGTTCCAAAGAATTCTCGAACAGCAAAGAAAAGTATTTCAACTTTAAAGGTTGAAAAGAAGAAAGCCCTTGCAGCCAAGAAACTTCCATTTGAAGTATTTACAAAAGAATTTAAAGAATTCAATCGACAACGTGAAGATGAATATCGCAAGCTTCGTCGAAAAGTGCTCGATATGGAAGAAGAAGTTGAAAATGCAGAAGAACGTTTGGAAGTTTTAAATGGACAAAAGATGAAACTGAAAGCTGAACAAAATGATGCAGTGATAATTGAACGACAATCTAAACGTGCAATGGAACGATATCGACAAGTTATTCTTTCATCGGATGCTTTGAAAGAACTTCTTCAAATTGAATCGTCTGATGATGTTACTTCGATTATTGCTGCTTTAAAAGATGCTCAAAAAGATGGAAGCCGAAATGAACAAATTAAGAAGCTGATTGCTGAACTTAAATTTAATTAAAAGAAAGATTGATCTCTCTCTCTATTTTTTGTTTGTGGTTATTTATAAAGATACGGTTTTTTTTGTTTATACGTGATTTGTTTTTGATAAATAAATGAAAAATTGAACGTTGTGGTTCTGATAAGTCAATAAATTTTGCTTTTGCTGAAATGTCAAGGTATATTCTAAAACAATTTAATGATTTAATAGAAGTTTGTTGATGTAATTCTGGCTATAAATGTATGCGTTGAATAAATACAATATCAAAAAAATTAACAACAGCGTTACATACAGTATATACCACACTAAATTCATAGTTTGAGTCAAGGTTCTCAAAAATAAAAAGTAATTCATCGCTTCCTGGAATGGACGTGAAAAACGAATTCGGTCAATATTACATATCACCATTATCAATGGTTACAGTATCAGCTGAAGGAGAAATAGTAGTAGTAATAATTTTATCATCAAATATTTCAGCTGATATACATATAAGACAGGAATAGATCAAAGAAAGAATGATTTCCAAAAAATTTTTTTTACATCAATATCATCTGCACCAAATACCAATGGTTCATCAAATGAATAAATTTTATCATCTTCAGAGGATACAATATCACGTGACGTTGTAGTAATAATATTATAATTATCACCATCATCAGATATTTCAATTGATACATTTGCAACTGTTGAAGGACAATGTGTTAGAACACTATCAGGTGAAACTATAGTAAATCCTCTATCAACTTTATCTTCAACTCTTTTTTGTGGATCAGAAATATCCATTATCTGTAGCAGTATCGTAGCTTTCAAAACAATAGTAAATCCTTTATCAATTTTATCTTCAATTTTTTGTTATGTGGCTATTAATAAGATGATGATCTAACAGCTGTGATTTGTTCACCAAGAAAGGCATTTTCATATAAACAAATAGTAAAGATTTTGTCAGTTGTTGGTTGGCACATATGAAACTTAGAAGACACAAATCTGTCAATCACTAGAATAAATTAAGCATTTAAATTAAGGTTTTTATATTGATTGTTATTGGTTACTGTCACTGCTGCGAAAAAAGACGCGGCATAATAAATCCCGCAAAAAAATCTTGCAAAGAAAATATTCACAAAAAAACTTGTCTGGTAAAAATTTAAAAGTCAGCATTCAATTCGTTTTTGTCGATGTCGTTTCTTTTCTTTCGTTCGTTCGCTCTCGATTCTTTATATTTTTTATTATCGTACATTTTGAAATAATATCTGCTAATATTTTATTTTTTAGTAGCATGATGAGCATTCAATCTACTAACCCTGCTCTTGTTGTACCTGATTGCCATTTGTCAAATAATCCAGATATAAATGGTTTAATGAATATAATGTTGGAAAATGATATAAAGTTTCCAGTTACAGCAGCTGTAAGTTTTTTTTATTACTATTTTAATAGATAATGCTATTCATATATCTTTGGCAAAGTTCGACAGAGTCTTTAATGTAAGTGGACGCCTTTGCAAGTCTTAAAAAAACATCAGCTTTTCTTCAACAAAAAAGTTGTTGAAGGAGAAAATAAATACTGCTGAAGGCTTCTTCTATTAACGTTCAAATCAAAGCAATGAAACGCGCAAGTGTTTTTTATTGACCAAATACTTCAAATGAAAGTTTCTTTGCTGCAGGGGCTTTCTTCTTTTCAACTTTTAAACGGAAACGTTCTTCGGCAGTTTCACTTCTTTCATTTGCTCATATTTAATTGATTTTAATCAGAATCTGAGTGAATAATTTTTTCGCACCTAGCGGGTTCGAACCACTTTTATTGGATTATAACCCCTCCCAATGAAATATAGAATTGTTGTTTTGATTCATAGTTGGTTTCGCCCAAAGTTTTCGAAGTCCTTATGTAACTATGCTGAAGGTTCATGGTTAGCAGCTGTTATGTTGAGTTAAGTATAATTCAATAATCTTTCCTTTTTTTGCAGGGAATTATGACACTTCTTCAAATATATTCTGCAGATCGAGCATCAAACCTTCCAGATGAACAAAAACTTTCACATATTCGTCAATTTTTGGGACATCAAATTCCAGGACAACAACAACGACCTACAAATACAAATGAAGAAAATATGCCGACTTCTCCCACAGAATCAGCTTCATCTGGAGAAAGCTATGATACTGCTACAGATACAATGGATATTTCTGATCCACAAAAAAGAGTTGAAGATAAAGTAGATAGAGGATTTACTATTGTTTCACCTGATAGTGTTCCAACACCTGATCCTGCAACCATTGCACATATATCAATTGAAATATCTGATGATAGTGATAATTATAATATTATTACTACACCGTCACGTGATACTGTATCCTCTGAAGATGATAAAATTGATTCATTTGATGAACCATTGGTATTTGGTGCAGATGATATTGATGCAATAGAAAAATCTTTTGCAAATCATTCTTTCTTCGATGATGATCGTGAAACTTCACTTTATGGTAGTGGTTATGATGATGGAAAAGCTCCTCTTGCTGCTATTGATGAAACACCAGAATTTGATGCTGCTGCTTTTTCAACTGATGATATTGATCATCACGAATCTGGTGGTGCTGCTGAAGAAAAAGAACATGATTCTTTTGATGATTCATTACATCTTGATGAAGATGAATTAGATGAACTTGAAAAAAGTTTTTTTACTCCTGAACATCAAAAAATTGATTTTCTTCATAATCGAAAACGTGAATTATATTACCATATAATTTTTTCTGCAATCATAACTGCCATTTTTTAGGAACTCATGATGCTGTTCCTGATTCACCTTTTTTTCTTGATGATGAAAAACCTATGTTAAATGGTGGTACTTCAATGAAGGAACCTTTACAAGCTACTGCTGCAGCTGTTGAAGAAACGATTAATGATAATGCTGCTCATTCATCGTCTGCTGGTGGCAATACATGTATTGCTGAAAAAAATAATTTTCTTGATACTTCTCTCAATACTTCTGCTATTTCAACAACTTCAAGTTCTCGTCGATTTACTGGTGCATCAGCTTTAGGAAAGCCAAATGTTGTTTTTGTTAATGAAAAGATTCAACCTTTTGTTACTGGAACTACAAGTCGATCTCGTGATACTGTAGCTGCTAAAAAGGTTCAATCTCGTGATTCTGTAGCTGAAAGTCGTCCTCGTGATATCGCAGTTCAAAGTCAACCTCGTCATACGGTAGCTGAAATGACTCGACCTCATCAAGTTTCTGCTATTCCTGCAGCTAGTTTATCTGCTGGTAATACAAGTATGAATCAAAGTGGTTTTACTACTGCAAATACTTCTGTTATCTCTACAAGTGAAGGAGGACCTCGTCGTCGATTTACTGGTGCTGCAGCAGCAGAAAAGAATCGTATCAAAGAAGAAATGGAGAAACTTCAACGCCAGCAACAACAACAATTTTAAAGAAAAATGCTTTTAATCTGCTATTATTATTATTAACCACCAATTTCTTTTTGTATAACTTATTTGTTTCTTGTTCATTATGCTTTGTTCTTCGTATTATTATTACTACTACTGTTTTTACAGCTGATTTTTGTTGTTAATTATAAATGATTTTTTGTAACCGTTTTTATTGAATACATTTTTATGAAGATTTTGTTTTAAATGTTGATCTGGGAACGTCGGATTATTAATGATAGCAGTTGGCTGCGCGTCAGACTTGCAATTTAAATTATGGGAGTCAAGGTTCGAGTCCCGTCAAAAAACTTAAAAAAGATTAATTTCTTCGAAAATTAAAAGAAATAATAATATTTAAATCAAAACTTTCATAGAAGTGTCTTAGATATAAAGATATAGAAGGTATTTGTATATCTCCTCTAGCAAGTTCAAATTTTGGCGAAATGAATAAAAGTTGCTCTGAAATTCAGAGTCTGAATTTTGTCTGAGAGCAAATACAGATAGAGCAGTTGGTTGTGCGTCAGACTTGCAATCCAATATAAGGAAGTCAAAAGCTAGGTTCGAATTCCTCTTAAAAACATGAAAAAAATTAATTTTTTATAAATCAGCAGACATATATTCTAATAATATTTAAATATTATGTGTGCTAAAATAAACTTAAAATATAATGTTTAAGTTGTTTTTTTTGATGTTATCGAAAACATTATATTTTAAGTTTATTTTAGCACACATAATATTTAAATATTATTAGAATAAATGTCTGCTGATTTATAAAAAATTAATTTTTTTATGTTTTGGAAGGGATTAGAACCTTGCTCTTTAACTCCCATATTTTGGATTGCAAGTCTTACGCGCTACCAACTGCTCTATCTGTATTTACTCTAAGAGAAAATTCGAAGTAAACTTTTTTTAATTTTCGAAAAACCCGTAAGTAAAATGGCGCCTTTTTTGGTTGGTTTCTCTCGTGTTTGACAGTTGAAAAGAAACATTGTAAGTTGCAGCCGTAGCCATGGCTGTGTTATAACCAAGCGTGTTTGTTGTTTGTGTCTTGACTAACCTCTTTTGACCGCGGACACACATTCTCTCTACTTTGGTATCGATTTTTTTTCTCTCGTTTTCTTCATTTGTCGACATTAACAAGGTCGATAGCTTTTTTTCTCTTTTTACGCTTGAGTTTAAACGTGTTTGTGTTTTTTTACTATTGAATAATTTTAACTTTTGATTGATAATTTTAGAAAAAAAAACAAGATGAATTACAAGAAATATTTTATTTTTGAACCTGGTAAAGCAACATGCCGTCAAGAGAATTGTCCAAAGCAGCTTGTTCTTAGAAAACAAGGAAATACAAGTGGTAATTAAATTTTAATATTTTTTGTTGTTTCTCTTTGTTCGTTCTTTATCTGTTCTCATCGGCTGCTACATTCAGCAAAGAAAAGATAGAGTCATCATCTGTAGAATAATTGTTTGATACTCTAGCTGCAAAAATAGCTTTGACGGGTTCTACGATTTAGCTGATTTGAATTTTATGCAATTTCATAGCAAAAATGCTACAAATTCTAAAATCAAAATTTTGGGATACGGTAGCTAAGAAACTTCTATTTTCGATAGCCCATCGGTCAAGTTTCAGAATTTTTGAACACTTTTTTTGTAAAGTTGAACTTTTATATTTGTTAAAGAATGACTATTATTTCTCGATTTCAGTCGACTTTTGACTATTTTCAACAGCATTAATTTTTGAGAAAATTCGATAAAAATTGAAAAACATCAAAACTAGCCAGCTCTTATGGTCGAGTGATTAGCGCGTTAGATGTTCGATCTGATGATTCCAGGTTCGAGTCCCAGGCGGGGCTACCACTAAAAAGCGTGAGTGGTTGGGTTCAATGGATTCAAGGTTAAAACGAATCCCATGTTTGACACCCATATTAAAAATGAATTCCTCCTTAGAATGTTTGTAAAAGTTGACTCGTGGGTATCGCATTGAGGGAATTAGGAATCAGTTTGCGTTAGAACCTTCTGAGAGTACTGTATTTGTTGCTCACAATATTACTAAAAATAACCCTTCTTTTTCAGGTATGAGATTTCATCTCAAAAAATATCATCCAAATTTATTGGAAGAAGATTTACAAGCTGCTGATAATGCCACCACTGAACTATCAATTTCTTCATTAATTTCAAATTCTAATCTATCAACTTATAATCCAATATTAAATAATCCAATTTGTTATGAAACTATTCAAGCTGGACCTGCTTCTTCTTCCGCTGCAGCAGCAGGAAATAATTTTTATGGATATCAACCTGATGAAAGTGGATATTCTATGGCTATGAATGATGAACAAAGTGATCAAAAAAGTTCCTCAACATCATATGATGTTAAAACCGAATTAATGGATATGTTATTTAATGGATCATCTTCAAATAACCCTGTAGAATCAGGAAATGATCAAAGCTATTTTAATGAACGCAGAAATGAAGAAGTATCCATTCCACAAAAACGTGCTAGAAATGATTTTACTCAAAATTTAGCTACCACTGGTTTTGGTAAGTTTATTATTTTTTTACTGTTTTCCCCAACATTATTTTTTTTGCTCCATTTCTATTACACATTTCTTTTAGAATATTTTCTCTTTATTAGCGACTATAAAAAGCATTTTTTTCGCTGTATATGATTAAAAATGTACTTAAAGACAATTTTTATTATTCCCCAGCACAAAGAAATGTTTGTGTTGATAAACAGTGACGCTTTTTTGTAAAAATTGCTATCAGTGCTATTAAAAAATGTTACACCAAAACTGAGATGAAGAATTTAGATGATATCTTTGTTCTTTTTACTGTTTTTTGGATTTTTAGAAGCTTATTGTCAAGCATTTTTTAAACTGCCTTTCTTTTGTATCGTTCCAGTGCACGTTTAGATTGTCGTGCAATTATCATTGCAACATTTTGTTCGACTTTTAGTTTCATCTTTTGTCCATTTAATACTTCCAGACGTTCTTCTACATTTTCAACTTCTTCTTCCATATCGAGCACTTTTCGACGAAGCTTACGATATTCATCTTCCCGGTGTCGATTAAACTTCAAATGGAAGTTTCTTTGCTGCATTTTTAGAGTTGAAATACTTTTTTGTTGTTCGAAAATTCTGAGACATTGATCATTATTTTCTGGATGTCTTTAGATATTATTTTGTTGGATAGTTTTTGATTGTTTTACCGCTTCTTCACTATTTTAAAATGCTTCTTTGGAGTCTTGTTACTTTAATATCTACAGTATACCTCTACTACTTTTTGATCATCGTTGTGACTTGGCATCTTAGTTTTTATATTAAAACCAATATATTTCGGTTGACTTATCATCTTTAGTTTAGTCATACGATACGAGACTTGTCTTTCTAAATCCTTGTACCAAAAAAATGATTCTAAAAAATGACGCTTTTTTTGTATACAAATTGCTATCACTGCTATAAAAAAATGTTACACAAAAATTGAGATAAGAAATTTTGATATCTTTGTTCTTTTTGCAACTTTATGGTTTGTTTAAAGCTTGTCGTCTAACACTTTTTAAGACTGTTTATCTTTTGTAAAAGTTGAAGATTTTTCTGGATTATTCCAGTATTTGATTTTATTTCTTTTTTTTATACAAAACGTAATAAAGAAAAAAGTAATAATAGATTTGTCACAAAACTTTTGTGTTTTTTATGTTTACCGTATATCTGTTTCTCTTTGTCACATTTTGATTATGTCTTTAATGAGTGAACGATGTCAAATACTTTTGCTGAACAAAAACAAACACAAAAAATGTTTGCAAAAAAACTTTGCTGTCGTTGTGAAAAAGTGTATGTTTTTCAGAGATGAGAAAAAAAAGCTTTATTTTTATTTGATTCTTTCAGCTTATCATCTAATAACATTCCTTCTCTATTAGCTACCATTGTAAAACATGTGGATTTGTATTCTTCTGCATTAGTTTGCATTTTTCTTTGTCTTCTTTAAGTAACGCTACGGTAACCTATTAATCTGGGATCCGCAGAATCAAAATTGAAATAATTTGAATTTCAGTCTTTTCACCTTTTTTAAAAATACAATATCGAAATTCACCATTAATTTTAGCTTGAAATTGTTCGCAATCGAAATATCAAATTGAAAGCAAGTTTTTAGTGAAAATCAAGAAACTGAAATTTTGATATTTTCCTTTCTTTAAAAATTTAATTTTGCCTTTTGTGTCTACCGTATACCTATATTTCTTTATCTCTCTAATGCTTTTTTATACCATGCGGCAATTAATGCTTAAAAAATGCGAATGCGTATCAGCGCTAAAAAAGCTAAGGCATAATTGAGTTTAATCTTAGCCTGTGATATACCATGATTGCTTACTATCTATCCTTGTGTATCACTGTTCTCAAAGCGCTTGCTTTTCTGTTAAAAAAACATATTCAAAATCTTCCCTGTGCCTTTTTATGTTTTATTTTAAAATTAATTTTATCACATTTATTTAGAACTTCAAAATCCTCTTGAATATATTTCATATAATAATACTTTTCCACCATCAGAAGAATCTCTGCCATCTCCATCTGCTGCTGCAACACAATGTGGATATCAAAATTCGACAAAAAGAGCTCGATATCAATTTACAGAAGCTGATAAAAATGAAATTAAAAATCGTATAAAGAGAAAAGAAGTTTCGCTATTTCCAGTTACCGGAAGCATAGATATTATGAATTTTGTTGTTGATGGTACTGAAAGAATTGCTGTATATTGTTCGGTATGTGGTGGACTGCTTTCTGCTAAAGGTGGTGGATCAATTACTTATCATCGAAATTCATGTGCAAAGTTATCTGATTCTACGCGAATACAGTCTCATCCGTTTTCAGCAGAATTGAAAAAGGTAAGTGGTTTTTATGAAGTGCTTACAGTGTGCAAGAAAATTAATTAAATGCTTTTTGACTGTTAAGAATTCCATTTGTTTTATGTGAGCTCATATTTTCAGGAAAGGGTCATTGTTAATAGGTGGAACTTGTGGACATAAAATTTTGGCAGTTAAGAACACTTCGCCAAAAGGCGCCAAATTCAAATTTGATCTGTGTAAAAGCTAAATACGACATAGATTCTGAAAATTCAGATTTTTTTGCACATGATGCTCGAAAAATCAGTTCTCTAGCTTCAAAAATGACGAAATGGCAGCTATTTGAGTAATACGCACATTTTACCGAATTTTTTTGTGAAGCGGATGCTCCTGTTAACAGCGACCTTTTAGTGCGAATATGAGACTCTAGGAAACAACGTTCGCATTTTCTAACTACTGTACATTTTTAGAATTTACAACAAAAATGCTTAAATTTAATGACAAATGATTTCTTTCCTGTGGCATATTTTAATGAAGAACAATTTATGGATCTTTTACAATTTGTTCATAATCAAGGATATAATTTTGGTGTTGAATCGGCTAGAAGTGCAAAAGAAGATATTACTTATGGACCAGCTGTAATAAGTGAAGCAATGGTAAGTTTTTCTAATAAGTTTTGTTTTGAAAAGTTTTAAAAAGCTTTTGCATTTTAGCCAGATTCTGTTGATTTGGAAAGAATAGTAGATCAAAGTGTTGCTCAAAATTCTGCGAAATTTCTTGAATTTATTCATCAAAATATTAGTGATACTGGTGGAGCATTAAGTGTTGAAAGAATTGATAAATATTGCAGCTATATTGGATATACTTTTCATTTGATAACAAAAGATTGGAAGATTCATTCGTAAGTTTATATCATAGAGTGGTGAAAATGAAATTGAAATTTTAACGATAAATTTTATCATCTGTTACTGACGATCCTCCTTTGTAAATATATACAGAAAGCAACTGATAAAAAAATATTCGTCAAAAATAAACAATTTCATTTGAACCACTTTTTATTTTACATTTACAGTATCTCACTTCAACATTTTTCAGAATTCCTATTTCATTAAAAGAATACCTTCTATCTCCAACATCCATAAACATTGATGAAGATATTGCAGCAATACTTAAAGAATACAATTTATCTTCAAATAATAATATTACAATTATTGCCAATGAAGAAACAGAAACAAATAATCGTAAAAATTATCTCAAAAATGCTTCAAATTTTTTAATGTCTGTGTTCGAATGGGTTTTAAATCCTGAAAATGAATCTTTTCATACTGTACTTGATGATACTACAATTGATATTTTGACTAAATTTGTGAATCATGTTGATGTTGTTAAAGAAGTAATGGAATATGTGAAACTAAAGCCAGATATTTATACTAAATTTGAAGGATTAAATGATAAAGAAGCGACGAAATTATGTTATGTAAGTTATTTCTGTTATTACATTCTAAGGTGAAATAAATTATAGTTGGTTGAACAAAATTGCTTTCTGAAAACCAGACAAACTTTTTGACAAAGCAATTTTGTCTACAAAAATCCAACAAATTTGAAGGATATATTTTTGAGAAACACTGCTTGTTCGTCAATTACATTAAACTTTTCAGGTTAAAAAATTGGGTGAAATGTCTGTAATGGATTATGAAACAATTACACGGCATTTAAAAGCTGATCATCAACAATCAAAACTTTTACAACAATTCTATGCAGCAAAACAAAGATATCCAGAATTTCAAAGATTATGGAATTTTTTATATCCATTTTTGGCAGATATCAAAACTTTGGATGCAATTAATAATCCAACACTTCACCTCGTTCCAATTATCTATGAATCAATGATGAAAAATTTTAACAAATATCGAAATTGTGGAGATAAACTGATTGCAGGATTTTCTGAAGCAGCATATTTATATATGGAATTTGTGAAGGATAAGCTGCTAGCTGATGAACATTATATTGCACTATTTCTTAATCCAAAGCTAAATGGACAGCTAGAAAGTTTTATTAAACAAGAATATTTGGATAAACTGTTAGAAAAGATTACAGCAGAATGCAACAAGATTACTGTAGAAAAAATTGAACAAGAAGAACCAGCTCCAAAGAAATTTTCATCCTTGAGAAAACGACAAAGAACAGATAATACAACATTTCAAATAGAATTGGATGAATATTTGTCAATTGAAATTGCAGAAAATGATCAAAACTTTGAAGTACTTGAATGGTGGAAAAATAATTCAACAAAATTTCCAAGGTTATCAAAAATTGCTAAAAAGTATCATTCAATTCCTGCAAGCTGTGTATCGGAATATGGAACATTTGGGATCTTGAAGAAGATGAAAGGCAATGAAAGAGCTAGTGCAACACCAGAAATGTTATCTAAAATGATTATGTATCGTTCAATTTTAAATTGTTGTTTTTAGAAGATTTTGAAAGTTTTTATATAAAATAAAGATATTTTATGGTAGATGTGATGAGATTGGAAAAGGGGAACAATAAAATGCTTATTTTGAGTTTTGGTTTTTTTAGCTTTGGGAAACCAAAATTTATTGATTAAAATTATTTCTCTTTCAATGTTTCGGTTTCTTTGCAAAATTTAATGTGAATTTTGATTTTGAAAAAAACAAATTTAATTTAGGTTTTTCAATTTCGCAAAGCTCTGCTAACAAACTTGATGGTGTAGTAGTACTGTAGCTTTTTTAACAATGAAAATCGTGTTTATGATTTAAACCAATAAATCTTAAATTTTCTAAAAATACTATATGATTGATACAGTATGAAAAAACCCTTTCTTTTTAGATAAACCTGCCACCTCCAAAACTTCTGCTGCCAATCCAAAAATGATGCAACCCTTTCATCCTGGCCTTGTTCATAATTATCAAACCCTTGTCGCAAAATGTCATAGCTGTTTAGCTGAAATGAATTATGCCAAACTTAATGCTCAAGATGCTTCCATCATTGATTACCACATTGCAATAATCACTGAAAATCTTAATAAACTTTTACAACAAATTGCAGTTGCATCAAAATCTTCTTTTGCTATGGTTAATTCTGATGCAGGAATTCGAACTAAAGCATCGCTGATTGAAGCTTTAGATATTCTTAAACGTTACAAAGCAGCTTACACGTAAGGATTTTTTGGGAAATAAAAAAGAGAAGTCAAATTTTCTCTGAGGGCAGATACAAATAGAGCAGTTGGTGGGGAGTCCAACAAAAAGAAATATAAAATAAAATTAATAGTCTTAAAATTAAAAAAACTTACAATTCAATTTGGAAGTGTCAACAGCGAGGTTCGAGTTCCTTCGAAAAAATGAAAAAATGTTAATAAATCAATATTTTATAAATTATAATCAATATTGATTATAATATCATCTAGATTAATATCAGCTTAATTTTAGAAAAATTTATTTTTTTTCATGTTTTGGCAGGAACTCGAACCCCGCTGTTGCCTCCCATATATTGGATTGCAAGTCTGACGCGCTTCCAACTGCTCTATCTGTATTTGCCCTTAGAGAAAACTTAAAGTAACTTTTTTTCATTTTCTAAAAACCCGTCAATGTTTACAGGGAACGCTGCAAAGATGCAAGAGAAGCCTCAAAAGAAATTCCAATTTTTGATGATGGAATTTTAACAAGTTGGAGCGAATTTTGGTCCCGTTTTAAGTATTTTGTTGGCGATTCCCCTCTACCAGCTGTTGAAAAATTTCATGTCCTTTCTAAACATCTTGATGGAAAAGCTAAAGCTTTAATCGCCTCATTACCCTTTGAAAATGAATCATATCAAGAAGCTGTTACATTGTTAGCTAATTTTTCTGATAACAAATAAGTTGCTTTCAAATTTGTTAAATGTTGTGTTATTTTAATAAATTTAGTTTATTTGTGTTTCTTAAGCTAGATGCTATAGATACATAAAAAACAATTTTTGCAAAAAGTTCTATCAAAAAATTAATAATAAATTAAGTTAAATTACAGTAACACCTCATGTTGATTTTGTTCAGAATGTTTCGCTATTTTTCAAATTTTTTCTGTTAATTCTCAGTTATTAATGATTCACAAAAATTGTGGAGAACTCGCATATTTTGTTGCTATCAACAATTTTTTTTGAAAGCTTGATTCATTAACTGCTGCTGACAAGCATGCAAGTAGAGAGAAATGTCTCTTTCTTCAAAGATGAGGAACGCAATGTAAAAAAAAACTCCAAAAAAAATTGTTCAGTATAAAACTGAGAAGAGCAGTTGATGGTCGTCTATCATCATCATCTTTAACCATAGTGTCTCTCCTTCCTCCTTTTTTTTCTATAGGCGAAAAATAAAAATACTGTTGCAGTCATCAAGCTTTAAATATGTTTTGAGAAAAACTGTAGTTATTCTTGCAATTCTTGAAAAATTTCAATATTTTTACAATTTTTTCTAAATATTCTTATTTGTTAGTGATTCATAAAACTAAAGAAGGAATTTAGTGTACTGTAAAAAAATTCCAAAAAATATGAATAGAGATGTGCAAAGGCGTTTTGCGCTTTTACGTTTTTCTTTAAAAACACAATGACCGCGCACTTTCGCGCATTTTTAATTTATTCTATTAGACTCAGAAAAAAATTCTGCATCTGATAGGCCCAATTTCGAAGTGGTGCCCGCAACGGCTCGAAATTCGACACGGGCTCTTTTTGTGTCCGGTTAACATGCATATGGCCCAAAATGATTCCAAATAGCTTAAAAATGATTAAAAATCATATTCCAGTTGATTTAAAGTCATTTTGAGAAGGTGCTTGAAATTTTGAAAAATCATCAAAAAATGACTAATTTTAGCGGTTTTTTACCAAAATTATTAGAACGAAGTTAGATATCGAAAAACCCCTGCACCATTTTTTAGCCCTATATATGTGGAAACTTTTGATAATAAAAGATTAATGCTAGTGTCAAAACTTGAATGCGTTTCAAGTCTCTGAAAATGTGAAAAAACGGTGAAAAAATCAATTTTTTTGACTATTTCTCACGTCCTGACCGTAATAAAGCCTAGATTAAAAATCCCCTGCACAAAAACAAAGATTTGGGTCTAGTCTACAAACCCAAATTACCTCCAACCGCATTTCATGTCAAAAAAATTGTCTTTCAAGTGATCGAAAATGAAGGGTTTTTTGATGTTATACTATAAGTAACATTTTGGGACTCTGTATTTTGGGAAGGAAGCATGTAAATGAAAAATCCTCTTGCCAAATCTTAGCTAGTATACATATGGTTAAAAAAAATGTATAGTTGAGTTTTTATCTCATGCTGTGAAAATTTGTATAAACTTTTTGTACAACACGTTTTACTCAGGATTACTGTAACATTAACTTTACCTTGATGCCAAAAGTGTACCGAAATAGCAATAAAAATTTCCTCTTGCCAGTTTTTCGGGCATGTTCTTAGGAGTCGAAAACAAGTTACAGATAATTTTTTCGAGGTATATTGAAAATTTGTATAAACTTTTAAGATTTACCTTCATGTTCACCATCATGATAAAAAGCATATATACCGAAAAATCAAAAATCTCAAATACTTCCAAATTTGTATTTATAATCGATAAAGGGACTATATATGAGACTAAATTTAAAATTTGGGGTAATTTGGACTCATATAACCCATTTGCGATCAATTCAAATGCACGGAACTTATATAAATACTTTTTTGATTCTGAATCCGGCTCCAGAATCCTTGATATTTACTAAAAACATGATGCATCTGGCTAATATTAATTAGCAAGTATTTAGCTATCATTTGGTACCAAAATCACCTATTTACGATGTCTACACGCAAAGCGCAAGTTAACCGGATAAATGTGTATTAAAAAAGAGCCCGTGTCGACTGAAAAAATTACGGTATTTTTATTTTTTGTTTATCATTTATCTTTTTTTCCAGAAGTGTAATTGTCACTTTTTTTATCAATTCTTACTAAGAAAAAAATTCTGCATCGAATGGTACCAAAATTATGTTTTTTGCGCAACTTTGAAAAAATAGTGCACATCTCTAAATATGAATATTAACAAACTGAGGAGAGTTGATGTTGCTTGTCATCAATCATCATCACTATTGACTACTCCTTCTTCTCTTTTTCTTTTGGCGTGAAAACGAAAAAAATAATAACTGTTACAGTAACCTTCGCTTTAAATATGATATATATTTTAAGAGGAAATTACAATTATATGTGTACGGTATTGTTTTTTGCTATTTTTGAAATGTTTCGATATCTTTTTAATTGTTTTATGAATCATTAGCAAATAAATTTTGCACTGTAGAGAGCTAATAGCATCTTTACTTACTGAGGAATGCAGTGGTAAAAAAATAAAAAAAATGGAAAGGTTATTATTCAATAACAAACTGAGAAGAGCTGTTGTTGGTCGTCCAACATCACCATCATTTTTGACCATGGCGCATTCTTCTTCTTCTTTCTGTCGGCGGAAAAAGGAAAGAAAAGAAGAAGATGAGCAAGAAATAAATTTTTTTTTGCATTTTGCGTGTTTAATTTTTTCCTTGATTTTTTTGTTGTTGAATCATAACTTGAAAAAACCGTGCACGTCTCTAATCATAAATATATTTTTTTATTTATTGTATTTTATTTACTCATGTATTAATAATATCTTTTTTAGTTTAAACTGGAATTCAAAATATATATGTATATTAAAATAATCAGCTATTAAATGTTCAACAGTAAATAAATTTGTTAATAAATTATGGCTTCAAATGATTCATTAACTGATATTGCGAGAACAATGGATACAATACCAACAACAACTGCTCGAGAAATTGAAGAAACTGCTTGTACTACTGGTAGTATTGCTATTACAACAACAACTAGTACACCAACTGAAACTATATCTACTAGTCCAGCGGATACAACAACCATTAGTACATCAACTGGTCAACAACAAATTGAACAAGAAACTGCAATTGAAGGTGCACAGTTATTATCACCATCATTATCAACATCTACAATTATAACAACAACAACAAATGGTTATAATTTTCAACAACCTGAACGTGGTACTACAACAATATTAATAAATATTGTAAAAGCTTATCCAGAGTTATATGATAAAACTCATCAACTATATTGTAATAATGTTCATAAAGGTGTTTTATGGCAAAGAATTGCTGATGAACTTGGTGGTAATGCAACTGGTAAGTACTGTAGATATATAGATATTAAGGGAAAAGAATTAAACTGAGAAGACTTTGTTTGGTAGGGATTAATTTATGCTCTAAAATTTAAACGTGCGACTGATAAGCGCTTATGGATACGATATATTGAAAGTTAGATTTTATATATCTTCAAGAAAAGGAAAAACTGTGTTTTCTTATTTTGGCCTTAATTACATTTCAAGTTTAGTTTTTATAGTTGTGCTAATTAATCCATGTTTATTAAACTATGCCTTTAAACGTGTATAAACTGTGTGTGTGTGTGAGTTAATTTGCTTTAATTGATATATGTAGATATTATTTGTCCAACTGCATTAAATATGTTATACTTATCTCTTGGAAAAGGATAAAACTGAAAGAGCTTTCTTGGTTAGTTTAAAATTTATAACTGCGGAAATTAATCCATTGTCGAACTTTGCTTTTAAGCGTTTAAAAACTGTCCTTGTGTAACTTTCTTTGAAGAGATGGATATTATATATTTAATTAGATTTTAACTGTTTAATATAATTATAGTGCAGCTTTATTGATACTTATTTGTGTAAATAAAGCTTCATAAAGCAAAAATTGAATTGCGAGCTTTAACTTTATTGCAATAATTAAACTAACAATATCTTCATCAGCTTGTCACGTAGACCGCTAGTTGCCTTGGGATTTGTATAAGCGCTAACCGTCTGAGAAATCTGCTAGTGCACAAGATACGATATAGCTTTATCACTACAAGGCGAACACTGAATTGTACGTAGTAGCGGTTACAACTGTTACGATTATATTATGCTTTAACTATAACTATCCAAATGAAATTAAACTGTAGTTTGTTCGGTAAATAGGGTTTTATTACGTTTAATAAATACGTTTTACTTTAAGCTAACAATGTAAAATAGAAAAAAACTGAATTCACGTTTCATTTTATTTTTAATGCATAACTGAAGCAGTTCAAAAACAATTAGCTTTCAAGCTTATCAATATAATTTGCTTATTCTTAAATGTATATTGTATATATTTCGAATAATCTTAAACTACCGTGGTTATATAATTTTAATCTTTATTTCATTTAATTATAAAGTCCATCAAATTTAAAGGATTACTATACTATATATTAACTGTATCTCATTTGTATATTTTTTCAGCAAAGAAAGCTCGTGAACAATTTTCATATATGAGAAAGAGATTCCGAAATGAATATGAAGCAAAAAAGAAAGGAATTCAAAAAGCACTAGTTCCAGAACCAGATGCATCAAATTATCGTCAACCACTTTTTGTCTATGAACAACTATCATTTTTGGAAGAAGTTTTTGATAAAGAAGATGCACTAGAAAATGCTTATATTGAAGCTGCTGCAGCTGCTACCAATGGTGATATTAAAGTTGAAACTGAATTGAAGATATCTTCCGATGGAAATGTTAAAGATGAAGCATTAATGAGAAAGTCATCATCAAAAAGTATGTTTTTTTGAAAAAAGGGTTTTTAACTGAGATTGAGGTAGTGTTTGGATAACAAAATAAGTCAAATTACAAAACTGGAAGCTTGGCACTTCGATAGAGTCTAGTGTGAGATGAATAGCATTTTTTGTTCTACTCTAATAAATTTTTTGCTGTCGGCTTCAATTATAGCTAAGCAACATGACTAAGATTAAGCGATACTTGTACATTAAAAATTGCATTTAATTAATTTTTTTTTACATTTTTAGAAAGTGAAATTTTTTAAAAATTTTTTTGATAAATTGCGTTCTCAGGCGTTGATTGAAAAGAATTAGTAAATGATTACTGTAATATAACATGTTTTAAAACTGGTGGAAATTGTTGTTTTTGTGCTCTCATTTGATATTATTTTGATAAACTGATGGAGCTAGGGCTTGAGTAACGTTTGTAAAATTAAACTGAGATTTTACTAATTTTCTTTATATAATTTTAAAAATCCCCTTCATAATATTTTCGTAATTTTGACGTAATAAATAATTAAAAGATTACTTCAACTTAAAATATTATAAAACTGATTTTGAGCGGTTGGCTATGTTTTTACCAAGGTAATTTTGTGTTACAAGCTGTAGATTTGCTTAAAATTAAATGTGAATTTAAATATACCACTTAAGTGTAGTTTAGCATCCGTATCCATTTCTTTTAAGGAAAACATTTTTTACTCTAATAAAAGCTTTTTTGTAAAAACTGTGATTCACAGTCTTTTCTTTAAAAAAACTGTATTTTGAAAAAGTTTATCTGAAGTTTAAAATAACTCTTAAATTTTTATTTTAAAATATAATTTTTTTGGTAATAACTGCAGCTAAATAATTAGGAGATTGCTAAGAAGATAAGACTTTTTTTAAATTGGCAATTGCAAAGGTGTGAAAAAATAGGCAAAATTGGCGGCTTAATTTTGTTAAAAGTTGAGATTAACTGTGTTTCTTGTGGTAGTGTTTTACGGTTATTTTGATAAACTGATTGCACATTATGACTTTTTTTAGAGATGTGATGATTTTTACCACGGTGCGAATTCATAGTGTGAAATCAAGTTTTAAATTTTTTATATTAAAACTGACGATTCAAAATTGCTATTTTTTTAAAAGTAACTCGAGCAGTCAGTGTTACAGAAACGCCGACGCCGGCGTCAACCTCTGCGTCGATTTTCCCAAAAGATGGAAGGAAAAATTGCTGCTTTGTCGGCGTCAAACAATGACGCCGACTCCACATCAACGCCGCGTCGGCGTCAAGGTTTTTCGGAAAATCGATAACACTGCGAGCAATATAAGGAAAAAATAAGAAATTACTGTAATTCTGCTTAATGTCAGAATTTATCTATAATTAACTGTTTTTTTAAAAAGTTTTATTGATACTTTAAACATAAGCAATAACTTTATTAATACAATGAACTGCTGTAATATAATTTTTATTTAAAACTGATATTGACACCATGTAATTAATCTTTCTTTTTTATAGGTTCACCTCGAAAACGTCCAAGAATTCAAAGCTCTACTACTAGCACAACACCATCCTCATCATCATCCTTTACCGAAGCTTCATCATCCTCTTCATCGTCACAATCATCTGCATCTTCAACAACAATTACATCATCATCACCAATTTCATTTGATTCAATATTACTTGCAAATCTTTTAACCAGTTCTTTCACCTCTCAAATGCAATCTTCAATTCTCAAAGATTTTTCTCCAATTACTGTACCAGCAGCAATGGAAACAACTGTTACTGCAGAAGAGGAATGTGCAATGTTTGGTCGACAAGTTGCTATCGATCTTCAACGCCTTAATGTTCATACACGTATTAAAGTTCGACAAAGAATTACAAAAATTTTAATGGATCTTTATATTAAGCAATGTGAAAGTCAAGGCAATCAATAATATTACCGGTAAACGTTTAACTTCGGGCATTGATAAAATTTTATATATCGCAAATTTTTTTGTAATTGTTTTTTTTAAGTATTTTTTACACTGTTGTCTTTCTTGCCTTATAATTTTTATTAAATTATCTGCATTTTTTCTTGCCATTGAAAAACAAATTTTATATATTTTATTACAGTAGTTTCATAACTGTATTCGTTAACATTAAATTGGTGAATATTAAACTGCATTTGATTATTTTGGTGAGCGCTTAAATAGCATTTTTTTAATCAAAAAAATCTGAGGTAAAAGAAACTGAGTCCAGTGACAATGTCTTTTTAATTTTTAACTGTTGAAGATGTAGTCGAAGTTTTCTTGATAAATTGGACCATTTTTGTCAATCAAATGCTACAGTATATTTATTTTGAATGGTGCCATCTTTACCACGAATTACAAGATTCAGTCAAAATTGGAAGAAAATTATCACTAAGTCGTCGAACAATAAATTGTGGCAAATAATTTTTAACTGTTGATAAATCAAGTGTGATGGTGATAATGAAACTGCAGTAGAAAGCTACAGAATTATAAAAGTTTTCTAAATTAACTGCATTTTCCAAGTAAAAGTATATATTTTTATATGAGTATTTATTACAATAATCTTTAAACTGTTTACCCTTAAACTCGAGGAGTGATAATTTTTTTTGTCGATAAATTAAGTGATTGTGTTTTAGGTGGTGATGAAAGGTTTTGAAACAATTTACAAGGTGGGATTCGAAACGAGATGCAATTTTTGAAATTAAATTTTAATCAACTTGTGTTTGTCTTTAAAAATTTATGTTAAACTGTATTGTAGAAGTAGAAGAGATGAAACAAAAAGTTGCCTGTAAAAATATATTAATTTGTGCTACTATAAAAATCTTCAAATTTTATTTTTTAAAACTTATGTTAAAGTAATTTTTGGAAATAAATAACTGTTATTTTAAGTGTGTTGAACTACAAGGTAATAAAGTTTTATTGAATTTGGTACATTATTTTATGTGTTTTGCATTTCAATAGAGGCTATTCACAGAAATGTTTATATTTTAAACTGATAGTACATTTCTTTAAAAATTTTCAAACGTTTTTTTGTTGTAGTCATCATCTTCGTCCAATGGTGGTAGAATAAAAAGAAAACCAAAAACGTTTCGAAAAGAAACGTAAAACTTTGAAAATAACTGAAAAGTTTTAAAAAATTTTATTATTACTGTATTAATTTTTTATGGATACATGATGTAACCGTTCAAGCTAATGTTGTGCAAAATTTGAATATATGAATTTAAAATATGCTAATTTTTCTTCAATGGATAGTACTTAACCTTCGTCAAAACGGTTTTTTTCAACTTCATTTGCATTCTTTTTTCTTCATTTTGATTCAACGCATCTTTTTTTGTCGCTGTCGTCGTCATCTTTCTTGTTTTGGTGGAATAATACTGTTGCTGCTGAAAAAAGATGAATAAAGATGCAGGGTATGTTTTTTTTTATATCTTTTTTCACTGTCCATCATTAATGAACCATTTTAGTATCAATAAAAGTAGCAGCTTTAATACAACTGAATCAGGAATGTGGGAAAATGAAAGAAAAGTTTGTGAAATAGGAAATTGTTCTACAAATGCTCCTTCTGATGTTGCTGCTGCAGCTGGAGTTTCACCATCAAAGCTTGATGCATCAACAAAAAATTATTTGCCACAATTTATTGTTCGTCGATTTGGTGATAATTTTCTTCCAATTTTAACTGAATCTTGTCAGCTTAAATCAAAATTTCGTGGTAAAGATGGTACCATTCAACATAAATATACTGTTGCATGGATTGAAGATGGTCCAGTTCATCAAGAAATTAATAAGATGTCACTTTCTGCAACTGCATCTTCATCATCTAAATCAGTAAAAGGAAAGAGAAAGAATAAAAAAGATATCAATAATAAAGTTGGTGGTGGAGGGTCAAAAGCTGTTGCTGTATCAAAGACATCAAAACGCAAATGTTGTAAGGATTCTTCTGTTCGTATTGTTCCTGCTGCGGGGGATGGAAGTGGAAAAGTAAAATTACATTCTCGACGTGGTGTTCTTGCTGGTGCAGCAAAAAAAGAATTATCTGAAATTTCTTTAAAATCTGAACATTCAGAAGCTACTCCAAGTTATGAAGTTATGGTTGATATTGGTATGTTTATTTTATATATGGGGCAAATTTAAAGGAAGCTAAATCATTTAGCCCAAATAGATGAGATTTATTCATCTGTTTTTCGAGCTTTAACTTGGCATTTTAAACAACTTGTTTTAAAAAAACTGACACAAACACCATTATGAGATTTTTATAATAGCTCTTGTTAAATAATTATTTGAGTAAGCATTTATTAACTAAAAACTGGTATGATGATATGATTGCGAAAACGTAATACGAATTCTCTACTGTGTTGAATGATTGTGTAAAACGTTTTTGAACTAAAACTGTCAGCTTTAGCTTTGAATCTCAACGATTCATTAATGTTATTAATTTAAAACTGATCATCTTCATCTAGGTTTGTAAAAAAAAACTGGCAACACTATTTCAGCGATGTCGTCCATTGCTTAATCTCATAAATTAACGATGTAAATGCTTTTGAAGAGTTAATTTTTCGGTTGGAATCAGTCCACTGTAAACATGTTTTTTAAAGATCGGTTTAACTGTTGCCATCGTCAATATCCTGTTCGCATATCTCGAGCAACTGTAAAGATTGAATTGGTGTTTGTTTTTTTTGTAAACCATTAAACGTTTATGTATTAAAATAGCTGAAATAGTTGTAATTATTTTCTTGAAAACTGAATTTTATTGTTTCTTGATTTGATCATTGGCTAGAGGACATTAAGTAATCCAAAATAAATTATGAACATTTATTTATTTATCCTTTTATAAACTGTATATCTTAATCTTTCCTATTTTTAGGTTATCCACCAAAAAAAGTTTGTCAACCAGAAATTCGTAAATGTGATGGTCCATGTGGAGAAATGCGTGATGTAACAGATTTACGAACTTTAGGCCGTTGTGAACATGCTCTTTGTTCTTATTGTATTATCAATGCTCCAATGGTTCCATTTAGTGATGGTAAGGTTTTGATTTGTTTTTGGGGATTTGAGGTTAACTGCACATTGATAGTAACTGATAGTAACACCCATGAAACTGATTTCATTATTTCAAACTTCAAATTTAATATTTTACAGGTTCAATGGGATGTTGTAACAAGCGGTGCTTTGCATATGATTTGATTAATCAAATTCCTGATCCACAACGTCGTCATGAATTATATCTACAAATTTTTGAAAAATCAAAATTTGATGAAATTTTTAAACTTTACAAAGGAGATATTCGTCGTGCAAAAATGGATCGTCAAGATTTAAATAGCCAATATTCAAGCACATCTCTTGCTTCATCAGCAAAGTCTCCAAAGTATTCACAAAAAACTTGTTCTGCTACTATTTCATCTTCTTCAAATCCATCAAGTTTATATGAATCAATTGAATCACTTTCTGCTTCTTCTTCTTCTGCTGGTGATGAAACTGCAACAAAGTCTTCCACTGGAAAATATGATTTACCACCACGTTATTCAACTACCTCTGAATCTGGTGCAAGTGAAACAACAACGTCTTCATCATCTGGTTCAACATATGAAAAACAATTTGCATCAGAAATTTTACAGCTTCATTTGGTTATTCTTGAATCATCATATTTTTCAACAATTAAACGTCATCATTTTGAACATGAATTTGAAGCTAAAATGCCTTTAATGGCTGCAGTTGAATGTTTAATGGGAGTTTCTGCTGGGTATGTGGTTTTTTTGGGATTACTTTTGGGGTTTAAAATAATCGATAAAAAGTGAGGTTTGCCTGACATTTTTTTAATACCTCGATTTGCAGTTTGAGTATTCATGCGTACTGTAGTTTGAACTTACATTACTGGAAAAAAAGTTTGCTGACTTAGGCTTCCTTTTATTTAAATCTGATTTTGATCTTTAATTGATTAAAGGACTTGCTCTATCAAAACAATGATATTTTTATATTTAATAAAAACTGACAGGATCTGATTGGTTTTTAACATCAATTCTTGCTTTAGGCTAAATTGCTGCTAAATTATCACTTGAAGTATAATATATATAGGGAAAAAATTGAGATATCGTAATATCGAGTAACAACGCATACTTTAATTTTAACAAGAAATATAAGCAAATTTTTAACTAAGTTTTAAACATTTTCATGTAGCAACGTGGGGTTATAAACTGGGACGTGTTGGAGTGACTTTGTGAAAAAAGTATCATGACGAGAGAGAAAAAAACCTGACTCCCAAGTTACTGGCATTGTATTACACGATTAAAACTATGTCCATTCATGATCTCCAAATAATTACCACCTTTTTTTAGTCGAAATCTTTTATCTTCAAAAACTCGAATGTTTTATTGTTCATCTTCAGAAAAAATGATGAATACTGATGCAATGCTTGAAATGAATGCAAAAGAACATGGATGCTTAACTATGGGAGAATTGGCAACAGAAAATGGAAAAATTAATATTATCATTGATTATACTGGAAAGTTAATCAAAGATAAGCGTCGTCTATCTCCTTTCACAAAAGCTGCAGTCAAAAATGGTGGTGGAACTGTAAACAAATAAATGTTTATTTAAATAATGTACTGTATTTTTTGGTATTGATTGATATGTGATTTTAAATTGTGTTTTTGAAAGTAAATAAATTTTGCAAGGATATACTGTAGTTTTGGGATAAATGTTTTTTATTGTTAAAAAGTCAAATAGAAACTAAAAAGGTTTCACTACACACATCTCCATTTATATTTAAACACAAGAAATTTGCAATTACAGAAGATCTTCATTTTTCAAGAAATATTGTTGAACATGAAAATTGTAAAATTGATTTCTTCCTTTTTAAGATAATTTTTAAATTTATTTGTGAAAAAAGACAAAAAAATATAACGTTAACACAGTATATTTACCACAAAACTTTGAAAAAAATCATTGTGTCTATATTTTTATATCTTACATGTAATTCAAAACCATCGGTTTTGTCATTTATTCATGTAACAAACCACAAGAAAAAAAAACAAAATATTTTCAAAATTTTATTGCATTTGAATGTTTAGCTTTCGATTATCGTAATGTTTGAGCTTCCATTCGTTATAGGCATTTTGGAATGACTGAGAAAAGTTCATATCTTTTAACCTTCTTTTTTTCGACGAGATACACAAAGAGCAACAATAATCAGACAAAAAGAAAGTTTTTGTAATGGAAAAATAAAAAGTTTTTATTGAACTGATATGTCGAACACCGAGAATCTCTATCTTTAGATGGTGTGGGATTCGTATAAAAAGATTTAATTTCTTTTAACCTTCTTTTTTTCGACGAGATACACAAAGAGCAACAATAATCAGACAAAAAAAAAGTTTTTGTAATGGAAAAATAAAAAGTTTTTACTGAACTGATATGTCGAACACCGAGAATCTCTATCTTTAGATGGTGTGGGATTCGTATAAAAAGATTTAATTTCTTTTAAACTTCTTTTTTTCGACAAGATACACAAAGAGCAACAATAATCAGACAAAAAGAAAGATTTTGTAATGGAAAAATAAAAAGTTTTTAATGAACTGTTATGTCGAACACCAAGAATCTCTATCTTTAGGTGGTGTGGGATTCGTAAAAAAAGATTTAATTTCTTTTAACCTTCTTTTTTTCGACGAGATACACAAAGAGCAACAATAATCAGACAAAAAGAAAGATTTTGTAATGGAAAAATAAAAAGTTTTTAATGAACTGTTATGTCGAACACCAAGAATCTCTATCTTTAGGTGGTGTGGGATGCGTAAAAAAAGATTTAATTTCTTTTAAACTTCTTTTTTTCGACGAGATACACAAAGAGCAACAATAATCAGACAAAAAAAAAGTTTTTGTAACGGAAAAATAAAAAGTTTTTATTGAACTGATATGTCGAACACCGAGAATCTCTATCTTTAGGTGGTGTGGGATTCGTATAAAAAGATTTAATTTCTTTTAAACTTCTTTTTTTCGACAAGATACACAAAGAGCAACAATAATCAGACAAAAAAAAAGTTTTTGTAACGGAAAAATAAAAAGTTTTTATTGAACTGATATGTCGAACACCGAGAATCTCTATCTTTAGGTGGTGTGGGATTCGTAAAAAAAGATTTAATTTCTTTCAAACTTCTTTTTTTCGACGAGATACATAAAAGGCAACAATAATCAGACAAAAAGAAAGTTTTTGTAATGGAAAAATAAAAAGTTTCTATTGAACTGATATGTCGAACACCAAGAATCTCTATCTTTAGGTGGTGTGGGATTCGTAAAAAAAGATTTAATTTCTTTCAAACTTCTTTTTTTCGACGAGATACATAAAAGGCAACAATAATCAGACAAAAAGAAAGTTTTTGTAATGGAAAAATAAAAAGTTTTTATTGAACTGATATGTCGAACACCAAGAATCTCTATCTTTAGGTGGTGTGGGATTCGTAAAAAAAGATTTAATTTCTTTCAAACTTCTTTTTTTCGACGAGATACATAAAAGGCAACAATAATCAGACAAAAAGAAAGTTTTTGTAATGGAAAAATAAAAAGTTTTTAATGAACTGTTATGTCGAACACCAAGAATCTCTATCTTTAGGTGGTGTGGGATTCGTAAAAAAAGATTTAATTTCTTTTAACCTTCTTTTTTTCGACGAGATACACAAAGAGCAACAATAATCAGACAAAAAGAAAGATTTTGTAATGGAAAAATAAAAAGTTTTTAATGAACTGTTATGTCGAACACCAAGAATCTCTATCTTTAGGTGGTGTGGGATTCGTAAAAAAAGATTTAATTTCTTTTAACCTTCTTTTTTTCGACGAGATACACAAAGAGCAACAATAATCAGACAAAAAAAAAGTTTTTGTAACGGAAAAATAAAAAGTTTTTATTGAACTGATATGTCGAACACCGAGAATCTCTATCTTTAGGTGGTGTGGGATTCGTATAAAAAGATTTAATTTCTTTTAAACTTCTTTTTTTCGACAAGATACACAAAGAGCAACAATAATCAGACAAAAAAAAAGTTTTTGTAACGGAAAAATAAAAAGTTTTTATTGAACTGATATGTCGAACACCGAGAATCTCTATCTTTAGGTGGTGTGGGATTCGTAAAAAAAGATTTAATTTCTTTCAAACTTCTTTTTTTCGACGAGATACATAAAAGGCAACAATAATCAGACAAAAAGAAAGTTTTTGTAATGGAAAAATAAAAAGTTTCTATTGAACTGATATGTCGAACACCAAGAATCTCTATCTTTAGGTGGTGTGGGATTCGTAAAAAAAGATTTAATTTCTTTCAAACTTCTTTTTTTCGACGAGATACATAAAAGGCAACAATAATCAGACAAAAAGAAAGTTTTTGTAATGGAAAAATAAAAAGTTTTTATTGAACTGATATGTCGAACACCAAGAATCTCTATCTTTAGGTGGTGTGGGATTCGTAAAAAAAGATTTAATTTCTTTCAAACTTCTTTTTTTCGACGAGATACATAAAAGGCAACAATAATCAGACAAAAAGAAAGTTTTTGTAATGGAAAAATAAAAAGTTTTTATTGAACTGATATGTCGAACACCAAGAATCTCTATCTTTAGGTGGTGTGGGATTCGTAAAAAAAGATTTAATTTCTTTCAAACTTCTTTTTTTCGACGAGATACATAAAAGGCAACAATAATCAGACAAAAAGAAAGTTTTTGTAATGGAAAAATAAAAAGTTTTTATTGAACTGATATGTCGAACACCAAGAATCTCTATCTTTAGGTGGTGTGGGATTCGTAAAAAAAGATTTAATTTCTTTCAAACTTCTTTTTTTCGACGAGATACATAAAAGGCAACAATAATCAGACAAAAAGAAAGTTTTTGTAATGGAAAAATAAAAAGTTTTTATTGAACTGATATGTCGAACACCAAGAATCTCTATCTTTAGGTGGTGTGGGATTCGTAAAAAAAGATTTAATTTCTTTCAAACTTCTTTTTTTCGACGAGATACATAAAAGGCAACAATAATCAGACAAAAAGAAAGTTTTTGTAATGGAAAAATAAAAAGTTTTTATTGAACTGATATGTCGAACACCAAGAATCTCTATCTTTAGGTGGTGTGGGATTCGTAAAAAAAGATTTAATTTCTTTCAAACTTCTTTTTTTCGACGAGATACATAAAAGGCAACAATAATCAGACAAAAAGAAAGTTTTTGTAATGGAAAAATAAAAAGTTTTTATTGAACTGATATGTCGAACACCAAGAATCTCTATCTTTAGGTGGTGTGGGATTCGTAAAAAAAGATTTAATTTCTTTCAAACTTCTTTTTTTCGACGAGATACATAAAAGGCAACAATAATCAGACAAAAAGAAAGTTTTTGTAATGGAAAAATAAAAAGTTTTTATTGAACTGATATGTCGAACACCAAGAATCTCTATCTTTAGGTGGTGTGGGATTCGTAAAAAAAGATTTAATTTCTTTCAAACTTCTTTTTTTCGACGAGATACATAAAAGGCAACAATAATCAGACAAAAAGAAAGTTTTTGTAATGGAAAAATAAAAAGTTTTTATTGAACTGATATGTCGAACACCAAGAATCTCTATCTTTAGGTGGTGTGGGATTCGTAAAAAAAGATTTAATTTCTTTCAAACTTCTTTTTTTCGACGAGATACATAAAAGGCAACAATAATCAGACAAAAAGAAAGATTTTGTAATGGAAAAATAAAAAGTTTTTAATGAACTGTTATGTCGAACACCAAGAATCTCTATCTTTAGGTGGTGTGGGATGCGTAAAAAAAGATTTAATTTCTTTTAAACTTCTTTTTTTCGACGAGATACACAAAGAGCAACAATAATCAGACAAAAAAAAAGTTTTTGTAACGGAAAAATAAAAAGTTTTTATTGAACTGATATGTCGAACACCGAGAATCTCTATCTTTAGGTGGTGTGGGATTCGTATAAAAAGATTTAATTTCTTTTAAACTTCTTTTTTTCGACAAGATACACAAAGAGCAACAATAATCAGACAAAAAAAAAGTTTTTGTAACGGAAAAATAAAAAGTTTTTATTGAACTGATATGTCGAACACCGAGAATCTCTATCTTTAGGTGGTGTGGGATGCGTAAAAAAAGATTTAATTTCTTTTAAACTTCTTTTTGTAAAAAAAGATTTAATTTCTTTTAAACTTCTTTTTTTCGACGAGATACATAAAAGGCAACAATAATCAGACAAAAAGAAAGTTTTTGTAATGGAAAAATAAAAAGTTTTTATTGAACTGATATGTCGAACACCAAGAATCTCTATCTTTAGGTGGTGTGGGATTCGTAAAAAAAGATTTAATTTCTTTCAAACTTCTTTTTTTCGACGAGATACATAAAAGGCAACAATAATCAGACAAAAAGAAAGTTTTTGTAATGGAAAAATAAAAAGTTTTTATTGAACTGATATGTCGAACACCAAGAATCTCTATCTTTAGGTGGTGTGGGATTCGTAAAAAAAGATTTAATTTCTTTCAAACTTCTTTTTTTCGACGAGATACATAAAAGGCAACAATAATCAGACAAAAAGAAAGTTTTTGTAATGGAAAAATAAAAAGTTTTTATTGAACTGATATGTCGAACACCAAGAATCTCTATCTTTAGGTGGTGTGGGATTCGTAAAAAAAGATTTAATTTCTTTCAAACTTCTTTTTTTCGACGAGATACATAAAAGGCAACAATAATCAGACAAAAAGAAAGATTTTGTAATGGAAAAATAAAAAGTTTTTAATGAACTGTTATGTCGAACACCAAGAATCTCTATCTTTAGGTGGTGTGGGATTCGTAAAAAAAGATTTAATTTCTTTCAAACTTCTTTTTTTCGACGAGATACACAAAGAGCAACAATAATCAGACAAAAAAAAAGTTTTTGTAACGGAAAAATAAAAAGTTTTTATTGAACTGATATGTCGAACACCGAGAATCTCTATCTTTAGGTGGTGTGGGATTCGTATAAAAAGATTTAATTTCTTTCAAACTTCTTTTTTTCGACGAGATACATAAAAGGCAACAATAATCAGACAAAAAGAAAGATTTTGTAATGGAAAAATAAAAAGTTTTTAATGAACTGTTATGTCGAACACCAAGAATCTCTATCTTTAGGTGGTGTGGGATGCGTAAAAAAAGATTTAATTTCTTTCAAACTTCTTTTTTTCGACGAGATACATAAAAGGCAACAATAATCAGACAAAAAGAAAGATTTTGTAATGGAAAAATAAAAAGTTTTTAATGAACTGTTATGTCGAACACCAAGAATCTCTATCTTTAGGTGGTGTGGGATGCGTAAAAAAAGATTTAATTTCTTTTAAACTTCTTTTTTTCGACGAGATACACAAAGAGCAACAATAATCAGACAAAAAAAAAGTTTTTGTAACGGAAAAATAAAAAGTTTTTATTGAACTGATATGTCGAACACCGAGAATCTCTATCTTTAGGTGGTGTGGGATTCGTATAAAAAGATTTAATTTCTTTTAAACTTCTTTTTTTCGACAAGATACACAAAGAGCAACAATAATCAGACAAAAAAAAAGTTTTTGTAACGGAAAAATAAAAAGTTTTTATTGAACTGATATGTCGAACACCGAGAATCTCTATCTTTAGGTGGTGTGGGATGCGTAAAAAAAGATTTAATTTCTTTTAAACTTCTTTTTGTAAAAAAAGATTTAATTTCTTTTAAACTTCTTTTTTTCGACGAGATACATAAAAGGCAACAATAATCAGACAAAAAGAAAGTTTTTGTAATGGAAAAATAAAAAGTTTTTATTGAACTGATATGTCGAACACCAAGAATCTCTATCTTTAGGTGGTGTGGGATTCGTAAAAAAAGATTTAATTTCTTTCAAACTTCTTTTTTTCGACGAGATACATAAAAGGCAACAATAATCAGACAAAAAGAAAGTTTTTGTAATGGAAAAATAAAAAGTTTTTATTGAACTGATATGTCGAACACCAAGAATCTCTATCTTTAGGTGGTGTGGGATTCGTAAAAAAAGATTTAATTTCTTTCAAACTTCTTTTTTTCGACGAGATACATAAAAGGCAACAATAATCAGACAAAAAGAAAGTTTTTGTAATGGAAAAATAAAAAGTTTCTATTGAACTGATATGTCGAACACCAAGAATCTCTATCTTTAGGTGGTGTGGGATTCGTAAAAAAAGATTTAATTTCTTTCAAACTTCTTTTTTTCGACGAGATACATAAAAGGCAACAATAATCAGACAAAAAGAAAGTTTTTGTAATGGAAAAATAAAAAGTTTTTATTGAACTGATATGTCGAACACCAAGAATCTCTATCTTTAGGTGGTGTGGGATTCGTAAAAAAAGATTTAATTTCTTTCAAACTTCTTTTTTTCGACGAGATACATAAAAGGCAACAATAATCAGACAAAAAGAAAGTTTTTGTAATGGAAAAATAAAAAGTTTCTATTGAACTGATATGTCGAACACCAAGAATCTCTATCTTTAGGTGGTGTGGGATTCGTAAAAAAAGATTTAATTTCTTTCAAACTTCTTTTTTTCGACAAGATACATAAAAGGCAACAATAATCAGACAAAAAGAAAGTTTTTGTAATGGAAAAATAAAAAGTTTCTATTGAACTGATATGTCGAACACCAAGAATCTCTATCTTTAGGTGGTGTGGGATTCGTAAAAAAAGATTTAATTTCTTTCAAACTTCTTTTTTTCGACGAGATACATAAAAGGCAACAATAATCAGACAAAAAGAAAGTTTTTGTAATGGAAAAATAAAAAGTTTTTATTGAACTGATATGTCGAACACCAAGAATCTCTATCTTTAGGTGGTGTGGGATTCGTAAAAAAAGATTTAATTTCTTTCAAACTTCTTTTTTTCGACGAGATACATAAAAGGCAACAATAATCAGACAAAAAGAAAGTTTTTGTAATGGAAAAATAAAAAGTTTCTATTGAACTGATATGTCGAACACCAAGAATCTCTATCTTTAGGTGGTGTGGGATTCGTAAAAAAAGATTTAATTTCTTTCAAACTTCTTTTTTTCGACAAGATACATAAAAGGCAACAATAATCAGACAAAAAGAAAGTTTTTGTAATGGAAAAATAAAAAGTTTCTATTGAACTGATATGTCGAACACCAAGAATCTCTATCTTTAGGTGGTGTGGGATTCGTAAAAAAAGATTTAATTTCTTTCAAACTTCTTTTTTTCGACAAGATACATAAAAGGCAACAATAATCAGACAAAAAGAAAGTTTTTGTAATGGAAAAATAAAAAGTTTCTATTGAACTGATATGTCGAACACCAAGAATCTCTATCTTTAGGTGGTGTGGGATTCGTAAAAAAAGATTTAATTTCTTTCAAACTTCTTTTTTTCGACAAGATACATAAAAGGCAACAATAATCAGACAAAAAGAAAGTTTTTGTAATGGAAAAATAAAAAGTTTCTATTGAACTGATATGTCGAACACCAAGAATCTCTATCTTTAGGTGGTGTGGGATTCGTAAAAAAAGATTTAATTTCTTTCAAACTTCTTTTTTTCGACAAGATACATAAAAGGCAACAATAATCAGACAAAAAGAAAGTTTTTGTAATGGAAAAATAAAAAGTTTCTATTGAACTGATATGTCGAACACCAAGAATCTCTATCTTTAGGTGGTGTGGGATTCGTAAAAAAAGATTTAATTTCTTTCAAACTTCTTTTTTTCGACAAGATACATAAAAGGCAACAATAATCAGACAAAAAGAAAGTTTTTGTAATGGAAAAATAAAAAGTTTCTATTGAACTGATATGTCGAACACCAAGAATCTCTATCTTTAGGTGGTGTGGGATTCGTAAAAAAAGATTTAATTTCTTTCAAACTTCTTTTTTTCGACGAGATACATAAAAGGCAACAATAATCAGACAAAAAGAAAGTTTTTGTAATGGAAAAATAAAAAGTTTTTATTGAACTGATATGTCGAACACCGAGAATCTCTATCTTTAGGTGGTGTGGGATTCGTAAAAAAAGATTTAATTTCTTTCAAACTTCTTTTTTTCGACGAGATACATAAAAGGCAACAATAATCAGACAAAAAGAAAGTTTTTGTAATGGAAAAATAAAAAGTTTCTATTGAACTGATATGTCGAACACCAAGAATCTCTATCTTTAGGTGGTGTGGGATTCGTAAAAAAAGATTTAATTTCTTTCAAACTTCTTTTTTTCGACAAGATACATAAAAGGCAACAATAATCAGACAAAAAGAAAGTTTTTGTAATGGAAAAATAAAAAGTTTCTATTGAACTGATATGTCGAACACCAAGAATCTCTATCTTTAGGTGGTGTGGGATTCGTAAAAAAAGATTTAATTTCTTTCAAACTTCTTTTTTTCGACAAGATACATAAAAGGCAACAATAATCAGACAAAAAGAAAGTTTTTGTAATGGAAAAATAAAAAGTTTCTATTGAACTGATATGTCGAACACCAAGAATCTCTATCTTTAGGTGGTGTGGGATTCGTAAAAAAAGATTTAATTTCTTTCAAACTTCTTTTTTTCGACGAGATACATAAAAGGCAACAATAATCAGACAAAAAGAAAGTTTTTGTAATGGAAAAATAAAAAGTTTCTATTGAACTGATATGTCGAACACCAAGAATCTCTATCTTTAGGTGGTGTGGGATTCGTAAAAAAAGATTTAATTTCTTTCAAACTTCTTTTTTTCGACAAGATACATAAAAGGCAACAATAATCAGACAAAAAGAAAGTTTTTGTAATGGAAAAATAAAAAGTTTCTATTGAACTGATATGTCGAACACCAAGAATCTCTATCTTTAGGTGGTGTGGGATTCGTAAAAAAAGATTTAATTTCTTTCAAACTTCTTTTTTTCGACAAGATACATAAAAGGCAACAATAATCAGACAAAAAGAAAGTTTTTGTAATGGAAAAATAAAAAGTTTCTATTGAACTGATATGTCGAACACCAAGAATCTCTATCTTTAGGTGGTGTGGGATTCGTAAAAAAAGATTTAATTTCTTTCAAACTTCTTTTTTTCGACAAGATACATAAAAGGCAACAATAATCAGACAAAAAGAAAGTTTTTGTAATGGAAAAATAAAAAGTTTCTATTGAACTGATATGTCGAACACCAAGAATCTCTATCTTTAGGTGGTGTGGGATTCGTAAAAAAAGATTTAATTTCTTTCAAACTTCTTTTTTTCGACAAGATACATAAAAGGCAACAATAATCAGACAAAAAGAAAGTTTTTGTAATGGAAAAATAAAAAGTTTCTATTGAACTGATATGTCGAACACCAAGAATCTCTATCTTTAGGTGGTGTGGGATTCGTAAAAAAAGATTTAATTTCTTTCAAACTTCTTTTTTTCGACAAGATACATAAAAGGCAACAATAATCAGACAAAAAGAAAGTTTTTGTAATGGAAAAATAAAAAGTTTCTATTGAACTGATATGTCGAACACCAAGAATCTCTATCTTTAGGTGGTGTGGGATTCGTAAAAAAAGATTTAATTTCTTTCAAACTTCTTTTTTTCGACAAGATACATAAAAGGCAACAATAATCAGACAAAAAGAAAGTTTTTGTAATGGAAAAATAAAAAGTTTCTATTGAACTGATATGTCGAACACCAAGAATCTCTATCTTTAGGTGGTGTGGGATTCGTAAAAAAAGATTTAATTTCTTTCAAACTTCTTTTTTTCGACAAGATACATAAAAGGCAACAATAATCAGACAAAAAGAAAGTTTTTGTAATGGAAAAATAAAAAGTTTCTATTGAACTGATATGTCGAACACCAAGAATCTCTATCTTTAGGTGGTGTGGGATTCGTAAAAAAAGATTTAATTTCTTTCAAACTTCTTTTTTTCGACAAGATACATAAAAGGCAACAATAATCAGACAAAAAGAAAGTTTTTGTAATGGAAAAATAAAAAGTTTCTATTGAACTGATATGTCGAACACCAAGAATCTCTATCTTTAGGTGGTGTGGGATTCGTAAAAAAAGATTTAATTTCTTTCAAACTTCTTTTTTTCGACAAGATACATAAAAGGCAACAATAATCAGACAAAAAGAAAGTTTTTGTAATGGAAAAATAAAAAGTTTCTATTGAACTGATATGTCGAACACCAAGAATCTCTATCTTTAGGTGGTGTGGGATTCGTAAAAAAAGATTTAATTTCTTTCAAACTTCTTTTTTTCGACAAGATACATAAAAGGCAACAATAATCAGACAAAAAGAAAGTTTTTGTAATGGAAAAATAAAAAGTTTCTATTGAACTGATATGTCGAACACCAAGAATCTCTATCTTTAGGTGGTGTGGGATTCGTAAAAAAAGATTTAATTTCTTTCAAACTTCTTTTTTTCGACAAGATACATAAAAGGCAACAATAATCAGACAAAAAGAAAGTTTTTGTAATGGAAAAATAAAAAGTTTCTATTGAACTGATATGTCGAACACCAAGAATCTCTATCTTTAGGTGGTGTGGGATTCGTAAAAAAAGATTTAATTTCTTTCAAACTTCTTTTTTTCGACAAGATACATAAAAGGCAACAATAATCAGACAAAAAGAAAGTTTTTGTAATGGAAAAATAAAAAGTTTCTATTGAACTGATATGTCGAACACCAAGAATCTCTATCTTTAGGTGGTGTGGGATTCGTAAAAAAAGATTTAATTTCTTTCAAACTTCTTTTTTTCGACAAGATACATAAAAGGCAACAATAATCAGACAAAAAGAAAGTTTTTGTAATGGAAAAATAAAAAGTTTCTATTGAACTGATATGTCGAACACCAAGAATCTCTATCTTTAGGTGGTGTGGGATTCGTAAAAAAAGATTTAATTTCTTTCAAACTTCTTTTTTTCGACAAGATACATAAAAGGCAACAATAATCAGACAAAAAGAAAGTTTTTGTAATGGAAAAATAAAAAGTTTCTATTGAACTGATATGTCGAACACCAAGAATCTCTATCTTTAGGTGGTGTGGGATTCGTAAAAAAAGATTTAATTTCTTTCAAACTTCTTTTTTTCGACAAGATACATAAAAGGCAACAATAATCAGACAAAAAGAAAGTTTTTGTAATGGAAAAATAAAAAGTTTCTATTGAACTGATATGTCGAACACCAAGAATCTCTATCTTTAGGTGGTGTGGGATTCGTAAAAAAAGATTTAATTTCTTTCAAACTTCTTTTTTTCGACAAGATACATAAAAGGCAACAATAATCAGACAAAAAGAAAGTTTTTGTAATGGAAAAATAAAAAGTTTCTATTGAACTGATATGTCGAACACCAAGAATCTCTATCTTTAGGTGGTGTGGGATTCGTAAAAAAAGATTTAATTTCTTTCAAACTTCTTTTTTTCGACAAGATACATAAAAGGCAACAATAATCAGACAAAAAGAAAGTTTTTGTAATGGAAAAATAAAAAGTTTCTATTGAACTGATATGTCGAACACCAAGAATCTCTATCTTTAGGTGGTGTGGGATTCGTAAAAAAAGATTTAATTTCTTTCAAACTTCTTTTTTTCGACAAGATACATAAAAGGCAACAATAATCAGACAAAAAGAAAGTTTTTGTAATGGAAAAATAAAAAGTTTCTATTGAACTGATATGTCGAACACCAAGAATCTCTATCTTTAGGTGGTGTGGGATTCGTAAAAAAAGATTTAATTTCTTTTAAACTTCTTTTTTTCGACAAGATACATAAAAGGCAACAATAATCAGACAAAAAGAAAGTTTTTGTAATGGAAAAATAAAAAGTTTCTATTGAACTGATATGTCGAACACCAAGAATCTCTATCTTTAGGTGGTGTGGGATTCGTAAAAAAAGATTTAATTTCTTTCAAACTTCTTTTTTTCGACAAGATACATAAAAGGCAACAATAATCAGACAAAAAGAAAGTTTTTGTAATGGAAAAATAAAAAGTTTCTATTGAACTGATATGTCGAACACCAAGAATCTCTATCTTTAGGTGGTGTGGGATTCGTAAAAAAAGATTTAATTTCTTTCAAACTTCTTTTTTTCGACAAGATACATAAAAGGCAACAATAATCAGACAAAAAGAAAGTTTTTGTAATGGAAAAATAAAAAGTTTCTATTGAACTGATATGTCGAACACCAAGAATCTCTATCTTTAGGTGGTGTGGGATTCGTAAAAAAAGATTTAATTTCTTTCAAACTTCTTTTTTTCGACAAGATACATAAAAGGCAACAATAATCAGACAAAAAGAAAGTTTTTGTAATGGAAAAATAAAAAGTTTCTATTGAACTGATATGTCGAACACCAAGAATCTCTATCTTTAGGTGGTGTGGGATTCGTAAAAAAAGATTTAATTTCTTTCAAACTTCTTTTTTTCGACAAGATACATAAAAGGCAACAATAATCAGACAAAAAGAAAGTTTTTGTAATGGAAAAATAAAAAGTTTCTATTGAACTGATATGTCGAACACCAAGAATCTCTATCTTTAGGTGGTGTGGGATTCGTAAAAAAAGATTTAATTTCTTTCAAACTTCTTTTTTTCGACAAGATACATAAAAGGCAACAATAATCAGACAAAAAGAAAGTTTTTGTAATGGAAAAATAAAAAGTTTCTATTGAACTGATATGTCGAACACCAAGAATCTCTATCTTTAGGTGGTGTGGGATTCGTAAAAAAAGATTTAATTTCTTTCAAACTTCTTTTTTTCGACAAGATACATAAAAGGCAACAATAATCAGACAAAAAGAAAGTTTTTGTAATGGAAAAATAAAAAGTTTCTATTGAACTGATATGTCGAACACCAAGAATCTCTATCTTTAGGTGGTGTGGGATTCGTAAAAAAAGATTTAATTTCTTTCAAACTTCTTTTTTTCGACAAAATACATAAAAGGCAACAATAATCAGACAAAAAGAAAGTTTTTGTAATGGAAAAATAAAAAGTTTCTATTGAACTGATATGTCGAACACCAAGAATCTCTATCTTTAGGTGGTGTGGGATTCGTAAAAAAAGATTTAATTTCTTTCAAACTTCTTTTTTTCGACAAGATACATAAAAGGCAACAATAATCAGACAAAAAGAAAGTTTTTGTAATGGAAAAATAAAAAGTTTCTATTGAACTGATATGTCGAACACCAAGAATCTCTATCTTTAGGTGGTGTGGGATTCGTAAAAAAAGATTTAATTTCTTTCAAACTTCTTTTTTTCGACAAGATACATAAAAGGCAACAATAATCAGACAAAAAGAAAGTTTTTGTAATGGAAAAATAAAAAGTTTCTATTGAACTGATATGTCGAACACCAAGAATCTCTATCTTTAGGTGGTGTGGGATTCGTAAAAAAAGATTTAATTTCTTTCAAACTTCTTTTTTTCGACAAGATACATAAAAGGCAACAATAATCAGACAAAAAGAAAGTTTTTGTAATGGAAAAATAAAAAGTTTCTATTGAGCTGATATGTCGAACACCAAGAATCTCTATCTTTAGGTGGTGTGGGATTCGTAAAAAAAGATCTAATTTCTTTCAAACTTCTTTTTTTCGACGAGATACATAAAAGGCAACAATAATCAGACAAAAAGAAAGTTTTTGTAATGGAAAAATAAAAAGTTTCTATTGAACTGATATGTCGAACACCAAGAATCTCTATCTTTAGGTGGTGTGGGATTCGTAAAAAAAGATTTAATTTCTTTCAAACTTCTTTTTTTCGACAAGATACATAAAAGGCAACAATAATCAGACAAAAAGAAAGTTTTTGTAATGGAAAAATAAAAAGTTTCTATTGAACTGATATGTCGAACACCAAGAATCTCTATCTTTAGGTGGTGTGGGATTCGTAAAAAAAGATTTAATTTCTTTCAAACTTCTTTTTTTCGACAAGATACATAAAAGGCAACAATAATCAGACAAAAAGAAAGTTTTTGTAATGGAAAAATAAAAAGTTTCTATTGAGCTGATATGTCGAACACCAAGAATCTCTATCTTTAGGTGGTGTGGGATTCGTAAAAAAAGATCTAATTTCTTTCAAACTTCTTTTTTTCGACGAGATACATAAAAGGCAACAATAATCAGACAAAAAGAAAGTTTTTGTAATGGAAAAATAAAAAGTTTCTATTGAACTGATATGTCGAACACCAAGAATCTCTATCTTTAGGTGGTGTGGGATTCGTAAAAAAAGATTTAATTTCTTTCAAACTTCTTTTTTTCGACAAAATACATAAAAGGCAACAATAATCAGACAAAAAGAAAGTTTTTGTAATGGAAAAATAAAAAGTTTCTATTGAGCTGATATGTCGAACACCAAGAATCTCTATCTTTAGGTGGTGTGGGATTCGTAAAAAAAGATCTAATTTCTTTCAAACTTCTTTTTTTCGACGAGATACATAAAAGGCAACAATAATCAGACAAAAAGAAAGTTTTTGTAATGGAAAAATAAAAAGTTTCTATTGAACTGATATGTCGAACACCAAGAATCTCTATCTTTAGGTGGTGTGGGATTCGTAAAAAAAGATTTAATTTCTTTCAAACTTCTTTTTTTCGACAAGATACATAAAAGGCAACAATAATCAGACAAAAAGAAAGTTTTTGTAATGGAAAAATAAAAAGTTTTTATTGAACTGATATGTCGAACACCAAGAATCTCTATCTTTAGGTGGTGTGGGATTCGTAAAAAAAGATTTAATTTCTTTCAAACTTCTTTTTTTCGACAAGATACATAAAAGGCAACAATAATCAGACAAAAAGAAAGTTTTTGTAATGGAAAAATAAAAAGTTTCTATTGAACTGATATGTCGAACACCAAGGATCTCTATCTTTAGGTGGTGTGGGATTCGTAAAAAAAGATTTAATTTCTTTCAAACTTCTTTTTTTCGACAAGATACATAAAAGGCAACAATAATCAGACAAAAAGAAAGTTTTTGTAATGGAAAAATAAAAAGTTTCTATTGAACTGATATGTCGAACACCAAGAATCTCTATCTTTAGGTGGTGTGGGATTCGTAAAAAAAGATTTAATTTCTTTCAAACTTCTTTTTTTCGACAAGATACATAAAAGGCAACAATAATCAGACAAAAAGAAAGTTTTTGTAATGGAAAAATAAAAAGTTTCTATTGAACTGATATGTCGAACACCAAGAATCTCTATCTTTAGGTGGTGTGGGATTCGTAAAAAAAGATTTAATTTCTTTCAAACTTCTTTTTTTCGACAAGATACATAAAAGGCAACAATAATCAGACAAAAAGAAAGTTTTTGTAATGGAAAAATAAAAAGTTTCTATTGAGCTGATATGTCGAACACCAAGAATCTCTATCTTTAGGTGGTGTGGGATTCGTAAAAAAAGATTTAATTTCTTTCAAACTTCTTTTTTTCGACAAGATACATAAAAGGCAACAATAATCAGACAAAAAGAAAGTTTTTGTAATGGAAAAATAAAAAGTTTCTATTGAACTGATATGTCGAACACCAAGAATCTCTATCTTTAGGTGGTGTGGGATTCGTAAAAAAAGATTTAATTTCTTTCAAACTTCTTTTTTTCGACAAGATACATAAAAGGCAACAATAATCAGACAAAAAGAAAGTTTTTGTAATGGAAAAATAAAAAGTTTCTATTGAGCTGATATGTCGAACACCAAGAATCTCTATCTTTAGGTGGTGTGGGATTCGTAAAAAAAGATTTAATTTCTTTCAAACTTCTTTTTTTCGACAAGATACATAAAAGGCAACAATAATCAGACAAAAAGAAAGTTTTTGTAATGGAAAAATAAAAAGTTTCTATTGAACTGATATGTCGAACACCAAGAATCTCTATCTTTAGGTGGTGTGGGATTCGTAAAAAAAGATTTAATTTCTTTCAAACTTCTTTTTTTCGACAAGATACATAAAAGGCAACAATAATCAGACAAAAAGAAAGTTTTTGTAATGGAAAAATAAAAAGTTTCTATTGAACTGATATGTCGAACACCAAGAATCTCTATCTTTAGGTGGTGTGGGATTCGTAAAAAAAGATTTAATTTCTTTCAAACTTCTTTTTTTCGACAAGATACATAAAAGGCAACAATAATCAGACAAAAAGAAAGTTTTTGTAATGGAAAAATAAAAAGTTTCTATTGAACTGATATGTCGAACACCAAGAATCTCTATCTTTAGGTGGTGTGGGATTCGTAAAAAAAGATTTAATTTCTTTCAAACTTCTTTTTTTCGACAAGATACATAAAAGGCAACAATAATCAGACAAAAAGAAAGTTTTTGTAATGGAAAAATAAAAAGTTTCTATTGAGCTGATATGTCGAACACCAAGAATCTCTATCTTTAGGTGGTGTGGGATTCGTAAAAAAAGATCTAATTTCTTTCAAACTTCTTTTTTTCGACGAGATACATAAAAGGCAACAATAATCAGACAAAAAGAAAGTTTTTGTAATGGAAAAATAAAAAGTTTCTATTGAACTGATATGTCGAACACCAAGAATCTCTATCTTTAGGTGGTGTGGGATTCGTAAAAAAAGATTTAATTTCTTTCAAACTTCTTTTTTTCGACAAGATACATAAAAGGCAACAATAATCAGACAAAAAGAAAGTTTTTGTAATGGAAAAATAAAAAGTTTCTATTGAACTGATATGTCGAACACCAAGAATCTCTATCTTTAGGTGGTGTGGGATTCGTAAAAAAAGATTTAATTTCTTTCAAACTTCTTTTTTTCGACAAGATACATAAAAGGCAACAATAATCAGACAAAAAGAAAGTTTTTGTAATGGAAAAATAAAAAGTTTCTATTGAGCTGATATGTCGAACACCAAGAATCTCTATCTTTAGGTGGTGTGGGATTCGTAAAAAAAGATCTAATTTCTTTCAAACTTCTTTTTTTCGACGAGATACATAAAAGGCAACAATAATCAGACAAAAAGAAAGTTTTTGTAATGGAAAAATAAAAAGTTTCTATTGAACTGATATGTCGAACACCAAGAATCTCTATCTTTAGGTGGTGTGGGATTCGTAAAAAAAGATTTAATTTCTTTCAAACTTCTTTTTTTCGACAAGATACATAAAAGGCAACAATAATCAGACAAAAAGAAAGTTTTTGTAATGGAAAAATAAAAAGTTTCTATTGAGCTGATATGTCGAACACCAAGAATCTCTATCTTTAGGTGGTGTGGGATTCGTAAAAAAAGATTTAATTTCTTTCAAACTTCTTTTTTTCGACAAGATACATAAAAGGCAACAATAATCAGACAAAAAGAAAGTTTTTGTAATGGAAAAATAAAAAGTTTCTATTGAACTGATATGTCGAACACCAAGAATCTCTATCTTTAGGTGGTGTGGGATTCGTAAAAAAAGATTTAATTTCTTTCAAACTTCTTTTTTTCGACAAGATACATAAAAGGCAACAATAATCAGACAAAAAGAAAGTTTTTGTAATGGAAAAATAAAAAGTTTCTATTGAACTGATATGTCGAACACCAAGAATCTCTATCTTTAGGTGGTGTGGGATTCGTAAAAAAAGATTTAATTTCTTTCAAACTTCTTTTTTTCGACAAGATACATAAAAGGCAACAATAATCAGACAAAAAGAAAGTTTTTGTAATGGAAAAATAAAAAGTTTCTATTGAGCTGATATGTCGAACACCAAGAATCTCTATCTTTAGGTGGTGTGGGATTCGTAAAAAAAGATCTAATTTCTTTCAAACTTCTTTTTTTCGACGAGATACATAAAAGGCAACAATAATCAGACAAAAAGAAAGTTTTTGTAATGGAAAAATAAAAAGTTTCTATTGAACTGATATGTCGAACACCAAGAATCTCTATCTTTAGGTGGTGTGGGATTCGTAAAAAAAGATTTAATTTCTTTCAAACTTCTTTTTTTCGACAAAATACATAAAAGGCAACAATAATCAGACAAAAAGAAAGTTTTTGTAATGGAAAAATAAAAAGTTTCTATTGAGCTGATATGTCGAACACCAAGAATCTCTATCTTTAGGTGGTGTGGGATTCGTAAAAAAAGATCTAATTTCTTTCAAACTTCTTTTTTTCTACGAGATACATAAAAGGCAACAATAATCAGACAAAAAGAAAGTTTTTGTAATGGAAAAATAAAAAGTTTCTATTGAACTGATATGTCGAACACCAAGAATCTCTATCTTTAGGTGGTGTGGGATTCGTAAAAAAAGATTTAATTTCTTTCAAACTTCTTTTTTTCGACAAGATACATAAAAGGCAACAATAATCAGACAAAAAGAAAGTTTTTGTAATGGAAAAATAAAAAGTTTCTATTGAACTGATATGTCGAACACCAAGAATCTCTATCTTTAGGTGGTGTGGGATTCGTAAAAAAAGATTTAATTTCTTTCAAACTTCTTTTTTTCGACAAGATACATAAAAGGCAACAATAATCAGACAAAAAGAAAGTTTTTGTAATGGAAAAATAAAAAGTTTCTATTGAACTGATATGTCGAACACCAAGAATCTCTATCTTTAGGTGGTGTGGGATTCGTAAAAAAAGATTTAATTTCTTTCAAACTTCTTTTTTTCGACAAGATACATAAAAGGCAACAATAATCAGACAAAAAGAAAGTTTTTGTAATGGAAAAATAAAAAGTTTCTATTGAACTGATATGTCGAACACCAAGAATCTCTATCTTTAGGTGGTGTGGGATTCGTAAAAAAAGATTTAATTTCTTTCAAACTTCTTTTTTTCGACAAGATACATAAAAGGCAACAATAATCAGACAAAAAGAAAGTTTTTGTAACGGAAAAATAAAAAGTTTTTAATGAACTGTTATGTCGAACACCAAGAATCTCTATCTTTAGGTGGTGTGGGATTCGTAAAAAAAGATTCTTTTAAACTTCTTTTTTTCGACGAGATACACAAAAAGCAACAATAATCAGACAAAAAGAAAGGTTTTGTTTTTTTCGACGATATAAAAGTAGGTTTTTGTCTTTTTTTATTTATAGTTTTTAATTGATTATTTCGACTTCCTTGGATTTTATAAAAAAGTTAGGTTTTTATTCATTTGTTTGAGAAATCACTGTTAACGATTACTGTATTTAAAACTTGACAGTTTTTGATGTCATCATCACTGAATAATGAAGGTCATGTATTAACAAATAAAAAAGAACGAAATAAATGAATTTGCACAAAACTATAAATTTTATTTTTTTTAAAAATAAGTTTAATTAGACTTTTTTCTACTCTTTCAACAAAAATGAAAACCAAAGGTTGAGCAAGGCCAGCAGAAAAAAGACATTAAAAAAGAGAATCGGCAGTCTAAAGTCTAATTTTTACAAAAAAAAAGTAATAATAAATCAAAAATAATTTTCCCGCATTTAAACGTAAAAAATAATATTTAAACTTGCTCAAAGCCATTTAATAGTAACAAAAAATAATATATATTTACAAATGTTTCTTTTTGATAAGTTTTTCATGCAACTTCAGTAATTCGATGTTGTTGATTTTGATGTGATTGATGATGATCATGATCACATTGGCTATGATCACATTCTGAATCTCGAAGCAATGGACGTTCTTCTGGCCAACAATCAGCAAATAAAAGTTTCAGCCGAAAGGCATCAGATCCATTAAGGTAATAACGATAAAGACGTCGTTCACGAATAAATCCAAGTCGATCATATAGGATTAGAGCTGATTTGTTTGTGACTTCTGCTTCAAGCATAACCTAAAAATGGACATGTTTGTGTAAAAAAGTACATTCAATTACAAAAGAAAACTTACTTCATCACAACCTTTTTCACGCATAACTTCAATAGATTTTTGTACAAGCATTTTACCAATACCTCGACGACGATATGCTTGTTCAACAGCTAACATAGCAATATATCCACGGCGCCATTTAGGATCATGATCAAGTTTACACACAATAACACCAATATTACAATTATTTGTTGTATCACGAGCCTAAAAAAAGCGTTTGTAAGAAATATAGTATAATTACAGCAAGAATCTTTAAAGAAAAACATATGGCAGCTAAAGTATCCTTAAAAATCCGCTTTTACATTGCGGCTTTGTGGTTATAAGGACGTCGATTGTGAGAAATTTGTGAACGAAAAGGTTAAATTTTGGCTTCCAAATTAAGCCGCAATTTGCGAGCGTTTTATCGAATGTAAAAATACATTCGTTGCTCACTTTGTACTTTCAAATAAAGGCTTACCAATAAACATAGCTCTGGCCAATTATGAATAAAAAATCGATATGTATAAATAGAATATGGTTCAGATAGCTCTTTTGTAATAACAGACATAATACATGGCATTTGTGTTTCATCTTTATATGCTTCAATAATAATTGATGAATTTTCAGATGGTTCTGGTCCAACATCTTCAGAAGTTACAGAAGCAACAGCAGCAGCTTGAGATTGTTGTTGTCCAGTTGAAGCAGCAGAAGCAACCATGGGACGATTATTCTATAAAAAAATTATTTATTTTAGTGATAGCAAAATCATTGAACACTCAAAGTTCTTGAGGGAATTCGCAGGGGTCTCATGAGAGCTTATTGCTTAATTTATTGCTTTTGATGTGTATGTTTTTTTTCAAGGTCGCATGGCATCAGCATGAAAATCACAAAATGTGTAAAAAAATAAAAGTCTCTCAGTCAGCAAAAAAAGAAGAGTGGTTGTTTTTGTTAAAAACTACAAACACAAAATAGAAAAATTAAAAATGTATTAATAAAAATCATCATTAAATTGCAGAGCAATGTGGTTCAGTGATAGTAAAGCATGGGAGGAAAGTTATAGTCTATAACTTGTTTACTACTATGCATACTGTAGCAGAATTTAAAGTAGCAATAAAGCTCGTGAAAAACGTGGTTGATAATAAAATGTGCGCAGTTACAGTATACAGGAAAGAAAAGTTATAGTTTACAACTGCCGTTTTATCATGTATAATGTAGATTTAGTAACAAAACTTGTTTTTCAAATTACATGAAACTTAAGTTCCTATATTTAGTAGAAGGATAATTTGCGACAAAATATTAGCTGCTTAATCTTCTTCTCTAGATATAGCTGCTATATTATAGCAGCATGTTAGCAAATGATAAACAATGATCTCAGAAACTAAAAAATATTTTTAAGGGAACAAGTAGCAGCCAAATCGTGTGCTACTTTGATAGTCTTAAAATATGTATATTCTCAAAAGAGCAGCTATTAATTTGCACGAATACGTTTTAATAAAAAGGTAATATGATGATATATGCTTTGAGTTAAAACCGAAATGGCATTTGAAAATTGTTCTTTGTAAATTGTGCATATAACCTAAATCTTCGCCACTAATAGAGCTTCTCATCTATCTACAGTATCCCGCCCCTATAACCTCCTCCAAACCAAGAAACTTACTTTTTCAGCAAACATATTCAAAGAACGTGAAAGGCTTTGAACTGTATTATCAATAATTGTACAAGCTTCTACAGTATTCATTGGTTGTTTAATACCATTTGATAGTTGTCGTTGAAGAAGAGGAGAGCGTTGTTCTTGTTGTTGTTGAGAGCCTTGAATTTGATTAGAATCAATTAAAATATTTTTATTACAACAATTTTTATTATTATCCATTGAAGGTCTACAAGTCATTGTTGCACACTTTGTTGATAGAGAAAGTAAAAAAATTAAATCCAATTTGATGAAATTTTAAGGAATAATGATGAAAAAGAATAGGAGAGAGATAATCAATCAAAAATATTTTTTTAATGAAATGATTATTGTTTTAATTTAAAAATTTAGAGTAAAATGGATGACTTGAAGATGATATATTCTCTTTAATAAATGGAACAGGAAATCTTTAAATAATTTTTGGACCGAATCTTTTGATCAAGATGGACAAGAAAAATAATACAAAACTGATAATTTTGGAAGAAAAATTGTGTAGTTAAAAAGTGGCCAAGAACGAACACAGAGGGGAAATACATTTCACGTAAAAAGAAGGCGGAGACTAGATAGACGATAGCAAAAAGTGAGAGTGGTATGAACTCCAGACCAAAAGTACAAAGTCCATCTTTTTAATGGAAAATAGAACGTTTAATTAAAAAAAGTGACCAAGACAGAAACACACATAGATCTATTCTCTTCTTTTCTTGAGGGAAACAAAGACAGATATCACTTTCAGTTTAACAATATTATCTCAAATCCCATTTATCTATAAACATCTATTATTCACGTGATAAAACAAACAAAATATATTATCAATGGTATTTCCCCGCTATCTCTATTCTCTTCTTCTGTTATACTTCAGCAGCAGGAATGGTACCAGTCTTGTGACTGGTCATCAAAAAGAACCAAGTCAGAAAAGCTTAACGCTAATTAACAGAACGAAAACAGAATGTTTAAACTTCAGATTAAAACCAAAATAGTACTATTAACTTATCATATTCTATAAAAAATATAGTTTAAAAATATTGCAAAACGTATAAAAATAGTATCAAAAGTAGATTTTAAAAGCTGCAAGAAAAACTCAAGCAAAAAAAGTTTAACTCTCGCTAATTAACAGAATGAAAAGGTAATGTTTAAACTAAGGATTAAAACTGAAATATTAGTGTTTTTGGGAAAGATAAATTACAAATGTTTAAATTTTAATTAAAAAATAGCACAAAAATACATTGCAAAATTTTTTTTAAAACAGCTTTAACTTTTTTTTCGTGTTGAGAATTTTAATGGACAAAAAGTTTGTTTTTAAAAAGCTTGAAATTTTTTAAAAACAAAAAGTAAATTTTCTGCAATTTTTAAAGCTAGAGAGGGTTAGTTTATCGACCATTATGTGCAAAAATATCTAGATGTTCAAAATGTATGTCAATTTTTAGCTGGTGTGAAAGTCAAATTTGAATTTGGGGTTATTTAACTAAATGTTCTTGTAAGCCGAAGTCTTGGATGTAAAATATGTCCTCTTTCTTAACCGGAAGATACTGTATTTGTTTAAAATTGTATTACAATTCTGTTTCTACTTCTACAGAGGCCTTTAACTCATTTGTCAAGAACAAGGGAATTGAATTGCTTTAAAAATGGTATTTTCTCTCTTTTTTCTGTTATCATTAAAATTTTATTTAGATTGTATGTAAAAGCAAAATTCAGCAAATTGTTCCAAAATATTGTTTCCTGCTTTCAGATTTTCTCCTGTTATCAAAATTAGTACAATTTTATTGTCTGAATGAACTTTGGAGTCTTCTTTTTTTAACGTCTAGAAATTCCAAATGCTTTCTTTCTTTTTTCAGCAATTTTGTTACTATCAATAACAATAAAAGATAAATCAGCTGTTTTTTTTAAAAGGGTAATAAAACAAATTTAATTGACAATCACATGTTTTGGTTTAATGCCACCCATAAAGTTTTCTTTACTACATACACATAGATCATGCTGTTGCTATTGTTGTATTGTTAGTTTAAAATACACAAATTAAAAATGTATTTTTTTGCAGCAAAAAAAGTATTATTGACGAAGAAATTCAAGTGATTTTTTGCAGAAGAAAAAATGGCAACCATATTTTTTGAACGTCAGAAGGGGTTTTAATTTTCTTACAGTACTTTCAAAAAACATGTATAAATTTTCAATGAATGAAAAAAAAAGTTTACTTCAAATTTTCTCTAAGGGCAAATACAGGTAGAGCAGCTAAATGCAGCGAAATTTTTGATAAAGAATATTTAGCTTTTGTTAAAAAAATTTTTGATTCATACTCACTGTAGAATACATAATCCTAATGCCCCTTGCTTGGTTAATGGCAAATGCACACGTAACTTTCCAAGATGTTTTTTGGAGGATACGGTCAGTGCCGCAACTTGAACATATTTCAGGGGATGGAAAAACTCGTGAAAATCTCATTGTATCTAGTATAAACTCAATTTTTCACCTTAAATTTGGCCTTTCAGGGGGTGGAAATTCCCCCCATTCCACCCTCCCCCAAGTTGCGGCCCTGGATACGGTAATTGATGACAATGGATTTACACATCCAAGGCGTCCTGATAATGGAAGATCTTTTATAATGAAAGTGAATGGCAAGGAAGTAGAGTTGAAATTGCTTTTAACTAATATTCTTCTCCATGCAACCAAAAAAATTCAAAACATTTTTATAGCCTTGCTACTGTATTACCTTGAGCATTCGATGAACTTGTTGCATTTAGATTTGATAATTTTTGGGATGCTTTAAATTGCATCACTTCTGGATTATTAGCAGTTTGATCTTTTTGTTGTCTTGGAAATTCAAATGGATTCTGAAAAAAAACATCACTAAGATAAATTCAAATGCTTAAAATTATAACGCTGGTATTACTTGAACAACAGCTGATGAAGGAGTTGCAAAAATTTGTTTAACATTTTTCCGTTTTTCTTTTTTCATGCTCTCTTTTTCACTATTTAAATCGTCTGCAGCATCATCAGAAGAAGCAACTTCAGTTGAATTTTCATATGCAGCAATATGAAGTGAAAGGGTGCTGCTATTCTTATTGTTGGAATTTAAAGAATTGCTTTCTTTCTTCCATTGTTGTTTTTTAACTTTATCTTCTCCTTCATTATTAAAAACTTCAAAAGGGTTAAAGCTTTTTGAAGATTTATCAAGTGCAAAAGAAGAATGTTTCAAAGATTGTGAATTTTGTTTAAGATCTATTTTTGTGATTTTAGTTGCTGCTGCAGTCCAATGATAAACATTTACAAAATTTGTTAGTTCACAAAACAGACGCATATTTTTTGTCTCATTTTTTAGAACTCCTTTTGCTACAATAATCTGTTCCACACAAAAAATCTTTAATGTTGTTTTCTAAGGACTGCAGCAGCATGTTTTCTTTTAAAATTTACCACCAAATACTTTAACGGTGCTTGTTTTGCTATGTTGTGATTGAACAACTGAAGAAACATTTGAAGTTTTATAGCATTGATTGAGATTGAGATTAGAGTATTGTTGGGTATCAGAAGAAGAAGAAAAATTGACATTATTATTTACAAACAAAATATCTGTCTTTGTTGACATTCTAAAAGAATAAGTTTAAATAAAAAATATATTTGTAATTGCTTAAAACTGCAGTAGACAAACCAAACTTAAAACACTATTTAATTGTTATTTGCAAAATCAAAAAAGATAAAGCGATAAAAAAAACTTGAAAACCTGGTAACTGTATTTCGCAAAACTAAAATTATAAAGTAATCATTCCCGTATTTTTTAAAATATTGATAGAAAAAATTTTTAGACTGAAAAAAGTGCGATGAAACTGTCCAAAAAATTTAGTTTTTTTGTGATGATATGTCAAATTTTCTCAAAAAGGAATCGTGGTCCAATAGCTCAGTAGGTAGAGCATCTGACCGGAAATCAGAGGGTCGGTGGTTCAAGTCCACCTTGGAGTAAAGATTCCACTTTATTTTTCGGTAATTTTTCGGTTTGTATATATTATAATTTATAAACTTATCTAGCATGATTGTAATGAGATCACTTAATATGAGGTCCGTCATTCATGTGATGATATGTCAAATTTTCTCAAAAAGGAATCGTGGTCCAATAGCTCAGTAGGTAGAGCATCTGACCGGAAATCAGAGGGTCGGTGGTTCAAGTCCACCTTGGAGTAAAGATTCCACTTTATTTTTCGGTAATTTTTCGGTTTGTATATATTATAATTTGCAAGATAAAAAAAAGCGTCATAAGGCTGATGCAATCGTTCTTTTAAAAAAATTTGGCGAAGTTCAACTTCTTATAAACAAAAAAATAGAGAAAGCCTGTCCATTTTTGAAATCGAAAAATTTCATCCAAATCAAAGAAGAAGAGAAAACTAAAGATTACGAAATATTGTTCAAAAAAATGGATCAAAACATTCAGCAATTGTTTGTCATTGACACATAAAACAATTTGAAAGTTTTTTTTGTTTTATTAAATAATCTTTCTTTTTTCAACAATTTTGTTACTATCAATAACAATAGAAAAGATAAATCAGCTGTAATTTTAGTAGAGCAATAAAACAAATTTAATTGAATCACATGTTTTGATTTTGTTGCCACCCATAAAGTTTTTTACTACACATATATCATGCTGCTGTATGTATTGTTATTTTAAAATACATAAATTAAAAATGTATTTTTTGTTGCAGCAAAAAAGCTATGCTGTACCTTTTTATGACAAAAAACTCAGGTGATCAAAAATGTTGACCAGCAACATGTTGAAAAGTCATCGAGAGAGATTGTTAGTAAATCATTTATTTAAGACACTTACATCAAACACAGTAATAAAAACATACAAATAAAAAAAAGTATATAAAATTACACATTTAAGGTTGATTTTCAATAGCACCATTTTTCTTTGAATAATTCTTAAGATCATAAAAATATTGATGACATTTATTTACAATCCATGTAAACCATCCAATAAAGCCAACTTGAAGAAACGCTTCAAAAAGTATAAAAGAAATAATCATTGAAGTTCCAAATTCAAGAACTTCACTTTTCATCGTTGAATATTTTTCACTGAGAAAAATTTTTGATAAAATAAGAATAATAGAAAAAAATGTAACCATAATTACTACCATTGTCACAGAACATCCATATAAAATAAATGGTACTAAAAGATATTGATTCTTTGTAAAAATCCCAATAAAAAGAAAAATAAGAACAGGAATCCATAAAAGCCATAAAGGAAGTTGATAATATCCAAAAAAATATTGTTGCCATGTCAAAGTTTGATGAAATGAACCCCAAATTGTAAATGCAAGATAAAAACTAAATATAATTGTAAATACAAAAATTGCATTTTTAACATGAATAAAACCACAGCAACATAAATATTTTAATGAATAATGATCAAATTTTGTTTGAGAACGTTCTTCTTGATGTTGGTTTCCTTCATTTGATGGTGGTGCATTTGACATCTTTTTTGTTTGACGAGATCACTTCTACGTACAATTGTTGATGACAGATAAATATTTGAAAAATGAGACACGTTTTTTTGATGTGAATGAGATAGTTTTAGTGCAGCCTTGTATCAAACAAAAGCATTTATCTGAAAAGATTTGCATACATTTTTCTCTACCATTCAACTTGTTTTTTATTGATTTTAGCAATACTTCATGGCCAAAATGATATAACTTTCGGAGAGCTACCGTAATCTTTATTTATTGTCAAAAACATATTTGAGATAATCACTTGTCTCAATTAAATACAAGAGAAAATTACATTTTTTCCATTTCCCAAAAATCCGTACATGCTGCAGTAATCATATCTTCTATCCTCTCTGAAAATTTCTATGTCAACGAAAATCAGTTGTTCAACGATGTCCATCAAGAAAACTATGCAAAAGCTACGGAGAAAGAGATACATATGTATTATAATAAAATCATTTATTGAAAAAAACAAAACTTTTGCAGATCTACCGTAATCTTATATAGCCATATAGCCGCAAATCTTATTGTCTCAACTTAATACAAAAGCCACATTTTGAAAAATTTTTTAAATATTAGATAACAAATTCGAAGAGAAGTTTTAATCATAAATCGCTTCTTTTAATTTCTGTAAGCACCCGGATTCGAACCTTTCCTTCTTTCAAGTTTTTGTCCAACTGAAAGTCTACCGCTCTAACCACTGTGCCGCCCGCACTTTAAAAAAAAAGGAATTTTAATTATTAAAATATTTACTTAATTAACACATATACATATTAAATAAAGTAATACAACAACACAAATAATTATAAATCAAAAAATAATACCGTAATTAAGGCTTATATAATGAAACAATAGCATACAACTAACACATATAAGATTACCCATTTATGGCCCATATCTGATAAGAACAGTACCACGATAATTCTTAAGATCACAAAAATATTGATAACATTTGAATACAATCCATGTAAAGAATGTAATACAGCTAACTTGAATAATCGTTAACAAAAGAACAATACACATTACAGCAATAGTAAAAACTTCAAAAAATTTGCTGCTCATTGTTGCTCCTGAATCTTCTTCCATTCCTTTCTTCAATTCAGATGATTTAAACAACATAACACCAATCAACAAAGCACTAATCATAATAGTTAGAATTGCCATCATAATTCCATGAAAGATATACGGTTGCAAAAGATCATGATCCTTTTTATAAATTCCAATAAAAAGACAAATAAGAACAGGAATCCATAACAACCATGCAACAAGATAAATTTTATGTTCAGCAAAAATTGGATAATAAGCCAAAGTAGAAAGTGCAAGACCAATACAAGAAAGAATAGCAACTAGAAGAGCAGCAACTTTAATATGCATACATCCAAAGCAACATCGATATTTTGGAGCATTATGATCAAATCCTAATGGACGACGAATATGACGAGGTTTAAGATGTTGTTTTTCTGCATATAATGATGATGGTGGATTTGACATATTTGATGAGACCATTAGCAAGTACAGCTGTTGACGACGAAAAAATATTTGAAAAATCAGACACGTTTTTTTGATATGAATGAAATAGTTTTATTGCTCATTGCAAATTGAACAAAACAAAAACATTTATTCAAAAAATTTACATCTATTTGTTTTCATCATTCAATAGATGTTATTTGTTTTATTGTTTTTACTTTTTTGGCTCAACTGACAAAGCATTTAGACAACTACCGTAACCTTTCAACATAGCCGAAGATATTCGTAATGATTCGTTGTATCAACTTAATACAAAAACCACATTTTGTAAAACTTTTTAAATACTAGATTACCAGTTCGAACACAAGAAAGTATTTTAATCACAAATCTCTTCTTTTAATTTTTGTAAGCACCCGGATTCAAACCTTCCCTTTTTTCGAGTTTTTGTCCAACTGAGAGTCTACCGCTCTAACCCCTCCGCCACCGACACTTGTAAAGAAAAAGGAATTTTAATTATTTTATAACATTTATTCAAAAAAAACGCATATTCAACAAAATAAAACAACAACACAAATCAAAAAATAATACCCACAATTTGAGCTTATACAATTGACATACAACAAACACATTTATGGCCTATATTTGATAAGAACAGTACCACGATAATTCTTAAGATCACAAAAATATTGATAACATTTGAATACAATCCATGTAAACCATGAAATACAGCTAACTTGAAGAATCGTTAACAAAAGAATAATGCACATTACCGCAATAGTAAAAGCTTTAAAATATTGGCTGCTCATTGTTGCTCCTGAACCTTCTTCCATTTTTTCCTTCAATTCAGATGATTTAAATAACATAACACCAATCAACATAGCACTAATCATAATATTTATAATTGCCATCATAATTCCATAAAGAATATATAGTACTAAAAGATGTTGATCCTTTGTAAAAAGTCCAATAAAAAGAAAAATAATAATAGGAATCCATAATAACCATGCAGCAAAAGCCATTTGATGTTCAATAAAAATTGGATAATAAACCCAAGTAGAAAATCCAAAACCAAAGCATGAAAGAATTGCAACGAAAAGAGCAGCAGTTTGAACATGCATACGACCAAAGCAATGTCGATATTTTGGAGCATTATGATCAAATCCTAATGGACGACGAAGATGATGAGATTGAAGATGATTGGTTTCTTCATATGGTGGTGGTGGAGTTGACATCTTTTTGTATTTGATGACTAAGATTGTCGATTTCCTGGGAAACACTGGCGAATTCTTCCAGTAGCGAGGAATACTCGGAAGGCTGTATGCCTATATTACTCGCTGTTGGAAAACTGCTGGAAAGAATTAAATTCTAACAGTTTTCCGGCAGTATTCCAACACTCGTCCAGCAACGAACAATATAGGCAAACAGTCTTCCAGATATTCCTCGATGTTGGAATGCTGCGAAAGAGTTCTCCCGTGAATACAAATTAGTTTTTGAAGTTAAATTGTTTTATAATTTCTTTTTTTATTATAAATTTTAGCAAAAAAGATAGTGCCACATAAACCCCAATAAACATCTGAATCATTAATACCCCTTTCCCGATATTTCCCAGAAAATCGACAACCCTAAAAAACGAAACGATGAAATAAAAAAAGAGTTGCCTTCAGCCGGCTGGACACTTTTTTTTATTTGGGCTAGCCCAATACAAAAATACAAAGAAGGAATTTTCCGTGCGGGAACATTTCATTTGATTTTTTTGCAACAACTTTTTTTAGTTTTAAATTTTGATGAAAAAGTTCTTCAACATCTTGAATTTTTTTTCTTCTGAATAAAACATTAAACGTTTTATTTTTTTGCTCAACATATTTTTAACAATGTAAACAGATTATATTCATTGTAGCACAAACTCTTAAATTTATGTTTCAGTTACAATCACTGATAATTTGTTCATGTAAAATTGAAATAGCGTTTTTTGGATCGCAAATCGTTGCTATTGATTTCTGTAAGCTCATAAGTGGAGGAATGGATCATTATTAAGGGGAGCATCTTTTGCACCTAAAGTTTTGGCACTTGAGAATACTTTGCAAAACGGCGTCAAATTTAACTTTTAACTTTACTGTGCTTAAAGATGACAGAGATAATGAAAGTCTAGACTTCCTTGAACACAATAATCATAAAATCAACTCTACAATTTTAAAAATGATAAAATGTGCAAAGCATAAATATATTGGAGCATCATGACCTAATGGACGACGAAGAAACCGAGACTGAAGATGATGATTTTCTGCATATAATGGTGATGATGGATTTGACATCTTTTTTTATTTGATGAGATCACCTGTAAGTGTGCTTGCTGATGACAAAAAATATTTGAAAAATGAGTCCCGTTTTTGAAGTGGATGAGAAAGATTTATTTATAGATTTTGTTTTCACCATTCAATAAATATTGTTGTTTTAAATTTTTGGTCAGAATAACAAAACTTTTGCAAAGCTACCGTAATCTTTCAATATACCCACAAATCTTATTGTCTCAACTTAATACAAAAGCCACATTTTGAAAAATTTTTTAAATATTAGATAACAAATTTGAAGAGAAGTTTTAATCATAAATCGCTTCTTTTAATTTCTATAAGCACCCAGATTCGAACCTTCCCTTCTTTCGAGCTTTTGTCCTTCTGAGAGTTTGCCGCTCCACTCCGCCACCTCCGTTTGTCAAGAGAAAAGAATTTAAATTTAAGCATTTATTTTAAAAAGCACATATTAAATAAAGTACAGCAAGACAAATTAAAATTAGTACCCGTAATAAAGGCTTATACAGTTAAAAATAACATACAAATAAGCACATATAGCATTTAAAATCTCATAAATAATAATCTTATTAAAAGATTTCCACGATAATTCTTAAGATCACAAAAATATTGATAACATAGAAATACAACGAAATTAAACCATAAAATACAGCTAAATTGAATAATCGATACCATAAATATAAAAATAGTCACAATAACAACTCCAACATATTTGCTGCCCATTGTTGCTCCTGAATCTTCTTCCATTCCTTCCTTCATTACAAATGTTTTGAACACCATAACACCAACCAACATAATACTGAGCATAATAGTTGTAATTTCCATGATAATTGCATATAAAATATACGGTTCTAAAAGTTGTTGATTCTTTGTAAAAATTCCAATAAAGAGACAGATGATAACAGGAATCCATAATAACCATAAAGCAAAAGCAATTTGATGTTCAATAAAAATTGGATAATAAGCCCAAGTAGAAAGTGCAAGACCAATGGAAGAAAGAATTGCAACGAGAAGAGCAGCAGTTTGAACATGCATAAAGCAACATCGATATAATGGAGAATTATGATTAAATTCTAATGGACGACGAAGATGACGAGAATGAAGATGTTGTTTTTCTGCATATAATGGTAGTGGTGGATTTGACATATTTTTCTTATTTGATGAGATCACTTGCTAGTACACTTGTTGACGACAGATAAGTATTTGAAAAATGAGACACGTCTTTTTGTTATGAATGAAAAAAGTTTACTGCACTTTGCAACTTGCATCAAACAAAATTATTTATTCAAAAAAATTTGCATCATTTTAAATTCAATACAATGTTCAAATACCGTAATCCCCAATCATTGAAAACGTATTTTTTGCTTATGATTTCTTTGAATTTCAAAACAAGAAACTATATACTCACTTTTTTCCAAACAAACCAAGAAAGAAATTTTATTCAAAAACATTTTTTTCAAAATTGACAACAAAAAACTGAAATCAAATCAGTGGGAATCTTTAATCGATCGGAAAGTGACAAAGAAAGAAAAACTTTTAACAAAAAAAAGGATTGTTTAAAAGTAGAAAGAAAAAACACACACATCTTTCTTGTGGCCATTTTAGTATGTTTTCTTCTACCATTCAATGATCTCCGTCACCCTTAAATGAACTGAAACAAAAATGTAAAAAAATTTGACAGAAGTGAACGGGTTATTTTTTCTCAAAAAAATTTTTTTAACTTTACTCGTTGTTTATTTTTTTCAATGAAAAATTATTTTTTCTACCTCTTTTAATTAACTAAAAAGGACCATAATTAAATAAAATTTGGGTGTTAAAATAATTGTTGAAATTTTTTATTTATTTGTCGAAAAATTTTGTGTTTTAGAAAAATGGTTAGTGAAAATATGTTTCGGTTTTTGATATTTGCAGCTTTGATAGCAGCGGTTATTTCGGATTGTGTACCAAATGGTGAATTACTTAAAGCTAAAATGGAAGCAAAGAAGAAAGGTTGGTTTTAATAAAATTTATATTAGCATTATTGGCATTTAAAAATGTAATTTATGGCACGAATTAAACTAAAGTTTACAAAAAAAAAACAGCCAACAAGCCAAAATAGAAAAAAAAAATTATTTTTGAACATCCCCTTGTAAACTTCTAAACCCTAAAAAGCTAAAACTATGATCACTGGTAGCATTGAAAATATTATTGCATCAATTTAAAAAAAACTATTGCATAAAAATTTATCAAATCTTTCGAAAAATCTCTTTAACAAGCTTTTGGTTGTCGACCAATATTTTTAAGTAATTCTGCAGAATTAACAAATGGTTGGGTAATGCAGTCATCAATAGTAACACCTCGAATAAGTTGTGCTTCAGTGTTATGATAGATATCAGCATATAAAGCTTCAGCAGGAAGGACATCATCTACAAAAGCTTTTTGAACAGCTTCATCAACTTCTTTTCGAACTGATTTATCAATTTCTTTTAACTCATCTTCTGTTGTTAATTCAGCCATAATAATTTTATCTTTAAAGCCAGTAATTGGATCACGAGTTTTTCGAACTTCTTGAATTTGATCACGGGTACGGTAGCTGAAAATGAGAAGTGAGAAATTATTGGAGTGTAATTAGCAAGGATTTTTGTACAATTATTAACTATGAAAGTAGTAAACGATATCGTATGTTAGTCTTACAAACTGACAAGGAATCATATTTGTTGTGATTTTACATATCAATCTCCCTACCTTGTTCCGGGATCAGACATTGAATGACCAGAATATCGATATGTTGCTAGTTCCATCATTAACGGGCCCTTTCCAGCATTACAATATTCCTTTGCAAATTTTGTTGCTTCTCTTACAGATAAAATATCCATTGCATCAACCCATATCCCTGGAACATAATCTCCCCTTGTGTAATAATCCGTTGAAGCCGAGGATCTTTCAGCAGATGTTCCCATTCCAAAACCATTATTTTCACAAATAAATACACATGGTAAATCCCAAAGTTTTGCCATATTTGTTGCTTCAAATAATTGTCCTTGATTAGCTGCTCCATCACCATACAGCGCGAAAGCAGTATTCTTTTGTTTTCGATATTTCATTGCAAATGCAATTCCAGCCCCGAGGGGTTGTTGAGCACCAACAATACCATTTCCACCAAAGAAATTTCTATCATACATATGCATGGAACCACCTTTCCCATAAACATTGCCAGAAATTTTTCCTGTTAGTTCTGCGATAACTTCAAGCACAGTTGAACCCATCAAATATGTCCAGCCATGACATCGATAAGCTGTTATTACAGCATCTTCTTTATCCATTGCCCCAATCATTCCTACAGCACATGCTTCTTGTCCAGTATATAAATGACAAAAACCACGAATCTTTTTTTCTTTATAAAGATTGCCAGCAGCAGTTTCCATTCGACGAATAACCTGAAAATACAGTAGCCGTTAGAGAACTATTAAAAAAACAAGTTTATAGTGAAGATGGAGTTGAAGGGTGATATTTTGTTTATATATTTGGCTAGTATATGGAAGAATTTAGACAAAAAAATCAGCAATATAGTCATTATTCTTTAACTACTTCTCCTTAAAACATGTACATCAAGTAGCACTACACGAGATAATATATATAATACTTCATTCGGAAAGACATCATCTGTAATAGCTTTTTGAACAGCTTCATAAATTTCTTTTTGAACGAATCTATCAAATTTTTTTTAACTCTTCTTCTGTTGTTAATTCAGCCATAATATTTTTATCCAGTAACTGGATTTCGGCATTTTTGAGTTTCTTGAATTTGTTCACGGGTAATTTTTATGTAGTAACAGACTTTATGTTGGTGAATTAACAACTGAAAAAGAGTTAAAAGAAATTGATAAATCAATTCGAAAAGAAGTTGATGAAGCTGTTCAAAAAGCTATAGCAGATGATGTTCTTTCAGCTGAAGCATTATATGCTGATGTCAATCACAATACTGAAGCACAACTTATTCGAGGTGTTACTATCGATAAAAAGTTTCCAGAATTTTTGCCATAAATTTACCAGAAATACTTTAAAAATAATTTGTGCTAATAAGATGTTTAAAAAACCAAAAAAACAATTACCCTCAACTCAATCCTACTACATTGGGGAAGAAATTACGAACCTGCATTTTTCGGTAATAATCTATTGCATCTTGTTTTGTCAGCGTTGTTTCAGCAGCAGGTCCTTGATCTAATTTATGAAGTTTATATGGACGTGTTGGAAATGTTGTTTCTGTAGATGCAAATCTTGCAGCAGAAATAACTTGTTGCTGAACCCCAGCATTAATTTTTGCTGGTGTTGGAGTAGTAACATTAAGAATGGGTAAAAATGAACGTCCAATAAAATTCATTTTAAACTTTAAAAAACTGCTGATGATGATATTCCAGAATTTACTTTTGATAAATTTTTCTAACATAAAAACAGCAGCTTTTTTTTTGTGCTTCGATTTTTTGTTTGAGTTAACAGCTGCTATCTTGGCATTAAAGAGAGGGTTAGCCAGCAAGAGGAGAAGATCTTAAAGCAGAGAGACTTTGCTTATGTTGGAGAGCAAAAAATCCAGTTGTGTTTTTGTGTTTGCAATTTTTTTATGTGTTTGTCATCGCTGTTGCATTTGATTAATCGCATTGTTCACGTTGATACCACATTGATAGAAGGATTAGTGTTCAATAACAATTTGAGCAAAATGAAGTTTCAAAACCATTCAGTTCAGAAGTTTCTTATCAGGATACATCCGTGTCAAAATTACAAAAGTTAAAATCGAAACCAAAAATAAATTAAAGTTTGAGATGTTAAAAATTACTGTAAATTTCGACTTAAAAATCTCACGTTTAATTAAGATTTTAATAAATTTTAGATTTTTTGAAGTCAACATCAGAAAATTTATTAAAAAATTTTCAAAATAACCGGAAACAAAACACCAAAATCAAAGCAAATTTTCACAAGTCGAAAACGAAAATTTTGATTTCGCTAAATCAACATTCTTGCGCATTTAAATCATTGTACCACTTCTATAAAAGTTGTTGAATAACTAACTAAACATCTAAAAATTCTACAGTAATCTTACTTCGAGCATTTTGATTACAATTCCTGTGAGCAGCTAAAGTTGCAATCCAAAATAAAAAAAAGTACAGTATACTTGCAAAACATTATAATTATTACCTTCATTACAGTATCTTAAAAAACAGAGCTTAAAAGTTTTCATTAAACCCCTCAAAATTACTTCCATTACAGTATCCATAAAAAAGTTTTCTTCAAAAAGTTTTCTATTAATTCCCCCAGAAACAATTTCTAGATCCCCATAAACCTCCAACGAATGGCCTCCAACTATCACTAAAATTCCAACGCCTCCAACTAAATTCTAATACCAATCATTTAATCATTGATGGCTTTTTAACCAAGCGATTTGTTGATGTTGATTATGATTATTCAAATGAATTTCCATGTGAAGAATATGCAATTGTTCGGTTAACAAATACATCAACATTTAAAACTCCAAAAATTTCATTGATGTCTGGAGAATGGCTTTCAAATAATGATCGAACAGAAGCCAATGCAATTGTATATCCAAATGGTACAATATTTGAAACACAACGGTATGCTTTCTCTTCTTTTTTAAATATACATATATATAATTAAGTGGTTACTGTAGTAATAATAATAGTAATACAAAACATGAAAAAAATATAATATAAATACAAAAATTTGTTTGTTTATCAGTCTTCAATGAGATAATATTGATATGGCTTTTCTTCAGAATCTTTCGATCGATAATGAGATATTGATGATAGCTCTGGATCAACAAAAGCTAAAAAAATTTAAATATAATTAGATAAAACTGGAAAGCTTTGTTTTTTAAAAACAATTAGTAAGAACAAAATTTAGGGTTCAGTAAAATCTAATAACTCAGATCTTTGTTCATATCTCAAGTTACAGTATCTACAGAGGTGTGGAAAATTAAAGAGTTGATGACAAAGTGACTCATAGAAACCTATAATTAAATTAAAACTGAAATTAACCTCTCACCCGTATTTAAAGAAAATCTTTTAAAACCATTAACACGTTAAACAACGCATCAAATTAACGAAAAACTAAACTAGGAGTAACTACAGAAACATATGTTTTTCTCTAATTGAATACCTGATTTGAAAGATTCTTTATTTAAAAAAAGTAAACTTACAAATTTTGCAGCATAATATAATACCAATAATAAATAAAAGTATAAAAAGACCAATCAAGAATATAACAAAAACTGTTGACCAAAGAAAATCAGTTGCCATTGATATTAGAATATCCACAAGTTCAGAATTGATAATATATTGAAAAATTGTATATATAAAATTAGAATTTGCTGCTGTCATCTTTGATAAATTGTAGCCTAAAAAAGTTGAGTTGAATTAACTTTTGTTAAAAATTACAGTGATTAAAAACGATATTGGAATAAAAAACGCGTAGGCGAAAGTGCATATCAATTTGCATATTTTTCAACCAATTTTGTGGGCCTGTTGATCTCAAGTGTTTATGAATTGATTATAAGATATAAAAAAAGATCTTTAACATCGATCTTTCCATGTTTTATATACAACTGATAGATGTTCGGGATATAACGAATTTATGCTTTTTTATTGTCTTTTTTAGTTCAATTTTTATTTAATTTTAAAAATTACTCTTATTTGTAAAAAAGTCTACACGATTGGCTATAACTGATACACGCAGTAGAAATATGAATTTAAAGTTACAACTTTTATAATCTCCAAAACTTTTTAACGTAAATTAAATCTAACAAAGATAAACTGCTGCATAGAGGCGTTGAATTTCAAAAAAAAACAGATCAAATCAAAAAGGGAGAAATTTGAAGAATAACGAAAATTTTTGGCAAATGAGGAATGGCGGCAATTTAAATTTTAACAAAAATTTTTCGATTTAAAACCCCAAACCTAATTTTAGAGTTGCAATTTCTGCACCATGTGTCTCAAATTCTTCAAATGCATTTTCAAAACTTTCATGTCGACTAATTTGGCATAATTTGGATTATCGTCAAACGGAAATGTTTATTGTATGGGCAGATGATATTCAAGATAATCCAAGTGCATTAGTACAACAAGAAATTTCGATGGTAATATTTTTATATTTTTTAAACTGCGTAAAGTCGTCATTAGAGCTACAACTTAATATATGAAAGCAAAACTTAAAACTGAGTTCCATTAATTTATACAGTCTACTATTTTAAAATTGAGATGAAATTACAGTTTAGTCACAGAAAACAAAACCTTGCTTCAATTCATTGTTATGATCATACTGTATTTTAAATATCTTAAAATGATTATAAACTGATCAGTATAATTTTTAACTTTTTTTCTAAACTGCATGGATATAATTGGCGGCTAAAAATAAAATTAAAAACTGCTTTTATCAATGCATGAAATACTACTGTATTTTAAAAAGCTCAAAATTATCATAAATTGGATGAGGGGCTGGTTGTAATTCTTAATCTCTTTCTTAAACTGATCGAAATTAATCTACTATAACTTAAACTGAGAATGTTTATTTAAATGTTTATAAATATACTGTAGCTACTTCTATTTACCTTTTATACAATATATTTATAAAATGTTCAGCTGTAGCTTAGTAGTTAATGCAACTGTAACATCATAAGGTTAATATTATTTTTTTCTCAAACTGAACAGCACAACGTTCTAATTGTTTACTTTTTTCAACTGACAATTCATAGTTGGCTTGATACTAGCCTTCTTGAGGGCATTAGTACCATATCAACTGTTAAAGTAGTTGTGTAAAACTATAGCTCGAAGTTTTCTAATTTGATATTATACAAATTATATAAACTGCACTATTTTCTATTTATTTTTTCAGGCAAGTGATTACAATGTTGAAAATCTTATCTTCGAGCATCATACAGTTCGAAAAGCAATTGGAGAATTTGATGAACTGGTTTTTGAAGCAATATTACAAAAATCAAAATTTAAAGAATTTTTAACTTTTTATTTGCCTCAACTGATGTTTGTTGCAATTAGGTTGGTTTTTTTTATTATTAACTGGGGTTGACAAAGATTGGACAAAAACAATATTTTTCAAAAAAAATTGTTGCCATTAAATTTTAATGGGAGCTAGTATTGTCAATTAATCGCCTCCAAAGGCGATAAAGATTTTTTTGTTAAACCTTAAATAAACTGTATTTCTTTTTCTTGGCTTTTAAAACAACTTTTTTTAACTGACCACTACAAATACTGATAAAATAAAACTCTTATTTAGCTGGCTATCAATGTTTCTTGGTCCAATGGCAATTACTCGATCTGTTCTAATTATTGGTTCAATGCTATTATTAACCATTCATCGACACTATTATTCCCAATTGGCATTTACTGCAGCAAGCACCTTCACAAATTACGGTAAGATTATTTTAAACATTTTTTTTCAAAACTGCACCAGCATCTGAAATTGTTATCCTCCAAGATTTGTTTTTCAATATCGCACCAGCAGTACAATGTACAGCAAACTATTTTTATTTTTTAAGTACTATTTATAAAAAACTTCAATAATAGTTTCAAAGAAGTAAAAAACTATTGTAATTTTATTTCTTATTTAAAAAACAGTACCCTATTCTTTTTACAATGTTTTTTAAAACTGCTTACCATATTTAATTGATTTATAAAACTGCACCAGATGTACACTGTTCACTGAACTTCTAATACTTTTTTTATAAAACTGTAATAAATATATTCAAACCATAATTTTTTTAGATATTTGGCAATTAGCAACTTTAATCTTTACATTTGCAACATTGGTTGAGTTAATTTTTATTACATGTATGGCATCAGCTGGGCGATCTGGTCGATTACTATCATGCTTTGGAAAAAAGACTGATAAAAAAACTGGACGAAATTATTATTCTTTTGAACCACTCTATGAAGAGTTAAATGATTTACGAGCTCGAAAAGGACGGTAAGAGTTATTAATAACTGTCATTGAATTATATATTTTCATAAATCAATTTTTTTTCAAAACTAAGTTCTCAAACTGCTTCTGAACCCAAATACGAATTTTCGTGAAATGGTTCTCAGAAATCTATACGTGCAAATGAACCACAACTGCCAGATTAACTTAACTTTTCAAAAACGTTAACTGTTACAAACATCGTTCAATACTTCCAAAATCTAAATTTTTAAAAAGCTGAATTCATTTCACTTCTACCGTACCTCAATCACTTTTGTTTTTCAGAAAAACATGTGCCTGTTGCAGTTATTCTGCTCTTGTATTGGATCTTTTATCAATTGTTGCATTTGGAATTATCTTTGCATTCTTTTGCCTATTATATTTTTTTTCAAATGAAAAAATTGTTTCAATTTTTAATAATTTTACAAGTGCTTCTTCTTCATCTTCTGCTTTGACTGAAGAATTGATTACTCCTGTACCACCAACTGTTGAAGGACGTTTTTAAGTTTTAACTGTTTTTTAAAAATTTTGTAATAAAAACTTTGTAAAAAATATTTCAAGGTTGCTTAACATAATAACACATTAATGATAATAAAAAAACAAAATTTATTGCAGTTTTGTAAAAAAACTACTGAAAGCCCAAAGCAAACAAAAAAAACAATAAGTAAAAGAAAGAAGAGATACTAATACTTTGTTATATATATTTTCTTTTTTCCCGCATAATAAAAAATTATAATAAATTAATTTGTATCTTCTGTAACCAAATGAAAAGCACGAACAACACGAAGCTGAAAAGATTACGGTAGATTAAAAATCATGTTTAAAAAAAGTTCAATACATACCTGAGTTTGTAGACGAGTAAGTCCTCGAATCCATAAAATTTGACCTGGACGTTTTTCATGCGTTGACGGATCTTCAAAATCACCACTTAAAATATTATCGGTTGATTCAACTTCTCCACTACCAATAGAAAAGCTTTTTGGAAGACCACTTGTTGGAATAGAAATAACAATCTGATAAAATTAATGTTATTACAAAACTATAAAGATAAAGGTCACTTACTTGGCCCCACAAAAGTGTACCAAGACCACATCCAACACAAAAAGCCCATTGTTCAGCATTTAATGAAGCAGTTGAAAACCAATTACCACCAAATGTTACAATCAAAACTTGAAGGATCATTGTTGCAATCCAAATTGTATAAAAGATTGGATTGGTAAATAAGCCCTAAAAATTTGATTGATTTGTTTAACAATTACATTATACCATAGAAATATCATAAAAACATACCTTAAAAATATTTCTTTCATCATGAATCTTTCTTGCATTCAATTCATTAAATAAAGTCATCATAACAAAAGTATTAAACACAATTGTAAAATGAACAGATGGTGGAGAATTTAGATCTGCCCAACGACCTGATGGAATATTAAAGATCTTTTCACCAGCAAAAATTAGCACAAATAGAACAATAAGTTGATATAATGCGTGTCCAAGAATATTTTTACACATTGTTCGAGAGATTAATGGAGATGTTCGACCATATGGTTTTCTTTTAAGCAAATCTTCTGTTGGTAATTCTGTTGCTAGCGCTAGTGATGCTAGAGTATCCATGATCAAATTAACCCATAACATTTGAATTGCTTTCAGAGGAGTATCTTGAATAGCACATGCACCAACAAATGCTACAACAACAGCAACGATATTAACAGTGAGTTGAAATTGAAGAAATTTTGCAATTGAATCATATACATTTCTTCCCCACATTACTGCTTTAACAATTGAAGTAAAATTATCATCTGTTAAAATGATATCAGAAGCTTCCTTTGCAACATCAGTTCCTGCAATACCCATTGCAAATCCAACATCTGCTTTCTTTAAAGCTGGTCCATCATTTGTTCCATCACCAGTTACAGCAACAACTTCACGATTTTGTGAAATACTTGAATCAATAATACCTTTGACAAGAACATATTTATCGGTTGGCTGTGCACGTGCAAGAACACGAAGTTTTGGCCATAGTCCATCTAATTTGGATTGTGAAACTTCACCATTTTCATCATGAATTCGTTCATTAAAATCTTTTCCTTCTAGTGCAATAAAATCTTCTTCTGGTTTTAGAATGCCACATGCAGTTGCAATTGCTCGTGCTGTGTTAATATTATCACCTGTTACCATTCGAACAGTAATTCCAGCTTCTTGACATTTTCGAATTGCATCTGGTACTTCTGGTCGAACAGGATCTTGAATTCCAACAACAATTAGACAGGTTAAATCATTTAAAACAGATTTTTCATCTTCCCAATCAATATCACCAGAATATTCAACATCATTTGGAGCGTCTGTTTTCTTTGGAACATAATCTTTGTAGGCAACACAAATAGTTCGAAGTCCATCTGATGCCATTGGTTCAATAACTTCTTGAATCATTCTTTTTTGATCTTTAGCTTCAAATGTTTGAATCGTATTATCAGGTCCAATAATCCATTTACAACGAGATAACATAATTTCTGATGCACCTTTTACAAAAACACGATATCCCCCTGCTGTAGGATTTTTAATTATTGTTGCCATAGATTTTCGAACAGAATTGAAAGTATAAACTTTGAAAAAAGAAGATTCAGGATTTTCATCACGAATTGTTTGATAACTTTGTCCAAGTGAAAGTACAAAACCAAGCAGCGCACATTCAGTTTTATTTCCAAGTTGTGTTACTTGTTCACCTTCAGCTTTTGGAGGGATCGTTTGTGATGCATAGCTTGAATTAATACTAATTGCATCAATGATAAGCTTAGAATGAGAAGAATTAATGCTTTCATAGTTAACAGGTTCATCAGATTTATGAAATTTTCCAGCAAGATATGATTGTACGACGGTCATTCGATTGGTTGTAAGTGTTCCAGTTTTATCTGAGCAAATACTTGTTGCATTTCCCATTGTTTCGCATGCATCAATATGTCGAACAAGATTGTTATCTTTCATCATCTAAAACATGAAATTTATAAAAATTGTTCTTTATAAATTTTGGTAAATGGTAGATATGAAAACAATGCTTGACAGATAGTTCATAGTTCTAGCTTTCACGGAAACTAATAACGGCATAGCGAAATTTCTCTTTTAGGCCATTCAATGTTTTCACTACTGTACAAAAATTGCAAACCTTTTTAACAGAATAAGCCAATGAAAGAGTAACAGCAAGTGGCAATCCTTCTGGTACTGCAACAACCAAGACCGTAACACCAATAATAAGAAAATTAATAAAATGTTTTAAATCAGTCCATTTAAAATCATTTCCTTGAATAAGATAATTTGTAAGGCAATATCGAAAGACAAGAATAAAGATTGTTGAAATTGCAACAAATGATCCACCATATCCAATTTGAATTGCAAGATTTGTAAGTTTTGCTTGAAGAACTGATTTTTCTTTCTTCTTTTTTTCTGATTTCTTTTCATCTTTTGGTGCTTTTCCATTCTTTTTATCACCTGAAAGTTCTGTAAATACAATGAAATATGTTGTCATAGAGAGAACAGAAAGCAAAAATTGTACCTGATAAAAGAAGTGATTCACTAACACCATCTTCAGCTTTTCGGGAATCATCAGTATCTAAATAATCAAAATAATGATGAAACATGAGGAATCAAAAAACTAACCAAGTGATCTTTTTCCACGACCAGATTTAGCAGATTTGGGATCTGAAAAATTCAAAGTGTTAAATACAGAACTCCACAAAAGACTATTGTTTAAATTGTCGTATTTTTTGTTTTATTTAAAATCATTTAAAGCAATGAAAAACTAAAATATGCTTAATGGGTTGTATTCTGTATAACCACATTTTCGTAACTAAATTAAACACAAGTAACAAAAATACAACAACCAAAAAGTACCCCTTTCATATCAATCTTTTCATTCAAAACATCATATCAATCCCTTACCTTTTTTATCCTTCTTTTCATCTTTTTTATCATCACCTGTAGCACCGAGTAAAGACATAATAATACCAGTTTGTGAATGAATACCAACAGCAGTAACAAGCATTCGACCAGAACCTTCCATAACATTTGTACCCGATAAAAGCATAGGATCATTTTCTACAGATTTTTTAATTAAATCTGATTCCCCAGTAAGAGATGATTCATCAATTTTAAGATCATTTGATTGAATAATTATTCCATCAGCAGGTAACAGATCTCCGTATTTAATTTGAGCAATATCACCAACAACTAGTTCATTAACAGGAATCTGAATTTGTTGCCCTTCACGAATAACAGCAAACTTTTGTTCAGTTTTTATTTTAGCTTGGAGACCTGCAAAGAAAGATATAAATGACAGTAGCTCATATATCAGACGGGGTAGTACAAGTAAAGTTTGAATAAATTCATCACAAAATTCTTTTCATATTTTACTTGGGCGATCCTTTATAGTAATGCATACCTCGGAATTGTCGTTCTTTTGTCCAATCATTTAAAGCAGTTACAAGCACAACAACAGCAACAGAAATAAGAATTGCAGCACCTTCAATCCATCCACTCGCTTCTTCCGAGCTATCTCTCTTTGATTCACCATCATCTTCTTCAGGTGGATGATAAAATGATAAAGCAAGTGATATAACGGCACTTATAAGAAGAATAATAAGAGTTAAATCCTAAAAATTTGTAATATTATTAAAACTCGAAAAATGGCATCAAAACTGTTAAAGCAAGGAAGAACTCGTGTTATCTCTCATGTCAACACATACCTGAATTGCTTCCCATACAAGCATTAAAAATGATTTAACAGGTGGTGGTGGAATTTCATTTGCACCATATTTATCTCTTCTCTGCTTCAAAGCTTCTTCACTGTTTGAAATACCATTTTGAGGATCAGTATTTAGCTTTTTGCATAGTTCTTCTACTCCGCCATGCTTTGTTGTAATTATTTCTTTACCTTCATGCTTTCGAAACGTCATTAAAGTTTTTAATTCATCTACAGTAATTTCTCCCATTTTGACGATTATTAATCATTAATTTTGTTCTATGATACAAGATAGATGAAGAAAGCAGCAACTTTTGATGTTATAGATGAAGAAGCCTAAAAAATGATGGTTTAAGGGACAAAAATATTGATTAGAATAATAACGCGTTGTTAACACAATTACAGCAATATTTAATCCAAGCGGAAATTAAAGTATGTAAAAAAGAGAAAAAGTATACTGTAAAACTAAGAAAAGTAAAACGAGAAAACCCGAGTTACATGTTTGCTTTACACAAGTTATCGATTGCTAAAAAACATTGATTAGGGGCGGAGAACAATAAATGAAGAACAAAATGAGAAGAGCTGTAATAAAAATTAAGGGCAAAAATAAGATGTTCAACGTTTAATTAACATTAAAAAAGCCAAGTTATAGCCGATAACTTATCAATTGCCAGAAAATGATAGTGGATGAAACAGGTAAGAACATAACATCATGAAATTAATAAATATAAAAAAGAGGTACAAAAAGCAGTAATCAGAAGCATTATTCAGACTTAAATAGCAGAGTATTCGATAGCCTAATATTGATGATAGAGATAATTAACGGTAAAAAAAGTACGTTACAATAACTGCGTGAGGGAAGTAATGAATAAAAAAAACAAAAAAGCTGAAAAGCCGAAATTTACTTCGTATTAGATAAGTAAGATTGTCCATCACCTAAAACAGACAGCAGAAATAAAAGAGGTTTACAGCAAAATTTGAAAAAAAACCTTAAAAAATTATATAAAAGTAGAATGGAGGCGTTCAAGTTTAACCTCACTGGAAAAACATCGTTGTCGATTAGTGATGACAGAAACAAGCAAGGACAATAGAAATAAATTTTGCAATAAAACGCGAACAGAAGGAAATAGAAGGAGAAAAAAAAGGACAACGTAAAAGTAGAACTTTGAAGTCTGAGATTTACTTTACATTAGAAGTCATCAGTCGCCTAAACATGTTCATATACATGATGGCACCCATGACAGATGGATGTTGGAAATATAGAAAACAATAAAATGCGGCATAAAATTATTACAAAGATAGAAAAAGGGAAACAGAAGTTATAAAAAAGCAAGAAAAAAAGTAAAACTCGATCAACTTTTTTTTTGAAGTAAATTTTAAACTTGATCAGCAAAGATTTCGTGTCAAGAACCGCGACATCTTTAAAGTACTGTTTAAAAAGTTGAAAGTTTAAATCTGAACAAAACAGGGATATGGTAATAGTTATCAATAAGTTTTTGTTTTAAAAATTAGCAAAAAGCCTATGAGGATTTGAGCTTTGCTACCAGCTGCATGCCAGTCTGCGGTGTTAACCACTGAGCTACAACAACAATAAAAAAAGCTTCAAAGTCTTTTTTTTAATCAAAGAAAAAAAGATAAAAATTTGAACCATCTATTTATTTTAACTCAGATTTGGCTTACCTGTTTTTCAAAAGCTTTTTTGTCACTTGTCGCTGTAGCTCAGTGGTTAACGTCATAGGCTTACGTGCAGCAGGGAGCAAGTTTCGAATCCTTGCAGGTTTTTTAAGAATCTTTAGAACCAAAATCCAAAACAAAAACAATGTTTTTACTTGTTAGACCCGAAAAGTTTCTTTCAAAATTTTTAACAACTCAATTTTTTCTTTCACACACACATTTTTTACTACTACTTTTTTGTTCCTCCTTTGAAAGAGGCTCCTTCTATAAAAAAATTTTTTTATCCATTTTTACGCGCCTTTCCTTTCAACTTCACCCCCAAAAATATTTTTTCTTCTCACTATTTTCCTTCAAAAATTTTGAGGCTCAAAGTAAAAAGAAAATAAAAAGGAACACACTTTGTTTTCTTTCTTCTTCTTTCACTTTTTTTTCGGGTTTATATTTTCATTTTTGAAATAACATCTGTTTATGTTTTGTTTTTGACCATCTTCTTTTTTTCATTTTTTCTCATACATACTACTATTACATATATAAAGCCGCCAAAAAGCAAATCAATATATATATTTTGAGACAAAAAAAAGATAGATAGATAGACAACAACATCAAAAAAATGTTATATTTTCAAAAAACTGAAACGTTCAAGGACCTCGTCTTTTTTGAGATGCTCATGGACCGCGCAATATATTTTTTTGTTGTTGTTTTGCTTTTTAAATGCGCGTCTATCTATTGGAGAAGTAGGTAGTAGTAGTAATCATCATCATCATTCATTGACTCACCAACAACAATAACATTTTTGGTAGTGATTCATGGACGTCCTCGTCTATTTTACGCAAGCAACGTTAAAAATGTATTGGTAATACATTTCCGTAGATCATTAATCATAGGTTAATAGTTAAATTTAGATAAAAAAAAAGTCATTTTTGGAGCTATTTCTGCGAGAAAAGTTAGATGCAAAATAAGCAGTAAGAAGCACTTTCTTTGATCGACACGCATGTTGCCACATTAAGCTCAAAGATGTATTTTTGATGTTACTTGAAAAAAACTTTGATAAAATTTTAATATATTTTAAGCCGATTTTCTTTGTATTTAAACACTTTAGTACAATGCTGAGTTAGATTTTTATCTAAGTTTATTCTTTGCAGATTTAAAAGAAATCTTGAAAAAAAATGACGTAAAAATTAAATAAAAGAAAATTACATCACAAAATGAAAACAACTTATGTATTCCTTAAATGTAGATGTTTTTCAATTTTTAAGAAATATGCAATTTGTTAAACTTTCTGATGGTAAGAAGCTCACTTTTAATAAATATTTTATCATTGTACAAAAATCTAATAAGTGAAAAATATCAAATGTTAAGGAATAAATGGCAGACTATATCATGTGCTATTTTGATAGGCTTAAATATGTTAATTTTCAAAAGGGCAGTTAATAATTTGGAGGAAAACATTTTAATACAAGAAGAGTATGATGAAATATATCTTGTGTCGAAACCAACTAGGCATCTTAAAAGGATCCCATGTTAAAAACTTCGTTTCCTCTAACACAGAAAGCCTTACTGGAAAAAATCTATTTTTTCTCCCAAATCAAAACGTCCAATATCCTCAAATTACCAAAAAATAATGCCATCCAAAAAAATTCCAACCTCTTGATACCCTATAATTTTAGATAGCCTTTTTAAACAAAAAAAAAACACGCAAAAAGAAACCATGAAAGCAGCAGCATTAAACTCGGTTTTTTTTTTGCAAAAAAGCACTTCCAACTGCTATGCAACCAATTTTTTAAAAATAAAAAAAGAGAGAAAAATGGGGAAAAATAATAAAGAAATGCATTGTTTATTTGTAATATTCTTTTTATGACCAGGAAACGCTTTTGATCGGTTATAAAATATGGCCATTCTTCTTTTTTTTGATGTTGTCAACAAAAAAGGAGCTTCATCAAAAGGAAAAAATCATAATGGTTATTAAATATTTGGCTTCCAGAAATAAAATGTTTTAAAAGAAATTTTGTCTTTTTTTTGTTATCATAGCAACGCTGCGGTTTTATTTATCAAACTTAAGAAGATAGATAGGAGATTGCCAAAAGACTGTAGTTTTAAAAATTTATTTACAAATCCATTACTAGCTTAGTTTTTTAGAGCTTTATGGAAATCTTTGACCGCATTCGATTAGATACTGGAAGTTTTAGGTTATTAAGATATTGGCATTTTTAATGTTTTCGGCTTCGCTTGTGCCAAAAAATTGATAAAAGGCACTATTTATCAAGTTTGCCCTTAAACACTGAACTGATAGAATTAAAAATATTAGAGCCATGCAGCTCCAAACTGAATATAAATATTAAACTGAAAAATAGTATGCTCCAATGGCCACAGCGATGTCTATAATAATTTTAAAGTCCTATTAGTAAAAATTTAATTCCTTTTGCCTTCTTAAATGACCCGTGATAGGTGTGGAAGTACACCTTTGACACTCCCCCTCTCAAGAGAGTGATAGTTTTATGATATTGTTATAAGTAGCTCAACTAACAGATCAAATGGATGAATCATAAACTGTAGCGTTGAAACATAAAACTATCAAGTACAGATCAAAACAAATTGCCAATTGGCAATTGCAAATTTAAAAAAAAATTTGGGTTTCTTTAAAACTTAATCTTTTTTCACTTGAATTTTAATGTTGAGCCAAACCCTTTTCGTGGTCATTATCATAAAATTTAGCATTTGCCCCGAAATTTTTACATGAATTTAAAAAAAACAAAAGTTTAAACAACCATAGTCGCGACTATTATGAAATTATAAAAAAACTGTTCAATACGAAGTATACGGTAATTTCTAAAACACTTTTCTATTAAATATAGATCAAAACAAGTTGGCAATTGCAAATGTATAGAAAAACTGGATCATTTTTAAAGCATATTAAAACTAAACTTATCTTTCTCAAAGTCTTATTATCGACCAAACCTTTTCTATGGTCGTTATCACAAAATTAAATCTGTTCCATAATCTTTTTTACATAAATTTTGAAAACTGATTTTTGAATGACAAGCATAAAATTATTAAAAATTGTTTAAAATATACGGTAAAATTTAAAATGTAAAATAAAACTGTAGCCTTTCCCCAATGTGATCAATTTAAATTGCTGCAATTTTAAAGACAAACTGAATTTTTATAAAGCATTTTTTTCTCTTGAAATTAACAGGTATAAAATTATAAAAATAAACTGTTAAATAATAAAGAACAAGACAATGATAATAAAAAAATTTCAAAAATGATGTTAATAATTATACACAAATTTTTTAAAGAAACTTGTGTTCAGCTGTTTTGCCCTGGTTACAAACCAGGACATTTTTTAGGTCGTTATTTTTAAAACAAAATTTTTTGAGCTATTATTAAATTTCTTTTTTGGTTCCTTTTTTTTTGACAGATTTTTTTGGGGTCCTTTTGTCCCCGGTTTTTTATATTTATTAGTTTTTTTTGATGAATGAAAAGATGAAAGCGCAAGAGGAAGGGAAGAAGAGCAATTGTCGTCAAACACATATATATTTGTAAAAAAAAGAAACTATTGATTTTTAATGTTTAAATAATCATAATAAAAAAAGACGAAGAAGATGGTTTTTTTTATGATGGCTAACAATAATAATAAAAAAATCTAACAGATTTGAAAAGCGATATTGTTCTTATAAAGCACACACATATATAAAAATGATGGCTAAAAGTTCAAATACGTAAAAAGACAGAAGGAAATACAATGAAATGACGCAAATATTTACAGTAACAATGACGTACTTTTTTATTTTGCACTGATAAAAATCTTGTTACTATTTTTGTAAGAGAAAATTTGAAATATTTTGTTTATTGGATTTTTTACTCCTTTTTTTAAACTAGTCTGGAAATCACTGTTTTTTCATTAGTGAAAAAATTTTTTCTAACTGGATTCTTTTGAGTGAATTTCAATCAAGGAAAACTTCACTTTTGCTTCAATAGTCTAATTTTAGTCACTTTTTGGTTCAAATTTACGGTAAACTTCCAAAGTCCGATTTCAAAGAAGAAAGTGAAATTCGTTCATCGAATTTGCAGTGGAATTTCATCCACTAGAATGATTTCATTTGAAGCTTTTGTTTAAATTTTTATATTTTGATTTCACTGTATGCATTCATAACTTGATATTAATCCATCATTCCAGCGGTAACACGAATATGTGATTTTAGTAAAATAAACTGAAACGTATGATGCTAAAAAAACTTAAATAAGTTAAAAGACTGGACCTTGAAAAAACAAATACAAAATCAAAAAAAAAACTGTTATATGTTTGAAACATACGATAAAATTTATACTAACTGAATGAGTTTAGCTTGTTGTTTTTTTGTTAAAAACTGGATGTCTGTTCGATTGCTTTTGCTTTATTATTAGCCTTCTATAACTTTTAACTAAACGTATAAAATTATCTTCTGATGATTTTGTTCAGTTGTTCAGAAAATTCAGTAATAATCAACAAATTGCTTTTATAGATGTATGTTGAAACATTTTAATATGTTCTTTATACATATATTTATATAAGGGCTTTTAGGTATTTGAATTGGCTGAAAAACAAGCTGTACAAAAAGAAAAGATGTCTTCTGATGGCGAAAGTTTCAATGTTATTGATTCCATCAAAGCTGATTTAGCAGAAGTTACAAGACTACAGGGGGGATCTCGCTACGCGAGGTCCCCAGAGTGCATTTTGACATCAAAAAATAAAAGTTAAAATAAAAAATATTAACACAACATTCTAAATTACATGTATTGTTACATATTTTTCTTTGGCGTACATTACCCCTGTTTTTTTAACCAATGGGGATTTTAAGCTTATCTAAGAGAGAGAGGTTCGAAGGCTAAGTGCTGTGACAACTACACTAAAGGGGGAGAGGTTTTCGCTTTTGTGGTACGCCTGAGACTAAGCCTGAGGCCTAAGACTAAGCTGAGCCTAAGCCCACGCAAAGCTGAACTTAACATTCTAAGGCATTGAGACTAAGCAGTTACAACAATTTTATCATCTCATCCATCAACACTTCTATCAACGATACCATCAACACACATACATAAGCATTTTTCAATTAGCAATAAAAAAAATTAATCAGTAGAAAGCGCACACACACACAGCTGCACAAAAAATGTCAACGATTACAAAAACAAAAAAAGAAAACTTTTTGTTCTAGAACAATTATTTTCGTTGGAACATTCTTTCTCGAACATTCTAAAAGACACGTTCTCGAAGTTTCGAAAAGTTACCACTTCCCTTTGAACAAAAAATTTTTTTCAAATACAAAAATTGCCGCACATCATTTAAAAAAATCTAGGTCAACGCTTGCAAAAACAAAAAAAGAAATCTTTTCGTTGCGAGAAAAAAGAAAAAACTCTAAACTTTAACGACCCTAAACCCCCATTTAACTATGTATATCTCTAACTCTGATTTCCCTGTCCCTGTTGTCTAAAGCAGAAATGTTTTAGCATGCAAAAATTAATAGCAGTTCCTATGGTACGTTACAAAACATTAGTTCAAAAAGAAAAATTAAGATCGAAAGATGCTTTGAAGGAACCAATAAACGCTATGGTGAAAAAAGCAGAAAATCAAGAGTTATTACAAAGGCAACGTCATTATGATTTAATAGACGAAGAAATGCCAAAGAATCACAACAAAGTTATTCCCCAGACTGCTGTAACCCCTTTACCACCACCGCCAATTCACAAAATTAGGGAATATAAAAAAAAAACAGTTGCTCATCGATGCAGAATTAGATGTTTTTTTTGGAACAAAAACCAGAAAAAACAAGAAAAACACAGCACCAAAGCCTGTAATCAAGAAGAAAACCAAGCCAAAACCCACAAGTCCAGCAACTATAAAAATACAAAAGTCTAAATTTAATCTCTTTGATCTTGCCGCTTTTCACAAAAAATCCAAAAAGTAATTATTATATTTGTTACGTAACGATGTAATTGCCTCGATAAACCTTTTTTTTAATATCCATATTTGGTCGGACACACGGACACACTTTTTCACTCTACCCCATTTCACCTCCTATACCCCATTATTTTACAAAAAACGCACAAAAATTGCTTAGTTTTGATACCAAAAGTCATAATTAAGGACAAAAATTCATACATTTAGTCGTCAAAAAATCGTAAATTTACACAGTTAAGTATATAAAGTTAAGAAAATATTAAGAAAATCAAAAATCGTCATCAAAAGCGCCTTTTTTTCTGCAAATTGTGAAAAATATTGGTTGTAAAATGGACAAAAAATATCAAAGTTACGCAAGAAAAGTCGTCAAAAAAGCGTCAATTTACACAGTTAAGTATATAAAACTAAGACAATATTAAGAATCGAAAAGTCGTCGTTCATGTTTTTAGTCTGATTTGTGCATAATTTTAGTCTCCAAAATATAAAAATTTTACTTTTTTTATCGGACAAACACAGTTCAGGATAGGTGTTACGTCACAAGGAGGTATTACGTAATCGCTTAATTGATAATTAATCATCTGGTCTAATCTCTCTTTAATATTGGCTCTGGTCTTCAGGTCCCTTTATTATCCTTTAACTTCAGGTCTTCGGGTCCCCAGGTCTCATGGAAGTTACATGATTGATTACGTAATAAGGACAGCTGGCTGACACACAGAGGGTTGAGTTGAGAGGGGCTCATTCCGGGTAACCAGGTTCTGGTCAGGTCTTCAGGTTCGGGAACAGAGACCAGGAAGTGAACAGCTGACGATCGGAGAAAAACGATTTATTTTACCGCACTTTGTTGCTGCTATTACCCCGAAAATGACTACTGCGGGGGACATACTGGATCATTTCCAACCTGCCATTTTTTTCAATTTCTGAGAATATGCAAATTTTTCGACCTTGAAAATTTGCATAATGCCCGAGGCAAAATTTCATCTGAAAGTTGTTGGATATGATGTAGATAGTCCTTAAACATCATATTCAGTCATTTCCAGCTATTTTCCGTTGAATTACAGCTCATTTTTATCGCAAATTGGAACTCGTTCGAGAAAATTCTACCGTATACCTACAGTATCCCCTGTGACCCCAGTATTATATTATCATCAGAGACCCAAGTCATTGGCCTACTGATAGCAAAAGACCCCATTTAGATTGCTTTTGTAGTTCAAAAAATTCATCAGTTTTTGTCAGCGACAGAACTTATCGAACACTCTGATAGAACGAACCAACCTCATCAACTTCCATTTCACTACTACAAACTTCTGCTGAAGGAACATTAGATGATGGGGGGAATAACACATGGTGGAATTGGAAGTGAGAAGCAACAACAGCACCATTGTCACCTTGATTAAGAAAACCACTATCAAGCAAAGAGTACGACTATAATAATGAAAAATGACATTCAAAATGGAGATTACTGTATGAATTGCATTTGTAGCTGAATGATTATCACTGATATGTGAAACTGCTCCTTTCAAACACCCAGTAACTCTTCCATTTTCTCTTTTTAGCTGGTATTCATAAAAATGTGTGGCACAAACATAAGATTGTCGAACACTATCACTGAAGTAATCTTTTGAATGACCTAATGATTCTGCCCACATTTCTCTGTACCCAACAAGCTGAGGAAGTTGTACAGAATTCCCATCCCTCTGACGATTAAAGTTATTGCAAATCAAACAATTTGGCATTAAATTTGTCCTAGAAACAGAAAAAGCAACAGAATATTATTATTATCACAAACAAAACAATTATTCATCATTTTTACCACCAATAAATCCGCAATATAAACTAGTTGGGGAAGGATAAATTTCACGAATAAATGTAACAATGCAAGATGGAAGCTCAATTCTGATTCCTAAATCTAATCGCTTATGAACATTCATTGTGATTTGCCTATAAGCTGCATAACGATAGCGTGCATTTGGATTACGTGAAACATATTTATCAATGTATGGTAAACCTTGAAGTTGGGCGATTTGTTTCAGCAAAACTTGGTCATGAAGAATAAATGAATCAAGACCATCACGATTATTAACGACATTTCTGATGGATTCTTATTCAGCATAACACCCATCTTCATCACCACTAAACTTGTGCCAATTTCTGCACCACAAACTATTTCCATTTCTAACATCACCACAGCAAACACATTCTCGAGCAGGCGGTAGCACTGTGCAATGATTACATACGCAAAATGCTAGATTATTATTTGTACTTTGAAGATCTTTCTGAAGAAGCTGACAAAAAGTAGTGTTAGGTGATGGTTGAACACGAACGGTGCTCTTCTTTGGCATAAAAGCATATGGAGTATAACGATTAGACATTGCAGTTCCTAAAACCACGCTGCTGCTTACATCAATGAAAAAATGCACGAAAAGATGCCGTAAAAAAGCAAGCAATGTCAATAACAAGATATATATATATATTACGAAGAAGCTAAAATCGAAAATAAGCAACAATGTTTATAGAAAAACAGCTCCAAAAGGAATACTTTAGAGTTTCACCTATGCCTTAGCACCTATTTGACCTTTGCAACTTGTTGGCAGCAAGAAAAGCGTTTGACAATTCTTTCTAATGCAATATTTTTACGGTAATAAAACTTCAAAGAGACAAGCTAAAGAAGAGCTCACAAATTAATTTAATCATCAACCAAAACAGTTGGGTAAATCCCAAATTAAACCCTATATAAATATATACGTTATTGTCCTTAAAATCCTTACAAAACCATTTTTCATCATATTATATTTATTATTATTATAACAATACAAAATAATATAATAAATCCATAATTAATAACAATACCACGATCATCACGACCATTACCACGAGCATTACCTCCATATCCAATCTAAAAACGGATTATTATTATTCACTGATATAAAAGTAATACTTTACTATGGCTTACCGAAACTTACCTGTTCCAAGTAACCATCCATATAACCAGATCTAAAGGAAACAAGTAAAGAAAACCTAACAAGAGCCAATTGCAATAGTGATACAACTTATTATCAACGATAATATATATCACTAGCAAATCAAATACTGGGTAAACCCAATAAATGTAATTGGCTCAAAGCTCAAAAATCTCTCAATAATGTTTAAAATATTCAAAAATCTACGTGAACCAATCAAGCAGATGCTCACATACATAATGTAAAAGGTACAACGATAAAAAAAGAATAAGAATCATGAAAAAACACGAAATATTCAGATTCATGATCGACAAAAAGTGCTTGAAAAAATATTTTTGCGAAAAAAATGCATGCTTGCTTTTGTTGCTGCACCTTGCTTGTCATCTGAACTGAATAATTGCCGCAAAATTTGAAAGTGAATTATTCATACCACACTCAAAGTTTGTGTGTCCCTTTACTATTATTATTTGATTCAAATAAATGTAAAACGCATACAAAAAATTTATAAAATTTGTTACTTTAATAACTAATAAGAGTCTATCAATAAAATTTGTAAAACCAAATATATTATAATAAATCCTAATAACAATTATTAAACTAATTCTTAAATTCAAGTTTATATTGATGTTGTTGCAGCAGGCTTATCATCATGAGGTTCAAAAACGCTATTGTTTCGGCTCTTTGAATGAATTGTTGCTGCTGTGGAAGAAGCAGAACGTCTTCGAGCATTTGCTTCTTTCTGGGAGCTAATCTAAAATTTTATGCTTATTTAAAACTAATTTAATAAACGTCTATTAAACACCTACTGTTGAAATAAGAGCATCCAAATGGGCTTTCATTTTTTGAAAATCATCAACGAATCTTGCTTTCTCAATATCATTTCGAAGTTGCTTTAATCCATCAAGATTTTCAAGCTTACCATATAAATCCATACATTCTTTAAGCATTACTTGAGCATCTGATGGAGCTAAGCTGTCAGGATCTGTACAAATCAAAAATAATTTATGAAGAACATCTGGCTTTTGAAGTTTCTTTTCACGATCAATTAAAAATTCCGTTTTAGCATTTGTAAGAAAAATATTTTTAGCTTCTTTATACACTTGTTCAGCAGATTGAAAAGAGCCACATTCAAGAAAAGCAATCATTAGATCAACGGAAGCAGTATTACGATTATATCGTTCAGCGACCATTTCAAAAAGTTGTGTTGGCATCGCTTTGTTTCCTTTTGTAATACATGCAGACATTAAATCAAGTTGTCCAAATACTTCATTATTTGCTGCTGCATATTTCGAGATAATGTTAAAAGCTTTTTGTAAGTCATCTTCTGCAATTGCACGACGAAGTTCCATTTGTTTAACAATTCTTTTTGCTTGTTTACGAGAATGTGGTGCATAACTAAATTCATTTCCAACAAGATCAACAAATTTTTCAAGTGTTTGAAGTGATGCTGCATTTGATTCTATTGCTTGAACCAAACTATAATGTTGTGGAGCATTTTTCATTGAAGATAATGCTTTGACAGCTTCTACATCTTCTCCATTATCAAGTAAGCAAAGTGAATACAGTAATTTTACATCATCATTATTATCTTTTCTAAAAACAAATTTAAAGAGTCCTAACATGAAAAAACAGACAAACCTCATTTCCCAAAGTTCTTTAGCACTTTCCAAATCTCCATTTAGCAAGCATCGACGCAATGCAGGATTGATGTAATCTGACAAGCTTATTTTGCTATCGTATTGAAGAGAATTATATTTTTTCAAAACTTCAAGCATTTGTTTTCCATTATTAGCAGCACAATCATCGCTCAATTTTTTAAGCATAATTCCATAAATTCGAACTTTGATTTGTGGTTTCACATCTTCGGCATTATCCAAAAATGTAGCTTCTTTTTCCAATTCTTCAAATGAACTACTTAACCATCGTTGAACAGCTTTTGATTTACTTTGAAGTTGTTTTAATATTTCAATACGAGCAGTATAATTTCCACCATGTAATTCAGAGCTAATTTTTTGTATTTCTTCTTTACTTAAAGATGCTTTTGGAGTTTCATTTAAAAATCGAACAAGTGTTGAGAGTCGTTGTTCAGAAATGCCTTTATTTTTGAAAATTTCACTAATAACGCGATATCCAAAATCTTGTGCACTGCCAGTTCTATTATCTGCAAAAAAGTGATTGTATAAGTATATTAGAGTACCGTAAGACTAACCAGAAAATCCAGCAGCAATAACCTTTGCAACAGTACGAATATCAGATTCTGGAAAATCGGTTGGTCGATTCAAACTTCGAATAATAACAGGTAAAACACGAATTAGCAAAATTTTTTCATTCAAAAGTGGGCCATCTAGCAATGCTTCAAGCTTTTCCAATTGATTATTGAAGAGCATATTTTCGGCAATAATTGAAGCGATTGCAAAAGAAGAATTTGGATTATTTTTGATAAGTTGAGTGAGTCTTTCTTCGTCTTCAGCTGAAAAGAAATAATTTACAATTTGTTTGCAACATGTTGTTAACAGAAACAAGAATTCAATTTTTATCCCAATTTTAAAAGAAGTCTTCAAAATGTTCAATTTATACTTGAAAGGAGACCTAAGATGCCCTTTTTCTCTCTCTATTTATTTCTCACAAGCATATCAGCTGCCTCCTCAAAATAGAATTGTTTTGTTTTTATGACAGGCCAAAATCGTCAAAAAATAGCATAAAATGAAGAAAAATGACAAAAATAGCCAAACATAAAACATTTTCAAAAGATTGGCCTGGAGCGGGTTTTGAAGTTGGAGATATGAAAGTTGGCATACTTAATAACAACATATAGGACTACAAAAAAATGTGTTCGGTGTCACTCTGCACCGGCCTTTTACACATGGGTGCAAAACGCCAAAATTGACTAAAATGCACTATTTCAGTGCCATAGCAACTGATGTTTTAGATATTATTATGGGTCCAAATGTCTTAAATATGCTAGATATATGTTTAAAAAACATAATCTAATTGCTGGGTTTGAAAAATTGGTAAAAATGACAAAAATTTTATAGGGTTGAAGCCCTGTCCGGAAACTTTTGTGCAGCACTTTTTTCGAGATACAGAAATTTTTCACAAAAAAGATCATATGCCCACAAATGTTATACCATAAGACAGCACTTGAATAGAGGTTTAAATTTCAAATAGGGTTCATACAAGTATCTCTTCAGTTTACAAAGTTACAAAAAGCGCTACTGTAGATATAGTTAAAAATAACAAAAAAAATATTTCACCAACCTTCTGATACGACAACACTATGAGTTTTTCTGGCCACTTGATCAGATACAGGATTTCTTGCAAGAAGTTCAAAAAGTTGAACAAAAAGTGTTTGACGTTTTGGATCATCAATTTTCAAAGCAGAAATCTAAAATTCAAAAGTTGTGACGTAACAAAAGAATGAACAGTATAACAAAGGTCCATGTGTTCGCTCGAAAAGAAAACAAATGCAAAAATAAGACTTTTAGTGACAAAAATTGCCATCGCCGTAAGTCATAATAATGCATTTGTAATTTACATAGACCAATAAACAACATGTCTTTCAAAAAATGTGTCACGCGAAAAAAACTTACTTGAGAACAAAGATTGAGGATTAAAGGATAGAATAAATGTGGACGGTCTTCGAATTCAGAAGATTCAATGAATTTTTGATAGAATGGAAAGATTGAAAGATTTTCATAATACGCATATTCAACAACACGTGCAAGAGGCTTGGTAAAAACTTTTCCATTTCGAAAAATTTCAGCTAAGGCAACAATCTTTTCTGGTGGATTAAATACACTTTGTCGAAGTTGAAAATCAAAGAATTCTCGTAGCCTTCTGCAAAAAAAGATACTGTAATTGGATTAAAAAATAAAGCACAAACTTTTTAGAAGTAAAATCAAGAAGTGGAAACAATTCAAGAGCACCAGCTTCATTACCATTCTTAAACAAATTAAATGCTGCTCGTTCTGCATAATTTGAATAAGGGATTGTCCCACGAGTTGTATCAAAATATAAATAATGTTGAAGTTTAGGTATAACCTCTTTGGCACCATTTTGAAGTAAAACAACAATAATTTCAATAACCTTTGGCAGATGTGCTTTTCGATCAAAGAAGACAGAAGTTGGAATATCAACCAATATTTTTAAAACTTCTTCAACATCTTTTGTAGCTCGAGCTTTAGCTAATGCAGCAGAAATATAAAGCTGAGAAACATCGATGGCAGGACTGGAAGATAGCGACTGACAAATTGTCTTAACTTTTTCATCTTCTCTATTATAAGCAAATGAATAAACAAGACCTTCAAACAGTGGTTGAGTTGCAGGTAAATTTTGTTCTTTTAAAAGTTCAATAATATTCCTGAAAAAGGTATAGTAAACTACAACAATCAAAGTAAAGCAGCTTACAAGATGCCAGCAGTTTGTCCTTTAAGGGCGTACATTTTTGCCAATAAGCTAAATGTATTTTCATCAGCATCAATACCAGCTGCGCTTAATTCCGTTAAAACTTCAACAACATTTTGTGCAACTTCATTTTCAATATTTGCTTGAATTCGAGCATTGTAAGACAGAATTCCAAGATCAGATTTTCTTTCAGATAAAAATTGCCATACTTTTTTAACGTAATCCTGACGTTTATTAAGGAAAACGTTTTGAGCCATAGCTCCACCACCTTGAATTAAAATACTTAGCTGTCGATCATTTAATGCTTCAAAAGATTCTGGTTTATTATTGGTAAGCTGAAGAATATCTTTCAATTGATCACGTGTGGTATATGAATTAAATTCAATTCTAAAACATTAAAGCATCTTTACAAACTAATACTTAATAGCAATAACATACGTTTCAACAAGAGAAGATAAATCTTTTCCTTCATTAGATTCAATTGCATTTCGATGTCTTTCAATTAAAAGTCGACGTTCATCTTGAACTTGCCGAAATCGTTCATTTAAAGCATTTGTTCTTCGATGCATGCTTGTTGTTCGGCGACGATCATCTTCTGAAAGAACCCGTCTACCAGTTGATCGTATGAATGTTGAAGACGATGGAGCAGTTGAGGTACGATTTGCTGCAGCGGCATTTAGCAATGTACTATTTGTGTTTAGCTGTCTAATTAATAAACATCGTCGATACCCCGACATTTGAAAATCTATAAATGAAAGTTATATATATTACTGTAAAACATTAAAAGAAATAATGTAAATATAAAGGAAGATAATTAACGCGATCGAGGAAAATATTTAAAACTCACCATAGAAATTTTTTAAACAAACTCTCTTAAATTTTTAAGACGATATCGGTCGGCTCGAGCCGCTGCAGAAAGTCGTGTTGAGATCTCGCAAGCGTTTGTTTTTTCTCTCTTTTTTGTTTGATTTTTGATAAAAGGAAAGACAAAAACAAACTCAAAAAAATTTTCAAACAAAAACACACGTGGGCAGATACTAGGGACAAAAAAAAATTTTTTTTTTTGTGGTAAATACCGTATGTCAACAGATTGTGAAAATTTGATAAGTCTTTGTATATATTAATTCTTAAATACATTTAAAAGAAGAAATATTATTGATATTCAAACTGGATTCGAATTTCTTCATACATCTTTATCAAATGACTCATCACTTCAACATGAACCGTCTCGTGATACCAGATTTCAAAAAGTATATAAATCAACACAAAAAGTGTCAAACAGATTCCGATCATACCATTTTGGCACCAGAACATCAAGCCTTATGAATAATCTGAAAATCAACATCAAAAATTTCGCTAAAAAGAACGAACTCAAACAATATTTAATGAATAAAGAAATACAAAATTTTTATTCTTAATTGTTTTTGTTATTTTTAGTTAAATTGTTGAGTTTTTATTTTTGTAATTTTTATGTATCCTTTTTTTTTTCTTTTTGTATGTATATATTTTTCTTTGTTTTCATTTGATTTATCAAATGTATAAAAATTATTATTATTATTATTTGAAACTTTTATATTTTGTAAAATTTAAAATCTTGTAGCAGTAAATAAATGTAAAAGGCTAAGGCTTTTTTAATAAAATTCCTTAACTCTTTTTACTTGTCTTTCATGGCCAAACTTTAAACCATTACAAGTAAAATTTTTAGACATTGTTTAACACAAATATAAATGTAAAAGGCTTTTTTTTTTTAATAAATTCCTTAACTTTTACTTGTCTTTAAACCATTACAAGTAAATTTTTAGACATTGTTTAACACAAAAACTAAAATGATTTGAAGACATTTTCTTTTTGGTAACATTGTTAATTACAAATGCTGAGTTGTCCATTAACAAAGTTGGAAATGCTGGATTGAAATTTGTATGTTGCATTGTTCCACTTTGATATGTTTGTGGAGAATAACATTGCCAATTTTTATCAATATTATAAACAAAAATATTGCATTGAAATAAAGCTGCTGCAGCTGCTAAATCAGCATCATTCATCCAATAGCTTCTATCCCATATTGGTTCTGAAGTATCTATTTCGAGCTTTGCTCTAGCAATAGCTTTTGCTTTGGAAAAGATATGTTTACTTTCTAAAATTTTAAAGTTTAAATATGTTTATATAATCTAATACCCACCATCTATAGATACATCATCAGCAATAAACGAACAAACAGCTTCTCTCACTACTCCATGATAACTTTCATCTCCACAAAGCAAAAGACTAAGTGTTCTAAAACCGCAATGTCCATCAGCAGCAACATCAGTAACATCATCAGGTTTTAGAATTTTAAATTTTTGAATATTTTGGATTGCATGTCGATATCGGGAAACATTAGTTGTAAAATCAAGTCCAAACTGCATGCACTTGTCTCCTAGCCAAGCATTTGAAGGAGCAAAATATATATCAGTTTCGTCGACGAAATCATCTTCAGTTTCTCCATCAGCAATTAACGCTTCTTCTGTTTGCATTGACCGACGACGCTTTATTACCTCTTTATTCGATGACTGTTGCAAATGATTCGAAGTCAAAAGCCGCTACTATTACTGCTGCAGTAACGTTTTTTGGAAAGAAAAATGGTTCTATTGCGTGTTATGCTCCTTTGCCATATATGAACTTAGTAACAAAAGCGATTGCAAGAAGAGCTCAACCTGTACGTCATAAAGAACAAATCTCGGCTGATCAAATGTTAATGTTTTTCCCTTTGGCTAGATCGGATGATAAAATGAAAAGCAGGTTAGGTACTTTAATAATTACATTATTTTCTGGTTTCTTTCGCCCTTCGGAAGCTTTATCTCTGTTAAAGACGGATTTAACTTTTGCTCCTAGTAACGTTAAAATAACTCTCATAAAGTCTAAAAAGAATCAAAACGGTCCACCCGAACTTGTCTTGCAGTGTCGGCAATAAAATTGCAAGAGAATGGCATTTGTAATAAAGTTGCAAGAAAATTGCGTGCTGCAACATTCTTGCACAAAAAAAACGATTTTCGCTCTTGAAACGAAACAAAGAGCGCTCTCACTTTTTTGTTCACTTTATTTGAATTCCATTGATTGCTAATTATTTTTTCTCTATATAATATATTCACAAAACTTCTTTAGTTTCTGGTCTATTTTTTAAATTTCTTTTAATTAACGCTTATTTAATCTTCTCCAAGTTGCTGTACGTAGGTTTATTATAATTATCATTATTTTTGTAGCCATAGTTAAATAATTTTTGGGGGTAATAAATATGCATATGCGATAAGCAATATGGATATATAAAGCTGAAGGGAAATACGTAGTTTAGCGTTTTTAAAATTATTAGTGATAGGCAGGGATGTGCGGAACTCATTTTCGTTTCCGGAACCGGAACCGGAACGGAATTCTTTCTTTTTTACGGAACCGGAACCGGAAGCGGAACCTAAAAAATAGGCGGAATTCCGCCATTTACGGAATAGGTAGGCTCTTGCGGTAAATTTTAAGCTACAGCTCAGGATTATTAATGAAGATTTAAAGGTTGTGTTAATTGATGTGCAAGTGTTTTACTCTAGCTTTTATTAATTTTAATCTAGTATTTATGTATGATAATAAATGATTTTTCTATGTTTCTTTAAATCCGTTTGCAACGGTTAAATATCTTGTTTGTCTTATTATTACTATTGTCAAGTTTAATAAAGTTTTTTATATGTGTCTATTACTGGTATAATCCTTATAACCATACTTTTATTATTATTTTATAACCTGTATTTTTTTGTTCAGTAAAAAGCTGGGTAAAACATTTGCACATTACTAAAACTCGCTTTTCTTCATTGTTTAAAATCTTAACTTCATGTCTTAACTTTATCCACTTTCTATTATACAATATTAGGGGCTGTCCCGATGTTACGTAATGCTAAAATCGGAGTTTTTTGACCCCCCACCCATCAGGTGATATAAGGTGATAATCCGTAAAACCCACCAATCCATTTTCGTAATAAGTTAGTAATATCTGCTTTACCCCATCAATTTTTCAAAAAATGAAGTTTCGACGTTTTTACCACCAAAAATTAAAAAAATACACAATATCAATGTTTATCAATTAACAATAACAATATTAATTAGGAAGAAAGCGGATTGAATGATTATTTTCAGTATCATTCGATAAAATCGGTAAAAAATCTTTCACAAAACAAAGCGATACCATTTTCAACTTTGATAAAAGAAACAGGAGCTGGGAAAAAGCCATCTTTGAAAATATCATACTTTGACTTTTTCGAGCTTTGCAGCAGTTTGAATCATCGCATTTACAAATTTGTAAATCATATTAAGATTGACGAACATGTTTAAATCTCCAAGCTTCTGTTGGTGATTCAATATCTAGAAGATGTTCTGCTGGTTCAACATAGCTTGCAAAAACTGGATGTTCATCAATTTTCGTTCCATGCCATACTTCAGCTGCTGCAAAATTTTGGTTTTCTAATTCAACATCAATTGTTTTTCTTGAAGCATTTAAATGTGAGCCAAAAGTATCATAAGGCAATATCAATCCAACAAGTTGTTTCCTAAGTGGCTCTATTCGCCTTTCTACTGTATTGAAGGCGCTTTTCCCAGGAGCATGTGATTGCTTCTGTTCTTCTGGTATCGTCAGCTGCAGAATGTTGAGTTACAATTTCAATAACAGCCTGAAAAACAGGTGTATAACAGCCAAACATTAATTTTGCAAGATTAACTTCCGGTAATTGTGGACAAACATCTTCTATAGTAGGCTTTTTTCCAGTTGGTGGATAAGGACGTTTCTGGATTCTTTTAATCTGAATTTCTTTTGAGCTAACGCCCCCCAGCTTTTAAAGATTTTAGTTTCTTTGATGCATTTTCAATATTTTTCTTGATACTGTTTCGTTTTACACTTTCTTCTTCAGTCAATACAGATTTTTTTGAATAAAAATCAAATGCAAGTTGTTAATCAGCAATTTGTTTAAAGGAGGCGGACTGTTTGATACTTTTTTTGAACCTCCCGCATTTTGCATTCCCTGAATTTTTCTCGGTTTTAAAACGAAAATAGCCTTTTTCTTCGGCAAAATGATGATTTTAAATTTCCCGCTTCAGGGAATGCAAAGCGCGGGACGTTCAAAAAAAGTATCAAACTGACCGCCTCCTTTAACAAGTTCATCTTGTTTAGGTATTTCCTTTGTTGAAATTTTAAGTAAAGAATCAGCAGCATTATGATTGGATATAGCAACAGTAGATACTGTGGATGCTGATGTAGATGGAATACTTTCCATAGCACTAATAGTCCTATCAACAAGTTCAACTTCATTCTCAGTTGATGGAGGATTTACGGGTTAAAAATATTTAATTTTGTTGTAAAAAAATTAAAAATTACAAACTTTTAAAAATTTAGACATTGTCTCGTTACGAGATTTAATTTTTGCTTTCATTATTAATACGAAGATCAATGGCAACTGGATCATCTTTTAATTTAGCATATTCTGCTTCACCTTCTTTTTCAACAAGGTTTTTATCAGCGGTTTGTTCCTTCAAAAATCAAAAAGTTTTCATAAAATCATAATGACGAGCTCGAACTGCCATTTTTCAGTAATTATTTGAACTCAAAAAATCTTGCGAGATAATAAAAAATAATTATTACAAATATCGAATTGATGAAAAAACGATACAGTTTTGGACGTAGTATAAAAAACGATGTTCTTTGATTGCTTGATTTTGCGAAAATTTTTCTAGTTTTTGTGTAATTGTAAAAAAAAATGTTTTAATTTAGGAAATATTTCACGTAATTGTTATGCCCTAGTCCACGAAGTGAATATATATGTATGATAGATGAATGCGAGATGAAACATTATAGATGAAATGATTGAGCTTTTATTCGAAACAACATCATACAAATGAGAGAGACAACCGAGAATGAACAAATAAAAAGAGACAAAGAGAGTATTTATACAGAAAATGATGACGTGGCAAAGGAATGAATAATATGCGTAATTAGCATATATTCGCAACTAAGGAAAGTGATGAGTAACTATCATAACTTAATAATTTTCGTAATAATTGAATGACACCCACCCATGCTATCAATAATTTTTAGTAATATTTCGTAAACCCCCCCCCCCCCCCCCCCCCCCCCCCACCCATCAGTTGCTTTACGTAACATCGGGACAGCCCCTTATTGCCTTAATTTTGCCAAAAAATCACTAGAAAGCGAAAAATGCTTCACTTTTTGTTATCATTCTTGTAACTTTAATGACTTAATTATTTCATATTTCAGGAGACTCTGTTTGGTATGTTTCAGAGTTTTTTCTACATTCTACGTTTCAGGTACTTCTATCTAGTAAGTTGTAGAAGATTTTACGTTTTTTTTATTTACTTTTAAAGTTACAAAAATGGTAGCAATGTTGTTACCAATTGCGCCCCAATATCATGTAAGGAACTTGTCTGAAAATAGTTTATCCTTTGCGAAGTAGTTACATGAATAAATAAATGAGGTCAAGCTAATTTCGTAGTTTAAATCATTTCTTTGGCTGCTAATATCAAATTTCTTGAGTTTTTGTTTCCCTCCTTTTCTGGTAATGATAGACCGGGGTCTTATAATGCGGCTCTAAATGATCTGAAGAAATCTCTGGTGGAACTTGGTATTAACGAAAAGATTACGTTACATTCATTTCGTGGTAGTGCTGCAACAGCTGCTATAGATGCTGGATGTACTGAAGCCGAACTTGATCGTAGATGTCGTTGGAAATCTGCATCTTCTAAAAAAGCTTATGTTCAAGCTAGTGCGAAATCAACAGCTAACGTATCATCCATACTTGGTGGTCTCAAGAAATGATCTGATTTTCAAGTGCTTATTTATTATTATTTATCAAAGTTGCCGATCAACGAATGTTCCGATTATTCAAGTGATTGTTTCAAATTCGCCACCACAATCTCTCACTGTAACTCTCTCTTGCTTGTTTCTTACTTTAACTCTCTCTTGCTTAGGTCTTACTGTAACACTATTTGTCTTTTTTGTTATGTACTTTACTTTGTTATTTTTGTGGTGGTGGTTATTTAGTTCCTTCCAATAAACCAGAACCCAACCTATGAGAAAAATTTGAAGGGAAAGTTTGAAGTGTAAAGAAAATGTAATTTTTCACGTAGACGAAGAGATAAGATTTTGGAACAAAATATTAGAACGGAGTCGAAGAGAAAATAAATACGTTCATACATTTCTCTCTCTCATACAATACTTTTTCTGTTGCGGTGATCAAGGATCTCTGCCACAATTATTATTTTTGTTTATCTTGAACTTATCCGTAGTACTGATTTTTTTAAAAAGATGAACATTCAAAAAAATCCCGTTTGCAAAAAATTATAGCTGTTATGAAACTCAAAAACTGATAAATAAAGAAATGTGTAAAATCTTTGTTTGAGATGTTCGATAAAAATGACAGTTTAGAAAATAATTCAACAAGATCAAATTTTTATTATTAAAAGTATTAGTTTGATTTCTTTCAAAAAAACGTTTAAACAAAGTAAATTAAAGAATTTCACAGACACACACAACGAAGAAATTTTGGCAAATAAATATAGTTTTCAAAAGTTTTAGAGAGGCGACCAAGCCAACCTTGAACAGTTAAATAAGATGGTTACTGCACGTCGAACAACAAATCAGTTTCTTTTTTATTTTTTACCCCATGCCCATCCAAGATCATGCCAATCAGGATTCTTTTTAACTTGTTTCATTGAACGTGTTTGTCGTTCATGTAAGTTATTATTATTATCTTTAATTGCTTCTGCTTCTATTACTCCTCCTTCTCCTGCTGCTCCACCTTCTGCTTGTGGAGGAAGAAAATATTCATCATTAGATCGCTTTCCCCATGCCTGCAAAATGAGTAATCAGTTTTAAGAAAATGAAAAAAAGAAGATTTCAGTTTTAATAACAAAAAAAGTAAAGAAAACCATCAGTTTTTAATAAAACGAAAAGTAGAGAATAGTTTAATAACACAAAAAAAGTAAAAAAAAAAAACCTCAGTTTTTAATAGAGTTTGAAAACAGTTGATTCCAGTTTAATAACATAAAAAGGAATTAACATCCTCAGTTTAATTTTAAAAAAAGGGCAACATAAGACATGATTTTGGTAATGGTCTTTGTTTGGTAGCTGTGATAAAATTTCGCAGAAAAGATTTCCAAGGATTCGAACCTGGATACCAGTTGCACGCTAGCCAGCGACATTAACCACAAAGCCATAGCCGCAACAAAGAAATCATTCATCAATAAAAGTTTTGTTGTTTCTTTTTTTCTTTTGACCAGAATTGGGCGGGGCATGGTAAAATCCGGTACGGTAAAATCGGGTAAAATCCGGTACGGTACAAAAACTTAGAATTTTTTAAAATTTAGAAATTTGCATAATTGAGAATTTCAGAATTCGTAAAAATTTATAAAAAATTAACGGTCAGTAAAAATACAAGGTTCATTTATCGAACCTCTGCCATCTTTAAAAGTCAAAGAATCGGTATTTGCCGCAACAAGTGATGACATTTTATTGTTTATTTACCGAAAAGAATCAAATCAAGTAATTGCAGTAGGAATTGGTGAAGCATTTACAAATAATGGAATTGATGAGTGTTATATGCATGCTGCTATGGTTGCTCGTGAACAAACAAATGATGTTACTGTGCAATTGTATATTTATAATGAATGTACCGAACAAAAGAAAAAACTTGTATAATTATCAATGTATAATCGAATGTTTAATTCTGATTCATCTTTTATTCCTACAAAATTTGATTCTTTAAAACAACCGGATATTGTAGATTCTTCATATATTGAAAAGGTTCGTATTTCACTATTTATCATTTGTAATCTTTACAATTTTTACATTTTAGTCGATACAACTTAAAGGTGAGAAGCTTAAAGGTAAAAGAAAGACTGTACCTCTCACACGTGGGCAATACTAGGGATTACTAGGGACTTGTCCCTAGTGATGTCACGTGTTACGTAAGGCAAAAGTTGTGATGTCACGTAAAATCCGAGGAGAAAAAACGAAAAAAAGAAAAAAAGAAAGAAATAAAGGGGAAAAAAGGGAAGAGAAAAAGGGGAAAATTAAACTAGAAGACATTAAAAGCTGAATAATATATGATATATGATATGTTTTTATTAATTTTGCTGAAGTGATGATACGTATAGTAAGGTCAAAACATGCTTTCATTAAGCTACGATAAGTAACGTAAAGTTTAACGTGAATTTTATCAAGTTCGAGAGATACGTAACGTAAACTCTAAAGCTGGATAAACATTTGGTTTAAACAAATTTGACGTTACGTCTTTTTACATCAACAATCAATTAATGAAAGCATGTTAGACACGTAACGTAAGTTTGTGGAGGGGCAAAGTATGTACAATTCCTCAAAAACTATACGTTGTTAGCCAATTTACTTTATTTTTGTATTAATTTCGCACCATAGGTATTGTGTATCTTAAGGGTATCATAAAAAAGCAAGTAAAAAAATTCAATTTTAGAAACTATAGTTGACATCTAAATCTAGTTGTAAAGATAATGAGCGTATATCTTTACGATACCTATGATTTGCAGAGTTCATGGATGTAAATTTTTTTGATTTTAGTCTCAATAAACTCAAAAATTTTTGCGGCGCTATCGCGCCGCTGTTACGTTATTTTTTGTTTTTTTGTGAATGTGCATATTATCTCTTGATGCAATCATTTAAGTTAATAAAAGTAATAAACCAGGAAACATTTTATCCTTGAATCTTTTAAGCATAAAAAGATTTAATTCTTTGTAAGTAGATCATAATAATTAACTTTAAAATGCAAATGCATCCTATGACTTATACTGACTAAAGAAAAGTTCAAAATTTTTCAAAGGGGGGACCAAGGCAAAAAAGGAAAATTTTAAAAAAATTTGAAAAAAATGCAAAGGGGGGACCAAGACAGAAAATATGTCACGTAAAAAAATTTTTTTTGTCCCTAGTATCTGCCCACGTGTGGTACCTCTTCTGTGTTGTTGCCGCAAGCCTTGCTTTCCGTTATCTGAAGAAAGAAATCGTAAGCTACAGAATGATGCACTGGCTGCAAAAAATTGTTTTTCTTCAAATGTGGTGCTGTTGCAACTACTTCTAATGATCCTTGGTACTGTTGGAGCTGTAAGCTTAATTTTCCACCACTAGTTGATCACTGTAACCTTCACAATTGTAATTACAGCAGTACCTGCCCCATTGATGGAGTAATTTCAGCTTGCTTTATTTTTAATCGTGAGATTTTACCTTTTACGCAATAGGGCTGTCGAAAGCTTTTTTTTTTAATTTTCTAAACATTTTTCTCTTGCAGCTGTGGCTGAATGGTTAACACTATAGACTAACGTGCTACAGTTACCAAGGTTCTCATTTTCGAAGAGCTTTTTTGCAACATTTTTTAACCATTATTAAATCTATGTCTTATATGAGCCCAAAGTTGTATTCGTGGTCACAGTTTTTTATAACATAAACAAAAAAATTATAGCACTTACCCATCCAAGATCTTCCCAACGAGCATCAGATTTTTTTAAAAGTGGTAAAAATTGTTGCGCTTGTGCAACTTGAAATGGTACAGCTTTACCATTTCGAAATGGAAACATTGAACGAAATGTACTAACATCAAAGAGTCGACGATTGTATACTAAAAAAGGATTTCAAATGGAAAATCAGTTTTTAGATTGAATAATTTAAATTTTTGACGGACAAAGATCAAGTTACAGTTTAAAAAAATTATTTTGTCTTTTTGTAGCATTCATGGTTAAGTTTGTGCAGTTTATCTTTAGTTATGAAAATTTCTCCAACGACAAAATTATCAGTTTTTTAACAAAATTGAAACTGGTGCTACAGTTTTTAACAAACATATAAAATTTTTGACATTTAATCCATTTTATCGCTTTTACCAGAGACGATCATGGGCCAGCCAGTTTTATTAGCACCATACTTATTTCAAAAGCAGTTTTTTAAGATTTCAGAGGTCTACAATTCTGGACAGTTTTTTATAAAATACATACCTGGCGCCTGTTGTGCTGTTGCACTAAAACATATCAAAATTGTTGAAAAAATGAATGTAAAACAATAAACTTTTAAAAGGGATAACATCTTTTCTTTCCTGAATATGTGTGTGTAGTGACAAAAAAGTTTGTCAATAAATGCGGTATAAAAATGATAGGGGGGATCCACAAAATAATGAGATTTTAAATTATCTGAAAAAAATATGAAGATTAAGTAAGGTCAGTTGTAGAAGAAGATGGTGAACAGTTAATAAAAAAATTCATGTATGAAAACAGTAATCGCGCAATAAAAAGCATACAATAAGTGGCAAAGTTGTTAAACAAAGTCAAACGATATGAAAGACGAAAATAACAGTTACATATTTTAAGCTATTTTTTAAGATTTTAATAAACTGCATTTTGCATTAGAACAAAAATTAGCAGTTTAATAAAGAGCAGGAAATGTTTCAACTCAGTTAAAAATTTTTTTAATAAAATTAAATTTCCACGGCAAATAAAACTTCCTTCCCTTTTCTACTGTCACAAACCATATACAATAAAATACAATACAACCATCCCACCAAAAGCAACGCCTCATTTTTTAATTAAATATTTTGCATTAAACTGCCCTTTCAAAATTACAAAGTACATGTGAAAATTACAAATAATTTCAAGCAATTTTTTTCCAAACCTTCATATGTAAATTAAAAAATACATCAGCTTTTTTACACAGCTTTTTTGCACGTCATTTTGTAAATACAGTTTTCTTTGTTACTAAACAAAGACAATGCTCAATTTTGGTTTATTATCACACAACACCTTGTCACAGTTTAGTAATATTATAAAATACAGCTAGCAGTCGTGCTCAGTTTAATTACTGTAATTAATATAAAATGGAGCTATATACATGTAAAAATTACAAGAAGAATTTTCAACCAGTTTTTTTCAAAAAAATTTAAATTTGAATTAGATTTTTACACCCATTTTAAGGATAATTTCGAACTCACAAGGGACCGTTTTGAGATGTTACTCCCAGATTTTTTCATTATAGATGGGAATCAACAGCTCATAGCAAGGTATGAAAAACCCCCAAGGGATTTTTGCTTGTTCGCTTTTTTATGATTTTAATAGCATTTTGCTATTACACTATAAGTAGCAGACGATCAATGCCGTAGTATATAAATTACGTTTGTGATGATTTTAGATGGTTGTATATGCCAAACAATAATTTTTCATAAATAATTAATCATATTCTAAGCGTTTACAACCATCTAAAATCATCACTAACGTAATTTACAGGCATAGATTTTCGCGCCGCGCGCGACCGCGCCGCGCGCGACCGCGTCGCGTTAGTACCCATCGCAGTTTTTTCCGCGATGAAGTTACTTTCGCGTTTAACGCGGTTTAAACCGCGACGTTAAAAAACAGAAAAATGATGTAAAAGAGCTATTATTTTTTTCTTTGACTTTTAACACATTTAATTAACACCAAAAAACACTTTTGTATCAAAAAATCTAAAAACTTAATGTTAAATAAGCTTTCCCAGCATTTCGCGGTTTCTCACGCGATACATCGCGGAAGAAACCGCGTCAGTCTTCTTTTTTTCCGCTGGCGGTTTTTCCGCGACTCAAAGGAAAATAAACCGCGCCGCGTCCGCCGCGTTGAAATAATTTTACTAGTATATTTTACCACAAAGTATTTGTATATCGTGGTTTAGCGATTTTTTAAAATGATAATTGCATGTTATCGAAGTCTTTGTAGAGAACGTACTCCTTGTAAACATCCAAAGCAATACCAGTTTTTAAATGAGTACTAATTAAAAAGCTATAATATCATACTAAAGCAATGAGAAAAAAGGTGTTCTAAACGCCTGACAAGGGACCGTTCTGACATGCCGCTATGGATTTCTTCGGCATTAGCGGGAATCAATAGCTTATAGCAAGGTATGAAAAATCCAAAAGGGTTTTTTTCTCGTTTGGAGTTTGAGGGATTTAATAGCAAAAAATAGCACACGATGAACGTCTTTATATATGAATTACGTTTGTGATGATTTTAGATGGTTAAATATGACAAAACATAATATTTTATAGATAATTAATCATATTCCATGCATATACAACCATCTAAAATCATCCAAAACGTGATTTTTATACTTAAACGTTCATCGTGTGCTACTTACTTAATAATTTCAAAACGCAGTTAAATCTCTCAAACCTCAAATGGGAAAAAAATCCTTGGGGGTTTTTCATCCCTTGCTATAAGCTATCGATTCCAGCTATTGCCGGAGAAATCCATAGGCGGCATGTCAGAACGGTCCTTTGTGGGTAATTATACTAATAGATTATCACCTCATTCACTTCACATTGCACAGTTTAGTAATTTCATAAGAATTTTTATCGCTGTCCTTTTGAAAGTTTTCGTAATTATTTTAACCCTTATTTTCCCAAGAACGAACACCCTTTCCCAGTTTTAAAATCCAAAAATCATGCAAATTTATAACATAATTTTAAAATTTGTCTAATTAAAAAATTAATACCCTTTTTTCAGTTAAACAAAAATCTTTTAATATTTACAAAACATCAACGTAACACTTTCGTTGAATTGCTGAACATAGTTAATGAATGCTAATAGCAAGGCTAACGCGGATATGTGCTGCTTGAAAATGCGGAGCAAATTTTACTTCTTGCTCTTTGGACATATATTAATTCTACAAAAAACAGTTTCATGCAAACTTAAATATCTAAAATAAAAACTAGCCTTAAAAAAGATCTTTAATGTAAAATTAGATATTTCAAGCACTGTAAAAGGTTAAGTTATAATTAAAAGCATTATTTTTTAAATAAACCGTGGACGACATTTTTATTTACAGTTAATATTATTTACGCAAAAACTTAAAAGCTTCAAATCATGCAATAATTTGGTCTGTTAGTTCCCTAAGCAAAGCTTTTAATGCCGCATGTGAAGTAACTTGAAAAAAATCTAGATATCTTAAACATAGCATTACACCCAACACTGCCAGTTTTCTGCTTACTTAAATATCTAAAAACTTAATATTAAGCTCAAAATGAAATCTAAACATTTCCAAACCAGAAGTTTCCCACTTTAATGCAAAATAAAAACTTTTTTTTTCACTTTGCAAGGACCACCTTCTATTTCTTAAAATTAAAGGTTGTCATTACTTTTTTTTCCAATTGAATCCCTTTTTGATACCCTATTTATAATCTTCTAAAATTAGTTGCAAAAAATATTATTTTTAAAAGCCACCCATCTTTCTTTTTATTCATAGTTTTTTTTAAAGAAAAAATTAATGTTTTAAAATAGAATAATGCAACACTAATTTTTGCAAATATTTCAATGTTGCTAAAATGAAACGTGAAAAGGAAAAGGACAATGAGATAAAGGAAACATAGAAAGGTTAAAGTCGTTTCTAGCTTTGATGTTTTGCTCAAAGATGTTTGAAACTAGAAAAAAAGATACAGTAAAAGACTACATTCTAATAATAAAGTACAAATGCGGAGAGAAAGTGTGTTTTAGTTATTAAGAATTGGGTTTTCTTATGTTTTTTAAGCAGTTATTCTCAACGTTACCAGTTGTAACCAAGGCGAAACAGCAACCTATTCTTATTTTTTAATTACAACTTATATTTATTTCAAAGATTTCAACATTTCCTACTTTTTCTTTATTTCCCATACTGCCGTAGAAATTGATCGCAGTTTTCCATAAATGCATTTATTAATTTATTGTTTATGATCTACAGTTTTAATTTCAATGTCAACGTTGCTATTAGAATTTTACTAACAAGAAAGTCACTTTAAAAACTTTTTATTAAAGGGAGCGGGCTCTTTGATACTTTTTCTATAAAAAAAAGGGTGGATCATAGGAGTCCTATGATCCACCCTTTCCTTTTTTTTAGAAAAAGTATCAAAGAGCCCACTCCCTTTAAAGTTTTTGCCGATACAATCTATTTCAGTTTCAAAAAAGTAATTTTAAACCCAAATCTAATTTGCGGATGTCAATTTCACGCTTATTTCAAAAGATCATTTTTGCGTTCAAAATAGTCAAAAATTCTATGGCTAAGAAATAAATATTTACTTATTTAAAAATTTAACAAATATAAAAGTAATTAACAATTATGCATTTAACAAAATTATGCCAAACGAAAATATGATTTATCTTAGTTTTTCAAGAATGAATTCGTTCTTCCTTGCAGATAGTCAGCAGTTATAATTCCAATGTAAAGCTTGATATTAAAATTATTATCACTAACAAAAGCGTCACAAAAAATTTTTAACAACAAAGAAGATAAGGTATCAGTTTTTAGAAAGGTAATGTTAACCTAATGATAAGAAATGAGAATTACAGCTATAAAATTTTAAAGCTGATATTCCTCAAAGAGTCTATATCATAATTTAGAAAAAGTTTTAGGCAACATAAGCTTTTTAACAGCGAATTATCATTATTTATAGTTTATGTTTATAAAAAAAAGTGCTGCCAGTTTTCCATTTAAATATCGAAAATATTTAGAAAATTTCATTCACTTTTTTATTTTTTTTTATTCGAGATAAAAATCCTCTTTAACATTTTCACATTATGCAGTTTTAAATAATTACAAAAAAAATTTCAACCAATTTTAAAAAACTAGTTTTTGTTGTTTTTAACTAGTTACTATACGTATTTATTCCGGATCAAATTCCCACCATACAGTTATTACTCTCTTTCTAAAACATGAAAATGTTTCCTGCAAAGCAGTTAATTAAAGTTTAAAGAGGTCACGTGGCAAAGATCAAAACATTCAGTTTTAAAATTTTACAAATATAAAGGTAGTTAGCTGTTAAGCAAAAATATACGTCACTTATTTAGAAAAGCAAACGTATGTAAGAATCTGAAGTTTATACTTAACTTAATAAAACTGAATTTTGTTGCATTTATTAAGTTATTCTTCCCAGTATGAAGCTAGAAAACAATTAATCGACCTCGTTTTAGGCTAGTTTTTGATCTCAAACACTTAACTAGAGCTTAAAGAGTCCACGTATGTGATGTGAAGATAAAAGACAACATGAAATTACAGTTTTAGAAACAAAATTACCCGTTACCGTGCAAAGTATGTCAGTTACTTGCTAAAATAATATTTTGAAAGTTTTTTAGGAGTAATAATATATTTTACGGTTAGCAATTACTCATTTTCCAAAAAAGTACAAGCGCAAAAATTGATAGAATATTTTTACAGCTTCATAGAATTACAGCCCTTAATTTTTCATTTACATTCGCCTCCATTTTTTATTTCATTTAAATAAAATTTTAAAAAAACAAGTGTTGAAAAACAAAAAGAAGGTGCTGCGGTTTTGAACTTTTTTTATTATTTTATACCTTCTCACTCATACGTTTTTCATATTCATAGACGTAGTTCAATTTTTACGGACGAATGAATGCTATGTTTTCTGGATTAACAGTTTAAAAACAATGGCGTCAAAATGACCTCATTTTTGATGACAACAAATAAACGAATAATTTATGAGTATGATTTTTGAATTATTGAATAACAGTTTTACAGTTTCTAATTTTACTTCGAATCAGTTTTTGAACAAAATAAGTAGGGGCATTTAAGTTTTAGAATGGATCTGATCAAAACATTGAAGGTAACTGTACTCATGAAAGCTTATATATTTCTGGAAAGAGCTTTAACTCAAACTCCATTCAATTATATCCAAATTTATAAAAATTCGAGATTTTCAGATTTTAAACAACTACTATATTTCATCAAAATTCGATCACAACATCGTAAATTAAAAATATGCTATAAATTTTTAATAAAATTAAGCTCTACAAAGTTACAAACAACGTTACAAGCCACAGTAAAAACATGTAGAGATGACTTTTAAAATCACATCATGCATGCATATGCAGTTATCATTTCAATATATCTAACAATCATGCAGTTTTTGAAAACTTTGAGAGCCCTTGCTCAAAAGAAAAAACAGTTTTAGAGTTGTCTCAAAATATTAATGTGGTAAATTGTTCTTCAATTTAGCAAGTTTTATTTGGATACTACCAAATTTTTAAAATCCGTTAAAAACTTCAATTTTATTAAAATAAAAAGGATTTAAGGTGTTGATTAACACTCATACTCAGTTTTTTCTTACCGTTTTTCTACAACAGTACCAGCATTTCTAACTATGATTGAACTCCTCCAAAATATGTAAACTTTGCATTGCACTCAGTTTTTTTTGTTTTAAAACAATTATTCTCAATTTTTTGATTCGCATTGTAAGGCTCATGTTCATAAAATAAAATAATTTCAAAAAAACGTTAGAAAAAATTCATGCTTTTTCAGTTAAAACAATTTAAGAACAAATTTTAGCAATACTTTTTTCCAATAGCTTTTTCCTTCTCACTAGAATTACCTTGAAATTTATCAAATCGTCACGATTTTATCAACTAATGTAGGTTTTTCTTGAGCTCAAATTAGATTGTTTGTGGTTAACTAATAAGCGAGTTAAATCTTCTAAATTTGAGAAAATATTGTTTTTTTTTCAAAACCAACCATCTCAAAAACAAAGGATCTACAGTTTTAAAAAAATTGAAAAATTTAAAGCGATACCGTACTTTACTATAAATTTCCCCGCTAAATTAAAAACTGCCTTGAATGAAAACAATACCGTAGACAGAAACAAATTTCGGGGGCAGCAACTCTTTGATATTGCTGCTTTTGGCACGCTTGGGCAATAGATCAAAGAAATTTGTCAATTTCGGAAAGGGCAAATGCTCCCGGTCTCCTAAAAACTACCTTGAATGAAAAAAGCTTTTACAAAAAATTATTAAATCCGCCTTTCAACAGCCAGTTTAAAGAAATAAAGCCAAAATCAGTACCGTAATCCAAAAAACTATGTTTCAGCTTAATTACAACCAACCAGGAACAAAAAATGGCATCAAAATTATCAAAAAAGTTATGACTTTATAAACTTTTCAGGTATTAAAATTAGAGCTAAAGTGAAGATATTCGAAAAATATTGTGTTTATATGCTGTTCTTACGGCGACACAAAATTATATGTGATGTTTAACATCCAAAAATGTTCGTTCACAACCCCCCCCCCCCCCTAGGCATGGCAGCCGGCCTGGCCAAGCCCGTGAAAGCCTGAGCCGGGCCCGAGCCGGCCGGCTCCGGCCCGGCTTTGATTTTTTGAGGTTTGAGAAAAAAATGCAAAGGGGGGACCAAGACAAAATAGCGAAAAAATCAAACCGGCCTTAAGCCGGCTTTTAAAAAGTGGGCCGGTTGCCATGCCTACCCCCCCCCCCCCCCCCCCCAAAGTGAAGCAATTTTCGTAGCCCCGATGGTCTAATGGTAAGGTGTCAGCCCGGCAAGCTGAAGACTCAGGTTCGATTCCTGGTCGGAGCGTTATTTTTCGAATATCTTCACTTTAGCTCTAATTTTAATATTAATTTTCGAACTGATTTTCCACCCAATTTAAAAACTTTTCTGGGTTTTTTTCTGAAGCTCTAATTAAAATTTATTTGTTTAAGTTATAGTATTACAAATTGCTTAAACGAAGAAAGTATCGCTTATTCAAAAAAAATGAACTTGAAATGCTTACTCAAGCCAGTTTAAAAATAACTAATAAAAACTTTTAATACAATACAATAAATCTAAATCTGAAAACTGATAACTTTTGTTTTCAGTTAAACACTCTGAAATAATACCGTGTCTTCCGAAAATATTCTTCCGCCTAATTAAAAACCAACCTCAAGCAAAAAAAAATGTCATCAAAATTATCAAAAAGTCATGACTTTATAAACTTTTCTGGATTTTCTTTTGTCCCCAATTAAAAATAATTTGAGTATCAAAAGTTACGCCTCCTTAATTTTTTTTATCTTGTAAGATTATTATGTTGGCGTCTATATTTCTTTTTTCTTTGCTATGCAATTATGACAAAATTAAAGATTTCTTGGGTAATAAAAAAATAAAATAATTATTATGAAATAAGTTTGGGGAGAAAAATGCATGCACTTTTTTTTCATTTCATGGAAAATAAGAATAATAATAACAGGAAATTATATCATAGCTGCTGTGGAGCTGCTTTTGGAAAAAAGAAATATGGAAACATTGTTTTTCCGAATAAAGAAAATTGTATCAGTTTTTAAACAAAAATAATTAAAACAGCGTCAGCTTATACATAGACAAATATCAAAATCAAATAATTTAAAAAAATAAGATTCTTTGGATTGAACAAGAAGTCAGTATGGAGTAAAGAATTTTTAAATGCTTAAAAGTGAAATAATGAATCATATGGATTGTATCACTTTATAAGAATAAATGTAGAATTGAAATTACAGTTTTTTGATTTTAAATTAAGCTTTGGGATCTTCCAGATCTGACGTCAGCAGTTTTTGGGGAGGGAGGGGGTCAGCCAAAATCTGATTTTCATCTTAATCTTTAAGGAAAAAGGGGAGGTCAAAATTTTAAAAAAGTGCTGACGTCAGATCTGGAAGAAAGATTCAAGTATGAGTGACCTAACTTTTATGCAAAAAATTATGGCATCTGGAACACCTTGATAAAATGCCCAAAATTTGAACTTTTACTTCTCTTTATCTCTTTTCCAACGTTTAAAGTTAAAATTTATCCGTAGCAGACCGCTTAGTCGCGGGTGCATTTTTTTAATGTTTTGTTTTTGCATTCGAAAAAAGCGACATTTCATCATTGTTGATACGGTTTCCGGGTTGCCGTTTCTTTGATTTTCAAAAAGACATTTTTAACATTTTTTTATAAAACTGCAAAAACACAAAAGACCAAATGTGAAAAATATAAAAAACATGTCAAAGGAAAATGACAAAATGAGTTCGGCATCATCTTTTTAAAAAAAAATTCAAAAGAAAATTTCAAAAAAATATGAATCATTTTTTTTAAAAAACAAGATTTTCTTTGTTCACAAAAAACAAACAAAATTTTGGATATTTTATAGCGAAAACAATTATCGTCTGCAATTTATTAGCTTTACCTAAATATAAAATGCTGAACACTAAACAATTATGGTAGTCATTGTTTTTTTCTATCATTCAACATTCACCATTTTTACCAAAAAGATATTTACCATTATTACCACGAATAAATACATCTTTTTTGTATCGTAATCACGAAGATTAGTTAATACAAACTTTTTTGCAGCAACATCTATTCCAACGAGAAGTTCTAATTTAAAACTTTGAGGATTTCGTTTTTTGTAAGTATTACTCAGTCTGATAAATAAGGATATATGTTAGCTTAGACAATTTTTAAAAATTAATTTTTTTAAGTTTTTGAACGGAACTTGAACCTTGCTGTTAACACATATAGTGGATTGCAAGTTTGACGGGCAACCAGCTGCTCTATCTGTATTTGCCCTTAGATAAAATATCCCAAGAAAAAAAAACACCTGGATTAATAATAAACATTATCTTCCATCATATCCTGTTCGAGTAAAGCTCAGTTTTAAAGTTTTTTCAAAATGTCACTTCTAGACGTGTTACATAAGTTACATTTCTCTTACGCTTAGACAAAGTTGCAGTTAAAACTTCGACGATATCTTTTTTTAGCTAATATTTAATACTTTTTTATTAATCATAAAACCGACTAATACAGGATCCAGTTATACTTCTCATATCTCATGATTGCTTCATTATTTTTCTAAATTTTTACGTTTAGTTTCATTAAAGCAAAAAAGCAATTGAGTGGTTTTTAAATTTTCATTAAACTATTTACATGTATGTTGAATGACAGCGTTCATGAGATATTTTTTCAAGTTTATAACTAATACATCAACTACTCTATTAATAATAGTTTTAGACATAGTTGTACTTGTTTTATACTAAAAAAACCTTGCTGTTAGTTTGGCAGTTACAACTTTAAAGCAAAATGACAGTTTCATCTTTTTTAATTAGGAAGTTTAAAACACAGTGTGGATAAAAATAGTGTATCAAACATCACAAAAATTTTTACCAATTAAGTACAGCATTTAAAGTTTCCTATGTGATAAACAGAAGATTTCTAAAAATATTTATTGACCCATCCAACTTTTCTATAAAATACTTTTTACTTAAATTCTAGAATATTTTTCTATCAGATTTAAAACAACAGCAATCGAAAATAATTTTTTTATCTCCACAATTTGATCTGTCATCACATTGAAAAAGTTTTTTACGTGGGTAAACAAATGAGTTTTTTAAGTTAAGTTTTCGAACCCCTAAATTTCTAGTTCTAAATTTTTCATATCAGTTTTGAACTATAGAACCTTACGTTTAAACTTTGCTCACAATCTCAATCATGAAGTTTTAATTACAAAAATTCGTATTCCCACTAAAATTCTTTTTAAATCTTCAAAACCAAAAAGTAAATGGCAGTTTTTGTATCAATAAAAAATAATAGCTACTCCAGTAATATAAAAGTTCACCATGTAATTTTGCAAAATAGAATCTTCTTTTTTAGTCAAAAAAACAGCTTACTTTCTGCGGCAGCAGTTTTCAAAATAAAATCTCAAACATGCCTTTTCAATCACTGACCAACATTAAAGTTTTGGCGAATTCGATCGTTGCAATTCAGTTCGTTCTTTATACGCTATTAACAACGGGCTACGGGCAACATAGGACAGATAATTTCAGCTAAATCCCAACAATAAAGCTAGCTGTTTTTACTTTATACCTTATAATTATTATCAGTTCTAACACTTTTATTCTGGGCAATTTTTTTTCTCAATATAATGCTTAATTTTCGTTTTTCTGTTTAGTTTGCCCAGTTTTTCATTCCAACTAATATATTTCAGTTTTCTCATTTATCATTAAACTACAGCTTTTTAGCAATTGACATGTATAAAAGAAAGCATGCTAGAGCATGTTTGGCTAATTGTTAAAGATTCCCTTGATAGGCTTCATATATTCATTCCTCCAAAACAGTTATACGATGATAAAAAACTATTTCAACCATTTTTGTATAGTCGTTATTCTTCTTCAAATCTAAAAAATGATTATACTTTTTAAGCCTTCTTTTAAATATTATCCAAGTTTAGTGATAATTCATTTTTTGCCACCAAAATGACATTTTTAACAATCTTTTACAAAACTTCAAAAACACCTACCGAGAAATATCGAAAACTGTTTTGTTTCATCATTTGTGACACAGGTGACATGTCACCATCCGAAATTACATAGTTTTTTGTTATACCAAATTCAAAAATTAATGTGTTAATTTTTTAACTATAAAGAATTTGAAGGTTAAAAGCACTCCTCGGGGGTACATTGATTTTTTTGGCAAAAATTATATTTTGGTTTATACTGAATTTCTACACCAAAACAAGACATCTTTAAATCATTACATTTTTAATATAAAAATATCTTTTTTTTATTTAAGTTTGTGGGCTGAACCTCGACGGTTACAAAGCATTTTTTTGGTAAAAAATTAAAACCTATCATGTATTATGCCAGTTTAATTTTTTTTTTGATTTGTTTCATATTAAAAACATTTTTACGCCCATCATGCCAGTTTATTTTACAAATTTGATTTATTTTAGATATTTATATTAATGAAAGACGAACGGATCCTGCGCTAATTTAGGATTACATGAACCCAGGCAAAACAAATATTTTATTTGATGATAAAGTTTTACAAAAATTATGGATACCTGTACGTTTTCTTATTTAAATAACTACAGTTGGTAAAAAATAATTACCTTTATCTCTACAAATAGATCCGTCATTATAAATATAGAGAATTATCTGAAAGCTTTGTATAAATCAGTTTTTTAAGTTGAATTAATATCATTAAGCCAGTATTTTTTATAAAATAGTGTTTTTTGTTTTGTTCATTCGAAAACTGGGGCCATGAGCAACCGGCACTTTTCTCAACTCGCACTCGATAGTAATTCAAAAAACTTTTTTTAATAAATATTTTATACAAAAAAAACAATAAAAGTACAAAGAGCAACAAAATTAATCAGATTCAACATCATTTGATCCAGATCCAACAGATTCATCATCTTCACTTGATTCGGATTCTTCATCATTTGGTTCAGATTCATCATCGGTTGCTTCGAATGCAGTCATATATTCTAATGTATCATCAATAATAACTGAAACTACTGAGACTTCTTCTTCTTCATCTTCTAATTCATATATATTCATTCCTCCAAAACAGTTATATTATTTACTGTCACATACAACAAACTCCTCGAGGAAAAGTCAGTTAAATTTTTTTGTTGACCAGAGTGGTCGCTTCAAAATATTGCTCCGTATTTATTTTATTTGTTCTCAAATTATCTTTCAATTTATTTTATTTTTTTCAATTTATTTTATTGATTGATTATTATAATGGATGGTATAAATGCAGAACAATTTCAAGAACTTAAAGTTATTTATGAAAACATCAAATATTCTTTAACACTTTCAGCACCCCCTGTAATTTACTTAGCTTATGTTGGGGCGGTATCAGAAGAGCATATTGATAGAAAGAATTCGAATAAAAAATGTTAAAAATGTCTTTTTGAAAATCATAGAAACTGCTGCCTAGAAACAGTATTGACAGTGATGTAATGTCCTTTTTTTCGAACCCAAAATGGCAAAAAAATTAACAAAATTTAAAAATAGGCACCCGCGACTAAACGGTCTGATACGCACTGAAAAAAGTGAATGCCGCTTAGAGCCCCTATATAAAGGGTAAAAGTCATGAAAAACCCCAAAAAGGAGTGTATATTGCGTTTTAGAGGGTTGATTCTTACACGTTCTAACGGTGGCACCGTTACGGTGCGTGCCGCTTAGAGCCCTTTCTTCGGGGCGAATTTTACACCTCATTTTTTTCAGTGCGGGAAAATTTTAACTTTTTACGTCGGATAAGAGATAAAGAGAAGTAAAAATTCAAAGTACAACGATTCTTCTTTAGTTTGTGATCGCATAAGTTTATACTCGTATCCACTTCTATCAAATATTTTTTTCCAAAATGTATCTATTTAGCCTTTTGTGAAAATTTTAAAAATTGTAATTCTAAAATATTTTCTTGGAAGCTTCAAATCGATTTTAAAAACTTTTACTTGATATAATTTTTTGGTAATAACTGCATAATGGATTACTGTAACATAAAATTTTTCTTAAACTGACAATTGCAAGGGAGTGCAAAAATCAGCACAAAGGTGGGACTTTATTTTGGTAAAAGTGGAGGGTAATACGGTAAACATCTTTTTTATAACTGCATCGGTTGTTGACCTTTTTTAACATAATTTTGATAAACTGCAGAAGCTAGAATTTGAGCGACTTTTTTAAAATTAAACAGTGATTCAACTCGATTTTGTATAAATTTAAAAACCCCCTTCCAAAATTTTTTCGCATTTTTGACGTATGAGACCTTTGTGTTTTAACTGTAAAGATGTAAATTTGCTTCTTAAAATTTAGTGTGAATTTAAATATACAGCTTAAGTGTATTTTAACATCCATTTCTGAAGCATGCTTCTATTATGGCGAACATTTTTCACTCTAATTATTAGCCTTTTCTTTAAAAACTCTATTCTTAAAACATTTCTCTGAAATTAAAAATAATTCATAAACTTTTATTTAATATAACTTTTTTGGTAATAACTGCGGAAAGATATTTTGGGCATTACTGTGCGATAAAATTGCATTAAAACGAGCTAATACAAAGGTTTGAACAAAATAAGCAAAAATAGAGAGTTCATTTGATGAAAAGTTGAGGGTAAAACGGTAAACATATTTTTCTTATCCCATACAAATATACTCTACTACAAATAGCCCTTTCCCTTCAAATATGACGCTGTTGAGGTGTCTTTTCCTTGCTGACATTTTAATGCACAAAAAAAGACATTCCCACTTCAACTCGAACGCACATGAAAAAATCGTTTTTAACACGTGTACTAATCTCACCACGAATGTGCGTCTTCGAGTCGATCTAAGCTTTGCTGACTACCTCCTCTTCACTTTTCCCTCAACAGACGCTTGGAAATAGTCAGATATTTATTTCTCTCTCTAAATAATTTTATTAGTTTAAAGTGGATATTTTTTTCGTGTTTATTATAACTTTAAATATTAAAACATATGTTTAATTTTTCTACCGGCACGGGCCAGGTTCTTTAATTTTAGATCTTAAAAATAATTCAACCTCAAATGAGTTCTCGTCATCGACACAAAGATATCGATAGTGAAGATTCCTCTTCTCGGGAAGCACGAAGATCTGGAAAAGGTCGACAGGAATCAGGTGGTCGTTCTTACGGCAAAAATTATCCGGGTCGAGATCGGTCTCGAACACCAACCCGTCATCGTTCACGCTCTCCTGGTCGAAGTCATCGTATTTCACCAACTCGTAAAGAACATTCACGTTCACCAGGGCATAAACCTCGTATCCATAAAAATCGATCCCCTTCTTCATCTGATGGTTCAAATAGTGGTGATAGTAGTTCAACATGCACTGAAGAAGGTTCCAGTCGTATTGTATCTTTCAAAGCAAAAGATGTTGCTGTTCCGGGTGATTATGTGCTTTTAGAAGAATCTCGTGAACGTTGTAAGCTTAGTGAAGCTGAATTGGAACGATTTAAAGGTTATGCTAAGGGCACGGTTTCGGAACCAAAAGAACGAGATAAATGGATAGCAACTTTACCTGTTGTTGATGATGTATCCGGTACTCCACCTCATCTTCAAAGAAATTTACGTCATGGAGGAGATATGAGATACAATTTATCTGAAGGTCAAGCAATTGATTTACATTCAAGTCTTTATGCTTCTTTAAATCTTATGGCTATTTCTGATGCAGAAGGTGTTAAAGAAGAAGATCGCGCAAACTTCCGTGCTAGAGCTATGCGCGTTATATCTATGATGATCCAACAAGTATCTCATATTCGTCGTGTAATGGCCATTGATTCACTTAAATTGGATAAAAAAGTTATCAGCACCTTCGGGGGTCGTGCTCTGGATCTAAAAGAGGCTGAAAATCCTTCACGGGAAGGTCAAAAGGTTCACTGGTTATTTACCAAAGATATGGAAGAAGATTTAAATGCTGAGTTGAAGAAAAAGGAAAAAGAAGCGGATAAAAAGAAGTCAGTTCCTTTTTATATCTCTTTATGCCAGCGGGATTTTGAGAATGAACCTTTGAACCCTCTGCCTCCTTTGCGCTTGCCTGTTTGGAATGAGTGTAATGCACCGTTATCTGCTGGACGCTTGAAATATTTTGTGGATAACTGGTCCAAGATTACCAATGATTCTTTTGTATTAGAAGCTATAAAAGGCTATAAGCTCCCCTTTCGGAAAGGTGTGAAGCCAAGACAGAGTTTAAAAGTTGTTGCTTGTAATGCAACAAATCCTGAGATAAAAGCAGAAGTTAAATCCTTGTTAGATAAAGATGCTGTTGAACAATGCGAATCAGCAAGATGGTTATCACCAATTTTCTTAGTCCCTAAAAAAGATGGTGGAATGCGACCTGTTATAAATCTTCGACATTTAAATGAGCATATGGAAACTCCTCATTTTAAGATGGAATCTTTGTTATTGCTAAAGGATTTACTTGAGCAGGATTCTTATATGGTTAAACTCGACTTAAAAGATGCTTATTTTGGCATTCCTATTGCTACGGAGCATAGACCTTACTTAGCCTTCAAAGCTTTTGGTAAAACTTATCGTTACAAAGCATTACCTTTTGGATTAGCACCTGCTCCTTCGGTTTATACAAGAGTAATCAAACCAGTTGCTGCATTTTTTCGTTCACGTGGCATTCTGCTAATAGTATACCTTGATGATTGGCTATTTTTGGCAAGATCAAAACAAAAATTGTTAGCAGATTTAAAATTCATACAAGCTACTTTCATGGCCTTGGGGCTTATTATAAATGAGGCTAAATCACAATTGATCCCAACAAAATCTATTGAATTTTTGGGTTTACAAGTTGATTCATCATCAATGACCATTGCTGTTCCACCTGAAAAGCGACATCGCATTAGTTATTTGGCAAAACAAGTTTTATCATCTCGTTTGGTTACTGCGGCAATGTTAGCAAGACTTTGTGGATCATTAGCTTCGATAAAACTAGCAAGCAATTATTCATCTCTAAAAGCTCGCTTTCTTCAAAGAATGCTTAAATCCGTTGACAATAGAAAGGATTTGGAACAGCAAAGACTTGTTCTATCTAAAGAAGCAAGAGAAGAAGCTACTTTCTGGTCATCAAATAATCCTGTAGCTTATATACGAGACCTAAAAGCTCCCCCTATATCAATAGCTATCAGAACGGATGCTTCTCTTGATGGATGGGGTTTTCAATGCGGTGATATGTCTTCTGGTGGAAGATGGAGTAAGGCTGAAAAAAGGTTACATATTAATGCGTTAGAACTAAAAGCAGTATATTTGGCATTACAAACTGCATGCAAGAAATTTCATAACACTTCTATTCGGATAGAATCGGATAATGTAACTACAGTAGCTTTCATAAACCGCAGAGGTGGTACTAGAAGTCGTTCTCTACAGAAGATTGCACATGAACTTTGGATATGGGCATTTGATAGGAAAGTAAATTTAGTAGCATCTCACATTCCTGGTATTAGCAATGTTCAAGCAGATTATGAATCTCGCCAGTTCAAGGAATGCTGCGAATGGTCGTTAGCTCCCCAATCTCTAAAGATAGTTTTTGATAAATGGGGTACTCCTGATTGGGATTTGTTTGCGTCAAGGCTAAATCACAAATGTGATAGATATTTTTCATTTAATCCAGATCCTAAAGCTGCAGGAACTGATGCTTTTGCTCATAACTGGAAAGATCTAAATGCCTATGCTTTTCCACCTTTCAACCTTGTTGGTCGAACAATTCAAAAAGCAAAGGATGATAAAGCAAATTTGATTCTTGTAACTCCAGCTTGGATTTCCGCTCCTTTCTGGCCACTTTTACAGGATATGGCTGATGGTCCATTACTAATCTCAGGGACTGCTCTTAGGGATCCAGTTACTAATCAGATTCATTATTTAGCAGAAAAGCAACGTTTGAATTTAGCTGCATGGAGGATCTCATTCAGGTATGGACTTCATTAGGTTTCTCAAAGAGCGCAGCAATGACAATGATTGAAGCTTGGGCCCCGGCAACAAGGAAGGCATATAATGCTGCACTAAAAAAATGGCTTTCTTACTGCAAAAAGCAAGATATTCAACCAAATGAACCTTCACCAGCAGATATCGCAAATTTTTTGCAAGAGGTTGCCGACCTTGGGGTTACAGCTGGCACAGTTGCTTCTCATAGGGCTGCATTATCGTCGTTACTTTCTGCTGCAGGAAAAACAAAGTTAATTGAAGAAGCTGATAAATTTTTGTCTAAACTTGCGAAGGGAATGATACGTAAAAATCCTGCTGCTCCTAAACAATCAACAATTTGGAACGTTGAAGAAGCGTTGGATTGGATTAGAAGTCAATGGCCATTGGCGAAGTTGACTCTAAAGGAAGTTACTCTTCGAACGACGTTACTTTTAGCATTATGCAGTCCAAAACGTGCAAATGAATTAGCAGCATTATCGCTCAAGGATTTACGGAAATCTTCTGAAAAATGGATATTCCGCTTAGTTTCAACGAAAAATAGAGGCTTCGGAGCCGCGCATTCAGCTGTTTTTGAAAAATTTGAAGATAAAAAATTATGCCCTATTTCAATGATCGAACATTATGTAAAAGTTACTAAGCAAAATAGGAATAGCGATAATTTACTAATTTCTACAAAGGCTCCTTTCAAATCAATTACTTCCTCGACAGTTTCGCGTTGGCTCAAAGAAGCTTTAGAAAATGCTGGAATCGAGGGATTCTCTGGTCATTCCACCCGATCAGCAGCAACTTCGTCAGCAGCAGCAAAAGGCCTATCGGCAGCTCAGATAATTTCAGCGGGAAATTGGAGCAAGCGAGGATGCACTTTCCAAATGTATTACTGGAAAGAAGTTGAAGACCATTCCTTTCAGGAGGCAGTGTTAAGGTCAATGTTAAACAGGGCTATTTGTAGTAGAGTATATTTGTATGGGATAATTATTATTTTTTACAAGATTTATTTTATAAATTGAAGAAAAAAATATATTATCACATACAAATATACTCTACTCCCACCCAAAACAATCGTTTCTAAAACGATACCCACCCATTTAACACATGCTTTACAGGTCATCAACAAAAAGTCAACCAGCTCGTCGTCAATCATATCAAAAAGAACGGCGTTATGATGAAAAACTTAAAGATGATGGAAATAAGCGAAAGCGGGGAGCTGAATCACGTGGTGGTGGTGGAAATAATTACTATAAACGTGCTCGAAAAAATTAAAGCCTCGGGGCACAAAAATAAAGTTTTATTATTATTGTTGTTGTTTTGTTTCGGAGACACGGGTACTCCTTTATTTAAATAAATTTTCAAATGAATATTACGGGAACTCATACAAATGATATTTGCTGAAAAATTTACCTTGAAGTTAGATGCAGTACTCTTCGGGAAAAGTGAAGAGGAGGTAGTCAGCAAAGCTTAGATCGACTCGAAGACGCACATTCGTGGTGAGATTAGTACACGTGTTAAAAACGATTTTTTCATGTGCGTTCGAGTTGAAGTGGGAATGTCTTTTTTTGTGCATTAAAATGTCAGCAAGGAAAAGACACCTCAACAGCGTCATATTTGAAGGGAAAGGGCTATTTGTAGTAGAGTATATTTGTATGTGATAATATATTTTTTTCTTCAATTTATAAAATAAATCTTGTAAAAAATAATAAATAACTGCAACTGTTGTTGCACATTTTTACGGTAATTTTGATAAACTGCTGGAGCTAGGTTTTGAGGGGTGATTTCTCTGAAGTTTAAAGGTAATTCTTAAAATTTTATTTTATATAATTTTTCGGTAATAACTGCACCAGCATTAATTGGGCATTACTGTGAGATAAAAGCGCTTTAAAACGTGCTAAAACAAGGGTGTGACCAAATGCGAGGGCTACATTTGGCAACAGATTGATAGTTAAAGTTTTTCTTAAACTAGTTAAGCCGTCTTTTTTATAACTGCATTTAAAGCTTAATAACCTTTTTGAAATTTTGGCTTTATAGATATTTAAAATAGTTGTAGCTGCATATTGAAGCGGAAGGAGTTACTTTAGCTAAAAAAATAATATGAAAATGATTTTGAGTGGTTGTTAAGTTTACAAAAGTAATGTTTCAAATTTTTAAAAGTTTAAGATTGTTATTTTGGAAATCAAATTATGTTTGGGAATAGAGGTTGCTGATTTGCTAAAAATTAAATATGAATTACAATATGCCGCATAAGCGTACTTTAGTGTCCATATCGTTTCTTAAAAACATTTTTCTTCTTCAAAAAGGACTTTCTTTTAAAACTGTGATTTTATTAACAACAATATTCTCTTAATTTTAGAGTAGTTCTTTAGTTTTTGTTAAATATATGTTTTTTTTTTGCTTAATAACTACTGTGACATGAATAAGAGATTATTGTAAAATAAAACAGTGATACAACAATTACAAAAGTGTGAAAAAACACATGCAAAAGTATTGGCTTTATTTTGGTAAAAGTTGTAACGAATATGGATATCGTCTTTTTTTTTTCATTGTTAAAATTTTTTTACATTGTTGTCTTTCTTGTCTGATTTTTATAAGAGTTGCATTTTTTTGCCATTGAAATAAATTTTATACGAGATTTTATTACTGTAGTTTTATAACTAACTTCAAGAACATTAACTGATAAATATTAACCTTGATCACAACTTTTTTCTAAGTTACGACGACAATGTTTTAAATAAAAAAAGATTAAGAGACAGTCTGGCTAAGTTTTTCACTTTCTAAAGCAAGCCATTTCACAAAATAAAAAAAATTTTCGATTTCGGCCTTCAAATTTTCAGAGGTTGTTGGCATAGGTCTCAGGATGCCAAAAACACATTTTATAGATTTTTTCGTGTCAGGATTCGACTTCTGGAGGATTCAGAAGGCGCAAACTTTGGGCTTAAAGGAAAAATCGAATTTTCGTTTGTTTTTTATAATTCCCCGGATATAGGGGTTTTCGACCACGGGGAATCCAGTGGCACACTCCGTTTTTTTCGAAAATTTCGATTTCGTGCCGAAACAAAATTTGGATTTTTTCGATCTCGATTTTAAGTACCGTAGACCCCGACGGGGGTGAATTTTAAACCTTCATTTTATAGCCCAATATGTCTATAATGATGATATATGAGTCTTTTACCCCAAATCGGTCCGGATCAGGGTCATCCAGCATCTGATATGAAGCCGATTCAGAATTCCCAAAATTCAATCGACTGTTAAAAATCAGGTTTTCACCCGTTTTAGCTAATTCCACGGATATAGGGGTTTCGAGCATGGGGAATTTAGTGGTCAACTCTGTTTTTCACCAAAATTCCGTTTTCGTGTCGAGACCATCAAATTTTCGTTTTAGCAGTAACAGCTTAGTAAAAAAATCTCCATGGCTCTAATTTTGCGACGGAATGTCTGAAAATAGCTTATTTTTGTTCCAAAATAACTGGTTTATCATTGTTAACTCAAAAAATTAGCATCTGGCACCCGTAGCTCAAGCTACAGTAGCCCAAAGTCAACTGCTGGTGTTGTAGTATATGTGTCCAAAATAAAAATGCTACAACTTTGCAAAAAACAGTGATTCCAAGCTGTAAATGGTCTAAAAATGTTCCCTAACATCGTTTTTATCAATTCCAGTTGATAAAAAAATTTTATCACTGATAATCAGCGTCTACAGTAACCAGATATCACTTACACCAAAATCATCGAAATTTCGACCAAAATCAATATTTTTCAAGCAAATATCATCTTTTATAGCGTCAAAATTCTTAAAATTATGTTATTTATTGATTTCAATCAAAAAAATAGGTTTTTAGAAAAATTTAAAAATTTTCGATTTTTAGCTTATCAAGAAGCAGACGATGAAAAATGGTAAAATTTTGAATATTTCGAAAAACCTATTTTTTTGATTGAAATCAATAAATAACATAATTTTAAGAATTTTGACGCTATAAAAGATGATATTTGCTTGAAAAATATTGATTTTGGTCGAAATTTCGATGATTTTGGTGTAAGTGACATCTGGTTACTGTAGACGCTGATTATCAGTGATAAAATTTTTTTATCAACTGGAATTGATAAAAACGATGTTAGGGAACATTTTTAGACTATTTACAGCTTGGAATCACTATTTTTCGCAAAGTTGTAGCATATTTATTTTGAACACATATACTACAACATCAGCAGTTGACTTTGGGTTACTGTAACTTGAGCTACAGATGCCAGATGATAATTTTTTGAGTTAACAATGATAAACCAGTTATTTTGGAACAAAAATAAGCTATTTTCAGACATTCCGTCGCAAAATTAGAGCCATGGAGATTTTTTTACTAAGCTGTTACTGCTAAAACGAAAATTTGATGGTCTCGACACGAAAACGGAATTTTGGTGAAAAACAGAGTTGACCACTAAATTCCCCATGCTCGAAAACCCTTATACCCGTGGAATTAGCTAAAACGGGTGAAAACCTGATTTTTAACAGTCGATTGAATTTTGGGAATTCTGAATCGGCTTCATATCAGATGCTGGATGACCCTGCTCCGGACCGATTTGGGGTAAAAGACCCATATATCATCATTATAGACATATTGGGCTATAAAATGAAGGTTTAAAATTCACCCCCGTCGGGGTCTACGGTACTTAAAATCGAGATCGAAAAAATCCAAATTTTGTTTCGGCACGAAATCGAAATTTTCGAAAAAAACGGAGTGTGCCACTGGATTCCCCGTGGTCGAAAACCCCTATATCCGGGGAATTATAAAAAACAAACGAAAATTCGATTTTTCCTTTAAGCCCAAAGTTTGCGCCTTCTGAATCCTCCAGAAGTCGAATCCTGACACGAAAAAATCTATAAAATGTGTTTTTGGCATCCTGAGACCTATGCCAACAACCTCTGAAAATTTGAAGGCCGAAATCGAAAATTTTTTTTATTTTGTGAAATTGGTGTCAAAAACTTAGCCAGACAGCGTCTTAAAAGCTTAAGACAAGAAAAACTGGCAAAAGCCGAGTGAATGTGTGCATTTTCACTTTTAACTACTGTTTTAGTTTTTGTTGTTAACAATTCTATTTGTTCAAATTTCTTGATGAACAGGTCTATTTTCTATTTATTTGTTTATTTAATAATCTTTTATCGATCTTATCTGGACAAAAGGGGATAAATTATGGTGGTAATGAAACTGCAGCGGCAGCATCAGAAGTAGCAGAAATGTAAAAGTTTTGTAAATTAACTGCATTTTTTAACTAAAAATCGCTTTATACAAGTACAAGTATTACAATAATATTTAAACCGTTTACCCTTAAACTTGAGTAGTAATTCTGAAATAAATTTTAGATAATTTTTTTGCAATTATCCTAAAAAAACTGACTTTATTTCGCATTCTGCAGATGATTTAACTGTTTTTAAAGAAGACATTTTTTAAATTATTTCTGGATGAACAGGTTCATCTTCTTCAATCCATGATACAGTATGTTTATGTGGAATAGATGGTACCATCTTTATCACGAAATTTTGATTTAAGTTGGCAAGATTCTGTTAATATTGGAAGAAAATTATTACCAAATCGTCAAATTTTTGACAAGTAAATTTTTTAAGCTGAGATAATGATGGTGATCGTGAAACTGGTGGAGCATCAAAAGATAGTTTTTGAGTCAATGAAAATCTGCCCGCTTTTTAACATTTACATAAAACTGAATATCATAAAAAGTAGAAAAAAACTGTTTTTAAAAATCGTGTTGATCAGTGCTCAAAAGATTTTTTATGGTTTTTGTTTTGAAAAAAAGCTGTTCATCTGGTCTAAATGCGAGGTAATAAATCTTTACTGAAACTAGAACAACGTTTTTATGTTTATTAATTCAATTATACTTTTACATAACTGATCCACTGTTCAAAATGTGAATATCAATCAATTTATTATCGGATCTTTGTTACCCTGCAATAATACATATGTTTATGTAAAACAGGGAAGACAAAAAACATCGGCCTGATACAATTGAACACATCTACATGATTTAGGGAAAAAAATGTGTTTTCTATATTAAAAACTGAAATGATTTTAAAGAATAAGTTAGAAATTGTAGAAAACTGATTGGGAACTCAAATTGGCTTTTAAAAGTTTTAAATGTACAGTAGTTAAAAGGTAATTTTTTTAAAAGTCTTATTCTGAAACTGCCTCCTCACAAAACCAAAAATTAAATCGGCAAGATTTGAACCAATTGGATCAACGGCAACTACCTACAAAATTAAAATTAAACATGTGAGTGAGTAAATCTTTGTTTCCAATTTAAATAAAGCTGCTTTCTAGTTGTCTTATAGGAAAATATTAAAAGTTCGAAACTGAATTGATGCGAAAAATGTTAAAAATAGTAGATGAAAAACCCCCAAGTACTAGCTGCCCGTTCGCCATTTCATGATTTTAGTAGCATTTTGCTATTACACTATAAGTAGCAGGCGATGAGTATTGTTGTTTATTTCATTAAAGATAATGCTTATCGTATAAACTGACCTGAATATTCAAATCTCCATTAATTTCAGAAATTTTTAATTAAAAAAAACTTGAACTGGTGTCACAAATGTAAAAATTTCGAAAAAAACTGGTAATTTTGTAAAGTTTTTCGGCAACATTATTTTTTAAAACTCTTGTTCTTTTTTTGTTTTGTTTCTTCAAAACATAACTGTCAAAAAAAGTAATGTTAAATAAAGTTTAGCGGCATTTCGCCGTTTGTCCCGCTGCACTTTTTCTTCTGCAAGTTGAATCATCTTTAATGCAATTCTATCTTTTACAGATCCACCTGCAGACGTATATTCACATTTAACCACTGAAAAAAATTAATAAATTGGAAGTCAACATGCGGTAATTTTTATCAGGTATGTACTTACCGTAGAGGTCACATGTGGGCAAGGTGGGGGAACGAAAATCAAAATCCGAACGATACCTAAAAATCACACAGAGAGGGGACCCTTATAAAACTGAAAAAACTGGTGATTTTGTTATGTCGTTCGGCTACAGTTTTATAAAACTTATGTTCTGTTTTGTTTCTTCAAAACTGGCAGATATTGATGTTAAATAATGTTTTGCGGTTTCTCAAGTGGCACATCGCGGAAGAAACTGCGTCGGAATGTTTTATCGTATTATAAACTGACCTGAATATTCAATTCCCATTAGTTTTTAAAATTTTTAATTAAAAAAGTTAAACTAGTATCACAGATGTAATAATACAGGAGTCAAATAAACTTAATTGAAGGATATTTCTTTAGTTTATTTAAGCGCCTTTTCCAAGTCAAATATAAAGCTGCAAAAATAAAATTTTATCAGGTCCAATAGCTTTTTGACTTAGGCATAGGCTAAGCCTAACAATGTGAGAGCAGCTTCATCAAAAATGTAATCATAATGTTTATTAAATATTTGGCTTTCCAAAAAAAATGCCGATAATTGAGGAAGGTTGGAATGAAAAGGAGAAAAAATAGCCCTAAAATAAAACGAGCCTTTTAAACTTTTAAAAAAAACTGTACAAGTCTTTCACATACTTATAAAATTATATGTTATCCTTTCAGGTTTTTTCTTTTTTTCTGAAGAAGCTGTGTTAAACAAAGACGGACTTGTTGCTTCTGCTTCTTTTGCTAAAAAAAAGAAAAAAATTGATGCTTAAGTGGTAGCCGATAATTATCTATATAATCTAATTAGCATCTGTTGAATGACTAGACTTGTTTCGTAAAAATGTCTTGTTAACTGACATTGGATGCTTTAAAAATAATAGGGTATTAAAAAGGTTTACTCGTGTTTTTTTTGGTTAACCACCACCAATCTTATTTTTTTGTCCATATTGCTGATCCATAAAAGTTACATGTCCGCACGATCATTTAAAAAAAATCTTATATATATTTTACTGCACCCAAAGTAACCACTTTATTTTTTATTAGCTGTCATTGCCAAAGTTTTATTCAGCAAAAACTAGATAATAAGTTATTGTTTTAACTGTGTCTTCTTTACTAAATTTCAACGCTCTCTTTAACATATATAAATAATAAAAATTGATAAGCTAAGTCGCCGAATGGTTACAAAATTTGTGCAACAACAAAAACACGAAAGTTATTCTTTTTTAACTGATAAAAATAATAAACCCCGATTGTAGAAACTTTCTTTGGTTTTAAACTATCTCCTCCAATCTACTTTTTATACGTAAGCAGGGCTGAGAAATGCGGCCGGCTGGCCGTGGCCGGCCGGAAATTTCGGCCGCTTTTCTCAGGCCTGTACGTAAGGCAATTATAATTGTTCAACCATAGTTTTCATTTTTATTTACATTATTTATTAGTGTTAACTGTGCTACCTTATTTAAATTTTAAGATCATAGCTCAACTTTCTCTAAAATAATATGTTAGTTAACTGACCTTTTTTTGCTCAATATTTATTGAAACTTAAAGCATCTCATTCTTTAATACTCAATAATCAAATTCGGTTATAACCTATATAAAAAGTAAAAACTGATATGCAAAATCGCCGAATGGTTACATAATTTGTGTAAAAAAAGTTATTCTTTTTTAACTGCTAAATATATTTTAGAACTGATTTATGGATTAAATAAACTTCTATAAATAAACGGGCGATAACGTTTACTCCAAGACAAACTTACAAAGCATTAAAAATGAAATATGCAGTTGGAAACATGATATTTATCAACTTTTTCAGGTGTAAGACCTTTGAAGAAATTTTTAAAACTTTGATGATATCTTGCAATATTTTTATAAAATCATATTTTGCTGATGAAAAAATTTAATTTCAAAGTTAATAAATGTCTTAAAAATTTAAAATCTGTATTTTAAAGAGAATGAACAAATTAAATCTCGTAATCATGAGTTCAAAAGTTTTAAAAATTTCAAAAAGAAATTGGTACTGTTTTTGAAGCATCAAAATTCTCTCGAACTGAAATGGAAACTGAAATAAAAGCAATTGAAGAAAGTTTAAAAAAAAAATTCAAATGAATTAGCTGTATCAAGTTACTTGAAGCATTGACAAACTCTTTACAACGCGCAAAGTTTTTAAAGTTGTTCTCCATGCATTTTTGCATTTTGGTACTGTAAGTAACTACAGTAAAAATAAAATGCTTGCCAGATAGCAACCAGCCTCTAGAATCTTTAATTCTCAGGCACCCTACCCTTCGGGTCGTCCTGGGGCCAATTGTTGAAAAAACGAATGTAAAACAATAAACTTTTAAAAGGGATAACATCTTTTCTTTTCTGAATATGTGTGTGTAGTGACAAAAAAAAAGGTTGTCGATAAATGCGGTGTAAAAATGATAAGAATGTAACTTGAACAAGTATGGTAAAAAGAGGCAAAATAATTTTTTTAAACTGTAATTTGATATTTCTCCATCAAAAATTATAATTATTAAATCTAAAAACTGATATTCATCTGCAACTTTATTTTAGTATACAATCGTCGACTCTTTGATGTTAGTACATTTCGTTCAATGTTTCCATTTCGAAATGGTAAAGCTGTACCATTTCAAGTTGCACAAGCGCAACAATTTTTACCATTACTAAAAAAATCTGATGCTCCGTGGGAAGATCTTGGATGGGTAAGTGCTGTAATTTTTTTTGTTTATTTTTTAAAACTGTGGCCTCCAATACAACTTTGGGCTCATATAAGACATGACTTTAGTAATGGTTAAAAAAATGTTGCAAAAAAAGAACCTTGGTAACTGTAGCACGTTAGTCTGTCGTGTTAACCATTGAACCACAGCTGCAAAAGAAAAATGTTTAAAAAAATTGGAAAAAAAGCTACAGCCAAATTCTGGTCAAAAGGAAAAAAGAAACAAGTTAGAGAGCTAAATATTTATTGTTGAATGCTTTCTTTGTTGAAGTTGTAGCCTAGCGATTAATGCCGCTGGCTAGCGTGCAACTGTGACCAAGGGTCGAATCCTTGAAAATCTTTTCTGCAGAATTTTAAAACTGTCGCCAAGTAAAGAGCATTACAAAAACCATGTCTTATCTTGATCTTTATTTTAAATAAAACTGCAGATTTTTATTCATTTTTAGTGTTTATTAAAACTGAAATTAACTTTTTTCAAGCGTTATAAAAAACTGTGCAATTTTATTTTTTTGTTATGTTATAAAAACTCTTCCCTACTTTTTGCTTTATTAAAAACTGACCATTTTCTTTACTTTTTTTGTTATTTAAACTGAAATCTTCTTTTTTTCGTTTTCCTAAAACTGATCACTCATTTTGCAGGCATGGGGAAAGCGATCTAATGATGAATATTTTCTTCCTCCACAAGCAGAAGGTGGAGCAGCAGGAGAAGGAGGAGTAATAGAAGCAGAAGCAATTAAAGATAATAATTTACATGAACGACAAACACGTTCAATGAAACAAGTCAAAAAGAATCCTGATTGGCATGATCTTGGATGGGCATGGGGTAAAAAATAAAGAAAAAAACTGATTTGATGTTTAACGTGCAGTAACTTTCTTATTTAACTGTTCAATGTTGGCTTGGTCGCCTCTCTAAAACTTTTGAAAACTATATTTATTTGCCAAAATTTCTTCGTTGTGTGTGTCTGTGAAATTCTTTAATTTACTTTGTTTAAACGTTTTTTTGAAAGAAATCAAACTAATACTTTAATAATAAAATTTGATCTTGTTGAAATTTTTTTCTAAACTGTTCATTCCATGGAAATCATATCAAACAAAAATAATTTTTTTGCAAGATATTTTCATCTCTAAAATTTTGATTTTCAAAACTGTAGAGATGAAAAATATGTTTATTTTATGCAAACTGTGTAAATCAACTACAACAGAAATAAATTATTAAAATAAAAAAAATAGAGGGATATGGCAATTCACTTTTCTCAGTGAATTGCTATATCATTTTAAATTCATATATGTAGAATAAAAATTAAAGCAATATTTTATAACAATATTAGCACATTATAACTGTTTGCTGAAAATGAAAACTGCCTCATAGTTAATAAAACCATTGGCTGTATTACACTGTTCAAAAAAGGTTCTTCTGTTTTGTAAAGACAAATTGTAAGAAGGTGCAGATTTTTAATCAATAAACTGAAAGCATTTTGCTGAAGAATATTTTGAAATCTAATAAAATCATAGTTTTTTTAACTGCTTGAGATGTACTGCAGGTTGGTTGCTGTTATATGATATTACAGGCTGTAACATATTAATTTAAAAACTGGTGTTGTTTAAAATCTGATATATAAATTAATAATGAGAATAGTGCAAAATGTAATTTCAAGGGCATTAAATAAGATGTAAACTGATTGGCCTAGCAAGATAATCAAAAAATTTAAAATAACATTTTTAACGCTAGTAGTTGATTGAAAAAAAACTGTAATATATAATCAAGCTGTTTTGTTTATGAAAATTTGCTTACTGCGCAGCAGTTGCAATAAAATAATTTTTTATATCCTTTAACTGTATTTTTATATTTAAAAATTTTGGTTCTAAACGCTCATGATGTTTTATTTTGGACATTCCTAACTAATAAAAATCAGCAACATTAATAAAAAACTGATGTAGATGGTTTCAACTTGTTATTTTTTTATTAAAAACTGTTCGGAGAACACATTGGAGAAAAAAACAGATATATTCCATATTTTAATTAATTACTGATGTGAAAACTGAAAATTTATAAGTTGAAAAGATGTTGACCACTTATAAAAATTTTAGTTAAGAATTTATACAGTGCAGATGTTCAAAGTAAACTGTGTGATACAAAGGAGTAAAATTATTGGTATAGATATCGGTAAATTGATAGCGCAGTTATTATAATATATTAAAAATTCACGAGTCATGGACTACGACAGCTAAAAATAAAGCTACTAAAACTGAATTTGTTATCTTCATCAATGTCTCTAATAAAAATTGATAAAGTACAAAATTTAAAAAGAAATTGTAAAACTATTAAACAAAAAAACATTGACTTCTGTAATAAGGTGCAGATTTTTAACCAATAAACTGAAAGCATTTTGCGGTACAAGATTTTGCTTGTTTTTTACCTGGCTTCAAAATCTTGTACCACTCATTGTTTCTTTTATGTTAAAAACTGTTGTAAGCGTACAAAATTTTAATGCCACATATTTATATTTTGAACTATAGCTTGGTCTTATTTATCGTAACTGTTAATTTTATCCTCCGAATAGCTCGTAACAGATAAACCTTAATTCTTAAAACTGTGGAAGTTGATCTGTCACTAAAAGAAACGTTAAAAAAACTGTAACTCTGGTTGATATTTATGATTATATACGTCTCGGATTTTATACACTTTCCACATTATACAAGCTGTAAATTTGGAAACCAGTTGGAACCAAATCTTTAAAAAACTGGTAAACCATTGTTTTGCTTGCAGTATTTTTTTTTATAGCTGATAAAGTCAGATTACGTTTATAAAGATAGAAACAAATAAATAAAATTTTTAATTATTTTATCAAAATTAAACTGTGGTCGATGCATTTGTTGACATTTTCGTAACTTAAAAACTGGTAGTTTACAAGTTGGTTTAAATAAAATGATAAAAATAATTTATATAAACTGACTTCATTTTTGTAATTATTTCTATTGTGCAAAATTGTTGTGATTAAAAGGCCGTTCAGATATAACTTTTCAATGTAAACATCTTTGATGTACGGCAAAAACTGTCTTTGAAGATGTTCGTTGGTAAGACATGATTTTGTGTAAACGTAATTTTTGGGCAATCTCTTATTGAAAAGGTTAAGCAGTTTTTATGCTTATATTTCATAACTAGGTAGCATGTTTTTACTTGATCTTAAATACTGTATTAATAAGTTTTACAACAGGAATTAATAGCTAATATAAATAAAAATTATTACACTGTCAAGAAGGTCGTCATTATTCAGAAAAACAAACACATTTTCTAAAAAACTGAAAAAAATTGAAAAAAGATTTTTTTGAGTAGTAGTGATCGGATACCGTACCGTTTTTGAAAAAAACGGTAAACGGTAAATACCGTGATTTGAAAATGTCCGCGGTACGGTATCACGGTATTACCGTGAATACCGTGCAAAAAAAATTGTCTCTGATTTTTTTCCAAAAACAAATTCTTCTTTTTCTTTATGTATTTTTTACTGTTTCTGACTATTTCTTTTTGCAATGAGTTAATTATAAGCATTTTAAAGCACATTTTTGCAAACTTTGAAAAATTTTTCCATTTTTTTCTAAAACGGTACGAAAATCACCGCGGTACGGTATCACGGTATTTTCACGGTACTGAAATGGCCGCGGTACGGTACACGGTAAAATACCGTACGGTATTACCGCGGTATTACCGCGGTAATGGCACGGTATCCGATCACTACTCATTGAGTAGTGAAAGCTCTTTCTGCTAAAAAATGCTCCCGAGCCAAGGTTTTTTAACAAAAATTAAAGCAAATGTCAAAAAAAATTGCAATATTATAAAAGGAAGAATAACTGGTATTACTCAGTGATAAGCAGAAATCTTCAAAAAAAATTTTAATAAAGGGTTTAAACACTTTGGGTTTTATGCCAACTGTAGGTTTAGACAATCTCTTATTTGTAACAAAGTGAAAAATGTGTAATACTTTAAAAAAATGATCCAACTTGTTTTATTGATTTATTTAATTTTTTACTGTAATTCCAGTTTGTCAAAAATCTTTAGCATTAAAACTGTTTTTTATGATTATGTCGTGCAAATTATTAATTTATAAACTGAGTACGAGTTTTGGGAAGAAAACTGCTGCCCTATTGACTGCAACATTTTTTATATGACATCGCTAACATAAATCGAAGCCATTAAGTAAATGTTTAGTTGATTAGAAAAAGGGAAATGGAGAGGGGATTAAGTAAAATATTATTTTTTGATTGTTAAATAGTGATCGGATTCCGTACCGTTACCGTACGGAAATTCCGCGGAAACGGTACGGAATTGTTTCCGTATTCCGTACCGCGCCAGTTTCAAAATTACGGAAATTCCGTAATTCCGTACCGTGGCGAAACTGATTCCGTGAAAATTCCGTGATACCGTACCGCGATGGTCTGTTATCGTGAAACAATATTTCAGACAAAAAACAAGAAAAACCCTTTATCGGCTTTGTTTAATTTAACCAGGGGAAACATCTTATTGCATAAATTTGCCAAGAAGTCACTCAATGATAAAATAAAATTTTTTTCGTCAAGGAATTCCGCGGAAACGGTACGGAATTGTTTCCGTAATTCCGTACCGCGCCAATTTCAATTCCGCGAAAATTCCGTAATTCCGTACCGGGTGAATTTTAAAATACGGAAATTCCGTGATTCCGTATCGTGGCTTTTTTCAAATACGGAATTTTTCCGTTTCCGTGTTTTTCGAAAAACGGTACGGAATCCGATCACTATTGTTAAACTGGATAAAATGCAGTGTAATTAACGCAAAATTATTTTTTTAAATAAATAATTATATATTAAAAGCAGTATCATGCTGTAACCAGTGATACATGTTTTGTGTTTTTTTTTCAAAAATTTAAAAGACATTTTGTGATAGTTAATTTTAACTGCCACCATTTCCAGATCTGCTATGAAAAAACTGTTGTCATTATTTAAACTGCGTTATTTTCAGCAGAGAAGTTGCAATTCATATTAAATGCTTATACTTTAAAACTATATTGGTCTTTGAGACTGATTTTAATAACTGCTTTTTAATACTTCTACCTATTTAGCTAACAAAAAAATAAAAAATTTTTTAATACTGCCATCTTTGATGCTAACTTTATCAATTTGAAGAAAAAATTTTTAGGTTTGGTGTTCTCAAATAAAAAATTTTTTTCATTCATTTAATTCACCACAGCTGCAAATAGGACTTGTACACGTCAAACAAAAAAAACTGGCAGGCGTTTTTGTTTGCCTTCTTTCTTTTTTCTTCCTTTTAGTTCCCTTCTCATTTGCCTTTTAAAAATGACGCCATTACTTTTATTTATTCTCTTTATTCCCCCTAAAGGCATTATATTGTATCATGAAAAAAATGAAGAAAAAAAGAAAAGAATTTACGTCAGTTATTGCCTATAGCTAACAGCTACAGCTAGTGAGTGAGCTGTTTTTCACTTACTTTTTTTTAGCAGAACACTGGCTGCTTGAAGGAGGAGTCATCAAAGGCTTAAAAAAGAGCGCTGTTTTTTTTCTAGAAAACTAAAGAAACTGGCAAGAAGAAATGTTTCATCGGGCAGAGAACACAGAAAAAAAAGTAAAAAAGGACAATAACCAAAAATGGCAATGGGTGGCATCAGCAATAGGAGAGGGGAGGAAGCAGCTGGAATGTTATTGAATGAAAGTAGAAGGGAAAAAAGAGAAAGCATTGCGTCTTCTACAAAGCTTTGAAAGCTCTCGAAAATGCTTAAAGGAAATTTTACTCCTCCGCGTTCTTATTTTTTTTTATTGTTTCATTGATTTTAAAATTATTTTTTATTAGTAATTTCTTTACATGTGATAGATACTTTTGCGTTTATTGCTTTTTTAACTACGCTTGCCATCAACATGATATAATACACTTTTGTCTCTGGAAAACTGAAATAAGTTTTAATATCATATTTAAAAACTGAATTTGTCAATACTTCTTCATCCCTATTTTTAACAGGTGTCTGGATCTTTTAAACTGGTAGACAATAGCGTTCATTCCCCTCTTTTTAAGACAAAAATAATTTATTTCTCATTTTTTAAACTGCATTATTTTACTAATACTATTTTTAATATTTAAAAACTGAGCTCGCTAATCGTTTCATTTCTCCATGCTTTCAGTAAATATTTCGATGGTTTAAAGTGATACCCAATAACGTCCATTTCACTTCTTTTAAAACTTTTACTAAAATAAATTTTAAAATTTTTAAACTGAATAATAAATTTAATATTGAAAATTCATCAGTTTTTTTGTCCGGAGTTTTAGCAAATAATTACATTGTTTAAACTGGCAGTAAATACTTTTTGTTTTTTAAACTGTAACAAAGATGGCTGGGAATCAAAATAATTAAAATTAGCTATTAAAGAGACTGTTGTCAACATTTGGAAGTTTAGACTCTAAAATTTTTAACGTTCATAATCTTGGAATTTGTTTATTTGTTTTTGATTTCGAAATGGATTCAAACAAAACAAAATGCATTGACCCAAATTATGCCAGATCCACAAAGGTTGTTATTTTGCTGCAACATGACTAAAATTTACTAAAACAAATTTTAATATTTAAAAACTGAATTCAGGTTGTCGTTTTTTCCTTCTTGTTTTTAATAAATATTTTTGTGGTTTAAACTGGCAGTTAATAATGATTCCCCTTTTTTAGGGTTAAAAAAATTAGTTTTCATCTTTTAAACTGCATTCAAAACAGCAGGAAATACTTTTGTATTCAAAATCTTAAAATTTGGCAATTTTTCTGATTCTAAAATGCAACGCATTGAGCATACCCCAAATTTTGAGATTCGTTTTTTATTTTTTTCTGTTTATCTATGTTACTTCGTTTCAAAAAAATGCTTACTACAAGAAATTTAAATTTTTAAAAACTGATTTTCCGTTTTATGTTTTACCCTATTTTTAAAAGGAATATTTTAATGGTTTTAACTGGCCACAAAAATACCCCAATCCCCCATCTTTCATAACCAAAAAATTTTATTTCATTTCTTTAAAATTGGGTTAAAGACTTCAAGTAGTAAAATAATGAAGATTAACTGTTAAGCTTTTTTTCTATTATTTTCAATTGCAGTTAACTGAAATTTTAATCAAGAATTCTTATTTTACTAATTCAAAGTGGTGTTCTTGTTTTTAATATTAATTCTTGGTAAAAAATTGAAATATTGTTACTGCTTCTCTGCTTATTTCTAAAAAAATCTATGTTCTTTATCATCGCGATTGCTTATATGTTAAACTGACTTCAACTAAAGATTTTTAAAATTTATAGATTAACTGGTTGTTGTTTTTTTTCTAAAAATTATGCCCACAACAGACGATATGTCAGATATTCAATTAAATTTGAACTATGATTTTGAAACAAATCCAAACAAAAGTGCTCCATCTTCATCAGCTGCAAGTTTCCGACAAGGTCAATCTGATGGTAATGATTAATTATAACTGTGTTCATTATCATCAAAATTTTCAGATGATTCAATAAGTGTGGCATTAGACAATGATCACTGGACAACATCTTCTTATGATGATGCAAGATCACAACAAAAGTAAGTTTTATAACTGAATAAATTTTAGTGGTTTTTAAAAAAAATTGTTTAAAAGCAATGATAAACTACCAAGAAAATAAATTACCAATAGCTTATTCTTGCGGCTGTTTTAATCAAAATAGCTATTAATAATAATGATATGTATTCATTCGACTAAATTGAGATTTGCAAGTCGTTAAATATTTTTGATCATTTTTCATTTGACTAAATTAAGATTTACAAGTCAAGTCGAAATATTTTCCAAAAATTTTGTGACGCAGGTCAGGGTGGATTCGAACCACCGACCTCTCGATTAAGCTTCGAGTACTCTACCACTGAGCTACAGCACCACGAACACAAAGGTGTTGGAAGTGATACAAAGCACATACGTTTGAGGAGTGGGTTTTTCACAAACCTCACATCACAGCTATTAAAAATAAAAAATGTTAAAGTGATAATTTTTAAGAACATTTAAAAATAACTGACATTCAGGTGATAAAGTATAAATAATTAACAAAAATTTCAGTTCTGTTGATAAAGTTCGAGAGCTTGAAGAAGAGCACGCTCGATTATCTGATTCAATTTTAACGCTATCTTCACATTTTGCTCGAATACAATTTCGCCTTCAACAAATAACTGTAGCACCACCAGAAAAGAGAGATGTAAGTTTTTGGGGTTTTATAACTGATTTAAGAATATTAGTAATTTTGTTGAGCGTTTTCTTAAAGAATATTTTAATTAATTGACAATTATATATGTTAAAAAATTAACTGAATATGGACATAATCAGATAGTTAAATGTTAGGTAAAAGTTTAACAGAAAGATTATGAGGCAATTATTGGTTGTTTTATGTAAACTGAATGAATCAGAACTGCTTGAATACAGCTTCTAGCATTTTTCAAAAACATTCTTTTTTTTAAACTGACCATTTTAAGGAACTGTTAAAAGAACTTCATGATTATGCAGCAAAACCATGCATAGATTTAACTGAAATCAAACAAGAAACTAAAGAAATTCGTGAAAAACAACAAAATGGATGTTTAGATGATGAAATTGATGAAAAAAGGAAAAGAGTTCTTTCGCTGATTCGTGAACTGAAAAGCCAAACAGAGGACCTTGAGAAATTTGCATATGAAAATGGTGGCGGTGATCTACCAACAAGTCAACTAAAGCATCGACAAAAGATGGTATTTGATAAATTACAAGAAAAAATTCAGTTAAATATTGAACTGGAAAATTTGACGGAACATGAATTGCAGAAAAGTGTTGATAATGGAATTAAACAGGTAAGCATTGGGAAACAAACATCATAACATTAAAACTGTAACGTGATATTGGTGTTTTATGAAAAAACTGGATAAAAATGGTTTACAGCAGCTGAAAATAACAATAAAGTTATAAATGGAGTTTTTCATGAAGCAGCTTCTAGATTGCTACAAATAAATCACCCTTGAATTTAGCATAAATAGCGATAAAAGTTTTTCAGTAACTGTTTGACTACGCTGTTATTGTAAGAGCCCATAAATTTTTTTTTTAATGTATTCAAGTTAAAACTGCATCAGATCAGCTTCTGGTTTTTAAAAAATTACTGAATAAAATTATTTTGAGTCACATTAAAAGCTAGATAAATACAAAAATTTAAAATTTATTTAATGTAAAAGCCAATAATTTTTGTTATTTGAAAAATTTTTTAAAAGCATTTTTATAACTGTTCATAAAAAAAACCTTTTGCACTCTTTGTCCATTATGACCAACTGCCAAAACTAAAAAATTTTCTATGCTAATAATAAAACTGAGTTGTCGCTACAAATTAATTTTTTTTGGAAAAACATGATTTTATTCCTTGATTTAAGTACTTTAAACTGTGAAAACATGAGTTCAAGAAATGATTTTAAAACTGGGGTTTTTTAAACAACTGCATAGTTTGTTTTAAACAAAAAATTATTCTTAAACTATATTATTTTAAAATAATGCTAATAAAAATTTTGGTACAAATTCTAGAAAACTTTCATTTTGAAATTTACAGAAACTGAAACACGCGAAGACCGCATTATAATAATACGCATTTTATTTTTAAGAAAGAAAAATCTAAACTGTATCATTTATTAGTGAAGTGTAGTAAATAAGAAATTAGTGCGCAACAAAACTGACCATACACATGCTTCAACTGACTATTTCAAAGCTAATAATCAGAGCAAAAACGTTTTAATAACTGACCCGAAATTAAGGCAAAAACAATTAACAAGGGACCGTTTTGAGATGTTACTCCCAGATTTTTTCATTATAGTGGGGAATCAACAGCTTATATCAAGGTATGAAAAACCCCCAAAGGATTTTTGCTTGTTCGCTATTTTATGATTTTAATAGCATTTTGCTATTACACTATAAGTAGCAGACGATCAATGTCGTAGTATGTGAATTATGATTGTAATGATTATAGATGATTGTATATGACAAAACATAATCTTCCATAAATAATTAATTATATTCCAAGCGTTTACAACCATTTCAAATCATCTCATACGTAATTTATATACTACGACATTGATCGTCTGCTACTTACTGTGTAATAGCAAAATGCTATTAAAATCATAAAATAGCGAACAAGCAAAAATCCTTTGGGGGTTTTTCATACCTTGCTATAAGCTGTTGATTCCCCACTATGATGAAAAAATCTGAGAGTAACATCTCAAAACGGTCCCTTGTAAGTGCGATAATTTTAATCTAAAAACTATTTACATAAAATTGAAAAAGTTTAAATTAAATGTTCAGTATAATAAGTTTCATTAAAACTGTCATTCCAATGAGATGAAACATCTTATGTTAAATAAATACATCGAACTTGTTTATCGTTTTGACGGCTTAATAAAAATGATTACATTTGTTCCTGTTTCAGATCTTGGAACCAATAAAAGAAAAAGAGCAACTAGTGGATCAACTACAAACACAAATAATTGATTTAGAAAATTTTGTTTCCTTCTTACAAAAAGAATCTGCTGCCAATTTCAACAACAGCTCTATTGACAGTGCCCCAGATTCTCCAGCTTTACCAACTCGAGCCCTACAATCAATAAATCGAAATCCACCAAAACGGCAAACATCAATGTTTGGGCTAATTGGTGCAAAAAAGTTTGAAAAAAATGTACTCAAAAATACTCCCAGGGGAAATCATTATGGTGATCAGCGAGCACAGTTAGAGATAATTGTGAATGATGTAATAGAAATATTAAAAAAGTATTCGATTGTTACATTGGATATGGATGAGATCAATCAAATCCCACAAGATGATGAACAACGAAATCAAGAGTTATTTGAATGGTCTGAAGAAGAAGTGGTATCAGCATTTCGAAAAGAATTTTGTCCAGCTTTAAGAGCTTTGTTGGAGCATGGAATGAGATCAGAAGTGTCACAAGAATCCAGTCTCTTGAGGCTAGGGGTATTTGGATGTTTCCCAGATCGAACTGCAAAAGCTAAAACAACAAGTAGCGGTCATGGAGGTGGAAGTGGATTTCCGCTATCACATGTATGGGATGTTATATTATATTTTTATGAAGATCGAAAACAGAAAGAGTTAAGTGATGGTTCTGTTGGAAAGTTGACACAAACATTTAAATTGGATAATGTCTCTGGGAAACAGATTACGTCTAAAGAGGTTAGTTGTTTTAACTGAACATTCAAAGTTACTGGTGTATAATCTAAAACAGTTCGAAAACTATTATCCGCTTCCCGCTATTACTTTTAATTTAAAAGCTGGTGTTATTTAATTTTGATGCTTAAAATGGATACACTAGTGTCATAAAAACGACAGTCCGTCAAAAAATGTTCTATTGAAAGTTGTTAAAATCATTATTATCAAATTGTAAGGAGATAAGAATAATTTTAATAAACTGACTTTTGACTTTTTTTAATGTCATGGCAAGTTAATAATAGACAGGCTGTAATTTTAGAAATTAAACTGTTTCCCATTAGTCAAATGGTTTTGAATACATTTCAAATTTTTGTATTTATTACATAACTGTCCGTTGTGTTCAAGCTTCGCATAACTTATGAGACATTTATTCAAAAACTAAAATTTAAACTGGCATCTTGCGTAACCCGCATTTTTATGCTACTCAAATTTTATATTATTAATGATATAATTAGACGAAAACTATTAATGCATTTTATGAGCGACACAAAACTAAAGCCATTGAAAAACGAAGATTAAACTCAAAATTACAAAATTATTTAAATTAGTTAAAACTGTCGAAAGCTTTTGCGGAATCTAGCTTATTTTTGTAAAAATATTTTTAATTAACTTTTATGTTTTAAATTTTATTCGAAAACTATTATCAGCTGCAAACTTTTACTTTTAATTTAAGAGCTGATGTTAACTAATTCTGATAAAAGAAGTGGACAGGCCAGTGTAATAAAAACTAAAGAGAGTTTGGCACTAGTGCAGTTATGTTCCCCCTCGTTTTCTTTTTTTCATTTTTTTTGAACGAATATGCAAATTTGGGATAAAAAAATCTGTGGGCTTCATCTTTATCGTTGATGGGGAACAAAACTGCACTAGTTCCGAGAGTTTGAATATTATTTAGGGAGCTTCCAGATCTGACGTCAGCACTTTTAGAGGAGGGGTGGTTTTGGCCAAAAATGACGAATTCTGATGGAAAGGATGGGGGGTTTTGAACCAATGCTGACGTCAGCATAATTTGTCAGTTTTGCCATTTTTATTTGGTCAGATACTTATGTTTTAAAAACTGCCCTCGGTTAGTTCTTTGTAAAAAAGCTTAAAAAATTTTTGCTTTAAAACTCTTTGATTACGTTCAAGTTGTACTTTATGTATAAGAAGTTTCTTTTAAGATTTTAAAATTTAACTGCTAACTTGAATAACTTAAGAATTTTTTATTTAATTGACAAATAAAACTGATGTCACTGAAAAGTAATGGTAGAATTCACAAAAAAATTATTTAAATGAGTTAAAACTGTCGAAAGCTTTGGCAAAGTCAAGTTCATTTTCGTATAAGCATTTATAGTTAAATTTTAAGTTCCTACTTCTAAACTGTATTTTTCAAAACTTAAAAAGGATTACCCTTTGTTTGTCTATCATTTGAAGAAAAATAAATCATTTTAAAATTTTTAGACAACGTTCATTTGCCATATTTTTGTTTTACGTTTTTATGATATAAAACTGTAAAAAAATTGTTACTGGTTTGTTGTGCAACATGTAAAAAATCTTAAACTTAAAATCCATGTTTTTTTAAATATTAAGGAAAACTGCAGCAGGTCAGGAGGTCGTTTTGTAAAAGTATTTAGGTATTAGGCAAGCAGAATAAATTGTTTTAAGGTAGAATTAACATAGTATTATTATCAAACTGTTTTTTTTAAAACTTTATTTTCACAAATCTATTACAAAATTTATTTTTTATTTTTTAAAAACTGACATCCATTAAAAAGATCTTCTAAATTAAAATTGTTTAAAACTGTTTACTTTATATTCATATTTTAGCTTCTAATGTACACAATTGAAAATATTCAATCCACTCATAAACGGCTAAAACGAACACCAGATGCAATGTGGAAAGCATTTGTTTCAGCGGCAATTAATGAAAGAAAACTACCAGGATGGATTCGAATTATATTTAGAGCTGATTTTATTGTATCTAAATGTTATCAGTCATGGTCATATGTCGCACATACAGGTAAGCAAATATTGAAAACTGCTTCAGAAACATCTTCTCTGTAAAAATTAAAAAGGGGCATAATCTTTTTGTCAAAACAGTATTGACGTTTTAGCCATAATTTATATTGTATTTAAGTGCAGTAATAAATAATCTTCAAAAACTGCATTATTTTGATTAAGAGCAAAATTAACTGAGCAGTGGGATTTTCTGCCACCACAAAAGTTTTTATAATTAGATAAATAAACTGATTTTGAAATTTCTTTCTTAGACAAAAAAGTTTAATAACTAAAAACTGGTAAATTTCTATTATCTTGCAACTTTATAAAAAAATTTATGATAACTGCATAAGAAGTCCGTATCTCAATTGAAAGTAAAACTTAAAATTCTGAAATTTGGTGGTTTCTTTTATTAAACTGCTGTACTGAAAGCATCGTGAAATTATAAAAAAAGTAACTGTTTCACCGTCGTGCTTTTGGTTTAAAAAACGGTTGTATTTCGCAGAAAAAAATTAACTATATTGGTACATACTGCTGTAATCTATAAAAATGAGAGAATTTTAATTTTATTAGAAATAAGCACATATGATTGTTTTCGAATCACATCTAAACTTTTAAAATTAAATAACTGACCCTCTCCCCGATTTTTAGGTTGTGAAGACATTCGACCATTACTTGAAAAGCTACATGATTATCACATTGATTTACCTGTGGATTTAGCAATTCGTCCATTTGAACACATCAAAGATGCATTCTAATTTATCTATACAGACCAAAAAACTGACATTTTTATCAAAACATATTTTCCGGGCTTTAATTTATTTTTGCCTTTATTTATTTTCTTTTTTTATATTGATTGTTACTAAAGTTTTTGAAAAAAAATGTATCATATTTTTTATAAATAAATTTAAATTGATTTTAATAATTTTACAATAAAATTTTAATAAACTAGGAAAGTCGAAATATTAGTGTTCTAAAATAGTTAAAGGGAACGGTTAAAAATGCCATTTAGAAAATTTTCTATTAAAAAAACTGGATGATTATAAATCATGGCAGCCAAAACAACATAAAACTATAAACATTTAAACGCAAAATAAAAAAACATTTTAATTAGTTAAAACTGTCAAATGCTTTTGAAAAGTCAAGCTAATTCTTGTAAAAAAAACTTTTTTGTTAAATTTTATGTTTTAAATTTTATACTGCACCAGCATGGACACCTGTTTTGATTATTGAATTTATATTTTTTAATTTAATTTAAACTACATATGTTCTTTGAAGATATTAGGCCATTACTTAAAAAACTACATGATTATCATATTGATTTAACACAGCAGGTTAGCGTGCAACAGGTATCGAAGTTCGAATCCTCAAAGACTTTTTGTCAGTTTTAAAACCAGAATCCAACGAAAATTATCACCAATCCGAACTAACAAGGAAGGCGCAAAAATGAGAAATGAATCCCGATAAATGGCGCAAAGAAGCCGCAAGCGTATAACTTTTTTTCCAGATCACTTAAAACAAATCCATAGAGGGGGAATATTTTCTAGGGATACAAGGTAACTTTTTGCTAGGATAAATTTTTTTTCTAAATCCTGGGATTCTGGAGCACGTACAATATTTTTGAAAAAAATTTCATTTTGAGTTAAATGTTGTTCCTTGCGTTATTTTTTGTGCTTATTGTCGCTCTACTATATTTTTTAAGGATTCTGAATTTGCCTGGTTGTTGTAAAACACTATTTTAGAGAATTTTTTTCTTGCGCCTTCTTTTTTAGTTTTTGTTAGTTCGGGAAATTCATGTTTTTTGCCCTGATTCAAACATTCTAATTTTTCAACACTGCATCAAATGTGTTGCGATTCTTGACACGAAATCACTGCTGATCAATTTTACTTCAAAAAAAAGTTGATCGAGTTTTACTTTTTTTTGACTTTTTATTAGAGCTTTCTTTTATCCCTTTATCCATTTTTTATACTATTTTTCTGCCGTGTTTTATTATTTTTATATTTTTCCAACGTCCTTTTTTCATCTCTGCCACTACTATTTTAGTGTTACGTGAGACTCGGTCGTATGAGTTCTACATTTTTAATATATTAATCCTCTCCATCAGTCATATTGACTGTTTTTCTTTTTCCCCTTTTTGTCTCTCGTGTCTTAGTTGTTTCTCGCGCGAAAGAACACAGATTGCAGAAGAGACTTGGCAAGAGAAGAAGAAAAATCTTTGGCCGGTTTCTTCTGCTCTTTCTGTTCTATCGCGCGAGAGACAAGTAAACACGAGGGACAAAAAGGGGAAAAAGAAAAACAGTATATATGACTGCTCTCCATGGATCTACAGAGATCTCTACCGTGTTTAATGTATCTTACTTCAGTAGTCTTTGTATTTCTCTGCCATCAATATTATACACTCAACATGTCTGCTTTTTTTAGCCTAAATAAAAAGCTCGTTCGAGTATGACTATTTGACGCTTTTGCATTTGTTGATTCTGTATTTTGGCCATTACCTTTAATTTTCTGTGTTCGACAACTCTGCTTTCCTTATATACAGTAAAATGCTGGACATTTGAGTTTTTACTAGGGTGGTCAAATGGTGATCACCCATTTCCCCCGGGTGATCACCATCGGGTGATCACCGGGGAAATCCCCCGTTTTTTGCCGGGTGATCACCCATAATCACCCGAAAAAAATTTCATGAAAAAGCTTTTTCAGTAAAAAATAATAGCGAAAACGATAAAAATAAATTCAAATTATACGTTTTACTTGTTTTTGCTGTTAAGAAGTAATTTCTTTGACTAAATATTAGTAAAACCAACAAAGTTCTCACAGAAAAACACAAAAATTTGCGTTTTATTATAAAAACTAAATTTTGCTGGCTTCTAGAAATACGTAGCGTCTGTTATTACTTTTAAAATCAAGTTAAATTAATTTTTATTCATTTAAAATGAATAAAAAATGACATGTAAAATCGGGTGATTATGGGTGAAATCCACGGTGATCACCCGGGTGATCACCGGGGATTTCACCCGCTTTTCATTTCACCCGGGAGATTTGACCACCCTAGTTTTTACTCTTTTATTACAACTTTGCCTTTCCTTTTTTCTACATTTATCACTGCTATATCTTTGCTGCTATCCTCTATCGTTATTTTTAGGTACTTGGTAACTTTCTGTTATATAAAATGTGTCTCTGCTTTCCTCGTTCTTTCTTGTCAGCCTTTTTATATTTGTCTTTTTTTCACATTTGTTAATTTCCTCGTCAATTAAATGAATTTTGTTTATCACCGCGGTTTTATGCTAATCAATCTTTCTGCCATTCATTTTCTACAATCATTATTTTAGGCTTCTTCATCTATAACATCAAAAGTTGCTGCCTTCTTCATCTGTCTTGTATCATAGAACAAAATTAATGATTAATAATCGTCAAAATGGGAGATGTTACTGTAGATGAATTAAAAACTTTAATGACTTTTCGAAAACATAAAGGTAAAGAAATGATTACAACCAAACATGGCGGAGTAGAAGAACTATGCAAAAAGTTAAATACTGATCCAGAAGATGGTATTTCTAATGGTGAAGAAGCTTTGAAGCAGAGAAGAGATAAATATGGTGCAAATGAAATTCCACCACCACCTGTTAAATCATTTTTAATGCTTGTTTGGGATGCAATACAGGTATGTTGACATGAGGGATAACACGAGTTCTTCCTTGCTTTAACAGTTTTGATGCCATTTTTCGAGTTTTAACAATATTATAAATTTTTAGGACTTAACTCTTATTATCCTTCTTATAAGTGCGGTTATATCACTTGGTTTATCATTTTATCATCCACCTGAAGAAGAATATGGTGAATCAAAGAGAGATAGCTCTGAAGAAGCAAGTGGATGGATTGAAGGTACTGCAATTCTTATTTCTGTTGCTGTTGTTGTACTGGTAACTGCTTTAAATGATTGGACAAAAGAACGACAATTTCGAGGTATGTCTGTCTTTTTTGAAACTTGAGAGTTTCGATCATTATTTGCAGAAACGTTTGGATTTTCCAAATTTTAGTCGATTTTTAGCTGGTGGTGAGATCAGATTTTAATTTTGTATCACTTTTTTTATGTTCCCGTCTGTAATGACCCATTCTTGAAAATATGAGCTCACAGATATATGGGACAAAAATAGCGGTTTTTTATAACTAGAGAATCTTAGCCCTTTTGGGACTGTTGTTCCACAATTATTGCTTTTTATTTTTTAATGAATGTCTTCGTTTTCCTTTGTATTTGCCGACCTGCACTATCTTACCTCGCTTGCACCGTCGTGTCACAATTGCACCACCTGCACCGACTCACACCATCTTGCACCGGTTGCGCCATCTTGCACCGCCTGCATCTACTTAAACCACCTGCACCATGCTGTGTCATCTTGCACCGTCTTGAGCTAGGCTCACCAGCTTCCACAATTTTAATCTCTTCCCATAAAAAAAGTTGCAAATGCTCATTGCTGTTTGACACACTTTGCCAAGCACCCGCTTCCTTCAAAAATAAAAACCCATTCACCAACAAACGAACAATGACTCTTTTATGATAAGAATAATTCTTTTTAAATTTTGCTTGGACCACCCTGTATTATTTATGAATTATTGTCATTTATATCTATCTTTTCAGGTCTACAAGCTAAAATAAAAACTGCACAGAAATTTGCTGTTATTCGTGAAGGACAACAAATTCAAATTCCTGTTAATGAACTAGTTGTTGGTGATATTGCTCAAATTAAATATGGTGATCTATTACCTGCTGATGGAATAATTATTCAGTCAAATGATCTTAAAGTTGATGAATCCTCCCTAACAGGAGAATCACATTTAATTAAAAAATCACTTGAAAATGATCCTATGCTTTTATCGGGTACAAAAGTTATGGAAGGTTCTGGTCGAATGCTTGTTACTGCTGTAGGAATTCATTCACAAACTGGTATTATTATGACATTGCTCGGTGCTACAGGTGGTGACAAAAAAGATGAAAAGAAGGATAAGAAAGGTAATGTAGTTGAAGAACCTTGTAGGGAAATTTTAAAGCGACATTATTTGTCCGTGGAGTACTGTATTTAACACTTTATTACTTTTTTTAGATCCTAAATCGGCCAAATCTAATCGGGGAAAAAGATCACTTGGTTAGTTGTTTTTTTTCACTTTTCTGTTGCACTTTATTTTAATTTTAGATGCTGATGATTCTCGAAAAGCTAAAGGTAGTGTAAGTGAATCACTTCTTTTAACAGGTATATCTGTCAACATTTTTATGACAACTTAATTCATGCAGAACTTTCAGGCGATAAAAAGAATGGAAAAGCACCAAAAGATGAAAAGAAATCAGAAAAAAAGAAGAAGGAAAAATCAGTTCTTCTAGCAAAACTTACAAATCTTGCAGTTCAATTTGGTTACGGTGGATCATTTGTTGCAATTTCAACCATCTTTATTCTTGTTTTTCGATATTGTCTTACAAATTATCTTATTCAAGGAAACGATTTTAAATGGATGGATTTAAAACATTTTATTAGTTTTTTTATCATTGGTGTTACGGTCTTGGTTGTTGCAGTACCAGAAGGATTGCCACTTGCTGTTACTCTTTCATTGGCTTATTCTGTTAAAAAGGTAAGAGTTTATCATTATAGTGTTAGAAATGGTTCAATGAAAACTTAGAAAATTGTCTTTGTGTGCTAAACACAATTTTCGTAATTACAGAATACAAAAATTTTTATAACTTTTTCGATTTACTGGTTGTTGTTTTAGATGATGAAAGATAACAATCTTGTTCGACATATTGATGCATGTGAAACAATGGGAAATGCAACAAGTATTTGCTCAGATAAAACTGGAACACTTACAACAAATCGAATGACCGTAATAAAATCATATTTAGCTGGGAAATTTAATAAATCTGATGAACCTGTTATTTATGATAGTATTCATCCTTCTCATTCTAAGCTTATCATTGATGCAATTAGTGTTAATTCAAGCTATGCATCACAAACAATTCCACCAAAAGCTGATGGTGAACAAGTAACACAACTTGGAAATAAAACTGAATGTGCGCTGCTTGGTTTTGTTCTTTCACTTGGACAAAGTTATCAAACAATTCGTGATGAAAATCCTGAATCTTCTTTTTTCAAAGTTTACACTTTCAATTCTGTTCGAAAGTCTATGGCAACAGTAATTAAAAATCCTTCAACAGGTGGATATCGTGTTTTTGTAAAAGGTGCATCAGAAATTATGTTATCTCGTTGTAAATGGATTATTGGACCTGATAATACTATTCAACCATTTGAAGCTAAAGATCAAAAAAGAATGATTCAAGATGTTATTGAACCAATGGCATCCGATGGTCTTCGAACTATTTGTGTTGCATATAAAGATTATGTTCCAAAGAAAACAGATGCTCCAAATGATGTTGAATATTCTGGTGATATTGATTGGGAAGATGAAAAATCTGTTTTAAATGATTTAACCTGTCTAATTGTTGTTGGAATTCAAGATCCTGTTCGTCCAGAAGTACCAGATGCAATTCGAAAATGTCAAGAAGCTGGGATTACAGTTCGAATGGTAACAGGTGATAACATTAATACTGCACGAGCAATTGCAACTGCATGTGGCATTCTAAAACCAGAAGAAGATTTTATTGTGCTAGAAGGAAAAGATTTTAATGAACGAATTCGTGATGAAAATGGTGAAGTTTCTCAGTCAAAGCTAGATGGATTATGGCCAAAACTACGTGTTCTTGCACGTGCACAACCAACAGATAAATATGTTCTTGTTAAAGGTATTATTGATTCAAATATTTCACAAAATCGTGAAGTTGTTGCTGTAACTGGTGATGGAACAAATGATGGACCAGCTTTAAAGAAAGCAGATGTTGGATTTGCAATGGGTATTGCAGGAACTGATGTTGCAAAGGAAGCTTCTGATATCATTTTAACAGATGATAATTTTACTTCAATTGTTAAAGCAGTAATGTGGGGAAGAAATGTATATGATTCAATTGCAAAATTCCTTCAGTTCCAACTCACTGTTAATATTGTTGCTGTTTTTGTAGCATTTGTTGGTGCATGTGCTATTCAAGATACTCCTCTAAAAGCTATTCAAATGTTATGGGTTAATTTAATTATGGATACTCTAGCATCTCTTGCGCTAGCAACAGAATTACCAACAGAAGATTTGCTTAAAAGAAAACCATATGGTCGAACATCTCCATTAATCTCTCGAACAATGTGTAAAAATATTCTTGGACATGCATTATATCAACTTATTGTTCTATTTGTGCTAATTTTTGCTGGTGAAAAGATCTTTAATATTCCATCAGGTCGTTGGGCAGATCTAAATTCTCCACCATCTGTCCATTTTACAATTGTTTTTAATACCTTTGTTATGATGACATTATTTAACGAATTGAATGCAAGAAAGATTCATGATGAAAGAAATATCTTTAAGGTTTGTTATTTTAGTTATGTGGAGTACCGTAATAGACATGTAGTGAGTATTGTTATGATGTCACAAGCACAGAGGGATTTAGACTCTTTTTCAAGGTGGTTTTTTGACATTGGTAGTTACTTCCATGTTCATATTGTCTGTATATTCCGTAATCTCCGTAATGCTGAAAATTTTTTAGGGACTATTTACAAATCCAATCTTTTATACAATTTGGATTGCAACAATGATTCTTCAAGTATTAATTGTAACATTTGGCGGAAATCATTTTTCAACAGCTGCTTTAAATGCTGAACAATGGGCTTTATGTGTTGGATGTGGTCTTGGAACACTTTTATGGGGACAAGTATGTTTAATTTTGTCATTTAGTTTTGAAATAACTTTAATTTTTTCAGATTGTTATTTCTATTCCAACATGCGTTCTTCCAGAAAGTTTTACAATTGGTAGTGGAGAAGTTGAATCAGCCGATAGTATTTTATGTGATGATTTTGAAGATCTTTCAACGCATGATAAGCGTCCAGATCAAATTTTATGGATTCGTGGACTTACTCGCTTACAAACTCAGGTATATATTTAACTTTTGTATACATGATTTTTAATCTACCGTAATCTTTTCAGCTTCGTATTATTCGTGCTTTTCATTTGATTACAGAAGATACAAATTAATTTATTACAAATTTTTATTATGCGGGAAAAAAAGAAAATATAGTTTAATGACAGAAGTATTATTATCTCTTCTTTTTTTTACTTATTGTTTTTTTTGTTTGCTTCGGGCTTTCAATAATTTTTTTATAAAATGCAATAAATTCTTTTGATTATTATCAACATTGTGATGATATATATATATATATATATACCTTCTAAATATTTTTTACATTATTTTATTACAACATTATTAAATTTGAAAACGTCCTTCAACAGTTAGTGATCAGTTCTTCGGTGGAAGCAGAAGATGAAGAAGCAGTAGTTGTAAAATTGAAACAATGTTTTTATTTGAAAAAAAATAATAAGCAAAAAAATGCAAACATAGAAATAGATCTTGTGTTGGATCATTTGATAAAACATTCAATACAAGAACAGAATAACTGCCACAAGCACATGTTTTTCTGAAAAATTGGTGTTTGGGGTACGGTAGAGTAAAAGCAAAATTATTACAGTTTTCAAAAAAATTGTCCCAAGTACCTAAAAAAGATATTGTTGTTAAAATTTCGGCTGTTCTGGGGATATACAGCTCATGAGATTCCGCAGACGGGTTGGCCGTATTTTAATATCAAATCTGGGAATATACGACTCAAGAGATTTCCTCCACTTTTATTTAAAAATATCTGTTATTTGGTTACATCATAACAGCCACCCGCATCTGATACAAAAAATGTTAGTTAAAATTGTACGCTAAAAATGATAGAAATGTTTGAGTTTACGCAAATTTTTTAAAAAACGTCAAAAATAGACACGCATTTTTCACAAATCAAATGACCTCGTAATCTTTTTATTCCTCAGTCAAAGTATACATCCCGGACAGTCAAACCCCGAAGGTCTGCCACGAGAAACAAGAACTTATTGCAACCCTAAAAGTTGTGAATAAAGTTGAACCAAGTTTCCGTGAAAAAAAAAGTAAAAGCTTTAATTGAGTGGAGTTAAACAAAATGCTGTGTACATGATATTTTATGATCTCATCGAAAAATCAGCTAGAGGGTCGCTCGCTTCGCTAGCGACTGGTGTGTTGGGGGTACTGTAGGTGTGTTTTGAAGTACTGTAGGGGTACTATAGGTGTGTTTTGGGGTACTGTAGGTGTACTGTAGATGTGTTTGGGGTACTGTAGGCTTCCACATCGCTTTTTAGAGCTTTTTTGCCTTGAGTTTTGATCAAAACCCCGGCAAAAAAACACTATTTTGAGTAAAAGTACCACTTACCGTAACCCTACAGTAATTTTTTTTACAAAAAAATAAATCCGCAGTCGGGGCAGGCGTTTTGGTACCATTTGCAGACCTGAAGGGGGGGGGGGGGGGGGGGTTCCTACCGTAGAAAATTATTTTTTTCCCTACGTTGGCGTACGAAACTGATGCTTAAACAGCCGAGATTAAAAGTTTTCATATCGTTCTTTGTAAATCAGTCGTACAGTACAGAGACTCTTTTTGCGTAAATGAAGATATTACTTTTAAAATTTTCTCTGAGGGCAATAAAGAGGAGGTAGTAGTTGCGCATTAGACTGGCGATCCAAAATATAGGAGTCAAATAAACTTAATTGAAGGCTATTTCTTTAGTTTATTTAAGCACCAAGTCAAATATAAAGCTGCAAAAATAAACTTTTATCAGGTCCAATAGCTTTTTGACTTAGGCATAGGTTAAGCCTAACAATGTGAGAGCAGCTTCATCAAAAATATAATCATAATGTTTATTAAATATTTGGCTTTCCAAAAAAAAATGCCAAACAAATACTTTTTTTTAATAATTATTTATTTCATAATAAAACAGAAATGATGACAAAAGTTAAAAACAGTTATTTTATAAATTTTTTAAAAGAATACAATAAAAAAGAAAGGAAATGAGCGGCACCTTTTTACTTATTCTTCTTCAAACTGGTGCTCTTCTGTTCTGGACAAAAACGGAAGCGATAATTGAGGAAGGTTGGAATGAAAAGGAGAAAAAATAGCCCTAAAATAAAACGAGCCTTTTAAACTTTTAAAAAAAACTGTACAAGTCTTTCACATACTTATAAAATTATATGTTATCCTTTCAGGTTTTTTCTTTTTTTCTGAAGAAGCTGTGTTAAACAAAGACGGACTTGTTGCTTCTGCTTCTTTTGCTAAAAAAAAGAAAAAAATTGATGCTTAAGTGGTAGCCGAATTTTAAAAATTAAACTGTCTATTTTTGGTAAATCCTCCTTTTTTACTATAACTGTTATTTTATTTTGAAAACTAACAACTGTGAAATTTCTATTTAGTGTCACTATATAAAACTGGATACAATATAAATAGAGATGTGCAAAGGCATTTTGCGCTTTTACGTTTTTCTTTAAAAACACAATGACCGCGCACTTTCGCGCATTTTTAATTTATTCTATTAGACTCAGAAAAAAATTCTGCATCTGATAGGCCCAATTTCGAAGTGGTGCCCGGAACGGCTCGAAATTCGACTGAAAAAATTACGGTATTTTTATTTTTTGTTTATCATTTATCTTTTTTTCCAGAAGTGTAATTATCACTTTTTTTATCAATTCTTACTAAGAAAAAAATTCTGCATCGAATGGTACCAAAATTATGTTTTTTGCGCAACTTTGAAAAAATAGTGCACATCTCTAAATATAAAAATTGTGCACAAAATTTATGATTCTATACACTTTTTGTAATCAGGTTGAAATTTTCTATTGCCTTTGCTTTTTGTATGAAAAGTGAACACCATTTTTAAACGCGTAAACTTTTAATTATTACATTTATTATATTTAAATAACTGTATGAAGATAATCAATAACCATAACATTATCGATCAAAGAAATTTTGTACAAAACTATCCTCTATTTAACAACATCAATAAACTGATTACGTTATTTCTAATACTTATCGCTGATTTTAAACTGTCAATGATATTCCTTTCCCCTAATTTTAAAAATTTTTAATAAAAAAAAGTTGAACTGTTGTCACAGATGTAAAAATTTGGAAAAAAACTGGATATTTTGTGATGTTTTTTGGCTACATTTTTTTAAAACTTTTGTTCTTTTTTGTTTTGCTGAAACTATTTTGCATAATGAAAAAACAGTTTTGTGACCTCCCCTTAGCATTTGTCCTTTTACATCATCGCTCCTCACAACTATTTCCATCATCTGGTACAAAAAATAACCGAAAGTTTTCATCCATTGATCTAAATATAATGTCCCAACATCATTCTCGATACATGAGTATTTATCGAAATTCCTCTGCTTCTCAGCATTCATATCGTGCACCTAACAAGTCATTTAACTGGACACGGAAGTGGTAAAAAAATATAGTAAAGAAAAACTGACAACTATTTTTAAGTCATAAAAAATTTGGTTTAAGTTCCAGCTGCAGTTTTGTGCGGTTTTGGAAAATGCAGTTTTTTTATTAACTCCAAAATTTTTGGGGGTTCATTGACATTTAGTTAGGTATTTGTTATTCTTATTAACATTACGAAAATACATCTGCGTCCAGTTTTTTCAAATCCATTACAAAAACAGCGATAACCCATTCATATATTCGACCCTTACCGTCGCTCCAGTTTACATAAATATTTTGAATTGAAAGTTGTCAGAAAAAAATGTAATTAAAGGCTAGCGGATCATAAAATGGGGAAAGCACAAAAAATTTGAATTTTTTAAAAAAGTAATACAGTTTTTTTTGTTGTTTATTTGTATCAGTTTTGTAATTTAATAAATTTTAAAAACACCTAAAACAAGTTTTACTTTCGGGAATATAAATATATGCATTTTTTATGTCTGCAACCATCATTATTATTATAACAATTTTCAAAAGTTTTTATAAGTATTTACATGTTTTAAAACCACCAAAATGCTGTTCAGTTTTATTGGTTGCGACTGCTTAATAAAGTTTTGCAAATAAAATGCTTCAATGTCACTTGCAAAACTTTATTATTAAACTTTATTAATCACCCTAATATCTAGTTGCAACAGATTTGCGAGAACTTCCATTCTACACAATCTTCTATATTGCTACCTTCGGTAACAGTTTTCATTTTTACTCACTGATAGTATGCAGTTTTCCTACAAAGTTGAAGGAGATAGAGTTTTTGGATCAGTTTTATATAAATTTTCATGTTCTTGTTATTCCATTTCTTCAATTTTTAATTTTTCTACTAAAATTAGATTAGTATCGTTTAATGAATTTCACAATGTAAAAATTTGAAAACAAATAAAATCATGCACTATTTTTTTAGCTTTGATGTTATCTTCAATCATTTTATAATCATCTTCTGGGAAAAAATTTGTACATCATTATTTGATGCAGTTTTATATGGCTCAATATTACTTTCCAAAACTGATTCATCAAGTTTCCATTAGTTCAGTGATATCATTTCCAGTTCATGTTCACGGTCCAATCTTAAATGTTAAATTTTTAAAGTTTCTAATGAATTTTTCAAAGCTAATCAGTTTTTTTTACTGATCAGCTTTAAAAAGATGCCTCAACAGTTTTTTTCTTTTTCTTTTCACTGAACATTACAAATTTCGAAAAAAAACTGCGCAAGATCAAAAAGGAAATCTTTTTAACACGTAGAAAAGATTAAAGCAGTTATTTCATTATGTATAGGCTGCTTAAATTTAACTCATAAAGAAAGTATATTATGATATTTTACAGTTTCATAACTTAAAGAAAAAAAAAGTATTTCTTTGAACCTGTGTCATGCATTATCAGTTTAAGACGTAGTCTATGACAGTTTCAAAAATGAGCGGCACACACAAAAAATAGAAATGGCTGAAATTTGGCATATGCAGAGCTGGGCATTAGCCGTAGCCGTAGCCGTGGCTAAACGGCTACGGCTATGAATTTTTCAAGCAACGGCTACATAGCCGCGGCTATCAAACGGCTATAGCTGTTAGCCTTGACAAAAAAGAATAAAAACATTTTGCCAAAATCTTTTTGCCCACTGTTTTTTTTGAAAGAACAAAGAAAGAAAAAAAACAGTGGAGAAATCCAACGGCTATAGCCGCGGCTACGGCTATAGCTACGGCTATCTAACGGCTACGGCTACGTAGCTGTTGTGATGTCAGCGGCTACGGCTAAGCTAGCCCGGCTAATGCCCAGCTCTGGGCATATGGGTAAATCAAGCCTGGAGAAAACGATGCTGTCACCCTTTTTGGGCAAAAAAAAAGATTACGGTAGTTACAGTACCCGCAATGTTTTACACATGCATTTTTCTTATAGCTATTAAACGAAGGCAAAAAATATTTTTGGCATTATTGTTCTATTTTAGGGGTTATCAAATACGGGGAATCCGAAAAAATGGTTTTTGGAATCTGTAAGTAATCTGGAATACCGATTTTTATATGAACCCTATTTTTGTCCATGAGAAAAACTTCTTGTAAACAAAAATCCGGTGTCTCTCATATCATTTATCTTAAAGGATTTTCTTTTTTACATCCGGAAAATAAATAATAATGGGGATTTTCGAGAGGGAGCATAGTCATCCAGAAGCTAGAACAGACGCAATCGTGAAAATCTCCTTGTAAAAAAGGAAAGAAAAGCTTTTTTTCTTCCTTTTCTTTGTTTTGGCAAAATGTTTTTTGATGCCAAACGCTTCTCCTTTCCTTTTATTTCTTTGAAGCAGCAGTTTTTCCTTTTTTATAAAGTTCAGTTATTAATGATTCTTATTAACATTACGAACAAGAATATATCTTTGTCCAGTTTTTTTAAATTCATTTGAAAAACAGCAATAACCCATTTATATATATTCGACCATTACCGTCGCTCATAAAAATTTAGAATTAAAAGTTGTTTAGAAACAAAACTAGCTGATGATAAAATGAGACAAATCACACACAAATTTGAATCTTCAAGAAATTTATACAGTTTTTTGTAAACTGAAATTCGATAAGTTTATTTTTTAAAATTTTTAATTATTTTTTTATCTTTCATTCAAATTACTTTCTGGTCAAATTTAACTCTATCAAGGACGTCAGCAAGGGGGGGGGGGGGGGGGGGGCTCAAGGGGCACGTGCCCCCTCCGAAACAAGATAATTCCTTTGATCTTTTGCCGCCGCTTTGTAAAGGGCGGCAAAAGATCAAAGATGTGCCCCCTCCAAAATGATTGTGCCCCCCTCGAAAAAAATCCTGCTGACGTCCTTGAACTCCATTAATCATTCAGCAGCAATGAGCAACCATTTGTTTAATCGCAATATGTTTATATTCAGCTACAATTGTAAATCGCCATAGAATTTTTAGGTTCTGTTCAATTTATAACTTTTGAAATTAATTTAAAAAAATTTCAGTGATCATCATCACTATCCACTAGTTGTTTTAAAAATTACAATTAAAATAGCTCTTTAACACCACACTGGTGACCACAGTTGTTTTTTTTAAAGAAAATTAAAGCATGAATTTTCTATAGTTCAACAGCATTAACAGTGTGTTTGAGGTTTTTAAAACACATTCTGTGAAATTAAAAAGCAGTTTTTTATCTCAGTATTTAAAGAATTCAACATATTTTACAATTTTTAAAGGTTTTTTATGCAGCTGTTCGAAGATGATCACGAAGAGGAATCTAGACAGTTTCGTAAAAGGTCTTTGGGTAATTTTTTTTTGTTTTACAACTTTTTGCAAGTTACAGTTTATTAATGACCCTTTTACTCCAAAAATTAAACATACGCAATTAAAAAATGTTAGCTTAGTGGGGTTACCTTTTTTTTAAAAAAATTTCATTTTGATGGCAGTTTAAAATACATTACCTCAAGTTTAAGCTTTCGCAGGTTAGCTTGTTTAATTTCAATTAATTTTTATCCCGTTTAATTCGGTTTTTTCTGTTATCTCTTTTTTGACATTTTCGTCTGTTAATGCAGAAGATAAGGCAGTTTTTGAGTTTTTCTTTAGTAATTTTTATTATTGAATTCAGCAATGCCAGAATCAGATAAAAATTTATCTACTTTTAGAAAAAAGCTTCCTTTTGGTTCTTCTGTGAGTATTGCTAAAAGGTATACTGGAGTGTATCTCATTTCCGTTGATTGGCTTGGGTGGCAGTTTTGAGTTTTTTTTAAATTTGTTTTAGTTTCTTGTGGTCTGCTTTGATTTGCCAGTACAGTTTTGACAACATCTTTTAAATTTTTATAGACCAAAAAACGTATTTGCCCTTAAAAAATTCCTGCAAAATTTCTGCAAAAGTAAATAACAAGAAAGAAAATTCTATAAGTGTTCTGTTTTGTGTAGAATAAATGCGTTTTTCTGCTATTTCTCTGCAATGTCAAATTCCTGTAATTTTGTCAGTTTTATAATTTCATAAATTTTTTAAACACCTAAAACAAGTTTTCTTTTCGGGAATATAAATATACAGTGAATTTTTTTATGATGCTAACAATTATTCACACAGTTTTCCCTTATACACAACATAATATTCAAGCATGTTTTCCCTCGGAATCAATTTAATTTTTTATTCTTTCATAAAAATGTATCATAACTTATGCATTGTCTTCACAAAGTCGGAAAATCAGAGATTTTTGAACTAACCAAGTTTAAACGTAAAATAAAATACCCAGAATTTCAATAATCCTGCAACAAAAAAAACCAAAACAATTTTTCCCTCTCTGTTCGTGTAAGTTTAAGTTTAATTAGAATTAATAAAGCCGTCAACAACTCGTCCCTAATTTGCTTGCAGTTATAATTCTTTATACTCTAACAAAAAACTACGGGCTTACCAGTTTTATAACCTTTTGGCGTAATCTTTTTTATCAGTTTTCCTTTTTTTTGTTTTTGTGAGTGGTTGCTTATTTATTTGCTCTGGTTTATTCCATCAAATATTATTATTTCAATTTATTGATTATTCCATTTTATTAAAAGAAATGTATTTCTTCAAATTATTTTATGACTCGTGCTGCAAAATTACAGTTTAACAATTTATTATGACTTTTTGACTTTTGATTTAACGATATATTTGTGGTTCCAAAAAAGTATTGTCCAGATGTTGGAGTGCAGACAATATGTGCTGAAGATTCAATAATTGTTGAAATACCTCTAGGAGATTGCCAATGTATTATAATAGAATTTTTTTATTTTTAAAATTTTTACTGGTTCTCGTTAGTTTTAAATGATATTAAGTTTTGGCAAAACATAACGAAAAACAGTTTAAAAATTTTTTTGTGGAACATCAAGAAACGACACAGTTTTTAAATTAATTAAAATTAGCGGGCACATTATATACGTGGCATACGTATCAGCAGTTTGGTTTAAAACATGTCTGTTATATAAATTTATTTCTGTTATGGACAAGATGCTTGGTTTAACAAAAATTTACTAATTTTAGTGAAACAATGACGTACAGTTTGAGAAAGAAAGCTAAGTTGCTGCCAAGCAAAAAAATTACAGTTTCTCAATTTTTTTTGTTGCAAAATACGGTTCATCTAAGCTTTTCAGTTTATCTTAACGACACATAACAGAAGATACATGATTATTTGTGTTTCCAAAATAGTATTTACAGGCAATATCTGCTGAAGGTCGAATGTATTTGTTGAAATGTTTTAGGAAAAATATTAAGTTGTGACAAAGCATGGTTCAACACAGTTTTAAAAGTATAAAAAAAGTTTTCTAGAATGCCAACAAACACGCAGTTTTTATACATAACACGTGTATCAATAGTTTGATGTAGAATAATTTTTTTAAAATGTATTTGTGATGACGACGGTTATATAAATTCATTTTTGTTGTAAACAAGGTGTAGCAAAATTAAAACCAGTAAAAGGATTACAGTTTTTCAATTTTGTTATTTGCAAAACATTATTTATTAATTGTCAGTTACAATTTAACGACACATGACAGATGATACATGATTATTTGTGTTTTCAAAATAGTAATGTCCAGATGCAGGATTGCAGACGATATCAGCAGAAGGTCCAATAATTGTTGAAATACCTTTTGGGGATTGCCAGTGTACTGGACAGTTTCCACTTCCTTCACATCTTACGGTAATAGTATTTCTATCGTTGCATGGTGTAACAATGGGTTTACAAATTCCAATTATTTGATAGGTTACAAGTGGAGGGCAGCCACCACAGGAAGCTAAAAGCAATTATTGGCTTTATTGCAGTTTTATTTTGTAAAATTTGATCTCTAAAGATTAGAGATGGGAGGCGCGTCCTGACGCATGCGTCTAACAAAAAGTTTAAAATTTTCAGTATAATTATTTTCTATCTAAAAATAGTCTAAGCTTATTAGAGGGAACATTCACATCTTCAGCAAATCAGTTTTTTGATTTTTTAAATACTTTTTGACAAATGACATAAAATAAGTAAACTTCCATATACCAGAAGTGCGGTATTAGCCGAGATAATTAAGACGAAATCAGTTAAGCTATTGAATAAGTATAGTGATTACGTTGCAGAATAACGTACAACATGGCAATTTTTTTTAGCAAAATATAAAACCATTTTTAACGTTTCTTCTCTTAATCAAACGGACAGTTAATAGCTCCTATGTGCTAAAGATCAATAGTTTATTATCACGATCTTACAAAACTGATCTCAGTTATTTCATAAATAAAAAATTAACACATCCATATTACACACAGCTCGTTCAGCACCAAATGCAACAGAAGATAAAATCAAAAATATTACAGAGATGACAAGAAAGATAGTTTTCATTTTTTTTTTCAAAATTTTTAAAATCAAAACCAAGCTAAACCCGTCACCAGAGCTATGTTTTATCCTAAATTGATTTCGTGTTTATCCATACGACAGTTTTTTGTTGTGCAATAGATCGACAGTTTATTGTCACGATCCTCCAAAAAAAAATTGCAGTTATCCCATAATCTAATGTAAAAATATTAACTCATCTATTACACATACTTGGCTCACCACCAAATGCAACAGCAGATAAAATCAAATTTTTTTGTTTGTTTAAATCAAAACCAAGCAAACCCCGTCACCAAAACTATGTTTTATGCTAATCATTTTTTGAATGTGTGGTAAAATGGACAGTTTAAACATTCTTCTGTTATTTATCGACAGTTTATCAAACAACATCATACAATCTCAATTATCTCATATTCTAATACAAAAATTAAACTCATCCATTAATCCATTACACGTACCTGGTTCTGCACCAACATCAACAGAAGATAAAAACAAAAATATTGCAGCTGCAATAAAGACAGTTTTCATTTTTTTAAAATTAAATGTATTACACTTTTATTTCTAGACCACTATTAGCAGTTATCATAAGAAAGACAATTACAGTTTTTTAAAAATTTCTTCATTGTTTATGAGACTTTAGCAACATATTTCTTAAACCAATAAAATAGAAAATAATGCGTGTGACATGTTTTTTTTTAAATAGCGACTTAAATATGAGAAGAAATGCTATTGATACTCAAAAATAACCATGAGAAATATATTTAAAGAAGGAAACAATACTGAAATTATACTTTGAAAAACGCCGCTTATATTTTTGTTTCTTTACAGTTTTGCCGCTTTCAATTTTTCTCCACAATCTTAAATTTATTTTTCATTTATTTTTCATTCACCCTTCAAAAAACATGTTACACTGAAAAAAAATTCGCCAAATATTGGCGAAAATATGGCAAATTTTGCCGTATTTTTCTGGCAAATAGCCGCCCGCCAGGGAATTATTGGCCAAATCATATGTGGCCAAAGATAGGCCACATTTTGATCAATTTTTTGGCCAAATTGTGGCTAATTTTTGCCACTTTTTTTAAATTAAATATGCAAATCTTTTTTGAAAATTTTTAATATTATAGTTTAAGCTTCGGGCAGGATGCCTGCAGCATATCCAAAATTTAACCCCTTTTTTGGCCCGGCGTCTGGTCCCGCAAATATGCGGTGCGGGCTGCAAATGCAGCCCGCAAAAATTCTGGGTTACCCACTGAACCCAGAATTTTTTTCCACCCTATAAAGGTACCCTTTAAAAAAGCCATGTGGAAAAAGCTTGCTGGTTTATAGCTTACAAATAGCAGACGACATCTATTTTTGCTATAAAAATTTGTTTGTGCAATTTTGAAGCAGCAAAATAAAAAGAAAACCTTAATTTATTTGTTATGTTTGCCATTTTTACTAGTGTAAAAAAGGGACTAACCCGAACAACAAAATCGGATTCTAAACTGTGTTTTGATAAGCATAGTTTTCTTTAAATTAAAGGATATAATTAAAAGAAAGTGCAACTATCCGACTGCTGCTTAAAGGAGGCGGACGGTTTGATATTTTTTTTTTGAACGTCCCGCAATTTGCATTCCCTGAATTTTTCTGGTTCTCAACACGAAAACATCCTCGGCAAAATGCATTCTTTAATTTTCCCGCGTCAGGGAATGCAAATGGCGGGACGTTCAAAAACAGTATCAAACCGCCCGCCTCCTTTAAGTTTATAGCTCATAATGTTTGAACTGTATGCTGTAACAAATAATTAGAAAGTTTTTTGTAACTTTTTGTATTTGGGATCGTCCAGATCCGACGTCGGCATTTTTAAGGGTGGATGAAGCTAATCAACATACGACCTAAATCGACGACGATGGGTGAATGGGTGTATGCACAAAACGACGTCAACATTATTTGTCAGTTGTATCTTTTTTTATTAGATAAATCATAATGCAAATATTGAGCAACATAAAGCCTCAAATAGTGTTCTAAGTTAGTTATTTTGCTAAAACTACTGATCCTTCTAATTCTACTACTAGTTCATCTTCTGCTACTACATTTTCAACTGTAGCTTCCATTTATTTATATCAGTGTTTTTGAAAATCTTACAATTTATTTGTTTTGTTATCTAATGTAATTTTTTATTAACAAATTTTTTTTAAAAATGCGACGGTATAAACTGAAATCAAATAATACAATAGGTAAATTTTATAATGACATTGCACTGACTTCTGTTATAAAATCAAAAAATTATTCACAAATGAAATCTTAGTTGTGAATAACTAGACGAAACCATGGCAAAGATACGATCGAAAGAAAAGCTGAAAAATGAAAAAGTTGACTGAGAAGCTTTATTTTTATTTTTTTTATTTTATTTATTTACGTGCCCTAACACACATTGAATATATACAATAAAAATAATACAATATAGGATAAGCTTAAATATTAAATATAATCTAAAAATCAGGTTACAATTAGAGTTAAAAAATAATAGTTATACAAATTAAATTAGATTAAATAGAAAAAAGACTAAATATATAAAATAAACTATTTAGCCATAAAAGTACTCCAAAGGTGATCTAAAACCAGTTCCTTAAAATTCTTTTGCTTGAATTTTAATTTTAAATTACGGGGTAGTGAGTTAAACGATGACGCTGCACGAATTAAAAAAAATTTCCTTCTAATTCGTGCAAAAAAAACTTAAATAAGCTTCATAATTTATATTCTATCATACTGGATAAAACTAAAAATAAACTTAAGGTACAAATTCAAGAATCAAAAATTGTTATGAGTTTTTTTAATAAAGCCACTGAAAGTTCTATATACGAAAACAGTTTTTAAGTTATTTTAAACTTTTTAATGCTAAACTGCCATAAATGATTATTATAAGCTAAATGTACGATAATCTTAAATTGGGTAAATTGGATAGTATTATTCCATAGCAAAAAAAAAGGTTACGAGCAAGTTTTTTGCTCTCTATTTTTTTTAGAATAAAAATTAACTGGTAATAATAGTGATGCTGTCAATTTATAAAAAAACTGAACAACATCTCTGCCTTTCATCAGCAAAAGATTCAGCTTTTTTGAACTGGCAAATCCTGTCTTATTACTGATTATTTACAAAAAGAGTCCATTGAAGTATAGCAAAAAAGGATATCAAAAATCTGTTTTATGTTTTCAAACAGTTAAAAATTGATCGAAATTGTTATTACTAAATTAAAAACCGTGAGGTACTTTAAAACTGAATTGAAAAAAAAGCTTTATGTTTAATTAATAAAAAAAATTAAAGAGAAAACTGAATATTGCATGTCCAGTTAATTGATGTTTAGAAAAGCATTGTTTCGCCGCTTTTTAAACTGTGTAAAATCGACGGTGTTTTAAAAGACAGATATTAAAGAAAACTGACGATGATTGAATTTATTATTTAAAAAAAATTTCAATGAATAACAATTTTTTTAGCGACGGTTTTTTTCTCCCCTATTCTGGTCTAAATTACATAAAACTGAATTACTTTTGCACACATATGATTTGAAAGTTGTTTTGTAATTTTTTGTAACTTTTTTGTATTTACAGCTTCTTTCTATTTCAAATAATTTATTCATATTCGAAAAAGTCACAAGACTATAGGGGGATGAAGGTTACTCACTTTTTAACTATTGAATGGAAGTGCCAATTGCGACAAAATATCGTTTGAAAAAAAATTCATTGTTATTTTTTAAACTGAATTAAAAAGATTATAGCCATTGCTCTTAAAAGAAATTATAAATATGTGAAACCTGTTGCCTTCTCATTGTTGAATACTTAAATTTTCAGGTGATTCACAAATCTTGATAACTTACTAAGACACTGTTGTATTTAAAACTGCAAGGAATTTAGCTAAGAGTTCGAAGCCTTTTTAAAGTGTATGCATCAAAAAATTCAATAAACATGCTGACAAAAATCGTTCAATGAAAGATGCTTACTTCAATGATAAAGAACTTACTTTTGCTACCAAAGAATATTCACTTTTTTCTGTTGCCAATTCAATTCTATAAACATTTGAATATTACAAGCTTAGAGGTTAACCAAAATTTAAACTGGCACTGACGAATTTACGGAAAATAAAGTAACAAACTGTATCAATTGTAACAACTTCGCCGTCAAAAACCTTTCCATTTTTACAACAAATAGCTAAAACTTCTTTAAGTGATAAGCTTGGGGTTATTTGATGGGAAGTGGACATTGGATATAAACAAAATCTGATAATTTAATGATAAATTTAATTAAAACTGAAGATTTTTCTCAACATTTTTATACAAAAACTAGACATTTTGCAAAACATTGTGCAATTTTAGACTGCACAATGTTTTTTATAAGTACCTCCTCGTTTTTTACAAACCATATATTTTTAGAAAGCCCAGATCCTGGGCATCTTTTGACATATTCAGTACCCTCCCCGACCTAAATCTGCGATTTTTTCCCTGGGGATGAAATATTCAAATTGATAAAAATCATACTTAAAAACATGCTACAAACATATGTCATATACCAAAAAATACCCCATACTAACATGTATAAACGTGGGCAGTTTCAATTTTTTCGGTAAAGAAATAAAAATTTTTTTCTGATGGTGTAATTTAGCTAATTAGTCAACTTTAAAATGAAATAATTCCAAAAATGCTTTTCCAAAGGTCATAATACTTTCAAAATAATGTTTTTAGACCATGTTCTATCACATAAGAACAAAAAAATCGAAATCTAAAATTTCGTGTTCCGCTCTGTTTTAAACTTGTGGTAGACAGTCTCTCTTAAAACTGCTTGAATTTTTGTGTTGTTCTGTTTTTTTCTCCACAGCATAACTGCTATAACAAATTTTTTTTAAAAAACTTTATTCTAAATAGTACTACAAATAATAAGATACTATAAAAACAATGATAAAATTTAAACTAGATAATAGTAATATAAAATTTATAAAATGATAAATTGATAAAAGAAATGCTGGAGTTATCAAAAGATAACTTCTTTAACGAATGTAATGGTGATGGTCATCAGCTCAAGAGAGCAGCAAAAGAGAAAAATGCATCAAAATTTAATATTCAGGAATTGGAAATCCTTTAGCTTTCATCCATTCATCATCAACGAACTTGGTCCTAAAAAAGTTATATATTCAAATTGATACATTTTCCAAAACAAAAATTAAACTTACATATAATTTCGAATTGAATCAGGTAAAATACAGACAACACGTTTATCCTTTGGAAGACCTTTTGCAACTTCAAGTGCAGCCCAAACATTTGCACCTGATGAACCGCCAGCAAGAATACCTTCTTCACGAATAAGCCGTCGAGCAGTATAAAATGAATCAGAATCGGTTGTTTTAATCCATTGATCAACTAATGAACGATCCAATGCAGCTGGAATAAAATCATATCCAGTTCCTTCAACTTCATAACCTTTAATTTCTCGAACACTTGGATCTGCAAGAATTGAACCAACTGGATCAACAGCAACTACCTATAAAAAATACGATAAAATAAAACTGAGCAATTTTATCTCTAAATTTTAATTATAATTAGTACAAATTTTAAAACTGTCTGATTTTTTCTCATTCACATTTAAACAAAACTTAATAAAAACTGAATTGCTTTTAAAGAATCAATATAATTCCCCTTAAAATTTCAGAAAAAAATTTTATAAAAGAAAGCTGAGGCAAAACTATGTCCGTTTTTGGCTACTCAATGCATACAACACCTTCCAAAATTCTTTAACTGACGCATATTTAGAAAATACTGTAATAAAATTTTAGCAAGCAAAAACTGAAATTTGAGTTCATTAAATTGTCTAAAAGAGATACGCCATTTTTAGCAATAATATCTTAATTTGAAAAAAGCTGTGACACTATTTTTATACAAGGATTATTTGTCAGCAATAAAAAGTACTCTAACAGCAGCTAATCTATTTTGCAAAAACTATAAAGTTAGAAATTGTGTCAATAATCTGGCATAAGTTTCAATAATAATCAAAAAAACTGCCGATATTAACAGGTGCATTTAAAAACTGTGTATAAATAATTTATAGTTAGTATCAACAAGAAACTCTTTCGAATCTGATCCCAAATTTTTCGCAATTTTTTTGCCATTAAACATCCATACCAAAAAATACCTCATTTTTAAACAATCGTCAAAAGATGTTAATTTTTGTTTTGTTATTATGGCGCCATAACTTAGTAAGATCGTATATTTCAAGCAATTTTTTTTCAAAAACTGGATCTAGCTAATTTTTTACTAAAAATTAAACGTCTCCTGCACGCTTCAATAAGAGGCAAATATTAATGAAACTGACATAATATAAAAATACATGCAAAATTTTCGTGTAAAAAACTGCATATGACTCCAATTTAAAAAGGCTACAATAATCTTGTAGAATTTTGAACCGCAAAAAGGGAAATAAAATTATTTTTGCAGACTAGCTATCACAAAAATATATGACATTAAAAAGCTACTCTAATTAATATTCAAAAACTTAGAAAAAACTGTCATCGAGAAAACAACTGGATCCAACAAATGAACATTTCAAATTAAACATCTTAAGATATCTACATTATATAATGTAGATATGCATAAGCGGCATTTCACGCAACTTAAAAAGTTACTGTAATCTTATTCTATTTTTGCGCGCAAAAACTGATTCATGGCTAATAACCACCAAAAAACTGCCATCATCTCCACCATAGGTATCAAGAACATACCTTAATATCACCGATTCTTTCTTTCATCTTTTTACCAATTCCAGTTACCGTACCACCTGTACCAGCTCCAACAACAACATAATCAACTTTATTATCAGTTGCCCATAAAATTTCTTCTGCAGTATTTTCATAATGTGCTAATGGATTTCCAATATTTCGATATTGATCTAACATAATTGCATCTGGAATTTCTTTAACTAGACGAATTGCAACACCTATAATAAAATTGATTGATTAGTTATTGAGTTATTGATTGATTTATCGATTTTTATATGTACCCATATGTGATTCAGGTTCATCATGGCCATGTTTAGTTGGAGTTCGAACGATCTTAGCTCCTAATGCTTTAAGAGTAACTTCTTTTTCTTTTGACATTTTTTCTGGCATTACAATAACACATTTATATCCACGTACTGCACATGCAAGAGCAAGTCCAACACCAGTATTACCTACAAATGTTTTCATTAAAACTGAGTAACATCAAAGATGGTAACATACCAGAAGTTGGTTCAATAATTGTCATTCCAGGTTTAAGAATTCCTTTTTCTTCTGCAAGTTGAATCATCTTTAATGCAATTCTATCTTTTACAGATCCACCTGCAGACATATATTCACATTTAACCACTGAAAAAAAATTAATTAAATTAATAAACTGCATATATAATACGAAACTACTTTAATATGTCTTATTAAACAAAAAGTAAAACTCACAAACTTCACATTCAATTCCAAGTGATTTAGGAATTTTATTGAGACGAACTAATGGAGTACGACCAATTGCACCCAAAATATCATCAAGTAAAAGGCCACGAATAGGATTAAAATCACGTGGAATTTCTGGTAAATATTCAGCTTTTTGATATTCTGCATTTCCAGGTTTTTCAGGATCATATCCATCAAAGCATGCTTTAGAACATGAGTCACTAAAAAAAGATTGTGGTGAGATAAAAGCGGCAAGTGTTTCATTTTTTTTGAATTAAAAGTTATTTTGCGCAAAACTTGAACACAAAAAAATTTATAAAGCATGCGATTGTTGAATATCAAAACGCAAACAACAAAATTTTGTAAAAGCATAATTAAACTGATAACAAAAGAAACTGTTTTTGAAAACATTCATTCTCAAAAAAACATACATATTTTAAAACTGACAATAGCAATCTTTTAGTAACTACAACGGTGAAGAAAACAACAATTAAGTTGTTGAAATGAGCTAGTGGATGTGATCTGCATCATACGGTAAGTAATTTTAAAAATGTTATTTTGCGGCTACAAAATTTCATTTACTCAACAACATTTTTAAAAACATAAAAAAAATAGTAGATTATAGTGAAACTGACATAAAATAATATACTGCAGCGAGTTAAGCATATTTTTGCTACATTTAAAAAAATTTTTATTATTGCAAGGAAAGGTTTTAAACTAAAAATTTCAAACAAGATAAGTTAAAATAAGCTAAGCTTTTTAAAGCAATAAAAAGTCTTAAAAAACTGAGACCACCCTTGGTACAGATTTTAAAAAGGCTCACTTTAAAATTTCAAAAGAACATGATAAAAAAAATTATAAGAAACTGGCAAACATTTCAGCAAGATTAGCTCCTATAGGATATATTTTCAAAAAATTTCGCCGAACATTTTGTCTTTTTATTTAAATTAAACTGTTCGTTGAGCAATTACAATGATCCTGTTTTAGCAGAAATATGACATTGAAGGGGGGGGGCATAAATTAGACTTTTAAACTATAACATAATATAAAACCTGAAAACTAGCTACGAATTCGAACTATAATTATAACAAACTGAGTACGAAAAAAATACAGTAGTCTCATAAAATTTTTTTTTACTAAAACTCGATTTAGCATTTTAAAATTTAAAGAAAGCGAAATTATAAAAAAAAACTGACAAGCATTTCAGCAAATCTGAATTCAATTATCAATCAATTTCGCTGCAGGTTTTGCGCAATATCTTTTAATTTAACTATATTTTTAACGCAAAAAAATACTTACGGATTAACAACAACTTCTTCAGTTTTACATTCATCAGCTGTCAAAAATTTGTTTTCAATCATCCATTTATCATCCAAAAATTTTGTTAAATAATTTCGTACACCATCTGGAAGGAAGACAACACAAGATTGACCTTTTTTAAGTTTTTTTGCATGAATCATTGCACCATGCATATTTGAACCTGATGAACCACCGGAGAGTAAGCCTTCTTCACGATTTAAACGACGTGCCATTTTAAAAGTATCACTATCTTTTGCTTTAACCCATTCATCAACAAGATCCATATTAAGAACCGTTGGAACAAAATCATATCCAATTCCTTCAACTTTAAAATCATGTGATGCTGATTCTCCACCAGCAATGACAGAACCTTCTGGATCTACACCAATTACCTAAAAGTGACAGAAAAAAGTTAAAGTGATATATTTAAACTGAAACAAATGATCCAACTACGGAATATAAACTGGATTTCTGATGAAGGATAATTTCTAACTAATAACTAACAATTATGTGCTCTTTTAAATAAAACAAAACTTACAATACATTTATTGTTGGTATCACGTTTAAAATGTTTTCCAACACCAGTCAATGTCCCACCAGTACCAGTTCCAATAACAACCATATCAGGAACACCACCAAGTGCATCAATAATTTCATTTGCAGTTCCTTCATAATGACTTAATGGATTTCCACAATTAATATACTGAAAAATGTTTTTTTGATTAATAAAACTGTCAAAGACGCTTCAACAAAAAAGAAAACACAAACCTGATCAAGTACAATGCTATTCTTTTTTTCTTTATGCATTTTAAAGGCCATTCCAATATGTGATTCTTCACTATCATATGCGGCATCATCTTTCGTTCGAACAATTTTAGCACCCAAAGCTTTAATCGTTGCAATTTTTTCATGTGACATTCTTTCTGGCATTACAATAATACATTCATATCCTTTTACTGCCGCAACAAGGGCAAGTCCAATACCAGTATTACCTAAAAGATTATTTGAAATTAAAACTGAATAAAGGAAGAATAGAATATTTTTTTAAACTGAATAAATTCAACGTAAGAAGATAGTAACATACCAGAAGTTGGTTCAATAATTGTCATTCCAGATTTAAGTCGTCCAGTTTCTTCTGCCATTTCAACCATTCGTACGGCAATTCGATCTTTTACGGAACCACCAGGATTTAAGAATTCACATTTTGCATCTAAAAAAAATTATTTAATTAAACTGTGAAGTTTTTCCGGCTTTTTTGAAAATGATCAGTGATGTGTGCTTTCCATTGCAGTTTAAATTTATAGAAAAAGTTCTTCGTACTTTTATTCTCAACGTTTTTTGTACAAAACTGTCAGCCCATAAAGTTGGAAAAAAAGTAAACTTACAAACATCACATTCAATACCCATTGATTGAGGAATTTTATTGAGTTTAACAAGTGGTGTATTTCCTACTGTAGCAAGAATATCTTCAAAAATTTTCTTTTGTGGTGGACTAAAAAAGTACAGTAATAATCAATTAATAAAAAACTGGATAAATTTGGAATAATATAAAAAAGTTTTTAACTGTGTACGTGATAATCAAGGTGAAGTCATTTTAGTTAACTGAATTTAATAAATATATTCATCAAAAAGTATTTTTTAAACTGGATCAAGGAGAAGTAATTTTGAATAACTCAACTGGATTGATAATAACTTTAGTTAAATCAATTGTAATAAAACTGATCGTCAAAAAGTTTTTTTTACACACCCACCCGTGTCTATTAAGATAAAATAATTTTTTTTTAGCTGGATTGTAAGTAATCACCAAAAAAAGTTTTTAACTGAATCAAGACCCTCAGCGATGACAAAAGTAATAATAATTGAACTTACGGATATGGACGAAATTTATGTAAACCAAATTGATCTTCTATACCATTATCATGCCAAATGCATTCACTTTTTGCTGCAGGATCATATGGCATTATTTCATCTTGTGCTTCACTTGGTTTTGGCATTTTCGTTTTTGTTGTTGATTGAGTTGAATTAAGTCAATGTTAAACTAATAAAAAGTTCCTAAAAATATTTATATTTTATAAAACTGAAGTTTACGTGAATTCATTACTGAACATGGTAAAAAAAGGCACGGAAAAAATTGGCATTAATAACAATGTGGGTGAACTTGTTAAAAATGGTTCAAACAATATTCACAAAGAAACGTCGCGCGAGACACAAGTATTGAAAAAAACTGAGTACATCGATGGCATGGGTCCATGCCACAAGTTCTTTTTAAGAAAAGTGATTACAAAGATGATCGCTATAAAAAGTTGCAACAAAACTGGGTACATTATTACTCAAACGTGAAACGGATGACAAGAGCTAGCAACTACAAAAAAAACTGGTGATTAAAGTGGTTTAAACTTGTTTAACTAACAACATAATAAAAATATTATTATAAATAAAAGTTTACAGGATAAACTGATTATTAATAGTGTTCTCTTTTAAATTTTAAACATATTTAAACTAAATAATTCAACTGAACCAATGATTATTCGCATTAATTGTGTAGAAAAGAGATATAAAAAGAATTAATAAACAAAAAGAGCAAAAAAAGGAAATCAAACTGACACTAGTAAAACGGAGATGCCATTCTCTTCAACTTATGTTTTTTCTTTTAAAAAAAACTGCCGAAGTCAAAACATGTTGTCGCGCGCGAGCAAAAAAAAAGAGAAACAAACCGCATCAAAGCAATTCGTTTTTTACACACAAAAAAATGTCTTTTTCTAATCGCGTTTTCATCAAAAAAAGAAGACAAAAACAAATGTCGATCGGCATTTTGTAAAAGAAACAAAAGTGTGTCTGGGCATTTTAGATTCTATACAAAAATATATTTCGTTGAAAAAATTGAAAGTTTGTTGCTTCGATAAAAAACACAGAAAAAAAATCTAGTAGACATGTCAAAGTAGCGATAAAAATAAAGTAAAAAAAAAGAGATAGTTTTTATAGCAAAATTAAGATTACAGTAATCTATATAAATTATGGTGAAAGAAAAACTGCAAACTAGTTTTAGTTTAGGAGCCAGGTTTTAGCCTAACAAAAAATAAAAGCTTTAAAACTGCAACAAATAATTCCCAATGATTGAAATAACCTTAAATAAACTCCAAGAAAAAATAGGACACATTGCTTTTTCAGCAATTTTTTCAAAAGCTTTGAAAATAAAATTACATTAATTAGTAGTAATAATAACTGTCATACAAAACGTCATATTCTATTTAAAAAAAACTGTAATTATATTTGATCGGGGGACTTACATATGCAATAATAAAAACAAATTAAACTGTTTAACAGTCTAAAACTAAAAAGCTGCAACAAACGAAACGAATTAATAGTTCAAATCATATTCCTTAAACAAAGGAAAAAAGAATTTCATAAAAAAGAATGTGGTTGTTCATTGAAGGGAGGAGTAAACTGTAAAACGAAGAAAAAAACATAAGCATTTGAAATGGAAAACTATAATAATAAGTTGTAATAACTAGTATCTAGTACAATAACTGTTTGAAAAATTGAAACTTATGTTGATATACAATATTAAAAACAAAAAGAATTAAACTGGGTAACGTAAAGCAATATTTGTTTAAATTAATAAAATTAGAAGAGAAACGAATAAAACAATAATGGTTCAAATCATTTTTATCAAACAAAGAAAAAAATGGAATTTCATAAAAAAGAGAGAGTTGGTTGGTCGTTCGTTGAAGGGAGGACAAAACCGAAAGATGAAGGAAAAAAACACGTGGTGAACACACGTCTCTCTTTCTAAAAGGCCACAACCAAAAAAATGCAGACATTAAAAAATGGGAAGAGAGCAAAAAACGAGAGAAAAAAACATTATGAAACAGTTTCAGTGAAACAGCAAAAGTCTACAATTAATGTATACTTGAAACTAAAGTTGGAGAGGAGAATGGATTTGAAGAAAGCTAACAATTTAATATCCAAAAACTGGTTTTAATGAATCCCGAGATTAAACTGAAAGCAGAATGATCTTCCTCTAACAGTAATCTTTGAAGTTTAAACGAGACAGAATTATTGATAAAAATTTGAAGGGTTTGTAAAAAATTTAAATTTATTATTTTAAAAAAATAAAACTGAAAAAAATCAGATTCTAGTAGTTCTATTTATAAAGAAAAAAACTAAGCAAGATTGTATAAAATTTTTCTTCTGCAATAATTTCGCGTAATTAAGTCTTTGCACCAGCTTATTTTGAATCAGAACAGCAAAGCAAAGAAAAAAGGCAAGTTTAATGTTACTTAAAAGATTTTTGATGAAACTGTCATTGAAAAAAAAACTGCAGAGGATAGCTAGTTCTCACAAAAGCGTTTAAAGTTCAAAATACAACAAAATATATGTGTTTCGTTTTGATTTAAAATAAATGAAAATTAACTGTGCTTTGCGAATGTTAAGGAAAAATTTGAACATGTTCTAATTTCGATAGCTAATAAAAGAACTCTTTCGGAATGAAACTTTATCTTGATTCAATATCTCCTAAAAAACTATTCAATTATAAGTTATACAAATTCTGTATTAGGCCAAGAAAAAAAGTACATATATAAATGAGAATCAATTAAAAATATGGTTCATTTACGTGCAAAAAAGAGAAAAGATCCTATCATCATTTTTTATATTATGTCTCAATTCTTTCCTTTTTTTCTTGGCCATGTCAAATGATCAAAGACTACCAACTAACTATGTTTCACCACAATCTATTCCTCTCTCTTTATTTTTTTTGCTCTAGCTGCTGCTGCTGTCGATGATTTTCCTGCAATGTGTAAACTCAATGCATTTAAATGAAAGAGAAAGAAAGGAAGAACAGGTAGCAAAAAAAAATAAAACAAAAAATTGGGAGGGGTTGTAGGTCAAAGCTACAAAGAAGTACATGTCGAAAACAAAAAGTGTTAAAAGCGAAAATTTAGGTATGTATTCACAAAAACATGTTAAAGAATAACTGGTGGATCTTTAATTAATATTGGAAATGTTACGAATACAAGCTACAAGGAGAAATAAAAAAAGTGCTATAACAAAAATTTAGGGACAAAAATTTGACATAAAACTGAATTCAAAAATATTCTGTTTATTATAAATGGTGTAATAAAAAAAACGCAGAAAAAGGTTAAAGCAACACAGAAGTAAATGTCGAAAAAAGTGTTAAAAGCAAAAATTTAGGTAAGAAAATGTGTTTACAAAAAATAGGTTGAAGAATAGATGAGTAATTTACAGTATTTTTTTAAATGTTGTAACATTATTACTATAAATAAAATTATAAAAATTATTTTACACAAAAATATTTATTACAAAGAAAACACAAAGAAAGAACCTCATTTTCGAAAAGCCCGCCACTTTCTTTTGAACGTTGACTGAGTGTTAGTGCGTATACACTGCAAACCTTTCAATGCTTGCAACTTGCGTCGAATCTCCTTTTTCGACGTTGAAAAAATTGTACCTCCCTTTTTTGTTTCTGCTGCTGCTTTTGGTGTTAAATATTTATTTTTTATCAAGTTTTATTTATTTATTTTATCTTGAAAAATTATCCGGGATATTTAATATGCTTCATATGTCTTCTACTTAAGCAGTAGATATTGTTGTTGATGGATTTTCGTTCCAATTTTGTTGCTTATTTTCCTTTAATCTTTTTTTATCATCTTTTAAGCTATCTGATAATTAACTGTTTGATCACTTGCTTTCACCCTATCACTGTTGCAGTACTATATTCGCCGAGAGAATGTCCTCTCAGGGGGTAGTACACCATTTCGATTGATTATCATGCGGTATTAACACTTAATACAACACAAATAGAATCTGAGCCATTTGCCGCACTTTAAATATTCATAAAATACCCTTTCGTGCCGTTTTTTGCTTTATTTTTTACCACTTTATATACATTACTCATTCTCTATCTCACTTTTTAGGTAATCCAACAATTGCTGCTACTTCTGCTCTGCTGCTGCTATAATCATCAATCATGAAGCATATTGAAAGCCGTGAAATTGTTACTTTTCCAGAAGGTGTCACCTTCATCCTTAATAAGCGTGTGCTAACTGTTAAAGGACCACGTGGTATTCTTAAACGTGATTTTACTCATGCATCACTGGATTTTACTCGTATTGGAGCCAATAAACTTGCAATCTGCAAATGGTTTGGAACTAAGAAAGAACTTGCCACCATTCGAACTCTTGTAACTCATATCAAAAATCTTATTAATGGTGTTACAACTGGATATAAGTATAAGCTTCGTTCTGTATATGCTCATTTTCCTATCAATATTGCTATTCAAGAACAAGGTTCTTTGGTTGAAGTAAGTGATTTTTACTATACTGTAACGTGATAACAACTCTTTTTTTTAGATTCGAAATTTCCTTGGTGAAAAAATTGTTCGTCGGGTTGCCCTTCCAGCTGGTGTAAAAGCTCTCACATCAACAACACAAAAGGATGAAATTTGGATTGAAGGAAATGATTTGGATCTTGTTTCTGGTTATGCAGCACGAATTCAACAATCTACATCGGTTAAGAATAAGGATATCCGTAAATTCTTGGATGGAATTTATGTCTCTGAAAAGACTACAATTGTTGCTTAAATCTTTATTATTATTATAATATAATAATCTCTGTCGTTGTTGTTGATCTCTCTCATTTTTTTGCTTGATTAAATAAAAGTTTATGGTTGTTAAATTATGGAATTGTGGTTGTTCTCTTGGGGATTTGAAAAACATTTTTAGTAAGGCATTTTGTTAGAATAGGGAGGTGTACGGTAGCTTAAGACTGACTATAATGTTGAGGATAGAAAAGTGTGTTTGTTGCTTTCTTTTTTTCAAATAAAGCAGAAGAAAATTATGATGTCAAATTGATTGTCTACAAAAAATCATTTCAAGCATCAACATTTTTAACACAATGATTCAATGGTTTTTTGCACGCATTTTTTGCAAAAATGAAAGAGGTAATCATGAGAAAAAGAACATGCATTTCTGGGGAGGTAAAAAGCAAAACTGAATTTCAAATTCATTCAATTTCGCCTTTGCTTTTTAAAATGAAAACATTATAAAAGGGTCCAGACAAAATTATAAACAATGATCTCATTCTTTTTCTATACTACATTTTATTTCATGATGGATGAAAAATACGAATTTGTTCATAATTTATCCTGTTTTTTTTTTTCAATAGTAGCACTTGCTTAACTTTTACTATTGTGTTAAAGCTTTTTTATTCAAAAAATTTCGTCTTCCAGTCACGCGGTTCTTTTCTTTAGATTTTTTGTTGTTCAGATATGACTATTTACATCTCCAAATCTAAAAAACATTCTCAAATAAATACTGATTGTCGATTGTCAAAATTGCTAACGCGTTTACATCCAGCTTTTCAGAATAATTGCTCATCAACTTCAACCGCTGACAACTTATCATGATTAATAATCAAGCTGCAACAACCTTTAATTCTCAAGCTGACGTTGAAAAACAAAAAGCAAAATTACGAGCTGAAATTGAAGCACTTTGTCGTGACATTGAATGGCTACAAAGTTTATTGGCTGAAATTGATGCTGCTCTTCTAGAATACAACAACATCAAACAATAATGTGAACCAAAAGTGATTCACGAATTTTGTGTTTAAAAAGTTTTTAATACCGACGACTATCGATGATTTTGAATAAAAAAATTTGCACGAGTTGATTTTTTTCTTCACTACAGTATTCCAAATGATGTCAAAAATGTCACAACAAAATTAAAATCAAAAATAAAACAAGTTTATTTTTTAAGATAGTACAAAAAATAGAAACACATAAAGAAAAAAGATAAAAAGTACAGTATATAATTGATAAAAACAATAAAAGTATTTATTATCGTCTTGGAGGACCAAAAGCTGAATTTCCACCAAATGCTGAAGTTGAACCAAAACCAGAGGGATTTTGTTGTTGGCTATTGGATGTAGCTTGTTGTGCAAGAGCACCGAAACCCCCAGCTTTATTACCAAATCTGAAACAATTAAAGGTTACGGTAATATATATTTAAAACGTTTAAAAAGATGCTTACGCAGAAAATCCAGAACCTCCACCACCAAAGGCACTTGTAGACGATGACGAATTGGTTGCAGCAGCAGAAGCAAATGGAGATTTTGTTGCTTGTGCAAAGGCAGATGTTCCACCACCAAATGGTGAAGAATTTGAACTAAATGCAGTTGTTGTTGTTGAACCACCTCCTCCAAATGCAGATGTACCACCAAATGTTGACGAAGCTTGCGGACCGAAAGCTGTAGGCTTATTACCAAATCTAAAATGTCTGAATGATTTAACCGTATTCAATCAAAGAATAAACATACGATGAAAATCCAGTTCCAGTTGTTGCAGATGAAGTACCAGAAGCGAATGGACTTTTAGCTGTTTGTGCAAATGCCGATGTTCCAGAACCAAATCCAGTTGAAGATGAGCCAAAGGGTGAAGAAGTTGCTGCCGTTCCACCAAATGGATTATTCTTTTGTGGAGTTGTTTGTACGGTTTGTTGCTGAGAAAAGGCACCACCACCACCAAAAGCATTTGGCTTATTTCCAAATCTAAAAATATGTTCGAGTATATATGTGAGGAAAATAGAGTACTCAAAAAACTAACGATGAAAAACCAGTATTACCACCAAACGCTGTGCCTGTTGTTGAAGTTGATCCAGCAGCAGCAAATGGATTTTTAACTGTTGCTCCAAAAGATGACGTTCCACCAAATGTTGATGCTGAGGGTGCTGCAGCTGTTGTATATGAAAATCCACCACCAAATGGATTGCTTTGAGCTGGAGTTGCCGCTGCTGGTTTACCAAACGCACTACCACCGAATCTATAAAATGTAACTTCATAATAAAAAACAAAAGTGAAAAAAAAAATTAATTTCACACAAATACTTACGATGAAAATCCACCAGCAAATGCCGAATCAAGGCCATCATCTTCCATTCCAATATCTGCAGATGATTCAGATTTTACAACTGTTGATGTTGTAGCAGTAGAAGCAGGTTTAAATGAGAAGTTAATGGGAGCTTCTGTTGATGGCGACACTGTAGCAGCAGCATTTGAAGGGGATGCTGCAGCAGCTAAAGGAGCAGGTTTAAATGAAAATGAAATTGGAGCAGTTGCAGCAGCAGCCGGAGTAATAACAGAAGCAGCATTTTTAGCTTCTTCTTCAGCAGCAACTTGTTTCTGAGCTTCAGCTTTTTCAGCAGCTTTCTTTTTTTCTTCTTCTTCGGCTCTTGCCTTTGCTTCAGCTTCTGCAGCAAGAGCAGCTTTACGCTTTTCTTCTTCTTGCTCTTCAGCAATCTTTTTCAGTCTTTCTTGTTCAGCTTTTTCTTCCGCTTCTTTCTTTGCTTTTTCTTCTTCAGCAGCTTTCTTCTTTGCTTCAGCTTCTAGAGCTTCTTTTTTCTTTTGTTCTTCTTCTAATACAGCTTTACGCTTTTCTGCTTCTTTTGCTGTAGCAACTGCAGCAGCATTTTCATCAACAACTGTTTTTTGATTATTAAATGTTAATGGTGATGAAGTTCCTGACGCTAAAGGTGAACCAAAAAATGGTAAAGTTGACTGCTGTGGAGTAAATGTAATTGGATTTTTGGATTCTAATCTAAAATAAGATTTGTAATTGTTTGTAAGCAACGAATGTAAAAAGCTTACGTTCTAGAATCAACAAAGAGTGGTTTCGGAGTTGAAGTTTTAGGTTGTTGGCCAAAGATTGGAGGAGTTGTAGCAGAAGAAGATGTAGGAGTGCCAAATGAAATATTTCCAGAACCAAAAATACTTTTTTGTTGTGGAGTTGATACTGCTGCTGGCTGTGATGATGGTGCTGCAGTACTACAATTTAGATCAGGAACAATAGGTTTATTACCAAATCTATAATATAACAAAATTAAATAACCTATAGAATGTCATGAATAGAAAGAGACATCAGCTACAGTACACCATTTAATAAAACTTACACTGAAAAAGGTTGCCGAGGTTGAAGAGGTGGAATATCTGTGATAAGCAAAGAACGAGGTGATTGAACTTTCATTAATTGTTCAATTAACGCTTTTTGAGCTTCTGCAATTTTTGGCTTCAAAATTATTGAGTTAGATAAATCTTCTTTTTGCTTAGATTGTTTCTGCGTTGAAATAAATTGATCAATTGGAATAACATTTACAACTTTTGGTGGACGATTTGATGCTGCTTCAAGATGTTGAAACAATTTTAGAATATTACTTTTTGATGGCTGATGTTGTTGTTGTGGTGATGCCTTCTTATCATCACCCAATGAAATAGATGCAATTAATTCCGATGCAAGAAGCGAAGTAGCATGTCCAGATGTATCCAATCCATTAAGATCAGATTCATTTAATTCTACAGTAGTACCACCACCTGCAGATCGAATAGCATTTTTAGCATGTACAAGCTTTTCAGCAGAATTTATTGCTCGAACTTGTTGTCGTAAAGCTGTAATTCGTTCCCATAGCTTTCGAACAAAAATAAGCATCGTTTTTGAATCTTTTTCAAGTTTTTGTTGTTGCTCTGGAGTCAATTGGTTTCGTTGATAAACTTTTGTTTTACCTTCTCTCAAAAGCTTTGAAATTTTATCCATTTTTGTTTCAGCTTGTTGAAGCTTTTCAACAACTATAAATTCACGTTGTTCCAGTTCATCCAAATCATCAGACTAAAAAAGAAGAAACATATTAAAAGAGAGTAAAAAAAGATGTATTCAATATTTAATTCAGCACTCCGCATATTTTTGAAACACGGAAGCTCTAACATAATACAAAAGTCAAACATTAAAACCTACCAATTCTAGCACCCATTCAGGAATAGGCAGTTCTTTGGTATCTTTCTTCAAAAATTGTTGTGATTCTTTTGCAGAATGTTGAATAGAATTTGAAACATGTCGAAGCCGGGTTAACGATTCAGAAATATCTTGTCCAATAACACTCATATATCCAATTGATTTTAGCAAAGGATCCATATGTCCATCAAATTCAACATTTAATGTAACATTTTCCATTAGTTTTAGCTTAACAGCTCGAAGTGCATCTACAACTTTTGCATATTCATTTAACTTTGAAACAAGTCCATCAAGATTTGCTTTGAAATTAGCTTCTAAATGTTGTTGCTGTTGCATTCGTTTAGCTTCTTCTTCAGCAGCAGCTCGTCGTCGTTGTTCTTCTTCAGCTGCAATACGCTGTTGTCTTTGTCGTTCTTGTTCTTCTGCAGCTGCCTTTGCTTCAGCTTCTTTTTTCTTTCGCTCTGCTTCTTCTGCGGCAGCTGCATTTTGAGTAGTTACAGTATTTTGCATTGTTGTTGGCGTGGTTGGAGTTTCAGGAGCTTTTGATAATGTTGAAAAAAGATTTGGTGTTGATGGAGTTGTTCCAGATAAACTTGTTGTAGCTTGTGCAAAGAGACTACTTGTTGTTGAAGATGTAGATTGCGATGGTGTTACTAAAGGTTGAGCTGCTGCACGAGGTTGAAAGCCAATTGGTTGTTCACCATTTTTCGTTGCATTTAAATCACATGGTTCAACTGGTTTATTCAAAGATGGTCGAGAAGGATTTAATGATGCAACATGGTATAGTAAGAGAACACCATCAGATGTAAGAGTATAAATGATAGGTTGTGGAGGAACTTGTGTGCCATCTCTTTCTAAAAAAAGGATAGATTACAATATAACATTGGAACATGAAATAAGTTCTCAGTTTAAAAATGATTTCTCGGGTATAAAAATCAATGTATTACAGCATACTAATATACAACACAATCAAAACAAACTTACCAATAATAACTGGTGTAGTTGCAGTAAAATCATAACCTGAACCAACAATAAAAGTATCTTTTCGATTTGCTGATAATGGAGTATTAATAACAAAAGGTTCAGGTAATTCCCATGGCTTCCATACAGTACCATTACTACCAAATGTAACAGCATTTGTAAGACATGGTGAAGTCGCCAAAACAAATTGCCAATCAAATAGTGGCAAAAAATTAACAGATCTTGGTAAACTAGGATCAGAAAGTGGTGGAATTACTCCACTCCATGGATCCCATGTAGGACTTTGATTCTTTTTTGCAGTTAAAATTGAAAGATTGATATAATTTGTTGTTGGCGATGAATGTACAACTGCCCATTCAGTTGTTGATAACCAACAAATTCCTATACATTGATAAGGTGGATTTCCAAGTCCTGCTAGTGTTGATGGAGCATCAAGTGTTCGAACGGGAGCAAGTTCAGGTTTAAGTTGATGAACTTTACCATCTGCATCACCAACAGTTAGCTGTTTACCTTTTGGACTCCAAGATATACATGTTACAACAGATTTCAGGGTTTGATTTCCAATAATTGAATAAGATTTGAGATTCTAAAAAATATTTGTCGTGATTAATTTTTTAAAAATATTTGTCGTGATTAATTAAAAAATTCTTACATTAAGAGTATATTGAATTGTAGAAAGTCCATCAGTTGTTGAAGTAGCAAAAATTTCAGGGATACAAGGATTCCATTCAAATGCAGTAAGCTTTGCAGAATTATTCGATGCCAATCGAATAGATGCCAAAGGAAAGGGCTGTTGAGGGTATGTTGGATGAAAAGCAAATCCATCAAAAACATATACAAATGGTCCATTTGGTGTATTGGCTGCAACAGCAAGAACTCGACCATCAGAATTAAATTCAATAGAAAAAATTTCAGCCTAAAAAGAGGATTTTTTAAAGCCTTTTTAAACATATATTTGAGAGCGAGATGAAGATTCCTACGATTAGATGTATGTATTAATATTCTACTCCTATAAATTCCCTTACTTGAAGATTAAAAAAATCCAAATCCCGTTTTGGAAATGTACTCAATTCATTAAAGTCATCAGATTGTAAAGCTTGTAGATCAGACGTTTTAACAGATATTAACCGATTATCTGGTCCTGCAATAACTGCAAAACCATATCGTGATGAAATTCCAACAAGTTTACGACCAAATTCTGTAGATGGTAAAGATTGTGATGGAAAAGCTCGAAATTTTCTTAGCAAACGAAGTTGAAGATCCTATAATATTTTAAACAAAAAATTACAAAATAGGATTTATAATTTGTACAAACCGTTATTGCTTCCATTGTTGTACGAGAGCTGCTAAAAAGATTATGTTTTTATTGTTGGTAAAGGATTTGGTTTTTAAGTAATTAGCAGCAAATGATAGTAATAAAAAAAAGGTTCTGTGAATAAATAGATTAAAATGATTTGGCGGTAATTAGAGGAGAGCAAGAGGAAAGATAATTTTTTTTTGAAATTATTCAGAGATATTTTTTGTCATTTAAGAACAAAGTGCCAAAACGCTCTTTTAAACGTTAACTGCTTGAGCACCTGTTTTTTCTTTCCCTTTACATGTAATTACTTAAAGAACTTCACTGAGAAAAAAATAGGAGATGATTCCGGTAATACTCCTATTGAGATAGGCGATGGCAGTTCACTAAAATGGTGCTTAGCATTCCCTTATTTTAAGTTTACATTAGTTGTTCTGTGCATCAGAAGTACATAAGCATTGAATCTAATTACCTAGATGACATTTCATTGCTGGAGTGATTAGGATTAAGTAATCGTTGGGATGTTTTAAATTGCATTACTTCTGGATTTGTAGTATATTGATTGCTTTGCTGTCTTGGAAATTCATATAGATTCTACAAAAAAATTATCATTAAGACAAAAAGTTTTTAATGAACTCTGTCAATACTTGAATAACCGAAGCTACAGTAGTAAATATCTGTTTTGCATTTTTCAAGTTTTTAACTTCATTTGTTTCATCATTGGCAGCAGGAGCAGCTTCAATAGAATTTTCATATGCAGCAATATGAAGAGAAAGTGGTGGTAGTTTTATTTGTAGAAGTAATGTTATCCTTTTTCCATTGTTTTTCAATTTCATCCTTTTCGGCTTCATTATTATGAATTATAGAATTAGAAGCTTTTAAATATATATCTGATGATTTATTTAAAGATTGTAATTTTTCTTCATTTCCATGGGGTACTGTAAAATCTATAGTTGCAGTTCAATGAGGAATGTGTGTTTATTTTGCTATCGTAATTTGATTACAAAAAGAGTAAACAATTAATCTTTTTGAAATTTTGTGAATTTTTGAACAATTGGTTTTTGATTACAAATTGTTCTTTTTAACTTCTGTGGGCTAATACTTACAAAGATAAATCATAAAACCAAATTTTTGAAATCCATGAATCACTTTGTGCTTTGAATCCTCAAAATTTGATAGCTTTAAAAATTTCGATAAACTGCAAGCTATAATATTTTCTTACCACAATGTTTATCTTTGCTTGATTTGCTTTCTAAATGCACTGGAAATACATTTCGTCCATTATTATTTAAATTGAGATTAGAATATTGCTGTACAGCATTGCCATTAAAACAGTTGCTATTATTTAAAGAAGCTTGCTGTTTGTCGTCCTTTAAAAATAAACAATCATCCTTTGTCGCCATCTAAAAGTTATTTAAAATAACAATATCATAAAAAGTATAATCAAAAATGATTTTAAAGCATTTAAAAAACGAAAATATTACGAACCAAAAAAATTGTCAATTTAGTCAGATGATGCAATATGTTCTTATGGTAGGTATGATGCAATATTTTAGCGATTCTCTTTTTTAAATGAAATTTTTATTGGTATCGAAAAATACAACGTAAGTTAAAATAATAAAAGTAATACTACAGTACACAAAAAAAAATTTCAAATTAAAGCCACTGTTGCCTTTATGTCTTTTGACGCCAAATCTACTCTTTCATTTAAAAAAAACCGCTAGAAATTTTTTTCACTGAAACTCCATCAATATCTTCTCATTTGATTTGAATAAATATCAATTATACAACCATGCAAAATAGAGATATATCACCAACGGAAGAACAATCAATTTCAAATATCTTATATATATTTTTTGACAAATACAAGAAAAATACATGGCAAATACATAAATATTTATCAAAATACACCTCTTTTTTTATAAATACTATTTTTAAGACACGATATTATAAATTAAACATCAAGTGGATGCTGACGAACTAAGCCATGATTTGAGCAGACATCATTTGAAAGTTCATTGATAAGCTTGATTTCAGTTTCATCTCCAGCATTAACACGTAAAAGATTTTCTCGGATTCGACGAGTAGCTTGTCGAATAAATAATTCTACAATCTTCTTTTCATGGGTACCAGCAGCACCAGATTTTGAAAGAGAATAAGTTGCACGAGAGAGAACACAAACCATACTGTAAATATCAATAGCAGCATTAGCAACACGTGTTAATTCATATTGTCGTTCTAAAAAGATAACAATACTTCAAGGTTTTAAAGTTAACTAAAAAAAGCTCACCACTAATTCCTTTACGATGTTTTGTAAGTAATGATTCAACAGTTTTTCCAAATTCTGTAATAACGGATGCAACTTCATTTGCTTGACTTGAAAGATCTGGATGAACGAGAGAAGTCAATTCACTGCCAGAACTATCACCAATTGTTCGACGTTTAACTTCACCATAAAGTGTTGAAAGTCCACCACCACCTTTGATATCTTTTGCAACCTAAAACAAATTAAGTATTAAACTACTGTAATCCACTATAAATGTATATACTTACTTGTTGGAGATGTTTTCCAGCATGTTGTGCACCAGTTAGGGAAACGAATAATCTCAAAACATCATTTGCTCCTTCAAAAATTCTGAAAATTCGTAAATCACGAAGCACCCGTTCCAAGCCTGTTTCAGTCATAAAACCCATGCCACCATGAAGTTGAATTGCATTATCACAAACGATCCAAGCATTCTCAGATGCTACTACTTTTCCAATAGCAGCTTCAAGTTGATAATCTGTAACACCTTTATCCATAGATCCAGCAATCATATATTCAATTGATTCTGTAACATAATGACGAACAAGCATATCTGCAACCTTCTCTTGTACATCCCCAAATTCCATTAGCTTCTTTCCAAATTGTGTTCGAGATGAAACATGTTCAACAGTCTTCAAAATACAATACTTCATTGAGCCAGAGCTGAAAGTAACATTTTAATTATTTAAGATTAATTATTGAATATCTTACCAAGAGGCAGGCATACCAAAGCGGCCATTATTGAGAATATTAACAGCAATTTTAAAGCCTTCACCTGCACGGCCAAGTAAATTTTCAACTGGAACTTTAACATTATCAAAATGGACTTCTACAGTATTTGATCCTTTAATGCCCATTTTCTTTTCCCCTTGTCCAGTTGTAATTCCACCAAAATCTCGTTCTACAATAAATGCCGAAACTTTATCTTTCGTTGAGCCATCAGCTTGTTTAATGGGAGTTTGAGCAAATACAGTAAAGGTTTGTGCAAAACCACCATTTGTTATCCAACATTTTCCACCATTTAAAATATAATGCTTGCCATCACGTGAAAGTTCAGCTCGAGTACGGATTGACTAAAACATTGGGATAAAAAAGAATGCAATATTTATAACAGATTACTGTACTTACATTAGCATCAGAACCAGAAGAAGGCTCAGTAAGAGCAAAAGAAGCAAATTTTCTTCCAGTTGCTAAATCAGGAAGATATTTTTTCTTTTGTGCTTCACTTCCATAAAGCAAAATTCCTTTATATCCAATAGATTGATGTGCAGCTATAAAGTTTTTTTTTGATATAAAGATGCACATAAAATTCCTTTTATAACAAACCCATCATAACACCAAGTCCCATATCATTCTCACCGACCGATTCAAAAAGTCGTGCCATTTGTGTATTATTCATTCCAGCACCTTCATATTCTTCTGGGACCAAAGCACCAAAGCACCCGAGTTCAGCTATAAATGTTTTATAAGGCAAGCAAATAAAATTACTGAAACATACCAAATTGTTTTACAACATCATCAGGAATTTTTCCAGTTTGATCATTTCTAAAAAATATCAAAAATTAAACTTCTTGCCTTGTTGCAACTCACTTGAAAGGATCATTAACTTCTTTAAATAGTTTTTGAGTTGGTTCCAAAACTTGATTCAAAAATTCCCGTCTTTCTTCGCTTAGATCAATTGGATATGGAAAAACTGAATCAAATGTTGCTTTTCCACGAAATAAATTCATGCAAAAAGATTTTGAACCTTCAGGTTGACCAGAAGAGGATCTTTGTGGTAGATCTTCTTTTTTTATTCCAGCCGCAGTAGCAAGAGATCGTTGAAGAAGGCCATTTTTTAATGGAGCAATATGAAGTTGACGAACATTTGATGATAATTTGCTGAGCATTTTTGTTGTTGAAGGTTGAAAGGTACGCAGCAGTAAAATGATGACTGAAATGAAATAAAAATAATAATCTTTCTTCCTTCCTATATATGGAGATTGTCCGTTTGTTTGTTGGACCGTGCGTTTTAATTCATGCAAATTTTTACAAAGAATGAAAATGAAGGTTGCATAAAAGTTTAGGAAGGATGCAATATTTTAGAGATTCTTTTTTTTTTAAAAATTGTTACCGGTATCGAAAAATACAACGTAAATCTAAACATAAAAAGTAATACTACAGAACACAAAAAGAATTTCAAATTGAAGCAACTGTTGGCTTTGTGTCTCTTGACGTCAAATCTACTCTTTCATTAAAAAAAAACCGCTAGAAATTTTTTTCACTGAAACTCCATCAATATCTTCTCATTTGATTTGAATAAATATCAATTATACAACCATGCAAAATACAGATTAGCATTATCGACATTCAGTATTCACGCGATTATGTATTTTTTAGATTTGGAGATGTATGATAAATAGTCATATCTAAACAACAAAAAATCTAAAGAAAAGAACCGCGTGTCTGGAAGACAAAGTTTATAAAAAAGCTTTAAGAAAGTAGTAAAAGTAACGAAAATGCTAATACAAAAAATAAAATGAAGCAATTGCAGACCGCACCTTTTTTTAGAGAATTTCCTTCCAGCTCGAAAAGGAATTGTAAAAAAGGAGATGGAAATCTCTGTTTATAATTTTGTCTGGACCCTTTTATACTGATTTCATTTGGAAAACCAGCAAAGCAAAGGTAAAATTGATTCAATATGAAATTCAGTTTTGCGTTTTACCTCCCTGAAAATGCATGCTCTTTCTCATGATTACCTCTTTCATTTTTGCAAAAAATGCGTGCAAAAAACCATTTGGTCATTGTGTGTTAAAAATGTTGATGCTAGAAATGATTTCTTGTAGACAGTCGTCAATCTGACATCATAATTCTGCTTTATTTGAAAAAAAGGAAAGCAACATACACTCATCTACCCTAAATATACAATCCTCTTGAAAGTTACTTGTCAACTACCGTACACCTCACAAAACTTAGACACCCAGATTAAACTACTCTAATTTGCAATATAATAACCATATAACCAAAACAACATTCACAACTAGCAAGATCGTGGATCTTGTAAAAAGGGTTTTGTAACAACAAAAACATGTTGTGTACTAAAAATCTTTTATTTCTTTGCAAGTCAGTATATTTTTACAAAGTGAGTAAAGTGGGTTAATTTTCTTTATCTTCCATAATTGTATTATCATTTCCATCAGCGCACATTCCACGAACTCGTCCACCTTCAATTTGTTTTCGAAGATTTTCAGCAGTTTCTTCTTCATATTTTCGAATATCTTCCATTGTTAAATCATACCATTTATCAATCCAACAAAATACTTCTCTAAAAAAGAAATTAATTTACATTAGAAATAAATAAAATAAAGGTTACCGATGAAATTTTGTAAAAAGTCGAGGATAAGAGCTATGAATCTTTTTTTCAATTTTTCCTTGTAAACCTGTCCATTTGAAATATGCTGTAACCAATTTATAGCAGCACATTACCGGCTCTGTAGTTGTTGACCAATCAGATGTTAATGGGCCACGTCCAATTTTGGCAGATTCAAATGTTCGAGGATTAGTATCCGGTTTAATATCCTATAATAAAAATCAATGAAGTCAATCCAAAAATAGAGAAATATATATCTTACTGTCTTTTTATTGAGATGTGCATCATCGTAAATATCTAAGACAACAACTTCACGCTGTTTTAATACTTTCTTTGAACAATTTAAAGCCTAAAAACGGAAATGAAAGATCATAGTTATAAAAAAAGTGAAACATACATTTTCAGAACTTCCATTATCTTGAATGTGAATTGTTTCAACAATAATATAAAAATCTTTCTTCATGTACCCAGGATTCTAAAAGCATTTGTAAATTAAAGTTAAATTTGAAAAGAATGAATTAATTATCAAAGACATTGACAAAGAAACTTACAGTAATCACAGATTTACAGTATGGATATGCATTCCAAGATTCTTCATCTAAAACCATTGCAGATTCAGGAAATAATTTACGAACAATCCATGGCATTTTTGATTTTAAATGATACAATTTATGTGTATAAACACCAGAAAGTGCTTCACCTTGACGAATTTCAGAGCTTGAAAATGTCTCTTGTTTAAGGACCTAAAAACAAGCCATTTTAGTTTTTTTTAAATATTTTTAATAGAATTAAACTTACTTCAACGCCTTCTCCTCCTCCTGTTTCATTTTTGGATGCTTCAGCAATAGAAAAAAGTTGTCCACGTTGATATTCTTCAACTTCAAGAGGTAATAGAACTCGGTATTCCTAAAAAAGAAGTATTAAAGATAAGCAACGTTGCAAAAGAATAAATGTTTTTCAAAAGAAGAAGAACCCCCTTACTTTTATTATCATTATTTTGTCAATAATAAAAATAAATAAATCAGATGTCAGCTAACACCGCCTCCACTGTGTAGAAAAATCAATCAATGACACTTTTTCACATCCACGCAATAATAATAAAAAATTTTAATTTTTCAAAAAAAATGAAAGTTTCAAGCAAATTTTTTGCTAATGCAAATTTTAAAATGTGCGCGTTTCTGTCCAAATGTACTGAATCCGAGTTTTCAGAATCCGTAAGAATCACAAAACCATCAAACTCTCCATACTCGATAACATATACATCCACGATGAATTGGGTCGATAGCATATCAGAGGGTTGTGATACAGTATGTGCCTTCTGAATCGTTGAATTCTGAAGTTGGTGGAATCCTAAAAACGCTTAAATTGGATTCCTTAGGGTCGATTTGGTATATATTCGTGTTTGGGAGCCTAGGGCATGGAAACGACAACAGTAAAAAAGGATTTACAAAAAGATACAAAAATTTGGGGTTACGGTAAAAAACTTTGGTTACGAATTCTGAAGCCGCTATACTACTTGAATTGATTCAACATGAAATCCAGTTTTACCTCCTCAGAAATGCATGTTCTTTTTCTCATGATTACCTCTTTCATTTTTGCAAAAAATGCGTGCAAAAAGCATGGGATCATTCATTGTGTTTGAAAATGTTGATGCTTGAAATGATTTTTTGTAGACAGTCGTCAATCTGACATCATAATTTTGCTCTGCTTCATTTGGAAAAAAAGAAAGCAAGTTACACATATCTATCCTCACGATACAATCTTCTATAAAGTTAGTTGTAAGCTACCGTACACCTCAAAAAACTTAAACACCCAGATTAATCTACTCTGATTTCTTATCTAAAACCCCATGAACAAAAACAACAACCACAATTCCATAATTTAACAACCATAAACTTTTATTTAATCAAGCAAAAAAATGAGAGAGATCAACAACAACGAAAGACATTATTATATTATAATAATAATAAAGATTTAAGCAACAATTGTAGTCTTTTCAGAGACATAAATGCCATCCAAGAATTTACGGATATCCTTATTCTTAACCGATGTAGATTGTTGAATTCGTGCTGCATAACCAGAAACAAGATCCAAATCATTTCCTTCAATCCAAATTTCATCCTTTTGTGTTGTTGATGTGAGAGCTTTTACACCAGCTGGAAGGGCAACCCGACGAACAATTTTTTCACCAAGAAAATTTCGGATCTAAAAAAAGATTGTTTGTAATAATCGTGTTACAATATTCCAAATAATGATAATTGAAAAATCACTTACTTCAACCAAAGAACCTTGTTCTTGAATAGCAATATTGATAGGAAAATGTGCATATACAGAACGAAGCTTATATTTATATCCAGTTGTAACACCATTAATAAGATTTTTGATATGAGTAACAAGAGTTCGAATGGTGGCAAGTTCTTTCTTAGTTCCAAACCATTTGCAGATTGCAAGTTTATTGGCTCCAATACGAGTAAAATCCAATGATGCATGTGTAAAATCACGTTTAAGAATACCACGTGGTCCTTTAACAGTTAGCATGCGCTTATTAAGGATAAAGGTGACACCTTCTGTAAAAGTAACAACTTCACGGCTTTCAATATGCTTCATGATTGATGATTATAGCAGCAACAGAGCAGACGTAGCAGCAATTGTTGGATTACCTAAAAAAGGTAATAGAATAAGTATAATATATGCACAAAATAATAATAAAATAAAGAAAAAAACGGCACGAAAGTAAGGGTGAATATGGGTCTTTTATGAATATTTGGAAATGCGGCAGATGGCTTAGTTTCTTGCATTCAAATTGTTAACACCGTATGATAATATTTTTTAAGACTACCTGCTGACAGGTTGAGGGTCTGAACACTCTCTCTGCGAAGTATACCCGTACTTACAACGCCGATACAATTCAGGTAATGTGACTGAGCATCGCAATTTCAGGTAATGCGAGGACAATTCAGGCTCAAATAAGGTAAAACCTGAGCATGCTTAAATCAGGTAAAATTCAGGTTACCTGAATTTTTCAGTTTATTGATTGAACGTTTTTTTCTTCTTGTTTTTAACATTGAAAAACATTCAATAGAAAAACACTTTATCTTTTTGCTCTTCTTTCTTGATATATTTTTTTAAAAATTTTAATTTTAAAACAGTTAAAGAGTGCTTACTTTTTTAAAAAATATTTATTACTCTGGAGTTACAGCTTTTTGCTTTGACTGTAATACTTTTGCATTTTTAATCATTTTTTCAGCAGTATCTAATGTAAGTGTTTTTTTAACAACTATGCCCACTTAATCGTCCCTTTTCAGCAATGCAATATGTAAGTTTTCTGTTTTTTGCAGATATTATTAATCTTACCTTTTCAGTTTAAAAATGTAAGTTTCCCTTTTTATAATATCCAAAGTCTCTCAGTCAAAGTAAAAACCTGTAATTTAATAGTAATTGCAGTAAAATGCTTGCGTATTTATAAGCATTTTACTAAAAGTGAGCAAAAAGATAAACTGGTTTGGGAAAATTTGTAAAAAATTGTAAATGGCAAAAAAGGCAACAATAATGAAGCAAAAATGCAATCTATCAGCATAAAATAATAAATTAGCAATTTTTGTGTAAAAAGTAATAAACAGTAACAAAAAAATCAATAAAATAAAAAAATTATTGATCGATTACTGCTAAAAGAATTTTAACCTTTTTTGGACAAATCAGGTAGAAATCTTGGACAAACGGAACAAATCAGGTTACCTGGCTAACGTAAGTTTAAAAACGAACTGTACCTGATTTCTACCTGAATTGTCTTGGCGTTGCAAGTACGGGTAAAATAGTCAGAATAATGGGCAAAGAAACTAAAAGAATAAAGGGGGACAACTAAATATAAGATATTTATAAAAAAACAACAAAATATCATGAAGTGGATGTGAAAGATGGATAAAGCAGGTGGATGGAAAACATTCTATGAATTATGCTGAATATGCCCATATATCTGCAACTTGTAAAGCCTCGAAAAACTTCGTTGCAAGCATTACGGCAGATCAAACGAATAAGAAAAATTGTTTAAAGCAGAAGATCGATATATGACGGTCAAAGAGCTAAAAGTATTAAACAATCAACAGCCAAAGAAAGAAAACTATAAATGGGTAAAATCAGATGATCGATAAAAGGCTCAAAAAACTAGTGGAATATGTAATGTGTAAACCTGAAAAACATTAGCAATTATTTCAGCAACAATCTTGCATTAGACGAAAAGAACAAGCAAAAAGGGTTTTAATCAGGTGATCAATGGCAATCTGCTAAACACTAGATAGAGTTATAAGAATGAACAAAAAAGGATTGCAAAAAGGGAAACATTTTATGAGTTATTAACCATAGGTTTATCGTATATGTATGATTGATGTGAGGATAACATTCAGCTAAATATGTGGTAGATATAAACAAACAAAAATGGCACAACTATGGAATAACAACAAGCTGGATCATTAGCTCATATATATCCGAAAAGTGAAGACCATAAAAAGCTAAAAAAGTAGTACTGCAACTGTGATAAGGTGGACAAAAAGATCACGCAAATTGAAAAGATCATTAGAACATATATCCAAAGATTGTAAACCTCAAAAATGTTATTAATAACACTAGTGACAATGTGGGGGTGGACGAAAAGAAGAAACAAAAAAAGAGATATATCTGGAAATCAAACAGTTAATTATCAGATAGGTGAGGATGAAAAAAAAAGATTAAAGGAAAATAAGCAATAAAATTTGAACAAAAATTCATCAACAACAACATCTACTGCTTAATTAAAAGACATATGAGGCATACAAAATATCCAGGATAATCTTTACAGCTAAAAAAAATAAATAAAAAACAAATATTCGATAAAATAAATAAAAATCAGCAGTAACAAAAAAAGAGGTACAATTTTTTCAACGTTGAAAAAGGAGATTCGATGCAAGTTGCAAGCATAGAAAGGTTTGCAGTGTATACGCACTAACACTCAGCTAACATTAAAAAGAAAGTGGCGGGCTTTTCAAAAAAGAGGTTTTTTTTGTGTTTTAAAAAAAACTTTTTTTTGTAATAAATATTGTGTGTAAGATAATTTTGTAATTTTATTTATAATAATAATGTTACAACATTAAAAAATAACCCCAAAACAGTTCAAGAAATTCACATTTCAATAAATAAATATCTTTATTATGCTTATTATACAAACCAAATAATTATAAAAGCAATCCTGTAAGAACACCTAAACCAATAAGGCATAAAACAAAAATAATATAGATTACAGTTGAAACAATCAAAACACAAAAGAGACCAGGCCTAAAAAATGGGTAAGAATCAGTAAGCAATGGATAAAATGAAAGAACCTGTGTTTCTTAATATAACCTAATAAAGTAACAGACCGTTTTTTTCGAAGTTTTCCGTGACGAATTAATTCACAACAAGTTAGTTTTTGATCTTTACACGTGCGATACCATTCGCTATCAAAATCTGATAACATATTTGATGGTACATCATCTGCAGCAGCAGTTGAAGATTGTTGAGGTACAATAGCTTTAACATGAATTTCAGATTCATTATTTTGCTAAAAAAAATTACAAAAATAAATTATAAGCAGAGAAAATTGTTTAAACTGTGACTCCAATTTTCTACAGGACAATCTTATCATTAACAAATTCCCTCATTACCGTATACTCAACTCAATAGACTCCAAGCGGTGTTTGACGGCAAATCATTTCCTTCGATTTCTGTAAGCTCATATTTTCAGGAAAGGGTCATAACTAACAGAAGCATCTTTTGCAAATAAAATTTTGGCGTTCGGGAATACTTCGCCAAACGGCGCCTAATTCAAATATCACATTTATCCAGCTTAAATGTTCCTAAATTCCAAAATTTTATATGGAAATTAGTCAATATCAACTGACGTAAAACTTCTCATTACAATTGCACAATTATAGTATGCTATCTACGAAACCCTCTTATTAAAAAAAAACAACTTACCATACTTTCTTTTGATCCACCACCAATACTTACAGGTTGTGGTTTTGATACTGCAGATGGAGGCTGCTTTTCATCATCAATTTTCTGAACTGTTGTACCACCAGTAATAGATTTTACAGTAAGCGCTGCTTTAGGCGGTTTATTTTCGGCTGTTACTAAAGGTGATGGTTGTGGCAATGAACATTCTATACCTGGTGCAGGTGGTGGTTGTTGTTGTTGAAGAGGTTCAGCAGTTGATGGCTTTTTAGGTTTTTTATCAGCTTTTAATTCAATAATTTCTTGTTGTTGTTTTGATACAGTTGTTGCTGTAGTATCCTTTTTCTTATTATTCTTTTCTTTCTCTTTATTATTATCTTCTTTTGTAACATTTGTTTTAGTTTCATCTGTTGTAAGATTTCCAAAATTATCATGCTCATATGCAGCAGTTTGATGTTGAATTGATTGATCAGTTGATGGATCCTGTAAAAATATAGCATGATTATTAAAATTACATAATAATGACATATATATCTACAAATCTACAATCAGCTTCAAAAATCAACAATTATCATTAAATAAACTTTTTTTAATTAACAGCTGATAGTGTAATCTACAAAGATTAGTAAAAACCAACCCTTTTCTTCTTTTTCTTATTATTATTTCCTCCAAGAAGTTTATCTGCACCTGCGGATTGTCTTTCATCAGATGATTTTGATTTTCGTGATTGTCGAGGTGGATCCAATTTTGAAAAACATACTTTTCTTTTAATTGCCATGTATATTGAAGAAATATAAATACATGTACCACTAAAAAATTAACAAGTCTTAATCATTAAATGCTTTTTAATTTTCTACTACAGTAAACCGTATGCTATAGATGAAATGCAAAAACGTACATAACAAAAAGTACAATTAAAGCAACTAAAATATAAATAAATGATGAGCCAGCTTCTGCAGTTTCACCATCACCATCTTTCTTTGACTTATCAGTTCCTGATTCAATTGGAGATTTTGTAATTTCTTGTACAACTGCAGGTGAAGATATTTTGGAAGAAGCATCATATCCAGGTATTATTGTTGGTGAAGATAGTGGTGTTGATACTGTAGTTGTCGATAGCGTTGGTGGAGGTCGTGGAGTAGCAGTTATGGTAGTATCAGTCTAAAATGAAAAAATGTTAAATGCAAAAGATGCTGTCGCGGAGAACGCGAATCTTTATGTAAATTTCTAATAATAATTTATTCTCCTCGCAACTTCTTTAAATATCTCTCACAACCATTCTTTTTCTCTCATTCTCTTACTTTTTTTTGTATACTTTTTATACTTCTATTTCAATGCTATAAATAAACTATAACTTTTATACTTTTCAACTATTACTTTTATACTTCAACTTTAACACTTTTTATACTTAAACTATTACTTCATACTTTATCTGTTACCTCGATCAAGGATCGTCGTAACAATTGGTGACCCCGAACGTTCAACACAAGTAAAAAGTTTTCAAGGAAAATTTTTTCAACGAGTTCAACGTCAAAACTACAAACTTCAACTTCAGCTTTAGCTTAAAGTTTTCAAGGAAAACTTTCTTCATCAAACTTTAATAATTTTTATTCAACAATAATTTCACAAGGTGAAGTTATATATTCTTTAACTTTTTGCAACTTCCCAGGGGGAATTTATCAACTTTGTTACTTTTTATCAGAATGTCTGATAGAATTCAAATTGATATAAATAGGACTTTTAACTATGTTTTAAGGCTACGTGATAAATATAATGATCTTATTAATAATCATCCACGGCCATGGTCAAATGATATCAAAATTGAAATTGAGACCTATCTACAACTTTTACGGCAAGGCCACGATACTCTTCTTCGATATATTAATAAATGGGAAGATACAGCAAAGATAATCAAAGATCCAAATCAGAAAAAAGCTGAATACGAATCATTTGATGCATGGCGTGATGATGATGCAAATAACGAACTAATTGAAGAAGTTACTATGATTCTCGTCAAAGGTGAAAAATATCTATTTCTTGAAACTGTAACTGCTTCAAATAGTTCAACCAAAAGTGATTCAACACAAGATGTTACCACACATGGTGTGGAGATTACTATGACAAAAACTGCACCAAAAAGACTAAAAATCAAAGATTTAAATATTCAAAAATTTAATGGAGATTATCTCAAATGGAAAGCATTTTGGCAACGCTTTGAGATTAATGTTCATAATCATCCCTTTTCAAATGTTGAAAAGATGGATGCACTTGTTGGTCTTCTTGAAGGTGAAGCTTTGGATGAAATAGCTGGATTTGAAATCTCTGATGAAAACTACGACACGGTCGTTAAAACACTTTTGGATCGATTTGGTAATATAAATCTTATATTGAATGAACTTTACAGTAATCTTCGTGCATTACCACCTGCTAATTCCGATGCTAAGAGTATCCGGAATACCGTAAATACAGTAACGAATATGTGCCGTCAATTAAAGAATTATGGTGTCAATATTGATAACAATTCTTTACAAACAGAAATTATTGAAAAAATGCCTCTAAGAGAGAAAAATGAACTAACTTGGCTTCAAATCAAAAATACCGAAACAACAACTGAAACAATTTTAGGAAAAATGAAAGAATTTGCTTTGAAGGCTGAAATTTCTTGTAAAAACAGATCCTTGGAAAATGTCCAGCAATCACTATCATCATATTGTCAAGATCGATTGAATCAACAATATAATGATAATACTGAAAGCTACTCAAGCAAAATGTTTGCTTGCAGTTTATGTGAAGAGCCTCATCCAACTGGCAAATGTCCACATTTCACTTCTGTTGCTGATAAAATTAACCAACTCAAACTTAAAAATTGTTGTACAAACTGCGCAAGGCGTAATCATGAAGCAGCACAATGTCGTGCAACTCTCAAATGTTTAAATTGTGATGGAAATCATTATGTTTTTTTATGTCCAACAAAAGATACTACAAATGTTCGAAAACCAGCTACTTCAAATACTTTTACATCACTTGGAAAACAACAAGGTTGTCTTCTAACAAAACAAGTTGCTGTGATTAATCCTCTAACTAAAGAATCTGTTGATGCAACAGTTTTATTTGATCCTGGTTCGCAAAGATCTTTTGTTTCAGAAAACTTAATTCGTCAGCTAAAGCTTCCAAGGGGAGCTAAAGAAGAACTAAATCTTCAAGGAATTGGTGCTAAAGCTACCAATTATAGATCAACACTGGTAAAACTTCAAATAAAAACGACAGATGGTCATGAAGATATTTGCGCAAATTCAATTAAGAAGATTGCAAGTTCAGTGTCTGTTGTCAATTTTGAAAAAGATGATATTTCAACTTATACTGTAGCTGATGCAACACCTGATGTTCTTATTGGTATTGATTATTTCTTCAATTTTATTACTTCATTTGAAAGAAAAAATGACATGGTCATTATTCAATCCAAAGTTGGACAAATGCTATCTGGGAATATTCGTGGTTCTCAAAGTAATACTATTTCTTCTTTAGCAATTGAACAAAAAAAACTTTATGATGTTGGAACAAAGAAAACACAAAATACTTTACTGATTCCAAATGTTGGAACAGGTCGAACATTTTATGCAAAACGAAAACAAGCAACAGCAACTTCGCCAAAATCACAACAACTTCAGACATCAAGTCTTCATACAACTTTAACTCAATCCCTACATACTAAAACTAAAACCAAAACTGAACATTGTCATGGACAACGTTCACTTATTTCACATTTAGATTTAGCAAAACGTGAACTACATACTGCAATACCTAATAAAGTTGAAAGTCAACTTAGTCCTCATCGAACAACTTCATCCTTTAAAACTGCCGGCGGGGAGGATCCTCCGGAAAGAAATTTATCTACGCCACATGCTTTTGGGAGAACATCAAAGACAAAAGCGCTTACAAGTGAAACATTAATTGGCAAGCAATATTTTGAAGAAAATCCACTGAATGAAAATTTGTGCATGGCACATCAAATTTCAAATCAACATCGACGATCAATGAAGCTGAAACCAAATGGCTAAAAATGTTTCCGCCGCCGCTGGGGAGTGTCGCGGAGAACGCGAATCTTTATGTAAATTTCTAATAATAATTTATTCTCCTCGCAACTTCTTTAAATATCTCTCACAACCATTCTTTTTCTCTCATTCTCTTACTTTTTTTTGTATACTTTTTATACTTCTATTTCAATGCTATAAATAAACTATAACTTTTATACTTTTCAACTATTACTTTTATACTTCAACTTTAACACTTTTTATACTTAAACTATTACTTCATACTTTATCTGTTACCTCGATCAAGGATCGTCGTAACAGATGCTGCTGTCACTGATGACTCATCTTTCCAAATATTAGTTCGCAGAAGTTAAATGGAGCTATTTGTCGTCAAAATCTAATTCACATGGACTGTCATATGATTACAGTAACCTCCAAATAAAAAAAAACAGAAACATACCAAATTAACTTTATATCCACAGCTATCAGATGTATGAACAAAACCAAATTTATAAATTTTAAATCCACTTGTTGAAGTTTTTAAAGATGAACCTGCTCCAAGAATAAATGAATCAAGACCGAGGCTTATTTTCGTATTCTATAAATTATAACTCATTAAAAACATGTTAACATTTCAAATGAAATATTACTTGAACATCAAAATTTAAAGAAATTTTATCTAAAAGATAATAGTGTTGTCTTTGTTCATATGAAAATAAACAAATATCAAGAAAGGCACTATAAAGTTCTGCTTCTTCTAAAAAAATATGCATATTTAATAAGCAAAAGGATACTGTAGAATTTTAAAAAAAGTAACTAACGTTCTTGTTCAGTTTTTACCGGATCATTTGGAAATGAATTTAATTGAAATTTATTTCTTATAACAGGAAAACATTTACCAATATTATAATTTCGAAGATAAATATGTGACCAATCAAAACAAAATATACCCATATTTGATGGACATGCAGCTGACTTAAATGGAGTCAACGAAGTTTCAAAACATACACAACTTTTTCTATAATAGAGAAACAGTGATACACAATGTGTAAAGTAAATCAAAATTGCCTTTTTGATTTTAAATTGCTATTTTTAACCAATGCTACTGATTTTAAAAAAGAACAACGCTAACGTCGATCTGTGGCATTTTTTCAATGGATCTTTCCAATAAAATTGACACCAATGCCGGCGTCGCGGTAACACTGATTTTAACTTTTGTATTCTGCTTTTGAAAAGAATGCAAAATCACTTTTAAAAGCTCTGGAAATAATAACTCATATATGATTATGCATAAAAGTGATATCAAAAAAGCGATTACGAATAGATAGAAAAAAAAATTCTTACCCAAAATCACTCATACATTCAGCAATATTATCAAATTCAAAATTAATTTCTATTTGATCCGTGTTTGGTGCAAATTCATATAATTGTTCGTCATTAAATTCTCTTGAAGATACTGAATGAATAGCATATGTAGCATCGAAAGATAACAAAGAAACGATAATTATGCAAAAGCATAACATTGTTTAAAGTTTTTTTTGTAAGACTTGAAATGTGGTGTATGAAAAAAAATTAAGCAAAAAGATTCATCAATTAAAAAAGAATGAAAATTTGCATAAGTATTCGTTTTTCACACAAATGTTATTAAAAGTTACAGTAATCCAGAGGAGCAAAAATCATTTTACTAATACTTGTTAATTATTTTTTATTTGAATTAGACTCCAATTCTTGGAGTAACAAACAGTACAAAAATTTTTTTCTAATAGCCATCCAGGAATAGGCAGTTCTTTAGTATCTTTCTTCAAAAATTGTTGTGATTCTTTTGCAGAATGTTGAATAGAATTTGAAACATGTCGAAGCCGGGTTAACGATTCAGAAATATCTTGTCCAATAACACTCATATATTTAATTGATTTTAGCAAAGGATCCATATGTCCATCAAATTCAACATTTAATGTAACATTTTCCATTAGCTTTAGCTTTACAGCTCGAAGTGCATCTACAACTTTTGCATATTCATTTAACTTTGAAACAAGTCCATCAAGATTTGCTTTGAAATTAGCTTCTAAATGTTGCTCCTTTTGTTGCTTTTGATTAAGCTTGTATCTTTATTGTTCTATGCATGATTACAATTCACAAACTGGTAAATGATTTATTTAATTGTAGCAAATTCGAATTCATCTTTTCTAATGGAAAGAATAGATTTTTAAAAAATGCAGCTCGGACCTACAGGGTCTATAGCTCAGTAACAGAGCAATCGGCTGCAGTCCGATCGGTCCCTGATTCAACTCCGGGTTGGCCCTATCATTTTTGTACACATTCAGCGTATCCTCGTTATCACGTATACCTCGAACTTACGTTGTTTTTACACAGTCTTTTTAAAAACGTAATAACAAGGTTCAACTGTAACTTTTTTTATGTATGCTGTAAAACATTTTGCACATGCCGAATTTTAAAGAAACAAATGCAAGACAATTTTTATTTTCCTTCCAAAAATTTTTTGCTATTACCTCGTTAACAGTTCTATTAAAATTAGTACAAACAAAGCAATACAAACTAATTTGGATCAGATGGATGTGAAGAATGAGTACAAGAAGAATTTGCTTCAAGTTGTTCTGTAATTTCAGGATCAAATGGATCATCATTATTTTGTTCAGGTTCAGTTGGATCATCTTGGACGACTTCATGTGGTTCAATTGGAGGATCATTTGATGAAGATGATGGTTGTTGAGGTTCAAATTCTGCTGGTAAATTTGATGGATCAGCTTGTTGAGGTTCTGCTGGTAAATTATCCAAATGTGCTTGTTCGTGTTCTGCTGGATTTTCTTGAGGTAGTGATGGCTCATTTGGTACATAAGAACTTTGACTTTCTGTTGTTGGATCTGGTACTGTTTCATCCTCACCAAAAGCAGGTATATTTCTTGAAGGACCCGGTGTATCTGGATGTGAAAAATCAGGAAGTGGTGGAACAGAATTTCTTGCATTTCTATCTGATGGTGGATCAATTGGTTCTTGTGGATCATTAATTATTGGAGCATTAGGTAAACTAAAAAATTAAATTATAAAAATAGTTTTGTTAATAAAGTCTCACAAATTTGGATCCCTTGGACTTGAAACCATCATTGTTTTTGTTGCTGATATTGCTGTAGCAGGGCTTCTTCTTCCTTTAATTTAGCTTTTAAAATTTTTCTTCTTGCTTCTGCTTCAGCTTTTTGACGCTTTTTTGCTTCTTCGTATTGTGAATTATCTTCAAACTCACGTGGTCCACGAATATTCTCCCAATTATCAGTATCTGTTTCAGCGATTTCCTACAAGAGACGTCTATCATAAATATTTTATTAAAGTACAAAACTAACCTGATAAATATCTTCTACTGTTAAATTCTTTCGAACTTTTACACCAGCTTTTTCAAGACTATCGTGCTGCAAATGTGAATGTGTTAATAAAATGGATAAAATTTTCAAAATATGCAATCCCGGAATATCGTCATTTAACAACAAAATTGATAAATGGGTTAAGTGTTTGGAACATCGGTAAAATCTTCTTCTGTTCTTTCCTGTTTTTAGAAGCTTCTTGATGACACACAAAAAAGTTCTAAGAAGTTCGCAAGGGAAAAAAGAAGCTTTTATGGACCTTTCTGTATGTCTTCTTGAAGCTTCAGAGGCTTCTAGAACAAAAAACGGAAGCACAAAGCAAACGATTTTAATGATTTGTTTCACCAGAGTTCCAAAAAACAATTTACCGATTTTGAGGTTAAATGGCGGTTTGTATATTACTACTAAAGTATAAAAACTTACAATTTTAGCAACAGTATCTCTCTCTTTCTTAACTTTAGAATATTCAAATCGAACTTGTTGAAAATAATGTAAACCAAATGCAGACCCCACGACAATAGCAAAAAATGGTAAACCAACACGAAGAAAATTAAGATTTGATTTTGGCATAAGGTTTTGACCAAGTTTTATCTAAAAAAGAGAAAAAAAATCAATAAAGGTAACGGAATTATTTAAAATGGATATTGTACATAAAGATCGTGATTTTTGACGATCTGAAGAAAAAAAATGCTACAACAAAACAGAGAGTTTTTCGTGTTAAGAATTCTTGTGAGAGAGAATCAGTAATTTTTTTTTGTCGGAATGAAATTAAACCGATTAAGCTTCTCTAATCATCATTTGTTAAAGCTTTATTAACTCTAATTATGCGAAATACAATAACATATACAGCATCTGAAGAATAAGAAGAATCTAAACAAAGGCAACAACATTTCGAAGCTAATTTCAAAGCAAATCTTGATGGACTTGTTTTGAAGTTAAATGAATATGCAAAAGTTGTTGTTGTAGATTCACTTCGAGCTGTAAAGCTAAAGCTAATGGAAACTGTTACACTAAATGTTGAATTCGATGGACATATGGATCCTCTCCTAAAATCAATTGGATATACGAGTGTTACTGCAATGGATATTAAAGAAAATCTCACTTGTCTTCATCTTGTTGTTAATGCAATTCAACATTCTGCAAAAGAATCTCAACAGTTTTTTTAACTGTAATAAATTCTCATAACCCTCTGGGATACTGTAATTCAACTTTTTCTATTTATCATTTGTGTAAAAAGTTACATATACAAATTCAATAATATAAAATTCAAAAGTTGCAGAAACTTAAAGAGCTTTGTTTGAACATTTAGTGAAGGTTCATTCACTTTTTGCTTCAATTATTCCTGATTAAAATTTAAATTTTACAAAAAAGGAAATCATGATCACATCAATTGTTTGCATTATCATAACCTTGAAGAAAACCTGTTCCAATAAAAAATCAATTTATAAATGCTCATTTAAAATTTAATAACTTTTCTTGTGGTAGTCTTTTTATATTTTTTATTATTTTTTAAAATAATGGTTCCAAAATTAATAGAATTGACACTATTGTTATTAATATTTACAGCACCTGCAGAAATGGCTTTTATCAATGCAGTATGGGCTTTAATTGTGATATACAATAAAGTAGAAAAAATTGTATTTAGGACATTAATGCAGATGGTGCAGAATTAATACGTAGTAAACGACAATATTATTACAATTACAATAACTACAATTATTACCAAAATTATTACCCGAACAATTACAATTATTACAGTAATTACGGTACCTATGGTAATTATGGTAATACATACGGAAACAGATATTCAAACAATAATTATGGATCAAGGCATTGCAGTCGAGCGAGTCCATGCCCACCTTTAACAATTTGTGCTTTCAATGTTTGTAGTGTAAGCTATCAACAAAAATTTTAATCATTTGTAATACAATTTTTAGGGTTAAATAAATAGTCAATAAAATAAATAAATTTATTAAACATTCATATATACAATAAGCATACATAGCTATTTAAAAAATTATTTTTTCCCATAAATTGGAGCAGTAAGTTTACCACCAGATTGTAATCCCATCATTGGAGGATATCCACCAAGCATTTGTTGCCCGCCCATCATATTTCCATATGGTGATTGGGTGAGTCCGGACATGCCATTGTATGGTGACATCATCATTGGATTACCATATCCTGTCATACCAGGCATTCCCATCATTGATTGATAAGGATTCATTCCAAGCATGGATTGTTGTTGTCCAATTGGATATCCCATTCCCATTAATCCCATCATTTGTGGATTCATTCCCATCATTGATCCGGGCGTTCCCATTCCCATAGATTGATAGGGGTTCATTCCAAGCATTGCTTGTTGTTGGTATGGATATGCACCCATCATTTGAGGATTCATTCCCATTAATTGTGGATTCATTATTTGAGGATTCATCATTTGGGGATTCATTCCCATCATTGATCGTGGCATTCCCATTCCCATGGATTGATAAGGGTTCATTCCAAGCATCGATTGTTGTTGGTATGGATATGCACCCATCATTTGTGGATTCATGGCATTCATAGAAGCAGCTGGATTATACATGGATAAAGGATTAGCGACATTTTGAGCAAAAACTGCTGAAGTAAGGGCTAAAGCCAAAATAGCTGAACGGAAGAAAGCCATTTTTAAAGTAGTGTACAAGAAGACGTCAGTAAAAGAGCGGATGCTAAATAAACTTTATACGGAGCTTTTATACTCAAAAATTTTACTACATGAAATCAAACATTACGGACAAATCATTTTTGGAGAAAAACATGTTTTGTATAAAAAACAAATGTTTAAGCTCTTAAAACGCTGTTCAAATATTTTGTAGACATTCACTTTGTTAATATTTGAAGTTTATTTTAATAACCAACCATTACATACTGCTTTTTGGAACCTCACAAACAGCTTGTTCACACTTTTAAGAATCGTTTAAAATTTAGTTTGTGTGATATACTGCACTTTTATGCCATCAAAAAAATTTTTTGAAGAGTTAATTTAAATTGTGATAATGTCAAAAAATTTGCATATTAATTTTTTGTTTCTCTTTTATTATTTTTGTATGTATTTTAAAGCGTTCATAAAGTAGTAACACGTAGATATAAGATGGTTTCAAATTTATTTATTGCTTGTCTAGTAATTGGTGTTTTACCTGTTTTATCACAGCAATATGATCCTCTTGTGTAAGTTTTTATATTTATTTTCAAGGGACTCTTTTTTAAATCTATTTACGACCATGGATATTGGCACGCCTTTTTAAAAGAACTTTGCATTTTCGAAGGGGGCATGTGCTCCTCGGGCCTCCCCCTGATGATGTACTTGCCACAATCTGTGAGTTGCCAGTAATCATCCATTTTCCTGAATATCTTTTTAACCTAGGGGCTACTCATGTAATTTATTTTAACCTCGGATTCCGAGGCTCGGAACCCCCGTGCACCCAACCACTCATGTTTTTTTTTTAATATTTTTATGATAGTCGTAGACTTTGCCAGGACTCGAACCTGTGATCACCAAGTCGAACATCCGACGCGCTAACCATGGTTGCACTCGACCAGATGAGTTGGAAAGAAAAAGTCATTCTTTATTTTTTCCACATTATTAGCTATATATCCATTTACGTATTAAATCCCAGAATGAACTCCGCCGCTAATTTTTCACTATTATGACACGCGTCGTCAAAATATAAGTATTCAGATGACGCTCATGAGCTTCACCTGAATATCTCTGTGGATGCCGGCATTGATGTTAGACTAATCAGTAACACTGAGGTTTTTTTTTGAAATTTTACAAAACTTTTTTAAAACATAACGGGTTTTAGAGATATCAAAGCGGAAAATTTTTCAACTGCAAAATGGCAAGAAGTAATTGTATCTGGAGATGCTATTTATCTAAAATTCTTTACACGCGATCAACATGTTGATGAATGGTAAGCAAGCTTATGTTTATTTGTTTGGTTTATCTATTGTTGCAATATATATAACAGCAACATTGCAATACATTGTTTACTGCATTGAATACGATAACATTCTTTTCCGCTTTTTAGTCCTGTATGTTTATGTTATTTATCATCAAATACTTCAATTCCACCATTTCAAAAAGGAGAATTTGGTATTAAAGAATATTTATTTTTTGTTAATTGCAGTGAAAGTGAAGAAATTATTGTACATTGGTCAAATGATGAAAACTGTATCACTGCTTCATTATCTGATCAAAAACCAAAATTTTTTCTACCTCAAAATAATTATGGATATAAAAGTGTTGAAATTGGAATTAAACTTCGTAAAGATGCATTACTTTCAAAAGAAGTAAGATATTTGTACAATGTGAATATGCCAGAAATGATTTTAGGTTAAATATACGAATGTTTCACATGCTTTACCGAAAATTGAAGAAACTATTAATCCAGTTACAAATGCGACTGTAAGTTATGTTTATGGCTACTGTAATCCCATTCACTACTTGAACATTGTTTCAAGGTTTCAATAATTCAAATGAAATTAGTACAAAAAAGTGATAAATGTAAGAATTTTATTGAATTTCAAAAAAATGCTGAATTACTTCCTTCTCCTCCATCTGTGGTTACTGTACCTGTAGAAGTGCTTAAAACTCAAACTGTTACTGTTGCGGTTAATGTTGAGGTCGCAGATAGTAGCTTTGCCACCAGTCGAACATGGATTATTGTTCTTTGTGGTCTTGGAAGTTGGATCTTGTAAGTGACTTTTTAGTAAAGGATTAGTGGGAGAAAAAGAGTTTTTAAGCTAAAAGGCATGGGGTCAGATGTACTGGATGGTTTATATAAATAATACCAGTTTGCTTTTTGACAACGAACTGTTCCTAATAACTTTTGAGAGCTCATATTTGGAGAAATGAGTCAACAACAGTCACTGTTGACTCATCCCTCCAAATATTAGCACCCGAAAATCATTACAAACGATTTGTCTTCAAAAAGCAAACTGATATAATTTATGTGAATCACTTTGTATTACCGTAGTCCTTTACATTTACTGTCTGACTTTGGAAATAAGCTTCCCTTGTTTTATTTTAGGTCTTTTTAAATCATGATTTTTAACCGTTTCCATTTTTTAGATTAACAATTTTATATGTTTTTATTCTTCATATATCTTTCAATCGATATTGCTGCTTTTCTTCTGTTGATGATGTTTTTGTTGTTGAAAAGAAAGTGAAAACTAAAAAGGCAAAGAAATCTAAAAAACAAAAAAAATCTGCACCATCTGTAACTAAATCATAAATTTTTTTTTGTATTTGTTTAAATATGTGTGTGAAATTTGTAATAAAATGGGTTTAAATTGCGTTTTACTAAATAAAGATTCTTTTTCAAACAAAAACTTTTTGTTAAAAAGTAAATCCAAAAATGACAAAACATTTATCGCAGCAAAAGAAAACAATAGCTTTAACAATTAGGTCTTTTTTCAAAAAAGCCTTCTTATTTAATCAAAAGTTTACCATAACATTTTAGCATTATGATTTACGTGAATCATTGCAGCTGTTCTTTGCCCTTTTCTTTTATTAACGTAATTGCTATGAATCACAACGTTTTTGTTGCATATTTTTTACACCATGAAAGTAGCATCGAAAATCATTTAGCATTGTAAAAAAACACAAATTAAAAAGCTTTTAAAGTTAATAAAAAAATTTAAGCACTAATTTGCAATCTTTTTATTTAAACTCGACCGAGAAAATGGTTTCAAGCTTATTCGTTATTGTTCTTTTAATTTGTTGTATCCATGTTTCATTACAGTACAATGATTTCAACATGTAAGTTGTGACTTCCCTTAACAAAACTTTTTAACATGCATTTATAGTGATATTAAAGCTGAAAATGACTCAATTGCTGAATGGCATGAAGTTATTGTTTCTGGTGATGTGATTTATCTGAAATTCTATACACGCGATCAACTTGTTCATGAATGGTAAGCAATTTTTTTTATGTCATGACAACAGTGCTATTTCATTGAATACAAAAAAATTCTTTTTTTCTCTTTTTAGTCCTGTATGTTTATGTTATTTTTCATCAAACACTTCAATTCCACCATATCAAAAAGGTTCATCATCACATAATGCAATTGGTGTACATGGTGATCTATTTTTTGGAAATTGTTGTCAAAGTGGTGAAGAAATTTGTGTACATTGGGTAAAAATGTATAAATATCAAGGTTTTATTGCTTCATTATCTGATCAAATAGGAATCCAGTCAATGGTTGATAAAAGTGATGGATATGACAGCGTTGTCATTGGAATAAAACTTTATGAGAATGCAAAAATTTCAGAAGAGGTATTGTTTAGGATAAATCTAATCTTTTTTTTATTGTGAGCTCACATACAGATTTTGTTTAGGTAAAATTCAAATCTTTTCTTTGAATTTTACCAAACCAGAGAAAGAGAGCAGCTGGTAGTGTGTCAGACTTGTATTTCACTATTTGAAAGTCAACAACGGTTATTAAAATTAATTTTTGGTAATTTTTAAAAAATTAGTGTTTCCTTTTTTTTGGACGGGACTCGAACCTCGTTACTGACTGGTTCTTTTGGATTGCAAATCACATGCGCAACCATCTGCTCTATCCGTACTTGCCATGGGAGAAAATTTGAACTACACTTTTTTTTAATTTCATACTGTATGAAACATACGTTCTTCAGTTGTTGAATTTTGTTGTTTCAGCTTAAATCATTTGAACATGCCTTACCCCGAATTGTAGAAACAATTAATCCAGTTACAAATGCTGCTGTAAGTTTTTCATGTATACCGCAATCACATTTAACATATCGAAAAAATATTTTTAAGGTTTCCACAATTCAAATGAAATTAATTCAACAAAATGATAAATGCAAGAATTTCATCGAATTTCAAAAAAATGCTCAATTGCTTCCTCGGCCCCCAACCACCGTAATCGTCTATGTTATTCAGAATCAAACAGAAATTGTTTATATTTCAAATGGAAATGGCTATGGTATGACATGGATTATTTCAATTCTTAGTGGATTTGGTAGTCTAATTTTGTAAGTTTCTTTACATAAAAAGCATTCAAAATATATTAACATTTTTTTTGTCAAAAATAGGAATTTTTATAATTACTTACAATAAAATGTCATCCAAGTAATTGTTCAATACAGTAATCATTCGATGCTTATATTTTATTATTTTTTACCACATCATTTACTACAAGAATCCACAAAAGCCACATGTGAGAAATAATTTGCCTGTTTTATTTTCTAATGTTTACTTCTGTTTTATCAAAATCTTAATCGCGACACAAAACTATTATGTATTTTCAAAAAACAAAATCCCTTTCCCCAAGAATAAATTCTTTTTATAGTTCAGTTCGCTGAAAAAAACTAAAACGCTAACAAAAAAAACATTCATTCCTTCAAAAAAATATTTCCAAAAAATAAACACAAAATGAAACTAAGAATAGAAATCTCATTTACTATTTTTGTTTTTCAAATGAATGAACATTGATACAACACTAGAGAAAAAACAAATCAAAAAATGTTTGTTTTTTGAAAAACACGTCATGATTGAACACAAAAAGTTAAATTAATTGTTTATTTTTTTTTCTTAACAAACTAATTTGATTATTTATACAAGCACAAAAAAAGTTGTTTTGAAAACAGTTTACAAATTACTACAAACTAAATGGGTGATATAAAAGTAAAGCAAAATGATCTTAAAAAAATCAGAATCAACCCGTCCAAAAATCTCTATTTTCAAAGAAAAATGATTGTCAACTGTTTATATGTACTTTTCATCTTTGCTATTATCCTTCAACTTTCTACATCTATGCCACAATTTTATGGTGGCAGTTATGGTACGTTGAGTGATCCAGCATTTAATGGTGGAACATATTCTTGTAAGGCTTTTTTTAAAACTATAATTATTTCTTATTTTAATACATAACACTTTTTTAGCATGGCAAGATAATATTGTCCTTCACCTTGCAGGCCGTTAATTAACCATAAGGCTTCTTTTAAGAACGTGTATTTGTTTATATGTAATTGTAAATGTGATTACTGTAAACTTGATTACTGTAAATACATATTGATGATCTCTTTTGTAAATTTTTTAAACTGTTAAATAAAAAATAAATTTATAAAACGTTATTCGCAAAAAGTGTTTTTTGATTCTTTCTTTCTATTGTTGATTCAAACAATGTTGAAAAAAGATTATCAATAAAATTTTACGAAGTCAATTGTGTTCACGAATTTTCGTCTCCCTTTAGTGTTAAAGTTACGGTTACTGTTATTGTTAATAAATATGAAATACGGGTTATAAACATCTTTGCATCTTTGAATTACTGATGAATCATTTTTGGGTCAACGAGATCTTTTTGTGAAGCAAAAAATCGAAAGAGCAACACATCTACCGTAGCTATGATATTATTGTTATTATCCGTTTGATTTCGATTATTTAATTTTTTATTGCAACATTTTCAGTGTATGCATAATGCTTGATCTTTTAATGGAAATATGGTCAAATCCTCAAAGAATGAATCTTCGGAAGCTATCAAAATGGTATAAATTTTCAACTGATAATTTTTGTAAATGTTCTCGGCATACTTTTATAAGTTTATATTTGATAATTATCATTTATAATGTTATTAATTGTTCCAATTACAAGCTGGAATTTCATGGTGTATCCCTGCAACAGAAAAGATGCTGAAGTTGAAAGAAGTGAAAGAAAGAAAGCTTTTTATAATGCTTTAAAAACTGGTGGAATAAAATTAGAAGAACCAGAAGCAATTGAATATTCACATGAAAATGATCCTAACTTTACATGGAAACGATTTGCTATAAACTTGATGATGACAATCAAGTAATAAGAAAATGAATTTATTATACTTTGTTTTGTAGTTGTAATACTGTAGGATAATTTCTTGTTGTTCTGCTGTTTTTTTTTTTACTTTTTTGAAATAAAATTTTCATAATTTAGTTTTCAGATTAGTGTCTACCTCACCAAAAATTGTACTTATATTTTGTCTTTTATGTACTTAACTTCTCTCCCTTTATTCTCTCCTTCATTTACTAAGATTACAAGCAATTGAAACATAAAAATACGTAATAAAAACGCTGCTAATTCTCCACTTTACACATGAATCATATCGAATATTTATAAACCAAAATAATAATAAAAATCATAAACAAAATTGCATTAAAAAAATTCAAAACATGGAATACAGAAACGAATATGAGTTTTATCACCAAGAGTTTCAAAAAGTCGAGTATTACATTTGTATTTTTTCTTTTCTTCATCAATTTCACCAGCTTCATTGACATATCTCATTCGACCCATAATTTCCTCACCTCCCCTAAATGATTTATTGCATTACCGTAATACATTCAAAAAAGAAGAATAAAACTTACAAATAAAATCCAACGGCACATTTATCATTGATGTTATAGATCATCCATTTGTTATCAAGTTTGATGATTTTTTCATTTGCAAGACGTTTACAAAGTTCAGCAGAATTGTCTTCACATTTAAGTTTTTCGAAGAATTGTTTAAATTGCGCATAACGAATATATATAAGACGAAAAATATCAGCAGGAAAATCAATAGCTTTTTCACTTTTACCGCATTTCTAAAAAGTTTATAAGTAACATAAAGATTGCATAGTTAAATGTAACACAAAACTTACAGAACAACGATTGGGAATATCTTTAAGATCAAAAGCAGTTTTTGTAGCAGACATAATTGCACAAATAATACTGCTTTCAGTTTCATCAATTCCACAATTAATAATTTGCGATTCATCAATGTCAACTTTAATAGTAAACTGAAATGTATTACCACTATTACAACAGTAACATACAGTATAAAAATACTTACACGAAGATTTGAATTACTATCAGTTAAAAGATAACAATGTGAAATACTTCCATCATTAATACGATTTTGGAGAAATTTAGATAATGTATTAATCACTTCATCTCTTGATAAATGTTCACCATCTTCAATATCTCGTTGATCATAAGTTTTGTAGCCAAATTGACGAAGAAATGGAGTGATGAAAAGGAATGCAAAATCAACAACAATTGTAATATTTTGTGGATTTTCAAGATTATAAAGTGTTTCATGCATTGTCTTAATTTCATTTCCAACATTTGTAAGAATTTCTTCCATACTTTCTTTCTGTCCTAATTTTGCACGAGTTTTCTTTCGATCTACCATTTCTGGCTTGACAACAAGTTTATCCATTCTTTCAATTAAATTATTTTCACTCCTATAAAAGCATACAAATAACATAAAACTTTTTTAAAAAGAAAACTTGCAATTTTGATTGAATGTAATAATAAGCATCCAACGTATGTCGAGCATCCATTGCAGCATATACCATTTGATCTTTTGTTAATGGACGTTTAAGCCAATTACTTTGTCGTTGAACTTTTGATAAATCTTTTTCAAACCATTTTGATGCAACTTCTGCCAATGATGGAGTAGATAATTGTTCAAAAATGCCTTTGTATGCTTCATTTCCATGTATCTAAAAAAACAAACATTATAAATTTTTGAAAGTTACTGTAAAAAATCCACTTACAAATTTAACAAATCTTTGAACACAATGAAAAACAGGTTGAACATATTGAACGTAATCTTTCATCCATTCGAATGTTTCACGAAGATAATCCAAATCAGATTTGATATCAAAACAAATTCGTACCATATCTTTACCAAAAAACATTTCAAAGAAAGTTCGAATATCTTCATCAGAAACTCGTTTAACCAATATGTATATATCAATAAGAAGGACACAATCTTTAAAAGCTATTTGCAATAAACATGCTCTAAAATTTTCAAGCATATAGTGATTACTGTAATACAAAGGCTTACTCTGAGACACTTTTAACATTTTGACAGACATAGCTTGCTTCAATGTCAAAAGCAAGGGTATCATTTTCGCCAAGTATTTTCATAGCAAATTCAAGTTTTTCCAAATCATCAATTAAATAAAGAGGATAATTATCTTCAAGATCAAACACATCCACATATTCTTCTTTATCTAATGTTTTAGACAATTCTTCCATCTTAGCTTTAATCTTGTCGTCACCCCATTTAACAACATTTTTATAATCTGGACAAATTCTTGAAAGTTCTTCTTCTGATAAACCATACAATCGTCCGAATGCAACACCAGCAAATTTGTCTTTCTTTTCCCAAATTGACAAAGCTGTGATAGCTTCGTAAGAGCTCATAATATCCATACAATCCTGAAAATGATACACGTTTATCACACAATATTAAAAAAGAAATTTACCTCAGTCAATTGAGCAGTTTCTTCTTTTGATCTAAGATGCATATTATAAATATAATCAGTCATTCGTCGTTTTCGAACAGCAATTGGACAATGAATAAGTGTATCGATTTCATAATCTTTTGCGAGCTTTGTAATCTTCTTTACAATTTGTGCATCAGTAAAATTGCAACGAAGCTGAATAAAGAGTTCACCTTTATTGTTTTTTCGATCCAATGCTTTATCAAGAAATTCAACAACTTTTCGAGCATCATTGTTATCTTTGATGAGTAAAGCCTTCAAATCCATAACATTAACCATTATTGAAACAATTAAATCATCAAAAAATTCTTTTTTAAAGTCATCAAAATGAAGATTATCTATCCATTCAACGACTGCATCAGGTGAATCTTCAACTAAACCTTTTAAAATTCGTTTAAATGCAACAGCCATATCACCATATTCATTGGAGATTTTGTACAATGCTTTTACAGCACAGATAAACTTTCCAGGTTTATTAAGTTTTATTATAATTGGAATAGTATCATCCTAAAACATTCATCATAGATATATAAAAGCTTTATAAGACCTAAAAAAACTTACAACCAAACCCATGGAAGTCAATTCAACGGTAGCCAAAGAACTCTTGTAATCAGCATCTTGAGAATCAAGAAATGTACTAACACATTGCAAAATTTCTTCAATAATTTTATTGACATATGATCGATATGCTGGAATTTTGTTGTATTCATTGACCAAAAGCATCATAATAAAAGTACGTTGTCGAAGTAAAACAGGTGGAGTTTTAATTTTTGTAAAAAATTGAATAATAAAATGTCGAACTTCATTGGTAAGATTTTCCGGACGAGCATCAAGTATGGTCATAAGATGCTTTTGAAAAACATCCATTGGATGCGTCATGATGATTAAAGTTTAAAACTAAAAAATGATATTTATTAAAATGGGGCAATAAAGAAGAAATAAAAAATATTTACAAAAACGCGTTAAATTTTTAATATGATATTTTTAAAAAGGGAGAAATTCACTGAAAAAATCTTTTTCGAAAATGTTCGTATCTCTTACTTTCGCTGTAGAACTATTGATATGCAGTGAGCGAACAGAAAGCTGCTCTTTTCTCTCCGTTTTCGATCTCTTTTCCTTTTTTTTTCATCTTTAAAAATCCTTGCATATTTTAAAGCTTGTGATCGGCCGACCAAATCTTTTAAGGAAATAAATATATATTTGTTAAACCAAACACTGGCACCGTTGACATTGACTTTGTTTAAAAGGAAATAATATTTATGAAAGAAAGCAGGTATATACAGTAAAACAAGAACAACAAAAAAAATGTTATACAAAAATTTCAAACAACAAAAAAAACAATTTCAAAAAGTAACAATAAATTATACAGAGACAAGGGATAAGATCATTCAAGCAATCAAAAATTAGAATTGGCCATACCGAGATTGAGCAACTTGTTGTTCATGTTTCTTTCGCCAAAATGTTTTTTGAAGATCAAAGCCAGATTTTCCTTCTTTATTTCGAAGTGCTGGATTTCCTTTTGCATTGATTAAATCGATGTAACAATTTTTTAGAGCTTCATCTGTACATGCAATTAGAGTTGGAGTCATGCCATCTTTATCAGGAATATTTGGATCTGCGTTGCAAGTTTCGAGAAGATATTTTACAGCTTCTTCTTGACCATAATATACTGCATAATGTAGCGCAGTGAATCCAGCCGAATCAACAAGATGTACACCAGCAATTTCTGCAAAATATTTTTGAAGCTGTTTTGATCGTTCTTTAGAATAATGAATAAGTTTTTCAAGAATTTTGACATGTCCAAAGCAAGCAGCTAACATTAAAGCAGTTTGTTTTTCATTATTTTGGACACAAAGATCTGGATTTTGAGTTAAAAGCTTGTCAACAATTTTATCTTGCCATATTGCACATGCATACATTAATGGAGTCCAATCATTTAAATTTGAATAAGTTCTGTATTCTTCAAAATTACGATCAAAATCTTCCTAAAATATTCTGATAAATATAAATATCTAGTTTGTATTTAAACTTACTTTAAAGAAATGATATGTAGCACTACACGCTGAAGAGCAAGGATCCATTGGATGATCTTCGACTGGTTGAAAATCAATAATACCAGTAACATGATCAAATGCAGATTTAAAAATATCACTTTCTTTTTTTGATCTGTTTGAATTTGTTAATAATTGTGTGAGCATTGATGTTAAGCCTTTCTAAAAATAAAAACAAAGTTAGATTTACTATTTTTAAAACGTAAGAAAAATCACAAACAATTTGTTGTTTTGCAGCTTCAGGTTTTCGGAATCGATCAAGTCGAGAATAAACATTTTTTGCAGTTTCTTTACTCAACATAAAATTCTATAAAATAGTTTAGATAAAAGCATTTTTGCCAATTTTATATATACTTACTTCTTGAAGTTCATTAACAGACAATTCAGATAAAGTTTCAGGAGTATAATCAGCACCATCAAGATTTTCAGCTAGCAATGGAATTCCTAAATTCAGAAGAAATTCTTGTAAACTCTGAGATGATTGAGCAGCAGATTTTTCAGCATTTTCTTTAGACATCTTTTTTAATTGAATTACAGATATAATTTTGAGAGCAAAATGAATGAGCAAGCTGGTTTTAATGAGATTTTTTAAAAAATGGATGAATCATCATTAATTTTGAACTAATAGCAAAGGGCCTTTGAAACAAAATGTGGCAAAATTCTTTTAGGGTTAATGGCAGTTGCAAAAGTTGCAAAAGGTTTTATTTCATTTTTTTTGTTGTTTATCAAAACCGTAAGCAAACCGTAGCCGGACATTCGGCCCCCTTGGAATTTCATTCAATTGATTTTTAAAAAATGTGCTAATAATCTATTACACACATTTCTTAAAACTATATTTATATCTTCTGTAAATAATTTTACACTTTTGAGTTTTGAATCCGCAGAAGCAATGATACTGTAATGTTATGCTTTACACGCTTTTGAAACTTGCAATCTTAAATTTCTGACGAAGCAAAGCTCTTTTTTTGAAGAGTGATTGTCGGTAATTTTTTTTGATGCTTAAAAAACTGTTACTATTCATGTATATAGCGCAAGAAAATAATTTGGAAAAAACTTAGCCGTTAAATGTATTGTTTTTCAAATAAAGTTTTCTTGTTTCAACAATGCCAAACGAGAATGTAACCTCACACAGATCATATTTCCAGTAACAAGCAAAATTTTACGATCTTTTTATATTTACAGTATACCCGCTATGCATAAAAGGCAACACTGAATCAAACATTATTTTTTAAAAAAGGATCAAATTTTTTATTTCAATAACATGTTTTTATTAATTTGAAAAAATACCTTTCAAGCTTTAGAAAATGCTGTTCAAATAATTGGCGGATCTTTACGTTCAATTAATAATGAACTAAAAACGGAAATGTTAAACATTTTTAATACATTGTTTGCTTAAAAGGCAATATAAACAATAACATGTTTTTACATAAATTTTTTTGTAACATTGTTTACAGCTTCTTTTTTCGAGTATAAAAGCCGCTTTCACATTTCGATATAGCATCAGTTTCTTTTCTGACTTTTACGTATATATTTCGCTCAAAGCTTTGCAATGGCTTTCTTCCGTTCAGCTATTTTGGCTTTAGTCCTTACATCAGCAGTCTTTGCACAAAATGTCGCAAATCCTTTGTCCATGTACAATCCAGCTGCTTCAATGAATGCCATGAACCCTCAACTTATGGGTATGAATCCCCAAATGATGAACCCTCAAATGATGATGAATCCCCAAATAATGGGTGCATATCCATACCAACAACAATCTATGCTTGGCATGAACCCTTATCAATCCATGGGAATGGGAATGCCCGGATCAATGATGGGAATGAATCCACAAATGATGGGATTAATGGGAATGGGATATCCAATGGGACAACAACAATCAATGCTCGGAATGAATCCTTATCAATCAATGATGGGAATGCCTGGTATGAATGGAGGATACGGTAATCCAATGATGATGTCCCCCTATCAATCACCCTATGGAAATATCATGGGAGGACAACAAATGCTTGGCGGATATCCATCAATGATGGGATCACCTTTGATGGGAAGAATGTAAATTGTTTATGTTTATTCGGGTTTTGTATAAATTTTGTAACATAAATAAATACTTTTGACTATTTCGATTTGCTTTTTTTTTCTCATTGCAGAACAGCCTTGTCGAACTGTTGATGTTTTATGTTTAAGGATGGACAAGGGCCTTGGGCTTTTTGAAAAGCCCGGATGGGCCAATTTTGACAGCAAGCTCTGAAAAAGCCCCGAAAAAGCCCGGCCCAAGCCGGGCCTTAAATTTAGGCCCTTGTCTATCCCTATTCATGTTTAACAGATTTTGAAGGTAAAAGTAAATACGAAACAACTTTTAATTGCTACAAAGAAGCTAAAAGATGTCCGATGCGCTGTTCATAATCATCTTTGATGGAATGAATGTAAATTTTTTTCCAAAAGAATCTTTTTTTAGCGATGCTAAGACTTCAAAATTTTCTCGTAGAATGCGTTTTAATCGTAAGTTAGTTCGTTATGATAAAAAGCTTTCGAGATTATATGAAAAGATGGAAGAAAAAAGGATGAAGTTATTGCTGAACATGAAGAGATGGTAAAAGCTTTTAGTAGAAAGTATTGATGTTCTACAAAAAAACAAAATATATCAAAGATTTGCCTCTATCTGTTTCTATTTACTTGTATAACTGTATTTGCTATAATAAAGAATAACATGCCTAAGACAAGAGAACTGTGGAACATTAACCGCATAATCTTTCGATCGTTTTAACTTTTTCATATTTTTTATTTTTTTAATGTTATTCCCTGTTCTTGAGACTATAAAAAATATTTATTTTACAACCTTGTTTTTGGTTTTTCATGAACTTTCCTAAACTAAAGGTAAACATAAAATTTTTAGTTTTATAATGGCTTTGCTTATTTGTATCATTAAGATTTATAGAATATGTCAAGAAAAAAAGCAATTTAAAAATGTATTATTTATTTATGTTACAAATTTATACAAAACCCGAATAAATATGAGCAATTTACATTCGTCCCATCAAAGGAGATCCCATCATTGATGGATATCCGCCAAGCATTTGTTGTCCTCCCATGATATTTCCATAGGATGATTGATAGGGGGACATCATCATTGGATTACCGTATCCTCCAGTCATACCAGGCATGCCCATCATTGATTGATAAGGACTCATTCCAAGCATGGATTGTTGTCCCATTGGATATCCCATACCCATTAATCCCATCATTTGTGGATTCATTCCCATCATTGATCCGGGCATTCCCATTCCCATAGATTGATAAGGGTTCATGCCAAGCATAGATTGTTGTTGGTATGGATATCCACCCATCATTTGGGGATTCATCATTTGAGGATTCATCAACATTTGTGGGTTCATTCCCATTAGTTGTGGATTCATCATTTGAGGGTTCATCATTTGGGGATTCATCATTTGGGGATTCATACCCATAAGTTGAGGATTCATGGCATTCATTGAAGCAGCTGGATTGTACATGGACAAAGGATTTGCAACATTTTGAGCAAAAACTGCTGAAGTAAGGGCTAAAGCCAAAATAGCTGAACGGAAGAAAGCCATTGCAAAGCTTTTAAAAAAGTGTAGTATATATGTAGAGTCAGAAAAGAAACTGATGCTATATCAAAATTTGAAAGCGGCTTTTATACCCGAAAAAAGAAGCTGTGTATGTTACAAAAGGTTACAAAAATTTTTATGAAAAAACATGTTATTGTTTATATTGCTTCTTATGCAAACAATGTATTAAACATTTTAACATTTCCGTTTTTAGTTCATTATTAATTGAACGTAAAGATCCGCCAATTATTTGAACAGCATTTTCTAAAGCTTGAAAGTTATCCTTTTTTTAAAATTAATAAAAACATGTTATTGAAATAAAAAATTTGATCCTTTTTTAAAAAATAATGTTTGATTCATTCTCTTCCACATTTTTCTTATATAAAAGCTTCGCAAAAATCACAATTTAATATCAGTGTTTTGCTGACTTCTTCTTATACATTGCTTTAATATTTTATCATGGCTTTCTTCCGTTCAGCTCTTTTGGCTTTAGCCCTTACTTCAGCAGTCTTTGCTCAAAATGTTGCAAATCCTTTATCCATGTATAATCCAGCTGCTTCAATGAATGCCATGAATCCTCAACTTATGGGAATGAATCCTCAAATGATGGGTGCATATCCATACATGGGACAACAACAATCGATGCTTGGCATGAACCCCTATCAATCTATGGGAATGGGAATGCCCGGATCAATGATGGGAATGAATCCACAAATTATTGGATTAATGGGAATGGGATATCCAATGGGACAACAATCCATGCTTGGAATGAGTCCTTATCAATCAATGATGGGCATGCCTGGTATGACTGGAGGATACGGTAATCCCATGATGATGTCACCGTACAATGGCATGTCAGGACTTACTCAATCCCCATATGGAAATATGATGGGAGGACAACAACAAATGCTCGGAGGATATCCATCAATGATGGGATTACAATCTGGTGGTAGACTTACATCACCAATTTATGGAAAAAAATAAATATTTTTAAAATTATGTATGCTTATTATTTGTATGAAAGTTTAATAAATTAATTTCTCCTATTTATTTACAAACTGTCAATTTCTTTAATATCTACAGTTTATCAGTTCCAAAAGAGATCAGTAAAAATATAAATAAAAGTTATTGTACTTGTACATTTAGTAAATACAATAATCCCCAAATCTTTTGATCTACATAAATCTGTAGAAAAATATTTGATGTCAGCATAATAAAAAAGCTTGTTTAAAATTGTAAGCAAAAACTGAAACCGGTTCTAAAAATAGTATAATTAGCCATTCTGTCAAAAAGCATTTAACATAAACATTTAATTTATACACTGTGAAAAACAATTAATTTTTGATAATATGAAGTAATAACTGAATTGATGTATCGTAACAAGAGAAAAAATTAAAACGTATTCAATTTAATTTACTCGCAATAATCGAAACGTCATTTCTTATTCTAGTGTTGTTGTTGAGATGCACACTTGTCTTGGCCCCTTTTCTTTGTTTATTCAATTAAACTGCATTACACTGCGGTTTTTCATTTTTAATAAAAATTTAAAAACTGTGATAAAATTCTTGATCATAAAATCTAAAAAGTCTTTAACAATTTTACGCTTAATTCATTCACAGAAATATCACAAAACTGCATATTAGAGAAGAGAAAGAAAAAACTGTGCTGTTGTAACTTAAATTTTTGGAAAATAAAAAAGCAGAGAACTGGAATCCGTTGAACGTTTTTAAATTTTGCTATTTTTTAGAAAGACATTTTATTCAAAAACATTCAAACTATTTTTGTGGCTAATAACTGAAGAGATGTATGTCAAAGGAAAACTTAAAATAAATTTTATGAATGAATGATTGTTAACTGAAGAGAATCAAAATGTAATTTTTATTCAAGTTTTGTTGTTGAGATGCACACCTGTCTCGACACTTTTAGTTTTCATTTAATTAAACTGAACAGTAATGTATTGAACTGAGTCACTTTTAAGTTAAATTTTAAAAACTGTAATAAAATTATTAATGACACGCTTATTCAACAAAATCTAACCTGTCTATAACTAACAATTATAAGCTAATGCAGTTAAAAACTGTGTTGTCAAATGGTGACATCAGTCACATACATTATTTTAAAAAAACTGAAGCAGGTGAGCTTAAAATTTGCAACAGATTTAATTGAAAAACATAAAAAAGATCAAAAAATGTGTCAAATTAGAAAGACATTTATTATAAATTTTAACATGAAAACAATTAATTATTACAAAAATTTATTAAAACTGACAAATGGTATGACATGGAAAACACTTATTATGTAATAACAACATTTTCTTCGGATGAGGGATTTGTGAGGTAATATGACCAATAACTGAATATTATCAATTTTGATTAAATAGCTTTTTCATGTTTGGCAAGATACTAAAAAAATATTTTAGAAGCCGCCAAAAATTAACAACTGCTTTTCCATTTTATTTTAATTATGCTGAACGAAGAAGGAGGAAACTTATTATATCGTTTGACGAAATATTTTAAACTTTTTTTTAAAAACTGTGTCGCTGATTGGTGACTTTCAACATAAATCAACGAACTTATATCATACATAATTTAAAAAAAAGCTAGCAATTAGCTTTGCCATAAAAAAACATGAAAAAAATTAATGTAAAATTGCGATGTTTGAAAGACATTTATTGTTATAGATTTAAACATGAAAACAATTAATTATTATAAAAATTTATTAAAACTGACAAATGGTAAAACATGGTAAAAAAATTATTATGTAATAACCATATCTTCTTCAGCTGAGAGATTTGTGAGGTAATATGACCAATAACTGAAAATTGTCGGATTTTATTGCTATGAAACTGTGCCATATAAACTGCCAATACTTTAAAAGTAAATAACTTACAAAGCATTAAAAATGAAATATGCTGTTGGAAACATGATAGCACTATATTTATCAACTTTTTCAGGTGTAACACCTTTGAAGAAATTTTTGAGTCTCTGATGAAATCTTGCAATAAAATGTTTATGTCGACGTCGATGTGGTACTGTTGGAATGGTACATGGATCACCACCAGATGGAGAAGTTTCAATCTGAAGTGGACCACCAGGGGTAAAGGTTAGGGGAGAACCAGGGCGATCTTGTTGTAACTGAAAATAGTTTAAATTAGTATAAACTGAATAATATTCTTTCTGGTATTGGTTTTAAAACTGAGAAGATATCTATATAAAAAATGTTAGAATTGTAATGATTTTAAAAATCTAAAAACTGCATTTTGAAAAAGGAATGTGCAAAACCTGCAGTTGCAACTGGCGCCATTCTTAGCTACTAGACTTATTGGATTTCTTTCTTAGTTGTTAGATTCATTTCTTGTAAAAAATAGTTGTCTGCTTGCGACTAACAAAAATTAGTCGCAAGCAGGCAAATTAGGCACTAACACCTAGCGCGCGACTATTTTGCGACTAAATTTGAAATAATCAGCTTGTTATTTTCTAAAAAGGTCAAAATTAGTCGCAACTTAGTAGCTATCATGAAAATAATTAAATAGTATTAATTGATAGAAAATTATTTATTATTTAGGTTAAATAGACTAAATCTTTGATACAGTGTTCATAGACGTAGGCGAATTACGCAGAAAAATTCTTAAACTGAAAAAGGGATTTAAAAACATCATCTGTATTTCAAACGGTTTTCTTTTAAGTATTAACCTGCATGTAATTAAACATAACACTTTGAGGCTCGCCATCTTTTTAATGTTATCATTTATTTAGAAGTGAGAAAAAACTGTAAAATAAGTCCTTGAACAATAGAAAAAAGTCTTTAAATTTCTCTTGGAACATAATATCTAGTTATTTAAGCACCAGATAAAAACTGCATCTTTTTTAATAAAAAAAATTTAAATTTCACGAAATCTTTTTTTGCACAGTCTTTCTGTAATTAGCAGTAATTAAGTTTTTTTTGTACTATTGAAGTATTATTTATGGACTTTAAATGCTGAAACTTCAGATATTGTTAAAGTGGTTTTTCGCGAAAAGTTATTTATATCTAATAACTATAGTAAAATAAATAATAAGCAAAAAAATCAGCTTAGATCACTGCCCGGTTCGAACAATTCCCAGGTTTAATCTGAGGCCGCGGAATTGTTTTTGATAAAACTTATAAGTTTATCTGCGGCCTCAGATAAATTGAGAAAATTATCTTTTTATGAATAGAACTGGCATTACTTTAGAGAAACCTGGTTTTTATATTTAAAAAAAGAAGTTATACGATTTTGTACTATATTTTATGGGAGGTAACTGGGCAAGCAGCATGTATGATATATAACATACATGAATATTAACTGTGGTTCCATAGTTATTATTTATTATCAAATTCTTTATAGCAATAAAAAAAACACTGTTATAACAGTAATATTTTTTTGTATTACAATGGCTTAGTTTCTTTTGTCAAAATATCTCAAATAACCCTTGTAACTGTTTTATTAGGCTAAAACTAAAATCTATTAATAGATTATCAGAAAGAAAAAATCCATCACAGAAATGTTATTTTTTTTGACATTTAAACACTGTACCAGTTGTTTAATTAAACCAAGGTAACTATCTCCTGGCGATTTTCTATTTTATAAAACTAAAAATTTATATAATATTTTTCTAAATTGATTATTATTTTTGTTCCACTGAAAAATATGAGATTTATAAACTTATTTTTTTATTATGTTATTAAACTGAATTCAACTGTACATTCTTACTAAAGTTAATTAATCAAAAAACACCGAAAGAAGTTTTTCTATCGTTAATAATTGCCGCATTCAGGAGCAAAGAGTCTCACATGTCTGTTTCTCTCAAACGTTCTAATACCTTCATAATGGCATCCTTGTTGTTAAAAATATAAAAAAACTCATTCCAAAATTAATTTTTTGTAATTGTTTTATGTAACATGCTTGATTTGACAATAACTTCCTAGGAATGCCTCTGCTTCTAGTCTTTAAATTCTTTGAAGTTATAACAGTACACTGTAAAAACAAATTTTTATAGGATTAATTTAAAGCTGATAAAAAACAGAAACATCTAGATACATTACGAAGTTATCAAAAAGTCAAAGTTTTTATCTTTTTAAAACTGATTGTTTGATAGGTCGTGGTAAAAAAACTGAATCGCGTTAATTAATTTTTTAATACACTTCTTTAAACTGGGTTTTCTTTTTCTGCACCAAAGAACTGTTACTTTTACCTGAATTATAATTTAAGCTATAAACTTACTTCATTATTATTTTTTGATAGTGTTGAACATCTTTTATCAACCCAAAATTGCCGTAACCCAATTCGTGGACTTGGCATTTCTTTCCATGCAAATTCTTCATTTTCAAATGATCTCTTTTTTGGGCTTATCCTTCTTGGAATACCTTCATTTCGGCACATAAATCCTACCACAGCAAGTTCCAGCAAACTTAAAAATATAAACATCATCCCTGATAACATCCAGACATCTGTAATATTTAGGTTTAATAAAAAAAGTAAAACTGCTAAGAGAGCATTTCAGAGATGTTTTTTTCAATCACTGAACATTTTTTTTGTGAATAAAAATTCATACCAATAGCTTTAACATAACTAACACGAGGCAAATTTCGAATAATATTTCCAAACTGGAAAGTCATTGCTAGCAAGCTGTTTACGCCCAACATTGTACGAGCAGGAATAGCACTGAAATTATTTTTTGTTAAAGTGGCTTTGAAATATTTTTCATGTTAAAAACATTTACCGTGGTCCAAGATAAAAACTAATCCAACTAATAAAAATTGTTGTAATTGTTGGAACATATCTGTAATAATTATTGATTAGAAACTGTTCAACAGTAATATCAGTTTACCCTTGTAAAATATACCAACCATATCGACGTTTAAATATGAATGCAACTGTAAGCTCATCCCACCATCCAGCAGGGTACATCTAAAAAATGTTATGTCAAATAAAAAACTGTTAGCTTCGTTATTTTATTCAGCTCAATTGTAAGGTTGCCTAGGCGCTTTTTGATTTCTCAGGACCAAATTTATGTACAATTTAAAAACATTTTGTAAAAATGTAAGAACCTTTAAAAACTGAATTCCACTAACATTGGCTGGGTTTTTTTTATATTTGTTTTTATTAATCAAAAAATGAGCGAAAATATTTTTTCGGTATTTAAAACTGCAAACTATTAAAATTTTTCTTCGGTTTAAAATTTTGATTATCTTTAAGCTTTTAGCATATGAAACTGTCCAGAAACATATTCATTGTGTATTTTAACAACTATTGTGAAAATTTAAAGAAAACTGAAATATTTTCCCTTTTGTTATACATATTATGTATAAGCAAAAGGGAAAACTGTCTATAATAAAAGACGCAATTTATAAAACTGAAATAAAATTCGTTATTTCTGCGCAGTAACCGTTATTAATTTTTTATGGATTTAATTAAAAACTGTGTGGTCTCGTATTATCATGTATAAAACTAACCTGTTCAATTGCAATAACACTAAAATTAACTAATAAAAAATCTGGCAGCTCAATTGGTTTTAATAACATTACAGGATATGGCTGTGTCCAATACATTCTTACTTCACCAGTATTATAATTAAAACTTTCAAATGTTAAAAAGCATTTTTGCTGATCTAAAAAATATTTAAGTAATCAATTTTGTTGTGGTTTTAATTGCCGCACAATTCGGTATCACGGAGACCGACAAACTGTAAAGCCCAGCTCAACATTATCCTTAGAAAACTGCCGTCTCATGTTAATTGCTTTTTTAACAAATGAAAAAGGAGGGATCTTGCACAATTAGATGGTAAAATATAAAATTTTTATATTCGTTTTAACTGTATTTAAAATAAATAATGATTTAGACTGCAGGTTCGAAATCTTTTTTAGAAGAACTATAGCTACATATATGTTTGGAAACTGTGAATTTTGATATAATCGTGATAATTTTTAACTGGGATTTTTTTAGTTATTTTTATTGTACACATTTATTTACTGGGTTTATGAATAACTTATGCTCACCGAAGAATTTAAAAACTTGTTATATAATATTCTTGTTAATCTCAAATTTTTTATAGTTTTAAATGCTTTTTTTCTATCTCAACGTTGGAAAATAAAATATTAAAACTAAGTTTTTTATTATCTGTAGACATATTAAAAAGAGATTTTAGTCGCTTCGTTGAGTTCAAGGAAATTATATAAAAACTGCCTTCATATACTCTAATACATTCTATTAAAGCAATAAAAAATTTGCTGAAAAATTTAACTGACATTTATAAATATTTTTAACTGCCAAAGTATTTTGATTGTAGAAAAAACTGCTTAAAATTAGTGTTGTTTGTATTTACAAATTGAAAAATTTAAAATAATTAAAGAATTTATGGGAGGAAAAAAGTATTTTACTGTGAATTAAACTAGAAAATCTGGTAAAAAATGAATTTTAAAGTTTAAGAAACAACTGTTGAACTTCAGGATCAATTTAAATGAATAAAAGTATTACTTAAAACTAAAATAATTTGGGATACTGTTGTTTAAACTGTAATTTTGCAAGTGCATGTTTTTAAAATTTCATTGTTGTAGGAAATTTTTTTTGAAAACATTTCCTACTGAGATTATGTGAGTGACTGCTCTTATATATTGAAACAATTATGGATATAAAAACTGAAGTTGTAGTTACTTATGCTGCTTGAAAGTAAAAAATAGTTTTTTATAGTTTTAGCTGCAACCTTGAGTAAGCATTGTTAAAAAGTAACTTAAGTGACATGTTTAGAAATAACATTTTTTAAAAACTTCTGATGCTGTAAACTGAGTCTTACTGCTTTTCTAGTGCACTTTTATACAGTTATGTAACAACTGCAGTACTGTAGCGTTTGCAACTAAAATAAAAAACTGAAAAACTTATTATTTCCAATCTAAAATGTTTACATAATTAATTTTTTATAATTTTAAACTGTGTCATTCATTCATATGATCTTAAAAAAAGTCAAAAAAGAAGTATTACCAAAAAGTAGAAGCACGAATTTAGCATTTGTTTTTTGTAACAAAAAATGGATTCTTGAACTGATACACAAAAAGTGTGTAAATGTTGTAAGTTTAAATGTAAAGTGCAAATACGAAAAATTTAGAAGTTCATAGGTAAAACTGATTTCTCTTGGAAACTTTTTGCTTAAACTCTTTTTCAAAAATTTAATAACGAAACTGTTTTTGATGAGATTTAAATAAAAAATTCTTACCAAATGGAAATCTTTTCAAATTCATATCACATGGTCCAGTTAGTTTCATTCGATAATTTGTCCATAGAGTTCCATTTGCAAATACCATTAAAAATACATTTCGAAATGGAGATTCATGAATTGCAGCTGTTTTAGAATTGATAAAACATGTATTCTAAAATTTTAATTAAAATTTATTAGCAAAAACTGATGGTGAGCGGGAAAAAATTAAACCTTAAATTAATTAGAATAAAAAAATGTTTTTAGAAAAACACATTTTTAAAAATTTGATGATAAATTTTTATAACAAAAAACAGAACAACTGATTTGTCTTGGTATAAGAAACTTGTTCTAAATTATTTTTTAACTGCGTAAAAAACCTGTCTGCGGAGTAGAAATAGTTATATTTTAAAAACTGCGCCATTGTATGCAGTGACATAAAACTTACAGGTATCCATAATTTTTGTAAAACTTTATCATCAAATGAAATGTTTGTTTTGCATGGATTCATGTAATCATAAATTAGGGCAGGATCTGTCCATCTTTCATTGATATAAATATCTAAAATAAATTCAATGTGTAATAAACTGGCAGGTGGTTTATTCTTGAAAATATTTTTAAGGGAGTATAGGCTTGATATATGTTTTTTATCAAAGACTAAAAGCTCAAAATAAAATTAATTTACAAAAAACTGTTTACCCATGCTTTTCTTGCTGAAAACTGGTTTATATCTGTTTTTCCATATTTAACGAAAAACTGGTATTGGAAAAATTATTGTTATACAGAAAAAAAAAACTTGTTATACAGAAAATAAGGCTTTAGTGCATTGATTTTCTGGGAAAGCGCCAAATTGAAAATTCTTGGAAAAATTGTTCTTTTGCTTTTAACTTTAAATATTTTTTAGCTAAAGCTTAAAATATCTAAAAAATGTTAATATTGAATAAACTGGGAGGAGTTACTTGTTCTTGAAAGGTTTTTAATGGGGAAGGAAAATCAAACCTATGTTTTATATGTAAACGAACTTAAAGATTTGAAAAGAATTAAACTGACGTAACAAAACAATTAAATGATATCTTTAAATTTGTCTGAGTTATGCTGTAGAAAAATATATGAGTAAACTGCGCGTTGAGAATGATAAGTGCTAAATTTTTTGTTAACAGTTTTAACAAAATTTTCGGTGATTTTTTAAAACTGGTAGTAATTTTCTTTATTTTTAAAATTACTTTTTTACGATATTGAATTTATTATTATTTTAGAATATAAACCAAAAGGTCAAACAAGTTATTAATAAAATGAACGATAAACTGTATCTCTCAAATGTCGTTTGATAAAGATGCATGTTAAACTTTTTTATTAACAAGTTTAAACTAGATTAATCCTTGGGGGTAATAAAAACTGGATTATTTAGTAACGCTTAAATATATATTTATTAAATTTCGTTAATAAATATATATTTAAGCGTTTAAAATGTCGAAACTATAGTTATCAATGAATTTAGATGTAAGATTGTTAAAAACCAATTGCATGAGAAAAGCTGAGCCAAATTAAGGCTACGGGTCTGATTTATGTTTTATTAGAGGCAAGAAAATGAAACTGTTTCCATTACCACCCCCATTTCTATGCTTCCAAAAAATATTTTTTAATTTTTTGTAAAGAATGCTTCATAACTGTTCTGATACATGCCATTAATAACATCTTTAAAGTTATTAAACTGAGATAGCGCTTGAGCTGGCGAGATTATTTATTAATTATTTAGATGTATACCCCTTAATTTGTATTAACTTTTTAAACCGCGAATTTAAAAAAAAACTGTTCCAATTGCAGTTATGGAAAAAATTAAGAAACTGTGTACATCGATTCAATCACATAAAAACATACCAATTTCAAAATCTTGTGTTAATTCACTCACTGCTGTCACCTCCTGCACCCACATATCGACACGAACTCGAACAGGATATGATGGAAGATAATGTTTATTATATGTATCTTTTAGAAGAGTATCAATAACTTCTGTATCATTTGCACAACCAGGTGAATATGGAGTTTTACCGAAACCACCATATGAGCTTAGCAGCTCTGTCAAGAATGATACCATAACCCAGCCGGGGTGACTCATCTGAAAAATAGATGATTAATAAAAATTAAGAATTAAGTTAAAAACTGATATGGGCTAATTCTTCTGGAAAAGATAACCTTAGCAAATGACCATTTCATGGTTGCTTCTATTTTTTATATGGGTAAGCTGTTAACTGTATTGTCGCATCATATTAGTGATGAAAAGTTGTTCATAAATTAACTTTGATGTTTATCTTGTAAGAAACTATAAATTTTATCTTAAAGTTTAAATCTTAATATTTTTTTAAAACTGGATAATGGCAATTTTTTAAGCTTTATTTCAAATATATAAAAAATTTAAACGCTTGAAAATGTAAATTTTTAAATTAAAACTGTATTATTTAAGAAAATGTGCAAAAAAATATAAGAGTAATGAAACGACAAAAGAGTGTGTTAAAAGAAAAACATTCACGCCGATTTAAAATTTAGCAAAGATTGAAGTTGAAAAGAATTGCAGTGAAAGTAGTGTTTAATAATTTTAATTTCAAAACTGGTACGAGGATGATTCTGTGTGGAAAGATAACCTTAGCGAATGATCATCTTATGGTTGCTTCTATTTTTTATATTTGTTGAATTTATAACTGAATTCCATGTTGTCAAAGCTGTGGCAGCAATAAATAACAACGAACTTAACTTAATGCCAATGAATTTGAATTTATGTTTAATTTTGTTTTTGTGTTTTTGTAAAATCAAATAATAAAATACTAATTGAGAAAATGGTTTAAATAAAGGTAATTAAGAATTTAAAAAAAATTTTCAAAATATATTTTAAATCGTTAAAAATACGGAGAAAAACAAAAAATTTCAATCATAAAAATCGATAAAATTTTTGAAAATTTTCACGTACTCCCCCCTTTGCTCAATCATTTTCACTTTTCAAAAAAATTTCTCGCTACAGACCAGTGTATTCGGCGGCGATCCATCGCCGCCGAATATACTGCTACAGACGGGGGGGGGGGGGGAATTCCGACCCTCATTCGATCTACGATTCCAATTCTTAATGCAGTAAAAAAAAACTCATAAATTAAATCAGGTCAATTCAAGCTTTAAAGCAAGAAAATTAGCAAAGAATCCTAATGTGACATTCATGAAAAACTGTTCATAATATAAACGTTATGATGAATATAAATGTTTAGACGCGTATGTAGATTAGTTTGCTCATCGGGAAAGAACGCAATTGTTATTACTGCGATTAACTCAAATATATCATATTTATTAAAAAAAACTCAAAATTTTGGCTTTTTGCAAAAAACTGTTGTATCTGCGAATATTAATGCCTTTTGCGGAATTATTCTGGTAAACAGAAATAATTTTTTTTAAAAAAATAGTGTGAAAGTCATGGAGCCTCAGAGGGGCAGAGGTTCTCTAGTTGTTACAAAGCTGATGAATGTAGAAAAATAACTTTAGCAAATCTCATGCTACTTCTATTTTTTATTGCGTTAACTGGATCACAATATTTTCTTATTTTTAAAAAATTTTTGTGATTACATGTCTTTTACAGCAGGTTATATTCTCGATGAAAAACTGGTCATCATTTAAAACTCGAGTAAAAAAAATAATTGATATTTTCTCTTAGAGATATCAACTTAGTTTTTCAAAAAACTGTTATTACCAATCAAAAACGAAATAATAACTGTTACAAGTGGGCGGGTCAAAATTCGGCTATGTGGTTAAAGAATAAAAATAAACAAAACAGATCCTAATGAGTTATACCGATTAAAACAGGGGAACACTAATAGTTCAACTTAAACATTGATATTTATTCTAAATTTCATTTTTAAAGACGTGGAAGGCAATCAATGTTATTACTAGTGAAAGGCAATTCGCCTCGCCTGGCAAAAATGCGAATGCGAATTGCTTATGCAAATTGAAAATCTATGCAAAGCGAATTGGCGAATTTTATGCGAATCCGAAATTTAGGCGAAGCGAATTGACGAACTGGATTCGCCGAAGCGAATTAGCGAATTATTCGGCGAATTTTAAAACCTCAACAAAATTTTAAGATCAAATGCTTAAAAAATGTATTTTTATGCTACTGGATCCAACAATTAGTACGATTTAAAGGATCAGATTAAAATGAAGAATGTTTTTCATCAAAAAGCATCTTTAAAACAATGCTTGAAAAAATGCGAATTGAAAACTTATGCGAAGCGAATAGACGAATCCAATTCGGCGAAGCAAATTGGCGAATTATTCGCCGAAGCGAAGCGAATTGCCTTTCACTAGTTATTACTGCGATTAAATCAAACATAGCTATCAAAATCTAACAAAAATCTATTGATAAACTGCAAGAGCTTGAAAATTGATTAACGTTTGAACTGATTGAAGATTAAAACAAAAATTATCATAAAACAATAGTCAAATGCAAAACTAAACAAATAGATTTTCTATAAAAAAGCAAAAAACTGGATCACGAATTGACATGCAACATTTCTAACTATTAAAAATATTTTAATCCATAAAAACTTTTAACAAATCTCAATTAATACTAAAATTTGAAAAAAATTTTTAAAGGCTTGTTTTGCAATTGGATCAAACTGTAAATGAAGAAAAGATAGTACGTCCATTTAAAAAAGTACAAAAAAATTGCAGGTTATAAAAAGAGTTTGTAAAAATTTCTTCTTCTATAACGCTTTTTAGCGTACAATTTGATAAAAGTGTTTGTAAAACTGAAATTAAATAAATAATGAAAATTAAACAATTTAGAAAAAAACAACGTCAAAAATAGATTGGGTCTAACGCGAAATAAAGACAAACTGAAGCTACAAAAAAAGAAGAAAACATAATCATTGATATTCAAATGGAGATACAAATTAAAAACATAAAAACTGGATTGGAGTTTGTGACCCAACTTTGCAAAGATCAAATAAACTTATGTAATTTTTTTTATCAAAACTATTGGGGACTTTTAAGGATTGAAGGGGTTTAAAAGAGGTTCAATAAATTTTTAAAAAATTGCTTGAAGTGCAACACGATGGATGTTATTGTAAAACTGACAAGCTATTAACATCAAAGGAAAGAAACATATTAGGTTTTATGCAAACCGAAAAAAATCACTACCAGCAACAAAATGGAACAAAAACACTAAATTTTTAAGAAAACTGAAACACATTGTTTCCTCTAGAAAAAATGCAACATTAAAAAATTTCTTATCCCACAAAAGCTTAAAATCTCATTTTTTTGCAATTTATGCTAAACTTTGAAAGGAGGAAGCCTAATCTTTGAAAAAAAAAATGTTATAAAGTTTTTTTTCCTTCTCCCTATTTTTTTTAAAAAAAGAGGCGTGTTTCAAGGTTCTTTCGGGTCACTCATTGCAGCAGACATTCTTTCTTTGTTATTCAACAGAAAGAAAGGAAGTTCAGTAACAACTCAACAAAAAAGAAGAAGCATAAGGATAAAAAAGATGTGTTTAAAAATTTTTATTGTGTTTTAAAGTTTTAAAACGAAAGCTGTAGGAATAAGTTCAATAATAATTTTCTGTGTTTAAACTGTGATCAGTTCTAGTAATAAAAAGCTAATGGTTAAAACTGTATTGTTTGAATTTTCCTTGCTATTATTTTTAATTTTTAAAAAAAATCAAGAAATTTAATAGTATATTGAGTTATTTTACTAAAGTGAAATTTTATTCTTTATCTCCAAAATCCTTGAAATAAATAAAATCATTTTTCTTGTTTGAACTAAAACTTTTCTATTAAAGTAATGCTTGAATTACTTTAATAGAAAAGGTGAAATCAGTAATGCATGGAAGTTTTTTTTTTGTTCCTTTAATTCGCGAAATTTCCACGGAATGTTATTTTGACAACATTTTTAGGCTACTTTGACTGGAAATATTTTGTTCCATAAATTAAATAAACTGTATCTTCTTTATTAATCATGAAATAAACTGCAATCCATGCTTTCAGTTCTTGTTTTTTTCTATTAAAGTTTGAAAAAGAAAATTACTGAAATAAAATTTTAATATTTCCTTGTCTAACCTGTGATTAGTAATGAAGAGCTTAAATAAAAAAGTTAATGATTAAAACTGAACTTCAGCAAATTATATCTATTTTTTTAAAGCAGAAAATTTCATCCCAGTATTATGCCGATAAAAGTGTTTTGGCCGTTTACATTAAACATAAGCAAGAATTTAAAAACTAATGGTTAAAACTGAACTTCAGCAATGTCAGTGTTCTTAAGAGTAAGTAAGTTTTATCTTTGTGCTACATAAATAAAAACTTTTTGAGTTATTTTATTAAACTAGAAAATCCTTTTTTCTCCTAAAACTCATGAAATAAAATTAACTTTTTCATTTAAACTGTTCTTTCTTGCTTGCATTACTACGTAAAAGGTTAAAACTGATTTTGAGTAATAGTTTGAAACTTTTTTCTTAATTCTGAAATTTGAGTAAATTTAACACAGTGTGTAAATGACAAGCTTATTTTACTACAGCGAAAACATGTTTTTAACGTTAACAAACTGCATCTTCTTAAACAACTCTTACATTTAAATAAAAAGAAATAAACTGAGTACCATAAGGCATTTTTGCCAGTAATGTTTTGAAATGGTCAAAACTAATTATTGAAATTACTTTTAACTGTCTTTAGGTTATTGAATAGAAAATCAACTGAAAAAAAAGTTTAAATTAAAACTTACTTTTGCAATTTTTTATAAATGTTTTGTGTAACTGAAAATATTGGATCACACTGTCTTCATAGGTAGCAACATTACTGAATCATTCTTTTTTGACACTGAAATTTTTCTAATAATTTTGTTTTTAAACGATACATAGTTATTCATAGCGACCACGAATAAAAATAAATTATGGACTTTTTTTCATAACTGAACGTTGAAAATCGTTATGTTTAACCAACATGAAAGCTGACATTTACGGATCAGAGAAATTTCGATAGTTTTTAATTAAAAAATGTATCAAAAAATTTTGATTAAAAATTAAACTGCAGACAGAAGAAGCCCTTTTTTTGTGACGTTCTTTCTTTAACTGTGTTCACATAATTTTAATGTTTATAAAAACTGGTTCACAACAAGTACTTAGGAAATATAGATCTTATTTATTTTTTAGAAATTAAACTGTCATCAAATTGGCTCATCTTTATTTTGCTACGGTGCTGCAAAGCATTTCTTGTCAATAAATAATTAAAGAATAAAGAATAACAGTTTTAAATTGTCCATAATAAATCTTATTTTTAAGCTTTTAAAAACTGTTTGAGCAATTTCTTTCGAAAAATGCAAACCAAAATGGCTGAAAACTGATAACTTTTGTATAATTGTTTAATTTTACTTTTAATCTTAAACTGTATTATAGTTTTCAGTTGCTAAACCATTATTAATTTCTCATGTTTAAACTCCTTTACTCAATAATTAATGTCGCTGTCATTAGAGCTAAGCTAGTAACTTAAAATTTAAACTGACTATAATTTGTATTATTTGCATATTTTGGCATAAGAAAAAAATTAATTTTTCAAAAACTGGCATGAAATCTTAATAGATGACAGATATTTGCTTTCAAACTTCAAACAAAATGCTGTTTTCAAATTAACTATTTTGTTGATTTGTTGAAGTATTGAAATGTAAAGATCAAAAAATCAAATATAAACTGCATTGACATGCACAGGGGATTTTTATATGGCTTATAAAAAATCTTTGCATAAAAAACGTTACATCTGTTATTTTCTATGCAAACGTTTCTGCGCTTTTAATATCTTCGAAGACTAAAATCTTAATTAATTTTTTAAAATTAAAGTTAGAATTTGCATTTATCAGTTCCGCTACGTCTCGCCGCCGTTTCTTTTTAATAAACATGAAAAAATGAGGTTTCATAATTTTTAATAAAATAAATTGAATTGTATTGTTGATCATTATAAGATCATTAAGTTATTAGAAAACTGGTAAATCAGAGTCAATGGCTTTGTTGAACTATGTGAATACTTAATATTTTGAAGACTATGCGGCAGTAACAGTTTACTTACAAATATTTGTCTCACATATTTTTTTCCAGCAATTCTTCCTCAAATATTTTTATTTAATTTTCATATTAACCTGTCCTCGCTTAAATCTATTTTAATTTTTAAAGTATAAACTGAAACAAAATTTTGAGTATCTATTTTGCTAACTCCTGCAAAAATATGTTTTTATAAGATAACATTGTTCAGTTATTTTTTGTAATTGATGTTTGTTGTTGTTCATAATCTTATTTTCAAGCTTTAAAGAAACTGCTAGATACTGGATTTTGTTGAGCTGTTGAAATATATTTTGTATTTTAGTAGAAAAATAAAAGATAAACTGCCACCAATATGAGAATTGTTAATGCTTATAAATTTTTATCCCCAATATCAGGTGTTTTTTTTGTAAAAACTGTTGTTAACTATTCGGATACTATTATGATATCAAACTGCATTAAATATCTATCATCGAGATTAATGTTTCACGTAGAAACTATTGTTTTAACCGGAAAAAAACTGTAGCTGCTATTATTTTTGCAAAATTCTTTGCACAACTATTTCAAATATGACATTAATAAAGCGTCAAAAGTTTCATATTATAACTTACACTGCAAATGGGCATATGGGAAAAGTGATAACTGATTTGAGATTACATCTTACAATGTGTGTTTTTGATATGCTATTTCTATATCCGATGATTTTTAACTAAAGCTGTGCCAAATAATTTATCTTCGCTGAAGCCTTAATTAATTTCTCATTTTTAAATTGTCATCACTAACGAAACAATTTTTATTTACTTTGTTATTCCTTGAAATTCAACACATAAACTTTTAAATGCTCACTTGCTTACTTACTCACTTGCTTGAGGCTATGTTACCACTATTATTTTCTTTCTATTTTTTCATCTTGCTTGAATGCTTTGTCGTCTGTTTTTTAGAAAAAAAAAGAGAAAAAGAAAGAATTGAAACGGAAATGCTGCAACATTAGAAGGTCAACAGAAGAAGAAAAAAAAGAGTAAAAAGGGATTTGCAAAAAAAGGAGAAAAAACTAAAAGCATAATGATCCATAAACGTGAAAGGGCAATGTAGTCTAGAGGAAATAAAAAAGTTTTTTTGCAAACTGTGCACATCAGATTGATCTTGGCTTATGAAAATTTTTTGTTGCATACTTATTGGCATAAAACTGCGATGAAGACGATCCTGAAAAAGTCATTTAAATTTAAATACTCTACTTTTTAAAACACAAAGCTGCTCAAAATTTTTATTGGGAATAAACTGCCTTTAAGGTTGTTGAATTAAAACACAAGAAACAACTGTAAATTAAAAAATTTTACCTAATAATGTATATACCATTTCAGCTAGCTTTAAATAAGCTTTATAACTGGTAGCACAGCTAGCGAAACAAATTGTTAAAAATTTTATGTTACTGAACTGTATATAAGAAAGCAAAAAGTAAAAATAGTTTCATGCAAAAAAATGGCCAAACTGACAACAGACAAACTACAGTAATACAGTCGAACCTTGATTTTACGTTTTTCTAAGGCCGCTGAACAGAGACGTACAACTGAGTAAACATAGAATCGAGGAACATAATTGGGAAGTAAAACAATTTGAAGCTTAATTGGGGAAAGCTATCGGAAACTAATCTTACTGTCTAAAATGCCTAAAAACATTGATACATTTTTTCCTTCTATTAATCGCTATTTTTTAAACTGCTCGACATCTTGAAATGTGAAAAAAAATCTCAGCAAAAATTATAACAATTTGGTTGAAGCCTATATTTTTTTTATAAATTATAACAAGCATTTCTCCAAGATTTTAATAAACTGACATCCGTTTAAGTTTTTCAGGTAGCTAAACTGACGAACTCTGTATAAAATGGAAAGTTAAAATAGTTGGTAGCTTAATAAGGCAAAGCTATCAGGAAACCAAGTTTTGTTAAAGAAGTAGTTACAAATTGAAAATAACAACATTTTCGAAAGAGCATGGTATTAAAAAACTGTTGCACTTGGAGCTATTATGACACTTAAAAATTGCAAAAAAACTATAAACTGTCATGCATTTTGTGATAAAGGAAAACTAAAACAATTAACTGAAGGTCAGTAAATTTTTTTTTATTAGCTTTTTAATAGACTGGTTGAGGTTCATCAAACAAACTAACACTAAACAAAAAAATCTTTAACACTAAACTTGTTACTACTTTTATAAACTCAAAAAAGTAAATGCATTTTTATAGATTTTTATTGCACCTTACTTAAATATTCTAATTTCTTCTTTTGCGTCAAAGCTATTTTAAATAATGAAACATAAAAACAGTAAAAAAGTAAGTAAAAAGGCAAGGAGAAGAAAGAAGAGTAATTATGCAAAACGATGCATTTGAGACAAATTACGCACAAAATGCACGAGTTTTTTGGAAGCAAATAAAAAAGATTTAAATAATTTCTAAAATGGAAAAACAATAAAGTTTTGCAACATGGATGTGATATTGGAAGTTTCTAGTGTATCAACAAACAAAAAAAATTGGGGGATATAATTGTTTCAAGTTTAAATAAATTTTTTTTAGAAAATTGTCAATAACAAAAAGCAGCTGCTAAAATTAAACTGACAATGCTGCAGCATAATCTGCTGTTAAAAAATAATTAATTTACAAATTTAGAAAAAATATTCAAAACATAAAAAAGAGCTAATTTATTTTTTTGAGGAAACTGAAATCGCTGATGAATTTGATAAACATATAAAACCTTAAATAGTTAATTAAATTATTATCGTAACTTTAAAAACAATAAACTGATTTCCAAAACACTTATGCCACATTGAATCTTATTTCAATTTTTTGCCGCTATCAATAATGTTATTTTAGAGTTATCATGCAACCGGTTAAGGGAAGAAATTTATCCTAAAAGAAATCTGAGATATATTAAAATTACTGTAATACTGTAACTAAAAAGCACTCCATTTTTTCGCGATAAAAACAAAAATTCTATAAAATAGAATAAATTTAACGCTTATCTTAATGATGTAGCTATTATGCTTTTTAATTGTAAAACTGTTATAGACTTTATTATAGATTAGAAAAAAAGTTCAAATACGTAATAATTCTTTTAAACATAATAACTAAAATACAAGCGACGTTACGTTATGATAATCGATAGTAGTATGTTGAAGCTGTGTTAAATGACAATAAAGATAATTTTATAAAAAGTGATACACTAAATGTGTGTATAGGATGCCATTAAACTGGTTGCAAATTTACAATAGGAGATACCTTTTACTTTAAAAAAAACTGATGTGAGGAAAACAGTGAAATAGAACAAATAGGTTTATTTTTGTTTAAAAGATACTTTAATTTTTTATGATATTTTTTATACAAAAAATTAAGGCAATGTTAACAGATTAAAATTTTTAACACTGAATATTAAGTTGTTCGTCAAATAAAAAAATTTAAAAAACGAAATATATCTAAACTGTGGCTCAACATGAACATATTTTACTAAAAAAATTAAGCTAAAAAAAGTCTAACTGTCACAGCTCCGTAACATATGTGATGCCATTTGAAAAACAAAAAAAACTGTTTCGATGGAAAGGTTTTAATAAAAATTGAGTGGAGATTGTGAAAATGTTATGTCTATCATTTCATTCTTTAATTGAAACTGATGAAAAAAACGACTAGGGAAAAAATTGAAGAAAACTGATTTTATTTAGCACAAAAGTTTTTTCTTGGCCGAAAATCTGGTATGAACAAACACAGCCGATTTCACCTTCAGCAAATTTAGCAGTAGAAGAGAACTTTAGCCACCCTCACTTTTACTGGGAAAAAATGAAGGCCTTTATCAAATTTTGTTGGCAAAATGTAAAGGTTGCTCAAAGTCCTCGAAAGCCTACACATTTGCTAAATTCAAGCTGAAGGTGAATGAAGGGAATCCTCTTAGAATCAAGTGCTTTTTTTCGTTTATTCTAAATAACTGACAAAAAGTGATAAAAATACAACTTCAACTAATTCCTGATTTTCACGCTAAAGTCAGAAATAAATTTTATATGTGCTCTCTGTAAAAAAGAAAGATGACAAAATTTAAACTGCCATTTTAAAACAGTAATTCTTTCCCTTTCATCCTTTTTAACAAGCTTTTTTTTACAACACAACACAAAATCAAATATAATCAACAAAATTGAAAAGAATAAAAAGTACTCTTTTATAAAAAGTAGCGTAAAAGAATTACATTTATCTCTCTCTTTTCTCCTTCTTCAAACTTTGATTTCATTTCTTTCTTTCTTCTTTTTTTTCATTGCCATAAATACATACACTTTTTTTAAACTTCATTTTATTTTTTTTGCAAAAAATGTATTAAATTGAATGCTCCTCCTTTTTTTATATGTACAAAATTCATTTTTGATGTGTCCTCTCTTTTTTTTATATCTTTGAACAAGTTTTATTTTTTCATTTTATATAAATTTTATCGTCTGCTACTTTAAAGCTTCTATAAAAAGGCTAGAAAAAAAGTTTAAAATGACAACAAATTTATCAAGAAGAAAGCAAAACTTGGCAAAGAGAAGAAGAGGGAATCGTCATCAAAATGAAATCTTTTTTTTTCTTCTTAAAAAGTTGTCGTTTACGTTTTTGACTTTAACTTCTTTTGCTTTTTTTCGTTCGTTTTAAACAATTTTCAACAACGACGATTGCCAAAAAAGCATATCTAAGAAGACAGGCAACTTGGGTGGCGGCGGCTTCTTCTTTTTTCTTCTAAAAGACTCTCTTCCTTCTTCTTCTTTTTTATTGTTGTCGAAGGATGAAAAAAAGAGTGATGGTCTTCTAATTGAAAATTGAGTTATGATTTTCAACAACGGCCAACGACGACGACAATGAAGACGACAAAAAAAATTGAATTCAAATCATAACACGAGCAAGAAGAAAAAATATTATAACAATCATTTTTGGCCAAAAAAGTTTTTTAAGGAAGAGATTTTTTTAAAGCGATGATGTAAGCAAAAAAAAGTAAGCAGAAAAAGAGGGAAAATGAATTTTAAAATGCATAAAGTTTTAAGATTTCTGGAACATTTTTATTTTATAGTTTTTGCAAAAAATCTTGTAAAATGGGTTTATGCGAAAAAACAAAGTTATGACAACAACAGGGAAGTAAAAAAAAAGATTTGTATAAATGAATCGAAGAATTTGATACTTGTTTCTTTACCGTAGGGGTCCGCAAATCACTTATTTTTCCATATTATGCTTATATACTTATTCTGAAAAACACAAGGACACACAAGGGATGGAAGATAACAAAAATATAGCTAATAGATAATTAACATCTTTTTAATAATTATACCTCTGCAGTTCTTTACAAAAGTAATTAATAAAAAAGTGCTATCTTGTTTTATAATTTTGATTCTGTTAAAAATGTTATATCTTAAATTTAATTCTAAATTTCTAAAATGCAATTACGATATATCCATCCAATGTTTTTCATTATTATTGTGAATATGTAATATATTGTCCATTGATAAATAGTAATCTTTTATTGCCACGTGAAAAATAAAGAAAAAACAACTTTTTAAAACCTAAATTATTAAATTTGCAAAACAAGAAGAAATAATAAAAAATGTTGAAACATGTCAAAAAAAATCACTTTTCTGATTTTCCTTCTCTTACCTTTCTTATCTTTGATTTGATCTTAGACCTAATAAACATATTCTTGCTAAAATGTTTGCCCAAAAATAACATTCTTGCATAGCAATAGAAATTAAAGTTTTTATCGGATGCTACTCCATTCTAATGCAAAAACTAATGACGCGCAGAATTAAACAAAGCTTGCATAATTTGGTGGATATCATCAAGTTTTAAGTAATAAACAAAATTCATGAAAATAGCCAAGTTCTGTTCATCATTAATTCGTTCGTTTTGTAATTAGTCATATTCAAAAATTTTGGTCACAGTTGTAGCCAGGGCTGTCCCGGAGTCCCGGATCCCGGCCATTTTTCCGGGATTTTTATCCCGGATCGGAATCCCTTATTTTAAATTAGGTTTTTGCGATTTTTCTTCACAGGGGGGGACCAAGACAAATTTCATCAATTTTCAAAATCCGCGATCCGGGAATCCCGGATCCCGGAGCAAAATCGTCCCAAATCCCGGATCGGACGAAAAAGCCAGTCCCGGACAGCCCTGGTTGTAGCAAATAAGACTTTAGAATATCCCAACGGTTGTTACGGTACAACATGAGAGTTAAATGAATTATAAGAAATTTTTTATATTTTCTATTAATCATAAAAGTATGAAAATAAAATTTAATTTCTCTTTAATTTGTTTTTAAAAATTACAAATTCGAATTAATATTGAAATAGTCTTTTGTTCCAAAGGAAATAAAACATTTCTCTTTATTTAGTTGTTAAAGCTGATAAATTAATTTTACTGAAACACAAATTGTAACAACTTTCATTTTAAAAACGTTTATTAAAACTTCAAAAAAATAAGTTTGACGTCTAAATTTGTGAAAAAAATTGCTATTTGATTGTTTCCTATCTTCTTTTTTTACAATCAAATACGAAAACATTTTTTTTTCATAAAAAGAAGAGCTCTAGTTGAAAAGCACAATCTTTCAAATCACTTTACAACACAACCCATGAAACAATAAAACAAAAATATGCTTTTCTATCAATTTGTTTAAAAATTTTACTAAATTTTAGAAAGTGTGAAAAAGCCAAAACAATAATTAAATAATTAAAACTTTATTTAAAATTATTATTATTAATATTAAAATATAGAAATCTGCAAAAATATTTAAAAAATTTATTACAAAATATAACTTGTGGCAAATAAAATGAGAGAGATAATTTTGTTTTAGACGACTAGCTTTCCAAAAGCACCTTCTTTTTGTTAACGTTCCAGCATATCATTTATATTCCAAATTGTTTCAGTAATCGACCGACGTTCAATTGTAAGAAAAACCATTCCATGCCAAAATGAAAATCCAAGCAAAAGTGTAAGTAAAAATTGAACAATTATGAGCTAAAAAAAGAAAGAGATAAGTATTGTAGTGATAAAATATTTAGATAACAATAAGCGTCAAATACGGGGTTACTGTAGATGGAGACTGTTTATCACTTTAGCGAAAGCTAAAGCTACAGTAACCTTGTGCAAATACAGTGGAATACTTTAGCTGAATTTTATATATCCCTTCTGACTATTTCTCTTTAACCCCTGCAAAAAAAACTTACAACATATTTTGAAAATGGAAAATCAAATGCATCGCCCAGTTGACTAATACCAAAGATAAGTAGAAGTAGCAAAAAACATATTGCACCAAAAAATCTTCGATCCCATATAATTCGTTTTTCACCTTCTGATACAATTTCATGTGTTTCTTCTAAAAATCGACGATCAATGATTCGCAAAGGTTCTTTCCATCCTTTTTCAGCTTCTTTATTTAATTGAAACATTGCACATACACCCAAATGATCTGAATAATTGATTCTCTTTTCACCCGGAATTACATCAAAGCAATTATCACAATATACAAGTTCAAAGGGTTCTGAAATACAATATTGAAAAATGCATGTTTAATTATTACGGTAATGCGCTCCAAAACCAACTTACTTTGTATTGATTGATAAAGAATATAGTCTAGTCGTTTACCCAAATGTTTCTTTTTAAGCAGTGCTTTGGGTGTATAACAATTATCTGGCCGATCACATGTCATTCCCGAAGGTGTTTCAGAATCATCTGTTGAAGAAGAGGAAGGAACTTTTCGTTCAAGCCATGCATCATGAACATTTGCCAAATTTCGAATTAAAGAATATCCAAGATCATCAGGTTCAATATTAAAATCACCCGTAAGAATTAGTAAATCAGCATCCCGAGAAGTATGGCGCACAAATTGTGCAAGTTCAAAAGCTTGTGATAATCGATGTGGTAGATATAGATCATTGTCACGATTATATTCAGCATGTAACTGAAAAATAGAGAGATGTATAATCATAATAAAGGATTAATATAAGCAAAATGCACGCTTTAGGATACTACAGAGTTGCGCGCATTCAAATATCCACAAAACTACAGTAATCCCACATCACATTAATCCATAACAAAAGCTTACATGAGTTGTATAAACACAAAGCCGATATCCTTCAACAATTATTTCAGCTAGCCCAACAACTTTACCACCAAACCAATCACCTCTAAAAATTATATAATTAATTATCAAAAATCCAGAAATTGAAGATATTCTCACCGATGAATATGATGTGGAAAACCATTAAGTGAATATCGATGTATAAGAGTTGATAAAATTTTCCATCGACTTAATAAACATGTTCCAGAACCAGTATAACCACTAAAAGTAGTAGAAATAAGTAGATACAGTTAAATAAGCTTTTAATTATAAAAAATTACCTATGAAAATAATGTCGAAAAGGAAAAATTGAAGAAACATGTTCACTAATATTTAAAAAGTCATCTTCACTCCATAACTAAAAATGCATTAATAAGGATAGAATATTTGGAAGTTAAATATTAAAACATACTTCTTGTAAACAAACAATATCATATGTACTTTCTTTTAGTGCTTCAATCAAAGCATCAATTCGATATTTTCGATGCTTTGAACCAAATGGCCATGGTTGTGGAAGGGCCCTGAAAAATGTAATGATGTTAGATAGATAGTGGGTTTGATAAAGCGAGAGTAAGAGTTTACAGATAGAGCATTGGAGTTTAGTTAAAACACAAATAAAGACCTCTATCCAAAAATATATATCCTTCAATGCCATTAATACAAACTACAATTTTTAATTAACTCAAAAAAAATCTCTTACCAACAATTTAAAGTTGCAACATGAACAGATAAATTTCCTCCACCAGAAATATCATCAAAATGATTATTTGAAATTGTACTTCCATTTGTTATAAATGTTGTTGATGAATCTTTAAGTGGTGAAGCACGAGATCGAATTCCATTTGATGTTGATGAAGATGTTACAGGTGGAGATTCTAATACTGCTGCCATTTGCTCTTCTTAATTCTTTGAGCAACACCTTCCACGACAGCGTTGGTGGCAAAATATATACTACTCGTATCCCAAAGTTTGATTTTACTAAAAATAGATATATATATAAATTTACATAGGATTAATCCTTAAATTTAAAGAGTTTTTTCGCAAAAAGTAAAGCAACATTTAACTGTTAAACTTTAGCAGTTTGAATTCATTTGCTTTCTTCAAAAAAAGACACGTAAGAAATAAGAAAATAAGAAATGTGAGGCAAAAGGCTTAAAGTCAAAACACACATTGAAAAACGAACAAAGAAGAAAGAAAAGAATAGCGTGAAACAAATGTTAAAAATTGATTCGTTTCTATAAAAAAATTGTGGGAGAAACAAGAAAAAGAGAGAGGAGACAAAGTGCGCATTTCGTACTTTGGGTGTTTCAATTTTTTCTTCAATTGCCTGGTCAAAGAGAAACTTGGGAATGCCGCTGAATGGAAACAAATTAATGTTGTAAATTACAACTTGTAATATGAATTACTGTATTTGGGTTAAATTTCAATATCATTTCCATATTGTACTTTATCTATCATGGTTACTGTAGCTGACTCTACAATATTTCTCATAACATTTTTTTTTAAGTCTAAGCAATTACAATATCCTATTGTGTATGAAGAATGCTGCAATGGATTGTACAGTATCCATGTAAAATTCGTAAAAAATAATTTTATGACACAATACAGTATACCTATTTTACTATTTACCAAAAATTACAAACGTTATCTTCAATTTTTAGTGTTACTACTGTAACGTAGAAAAAGCAATGATAATTGCATAATTCTTCTTGGTCGTCTTTATTGCTTTAGACGTGAAAAAGAGTATATGGCACATTTCATTTTTTAAAATCAATGTTCGAATTACATGTAATTTGCTTCAATAAGAAGCAATTTCAGCTTGATACATTACAAAAAAAGTTAAAACATTGAAGCGGTATTGTTTTATTAAAATTCAGTCAATAATGTGTACAAAAAATTTATACATTAGATTAAGAAACTATCAAGAGATTTATTTGCGTCCATATTGCATCAATGGAGGATATCCACCAAGCATTTGTTGTCCTCCCATCATATTTCCATATGGTGATTGAGTGAGTCCGGACATGCCATTGTATGGTGACATCATCATTGGATTACCGTATCCTGTCATACCAGGCATGCCCATCATTGATTGATAAGGATTCATTCCGAGCATTGATTGTTGTTGTCCCACTGGATATCCCATTCCCATTAATCCCATCATTTGTGGATTCATTCCCATCATTGATCCGGGCATTCCCATTCCCATGGATTGATAAGGGTTCATTCCAAGCATAGATTGTTGTTGATATGGATATGCACCCATCATTTGAGGATTCATCATCATTTGTGGGTTCATTCCCATCATTTGGGGATTCATGGCATTCATTGAAGCAGCTGGATTATACATGGATAAAGGATTTGCGACATTTTGAGCAAAAACGGCTGAAGTAAGGGCTAAAGCCAAAATAGCTGAACGGAAGAAAGCCATTGCTAAGCTTTTGTTTTAATTTGATGTAGAAGAAGTCAGAAAATCTGATGCTGGTTAAAAAATTAGAAGCAGCTTTTATACCAATTTTTTTTCAACAAAATGATGCTTGAAATCCATTTTTATGCAATCAAAATGTTATTGTTTATCTTGTTTTTCGTAAATGTATTCATTAATTTTAGCTATTTCCTATTTTGATGAACCTTATGTTTCACTATTATTTAAACAGCTTTTGTAAAACCAAAAAAGACATTGTTTCATTTTTTAATTAATCAAAAACATGTTTTTCTCGAAAAATAATTTGTTCACAATGTTTGATTTCCTGCAGTAAATTTTTTGGTATAAAAGCAGCTCTCAAATTTTTTATTAGGCATCAGATTTTCTGACTTCATTTTCTACATCAAATTAAAACAAAAGCTTTGCAATGGCTTTCTTCCGTTCGGCTATTTTGGCTTTAGCCCTTACCTCAGCAGTTTTTGCACAAAATGTTGCAAACCCTTCAGCCATGTATAATCCAGCTGCTTCAATGAATGCCATGAATCCTCAAATGATGGGTATGAATCCCCAAATGATGAATCCACAATTAATGGGAATGAATCCTCAAATGTTGATGAATCCCCAGATGATGGGTGCATATCCATATCAACAACAATCTATGCTTGGAATGAACCCTTATCAATCTATGGGAATGGGAATGCCAGGATCAATGATGGGAATGAATCCACAAATGATGGGATTAATGGGAATGGGATATCCAATGGGACAACAACAATCCATGCTGGGAATGAATCCTTATCAATCAATGGGAATGCCTGGTATGACTGGATACGGTAATCCAATGATGATGTCCCCATACAATGGCATGTCAGGACTTACCCAATCACCATATGGAAATATGATGGGAGGACAACAACAGATGCTTGGTGGATATCCTCCATTGATGCAATATGGACGCAAATAAATCTCTCTTTAGCTTCTTAATCTAATGTATAAATTTTTTGTACACAATATTACAATTTTTTAATAAATTAATTCAACATTTTCAACTTTCATTAAGTAAATTAAGTTTATTTATTGATACACAAATATTTTACATTTAAATAAAATCTATTGATTTAACAGTAATAGATAAAGAGTATTTATAAAAATGCTAAAACAGCAGGACCAGAACCACATTTTGCAAGAAGATATTTTTGTGCCATATATTCTTTTTCACATCCAAAACAATAGAGTCGATCAAGAAGAATCAAGCAATTATCATTATTCATTTCAAGCTGGCAGTAATAACACTAAAAATTAAAATTAATGTTGTCTTTTTGGAAAGTTGTAAAATGGGTTACTGTAGTTCTAAATAAAATTGTTCTGTCAAGGATACTGTAGGTTTAGTATCCATGATAGAAACTAGGGTTGATGGCGCGCCCAAAATCTGAAAAAATTGGTCGCGCCCGGGCGGGCGCGCCTGGGCGCTGTCGCCCGAAATGAAAAATTGCATAAATATTAATTTTTTTTTAAAAAATGTCGAAAATTGTTATTAAAGCTTCTCATTTTGTCGACTAAACATTCTTTTATGAGTTTATTTGATTTATTTTACATTTAAAGACAAATATCTGAAATTGTAAAAATACCGTAACCCGGAATACTCTATTAAGAAAAAGATTTTGAGATTTAAACACTGTAACAGCTAAATCATTGCATTTTCAAGGCATAAAGAAAGAATCTAGTTAATAAAAAATGAATTTTTAGAAAAATTATTGGAAATTTTGTGTTCGAAAAGCTCATCGCCCGGGCGATGACTGCCTAAAACTTTGGCGCGCCCGGGCGCTGTCACCCACATCAACCCTAATAGAAACAGAATAAAATTTTTGTATTAGCTACAGTACCATTCAAAAAATATTATCTTCAATCTTCAATGTTTTAGTATCAACTACAGTAACCTGCTTTATTAAACCCAGTAACCCGTATACAACACCGTATTACTTAAGAATAAATAAACTTACACGATAACAATGTGAACAATAAATTTTTCCTGCTCTTAAAAGTCTTTGCCCAACAGCAGTTGATTTACAAATACTACATTGACGAGCTTGTGAATCATTATGCCATTGTGAAACAGCTGCTTTTCCATTTGTTGTTGATGCATCACATTCTTGACAAAATGCCTATAAAAATTGTTTTTAATTAGACTTAATCGATGATTGATATGTTGTGTTAGTAATTTAAAAGTAAAAGTTTACATATTCGTGTGTTACTAGCACAAGTTTACTGCAAAAATCAAGGGGACTCCCATTGGAACCCCAGCAATAGCCCAAACCCTAACAAATGCATTTGCAAATGACAATAAAAATGAAAAAAATTCGTGGAAAATCGTGAAAAACCGTACAAAATTTTCCACGATTTTCCACAACTTTCCACGAACTTTTTAAATTCATTTAAGTTTTTGTGATTATTTTTCGAGGTTCCAATGAGAATCACACTGTACACAGAGGTTTTAAAAGTGTTATAGAAATCTACTTCCCTGTAATACCCGCAATAAAAAAACACATACCATATTTTCACGAAGAATAAATTTTTCAAAGCCAACACGTTTACGACATCCTCCACATTCCATACAATCATTGTGATAAGTTTTCTAAAAAAAACATCTTCTTCATCAATCTACAGTACCCCATTGCAGTAAAATTACCTCTAAAATATCTGTCCATTTATCATCTGTTATTGGAAGCTTACAAAGATGACAAATTTGATCAGCCCGTTCCATTCTTTACTTCGACAACTAACAACTTTTTTAACAACTTCCACCCCCTTTGTAAAACTCCATGCAGATTTTTTTTATCAAAATTTATTCAAAATAAATCACCATAATAATAATAAAAGTAGTGATGACAAAAGCATATATAAGATTGGATTACATAGGACACAAAATGAAAAAAGAGACAAATATATACGATAGAGAAAAAAATTCATAAAAGAGATAAATACGTTTTTCTTTTTATATTGACAGAGCAGAATTGTTTCCTTTTCTTTAGATGTCATCAATGTCAATTTCATCGCCATCTTCTTCTTCAACTTTGACTGCTATAGCTTCATTTGGTTTATGAATACCATTGGTTTTAGATTGTTGTTGATCACCTGCAGAAGCAGAAATAGTTGTACCAATTTCACGAGAGCGTTCATCAAATGCAACTTCAACGTCATCATCATCTTCATCGGATTCATCTTCCGAATCTTCTTCAGCTTCTTCAAGCCATTTTAATACAGGTTGGCAACGTGTAATAATTTCTTTTGCAAAGCTTTTATTAATATATTTTGAACTTGGCTAAAAAAGATAACAAGGAGTTAGAAAACAATTCAACTAAGCGAGTATGTAGGGAGAGGAAGTCGTTGCATGTGCCCTAGAGCTGCTCGACAGTCCAAACATGGTCTAACTTATATACTCCCTTCCCAAAACCCTCATCAAAATCTCTTACCTTAGCTCCCCATGCAAGAAGGACTTCTTCTTCAACAAGATCTTCATCATAAAGCTTTTTAATAATATGTGGTGCACATTTTAATAGTTGATTCTTATTCTTTTCAATAAGCTGTTCAATACCACCCAAAAAATGTCGTTGAGCTTTTGAATCATCTTTAAGAAAACGATAGAGTAAAAGCTTATGGGTTTCAATTTGATTGAGAACATCAACATCAAAGAGAACATCAGCCAAAAGAAGTGGTGCCTTGTTTTTAAGCTCAAGGCGTTCAGCTTCATTTAAAAGTTTCTTGGAATCTTGAATTGTACCATCTTTTTTAGCTTTAACAAAGAATGTATGAAGCATATCAAGACGTTCATCAGTTGATTTATCCAAATCTTTATCAATAACAAGTTTACCAATATGTGCTGTAAGCTTTTCTTCCCCTTCTTCTGGTTCTGCCCAATCATCATCATCAAGTTCATCAGAATCTTCTTGTTGTCGATTTTCTTTAAATTCAAATCCACCATTTTTATCTTCAACTGGTGAACCACCATTTTGTTTCTTTTCTGGTTCTTCACCATTTTCAGATGGTGGTGGATTTTTGATAATAAAAGTAGAAAGTTTATGCTTTGGATCAATGACATATGCATGCCCACATGCTTTACATTTGCTGTTGATGACTTGACGTTTTACAGTCTAAAAATAGATGGAGATTAGATCAAATAAGATAAAGTAAAAAAGAAAGCTTACCAAAACAGTTTCAGGATTGTCACATGCAGGACAAAGAACAAATTTTTTGATGAAGATATCAAGCAAATCTTGAAGTTTTGTTGCATCATGCTCACCATTAACAATGTAACGTTCATTTTTACTATCAACTTGAGTTTGAGCGCCAAGTTCACAACCCTAAAAAACAGCAAAAAGTTAGATTGTTGCATATAAAGTAACGCTAACGAAGTATAAACTTACAAAAAATTTTGTTGGGTATTTTGGTGGACGACCAAGTGCTTTTGCAATATCAGTCATATTTGCAATAACTGTTTTAATGCCATTACCTTTCCCTTCAACTTTTGCTTGAAGACGGGGCATTTTATAGCGATAAAATGGATCAATAACACTACGATTAACATTGAGAGCCATGATGATGATCAAGAATTATTGTTTTTCAAGAAATTTGAGGAAAATTTGCTAAAATAAAGAGATATGATTAGTATGAGATAACAAATAGTATAACAAGGAACAAGTTTGCCAGCTTTGTAGAACACAAATAAACAGTGGCTGAAATCCGCCTCTAACACAGGCATGGAACAGCAAGCTTATCCCTTGTAAAAAAATATATAAAACCCCCACATGATGATGATAAACCTCTTCTTTGATACCACTTAATAACATTAAAGACTTTTGCATCAAGTTTATAGTATCAATAACAAGATGATGATGAAGGCTATGAATGCCAAAAAAATTGAAAATCACAAAAAGCGTCGTTGTTGATTTGCGGACGAAAAAAGATAGAATGCATCGAAAAGCTTTCAAAAGGTTTTAAAGTTTTAGAAATGCAAATTAGTGATCATTTTTTCTTCTCTTCTAGCTAGGGATGTGGAGTAAATTTACCAACTTAGATATTTGCTATTAATTTTAAGCTGCAGTAAATGCTTATTCTTATTCCTAATCTCTATTAAGCTGCTGACAGTAGGCTTGTATTTATCGTTTTTTAGCTTTAGCAAAGTCTGTATGAAGCATATCAAGAAGTTCATCGGTTGATTTATCCAAATCTTTAACAAGTTTACCAATATGTGCTGTAAGCTTTTCTTTCCCATCTTCTGGTTCTGCCCAATCATCATCATCAAGTTCATCAGAATCATCTTGTTGTCGATTTTCTTTAAATTTAAATCCATCTTCTTCAATAGGTGAACCACCGTTTTATTTGTTTACTCTTTTCACACCCGAAAGCAGCTCAGTTTTTAGAGGTGAAACTTTAATAAAACTATATGTTGGTAGTTAAAATCTTCCACAAAATTTGCTAAACAAAGGTATTGAAAGGTGGTGTAGTACCTTGCAATTTTCTATCTTGATGGATTCTTGATAATAAAAGTTAATAAAATAGCGCTACTGTCAGCTTAATAGATTGTTATAGCTATACCAAGCAATAAATTCCCCTCTAATTATCATCGACAATTCTATGTATAAAAAGTTATATACTTACCATCAAACCACAGATCAAAAAAGACGGCATGCAGTTTTATAAACTTCAAAAACATTAATCCACTTATACACAATTCTATGGATATAAGAGATTTAAAGAGATAAAATATTATTATCTGTTTTAAATATAATTTAAGCGTTGAATAAATTACAGCAAAGAGCAGCAACGTTGATTTGAAAAATATAAAATTTTTTTTGGGAAACGTTAAAAATTTTTTGTTTGAGTTTCTTTGAAGAGTGTTGGCAATCAGTGACTTTTTAACCAAAAAATGCGCGTTGTTTTAAATTTTAAAAGTTTTGATAAGCGAGAAAGAGAAGAAAGGGAAGAAGAAAGGAAAGTCAAGTGTCGTTTGTCTTTCTTCTTTCTATATTTTCGCAATTGCTTTTTTTATTTTTCTCAGGTCATCATCATCATCTATGTTTCCCTAATTTCATCATGTGTTTTTTTATATAGTCCCCAAAATACCATTCATTTGTACACGATGATTCTAGTAAATTGCTAAACTGATTTTTGGGTTTAAAATGTTGGTTTTGTGAGCACGTATTTTGAAGGGTGTCATTTCAGAAGCAAAAACTACCTCTATCGAAAAAATCCATTACAATTTTACTTGAACCACCTTATACATATACATGTTGTAATTTTAAAACTTACAATTAGCTATAAAGAAGTTGATTGAAATTCCGCTTTTTTTGACAATGAAAGATTTTTGTTTCTTCAAGAAGCATAAAGCGTTTAAATCCGTCGTAGACGTATTTCTGATTCTTTTTTCTTTTTGTTGCTGCTGCTCTTTTTTATCAAAAAGAGTAGTAGAAGATAAAGATGAAGAAGATGATAATAAAGGTAACGACTGAATACTTGCCTTCAGTTTCTTACGTTTCCGTGACAACCTCACTGAAACCGATTCAATGTCTGAAAAGGAGATATGATTAGGTTAGATATTTGATGGTGTAAGAGGGATATTTGTGGATATGTAAGATATATTTAGTCCTGTAAAGGGATATATGTGAACATGTATGGATAGATATAGTCATGTAATAGGATGTGTAAGATAGGGAATGCAGATAATGGAAGTTAAATAGCTATGATTATGATCCTTGTTGGTAGAAAAAGTTTCGAAATTGTGATGTATTGTTGGATTTCGAGATTGAATGCAACTATTAGACATTTGATCACATAATCCTTTACAATAAATTACAATTTTAATACTTTTTCAGCCATTTCCCGGCGTCGTAATGCCCTAGAATATAATGCTTTGAGGCTCGAATTTTAGATAGGATTAGACCGTAATCACAGCTAATTTATATCCATAACTTTTGTAATTGTAATATCCACAGATCCACAGTTTTACTATTATTTAACACTTACCAACGAGAGAGCTGTCAATCATAAAAGTGCTATTCGTCTTGCTGAATAGGCCCACTGACATACAACTGGATAATACCCAGTGTTTTCAAATGCTTGTAATAATCTTTGAAAAGAAAGAATGAAATGAGAGAGAAAAAAAGATTTACTGAAAAAATAATAAAAGCTGGTTAAATATATTTCAAATTGGTGTTAAATTTCCACATTTTTATACAAAGAACGAGATCGCGCGTTTAGATAAATATGTATTTACAAAAAATTAATATTTTTGAGGGAACATATAGATAAAAATCAACACTGGCAGTAGCAACCATTCCCTAAAAACAGATAGTAGTAAAAATGGTTTTTTAGTGAAAATTGGTGTTTTAAAAAAATGATGAAAATATTTTTTGGGGGAAGAAAAAAGGCTGCTGCTGACAAACAACATTCAACAACGACGACTAAAAGAAATATATTTTTTTGGGGTGGTTTTTATTTGTGAATAGATAGGAATGAGAGAGAGTGTGTGTGCTGCATAGACTTAAAAACGAACCAAAAAAAAGAAAGAAATTGACAAACTATAACTAACTAACACAACTACTACTACTAAAACAACTAACTATTGCTATGCGCGCTATTCTGCTTGCTATCCCGCATTTTGACTAACTAACTAACAGCAAAATCGACTGCGAAGGCGCGAAAGAAAAGCAAGAGGTGGGGAATGACAGACTAACTTTGACTTGAAAAGACACGACGACAAGTCATTCAGTTTTATGTCATCATATATAATATAGTTGTTGCTACTGCTCCTTTGCATATCTACCAAAAAGCATAGAGATCGAAAAATGAAACGTGGAAAAAATTTTTCTTTGCTCTTAGAGAAATATAGAAAAAAAAGAGTTCCTTTTCATTGCGAAAAAAATGGGCGGAATGCTCTGGATTCTCTGCCTGCCATACACACCTACCAACATGAGAGAAAACAAAGAAATATAGAAAGACAAACAGCGACTCGCTTTTCTTTCTGCTTTCTGTCCATCGACCACCACATACACCAGCTTGAATAATTTTTTCTATTTTCTTACATCATGCTCTTTTTTTTCTTCTTTTTTTGGGGAGACTTTGTTATCTCTTTTTTTCCACAAATTTTGTCGCTGTTCTTTCTGTTTTTGGTATTCATGAATGAATAAAATATAAAAAAAGAGTTTAAAAACTATTCACTTTTTTTCAATTGTATAGTTTTCTTTTTGTATATAATAAGAGAGGAGAAAAGCAAATAAAAAGCACAGCTGGTTTATTTCAAAAAGAGACATACAAAAAGAGTTCAATTTTGGATCAACTCCATAAAACTGAATAAATTTTTTTACCAAGAAGAAATTAGCTGGATTTCAGTTTTTTTTTGTCATTTTGAAAGACATACAGACACAACACTCGGGGGAGGACAGTTTTCTAAAAGCTAACCGTAGACATCCCCAACTTAGGGTGAGGTTTTGGGCCCATATTTTGCCTACAGACTCCCCTATTATAAGCTAGTATTCAGGCAAAAATACAGCTGCTTAATCCTCATACTCTTCGTTTAACAGCGGTTCAAAGTCTGTTATGACTTATATGCTGAACCATATAAGCGGTTTTTCTTATATACATGAAACTATATATGACAAAAAACGCTTATATAAAGGGGTATATATTTCTTTTTTCATCTTATATGGCCATCCATATAAGCGTTTTTCAATCATATATGGCTGTGTATATATAGTCGAAAATGAGTTATATGGTTCAGCATATAGGTCATAACAGACTTTGAGCCGCTGTTAAACGAAGAGTATGAGGATTAAGCAGCTGTATTTTTGCCTGAATACTAGCTTATAGTAGGGGAGTCTTTAGGCAAAATATGGACCCGAAACCTCACCCTAAGTTGGGGATGTTTACGGTAAGTTGAATGAATATCAGTTTTTCTAATTATATTCTAAAAAAAATTGATTATTTGATAGACCATATCTGTTTAATTCATGGTAAGAGAACTATGTTGACCAATGTGACAGTTTTTCAGGAAGCACAGTTGAATCAGTTTTTTTTAGCGAAATTTAAAATGAAAACCATTAATAAAGATAGAGAACTTTGCAGCTAAATAATAAGGTTTTTAAACAGTTTACACCTTTTATAAAATCTTCAAACAGTTTTTTTAAACCGCAATTGGCGAAATATCAATTTATTAATTGTATGTATTCAGTTTAATTTATAGTAAGAATTTAGTTAAAGAATTGTTTTTTAACACAATTTTTTAAAGCACCATTTTCAGGCTTGAATAAGCTTTTTTTAGCGAAATTTAAAACAAAAACCATTAATAATGATAAAAAAAATTTGCATTTAAATAAAAGTTTTTTATACACATGATGTAAAAGTATTGATCAGTTCTTTATTGAAAAAAAGTAGTTGGATATCAAGTTTTTTTATTAACTGTACGTGATCAGTTTAATTTACAGTATCATAGTAATGAAATCGATTCCAGTTTTTAAAAAAGCATAATTTTTAGGCTTCATCACCTTTTTTAAGCGAAATTGAATTCAATATGCTCAGTTAATTGAAATTTAAAAACCAACAATTCAACCCAATTTCAAAAAAGCATAAAAATATGATTTTTAATTGTTTTTTAGCTGGACTGGATTATTGTTAATTAGTTTAACAAGACATATATCTGTGTATACAGTATGCCACCTGAAAAATGCAAAAACTAATACAGTTAATATGGAAAAATGAACTTTTATGTCCTCAATAAAACTATATTTTTTGCACAGTTATGTCACTTTTTATTATATATTATTTACAAGAAGGTTTACTTTTTATTTTTATCAGCTATTTTAATGTCAAAGCATCCAGCTATATTAATGTATACATCTATGGAATATAGAAATAACCAGATCTACGAACATGAATATCGTTTTTTTCGAAAGTCAATTGCTACATCAGTTTAAAGCAAAAACATTTTATGAAATTATTTGTCAGTTTTAATTTAAATATTAATTTTGTTTTACATGCTAGAGTCAATTATACTCTGTTACAGTAGAGATCTATTAAAATTGAAGAAAAAAATAACGCCTATGTCAGTTTAAAAATAAAATTCGTTAAACTTGGTTTATTTAAAAAAATTGAAATCAAAGCAAGAACATTGTGTTATGCATATAGCATCTCAAAACAACACAGTTTTACGTTTTCAAACGCTTTTGAAAAGACAGTTTTAAATTTTATAATTTCTAATTTGAGAAAGAACTTCTGTTAACAGTTTGAAAATAGCTTATTAAAACGATAAAACCTTAAAAATAACCAGGTCTCCAATCAAAATTGTCATTTTTTTATCGAATAACTTCTCGGTCAGTTTAAAGCAAATATATTTAGAAGATAATAATATGATTCAGTTTTCATTTAAAAAATTAAAATTTGTGTTTTACAATTTTGTATTGATTACAGTCAGTTACAGCACCAGCTTGTTATCGAATTAAACAAAAAGAAATGCTCGGGGCAGTTTAAAAAACTAATTTTTTTTATAATTTTAAAACTAAAAAACTAAAACTAAAAAACAAAGTACATTTTGTTAGAAATTGTAAAATTTAAGAAGAAAAGTTTAAAAAAAGTTTGCTGTAGGTTTTATTAAAAAGCACCTTTAATTTGTTTGCGCCTCCAAAATGATGTTGACAATTTTAAACTTTGTGTTTTTAAAATCTTCTTATTTGTCAAAAACAACAGTTTAACAACAGCTTTTTATAACGTGGAGCACATTACCTTTGGTTTAAATTTACGATGCAAAGCTCATTAAAAATTAGCTTAAAATTTTATAAAAAGTGCTTTTTACTTTTTTATGTAAATAAACTGAAATGAAAACAGTTATAAATTTTGTTATTGTAAAAGCCTTCTTATTTGCCCCAATTTTTCACTTGACAGTTTAAAAATAACTTTTTAAAACATTAAACACTTTTAAACTGTTTCAATTGCAGTTAAAAAACAAAGCAATTTCCTGCAAAAGAAAAAAGTTAATCATCGATCTTTGAAGTCTTTCTTTCCCAAAAAAAACTTTTTCTTTATTGCTGTTGATGCTGCAAATGCTGTGTCAGCGATTTCCTTCTTCTTCTCCCAAAAAAATAAGATATTTTTCAAGTGCACAAAGAATATCATTGAAAAATAGATATTTCAACATCCAAAATAAATCAATGAATCTATATTTTTTATCATTCTCAGTTTTTTACACGCGATTATTTCTGTTTTTCTGTTTCCTTTTTTGCTGTCATTGCTTGATAGAAATTTTTCTCGGACATGATTCTTTTTTTTCTCACCCTTATGCTGTTGGCGGCCTGTGTGTTTGGTTGAAACTTATCACAAACATGGGAAAAAGCGAAAAACATAAAGAGAGAAAAAATTGAATGTTTTGCTTTCTATGACCACTGTTACCGCCACATATATTAGTGAAACATGTTGTTTGTGATAGTCAATCACTGACAACCGGGGGTTCTACTGCTCAGTTTATTCTTTTTATCAGTCCATCCCTTTCACCACTTTCACTCTTAACGTTCAAAATGAAAAAAGACAAAAAAAGATTAAAATGTTAAACACTCTTGAATCAATGTTGAAATAGTTTAAAGAAGAAAAGAGTGAGATTGATAGCATTTTTTGGGGTACATCAGCAAAACTTGTGCTGCAGAAATAAAAAAGACAAAAAAAGAAAGAGGAAGCTGAAGAAAAATGAAAAAGAGAGAAGTGAATGTTTTTCTTTCTATGACCACAACCACCACACAGTTAACACACCATTAAAAATCATCAGTTATAGGTTTTGTCAGCGAGTAATAGTGAGTGTATTGCCAGTGTTTCGCTAACGATCGGCCTTTCCCTCCCTCAAATAATTACAGTTTATTTTTATCAATACTTCCTTTTCACTAATCAATCGCTGACAGCCTAAATATTACTCAGTTTATTCTTTTTTATCAATCCACCCCTTTCACCGCTTTCACTCTTAACGTTCAAATGAAAAAAGTAAGAAAAAGATTAAAATGTTAAACACTCTCGTATCAATGTTGAAATAGTTCAAAGAAGCAAAAAAGAGAGAAATAGACTGATAACATTTTTGGGGTACATCAGCAGAACTTATGCTGCAAAAGCAAAAAAGAAAGAGGAAGCTGAAGAAAATAGAAAAAAAAAGAGAAGTGAATGTTTTTCTTTCTATGACCACAACCACCTCACAGTTAACACACCCCTAAAAATCACATCCACAAGTTATATGTTTTGTCATCGAGTGATAGCGAGTGTTTCGCTACCAACTGGATTTTTCACCCTTTGATGTTTACAGTTTTTTTTATTATCAATATTTCCATTTCACCACTCCCTTCACTTTTCTATATTTACTAGGAAAGACAGTAAAAGATTAAACTGTAAAACACCATTAAATCAATGTTGAAACAGTTCAAAGAAATAAAGACATAAAAAAACTAATAAGATTATTTGTTTGGATACAGTTTAAAAACGTGAAAAAAAGAGCAATAATCAGGAAAGCAAATATTTTTTTCTTTCTACATGACCATTACCACAACTATCCCCTAAAAATCACAACCAGTGCTCAACGTCAATGCATAGTTACGTCTTTTCTCAATGAATGATTATGAGTCTATCATTTAACAACCACCTAAACGCAGTTTTTTTAATATATCGCTTTCGAAAGTAAGCCTGGACGCGGGCGGGCCGAGCCCGCTTCGGGCCGGGCGGGCTTAAACTTCGCGGGCTCGGGCCCGGGCGGGCCGGGCCGTGAAAAAATGGGCCCGCTCCAGGCTTATTCGAAAGGCCTTTCTAGTTATCCTAAAATGAAAAAGTCAGTTTAAAATGTTAAAATAGTTCAAAAAAACAAAGACAAAGAAACATTGATAAAGTTATATATTTTTTGGATACATTTGCAAAAACAAAAACGAGAAAGAGAGAAGCCGGAAGGAAGCTAAAAAAAGAAGGGGGGATGACGTGGCTAAAGCAAGTTTATGCATTTTGGGGCTATGACGAAACAACAGAATGAAAAAAAAACAAAACAAAAGAAAAATGTTTTTTATGAATGAAAAAAGGAGGATGTTAACAAGAGAAAAAAGGAGATAAAGAAGTTATAGAACCAGAAAAGCAAGTTACTGCAGTTTAAACAAATTTTAAGTAAATCTCAAATTTATCATTGCTGTTTATATAATATTAATTCAGTTTTCATTCAAATAAATAAACGATATTTTTTAATATCCTAACGTTATACCGGCTACCGCGCAAAAGATGTGCTCCAACAAAAACGTTTACACACTGTGTTAGAGCTCAAAAAAATTTAAAACTCAAACACTCAATTATACCACCCAGTTTAAAAAAAACAATTTTTTTGACAAATTTATCACAAATTTTTTCTACATTTTGTTTGCACAATAATAAAACCCTAGAAAACTTTCAATGCAGTTTATTCTTCCAAAACTTGTTATACCAACAAAACAGTTATTTAATTAATTTAAAATAATTTAAGATACAAAACCATGCCAGTTTAACTTGTTTTTTTTTGACAGTCTTGTCGCTTGAATTTTTTACAAGTGGTTTTAATTTCTAACAAGCTTTATTAAAGTCCACATTAGTAAACAAATTTCAACTTACAGAAATAGGATAGCTGATACAGTGTTTTCCTTAGAAGCTTTTTTAAAATTTAAACAAATTAATTTTTATAATGATTGTCATGGCAGTTATTTAACAATATTTTAGCTGAAAAATGTCTTTCATCAAAATTGACTGATACGATAATTTGCCGCAGTTTTTAAAGATCACTATTCCTCTAAATAAGTAAATAATACAATATATTCTTCAAAATTTGAGAATATTAGACAGTTTCAAAGAGAAATTGAAAAAAATTAAACAAGATAATATCGCGGCAGTTTTTCAAAAACATTTTAGCTGAAAACTGTGTTTCACCTTTTTGGCTGATATTTAAATTTCCACCAATTTTTTAAAATATCAATATTTCTTTAAATAAATAATGTCAACAAAAAAGGATTCAGTTTTTTATTCCCATATACTTGAAACAAACACATAACTATTGTATGCGACAAAATTCCATAAGTTTTACAAAAATATATTTTTCCAGCAATAATTTTTTAAAACAATTTTTTTTATCGTGAAATAAACACGCAAAAAAAAGAAACCCACTCGTAGGCAGATTTTAACCCCGGGACTTTTGCTTTTGGTCGCCTGTGTGGCCCGGTATCGACCGTAAAATATCGAAAACTGTGGTTTGGCCATCCAGGAACCATAACCTACAATTTTCGATATTTTACGGTCGATACCGGGCCACATAGGCGACCCACAGCAAAAGTCCCGGGGTTAAAATCTGCCCACGAGTGGGTTTCTTTTTTTTGCGTGAAGTCTTCACCAAAATATTATCAATAGCACATATTGAATTAATTAAAAAATATGCATCAGTAGTTTATACCCCAAGTTAAAGAAGAAAGCTGTTTATTAGAATAAAACTTAGCATTGCAAATTGGTATTTCAGTTATCTAACAAAGTATTAGCGAAACATCTATTTCAGCGATTGGGCGATATATGAAAATTTGGTGAACATAAATGTTTTTTGAAACAAACACACATAATGAATAACTAACAATTTATTTGTCCAAACTAGGAACAGCAATGTACTTATCAAAATTATTTTTAATAAAAAGACAACAAACAGTTTCCCTAACAGAAGACAAATTTTTGGAATTTCTTAAAGTATATTTAAGAGAGTGAATATTAATTAATTATAATTCAGTTAGAATAAAAAGTAAATATAAATTATGCATAAGCTTAAAGCTACTAATAAAGCCGAAATGCCATGCAGTTTTTTTCAAAATTATTTTTTAAAAAGTTTAAACAAAAATTGTCTTAAAGATCAATTCAGTTTAAATATTTTTATTGTTAAATTCCTTTTGAAAACATTGATGCAGCTTTACGGTTGAAATTCGCCCAGTAATGACTAAACTTAAAGGAAAAACTCTTGCTTTCAGTTAATATCCTTTTAATATGAAAGCTTAAGGACTGCGCTGTGTGCTCTGCAAAAAAATTGAATTCATCGCTCCAGTGAATTTTTTAACCTTATCTTTAAACATCGTTTATTAATTTTACTTGAAAATGAGACAAAGCAGTTTAATGTCGATATTTTTTTTGCTACTTCGAATTGTATTCCAGTTTAAATATTTTTTAATGTTAAATAATTCTAAAATCCTTCTTAAACCTATTGCTATGTATACAGTTTAATGCTTAAAGTTTTATCGAAAATTATTAAATTTAGAAGAAGAAGACGCTCACAATTAATATTTTTTTATACAAGAGCTTAATGATTGCGCTCTGTGGAATGTCCAAATTGATCTCGTTAGTTTGTTTATCCCCAATACGTCGCTTATCAATTTTATTCGAAAATGCAGGAAAAGAGTGAAGCAATATTTGCCAGTTTTAATTGTTGCTCTAATAGATGGATCAATTTAGTTTAAATATTATTTTACTTCTTTCTCAAACATAATGCTGCGGTTTAATGGCTAAAATTTATCAAAAATAATCAAACCTTCATCTTCGTTTGCAGTTAGAGCTTTTTATACAAAAAGTTGAGCAGCGTTCAGTTTTAATGTCACCTGCGAAGTAAATTGAAAAAAGTCTGGATATCTTAAACATAGCATTACAATCATCACTGCCAGTTTCCTGCTTGCTTAAATACCCAACTTAACATCATGCTCAAAATGAAATCTAAACAAACCATAAGTTTCCCAGTTAAATACAAAATAAAAACTTTTTTACACACTTTGCAAAGATCCCCTTCTTTTTCTTAAAATTAAAGGTTTTCATTACTTTTTTTTCAATTGACCCCTTTTTTGATCCCCTATTATTAATCTTTTAAAATTAGGTGCAAAAAATATTATTTTTAAAAGCCACCCATCTTTCTTTTTTTCATTCATATATTTTTTGTTAATGAAAAAATCAATGTTTCAAAAAAGAAGAAAATGATGCAACACTAATCTTTGCAAAATATTTCAATGTTGCCAAGAATGAAACATAAAAGAGGATATATATAATGAGATAATGGAAAAAATAAAAAAGCTAAAGGTTAAGGTCGTTTCTAGCTTTGTTGTTTTGTGTTCAAAAATGTTTGAAACTAGAAAGAATGCAGTAAAATAAAGGAGACTACATTTATAATAAAGTACAAATGCGGAGAGAAACTGTGTTTTAGTTGATGTTTGCTTATGTTTTTTTCAATAATTTTTAATCTTAAGACAATTGTCAGTTTTTATTTATACTAATGTAACAATTTCCCGCAGTTTTTCAAGAGTGAATTGCACTATATCAACAGTTTAATTTTCTGACGATGACGGATCTGGACGATCCCTAAAGTTAGACCTCCCATTTTTTGTTTTATGCAACTTTCATTTTCATTCTTTGTAAAACGGTCCAACAGACAAACGCACAATCTCCATTTATTGAGAGGATTATTATTTTTATTTACTAGAGGTAACCCGTCCCTTCGGGGCGGTTACCGATGCTCCCCGCTATTGCTTTTAATAAAACTGACTGTTATGGGTTAACTAGTGGTAACCCGCCCCTCCGGGGCGGTTACCGAGATAGCTCTATGCCGCATTAATTTGTTATTATGTCTCGCTCATTTTCTTATTTTATATTCTACATTAAACTTAAAAAAGGTAATAAACATTCGAGAATCTTACCTTCACATCTATAGCGGAATCGAATCCTAATCTTTAACACCCACATAACACACATCAGATCTTAATTATCCTTCTGATTCCTCATAAAACCCGCAAAAAATGAGAGGATTTTTAACATCCAGCTTGTTAACGATTCTAACCCAGTTCTTGTTCCACTTTGCAGCCGCACAACTTATTCACTTTAATTTTTCCGCATACAACTTTTTTTTACCATTGCCTTCATGCACTACATTAAAAGTCTCATGTCAGGCTCTAAAGGTTTATTTGACTCCTCAAAAAGTCAGGATCTCTCTATTTTAGCTCTAAAACACATCGTAAATGAGCGGTTGTTTTTGTGAATGAAGAATGAAAAAAATTTGAGGGGGGGGGGGGCACAAACTAAAGAAGTACCAAAAAAGATTCTGTGCGCGTCATATAAGATCTTCTATCATTTGATTCAAGAACTAAATGGTTGTAATACGATATTAAAAATAAATAAGGTTTCCCTGTAGCGCTCCAGATTTACCGGAGGTATGACTTCAGATTTACCGGAGGTATGACTTAAAAACAATTGGTGTTGAAGATCTTCCATCAGATTTGACAATCGTAATAAGCGGAGATTACGGTACGTTGGACATTAACATCCATTTAAAGAAATATTATTTTAGGTCAAGATACTTTTAAAGTGGGTTATTATATTGTTCAAAGGAATAAACCGTGTTCAGCTTGGATGTTTCGATTATTGGCATCTATTCTTGCAAAGGAAGGATATGAAATTATTGCAGAAGTTTTTATCAAATCTTTGATTTCATTGCCTAAATGGAGACAGGCTTAACTGTGGATGAAAAATTGTTCAAGTGCAAGTTGTAAGTCAATATGCTGTCTTCAGCATTGAAAAGTTAATCAAAGATGCTCATGTAAAACTACAACGATATATTAAAAAATTGACTGAAAATCATGGAAAAATTTTATTGTATAAGTTGGCTGACGGCATTATCGAATATGATGGACCAGCAGCAGAAATAATTTATATCAAATCTTATATTCAACAGTATGCTGTTGCTCGGATTATAAAAGAAATTGAAATTATAGAACTTCAAGACTGTATTGAAATATTTACCGCTCACGATTGAATCAAGGAGAAATTTATTTTTTTTTATTTTTTGCGAGGGAACAGAGAGAGCGCATAGAAAACAGAAGAGACGCAGACATAAAAACAGAAAAAAAATTCGCCTCTTCCTTTTTTTGGTTCAGACGTGCGCTGAATTACATCAAGATAAATACAAGAAAATGTATGGTACAAGTCAACATATTCATGCATTAACTGCACATGTTCTTCGTTTTGTTAAAAAACATAAAAGTTGGGGGTTGTATTCAGATCAGCGTAAGCTACTTTACTACGATAACAATTAGATCCAGCTGATCATTTTAGTAATATCAGCTCTCAAAAAAATTGTCAAATCATAGAGATCTGGGGCTTCAAAATATAGGTATTTTTTCAAGTGCTCCAAAAAACGCATACTTTTGGGTGAATTATATATCTTTTTATCAGATTCTCCATCTGTTCTTACCCAAGGATGAATAAAAACATAAAATTATTTGACCAAAATAAAATCACAGATAAAACAAAAATAGTAATTTTTGCGAAAATTTTTTCTTGTCAAAAATGTTAAAATGCAACAAACAGACCGCTGTGTTTCAATCATTTTACTGCTGTTGCGGAGGAATTCGCAATTAACAAAATTTACATACATTTCTTTATCATTCTCATAAAAATTTATAAATAGTCGTTTTGTCTTTTCATTTGTGTTCATTGTCTTATTCTTTTGTCTTCGAATAAACGTTGCTTTATTCTCATTCGTCTCTCATCTCTCTTCGATTTCTTTGTCGTTGAGAGCATTTCTTCACCACAATTGCTGCGTGCCTTTCAACCTTCAACAACAAAAATGCTCAGCAAATTATCATCTAATGTTCGTCAACTTCATATTGCTCCATTAAAAAATGGCCTTCTTCAACGATCTCTTGCTACTGCAGCTGGAATGAAAAAAGAAGATCTACCACAAAGATCCTCTTCTGGTCAACCTGAAGATTCAAAATCTTTTTGCATGAATTTATTTCGTGGAAAAGCAACATTTGATTCAGTTTTTCCATATCCAATTGATCTAAGCGAAGAAAGACGGGAATTTTTGAATCAAGTTTTGGAACCAACTCAAAAACTATTTAAAGAAGTTAATGATCCTTTCAAGTGAGTTGCAACAAGGCAAGAATTTTCGATATTAATTTTGATACTTTTTAGAAATGATCAAACTGGAAAAATTCCTGATGATGTTGTAAAACAATTTGGTATGTTTCAGTAATTTTATTTGCTTGCCTTATAAAACATTTTTAGCTGAACTCGGGTGCTTTGGTGTTTTGGTCCCAGAAGAATATGAAGGTGCTGGGATGAATAATACACAAATGGCACGACTTTTTGAATCGGTCGGTGAGAATGATATGGGACTTGGTGTTATGATGGGTTTGTTATAAAAGGAATTTTATGTGCATCTTTATATCAAAAAAAAACTTTATAGCTGCACATCAATCTATTGGATATAAAGGAATTTTGCTTTATGGAAGTGAAGCACAAAAGAAAAAATATCTTCCTGATTTAGCAACTGGAAGAAAATTTGCTTCTTTTGCCCTTACTGAGCCTTCTTCTGGTTCTGATGCTAATGTAAGTACAGTAGTCTGTTATAAATATTGCATTCCTTTTTATCCCAATGTTTTAGTCAATCCGTACTCGAGCTGAACTTTCACGTGATGGCAAGCATTATATTTTAAATGGTGGAAAATGTTGGATAACAAATGGTGGTTTTGCACAAACTTTTACTGTATTTGCTCAAACTCCTGTTAAACAAGCTGATGGCTCAACAAAAGATAAAGTTTCGGCATTTATTGTAGAACGAGATTTTGGTGGAATTACAACTGGACAAGGGGAAAAGAAAATGGGCATTAAAGGATCAAATACTGTAGAAGTTCATTTTGATAATGTTAAAGTTCCAGTTGAAAATTTACTTGGCCGTGAAGGTGAAGGCTTTAAAATTGCTGTTAATATTCTCAATAATGGCCGCTTTGGTATGCCTGCCTCTTGGTAAGATATTCAATAATTAATCTTAAATAATTAAAATGTTACTTTCAGCTCTGGCTCAATGAAGTATTGTATTTTGAAGACTGTTGAACATGTTTCATCTCGAACACAATTTGGAAAGAAGCTAATGGAATTTGGGGATGTACAAGAGAAGGTTGCAGATATGCTTGTTCGTCATTATGTTACAGAATCAATTGAATATATGATTGCTGGATCTATGGATAAAGGTGTTACAGATTATCAACTTGAAGCTGCTATTGGAAAAATAGTAGCATCTGAGAATGCTTGGATCGTTTGTGATAATGCAATTCAACTTCATGGTGGCATGGGTTTTATGACTGAAACAGGCTTGGAACGGGTGCTTCGTGATTTACGAATTTTCAGAATTTTTGAAGGAGCAAATGATGTTTTGAGATTATTCGTTTCCCTAACTGGTGCACAACATGCTGGAAAACATCTCCAACAAGTAAGTATACATTTATAGTGGATTACTGTAGTTTAATACTTGAATTGTTTTAGATTGCAAAAGATATCAAAGGTGGTGGTGGACTTTCAACACTTTATGGTGAAGTTAAACGTCGAACACTTGGTGATAATTCTGGCAGTGAATTGACTTCTCTCGTTCATCCAGATCTTTCAAGTCAAGCAAATGAAGTCGCATCAGTTATTAAAGAATTTGGAAAAACTGTTGAATCATTACTTACAAAACATCGTAAAGGAATTAGTAGTGAGCTTTTTTTAGTTAACCTTGAAACCTTAAAGTATTGTTGTCTTTTTAGATCGACAATATGAATTAACACGTGTTGCTAATGCTGCTATTGATATTTACAGTATGGTTTGTGTTCTCTCTCGTGCAACTTATTCTCTTTCAAAATCTGGTGCTGCTGGTACCCATGAAAAGAAGATTGTAGAATTATTTATTCGACAAGCTACTCGTCGAATCCGAGAAAATCTTTCACGTGTTAATGCTGGAGATGAAACTGAAATCAAGCTTATCGAAGAACTTTCAAATGATGTCTGCTCAAATCATGGCTTAGTTCGTCAACATCCACTTGATGTCTAATTTATAATATCGTGTCAAAAAAAATATATAAGATATTTGGAATTTATTGAAAATAAAGAAAAGATATTTTAATGTATGTGTTTCTTGTCAACCATAAAATCCGTACTGTGATCTTGTGTTATTTTCATTGCCTTTTCAAGAAAGGAAGGCTAGAAAAAATGAGAGTTAAATGAACACAATTAAAAATCAATTTTCGCCACTTGTTTTTATATTTTTTTAACGAATAAAATTCAACCATAGTTCTGAAGCAACTTTTAAAGTAGCAGTTTTGACACGATTTTATATTTTTTTGAAGAAAGTGTACTGTAGCTCATTTATTTTTTTTACCGTAAAATTAAACAAAACTTTTATAGCCAAAATGAATTCTGAACTTGCAAAAAAGCATCAACCTGAAACTTTTTCATATTTGATACAATTCGGGATGCAATAATATATGCTCTGGGAAGTAAGTAATACCACGTAAAGAAATTTTTGTACTGCCCGCCATTGAAATTGCTAGAAGATATTATCACATTTAGACATAAGATGTTCAAAGTATAATATCTAATATCAAAGTTCAAAATTATAAAAAATCAAAAAAGGATGTATTCATAATGAAGAATTAAATCCTTTTTTTAATGCTGAAAATGCAGTGCAGTGGAAGTTCACAGAAAACGTAAAGTCATATATGCGTCACGAATGCCTGAACTTTGACCGACAGGGAACTTTAACCGAAAGGAATCATGACCGAAAGGAACTTTAACCGAAATGAATTATAGCCGACAGGAACCTTTACCGAAAGGAACTATGACCGACATAAACACTGTGATTTGACCGACAAGTCAGAGAAATTTATAAAATTGAAAAACAAAAGTCACAAAACATAGAAGATTAATTGACAACTACGCTAAATGAGGTTACACCTATACTAAAGTTCTTTTCGGTCAAAATTCCTTTCGGCTAGAGTTCCTGTCGGTCAAAGTACCTGTCGGTCAAAGTTCCTATTTCGGTCAAAGTTCCGTCGGTCAAGATTCCCTGTCGGTCAAAGTTCTTTCGGTTAAAGTTCTGTCGGTCAAAGTTCCGTCGGTCAAAGTGTTGTCGGTCAAAGGTCCGAATACCATGCGTCACATACCGGTCATATATCCTCCCGCCAGCTTCATATATGATGTTTGTATTACGCATATATGACAGCTATCTGCGGAATACATTCTTCATATATGCATCATTATGATGCATATATGTCGAGTAATCATTTTTTCTCCATTTTTTTCGCCAAAGTATCGGGTATTATATGATTCATGCATGAAACATATATGAATCATATATATCCGTTATTTGCTCTAGATATATGCCAGTTGTAGTATGCATGTATTACCACCCGCAACTTTGAAATTTTTTTTAAAATATTTCTTTTTGGCATATATTCAGTTTTTATGCTGATGTCAGATATGGACGATCCCTTACTGCCATTCATGACTGGGAAAATCAAACCATGTAAGTAAAATTTTTTTAATGTAAATATCCCTATTAATCCATTTAAAATACTGTTGTAAAGCTTTATATTTTTTTAAATCTTATATTGACCCGGGGCAAGATCCCGCAAAAGCTGCGGTGCGGGCTGAAAATGCAACCCAGAATTTTTTTGGGTATCCTTTAATAAGGCATGAGAAAAAGCTTGCCGGTTTAATTACCCATCATATCTCAACAGAAGAAGGTAAGTGAAAAGCCATGATTTAAAATGCCGCCCGACAGCGCAAGAGGCGCTCTCTCGTCAGAGGAAAATATCAGGATGTTCGATAAAAAATATCGCGGAACGGACTTATCGAACAACCTGATAAATGTCTGACACGCGGACGTTTGTGAATAATGTAAGCATGGGGGAGCTTATGGTAAAAATTAATTTATTCAAGCCAAAGGGGGTCAATTTTTGCCATACCAGTTGTTTTCATATACCATCGCTTATTGTTAATCGATTTAAATTTAAGTTCGGCAAAATAGCTTAAACTTCGCCATAACGCTGACCTCCTTATAACGTATTTTTTTCAAAATCCCGAGGACGTCGTTATAACGAAGTTTGACTGTACATAAGATTCTGAAATAAAAGTTGTTGAAATTAAAGCAAATTTTTTTCGCATATTTGAAAACTTCTTTAGTAGCTTCGCATGAGAAATTTTTTCTAAATCTATTTTAAAAAGTGTATTGTTTTTTAAATCTCAGTTTCAATATAGCAACATATCTACTTCAGTTTTTTTATTTTACATTGTATTTAAACGAACTAGTAATCGTACTCCACTAGCTCGTTTAAATAAAATTCCGAAATCACATGGAATTGAATGTAAAGTTTGTAAGTTTTATTATTATAATGTGCTTTTAAATTGCGTATTATAGCAGGGGAAGCAGTTAGATATGGCAGTTTAAATACTAAAAGATGTTTTTTAATATGGCAGTTTAAATAATACTGTAATGGTTTTTTCGAGCTTGTGATATTCAAACCTTGAAGGCTTTACAAAATTTTTCTCATCATTAGTTTTATAACATTTTTGCGTAATTCGTTGGCATTTATAATATTTAGCATTTGAAACAGTTTGTCAGTTTTTGCTTTTATATGTTCGTATCCTTGTTCACTTTATTTTTTAAAATAATTTTTTATTCAAAAATATGATTTATTATTTTTTTTCACCGTAATCTTTTTTAGTGCCTCATGTTCTAAAGCATGCTTTGATGGACATGATCCTGAAAAACTTGGAAATGCAGACTATCAAAAAGCTGAATATTTACCAATTTTTATCATAAAATTGAAATATTTTTAAATCTATTGTTATTACCGCACAAAACAATTAATTTTTATTATTTTAATAAATATTCTTCTTCTCATGAAGATTACAGGAAATTTTATGTTTTTTATTAGCGCAAAGTAAATTCAAAAAGACGTTAGATTTACCTCAAGGTATGAAAAATAAAACATTTTAAAAAACATTAAATGAAATGCAGTTATAACATCTGAAAACAGTTTTAAAGGTTATTGAATTTGTGACACATAATAATTTCTCGAGAATGTAAACAAAACAAAAGCTTACCGTAGAGGGTTTCAACTTAATCCGGAGTTGAGGCCTCATATTTTGCCCAAATATTCCTCATGGTAAGGGATAGTGAGGGACGAAATATCGATCTGTGGATTTAATAGATATATGGATATAGCCGGTAAGTAGCAGACGATATCTATTTTTGTTATACGATTTTGATGTCAATAATTTTAAAGCAGCGTAATAAAAAGAAAACCGTAATTTATTAGTTAGTCATCCATATAAAATGGTTAGAAAGTTTTCAAAATGCAGAAAATTAGATATTTTATAGCAGAAATAGATATAGTCTGATACTTAGCGGCTATATCCATATATCTATTAAATCCACAGATCGAGGATTCTGCAGCTGATATTCCGTCCCTCACTATCCCTTACCTTGAGGAGTATTTAGGCAAAATATGGGGCCTCAACTCCGGATTGAGTTGAAACCGTCTACGGTTAGTTAAAATCTTCCAAAACAATTTAAAACAGCATTTCAAATACTTCTTGATATTTAGCTAACCCATCAATTCAGTTTATTTTTAAAAGATTTTTTGTGAACATTATGAATGTTTTCCAAAAACAAATTTTCTTTATTATTCTTTAAAATCTTAATTTGAGCACTACTTGTTGCTCTTCATCCACAAAAAAACGTACCCCCCCCCCCCCCCCCCCAAATGTGTTTCTGCGATTTGCTTGATGCCATAATTGCTTCAGTTTTTTATAAAACTATAAACCTTTACAATACGAAACTGTCACAGTAAAGGTATTCAAATGACACCGGAGTTGAAACCATATATTTTGCATATATACTCGTCAGAGTAAGGGATAACTAGAGGCAAAATGTCAGCGGCCCATATAGCCTCCCTGAGATTTAATTGATATATGGATATATCTAATAAATAGCAGACGATATCTATTATTGTTATATATTTTTAATGTCAATGATTTCAAAGAGGTATAGTAGCAAAGATAACTTAAATGATCCATTAAAAACACGTTTATAACATTTGAAAAGTATTTATTATGCAAAATTTTGGATGCGTCATAACAAAAATAGTTATCAGCTGCTGTTTATTAGCTTTATCCACTTATCTATATAGAATTTTTTATGGATTTGCAGATTATAGACAATGTTTTTAACAAAAAATGCCTTACATTTATTTGACTGATGTGAAACAATACTAAAATTTTCAAAAAATGCCTTCAGAATATCAAAAAATCATGCATTTTATTTGTCAAAATTCGAAATAATATAATCAAAAATTATTTTAACGCCTGACGTAGACGTAAAACGTCGAAACGCAGTTTATTCACCAATGCTTGAAACAACCAACTATACACAATTATTGCATACGACAAAATTCCATGAGGTTTTGAAATACATGTTTTTTTAGCAATGGCAAAGCAATATTTTTTTCGTGAAATAAGATTTTCACCATAATATTATTGATAGTACAGTTTGAACAAATACAGTAAAATTATGCCTCAGTCGAACACAGTTACGCGAAATGCAGGAACGTCAGGCTGTTTATTATTTATAGGGTTCCCCAAGTTTGAAAAAAGCTGTTTTTTTGAAAAATATTTAACAATTCTTATGGGCATGGCTATGCAGTTATTTAATGAAATATTAGCCGAAACATCTATTTTCAGCGATTTGACTATATAAAAAAGTTTCTTACAGTTTTTAAATATTATTTTAAATAAATAATCACAACAAAAATTACAAACATCAACTCAGTTATTCAAAATTATTTTTTTAATTTCATAAAATCGTTATTTATTTCCCCAATAAAACCTTTTTTAAAAGAAACATAATAGTTTTTTAATTTTTGTTTTGTAAAATATGTTTAAGACATTGATTATTAATGACGATTCAGTAAGAATAAAAGGTTAAGATAAATCATTTCTCCACCAAAACATATATTTTTGCCACTACCATTGCTTACAACTACTAAATCACTATTCCATTTTAAAAAAAATCATAAACTTACAGTTCGTTTGTAAAGATTAGAAACAATAACTCAATCATCAAAATTTATTTTTAATGACAAAGCTCAAACATTTTTCTCAACAAAAACTGTTATTTAAAAAACATAACAATTTTTTGTTTTTTTTTAAAAAATATATTTAAGACATTGATTATTAATGATAAGTCAGTTAGAAAAGAAGGTTTATGTAAATCATACACAAGCTTAAAGCTATTAAAAAACCGAAATGTCATGCAGTTTTTTTTCAAAATTATTTTTTTCAAAGTTTATACAAAAACTGTCTTAAAAATACAGTTCAACAAATTTTTTGAGCATTTGTGATTGCAGTTATTTAATTTTGCCATTACCAGAATATAGGTAATAGTACAGTGTAAAACAACAATTTATTCGAGACATGTATTAGATATGGACAGTTACTACTAATAACAGTCATTAGTTAATTTTTCAAATTTTGAAGCAAAATTCTTCTATAGAATCTCATGCATTTCAATCTCATGCCAGAAAAAAACTCGATCCAGTTTTCATTTTAAAATTGCTCTTTAACAAAGGTTGCTTTAAAAATTGTCGCAGTTTCCTATACTTTATTCAGTAATTAATTAACCAAAAAAATAGAGGTCTTGCAATTTCTCAATCAAAACATATTTTTTACAGCATTTTTTTGTTTTTGTAAACTACAACCCATCTTCAAAGATTGAAACACTTTGAATAAAAAAACATGACTTATGAATTAAACATGTCGAGTTACTCTACGCATAATTTAGTCTGCCACTGTTTTGCAATTTGTTTCGAAAACGTTTTCTTTATGAAACATTACTCATATTTAAAAAAATAGCCACATCAGCTTGCAGTTTATTTCCAAAATTTTGAAAGAGTAATTTAATCATCCAAAAAAATAACAATGAGATTCAGAAATTCAGCAGTTTTTTTCAATAAAATAATCCCTTTTATTTACACATTAATTTTTTTCGCGGCAGTTTTCTGTAATGCGTTTCTGGTTGATAACATAATTGCTTCAGTTTTTATAATTTAATAACCTTTTGAAGAACGATACTGTCAAAAGACGTGCAATTTATTTCCATGACCTGCTACAATAATTAATCAGCCAAAGTTTCAACATCATGATAACACAGTTTCCACCCTCGTAAAATTTGTTGCAGCATTGTTCTTTTTGTCTTCAAACAAAAAAACAATGAAAATATTACCACAAGCGACACCACAATCATGGGCAGTTATTCAAAGCTACAAATATTGCCGATTAATTTTTTAAACATTCTCTTTTAATCAAAAACAGTTTTCAGGAAGATGACTCTAATATAACGTCCGTTAAATCAACTGACCAGTATAAAAAAAAATAATCTTAGTTGTCAAGAATAAAGTCTACAAAGCTATTGAATATTACAGTTAAAATGCATGTTTTGTATTTATTAACAGTGCTGTTTATTGCATCAATTACTATGTTATTTAATGCAGTTATTAAATTATTTTTTATTATTTTGTAATTTTTAGTGCATTTGATCCAGTTTAGCTTAACCATAAAAAAATATCAAATTTTAACAAGTAAACCATACGAAAACTTTGTACTAATTGTGCATTAATAAAATAAAGCCACACCACTCATCCAACCAGTGTACAAGAAAATCTACAAAGTTATTCCATTGGAAATGACAGTTACTTAAGATTTAGCCGATATCTTTCTTCAATTCGCACAGTGCAAATTGAAGAAACTCGGTGGGATGTATCTCATTCTGAATGCCAAAAGTTTTTCTTCCTTCAGGATTTTTTAAGGTAGTAAAAAAAGCTTTCTCAAAGACATCAAGCATTTTTGTAAATTTAGCGATAACTGGTTGTATCTTACTTTTATCAGGCAGAATGGAGGAAAACAAAGATAGTTTTTATTTGAAAACAGTTTGCTGCTTGATATATTTGTTAATATCGAGCATCAGTTTGCTGCTTGATATATTTGTTAATATCGAGAGATTTTACTGTAGAAATATAGCAAAAAAATTTTTTCCAACCCCCCTATTGAGCTATGATTCGCACGATATTGCAAATGGCGACAGTTTTAAAAAACAACCATACTAAAAATATGCATTAACCTAAAGCATAACACAACCCCTATATTCAACGACAAAAGAATTTGCCCAGTTTGTTTTTTTCTCGTTTCTTAATTTTCGAATTAAGTCACAATTCAGTTTAAATTTTAAAAAATGGGCAGGACGCATCTTAGGCAAATTGGATACGGCTCTTGTCTTTATTATTAATAATTTTTAATGAATATTATTTTACTGATAAAAAAGGAATTATCAGTTTAAACGTAAAAATATGTAAGTTTCAACACAGTGTTTCAATTTTAAACTAACCCATGTAGATTTCATTTAATATTATATTTAAAAATTCAAAACAAATATTTACCACAACTACAGTTTTTTCAACGTTATAACTCCTATAAATAAATATGATTGATTCCAGATCCACAGTTTTAGAATCCACTCCATGATTGGTAATTGCATTTTCAAGTTTAGGGACCGGCAGCGCAGACTCTTTCCTTTTATCTTTACATTTTTTTCTTCGTTACAGTATGGAAAATGAAACTTTTTTTTACAAACTTATGTTTGAATCTTCTAGATGTAATTTTTCACGCTGATTCCGAATATGCCATTTTTGAAACACTTTTCTTTGGCACAAAGTGCCGAAAACGGCATTTTATTGTTTGCGCATAAAGAGAACACCCGTAGCTCACGCGAGCTCACTAACAAGCTTAGTATCATTCGATAGCTCTTCAAAAATTAATTATAGTATGTTAAGAACCTGTTCACCCCATTTCACCCCCAAAAAAGTTAATGGATAAAAGCGGCATTTTTCAGCTTAAAAAAGTTTAAAAAAAGTGCGCAAAAAAGAAAGAGAAAGAAGTCAGCTGCGTGTGTGTCTCTTTTTTCTTTTTGAACCGGCTGCGGGGAAAAAAAGAGAAGGATGCACACACAAAAAAAGAGTGTTCTCTTTGACTTTTTTTGCCGACGAAAAAATTTTGCTTTGCCGAATTTTCACAGGGCGTTTTCGGCATTTTAAATTAATTTTTGTAATTTTTTGTTTTTATTTTATTCTTAGTCAAGGTCGAAAATACTATAATCTAACAAGAAAATAATCGTTTTCAAAAACTTTTTTTTTGAGCTGCCAGTCCCTATTCAAGTTCATCTAAACCAATTGCACCAGAGTGGTCTAAAAAATTTAATGCCATTTATTCAAGAAAACAGTTAGATTAGTTAGTAAAATTGAGCAATTGAGCTAACAAAACTATTGTGGCAGTTGAGCATCAAACTGTTGCAAATGAAGAAAACCGTGGCCAGTTTTGTAAACAAAATTTTTAGTTGTGGAATTTAGTCAGGTTACATTCATTTAAAAATTTTGTATATTTTGGAGGCAGCATTGTTTCACGAATGCCACTCCTTTTATTGAATTCAGTAAACCCAAAAGCTATAGACTTAAAGCTGTTTTTTAAGCTTCCATGGGTATCAGTTTTTCAGATGTTTAATTTTTATTTTTCGGTTATTGATCATCTATCTAACAACTTTATCACAATACAAAATTTTTAATATTAAATGGTCCGCGCATGTTAAGTGCAAAATCATTAGCCAATCAGCCAGGCTCAAAAATGGCCACCGCACAATCTTTTCCTGTAAATGGCCATTACCTTATATACGTCTTTTTAAAATCTAAAGGCCAGCATTAACTTCTCCAACACAATTTAAATTGTTTGATCCAAAACTTCTTCATTTTCAAACTAGCATTGTCCAATATTTGCCATTAGAGAATCTCTTAATCTTTAATTTTTTTCAAGCTGAAATGTTTATGCAAATTTACTAATATGCCAATAAAGAAGTTTTGGATTCAGTTTATAAAAATTAATGCAACAGGATCCAGTTAAAAGTCTTTAACATACTGTATTTTGGTAAAGGTCAGTTTTTAAAAGAGCTTCTCAAAATATGCAAACAAGTAATTATTCAGTTTTTAGAAAAAATTTAAAGTAGCAAAAATATTACCAGTTAAAGCAAATGAGTTTTAAAAATGTATTTCACAGTTAAAAGTCTGCCGCGCAACAGAATAAAAAAGTACACTAACAGCAAATTAACTTCATTTTTTTAACAATATGATCCTTATTAACTTCAATCATAATTACCGTGAAACTTCAAACAGTTTTTTAATTTTCTGATACAAAATGCATTTTTTTTAAAACAATTTTGTAATAGAAATCTTTGTAACGTCGAACATTTCATAAGCACAGTTAATATCCTAGACAAGAAAACCAAAAAAACATTATTTTATTTTTTGTAACAAAAAAGCACTCATATTGCTAACGAAGGCAGTTTAGTATTTTAAAAAATAAAAAAACATACTCTAATAGTTAGCAGTGTACAACTTTTAATACATACTGACAAGGCAAAAAAAAATTCTAGAAGTGATACAATGAATATGACATAGTTCCTCTCAACAAGTTTCTTGATTATCAAAAACCATAGGGTATTGAAAATGCTTTAATAGAAGCTTATTTTAGTTTAACGTAGCAACTCTAATCCAGTTTTTTGATTCATGTTGTTTATAAACACATTTTAAGCATTATTTTAAAAAATTTAACTAGTTTTTGTTTATTGAAGCAAAAAATTCTAAAGAAATGACGCAATATTTCGGAATAAGAACAAATCCTTATGAAGTTTTGACCAGTTTATATTAGTTTAACGTTGTAAAATAGTATTTGCCATAAATCAAACACAGTTTCTTTTGGCCAATAAGCGAAAATGAATACAATACAGTTTAATAAAAAAAATTTTTATTATGCCAAAGCAAACTGCAGTTTTTAATTTCATTACGATATTGTTTTAGCTTTAATCTTAATTATCCACGCAACCATAACTGCCGCAGTTTTTTACAAACATTACATAAAAAGCCGATGCGTTTAACCGTTTTGAAATAAAAAGTAAACTTTTTTTGTTAAAAGCCAAACTCAAAGGATTCCAGTTTAATATCTTAAAGAAATATGTTTTTACAGTGTACTTAAATACAACTAAAATGTTTAGTAGATTTTTAATATTTGACAAAATTACAATTCCAGTTATTTTATGACATATTTTTATTTATCATAGAATAAGATACACTGAGAAAAAGCCGTGACGCATTCATCATTTTTGCATCACTGACAGTAACGAAAAAACCCTCACTGGTGATGAATTCGTCACAGCTTCATCACCGGTGAGGTTTTCTTCGTCACTCCTTTTTTCTCAGTGTAAATTAAAGTATTAAGGAACAATTTAGTAAAATATTCATCAAAATAAATTATATAATTTATCAATAGTTACAAAATATTTAAAATTGTATTAAAAAATTGCTTCCAGTACATTACAAAAACTACTGAAGTGAGTTTCATCCAGCTGCGTATATGCACAAAATCATCCTTAATAGCTGATTTTGTCAACTACTAATAGCCATATCAGTTTCAAAATAACAAGATTATCTCAAACAAGGCCTGATTTGTTACAGCGTTTTTGAAAACCATATCTAAGACCAACTCCCAGTTTCATCATAAGATACAATCTCAGGCATAACGAACACGCGGCTGCTATTAATGGCTGTAAGCCTGGAAATAAAGTTTTTCTTCTTTTAGTATTTCCAAAAATAATACAGAAACAATTGCTAAAACAAGTAAGACACTTGTAGTGATACCACACTCCACTTTAATTAATTTTTCAAAGCATTTTAAAAGTAAAAATACTATATTAGTTATTTATTTTTGAATATAATCAATAACCTGAATTACAAGCAGTAAGTGCTAGCTCACAGCGCGTCGTCTGTTGCTTTTTTTGACAAAGAGAAAAAAATGCAACAAAAAAAGAGCTCATGTTCAAAAAAAGATTAAAGCACTTTGGTGAAAGTAAAAATTATAATTTTGGTATTAATGTATAGAGGAAGGTTCAAAATTACCGTTTTTCATAAATTTAGACAAAATTTTAATGATTTTTTATGCCCCCGGGAAAAATGCAAATTTTCGACATTTTTGATGGCGTGCCATATTAAAACAACTCGATGAAATTTTTTGAAAACTTCTGTAAATTTAGCTTATACCTTTAGGTACATGATCCAAAAAACCTCATTTGAAAAAATCGGTTTATTAAGGTTTTACAAGGGAATATGCAAATTTCCTTAATAAAAAATAGCTTTTTACGCCGTTTTTACGCTAAAATTTTGAGGTAAAAGGGAAAATGGAAAATTTAATCGCTAGCAATTGTTAATACAAGTCTATTAAACATATTTTTTTATATTTCATATTTTTAGAAAATTTGGATATCGAGTTCTGCTCATGTGAGCAAACACAAGAAATCCACAGGGGGGACCATGTGATGAAAAAAATGTCGAAAAATTTTATTTTTTTAAATACTTTATTTTTGCTCAAAAATGATGTAATAATACATGTTACAACATTAAAACCTAAAACTACGCCCAAATTTGAAGATTATGGAGTAAAAACGGCGTAAGAAGCCATTTTTTATTAAGAAAATTTGCATATTCCCTTGTAAAACCTTAAAAAACCGATTTTTTCAAATGAGGTTTTTTGGATCATGTACCTATAGGTATAAGCTAAATTTACAGAAGTTTTGAAAAAATTTCATCGAGTTGTTTTAATATGGCACGCCATCAAAAATGTCGAAAATTTGCATTTTTCCCGGGGGCATAAAAAGTCATTAAAATTATTTTTTTTGTCTAAATTTATGAAAAACAGTAATTTTGAGATCTCCTCTATACATTAATACCAAAATTATAATTTTTACTTTCACCAAAGTGCTTTAATCTTTTTTTGAACATGAGCTCTTTTTTTGTTGCATGTTTTTCTCTTTGTCAAAAAAAGCAACAGACGACGCGCTGTGCCTTTATTTATAGCGTTGAATACATCATCTTCCATATAGTCAGTTTCGTTTAGATAAATTCTCCCAACAAATAATACACAGGGAGATATAAGAGTTAGTCCATTGTCAGTTATGAACCAGAATACAGTTTTTTATATCAAAAAAGGCTATGCAAAAAAAATCAAAAAAACATTTGCACATGCTATCATGCAGTTTAAAAGACATTAAAAAATAGTTACCAGTTATGCCGATAAATAATGCGTCAATTATATTTTATTATTCAAATCAGCTTAAAAAAATATCAAAACTTCAGATGTTGTTTATCAGCATTTTTCATCAAAATTTTTATAACACTTCAATGAAGCTACTGTATAATAACGCTACGTGTTCGTTGAATTCAGTTTAATCCAACTTCAAAGAATAACTAAAATATTTTAGAAATTTGTTGTAATATAACACACTACTACAATTAATTTTCTTTAACTTTTTACAAGAGCTTATTTCATAAATAAGAGCCATAAATGTTAGCCAAGACAAATTATTTTTCAAATCCATCTTTAAACAACTGCCTATTAAAGAAAATCTCACAAGACGTTTATTCCTGCTAATCAATTTTTGTTTCACAACACATATTTTCTTAAAAGTTTGTCAACCAATATTCGCACACGGAATACAGTTTATTTTTTAAAATTTTTCTTTGAGGGAGGCCAAGTCTTAACTTTAAATCTCTCGTTTAGCATCTCAACAGAAAACAATAGCTACCCATATTATCTAAAAAATAAACAACATCAGTTTTTGTATTTGAAGTTCTGTTAAGGTCCAAATTCTTATTTTACCTTAAAGCAATCTTTTATATCCACAAGTTCAGTGTTAATACATTACATCAAATCGCAGTTTTAACACTCCACGATTTCGTTGGAGCCAGTTAAACTTCTTTTTCACAAAAATAAAAGCCAAAATCAAGCCTGCATCAAGCATATTAAAAACTGGTCGATATTCTTGTAACTCTTCTGCAGTGTATTTATCCAAATGGGTTTTCATTAAGACAGTATCCAACGTCCTAATTTGATTGCAGTTTCATCTAAAAAGCTACAGTTTATGACTCAAACATGAATCTCAAAAAAGCGTCAGTTTGTTTCATTAATTTGTATTTCAAAAAAAAAACGTTACGGCAAGAATTTAAAGTTGCATGAATTCTAGCGAAATCAAACTTCAGTTTTTTTTAGCAAAAGTTAAACTGTATAATTTTATGAACAATCAGATGTACAAAAATTATAACGAACATTTTTTAATCTCGACAATAATAAGATTTTTGCTACTTGTTTAAGAACTGCGGTTTGACATATTCTTTTAATAGTGTCGAACACGATCACATTTTATACTAATTAAGTGTTGCAATAAAAAATTTTGTCCAAAATTGAGTTTTTTTTAACCACATAGGAGTTCAAGCTTGCTTTTTTTGTGTGAAATCTCATAATAAATTTGTGCACGGTATGTTGATTGAAAAACAGTTAAAACATTATCTTAAACACAAGTCACATTTTTCTTTAAAAAATTAAATTTTTGGTTAACCAACGCCACAATTTAATAAAATTCAATTTAGTTATTCCAAATTTGTTTTTTTACATAAAAAAGTAAATTTTAACAAGTAAACCATACGAAAACTTTGTACTAATTGTGCATTAATAAAATAAAGCCACACCACTCATCCAACCAGTGTACAAGAAAATCTACAAAGTTATTCCATTGGAAATGACAGTTACTTAAGATTTAGCCGATATCTTTCTTCAATTCGCACAGTGCAAATTGAAGAAACTCGGTGGGATGTATCTCATTCTGAATGCCAAAAGTTTTTCTTCCTTCAGGATTTTTTAAGGTAGTAAAAAAAGCTTTCTCAAAGACATCAAGCATTTTTGTAAATTTAGCGATAACTGGTTGTATCTTACTTTTATCAGGCAGAATGGAGGAAAACAAAGATAGTTTTTATTTGAAAACAGTTTGCTGCTTGATATATTTGTATATATCGAGCATCAAACTTATGTTGCACCTGTATTTATACAGTTATAAGTGTTTGCCCAATCAAAAACATGGAGAGAACTAATTTGAATCCAAAATCAATAAAAACTTTTTATTAGCAAAACAGCTCGGTGGACCCCTGCAAGACTTTTTAGAGATTTTACTGTAGAAATATAGCAAAAAATTTTTTCCAACCCCCCTATTGAGCTATGATTCGCACGATATTGCAAATGGCGACAGTTTTAAAAAACAACCATACTAAAAATATGCATTAACCTAAAGCATAACACAACCCCTATATTCAACGACAAAAGAATTTGCCCAGTTTGTTTTTTTCTCGTTTCTTAATTTTCGAATTAAGTCACAATTCAGTATAAAATCTAAAAAATGTGCTGGAGGCCACGGGCTCTTTTTGTAGGAAAAAATGTTGGGTAAAGACGGTTTTTGACCAAAAAAGCTTAAAATAATGTAGAAACACTGGAAATTATCATAAAAATATATTTTGAGTGATTTTAAGAAAGTGCTGCCAAATTTTAAAAATCATGAAAAATAGCGATTTTTAACGGTTTTTTTGAGATTCTGAAGGCGGAAGTGAAGTTAAATAAAATTTGGATCGGCCAAAAGTTGCGCCTCAATGTCTGGAACAAGTATGGGGATTACCAACAAAATCGATTAAGCGGTTTAAATTTCCCACGCCTATTTTCATTGTGAATTTTTGCTAGAAAACTGGCATTTTTCAGAAAAATCGAAATCCTGAAGCTTAAATACAAATGAGTTAGGTCCATTCGGGATGATTTTAATGACCGCCAATGGGTCCCAAAATATCCCACCCACGAGGTCTGATATGATTTGACCTCATTTTCATATCTAATCCGCGAGCTTTTTATAGTTATCCGCGAACTTTCAAAAGTTCGCGGTTTTATAACCATGAGTTCAGTTATTTTATGACATCTTTTTATTTATCATAGAATAAGATAAATTAAAGTATTAAGGAACAATTTAGTAAAATATTCATCAAAATAAATTATATAATTTATCAATAGTTACAAAATATTTAAAATTGTATTAAAAAATTGCTTCCAGTACATTACAAAAACTACTGAAGTGAGTTTCATCCAGCTGCGTATATGCACAAAATCATCCTTAATAGCTGATTTTGTCAACTACTAATAGCCATATCAGTTTCAAAATAACAAGATTATCTCAAACAAGGCCTGATTTGTTACAGCGTTTTTGAAAACCATATCTAAGACCAACTCCCAGTTTCATCATAAGATACAATCTCAGGCATAACGAACACGCGGCTGCTATTAATGGCTGTAAGCCTGGAAATAAAGTTTTTCTTCTTTTAGTATTTCCAAAAATAATACAAAAATAATATGTAAAATAAATAAGAAACTTGTAGTGATACCACACTCCACTTTAATTAATTTCCCAAAGCTTTTTAAAAAATACTTTATCAGTTATTTACTTTTGAATATGAGCAATAATCTGAATCACAAGCAATAATTTAAATTATAATAAAAATGCATAATTGAAACTGCTAAAAATAAGATTTATTTGAACTATTAATAAAGGTTATACAATTTAAAAGATTTTGTAATGCATCTGATAAATCATAACAAAGATTCTTATAATGTAAAAACCTGGATTCCATTATCATATCATATGTTTCATATGTTTCTTTTTAAATTTTATTTTAAAAATGTTTTTGAGCTAGCATTTAAACACGTACATCAAAAAAACAGTTTTTAAAATTCTTTTGTTTAATTAATCGGTATATTCAGCTATACCCAGTTTTACCTTTTAAGCATCTATTTATATAAAAAAATTAAAAGTTTTTTATAAAATTTCGAAATAAGCATTTTAAATTTGAATATTTAAGATTTATTAAATATTTACAGTTACATAAAATAAATCAAGAAAAGTAGTCTTTTAATTCAAAAAAATATTTTTAATCCATCCCACAAATATTTGCAGAAATATATCAACGTGCCACCAAATCGGAAAATTCATAAGAGTTGTGTAATGATTTTAGAAACAACAAACTGAGCCCTAACTTTACAATTAATCGAAAGCATAAAGCAGTTTTACAACTATATGAAATCTGTTAATTTTTTTAGCAGTAGAGAAGTTTTGCAAATCATCTTTCTTTGCACATTAATTGACAGTTTTTTAAAATATTTTTTTTAAAACTTGTTTTGGGGTGAAACAGTTTTTGCCATAAAAATGAAAACTGAAACTTTTTTATTACCATTTTGCAGCGTTAACAGGAGTTTTGTTGGTTTAAAGTTGAAAAAGGTGTGATACAATGTTTTTGTCTATGTGTACACCTTACTATAATTAACAAAATGCAGTTTTTATAATGAAACGATAATCTACTTGACAGTTTTTTTAAGCTTTAATATGAAAGAGTTTGCTCCCCATAATTATCCTACTTTTATCGCATAAATAGCAATTTTGTTTAATGTCTACAAGAGGGTTTAGTGTATAATACTTGCGGTTACGCCTATAAATGTACATCACTTACAAAGAAGATCAAATTAAAAAATAAAAAGCAACATGTGCTTCAAATAAAGAGCACATTTAAAGCATTGAAAACATAGTGTTCCACATAACCAGTTTTTTAAAATAAGTATTCCCGACATATGGATTTATTTGTCAGTTATTCTTTGATTATTAAATCTATCAAAAAGCAGTTAAAACTTTAAAAAAATTAATTGCAATATAAATCTTAAACAAAATAATAAAATTTAAAACTAAATTTTCATCTACATCCCTCCACGTTCATTAATGAATATCTATGACAGTTAATAGCAGAGCGCGAGCGGCCAAAAAACATAAAAGTGGAACACTGGTTAATAAAGTTAAAACAAAACATTTCTATCATAAAAATTTTTATACAGAATTTATTTGTGCAATGGATACGGTAGTTATTTAAGATTCATCAGTTTGAAAAATACTGAATTTATTACAGTTTTAAAAAACATCTGCTCGAAATAATCACACCGTGAAAATATTCATAGCTAGCTATCAGGTTGTTCGATAAGTTCGTGCGCCGATATTTGTTGTTGTATTTTTAATGGTAGAAGGGCAATCAAAATGAGGTCTTTTGTAATGGGTAGGCCCATATCTTAGGTATCTAATAATAATACAATATTGAGGTCACCGGGGATACTGTAGGTATACAGTAGAATTTTCTAGAACGAATTCGGATTTTTGATGAAAATGAGCTGTAATTAACCGGGAAAAAGCTGGAAATGACTGGATATAACATTTAAGGACTATCTTCATCATGTCCAACAACTTTCAGATGAAATTTTGCCTTAGGGCATTATGCAAATTTTCAAGGTCGAAAAATTTGCATATTTTCGAAAATTGAAAAAAATGGCAGGAAGGGGTTGGAAATGGTCCATTAAGTCCCTCACGATCAATTTCGGTCAAAATTATGGCTGTGAAACGTTTTTTATAGCAGTTTAAACCATCGCCTGCTACTCAATGTTATTCCTTGCCATAAAAAAACGTTTCACAGCCATAATTTTGACCAAAATTGATTGTGGGGGACTTACTAGACAATTTCCAACATCTTCCTGCCATTTTTTTCAATTTTCGAAAATATGCAAATTTTTCGACCTTGAAAATTTGCATAATGCCCTAAGGCAAAATTTCATCTGAAAGTTGTTGGACATGATGAAGATAGTCCTTAAATGTTATATCCAGTCATTTCCAGCTTTTTCCCGGTTAATTACAGCTCATTTTCATCAAAAATCCGAATTCGTTCTAGAAAATTCTACTGTATACCTACAGTATCCCCGGTGACCTCAATATTGTATTATTATTAGATACCTAAGATATGGGCCTACCCATTACAAAAGACCTCATTTTGATTGCCCTTCTACCATTAAAAATACAACAACAAATATCGGCGCACGAACTTATCGAACAACCTGATATTTTAGAATGAGTCGACTACATGCACAAAAATTTAATAAAAAATTGATAAACCTTCTGTGCCTAAGTAGCATAAAGCTACACACACTTAACACAAATTCCAGGTTTCTTTTCTAAAAAAACTTTTTCAATTCAGTCGGAAAAAATATCTTAATTCTTTTAAACACTCTTTTAAACACATTGGAAAGATGTAAAAGTTTTATTAAAAATTTAAAACATATCTTGCAATTTATTGAAGACATATCCAGAACTCAAGCTTATAAAGCCGCGAACTTTTGAAAGTTCGCGGAAATGATTAAAATACTCGCGGATTAGATATGAAAGTGAGGTCAAATCATATCAGATCTCGTGGCTGGGACACTTTGGGACCCATTGGGGGTCATCAAAGTCATTCCCAATCGACCTAACTAATTTATGGTCTCATTATGCGAAACTTTTTAAAGCTCGCGGAATGTGTCCCAGCCACGAGGTCTGATATGATTTGACCTCATTTTCATATCAAATCCGCGACCTTTTTATCCATTTCCGCGAGCTTTCAAAAGCTTGCGGCTTTATAAGTTTGAGTTCAGTTTCCAAAGCGATCAACAAATAAAAAAAATAAAATTTTTTCAGTTAAGTTTTAGAGTAGGATAATAAAACCATATCAAAGTTCTTTTCAGTTTAATTAATATCTCGGGCAGCATAAAACATCTTAAAAAAGATATTTCTTCTTTTAAAGTTCAACAAATATTAAAATTTCTTCAACGGTATTCCGAGAAGTTTATATGTAGTAAAGCAGTTCATTGCTATATAAAGTTCACAAATTACAAATTAAATTTTAGTTTAAGTTGATTTAAAACACTGAAATTGGTTCCTTTTGAATTACGAAAGTACTTCTTAAAGCCATTTTTTAGCTGTTCATTACAGTAATTCTTTATCCATCCCAGTTTTATAGGATTTAAAAAACTGGTTCCGACATGAAACAGCACGCAGCAGTTTTTATTTTAGATTCTTTATTTAAAGATATTTTAAATCATTTAAATTTTAAAAGTATTAGTTCAACATAACAAAAAAAGTTTTTTTAACATTCACGAAGCACGAATAAGCAGCATCCAGTTAATATAACATGTAAAATTTATGAAATATCATCATCAGTCAAATAATTTTTAACTAAAAATCCAAATTCATCATAATCAATAAAACCATCCGAATCAACATCAAATTCAGTGAAAAGCTCATCAATTAAAGCAGGATTTTGAATTCCACCCATTTCACGAAGGATATATTCAAAATCTTTTCGAGTTATCAGTCCGGATTCTGACTAAAAAAGTTTTTATCGCAGTAATTATCAATATTAGTGAACCATAAGGGAAATATGGTCTTATCAGTTTTATTATAAAAAAATTCTATGTGAATTTTGAGATTTTGTATTTTATGCAAAATTTAAGTACTACATCCCAGAATTCAGTTTAGGTATGTAGCACATGATATCGTTTGATACTGTTATCTCAATTTTTTTCTTTGTTTGTAATAGTATCATCAGAGTTTTATAAAGCATAAAAAAGAGCACTATTAGCCAATAGCAGTAGGTCACATAGTTTGCTACTACTTATCGAAGCTGATAACTGCTTTTCTGGATTAAAGCAGCTAAAAATTTGAATCAATCCGACCGAATAGTTAAAAAATGGCATTGGATATTTTCTTATTCAATATAGAAAAAGCCACCTCAGTTTTTAAAAGCCTACCCGATCAAAGACAGCAAAACATTCTTTAATAATCTCATTCCAATTTCGATTTTTTTCCGTCATTTTTTGCATAACTTCACAAAATTCATCAAAATCTATTTGATGATTTCCACGTTTATCTGCTTCTTTTATGATGGATTCCAAATCAACAGTTTTAGAATCCACACCCAGATTGGTAATTGCATTTTCAAGTTCATCTAAACCAATTGCACCAGAGCGATCTAAAAAATACTCAAAAATTCAGTTATACCCGTTCATACAGCTTTAACATATATGCAGAAAATTTTTTTTAAATATTTTTCAAGTTTGTTATTTTTCAGACTATACTTTAACTCAAAGAAAGAATAAAAAGTTTAAAAAATAGCTAATATATAGTTAATTCTCGCATTTTCAAGAATGCTGTCATAGGGAATATGTTATCAGTTTACACATTTAAATTAAAAATATAAAAAGTGTTTTGTAATGCTCTTGCACATGTGCATAGCTTTCAAACGAATTTGAGAAAAGAGAATAACAAGGTTAGAAAAAATTTTCTTGGGCAATTTTTTTACTTAATAGTTTATCTTTGGTTTTGAACGTTGTTGAAAACAGTTTTGATGTTATAAATATTTAGGCAAATTAAAATTCTTTGAATTTGTATTTATTAGAATTAATGCAACTCAAAAAATCCATTTTAAAAAACAAAATAATCTGTCGCAATTTTTTTAAACTAAAAAACCTTTACAGATTTATTCACATCACAGTTATATAATAATGCTGCGTGTTCATTGAACTCGGTTTAATCCTGCTGCAAACAATAACTAAAATATTTTAGAAATTTGTTGTAATATAACACACTATTACAATTAATTTCCTCTAACTTTTTACAAGAGCTTATGTCTTAAAGAAGAGGTATAAATGTAAATAATACCAGTTAATTTGTCAAATCTATATTTAAGCAACAATCTGTTAAAGAAAATATCCCTCAAAGGTTATTCCTGCTAATCAGTTTTAGTTGCACATTACATATTTTCCCAAAAGTTTGTCGTTATTCCTATGCAAGATTCAGTTTGCTTTTTAAAATTTTTCTTTGATTGGGCACTTTAATTAATTGTAAATCCCTGTCAAACAATATTATTATGGTGCTTAAGTTTTATACGAAAGAATTTATATTTAAAAATTTTTAGAACTGATTATTGAAAGCTGAACAAAATCCAGTGCTCCTAGTTTAATCTCCCTACAAGCTCTTCGATATTACTACAACACAGTTTTAGGGTGCATTCGTCAGAGACAAAAATCTATTATGCGTTCATATCGTGCCACTTATTTTTTTGCATATTGAGAATTTTAAACAATTATCGTTATTTATTCCGTCAAATTACAGTTTTAATATTCTAAATGTTTCAATCTATCAGTTTATTCATTCCCCAAAAATTAAATCAAAAACAAACCTGCATCAAACATATTAAAAACTTGTCGATATTCTTGTAGCTCTTCAGCAGTGTATTTATCCAAATGTGTTACCAAGGGATCAGATTCATCATCATCATGTGAGTCATGACGAAATTTTGCCTGAAGAAACGACCTAGAATTAATGCTAGTTTTCATTCCATTTGAGCTTGAAGATGTCATTCGACGAATACGATTTGCTGCACTTCCACCAATTCCTATACCACCTGTGGCATTACTACCACTTCCGCTTTTACTTGTAAGGGATGACTTTTTTCTTTCATCCATTATTAATAGGTATTAAAAATCAGTTTTTATAGAAAATAAAAGCTTCAGCTAACATAAAGAAACTCAGTTAAATAAAATAATAGAGTAAAAAATTGTTTAAAATGGATTAGTTAAAATTCTTTAAATTATAAATGCAGTTTTAAAAACAAATCTGATGAACATTCAGTTTATACAAATTAATTTTTTTCATATCAATAATTGACAGAGTAACATGACAACAGTTTCATTATCAAAAAAGTAAAACCGCCAATCCAGTTAAAAAAATCAATCAATAATTTTTAGTTTTTCTCTTTTTTTTGTTCAAACTTGCTTGCTGCCTTTCAAAAATCTCAAAGCAAAAAAAGAAAGTGAAACAGATGAGCCAAGTTTTTTTAAAGAAAAAATTTAAAACTGCAGCTGTCAAAAAATTTAGTTTAACCGAAAAAAAAAGTTTTTTCGCAATCATCTTTTGGGCCGCAGTTTGCTTGATACGAAAAATTGTGTTTTTGGCACAAACACAATTCATTTATCAGTTTTGATAATAAGTGTGTATTCTAATTGCCATCATTAGATGCTTCCAGTTTAAATTAAAAAAAAAGCATTTTTTGAATTTCATTCCAATCGCTTAGAATATCAGTTTTGATAGCAAAATTTAAATTTCATGATTTTTTTGAGTTTTATTAGTTAAAGTTTTTTAGGATTAGAAATGTACAACTTTTGATACATTTTAAATAAGCTGTGGTCTTAAGTTAGAGTGGTCCGAGTTGTATTTAGACTGGAGCTAAAAAATGCTAAAGATAATTCTGGCATGACACAGATCCACTCAAAAAGAGCAGCAATTTGTAACTTTCTTGATTATCAAAATACGTAGGCTACCGTAAATGCATTAATAGAAAAGCATCTTCAATTAAAGCACAAGATGTTACAATAAAGCTTGCCAACTTAATCCTATTTACCAATTTCTTATATCAATTTAGTAGCAACGTGGCCAAAACTGATTTTAAGCGAAAAAAGTGTGGTTGTTGGTTTTTATCTTTCCCATAACAGTTAAGCAATAAACAATTCCAGTAAAAGAATTATACAGTAGAACAACTAATGAACGTACTTAGTTTTGTAAAACAAAATTATATCACGTATTTTGTTTTAAAAAAAATACTATCATGGTATGGGCAATTGTGTGCAGTTTTTATTTTGTCAATGATATGATATTTGTTGACCCTAAATTTAATTATTTAGCGAACCAAGAATGGAAGCAGTTTTTTTTTATTATTAAAGTAGCAGACAGTACACCAAAAATTTAGGAATTTCAAATATCACAGAAAAAAATTTTTAAAAAAATCATTTAAATAATCTCAGTTTAATAGTTAGGGTTTTCTGGCAATATGGCTTTTTTTAAAAAGTTCAAGTAATATGATTCAATTATGGATGGACAAAAAAAGATTTTACAAATATATAAGGCTGTTCAGAAAGTTCGCATAGTGGTTTCGAGCAACTGTATTTTTCGAACTGCTTGAGCTAAATTCATGCCGTTTGCTGATGTATGTAGCCCCCATACAGGTGCATCAGACGACATTGTGAAATTGAGGTCACGATGGATACTGTAGGTATACGGTAGAATGTTCTAGAAAAAACCGTAATTTTTAAGAAAATTTGAATTTTTTTAAAAGTGATCGTCTGCTACTCAATGAATTTGAATATTCAGTAATATCTATTTTTTAGCTATAACTTTACTAAAAAATGGAAGCAGGGTATTTTCTAGACTATTCCCAACAACTTCCTGCCATTTTTTTGAATTTAGATAAATATGCAAATTTTCCGACCCTGAAAATTAGCATAATGCCTGAGGCAAATTTCAGCTTAAAAGATGTTGGATATGATGCTGCTAGTCCTAAAATGTCAAAATTAATCATTTCCAGCCGTTTAATTAAAATTCAAATTTTCTTAAAAATTACGGTTTTTTCTAGAACATTCTACCGTATACCTACAGTATCCATCGTGACCTCAATTTCACAATGTCGTCTGATGCACCTGTATGGGGCTACATACATCAGCAAACGGCATGAATTTAGCTCAAGCAGTTCGAAAAATACAGGTGCTCGAAACCACTATGCGAACTTTCTGATCAGCCTTATAGAAAAGAATGCAGTTTCACAAATGTTTCTACCTAAATACGTGCCAAAATTGAGTAAGCACATGAATAAAAATTTATACATGTTTTTTAACCTTATGTTAAAATAATAATTGACAAATAATTCAAATTCATTTACTCAGTTTTATAAAAATACTTATCATTTTTAGCGTATAATCCTCGTAGGCTACAATCAAAATTACCGCTCAAATTCAAACAGTTTTTCAATTAACCGTTGTAGCATTGATACATAATGCACAGGCATTTTTATCTATAATTTTGTAATAAAAGTTTTACACACACCCAACATTAATTGACAACAGTTAGTACCCTAAATAAGAAAACAACAAAAAACGTCATTTAATTATTTTTATGAAGTACCCATGATGTTAATAAAGGCAGTTTAATACCCTAAAAAATAAAAATAAAAACATACCCTTATCGTTGCAGCTAATAAACTTCGACCTGTTGACATTGTACTACTTCCACCAGCTTGTATTGTATCTTTCTTGCTTCCAGAAAATCTTCTCAAGCTCATCTGACCAGTTGATAATCGGCTACTCATAATACTTCGCTTATGACCGCCATGACTATTCCTTGGTGCTGCACTTGCCGATGTTGATGATATAGGAGTTGTAATAGGTGGTGCAGAACGAGGAGGAAGAAGTTGTGAAAGCCTTCTCGTAGCAGAGGATGGAAAATCTAGAGTCATAAATTTTGAAACTGTTGAAAGAACCCGAGAAGGTGACGAAGATTTTCGAGTTGATGAAATTGTTGAAATTTTATGATATTCTAATGGTGGGTCAATTGTTAGAAGAGAAGTTGCACTTGGGCTTTGGCTTCTTTCGATTCCAGTTGCAGCAGTAGAAGCAGCTCCGGAAATCGAAAGATGTCTTGAAGAGGTCACTATTGGCGATGGAGGAAGTGATAAAGACGATGAAGCAGAGGAAGTAGTAGCTGAGGAGGGAGTTACAACAACAATTGGTTCAAGCATTTCCGTCTATGCAGTTTTTTGATGCTGGAGTGGAAAAGAACAGTTTTAGATTTTTGTTGGAATGGAATATGACAGTTAGCTTTTCTGCCGTTGTAATGGAATCGAATAATTAATTAAAGGAATAATGTAATAGTTTTAGCCTTTTTTGTAGTTGAAATAAAACCGAAATGAATAAACGCCGCAGTTTTAGTTTTTATGTTGTTGAATGTGAATATTTAAATAACAGTTTTAGCGTATCAAAAACAAATTAGTTTTGTTGACAGAAGCAAATAAAACCCAAAAAAAATATTTCTTCCATAAAAAATGCCAAAAAAAGGCAGTGCCTTTAGTTCTCAATATCTTTAGCAGCTCCCTATTTTTTTTTCTGGAAGCTGTTATACTTCAACAGTTCCTTTCCTCCTTTTCCTTCTTCTTCCATTCCACCCAAAAACAAACAGAAAAAAGAACACAATCGATGCATTAAAAACAGAACCCAGTTTTCCAAAGAAAAAAAGTAGCTTGTTGTCACTCCATAAAAAGAAAAAATGCCGTAAAAAAGTCAACGCAAAAAAATGGCAGCAATAAAACTTTTTTAATTGCAGTTTTTTAAAATTAGCTTTTGTCAATGTAAAAAGCAAGACAGTTTATGGGGAGTTGTAAAAGAATGAAAATAATTATTAAGAAGAAAAAAACGAACGACTGTTTACAATTTTTAGAGAAAACAATAAAATAAAGTTATTTCATGCAGTTAAAAAAGATAAAATAAAAAAAATAAAAAACCAATAGCTCAGTAGGTAGAGCATCTGACCGGAAATCAGAGGGTCGGTGGTTCAAGTCCACCTTGGAGTAAAGATTCCACTTTATTTTTCGGTAATTTTTCGGTTTGTATATATTATAATTAGATAATGATGTTTTGTGAAAGATTTGATCAAATGTCTTCTCAGTTTTCCAAAGAAAAAAGCTTGCTGTTACTGCATAGAAGAATAGTGCTGTAAAAAAGTCAGCACAAAAATGGTAGCAATAAAATTTTTAAATTTTTGTAGCGGTTTTGTCAATATGATGAACAAGACAGTTTATGGGGATTGTAAAAGAATGGTGTAATACTTTGTAGAAAAAACGGATTTCGGATTTACAGTTTTATCCGTTTTTTCCATAAAGTCCATAAAATAGAATAAAATTCATTAGAGTAAAAAAGCGAGACAAAACTGATAAAAAATAATGTTCAGTTTTAAAAAAATTATACAAAAAATGAGTAGACAAATTTTAACGAGAAAAGTAAATACTAAAAAATCTCATGTTAGCTGTTGTTGCTACAACTGAAAAAAAGAAAAGAAGAGGTGTCATTTCAGTTGTTGTTGCCTACCGCTGCTACCTGGGTAACCATAAATATGTAAATAAATCTATATTTCGTAGTTGTTAAGAGCTTAAGCATGTTTGAGAATTGAATTTTTTGTATCTCAACCATTATTTGCACAGTTATCAAAAACAATATTAATTCAGTTAAATTCATTAAACTTAAATTCACTTATTTGCTTTTTTAAATAACATCTTTTTTTACTTTAAAAAAATGGAATAACTTTTCTGCAGTTTGTTTCCTAGATATCTAATAATATACGTATAAATCATTTTTTAGAACTTTCAAACAAATAATTTAGCATTTTTGATACCCATAGCAAATTCTTATATATTTCTGTTTAAGCAATGAAAAAAACATGCTCTTGTTTAAAAAAAAGTCCAATAGTGCTTCCGCATAATATGACTACGGAATTCAGTTGTCTAACGATGTAAAATCATTTGCGAAGTTGGGTAAATCTATTTTTTACTTTCCCCCAATATAATTTATTACCGATTTTATTCGTGATCTAAACAGTTTCATCTTTTCTTTTTTTGCATCATACATAGATTGTCCACATTTCAGTTATTTTACATTTCAAGATTTTTTATTTACAGTTAACCAAATTTTTTCTTACCTTCTCCATTTATAGGCCATTTTAACTGTAATAAGTTTTTTTTCTTCTTATAATTTTTAAAGCACTTTTAATAATGTAGTATAAAGATTTTGTCATTGAAAATTTTTATGAATTTATATTAAAACCCTAGAAAACAACTCAAAAATGATAGGCAGTTTATTAAATATAATTCTGAAAATCAATATTGCATTGTAAAGGCTAACTTTTAAACATTCTGAGTCCGCAATTAAGCTTCTTCTCTCAGTTTTTAGTCAGAAATTTTGGTGGCGCAGCAACGGTTTTATAATAACCAAAACTTTTGATAGTTCCAATGCAATCACTTGTTTGCTTTAATATAAAAGCAGTAAAATTATTATTATCTACATGTATTCAGTTTTAGATATTATGCTTTTGTATTGGACAATGATTAAATATTATAACTCAGTTAAGAAAAATATTTAAAAAACATGATTATTCTAAAATCCATTTTTTTAGTAAAAAATTTTCACAGTTCCTTTCAAGACATTGTGAAACCGCAATTTTAACAACTCATCAAGTGGAATGCCTGTTGGACAGTTTTTTAAAAAAATAAAACAAAATTTTCTTAAAAAGCAGTTTCTATACCTTCAATCTCGCTTTTTTCATTTCATCATTTTCTTTCCTTAATTTTATCCAAACTATAGGCATATCTTGTTTTCAAAGACACATCAATAATTTTATTTTAACTTATATATTTGAAACATTTATTTCCATAAACAAAAAAAACAAAAAAATTCAGTTTGTCAGATAAATTGTGTTTGTTTTGTTTGAGCCATTTTAGCATCTTTTAAATATTCATAGCATCGTAAAATTACCATAAAACACCAAATACCCCAAAGTATTTGAATTCCAAAGAGTAGAAATATAAAAAGGATAATTGAAACATCATCTTTTCCAAAAGCTCCTTCTTCTTCACAGATCACTAATCCAACGCACGCAATCAATCCGATAACAGAAACACCGAGATGAAAAGCCTAAAAAAAGCATTACAGTTATTAGCTAAATATTGTTAGCCGATTTAAGCTTAAAAAACCTACTGAAAGAATCAAACTTGGTACAAGCTTTCCTGAATCTAATTCTTTTATGCCATTAAAAGGAATATAAAAAGCAAAAATCATTGGAATTGCAAAAATAAGACCAAATGGAAAAGATCCTATTGAAGAAAAACATAATCCAATAATATTTAAAATACAAATAAATTTTGTTGCTGATGTAACATGGCCTCCACAGATAGTACGATATTTTGGATTTTCATCAAATTTGTTGTGTTTAAAGGTGCATACATTTTTAGCACTGGTGAAAGAAAACTCAACAACTCTTGAGTAAAAAAAAGTAGAACTAAAAAAGAAGAAACAAAAATTGCTTGCTTTTATGTGATAACATAATATACAATCTTTTGAGGTATCAGTAAATCATTCTTTTTTTTTGTCATTTTTTGAAATTAATGTAGGAGTGCTTATTTTAAAAAAATAATCTTTTAATATTTCTTAAAACATCTTGGCGCCAAAATGTCGTCATTTCCATGTTATAAACATACGTATAAGAAATTTTTTTATTGTTATTAAAAGGACAAAGTTGTACACTTAAAAAAATAATCAGTAACTTCAAAAATGACAAAATAGCAGCTATTTGAAAAATTAATTTAAATGAATATAAAGTTGAAAATCAATTTTTCCGAGTTTTTTGTTATTTTTTAAAAAAAGTGCACATGTTGAAATTATCTTTCTATCTTTCTAGCTGTCCTTTTTGAAAGCCAGGTCTTATTACATGGGCAGATATGAGTGTTCCAGGTTTCTCTTGTGTATATTTGGTTCTTCCTTTTTGGTATGCTGGAAGGTTAGTCCTAAAAGATGTAACATTTATACAGCTAAGAATTTTTATTAAATGCACTATTATTTAATCTATTATGACGAGGTATCGAGAAGCTGGGATGAAATTTAGCAAAACTGTTATTGATCTTGTAAAAAATCCAAAAGGTTTTTGGTTAAAAAGAAATGATAAAACAAAAGTTGTTGTTTATAAATAGATTTCTTTTTTTGTTAATGCATTTGTTTTTCCATTGTTTTTTTAAAATAAAGATAAAACAAAACTTTTGATGTTTTTTATTTGTATTTTAGATGCAGTTTCTAATAATATCAATGCACAATTATTCAAATATCATCAAAACAATATTCTTCATTTATGTTGCTGTCGATCTTTATTCACAGATGTCGTTTCTTTAAAAAAATTAATAATTGTAAAAAATAAAATAATTATTGTTTTTTTCAGTGTTCTTTCGCCGCCGCCGCCGGCGGCGATACTTGAGGAGCGGCGGCACAAAATATTTCAATTTTTTCGAAATTATTTTTCATTTTTTAATGGACGCAGTTTTATTATGTGTTATCGATTTTTGCTTTTATTCATTTTCAAATAGCGTTTTTTTCATATAATGAGTATGAAAAAAATGCTAAAGAAATGGCTCCCCACAATACCCCAGAATATTGGCAACTTGCAAAGCATCAAAGGCTTCGATTATTTGAAATTTATTGTTACTTAAATGGAATTCCAGCTTCCGATGGACCTGTTGAACGTCTTTTTTCTCAGCTAACATTACATTCAGCTGGACATAAGTGCAATGCAAAACCAGCTTATTTGGAAGCAAAGACTTTGCTTAGTTACAATCATAAAAAAATTCTATTTTAATATTTTTACCTTTACTGTTATTTGTTATTGAATGTTTTACATTTTTATCATTGTTTAATAAAAAGATTTTCCTTAAACTTTTCCATCACACCTGAGCATTTCACATTCAAATAAAAAAGTTTTAAATTTTGGAATTTTCACGTACCCTTTGCATAAAATTTTTGGGCTCTGGCGGCGGCGGCGATGTTCGACCAAAAACGAGTACACTGGTTTTTTTACGCTTTATAAAGTTTGACGCGCTTTTTTCCACATAAGGTTAAAAACATATTGGATAATGTGTTGCTTTGTTTTTTTTATCACAATGAGTAAGCAAATTAACGCAAAAGAACAATTGAACTTTAGTTCTTTCTTTTTTATTCACTAAAACAATATCAGCAATAAAGCAATTAACCTCAAATATTTCTTTTAACAACAAGAAAACACAATTATGACTAATATTCCGGGTACAAAAAATTTAATGTTAAAACAAATTTTAAATATATAAAAAAAGTTTTAAAGTAATTTTTTGCGATTCTTATCATAACAAAATCAACACATTATGCAATATAAAGCAGGTATAAAAATAATAATAAAAAAATAAATTTAATAAATATATGAAGCATTTCAAAATCAAAAATTTATGAGGTCATAAAAAAGAACATAAGGTCGTTAATTATCAACGACTGATAACACTTTTTTTTGTCAAGCAAATATTGTTTTTTGGGCGTTTTACATTATGGAATGCATTCTAAATATTCGGCAGTTCTTTCAACAGTTTTTTTATCATTCTCAAAAGAAAATGAGATTAATTGTTCACAGAATATAAAAATTTTATTTGTATAAAATTGTTAGCTTTGAAAAAGATATTTAAATATAGGAATGTTTTCGAAGTGTTATAAAATATAATTGCTAGTTGATTTAAGAAAAGCATATCGCTACAGAAAATGTAAATGTGGATAATTTTTTACGAAAAAATCACGATAGCGTGTAAGAATACATGACTATTATATTCTTAAAGGCTATCGTATTCTGACAGGAATAAATTGAACAGTAACGTGTTCTTTGATATAAGAAAAAAGTTTTCATTATTTTCCGACTACTCAATAAAATTTATACTATGTTACCGATTTTCGACAAAACATCAACGCCAACGCTGACGCCACTGTCGATTAAGAGCATTTTTTGTTTTGATCTTTCCAGAAAAGCAACGCGTTGATAGAGGCATCGTTACGTTAGCGCCTGCGTCGGCGTTTCAGGAAAACAGTGCTGATGCTTACTTTTTTTTGCTCTTTAACCAAGAAATACTGTTTTCTGGTGTTTTTTGTATTGCACAATGTTAGCACAATATTACAATAATGATCAAAAAAATTTAGAGTTCATTAATGTGAAACATTGACTGCTGTTTGTCACTTATGATTTCAACATGATACCTCAAATATCTACAAATCCTCAAAATGAAAATCAAGTCTACTTTCAAATTTTGCTTTTAAATTTGGAAGAACCATTTGGTGATTATATAACTCGAAAATCTGAAGATTCATCAACAATTGCTCGCATCTTTTTGGCTATCGATGCATATGAGCCATTTCACAATATTCAACATTTTTCTCGACTGGGAAATTACAAACTATATGGAAAACCGCGACCTATTGTAATCACTTTTTCATCAGGCGTGCATCAACAAAAAGTACTTCAAAATGCAGATGGATTAAAAAACGTTGGTGAATGGCAACGTATTGCTATAAAAATTTACCATCCTTCAAAAGAAGAAACAGATATTCAGGTATGTGTATCTTGCATAGATCATTAAAATTTAAAGATATATTGTTTTAGCTTAACAATGTTAATGAAGAAAATGCAGCAGAATTAAGGCAAGAATTAGATAAAATTAAAGTAAAAGAAAAAAGATTAAATTTAAATTTATATTTTTTATATATTTTTAGGAACAGATGGCCGCATATCTTCAAATGCAACAACAAAATCTATCACAATATCAATATCTTATACAAAGAAATTTATATGAAGTACCACAACAAATTTCTCAACAAACAAATGTATCTTATTGAGTGATTTATATTCATCTATATATACTTTTTAGACAGACAATAACCCTCTGTTAATCCAAACCATGCTAATAAAATTCCACCATCACCACCACCGAAACCAAAGCTTACAACTCAGTTGTTTTTTGACTATCAATCGATAAATAATGGAAACCGTAAGTTTGTTAATTTTTAAAAATAATTAACAAATACTGTATTTTTTGTAGAAAATATTACTCAACTTTATCCCAATCTATCACAGTTTTCTGAGGTTGAAATATTACATCAGCAACAAGACATGGCACATAACAACAACGATGATGGCAATGGTATTGGTAAGCTTTTAATAAAGTGGTTAAAACATGTTTTGAGCCAAAACCTGGATGACCTTTTGAAATGATAGTTACTGTTTTAGCTTCAAAAAGAGGTCAGTCAGGTTCCGGGAAACCTATTGCACCCATATCGATGCAGCTTCACCCAGCACCGCATTGAGTTTTTTTTGTTCATTTTTGTACCAAAGAATGTATCGAGATTTTTTACCTCTTTGATTGGAGCAGTGTATACTCTCTCCCTTTTGATCACCATAATAACAAAGGGTGGGTGGGGTAAATGACCGTGTCGCCTTTCATGTGCGGCAAAAATTGCCTTTGATATAGAGGGACTGCCCCATAGCTCGAAATACAGTACGTGGTCATGGTTTTTTTTCTAACGCATGCTTACATAACATGTGAGCAACATGCTCAGCACAAAACCAAAACAAAAAAATTAAAAAAAATAGCTTTAAGCCAGGTTGATAACGCTTACAATAAGAAAAAACAACCGTAAACATTCTCAACTTATATCCCTATTTTATCATTAACCTATAAGCATTTTTCATTTTCAATGCTAGTGTTTTTTTAAAGATGTTATCGAACATTTAGCTTTTCAAACATCAAATCTACAACACATCCAACACAGATCAAAACCCTTTACAAGACCCATTCAAGCTGTATCTCCTGTTTTTATTAATCCATATAATAAACAAGAAGATCTAAAAAAAGAACAACAACAATATGAAAAACAAATATCATACCAGAATCAATTGTACAGATCACAAAACGTAACACACATTGGTGCTAAACAAATCTTAAATATACTGGTCCTTGGTGAAACTGGAGCTGGGAAATCAACATGGATAAATGGAATTGCAAATTATATGACATACAATACTCTTGAAGATGCAATCGGTGCTTCACAACCAATTTGTTTAATACCAAGTCAATTTTCAATTTTTGAAAAAGATTCTGAAATAAAAGTCCGACTTCAACCAACTCATGGTGATCGAGATGATAATGAAGTATTCTCAACTGAAGGCCAAGCTGCTACCCAGGGATCAAAGACATATCGATTTGAAACTTCTAAATATATTATTAATATCATAGATACTCCTGGAATTGGTGACCCTCGTGAGGTGGATTATGATAAAGAGAATACTAAAAATATCCTCAATGCTGTATCAAGCTATGACAATCTTCATGCTATCTGCTTTGTATACAAATCTTATGAATGTCGATTAACAAAAGGATTTAAATATTGTATTAGTCAACTTTTTCTTCAACTTCATAAAGATGCCATAGATAATATTGCATTCTTTTTTACAAATTCTCGACATGATTTTTATAACCCTGGAAATACAATGGTTTTATTGAAAACATTCATCGCAAAATTAAAAGCTAAACGTGGATTAAATATTTCTCTTGCATCTGATAGAATTTTTTGTACTGATAATGAAGCTTTTCGAATGGTCTGTGCACATTTCAATGGCGTAAAATTTACAGAAAATGAATTTCAAAATTATTCTGGTAGTTGGCAACAATCAGCTGATGAAACACATCGCTTTCTTGAATTTGCAGCTCGACAACGCCCCTATAATGTCTTCTCAACTCTTTCAATCAATAAAGCTCGAACAATCATTTTGTACCTTGCTAAACCGCTTGCAGATGTCAGTGAATTAATTGAAACAAATATAAGAGTTATTGAAGCTCGTAAAAAAGAGCTAAATAATACTGCTAATAATTTGAATGAATTAAAGAAAAGACTTAAAATTTCACAAGTTGGACTTGAAACTACACTATTAAATTATCCAAAAACTGTGTGTACTTCACATAACTGTATCCATACTATAAAGCTACCAAATTTAGAAGAGCTTCAAACTATTTACAATCAAATTTGTCATGCTCGATGTTGGCTTGAAAATATTAAACCTGAACATATTCGTAATCCAAAGTTAAAAAAATGTGCTGCAATGGGTGGAAAGTTAAATTGTCAAGTATGCAAATGTCCATGGAGTACACATATGCATATTCTATTTGATCAAAATAAAAAAGTTATTGAAGTTGAAGATCCTAATATTCAAAATCTAATTAAAAAGAATAAGAATGCTGCAACAGTTAAAAAAGAAATGCTTAAAAATTGTGAAACAACAAAAGCAGAGCTAATCGCTGAACAAAAAAAGATTGTTCAAATTTCACTTTATTTTGGAAGCTTTTTACAAACGAACGCCATCCTTCCATACAATGATGCCTTTCAAGAATATATTGAACAATATATTTATGAAGAAGAAAAATTTGTTTCAAGTGGAGGTGATGTAACAAAATTAGAAAATTTACGAAAATTATTGAAACAATATCAAGAAGAAAAAGCTTTGGTTAATGAAGCTGCAAAAACTCCAATTGAAAATACTCAAAGCCAAATCTTATCTGAAAAGATTGCTGAACTTAAAGCAGAATTATTTGGCTTAAAACATACTGGAAAAACTTTGCGAGAATTGTTCTATGCTACCGAAGAAGGAATTCGTAAACATAATGAACATATCATAGTTAAATATGTACCTGGTGAAAGACCCTATGGAGGTTATGCTCCCAAATTTGTATCCGGTATAAACACTTTACGTTAATTCTTGTTATATGTATGATTTTACATTTTTAGGCTATCAAGTTTAACACCAAGAAAGCAAAAGATAAAGCCATTTCAAAGAAATTTCGTTATCAATAATAAAAATTTGCAAGATTTTACTGTTATAATGTATTTTGCTAATCTTTGAAGCCATTCATTTATTTAGATGCATCATTGTAATATGTTTTTTGAACATCCCGCCATTAGCATTCCTTGACGCGGGAAAATTTAAGAATGCTTTTTGTCGAGAAAAAGACTGTTTTCGTGTTAAGACTCGAAAAAATCCAGGGAATGCAAATTTTGCGGGACGTTCAAAAAAGGTTTAAACCGCCCACCTCCTTTAATATGACTTCTTTAAAATATAAACTCGATATTTTTAAATAGTAAATGTATTACTCTATTTAAATATAACTCATTTTCTAAATAAACTAGTAATAAAGAAATATCGTAAGCTTTTTATATAACTCAAAAAGTTCAAAGCTTTTTGTTATTTTTTCTATAAATATATTTGCTGTCAAAGTATTTAAATTTATATAATTAATTAATGAATTACAGAAATACTTTTTAAAAGGAGATGGATCGAGATTTTAAAAAAGTAAATTTATTTTTGGACAATTATGAGAAGATTGTCTAATCAATAACAAACTTTTAGAAACCAACAGCTCTCAATGTAAATGGTCACAGGAATGAAAAACCACCAAAACACCAATACGAAAATTTGGATTCTACAATCCCAACAACAAAAGAAGAATTTGTTAAAAAAATTAGAAATATGAATAAAGAAGAAGCTCGATTATATATGGCAGAATATTCTTCTTTAAAAGATAGAGTATTTCTTGTTTTTTTTTTAAATTAATTTTTCACCACTAATAAATTTTCAGAAACAAAGCTTCTATGAACTGCCTGGAAATAATACAAATCAAGTTTCAGAAGAACCGTTTGCGACAAAAGAAATGAGTAATGAAAGTGAAATAAAAAAAGGCGAGCAATCTGTCGATGCATTGTCAAAACGCTTTGAATCCCATGAGAAAGATTTTTCAAAATATGATGATTCTGTTTCAAAACAGAATCAAAATCGAAGTAAAAGAAAGTCATTGTCTGAAGGTAACTAAATTTTAACTGGTTCGAATGTTGCTCTTTAAAACAAACTTTTGTTAAATACTGAATTTTAGATACCTCAATCCCATCAGCAAATGCCCATTCAAGACGAAGCAAATCAGTTGGACCCAAAAAACACAACAATCCTGCGCGGCATTTATCAATTTCCCATGTTTCAACAGAAAAAAAAAGTTTGTCATCATCTGAAATGAAACCACGGATAACAGATACCGTTATGGGTTATAAGCTTACAAATAAAACAGCATTAATGTCATCAACTAATGGTATCAAAAGTGAATCAATATCAACAGCAGTGATATCACAACAAAATAACAATGATATATTAAAGAATAGTAATGTAGTTGTTAAAACACTTGTTAACTGCATTTCACCTCAACAACAATCTACAAAATTGATCTAAAATCTTCATACCATCCAGAACCTCCAAAACGTTCAAAATCTGTATCTAATGAAGTTCCACGAAACAATCTTACACCACTACCACCCCCACCAGCTGCTCCATTACCAATTCTTCAAAACTCAGCAACATTGCCACATCGAAAAACTTTGAGCTATTCTTTTGTGGAAAATAATCAACCCAAAATAATTCCAGATATATTTGTGCAATCACGGATAGTCCATGAACTAGATTTAACAACTTCACTCCCCAAATCTCAGTTACCTCAACAACAGCCAAAACAACCATTCGATTTTTTAAAGACTCGAAAATCAATCAATATTTTAATTTTGGGTGAAACAGGTGTTGGAAAATCAACCTGGATAAATGCGTTTGTAAATTATTTAAGCTACGGCAGTCTGAGAGAAGCAATGTCTGCTGGATCTTCAACTTTAATAATACCAACACAGTTTTCAATGTATGATAAAAACGTTCAACAACATCAAATTCGTGTTGGTGGATTGCAAGATAAATTTTTACCGGATGAAGGTGAATCCGTAACAAAGAGCGCAAAAGTATATTTAATCCAACATGGAAAATATGATATTCATCTTGTTGATACTCCTGGGATTAATGATACCTCCCCAGGGCAAGATGACAAAAATATTCAAAATATTTTAAAAACTATTGCACCTTTTAAAGAACTCCATGCAATTTGCTTTCTTTTTGATGCCAATAAATGTCGGCTTTTACAATCTTTTCGAGAGAATATTAGTAAATTACTAAGTAATTTAAGCAAGAGTGCTTTAGCAAACGTGTGTGTAGTGTTCACAAATGCCCGTGGAACTTTTTTTAAGCCTGGAAATACAATGGTCTTATTAAAAGCTTATTTCCAAGAATTACAAGAAAAAGAAGGCTTATTACTTTCTATCAACGAGAACAATACTTTCTGTTTGGATAATGAAGCATTTCGATTTCTTTGTGCATATTTTAGTAATATTCAATTTAGTAAAATAGAAATGAATACATATTCAGAAAGTTGGATGCGATCATCAAGTGAAGTTATTCGACTACTAAATTATGCTGCAAGTCTTCGTCCGCATGTCACTTCTGAAACTCTTTCAATTAATGAAACACGAACATGGATTTTACAACTTGTGCATCCGATTATGAAAATTTTAGAATTAATACATACAAATTTACAAAAGCTTCAAGAAAGTGTCGAAGATCTGCAAATAGCAAAAAATGACATTGAAAAACTTTCAAAAAAGATTTCAGAATATTCTCTAAAAATTACCCGATTGCACAAACCCCAAACTGTATGCAATAATGAAAATTGCGTTCATTATGAAAATATTGCAGGAAAAAGACAGAGAGTTCATAAAACAGTTTGTCATGACAAATGCCATCTACCATATGGCAGCACCAAAGAATCGTTTCCAGATATTTCTATCAAAAGATGTAAACTTTTTTTGAGAGATGAAAGATGCAAATTCTGTGGCTGTAGTTGGATGGATCATAGTCGAAGATTTTTTGATGAAGAATATGTAGCATATCCTATTCAAATCAATGCCATACACATTAACCAACAAAAAGATGTAATAAGAATTAAGGAAGAAATGCTGCAAAAGGCTAAACAAAGGATTGATGGTTATTCGAGTGAGTTAAACACAATATTAAATGCTATGGCAACATTCTCATTATTCCTTTATCAAAATGGTATCTGCCAAAAATATGATATTTTTGGAATGCACCTTCAACACCTTATCGAAATTGAAGAAAAAATGGTTCGAACAGTTCCTGATTGTGATAATAAAAATTTCAATCAATTAACTGCATTTCTAACACAATATCAAAATATTCGACGCAAGACTTTTAATTCTCCAACAAAATTGTCATTAATAACTATGCAAATTATTCGTCAAAACATATTAACTTTGCCATTAACTGGTTCAAAAATTTTACAAATGTTTAATATCCATGTTGATGCTGATATACAAGATCATGCATATGAGATTACACGTTTTCAGAAACCATCTTTATTACAACATATTACTGCAGTGTAGAAAGAAGTATATTCTTAAATAGTCAATTATCATAAAATATTTGCACTTTTACTAAACTGATTGTGGAAAATTTGTTCTACAATTACAAGTATTACATATTTGATGAAGCAAATTTTCAACTTTTGTCAAACATTTTTACACGATAACAGTTTTTATATAATTAGAAAAAAAACTGAACATAATGTTTGTCTGATATCAGTTATTGTATGTTCTCAGTTAATAAACATTTTCCATTATTGTTTTCTTTTAACTGTGTTGTTACGATCAAATAATTTTTTACATGTAGCTATATGTAACTGTCACAGATACGTCCATGTGAAATTCCAATTACTTTTTTGAAGTGAGGTAACTTTTATTGCTTAATTATTATTATTATTTATCAGTGTACTCCCGCTCCCACTTTTATCGCTTCCGCTCCCGCTTCGCTTCTCCGCTTCTCGGAATTGCTTCCGCTTCCGAAGCGCTTCCGGGAGCGGAAGCAATTCCGAAATTTCTTTTAAAAATACCGCTTCTTGCTATTTTTAAAGAAATTTGTTATTATAAAAATCAAAAATTAAATTTTATTAGGTAATTTTAGAGAAAAAGTAGAAAGACAACCATGGGTATTCATTTCTAAGCCTTTTTATGAAAATAAAATTTTGAGGATAATGAAAAATTGCAAGATTTTATACTTTTTCAGCAACTTTGCCAAGGTCAAAAAAAATTCCATTTTCAATCGCTTCCGCTCCGCTTCCATTAGCTCCTTTATCGCTTCCGCTCCGCTTCCGCTTCCGTTACGAGAAGCGGAAGCGGGACTACACTGTTATTTATTCAAATTGTATTATTTTTTCTAATGGTTATATGGGACAAAAATAAAGCTATTGTTGTAGAAAATATGTTCTTGTGGAAAAAAAACTGCGGCGAATTTCTGCTTGAAAATATATGAAAATAACAAAAAAAAATTTACAACCTAAAAGTAATTACAAAAGACAAAAATTGTCCAACAGAAATATTGGCGATAAGGGAGCTTCCAGACCTGACGTCAGCAGTTTTAAGGGTGGATGGGGGTTTGCCAAAATCTGACGCTCTATACAAAAGCGGCAAAGATCAAAGGAAAATACCTGATTTAAGGGTGGGTGGGTTTCAAAATTTCGGATTTTTTGCTGACGTCAGGTCTGGACGTTCCCTAATAAACGTTGTTGATATAATAGAAAAGTTTTGATTGATTTTTGTATTTCTTTCTTAAAATAAAAAATCTGCTAGTCAATTATAATAATTGAATTATTGACTGTGTTTTTCGTTTTACGAGTGGACCAACATGGACGACATCTCTTTTTTTCTTTGTTAAACAAACGATGACGGATTTAAGCTTGCACACACATGCCCTTATTTATTGCGCACAAAACAAACTAAGCCAGACGAAGAAAAAAAACCAATACTTGTGTGTGTGTGTGACAAATGTTTCTTTTTCTTTGTAGGTATATTTGCATAACCGCATTGCCATTTCACTATTATATATTTTTGCTGCTATAATTATTGATGGATTTCAGTCCTATTAATCCAAAATGTTGTTTTTGTGGTAAATTTTATTTAGGAGAACCATCGGCGACAACTCAAGTAGCAACTGAAGCTGAAAAAATTGAATTTTTACAGTTTGAACAATATTGTAAAAGCTGTAATGAAAATTTGGCTAACCAAAATTATGACAATAAGTGTTTCAAATGTTTTTCATCAAACCATTGTACAAAGAATTGTAAAGAAGGTAATTATTTTATAGATTTGTTAAGGATGGTTTATTTAAAACGGCATAGAGTTTTTGCTCCTCGAGATTGTTAAGTTACGGCAGAGTCGATGCATCATATTATGTCCATAGTCTTAGTAAGGGATAGTCAGGAACAAAATATCAGCTGCCGAATCCTCGATCTGTGGATTTAACAGATATATAGATATAGCTAATAAATAGCAGACGATATCTATAAAATATCCAAAATTCTGCATAATGAATACTTTTCAAATATTTTAAATGTATTATTAATGGATTATTTAAGATACCCTTGCTGTGCCCCTCTAAAATCAATGATATGAAATTCTTATAACAAAAAAAGATATCGTGTGCCATTTACTAGCCATATCCATATATCTATTAAATCCACACATCAAGGATTCTGCAGCTGACATTTTGTCCTTAACTGTCCCATAGCAAGACGGATTAGTTCGATCAAAGTCGGCTAAATTCGCCAGAGGGCGGTAAGTCATCAGCAAAAGATCATAGAAGATCTGTCAGTTTTAAGCGTTGGGGGCAATTTTCTGTAACCCCTCTTCTTAAATACGTGTTTGATACAGAATTTGTTTTTGAGTAAGGCCGGAGAAGTGCCCAAATCTATGGTCCTGAACCGGCTCATATCCTTAAAAAGTAAATATCATCTGACTTTGGGGCCTGGCTGAATCATGCCCAGTTTTTTTCTCACAATACTAAAAACCCATCATCACAATTAGACAACGTATTTTCGATGCCAGAATTACTTTGATCTCCTTGTTTTTCAGTGATCACTAAGAAATATTTATGTAATTCTGAAAAAGAAAATCAAGGCAAAAGCTTTTTCAAGGCTGATTCGTGATCCTTGCCATAACTATCTTTATATCTATGCTTTCATTGTGCCAGTTGTAAATGAACCACCCTGTATAATTTAATGCATTAATTCATTTTAAAAAAAATAATTTTTTAGAAGAAATTAAATTTTTCTGTCCAAAAATTGACACCGTTTTGTTCACCCGATTCAATTCAATGCTTGATGAATATGAAAAATATTTTTTCGCATTTTCTTCTAGAGAAGTTTTAAAAACCATTAAACTGAAGCACCTTATTGTTGTTAAAAAGATGGAACTTTCTGAACAAAAATTTTATATTCCAACATTTAATTATTCAAATATTTTGGTAACAGAAGATTTTGAATGCTTTGGGCTTAATTACGATTCAAATGTTACAAGCATTTTATATGATAATGTTTTTACTTCGATTCTTACAACAACTTTATTTATCAATACCAAGGATATCCTGCTACATAATTTACAAATTTCAACTGATAACTTTTTTTTACTTTTATCATCAAAAACTGCTATGCTTAAGTTATGTGAAGTTAAATTTGAACCTGGAATTCAATTTTCAAGTATTCTAAAAGCCATGCCAAATGTTGAACGTTTTATTTTGAGATTTACAAATATTGAATATGATCAATCATGGATAAAAAATTTAAGTTTGTGTAAAAAGTTAAATAGCTTTTTTATTCCATACAGCAGCTTGGGTATTCCATGGGACAGCATGCGTGGAGTTATAAAGGTTTGTTATCTAATTTTAAATTTGTATGGTCTTGAAAAAACTAGTCTAAAAATACTTTGAACCAGAGCTGGGCATTAGCTTTGCCGGTATACTAACGGCTATGAATTTTTCCAAGAACGGCTGGAAAAATTTATAGCCAAGCTAGCTCGGTTAATGCCCAGCTTGTACTTTATATGTTTCATATGTTCCTTTTTTTAGGCATGGTCAAAAAATCAAACAAGAATTGTTCTTGATATTAAAAAAATTGATAAAATATTGTATCAAAACTTGTCAAAATTTAAAATCGAAACTTGTGCTGGCAGTATCTATGCTTCAAAAATTATGTAACAAATCATAAAATAAAAAAAATTGTTCTTTAGTTAAGTAGAGTTTTAATGGAAGATATATTTCAGAAACTTTTTAAATTTTTACGTAATAATTTTTTTAAAAATATCATCTTCTAAAATAAATTTTTGCTAAGTTGTTGCAATGCTTTTCATTCTTCACATTTTTTAAAGTTTTTGATAATTATCTCGTCGAAAATTCTAAACGTCTTTTTTATATCTTTGGTATTAAAATATTCAAAACTGTTTGTCATTGCATTTAATATTGTGTTTAATTCAATGTATGATGATTAACAGAATAAACTAAATTGATTGAAATTATAATTTTAAAAATTAACTCATTTTTAATAAACTGCCATCATCTAAACAACATCGTGATAACTTTTTATTAACCATTAAAATTTTTATTGTAAATTTAGCATTTCCAACTTCTGTGAAACTCGTTTTTAACTGTTCATTTTTTTACAAATACTTTTTTAATTCTATTTACTGCCGTGGATTTGCGTCTGAAACTATTTTGAATATAAAAATGTTCTTCGATCTGTCGTTGCCTAAAAAAAATGCAACATCTTGTCCCAACAAATCGTACAACTGGCAGAGAAATGTTAAGCTACCACCACCTAACAGGTTCAATTAGTTTTATTTAACTGCAACTTAAGAAATTTATATCAAAAACTAAAATTTCAACTAGAATGTAATAAAAACATTTTCTGATGTATCTATTGAAGAGGACAGTAAAGAAAAATTGAGAAATGAAAGATCAATTGAATAAAACATTAAAAAGATGACGGTTTTTAAACTTTTGGTAAAACTATGAATTTATGCACAACGTGATAAGTTGTCTTATGTAAAACTGAGAAGTTCACCAAATTGTTTCGTTTAATTTTGTTAAACTGATGTTGATGTAGACGAATTAAAATTTATTAGGTAGCGTCAAATAAAAAAAAAATTAAACTGGTTGAAGGTGTAGCTTTTGCAACACGATTCATCTTTTTTTAATCATTAACATGAGGCTGTTTCGATGGACTAAAATACAAAATATGAACTCGATCTTCTTTAATTAACCAGTAGCTTTGTGTCGTGCTTAAAATATGATATAAATAACTTTCAATTCAATAAAACATCATAGAATAAAGTTTTGCATAATAGTAGACATAAAAGTAGAAAAACGATTGCTTGCACGGATTAAGACAAAATTAGAATTTTATTCAATCACTGTCTAAGACGGAAATGCAAGTTTCAATCAAACAAAACATATGTATCAACTGTGATCTTCCATTTAGAGTTCTTCCTTCACAATAAAAATTTAATAACTGAATAGACATATTCATAAAGATTTTTGTAGCAAGAACACCAAAAATTATTTATCTTTGATAACAGAAGTAAATAAATAACGTCGATTAATAACATGTTTCTTGGGTTTTAAATTGTACTCCTCAACCTGCTTTTTTATGTATCGCGGGAAACTGAAAAGTTTTAACTACATTATTTAATCGTGTTAACTGTAATTCCCTTCGTTAAGTTTAAAGACCACAATTAATATTTTCATTGAATAAAATATAAACTAATAAAGTTTGTTGTTCACGTGTTACTAAAACTTATATCAGGTCATTCTTTTTTATTTTAATTTAGGTAACACTGTAAAGTGAGTTCTGGAAACAGCATTCTTACAAAACACAATTTTGTCACATTTTTAACACGCTTAAAATTATTTTAGTAGATTTTCTTTGATATTTAACTGTTGTGCATCATTATTTTTCAAGTTTGATAACTGGTTTTTTATCATAAAGTTCTAGTAATTAACTGTTATCCCAAGAATTGTTCTTAGCCGTGGTCAAATTAGAAATTTGACCATGGCTTTTTTTAAAACTGACAACAAAGTACCGTAAATGCTCTATTAGAAGCGCATCTCTAATAAAAGCGCAGGAAAACATTGTTACGAAAAAATAAAAGCGCATCTCTAATAGAAGCGCACCAAAAAGCAAAGGGGTCATAAAAAATAAAATCTTTGCCTATTAATCAATATATAAGATATATATGTACGCATTCTTTTTTATTTTTATATTTTATTTCTTGTTGGTAATGAATAACTGGTCTTATTCATTACCAACAATAATGACCAAATATTTCTTAAAAATGGCATTTTTAACAAAATATATTTCGTTTTCACCGCAACGAAAAAATAAAAGCGCATCTCTAATTAAAGCGCAGCAAAAAGTTTGACTGATTTATTAGAGCATTTACGGTAATATATTTCGTATAAACTGAAAACAATTGTTGAGCAATTTTGGATGGAGTCTGGTATGATTCTATTTGTGGCATTTGAATATCGTCCATCAATCTAGGTATTCGAATGTGTTAACCGGCTTATTGAGTTTGACCATTTTTCTTAGATAATTTTTTTTTATGTAGACTGTCGCGTTCTAGGAATTCTTCAAATTTTCAACGTTGTCTTACTATTTTTTGTATTCTATATTTGTGAGATGTCTTTCATTAATTTCTTTTGTGTGTATAATAACTGTCTTGAAGATTGGTATAATGTATGTTTTAACTACTGTTTTTTAATTGGAAAGTTTAATATAATTCATGTAAGCTATAGTCAGCGAGCAACTTAGACATTTTTTGATGATAAATCGCTCATTTGAGCTTATTTGAGCCCATATTTTGAAGGATGCGTCATCACTGACGGGATCATAATAAAGTTAGGGTTTAACTTAAAGCTAAAAACAATAATTGTAAGAAAAAAACTGAACATACAAAAGCAAAATAATTGCTTAAAAATTTTAGATAAACAAAAAAAAACTAAAATGAAAAACTGCATAGGCTAACACAGACGATAAGATTTTTCGATAATTTTCTCACTATTTGCAGTAATTCTTTTTCTGTTAGGGGCTGTCCATAAATTACTTTACAAGGGTGGGTGGGGTAAGTGACTATGCCGCCTTTTATGTGCGGCAAAAAGTGTCTTTGATGTAAAGGGTTTTATCGAAAATAACGATAACGTAATTTATGGACAGCCCCTTACAGTAACTGATAATGCAGCCAGCAAAAGAAATTTTTAAGGTAATTTATTTCTTTTTACAAATCTTTTTTTAAACTGGTTTTTTAATAATTCTTTCGGTTACAATAAAATTGCATTACATGCCTGCGTGACATGTAATCGAACCTCAATTTTACGTTTTTCGAGTGATTGTGAAAAAGAAGCGTAAAAAGAAAGTGAGCATAAGTTCGAGGCTTATTTACATTGTTTTTTTCTTGAAAGGACCAAGAGTAAAATCGAAATTTGACTTTCCTTGGAAAAAAATCAATCACACAAACGGTTTCTAAGCAGAAGATGATAACTGGATTCTTTAACAACATTATTCAATAATAAAACCTTTTAAAACTGACATTTGTTTCTAAAATTTTTTGTTGATTTGTTTTAAACTGTTGGTCGGCAAAAAATCTTTTCTTAGCATTAAACTAAACCAACAAAGTTAATTAATTTTATTAAAATAAAAATGAAGTATTTTTTTTTGATCTGCGGAAGATTGTTTATAAAGCTACTTACTGTTATTTTTAAAACCGAAAGGTATTGTGTTTTGATACCGAAAATTTGAATTATTCACATCGGACCACTGCGTAAAACCTAGAAATAACACATTTTTAATTAGGCCTCCCACAACCTTTAATTCTTTACCAAGGGAGATGAGGTTAAAATTTAAACAAAAGAACTTTAAGGAGTTGGTAATGGCTCATCTATTGAATGAGGATTAAATTGTTGAATGTATTTTTCTTAAAGTTGAAAAACTTTAATTTATTTTATAAACCGTATTTTATTGTATTTCTAGAATTGTAAATTAATATTGTATGATAATACTTGCTCTATGTACTGATATTATTTTATTGTATTTACTTTCTTTATTGTATGTAATTATTATTTGGATCGATATGCTATTGCCATGTATAAAAATAAAATAAATAAAAAATGTTGAAATAATTAAATGTTAAAACTGGGATAGTAGTACTAATATCATAGTACCAACGATAGGTTAAATAATAATGCTAAATGTAGATGACAGAGTTCTACGAAACTTTTGATCAAGACAACGACGTCAGCGGGGTGGATACATGCCCATTTAAAATTCGAAAAAACTCCTTTGATTATTTGTTGTTGCTATGTTAAAGTGACAAAATATAATAAAAAAACTGATCTAAAAAATAATTAATTAGCAATTCAATAAACAAAAAATTTTTATAACAAAATCAAAAAACTGCTGGAGCTGGCACAGGTGATATGATTTTTTAAAATTATTATAAAAACTGATGTAACCAGCTTTATAAAAATTTTATGTTTGTTCTATCAAATTTTTTTAAAACTGCAGTTTCAACTGTTTTTGAAAAATAAAATTCACGCCATGCATCTATTCTTGTAAAAAACTCAAAAAACCTTTTTTTAATAAAATTGCTGTAATTTAAAAATTACTGAAAAAAGAAGGTAACAATTAACTAATCTTTCAATATAATTCAATAATAGAATCTTTTTAAACTGACTTCGTGTGTGCTGGTTCAATTTAAACTGCATACAATAGCAATAATATTTTCTCAGCTCTTAGATGAGGCTCCAAACAATTCCCTGACTTAATCACTGAAACTCATAGAGTATTTATTAAAAAAAAGATTGCTTGTAAAGCTACTATTTTTTCTTAAACTGGAAATCAAAAACTGTTCCTCGATATTAGTGTTCCTTTCCCCCCCCCCCGTTTTTGGAAAAAAGCGGGGAACGGGGAAAAAAACGGGGATGAAATGTCTGCGGGAACGGGGAACGGGGATGAAAGCGGGGATAAAATCCAGCGGGGACGGGGAGCGGGGATAGCGGGGAAACGGGGATTTTCGGGGAAAATTCCGAAAATTCCCTAAATCAATTCCAAATGGTATTGGGAGTTAATATTATCATTAAATAATGCTATTCTGACCTGTTAAACATTAAAAAACATTAAATTTCAAAAGTTTTAAAAAATAGCGGGGATGACCATTGAGCGGGGACGGGGAGCGGGGAAAAAACGGGGATGAAATGTGAGCGGGGCGGGAAACGGGGACGTACCCGCCGGGGAAGGACGGGGATCCCCGCCGGGGAAAGGGGGGGGGAAGGAACACTACTCGATATACTGATTTTGTAAAACTATTCTTCAGTTTTGTTTTTTGGTTTTCCTTGTTATCACAGCCAATGATTGCCATATATATCTTAAAGATTAAAATTAGATGGGAAAGAAATCTCTATCACAAATGGAAGTTTAAAAAATACATTTTCGTTATTTAAACTGTGGATAATCATGGTACTTTTTCAAAACTTGTTTTTGATATTTTTTTCTCATTTTCCTGTTAAACTGTAAAAGCTTTATTTTTGTGTAGTTTGACAACAGTTTAATACATTTTTACATAATATTAAAAAACTGTATCAATAAAATCTCGGCAATTTTCAGATTACTGTGAATAGAACATAACATTTGACACTGTTATCTTCTGTTCTATTTGAAACTGATTGTTCTGGTTTAATCTAAACTGTAAAAAAACAGCAAAAATATTTTTTTAGCTTTTAACTGAATTATAAAACGATTTATCGACGTAATTACTATTCAAGAGTGAAAAAATGATGTTGCAACATTTGTACTAATAACGTTTGCCCATAAAGCTGTGTGTTGTTGTTGTTTTGAAGTGGAAAAAAGTGTTATTTGAAATAAAAGCTCGATACGTTGTAGTTAGTCACTAAAAAAGCTTTCTTAATTGGTACTCTACAATTTTGAGCGCCATTATCTGATATACTTTGAAATCTTTTTTCTTTAAACTGACCTTTCAATACTGTTATCAATTTAATTTTTTAAAACTGAGTAATGCAATCTTTAGTTATTAAAATAATAAAAATAAAATTGATTTTTATTCATATAATTTCCAACTTTTCCACAGACAACGAATATTTCTTGTTGATCAAAAATGCATTAAATTTTTATTGAGAGTTATAGCTGAAACAAAGTTTGCATAGAGTATGTTGGCCACGTATCATATTAAACGAGTAATAATCATTTAAAGCTTACACAAGCATATAGCCATTTTTGTTACGACGATCCTTGATCGAGGTAACAGATAAAGTTATAGTAGTAGTTGAAGTATAAAGTGTTAAAGTTGAAGTATAAAAGTAATAGTTAAAAAGTATAAAAGTTATAGTTTATTTATAGCATTGAAATAGAAGTATAAAAAGTATACAAGAAAAAGTAAGAGAATGAGAGAAAAAGAATGCATGCGAGAGAGATATATAGAAATTGCAAGGAGAATAAATTATTGTTAGAAATTTACATAAAGATTCGCGTTCTCCGCGACACTCCCCAGCGGCGGCGGAAACATTTTTAGCCATTTGGTTCCAGCTTCATTGATCGTCGATGTTGAATTGAAATTCGATGTGCCATGCACAAATTTTCATTCAGTGAATTTCCTTCAAAATATTGCTTGCCATTTAATGTTTCACTTGTTAGCGCTTTTGTCTTTGATGTTCTCCAAAAAGCATGTGGCGCAGATAACTTTCTTTCCGGAGGACCCTCCCCGCCGGCAGTTTTAAAGGATGAAGTTGTTCGATGAGGACTAACAGGGACCGTTTTCAGATGTCCACCCCAGATTTTCTGGCCACTATGGGGAATCGATAGTACCCCTCGAGTAATGAAAAACCCCCAAGTGCTAGCTGCCCTTTCGGGCTTCTACAGAAGTTATGGGATTCTGAAGTTTACTAAGTAACCCACGACCCCCTGGTCGACGATATAAGGGGAAAAAATCGAAAAATTTCTTTTGTCACTTTTTTGAGTCCAAATGGTTCAAAATAGTTTTTTTAGTGTTAAAAACTATTTTTATGTGCTTTTGAAGCATCTGGAGTCACTTTTTTGCCTTCGGATTCTGAATCCTCAAAATGACGAAAATCGAAATACTGATTGGTTTTCCCCAATTTCTCGTATTTATAGGTTTTCAAACACGGAGAATTCAATAATGAGCTTTGTTTTTCTAAAAAAACATTTTTTCGTGCCAGGATTCTGTTTTCTTGAGAATCTGAAGTCATTAACTTCAGGTCAGCAGAACAAATCGAGTTTTTGTCCTTTTTTTCTATTTTTTTCGTTTTTATAGGTTTAAAAGCATGATGAATTTCGTGGCACACGCCGATTTTTGCATAAACGAAATTTTTTGTTCTGGGAATTTTTATTGCTTTTTATAGTTTTTATGTTTTTTTCTTTTTAATTAAACAGTAAAGTCTTTTTGTTAGAAATGTGCTGTAATTTTATCATTGTCTCGCTCTCATACTAATTTCTTGAAAATATGTTTTATTTTTATAAAAAAATGGAAATTTTAAAAATATTAATTATTGTTACGACAACAATGTAATTTCATCAAAAAATCATTAACACATAAAAATCTTTCGCACCATGCGCATTTGATAAAAGCAAATTTTTCACACTGATGAATTTGACATCGAGCACCAACTTTTGAAAAATTAAAGCAGTAATCGTCTGGAGTTCGGTAATGTTCGTAAGCATGATCAAAATAACCAGATTTAATAAAAGCATGTTCAATCAAAGATTTAAATCGTGGTGCTGCAAGCTGTTCAAAAGTTTGATTTAAAAGACGAGCAATATTTTTTCTTTTTGATAACATAAAATTTGGACACATTCGACGAAGTTTATCACTCATAGTTCGATAAAAAGCTTTGGTATATCTATTATGTCCAACATCAAGTGGTTGTACTATACCAGTTGTTTTCTTTGGAATAGTAATAACTGTAATTTTCTTATTTTTTAATTCTGGAATTTCTTTTGCTTGATTAAATCCACTCCATGAATCCAAAAGTAACATAGATCTCATCGGAGCTGCTGGTAGAAAAATATCTTTCATCCAATTTTTCATTAATTCAGACGTAACTTTTCCAGATTTGGTAGAAACACAATGAAGATTTTTGAATTCTGCAAGATCGCTTTTAAAGCATTTGGGTTCATTTGGTTCATAAAAGCACACTAAAACTGGAAGGACAAGTTTTCCATCTGCAGAAATTAATGGCTGAACAGTCAAAGAATGTGTTGTTGCATTTTTATTTTGTACAACAGCTTGTACTTGTTTTTCTCCTTTAAATGCCAATGTTCGTCCAGATGTCATTTCAAGCTGAATTCCTAATTGATCAGAATTATAAACCTGTAAGAAAGCTTTTCCAGTTTTTACACTTTTTAAATGAAAAAATTTCTACCTTTGCTGGCGTTATTCTTTCAGCATCAATTGTAACTTTAACTCTTTCAATGAAATCTTTTGAAAGTTTTTCAATATCAGCTTCTTCATGTGGCTTTTTGACGGAAACAACTTGTGTGATTTTCCTTCCGACGATCCCATAATGTTTTTTAAATGACAACAACCAAGTTGCGCTTGCCTTTAAAAAATGGATGGGTTTATTGTTTTCGCTTTAAAAATAAAATATTTTATTATACTTACTTTAAAAGTACAATATTTCAATTGTTCAGCAATTTCCAAAGCAGCATCAATCAAAAAGCGATCACGAACAACTTGCCTTTCATTTTTCCATCTTACAAATTCTTGAAATAGCAGCTCTCGAAGTTGCTGGGCTTTGTAATATCGGCTACCACCTTCTCGAACTTGTTGTCGAATACTAAAAAAAATTATGTTTGAACTATTATGCTTACACTCTACACTATGAAATACCGTGAAATTTGTCTTGCATTTTTAATAAAACGGAAACGCTTCATGACACGCTTGAGTCTATTTCCAGTAAATCTTTTATCATCATATAAATCCAAGATGGATTGCATTTGATTCAAAGTATAAGGAAGAGAAGAATATTTCTTATCAGCATTTGGATCAAATTCATCATCGGTTTCTTCTTCAGTTTCACTTTCACTATCATCACTGTCATCAATCATATCAGTTCCTTTTAGTTCCAAATCATAATAGCTTTGTGGGCGTTTTAAATCGAGTCCTTAAATCAATTAAAAGCCTACTTGAATAGCAGCAGCAGAAGAAGATCCATTTGAAGTTTTCCATTTTTGAATTAATCCTGCTTCTTTATTCTTCTTCATTTTTGGTGCAACATTTTCATCATCATTATTTGTAGCAGAAGAAGAAACACCTTCAATGGAATTTTCATATGCTGAAATATGAAGTGAAAGGGTGCTGCTGTTGCTGGTTTTGTTTAAACTTTTTTCTTCTTTTTGTTTTTTAGATTCCATTTTGTAAAGTTCTGAAGACGATAAATTGTTACGATACTCAGAAGATGAATTGCTCCATAATGACAATGAATTATCTTTTCTCTTTTGTAAATCATTTAAATTTGTTAAATCTAATAGTTTTTGATAAAGCTGCAGTTCTTTTATAGAAGGGTTGGTAAACGCATATCGAAAAACCCAGATTATCAGAAAGTGGACGAACCCTGATTATCAGAAAGTGGACCATAATTCGGTTTGAACTTCAGTTTTTGGCACAAACACTAATTTTAAAAACTAAAGAACTGCAGCTTTTTTTATTACTGCATTTACCAGTTTTTCTGTTATCATTCATATAATTATTTCTTGAGGTGTTAATAGTAGTATCTTCAAGAAAGGATTGCTTATTATTTTGATTTAAATTGAGGTTGCTGTATTGACCATTGGAGACGTCATCAAGAACAACACCTTTATCTTTTAATGACAGACAATAATCTTTTGTTGTCATCTAAAGCAGATTTAAATTTAAATGTGATGATAATACAAAATCGCGCAAACAAAAAAAATTTCATCAGAAGCTAAAGTACAAAAAATTAACACAACAACAATATTTTGCAATTTATTTTTAAAAAAATCGAGCATTTCATAAATTTTTAGGGCAAACAAGTGCCTTTAAAAAAGCAAACTCTGTTGCGTTATGCTTTCCACAAACAACGACTTTTTATTTGATGAAACAGACAAATGCCCAGCGACAAGGTTGCGTTTATGAATAAGAATGATGCAATTACATTGTTGTCGTAACAATAATTAATATTTTTAAAATTTCCATTTTTTTATAAAAATAAAACATATTTTCAAGAAATTAGTATGAGAGCGAGACAATGATAAAATTACAGCACATTTCTAACAAAAAGACTTTACTGTTTAATTAAAAAGAAAAAAACATAAAAACTATAAAAAGCAATAAAAATTCCCAGAACAAAAAATTTCGTTTATGCAAAAATCGGCGTGTGCCACGAAATTCATCATGCTTTTAAACCTATAAAAACGAAAAAAATAGAAAAAAAGGACAAAAACTCGATTTGTTCTGCTGACCTGAAGTTAATGACTTCAGATTCTCAAGAAAACAGAATCCTGGCACGAAAAAATGTTTTTTTAGAAAAACAAAGCTCATTATTGAATTCTCCGTGTTTGAAAACCTATAAATACGAGAAATTGGGGAAAACCAATCAGTATTTCGATTTTCGTCATTTTGAGGATTCAGAATCCGAAGGCAAAAAAGTGACTCCAGATGCTTCAAAAGCACATAAAAATAGTTTTTAACACTAAAAAAACTATTTTGAACCATTTGGACTCAAAAAAGTGACAAAAGAAATTTTTCGATTTTTTCCCCTTATATCGTCGACCAGGGGGTCGTGGGTTACTTAGTAAACTTCAGAATCCCATAACTTCTGTAGAAGCCCGAAAGGGCAGCTAGCACTTGGGGGTTTTTCATTACTCGAGGGGTACTATCGATTCCCCATAGTGGCCAGAAAATCTGGGGTGGACATCTGAAAACGGTCCCTTGTAAGTTGACTTTCAACTTTTTTAGGTATTGCAGTAATTAGTCTACATTTTGCTAAATCTAAATGTGGAATAGAAGAACGTTGTCCATGGCACTGTTCAGTTTTTGCTTTAGTTTCAGTAGATAATGATTGAGTTAAAGTTGTATGAAGAATGGGTTTTTTACGTTGTTGTTGTTTTGGAAAAGTTGCTTTTGATTGATTTCGTTTTGCATAAGATGTTTGACGTGTTCCAACATTTGGAATCAGTAAAGTATTTCCTGGTTTCTTTGTTCCAACATCATAAAGTTTCTTTTGTTCAATTCCTAAAGAAGATATAGTAGTATTACTTTGAGCACCACGAATATTCCCAGATAGCATTTGTCCAACTTTGGATTGAATAATGACCATGTCATTTTTTCTTTCAAATGAAGTAATAAAATCAAAGAAATAATCAATACCAATAAGAACGTCAGGTGTTGCATCAGCTACAGTATAAGTTGAAATATCATCTTTTTCAAAATTGACAACAGATACTGAACTTGCAATCTTCTTAATTGAATTTGCACAAATATCTTCATGACCATCTGTTGTTTTTATTTGAAGTTTTACCAGTTTTGATGTATAATTGGTAGCTTTAGCACCAATCCCTTGAAGATTTATTTCTTCTTTATCTCCCCATGGAAGCTTTAGCTGACGAATTAAATTTTCGGAAACAAAAGATCTTTGTGAGCCTGGATCAAATAAAACTGTTGCATCAACAGATTCTTTAGTTAGAGGATTAATCACAGCAACTTGTTTTGTTAGAAGACAACCTTGTTGTTTTCCAAGTGATGTAAAAGTATTTGAAGTAGCTGGTTTTCGAACATTTGTAGTATCTTTTGTTGGACATAAAAAAACATAATGATTTCCATCACAATTTAAACATTTGAGAGTTGCACGACATTGTGCTGCTTCATGATTACGCCTTGCGCAATTTGTACAACAACGTTTAAGTTTTAGTTGTTTAATTTTATCACCAATAGAAATAAATTGTGGACACTTGCCAGTTGGATGAGGTTCTTCACATAAACTACAAGCAAACATTTTGCTTGAGTAATTTTCTGTATCTGAATTTGTTGGAAGCATTTCTGTATCATAAATAAGTTGTTCATCACTTCTTGAATGTTGTGTATTATCTTGTGTTGAAATTTCAGCCTTTAAAGCAAATTCTTTCATCTGTTCTAAAATTGTTTCAGTTGTTGTTTCTGCATTCTTGATTTGAAACCATGTTAATTTATTCTTCTCCCGTGGAGGCATTTTTTCAATTATTTCTGTTTGTAAAGCATCATTATCAATATTGACACCATAGTTTTTTAGTTGACGGCACATGTTTGTTAAAATGTTAACAGTTGTTCTGATACTCTTAGCATCAGAAGTAGCAGGTGGTACTTTACGAAGATTACTGTAAAGTTCTTTGAGTATAAGCTTTGTATTACCAAATCGATCCAGAAGTGTTTTAACGACCGTGTCGTAATTTTCATCAGAGATTTCGAATCCAGCAATTTCATCCAAAGCATCACCTTCAAGAAGACCAACAAGTGCATCCATCTTTTCAACATTTGAAAAGGGATGATTATGAACATTTATCTCAAATCGCTGCCAAAATGCTTTCCATTTCATATAATCACCATCAAATTTTTGAATATTTAATTCTTTAATCTTTAACTTTTTCGGACCATTTGGTTCTGGTGTAACTGCAACATTAATAGCTGGATTCTCAGTAGGCATTTCCATAAATGCAGCTGCTTGTAAAAGATCCATTTCAATCCCATCAATTACTGCTTTATGTGTTCTTTTCCATGTATCAATGCGATAATACAATGCAGCTTGATCACCCTCAGCTCGCATACGGCTAGCTTTCTGTTGCAATGTTGTAATATATTCATTCCATTTATCGAGATCACCTTGTAATCTTCGAAGATGTGGTTTTAGAACAGCTTTTTGATATTCTGACCATGGTGGAGGCCCTGTATCTTGAAGTGCTTGTAAGTATATTTGTCCCCGTGGAATCAAATCTTCTGTCATCATGACATCCAATTCACCGAACATTCGATCAACCATTATTGACTATGATGTATATAGATGTGTACAAATTCACCTTGTGAAAATTGTATTAGGTTTTGATAATTCCACCTTGTGAAATTAAATCTGTAAAAAAAATATAAATGGTAAAAGTTTTCCTTGAAAACAAAAACAATTAAAGTTGAAAAATAGAGATTTGTAAAAAAGTTTTCCTTGAAAACTTTGAGATTGAGTTGAAGTTTGTAGTTTGCAGTTGTTCACATTGAAAAAGTTTTCCTTGAAAACTTTCTTGTGTTGAACGTTCAGGGGTCACCAATTGTTACGACGATCCTTGATCGAGGTAACAGATAAAGTTATAGTAGTAGTTGAAGTATAAAGTGTTAAAGTTGAAGTATAAAAGTAATAGTTAAAAAGTATAAAAGTTATAGTTTATTTATAGCATTGAAATAGAAGTATAAAAAGTATACAAGAAAAAGTAAGAGAATGAGAGAAAAAGAATGCATGCGAGAGAGATATATAGAAATTGCAAGGAGAATAAATTATTGTTAGAAATTTACATAAAGATTCGCGTTCTCCGCGACAATTTTCTTAGAATGTCAATAGCAGTAAAACAAAAACTGCAAGAAGTACTCTGTTGTCACTGACTAACGTTAATATTCTTTCTTAAACTGATTCATGGCCAGCTTCGTTATAGATCACAATCAAAATTTAACAAGCGATGGGTTTCGCACGTTTGTATAAAAAGGAAAACCAATAAACATTCTTTTAGCCTAATTAAAATTTCATTCATAGTTGATCAATTATTTAAGGGTAGTGATATTAAAAATTTTGTAAATAAAATTGCCGCCGTATTTCTTAAAAAACGTTTAAAACTATTGCTAGCATACATCTGTTCTTTTAAAATTAAACTTTACATTATTAGAATTACTAAGCTAAACGAAAAATAGCTGCTGTAAAATTTTGGAAACTGACTTTAGGCCATTAGCACGATTTTAATGAATATATTAAGAAAATTTAACATTAAAACCGTATCCATCTTACTAATGTAGAGATTTAAGATACCAAATAATACCAAGCTATAGCATCAAAACTGTTTACCCTTTCATCAAAAAATGGATACATATATCAAATCCATATTATCATAGTTTCCTAAACTGTCATCATCAACTTGAACAAGCAACGAGTAAGTTTTTTTGATTTATGATACTAAACTGTTGTTTGAAAAGTAGTAGCTTGAAAAACATGGAATGGCTAAATTGAGTAATGGGGTAATTAAGAAGACAAACTGCTTTACCAGAATCTACTCATTTCATATAATAATTTTTAAAACTGTTTTTTACAGGGTTTTTTATCAGTAGGTTGTTTTATAAACTGAGGACGCTTTTCCATTGGTTATTGAAGTAAACATGAGATTGAGTGATGGAGTTAATAACTATTATGGAATATTCTTTATACATTGTTTTTTTATTTTCTAATCTTCTTAAACTGTTCTCCATATCTTCGCAAAAAATTTAAGATTAGTGGATAATTTTTTTTATATTTTGAGCATAATTTGAATCTTTTATTATAACATTAAACTGGGTGATAGAATTGTTGAATAATTATTAGAATTACCTGTTATTTTTTGTAAGTTTCCCTTGCTGCAAAATTTTATCGGTTATTACTACTATTATTAACTAGATATTCAAAACAAATGCTAAATTTAATATAATTTTTGCGTTGTGTCATTTAAAAAAAATTTAAAATTGGGGTCAGTTAATCTTTTAACAATGACTTTTCTGTGCTTCTTTAACATGTTTTTTGGAATTAACTGGCTCGTTTTTTTTTCTGTGGAGTATGTTGATATCTGAAATTCTTTTTTTAAGGCTCAATTTTTGTTTTGCAAAGGTTTTGCAAAATACAATTTGAAAAAAGCAAAGTGAAAAACTACTTTTAGACAATTTAAAATGTTATCCATTGGCGACAATGTTTCTTCTATTCTTCTGATTACGGTTAATGAAATGATTCTTTCTTGATCATTCTTTCTTGAATGTTGTCTTTTTCTTTTTTTTGAACCTTAAAAAAGTTGTTCATTGTAAGCTCAAATTACTGTTATTCTTCGTCTGCTTTCTTAAAAAAATTATATTTAATAATGTCATTACGGCAAACCAAACATGCTTAAAAGTAAGAGTGCAATGCTTAAAAGTAATAGTGCAAGTTAATCAAGTAATTTTCTATTTATTGTAACTGCAACTTTATTTTATTATTTAAACTGTTATGTGGAAAGATATTTTGTAAAAGAAATAATAAAACTGGTAATCATATTGAAAACTGCAGACTAAAAAAAAGTAAGAGTAATGAAATTACTTTAATATATCACTTTTAATTGAGCTTTTTTTTATAAACTGAGATCACCAGTTGTGTGTGTGTTTTATTCTGCTAAATTTATTACCATTTATAATCTATAATAACAAACTGGCAAACATTATTTTTTGGAGTAGTAAATTATAATGACTTTCGGGAGATTTGTATTATTCAACTGAAGCTTTTACTGGTAGATAAATAAAACTGTCTAATTCACATTCATTAACGAACACGGATCAGTTCTAGTTTTCAGTTTTTAGTTGCGTTCTTTGTTGCTGTTAACTGCGTTGTTTTTGTCTTAAAGATTAAGATTCCTACTGTTTTTAAATGAAATAAAATTTTAGACTAACAATTTTTGTATTTTATAACTGTAAGAACTGGTTGACTTCCATCGAAGCATTAAACAAAATTATAACTAACGACTAAAATCAACTACTCTTTGCGGAAAACTGGAATATTTTTTGCAAAACAGCATATAACAAAATTTTTATCGTTTTTGACCGCCAAGCCCGTATTTATGGTGGGGGGCTGAGGGGGTTTCAGCCCCCCTGAAATCAAATCGACAAAATTCTTTGATCTTTTGCCGTTGCTTTGTAAAAAGCGGCAAAAGATCAAAAGTCGGCCCCCTCGAAATGTTTTAGCCCCCTTCGAAAATAAATCCTGGATACGGGCTTGTTGACCGCGAATCAAGTTGGAAATTAATGTAGCATAAAAATGATCTGCCCCAGGCACATTCAAAGCTAAACGACGACAAAGCTCTTACTTCTTTCATTGAAAAAATGTTAAAATTTTTTATTACTATAACTGATGTAAAATTGTTTGAAAAAATTTAATTGGAAAAATTCTTACCATTTCATTTGTGTTTGCTGGTTTAATTTACAGTGTAATATTTGATAAAAAAGGTTTTCGGTTAAAACTGTTGGAAATGATTGTTTTTTAATTACTAGAATTACTAACCTAAACAAGAAGTAAATACTATAAAATTTCGGAAAGTAATATTAGACCATTATCACGATCTTACTGATTACATTAAAAAAATTTAACATTAAAATTGCAATCCTCTTATCAATCTTGAAATTTAAGATTTTTTTCATCGATCCAAAAAGTGTACCAAACTAAAGCGTACAACCTGTTTTTGGTTTCGCCAAAAAATGGACATATTAAATCCACATTATTATAATTTCCTAAACTGTCATTTTTGTTACATCAACGAGAAGAATTTTTTATCTATTACACACAAATAATTTCATTAGCAAACTATTTCCACCCTTTTCCTGACAGCCTAAATTTTTTAACTATTTTGGCGCATTTTGTTTAGCAAATGTTCGCTATAGTTCGTTTTGCTGCAAAAGTTTATCAGTAAGTTTTTTGATTTACGGTAAACTGTTTAAAGACGGCCTGAAAGGATATTAACTTTTAAGAGTAATAATAAAACGAAATGTGTCATAAATTTGTTTGCTGTAATTTTTTTCTTAATTTTTTGATAAACATTTTTTATTGTAAGTGAATACGATGCCACCTTTTGTGCTTAATAAGCGTAGACCATTTTGATATTAAAAAATTTTTTTTGTAAACTATATGTTCATCAGCGACGACTTTTTAATCTTAAAATTCATTTTTTGAATTTGCAAAATTATCAAAACAATGTTAAAAGTGTATAAAAGACAATTACAATACTGCCAAACTTTTCTTCCAAAAACAACTTTAAAAAAACACGTTTTATATGATATTATTAACTTTGAACGAATTCCATTTTTACTTATTTTCTTTTACGAGTAGATAGGATCAAACAATAGAGCTGCTTATAAATTATTGTGGAAAATTGTCAATTCATATTGCTGCTTTCATTTGTTTAATACTGTCTTGTATTTTCCACTTAATTATAAACACTGAGCACATTCTTTTTTTGAGTTGTAATAAGTGCGAAATGGAGCGATGAAGTTAATTAATGAATATTTGTGATAAACTGTAAATATCATTTCTGACTTGTTTTGTGAATGGTTTTCCCTAAAATTTGTTTTTGCTGCTTTTAATATTTTTATATTACTAAACTGAATTAATTGGGTTTGATGTGAAACGGATAATTAGTCGGGATAGAGTAATTCTTTTTTTAAACTGTTTAACATCAGTTTTCTCATTCATTTATTTCTTTTTTTATGGTTTTTTGAATTAAAATAATCTCCAAGTTGTTTAACTGTGACATGATGTAGTGTTGGATGATTATATTATTGAAAAACTATTAATTCCCTACATTGACTATGTTCTTTCATTTTTTAATTTTGATTTGAGTTTTGCTTTATAAACTGAAAGTACTTTGGGAACGTTGTGATGGAATCACTAAATATTTATTGAATTAGTTTATCGATTTTTTATGAAAGTTTATCCTCCGTCTTTTTAAAATTGATTTTTAATATTATAAATGGTTTTTTTAACTGTTCAGCCTGGTGTTATTTTGTTTAAAATTTCGTTTTGTTTTTAACAAATAGTTTTAGCAACAAAAAATGTATACCACTGATTTAAATGGATTAAGAATATTGTGAAAGGTTAAAAAATTTATGACAAAACGGAACAGAATTATCGCCAGTTTAGTATATTTAGAAAACAACTGCTGTATTATTTTAAAAAAGCTGGCTTACAGTGTAAAGGGCCCTAGGGATATACTCTAAAATCTCAGATAGAATTTACTCTCGTTTTTATTAATTTTCTTATAACATTTCAACTGCACTTTTACATGATCTCTATTCCTATATTTTAAGCAATAAATCATTAAGCGTTTAAAAAAAATGTGAACAATGTTCTTTAAATAAATCAATCAGTAGTGTTAAAAAAATTTTTATTAATATTTTATTTTTTTAAAAAAAAAAATAGCAAGCATATTTAATTTAAAACGACAAATATGTAAAGAAAAATATTACAAATAAAAATAATGGTTAATTTAAAGCCATAAAAATAAAGTAAAAATGGGATTATCTGAAAGAAAAACGAAAGCAGTTTCACCAGGATACATGCAAGTATTCAATGATTAATGATTGAAACATTTTTTGATCCAGTGAGTGAAATCAAAACAAGCAGTTGATTCTTGTTTCTTTTGTTGTTGACGATGACCAATGACAACATTGATACAAATTTTAAAAGCAACTTTGATGCCATTTGATTTTTGTGCAGCTGAATCATCAGCATTTTTTGCTGCATCTCCATAACCAGCAGCTTCACCAAGAGCTTCTTCCATGGCTTTTTGATTTTCAGTTTCAATATTTTTCGCTAAAACTTCAACAGCAGCGGTGCCATCTTGTTTGTATTCAGGATACAAATCAAAAATAATTCCTTGCAAAACTTCTTTTACCATTTCCATTTCAGCATCAGAAAGGTTGTTGATGGAATTTAAAACATAAATTTGATTGCTTGCTACTTTTCCGGTTGCTTGAAACCATGGATGAATTTTATGACCAAGTGGAATTACAGTTGATGGACCTACAACAGTGTTATGATAGAAATGAAATGATGAAAGTGATGGAAACCTTACGAAGAACAACGGTATTTTTGGTAAAGGTTGTAATTGCCAATTTTAAAGAAACATCATTCTTTTGGATTTTTTTGATAATTGTTTCAGTTGCACCTAAGTGATGTTTTAGCACTTCAATTTCTTTTAACATTTCTTTGAGTTCAGCATCAAATCTTCCTCTTCGTTTTTCAAACATTTCTTGATCCATAATTTGGTGACTTCACGTAATAATTTTTTTGAATAATGATTGAAACTAAAATAAAAAGGTTTAAAAGATTGTATATAAAGAAAAAAAGCAGTTAAAAAAATTTCAACAACGACGTCTATTTTCATTTATCATACAACCCAGTTTTTCATTAAAATGATTCTTTACAGTTTTTGTCTGGACTCTTTTATAGCGTTTTAATCTCTCTGTAGAGGCAGAGACGGTAAACAAAACAGCAAAGTTTTTTATGCGCGAATAATTACTGTTAAGAAGAATGAAGTTATTTGCAGGCGAAAGCGGCTTTTACAAAAAAAAGAAGGGCAAGGCAGTTATCACATTTTTCTTTAAAGAGGCAAAAAACTAAACGGAAAAATGTATTGTGTGTGACGAGAGAATCTAACAGTTAAAACATGGGTTGCCCCGAGGTCGTAAACAGAAAAAATTTGAGGGGGGGGGCAAAATAAATTTGTGCCGGCAAAAGATTAAAAGAAATATTTGGAGAAAACTACTGCCTCCAATGCCCCCCCCCTCACTTCCTATGTGAAAAATTTTTTTTAAATTTAAATTTTTGAAGCAAAGATTTTTTATTCAACAGTTTTTATTCTTATCTCTCATACCACCCAGTTTTTCATAAAAATGGTTTTTTTTCTGCTTTTGTCTGGACTCTTTTATACCGTTTCAATTTCTCCGAGAGAGCAGAGGAAAAACTGAATCACTCAATTTTAGAAAAGACAGTTTTTGTGAAGCAAAGCTTTTTTTTCATGCGCAAAAACAGTGTCTTTTCAAACATAAACAATTTTTATCAATTTATAAAATCTCATTTTCCTCTTCTTTTTTTCCCAGTGTGTTTCTTTTCGGTTAGTTTTTATCTATAGCCTTCCATACCATTTCTCGGAAAAAGCATCGGTAAAATTGAATCATAATTTTTTATTATTGTTGAGTTTTTTTTCTCGATTTGCTTCTCCTTTTTTTGTTTTTCACATTCTCTTCCGTATATGCCTGTTTTTTTATGTTCTCATGATTGCCTTTTTTTACATAAAAAAATTGTTTACATTAAAATTTTGATTATTGAAATGATTTTTTGTAGACAACATCCTTTTTTTGTAAGAAGACAAAAAAATAATTTTGAAATATTGTGGAAAAAAAATTGACTATTAACAGAATAAAGTACAATATTAGCAATTTTTCCCTTTTTTTCTTTCTTTTGCTATAAGCTGCCGTAAAAAACAGTCAAAAAAAAATTGTTAGGGAGGCCAGTTTGAAGCCATCAAAAATTTTGTTCCAGTATAAATCAAGCATCACAGTTTATAAAAAAACCCAAAAACATACCTAACATAATAAAAAGAATAAAAAACACAGATACACGATGTTCCTGCTGCAGGGGTTCATAATCTTCTAAATCATCTGCACGAGCTTTTGTATCTTCTGAAGCTGTTTTATCACTGCTTTCATGGGTATGTAGCTCAGAGATATCTAAAACACAAAATGCAACATGTAATTGGTCAGTTTTAATTGAAAAAAAGTATAAAAAATATTTTTAAACAAAAGAATAAAGAGTTTACAGTTTTAAAATGTTGAAAAAATTTATACTCTTGGCTTAATTTATTGTCTATAATGTTATTTTTTTGTCATGAAATATTTTTCAAGCATAATAATTTTAAAATTCTTCGAAAAAAATGGAGTAAAATGTTATCAATTTTTCCCCCCTTTCTTTTTGTTATAAGCTGCCGTAAAAAAATCGTCGAAGCATTCTTTTTGATAATGTAAGAAAAAAGAACGTCAAAAGCTTGTGTCGCTATGGTGCAGTGGTTAAAAGTTCCTGCCACACTGTCAAAACTTTTAACAAAGGCTTGACAGAGCCGCCCTTTGCACGATCCTCGCCGTCTCAACAGCGTGAAGTGAATGCGACACCACAAAATTTTTGTTTGCAATTTTTTTAAAATACAAGGAGTTGAAAAAACAGTTAACTAAAACAAATAGCGATTTATCAGAAATAAATTGAAACGTTCAATACTATCACTTAAAAATATGTTCTTATATGATAAATGCAATTGGATTCAGTTTTTATATTATAGTTTTTGATTTTTGTTTCTTTTATAAAATTTTTACCCTTTTCGAAATTCGTTCACGTTGCTCAGTTTTCTAAATCTTCTATAATGTGTTAAAAATTTTTCGCAACAAAACATACCTCAGTTGGATAAACTAGGCAATTGTGCTAGCTTATCCATCTGATCAGGTGTAAGACCATAATGTAAAAACGCCAACTTTTCCAATGGTCCTAAAGAAACGACCAATACTTCTTCCATAATAATGAATATTTCGGATATACTCTGATCCAACAAGATCTGTGAAATATGTTCATAGCAAGCAGTTATATAATAATAAAAAATTATACACATTGTTGTAATGTTTATACCTACAATAATACTTTCTTGGGAGCAGGAAGAAAATCAGTATCGCTTAATTTCTAATTTTCAACTATTTTTGTAATTTTTTGATAGTTTTTCATGCACGCCTAAATAAAAACAGTTAAATAAATTTATAAATATTTCTTTATTTATTTTTTATTACAGTTAAATTTTTAAACAAAAACAAATGATGAGATCATGATATTATTATTAAATTCTTTTACATAAAAAGTTATACAAACTTTTTTGAGCCTAAAACTCTAGAGAAAGGCTATAAGTGTACAAAGATTCTCAAAATTTAACATACCTCAGGAAGTTGTGCCAGTTTATCCAGTTGATCAGGCGTAAGACCATAATTCTTTTGTAAAAATGCCACATAACTAAATACTTCTCCAAGATGAACAACTTTTCCCCCGATCGTCATAAAGGAACGGTCAATACTTCTTCCATAGAAATGAATATCTCGAATATATTCTGATCCAACAAGATCTATAAGAAAAAGATTTGGAAATTGACAGTTAATAATTATAAAAAATCATACCAATGCACATAGTTGTAATAATTAACCCCACAACAATGTATGCTAAAGTGGCAGGAAGAAAATCAGTATTCATAGGAACAATATCACCAAAACCTATAAAACGTATTAGTTGGTGTTAGAATTTTTTTCGAACATGGCAGTTTTTTTTCTAAATTATACTCAGCTACTTTTTATTTATATTATTTAAAATGACATATAAACCCTTATCGTTGTTATAGGTCAGTTATTTTGATTGATGAACTTTGTATTATTAATATTCTAAGAATTAACGTTAAAAAATGACATATGTTTATAACAAAAAATTCTAAACTTAAACAGTTTTTAACTTTAAAAAATTTTTTTTAGACGATTACCCCAAAAAAATGCAGCACTATTTGTGGGCTTAACTATATAAAGTGAATGACCTGAAACATATTAATTTTTCCCTTAAAAAGTACATGATGGATGGTAACCAGTTTTTAATTTTATTAAAACTTATAAAATTAATAGCAACATTTTTACGCTGTGACATTTTTGAATAATCTTCAGTTAGGGTAACAATTCATAATTTATATAATTCAAAGAGTAATAAGCGTTTGTAAGCTTTCTATTAGCAGTGAATTGAATTTTTTATTTTATTCTTTGAAAAAATCAGAAAACCAATTTTTGCTTTTTAGAAAGTTTAGCTAATTAGAACCAACATACAGTTAATTTCAGTTTTCAAACGTTTAAAAAAAAGCAAAATTTGATATGATATGTAGACATATCAGCTCCCCAGCCCGATGTTGCTTCCAGTGTTAATACATTGAAGACAAAATTAATTGTGGATTTGTTTTTATCAAAACAACTCACTGCTTTACAGTTAACATATAGTCATAAACTTACCAATTGTTGTAACGGTAACAAAACAAAAATAAAATGCATCCAAAAAATTCCACTTTTTCCCATACTTGCATTAAGCATGCTCCACCACATTTATATCCTTAAAAACAATAATTAATATTCAAAAACATTAACACAGACACTTTAAAGCCATTATAAGTCAACGTTTTGAAGTAATCAAATGAATCAACAACTATGTAATGAAACATGACAGTTTAAAATCCCAAAAATATACCTAACATAATAAATAGAATAAATAACACAGATACACGATGTTCCTGCTGCAAGGGTTCATAATCTTCTAAATCATCTGCACAAGCTTTTGTATCTTCAGAAGCTGTTTTATCACTGTTTTCATGGGTATGTAATTCAGAGATATCTAAAATACATCCTGTCAGGCCTCGTAACAGTTATAAAAAATATGTATTAAAAACTATCAAAAGCAGCAACAGTTCAAAGCAGTCATGGAACAACGTAAAAATTTTTCAATTGAGACATAAATCATTATTATACATGTGATAATATAATATTCTCAAGATCAAAAAGTACCTTACCCATCAAATAAGAGAACAATTTCACAAAACCCAAAGAATTATGAATAAAAAAGCGTTTTGAATAATGGAAATTTTTGTCAACAGTTTCAGCTTCAAACTTTAAAAAACAGTATGCCTTGGAGTATGAACAAGTGCAATGTCTTTAAAAGCAACTTTTTAAGAGGTTTTAAGGTTTGAAGCCTAAGGATCAGGGCTGAGAAATGCGGCCGCAGGCCGGCCAACTTTTTTCGGCCGCGGCCGGCCAGAAATTTCGGCCGCATTTCTCAGCCCTGCTAAGGATGGATATATTATTGCAGTTTTTCACAATTTTTTAAATATAATGATTAAGCCAAGAAATGAATAAAATTAGATCAGTAAGTCGAGAAATGAAACGATACAGTTATAGACTCAAATAAATTTTAATAATTTAGCTTTCATTAAAACGACATTATACAAATTTTCAAACACAGTTTTGACTTCTGTAATAATATTTTAGTATGCTTTGAGATAAAAATAGTTGGAAAAAAACAGTTTTTAGGGTCAAACGTTTTAGCGCCAAAGCGTGATACCCGATGGTTCTCAGTTTTTTCTGTAGATGATTTTTATGGTTATACGGAAGCTTAATGGTTATAAATTATAAAAATCAGTTTGAAAGCTTTTTAAAACAAATATGCATATAAATAAATCTTTCAGTTTCAGTTTTATAAAAAACAAACCTTCAAAAGTTCCAGCTTCCGACACCTGATCCGCTGGCGGCCTCTTCTTTCGCATTGTAACTTTTTTGTTATTATGATTTGGGAAATGATTAATTGTTGGTTTTCGACCATCTTTATCATGTTGAGATGATTGATGCCTCTTTCGTTTCTTCCATATTGAACATACATTACAAAAAATTAGTTTAAATAAATTTATACATCTTCTATAGCAGGCTTTACGAAATCGACGAAACATTCCATGAAACCATATTATACCACCTGAAAAAAAAATAATTCGGCAGTGATGGAATTCAGTTTTGATAATTTGTTTTAAAAATTCGGCAATAATGTTTTTAGGATTCGAACCTTGACCCCATTTGTATGCTTGATTACAAAAACAATAATTTGAAGTTTAATTAGCTATTTTTAATTAAATTTTAATATATGCATGCATCATTTAAAAAAAGTTTCCAGTTTTAAAAAAAGTTATTTGACGAGCAATCGTATCAAAGATTATAACAGTTTTTAAAAAAAATTACCTGATAAAAATCTTCCCAAATCTGCTATTGTTACAAGAATTAATGGAATACCAATTAATGCATAACCTATAAAATTGAGCCATTCTTTGTTTATTTTTTGAGAAGCAAGTTCTAAATGTAATTATCTAAACAAAATACTCAACCCTCTAACGTTCGGGGAACAATATGACCTAAAAAAAGAAAACAAGTGATAATGAAAAAAATCTTTACAGTTTAATCGTAAATGGCAGTGATAATACAAATACAGTTATATAATATTAATACAAGTAATAATAATAAATTACCGTAACCAATAGTAGTAATACATGTCCAAGAAAAGAAAATACTTGAGCCAAATGACCATTTTTCAGGACCCGTACCATTTATGATATCCTCAGGTAACATATAATTTTTTGTATAATCTATGAAGACATTTTTTATAACCATATTCATTCTGAAAAGACATGCATTAAAATGATTGTAAACGGTCAGTTAAGTCTTTGGTTAAAAATGTAAAAAAATGCATCGTTTCACTAAATTTTTTTTAAATCTAAAGAAGATTAGTTTCATATAGCCCATAAGAAATTGTCAGTTTTGTAAGTTATTTAAAAAATGGAATAGAATGTGTATTGCGTTTTTTTGTCATCTTTCATATTGAAAAGATTGAATACAGTTAATACAATAAAATTTAATTTGTAGTAAAATATGTACAGTAATAATTGTATTTTTTGTTTTTATTTTAAAGAAAGATACAACACTGGAAAATATTATCTTGTACAAAATGCAACATATAATGTTGCCGTCTATTTATTTTAATTCTGTTTCATGTAGACAGCAAATAGCTTTACCAAAAAACTTATGTAAATTTCAGTTTAATTTCAATCAAGTGAAAGCACCTAAATTACCAAAAAATGAATACAATCATTTTGTTAATGCATAAAAATCAAAAAATTATTCTTACAAGGGACCGTTCTGACATGACACCCGGGGATTTCTTAGGTAATAGCGGAAATGGATAGCTTATAGCAAGGGATGAAAAACCCCCAAGGGGTTTTTTCCCGTTCGCCATTTTGATTATTTAATAGCAATTTGCTATTACACAGTAAGTAGTAGGCGATAAACGTCTAAGTATATGAATTACGTTTGTATTGATTTTGAATGGTTGAATATGGCAAAACATAATATTTCATAAATAATTAATCATATTCCATGCATTTACAACCATCAAAAACAGCCACAAACGTAATTCATATACTTAGACGTTCATCGCCTGCTACTTACTGTGTAATAGCAAATTGCTATTAAATAATCAAAATGGCGAACGGGAAAAAACCCCTTGGGGGTTATTCATCCCCTGCTATAAGCTATCCATTTCTGTTACCTAAGAAATCCCCGGGTGTCATGTCAGAACGGTCCCTTGTTAAAAAATTATTTTTATCAAATCTAGAGAAATGGGCTGCAGTTTATTTTTATTTGTATTGTATTAAACAATTTGTAAACACAGTTTTAAAGCAACTTTTTAAGGAATTTTTATTTAACAGTATACACAATTTCTATACTTATGTTTAGAAAATACAAATTTAAAAAACACGTAAAAATTAGCAAATAGCTTGAAAGTTGAGTTTCTTTAAAAAGAGCATGGGATAATTTTTATTGAGCTAACAAATTTACAAAAATAGCCCTTATTAGTTTATAAAGTTATTTGATAATAGTTGGACTTATCGCATTACCACAATTGTTACATTAAACCCAGTTTTGAAATTACGATCTAAGAAATAGTTCATCACGAAAAATTGACCGTTCCCAGTTTATTCAAAGAAAAACTTCGCAGTTTAAAGCAAACTACTTTAGAAAAACTCAGTTTAAGTACAGTGTTTAACATTGCAATTTTAAAACTTGTGCAGTTTACAAAAAAATCTTCTTTAAAACATTAATATATTTCATTTTCTCCAATTAGCATGCTCAAAAAATAACCACTTACCCTGTATGAGTAACATCAGACCATTCATCAAAATTTAGAGCCGTATTATTATGAATTGTAGAATTATCATGTATCAAAGTCCACGATTGAGCAATTATTCGCCTTTTAAGTGCATATACCCTTGCAGTTGTATCATTACGAATTTGTAATTCATATGGTTGTTCAAGCTGGAAAAGCCATGGTACAGTTTCAAAAAACATAAAAAAGTAGCTCAAAGTTTAAAGAAAATGGCGATGTTTTAACAGACAGTTTCAGATAACATAACTTACATGATGAAAGACAGTTGCACCAAATATCGTATAAAGTGATGATAAAATAACCAAGCCAATATGGGGTATAATAATTCGAAAATTCTAAAAAATTAAAATTTTATTTTATTTTTTGGAATTCTGCCGTGGACCGTGAACAGTTTTCTACTTACCACTCATAGTAAAATTTCATAGCTTATTCTTTCATTACTCGGTCCAGTTAAATTAATTTTATATCAATAAAGAATAAAATCCCCATGCGTTAGCTCAGATAAATCTTGTAACGATGGAACATGTGATGGTGGTCTTAGTGATCGATTACTTGGTGACCCCCTTGCATTACTGCCACCTCGATGACGTTGATGTTGTGCAGATAATGTTGGCAGAGGTGGAACATTGTCATACATTGATGAAGGACGTAACATTCCTTCATAAATCATCTTATCGTTACAGTAATATTGATGTTATGAAGAAAATTTCAGTTACAAAATGTCCCATAAAATCGGGGTCAAGACAGCATTGAAAAAATATTATTATCATGTTATTAAATAAAATTAAAGCTTATGTAGAAATATTGAGCAACTCTTAATTTTACTAAAATAAAAAATAACTGTAATACATATACGTCAGGCTTATTTTGTTCCTAAGAAGTGGTTTTTTATTAATCCTTATTAATATTTGTCTTCCCTCTTTCTCTTTATTTCTCTAATTTTCTTTTGACATCATCTTATTTCTTCAGGGAGAAAATAAAAGTCATTTAAAAAAATATAAAAATCGATGTTCCAGATAAGTTACAGATTCCAAAAACCTCCAGGCTCGATTTACCTATTGGCCAAATTACAGCCAATTCTAATTTTTGCCTGTGCCTCTCATTTTACATGTATTTTGATTCGTTCACAGACAACGTCTTAAACAGTTTTAAGCTCTAGTGTTAAATTTAAATAAACAGTTTTAACAGAAAAAAAGGCTCATTTCTGTCATAAGACAAATGTATTACAGAAACCTCTATTAACCTAAGAAGATGTTTAATGGCGTTCTGTAAAAAAACTACCTAGCTTGCAGTTTTTAAATAATAACTTTGGATTAATTCTGGAACTTTTGTTATGTTGTTATGCTCAAACCAATAAACAGCTTCACAAATTTATAAATATTTATTTTATTATTTTCAGGTTAATTTTAAAACAAAAACAATTGATGAGATCATGATATTTTTATTTTTTTAAAAAAGCTTTATAAACTTTTTGAGCCTAAAAATTAAAACAAGGCTATTTATTATACACAAACAAGAAGAGAGAAATGCATTTCAGGCAGTGAAGAAAAACAAGGGATTTTTAAAATTGGCAGTGCACGAATAATTTTCGTGCTTAAAAATAAGGCACATTAAGTGAATGAGTTATAAAAAAATTGTGACAGATAAAAATCGAATCATTGGAACAGATAAGCCACTTATTGATTAATATGGATAAAGTTATTAGAAAACTGTTATTTGGCATTCCACATTCCCCACACAGTTCTATCATCTTGACAACAACAACAATGGCACCAGTTCATACCACCGCAGAGAAAAATCAGCTCTTATTATTCCTCCCTTTCAGGCTGTTGCTCTTGTCGATCTTGCCGATCTTGTCGCTGATTCTGATTATGCTGTTGTGGTTGTGCTTCAGGAAGTGGATGCATTTGTTTTGCATATTGTAACAAAAATCGATGATAATATTCTCTAGGGGTCATTGTTCGAGCAGTTGAACAGCGGCTTGTGTTTAAATCAAGAGAATCCATTGAAGCTAGCGCCCTCTCAGAGGAAGTAAAAGACAGTGTTCGAGGTTGTTCAATCCATTTAAAATAAAAGATATCCGGTGGAATATATGGATTTCCGCCTATCCAATTAAGATCGGGTTGTCGACCATTAATCAGGCAATCAAGAAGATATTCCTGTAAAATAATTGAATTAATTTTTTGTAAAAGGTGGACAGTTTTAAATATCAACAAAACATTTATGCACTAATACCCTTCTAAAAAAAGAAAAAATATTTCCGTTTAAAAATATATTTATCAGATTTTATTTTTTAACGCTTTGATACGTCTTCTGCTATAATGGCATTCCATCTCCCAGTTAAATGGATTGTAAGATTTGTCAAGTACAAGAAACGGGAGTCTGTAACTCTGTGACAGTTTTTCAAATCAATTTCTAGCTCATTTCGTTAAGAAAACATTTTGACAACAACGGTCTTTCATCTTTAAAATATGCAGTTACAATATTTTTTCTTTGCAGTCTTACATCCATAAAACGAATTTTAAAGAAAAAAATTTATTTTGCAGTTTTTTGAAAGCTTTTAATCCTATGGTCATATGCTTCTGATATGCGGAGTTCGGATATTAGCTTCCCAGTTATATCTCATTTTAGCAATCGCCTTTGATAGCATAGATTTTATCAAAAATTATTAAGTAAGCAAAAAAGGATAGCGGCTATTGAACGCTAATAAAATCGTTTACCTCAATTTTTGAAGATTACTATTATTTTAACGGCATTTAATGCAATAATGTCACACAATTTGGCGACTTATTATTTTCTCAGACCCATATTATTGGAAAATCAGTTTATAATGTTTAAAAGAGTTTGTTAGTGACTGGAAAGCGACAAAATTCCAAGTTATAATATTCATACAGTTTTTATTATTTTAAATTTTTCTCTTCCGCGATAACCTCAGTTTTGCATCAACATGACTTAAATTACTTCCTATCAACACAAAAAGGAAAATCAGCCCAGTGTTTTTTGCCGGTATCGATTATTTTGATCACTTTTTAAAATTCCTATTTTTCTCATTACACTGAACTTTTTCTTTTCTCAAAAACTTAACATACCTCTGGTAATTGCGCTAGCTTATCCAGCTGATCAGGTGTAAGACCATAATTTTTTTGTAAAAATGCCACATAACTAAATACTTCTCCGAGATGAACAACTTTTCCTCCGATTGTCATAAAAGAACGGCCAATACTTCTTCCATAGAAATGAATATCTCGAATATATTCTGATCCAACAAGATCTATAGCATTAGGAATTTGGATTTGACAGTTAATAATTATAAAAAATTTTACCGATGCACATAGTTGTAATAATTAAACCAACAACAATATAAGCGAGGGTCGCAGGAAGGAAATCAGTATTCATTGGAACAATATCACCAAAACCTGTAAAATATATTACTTATTTGGAAGTAGTTACTTCTGTACAGTTTCTTAAAATAATTAAATTTGTAGTAATTAAACTATTTATTTTATTCCTGCGTTCACTGAAGCTAGTTAATAAATCTTGTACAACTCTCAAAAAAAGTGTTCAAAATTAATAGTTTCCTTTTTGTTAGATGCATTTTTCATAATTTTTTATGTTTGAGGCATGATTTTTTAAAATATGAATTAATTATGTAATCAATTCAGTTTTTGAAATCAATTAAGCTTGCCAAATCTATTGCAGTGTTACTTAAAATCATAACATTTAGTATTGTCTTTGCAAGAAGATGCGATACAGTTTTACTATTAAACTTAATGAATAATCAGATACTTATTCTACTATCAGTTACTGTGCTTTTAAGTATATTGCAATTCATTAATAACGTGCTTGCAAAACTCAGTATTTGCTTCTTTAAAATATTAAAGTAACTAATTTTAAAATAATAAAAATAATATAAACTTGTTATGGCACAACAAAACAGTTTTACCATATTAAATAGCAAAAACAAAATTTTTTTTTATTGTCGAGTTGTCTGATTATGGAAAATTAAGATCGTAATCACTTTTAAAAACCTGAATCACCCAGATTAATTTTCAGTCGTCACACAAAAGAATTGATATTTAGCATATTTTGCCAATATCCATAAAAAACAGGTTTGTGCAGTTACCGTTAAATTGTTTTTTATTTAAACATTTAGTTAGCTAAAACAACAACCAGTACCTGCCAACAATTTTTTAACAAAATGTTTAAATCCGAAGAAGTCTCAAAAACTATAATTGACAAAATAAATTGTAAGTTTTAATACTTTAATATGGTTTTAATGACAATGTGTGCAATCGAAGCAGTTAAAAAAATTTCTTTGAATTCTAACTCCAAACTTACCAATAGTTGTAACAGTAACAAAACAAAAATAAAATGCATCCAAAAAATTCCATTTTTCCCAAACTTGCATTAAACATGCTCCACCACATGTATATCCTATAATATCAAAAAATTTCATACTGGGCAGTTTAAAGTCATCACAAGATTAGTTCAAGAAATGATTATGCTTGACAGTTTAAAATACCAAAAACATACCTAACATAATAAATAGAATAAATAAAACTGATACACGATGTTCCTGCTGCAGTGGCTCATAATCTTCTAAATCATCTGCACGAGCTTTTGTATCTTCAGAAGCTGTTTTATCACTGCTTTCATGAGTATGTAATTCAGAGATATCTAAAATAGAGAATGTTACGCATCGGTCAGTTTTAAGTGAAAAAATGTATTAAAAACTAGCAGTAAACAAAAATGTTCCAGAACCTGCACAGTTATAAAAAAAAGTGAATTAAATTATATCATCGTTAATGACAGCTGTGCAATCAATCCAGTTTTTAAACAATGTAAAAAGTTTTCAACCGAGATGTAATTTACGGTTATACTTTTCATTTGGTGATATAATATATTCTTAAGGTCAAAAACTACCTTATTTCAATCAAAAAAAATAAAAAGAACACTTTTTATAGCTCGCGCTAGCTCCCAAAAAAAGAAGAATTGAAAATGAAAAGGCAGTTTGAACATTGCGAAGTTATTACAGTTTAAAAATTTAAAATGCAGTAAGTAAGCTTTGAAGTAATGACGAGAGAAGTTCTTTAAAAACATGTTTTAATGAGATTATAATTATTCAAACGAAATTTTAAGGAAACACAGTTTTGGCTTCAGAAATAAAATTTTAGTATGCGCTTTGAGATAAAAATGATTGAAGAAAAACAGTTATAAAGATGTTATTTTTGAGCACCAAAATACGATACACGATTGTGCTCAGTTTTATCCGGAGAGTTTTTTTGGTTATGCGGGAGCATAATGGATATAAATTATTCTATATATATAATAAAGCCAGTTTAAGAATAATTTGTCTAACAAATATGCTTAAAAATAAGTCCTGGTGCTCAGTTTTCGTTACTTAGAAAAACATACCTTCAAAAGTTCCAGCTTCCGAGACCTGATCCGCTGGCGGCCTCTTCTTTCGCATTGTTACTTTTTTATTATTATGATTTGGAAAATGATTAATTGTTGGTTTTCGACCATCTTTATCTTGTTGGGATGATTGATGCCTCTTTCGTTTCTTCCATATTGAACATACATTACAAAAAATTAGTTTAAATAAATTTATACATCTTCGATAACAGGCTTTACGAAATCGACGAAACATTCCATGAAACCATATTATACCACCTGAAAAATAAATTTTTAAATTATTCGGCCGTGATGGAATTCAGTTTTGGAAATCATTGTAAAAATGTGTCAATAATTTTTCAAAGGGCTTGAATCATGCCACCAGGTGCATGCTAGACATAACAAAAATAATTTTAATTAAATTTCTTTAAAAAAATGATGTATCCGAAATTAACAATTGGTTTGGCAGTTTTAAGAAAAATTGTTTGAAAAATACAATGGCAGGCGACAGTTTATAAACAAAATAATACCTGATAAAAATCTTCCCAAATCCGCAATTGTTACAAGAATCAATGGAATACCAATTAATGCATAACCTAGAAAATTGAGCCATTCTTTGTTTATTTTTTGTAAAACGATCTTTTAATGTAATTACCTAAACAAAATACTCGACCCTCTAACGTTCGGGGAACAATATGACCTAAAAAAGAGAGTACGTTAAAGTAATATGAAGAACAGTTAAATAATAATAAGTAATAATGAAATTACAAAAAACAATTAAACAATAAATTGAATATGATTTTAAAGCTAGCAGTTTAATGATTAGTAAACAGTATTGATATTGAAAAATACAGTTATATAATATTAATAATATAATAATAAAATTACCGTAACCAATTGTAGTAATACATGTCCAAGAAAAGAAAATACTTGAGCCAAATGACCATTTTTCAGGACCCGTACCATTTATGATATCCTCAGGTAACATATAATTTTTTGTATAATCTATGAAGACATCTTTTATAACCATATTCATTCTAAAATAAAAATATAATATGTATGTTTTTAATTTGCTCAAAAATATTCAGTTTAGTAAACATTCAATTGCCGATATGCTACAGTAAAGTTGAAGTAAGCTATTAATTTTACAATTGGAAGCCTATTTTTTGTCAATTTCTTTAAAAAAAAAACATTTATTTAAGATTAAAAAGAAATACCGACCAGTTCAAAGTTATTGCTAGTATTCACACAAATTCTCAGTTTTTCATGAACTGTTTTACTCTACCGCTTTGAAACTTTCGCTTATCCAATGATTTCAATTTTTCTTGCATAAAAATATTTATCAAATTTTTCACCTCTCATTTTTAAACAGTTTAATTTTAAACATGCGATGTTGTAAATATAAAAAAAAGTCAGTTTGATACAATTTTTTGAAAATATGACTTAAAAGTAGGGTTGGCCGGTTAATTAACCGAAACATAATTAACCGGTAAATTATCCAACCCTACTTAAAAGCTATAGTTTAAAAAAATAATAAATATTGTCCCTTATCAATATAGTTTCAATACAGTTACTATAAGGGATGGTCCAGACGTGACTTCACGCAAAAATTGGAAATTTTAAAACCGATCTATCGATATCGCCAAGCTGTTTCCTTTGATCTTTGCCGCTTTCAAGGTGAAGCGTCACATTTGCCTTCCCCCATCCACCCATAAATGTGTAACGTCACGTCTGTACGATCCCTTGATACGAAATATAGTAACAATAAAAATCTTATTTTCTTATTAGTTCATTTTTAATAGCAATTAAAACTACTGCATTGACATCAGTAATACCAAAAGCTTCGCAGTTTTTTTACATTTTTAAAGCATAAAAATCAAGTTTTAACAAAACAATGAGAATGCTAAAAACAGCGATCCTAGTTACGTCGATGACTTATACTCGACGAATTACTGTGAGCCCAGTTTTATAATAACTTCTTCAAAGCAAAAAATAACCACGTACCCTGTATGAGCAACATCAGACCATTCATCAAAATTTAGAGCCGTATTATTATGAATTGTAGAATTATCATGTATCAAAGTCCACAATTGAGCAATTATTCGCCTTTTAAGTGCATATACCCTTGCAGTTGTATCATTACGAATTTGTAATTCATATGGTTGTTCAAGCTGGAAAAGCCACGGTACAGTTTCAAAAAACATAAAAAAGTAGCTCAAAGTTTAAAGAAAATGGCGATGTTTTAACAGACAGTTTTAGATAACATAACTTACATGATGAAAGACAGTTGCACCAAATATAGTATAAAGTGATGATAAAATAACCAAGCCAATATGGGGTATAATAATTCGAAAATTCTAAAAAAAAGAAATTTTTAATTTATACAAATCACTGCCGTGGACCGTGAACAGTTTTATGCTTACTACTTGCTTAGTTTATCAAAACAAGCGTGCTCTTAAAAAATTACCAATAACATTTTTTCTGTTTCTAAAAAAAAGTTGGCGTTTTTTTTTCGATTTTTATACTCATAAGACAATACCCTTATTTTTTATGGATAGTTATAATTTAAAACCAGTAATTAAGAACGTGTTATGAGATTTGAACAATAACAGATCGTCTCCGTAGTTGTAGTTAACTGTTTTTTCAAAAAGTGAAACAGCGATCAGTTAATAAGTTTTATGTTTAAATCTTATAATAATGGTTTTTAGTTATAATATTTTATAGTAATATCACTAAAGCAACCATATTAAAAGCAGAAAAAAACATTAAACTCTCTAAATAGACCAGAACCTATGTTTAATAGCGTTCATCAAAACTAAAAAAGACAGTTTAAATTTTAAGCTCGTACTAGCGCTCAGTTTTATTAAAATTTCTTATCAACAACATGTTCAGTTACCCCTAAACCCAATAAAAATAGCTTACAATCTCTTATGTAACGACCAAACTCAGCTTAAAAACCCCAAACCCAGTAAAAAATAACATACATGTATCCATCGTTCTTTCCTCGTCCTCGCTTCAGCTCGAAATGTTCCATTTGGTTCTTCATCAATTTGTTCAAGCATTCGAGCATCTCCATCATGTCTATCAATATATAAATTGAGCCGTTCAGCACTGAAAAATGAAATAAAATCAATAATTTTGGTTTGAAGAATAAAGATAGTAGCTCAGTTTTAATATTTAATTTAAAAACTTAAAAGTATTCACTCAATTTTGTTTAAATTTCTTTTAGATTTACTCAATATTGTCTAAAAATGGCAAATACTACTATTAGTCCGGAGTTTTATCTATTCTTATAATAAATTTTTAAAGCTAATTCGTCCATAATTTTGTTCAGTTAAATTAATTTCTTATCAACAAAAAATAAAATCCTCATGCCTTAGCTCTGATAAATCTTGTAACGATGGAACATGAGATGGTGGTCGTAGTGATCGATTACTTGGTGACCCCCTTGCATTACTGCCACCTCGATGACGTTGATGCTGTGCAGATAATGTTGGGAGAGGTGGAACATTGTCATACATTGATGAAGGACGTAACATTCCTTCATAAATTATTTTGACGACCCAGTTAATATGAAGAAAATTTCAGTTACGAATATCCCATAGACTTGGGGTCAAGACATCATTGAGATTATCATGTTATTAAAAAAATTAAAGCTTATGTAGAAAGATTGAGCAATTTTATTTGTCAGTTTTTCCTTCAAGTCACCATTTGAGAATAAGGTAATAAAAAAAGTAGTACAAATTGTTCTGTTGACACAGTTATTATGCAAATTTTCTCAACCTGTAGACAATAATCAATTAAAAACAGAACTAAATTAATCCACGCAGTAATAACAAGAAAACAATCAATTCAATGCAAATCCAATGCTAGCCTTTTTTGAGAAAAATTGTTGGAAGACAGGAAACATGATGATGTCAAAAGAAACTTTTTTTTAAAAATAGAAAAAAAGAAAGACTAATTTTAATAAGGATTAATAATAAAAAACTTATGAAGAAGAATATTACAGTTATTTTTTATTCTAGTTACATTTTATTTTTAGCACATGTTTCTTTTTATTTTCAATTTTGAGCTATTTTGTAGTTATTGCTCATAAATAAAATCCTAAGGCTTGTAATAATCAGTTTTGCCTACAAAAAAACGTGTTGTAAAACCACTAAAACAAAATAAAATTATCATAAGCGAGACAACTTTAAATGTAAAAACAGATGCAAAAAATAAGCGCACGAAGCAAAAACCAGTTTTAAGTTAAATAATGAATTAGTCCAAATCACCTGGCACCAGTTAACTAAGCTTATGGAATTTTAAATTTTAAAGAATATTTTTTAATTCATTTAAAGCAAAAATATCCCTAATCAACAACAGTTTTAAGCTTGAATTTTAAATGCTGTTGCGTAAATAAAAAAAAAAAGTAAAGCAGTTTCAAATAAAAAAATTTTTTAAACGAAACCACTTTTAAAGATTTATTGATTAAGACAGAACTCAAGGTTATAAAGCCGCAAGCTTTTGAAAGCTCGCGGAAATGGATAAAAAGCTCGCGGAATAGATGTGAAAATGAGGTCAAATCATATCAGACCTCGTGGCTGGGATATTTTGGGACCCACTGGGGGTCGTGAAAGTCATCCCTGATGCATCTTATGCATTTGTGGTCAGATTATGCTAAACTTTTTAAAGCTCGCGGAATTTCGGCATAATCTGACCACAAATGCATAAGATGCATCAGGGATGACTTTCACGACCCCCAGTGGGTCCCAAAATATCCCAGCCACGAGGTCTGATATGATTTGACTTCATTTTCATATCTATTCCGCGAGCTTTTTATCCATTTCCGCGAGCTTTCAAAAGTTCGCGGCTTTATAAGCTTGAGTTAGTTTAACAATAATGAACCATCCCTAATCAACATGAACCAGTTTACATATTTTTTTTAAAAAAAATTCAAAAAACATCATTTTAGATTTATTTAAACACATGGAGTTCAAGATTTTGAAGTGTTTTTAATTGATTTAAGACAAATACAGTCAGAACCAAAGACAGGTTTAAGCTCAGTAGTTTTAAACCAATTCAGTTTTTTAAGGTTTATCTATGTTTGTAATGAATAATTCAACAACAGTGCATCATGACATTTCAAATAACAGTTTATAAATTTACGTTCATAAAAATGATTCAAAAATATAGTTTTTACATGATTAACAAAAAACAAAAGGAAGTGAAAATCACTTGAAAGGGTTATGGATGATCTAATGGTAAAAAATTGCGCATAAATAAAATAAAATTAAAGTAACCCAATAAGAAAAACAGTTTTTTAAGCTTAAAAATATTAAACTAAAGACTATTTTTAATGGTATAGTAACTTTTATAATTGCAGCTTAAATAACATTTTAACTAGAATGTGCAATGTAAATTACCGTATGCCAGTTTACAAAGATTTTCATAAATGGCATCAAACAATCAGTTTTTTAATTTAGTTAAATACATGAAATGAAAAATAAAATGTCAATGGAGATAACAGTTTTCAGAAATATTACACAGAATTATCATAATTTTTTTGTTAGATTGTTAATATGATATCCACGTTTAATTAAGTTTGCATACTTTTATTAGAAAATGTCTGCAGAAAGTTTTGTTTTGCGCATAAGAAGAAAGTGATGAAGCTGACAGTTTTAAAATAAAAGACAACTATCTCAAACCTTATCCCAAAGCTACAGTTTCATTTACACTTAATTTTCTTTTAAAATAGCTGGAGAAATCTATTTGAAAAAATAACAGTTTAACCTCGAACACTTAACGAAAAAAAAAATAAATATTTTTACCACCACCACCAAAAAAGTTTTGCTTTTTAAAAAAACGAAAAAACATCCGTCTGCCAAAAAAGCATAGATTCCCTTGAGGCTCCAAGGCGAGAACGGCACAATGAAAAGGCAAAAATGATCCAATCGCACTCATGTCTCTCTTTTTCTCTTTTATGCATCTCTATCTATATTTTTTCGCGCTCTTCTATAAGCGTTGACGTAAAAAAAATATTTTTTTGCCACTTTTTTTTCTCTCAATGTCATAAGGGAGAAGAGAAGAAGAAGATTATTAATGATTGCATCTTCTTTTAAAGGAAAAAGAGATGGGGGTCTCTTTCTAAAACTGGGATTCTTTTTTTTTATTGTGCCGAAAGGAAAACGTTTGGCGCAATTTTTTATTTGTTGTTTTTTTTTGAAAATGAGGAATATCTTTTTTTGGTGTCTTCTTAGAAGCTTGGAAGCGTGGTAGAATGTAAAAGTTTTTAAATATGAACTTGAAAAATGAAATATATGAGTAAAAAAGAGAAAAAAAAAGTTAAAATGAATTATGGTGGTGTTTTGGAAAGCATATGGGTGTAGAAGGGGAACAGATAACTTTGGTTTAGTTACAAATATGCAAAATTGTCATTGCAAGCAGTTTTTACAAAAATATTAGAGAGACTTAAATTACATAGTCGTAATTAGAAATCAATGAAAAACAGTTTAACATTGATCCAGTAGTTAGTTAAATAAGAATATACATTTATACATTTTCTTTCGATTTTTCGAGAAGGCTATTTTCGTCTTTATAGTTTTTATTTTTCAGAACTTTTCTAAATACAGTTTTACAAAACATATTTTTAAAGCATCGAAATAGATGTCATAGACAAGTGAAGTAAATTCATTCAATGATTTTATAAAACATATAAAAAAAATGAAGCTTAATTATAGATGTGATTTTCATTTGCAAGATCGAGTTTTTCTTCGAAATGCAATAGTTTCTAGCTACTTAATATTTAAATGTGTTTAAAAAGTGTTACATGAAAAAAGTTGCTATTTAAAGAATCGAAATTTTCTTTTATTTTTTTTGGTGGCTAATTTTGTTTTTACAGTTTTAGTAGGATGAGTTGGCCATTCATTTTCTACAAAAGCCAATCATGAAGGTGAACTCAGTTTCAGAAAATCAATTTTAAGTGCTTAAATGGCGCAATTGAAACGCTACATGAAAATTAATAAAAACAAGATGCAAAAGTCTCGATGGTCAGTTTTATCAAAAATTTATTAAGCCTTTCACAATATGCTTATGTGAAAAACCCATGTAAATCAGTTATATATTTTATTATTGCTAAAACTTAGTAAACAGAAAATAGTCCGAATGTTCTTAACAGTAGCGAAAAGCATTAAAAAGATGTCGTTCAAAGAGTCAGTTATTAATTGTAAAAATTGAAATTGAAAAAAGCGTTAAGCAAAGAGTAATAAAAATTGTTGTACAGTAATAAGACTATTATTATCAAAAGTGTACTACCATTCAACTACTCTATCAACTGCAGTTTTTTACCAAAAATTTCTAAAGCAAATAAAGCTCATTAACTCTTAGTTTTATCAAAACAACGAGTTTTTGAACTATCAAATATAATTAATATATTTAAGATTATTTAATTAAAAAATAATTATTTTAGATTAATGTTACTGAATTGGATGGTAGCAGTTATAAGTGTTAAGCTTTACGGGGGATAAACGAAGAAAAATATGATATCACATACAGTTTATTACGTGTATTATTTTGTAAGGGTAAAAAAAAGCGAACAGGTTTAGCAAAAACAATTTTTCACATTTTTCATTAAATAACAAGATAGCTTATGCACAGTTAACAAAAGTTTTTCAGTTAGTTTTGTGAGCCACATTGACTCTGAGTGATCAAAAACATATTCGTGTCAGTTATAAAAAAATTATTTAAGCACAAATAAAAATTTATTTGACTTATTTATAATATTTAGTAAAAGTCATAGCCATTTAAACAGCTGTTTTGCCGCGTAAAAGTTATTAATTTTCCTTAAATGCAACTTCAGCGTGTGTTAATTTAATTGTCATAAATCTTTAAAATTTAATGATGAAGAAAGTCAACAACAGTTATATTATATTTGGATCATAAAAATTTCGAGTTGAGAAATGCAAATATTTCCGGCAGCAGTTTAAAGTAGAAACAGTAATTAGCACATTATAGACCATCCAGAAAGTTACAGTTTTTGAAGTTTTCGTTAATTTATGACTAACTGTTAAATCCAAATTGTAATTTTTTACAACTGTATATAATGCAGTTCTTTTCAAAATTTTTGTTAAAACTGTTCAATTTAGTAACTTCACACAAGAATATCTCAGTTTTTGCACTATCAAATATAATTAATAAAATGTAGCCTTAATTAACATGAAAGTAATTATTTTTAATAGACATACTACAAATCCCTGTATTTGGTGGCTGCAGTTTAAAACTTAACCTTTACCCTCTTTCTCCTAATTTTTCAATGATGAAAATCTCCCAGCCAGTTTTAATTTATAAAAGATAAATGTTTCAAAGAAAAATAAAAAAAAGAAGAAGAAGCAAGAAAAAAAAATGAAAAGCTGTCAAAAGAAAACATAACAGAGGGGAGGAAGAAAGCCGGAAAGCAATACTTCCGAGATTTGACAAATAACAAAAAGAAATGTGAGCATTATTTTAACAACAAAAAAAAAAGAAGAAAGAAACATAGATAGTTTTTTGCAACAAAAAAATAACAAAAATGGGAGGCAGTTTTTTGAATGAAAAAGTTTTATTTGGTCATGACCTTTTAAAATCAACTATTTTGGCATCAATTGGTTAAACAGTTTTTAGTTTTATATCAGATATCTTCCATCAACATGGCAAAAAAGAAATTATATATCACTTGTTAATTGTAATCTTAATGATCAGTTTTTAAAATTGGGAACAAAAATAGAGATGAATCGAAGAAGTATAGGCCTTGAAACTGAGGTGAAATTGGCTAAATTTTTGTTGATAAAATTAAGAGAAAAAAAGGAAAAACCAGTTATAAACTATTAATACATAGGCGTAACTAAAGAGCAGAAAACGATGTCAGTTTACAAATGAATAAATTATTTTTAGTCATGACTTTTAAAGAAAACAATTTTTAAGCTACAGTAAAATTTTAACCTTATTGCAGTCGCAGTTTAATTATTAAAAAATTTGAGTTTTATGATCCGTCGTTACAATCAATGTAAAAACGAAGCATAAAAAATGTATAAAATGAGATTTGTAGGTATGTCTAAGAAGTACAGTTTTTTTGAAAAAAGACAAAATTATGAAAGTTTAGAAGCAGTGCCACGGATGCACACACTTAAATAACAAAATAAATGTATTTGTTTAAAATCTAAAGAAAATCCTTTTTAGTTTTAAGCTTTAAGATATACGGCATTGATTAAGTCTTATAGCTATAATAATTAAGAACACCAAAAACAAAGCTAGAGCTAAAACGATTTAAAATATATCGCCTGCCCTATTCAAATACCTATAAAAGGCAGCTTCTGTGGCCAGTTAACACAAATAAAAAACATTTAATTTACAATTTAACTTTTTTTTGATAGTGAATGATTTAAAACCCACAATTTGTTTAAAGATATCAAGAAAATGAATGCAGAAGATTAATAAAAGAATTTTAAAAAATAGAACAAGCTTGGAAGGTGACAGTTAAAAAGTAATAAATATAAAAAAAGTTTTTAAAGATTTGAAGTATACAGTTAATAAAAAATCTAATTTAAGATGTTTAAAATTGATAATATGAAAAATATTATCACCAGGAATTACATGTAGACAGTTTACTACTATATATATGTACAATAAGCTGATTATAAAGAAGACAGTTAATGCTCAATTAAATTATACGTCGAGTAAAAAGGTGTAAATACTCAAAAACAAGTTAATAACTGGAACTGTCAGTTAGTAAAAGAACATCATGGAAGTATCAAGTTACCAATAAACAGTGATTTATTTTTTAAAACAAGTATCGAAAAAAGCAATACCATCTAATAAGCAAATATCAGAAAAAAGAAACTATGTTTTGCTTTTCCTCCTTCCTCCATTGCCCCTTCATCTCCTTAGTCAATGTCGTCGTTTTCTCATTTCCCCTTAGAGATATTCAGTTAAAAGACCATAATTTATAAAAATAAAAAAATATATGATAATTCATGAGTTGATGGAAAACCATGCTTTGAGGCAGAAATATGTAAAAAACTAGAAACAAGCAAAATAATCAATGAAAAGTATCCTGACAGGTAATAAAACAAACATATGAAAATGACAAGCTATCAATTAACCAGTGATGAAATAAACTAATATTTAAAAAGCTTATACCACCCATGTGCAAATAACCAGAAAAAAAGAAACTATGTTTTGCTTTTTCCCCCTTCCTCCAATACCCTTTCAATGCCCTTCTCTATTGCCATCTCCTTCGTCAATGTCGTCTTCATTCATTTCCCCTTAGGCGTGATAAAAGGAAACGCAAAAAACAAAAGCAAATCTTTTTTTTGGAAACAAGAGAAGAACAAGAAGAAGAGAGACATGTCACATATATTCAAAAATATAAATATATCCAAAAAAGAAGAAGACCCTTTTTGCTTTGCCAAAAAAATATAAAAATATCGTCAACCATTTCAATGTCGCTTTCTATTTTCACTGAATGGCTTTGACGGATTTTTGACGACTTATATCTTTTTCTTTTCTTTTTTGCTTTTCCATGACTTCACAGTTTTTAAAAAACTTTTCACGTCGAACCATTGGGTTTCTCGCTCGTATGCCACTTTTTTTTCTCCCGAAAGACTTCTGTCCCAAAGAAAAAAACATTTTTTTAGAAGCGCCAAAATATGAGGAATCTGAAGTCGAAAGACGAAAGACGCGCGCATCTGTTGATGAAGTTTCCCTTGAGAGTCGCTTATAAAGCAAGAAAAAAATGTCATTTGGGGATATCTCTCTTTCTTCAAAGTCATCGAAAGAAAGTCTTTTTTTTGCTTGCTTCCATCTTCGATGCCAGAAGAGTCATTTCTGCCACAAAAAAAATGTTTTTTTTTTTCAATAACTTTTTTAAAAAATAGAGCAATAAAAAATGGATATGAAAGCAAAAAAAAAGAAGATTTTAATGTTGCTGGATTTTTTTATGGGAAATAATTAGTACTTATAATATGCTTTTTTGGACTATAAAGAACAAGAAATCGTTTTTATGAAACAGTTTTTAAAGACGATGATAATTCCTAAAAATCAGTTTTTAATCCTTGTAATCAAAATTTTTAAATTTACAAAAGCGATGGAAGACAGTTTAAAGAAACAAACAAATATCCATAATTTTAGTTTTTAAGCTGTTGTAAACAGCGATGAAGTTGCTTGGGAACAGTGCAGCTCAAATAATATTCATTTAAAACTATAAATTTATATTTTGTACATGAGTAAACACTTTTATACAGTAAGAAATGAATATTGATCAATTTTAATAAAAGTGCATTAAACTTAAAAAAATTTACAATAAAATTTAAATGTAAATCAGTTTTAGTTTATTCAACTAACAACATATTACTATGCATTGATCAGTTTTGTGATTCACAATATGTCAACCCAGCTCAGTTTACAAATAAATAAACAAAAACCTTATTCTTAGAACATTAACTTGAAGTAATAAATTACTATATGGTTCAATCTTCGTAGCCAGTTTTTATAACATAATAATATGATTACCATTTATACATACATTAAAGGTGCTCAAAATACTCTTAACTCAGTTTGTAATTTTCACTGCTTTTAAAAGATTATGTATGCAAGATGCATAAAAACCCAAAAAAGAATAAGCAGTTTAAGACTACAAATAAATATTTACATCTTAATTAGCTAGATAGTAATTTAAACTTGCAGCAAGTAAATCTGTTATAATATTTAACCAGTAAAGTAGAATAATTTTTAATGTCTAAACAGAAACATGAAAAACGTTAAAAAAATATATCGCTGTTTTCAAGAAAGTTCAGTTAAAAAGTTCAGTAAAAAGTTTAGCAAAAATGTGTTAAAACTTAGAAGCGAGTTTTTATTCGAGATAATTAATATCTATAATTTGTTTTTTCTGAATGATAAAAATAAACTTTAAAAGTATCTATGATAAACACTCTTGGACAGTTTAAAAAGAAAATTTTTTATTTCACCAATTTTATGTTTTATGATTAAGTTCTGTTTTATCCTATGACTAACTTAAATCCAGTTAAAAGATACAAAAATCATCAATATTCTTTCTAATGCGTGGCATTCTGCAGTTATATTAAATAAAAGCAAAGCATAAATTAATAAAGCTTTTTAAAAAAAATACCATTATGCAACAACGCATGGATGCATTACAGTTTCATAAATGTACCTTCCCACTCAAATATGCAGTTATAGCAAGCTTGTGAGACTTTTTTAATCATTATGGTTTTTTAGAATCATGATATGAAAGGCAGTTTTGTAGAAAACGTAATAATAAAGTCTGTGAATAATATGCATTCAGTAAAAAATGTTTTTTTTTCAATAACAATAAGTAAGAAAAGGATATCACTAATAAAAACAGTTTCTTTTTGCAATATGACATCAGGGATAGCACATAGAAAAACCCAGAAAAATACAATAAAAATATGAAGAAAAGACAGTTTCGAATTTCAAAAATTAATAATCATCAATTTTACCGCGAATTGTGAGCTAACAAAATTTAGAAGCGGTACGGCTAATTAAAAAAAGGAAAGTCACTAAACAGCTATAAAAGCAGTAACCTTGCGTTTGTAAAAATTACATGTCAACATTAAACATAGAAAAAAAACTTCCTTCAACGATTTTTAATTAAAAAGGTTATAGCAAAATGGGCCTAATAGATTTTTTACAATCAGTTTTTTTTTTATTTTTCCTAATTTAAAGTTATACTGCACATGTAGAAAGAATTAAAAGGTAAAAAACTACAATAAATATGAAAAGTATTCATAAGTTTCGCTGAACTGGTGGCAACTAATAGCGTTTATGCCATGCTTCTTAATAGCATCTCAGTTTTTAAAAACTTTATCATTACTCCAAGAATTAGTTTTACAAAAGTGTTAATTATAATTCTGGAAAATTGAGAAAATAAAAATAAGGTTATGGTATTTTTGTAAAGACAGTTTTTAGTTAATTTTCAGCAGCGTCCAAGGAGCGCAAAGCACACAATTGTTTCTTCAAAAGCATTTAAAAATCCAAAAAAAGAGATTTAAATAGAAAAATAACTTAATTAATAAAAAAAGCAGAAAAATTCATTCTACCAAGAGAATACCAGGAACATTTTAATATAAATAATAGTGAGGAGATAATCATATTAAAGAAATTAATTTATATATTTTGTCTATTAGAAATTAATGTTTAAAGATATAATCCTGTGCAACAGTTTCACTGAATCTTATCCTAATTGTTTTATATAATTAAATCAAAAAATTTTTAAATCAGGGACGAAACACTCTCATCAGTTATGGATTACTTTATCGTTACGATTACTTTTACACCTCACCACAGTTTCAACTTTAATACAAAAACAAAAATTGCTCAATTGTTTTCAAAATTATTGCACGTAAAAACTGTTACACTATTCATTTTATTGCACACACATGCAGTATAATAAAAGTTTAAATTAGCTAAACGCTCTTCTATGGCAATCTAGTGTTATTAAAAAACGTTTTTTTTATTACATTTAAAAAAATAATCAAACAGCTTTATGATGATTAAGACAACATAAATGAATGAATACATGAAAGCGAGAGAACGAGAAAATCTTATCACGCTAACAAAGAACAGAAATAAATACCAAACTGCAGTTTAACTTAAACCCAACTATTTCTATTACTTAATCATCGAAATGTCTTCAAAACTAAATCTGTAAAATTACCATCAAAACAGTTAAACTAATCATTATTTTATTATATTGCTCATCAAAATATCCAGTTTATTTTATTATATTGCTCATCAAAATATCCAGTTAAATTTAAAACCCCAAAGAATTACAAACTTACTCAATTATTTTTAAGAATTTTACAGTTCTTTTCATTTTGTGTTAATGTTGCTCAGTTAAAAGAATATTAAAATTTTAAACAAATAAAACACCCAGACAATTCCAACAATTAAAAGCCATCAAATAATTATTATTACTTTTTTTCCATCCTTTTTTTAAGCTATGTCCAAAAATGACATAACCAAAAAAAGGAGTACATTCATTTTTGTGACGTTAAAAAAAGTAATGGATGGAAATAAAAGACAATGCTTGCAACAAAGAAGAACCAAGAAGAATGTTTGAGAAGAAGGAAACAAATGGAAGCAACTAAAAGTGGCACCCCATTTACCTGCATTAAAGACAAAACTTATTTTTGGAAGTAAACAAAAGAATACATGCAGCAAGCAAATTTTCTTCTTGATTAGGTTTCTATTATTACCCCAGACAAAAATAAATATGAATGTATTTACTCTTCATCTTGCTCAGTTTTAAGTCAGAAAAAGTGTAGTTTAAAAAAGTATGTTCAATGATAGGAATGAAGAATGTGCAGTTTAAAACTATTTCGACATTATTTAATCAAAAACGTTTTCTGGCGCAGATTTGCTTCCATATAGCTGAAAAGATTATAAAAATTCTATATTCAATTCTATTTTAACATCTGCTCAGTTTTTAGTAAGAAATAGTGTATTTTGTAAAAATGCAATTAAATGATGCTTCGATGATTTTGCAGTTTATAAAATAAGAATATCCTAATGTGCCAGCTAGGGTACCGTGTGATATGATCACAAAGATACTATGATGAATAAACAGATAGCTTTAAAGCAAAACGTTATTCGATTTTATTGATGATCAGTTTATTATATATATTCGTTAAAAAAGGATAATTTCTTTGTTCAATACTTTTCAGTTTTTACTCAAAATGCAACTTTCTTAAGTTAACCTATTTAGCTTCAAAACAAATCAGTTTAATTTTTGTTGCTGGTAAAATTTGTATTTCAAATAATTTTATTTGGTCATAAACTTAACAGAAGAATGTATATCAATCGCTGTTTGGTAACATTGCTCTCAGTTTATACCAAAAGCTCGTAAAATATCAGTTTTGTTTTTATTAATCTTATATAAGTTTTTTTTACCGATGAATAATGAATTCAGTTTTCTATTACTCTTTTTACCAAAAAAGAAGCAGCAACTTATAATTTATGGCAGTGTGAATATAAAAAAAATCACAAACATTTGTGAATTACAATAAACATACGTCATTTAAAGGGGGACAACCACCTTTAACAAATTTTTTTTATTAACATTCCCTGAATTTTTCTTGCACTTATTTGGCACTTATTTTTTTGCAAACGGGAAATGAAAAAGTGAAAAAGCAATTTTTTCACGCATGTCGGGACCTCCAATGAAAGTCAACTCAAAAAATTTGTTAAAGGTGGTTGTCTCCCTTTAATCATTTATAGTTTGCCTTAATGACATCATTAAATATGATGTTTTAGTAAACGGTAGTAAATTGAACAAAAGAATTGGAGAAAACAACAACTGATGATCTCAATTTATACCAAAAGCTTACTCCCAAAATGAGACATTAAAATAATTGCATCGATATTACTTCTTTTCATCTGCTGCTTTAAACTTGTTTAACAGTTTATTACAGTCGAACCTCGTTATAATGCGCCTCGTTATAATGCGAACCTCTCTATACTGCGGTTTTTGTGCGGTCCCGGCAAATGTCTTAAGGAAATGACCTAATACAGACCTCGTTATAATGCACCTTGTTATACTGCAAACCTGCTTATACTGCGGTTTTTCTGTGGTCCCTTCAAAAATTTATAAGGAAAATCGACCTTGTTATACTGCATACTCAATTTTTTTTCCAAAATCGGTTTTTGTTATTCTAAGATCAATGAACTTCGGCTTCAATTCTTTCATTTTTTTAAAAAATTTCAATAGTTTTATGGGTTTTTCTATCAAAAATAGCGGAAAAAAGCTGTTCAAGCAAAAATAGTCAATTTTTATCATAATTGTGGTTTTTTATATGACATAAATTTGATTTGAATAAAAATTTTTCAAAAACTAGTCAAAAAAACTGAACCTCGTTGTACTGCGGACCTGCCTATAGTGCGGTTTTATCACGGTCCCTTGGACCGCACTATAACGAGGTTCGACTGTATCTCTTTCATACAATTTGTTTCCTTATGGCAGTTTAAATAAAAAAGTTTTAGTTTAGCAGTCATAAAAAAAGTGCCAAAAAAAAGTAGTTGTTTGTATTAACATGTTTAAAATTTTTAATTTATCCTAATGACATCATTAAAAGAAAGTTTGTTGTTAAAACAGCAGACGAAAAAGAACAGTAATTTGATCTTACAAAGAACATTTTATTTTGCGGTCAAAAGAAAGAGCAAACTTTGGAAAAAGAATGATGACATTTGTTTAACTGGAAAAAAAGAATACGAGAAACAAAAACGTGAAGGTCACTTCTTTTGTTTTGTTGTCAGAAGGTTTGATGTAAAAAGAACATGTAAACTTTGATGTTGAGGGGAAATTTCTCTAATTGTCAATTTTTTAGGATTTAAAATTTGTGAACAGTTTGGACAGTTTATTTTAGAGACAAATAAAAGGTGATTTAATTAAATAGCAGAAACTCCACTTAAACATTTATCCAACTGAAAAATACACAGTCTTTGAAAACATTAGCTGACAAACATTTAAAAGGGTTGTCGAATAAATATTTCAAATAAATAGTAATCGAGTTTTGTATGAAAAAGTTTTTGGACAGTCAAAAATATTGCGCAATTATATTTCAAGAGTTTTAAATAGAGACAAATTTCAACACAGTTTTTTTAAGTTGTCTAAATTGTCTTTCGACTAATTAAATCAGAAAATGCTGGTAAATATAACAGTTAAGCATAAATAATGCTAAAAAATATGCAGTTTTGAAATTCTGTAATGACGAACAAAGAATAACGGTACAGTAAATCTTTCAACCAAACAAAAATTTGGCATAATATGATACACTTATAAACAGTTTAAATACATTTAAAAAAAATTAACATGCAATGCATCCTGAATAAAAAAAATTTTTAATATGTCGAACGAAAAGTTATAAAAAATGGTTTTACATATCTCTTGAATAAAACAGTTACCATAACAGGAAAAAAAGAGACTGCTTACAGTTAATGACAAAAAACATGTTTCTAACGAAAAAAACCTAAATCACTTCTTCTCCAAAATCAATATGCAATATTCTTTTCTTACATTTTTCGAGATCAAAGACCATCAAAAAAATGACAGCAGAAATAAAATATTACGAAGTACCACAATATACTTTTAACAGTTACAACATGATTCAGAAATATTGTAAGAATCACTAATTTTAAAATAACAATATAAAATTTTTTGGATAAGATAATGTACAAATTCTCTTATCTCATCCGTTTAAAAAACAAAACATCAAAAACCGACATGACAATTTATTGAAATTTTAATTTAGATAAACAGAGTCGGGGTTAAATTGTTTACCAAAAACTCATCAACAAAATTACAGTTTACAACAATTATGTTTTATAGCAACTATATCACTCTGATCTATATTTTATTATGAAATTTTGAAATTTTCACAGCATTGCAAATGAAGAAAACAAAAAGCAATACCCAGTTAATAAGGCATCATCAAATTATATGACAGTTAAACAAAATCAAAATGAAGAGGTTAATTTCAGGGTTCGATGAATGTGAAACTTTTACAGTTAAGAAAAAAAGACGCTATCTTCGATTTATAAATTATGTAGAAACAAAAAAGAGCAATTAAAAGAAAGACACGATCATGTTGAAAAAGCAATTTAGAACAAGAAGTTTTTTCTCTCTACTTATTATCAGTTTTATTGCATCCATTTGATTCAGTTATTAAGTAAGCAAATTAACAAATCTTTGCATCAGCAAATAAAAAAGATCGATCATTACAGTTCAACACGGTAGTTTTTCTAAAACAGATTAATATTTCATTTGAAAAAATAGAATTGCTTCCAGTTTATAGATTAAGTAAAAGCTTAAAAGACATACAAATTTGAAGAATAAAAAATCGAAGGCAAGTTTACCACAGTAATACTTATGAAGTTGCAGTTTTTAAAAAATGGTTTCTTAATAAATTATTTTCGTGAAGGGCAGTTCAAAGAAAATAAAAATGTATTATAGCTACAGTTTATCACACTAGCTATTCATTAATTTCGTCAATTGATTTCCCATTACTCATGAAACATTTCAGAAAACGTAGAAAATGATCCATGTTTATAATATATGGCTTTCAAAGAAGCGCAGTTAATTATATTTAATAATTTTAATTATTTACCTATTCTCAGTTTATAAAACATTATTTGTTAGTAATAAAAATATTTGTGATCTTTAATTATTATTATAAAACATTATTTGTTAGTAATAAAATATAGGCGCTCTGGAAAAGTCGACTTCATACCTCTTTTAGTGTAGGTTTCACCTCATTTAGTATAGGTGTCACTTTTTAAAACATAAAATGGTCTCGCATTTCAAGTAGTCAGAATTGTTAATATATTATCATAGGTATCAATAAAAGTAGTGAAATCGTCACAAAGAAACAGTCCAAAAACAAACACAGGAAGAATTTGGGTTTAAGCCAATAAAAGTAGGGAAATCAAAAGAAAAGTTCCACAAATTCCTAAATTCTGAGTAACTATAAAAACAAATTTAAATTTAGGAATTTGTGGAACTTTTCTTTTGATTTCCCTACTTTTATTGGTTTAAAAATTTTTGATTTCACTACTTTTATTGGCTTAAACCCAAATTCTTCCTGTGTTTGTTTTTGGACTGTTTCTTTGTGACGATTTCACTACTTTTATTGATACCTATGATAATATATTAACAATTCTGACTACTTGAAATGCGAGACCATTTTATGTTTTAAAAAGTGACACCTATACTAAATGAGGTGAAACCTACACTAAAAGAGGTATGAAGTCGACTTTTCCAGAGCGCCTAAGCCTGAGGGCCTAAGGCCTAAGACTAAGCCTAACGCTCGGCCTTCGGCCTCGCGAGCCCATCCTAAGCTTGGGGTTTGAATGACAACTATACTAAAGTTAGGTGTGATACAGGGCTGAGCGCAGTGACGACTAAACTTAAGCGAAGTATGCTTAGATAATTTATTTGTGCTTAAAAATGTAGCAAGCAAATTTGTGGGCCGGTTTTAAAATACGGCCCGGGCCAGGTCTTGAAAAAACGGTCCACAAATAGTTAATGCCCATTTTAGTCCAAATTATTTAAATATAATTGGAAAAAATGTGAAAACGCAAAATTTTTAGTAAACCAATAATAAAAATTTTGGGTCGGACTTTATGCGGCCCGGTCCTCTAAATCAGCCCGTGGCTAGCACTATGAAAAAAAAATAAAATAAAAAAAAAGATTAAAAAAAGTGAAAGCTTTCATCTTTTTCTTATTTTAAAATTAAAACATTCGCGTCGAGAGTTTTTTCCCTTTCTTTTCTTTCTTTCAAAAAAAAACGAACGGAACGAGCGACACTACTAACATCAGCAAAATTTTTGTGACATTAAATCCTGAATAACTTTTTTAAAAACTGAAATTTTTTCATAATTTTTTTTCGATTAACATCACTAGGTGTGCCAAAGTGCCTATACAATTTTGTATAACTATATCTAGATTTTAATACCAAAAAAATGCAAAGTCAAAATTCAAAAAGTATGCTAGTTAGTAAAGGAAACCCAAATTGCCCCAGACACCCTTCGGGTTGTCCTGGGGCCAATGTAATCAATTAATAATAGACTTTTAATCATGATAGTTAAGAAATATAAAAAACTGAATCAATAGACTTTTAAATTCGCATTTTCTTACTTTTATTACTCATTATCAAGAAGAAGACAGTTTAAACATTTAAAAAAAAAGAACAAGATTTTGAACCCTCATTTAATTTAATGTTGAACAATAGATGGTATGTTCATTTTATAAAATAAATTAGTTCATAATAATATCATAGGGGATAACAATTTATGTGCTCAATAAATAAAAGCCCTTTAATCATGACAGTTAAAAAATATAGAATCTAAATTACACCAAAGTTCATTAAATACAGTTTAAAAATCTTGAAAACAAAATAAACACATTGTATTACTTTGAAGAATCAGTAATTCAATTAACCCTTCCCAATTTTTCCTAGTTTTGTTATTATTTTTTACGACTTTTAATTCTGATAATACAGTTTAATAAACCAAAGAACAAACCGATATACTCTTGCAGCAAAGCGAACTTTAGCAAACATTTGCTAAAAAAATTTATCCGTTGAAAAGTTGTAAAATTAAGGCTGTCCGGAGATGAAATAATTTAATAATAAAATTATTTGATGAGAAATAAATGATGAGAGTTTAATGTGATATTGGAAAGAAGCAGTTATTATAATAATTTGGATTTGATATATCCATTTTTTGGTGGAACCGTAAACCGTTTTGATATTGAAGCTGAGTACAGTTTTAGATTGATGGAAATTCTGCGGAAACAGTTAGGGAACTGTTTAAAAAATGTACTTTTGTTGCCGTTCCTGTAATGCTTTTTCTCTCGGCGACTACTTAATTGATTGAAAATAAACAACCATATAAAAAAGTGAATTAAAAGATTGGAGCATACATCCTTGAGAATTAAAGTTGGCTCTTCTTCGTTCTTTTTTTAAGCAGCAGCGACAAAAAATAACAACAACAAAAATGACGACGTTAGAAGAAGAAACAGAAGAAGAAGAAGAAGAAGCTGCAATAAGACAAGTTAAATTGAATGAATGAAATTTGACGGGCGTTGACGTCGATAAAGACAATGATGATGATGATGAAGTAGAACAGCGAAGTAGCAACAATAGAAGCAGAACGGACACAGTCGATAAAATTCAACAGCGAAAAGCTACCGGCAACAATAACTACCACGGGCACCTTTTCTCTCACCAAAGCAGCAATGATGGCACCTTTAAGCAGCAACTACAGCAGCAATAGCAATGATGATGATGGCACCGAAGGAATGTATATAAAAAAAGGAGTCCCTTTTCTCTTTGTTCCTTCTTCTTTTTTAAAACTACTTTCAAAAACAAATTTTTTTAGAGAGGAACACTAGCCCTCAGCTCACAGGAAGAATTACAACAACGACAGCAAAAACTACCATGCCTTCCTGCTTTCAACTTTATTTTTTCGTTTGCATGCTGCTTCATTTAAAAAAAGTTTTTTTTTCAACACTTTTTTTTTATTCTCCATGTTTGCCAAAATAGACAATAGAAGAAAAAAGACGACCTTGTTTAAGTTTTTTTCTGTTGTTGTTTGATGTAACAATGTTTTTGTGTTAGTTGGACTTGATGGAACGGAATAGAATGGTGAGAGTAGAGGAAGAAAGAAAAGGTAGACACTTTAGAAGCGATGTAATAGAAAAAGGTGATGGCTGCAGTCTTTTGGCGCTCAAGGTGCTCCAGTGTTTTATTGTTTAAATTTTTCTTGTAAGGTTAAGGAAGCTTTTTTAGCAATTGCTTTAAGGATGTAAAAACTATTTATTCTGTAGTAATTATTCTTTTTGCAGAAATTTAAATAATGTCTTTTGTTTTGCTCCCAAATTTTTATGTAAAAACGGCATTTAAATTCATACAGTTTTTACTTGAGAGAACTAAGTCTTTGTAGAGACAGCTATGGGTGATTGACAGTTATATACAGCTTTACAGCTTTCCAATAAATTCCAAAATCTCATAACCAGAAAATCACAGATGTTTTTTTTCAACTAATATAAATTATACACACTGTAACTCAGAGAGAAGATGAATCAGTTTTTTAAATATTTAGAGTAATTATAGTTAATATTAAGAATCTATAACTAGTATTTATAGTTTTAACAACCGTCCGTATATGTATGTTTTCAGTTTCAAACAAAAAGAACTTGTGTTGCTAAACTCAATATCAGACGGTGTATACATTTTTGGTATAACATTTTTTATAACTTTCATTGTTAAAATCCTTAAAGCCTTTTTATTAATAAAATCACAGTTTTAATTAACAAAAATATTGATTTGTCATGTGCTATTTTAACATGCAAAACTTTTATTAAATATACTTTTATCAGTTTAAACGTTATATCTTATTATTTCTCTCAGAAACTTTTTCCTCGTCAACTTGATTGAGCTATTAATTAAAAGCTTTTAAGGATATGCCCCTAGAAAAGTGACTAAAAGCTTTCCGCTAATATTTACTTATCATGAGATTATAAACGAAATATTTGATTGTTTTATAGAAATATATCCGTAGATGGAACACTATTTTTAGTCAGTTTTTAAAGCTTTAAATTTCTTTTTTATAAAATATTTTTTAATAAATCAGTTTTTGGATGTACAAAAAACAGATACATATGCTATCATGTAAAAAATTTGTTAATTTTTGGATAAAAGAATCTCAAGTTTTGTTCTTTACTTATAATTCAATGATTTAATCACATCGTTTAAAGTAAAAAAAAAGTTCTCTGATCAACGACAGTTTTCATTTTAATATGCAACTTTTTATTCAAAAGAAATCATCTTTAAAGTATTTTTTCGCTATTAAATAATAAAACGAATTAGATCGTTATCTTTAGTCATTATCAAGCTAACAAGAAGACCGCATTCTTACCAGTTTTTTAAAAGTTTTGTTTTTCTACCATTTATGAATGCATGGTGCAGTTTTATAATTTATCAAATACAAAAACGCTGACAATTAAAAAGAATTTACGTTGCTTAGAACGATTCCAGTTAAAATCTGTAAAACTTGTCGTTGAATGCGTGCATCAATCATAAAGTCAAAATGATGAACCGAAAATCAGTTTTTAACAAAAACAAAAGCAACATTGCAAATAGTATGTGGATTATCAAAAACATTGTCACCTGTGCCGAATCATACAACTTTTTAAAATTTCTGTTGTAATTTTTTCTTCTTCTCACATTCGGTAATTTATATCAGTTATTTATTAATTTTATTTTTTCAAAGTTTTTTTTCTTATTTAAAGCTTTTTTTATCAAAACTAGGTATTTATTGTTAACTCAAACAAAAGGCATTAGAGTTATCAAAAACTGATATTTTTATTTATCTACCTGACAGTTACATGGCTCATTTTGGCAGGTTCCAGCACAAGAATAGCATTGATTTGCTTTTATAAAGAAACTGCAGAATTAAAATTAGTTTAAAATAAATTAATATTTTTTCATAAATCTTCATTATTCATGGCATTTTGGAGTTTTTTTTTTACTTGATCTAAAGGTGTCAGTTTTTTTTTATTTATCAAATGATGATGGGTTTAGATCAATTTTAAGGCTTAAAAGCATCTCTGTTAATGCCAAATATGAAATTTTTAAAAAAGATTGTTTAAAAATATTCTAAAATGCCATCAAAAATTCAATTGCCAGTTTGTCTTTTTTATTCTTTATTCGAATTTATACACACTTTTTTTGTGCCTAAAAATAAACTAATTCTTTCGTCATTCCATTCATTGCTCCCTCTTCTTTTTCCAAACAGTCATTTCTCACTTCTCGCTTCACCGCCGCCGACGTTCTTTTATTTCAAAGAAGAAGCAAAAAAATGTCTCTTTTGATTATTGTCTATCTTTTTGACGAAAATGATTTGTCCCTTTCTTTTTTTAGTTCTCTTCTTTTTCCATTCTCCGTTCGTTTTAAAACTTTATTAAATTTAAAGCAAAAAATACAGATGTCAAAGGCTAAAAAAAAGCTGTAATAAGCTTAATTCATTCTTTTCTTTTTGAAAAAAAAAAACTTATTTTTAAACTCAATTCAATTATTTTTTTTGTTTTGCAAGATTCAGTTTTTTAAACTAAAATTTATTTTTCAACTCAATTTTGATTAATATTTTTTCATGTTTTAACATTTTTTAATGGCAGTTATGTTCAACATGCAGTTTTTTTTAAAAAAAATGATTAATATCTGCAAATGGAAAATAAAGTTTATAAAACACTTTTTTTATAAAAACTAAATTTAATGTAATGCCAAAAAAGCATTTGTCTTTTTTTTTCGGACATTTTGCAATTTTTTTTTGTTTTATATAAAAAAAAAGATGGAGAGAAGAAGCAACATTTAAAAAAGAGACTAAAAATTATATATGTATTTTAAAAAAGTTCAAAGCAAAGAAGAAAGAGAGAGAACAAAAAATTTTTTTTCGAACAATTGCAATTACGTTTTTGTAAGAGAAAGAAAGAGTGAAAGCAACATGACCTCCTGCAGAGAAACAAAGGAGAAAAAAGAAGAAAAGCGTGAAAATATGGGTGATGCAAAATAACTGTTGAAAAGCTAAAATTTTTAAAGAATCTAAGAAGGGTAACACTTTTAAGATGAAATTTATTACTTTGTTCCATACCCTAAATATGCAGTTTATAAAAACAAGGGGGATTTTAACATATCAGTTACAATACCCGAAAAAACAGAAGTGATGGCAGTAATTTTTATACGAAAAAATATGATAAACTTTATAGCAGAAAAGCGTTATAACATTTAGGAAAAAAGATTTTAAAAAATCAAAACAGATTTTTAATGCAGCTAAATCAGGCAACCGTTTAAATGAAATATATAAAATTTTCTTGTTAAAAGTTACGATTCACAGCAATGCAAGACAGTTATTATACTCAGAAAATGACGTTAATGGAAGAAAGCTAAAAAATAAAAATCTGTAGCAAAAAAAAGTCTCTTACAATACGACTAGAAATCCCAGTTTGCATGAAATAAAGTACTTTACCCCACGAAGAAATCGTTAATGATTAAATTCATTGTTTCACCAACACAATCAATACAAGCAAAGAACAAGTTATTATGACAAATACTTCAAGAACTCAGTTAACATAAGCAAAAATTGGATTAAAAGAAAAGAAAAGAGCTGAAACAAATAATTATTACAGTTTACATGAAACTTATAGCTTGTTGAAAATCAACATATGTACTTGGTGATGCAGTTAACCGTAAATAAACTATTTTGCTCAAGAAGAAGGCAGTTAATAAATAAATTGACTGTTTCAACAAGCCAAGTAAGTACGCTAAAAAATGGCTGAAGGATATATGAACATATAAAAATGAATCAAAATCCTTGCAAAAGTAAAGTAAAAAGGCGTTGAAATGTTATTTAAGAAGCTTGAAACCTGCTAACAGTTTACATAAAGTACATAACTTCTAAATAATAACCACAATTTTGTTTCTACAAAGCAGTTGCAGTAAGAGAGGTTAATGAAGATAGATTACAAGTTAAATGGTAGAAAAATGTTGAACATCAATCAAATGGATTTGCAGTTTACATATAAATATATTAGTTTATTAAGACTTTAGCTTTTCCTTTATATATTTATATTGTTTTGTTTTCATTTGATGAATATCAAATGTATAAAAAAGCTATTATTATCAGCAAGTCATTTAGCATAAGATTATTAAGACAAATGAATATATCACATTTTACATGAAACTTATGGCTTCATTGTCATGATCAAATTTTTATTTTTTTTCAAGTTGATGGGAAAGCAGTTTATTATAATTAGTACATATACTAGAATCCCAAGCTAGAGAACACAATTATTGTACTAAAGATGTGTAACAGTAAAATATCAAAGAAAACATACTACAATAATGTCAAGCATGTAAAAAAATATGAATTGTTTTGTAAGCATGCTACCAACTTTAAAGTGTTTCTTAAATTTAAATAATAAAAAAAGAGAAGCTCATTTCAGTTTTAGTAATCCCAAGGCGAACGTGAACAGTTAAATTATATTTCATTTGATAAAACATGCATTAAAGTTAAAACTTAACTAGCAACAACGCATACGCCACCCCAAAGAATGCGATTAAAAAAGGGAAGATAGAATTAAACCGAAGCAGATACCGTACAAATAACAAATTGATTATAGTGTATAGTTTAAACCCAAAAAGTACCTTAAAAATCACTATTTTATGTTACAGTTAAAAACGATAAGTGCTTTTTTTTAATTTTTGCTACAGAAATCTTTTAACTTTGTAGAATACATTTTATTCAGTTTTTACTATTTTAAAGTGTTAAATTGACAAATCTCAGTTAAAATATTTAATAATAACTTGCATTTAAAAAGTATTAAGAAGAAAAGACTCAGTTTACATTTTAAATGATAATATATTCAAATCATTCCCATTTCATTGATAATGCAATAAAGATGTAGAGATAAAAAAAGAACAGTTTGAAAGAAAAATAGATATTAAAAACATGGTTAATTTCTTATTTTGCACAAGATCAATAAATAATTTTTGCCACAAAATTAGCAACATAGATGGATTATATAGTTTTTATTATGTTTTTAGAAATTAGGTATGTAAACAAATTTTATTTAATAAAAACATTTTGGTACTCAAATTTAACGAAGAAGACAGTTAAAACTATAACTTATTCCTTTCTCTGAAACATGACTCTGAGAAGGATTTCTATCTATAATAATGAAAATACGAAGAAAAAACTTAGAGATAGTCAGTTAGATATAAACTAATTACATACTATACGCAGTTTCAAGCTTGTATAAGTCTAATAATACAAAGCGCAACTGAGTGAAAACTTTATTTATTGCAGTTTTTTAAAAATTTTTACAAAAAAATCCAATAAAAAGCAGTTAAAAATTGTTATAAAAAATCAATTTTGCTGGCTGCAGTTAAATATATATAATTTCAAACAGTTTTTATCAATTTTTATTATTATTAAAGATGTTAATAAATGGCAGTTTAAACAACTTTATTTTATAATACCATTTTGGTACTTAACGAAGACGACGGTTAATACTATAATTTATTTATTCTTTGGAACATGACTCTGACAAGGATTTCTAACTATAAATATGAAAAGACGAAGAAAAGACGGAAAATTATTTCAGGCAATTATCAGTGAAACGATAGAAAGCGTAACGGAATCAAAATGGCTTATTCAGTTTTATAAAATTATTTACAAAAATGGTTCCTTTAGTACGCAGTTAAAATTTGTAATAAAGAAATCAAAACGTGGCACTTAAATAAAAATCATTAAAAAATAGCGTTGCAATAGTTTAACTCCTTTTTTTGTATTAACGCTAAAAAATTTAACCAAACCTTCATACACATACTAGTTTTGTAAAATTACTTTCAGTATGATAGAAGTGGTCAGTTTAAGAAAAATTTCAACATGAGGGGAAAAAAATGATAATCTTATATAAAATTCGAAAAACCACTTGTTTACATATGACACACGCTGGCTACAGTTTTTAAAAAGAAATATAATTTTTTTACATTTATTTCAACCGATTGAACTACAACTTATCAGGTTTTCCTATCCCCAACCTATCCACTGGATATTTAGTCTAATGTAATGTGTTTGTATTCACTTATGGCAACTAGCAAGCTCACTTTTGTCAGTCTTTAGCCCTCTACACTCTTAATACCTGTATAAAAAATTTTAATTTTTCCCACCTATCCTCTTCAAAGGCAGTTAAATAAAAAACATAAACGAACCTGTTAGGTGGTGGTAGTTTAACATTCCCACTTCCTCTGCCAGTTGAACGATTCGTTGGGATAGATGGTGCACGATAAGAATGTTGAAAAGCAGAGGAATTTCGATAAATACTCATATATCGAGAATAATGTTGTGACATCATATTTGGATCAATAGATGAAAATCGACGATTATTTGTTGTTCCAGATGATGGAAATAGTTGTGAGGGTCGATGATGTAATGGGACGAATGCCATGGCTTCTTTCTTTTTCGATGGGGTGAATCAATCAAAGAACAGTTTTTTTATTATTCAAATTAGTTCCAGCTACAAGTTCACGGCAGTTAATAGAATTAAATAAATATAAAAAAAATAATTACAGCTATTAATTTTTAATACATTATTCGTAACAGTTTCTTTAAATTACCACTTTCAAGAATTTAGCTGACAAAAAATAATGTTAAAACAGCAACATTTACTCTTCAACCGAGTAACACAAAAAATAAATAAACGCTGCCCTAAAATAAGGAAGTTTAGTAACTTTTTTTTACAAAAAAAAACGTAAAACGCTTTTTCTTAAAAAAGTTTAAATTGATTTTTTCATGCCACGACATTCAAAAAAACAAAGTAAAATTAGTAAATAAAAAAATTAAATTAAATGTTAAAAATTTAGCGACCATTTTTAGAAGCATTAAAAAGTTAGATTATTGAATTAGGTAAACGTAAAAAAAAGAGGGCAATGGGTTCATAGAAAAAATTACTGAACAAAAAATGCAAAGAAACTTGGCAGTTAATAATGAGTTTTGAAGAAGAGGGCAATATTAGGCTTTCAAAAAATATTTTAATAGTAAATAAAATTAATTTAATTTAACCATTTTGAAATGTCAGTTTAATAAAAAATATATGTTGATTAAATTGTAATAACTATAAAATTCACAAAGACAGCTAATAAAGAGTGTCTCAAAAGAAAGAAAACAGTGTCAAACTTATTAATTTGACGATATCGATTCGAAAATGACAGTTACATTCATGCAGTTAAATATTAAAAGAACGCCAACAAGCGAACAGTCTTAAATATTCTAATACCAAACATACTTAAAAAACGTTTTAAAGGTCTGCAGTGAAATCATGGTATGCAGTTTATTAAACCTAAAAAATTTTAAAAATAAAATATCATATCATCAAAATTGATAAATTTTATGATGAAAAAACGAATAATCTAACAAAATATGTAATGTGTCATAAAAAATAACCTTTTAAGTTTAGTTAAGCAAACCAATAGTGTGGAAAAAAGTATTTATAAATCCTATAGACGTCAACCATATATCAATTTTTGTAAATTCGAAAAAAATTTATTTAACAAAATTTCCTGCAATTGGTCAAATATCCAATATTTTGGCCGTTAAAATAGATTTTTGGTTCTATGTACAGTTAATTTTTGTTTTGCAGTATTAAGAAATATTTTAAGAAGTTATTCCCGGAGTTTTCCCTCCCACAATTTAATTTTAAACTAACAATACTGTCAAAACAAGCCACAATAATATTAATAATATTGGAACTTCAGTTTATTCTCTACACGTTCTTTTATAGACACTCAAAGATAACAGATAAACCTCATGTAAAACAGCAGCATCACATCCGCAGTGAATTAAGCACGGCTACAAACTTATCAGTTATTAAATTTTTATTATACAAAACTTAAATATTTTGCAGTATTCGAGTAAATATTAACAAAATATAATTGATTTTCAAGAGGCTGCAGTTTAAATAATTTCGTTAAAATCAGGCTACGTTGAAGCGCAGTTTTAAATGAATTTCTTTAATAAAACTTTTGGAGCTTCAGAAACAATTTGAAATCACAGTTAACATAGTAATTTCTTTTAAAACTCCTTATTCAGAGAAACTAATTAGACCATAGACAATTACCAACTACCACTTAAGCATCACTTTTCTCTCTTTTTTTAGCATAAGACAAGTTTCATCTTTACCACAGCTATTTTAAAAAGAAGAGTACAACTTTTTAAAAGTCAACTCTTTTTTCTAAACACTTTTTTCCTTCTTTCATTTTTCTAAAATAAACGTCGTTTATTATTTTTCAACGGTTTTGTCGCCGTAAATTTTTTCTTCCATTTTTCTATCCCCCTTCTGTTCCCCTCTTTATCTCCCTTTCTTTTTACCTGTCACCATCAGGAGCCCCTTTTTTGCTTGCGCTTGCTTTGTCATCGTCTTCTCCCCCCATTGTTATTATTATTTTAGAGAGCAAAAAAGTTTTTAAGCTTAAACACCATTTTTTTCATAGATTTTTTAGTGTCTTTCATTTTCTTATTCATGTTCTGCTTTTTCTTTTTAAAGAAGAACTTTTACACTTACTTTTTTTCTCTTCGCCTTCTTCTTCTTCCAACCTCCCCCAATTATCGCTTCCGTTTTATTTCTTGTCCCAGAACAGAACAACAGAGGAACAACAACAGTTATTAGAAGAAGAAGAATAAAATAAAAAGGTGCCGCTCCTTTCTTCCCTTTTTTTGTATTCTTTTAAGAAAGAAATTTGACTGTTTTTAACTTTTGTCATCATTTCTGTTTTATTATGAAGCAAATAATTACCAAAAAGTATGTATTTGTTGTTTTAACAAAACATTCAAATCTACTACAAACATAAAAGATATTTAAACAAATTTTAAAAAAATAACTGTTTTATAACTCCTAAAGTCATTACTATGACAATGGTTTTGCATTATGCAGTTAAAATAAAATTTTATTTTAAATTTCATGCAACTTAGAATTCATTTTTATAGCAAATATAATTAAAAAGGAAAATATGAAATTTTTATAGTGTATAAATTTTGTAGAATGAAAAACAAAAAATCTACAAAATTATGTTCACAGTTAATAATATAAACCCACTCTAAAATTTAGCAGTGCTTCTATTAATTTTTATAAAAAAATTACACTACTTAAGCAAAATCAAAAAAAATGAGAATTGACAAAAATTTTTTAAAAACACATTAAAAAACCTGTAAATTCTTATTGGAAAGCATTTTGTTACACATTGCTAATTTCCATATTCAGTTTGTTTTGCCTTTTACTCGTAAATCATGATCCCCACCCGCTTCAATTGTTTAGTTTTACTTGGAAACAATCTACTTAAAGTTTTACTGGTTTTATAATAGTAACAAAGAATGCACATTAGTTTAAACATAAAACCTCTAGATGTATTATCTGACACGGGCATGATTTTTAACATTATTGCATCAGATTTATGTTACTTCAATATGACTAGAGTTTCATTATTAAAAACGCTCCTGTTAATTTTTTCGTGAAAGTTTAAATATAAAACAATAAAAAAAGTTTTCATCAAAATTTTACAGCTATACAATGTTCGTTTGGATTGCTAGAATAGTTTATTTGTTCACTTGAATTCAAAAAAATGTGCTGGTTTGTTTCAGTTTCGCGGCTATTTTAACTACTTCAATGGGTTTTTCTTGTACATATTGTGAAGTATATAAATTTAAAGATATAGCAAAAAAAAGTATTTCTTAATCTTTACGACAATGCAATCTTCTTTATTTTTTACTAAAACAAAATGGTCGTGATGAGTTTCAGTATCTTTACTTGCTCCTAGCTATTCAATACACAACGGTTTGAGCAAAACCAGTTTATTTTTTTTGTTGATATAATTGTTTTAACGCAATGTAAAATGCTGTATAGGCTGGAGTTGGGTTTATGTGACAGTTTCATTAATAAAATAAACTTTACAACGATTCTGCAGTTTAAATGCTGTTAGGGAAAAAGACAGTTAATTTATTTTTTATAATTTAAAAAAAATAACTGTTTTTGCCCTTATCTTTTTGTCTTGATAAGGGCAAAAGGAAGGCTGAATAATTTCAAGAACTTTAAAATTATCAACTCATTAAATTCAGTTTGTTAGAGACTATTTATGTTTTAATAGAAGTGAGGTATAAAATCATTGTAAAAATTAACATTTCATTTTATTTAGTTTTTTTAAGCTGTAAAAGTCCCTGTTTTCCAATATGCAGTCGTTAACATATTACCATGTTAGATGCTTACCTTTCTTTAATTCTATTGAAGCTGTAAAAAAATATAAAGTCAATTTACTACAGTGTTATTCGAATTTTTATTTGTAAAAAATCTATAAACCGTAGAAGCCATCACAACTGACAATGATTGTCAGTTTAATCAAAACAAATTTGAATAAATCTATTATAGCGCTCTATAATATCTACTTGCTGGAACAGCAGTTTTCTGATATGGTAGACTTCATCACAGTTTTTACATATCTAGAATTAATTAAAAACATTAGACATGCTGAAGTTTTATAGCAACAAGGATATATATATTTATTCATAAAAGAATATTCCTTCGTGGCCTAAACCAGGTGGATAAAAAAGAACATACAATGAAAAGATAATTTTTAAAATACAATTAATGAAAGAAAAAAAATTATATAAACAAAAGAAAAAAATAAACGAGATTTGATGTTGTGAGAATAATTGTTGACAGTTTGAAGGTTTTCAAATAAAATGCCATATTTGTTTAGTAGGTAGGAAACACGAGATGAGAAGTATGTGTTACGATATTTTAAAACTAAATGTAATAGTTACAAAAGGCAATCCGTTTCATTAAAATATTTACTTTTTATTTATTGAATAAAGTAACAAACAGTTTTAATGGTGTTACAGTTATTTTTTCCGTTTGGTGTCCGCTATTTAAATCCGAGATTTTAAAATAAAATGAAAAAATTATGTGATGCAGTTTTAATAAAAAGCAAAAGAGGATGTAGTTTTTACGAAAAAATTATATCCTTTTTTAGTTAAACTTGTTTTTTATTTATTGATATAGGTTAAAGTAACTTTCTTTATTTACTTTGTTATCTTTGCCCACTCAATCTTCAGGAGTGAAATAAATTAAAATTAAAATTAATTAACAAACAGTTATTTATTAAATTTGTTTTCTAAAAACAGTCTCTCTTTTACACAAAAATGTCTTTTTTTCAGTTAAAGCATAATTGTAATTTAAAATCGTTGATAAATACAATTTTAGTATTTCTCACTATTTCAATAAAATTTAAGTCATTGTTGAAACGGATTTCTTCATGATAGTTATAAAGAAAACATTCTTATTTAGACAGCAGCTGATGGTGATAGGTCAGAAGTTCAGAATGTCGTCTTCGCTTTGCAGTTTATAAATTTGTTGTGTTTATGAAATGAGCAGTTTCATAATTTACCAAAAATTAGCTATGCCTCGATACGATTATCAAGATAATAAAAGCTATACGTATTTAAACATTTATATTCAACATGCATTTATTGCAACACGTCACATGCCAGTGTTCTGATATTTAAAATTGGCGTCAAAATGTTCAACCCAATAAATATGTTATTAAGAATACAATGATATCAATGATGCTGCAGAACCAGTTTTTTAATCTTTAAATTTTATATTTGCATAAAAACAATAGTTTATTAGAAACAGCAGGTCGACGTTGTCTGTAAGAGCAGTATGAGCAAACAATTTTTTTTGATTACGATATTTGAGAGTCAGCTGTCAACATTATCTATTTTTGATAGAACTATTTCAAGAACTACTGAAAGTGAATAAGGAGCTTCGCAAAAATGCTTTAAAAACAGAAAAAAGGCATTGCTTTCTTCTAAAACTGTCTTTTTCCATTTTGAGTTGCAGCTCAGGAATTTTCAAGCAAGATAATTCGTTTTTTTTTTATTTTTGTGAGTTGAAATTCAGATTTCTATGCTAAATAACATAAAACTAATAAAATAAATTTGAAGCCATTTGGCGAAATGTCTTCTTACGAAAAGCCTTTTTAAAAACTGTCTCGCATTTTTTACTTCAATTTCAACAAATGCATTTGGGTGAAGGTAGAGAAAAGTAGCTAAGAAACTGAAAAAATTGTAACTAAATAATTTTTCTTGTTAAACTGACCAGTTGGATGCAGCTATGGCATTTTCGAAGTTAGATAATTATTTTTTTAATATTTTGTTTAAAATGACAAATTTTAATGCTAAAAAAATCGAATTTGGCTCTCTTTGTCGAGGTGTCCCCCAATGCAAAAAATTTGGTCAAATGTCCTCTTATTAAAAACATTTTTATAAAATTCGACAAAATTGGGAGATATTCAATTCACTGACCTGAAGCGCGTGTTGAAGCTATCAAAATGAAACTTTGGGGTGTTGTTACCAATGGATAGGTGTACCGAAAAATATGTTTGGATAGGATACCGCGGCACCAAGGTTTTAAGGATGCACCAAAAAGTGTCAAAACTGCAAAAAGTGTACTTTTCAAGTTAATGTCAAATTAAAATGAAGCATTGAAATACCTCAAAAATTATTAATAATTGTTTATTTGGTGTTATTGATAATATTTAATAGCAGAAATATTTTATTTTAACAAATTGTATTTTTTTTGCTATTTTAAAGGTTTGTGCCAAAACTTTTGAACACTGATTTATTTTAAAAAATTCGAAACTTTTCGTGTGAGGACCCACAAGGAATAAGGTTGTATTTTTTGGATAGCCCATACATAGGGCTTTAAATTATGGTTAAGGTTTACAAGGGTCCCCCTACTAGAAAAAAAGTTCTGATGAAGAAACAATTTGTGCCAAAACTTTTGAACGCTACTGTAAAACTGGCTTTTATGATAGTCTAGCAGATGACTGCTAATAGAAAATTCACTGTAGGGCGTTAAGTTCTAAAACACTTCTTTCATTATATAGGATACCCCTTTCATCTTTTGTCGTGTATGGAAACAGTTGCACACATGTCTTGTTTACTCACCATCTTAATTTGAAACAGTCACTTTTTGGCCTTTTAATTAATTTTTTTTAAAAGCAGTATCAAGGTTTTTGTCTACCTGATTTTCAGTTTCAACTTTTCCAATTTTATTTTTTTCGTGCTCTAAAGCTTTTTTTTAATAAACTGTCTTTTGAATTTCCTGTTCTATTTAATTTTAATAAATTTTAGTTTTGGTCGTTCGTTGTGGCGTTTCATCTAATTATGGATCAAAAAATCATTGAAAAATGAAAGGTTAAATTTAAAGGTAAACATGTCAATATGTTGAATAAAATTGAAGTGCTAAAACGTCAATTATATGCAACTCAAGAAGCTGTTAAAGAAATTCAAAAGAATGTTGTTCCTCGAAAAATGGCTATTACAACATTTGCTAAAATAGATTGATGTTATTCGTATGTTTACACATTTTTTAAAACTGTATGCTTCCATATTATTATCATAGTTCCATCAACAGTAATCCCCCTGGTTTAAAAATTACTCCATGGTTTTGTGCAACTGGAAAAGAAGCAAACTATCAAATTTACGTTTCACATTCTGTTAAAAAACTTTATGATGCTGAAATGAAAATAGTAAAAGATGTTTTGCAGAATTATTTGTGATTTGTATCCTGAATATAAATGTAATGGAAACGTTGAAACTGAAAATCAGCTAGACAAAATCTTGATGCTGCTTTTATTGATGCAGCAAAAAAGGGTGGTTTAACTGTACAAAATCCCAATGGCATTAAAGTTGCTTTTAAAAGTCGTGTTCATGTTGTCATCGGTCGGTCATCGAAGAAGGAATGAACTGTTTGTTTTGATTTTATTCAATGAATCAAAAAATTATTATTACGGAAAATGTCTTATTTGCATTTTTAAGTGTTTAAAAAATGTAGTTCGTTGACAAGTATTTAAATTATTTTAAAAAAAACTGCCAAGTTCTGTTTCTGTTGCAGATTTATTGTATCAAATAGTAGAAGAGGGATTGCAGGGTTTTTAAGCGCGGATAATACATACTTCTGTTTTCTTCAATCTTAAATCATTGTTTATGTGCCAAATACTGGAACTATTTCTTTGTTGTTTCCTTTTGACAAAGACTTTTTGGATTTACTTTATCGAAAACTGCGTCGTTAGCATCTTAACAAATGTGGTACAACGATTTCTAAAATTTTAGTTTTTTATTCATTCTTTGCAAGCTAATATCTTAACTGGATAAAAGGACTGTAATTTGTTTGAAAATACTTAAAAACCCATGATATAACTGCTTTCTTTTCTCCTTCAACTGATCTGCTTTTAACATTGCGTTTAATTTCATGGAATTTAGCTTTCGTATTGTTAGGAATGTTTTTTCTTTCATTAATTTTTAAATTTCATGTGATTCTTTTTTTTTCTAACAAATAAATTATTGCTTAAACTTTTTAAAATACTGATGACTAATCCTTCAAAAAAAACAATGTTTACGCTTTTCGCAACATTTTTAAATTTTATAATGATTCATTGTTTGATATAAAAAATATTATTTAAAAACTGCTTCTTTGAATTCAATTGCTCATTTGTATGTCGCTAAAATGAAAAACTGTTGCTTGTTGTTCTACCTGTTAATTTTGGGTTTATTGCTTTTTGGAAAAATTGGCGCGAATGAATGTGGAATTTCTCCTTCACTTGAACGATATGCTATTTATAATCCTTCTCGGGTATGCATTTTTTTAAACTGAAGCAATTCTTTGATCGAGTGCAAAGTTTTATAAAAGATTGTTATTATTTTTTATAAAAACTGTGATCCATGTTTATCAACCAAAAAAAATTGACATTTAAAAAACTCCTATCACAAATTTGCTATTTTATTTACTTTACTTCGGTGAATTTAATTCGCTATTTTAATTCACATTTTTGGTGCCTTTTTTTTGTCTTTTATTTTTGTATTAAATACTTACTTGCAAAAATGTTACGTTAAAAAACTGGCAGGTTTTATAATTTTTTAATGAATAGCTAATGTTAGAACTGCTTTATATATAGGTATGGGCGCATACGACAATGATATCAAAAAATGTTTTTAGCATTTCTAGAAAAAACTGAAATTTTAGTTAGCAAAATTTGAAAACTGGAGATCGTTTTTTTTTCATAGGAAAACTTTAGGTGTTTCTGATTACCAAAAAGTAGTTTTGAATTCGTGTTGTTTTACTCCAATATTCGTTGTGCTTTTTATTGTCTCTCATTTTTGAATTGAAAAACTCCTGATGAACAAAATAAACACAGTCTTAATTAAAGAAACTGAGGAGTTGGAGTTGGTACACTGTCGTTTTGCTACTTTTGTTTTGGCACAAACATTAGCTAGATATAAATAAAAATGCGTTCATTTCTTTCACATACAATCGTTCACTTTTAAACTGCTTTTTTTGAGGTAATCTCTGGTGAATATTCTCAAGAAGGTGATTGGCCATGGATTGTTCAAATTTTAATCATTGAAAATGAAGGAGCTTCTATAGGTGTTTGTACTGGAACAGTTCTTTCAAATGAATGGATTTTAACGGCAGCTCATTGTGCTCTTAGTGATGATAAAAATAGATATTTTGAAGGTTTGTTTTTTTTATTAACTGCAACTTGAGGTCCTCTTACACTTTGTTATTTTTTAAAAACTGCAAAAAATCAACAAACAAAATTGTATTAAAACTGCTGGTGAAATACAAGGTTGACATTTTTTTAGTTCATTATGGCTCTGTGAATGCTTTAAAAATGCACGGGACTATTGCAAATGAAACATTCATTTTTTCACATTTTATTCAAAATATCGTAAATATGACAAATGATATTGCGCTAATTAAGGTTCGCTTTATACTGCATTGTATTGATAACGATTTAAACTAATACTTTTTTCAGCTTATCAAGCCTCTGGAATTTAATGAAAAAGTTTCACCAATTTGTTTGGATAAAAATGTTACAAGTTTTAAAGGAGAAATTTTAGTTGGAGCTGGCTTTGGAAATGTGCTAAAACAAATTTTAACAAATGAAACAGAATGTAAGTTTTAACTTTTAAACTGTCTTGTTGAAGTGAGTCACATTTTTCTATATATTTTTTTAAAACTGACCGAAGTTGTGGCCTAGTATTTTTGAATCTAGTTTTTTTTTAAAAAATAACTTTTGTGGCTTGCTTTTTTAAAATAAGATTATTTTTGTCATAGCTTGTAACATTTTTTAAAACTGAACCTTCAGTTTCTTGCTTTCATTAATATACAAAACTGACATGAGTGTAAATAAGTAGCTATACGAAACTGCTTAGAAACTTTAAATTCTTTTTGAAGTTTCTAAGCAAAAACTGATTTGATATATGCAGCGATGTTTTAAAACAAACTGACTAAGTAAGGTGGTCGTTTTTTCTTATATATTTTAAAACTACTGTAATAATAATGATTGTTTTTAAGACATTTTTTAAAACTGATTGATTTTGATCCAGTTTTAATTTCAATAAATGTGTCAGTGCAAGCTTTGAGTTAGAGAAAAATAACAGAAAAACTAAAAAAAAGTAACTAAAAAATTTTTTCTTTATTAACTGAATACGTCTTTGTTTTTGTTTGGATAGAAATCTTACATCCTTTGAAGGAGAAATTTTAGTTGGAGCTGGCTTTGGAAATGTGCTAAAACAAATTTTAACAAATGAAACAATGTGTATGTTTTAACAGATTGTTTCAAACTGGCTTGTTAAAATGGGTCGCATTTTTCTAACAATGTTAACCAGAAATGTGCAGCGTTGATATGCTTGAAGTTATTTGTTTTAAAAACAAACTGATTTTCGTATAGTGGTCGCATTCTTTTATACTTTTTATAAAGCTACTGTAATAATTGTTATTGTTTGTTACACATTTTTTAAAACTCATTAAGTTGTTTCAACCTTAATTTCAACAAAAATTACTGATCTTTAAGGTAGAGAAAAACCGTAAGAAATTGAAAACTGAATATTTTTTTAATTCGGTGTTTTGGTCATTGTTTGGATAAAAATGTTATATCTTTTGAAGGAGAAATTTCGGTTAGAGCTGGCTTTGGAAATGTTTTAAAACAAATTTTAATGAAACAATTTTTTTAATTAATTTTTTTGAAACTGACACATAGCTACACCTGGTATTTTTGAAGCGTGTAAAATTAAATTTGACCTCTTTTGCCGAGATGCACCTGAATGTCATAAATTTGGCGAAATGTCCTTTTTTAAAGCTGTGTTGCTGCAACCTGTACCATTTTTTTTAACCCAATAGCAGTATTTAATAAACTTATTATAAAAATTAGCTTAAGAAACTGTGAATTTGGCTCCTTATGGCTCAATGTCCCCGAATGCCATAATTTTTTCTCACAAAAGAAGTCTCTATTTCTGAAAACTCATTTGCAGTAGCTTAACAGCTTTCTTTAGATTGCATAATAAAGTTCAAGCTGTTTTTAGTAAATTTGGATAAACCTGATGTCATTGAATATGAAAAAGATTCCCATGATAGATTAAGAGAATCTCCAATGGCAAATATTGGTGAATGTCCACTGGAACATGAAGGTGCTATGGATCGAACAATTTGTATTGGAGGAATTAATACTGGACCATTGGAAGGTGATAGTGGTGGACCATTAATGGCAATTCGGGATGGAAAATGGATTCAAATTGGTGTTACAAGTTTAGGCGGACTTATGAATGTTGATCTATTAAGTGCTATTTCTATGGGTAAGGATTTTATTTTTAACTGAATATTATGATAAAAAGTGAAACTGATCTAAGAAAGTTTTTCAGCAATTTACACAGATGTTAATTATTACTGTGATTGGATTGAAAAAGTTACAAATGAAACTGTGAAATGTTGAATTTCTTCTTGTTTTTGAAATATTTTCGCTATATCAATGTTTTCTTTTTCACTGTTTTTTTTGATTAATTAATAAATTTCATATTTTTTTAATACTAACAATAACTGATTGATGCTAACCTTCCTTTAACCCCTCTGCTCGAAACATACTATTTTTGTTGGTTAATAAAACTGTAAAAGATTATTTATCATCTTAAACAAAAAATAAAAAAAGGAGTTTTTATTTTTTGTTTAGTAAAAAATAAAAACTTTTTTCGTAATTTTATAAATTTATTCTAATTAACAAGAGTTACTTTAATTAATTACAGAAAAAATTCTAATAATTTATTTCACATAAATGTAAACAATATATGTTTTATACTGTGTATAATGATGAACACTGAAATAAATTGGTAAGGATACTTATTAACAATTTATACTGATGTCAATTATTACTGTGATTGTATTGAAGAAATTACTAATGAAACTGTAGAATGAAGCAATAAATATACCTTTTTTATAAACGTTCTATAATACTATACACACTTTGTTTTAATGTCTTTTTTATTTCATAAAATTTTTACGTGACCTATAATGCCGATTTTTTGTCGAATGTAACTTTCGACCATATCAAAAAAATTTTTTTAGAGGTATTGTATAGCTCTGAGCAAGAAATTTTTTTTTTAGAAAAAAAAAATTTAAAGTTAACTGTTTCGATTTTTATGAAGATTGTTTTTTAAGCTATTCATCTTAAACTGTTAGTAATTTTATGACGATGAATAAATTAATAATGACAACATGCAGCAATTTACACTGATGTCAATCATTGCTGGGATTAATTTAAAAAAATTACAAATGAAACTATTAAATATTGAAATATGCAAATACTAAATGTATTTTTTTACAATGTTTGTAGAGTAAAAAGTCGCAATCTTTTTGTTTAAAATGTTTCTTATTCTTTGAAATACCAATGAATTTTAAAAATTTTTATAAATAAAACCGTTCTTTCTTTATGATTTTTTGTATCATAAAAAACTGGACAGTCACTTTAATAATTTACATTGAATATTTTTCATAGCTGTAAAAAGCTGTAAAAAAATTCTTGTATTAGCAATTTAGAAAACTATTTTCCAATTAAAATTTGTTTTTTTAATTAAAAAAAGCCTATTTTTTTTAAAATGTTATAAACTGATTTCATATAATTAAACACAACATTTATTCACTGAATTTTTGTGATTAATTTTAATATATGTTGTTAACTGTCACCTTGATCTCCACGGTAGAAAACTTATTTTAAACTGTTTGTAATGGCTTGCTGACGAAAAAAAATTTTTTTTAATTAATTAGATTGAAAAGTGGAAAAAAATGTGTCAAATACTGCTAGCTGTTGTTTCGTAAAACAAACTGGTATACGAATTGTCCTCACAAAATACAATGAAAAAACAGTTTTAAAGAATAACGATAAAACTGTTTTTTCAAAATTTTCTTCAAAGTTTCGAACATTGCTAATGTGGAAGGTAGGCAACTTAAAACAAGGTGAACCACAGCTGCACTAAAAAACGTATTGTGGAAGTAACATATGAGCTCTTGAAATTTTCTTCTTTCTTTTTTCTTCTTTTGGCTTCCATTTTGTTTTTGAAAGCTAACATATTATTGAAAATTTTTTTTACTTGCAGTTATAGTTCAGGGGTTTAATAACGCGGGCAAACGTTCAACTGTGATGAACAATCTTTGGAAACATTTTTACAAATTTATATTATAATGCTGTTACAACTGTTTTAGTCCTTCAATTAATATAAAAGGAATAACATTTTTATGAAGATTACAACATTTATTTAAACAACAAATTTCGTTGAACAACTTTCACTCCAATTACCGTCGTTTGTGAAATTCCATTATTTTTAACCAAACACCCTAACTTATAAAAAGCCAAAACATCTCTTCTAAAATTACGACATATAAAAAACAACACTAAAATAGATGAATAATGTTGTAAAATAAAAAAGATAATCTGCAAATAGAAAGACACTTCTTCATCAAAGACATAGATTACAACATTTCCAGTACTAAATAGGTAATATAGAATTTGAAAAACAGTTGTTAAAATTGTTTGTAAAATTAGTTTTCGCTCAAAATTTGGTATTTGCATATTTGGATTTTGTGAAACTGGACAGGTTTGAAGTTTTGTAATTGCCAAGATAACTGCAAGTAATGTTGTAATACTGAGCACGGTGTTGATGATGAGGAGAGTAAAGAAAAAGTCATACATTTCGGGATAGCATTCATCATCATAAATATGAATTTTGCAATATGGGTTTAAGAAGGATTGAAAGTTTGCTAGAAATGGGAATATCAAAACTGCAATTACGGCATATGGTTGTTTTCGACGCCAAATCTGAAATTGTGATTGGTAATTTTTTAACTGTTAAAGATAAAATTGAATTTATGTTCAATAAAGTTAATCAATGAGTTGCTTTGTTGGCCATTTTTATAGCTCCTTTCTATGAAATCCTATTTTTAGAGATGGGTTATTACAGACTGGAGAATCTTTTGCACCTCGATATTTGTGAACACTTCCCTAGACGCGCCATATTCAAATTTAACAGAAGTCTAGCTTGAAAGTGACTTAAACTAAAACGTTAACACTTTTCCGCACAAAATGGCTGGTAAAATTAACCCACTAATTTCAAAAATGAGAAAATGGCAATTTTTTGAAAAATTAGTCTGAAAAGAGATAAAGTAAATTTTATTAAATGACTGCTGCTTTGTCATTTTTGAAGCTATAAGTCTGATTTTTTGGATCAATGTGTTTAGAAAAGCTGGGATTTACGTTACTTATGTCACTTCTTAAGTGGTGCCACATTCAAATTTAAATTTTTGCCGTTCAGCGAAATGTTCCCAAATGCATGTAAAAGATGATCGTTAACTGAATCATTTGAAATATTTCCCAATCAGACGGTATCTCTTATCAATTGTTTTGTAATGCATGAACTGCATCAAATTATTGTCTACTTCTCACAAGCTGTATATTTTTTAAAATTTTTAAAGATTGGCACATTTTGACAAATTCGGTTCATAACTTATATTTTTTTAAACACCAGAAAGCGCATCAAACTCAAAAATTTTTTTAAAACGATGTTTGGTTAAACGCAGCATTGTTACGAAGAAACATAACAAGAAGAGAGTTTATTGAGACGACCTCACATGAGGATGGAGAATGATACAAACGACAAAGAAAAACAATACAAACAAAGTATATATAGAGAAAATGAGGCTAGTTATAAGAGAGATTTATGTTAATTTCTTTCATTCACGAATCTTCGTGACATTCCCCAGCGACGAGAAGATAAGACCACGAATTGACGAGAAGAGACCAAGATTTGATTAAAGTGATGAGAGATAATGAGAATAGAGTTGATGAGAAATCAAGCTTTGAGTTAACTGATAAGAGTTGAGATCAAGATATTCAGCTTTGAGGAGAGAGATCAAGGTTTAACATAATTTTTGCTACCACGAGCATTTGAGTTTGCGTTCCTTTGAACGACTTGAGTTTGCGTTCCTTTGAACGACTTGAGTTTGCGTTCCTTTGAACGACTTGAGTTTGCGCTCCATGAGCGACTTTGTGTTGGTTTTTTTAACCATAAAGTTTGTAGTTGTTCGCCACCACCAGCGTAAAATTCGATTTCTCGAAGAGACCTTCCCCAGCCACGAATTATAATGACTCACCCAACATAAATTTGGTATCACCCATAAATTTCGGTAATTCACCATACCACGATAATTGCTTGATTCTCCATACCATAAATTTTTTACCACGAACTTTGTTGTACTTTGTCATAATACCATGATCATACATTGATGAGATTGAATTGAACATTGTTCCACCAGATGAATGTTGACCACGATACCCTGCCACGCGGGACTTCATGTCGCCAAAGAATCCATGGATAACTACACAAACAGCTTTTCGCAATGACTTGGTGTTCATGAGTATACTGCTAGCACGAAGACACATCCATACCATATAATAACGATGAGCAGCAGGACCTTTCATTAACCATAAACCATTGGACGACTTTGGTCGATGCACCATTTTGTTACGAAGAAACATAACAAGAAGAGAGTTTATTGAGACAGCTTCACATGAGAGAGATGGAGAATGATACAAACGACAAAGAAAAACAATACAAACAAAGTATATATAGAGAAAATGAGGCTAGTTATAAGAGAGATTTATGTTAATTTCTTTCATTCACGAATCTTCGTGACAAGCATAGTATATCGTGTGCTTATATAATTAGGCTTAAAATTGAAAATCTGGATTAAAACCATTAAAAACTTGCTTAAAAATTGTTGAATATATGATTCGCTTAAAATCTTCTATCCTTTACTTGTTTTAAAAATTAAATAAATTATCCATTTTCTAATGTCCTCTCAAACTAACCTTATCATGTTTCATTGGAAACGCAATCGCTGAACAACGATAAAGTCCAACAATAAAATTCCAAAATCCGCAAAAAAATAAAAAATACCAATCAATTAAATTAGCAATAAAATCAAAAATCTTTGAGTATTCAACAAATAAATTATTTAAAAACCATCCAAATGAATATGCAAATGACATGGCATATCCAACACTGAGTAAAATATAATAAACAGAAGTATAGTTTTTATTTCGTTTATAAATTTGTCGCCATAAAAAGACTACTAGCAAAATTTCAAAACCTGCACAAATGTAGGAGAGAAAAGAGATAATAAGACCGAAATCAAGAATCATTTTTGATATAAGAAGTTTTTATGCAAGTTAGTAAATGAGTGGTAAAAAAGAGAAGAAAAATGGCCATTAAAAGCTACAAAACTTTTAGCTTTACTATCCGCCTTCGCATTTTTAGTAGTAATTTAATTTACAGTATTTTTATGCAAAAAATGAGTAAATGTGTAAAAGTCATAAATTTAACAAAATTAGTTGTGAGTCTTTTGACTTTGTTAAAATTTTGAAAAACTGTTATTTGATAAATTTAATAACCTTGTAAAAAATTTAAAGAACAATCAGAAGTAAAAAAGGAAAAATGTTTTCATGTACTTAAAGTAAGTAATTGTTGACCACTTTATTTATGTAAATGCTAACTCAAGCAAAAAAATAACAATAAAAAAAAACTAATAAAATTTTGTTTTTGTTTTTCCACGCAATGTGTGGGGTAAAAATAGATTAATCCAATTTCACACTTTTCTTCTTCTTTTTAAAAAGCAGCAACAAAATATATTTTTTACAGTATGCCCCAAATGAAGCATTAAAAGTGTAGCTAACAACCATTAATAAGGCCTTTAATATACGCAAAACAACAAATTATTGAAAACCATGAATATTTTCAATCACCACAGCCCTGAAAGGGAAGTGAAAGACAAAAGTGAAGTGTGAAAAAAAATTTCTTCGCACCTTGTTTTCTTTGTTCTCTTGAGCTTTTTCACAGCCCTAGATCTCAGCTGTGAAAAAGAGCATATTTTTCTGTGATTACTTGATAGATCGGTATCTATCAAGTAATCGGATCTTATCTAAGCTTTAGCACGGCATTTTTTTTTATAAATTTTAAGCTTTTTAAGATTAAGCTCAAAAAGACAATAGAAGAACAATAGAAAAACAAAAAAAGAACAAAGGAAAAAAGTGAGAATAAAATTTTTTTTTCATTTTGCTTTTTTCTATTAGATGGGTCTGCCGTGCAATACAGTTTTTGGAGAATTTTTATGGTCAATTAGTTGTTGTTGAAGTTGCGCAGGTGAAAAACTATTTTCCAGCTTTAATAAAGCTACACATAAATGAAATTTCTTGAGAAATATTTTCAAAAAAAATTTGAAAATTTTTTTTGATCAATGTTGGAGTGAATTGTTCAAGATGTACTTGATAGTCTGTTCAATCAAAATGAATTAATGCATCATCAATTTTTTTTTGAAATTTGCTGTCATAAATAGAATTCATTTTTTTTCAGTAGATGTAATTATTCTTTCTAGTGAATGCCTTTCTAATTCACGCCTTTTTAAGTTACACCTAATTTTCATCAAAAACTCCTACATAAATAAAATGTTTAAACGCTTAATCCGCTTTTCTCAAAATCATCATCATTTATTGCTTATCAAATAAATCAAATATTTCTTTTACGTCTGATAGTTATACTCAAAAAAATGAAAATCAAAACTATTATTCTTTCATTTTTATTCATTTTTTCAGTAGTAAAATCTAACAATGACAACAATATATTATTTCAAAATGTTTTTAGTACAATTACATTTTCGGATCGTATTAATTATGTTTTATTTGCTATTAGTGAAAATTCAACAACTTTCGAAATTTTCAATAATTTAATTAATGGATTTATCAAATATGAGCAACAGTGGTTAAAAGGTACAAATAAACCGGATACATGTACAACATTTACAAGCTTTGGTGGAAAAATGAATTTAACGTCGCAGGATCTGAATCATTATGGCCAATATGTGGGTTATGAAGTAAGTTTAAAATTGAATAAAAATGTAATTTTGTTGATTGTCACGCCGCTTTGATTTTGTCGGCAAGAAGCTTTGATATTTTGTCACATAATGGGTGGTGTAAAAAATGAAGATTTTTGTGTAACGTGACATCTGGACTAAGCACTTGAAACTATCTTATACTCATTCAAGTGCTGCTAACATGCCGAACTTTTTTATCCATCATTGTCTGCTTTTACTTCATTTAAAATAATATGTTTCAGGAACTTTATAATGCTTCAACTGTTTATGATGTATCATTAACAGCTATTGACTTTTTAAAACCTGAAACAGTAAGTTTTTTGTAGCTTAAAACATGCGACAATATCTTTATTTCAGAATCCATGTCCTTCTGAAACAACTATAGAATCATGGATGATTGTAACGGATACATGTATCACTGCTGTATTTCTATCAAAACTGAATCAAACTTTCAATAATACTTGCTCAATGCAGTATCAAAAATTTGCTTTAATTTTACCTACAAAAGCTGCTGCTCAAACCTGCAAAAATAAAAACATAACTACTTTCGTGGATTTTTATTCTGTTGAAAACATCACTCAAGACGACCTAGAATCATACACAAATATGAAAGCACAACATTATTCCAACACAGAAATCAGCGCAATAAATTTATTTGCAATAATAAATCAAAAAAATATTGGTATAATTAAAAGTTATATTATTGAACAAATCTTCGGGGGCAATAGTGAATGTACAAATGGATCTATGATTGGATATTTTTCTGTTACCACTTCTGGCACTTTTCAAGAACACGAAACATATCTATTTTCTTTACCACTATATTTTAATGAAAAAAATAGTAAACAATGGTTTGGAAAAAATTTTGATGATTCTTTTATGACTAAATTGGAAGAACATGATGAAAATGATAGATGTGTAATTGTTGATGAATATTTTTGGGAAATTTTAAGAGAAGATTTTGATAAGAAACAATATAATATTTTGATAATGGATTCGCTACCACCTTGTGCGGGAGAAGGTTTGCAATGGAATTTAACAAAAGTAAGTAAATTTTGATTGACTGCAAAAATAAGTCATTTTTGTTTTTTCACATGTATCAAGCTTGAATCTAGTTAAAACTGAAATAATTTCTAATTCAATGAGTAAATTTCGGTTTTCCAAAATCAAAAAGTTCACTAAAAATCACAGTAAATGTAAACAAAATCAATGGAATTGTCGAAAAACCGAAATTTCGATTTCAAAAAATAAAAAGTACCAATCATTTAAATTTGCAATAAAATCAAAAATCTTTGAGTATTCAACAAATAAATTATTTAAAACCATCCAAATGAATATGCAAATGACATAGCATATCCCACACTGAGTAAAATGTAGTAAACAGATGCATAGTTTTTATTTCTTTTATATATTTGTCGCCAAAAGAAAGCTACAAGCAAAATTTGACTTCTCTTTAGAACAGAATGGATGGTGCAGAAATTTTAAATTCCTTTCTTTTTTCTGCTTTTACAAAAAAAATTTACACATTTTGATTATAACATCAGTTATTTAGAATAACTGTGGTGTTTATTTTCTAATCTAATTTTTTATAAATAATTGTTTTTGCAATTTTAGCGACATCTTGAAGTCTTTATTTCTTCTTCTAATTCAACTGACACTACCCAATTTAACATAATTTCACCAGATGTCCATATTTCAAATCATGTTACTTTTTACAACCCAGAACATGACAATTTTACTAATTTAATCAAATCAAACACTGTTTGCAAGACTATTGTGCCACAAACAAATTATGATTTTATTCAAGCATCATCATCTACGTCAATACCATCAACAACAGCACCCTCAAAATCAAATACTCCGGTAAAATGGTGGATTGTTGGAAGTGTTGTAATTCTGGTGGTAGCATTTGCAATAGCTTTTGTAATTCGATGTTTAACTCGTTTACATTTTATTAAAAAGCGAGAAGAACTACAAAAAACAATTCAAAATAAACTTGAAATGTCACCGCTTGAAAGTCAGCTATCACACGATAAAAGAATTGAAATGCAACTTAACAGCAAGAATGTTATAATTGATTTTAATATTGTTCTTGGAAAAGGGTCGAACGCGACTGTGTACAAAGGTGGGTGATTATGAAACTGTGAAACTGTCGGTGAAAAAAATTAATAAGAAAATGGTGAACGACGGTTTTTTCAATTATTGTCCCAAGAATATTTTACCCTATTCCCCCTGAAAAAAAAATTTAAGATGCTTGTCGTTAAATGTTCATTCATAACTATTTAATTAGGCGATAATATAAATAACAGTTATTTTTTAAGAAAAAAAAACTTATAGTGCCATTATATCATGAAGATCTGGAGCTATCCAAATATAAAAATTATTTTCAAAATCGAAAATTTATTTTTCACTCTTCTAATATTTTACCCTTACTAACCATTAGAAAGCCCTAAATTGAAAAATATCAAATTTTAAAGAATAAGTAGCAGGCGCTATCGTGCGCTACTTTGATAGGCTAAAATATGTAAATTCTCGAAAGAATGCAGTTAATAATATGCATAAAATAATTTATGATAGATTGCACCTAAAAAATTTTCCCTTAGCTTTTGTGTGTACTTTTTCTTTAGAACGTATGATAAAATGTGTTTTGAGCCAAAAAAACAAGATGCCTTTTGAAAACAATCTTGTATAAGCTAAAATATCATTTCATGGTTGAAATCAATAAAAATTTGTATGAATCCTGCTAATTTGACGAAAAATATTTTTTGAAATTAATCTGAAAAGACATCAATGATATTTTAAAAACAGTAAACTTTCGATTTTAAAAATTAATAAAACAGTTATTTTTTAAGAAACACAGATACCACAGAAATGTGTATGTATGTTACAAAATTTTTCTTTACTTTTAAACAGTCGTATTTAAAAATTCAATTGTCACATACATTTTCAGCATTCCTCAAAGGTGAATCCTGCCTCCATACAAATTTAAAGAAAATTGAAACTTCCCAATACATTGATTGTGATGCAGCTATTAAAGTTCCAACAACATTTGATCATGATGAAATCGAAGAATTTGTTCGTGAACTTGATGCTTTAATAACTGTTGGACATCATCCACATATTTCTGCATTACTTGGATGGACGCTGCATCATGAGACGCCATGTTTAGTGACAGAGCTGGCACAAACGGATCTATTAACATATGTCAGATCATTGAGAAATCAAGAATTACCACTAAAAATATTTTTATCAATTTTATGGCAAATTACATCTGCACTCGAATATATTTCATCATTTTCAATGGTACATCGAGATATTGCATGTCGAAATATTTTATTAACAGAAACAAAAACTGCAAAGCTCGCAGATTTTGGACTATGTTGTCATTGTGATGAATCTTTCACTTATCGAGCATCCCTACAAAAACGTCTTCCACTTAAATGGTTATCAACTGAAGCGCTGATTGATCGGCTATTTAGCGAAAAATCAGATATTTGGTCATTTGGAGTACTTTGCTATGAAATGTATTCATATGGTGCTGTACCGTATCCAGCACTAACAAATATAGAAATGCTAGAATTTTTACAAGCTGGAAAAAGGCTTGAAAAACCTGCAAAAGCCCCCGATGAAATATATGAAATTATGTTGGATTGTTGGAAAGAGCAACCTATTGAACGACCGACGTTTAATGAATTGGGGCACACATTTCGGACATTGTTGGAAAAAGAAACTGTTACATATGGATATCTAACTTTGAATGAAACTAAAAAGACTGATTATTAAAGATTTTTTGTGTTTATCTTTTTAAAGTTAAATTCATTTGTTAACAAAAAATGTATTTTGTATCACTGTTTTTGATGATAAACATTTACATAAATAGCATACAATGCGTGTCATGTATTTCGAAAAATGAGTTAAAAGCCCGTATTTAAGGCAGGGGGAGGGGGTTGAAGCCCCCTGAAACCGACAAATCTATTTGACCTTTTGCCGTTGCTTTTTCAGAACTGCTACAATTTGGTAGTTTTAAAGATGAAGAAATGAAAAAGTTATAAAATAAAAAGCACAATAAAAATGTGGAGTGCATTTGATCAATACTTTACTCAGTTAAATAGGGGAATCCCCCTCTGAAATTGGAAAAATCCTTTTATCTTTTGCCACCGCTATGTTAAAGCGGTAAAGATTAAAGAAGAAAAAAAATCTTGCTGACATCCTCGGTAAAAATTTATTTAATAAAAAAATCTTATAACTTTTTGATTAGTTTTGTCTGTAATTTCATCATAAAGAACAGGATAACAATTGAGAAAATAAATAATAACAAGCCCGTCAATCAAAAGACAAATTATTTTCACAATTTTAGTTACAAACTTTTTGTAATGCAAATATAAAAGATATTTCATGGTCAGCATTGCTAATATAAAAATAACAAACATTGGAAATACAATTATTTGATAACGGAATTGTAATGTAGCTTGATATGGTTTGATATTTTCTAATGCACAATTTAAATAAATATGTTTTTGTTCGGTTAATGAAGTACGAGTTTCCTAAAAAAATATGTTTGATGAATATTTGCACTCTCAAAACGTTTCCAGAAGCGCTTAAAAGGATGTTTAAAAAAACTACAAATAACTCTTACTAACTAAATTCTGACTTTTATCTAGCTCATATTTTAGATCTATAAAATCCACGACTGATAAAGCATTTGAATTATTACAAGGTTGTAAAAAATCTTTGACATCAAAAGAAGTATTTAAAAATGAACAAAATGGAAGAATATGTGCTAGCGAAATCGTCCAAATAAAGAAAATATATTTGTAGAAAAAATAAGGTATACTATAATCCTAAAAATTTGTGAAACATAAATTCTTGTTTTAAAACAGTTTTTAAATTACCATGGCAGGTGGCGGCTCAAAGCATTTGCATAGTATACGATTAATTGCTGGTTTATTATTATTATTTTTAAACAACATACTGGAAGCTTATGAGTATTTTAAAACCTTATCCTTCGATGTGGTTCACATAAACTGGAACCTATTTATAAATAATCAATTGCACGCATTTGTTTTATAAGGAAGGGTGAAAGTGTTTACCTTTAAAAACTAGTATCTCATGCTTTCAGGGTGTACAATTAATCAAAAAAAAAACAACGGGTTAAACAGCAACTTTTGTAGTTTAATAAAAGTTATTACAAAAGTAGCCAAAATTGCCGTTCATTATTATTGCATGATTTTTTTTCAACATAGTCTTACTGTTTTATAAATTTACGTGGTTCTTTTTTCATATTATTGTGTTTATTAAAAATATTATATTAGTAATAAATTAATTATTACTGATAAGAAAAAGAAGATTTAAACATAAACACAGTAAAATATCTTGCGAAATTTGATGTTTTTAAATATCTATCATAAAACCCAAAATTTTTTGACACATTATAGTAAAAGAGCCATCAGCTTTCTAGCTTTATCAGTGCCAAAATGGTAGCCCATTTTGGCACTGATAAAGAAAAAAAACATTATTTTTGGAAGAAGATTTTGGTTTTTTAACACTCATGAAATAATAAAATGCCGAAAAATTTAGCAGGATTTTCAGCTCTTATAAAAATAAATTATCATGTTATGCAAATTTTGTTTTCTTAATTCATTTTCAAAAAGCAATCTTTCTTTGTCAGACGAATGGAAAAAAACACAAAACAAAAAATTAGAAGAATCAAACATATTTTTTTGCTTCTTCCCATCGAAATATGAAAAAAGAATCAAATACTACCGAACAGCCGCAGCAACAAAAGTCATCGCAACAACGAACACCCGATAATGTATCTGTCGATATATTGTCTGTTGCACCAACACAAGAAAAAAATGGAGAATTAGATGATCCTGGTTCAAATATGTCAATTGTTTTATCAAGTGGAGCACAAAGTCGTATAAAATCTCGTTCTGGTCCAGTAAGCTCTAAACGAGTTATTGATTCAAAGATTGATGCTCCAAAAGTAAATGAAAAGGGAAATGCTGCTGAAAAGAATGTTAAAAGTGTTATAAATAATATTAATGATAAACCAAAGGCAAAGACACCAACAACTGCAAAATCACCAGGTGGAGGAGAAAAGAAAGCAGAAATGCAAGCAGTTCGAGAAGGAAGGCAATTGAAACCTAAAAAGGTTTGTGAATTTTTTTATTTGGGATGTAGGGGGTGAGATAATACATGATATTAGCAGTAACTATAAAAGTTTTGCAGAAGTGCCTCTTTGGATTCGAACCTCCTTGCATCCAACTGCACTCTTACCAGCTGCATTAACCACTGCGCCATTGCTGCAATGAAAGAAAAGCTTTTGAATTAACACTTGAGCTTCTTTTTTCACGTGAGCTTATTAATGCTTTTTGTTGATCTGCATGCTTGCTTATTTGTGTCATTTTTAAAACTTTTCTTTTGTTGCAGCTGTGGCGCAGTGATTAAGGGCGCTGGCTAACGTGCAGTTTAAATCAAGGTTCGAATCCCTGACAGTATTTTTAACTAATTTTAAAAAACCAATAAATATCTGTCGTCAAAACCATGTTTCTGTAGAGCACAAAAATTCTTGTTTAATAATTTTTATGATATATTTTTGTTTAGCTTATTATTACTGTAACCTTAATCAGTACAAGCTTTTTCAGAAATTTGGTCGCCGAGGTCCTCCACTTCTTCAACCAAAAACAAAAATTGGTACAAAATATACAATAACTAAAATGTTTGCGGGTGGTGGATTTGGACAAGTTTATCAAGCATTTGATGAAGAGCGCCGAATAACTGTTGCTGTAAAAGTTGAACCAAAAGATCATGATCCTGGTAGAATTATTTTGGAACAAAATATTTTATCACAGCTGAAGGGAACACCAAATGCACCTACATTGGTATGTTTTTATATATAAAGTAACATCGTATAACATGTTGTATTACAGTATGCTTCTGGATCAGTAGGAACTAATAATTATATTGTAATGGAAATTTTGGGAAAAAGTTTATCAGATATAAGAAAAAAATTTAAAAATCAATCTTTATCACTTGGTTCAGCTTTACGAGTAACGCTACAAGCTTCAACAGCGCTAAGAACACTACATGGAATTGGATTTGTTCATCGGTAAGCATTTTCTATTACGAAAACTTTGTTGACAGATATTTTTTTCTAATCACATTTTTGCAGGGATGTAAAACCATCAAATTTTTGTATTGGATTTTCTGGTGCACAAAGAAGGATAATATATTTGGTTGATTTTGGATTAAGTAAGCTGCAGTTTGTCTTGCAGTAATTTGGTAGCTATATTTTAGGCCGACAATTTCGTGATGCTAAAGGAAGATTGAGAAGAAAGAGAAGAGTTGCAGCATTTCGTGGCACGCTTAAATATGTTTCAATAAATGTTCATTCAAAGAAAGAACAAGTATGTTGCTTTTTTGCTGTTAATTGAAGCCTTTATTACATTTTCAGGGTCCTGTTGATGATTTTATTTCATTATTTTATACTGGTTTTGAGCTATGTGAAGGTAAGCTTCTTTACATCTACAATGTGTGATTACTGTAACTACAACACTTTCTTCATTTTTTGCAGGTGCTCTACCATGGAGAAATCATAAAGATGTATTAATGGTTGAACAAATGAAAAGAAATTTTAAATTTGAAGAACATGCAAAGTAAGAGAGCTTTTGTTAATGTATACGTGTATAATATGAATACAGTAAATATGTTTTTTAGAAAATGTCCAACAACTTTTAAACAATTTTATGAACATCTTGAACCTTTAACATATAAGAGTCATCTAAATTATGAATATTTGCAACGAATTATTAAGGTTAGTTTTTTTTGAAAAACTTTTGTAAACTGGTAGTGTCAGTGGGTACTTGAGAATGCCTTATTTTCAAATGTATTGATAAAATCAAAACATTCTTATCATTTAATTTTGCTCATATTTTTATAGGATTGTTTACCTGATAATATTAATGATCAAACACTATATGATTGGGAAGAAGGTGCTTCATCGGATGCTGGAACAATGGTGGATTAATCAATAAATTTAATTTAATTTTGATTGTTATGAACAAATTATTTTTTTGTTATATTTTTGAATGATTGTAGTAAAATATGTATGTGTGTAAATGTGGATACAAATAAATGGCAAATTTTTATCATAATAACTTGTTACTCTGTTACAGTAATTTTAATAATAGTTATATTCCAATTAATAAAAAATTTATTATGGGATACGGTATGGGAATGTACAGACCATATGGCATGATAGGAGGTATGTATCGTCCATACGGCATGATGGGATGATACGGTATGGGGATACAGACCCTATGAAATGTGGGGATAAATTTAATCACAAAACTTGAATGGCATTATTTATTTGTAACTATTATAAATGTACATTTTAGCTTCCAAGATTATTTGTCTTTAAAGCTTTATTTTTTTGTAAACTATAAATAAAAATCTTAACAAAGCTGTTGTCAAAAGATAACAAAGCATTACAAGTACGCCAGCTACAATATACTTGATCCAAAAATGACTTACTATTGAATGTCAAAGTGCGAGCTGTATTTAATAAAAAAAAGTGCTACAGTAGATATGAATATTTGCAATGAATTATTAAGGTTAGTTTTTTTTACTTGTTTAACATGTTATTTAATAGAATACCCACCCTTGGTATAACAGATTTCCAATTGCACAACAACAACTCAAAATAATGCGTTAAAATATGAAGATGCTACCCTGTCCTATTATCATCTATGTACAAATTTCACTAGTTCTTTTCCCATACTCACAACTTTTATAACTGACAAAATTATTGCAACCAAACAAAATACAAATAAATTAATACTTTATTTAAAATTATACAGTATATTTAAATTACATACATACAGATATTTAATCAAACTTTTGGCCAGGTCTTGCTTTGCGGCATAAAACGACGAAAGGATGAACAGTTGGACCAACGAAGATATGTTCTTTGCCATTGTAAGCAACAGTAGCACGTTCATTACGGACATCGACTTTTCCAAGAATTTGTTTTCCACCTTCAACAGTTAAGACACATGGAGAAATATCACCTTTATGGTATTCAACATGAACAGGGAACCATTCTTTTTCACCAAAGACTGCAGCTTCCTTGAAAGGTTTCCATTCATAATCAAAACCACGAATATGATCAGAAATTTCAACAAGAATTTGAATTGAACCAACATTCTTATTGTATTCATTATTAAACCATCCAAAATTGGCAGCAACTTTTCCACCTTCATTCCAGACACGTCCCATAACAGGTTCACCTTGTTGATACCAAAGAGCAACATATTGATCAGGATTTTGACCACCAACGGTATCGAGAGATTTGTTAAGAGCTTTAATAAGTGGACGAGTTGGGAATGGATCACCAGCACGAATATCCATCCATTCATTGATCATAACACGAGGACCAGGTGCAGGAGTTGGTGGTGGTTTTGGACAAGGTCCACCATGTTTCCAGCATTCACAAAATGGTGGACCACCTTTGAGATTTCGAACAATGATGTACATATTGCTGAGAACAGTACCAGTAAGCTAAAAATGAAGACAAGTTTATATTTATCTCTAAATATTATATTAACTCACATTTTCAGCAATACCATCATGAGAGAAACGAGCTTCTTCAATCTTGTTATCAAGGAAACCAACAAGTGGACCACCAGCACGATCTTTCCAAAAGATTGGAAGAGAATCACCACATTTGACAAGTTGACGTTCATCAGATTTTTCAAAGCGATCTTTATATTTGATCCATTCATACCAGTAACCAAGAGTATTGTGATCACCTTTGTATTGGAGGATTTGAATTTGACCACCAAGATCTTTTGCACCAGTGAGTTCAGCTTTGAGATATGGGAATGAGCATTCAACAACTCCACCATTATTCCATGCACGACCTTAAACATGCAATGTATTAGTAATCATTGTCCATCCTTCTCCTTTAGATATGTAGATATAAAGTATATCTTGCCCCCAAGTATAATAATAAAGAAACATACCATGAATAGGTTTACCATGCTTGTACCATAATGCAACATACATATTTTGTTGACCCATAGCTTTCACTGGATTATCAGGAAATGGAGCTCCAATAGGTTGGAAAGCCCATGTATCTTCTTTTGGAGGAGGATTTGGCATGTTTGAAGTCGACCGTCACAGACAAGGCAAGAGTGGCAGCAATGAACAATTTTATCAACATTTTTTCCTTTTATAGCAAAAATCACTATACAATAACTTTTTGTAATAATTAACATAATTAAAATGAATTTAGGAAATATTTTTTTGTCCTCACAAAAATTTATAAGATCCTTTTGATTAAGATAAACTTTTTGCCCAAAATTTTGCTTATATCCGATAAATTTAGTCCCAAAATTTCCATTACAATATAATTATTAGTTCCTACTGATCCAGAAGCATACTGCAATACAGCATGTTATACGATGTTACTTTATATATAAATACATACCAATGTAGGTGCATTTGGTGTTCCCTTCAGCTGTGATAAAATATTTTGTTCCAAAATAATTCTACCAGGATCATGATCTTTTGGTTCAACTTTTACAGCAACAGTTATTCGACGATCTTCATCAAATGCTTGATAAACTTGTCCAAATCCACCACCCGCAAACATTTTAGTTATTGTATATTTTGTACCAATTTTAGTTTTTGGTTGAAGAAGTGGAGGACCTCGGCGACCGTATTTCTAAAACAATAGATATTTATCAATGCTGTTAAACTTAATAAAATAAATAGTAAATAATTAATAACAACAGCTTTGTTTCAATAAAGTTTTCAATGGATACTGTAAAAAATAACAAGAGAATATGTCTTTGGCAAAATGTGTACAAATGAAAATGCTGACTTTAAAAATTTCAAGTTTTGTAAAAATTTTGAAGCTGCTATTTTCAAATACTTTTTTTACCACTTTTAAAGCTTCTTTTAAATCTTTATTAAACGCCTTCAATAGCAAGCATGTCTAATAATGATGTATCAGATACAAAACACATTAAAGAAGATGGTTTCAATATTCAACATGATTGGCAGCATTCATTTGGGTGAGTGATCCTTTGGTTGTTGACAAATAAAACTTTGTATCTTTTTAGTGCAGGAAAAGATAAATTCTTTATAAATTATAAGAAATATGGAGAAAAATCAACACTATATAATTTTGATTGTGAAAATGGTGAAATTAAAATTAATGAAGAAGAGATGCCAGCTGTTGCTGTTGAAAAGAATGGAAAGGTATACTTTTTGTATGGATTATTTGTGTCTTTTAGATTTGATAGTATCGTGAACAGCTAGTTGATCTTGTGGAATTTTATAAGTAATATGGATCTAAAGATTAAGTTTAAACTTAACTAACACCGAATTAAAACACATATTATTCAAAGCTATATTTTCTAATAACAAGCAGAATATAATGAAGAATCATTTGTTAAAATTTCATAAATTGGATCACAAGCAGAACCAGTAAACTCAGTTGTTGATGAACCAGCTGTTGAAAATAAACTTTCATCTTTATATGCAGCTACTGTACCATCATTAAAGGCACCAACAAGTCCAAGAATTCCTTGATGAATTAAACGATTTACACGAGCACGTTGAGTTTCAGTTACTATTATTGCAGTAAAATTTTTATCATGATTAAAATTCGAAGCCATTTCCGAGCTTCTGAAATCGGAGATGAAAGCTTTTTCTTTTTCATCTTGTAAAATTACTTATAACCGCAAGATCAACTAGTCCATAACACTGTTTTTAACATTTACTTACTTATCTTGTTACTTTTTTTCAGAAACTCCATGTTAAACTTGATAATAATTCTTCAAAGACATTTATTGCTCCAAAACTTGAATATCAAAATATTCATAAAGGTGGAATTTATTCTGTTGATGTTTCGGCAACTGAAAATCTATGTGTTTCATCTGATACAAATGGAGAGCTAGCTGTATGGGATACATCATATGGGAATAAAGTTGTAAGTTTGCATTGAATCTAAACATTTTCAGTAAGAAATCCTGATAAGAGGTTATACTTTGCTTATACCTTGTTTAGTATATAGTGCATTTATGCCACAGCTTCCGAATCTTTTTCTTTCAAATTGTTCTCTCTGTAGCATATACGTCAACTAGAGCACGATAAAGTACTGTTAAAGAAAGCTGGTCTAATTTCTTTGCTGAATAACAAGTTAAATTGTCTAAGTTATAAAATATTACTTTCATTATGGTAAAAGATATTTATTCACCTTGGACTTGGTCTAGCTAGAACTAATTTGATTTTCTGAAAGTGAATCATCTCTCGTTAAGTCCTATGGCTTTTTTCCCTTTTCTTCATAGCTGATGAAAGAACTAGCAATATTCATAAACAACATGGTGATGATACTGTAGTAATGAGATATAAACTTCTTCAACAAGATGTTAAATTAAAATCATTAGATTCATAAACTGAAAGCTCTACAAGCTAAACGTCTTGGTTTATTAAATGTGTTGATGTATAGTACTTTCAAGATACGTTTATTTTGCTACTGAATATGACAAAAATAGATATAACTATGATATTATTTTAGCCATGAAAAAATATAAAAACGACTGGTCTTTTTCTACATTATCCTTATTATCTGCTATTTGACGTACATATTGCTAAGCAAAATTTCTGAAAGGGATTAGATGATTTTAGACTTAAATACTACCGTATACTAGACAATGACCTTAACTTAGCTCATAAATTGGGATCTTTATTGTATGATTATTAATATGAAACACGTTTTAGCGTGCTCTTGAAGGACATATTATGGATGTATATAAATGCCGATTTTTTCCATCTGGTTTAGTTGTACTTTCTGGTGGTATGGATATGACAGTACGGATTTTTTCTGTTGAAAATGGTTGGAATGCTCGAACTTTAATTGGACATAAAGGACGTAAGGGCTTTGATTGGATTTACTTTAGTTTATACTATGAATTTTTTTCAGCAATTCATGATCTTGGTATTATTGAAGAAGGTGAAAATGTTCTTTCATGTTCTAAAGATGGTACACTTAAAATGTGGAATGTTGGTGATGCAAAAGTTATTCAAGATTGGTCTCCATCTTCTGGACAGTTGAATGCTCTTGCCCTTTCTGATAGGGATTTACATCTTGTTGGAACTGCAGCTGAAAATGAAAAAGCATTTATCTATGATTTAAGAACTTCTGAAAAAACTTTTGAATTTAGTACATCTGGAAATTCGACTGCTATTTGTTTTGATTCTGGAATGCATCTTTTTGTTGGAACTGAAAAGGGTACTATCAATATTTATGATCTTCGAGCAAAGTAAGGAATTACTGTGGTCATAAAAACTCAATCACTATTGTTAATTTTTAGAAAACAATTACTTGCAATTGAAACTCAACGTGGACGTGTAAATCGTTTAATTCATCAAGGAATTCTTGGACTTGTTGGTGCCTTTAATGATGGTACAGTAGCTGCATATAAAGATGAAAGTTTATTTTCAACAGCTGGTTTATCAACAACGGTTGAATTTACTGGTTCTGATTGTGATCCAATTTATGATATTTCAACAAATGATTCTTCATTATATTCTGCTTGTCGTGATAAAGTTGTTAGAAAATATAGCTTTGAATAATTATTTTTTCTGTATATTATTGTAATACTATGGGTGTTAATTATTGTGCTTGTATAATAATAAAGTGATTACTGTAATTTGTGAACATGATGTTGGTAAAATATCAGTATATTGTATCGTATGCAATATAATATCGTAATTTGTAAAACTGAAAATGTTTATCATCAAGGAAAAATACAAGTTAGATAGTGTACCTACAGTATGCTCATCAAAATTACTTAAAAAAATTATTTATTAAATCTTCACAGAAACAAAATCAAAGACATACAATACTTTTCAACAAAAAATAAATATTATAAATTTTGAACTTTTAGCGGTGTAATTGTAACCGTTTTTTCAGAATTACTTTCAGATTTTGCAACCAAATCATCACACATATCTAATAAACCAAGACGTTCAGATTGTAGAGTTTCAATTTGTGATTCTAATGACTTCAGTTTAACATCTTGTTGAAGAAGTTTATATCTCATTGCTACAGTATCTTCATCATGTTGTTTATTAATGCTGCTAATTCTTTCCTCAGCTCTGAAAACAATGGATAGAGATAAAAGAGTGTTTTTAAATTTGTTTCTTTTTACGTATACTTGACCGCCGTATACTCGTATGCAAAAAACTTACTGTACAATCTTTTGTTCAGCTTCATATCGAAGTTTTAGATATCGATCATTAATAACTTTGATGGTATCAGCAGCACGTTGTTGTTCACGTTGAAAATATTCAAAAGTCTAAAATACAACATTAAACAATAATATTCTTGTGTCTATAAGTCTTACACGTTGATATTGTTTATCTTTTTCCATTAAAGTTTCATGTTGTTTTATAATTTCATTAATCATTTTTCCATAGATTTCAATTTGTATACGATATTGATCTCGTTCTTTGATGAGAAGTTCTACGCTAGGATCACCTTCAACAGCAGCAGTAGATGATGATGGTTGTATTGATGCTGTATTAGCAGCTGCAAATTTTGGAGGTGGTTGTTGTTGTAAAGAAGTTGCTCCATAGATTGATATTAATTCTGTAATTGCAGCATATTTTGTTTGATCCTACAAGAAAAAAGATATAAACAATTTTTAATTTTTGGGGACATGAAAAAAAGTGTCCTTTCAGTTTTCTCTGAGTGCACATAGAACAGTTAGTTGCGCGATTGACTTGTAATCCAGTATATAGGGAGTCAACAGTGAGGTTCGAGTCCAATCCAAATGCATGTTTTTAAGAAAAAATTCGAACCTGGCTGTTCACAGTCTAACGCGCAAGCAACTGCTCAATTTGTAATTTGCTCAGAGAAAATTTTGAAGGCAACTTTTTATTTCCCACAAATCCATATGTAAAGCAGAAACAAACCTTTGTAATATCATCATCAACATTATAAGTTCCTTTATCAGCTACATATGTATTATTTTGACCCTAAAAAGTATAAATATAAATATGCACTAATAAACACAAAGAACAAACCTTTGTAATATCAACATCATCGGCATCAATATTACAGCTTTCTTTATCAGCTACATATGTATTATTTAGACCCTAAAAAGTATATATTATTAGTTAAATATTCAGTAATAAAGAAAGATAAAAACCTTTGTAATATCATCGTCATCATCACCATAGTTTTCTATATCATCAGCGACATATGTATCATTTTGAGCCTAAAGAACATATATATGATTAGTTGAATATATGCACTGATAAAGTAAGATACAAACCTGTGTAATATCAACATCATTATCGTCATCAATATTATAGTTTTCTTTATCATCAGCGACATATGTCTCATTAATAACATTAACATTATCAGCAGCATCTGATGAATCCATTTGTCTTGAGAGTTGTATGTATAAGATTTAGTACCTATAAAAAAAGATATATAATTCGCACATTAAACCGCGTAAAAAATAGAACAATTTAAAAAGCAAGCAATTAAAAAAGAGCAATCACACAAAATGTAAGCGAGAAAAGGAGTGATAAAAAAGCAGCAAAAAAACGCGCGAAAAAAGCAAAGAAAAAACACGTTGTTGCTGCTGGTAAATTTTGTAAACTTTTGAAAAATTCAAACAAAAAATGTTTGCTGCATTAAAAAAATGTCCAAGAATTTGACGGAAACGACATACACTTTTAAAGACTAATCTCTCAAAAATGGTATATTTCCCAATTTAAAAAGTTTTACCGACTTTTTGAAAACAGTTTCACAAAATTATTATTAAATGATTTTGTACTCTACAGTAAAAATTATTAATATTGTTTTGCAACACATTTATTCTTTTATCTAAACTTTAGTTTGATTTGATCAAATTTATTTTCCGTTTTGCTCTGTTGTTTTTATTATGTTTAACCAAAACATCTGCTGTCTCATCTTTCTACACTTTTTCTCTCCTCCTTATTTTGTGCAGCTACTATAAAAGCGCTATTGCTTTTCTTATTTATATATTATTCAGTTTTACGATTATAAAGAAAGGTTTTTAATCAGCAACTTCAATCTCCACCGCATCCAGCCCGAGGGCGGATTAAAAATTTGTTAAAATCAAGTAAGATAAAGCCCGACATGATCTTATAGTTTTCGTTGAACTACAGTAATCCTATCCTTTACAAAAATTCAGCAAAAGCAAACCATTATCATAACTTTTTTAAATTTTAAAAGTTTTTAATGATCTCTCTTAAAATTTAATTATTTATATTGAATAAAACAAATTATATATCGGTGGCTACAGTAACCTCATTATCTGCCAGCAACAATCATAACTCAAAACCAGTAACAAAAATAAAATTGAGTTACAATTAGAAAGATATAAATTTTATCGATATTGCTGCAAAAAATATGTATTGTATAGTTTTTTTTTGCTCGCATTTTAAATAAAACTATTATTTTTTTCAACATCTGATTTTTAGAATGCTAGAAGAAAATACATGTATTCGTCACTGCTTTTTTCCTTTTTTTGCGCTCTTTTTTGTTTTAATGATTTTATTTGTTTATTAATTATAATAACAAGAATTTATAATGATTAAATGTACAGTAACAAAACACTTTAATACTTTGAATATGCAGGAGGTGGATAATTTTGAGGATTACTGTTAAATTGAGGATTTTGGAGACTTTGTGGTGGAGGCGGCTGTTGATGAAATTGTTGTTGTGGTGGAGGGTAATTTACTGGTGGTCCATTATTGTATGAACCTGGATGTTGTGGTGGACCATATGCTATAGCGGCATTTGGTGGACCAGGTTGACAATGATGATGGTGGTGTTGATGACATGAAGCTTCTAAAATTCAACTTTTTTTTAAAAAATAAAATTTTTTTTGATGAGTTTTAAAAGCACAGTGATGGAAAATTAGAACACCTTTTTTACAGTATACTACGATTTTTATATATGGCTTTAAAAACTGTTTTTTTATTTTGCTATATAAAAGATTTGCAACAGAAAAAACACTGTGAAATTTAGAAAATCAAAATATCGAAAATTCGTTCATTTGAAACTGAAATAATTTCTAATCGAAATGACCACATGAACTTTTCGAATCGAAAAATAGTCGCATTCGAAACATCAAAATCGAAATACTTTTTTTTCTGATTCAAATTGCAAAATCAAGATTTTGATGTTTCGCCAGATATTTTCTAATTTATATTCTGCTACAGTATTTTTTATCAAAACCTAACAAACCTCTTTCAGCTTCTCTCCTCTTTCTTCGCCTTCTTCTCATCAATAAACGTAAAAGAAACATTCCCATTGACTCTAAATTTTAGCAACAATTTCTGTTTATGTCAAAAAACAAAGCTTTTTTATTCAATCACAAGTTTCTTGTTCCGGAAAAAAGAGATGAAAATGAAAAAAAAGTGTTTTTGATTCCCACCTTTTTTTCCTATCTCCTCCTTCAACTTTGTTTTTAAAGCTTTTTCGATTAAAATTGAGAGAGTAAAAATGGAAAAAGGAAAGTATTATATTTGCTCAAGAAATCGATGACGTGATGAAAGAGGAAGTAAGAAGAGGGATGAATTGAAAGTACATCTTGCACTTTTTTTTCTTCATCAAAACACACAATTTTGGGGTTTCATTTTTTGTGGCCAATGTGTTTATTGATTTAAAGCAATGACTCATAGCAATCTACATTGAGCACAAACGTTTGTCATATTAGAAAGCTTTCAATAACAAAAATTTATGCCTGCGTTAAAACATGGACCGGTTTAAGACATCAAGCTGTATTAAAATTGTTTCAAAAATTGGGAAATAACTCTGGAAGCCATTTTTTTAGCATTTTGGTCTGGTCCATTGTTTAGGGCCGGTTAAAAACCATTGCTGTAAATTTGAAATTTAAAATTGAAATAACATAGGAAGCTCTTGCTTAAAATTTGCAGATGAATAAATAAAGCTCATTGTTATTATTTTTGAAAAAAATTTTAAAATTGTTCGATGTTGAAAACAGAACATTGTTTAATTAAAATATCAGATGTCAACAGAAAAATCTCATAAAGGAAAAAAAATTAATGCATTATGTTTAATTTTTGTTGCTACTTTACTTTTTATAAACTGTCTTCAAATATCCAAATGTTATTGTTTTAACTTTTTTGTTTTTCTAAAAAATAAGTACTATAGTAATAGAAAAAATGGTCAGCGATGACATCTTAAAAGTGGATGAAATCAATGCGAAAAAAGAGAAAACATGTGATTTTTCTTGTTGAAAGAGTATTTGGACGTTACTGTATTTTTGCAGTTTTACTCAAAAATTATTTAAACTTTTATCTCTGGTGCGAGCTTTCATGCATAGAAGTATTGAAAGAAGTCAAAAAAAGATAAGTTGAATCTTGCATTCTTTTATTATATTTGTACGTGAACAACAAGCTGCATTTTTTAATTTGCCAAACAAATCCACAAATGTGCTTTGTTTTTGATCAATGAAAATGCCATCAAACCACTGACTTTTTTTGTGATCTGTTGCGTGCTTCCGTCATTTTTTAGCTCTTACTGAGGGGCTCTTTATTATTTTATTTCTCTCTGATTTGAAACTGAATGTGGTTGTTTTGTGATTTCTTTCTCGCGGTTTATGCGTGTTTTTAATAATTAAAAGTTTTAGTAATAATAATGTTTGATATTTTTAGATTTTACTGTTACTACGAATTTTAAAGAAATGGATCAAAAATATTACCTTAATCTCAATAATCAATTTCGTGATGTTCAATTATCTTGGATCAAAAAGCTTCAAGAAATGAAATGCTTTATTTCAATGGTAGAAGAATATCAAGCAAAGAATCCAAGCAGTGATTTATCTGAACTTCAACTTCCCGTTTGTATTCATGCTGTAAAAGAAATGGTTCGCATTCATCTTGATGATCCTGAGAAGCGACATGTCTTTATTCGTGGTAATAATGGTAAATATCTTTCTGGTGAAAATGGTGAACATCCAATGCGATGTGATCGAAATGTTCCACTTGGTTGGGAGAAATTTATTATTGAAGAAGTTCAAAATGGAAAGATTGCTTTAAAATCTATGAATAAATATGTTTCATCGGAAGATGGACGAGAAGCTATGACATGTAATCGATGGAATGCTGATGCATGGGAATTTTTTGAAATGATTGAACATGGAAATGGAATGTATTCTTTTAAAGGTAAGAGACTGCTGTGATTTTATTGGAAAACTTTTACATTCAAATAGCTTGAGATTTCTGTGATTTAGCAGCAGTAGTAAGAAAATCCCACCTTAAAACTATTCTTCAGAAACTTTAGTTATAGTATTCTAGAAAAAAAGAGGGCTAAAGTTTTTTTTACTGGATTTTTTTCGAAACAGTCTGGCTGGCATTTTGTTAAAAAAAGTTTTGAAGACGTAAATCACCGTAGTGGTTTTCATTTGGCACTCGAGTTAAACGTACTCTATGTACTCATTTAGTTATAAGATAGTTAGAGACAAAAAGTCTGCTGCCTATTAGTTTATCTTTGGACATAATAGATGAATGAATGTAGTTGTTAAGTAGCACACGATATCTATTTTTGATTTAAGAATTACTTTTATAATGATTTTGAAGAGGTATTATTAAAAAGATAGTGTAAAGTATCTATTAGCTGTAATTTTGTAATCTTCCAAACCTATCACTTGTGCGATTTTTGCGACTTCTAGAACAAAAATAACTATCATGTGCTCCTTATCAGCTATATCCAAACAGCTCGTAGAATGAAGTATATTTTCTCGTCGTCAAAAAACTAGTCATCCTTTTTTTAAATTCCTTTCTATTTACAGGTAACAATGAAAAATTTGTTTCAAGTGAAAATGGACTGCAACCTATTACATGCTGGGGAAATCAAGCAAGAGAATGGGAAAAGTTCTTTATCCAAGAAATTCCATCTCAAACTGAAGAAGTTTTTTTTACATGGAAACTTTTCAATGAACATTTCATTACCCTCTGCAATGAATATGCTTCTGCGTTAACTGCAAAAAAGGATATTGAACCTGAAAATTATTTCTTTGCCAAAGCAATTACTGTACAACATGAAGGAAATGGATATATTGGATCATATGAAACTTATCATCAAGAACGTCATTTTGATCAAGATCGTTTCAAGAAAGATATGAAAAAGGCTGATGATCGAGCTTCAAATGCTCAATGGTGCTTAAATGAACAATATCATTTTCTCTTTCATCTTTTGGAAAATGAGAATAATCGTGAAAAAATGGTTTCCAAAATGTATAGCAAAATTTATCCTGCAAAAGCTTTTCTTGAATCTAATGCAAAGAAAGAAGGTGTTGAAACTGTTGAAGTCCCAGAGGAAGAAATTATTGCTGGCGAAGGTGCGAATGAAAAACAAGTTGGTGAAGACAAGCAGCCAATCATGGCAGCTGATCAAAATCTTATTCCAAGTCTTGATGATGAAGACAGTGATTACCTTGTTTATTAATTTTTGTTGTGTTTTTTTATCGAAATTTTTGATTGAAATTTTTTGTTTCGCTTTTTCACATTTTTGTTTTTAATTTTTTATTAGTTTGTTCATTTTTTTGATGAAATATGAATAAAAGGTAAAGAAGAGTCAATTCGTGTCTTTATTTTTAAAAAAGAATGCATGTATCTTTATTTATACAGCTCTAAAAAGAATTTGAAGATCTTGTCGTTTAAGTTTTTTTTATGTTTTGATTAATAAAGATTTAAATGTCCAGCTTTTTTCATCTTTCATTTTTTTTCGCGTTTGATTGATGCTTTTTATGAAATCTGCTGTTTTTATATTTTTAAATTGAATAAAATCTTTTGTTTGTTGCTTTTTTGAAAACTATTACGTAAAATTAAATACAACAAAGGTTTTATCTTTTTTATTACTGTTTTGTAATTTAATTTTGTAATAATAAATTAACAAATTTAAGTTTATTAATAATTCAACAATCTAATTTTCATTTAAATTTTGTTATTTAATAATCTTCTTTTGTGCAGTTGCTAATTTTGTAAGCTTTTGTAAATGTTTTATCCTTTTTTAGCTTGATTTATTTTGTAAATCCAAAGTTATTGATTTTATGCAATTTTTTCTTTTCTCTCCTTTTTTAATTTTTTCGGTTGATTAGTCACTTTTTCCCTTTTTTTCTGGAATTTAAAAAGTTTTGAAACAACGAAGCAAAAGAAGACGCGCCAAAAGGTAGGTGCCAGCCAGATGTTAATCTCTCTTCACTTGGCCATCTCTTTCATTCATTGCTACTAGACTTGAACGTTTGCCTTTGCACAATGTTGATTGTTGGGGCGTACTTTTTTGACACAACCGAGCAAGAAAAAGAAGCTTGATTTTGAAATCGCGCGTTTGTTGCGATGACCCGTGATAGGAACCCTTTTTCACTTTCAATCTTCATTTCATTCAATTTTAGATATGGAACAGTCGTCGTCTCTTTCTTGTCTACTTTTCTTCCCTATTAGATTTTTTTGGCATTTCTTCTGTTTTAGTAAATTTTTGTAAAGCTTTATTTTATTAATTTTGGGCTTTGAAAAAAATTATTTCAATCTTTTTATCTTTTTGTTTTATATCCTCTGTTCAAGCCTCTTTTATTTTGCTTGTTTTTATTTTGCCAGCTCTAGACATTTGCTTAATTATCTAGAGCTTGAGCTTTCACATAAAGTGGTGAATTTGAAAAGAATTCGTCAACCAAGATTAGGGACATTGAGATTTCGTAAACACTACTTGAAATAAAAAAAATATATATGTGTATTACGATAATGATCTTTTTCCTTCTTATATCTTTATGTTATATTTCGCTAAACTAAAAGACAAAAATATTTTTTTAAAAAAAGTACGAAAATTAGAGCAACATTGTTCAAGGGTAATAAGATATACTAATATTACCAATATACATTTATATATTGTTCCTTTGATAACGTGAAAATGCGGTTGTACGCTGAGATAAAAAGCTTTGCAATTTGAAGTTTGTGAAACTAGTATAAGATTTGTTTCAAATGTTTCCATAATTGTAATATAATAGATACTTTTTCTTCAAATTTGCCATGGTACTAAATCTTTGTAAAAATATTAAATTGCATTAATCACTTTTGTAATTTCTTTCAAATTTTCTTTTTTTTCATATTTTCTATAACTTTAACTTTATGTAGCAGTTATATAGATTGAAGTAATGGTGAACCCCTTTCTTAATGTACTTTAATTTAAGATAAATTATTTTATTTGCTATGTATTTTAAAAAAAGTTCTGGAAAAATCCTCTTCTAAAAAATTTTAAAACATTAAACCTTTAATAGCACTTATAAAAATAAAAAATTAGTTTGTAACAAATAAAATAAAATGACATTATTTCCAGAATTGTGTTTGTCATTTTCATTGTTTACTTTTCTATTTGTCTCTTTTTCCGTTGTAATACTGTGTTTGTTTGCCGTGTTATCATTTAAGATTTTTAAATTTGTAATAAAACAACATTTTAAAAAAATGATTTTAGATATTCATTAAGATTGTCTTAAAATATGAATTCCATTCGAAGTAAATTATTAGCAAATAAGGCACGGCGCAGTATCAATCGTGCAGGGTAAGATAAATTAATATGCAAATATAAAGAAATACCGAATATTGTTTTTTTTAGTTCTGTTCTTTCTGTTTGTTCAAATACATCATCCGTTGATCCAACACGACGACCTGTTGATTGGAAAGAATTTGATGCCGCTGCATGCATTTTTTCACCCAATATTCGAGGTAAAGCCAATGCTCATTTATTTGTGAAGGAATTTGGTAATAGTAATGCTTTGGGACGCCGATATGCTCTACAACGAGGAAAGTATTATCATTGCATGACTTGTAAAAGAAATGGAAAAGCAAAGCGTGCGATTCCAAAAGATGGAAAAATTTATGTCTTGGAAAATCATGATTGTCCTGGAGTTGCAATAAAAGAAAATGAAAGAGAATCAGCGTAAGGAATTAATTATAAATTTTTTTGACAATTAATATAATAATCCTTTTTTGTTTTAGATTGGCAAGACAATTATTAGCAGCTGATGATGAGTAAGTATTTTTTTTCCATAGAATTTAATTTAGTTTATTTTTTGCTTAAAATAAAATACTTACAACTTTTTTTTAACTATACCTTGATGTAAACAAAATGATTTTAATGTTTTAGTGATGGCATGGAAACGGATATTCGTGATCCACATAAACCAGCACCAAATGCTCAACAATTAAAAATTCACAAAAAATCAGATATTAAAAATTCAATTTTTTCAACTGATGGAACACTTGAATCTGAAGCTGATATTGCAACATGTGCAACAATTATTTTTGAAAGCATGATTATCTATACTGATAGAAATGGTATTCGTAAATATAAAGAAATGGCCAGCCGTATCGCTCTTAAAATGAGTGCCAAGTTTGGCGGTACCTGGTGCTGTGGTGCATCTGATCATCAATTTTTTTTAAGTGCAAGCTTATATTATGTTAATGTTGGATTGGATGATTTATTTGTTCAAATTGTTAAGAACGATCTTTAAGGTTCAACTGCTCTTTTGTTAAAATCATATGCTAAATATCCATGTCAAATTTTATAATATATTATGCCTCTTTATTGAGTTTCTTTATCTGATTTCTTTATTTTTGTATATCTAAATTGTTGGACAAAATATGACATTGTTTTTCACTTGCCACTAAAATATTCTCGTGTTTTTGCAAATAAAATTTTAACTTAAAAAAAGATTAACAACCCTAAGTAACAATTATTTATAAAGTGAAGTAATCAAGCAAATATTTTTGTTAAAAAGGAAGCCGATAATTTTGAGATCCAGAGTTTAACTAGGGTTTTAATGTTGTACCGAAGATTGAAGCATGTACATGTATATATTTATAAAAAAAAAGAAACGTATCGCAAAATCCAAAAAAATATATCACAAAAAATATTCTCAATTCTTTTTAACTTTGTAATTTTCATGAAGACTTTGAAGTCGACCGCTTGGCATATCATAACTCCAGATAGTGCTTGGAAGAAAGAAAAAAGGAGGATAATATTTTCTTGATTTTTCTTTAAGAATTTCATCAGTTATTTTATCAATTTTCTTTTTGTATTCATTCGTAATTGTTTTGCAATCAAAAGTCAAGCGAACTTTTAAAGTTCTATTTTTCTAAAATTATTTGTATTAGAACAATAGATAGAAGATGAAACAGAAGAAAAAAAGCTGTTACCTTCAAGTATTGAAAACCTTCATCAATATCAAAGATTTCAGTTAAGCCCCAAAGAGCAAATTCTTTCAATGCTTTCAGTTTTGAATAAATTAAAATTTTTTGAAGATGGGCAGCTGTAAAATCAGAAACGCATGTTGATGTACTGATAAAAAGAGGAATGGTAATTAGATTTTAAAAAACAGGGTGATTCAAGAGATAAGTGCCGAGTTGGTTTTTGACCGCAAGTCGCTCCCTTTAACTTCTGGAGGCGCCGCCAATTTTGGGGATTTCTCTTTGGGGATCAAGATTTTGGGGATGCTACTTTTGAGGATTGAATTTTTAAGGATTAGAATGTTGGGGAATTTTTTTGGGGGTTTTTATTTAGGGATTAAAATTTGGGGAATTTTATTTGGGGAGTGCATTTTGAAGATTATAATTTTGAGGATTGCACTTTTGGGGATTGCATTTTTGGGGATTATTTTGGGGATTTTTATTTAAGGATTAAAATTTGAGGATTGCATTTTCGGGGATTGTCCTTTTGGGGATTGCATTTTTGGGGATTGTAATTTTGGGGATTGCATTTTTGGGGATTGTCCTTTTGGGGATTGCATTTTTGGGGATTGTCCTTTTGGGGATTATGTTTCTTAACACGAATAGTTTAAAATTTTTATTGTTTGCGACACCAATTATGTTTTCAGAATTGCAATGCTTAAAAAATTCCGTTTTGACACTTTTTTTTGCCATTGGAAATTTATATCTAGTATGGGATTTCAGAATGTGATTTTTGTGTCTAAAAATTTAATTTATTTCAATTTATCCATTACAAATAGGTTTACAGATTAAATGCAATATTATTATTAATAGGTTATGACAAAACTTATCCTCTGAGAGTAGATTGACGATTTGATTGATTATGGCCTTGTTGATTTTGTGAACGACTACGAAGGCTGTAATGAGGTTGTGGTTGTTGTTGTGATGCTGTTGATGTACAACGAGCACTTGCAGGTTGTGGTTGTTGTTGTGATGCTGTTGCTGGACGACGAGCACAAATTTTAAATGACTTTTTTTAGTTTCAACCCGTTATTACTCAGCAAATGAAGTACCACGTGTACAAGCAACTTATAATAAAATGTATAAAACCCGATTCGTACTTTAACGAAGGAGAGAGATTATCAGTATTACTTTATGCTAGACATTACATGAATATATACATACATAAATATATACAAAAACCCGTAAGAAAGTAAGGCAAGGCAAGGAGAGGGGAAACACGAGAAGAGAGCTGGAAGGCAACTGAACGAAGATAAGGAAGATGCCACTTCTTTTATATCATTTCTGGAGTGAGATTCTGAAAGCGGAGTTGAGCATTTGACTACAGCTTCGAGGCGGAGTCGAAGCTGAAGTCTTCTTAAATCGTATTAATCCTTCCTGTAGCCAGTTGCTCTCGGATTATAGGATTATAGTTTTTGTGGCACTTGGCTTCTACTTTCTAGTTTGTGTGCCCTTTCCATTTATAGCTTTCCTTGCACTTTCTTTGCAGCCGTTGCCTTGACAACATCCACCACGTTGATGATCATTTGAACTCGATCTTCTCCATCACTATTACATCCCCGACCTCCTTTTGTTTGACGACCCTGTCAAACTTGTCATACGAGTGATAATTCCCAAAACATTGATATATTAACAAAAACATACAATTACATAATACAAAATTTAAAATACATATATCCAATAATTTTCACAAAAAAAACATAAATGTACAAAACCTAAAAATACAATGTTAAACATATCTCATAAGTGATTCATAATTTTATTCTTGTCCTGGTGTAGTTGTGTTTGTTCCATCGTCTGATCCGCTTTCCGCATCTCGTTCTGCATCTGATCCATCTTCTGCCTCATCACCTGGAGGTTCCATTGCCTCATTTAATTCTGTTGATCGAAAGGGAAGAACATATGGTTCATAAAACGGTTTTAACTTGTTGAGATGAATTTTCATTGGTCTTGCATGTTCTCCAAGCTCCTTTATGAAAGCATTTGGACGAATAATTTGTAGTACACGATATGGTCCATGATACTTCGGTCCAAACTTGTGTCGATCTATCTTCTTTTTCCAATCAAGTTGACGCAGTACCAATTGTCCAATCTTCAACTGTTTAGGTTTAGCATCATTCGTTATGGTATCATTTTCAACATATGCTTCTTGTGCGGCCACCATATTTTCCTTGGTGATCCTCCAAGCTTTTTGCAGATTTAGTGCTGTTTCTTGAACATAATCTGATATATCAGCATAAATCTTGTTATCAGGAATTTGAAGAATTACATCTGTTGGTAAACGAGGATCACGACCAAAAAGAACGAAAAATGGAGATTGATTAATTGAAGAATGTATCGATGTGTTATACGCGAAAATGCATTTTTGAAGGAAATCAGGCCAGTCATCCCCCCCTGTTGTTACGGCCCCTCGTAACATGGAGCTGAGGGTTCTATTCTGTCTTTCAGCTTCTCCATTTGCTGACTGATGATATGGAGTGACGGTATTATGTACAAATCCGTATATCTCTGATAATTCCTTGAATACTGTTCCAACAACATTACGCCCGTTATCCGAGATGACCATATTTGGAGCTCCATATTTGGTTATCACTGTGTCTACGAAGACATCAGCAGTGGTCCGGCTGGTTTGATCACGCATCGGAGATGCAATCACCCATTTGCTAAATGCATCCACCGTAACCAGTATATGAATTTCACCATTTCTTGCTTTTGGTAATGGTCCCAGTACATCAACATGTACACGATCAAATGGTTTGCTTGGAGCTTCAATTGCTTGAATTGGTTCTTTGCTTTTGTTTCCGGCATTGACTTTACCCTTTTGACATACTTCACAACTTTTTACAGTTTCTTTGATATCTGTAATCATGCATGGCCAGTATGCTCTTCTTTTTAGCTTTTCCAACGTCTTCTCTTGACCCAAGTGACCCCCCTGCAACGGATTGTTGTGAAATTCTTTAATAATCTGTTGACGTAGCACATAGGGTACCAATATTCTGTAGTCATCTGATTCTTCCAAGTTACGGTAATATATAACTTTGTTCTTCATTGTGAGGTCCATCAGCTTCCTATCCAGTTTTGCTTTTTCTTCTGGATTTGTTGGATAACTTTTATCTTTTAGTGCAGCATAAATATCTGGAAATTCCTTTTTCTGCTCTTTGGCCATTGTATCAATGTTGATTTCAGAAGCTACAACTTTTCCGCTTCTCAAGCTTATTGCATTAGTTGGGTAACGACTAATGTAATCACAAAATTTATTATCTTTGCCAGCTCTATGCACAAATTGTACATCATATGCCTGTATGCTAATTTGAAATTTAGCTAGGCGGCCTTCCAAATTCTTTGATTTCATCATCCCACATACTGCTGAAGAATCTGTTCGAACAATTGTTGTTCCCGCACCATCTATATAAGGCCGAAATTCACGAAGTGCTGCTACCACGGCCAGTGCCTCTAGCTCTATGCTGACATAACGTTGTTCATGTTTATTCATTTTTCTTGAGTAATACTGTATTGGATGGAGTTCATTCTTTTCATCACGTTGTAAAAGTACAGCTCCCAAGGCATCTTTACTAGCATCAGTTTCTATTTCGAAAGGAGAACCAAATTTTGGTGGTTTGAGAACTGGAGCAGTTGTAAGCTTTTCAATAATTTGATCAAAAGCCTCATCATGTTCACTTGTCCAGTGATGTTTAATTTGCTCACCCTTTGTTGTAAGAGTATTCAATGGGCTCATGATCCTTGCAAAATTGGGCACAAATTTTCTGAAGTAAGAACATGCTCCAATAAAACTTCTCAATTGATGCAACGTTGTAGGCTTTGTAAAATTTTTCACTTTTTCAATATTTGCTGGATCTGGTTGAATTCCTTCACGAGATATCCGGAAACCAAGATATTTGATGGTTGCTTTTCCAAACATACACTTATCTATGCGTAGTTTTAAGCCATAATACGCCAATGCATTAAGAACTTCTTCCACGTCCTTCAAATGTTGCTCTTCATCCAATGATGCAATTATGATGTCGTCTAAATACACGAATATCACTGCCATCAGTTGCTTTTTGATAGCGTCCATTACACGTTGAAACGTTGATGGAGCCGATGATAAGCCGAAAGGCATTCTGCAAAATTCGTAAATACCGCTCGTAACTGCAAAAGCTGTTCTTTCTATATGTTCTGGATGCATAGGAATTTGATGGTAGCCTGACATCATATCTACACATGAATAGATTGTCTTTCCCGCGACTTGATCAACAATTTCAGATATTAATGGCAAAAAATTTGCTTGACGTTTTGTAGCCGCATTTAATTTGCGATAATCGACGGCCATCCTAAAACTGGTCTTATCAGCCTTTCGCACCATTACGATCTGGCTTTGAAAAGGACTGATTGACGGTCTTATGATGGCTTGTTTGAGCATCTGTTCAATCTGCCTTTCAACTTCATTCTGTAATGCTGGGGGCACTCTTCTTGGACGATCAGCAACATATTGTGATTCATCAATCAAATCAATTCGATGAACAATTGGTCCAGTATAATTTCCAATAATACCATCAGGACCCACAAAGGCATCGCTGCATTTTAAAATGATGTCCCTTAGTTTCTTTTTTCCAGCTTCAGTAAATGATGACTCTGATAAATCCAGTTTTTCCATTAAAAAATCTTCTTTTGATATTCCTTCAACAGGAAATTGTGGCAAATCTTTTGATATATCACACTCTTCAGGAACATATTCATCATTATCAATTATTGCATTTATTCCAACCTCTCCACTGTTCATTGTAATTTTTTCTGTTATTCTTTCAAGTTCAGCAATAATAGTTCCAGGATGTAGTGTTAGATCAGTATTTGTTGTATTTAAGATCCGTATCGGAATTCGAAGATCTCCAGTTGCAATAGATAAAGTAGCTCCGATCATTAATCCACTAACAATAAAATTCTTTGCTTGTGTTGCTAAATATGTTGATCCATTAATCAGTGGTGTTGTTGCAAAAGCAAATAAAAAATTGTCGCCTTTCTTGATTGTCGTCTTTTCCGTGATCATCACTGTTGGTTTTTCTTCTTCTTCAGTTTCTTGTCCTTCTAATAGTGCAAGAATTGGTATGGCTTCATTCATCATTTGCATTGTATTGTTTGCAAAGTCAATAGAAACTTGAAGTTTGTAGCATAAATCATGACCAATTACTAGATCCGCTGGGCTATGATTTGTTTGCGCTACCAGAATCTCTTCGAATACTTTCTTCTTTCCAAATTCAATCCATGTCTTTGCTTTTCCCATGAATTCAACTTTAGATCCATTTGCCGCGGTACCAAAAACATTTGTATTTTCCAGTGGTAACTTTGCAGTTCTTGCCAATTTTGCTGAACAGAAAGTGATTGCACTTCCTGTATCCACCAATGCTCTGCATCTCACGCCATTTACTAATACCATTACATGTGGTAATCGTCTTCTTTCGGTACTAACATTGTACACCGGTGGCATAAATCCAAGTTCTCGACCTTCTTCTGCATTCACTTGTACTGCATTTATGCTTGGTCTTCTTAGTCTTCTTCTTCTTCCCTGTCTGCGATTTCTGCACCATGACATGACTGGTGATATCCATGGATAAAAATAAATAAACAATGCCAATAATAATAATATTGGAACACCGATGAAAAATACCAATTTAAAATCTTTCCAAAATTCTTGGATTTCTTTCCAAATTGGAAAAGAAAAATTTTCTTTGAAATCATCAATCGTTGCTTTTGATTTTTCTTTGATCGCGTCCATTGTTTTTTCGATCCAATTTTCACCATTTTCAGTGCTGATAATCGTGTCGAGGTCAATTTCCACATTGTTTATCTTTTCAGAATAACTCCAAAGCATTGCTAGCGAAGTTGCTGTTGCATCATCATTAAAGACTGATGGCTTATCAAAAACTATTGGATGATTAGCACTGTGCCATGATACATCATGAGTAACTGGAATAACATGTGCTGTTCCTTTAGAACTCGTCCATTGGCCTTTTTCATTCTTGAAAACCGAGATCCTTTGATTTTCACATTTAACAATTTCACCTTTTCGTTTCATATCGATTGAACCATCATTCACAAAATATATTTGACTATTCCAAGTTATTGGTAAGTCATTGAAACAGGTTGAATTTATTTTTTTATCCCAATATATTTTTTCAGGTACAATTGGAATACATTTTCGAATTTCGATTGCTTGGCCGGCTAGTTCTGCACTAATATCTTGTTTACCGAGCCACATCCTTGTTCCTTGTGTTGGATCCAATTTAAGCATTATCTTAACAGTTTCGATTTGTTTGTTATGCAATCCACATATATGAGACCATAGTGTAGCAAAATTGTGATGATTTTGTCTTTGAAGCTCTTCTTCCAAATATTGAACACGTGAATTTATTGAATCGTCTGTTGCCGTTGATTTCCTTTGATTGAATCTTTCATCTTCTGTTCTTCTTCCACGATCTTTTAAAGTTCCTTCTCGTTCTGGACTTCTGAGTTCGAATTCATCTTTATCAGGTTCAACTTTTGGTTTGTCTGTTATTTCATCAACATCATAATATTCTTCTTCAGATTCTGCTTCAGGTTTAACCAATGTTTTGCTAGTTGTAACTGATCCCATTTTTGGTTGTATTATCTTCTTAGTCGTTGTCGTTTGTTCTTCTTTGATTGTCTTCATCGTTGTTGTTGATTCATCTTTAGCTTTTTCTATTGGTTTACTTGTTGGTTGACTATTTGTTTGTCCTTTCGTTACCGTTTTCGAAGTCTGTTTATCATCTTTCTTTTGTTCAGCTCCTTTTGTTTGTCCTGCATCAGCCTTTTTTGTTTCTTTTGTTTGTTCTGGATCAGTCTTTTTGGCTTCTTGCGTTGATGGTTTCATGGTTGTATTTGTGACGGTGGTCTGCTGTTGTTTGTCTTTATCTTTTTGGTCTTTTGTCTTGGTGGCTTCCTTTTGTGGTTGCTTAGCATCTGCTGCTGTTTGTTGTACTTTTACTGTTGTATTAGTCGTAGCTGCAGGTGTTTTCTCTTGTGTTGTTGGCTTCATTGTTACTGTCATCACTTTTGTTTCCACCTTTGCTTTGTTATTATGTCCACCTTCATCTTCATCATCATCCTCTTGTTTTCTTGCTGGTTTCTTTAATGGATTTGGTTCATCAACATCATTTTTAACTTCTCGCTTTTCTTTCCTTTTATCCATCCTTTGCAGTTCTAATTCTTCTTGAAAAACAATAATCGCATCATTTTTCATTTTTACTGCTCCTGAAGGTAAACAATCTTTTTCTTCTTCAGTAAGTTCATCATTTGAGAATAAGAATGCGGCTTGTAGCTTTTCCAATACCAAGTAAGCTTCATCCAACTTTTTGGAACTTGGCCATGTGAGCATAGCTTTATAGGCTCCAACTCTTGTATAAGGACATCGAGCTTTCCGGCCAAACTTTTCCCACACAATTGTGGCTGCTTGAAGTTCACAAGCTGATTCATCAATTGAACACCCTTGCATGTGACCTAAGTCGGATATTAGAATTTTTTCTGCAGATAGTCCAACTTGTCCTTTTTGCACCACATAATTTCTTGTGACATTACAATGCTGGCCCCAAAAACCTGCTTTCAACATCATTGGATTTTGTGTTTGAAATAATACATTATCTCCAGCTTCATGTATTAATTCTTTACATTTTCTGATTGTTGTTTCTTCTGTGCTGTTTTTCATTGGTTGTAGACTTTCCAATGCATAAGCATAGGATTTTATGCATTGTGTAGATTTGATCGTCTTACACGAAAATGCTTCAGCCAATGATGGAGTCCTTCTTCGTATATAAAGTTGCACTTCTATCATTTTTATATGATCAGCTTCTGGAATTTTGCAATCAATCAAAGTTGGATATTCAATCAACGATGATGGAGCTTTATCAGAGCAAATTTGAAATTGTGCCATCGATCCTGGTATGAAACAACAAAGAACAATCATTGCAATAATTGTAATCAAGGATAATTGTGTCGCGAATACATCCAAAAAGTATATTGGTGATGGAGTTCTTGTCCTTGGTTGTTCATCTTGAGTTTCTTCAGTATCATCAGTTTCAGTTGCTTCAATGGCATTGATTCGATAGCCTGTTTCTTGTCGACCACCTGCACTGAAACTTCGGCCTCTTCCTCTATTTTGATTCATATTTCCACGAGTAGCATTAAATCTTCCACGAAAATTCCCATCGTTTGAATTAAATGCCGGTCTACCATTATTTTGTTGAAATCTTTGATTATTTCTGAAACCCATATTACGGTATTGTTGTGGTCCATTCATATTGAATCTGTTCCTCATTTGAAAACGAGCTTGTGGATTATAATTTCCAGCTTGATAATTGTTGCTTCTCCAATTATCATTTTGTTGATTTTGTCGTTGCCATTGATTGTTATCATTTGGTCCAATATTGCTTCTCCAACTCTGTTCATTGACTTTTTGAGGATTATTTGAATTATTGTATCTTTCATTATCCCTTTTTTGTGTTGAACTTTCTCCACTTGTATTCATCATATTTGTAAAATTAACCGCCACTTTTTCCATCACTTCATCCGTTAATTTTGCTTCCAAAGCTTTTTGTAGCTGTTTTTTCTTTATTTGCTTTTGATTTTCGTGCTCAAGTAGTGCTGCACCAAGAGCTTCATCGAGAGTATTGTACTTTTCTCGAAAGATTTTTTCCCAAACATCAACTTCTGTCATATTTTTCAAAAAATACTTGACTTCTTGCTTTGCTCTTGATACATCTGTGTAACCTTCGCTGTCCTTGCAAGCCATCTTCACCAGATTTTTGATTTCCTTAGCATATTGTTCAAGGCTTTCATTTTTTAGTTGACAACGATTTTCGAGCTTTTCTTGAGCAGCCATAGTATGGAAAGGTCGAGCTAATTCCAATGCTAATGCTGTCGTAACCTCCTCCCATGTTCGTGGTCTTGTGGTGTTATCATCCTCCTTCTTAATTCTGATTTTATTGAAGGCAATTAGAGCTTCATCTTCAAGAACGGCGGGAAAAATGCTTAAAGCATCATCGGTATCAATCCCATATGCTATCCCCTTATTATTGAACTGATTAAGAAAAACATGAAAGTCAGTGCGACCATCATAGTGTGGCAGCACCTTTGCTAGCGCTATACGCGTCTTAGGATCAAATTTCGGTGCCATTGTTACAGTTGTTGAATTTTTTGTTCCACCAGTAGTCTTTTTTGTTGTGGTCGCCAGACGGCGTAAGAAATCAGTGATCAGTCCTGTTCCACTTGTTACTGGAGTATTGTTTCGCTGATCAATTAACGGTAGATTATTTTGTTCTGGAGAGTTCCTTGTTAGAGCTGCTTGAACTGTGGTTGTAGTATTATTGCTTGTAGTTGTTTCTGGAAGTAGAGTGTTTTCAGCCGACGTTGATTGTTGTATTTGATCTTCAAAATCAAATAAATCTGAGCTCCAAGGGTCTGGACTATCACCAAGGTCTGGCGTTGATCTTTTTCGATTTTGTTGGGGTGTGACGAATTCTTCGTCTTCACTACTTGATTCCACCGGGTTTCTGATTTGATCCCTTTGTTCTTTATCCAGCGGATAAGGATCCCTGTTATTCCTGTTATTTCTTCTTTGAGTTCTGGGATCTGCTGGATCAGTTTTAAACTTTCCACTTATTTCAGTTTCTTCCGCAAACTTCTTTGCCCGGCTAATTTTGTTTATCTTATTGCTTCTGTGTTTTCTTTTATTAGATGTAGTTGCTTTTATTTATTTTTTGTTGCTGTTGTATGATCTTTCGACTTTTCACTTGCTGATGTAGATGATTTATGTTTTATGTTTGCTGTTAATTTGTCTTGTTGTTGTTGTTGTTGATTTAAATTTGTGCTCGCTGTTGTTTCACTTCGTTGTTGTTGATTTATTATGGTTGATGTGATTTATTATTGTTGATGTTGTTGATTTAATTTTTTATACTTGCTGCTGTTTTTCTTTGTTGGTTTTGTTGTATGTTTACAGCCCGTGATGTTGCTTTATATTTATGTAGCTTGCTTTCGTAGTTGTTGTCACAGCGGTGGAATTTGATTTATTATTTTTATCAAATTCTGTAGTTGTTGGAGTAGATTTTGTAGCTGTTGAAGTTGAATCAGTGTTCGAATCAACACGTCTGTCACGACTTGTAGTATTACTTGCTGTACTTCCAACTGTAATAAAATTATGAACACGAGTTGTATTAGTATCTGCACAAGTAGTTGTATTAACTGAATTGTTGCTGGTCCTGCTTGTTACCGAGTTTGTCTTTCCTATAATTTGAATTTTTCCTGGAGTACTTGACTCCATGATTATGCACGCGTAAATTCAACAGTTAATAATTTATTCCCACGTTTACAAAGCAATTCATAAAAAAAAATTTAGACAAAATACAATTTCCGATATTTCTTTACTTTCTCAACAACACAAAAACTCCTTTCTTATTTAAATCTTTAATAAATCATCCCCTTCGACAACTTTAGCTTTTTGTATTATCCAAGGTTGATGAATTATGTGAACCTCCTTTAAAGAATTTTTTCCTTTATGGAGCATCTCTTCAATCGAATTTTCGCTCCAAGCTAAAGCTGCTGTCGTATGAATATTTATTATTAATTTAGCTTTTAAAGTATCAAAAAAATCGTAAAAATCTTTCAAAAAATTTTCCATACTGAAATCAGCTGGGGTTTTAAAGATACTAAATTTAATATTGATCAAGGATACAGCAAAAAAATGTTTCAACAAAAAAGATTCCAAATATTTGAGCCAATTTTCCGGCCATTTTGCGTAAATATTATTACCGAAATCAATATCCAAAATCTCAACTTCCCCTAACTCCCAATTATAGGGAATATTATGGATCAGACTATATACATCACAATTAAGCAACCTAAGTTTCTTTGGAATATTCTCTAATAAAAATAAAACATCCAGTACAAACTTGTCTTTTTCGACAATGGTGAGGCAATTATAAGATTCCTTATTAATTTGATTCAAAAGATTTTCAATTGGTATTTTTGATTCTGCTAGTAAAGATGCTGATAGTCTGGTCGCCCGTGTTGTGGCTTTTTGTTTAGCAGATAATTTCGCTTTATCAATTGTTTCTTTCGAAAACATGACTTTTCCCGAAAGACTCTCCAGTTGAAGCATTTTTGTGCCGAAAAAAAAATGAATTAATTATTTTATTGTTTCCCCAAAAAAAATATATAAATCCTCTTTTAAACACGAATTAGAGACAAGACAAGAAAATTATTCTCTCAAATCAAAGAAATAAAATTACTTTTAAGTTTTACAAAAAAAAATAATAAGGACAAGACCAAAAAAATGATAAATTTCTAACTTCAAGAATAAAATTACTGTCATCAGTATAAATAAAAATATAAATTCTATTAAAAAAAAGAATCAATTAACTTCCATCTCCGTACCACCCAACATGGTTATCCTCAACAAATCTAATAAAATTAATTCTAGTTCCTGTACATTCTTCTCCTTTCTTTATCTCTGCTGCTGTTTCTTCAGCAATGAAAATCGCTGTTTCCATAGTTGAACTTTTTAAATGCTTCAATCTATCTCTAATTCGTTGATCTTCAACATTTTCATTAAAACTTTCAATAGCTTTTCGGATCTTAATATCCGCAGGGATTCCTTTTAAACCCGTTTCTATTATTGCGTTAATTGCCCTGGCAAAATCCATGAAGCTTTCTCCACTTCTTTGTTTTCTTTCTTTCAACAATCTTTTAGCAATGCTGATCTTCTTTGTTTCCATCTTTTCTAAGAAACGATTGATTTTAAATAAGCGTTTTTCTATCTTATTTTAAATATAAATAATATCCGGAAAAACTTTTAAAATAAATCGAAAAAAAATGACGGAAGAGCTTAAAAAAAATATGTTTCTTTTATTTACAAAAAAACTTTTTAAAACAGAAAGCTTGGAATATTTTTCTTTCCCTATCTCAAAACATTAAGGATTATATCAATCGAAAACAAAGAAGAGAAAAAAACTGTTCTTACAAAAAAAATTTTTATCACCTTTATCATTTATCTTTCTCTTTTGGTTGATCTACTTTTCTTTTCAAGCTATTTTTTTTTTTTTCCAAAAAAAAATGAAATTAAAGTCTGTTGATACTCTTGATTGCGATGGCGCCAGATGCCATCCTATTTACGAGTTTTGTGCTCGATTACATCAATATTCAGAACCCTTATTTTGTGCCTCAAAAAGTTTAATGGACAAGGATTTACGTTATGTTTCTCATAATTTAACTCTTCCTTTTCAACTTCCCAATATTACTGTTAACTCTTTTCCTCAATTTAATTGTACTACTCCAAATGTTACTGTTGCAGCCCCAGAATTTACTCCTAATGTTACTGTAGTTGTTCCCGAAACCGAAAAAGATTATACTGTAAGTTATTTAAAAAAAACAAATAAAAAAATTGAAATACAAATTTTCTTTTAAGACTCCTGTCTTACTTTTGATCATTGCCTTAATTCTCATCTTACAACTTACATTCTTCTTAATTATCTTCTTTCAACGAGTTCGAGTTTTGGGTCCTACTGATCCTGCTATTCCTGCTGCCGTCGAACCTGTTCCTCCTCGACCTATCATTAGAAATGTTATTCCCAAGCAAGCAGTAGTTGAAATGCAAACTTTCTCTGAAGCTGGCCCTGCTCAAGTTTAATGTTTGTTTCTTTTAACTTCTTTCTGAGCTACTTTTCTTTAACTTTTTAAAGTTTAATCTTGATTTATTTTTATTAAGGTTAATCTTTTATTTATAAAAGGAGGTTAAAAATAATATTCTTTTGGATAACCAAATTAAAAGTTTAAAAGCTGTTTTATTGCAATTTTCGAAAATTAAAAATATGCGCGCGTTATTAATTATTTTTAAATTCCTAAGAATTACAATTTTATTTAAAAAAATTATTGAAGATTTCTTCCGAGTTGTAGCTAAGTATTTCCCGGGAATTTTCATTTAAACACGGCTCAAATTTTAAAAGGGATCCCCAACGTTGCTTTTAATCAAAAAATAATAATCATAATAATAATCTCAAACAAAAGCTTCTTTATTTATTTAATTAATTGTTTATTCATTATTTTTTATCACCTGACAATTGTCAAGCCTCTAAAGGTTTTTTTCCCTTATCCAAAATTAGGGAATCATAAGCTTTTGTTTATGCAACGTTTTCCAAAAAAAATTCTAATAAAATCATTCTTTCTTCATTCACTTAAAAATTCATTCCTTTAGAGTAATAAATAAAAATTTGGTCGTTTGCTAAATGAAAAATATTTAGCTACTTCTCTTCCATAAATCTTCCCAAAAAAATTTGCGTATTTTTGTAATTAAAATCCAAAATAAAATGCTTAAATTTATCCTTCTTTTATAAATAATTCACTACTTTTACTCTTAAGATTGAACTATGTGTAGCGGTTTATTTTTATGTGATAAATAAATTTATTTCTTACTTACCTTCTGATCTTGTTAAAACAGTCTTAGCTTAAATAAACTTTAAAAGAGAGAGAGAAGAGAAAAAATAAAAATAACATACGAGTAAAAAATAAAAGAAATACTTAACTTACTCTCATAAAAAATCTTAATCAAAAAAAATTAACAAAATATTACTGTCTATCACTAGAAAAAGTTAAAACTAACTCATTTCTAATAAAAACTACTTCTGATATCTCCTCTAGCGAAAAAGCGGTAAAAAACCTCCATATAATAAAATGTATAAAACCCGATTCGTACTTTAACGAAGGAGAGAGATTATCAGTATTACTTTATGCTAGACATTACATGAATATATACATACATAAATATATACAAAAACCCGTAAGAAAGTAAGGCAAGGCAAGGAGAGGGGAAACACGAGAAGAGAGCTGGAAGGCAACTGAACGAAGATAAGGAAGATGCCACTTCTTTTATATCATTTCTGGAGTGAGATTCTGAAAGCGGAGTTGAGCATTTGACTACAGCTTCGAGGCGGAGTCGAAGCTGAAGTCTTCTTAAATCGTATTAATCCTTCCTGTAGCCAGTTGCTCTCGGATTATAGGATTATAGTTTTTGTGGCACTTGGCTTCTACTTTCTAGTTTGTGTGCCCTTTCCATTTATAGCTTTCCTTGCACTTTCTTTGCAGCCGTTGCCTTGACAACATCCACCACGTTGATGATCATTTGAACTCGATCTTCTCCATCACTATTACAAACTGATTACTAAAGTCTTCTTTTCCTAATGTCAGTTTACTTTTGTTATAAAAATGCCTTCTCATATTTCTGTTACTTTTTTGTAACAAACATTTTATTATGTTGTTCTTGTTTACTCTAATTCTTACGTTGTTTAATCTATTTTTATCAATAACGTACGTTTAACTATTATTATTATGCATTCTTTTTAAATATGATGAAAAAAATAAACCGAACTTTGAAATATATTTTACAATATATACACATATTATCATATTAAATTAAAAATTAATCACAAATTCAAACAAATCAGTTTGTGATAATAAAAAAAATCGTGTTAAGAAACATAATCCCCAAAAGGACAATCCCCAAAAATGCAATCCCCAAAAGGACAATCCCCAAAAATGCAATCCCCAAAATTACAATCCCCAAAAATGCAATCCCCAAAAGGACAATCCCCAAAAATGCAATCCCTAAATTATTATCCCTAAATAAAAATCCCCAAAAGTGCAATCCCCAAATTTACATCCCTAAATATAAATCCCCAAATAAAAATCCTCAAAATTGTAATCCTCAAAAATTTAGTCCCTAAATAAAAATCCCTAACACGTCGATCCCCAAAAAGGCAATCCCCAAAATTGGCGTCGCCCTTCTGGAAGCACATATATTGTGAGAAAAGTAATTGGCATTTAGGAAGGCATTAAAGGCTTTTGTTGCACATTAAAGGCGGTAGGTTAATTAACGACTTTTTTCAATTTTATTAGCTATTTTTTTGTATGATTTTGTTATTATCTCAAATTGACACTACGATATCTTTTAATGTAACCAGTACTATTAGGAGTGCCTTTAACAGTTAAGGGAAGGAAAAATCTTTCTGGTATTAAATTAATCTTTATCATGCAAAATCTTGGCATGTTATTTTAAGCAGTGAAAAAGTATCAAACTGGCTTTAAGTGTTTTTGGATCTAAAATTTAAGTAATAAAGTACAGAACAAAGCAAAATCAAGAAAGTCAAAAGTGGATCAATAATAATCGGTTTATTTCAAAAAGATTATTAAAATTTGATTTTAATGTCGGCCTAAAAAGTGACGGAAAAAAACATTTGAAAGATCAAAATTTTGATTAGAACTTTTAAGGCTTGCACAAGGAGACGGTGTTAAATGTACAAGCACAGTTTTGTTTGAGAAAAAAACCTAAAGCTTTAAAATTGGTAAAGATCTGATCAAATAATTTATCTAGAACTAAAAGTATAAAACTGCAGAACTTAAAGGAAGCAACTTGTGGTTAAAAACCAAGTGCGCACTATTTTTGAATCACCCTATACTTCTTTTTTTTAAACCACTTACTATTTTAAAAGTTTTGGCATTTCTTTTAAAATATCCGGCTGGGAAAGATTTTTGTTATTTTCATCAATTATTGTGAACTTCTTTAAATGACATTCTTTGGCGTACCGACAAATACTTTGAAATTCTTTCAAAGTAATAGATGAATTGTCAAGATGTATAAAATCAGTAGTACATTTGAGTCGAGGGATTAAAGTTGAAAGTATAGCATCATTGGAATTTTTACAGTCAACTATTAATGCATGTTCAATCCAAATAATTTGTGGAATATCATTGATATTTAATTGATTAGTTGCTTTTCCGTTGATTATATGTCTTCCATGGCAAGGTTTTTGCCGTAAGCGATCACAAGTTGAATAACCTCCTTCTTCCTTACTGTAAGATAAACAATGCAAGAAAAATATTTGACTTTTTTCTGGAAAATATTTGCAAGTTGTGATTAATTTTTTATAGAGCTTTGGAGAAGAAATTTCTTTTAACATATATCGAACAAAATGTTCTGGAAGTGAAAAGTTTTGATAAATCTTTGTTGTAGAAAAGTTAGGATCCGAAAATCGGAGAATAATCGGAGCTAATTGTTTTTCCCAATTCATTATACAAAATTTTGAGTAACAAGATAATACTTTTTTTCGCAGAATAATCTTTTCTTTTTTAATTCTATCGTCTCCAATGTGAAAACCACCTACATTGATGCATTTAAAAAAGACGCAAAAAACGAAATTCTCTGAAGAAATTTTGCTGATGTGAAAATTCCCTTAAAGATCTTTTTTTTGGAAGGAAAGAAAGGGAATGAATTGATTCATCGTTTGATTCATTAATACCTAAATTACTCTTCAATCTCTGCATACAAAAACAATTCAAATGTTGTTTTTTACCCGGTTCTTTTCAGAATGGGAAAGAAAAATAATTCAACTATTCTCTCAAGAACACTACACAGGACAGAATTCTCAAAAACACTTGAGTAATTCCCATTTAGGTGTTTTCTATCAATACATCTGACATTTTTGTTCTAAATAATGTAAATTTTTAAAAGCTTCCTAAAAGAAAAGATTCATTTTTTGAAAAAAATCATCATTTTTATCTTCAATAAGAGATCTTTGAATTTCCAAATTTTTTATCCATAAACAAAGTTGAAAAACACCTGCTATGTATGCGTTGCCATAATTTCATAACAATTCATAAGAATCACACTACAAAAGTTCTTTTAAAAATGATATCATCTGTCAAACATGTTAAAAAACGCACTTTTAAAAAATATGCTACAAATATTTTTTCTAAAAAAAATTAATTAAAAATGATATCTTTGCCCCGCCCAGTTGAATAATATGCGAAAAAATTTTTAAAAAAATTGAAATTTTAAAATTTTTTTATTACAGCTGCCACTCTGAAGAACCACTTGACGAGGTACTGTGGCGCTGTTAGTAAGGGTTAATGAGGATAAAATTTAAGAAAACTGAAAAAAATCTTTGTGAGAGAAGGGAATAGATAGATGAATTTCCTTATATGAATTACGCAAAACGATAGATGCTCACAAGGAGGAAATAAAACAGTCAATTTTATCACCCTTAGAGAATATTCTATTCGCGGGAAAACTATATAAAGGAACGTTTAGAGATCATTATTACGTTTTGCAACAAAACATATTTCATATGATTCCCCTCCAACTATTCACTAGGATTCATCACAATTTTTACGAGCCCAACTAAACAGATGTCATTTTAATATACTGTGTACAATAGTACACGATATCGCCTGCTCGTTTTTGCTTAAAATTTTTTTCTTGTTTTTGGTTTTTTAGAAAATGTGATATTGTCTGATAGGAACCTATTTTAAATCAGGACAATCGGCTACCCCCATCCTTGACTGTAATGTGCAGAAATTTCTTGATTGTCACGTGGCATCTAGACGGCCCGTGAATAGAATATTCTCTGAGGGTGATAAAACCGTTACCACGACTTACTTTGATCCCTCAACTTTGTAAAGGAAAATGAACAATTCAAATTGGACTGCCCCAGATGTACCAAAGTCCCTTGATACTATTCGTCGAGCATCAACTGGTATTGTATGAGGATTTTCTCTAATAGTTGAAGTGTTATGGATATTACTATTTATTACACGCTTTATACAAAAAAATAAAAATCTAACAACAATTTATTATATTATTTTAACAATTGGGTTTGCTCTTAATTCAATCATGGTTGCAATGTTTCTTTTCATCACACAACAAGAAAATTATATTAAAATTTTTTATGATTTTGAACGATGGTATCTTCAAAGATTTATTGGTTTTTGGAATACTGTATTAGTAATCAATCGATTTACCGCAATATTTGCATATAAAAAACATCGATATATTTGGGCTGGAAAAAATCTTGCTGCAATTTTTTTTCTACTTTTCTTATATCCTTTTATTCTTACAAATTATCGATGAAAAGATATTAAATGTTTTTTAAAACCTGAAGCATCAAAATTTTGTATTGATTTTTTTAATGCTGATGTAAATATTTCAAATCTTGTAAATGGAATTATTTCAATGGCACTTGGAATTGCAACAGCAACCGCACGAAAAATTAAAGGACAAGCATGGGTAGAAAAACAAAAGTTTGAAACATATCTCTTGGTACAAGTAATTCTAGCAACCTTTTTTCTTATTACAACTGAAGTGCTAAATCTTATAACATTTAATTTAATAGAATATGTTAATCAAATAGAATATACTTTGAACGATCTGGTTACGGTATATATTCTACAAATATTACTTAATTGGTGTTTTGAACTTTTTCAATGCTCTTCTGGTGTATTAATTTTTTGCCTATCGCTAGTTTTTTTAAATAAAAATTAATTCTCCTAAAGATTAATCTTTTTTTAGACAAACAGTTCGTGATGAATTTATTACCTTTTATCGACTATATTATATATCCCAGGAATTAAAAATCCAAACTTAACAGCTGTAAATAGTTTTCATTGATGAACATATTTTTTGTGACATATTAAATTTTTTTTTTCTTGAATGTACTGTTTTTACTTAAAATATTTATCACTTTCTTCTTCTGTAATTGTTTATTATTCGATAGTTGGACATTATAATAATAATCCTTAAGTCTTTTACTTTAAGCTTTGAAATTAAAAACATATCAGTATAACTGAAAATGACGCTTTGAAGGCAACCAAAATTAAATAATGAAACCTTTTCATAACTGATCTTTTAAAAAAAATTTGATAAATACACAACTGACTCTTTTTATTTCGTAAAATACCAAAATTTTATTGTTTAATAGTTTATGCCTGATATAATAAGGCATTGGTTTTTATTAAAGTAAAATCAAAACATTCAAAAAGGTGTATTTGCAGCCCTAATAACCTGTAATGAAAACCAAACCAAAAGAAGTAACAACAAATAACAATAAAATGATCAAACTAATTAATTTTAAATTTACCATTGTTGCATAGAAATTTAGCATTTTGCATTAAAAAAATTTAGTTGTTTTTCGTTAATAAAAGATATACATCCTTTACAAAACTATCGTGAGCAAAATCATCGAGGACTTTATTATCAAGACCATAAATATCTATAAACATTTTAATTTGATTCATTGACCATCTCTAAAATATGATTTAATAAAGCCTATATTCTTAAAAATCTGTGAGAAGAAAACACTGACTTTTATGATATTGTTGAATGATTCAAAGGTTAATTTGTGGGATGAAAGAGGATGACAAAACTTTTTTAAAGCTTTGCAATTAATTGATGAATCCGAAAATTCCCCCATTAATTTCAAACAATCAGTGTAATCATTGCTATGATCACTGAACAAAATTTTTTCGGTATTCTGTAGCCATTGAATGAAATCCATTGGTTTTAGAAGAGTTGTGAATTGAACTTTAAAACATTTTAATTCAATAAGTTGGGGTGATAAAAGTTGATAAAAATTAGTTGCTGTAATGCTGATATCACATAATTCAATAAATTTTGCTTTAATAAACGGCTCTTTTGAAGAAATGGAAGTGAAAATATCTTCAATAAGAGAATTTATTGCTTTTGACATTACACGGTAGCCCTGAAAAGTGAGTTTTTTGTTTAATTTTGCAATTTCAACATGAAATATTTTTTTTATTAAAATTTCAATAATTTTTTTAAGTCTGAAAAAAAAGAAAAAGTGTGAAAAAAAATAAGTTAACGGCCCATAAATCCAAAGGGGTGTACAGTTCGGTTCTATTATTGAGAAAGAGGCTCAATAAGAAAGTGAACCGAATTCACATAAACCCAAAAAAGGGAATGAAAACAAATTTTATTCTCACTTTTTTCCTTTGTTCTTTTTTACTGAGACTCATTTCTTCATTCATTTTTCTTTTTTTGTTTTTCTATTGTCTTTTTGAGCTTAATCTTAAAAAGCTAATATCTTTTTTTAAAATTTAATAATTAAAAAAATCCCGTGCTAAAGTCAAGATAAGATCCAAATATATCGATCTATTAAATAATCACAAAAAAAGATAACCTATAAGCCGAGATCTAGGGCTGCATTTACATCAAATTAATTGTATTGGATGAAAAAATGCATGGGCAAAACAAAAAAATCAAATGGTTATTGAATAAATTTGTCTGTCTGTAATATTTTTAGGTACTCAAATAATGTTTGTTTTTGTCAGCTCAAGAGATGATGCCGTCGAAGTGGTGTGTCTGTTTGCCCTCTTCTTCAAAACCGTTAAAAAGATAAATAAAACGTTAGCATAGGTTGGTTGAAAAAAAACGTTTAAAAGTTTTTTAGACATTGCCGATTTTCAAGAAAGAAGATCAAGGCCGTATTTAGGGGGGGGGGGGGGGCATTGGACCCCCTCCGAAATTCACAAATTTCTTTGATCTTTTGCCGAAGCGTGTCGAAAGCGCCAAAAGATCAAAGGCTTGCTGTTCCCGAAATTTGATACTATCTAAAAAAAGAAGATTACTGCAAAAAGTTGGTGCAGAAGCAACATGATGGATTAAGAGACATGTTTTGAAAAATTGTCACTTGTGCTTTAACAAAAAAAAACCTCATTTGCTTTGTGTTCAATTAACTAGGTGCTTGTATGCATTATTATAGGATAAAACTTTAACACACTGTTTTTCGTTTAACATGAAAAAAAAAACTATGCCGTCGATGTGTGTCTGTCTTTTTTTAAATCTTAACTAAGAAAACAGACTGTTTTTTGATCGCATTGATGCGTTTCTTTGGCATTCCTTCGTTTTTCTTTTCATGTGTCCTGTTCATGGCATTTGATTGATCTTCATGGCTGTATATTGATCGTCACTTGAGAACGTTGTTCAACAGTTTTTCTATTTCTTAAAATATTAATCCTTTCAATATGTCCTGTTTCTTTTGTGATAGCAATTATCATGTTACACATTATTGTGATAAATTTATTTCTGATGAATCTCGAAAAAAAGTTGCTTTAATAATAAAATGTTGCCCTTATTGTTTGGTTTCTACAAATATTGGCAATAAATGTGAACTTGATCGTAAATGTTATATTTGTTTTTCAACAAGGCATTTTACTGTATATTGCCCGCATCGATTTACACGTAATTTATATAGTTTATAGTATACCGTAAACTCTCTATTTGAAGCATACTCTAATAGACGCACACCTCCAATTGAAGCACTTAAAAAAATTGTAATGGTAGTCTTAAATAATTATTTTAATTTTTTTAGCAACAAATGTATTTTTGCCAAAGATAAATTGCGATTTATTATTCCGTTTTAGTCAAATACTGAATTCTGAAGAAAAACATTCACTTGCACTTTTATCTCCATATTTTTTGGAGTTATTGAACCAAACAACGGTAAAAGTTAAATATATTCAACATGAAATTACATTTCCTGCTTTCCCCAACTATCATAATCTTGACTTTATGACCGCTGAAAAAGTTTCTATTATTGAAAAAAATGTAGGATATTATTCCGTGAAGAATTCAAATTTTGCATCTTTAAAGCATCCAATTTTTTACATTAAACATCTCGAAATCCAGCTGGCATCAATCTCATCTTTTGAATTTTTGACACTCTTGTCTTCAAGAACAAAAATTTTAAAATGTGTTGTAACTAAATTTTATCCGAAATTGACATTTCGTGATATTCTTAAAAAGGCTCCAAAGCTTGAAGATATTGATATTTCTGCCTCACAAATTGAAGTAAGCAATTCATGGCCGGATGAAATTCTACAATTTCATTATGCTGATGTTTTGATTAGTCTTTTCTTAACAACTGCTGATTTAAATATTAATGTTGAAAGCTTATCTACATTAATGAAGGTATGAACTACTTTTACAACACTGAGAAAACGCCGTGGACGAAAAAAACCTCACTGGTGATGCATTTGTGACGAATTCATCACTGATAGTGATGCTCTGGTGGCGATATCATCATCGGTGAGGGTTTTTTTCGTCACTGGTAGTGATGCGCGAGTGACGGATGCATCACGGCTTTTTCTCAGTGAAGGAAAACGTCCCAAGTGTTCCATGCAGATTGTGACCGGACATATTTTATATGATTCCCCTACTATTCAATAGAATTCCTATGGGTTTTCTAGCGGCGTAGTTCTCAAAATTCATTTTTATACATATTGAGTAGCACACGATATCGTCTGCTACTTTTTGAAATAACTACTTATTTTTGAGTTAAACAGTGAATAATATATAAAACAGGTTTCCAGCAAATGCATTTTTAGCCATATACAAAGTAAAAAACTCAAAAATTGGTAATTTATGTTATGAGTAGCAGGCTATATCGTGTGCTACTTCATTTTTATGAAAATGACATTTCTGAACGAGTCAAGATCGCTTAGAATCTTATTGAATATTAGAGAAATCATATGAAACATGCCTGGATTAAATCTGCGTGTTACATTTGAAGTAAGCAATTCAAATTGAATCGGTCCACTTGTAAGACTATTTTTTATAAATTTTTTTTTAATTTTTCAGAAAAAGTCTTCTAATCAGCTTAACATTATTCTTTACCTTGAGATATCGCACACTGTGGAGATAGAAGAAACAATGAAAAACAAATTTTCAAAATTTTTTGTTTTGCAAAATTATGAATGTCAACAATGCATAAAAATTTATTTTGTGAACAAAGGATTTGATGATGATTGTGAAAATTTTATATTAAAGCTACTTTAATTCAACTTTTAAAATCTTCAACAGTTTGTGGTAATATTTTTAATGCCTGTGAAAAAATAAAATTGCAGTTTTTTTTCATAAAGGCTATTCAGTTTGCACCCATAGATCGCTAAAACCTTTTTCAATCATAGAAGTATTATTTCTATTTTATTTTATGTAGAAATCTTTTTAACACTATCACCAGAATCTTATTTACATATTTGTTTTAAAATTTTACCGACTTTTTTCTTTTCGATTAACTGAGAATAAAACAATTCTTAATTTTTTATAAAGCTTAAAAGCCAAAATTTAACAAATTGTTTTTGAGTTTTTTTTTCAAGTTTTTTCCTCCGTTCTTTCTTTTTTCTCCTTTGTTTTTCTTCTAACATTAGCCAAGGCCGGTTGATGAACTGATTTTTGAAAGCTGTCGGCAAAAATTGTATTCACACAAAAAAAAATTTGTTCATCTGTGTTTTACTTTATTACAACAAGGTTTCAAAAAATAAACATTTATTCTTCATGTTAATGTGTCCTTTTTTCCATTCTCAATATCCCTTTTTTTTTGGTCTTCAAACAATTACATATTTCGGCATATCCTTTTATTCTTCTTGCTCATGCCTCCTATTTCTTTCACATGGGGACGCACGAAAAATTGAATTTTACTAGATAAGTGGGGGAGGGGTTTGCTTGTTTTTGATCCTGTTATTTCTATGGCTCTTTGCATGTTCCATAATTTGCAAATTTAAAAAAAACACAGAAAAAAATTGGAGGCATAAGGGAAAGAAACAATAGGATTAAAAAGTGTTAAGTTAGAGAAGTAAAAAGGAAGAAAATGAACACGAAAAATTGAAAAAAAGAACACACTAAAATGAAGAAGAAAGCGAAACCAAGGATTCAGAGCCTTGTTTGGAATCACCCATTTTTTCTTTTATTTTTTCTAAAGGACAAACATGGCATTTTAAGAAAACGCAGTCCATTTTTCCAAGAAATCGCAAAAATAAATATGACTGTTTCTATTTTTTTTAAAATATTTTTGACCAATGTTTTATTCCTTTATATGTTCTTTTTTATGCTTGTAAATAATTATTTTTTTTTTAAATTGAAAGGATGAAATATTGGGTTGTCCAATAAGTCTTGTCACTTGTTTAACTGGCTCGTATTTTAAAGCTATTTGAAATAATTTTTATGACCCCAAATGATACTAATCTACTCAAAAATCATTAAATTTTACTTTTTAATAGTTTCTCAGGCATTTCCAGAAAAAATTATTAGAAAAATTTCTTTGAAATAAGCATAATGTCATTAATTTACAGTAATCGGGCATAAACATTCCAGAAGGTTCCATAAGATTCGTGAAAATTCCTAAACTTATAGATTCTGTTAGGACAGGGTCTGGACTACCCACACATGCTATATTGGCTCATATAAGCTTCACATTACAATTTTTGTAGTGCTCTAACCACAATTTTTTGGTATAGAAATCGGTTTCCCCACGAAAATCCCTCAGAATTCCATGAAAATTTTAGATATCAAAAAACCAATACGGCACCCTTCACAGAACCCCTGAGGCTACCTCCATGCAAAATTTCATGTCACTTGGCCTCGTAGTTTCAAAATGCCAGCCAGTCAAACAGGTGACAAGACTTATTGGACAACCCAATACTAAACATTTGATGAAGAAGATTGCCATCTTCCAAGGTAATTAATGCTCCTCTTTTTTTCTTGAAAACAGTTCTTTAAAAAATAAAGGTGTGTGTTTTATTAGCGTTTTCATCAATGTGTTTTTAAGAAGAAGAACTATGGCACATTTGCCATTGCTACAAGTTGCTTTGGATTTAAGAGGGAGACAATGTGTTTTTTGTTTTGGTTCAAGCTTTAAATTTTTCGTTTTATAAATTTTGGCATATAAGCGTACTCACCTTCTACGATTTGCGATGAAGTTTGAATTATTGTAAAAAAACATGTATATTTTTCATCTCTCTTTCAAAACCAAAAAATATATTTGTAAGATACGTGCCGAATTTAGTTGTGGTCGTTAACAATTCACTTTTTGCTTTAAGAGACAGTCTGGCTAACTTTTTCACTTTTTAAAGGAAGTCACGGAACAAAATTTTATAAATTTTCGATTTGGGCTTTCAAATTTTCAAATTGGCATAGGTGTCAGGATGCCAAAAATACATTTTTTTGATTTTTTCGTGTCAGGAGTCGACTTCTGGAGGATTCAGAAGGCGCAAACTTTGGGGCTATAGGAAAAATCGAATTTTCTTCTATTTTTTATAATTCCCCGGATATATAGGTTTTCGACCACGGGGAATCCAGTGGCACACTCGGTTTTTTTCGAAAATTTCGTTTTCGTGCCGAAACAAAATTTCGATTTTTCTATAGCCCCAAAGTTTGCGCCTTCTGAATCCTCCAGAAGTCGACTCCTGACACGAAAAAATCAGAAAAATGTATTTTTGGCATCCTGACACCTATGCCAACAACCTCTGAAAATTTGAAAGCCCAAATCGAAAATTTATAAAATTTTGTTCCAACAGCCTCAAAAAATTAGCCAGACTGTTTTTTTTTTACAAATTTTTAAAAATTTTTAAAAATTTTTTCATTCTGAGGTCGACTCAGCTATCAACACATCAACTCCGATTCCGGAATCGGATTCCAATATAGGTGCTCGATTCAACATTGGTTTTTAGTGATCAAGTGGAAGTGGATATTGCTCCTCGTGTTGCTCCAGTTGCTCAACCTCCTCCACGTGCTCGACAAGTTCCTCAACAAGTTGCTCCATCAGCTGCACAACCCAATGTTCAACATGCATTAAAAACATATAAAAAAACTGAAATTTAAAACGATATGTTTACAAGTGATAATACATTTGAATCTGATGATGATACTGCTGCATGTGCTACACTTATTTATGATAGCATTAAACTTTATACAGATGATGATGGTATTCGTGAATATAAAGAAATGTCCAGCCGTATTGCACGAAAAATGATTTCTAAATTTGGTGGTTCCTGGTATTGTGGAGCATCGGATCGTAGATTTTTCTTAACCACTACTGATGTTCATTATGTTAGTGTTCCCTTGGATGATTTATACATCTATATCGGCAAACAAGAATAAACTGATCTGTTAAAACTTAATCATTATTCACCATTTTGATATATCATATGCTAATTGTTATTGTTTTATATTTTAATATTATGTTACCTCTTCCTTATTGTTTGATAACTTAATCTTTCTTTATCTTTATTTTTCATATACCTCTCTCTCTTTTTTATTTTAAATGCAGCTTTATCTTGCCAAAAAATAATGTGCACAAATGCACTGCTTCTGATCAAACAAAACTGTCTGAATGTTCAATGAAATTTACGAAATTCGAATGCAATAAAAAAATTTGCAAATAGTTTTTGTTTTATTAAACATATAGCATGTAGTACAGAAAAGAAGAAAATGTGTAGGCATCTTATCTTTTTGTAGCATTTAACGACCACGAACAATTTATTGGCACATTTTAAAGGGTGTAATGCTACTGAAACAGAAATATACAGTCAGTAATAATAAAACAATAAACTATAAAGAATTATCAAATCGCATTGCAACGAATTTTTACTTTGACAAAAAAAACATCTATTGTATTTTTTCCACTTTATAGTTTTTCTTCTAAAAAACAAATACAACTTTTTTTGGAAACACTATCTCAAATATTTTCTTTGCTTTTTCTCCATTGCATCAATAATTTTTGTATGGAATTTTCCATTTATGGGAATTATCAATATTCAAATGGCAGGATATGGAGCATACTTTTCACCAGCAATTTCTATTCTATTCTATTTGGCCTTTTTGGTGGTCGAGAACCCGTAATCTTATTATTGAGTTATGCTTCGTTGGATTCTTTTCATTCTGTATGGATCTCTTTAGTGTTTATGCAATCGTAAAATGGAAATATTTTAATAAAAGTGATCATTCCGTTCAAGTACCATCTCAGGATACTGCTATGCTCGCGTATAGTATTTGTCTGTTTTGTACTGATTTCTTTTGTGCTTCTGGTCAAGTAAGTTTTTATGACAAATTACAATAAATTCAACACTGTTTCAGTTTCTGCTTATGATTGATCGATCCAAATATCTTAGCTATGTGATGTCAACACAATACCTTACAATTGATATTTTAACTTTAGTACCTGGATGGTTCGTATTCATTACTAATACACCACTAAGAAGTGAAATTCTTAAACTCATTTTTGTTTCAAATAAAACAAAAGTTATTAGCCTTAGCACAAGTGTTCGAGTAAATAATGTTTAAATTTCTATAAAATTTTTGGATAAATGTATTCATCGGAAAGCCGCAATGAAACTAATGGTCTCAACAAAAATAAAAATTATTTTTAAATTCATAAAAATTTTTTGTGTTTATTACAGTTTTTAATGAGCAGTTCTTTTTAAGAGACATCATTATTACTTTTCAATCGTCAATTTATTTTTTTAGCATTGCGTAATATGTATGCGAATAATTTACATTTAGTTAAATGACTTTAAAAAGTTAAAAAGACGATTAATAAAATGCCATTTTTTAAAGGGAAAAAATACAATGTTGTTGTTAAAGATAGATTTATAGATTTACCAACCATGTTTCTTTTTAAAATTTGAGCCATCTTGATTGCCAGTATAAATTCTATCATTATATAAACAAACATATGATAGAAAGAGTTCACAGCTATGCTTATATATTTTAATAATTTATTTTATGCTTAAATATTTCGACAAAACAAGTTTAAAAAAAATTCTAAAATAATGAAGGATTTGAAACGGTAGTTTTGCTTGAAATGAACTTGAAATTTTTCAAAAATTTTTTAGGTGACTTCATATGCTGATAAAAATATTTGATAAAAGAAATGATAGCTTCTCGATATCCAGTCATAATAAACAATACAACTAAGGATTCAATTAAAATACGAAATTGAATTATCATTGGTCGACAGGTATCAGATGTAAGACCGTATATTCCATCAATCCAAAGTGGAAGTCTTAAATCCCAATATCCTGGATATTCTTTACCTATGCCGGCATTTCGAGCTATTAGTATTTTTAAGCTGAAAACACTTATAAATCGAGGTATAAATTGATTGAATGTTTCAAGAAATACTCCAAAACAGTTGATAACATTTTGTAGACTAATAACTACAACAATCCGAACAGTGTTTGAGAAATTTTTTTGATTTTGTTTTACTTGAAAAAATATTTGTTTGACCATTTTCCAAATAATTAAGATGGTTAAAATCATTGATAAAAATAAAAATAGCGGAGGTTTAAAATGATGTAGCAGTTCGAAGCCATAGTAAAAGTTTGTATAAACTCTATACAAGGAATCTTTTTCGTAATCCTTATTTGTAAATGATGAAGCACATATTGTTCTTGTTTTATTTAGTTGAAGTACACAGTCATCAACAAGTTCGCTCATTCTATTTGTTTGAAAAAACCAAAATAAAACATAAATATCAAAAAGTATAGCAAAAAAATTAAATGCAATAATTGTATACAAAATTTTTCTACCTTTGATTAACTTTGCATATGCATGTGGATAGTATAAAGCCATAAATCGAGAAGTTGTAAGAAGTAAAAGGGCAGAATATGAATTATGTGTAATCACTCCTCTAATAAATCCATCGAATTGAAAATAGCTATAATGCGACTTGTTATTGGTCAAATAAAAACACGGTGTTGGTGTTTTGACCCAACCAGACATGAGGCTATCACATGAATACCTACTGCTAGCAAATACATCCCAAATTGCTTGATTAAGAATAAACCAACGATAATGTCCTTTAAGTTTTCCAAAAATTGAGATTATAATAATCAAAAACAAAGGCCCCATACAGTAATATCCAAAGTCATAATAAAATAAATCTGCTGCAGTTTTGAGAATCTGACATCTCAATTCATCAATAATAGTATAATTTGCATTGTAAATTCTGCAGAAGTATGTTGTTGCATTCATGACAGCCGCTTGTAAATGTTACCACTTTTTTACAGTTTTATATACAAAATGATATTTTAAAAAACTTTTTGTAAAAACTAAAATCTTTTTTTCTTAAAAAACCCACACATTATTTTTTTAATGGTTATGTGCCAGTTAAAACACCCTTTTTGATTTCTTTATTTTATCTACATTTGTGTTTTAAGTATTACCCATAGACATTTAACATGTACAAATAATAGCTATTTGTTTCCTAAAAGTTTAACAGGCACCTTTTGAATTTTTCTTGGAAAAAGATGGAAGTAAAGGGCAAACCAATTATAAATTTATAAATGCTTAGTTTTTGCGCAATGTGAAACAAAACCCCGTGGTGTATTTCCCACGATTTATGGGTTATTGAACCACCAGTATATCATTATAGTAGGTAAGCGCGGATGCAAGCTCTTCTGCGATCGTTTTTTTCTTTGGTGCTGTTATCGTCAGCAATTTTTTAAAAATTTTTTGGGTGGCGACAGTAACAACACCAAAGAAAAAAACGATTGCAGAAGAGCTTGCATCCGCACCAACCTACTATAATGATATACTGGTGATTAAATAACCCATAAATCGTAGGACATACACAGTTTGTTTCAAATTGCGCAAAAATTAAGCACTTATAAATTTATAATTGGTTTGTCCTTTACTTCCATCTTTTTCCAAGAAAAATTCAAAAGGTGCCTGTTAAACTTTTAGGAAACAAATAGCTATTATTTGTACATGTTAAATGTCTATGGGTAATACTTAAAACACAAATGTAGATAAAAAAAGCAATCAAAAAAGGAGTTTTTAACTGGCACATAACCATTAAAAAATAATGTGTGGGTTTTTTACGAAAAGTTTTTAAAAAAAGCTTTTGAATTTATCACTTTGTATTTAAAACTGTAAAACAGTGGTAACGCTTACAAGTAGCTGTCATGAATGCAACATACGTCTGCAGAATTTACAATGCAAATTATACTATTATTGATGAATTGAGATGTCAGATTCTCAAAACTGCAGCAGATTTATTTTATTATGATTTTGGATATTACTGTATGGGGCCTTTAGCTTTGATTATTATAATCTCAATTTTTGGAAAACTTAAAGGACATTATCGTTGGTTTATTCTTAATCAAGCCCTGTGGGATGTATCTGCTAGCAGTAGCTATTCATGTGATAGCCTCATGTCTGGTTGGGTCAAAACACCAACACCATGTTTTTATTTGACTAATAACAAGACGCATTATGCCTATTTACAAATTGATGGATTTATTAGAGGGGTAATTACTCATAATTCATATTCTGCCCTTTTACTTCTTACAACTTCTCGATTTATGGCTTTATATTATCCACATGCATACGCAAAGTTAATCAAAGGTCGAAAAATTTTGTATACAATAATTGCATTTAATTTTTTTGCTATACTTTTTGATATTTATTTTCTTTTTATTTTTATGCAAAACAAGAGAAGGAACGAATTTGTTGATGACTGTGTACTTCAACAAAATTCTACAAGAACAATATGCCTTTCATTGAGGGATTACGAAAAAGATTCCTTGTATAGAATTTATACAAACTTTTACTATGGCTTCGAACTGCTACATCATTTTAAACCTCCGCTATTTTTATTTTTATCAATGATCTTAACCATCTTAATTATTTGGAAAATGGTCAAACAAATATTTTTTCAAGTAAAACAAAATCAAAAAAATTTCTCAAACGCTGTTCGGATTGTTGTAGTTATTAGTCTACAAAATGTTATCAACTGTTTTGGAGTATTTCTTGAAATATTCAATCAATTTATACCTCGATTTATAAGTGTTTTCAGCTTAAAAATACTAATAGCTCGAAATGCCGGCATAGGTAAAGAATATCCAGGATATTGGGATTTAAGACTTCCACTTTGGATTGATGGAATATACGGTCTTACATCTGATACCTGTCGACCAATGATAATTCAATTTCGTATTTTAATTGAATCCTTAGTTGTATTGTTTATTATGACTGGATATCGAGAAGCTATCATTTCTTTTATCAAATATTTTTATCAACATATGAAGTCACCTAAAATTTTTTTGAAAAATTTCAAGTTTTATTCAAACAAAACTATCGTTTCAAATCCTTCATTATTTTAGAACTTTTATTTTTTTAAACTTTCGAAATATTTTAATATAAATTATTAAAATATAAGCATATTTTTGAATTCTTTCTATCATATGTGTTTGTTTAAGTACAGTAGCGTGCAAAAGTTTCCGCCCTTGTAAGCTTATTGTGATAGCGATGATATGGTAATTACACTTTCAATGCTCCTTCTTGAGATGTCATAATGATTAAACATAGCCTACTTAGACATTTTTAAGAGCTGAATATGCGATTTGAACGTGTAATTACCATATCACCGCTATCACAAAATGTTCAAACGGGCAAAAATTTTTTACGCTACTGTAATGATAGAATTAATACTGACAATCAAGATGGCTCCAATCTTATAAAGACGCATGTTACATTTTATTATCAGTGATCTTTTTTTAAAGGGATTTAATTAAATAAAATATTCACACATATTTCCAAAAAAACTCCAAAAATGTTCCCAAAATAAGTGATAACAATTTGAAATCAAAAACCATGATTCATCAAATACAATTTCATGGATCCCAAAATTTTAAGTAGGAGTATTTTGTTGTGATATTGGTGTAACGTTTGCATTTTTAAATGGCTTTGAATAAAATAGCTTATATTCTTTTCGAGTGGTTTTGCTGAAAATGCTTTGATTGTTAAACAAAAAGTACAAAAGATATAGAAACCTTAAAATCAACAATGACACACTGCCCGATAGAGCAAATACATCATACATCAATGGCATCAACGCTGCAATAATTTCTAATGTTTCAGAAGCTAAATAAATTAATCGAGAAATGTTGTATGTTGTTCTCCAAACTTGTGCAAAGAAAACAACACAGGATACAACTGAAAATTACAATGTTTTTAAGGGATAGAAAAAAGAAATTTGCGGATTTCGGCACTTTGAATTTAACGTAATATCAAAAAAGATTATAATTAAAAAATTTTTAGTATCACTTTTTAGTTATCTTAAATGTGTTTAAATGATGCTCGAATTAAGTCCTCATGTTTTCCCTTAAACTTATCTAGTTATTGGATATTAAAGAACAAAAAATCAGCTGTCTAATGATTCATATTGCTTGCGATTTAATATCTGATTAAATATAGCTGTTAAGATAGCTACTTTTATTTTCCATTATTAATTTTATAATAATTTTAAAGAGGTATAATTAAAAAGAAAGTTAAATTATCGATTAGCAGTACTATTGTAATCTTTTCAAACCCACTAGCTATCGTATGTTACTTCCCAGCAATATTCTATCGACTACTAAGCCTCTGGATAAATTATTAGGCAGCTGATAATTTCTCCTCAACTATCCCATAACTAGAAGAGTATATATAAGGGCAAAATATGGGGATGTAACTCAAGCGTCACTTGAATACCACTAAGATTTGTGGCGTGTTAGCGTGCAATAGCAAACGAGATTTCAGACCAACAAAGTGTGTTTGAAAAAATTGAAAATTATCAGCTAGGAATAACAAACCTACCACTTTCCTCCCGTTAATATGCGAATTTTTTTTCTGCATAATTTTTTACCGGCAAAATTGATGGGCAACAAAAGCCGTTGTATATTACAAATACGAGTTTGTCGATTAATTTTGAACACCTTACTTTGTCACTTTTTAGTTTGACACCTTATTTATAAAAAGTGTAAGAGACTTACGCAATAAATTCTTTTCATTAACACTCAAAAGTGAATGCTGTTTATAAAAATAGAATCTTGAACAAGATAAAAAATTTAAAATTGCTGCAATACACGTTGTTGAAATATACGTTGAAGTAGAAATAATAAAAAATGTTTGTGAAGCTGCTGGATTTATTAAAGTTATTGACACAGTGCCGTCCGGTAAAAATGCAAACTTTGATGGTTCTGTAATTCTTGTAAAAATTGGTAATATTGGTACAATGATGATAATCAGAAAATATAAAAGTTGATTTTTCCATATTTTTTGATGTTGAATTGGAAACCATATTATTGTAAAACGATTGAGGCCCATTAATGTATGACCAAGAAATTGGACATTGCTGTCGTAATTACCAAGATTGAAGAGAAAATAGGGCAGAACTTTGTTGTTTATGTAAAAGGTAGATAATGAGGGGATTAATGCTATTCTTTGCAAGACTAATATCTAAAAAAACTTAGCAAAGTTAAATTTTTAAAAAACCTTTTTTTGATTTTATAAGGAAAATTTCTTGTGCGTTACTTCAACAGAAATTGTTTCGAAAAATTGCTGATTAATGAACAGTCAGGGATATTTTTTGCAAAACATCCATTATGCAATTAGCATCCCCTTCCTCCCCTGTCCCATGTTCATCCTAAACGAAAAACATGATATTAAACGGTTCCTACAAAAAGAACCATTATCACATTATGTTAATTTGTAAGTAATCGAACCCTTCTAGTATTAAAATGCATTTCTGAAAAAATATTAGCTGTCTTCTTGAGAATCTACAAAATTAAGCCTTTTAAAGTAGCACACGTTATTACCGCTACTTATTCCCTTAAAATTCGATATTTGTTAATTTTTGGGCTTTTTGATGGTTATTCACAAATTTGTAATAGATTTTATTAAATCATTACTAATCATCAGAAAAAATCAAAAAATTTAAAAATATCAAATGGAATAAATAGCAGGGGATATCGTGCGCAACTTTCAAATTTAATATATTTAATTTCCCACGCGAAATGAGAAATAAGAAACTGTCAATTATCAGCTCAAAATAGCAGATATCGTGTAAACTGAAAATGGCATTTTTGGCATATGTAAAAGTTTGCATAAATATAATTGAAAATTTTGAGTATCTCATGAACATTGTTTTGTTGTTTATGTAAGAACTTACAACCAAATATGACATTAAATCTGCAACAATAACAACTCTAAAAATATCATAAAATGCTCCATGAAAAGCTGTATGCCTTTTGCAGAATAACAGAATAATTACCGATATATGAAATGAATAAAAGATAATTTCGATAACTTGTAAAATTATAATAAATACCGAAACCATTATTATTATATTATGTTGTGCTATTTTAAATTTCCATGAAGTTTACATTGCTTTATATACGTTGCAAATAATGATAAGAACAAAAAAGATGTTACTTTCTTTTTTTTAAACCCCCTCATTTTATTATCCCTTTTATTTTAATTACAGTTGTCATGACAATGGTCATTATTTTGGGCTTGAAGTATAGGCATTATTAGGTATTAATTAGTACCAGACTTAATTAATTTTTTTTAAAACGTTTATGTCTGTAACGAGACCGTCAAATATTTTGTTCCTTTTATTTTATTAAGTAGTTTAATAATTAATTATAGTATTAGCTAAATTAATTAATTACTCTTTTTTTTAAAAAAAATTGGGTTTTTAGTATGTAAGAATCATAGTTGGAAAAACTTTTTTCCTCTAAAAAAAGATAATGTACAAAATCTTTTAAAATATTTCAAACATCATTTGTTATTTATGAATTTGCTAATGTTGTTTGAAAAGATCAACGCTTTAAGCTAGAAATTTTATTTATACATCATAAATAATGTACCATGTAATTAATTACATAAAAAATAAATCATACTATTTTCATATTTTTGCTGTAGATTATTATAGTGACAATTTCAGAGAGCTACTTTACTTGTTCTCTGTTTAACATGGCATTTCTGGGTTTACTTCAAAATAAAAATGTCAAGTAAATAATTAAGTTAATCTCACAATAGAACTTTTAACAGCTTTTAAAGTTCCAAAATTCTTTGAATAAATAATTGCAACAAGTGTACCATCAACAGCTCCAAAAAATAGGGTGTAGACTCCAAAATATTGAGTTAAAGATACATTAATGCTCTAAAAAATTATGTTTATTAGTCAGAAAAAAGTGAGCATTTGCGAAATTAAACTTTAGATTTCGGTTTAACGAAATTTCGGTGTTTTCAATGAAATACATCCAAGTGATGCTTCAATAAAGTCCCAATATTTTCCTATATACTTGTCAAATATAGGAATGGTTACAGACAAAAAATTTAAGCTTCAGTTTCGCACAGCGCTACAAATAGCTTCGTTGAAAATTGAACTTACCATTCTTAAAATTAAATCAATAAAAGCTGGCAAAAAGTTTAAAATCAACTCCGTGATAATCGTAAAAAATGCCAGTCGATTAGCTCGACGCTTATTTGCTTGATCAGTATTTCGAAGGCCATGTTGTAAAACATCTTTTTGAAAACGATTCAAAACAAAAAAGAAAAATATTCCAATTATTGAATTCATGAACCCTGTAGTAAGTTTAGCCCAAATTGAAAATGCAGATCCATTGAAACCAGCAACACAGGTAACAGACCAACAAGTATTTGAAGCTAAAATTATAAAATGTTGAAACAGTACCCCTTGTAAATAACTTACGATATCCATCTATTTGTTTCCATGCCCATGCAAACCATGCTATTGTTATACCAAGTAAGAAAACCATGCAAAAAATAGACAATCCAAGAACTGATTGATGAATATTGTTATATTTTGAGAAGACTCGTGTAATAATTAGAATTCGATGTAGCAAAAGAAAGAAGACTGATAATGACACAAGAGGTAGAAATGCTAATGCTGCTGCGGTTGTAACATAAAATAGAAGAGGATTATTTCTTCCTAAAAAAATGTTGTTAATAAAATTTTCTAATTTTTTAAAAACAAATAACGATTTTCCAAAATATTTCCCTAGTATTAAAACGTATTTTTGCAAATTATTAGCTGAGAGCTTACATATTTATGCCTCTCAAAGTAGCACACGATAACGTCTGTTACTCTTTCTTTAAAATTTGATAACTTTTAATTTTTAGGTTTTTTGATGGTTAAGATGTTTTGCAATGCGTTTAAATAAATATTGTATCGTCATTAACGGCCAAGAGTCCCAAAACTAAACGAAATTCCACATTTTTAAGCGACAATTGCTATCATGTGCTACTTTGATGAGCTCAAAAATGTTAATTCTCAACGCCAGCTCATGCAGTCGAGTGATTAGCGCGTCGGATGTTTAAGGTTAAGGAATATATTTTAATACTAAAACGGTATGATGAAAATATATTTTGAGAACTAAGATGGCATTTGAAAACGGTCGCTCGTTAATTGAGCTACTTGCTTGAAAAACACATATCTTAGCTATGAAAATGAGCAAGAATTCTATTGAACACTTAGAAAATCGAACCAAAACAGAAAAACATTACTGATATATGTCTTATAAAAAAAGAAGAATGTCAATCAAACTTACTCTCCCACCAAACTAAAATAATATATCCAGTATCAAGAATCCCAATAAATGAATCAATTACAATCGCAAAAAGATAAACAATAAATTGTGGAGAAATATCATTACGCTTTAAAAGCTTAATCCTCGTATACAAAACATACGATAGCAACAAAAATGTAAACAAATACATTAAAAACATCATAATATTTTGAACAATTATTACAATATCATTGTAAGCTAATGTTGCAGTTGCCATTTTATTCTTTGAAAAATTTTAAAACTTGAGAAAAAACCTTTTTGGAGAGAATAAATTTTATTATAACTTTTTTTGTTTGCGTGAGTGTGTTAAAGTTGATGACTGTTTTTTTATTAAATAAAATAAATTTACCATGAAGTGAAAAAAATTTTGACAATCATTCATCATACCTTAATTGAGTTACTTGTGTTGCTGGTTGTGTGTAGTATATATAAAGTAGCATAAAAGTGCATTTAATAAAAAAACATTGTGAAAGCAGCATAAACATAAGCAACTACATTCATTCTTTTGTTAAACAGAAACGATGTATGACAGTCAGGGATGTGCGAAATTTCGTTTCGTCTTTCGCTTTCGCGAAATTTCGCGGTTTTTTTCACTTTCGTTTCGTTTCGTCTTTCGCGAAAGTTTTAAAAAACTTTCGTGAAAAACGATGTGCTAAAGGTGAAAAAATTTTGAACAATTTTAGCTAAATTAATTGCAATTTTAAGCTATTTTTCTTTAAAAAATTCCATAAAAACGCACTATTTTAAAATATCGGCGGCGCTATCTGTCGATGAAAACCGTTATATCGCCTAATAACATGTTGAGCAAAAGAAGGAAAAAAGAAACAGAGAGAAATAAGTAAGTTGCGCACACGGGTATATTACAATTATTTTATTATTAGCAATACGGACTCTTTCATTTGGATTTCGCAATTTAAGGATTCTGCATTTAGGAAAAAAGAAGAGAATCTGTATGTTTAATTTAAAAAGTTAGAATGCAGCGTCCGTATTTTTAGAATCAATGTACTGTACTGAAACAGTAATTTTATCAATTTTTATTAACAAAATTGGGAGTAATATCCAAAAATTTTCGGCACCGCTGACGCGGCGCTTTTTTTATAACAGTTATTCTCTAGCTTCGCCCATTTTCTCAGCAAAATATATTTCAAACAAAAACCAATTTCAACTTAATTTTCAGTTGTAAATTTATTAATATTGAATAGAAACTTAGAGTCATAAAAAATGACAATTCTATGTTTGAAAAGATTTCATTAATTTTAGCAGCATGAGTAAAAGAAATGGTTAGAAAAAATTTTATAGGAAAACTTTCGTTTCGCGAAATTTCGTAGCTTTTTTTACTTTCGCCGAAACTTTAGTTTCGCGAAAGAAAATTTTAAAACTTTCGTCTTTTGCGAAAGCGAAAGTAAAGCACTTTCGCACATCCCTGATGACACTGTAATTAGAGCTTCCTTATTCTTCTTTACTTACTTGTGCACTGGATGATCGTTTCTTTAAGTTTACTGAAATTTGGGTTTGAAATTATGATAGCTCAACATAACACAAGGTCAAACACTAGAGTAATATAGGGTAATTCAAGTAAAGTAGATATCGTTATTTGACTGATTATTGCTCTCTTCGATTTCTATGAGCTTACATTTTCCAAGAATCGGTGCATAAAAACATTGCCAAAGCATAAACAACTACATTCATTCTTTTGTTGAAAATCATCTATGCATGACAGTGTAATTAGAGCTTCCTTGTTATTAGGTGTCAATGCATCAAACAACCGTTTTTTAAAATTTTTTAGTTTTTAGTTCTTAAAAAATTTAAATTTGAATAAACAGCTACAGAGCACAAGGTTAAACATCAAAATATATACTTGTATTCCAAATTCAAAACAAAATAGCAAAGGTGAAAGCTTTTTTGTCATCTTTAATCAGTGCTGCACTGAAAAAAAAGTAGGGTAATATTTACTCCGAAATAGGAGTAAATAACCCCCGAAAAAGGAGTAAAAATTGGCCACTCCTATTTTTTTTAGGAGTAAATAGTTCATCCAAAATAGGAGTAAATATTGACCTTTTTATAGTCTAAAACTAGACCTATTTTAGGAGTAAATAATTACCAATATATAGGGACAATAGAGCCCTTTATATTGGTGAATATATACCCCTTATTGTGGCTATAAAGCGCCCCCTATACTACCCTTTCCCATCAGTTCCCCGTCGACATACAGCAATATTAATAAAATTACATATTTATTAAAAATAACAAATTAAAGACAAAACGAATACAAAATAAACTGACAAAGTAAAACGTACAATAAACAGTAACCAAAAATGTTGCTGCCATTGGAACACGATATGTTGCTGCCATTGGAACACCATATGTTGCTGCCATTGGAACACGATATGTTACTGCCATTGGATCACGATATGTTGCTGCCATAGGATCACGACATACTGCTGCCGGAGGATCACAAGGATCACGATATATTGCAGCCAGTAGCCTAAAAAAGTTAACAGTTTAAACAGCTGATAAACAAAACATATCACCTTGTAGATAATTGCCAGAGGATTACGACATACTGCAGCCTGAGGATCACAAGATGTTGCTGCCAATGGGTCAAGAGATGCTGCTACCATAAATCAAGATATAATACTGCCAGATGATTAAGAACTATTGCTGCCAGAAGAGAAACACGTGGAGTTGCTTATTATCTATAACTGCCAAATTGAATAGCCTAAAAAAGATTAAAGTTAAAAGCATCATGTAAACAAAACATATTACCTTTTAGATACAAAGATTAACTGAAACATGGAAACAAGTAATAATCTGTCATACAAGTGGTTTTTGCCAGTGAGATGGAAGCTAAAAATAAAGACGATGCTATACAAGGTAAACAAAAAACATTACCTTCAAGTATCAGTATATGCATAAGACGTGCAGTTTTCTGCCAAGATTCAATTTCTGTCGACATGCTGACAAACAAACAATCCACGAGAAGTTTCTGCCAACAGAGAATCACGATTTGTTGGTGATGGATGAACAGCACAAACTGCTGCTGCCAGACGAGCACTGCCGCAGGATGTAGATCCACGAGAGTACGCTAATCCATTTAGCTATTTCAAGCACAATCCAGTCAAATCTGCAAGATGTTAAAAGTTAGATAAAGTAAAAAAAAATGCTACTGCTGAACAATCATACACAGCTGTGGCCGTCCCAATGTAAAAAATAGCATACTTCCATCCTGATGATCATCCACTGCATATCCAAAAGATGAAGAGTCTTCTTCTGCCATATTTTCCACCCCTGCCACTGAAAAAGCTGCCAATGTAGATATAAGAGCGCTCATCAGCTCCATTAAGATCAAGAGTGCGCATGTTGATATAGATAATGCCAACTGTAAAAAAGTAATTAGTAATAAAAAACAGTAAATAATAAAAATGTGTGAAAAAAATAAACACGAGCAAAAATTGCGGCAAAGCAGAAAAGAACGAGGACGTTGATAAAGATATCAGAAAAAAGTGATAAAGAAAATGATAGATTAAAAATATTGTTGATAAAAATAAATAAACACAAGAAAAAACAGAAGAGCAAAAAAAATGCGGGAAAAAAATAAACAGCAACAAAAAAGCAACAGCTGGAAAAAAAGCAGCAGCATCACACAAAAGAGCGCGAACGTTAGGCAGCGGCCTACGCACTAACACTCAGCCAACAAAAAATGCGGGAGCGGGAAATTTAAAACTCTGCTGCTTGTTTGGCTTTTCTTTATCTATTTTTTTATCGAGCATTTTTTTGGTTAGCGATATTATTTTGCTATTTTATTTAATTATCATTATTTTCAGATGCATTTATCGTCTATGATACTCATTACTGGTGTTAATGGCAGCTTTTTTTGTGGCAGAGGGACAAAATATGGCTTTTTTATGAAGAAATTCTCTTCGAAAAATCTTATGGATATGCTTTGGGTGATCTTCAACAAGATGGTTCGTTATTTTTACAACACATGGCAGTCGACATTATATTTGAATTGGCTTCGTTTTATACACGTGTATACGGGGCTGAACAAAACAAGGAAGACTAGACTGGGCTTTTAATAATGTGCCGGTTGCCATGTTTATATTTTATTTTGATTTAGAAAAGCACTAATGACCATTTGTTTTTAGGATCCACTTGTCGTTATTTTCTGGCAGCAAAATCCAGTAATCTTCTGTCAGCGACATCTCATGGTACTTTTCAAGCAACGGTTCGTGATCCCCTTTCGACAGCAACACCTATTGCTTCTATTATGGCAGCTACAAGTTTCTTTTTTGGCAGCGTTCACGGGTTTTTCTCTAACAGCTACCTCCTTCAACGCTAACAGCAGATATATGGCAGCAGATATTTAATTTTCTCTATACTTTGGCTGACAGCTTTTTAAAGGTAATATCACATATCCTTTCGCTCTCTTTAACTATCAACTTTTTACAGGATCGATTTGTTGATGCTTAAAGCAGCTATATGGACATAGTTGGCTCTCGTGATCTTCTTCTATGTGTCTGAAGCAATTTATAGTGTTTTTTCTGGCAGCAATATTTCGTCATCGTCTGGCAGCACTGTATGGAGGTTATCTGGCAGCAACATCTCATCGCATTTATGCTTTGTATGTTTTTCTTCTATGTCAATTTTGTATTATTTTTGTATAATTTTGTTAAAAGTTTAATATTATTTATAATAAATTTTGTATTTCTTATATTTTTGGCTATTACAGGGGATCTAATAAGCATGTACTAGTATACTCGCTGAAAAATTGTGTAAAAACTAAAACCTAATTTATTGTCGAGTAAGCATTTTACTAGCAGCAAAAACCTTTATTAATGTTTTTTAAATTTAACAAAATTGCATACCCTAAAAATTAGGGGCAAAAACTAACCCAGTTTAATGTAGGTGCTATTATAGTCATAGCACATGGGTGCAAAAAATGACCCAATGTTACATGGGTACGAATATACTCCTACAACAGATGAAAAAAATGCACCTATTTTAAATGGGTACGATTTTATTCCTAATTGATAGGTGTAAGTGATTAAAAACACCTAATTTAGGAGTAAATAGTACCCTTTGTCAACTAGGGTTAAGTTGCCATTTTTACCCATTTTTTTCAGTGTGTATGTGACGTAAAAAAGAAGCATTGCCAAATGATAAACAACAACATTCACCTTTTCTTATAATCTTCATTGGCAATGCAATTTAAGTTTTCTTGTTCTAGATGGTTCATGCACCTGATGACCGTTGTATAACCGTTTTAGTTCTTAATCTTTAAAAAAACTTAAAATTTGAATAAACAGCTTCAAAGCACAAAAATCAAAGACAACAAAAAAACTTTAATCAAAAGTACAAACAAAAATTTTAATGTGAAAGAAAACACAGTTTTGGCGAAAATTTTTAACATTTTATAATTCTTCAATTTTTGATCATTTGTCATTAAATGAAAAAAAAAGTTCAACCCTTATAATGTTCTGAAAAATTCAATCCTAGATACTTCTAACAAAACGGTAAGTTATTCGACTCAAGATCAATTTATTTTTAAGATTAAAATAAGCAGGATGCTTCTTTTCAACATGATGTCTTCAAGAAAACTAAATAAAGATGTGTTAATAAACATTGTTCACAAATGGTGTGACTCGTATCATTTTTTTGTGTAGTTTTAAATCTCTAAAACAAAGTCAAAACAAGTTTTAAAAAAATGTAAACACATGAAACATCCCAAAAACAAAATATGTACAAATAACATATGGTGAAGCTCAAATAGTTCAAAAAGAAGGGATCAAAAATGAAATACTAACAATTGTAAGCTTGTGTTTTTGTATTATCATGGATTAGTCAAATTTATGCTAAAATACAACATTTAAAGAAAATCATAAAGATGACACAAATTTTATTTGCACTTTTGTAAGTAAATGATATTTTTCCCTAAAATAGACAACTGTGAATTCCTCTATTTACAATGTACATTTGATACTTCTACATTTCCAACACAAACAAAAGTGCAAGAAAAATATGTGTTACTTTTGTGTTTTTGCTTCTAAATAAAGGATCAAAAATGAAATAAAAAGCTAATATTTATGTTTTGATTGAATTAATGGTAACACGTTTTTAGAAAAAGTTCAAAAACAAAGAAATGTTTATGTATTTTGAAGGGATTAGGCAAATTTTTGCTGAAATATATTTACAAATATTTTGATCCCAAAAATAGCTGACAACGGTTTTGCTTGGAGTATATAAGGGAGTTCAAAATTTGAAAATTACATGAACAATTTTTAGTTCAATCTCGTCTATTACTTTAATAACTAAAAGAAAAATGAAAGTTTTTTCAAGTGCTGTTTTCCTTTCTGCTGTGGTAGCTGCCAATGCCATGTAAGTTCACTTCAAAAATTTTCCTTCATTAAAAGTTTTTTTAGCTTCCCGTATTTCATTGTTGCTGGCCTCCTCGGTGCTGGGATAAAAACGGTGGAACAAATTGTAAGCTTGGAAAGTGATGAAGTCTATGTTCGAGTTGTCAATACCATGGGGCCTGATGTTGAGGTTACAGCTGATTGCGCTTCCGGGGATGACACAATTGAAACTCAAGTTTTGAAAGATGGTGATTCATTTGCATGGAAATTCTCTCCAAATTTCTTTGGCAACACTCTCTTTTATTGTAATGTTAAAACTTCTGATGGGTAATTTTTTTAAGGAAGCGGATGATCGCCTGCTACTTACAAAATGTAAAAACTGATTTTCAGAAAATCAAAAGGTTGGGATGTTTACACCGGAAAAGAAGACAGCAAAAACTGGTATTTACGTGGGGATGGACTTTTCACCGGCAATGAAGATGGCTCAAATCTCGAAAAGAAACATGATTGGTAAACTACCAAGTCTTTCAGCTTTTCTAAATTAATTTATTTTGCATGTAAATAAATATGTAAATAAGCATTATTTATTCTAAAATTGTAATAACAAATAAAAGCTAATCAAAAACTAAAAGTACTTAATAATTTGAAAGATGTATTATGTCAATAATGTTCCAATTCGAACAATTTTGTTCTTTTTTTTGTTTTATATAGCTCATCCTTTATCACTGATATTATTTTGATAAATTGAACGAAACATATGTATTTACTTTTTTCATTTTTGGTACAAATGTAAGAGATATTTTGATGGTATAAATAATGGGCTGAAATTTCATTTTCAAGCTGCGTAACCAAATTTTAATTCCGAAAATTTTTCAAATTTTCAATAAAAAAATAAGTTTGTTCAAAAAAATTTAATAAAATATTTAGCTACGTGCACGGTTTTTTAAAGTTTACTCAAACATTATAATTTTGGTACCAAAAGATGCAGAATTTTATGATATGAAAAAATGTTAAAGGATAATGTTAAAAGAAATTAATCTAAAAAAGATACGCGCTTTAAAAAATCCAAAGGATTAAAAAAAAGTTCGGACAAGCGACACAAAAAAAAGACAAAAAAAGTCAAAGAGAACAATCTTTTTTTGTTGTGGGCATCCTTCTCTTTTTTTCCCCGCAGCCGGTTCAAAAAGAAAAGAAGAGACGCACACGCAGCTGTATTTTTTCTCTTTCTTTTTTGATCCGACTTTCTAAACTTTTTTTAGCTGAAAAATGCCGTTTTGTAGCTAAAACATTTTTTCGCTATCTTTCGCTAATTTCTGACCATTACCATTAGATGCAGAATTAAGTTCTCTATCGAATGATATAAAATTTGGAATTGAGCAATTTTGAGCATTTTTGTTATCCTAAAAAAACAAAAAAAAATGCCGTTTTCGGCACTTTGTGCCAAAGAAAATCTTTTCAAAAATGGCATTTTTGGAATCAGAGTAAAAAATTACGTCTAAAAGGTTAGATAATTAAGTTGCAAAAAATAGTGTCGCAAATTTAGTACTACGGTAGCGGTAACAAAAAAAATGTCCGAAAAAAAAGTCGAAAGAAAGGAAGGAAAAAATATTCCTTGCACGTAGGGTTGCCGTGCCCGCCCGAATGCCCGAAGTGCCCGCGGGCAAATCGGGCGGGCACCGTTTCGGTATGCCCGAAATGCCCGCCCGAAGCAATTTCTGATTTTCGGTATTGCCCGATTTGCCCGCCCGAATAAATTTGTGCCCGAAAAAAAAGATAAGGAACGTTGACTTTTGCAATGCCTTGATCGAGTTTGGCAATGCATTTATTTGTTGCAAATCGTTGTCAATATTTTGTTTTTTTCTATCATCTTCAGCTTGCCGGACAAACATTCAAACGGTTTTGTTGTTCTATTGATGCAGAAATTGATAGCTCTGATGATGAAGAAGAAATTGATATTATTTTTGAAAATGATGATGAATAACTATATTTTTTACTGTTACACATTTTTGTTTTTAATTTTGAATTTTGAAAATTTAATAAAATATTGTTACCGTTTTCAAGATTTTGGATTTTCGGTATGCCCGAGTTGCCCGCCCGACGCAATTCTGAAATTTCGGTATGCCCGGAATGCCCGCCCGACAAAATTCCAGATTTTCGGTAATGCCCGATTACCGACTTTTTCAAATTTCGGGCGGGCACGGCAACCCTACTTGCACGTCTCTAAAAATATTCAAACAATTTTTGTAGAAAAAAAAAAATTCCCACTCCCTTTGCAAGGACGGCAGCAGAAAAAAATTTCGGGGGAGGGGGGTCAGGTCTTTGATCTTTGGCGCCTCTTACAAAGTACAAAGCGGCAGCAAAAGATCAAAGGAGCTTTTTAATTACGGAGGGGGCACACTGAAAAAAAAACAACAGTGGTAACAATCGATTTTTTTAGAATCACCTGCCTTTGTGGCTCTATTCATTTATCGTTGCCTTTCCAAAAAGTCTTCACTACTCGACACTTTTTTGTTTATTTGTGCCTTAGTTTGCAATTATTTCTTACATTAAAATCTTTGAATATTTTTAAAATTCAAGCGTGTTAATTTTATGTCAAAATTAAAATTCATCTAATCTAAATATACAATAGATATATTCTGCAAATAACATTCACTTGCTTGTTTGTGGCATGACTCATTAATAAAAATAAAATGAAAAATATTAAAAATCATTACAGCTTAATTACTTTAGTACTTCCATTTTCTTGACCTATAATCATAAAAGTGGAAAAGTTAAATTTAATTAAAAAACATACGATTTGAGTTGTTCTCATTAGCTACTTATCATTTACGAAAAGTTTGATAATTGTTTTTTCAATAAAAATACTTGCATCTTTGAAGAACATTATCAACTCTTTACACTATTACTTTTTTTTATAAAAAACAATAAAAATGAGATCAATGTGTAAATAAATTTTTTTACTTTCAGTTGCAATGTTGCCAATACTGTGGTGGTATTTTTTAAAATAACGATTCAAGAGAGAAAAATGTTTGCCTTTGTAAATTTTTCCAATGATTTTCCCGTTTGAAAATTATTTTTAAAAATTAAAAGTTATTAAAAAAATTTAAATAAAATATTCAAATAAATTTTACAAAATAAAAATCCAACAAATAACTAAAAAAATAGAGAAAAAACCTGAATGATTTTCTCAAACGCTTGGAAAAATAATTTGCTGCTAAAAAATCGATTATTTAGTTTTTTTTGCACAATAAAATTGCCATTGACGTTGCCAAACGAGGAATGCAAATTTTTATTGCTGTAGTGCCTTAATTGCCCAACTTTCACGTATCATTTAATTTTTCCATTGCTTTTGTTGAATACCTTAAAAATTTTAAGTAAAAACTTGTTTTTTGTTTAAATTTAAAATAGCTATTTAAATGATAACATTGCGTTAACTGTATCATTAACCCTTAGATATATGAATAAATTCGACATAACAGTTTGTATTTTTGCCATTTATCATTGTTGTAAGAAAATAAATTTTTTTGATACTTCAGATTGATGGATTTCATCTTCAAAATTTTTGTTTATAATTGTATAAATATTGTTTATGCTTCTTGAATTATGAACATATTTGTTTTTTGTAAGAAAGTATCAAACACTTTCTTAATATTTATAATGAACCGTTCAAAAAAGTTTTTTTTTCATATTAAATTTTGTTGTCAAAGTATAAAATTTTTTAAATTAATAATGCTGAATTTATTGTACCGAAAGACAAAGGGAATAATTTGTTTTTAGTTTACTGTCGCTTTCTTATAAATTTTAAAATTTAAAAATCTTTTGTAGTCAAAAAAATAAATAAAATATTCAAATAAATTTTATAAAAGCAAAATAAAATATTGTTCATCAAAAAGCAGAAAAAATATCGGTAATGATTTTGAGTCGTCTATATAAATGTTCATAAAAAAATTTAGATGACCAAAGTAATCGATTATTACTGACTCACGTCGCACCGTCTGTTGCTTTTTTTGACAACGAAAAATGCGTGAGATCAAAAAAAATGAGCATGTTTAAAAAAAGATGCAACGTCCAGATCTGACGTCAGCACTTTCAGGGGAAGGAGGGAGTAAGCAAAATCTGACGCTTCATACAAAAAGCGGCAAAGATCAAAGAAAAAAATCTGACGGAGGGATTGGGGTTATGCTGAGGTCACAACTGGCTGTGCTTTCGGGGATGACACAATTGAAACTCAAGTTTTGAAAGACGGTGATTCATTTGCATGGAAATTCTCTCCAAATTTCTTTGGAAACACTCTTTTCTACTGTAATGTTAAAACATCTGATGGGTAAGTCGCAGCTGGCATTTGTCGTCTACTAATTACTGTAAGCTAAAGTTGTACACTTTTAGAAAATCAAAGGGATGGGATGTTTACACCGGAAAAGAAGACAGCAAAAACTGGTATTTACGTGGAGATGGACTTTTCACTGGTAATGAAGATGGCTCAAATCTCGAAAAGAAACATGACTGGTAAACTACTAAATTCTTTAGCTTTATCAATTAATTTGTTCTGCATGTAATATGTAAATAAGCTACATTTATTGTATAACTGCTGTATACATTGATATCTTTAAAAATAAAAGCTTTATCAACATTAAAAAATGTCAAGCACACGTTGTAATTTAAAAAAAAAAGCTTACTACTTTCAATGCATCAGCATACGCAGTATAATGGTCAAATAAAATGGATAATAAAAGAGTTTTATTTAATATTCATCGCTTCATTTCTCAAAAAATATTCCCAATTTTCATTTCTTGCCGCTTTTGTAATGAATCTATTGCTATTTTTTAGTACAAGTTTATCAAAGCGTGTGCTGGCATTATTAATGAGGTTCCACATATTCGACTTCATAATTATCTGTTACGAAACACTTTTTTTTGTTCCTTTTTGTATCTTTTGCAAAAAAAAGAGCAAAAAGCTTTGACTTTTTTTACAGTAAAAGCTTTTGAATTCTTTACTTTTAATTTTGTATTTTAACTTTGTAGCTTTGTAAATTTTATGTTTAAATGAGCTTCTAAACTTATTAACAGTAGCCATTTTGCTGACTTCTCATGATACAAATTTGTGCCTTTGTCATTATTGTATTAAAAATAAACTTCGTCTGCAACACTTACATAATCTTTTCCTTTATTTTGCAATCTGAAAATTGTTTTTGCATTTTTGACCTGTATGTTTATAATTTTGTTACCAAAGTTAGATTGCTTTGTAAAAGCTTTCTGAATAATAAATTAAATTTTTCAACTTCCAGTAGAAATATGTTGTCAAATTCTGTGTTTCTTTTAATAATGAAGTTAGTGAAAAATTTTGCTTTTTCTATTAATTATTTCTATCTTTTCAATTCCTTTAAAAATTTATTTTTAATTTTCAAGTAAAATTGCTAAATAAAAATAAATAAAATATTCAAATAAACTAACAAATACCTGAAAAAAAATATTGGATAAACGCCTGGAAAAATATTTTGATGTCAAAAAAATCGATTATTGGCTTTATTAGTTTTTTTTGCGTAATTCGACTTCCCTGGCCGTTAACAAACAATGAAAGCCCACTTTTTATTATTTGTGCATTATTTGCCAAGAAAAAGTTTTATGTGCTTTTTTACCCTTCATTTTTTGAATATTTTATAAGCTTTATAATTTATAATTTGTTTGTTGTATGTTTATTTTTAATTTTTTTAAATATAATAAATTTAAAAAAGCTATTGAATGGCTAACATCAGATAAGTTTTCATTAATAAAAAATGAAAAATATAACAAGTCATAACAATCCAAATTAAAAAAATTGATCCATCGTTATTCGTTTAACTTTTAACCGGAAGAAAAGTGCAACCTTTAAAAATCATCTTTTTTTCTTTCTTTCTTCCAAGACATTTGTTGTTGATTTTTTGTTGATGACTCATTTTTACACATTCTTCGTTCTCTCTCTCATTCATTCATTGAATGAAACATATTTTTAGTTTTTAACTAAAAAAACAACAACCGATAAAAGAGGAAACGAAGCTGTCATTTTTCTTTTTTTCTCTCTCACTTTTTTGTGTTGCTGCTTTTTATTTTGATTTCAACACGTTATTTGATTTTGTTTAAATAGAAAAAGGCTAAAAAAAGAGTTCATTTTGATTAGCGTTAATATTGTGTCTAATTTGTTAAAAATTTGCTATCAGTTTTTGACAGGAAGGCGTTTAAATTTGACGGTGTTCACATTCAATCAGGCAAAAGAATTTCTTTTTTTTTCATTAAATTCATTTGTTAAATTTTAGTCAACTGATTAAAATTATCTAAATAATATCTAACAAATTTCTAATCCTTTCCATTTTTCTGGGAAAATGATTTTTCACCATTTCTGCTATATTTTCTATGAATCATCGTTTTTTCTTCATTTGTCATTCGCGCAGATGGTGATCTAATTTTCTTATTTTTATGGCATTTGTTTTTGGAAAGACAAATCTTTTTACTGCACGATTTCTACATTCACATTATTGTTAAAAATATGAATAATCGTGTTGATGATTTCATAACGGCGATATATTTTGCTTTCCTTTTTTTTCTTGTCTTTGATGCGCATTTTAATATTAAAACAACCTTTATGATTCACGTATTTCTTTTTGGATGAGATTTTTTTTTATCTTCTTTACTGAATCTGCTTTTGGGAAAATTTTGCATATAAAAGACTGTCAGATGCTATGATCTTCCTATGTTTACCGTTTTTCTTTTAATGTTCATATGTCCGATTTCAAAGCAAAGTGATAAACAAAAACATCACGTTGCTTTCACCAATTTTATTGAATATGTAATTTCTGGACATCCTTGAAACCTGAAGTACATTGAGGAAAAGCCGTGACGAAAAAAACCTCACCGCTGAGGGTTTTTTCGTCACTGGCAGTGATGCTCGAGTGACGAATGCATCACGGCTTTTTCTCAGTGAAAAGAATATGAGCTTTTTGTTGATCTGTTATTTCCAATGAGAACTTACCGGATGTACTTGGTCATTCTGCTTTTTTTCTTTCATGAACTATGAAAAATTTATGACTTTTTCGTTTACATTTTATTGCTTCTGATAACAGTAATAACTTATGTTTTATGCGTGGTTAAATTTGTTTTTGAATAATATTTTTGCACTGCCATTTTAGAAACATCCAAGGATGTATTCCACAAACTTTGAAGGTGTAAAATTTGATGTTCCAGACCGCTATATAAATCTGAAGTATCAAGGATTAGGTGCTCAAGGAATTATCATGTAAGTTATATTTTATTTAAAGATTAAAAGGAGTTTCTTGAATATCATGTTGGAATCAGGAAAAAAGATAGTGTCATTCCAGGACCATCCATTTTATTTTTTTCATTGTCTGAAATCCTCTCTTTAAAATTAAATCCCAAAAACTTATTTTCAGGCAAGCATTTGATACTCAAACTCAACAATATGTTGCTATTAAAAAGCTTACTCGACCATTTGTTGATCCAATATCTGCAAAACGAACATATCGAGAATTTGTTATTCTTAATTTAATTAATCATCAAAATGTAAGTTATTTCGTGGTAATTGTAAATTATAGTTTTTTGAGATTACTATACAGGGTGGTTCAATCTTGTAGCTCCTTAATTATAGTAATTTAATATTATATAAATCAATAAATTTTTTACTTTTAAGGTAATTAAATTACTGAATACTTATACCCCGCAAGAAAACATTGAAGAATTTTCTGATGTATATTTAGTGATGGAATTAATGGAAGGAAATTTATCAAAAATTTCGCTAAAAAATTATGATCAAGAACATTTATCATTTTTAATGTATCAAATGTTATGTGGAGTTAATCATTTGCATAAATCAGGGATTATTCATCGGGTAAGCTATCTTCTGGCATTCATAAACAAGTATTTTGTAATCCCCTAAATTTTAATTTTAGGATCTGAAGCCTTCAAATATTGGCTTCTATCGAAATGCTGTCATTAAGTTACTTGATTTTGGTATGGCATGTGCTGAAAATTCTGCTACGTTAACACAATATGTTACAACAAGATATTATCGTGCACCAGAAATTATTCTTGGAACTGGGTATAAAGCAAATGGTAAGTTTTAATTAACAACAACAACAATTTGTAGACAAAATAATAACAGACTCATTAAGATATAGGATTGACGAAGACAAAATATGAGGTTTCAACTGCAGATTGAATTGGAGACCTCTCCGATCAGCCCTGAAGGGCACTCTTTTTTAAAAATAAAACACTCAAAAATTTTTTTTTACAAAAAATGCACTTTTTTCCATTTTGTAATTTATCAAACAAAATAGCTGAGTCAGCTAAGCTGACGTTTAGGCCATTACTTATACCATTTTGCTTGACATATAAAGTTCCGGCCCTTTTTAATACCTCTATATACCTCTTAAATTCTTTTTTTCTGTTAAATAATAATAATAAAGTTTCAATCATTTATTATAGCTGATGTCTGGTCATTGGGTTGCATCTTTGCTGAGCTAATTACAAGTCAAGTCCTTTTTCCTGGTAGAGATTATGTTGATCAATGGACAAAAATTATTTCAATAATTGGTACACCAAATTCATCATTTTTTGATACCCTAACAACAACAACAAAAAATTATGTTAATAATTTACCATATTATCCCCCACAATCATGGGAAGCTTTATTACCAGATTCACTTTTTCCTCCATGGGATAATGATCCAGAATTAACAGGTAATTTTTAAATTGATGGCAAAATTTCTAAAAAGCAAACTATACATGTATATCAAATTTTCAATTAAAAAATCAATAATTTCATTTTTCAGCAAAAAATGCTCGAGATCTCATTTCAAAGATGCTTGTAATAGATCCAAATCAAAGAATTAATGTTCGAGAAGCTATCAATCATCCATATGTAAAAATGTGGTTTAAAGCTAATGAAGTTGATGGACCTGCTTCACCACCATATAATAGCTCAATTGATGGTTTTCAACATAGTGTTGAAACATGGAAAAGTTGGTTTGAAAGAAAGATAAATTGAAAATATGAAGATAAACATTTTTAGGCTTGATTTTCAATCAAATTCGAGCATGGCAACAAGAATAATTAATTTTGAGTTGTTAACTTTTAATGCTATTGTAAAGATATATATTTTTTTGTTGAAGAAAAAATACTGATTTTTTTGTATATTGTTGTTTTTATTTAAAATGTACATACCTATAAACATACAGTACATTAACCCCATGTTGAGTTTCACCTTCTTTTTTTCAAAACATTATCGATATAATTTCTAACATGCTCAACGAAAACAAATAGAAACAGTTATGATATCATGCGTTGCATGAACAAACTTTTTCGAGGTGTCTCCCAAAAAAATTTTTTATCTAAATATGGATTTGCGGATTCTACTTAGAAAAAAATTGGCAATTATTGTTAGCATCCAACAAAAAACAATGTATAGTAAGCGAAATTTGCATGACATACTCTGGCTTTGAACGACTAAGTTAATACATTTTTCCTCCATAAAAGGGGTTAGCGAACGTTGGAACAAAAATTTTCTTCATTGTTCAGTTTTCTTCGTCGACGGCTGCAGCTACATTCCTCCTTTTTGTCAACAATGAAACTATTTATCAAGCTATTATTTTTTGTTATTGCTCAACGCTTGATCTTGGATTCAATCTTTGCTCAGCAACTTGAAAGTGGTGGTGGAAATGGTTCTAAAGGTAATGTTGCAATTCTTGGTGAACATGTTGGTGATTCTGGTGTTGATCTCTTTGGTGCACAACTGTTAGCTGATCTAATTCAAACATCTAATGTTGGTAAAGATGATTTACGAAATGGAAATGTACATTTTACTGGACCTGGTGATATCAATCTTACATTGAATGATGGATTAGTATTTCAAGTTTGTTCTAGATGTGTTGGGAGGTTTGTTGGAGAGAACAATTATACAAATAATACCTGCTGTTTTAATTTTAGTGTTCACATTTGCTATCAATCACGTACTACTCCAGATTCAACTATGAAAGGTGATTGTCCTGAAGCTTCACAATGCTCATTACAAATTGATGGAGCACCACGTGCTGATAATATGGCTGGTTACATTCGATTTCGTCCAGGAGATATTGCTTACTTCAAACCTGATTCTGGAAATGTGTGTGGTAAAATTGCAATAAACGGTGGAACATCAGAGTTCAAAAATAGTACACATACATTGGCGTCAAATATTCTATCATGTCAACCCAAAATTGAAAATGATGTTATTCAACTTTCTATTAAAACTGCTCGTCCTGGAGATGCTATGACTTGTGAAGTTACAGTTGTAAGTTTTTTTTATAAATAATAATGTCATTAGTAATAAAAATATTTAAGATTGGTGCAAAAATTAAGTTGCCTGATATTATCACGACTCCAAAACCTCCAATATCTCCATTATCACCAAGCTCAATTCCTTCTCCATCAAAGCCTGATTCAACTGCTGAAGGTTCATTTCCTGTATGGGCGATTATTGTTATTATTGTTGGTTTTCTTCTTGTTATAATTGCTGTTGGAATTATGGTGTAAGTGTTTGTTTGGCAAAATGCTAACTTATACATTTACCATTTTTAGATATTGTTGCTGGAAAGAACGTCAATCATCTAAAACACCTGTGTCATCTGCGTTTGAAGCACCTCTTGCTGTTGTTACAAGAGATGATGCAAAAGAATCAACTGTATCAACACAAGCTCCTCCACCATCAAAACCTGATCCTAAAGTTGGTAAACCTGAACCAACGCTATCACAAGAACCTGTCAAGAAGCCACATGTTGATGAAAAGAAGACTTCAACAAAGCCTGAAAAGAAACCTGTTAAAGAAAAAAAGACCACCATTGAACCAACAACAACTGAAGAACTTGCACCACTTGAAGATGCATTTGATAAAAATAGGCTTGCACGTGTTGAATCTGTTGCTGATTCACTTGAAGAAGCACAAAAAGAATGGCTGAAAAAGAAGAATGAATTTCGTGCAAAGGGTGCTGGTGGAAAAAGAAAAAAGAAGTCTTCCAAGAAACAACATTGAATACTCTGGTGCTGCTTTTTTGTAATAATGTTTTTTGTTAATTAAAAATAATTTATTGTAAATGTTTTTTTTGAATTAATATCAAACTTTTTTATCTCAATGTTATGCTTTTGTGAGCTCCGTTTGGAAGATTTTATTTAGGAATTGGAAGACGTGGTGATGCAAAGCATTGAACAATTTCTTCTTCACATTTTTAATTATTTTTTGGACATGTTGAATTTTCACAAACATTGACCGATGTTTCATTGAAATTTTCAGGAGCCCATTGACCAAGATATATTCACATTTTGTTCCATCTTCATTACATTTAACTCCAATCACGTGAACAACGAGCCATCAAACATACTGAAAAATGGGGGAGGTTACTGTAATGGTAACTGACGACAAAGACAGAAAACTCACATTTATTTTGAATTACAAGTTCAGTTGTTAGAATTGGATCATCTCGTGCTGGTGGAATAACTTGTGGTTCATTTTGAATTTGATGGAATACAAACACCTTTTTGTCCACAATTTGTTGCGCTTTCAATACAGCTTGGCATAATTACTGCACATTCGGTTCCAGCTCTGCATCGACTTGTCGCACATGCTAAAAAGGCATTTTTAGAATGCTTGAAAAAATTAAACAGTAATCTTATTTAAAATGTATTTCTACAATAATCTTTTAAACAAAAAATAAAAAGCTTACGATCATCATTAGGATTAGTTTCACGTGATGATCGTGGAATATCAGGAACACAAACTACATAAGGTTGACAATCAGGTGTTTATGCTGCACAGACAGGCATAACAATCAATGCTTACATTTGTGAGTCTTTAGTTTTTTGGATCTTTGAAGGGATTTGAGGCTACCAAGACTCAAACTACAGTAACCTTAACTTTTAATAACGTTATGTTTTACAGTAATATCTTTTTTTAATGCATTAACTCAGATGATGTTGGTCAACAAAATCCAGCAATTGAAAAATCTCAAACTTTTGTATTATGTAATCATTAAACTAAGCTTCGTCGAAGTGTTGAAATTCAAATAAAAGCAAATCGTGATGATCTTATTCTCCGTGATAATACGATATTAGAATGGTTTAATAAATGTTTTAAATTGTATGTAATACATTTGTGTGTACGATAATTGTGTATGTGTGGTAAAACTGATAAATCTGATTTGTAAAAAGCTTGCTCGACTGAACACCATTCCCAGTATTAACAAATACCAATAATACTGTACATATAACAACGCATAGCTTTTCTATAACAATATCTCATAATAATTTCATTTGTAACAACAAAAAATAACATTTAAAGCAAAAACAACAAAAATTATTTTCAAAAAACAAGAAATATTAAAAAACCAAACCATAATCATTTTCATCAGTAACTTTTGAAGCAACAATTGATTTCTTTTGATCAAGAATACTTTGAAATTGAGGAATTGCAGCTTCAAATTGATTATAAACTTTTGTAATTTCTTGAAGCTTTTTATTTTCATCAATTAAAATCCAATTGAAAAATTGAACATGTTTATCAAGAGCTTCCTGTGCAGCAACAATCTTTTTATCAGCATCTGTTACAACAACTTTATAGCCATTTCCATCAAAAAGACGTTCTTCATGGGTAGAAACATATGTATTACCACGACCATGATGTTCAAGTTCTACAGTTTTCAAGTAATAATAATTTTCTGGATTAATCTTGGAGCGTTCTGTTTCAGCAGCATCACAAGTATCACAGAGAGCAATTAAATATTTATTTAATAAAGTATAGCAAATTTCACTTTCATATGCAAATGAAGAGATGTCATGGAGATGAAACTTTTCCCATTCTTGATTAGCATGGACATAGCAGGTAATTGGTTTTCGGCCATTTTCAGATGAAACATATTTTTGATTGTTACCTTTAAAAGTATGTTTAGAGTATAAAATACTTAAATCACCCTATATATTTGACAGTAATATAGCCACTGCTATCAGCTATACAAAGTATCAAACATCTAAAGCTGAACCGTTACCTTTAAAAGCGACTGTATCATCTTTGTTATCAATCATTTCAAAAAATTCCCATGCATCAGCAGTTCGTCGATTACAAGTCATATCTCCATTACCATTTTCAGATGAAACATATTTATTCATTGATTTCAAAGCAATTTTTCCATTTCCAACATCTTCAATTATAAACTTCTCCCATCCAAGTGGAAAACTTCGATTACAGCGCATTCCACATTCACCATTTTCACCAGAAAGATATTTACCATTGTTGCCACGAATAAATACATTTCTCTTCTTTGTATCATAATCATGAAGATAAGTGGATACTAATTTTTTTGCAGCAGCAATATCAACACCAGCAGGAAGTTTCAATTCAAATAAATCACTTTGAGGATCAGTTAAAGAGAGATAACGTTTAATTTCTTCCAGTTTGCTCAATGCGGCACGTCGTGTATCACGATATTCACAATTTAAATTGAGATAAAATGTTCGATCCATTTTGGTGATCTTCGAGATATTGTCTAAGAGTAATATCTGAAAAATAACATAGTTGTTAAAATAGTAAAATGAATCTTTAAATACACGACAAGCAGAAGTTGTTTATTGAACAACAAAAAAAAAGAAAAGCTGAAAAAATATTTTGAAAACTTTTTTTTGTTGATTGAACAACGTTGGCAAAGAAACCTCAAGACGCCAAAACAAAAATTTGTTATAAAATTTACAGTAACCTTTTTAGAGAAAATGTTCATATAACAAATACTTTACAAGAATTCAAATAAAAAGAATTTGATCAAATATTCAACTAACGAGGGTTCATTTTCAGATCAATGTCGAGATTAAAATCAATTTTTTTTCGGTTTTTTATTAGACATGTATTTTTTATTGCAGGCAACGTTCATTATAAAAACAAATAATTTATTGAATATTTAGAAAATTGTCATTAACCATAATAATATTGTTGTGGATAATTATAATTTTGTGGATATCGATAAAATTGTGGCTGCTGTTGTTGTTGATAATACGGATTTACAGGAGCACTATGCTGTTCATTATTAATTCCATTGTATGAAGGTGAGCCATATTTAAAAAGGGTATGAATATTAGGGCCATGCTCGCCACCATGTTCACCACCTCCGGCTTGAAATAAATTGAACAGAGAATTCTGAGAATTAACTTGAACTGCTGAAATAGTAGAAGAAATTAAATTTAAAGAAACAAAAAAGTTCTTGATTAAAAAGTGTAAAGTAGTAAAGCTGACAAGGTTCTTGTAAATCTTGTAAAATATTTCACTTACCTAAAAATATCAGCATGAGAGAAAAAATAATTGTTAACTTTAAAATCATTTTCATCTTCAAATTTTTAAAATAAATATTGTTACATTGTCTATAAAATAGAATAATATTTATACTGGAAATTGTCTCTCTTGGTTGATGTCGTAATCAAACTTTATACTCTTTTTTTTTGACATACACTTACTTTGCTAAAGTGTTTTTATTTTGTTTCTAGAGAAATTTTAATGGACTTTCTCTTTTCACCTTGAACTTTAAATTTATGGCTATCATTGTCGTCGTTTTAATTACGTAAAACTTTCATGATTATGATTTCCTCTATCAATTTTAATTTATTGATAGATATTAAAACAAGTTTTAATAGAAAAAGAAATGAAGAAAACAAAGTAAAAAAAAGTTTTAAAGGGTAAAGTCACTTGCTGTCTATCAAATGAGATTTAATAACCCCCGCATTACTGAAATCAAAGAATGATAGAAAGGGAATTTTGATCCGAAATGTAATTGTAAAAATTTCGAATTTAAGAATATTGTAAGTTGTTTTTTCTGAAGGATATGTTACTTTTGAGCTTAGTAAAATTGAAAGTCAGAAAGTCAACATATAAAACAATTTAATTCAGTTTAATTTATTTCACTCCAGAAGTGGGTAAAAACAATAGTTTAAAATAATATTTACAAAAGGGTACAACAAAGTAAAGCTAGTTTCTTGCTAGGTCAGAGACCTGTGAAGCACATTCAGTGTTTTTCTAAAATACCCAAATTGTAATTCAGAAGATTACTTGATTTTACGCTGTGAAAAAGTAATCTTAATTTTGACGTGTTGGTTTCAGTCACTTTTAGGCTGAAATTTACGGCGAATTTTAATATACCATTTTCAATCACAAAAAGACGATAACGTATTGATTGTAAATAAAATTCTTTCGATTTTGGCATTCTAAATTTCAACTTTTTTTCAATTTTCAGCTCAATGACTGTCATCGTAGTTTTACAGGTGAATTGCTTTTTCTGCACATTGACCAGAACTTTTTTGATTTATGGCAATTAAAAAAAAGTTAAATTTCAAGTATCTTTTTTGTCAAATTTTGTATCAAAAAATTTTTTTGATTAAAAAGTATTTTCTATTTTATGTGTGATCACTGAACTTACTTTTTTTTACAATAAAACACGTTTCACACTTTCTTCTTCTTCTTCTGTCATAAAACACAGCAGATTTATTTTTTACACTTCACCAAGGTGGTCATAGAGCACAGCAGAATATTTACAACACCATCATGGTGACGACCACCTTGAAGAAGTTTACTATAAAAACCTTTTAAATCACATCTATCTTTTTAAAACTTTACAACAATTTGTTTAACTTTTGTTCTCAATAAAATGGTTGTATTTTCATCACCCTTTGCCCCCGTTCCAGTAGCAGAAAAATCATTTGGTGAAATAATTTTAACAAAAGTGTGGCAACATTCAATTAAATATCCACGAAAAAAAGCTATTATTTCTGCAGAAAATGAAGATTCATATTTGACATATTCAGAGATATATCTTCAAAGTTTATCGGTTGCAACTTTTCTTGAACAGCATGGATTTAAAGAAGGAAATGTTGCAGCATTTGTTATGCCAAATAGCTTATATTTTACTTCGATTTTTATTGGATGCGTTCTTCGAGGTGGCGCTATTACATCTGCTAGCATGTCAAATACTCATTGTAAGTTTAAAAAGTTTTTAAAGAAACTTTTGATTAAAGTGAAAATCAAAATGGGCATGACCATGTCCAAGGTTTACATTTGGAGGAAAGCCTTATGATTTGCATTTGGATCTTTTGCTGGCGGGGGCAAACGTTTAAAAAATTATAAAAATTCGCCACACCCTCTTGTCGTCGACTTATGCAGATGGTTCTAATATTGGCATTTTAATGTTTCGACTGAACTCTCATGCTTTAAACCTTTCCCCGTAACTCATGCTGGAGCTTAGTAATCATATTTTGTCCCAATACTCTTCTTGCTTGGCAATAGTAAGGAACAACATATTAGCTGCTAAATCCTCTTCCCTGGGATTTATATACCGTAAATCATCTAATAGAAGCACAGGAATGGAATTGCTAATGCAGAGCTTGTTGAACAGCCCGTATCAAATATTGGTAACGGGATAGTGTCAGATATCATCTAAATGTATTAATTGAAGAAAAAAGTTAAATAACTATAGTTTTTAACAAAAATAAAAGCATTTTTCAAAATTAAAAATGAATCAAAATGTGAAAAAAATAAAAGCACAGTGCTTCTTTTAGAGGATCTATGGTAGTAGATAAATGGATAGAGCTAGGTAAAAGGGAAATAAAGCTTTGTATCAAAATGTGAATGTATTTTTTCGATGTAACTTTAGCATAGTGGTTAACGAATCTAACATGCAATTGGAAGCAAAGTTTGAATCGTTGAAGATATTTCTTTCGGAAAATTAGAAATTGAAATCGAGCAAAAACTATGATACTATCACCACCATCTTTTATCATGATTTAATAAAAAATTGATATTGGTAGACTCGGTTTCTTGTTTTTTAAATTTCCATTAAACTCATGGTTGAATTACTTCTCATTTTTACCAACAATTTTTTTAGACGAATTAGAACGACAATTTACTGATGCTTCAGCAAAAGTAATCTTCTGCTCCAAAGATGCCCTTGATCGAGTTCTCACCGCCACTGCAAACCTTCCCATCAAAATGATCATTGTCATTGATGCTGAAGAAAATGTCAAATTTCCAAATTCAAACATTTTTAATATTTCACAAGTTCTCAATACTGTACCTTCACGAAACTTGCCATCACCAAATATTAACATTGAAACAGATGCTTTGATTCTACCATATTCAAGTGGCACAACTGGGACTCCAAAAGGTGTAATTATTACTCATAAAGGTTTTGGAACACATGCAAATATTTTTAATGCTTTAATGGAGAGCTATTTTAAAAATGTTTTTACTCAAAAACCATATATTTTTGATCAAGAATGTGAGCTTTTACAACTTCCAATAAATCATATGTTTGGAATGTGTACACTTTTTCATTGTTTAATGATGGCAAAAACTATTGTGTTGATGAAACAATTTGAACCAGAACCATTTTTTCAAGCAATTGAAAACTTTAAGGTAAGCGTGAGATTGATTTTTTTGAAATCAAATTTTTTTAAAAAGCGATCTGCAAGGATTCAAACCTTACATGCAGTTGCATGTTTGCCATTAAAAACTGCGCCATCGATGCTTGAAAGATATGGAACACAAATAATACAAAAAAACGTATTTCTTTTATCTTATTTTTCTGGGCTAAACTTTGTTTTAAAAACATTTTATGCTATTTTAAAAATTTTTTATTGATGCAGCTATAGCTCAGTGGTTAATGCAGCTGGTGCAACTGAACCAAGGTTCAAATCCATGGAGATTTTTTTGGAACCTAAATTATATTTTATTTGATGCCAATTGTTAAAATTTAAAAAATCCTCATTTAGCTAACTTTCATTTTCTAGATTCGAATGCTAATGATCCATCCCCCTGTTCTGATCATGCTATCAAAACATTCATCTGTTGACAAATATGATCTATCAAGCATTGAAATAGTTTTTTCTAGTGCTGCAGCAGCTGGAAAAGATATTATTGAAGAAGTTAAACGAAAACATCTAAATTTACGACAAGTTACTCAATGCTATGGAACCACTGAATGCTTAATTGGATTTTTCCCTGAATCTGAAAATTTACCTCCTGGAAGTGTCGGAAAAGTAGCACCTTTAGGAAAAGCAAAAGTTCTTGATGTTGATACTGGAGAAGAATTGAGTCACAATCAACCGGGTGAAATTTTATATTTGTCCCCTACTGTGACACCAGGGTATTTGAATAGACCTGATGCTACCAAAGAATCGATCGATGCGAATGGATGGTATCATACAGGTATGATTTTAAGCAATGTTAATATAAAGACTATCATGGTTTTACTGATATTTTTGCAAAAACTTTCTCTTGGGTTTTAACCTTTATATCAGCTGCACCTCAATCTGTATCGCTAAATACTATACTACAGCAACACGAGATAAAAGTTCTAAAAAATCACTATTTTTATTCTATGTCATTATAGCGCGCTTTATTAACATGTTGCCCTAGACTCCGTGATTAAGTCCACACAAGAAATTTTTTTGTTAATGCAGCTGTGGCGCAGTGGTTAGTGCCGCACGCAAAAGCCCAAGTGGGCAAGTTCGAATCGTTTGTGAAAAATTTCTAAACAACTTGACTGCAAATATCTATTATTCTCACCAAAATCCTCTAAAAATAATATTTTTCAGGTGATTTCGGCTACATTGACGAGAATGGCAACGTTTTTATCATGGAAAGGTTAAAAGAAGTTTTAAAAGTTGAAGGTCTTCCTGTTTCACCTGCCGAGCTAGAAGATGTCCTACTATCCCATCCATCAATCACTGATGCAGCAGTCATTGGAATTTCAAATGCGGCAGCTGGTGAAGTTCCAAAAGCGTATATTGTTCGAAAAGATAATAATTTAAAAGAAGCTGATATCTTGAGCTTTATGAAAGGTTTGTTTTTTCTTTGAATAATTACAACCCACAAAAAAAGTTTTTAGATCGTGTTGCATACTATAAGCAGCTCACTGGTGGTGTAGAATTTGTTAATGAAATTCCAAAAAATGCTTCGGGAAAGATTTTACGTCGAGTTTTACGTGAAAGAAATCATGCAAAGATCAATGCGGCTCCAATTCTTACAGTATATCACTTGGATAATTAATATTTTTAATCCCGGATGCTTTTATTTTATACACATACATATAAATTTTTAAACAAATAAATTAGTTATTTACAATTTTGTATTTATTTACAACAAAATAAATTAATCAGGAAGGATCACATTGGTATTATTTTACCAATCATGTTGCTTTTCAAGATTTGAGCCATCTTCATTGCCGGTGAAAAGTCCATCCCCACGTAAATACCAGTTTTTGCTGTCTTCTTTTCCGGTGTAAACATCCCAGCCTTTTGATTTTCTGAAAATTTGTAAATTTTTATAGGTCATTATCGGCGATATACATCAACTTCTCTTCTAAAACTTACCCATCAGAAGTTTTAACATTACAATAAAAGAGAGTATTGCCAAAGAAATTAGGAGAGAATTTCCATGCAAATGAATCACCGTCCTTTAAAACTTGGGTTTCAATTGTGTCATCTCCGGAAGCGCAATCAGCTGTAACTTCAACATCAGGCCCCATAGTGTTGACAACTCGAACATACACTTCATCACTTTCCAAGCTTACAATTTGTTCCACGGTTTTTATCCCAGCACCTAGGAGGCCAGCAACAATGAAATATGGGAAACTAAAAAAACTTTTAATGAAGGAAAATTTTTGAAGTGAACTTACATGGCATTGGCAGCTACCACAGCAGAAAGAAATATAGCAATTGAAAAAACTTTCATTTTTCTTTTAGTTATTACAGTAATAGACCAGATTGAACTAAAAATTGTTCATGTTATTTTCAAATTTAGACCTCCCTTATATACTCCAAGCAAAACCGTTGTCAGCTATTTTTGGGATCAAAATATTTGTAAAGCTATTTCAGCATTAATTTGCCTAATCCCATCAAAGCAAAAACATTTCTATTGTTTTTGAACCCTTCCAAAAACGTGTTGTCATAAAAATATTCATTCAATCAAAACATAAATAATAGCTCAGAATTTCATTTTTGATCCCTTATTGTGAAACGAAAACACAAAAATAACACATATTTTGCTTGCACTTTTGTTTGTATTGGAAATGTAGAAGTATCAAATGTACAATGTAAATACAGCTATTCACAGTTGTCTATTTTAGGGAAGAATATCATTTAGTTACAAAAGTGCAAATAAAATTTGTGTCATTTTTATGATTTTCTTTAAATGTTGCATATTTTAGCATAAATTTGACTAATCCATGATAATACAAAAACACATGCTTACAATTGTTAGTATTTCATTTTTGATCCCTTCTTTTTGAACTATTTGAGCTTCACAATATGTTGTTTATACATATTTTGTGTCTGTTTTTGGGGTGTTTCACTTCTTTACTAGTTTACATATTTTTTATAGCTTATTAAGACTTAATTCACAGGATTCGAAACTACAGAAGATTATTACGGTAAAAGTACAAGATAATACTGCTTTACAAAAAACATTTAAAAAATATCCTCAAATATAAAACTTTATTTTGAATACATTAAGAAATCAGGACGATGCTTCAAACAATACCACCAGCAAGATAAGCATCATAAGAAATTTGATCAAGATCACTTCGATTTACTTTCACACAAATTTCAACAGTACGAGGAATTCTGCTTCGATGATTACATAATACAAAAGTTTTAGTATGAACAAATTCTTTTTGATATGATTCTAATAACCAAAATCTGTGAGTCTAAATCGAATAATTTTACTAACACAAGAGTTTGATTGAATCACCATGTATGAAAGTTATCCAAAAACCGCTGTAATCCAATTAATCAACTCTCTTTGCTAAAATTAAACAAAAAAAACTTACGAATTTAAATATTGAAACAATAGCAGCTCAAAAACGAATAATATCCCTTGGAAAGAAAAGTTGTCCAAGATTATTGACATATGCATATGATGGATTATATCTGATTGCAAGAGTTTGTTCATGGTTTTTTTCACAAAGATCAAGAAGCCCAATTAATGCTCTATAAATTAAAAATTCATCTCCAACAGTAATTTCTTTTTCAATTTTTGGTGCAGGATCATATAATTTCACAAAGAAGTTTAAATGAAACATCTACTTTTGAGCCTTTTTTAACATAATAAATATCATATAATCCAGGATGATTTCGATGTAAACGTTCTGGATCTTTAAAAGGGAAAATCGATGTAAATTGACGTCGTTATAACGTCGTTTTTTCTCGTTTTTTTTTCCGTGGAAGTATTACGAGCTTTGACTGTATTATTATTGACAAAGCGTTTGTCCTGTGATAGATAAAGATGTGAAGCAGAAAATTTATGAAATGGCCTAAAAATGGATACTTCATTTCTATGCAAGTTTTAGATATCATTGTTTTACACGAAAATCTTATTTAAAAGAAAAGTTCTGCATCTAACAATTTTTAACAGCTTTATGCTGACAACGTTTTTTTTGCACATTTAACAAGGAAGTTGTTCAAAAAGAATTCGTTTTGAAGAAATAATTTTATTACTTTTTATTTCGTAATTTTGAGATTTAACAATATTATTTTCACCATTTTTTTTGAAGGCTGTTATTTAATAATAGCTTTTTATTTAATGTGTACAAAAAAATGGTACCTTATTTTCTTTCTTTGTTTTTTTTTTAATTTTGTTACTAACTTATAATCATACCACTTTCTTTTAATGCTGTTATTTTACATTTTAAAAAGAAAATTTTTTTCATGATTCTTAGTTGCGGTTACACTTAAAGTGGCAGGCGTTGTTTAAATTTCTGTGTTCAAAAAATTTAGTACTGCGTAAAAAAAGTGTGAATCTGTATTGGCAGAAAAATGGTTCTTGCATATTTCACTGATCCAAATACATTATTTTACAAATTTTCTGATATCTATGATGCCAGCCTTGTATCATGGATTTCTCCGCTTCTACATTATATCTGCATTCTTACAATTATTTTAACAATTCTTCTAATTATTATTATTATTTGGAAAACTCCAAATGAAATGACAAATTTTAAAGTGTATGCTATCCCATTTGGTATACACACACTTTGTTTGGAAATTGTTTTACTCATTTTTAAGCCAGTACTTTTACATCCATTTTTTGTGTTAGTTTCATTGGATATGACAAATATGGTAAATCCAAGATCTCCCCAATTGTTGTTGCTGTTGTTTGTTCTTACTGCGTATTTTGCTATGTCGTAAGTTGGTTTAAAATTATCATATTAAGAAGTGGCACTTGCCACGACAAACATTCAAAGATGTTATTGTCAAAAAAAATAACATCTTTGAGTCTTTGTTTGTCACCTGTTTTTTTTTCAAATATTTTAACAGAATTGTTCAAAAGATTAATAACAATAATTCTGACATAAGCATATAATTTTTTGTAAAAGTATTAAGTTTACATTCACCTATCACCTGATATTTTGACAAGACCCAATTAAATGACACATCATTAGGGTATCTGATTTCCAGTTACTTCTCAAACATTGCCATTATTGGAAAATAAATCTTACAATTCATAAAAACAACCTATACACCTACTATTTAGACCCGTTGGCTACAATTATAGCCTTTTTACATTTTTCAAAAGTTTTTTTTCTAACACTACTTCATTTCTGCAAAATAAAGTCAACAAATACTGTAAAAAAGATTTTAAAATTTCAAGAAAATGAGACATATGTTATTTACAAAAAATTTCAAAATTTCAGAGAATTGGAAATTACGTAATTTTAGTCTGCTTATGAGAAACTTACAAAAATCAACCATTTATAGACTTTAAAAAAGCCTAAAATGCATTTTGTGATATGTTTTAAAGAATTTCTTTTCTTTCACAAGCAGAATTGGATTTTCTCTGAAACTTTGCCCATGTTTTTGACTAACAAGCCTTAATAAATGAGGTTCACAACTGACGCCAGAGTTGAGGCCCCTTATATTGTCTGTTTACTCGTCATAGTAAGGGATAGCTAGGGACAAAATATCAGCTGCCATCTCCTAGATCAGTGAATTTAATAGCTATGTGAATATAGCTAATAAATAGCAGATAATAGCTATTTTTGTTATAAAATTTTCATGTCAATGTTTTTAAAAAGGTATGATAGCCGGAAAAACTTAAATAATCCATTAATAATATATCCAAAATATCTGAAAAGTATTCATATTACAGCTAAAATAGGTATCGTCTGCTATTTACCAGCTATATCCATATAAATCTATTAAGCCCACAGATTGAGGATTTGATCGCTGATATTTTGTCCTTAACTATCCCTTACTTAGACGAGTATTCAGGTAAAATATGGACATGTGTAGATCATCTCGACGATCAGTAAAAACTGTTATTTGATGCTAAAACTTTATGCCATTATTAGAAGACTTACAACTTAATCTACCCTTTGTCTGCCTTAATTATATAAACTATAAAAAAGCTTATTTTCAGGCTTATCGACTGCATTATGGGAATGTCAGCAGAACGATACTATGCAATTGCAAAGATCAACACCAATCACAATACATTTCCACAAAATTTATTTCACAGTTTTCAAGCTCTCAGTTTTTTATTTCTTCTTGCTGCTCTCATTTGTGTTGCCATGGATGTTGTCATATATGAATTTATTATGGATAAAAAAGAAGCTACCAAATATCTAACAATTCATTTAATTGAATCTGAACAAACTTATACACTTTCTTCAATGCTTGCATTTCGAACTGATATTAATCCAACAAGTTTTATCATTGGTTTAAGTGTCTTTGTAGTCTTCATATTTTCAAGATACTTTATTGCAATGATTTATCTTTGTTTAATTGCACGAGAATCATTCTGTAGAAATATTCAAGTAATCATGTCACCAGCGCTTCAAAAACAAAATTCAATGCTTCTTCGATGTACAATTTCACAGTTTTTAGGTACGGGAAAGTTTGAGTTAAAGGAGACATTTGGTCAAACAGGGCATTTTGGCTGTAACTCACATTTCTCAAATGTGTTATGCCAACAAAGTCCTTTCAAACAAGTTTTGACCAAAATGTCCCGAAATGCTCCATAGTCGAAATGTCATATGGCCAAAATGTTGGCCATTATAATTTACCGAAATGTATAATGGCTAAAGCGTTTTATGAACGAAATGTCCGATAGCTGAAATTTTATTTGGCCTTAGTATCCAACAATCAAAGTATCTATGCCCGAGATTTACTTTAATTAAAATGTTTTATAACCGATTTGTCGTGTGACAAAATGTCTTTTGGTCAAAATTTCTTATGGCGGAAATTTTCTATAGGTAAAATGTTTTATAGTAATATCATACAATCGGTCGAAATTCGTTTAAAATTCTTTTAAATTCGGCCGTCAGACATTTCGGTCAAATTGGTGATATGATTATTTCGGTCATACAGTGTGAAGAAATACCGAACTTGTTTTTGACAAGGGATCGCTGTTTTTGACTTCTGGCAGCTCATGCTTTCATCGCAGGATTATTATTAACCGAAGCATCATTGCACTAAAAATTTTGGCATGTGGGAAATACTTCCCGGCACGGCACCAAATTCAAAGATTACGTAACCACGGCTAAAATTGATATTGATTTTGAAAATCTAGACATTTTGCACATAACGGTTGAAAAAACAATCATTTAGATTCAATAACAACAAAATAGGAGCCAATTTAAAAAATGCACTTTTAATTGAACTGAAAGAAAAAATGTTTTAAATTAATTTTTCAAAAATGAACGCCGTTTTGTCAATTTTGATTCAGTATTTCGATTAATTTTTTAATCAAAAAATCTGCCTTTAAAATAATTTTCTAAAATAAAAACTTTACCGCATCGAAACAGCAATCGTTTCAATTTTTAATGACCTTTTTTTAAAATTTTTTATAAAAGGATTCAAACCCTAAATTAATCATAAATTAATCATTTTCTTGCAAATATGAGCTCTCAAAAGTCAATAGTCATGATTGCTGGTCAAAAACAAATTCAGCATTTAGCTCAGACTACCTGGTTCAGTCAAAATTCAGTCAACTGTCTATTCTTTTGTTCACATTCGTTTCTGATAAACAATATAAAATTCATTTTTTAGGTTTCCTCATTTTTGCAGCTCTTCCAGCTTTTGTTATTTTACTACTATATTTCTTTGTTTCAACTCCCTCAAAGATTATTTATGCTTGTTTTTTATCGGTCAACCTCTTTGGCCTTTATGGAATTACAATGACAGTAATTTGCATTTCACCATATCGAAATTTCATAAAAGATGCATTTCGACTCAAATTTCGAAAAGTTTCACAATCTCCTCCTCCCCTGTATCCGCCACCACTTCCACGTCCACCAGCTTTTGATCATGATAGATTAGTAGCAGAATGTTTAAGGGATACAGGGAGTTTTTAATATATAAGCATATGTATACATGTACGTGGTTTGTGAGGGTAAACCAATTATTGTGTAATAACTGTATTAATTCTAAAAATGTTTTTTAAAGTGTTAATAAACATGTGATTTGTGACAGTAATGAATAATTGGGTGTAATTCTATTTACTTCTAATGTTTTCTGTTTGTTCTTTGACGTATATAATTAAATTTTATATGAATGTTTTCTAATATGAAATAAAATAAAATTTTATTTTATCACTTACGTAATATTACCTTTTGTTAACGGTTGTTTTTTAAGTTCCTCAAACATGTAGAGAACTACCAGCACATGTTATGATGACAGTTTTTGAAAAAATAGTTTTTAATGTATTAACCCAAATAAATTCTGTAAGAATAACAAAATCTGTGAAAAAGTTGAATGTTACAAAAATGCTTTTTTTTTCAATTTATATTGTCGTTTTCTTCGATTGGCATTTCATCGGATTGCTTTTTAAATCTCACATTATTTTCTTTATTCACATTTTTGATCGTCTCTATAAGTGATAAAACCTATTTTTAAAAAAACTTGTCAAAAATTCAAAAAACTTTTTTCACATTTGATGCAGAATCGAAATGAAAGAAAATGATGCTTTTCTGCAAGAAGAACGAAAAGAATAAAAGAAGAAGATGAAATCGTCAAAAAAACAATGTAGCATTTTTTTGTTGCTAAAATAACACAATGTTTTTGTTCGATAATAAAAGAATTGAAGACATGAATCATAACAACAAAAAATCATGAAAAGGGTTTCTCAGAGGAAAGTATGAAAAAAGGTTGTTTAATCAACTATTAGCTGATATTGTTTAACCAAATAATAGTTTTCAGAAAAAATAGTTTTTAACTTTTATTTGCAACACTTTAAAAATGTTCTGTAAGGCATTCCTTTTTTTATTATACTATTTATGCTTCCATTTTAAAACCCTTCAACTTTTATCCAGAATTTTTTTATTATTCAAACATTGATAAAATAAATATATAAAAACAATAGCAATCAATCTATTTTTCATCATCTTCTTCTTTCAATAATTGTGTTTGACAAAGTGATCGATAAATTCCACCTTTTCGATATAGCTCTTCATGGGTACCCTCTTCAACAGATTTTCCATCTGCTAAAACAATAATTTTATCAGCATTTTGAACAGTTGAAAGTCGATGTGCAATAACAATACATGTTCGGCCTACAAATAAATTTTTTATAGAATATGGTAACGGAATAATTCCAACTCGACTATTTCTATTGACTCTCTTACATACCTTCTTTAGCTTTATCCAAAGCATCTTGAACAATTTTTTCTGATTCTGTATCCAGCGCTGATGTGGCTTCATCCAACAGCAAGATTGCAGGATTTCTAATCAGCGCTCGAGCAATTGCAATTCGTTGTTTTTGTCCACCAGATAATTGTGTACCCTTTTCACCAACTCTTGTTTGATATCCTTCTGGTAAGCCAAGAATAAATTTATGAATATTTGCTTTTTCTGCAGCATGTACAACATCTTCATGTGAAACTTCTCGATCAAGACCATATAAAATGTTTTGTTCAATTGTCTAAAAATAGGGTTTAAAAAGAGCAGTAAGAATTCATTATTTGTGGTAAACATTAACTAAATATGTATTCAAATGATGCCCAAGTTAAATCCCATTAGTTTGCCAATATCCTCGTTTAATTATGAGATAGTTAAGGACAATAAATCAACAGCCTAATAATTTATCCTGTGATTTAATGACTGACTGAATATAGCTGATAAGTTGCACAAGATAGCTATTTTTGTTTTACTAATTACTTTTGTAATGATTTTTGAAGAGATGTAATTAAAAAAAAGTGTAAGTTATCTATTAGCAGCACTTTGGTAATCTTCAAAAGCCATCACTTTTGCCCTTTTTGCGTTTTTGAGAATAGTAATAGCTATCGTATGCTAATTAACAGCTATATTGAATTAGCTATTAAATCCCAGGATAAGCTATGAAGCAGCTGATGTTTTGTCCCTAACTATCACATAACTAGACAAGTATAGAGGAAAAACATATGGAGGCTGAATTTAGGCGTCACTTGAATACCTTTACAGTCAGAGAAATTTTGAAGAAAATTATTTCATTTAGCATCATTTTTAAATAAATCAGTTTTAATTTTAAACTTACACAATCAAATAAAATAGGTTCTTGACTAACAATACATAACTGCTCTCGCAATGAATGAATATTTAATTCTCGAATACTCATACCATCAATTGTCTAAAAATAACAAAATGTTAACTATATTGCTATTTAAAAACTTACAATATGACCTTTTAACGGGTTATAAAATCTTTCAAGTAATGCCATAATAGTTGATTTTCCACATCCACTAAAACCAACGAGCGCAACAGTTTGACCAGGTTGTACACGCAAATATGTATTATTTAAAATACGAGTTTTGGATCGAGTTGGATATGCAAAGTGTACACCTTTTAATTCAATGTTTCCTTTAAGGGTCTAAAATTAGAATATTATCATTAAAACATTTTAGGCTGTTTCATAAATTTTGATTGCGACACAAATGTCTAGAACCATTAATCCTCGGTACAGTAATAGTAGCTTACCGCTCGAATTCCCCAATCACTTAAAGAATCAATTAAAGTAGGGTATTCAATTAAATGAAAAATCAGAGATGCAGCTAGACGAGATTTAACAACATCAGGAATAAATGATGAAACTTGTCCAACAGCTTGTCCACAAAAAGCAATAGCAAAAAATACTCGAAATACTGCTAACGGGGTCATTAAATGTTGATTAACAAAAATAGAACCAAGATAAAATGCCAAAGCATACATAAAAAAGATAACTGATTGTGAGAAAGCAAATACTGCACCATAGATGTGTGCTTGCTTCATATTAGCTTTGTATGGTTCATTTAAATGATGGGCATATTTTTCATTAAAGATAAATTGTTTATTTAGGCCTTGCACCGTTCGAATATTTTCAACTGCTTCACCAGCTATTTTTCCAGCTTCTTCTAGAAGTTCAGTATCACGCATTGCTTTACCAAACTAAAAAAATTAATTATTATGGTAAATCTCAGTAGGGTTAAAGTATAATAAATATAATATCAACTAATGGAGACTGTACATGTTTTTTTAGGTAACAATTGCCAGTTTTTTTGTATTATAAAACGATGGTCTTATAAAACTGATCTGTAATAAAATTATTTCAATTAGCGATTTTCGCTTTTGTCGAAATGAATAGGGATATGTGACAGATTAACAAATAAAACTTTATCCAGACAAAGGATGAACGAAAGCCTTAAAGACCCCCATCCCGGGGCTTTTTCTTTTTCAGTTTTGAAGAGAAACAACATAAAAGGCTCACTTATTCAAATTTTGCAAAAAAGTAACCGAAATCAAATATAAAATATTAAAATTCATCATAATTTTCAGCCTAAAAGTGCTCTAAAATCATAACAATTTTTTGGACAAAATATTAAAATTAATCACAAATTTTAGCCTAAAGGTGACAAAAATCAAAATAATTTTCTGTTGATTAAAATCAAAAAAGAACCGAAATTTAGCAAAAAGGTATTTGAAGTTTCAATTTCACTTAGCCCTCAAACCCACAATCAGCAATGAAAAGTTTCTTCCGGGTTATGATCATATAAAAAAGAAAACATTACAAACAATACTGATATTATATCCTGATACTTTGGCATTTACATATATTTTACAGCTCGACTTTAAATTTTGAATAAGATAAAAAATGAGATTAATATAGAATTTCAGACAATTTTAATTCTTGCCAAATTTCCCGATTTCTATGAAAAATTCATATTTGACGCCATCCGGTCAAATTTCTCTGAATCTCAAAAGCTTAGGAGAAAATGCAAAAGAAGTTTGCTTATAAATTTTCTGCTTATAAGACTAATCTATACTTAATTAAAAAAAAATCAACTCTACGGTTAAGAAACTGCCATGTATTATTAGCAGGTAAAATTTTATTACAATAGTTAATGAACACTCTTACCCTTAACTGCATTTCAAAATATCCACTTGCAATAATTACTGGAATAATTGCTAACAAAATTAAAGCAAGCTGCCAACCAAAAATAAATCCAATAACAATTGCACCAATTAATGTTACAATTGATGAAATAACAGATGGAAGTCGAGTAAAAACATATCGAACAATTGGAGCATCAGTTGCAAAACGAGTACATAACTTTCCAGTATTATGCCGAGTGTCATCATAGAAGCCAATAACTTGTCTCATTAAATTTGTGAATGCATGTAGCCGAAGTCTCTTGGTTAGCGCTTCACCAGCTCGTCCAAGAAAAATTGCAGAAAAGAAAAAGCCACCTGCATTTGCAATACCCAAAACGATAAACATGGCAGACCAAAAGATTGCATCTTTTTCCATTTGTTCAACTGGTTCACTGAAGACCTGAAAGAATTGAGATGGTTATTTAGGGGGCTTTATTGAATTAAAAAAAATGGAAAATATAATTTTGATCGAAATTTAGAGTAAGGAAAAAATAATGGTAGCGTTATTTTAAACTTCTGCTACTCGCTGTACCACCTAATAAGCTCCAATAAAAATCAAGTATATAAAAAATACAAACTCCAGAAAGTCAAAGTTTAAACGAAATACTATTTATTCGAATCGGAGAAAGTTTTGATTGTAAATTAATGAATTTGAAATATTAAAATTGGTCATTCAAGGGATCGTTATATTAATTTTATCAATATATCACAATTGCTTGAGCAGCACCAGCTCACAACAAAAAAAAATAGAAGCACCTAAATTGCCGTGATACTGATCTTAATGAAGATATTTTAATTATGATAACGTCTATTTTGCTTTTGGGATCGCATTTCGCGTAATTTAAAGGGATAGAAAGAAGTGAAAATTTAATTACATCTCAAGTTTGGCAGTTCAACGGATGAAATTTTCCTCTATTTCACTTTACTAAGAATTGCATGAAGTGCGTGAACTAATATTTTAACATGTAATCAACAAGTGTGCCCTTGCCCTCTTATTAAATTTTTTAAATTTTATTGCTGCTATCACGACAACATGTGTCTGCGAAATTCCACTTTACAAAATATCAATGATTTCTTTAGCAAAAAAAATGCAACACAAATTTTATTCAGTGACTCATCACGTTTTCGTTGATGCATTGGCTGCGAACATTTGCAAAAACAATTTTTGTTTTGCTTACAAATGTTGTTTCTTTATCTTTGCTGTCAGAATCGATTTAGTTTGTATGCTACTTCTTCAACAAGAGGATAGCTTTAGAAAATGTTTTTAAGCATATTTTTGTTGATTTTTACAGAAATTAAAAACTTTAATTAAATTTTTTCTTTGTTAATTTTAAAATGCAAACAAGGCATGCACATATGTAATGATTCAAACATTATTAAAAAAATTATTTTCAAAACATATCTTCTGATGGCAATTGTTTTATAAATTTTTCCTAGTATTTTTGATAGTCAAAAATGCTAGGTTTAATTGTTAAACATATTATACCAACTCAGAATTTTTAACAAAACAAAAATATTGAATTTTCATAGCTAATCAAAACTGTAAGAAACAAAACTTACTTGAAAAATTTGTGAATAAACAAGCGCAAAGAATGGCGTAACTAGACCACTAATAATACAACCAATTAAACCAAGAAAAAAATATTTCCAATTTCCTTTATTAAATTTAAATATCTTCATCATACTTGTTGGCTTCACAGAATTTTCTTCAATATTTTGTTGCATTTCTTTGATTTCTTGTGCATCTGATGCCCGTGAAACAACAGAGGTAGCTTCAGATATCTTTCTTCGTTTAACTGCTGATGAAACAGTTATTTTTCGAGGTGTTAGACCAGATTTGACAACAGAAATTGTAACACTTTTTTCTTCAACTTCTCCTTCGGGTGGTCGGGGAAGAGGAGATGTTGGTGGTTTAGGTCCTGCTGATGCACTGGCTTCTTCAAATGGATCGATTTCATCAGCTTCTGAAATTACAAACTTTTAGCAGTCATTGCAAAAAAAGCTTCAGAAGTTCGAACAATGGTTCTTTCTGCACAATAAACTAAGCGTTAAACACTATGCTACAACTGCAACGAAAGAAATATGTATTTAACATAAACTTTCAAAAATCAACAAATATTGGTTTAAATAAATGGTCAATAAAATTGCATTGTTTTAAAGATTTTCGTTTAGTTTCAGTTTTAGCCTATAGACTATAGTGATTAACACCAGAGTATAACATACAATTAGAAATAAGGTTCGAATTTTTGCAAAATTTATAAATTATTGTTAGACAAACATTGATTTGTTAAAATAAAATCTTGTGTTTTTAATGATGGTTTTTACTTTATATAAAATTTTTCAAAAATTTTATATCTAGTTCTACAATAACCTGCAGCGTAGGTCAGCCAAAAAAATGTCAAAAGGATCAAAGAGAAAAAGAGCGGATGTTTTTTAAACTTTTTAACGGCTGTATACAAATTTTGATGTCAATGTTTTTAAAGAGGCATAATTGCTAGGATAACTTTAATAATCTATTAATATTACATTTAAACTATCAGAAAAGTATACATTACGCAGAAATTTGGATATTTTTTAACAATAATAGCTATTGTCTGCTATTTATTAGCTATATCCATTTATCTATTAAATCCACAGATTGTGGATTCTGCCGCTGATATTTTGTCCCTAACTATCCCATAACAAAATGTGTATTTGGGCAAAATATAGTGTTTCGACTCCGGCATGAGTTGAAACTCAATTTGATTGGTGGTTAAGAACAATAATTTTTTTTTGGTTTAAAAACCAAGTCTCTCTTAACTTCAGCAAAAAAAACAATCAAAATATCGAAAAAGAAGTAAATATTTTGCAGATCAACAGATATAATAAGAAATTTTGATTTTGCGTTATTTTTAAAGACCCTCAACAAGTTTTTTTAAAACTAAATATAGCTTCATTTAAAATCAATATATCATTCTATTATTTAAAAAAACACAAACCTTCTTTAATTTCCGTCATAATTTTTTCATCATCAATTTGTTGAATTTGTTGTGCTTCAACCATTGAATAAAAGATACCTCGAGAATGCATTAACTGATCATGTGAACCCGATTCCACAATGGAACCATTTTGAAAGACATAAATATGATTTACATTTTTGATTGTTGCCAGTCGATGTGCAACAATAATTGTTGTTCGACCTTCTTGTGCTTTATCCAGTGCAGCTTGGACAATTCTTTCTGATTCTGTATCAAGCGCTGATGTAGCTTCATCGAGTAATAAAATTTTAGGATTTTTTATTAGTGCTCGAGCAATGGCGATTCGTTGCTTAAAAATGTTATTAACAATTTTTTTGTTAAAATTTTGAAGGAAAAATATTTACTTTTTGACCACCAGATAGTTGTGCACCACGTTCCCCAACTCGAGTATATAGCCCATCAGGAAGTTTTGAAATAAAATCATACGCATTTGCCTAAATTTTTTATGATACAACGTTTAAAGGAAAAACTTGATTTCTAATAACTTTTTTTAATAACTTAGAGGAAAAAATTGCTTTCTCCCTTTTAATCTAAAAAATAATTTCACGTACCATTTTTAAGCATTTGATAACATCTTCTCGAGTACCATATTCATTTCCAAGTAAAACATTTTCTTCTAATGTCTAAAATTTTAATTTAACTTTGTTTGATATACCAAATATAAAATTCAAGATTACCCCATCAAAAAGTACAGGTTCTTGACTAACAATTCCAATTGAATCTCGAAGGGTTTTAACATTAAGTTCTCGAATATCTTGTCCATCAAGCTTGATCTAAACCGTTTAAATTTAAAACATGAAAAAACAATAATATTTTTTAATTTTGGTAAAACATCATTAGATTGCTATAGAAATTCTTTTAAAAATTGCAATTTAAAATAGAACGCTGTTGAAGAAAAAAACACTAACACATCCTTGTTCAGGATCATAAAATCGAAGAAGTAAATTTATAATTGTTGATTTTCCACAACCTGATGAGCCAACTAATGCAACACTTTGTCCGGGTTCAACATTTATTGAAACACCATTTAAAATCTAAAAATATTCATTTTTTAGTTGTAGAAGGTAATAAATAAATGAATCTTACTTTAACATCCTTTCGAATAGGGTATCGAAAATGTATATCATTAATTTCAATAGAGCCTCGAACTCTTGTTGGAACAATTCCATCTTCAGAATATGGATCAATATGAGGTGTCTAAAAAGCAGTCATTAAAGATGGTTTTTATATAGTTTTTAAAAAGAAAATATGCTAGAAATGAAATTTTACAAAATATATTTCACTTGATAACAGTTACGTTAATTTTAAGTGTTATTTTCAGTTAACAATGCAAAACCAATAGTACACCATATCGCTCGCTATTTCTGACAAAAAAACAGAATATATATAGACGCTATCTAATGTTGTACAAAAATTTTAATGCTGATGATTTTAAAGAGGTTCAATAGCATGGATAACTTAAATAATCTAGTAATAATGAATTTATAATATTAGAAAAGTGCAGAATTTTGGATATTTAATAGCAAAAATAGTTATCGTCTGCTATTTATTAGCTATATTCATTTATCTCTTAAAATAACAGATCAAGGATTTGGCAGATAATATTTTGTCCCTTAATATCCTTTACTATGATGAGTATACAGGCAAAGTATAGCCTCAACTCTAACGCCACCGGAATACCTCAACTGTGAAAATTTTAATTTTTTTGCAACTTTGCGAAAATATCAAAGAGGAAAACGAAATTGTGGGACAGTATAGTAATAAAGTTGTTTTTAGTAGAACGATAGCCCTAACAGCAACTGATAAAAAAGAGATTTCGTCATTTTAATAATAAAAACTCTTACATTATTAATAACCGATAACACAGTCTTCGCTGCACCCTTTGCCATTGACATTGCCGCTAAATGCGGCAAAGCACCACCCAAAGCCGTTGAACCATTCATAACAGAAAAGAAGACAATAAAAACTGTTCCACGATCAAAGTATGGATTCCATACAACAAGCCGTGAACCAAACCAAAATGCTACAGCATATGAAATATACATCACTAAAAATGTTGAACCAACTCCAAGCCCCATATATCGATATTTAATAAGACCAGTTTTTCTACCATCCTCCAGAGCTTCTTCATATCGCTTTATTTCTTGTCGTTCAGCATTAAGAGAATGAATAGTACGCATCGATGAAAAAGTTTCTTCTGCAATAGCTCCAGCAACAGCATATTTTTGTTGTTCTACAGCTGTTCGTTGAGCAGTAATCTTTGAAACCCATGAATTTGTAATTGCAAGAAATGGCGCAAATACTAACATCACAAGTGACATCTGCCAATTATAAATAAAACCAATAAGAAAACCAGAAATAAATGCCGAAACCATTTGTATAAAAAGGGATAGTTTATCACCGAGACCTTCACGAACACGTTCAAGATCACTAAAAAATAACTTTAGTAAAACGGATGCAAAATAGTAGCAAGATGTGAACCCGATATTTCTTGTTCATCCTTTTTTCTTTTGTTTTTTTTTCATGTTTTTCCATTTTTTTTAATTAAATGATTTCTAGAAGACCAAATTGTATGAAAATTATAGAAATTATACATATGGGCCTGAGGAAAATTCCCTATGCATCCTTTGACCTCATCTGGAACCCTAACAACACCACAAACCCGAATGAAAAAAAAAAGGAAAAGAGTTTTAAAAATTCGCGGACAATCGTGAAAAACCGTAGAAAATTGTGAAAAATTGCGCTAAATTTTGCACGATTTTCCACGTATTTTTACGATTTTCTATGCTTTTTTATGAATGCTTTAAAAAAATTTTTCATTTTTTTAATAAAACGATTTCTAGAAGACCAAATTACATGAAACTTTTAGGAATTGCACATGTCCCCCAAAAACGACAAAAAATAGAAAAAACGTTTAAAAAATTTGTGGAAAACCGTGAAAAATGGTAAAATATCGTGGAAAATGGTGCTTAATTTACCACGATTTTTCAAGGTTTTCCACAAGTTTTTTCACCTTTTTTCAGTTTTTTTGTGGAGTTGGCTGTATTGTCGGGGTGGTCATGAGTTATATAAGGTACATTGGGGTCCAAAAGTGATATAGATATCTTTCCTTCGTCAATAAGTATAATTCCTTCAAGTTTCATCTAATTTAGTCTCTAGCAATCGTTTAATTACAAAACGGAGAGAAATGAAAACAAAAATAGAGATAGAGGAAATAAGAGAAAAAAGAATGAATATTTTGTCATCCATTATAGTATTCACAATATTAAAAAAGGGATTAAAACAAGAGAAAACTTACTCTGTCAGCCTTGCAGTAAGATTACCAGTTTGTTTTGTATCGAACCATGCTATTTCTTGTCGTAAAATACTTTTTAAATAATTATTTCTAAGTTTATGGACCATTCTTTCAGCAACTGATTCCCAGCATGCAATCTAAAAATATTTATTGGATAGTATTAGCTCCATTTTCATGGCATTTTTGTCGGCACACACATAATCGTACAAATAACGCATGAAAAAAAAACATTTCTTTGATTTCAAGTTTTTGTTTTGATGCCAAAACAGCGGGCATTTAAGATAGATGTTAAAGAATACACTCACTTGAACATAGCTTGTAATAAACATTGCAACACCAAGTGCTAAATAATATATCGCAAATTGCATAACTTTTTGATTAAATTCATCTTTTGTAATAAAATCGACACCTTTTGGAGTTGTATCATTTAAATTGCCAGTAACAAATGGAGAATTTTGTGCTTGAATAAATACTGTTGTCATAGAACCAAGAACAATTGAAAGCAGTGGGAATCCAGCCCCGTGAATTACAGATGCTATTGTTCCAAGGGTTATCAAAAAATAATCCCAGCATTCTGAATAACCGAACTAAAATAATACATGTTTTAACAGAACATTTGAAGAGGTGACAGAAACTTACTAATCCATATGTTATTACAGCTTTATCAGGGATGCTTTCAATAGATGACTGATTTTCAGTGCTTATACTACTGACACCGCTAAAAAAATTATATTTATTTGAAAAAAGGCAGTCTTTAAAAATCTCCTTGCTGTGAGTTAACAATTTATGGAAAAACTCATACCTTGAAAGTGAGCCATAACTTTTATCTTTTCGAAGTTTTAATGGAATTAATTTTTGTCGATCTTCTGATTTCTTTGATTTTTCATTTCCAATTACTTCTGCGGGCATTTTAAAAGAAAGAATTCGTGAAACCTTTCGTTTAACACTTTTCAAATTATCCAGAATTATGCAATAGTTTCAACTTTCATAAAAAATAACAATTGTCTGGAAAATAATTGAATCAAAAGGTGGTCTGTTTTGAAAAAAAGATTAAATTAACAAAGCAAATTTGTTTTTCAAAAATATAAATGGGAAACAAATTCCCAAGCAGATGAAATCCTATCTTCATAAACACACGTTTATCGCCTTATAATGACGACATCAAAGAAGTTGCTTGTAAAAATGATAAATATAATCACGAAAATAACACAAAAAAATCAATAAAATTTTAATAGAACAAATCACGGAAAAAGAAGAAGTCATAAAACCTCAAACATCGATGTTCTTAATCAAACCCTAACATGGAAAAAATAACAACAATTTTATTATCAGCAGCTTCGTCTCATTAACGACACAAATAAAGTCTACAAAAATAGAAAAAAAGTAGCTGCTATTAAAAGAATTATAATAAAATCCTTTAAACCAACTTGGGATTATTCTTTTAAATTGACCAATTTAGACACTAAACACGACTACTCATTTTTATCAAGTGCATTCATTAGAGTAAACGAATGATCACTGCAATGTTTTTTTTGTTTTCCTTCTTTTTCCTTCCCGCGCAACTGATAAGCTTTCTTTTTTCTTATCTCTTTGTGATTCGAATGGAGGTCTTTTGATTCTTTGTATCTTGTGTTCTTCGTTTGCTTATGCTTTAAAAGACATTTTTGGCACAAAAACATAAATTTTATCGGTTAACAGTGTTTTCAGGTCAAATTTAACACTAAACAACAAGAATAATAGCATTACACCTATCATTTCTAATTACAGCAATCCATATAAAGAATACATATAAATTAACAAAGAAAGCCAATTTTTAAATTTCAATAAAGCGACATTGAATTTTCAATAATTCGCAAGCTTCTTTCAATCCATTTTGCACTCGTGCTTTTTTTTCAGAATTCATTTTATTGAAAAGCACAAAACCAATTTCTTTCGGCTTTTTTCCACCCATTTCATTTTTGATAACTTTTAAATTTTCTTTCAACAACATTGCCATTAAAAAAGCTGGAGATGCAGCTTTCTTTGTTCCATCAAAATTATCAAATTCAATCAACACAGGATTTTCATCATCTTTTGTAATTGTGAAACCCCAAAGTGAATGTGCATCAACTTTATCAGCTGGCATTGACATAATGGGTATAAGAGCTAAGAAATAAAATGCTTAAGTTATTTACAAAAAGGCATAATTTTATTCGTATTTATGGCTCTTACCAAAAACGACAGCAGTTGGTTTTCTTTTCCAATCATCTAATGCTTTATGGCAAAATTTTGGTTTTTCATCAGCAAAGCTAATCAACAGCTCTTCTCCAACAAAACCTTAAAACTTTGTTTTTAGTACTGTCCTTCATCTTGATCACTAATTACAACATACCATTCCATTCATCAGCAAATTTATATTCACCATTTTTGCAAACACAGATAATCGAAAAATTATCAACAAATCCAATAACAGGAATTTTTATGTTTTCCTTTTTATTTAAAGTTGCTGGCAAATTTTTAGTTTCTTCATAAACAATTGATTCAATTTGATAAGAATAAAAGTTATTGATGTCAATTTTGAAGATAATTTTAGAACGATGACAATTTTTGAAAAGTCGAATTGGTTCAAGATATTGTGGGTTTGGAAAATCATAATCTTTATATGCAAGCTAAAAATTTACTGTTTTTTCAACTAACTAACAAGAAAGCATTTGAAAAATTAGTCTGTTGCAAAAAAAAGAGTAGAGACATATACTTACTATATATTCAACATTGGATCTCGCAACATTTACAGTACCTTCAAATGGTAATAAATAACCATCTTCTGCAAGAGTAATTGATGGAATTTTATCGTCACCTTTTCCAACAAGCATATAACGTTTATCACATCTTGGTAAAACATAAAAATTGCACAAATTATTATTCAAAATCCATTTTGATATTTCTACAACTCCATATGTCATTGATGAAAAAGTGTTACAATCACCAAAGATCAGAGCATCATATTTATGCATAACATTTATTAAATTGAACAAAAGTCTTCTATTCTTTTCATCAGAAATTAAAGTAGTTGCAACAATTTTTACAGGTTTTGCTGATCGAAGGATTTCGTTTCGAATATCTTCAGGCTCTTGATTTGCATCAACAGTAAATGATCGAATACATTTATATCCCTTCTTTGTAAATTGAAATTCTCCAATACAATATTTATCATTTTCTGTAAAAATTGCAATAACAGTATCATTAATATTTACCATAATATTTTTATCAGCAAATAAAGATGTAAGGGTTAAAGCTGTAACAGTAATAAAGTAATATGGAATTTTGATAGCATCCAATTGAGCTTTAATAGCTTCACAAAATTTGTAATTATTTGAAAATTCTGATGTTTTAAAATTAGAAATTCGAAGAAGTATTGCTTTGAATTTGGTCGTAAAAATTTTTGGAATATTTTCAATAAATTCTTTAATTGTTGGAAACTTTCCTTTTACAACAAAAGAAAGTTCTGGAACTTCTTTTTCAGACTTGATATCAACATAAATAACATTTAATTCACCATTTCGAGTTTCTATCGATCCAAAATATGATGATGATTTCTTTGAATGCTTGTTTCGGGTAGTCATTGCTAGCTAGCTGAAAATAAGTTTATTACCGAAATAATTTTTGAAAAACACAAAACATTGGGACATAACTCCAGCATAACTTAGCAAAAAGATAAAGCAGTTGTTTGCGCGTTAGATTTGCAATCCAAAATATGGGGAGTCAACACCAAGGTTCAAGAGTCCTTAAAAACATGAAAAAAATTATTTGCGCAAAACAACTAAAGAAGTAGAGTTTTTTTACCAAAGATGGGTAAATAATTCACAATAAAAATTATGCAAAATTACAAAATGCAAAAATGACAAAAAAAAACGTGTGTGTTTTCCTTTTTTTCTGCCGACAAAAGTTTTTCTTTCGAAAGCGTTCTCTTTTTTTGCCAATGTCATCAATATGGAATATTAAACTGCGTCAGACTGCAAAGGGCAAAAAAGGAAAATTGTTTCACTAAAAACGTTGGAAGAAAGCTTTGATGAAAAAACGCAGATAACATCGAAAAAAAAGACGAAAGAGACATCTTTCGAAAGAATAATTTTTTGCCATAACGATCAGCAAACAACTGGCCCAAAATATTTCATTTTTTTTTCATTTGATTTTGTAATTTTTGCAAAAAGTTTTTAAGCTAATATTTATTAATTTATAGCTGTATCCGTCATGTTTCCCTGTCTCAAGCGTTCATCTCCGCCAGCGTATTATGGATTTATTGATTCTCTAAATGAAGAACTGTATGTTGTTACTGTCAATGCCAAAACTAAAAAAATAGAATCTTTTTTTGTTGTAAATGAAGAATATCCATCGATCAAAAAATTTATTGAAGATATTCCTACCATTTTTGGAAAAGGTTTCAAAACTGTTCTTCTCAATGTTTTTTATTTCAAGGCACCAGAATTTTTAAATAATTACAAATTTTGTGAAGCTATTAAAGCTAAATTGGATTTGACCGAGATTCCTTATCATTTTGTTTGGCAACTTGATATTAGACTTACATCTATGTTGGCTACAACCAATACTGCTGTAAAAACCAATGATACTGTAATAATTGTGTTTACAGAAAATGACAAATATTTGATTGGAGAATATCAGTTTACTACAAAGGGATACAAATGTATTCGTTCACTTTATATCAATGCAAAACAAGAAAATGAAATTATTCGAAAAGAAATTCTTGGATCATCTAAACCTGCTAAAACTGTTGCTACTACTTTTATTCATGATGAAAAAAATAGAACACTTTTGATGAATCTTAATAATATTATGCAAAAATCTGATGGCCTTGTTATTTGTGATTGTAAAAGCTATTCTGTTTGGATTCAAGGAGTTGTAAAAATTTCAAAATGGATTTTGGATAGCAGCTATGTTAAATATCACTGGATACCAAGATGCCGTAGAGATTTTATGATTATTGGAAAAGTTGGGAATGTAACTTTGCCGTGTCAATCTTTTGAAGGAGGAAATTGTTTAATTCCATTTGTAGGAGATGAACGTATGAAGAGAGGACATGCTGAATATGCAGTAAGTGAATACTATAATTATGCCTTAGGTTTATCATATTTTACCGGATTGGAGTCGAGATTTTTCGGTCTTCGGTATACCGGACTGACAACCGAAAGACCCACAACACTGCCGGACAGCCCTGCTTCTAAGATTAAAAATTTTATTCAAACATATTTTTAGCTTGCATATACGGATATTAGTTTTCCTGAACCTCAATATCTTGAACCTATTCCATATTATAATAAATGTCATCGTTCTAAAATTACCTTTAAAGTTGATGTCAATAGCTTTTATTTTTGTCAAATTGAACCAATAGTAGTCTATGACGAAATTCAAAACTTGCCAGATATTCTTAATAATATTCAAAAATTAGAAATTCCTGTTATTACATTTATTGATAATCTTTCCATTATTTGTCTTCATAAAAATGGTGAATATAAATTTGCTGATGGATGGAATGGTATGTGATTATTGATAAAGATGAAGGACGGTGTTCATTTTTAGGTGTTTATGGAGAAGAATTGCTCATTAGTTTTGCTGATAAAAAACCAAAATTTTGCAAAGAAGCTCGAAGTGATTGGAAAAGAAAATCAACTTCTGTCGTTTTTGGTAAGAACCCTAAACATATAGGAGATTATGGCCACTCTCAAATCAAACTATAACTATAGATTCCTTTTTTTTAGATCTTATTCAAATTATGTCATTGCCAGCCGACAAAATTGAGACTGAACCACTTTGGAACTTCACAATTACCAAAGATGATGAAAATCCTGTGTTAATTGAATTGGATAATTTTGATGGAAAAAAGAAAGCTGCTTCCCCCGCATCTTTGATGGCAATGTTGCTAAAAGAACATTTAAAAGTTATCAAAAATGAAATGGGTGGAGAAAAGCCGAAAGAAATTGCCTTCTGGTCCCTTGATATTTTTGATGCTGCTGGAAAGACTCGAGTAAAAGAAGGATTAAAAGAAGCTTGCAAATTATTGAAGATTGAATGTCGGTTTTTAAAAAGTAAACTTTATGAGTAGGGACCGTCATTGTACGTTTTGAACAGTTTGCCAAACAAAAAAAGTGATTACAAAAAAATGAAAAAAAATGTTTCTTTTTTTCTTTTGCACACATGTTTGTCCGTTGAAAAAGGATGAACGCAGCAGCTTTCTTTCTTTTTCCTTTGCAAAAAGAGGGATAAACATTCGTGTAACAAACATCGCGTCAAGATTTTTTTGGACAAAATCATAATCACTTTTTTTTAGAAGCTTCAACTTCTGATGGCTCAAAAAGCTTCTAAATAATTTTTTAAATTTTTTTTGTTTTTATTTTTAAATTCTCCATATCCAAAAGTACCCAATGGGATATTGCACAACAGCAAATGCGAAAATTTATTTTCACGTCGGTGGTCCCTATTTATGAGTAATTATTTTTTCTTTTTTTTCTTCGATTGAATACTGTAATTTTGCTCATTTATTGTTGTCTAATTTCCATTTAAAACTGTTTCTTTTTTCTTCTTTTTTTTGCGGCATTGTAGTACTGTAAAAGTTGAAATATCTTTAATTATTTTGTTTGGTGTAACTTCTATTTGAATGAACAGTCAAGTATCACTTGCCATCAACTCTTGAATCACTAAAATACCTTTACGATAAAGGCAAATTCAGAAACAGCAGTTAGTTGCACGTCAGATGTTAAATCCAAAATTTATAAGAATCCACATTGAGTCCCGTCCAGTAACATGGAAAAAAAAACTATTATAAAACAAGAATTAGTTCTAATAATTATTTAAATACATTATTATGTGCACTATTATGAACTAAAAAAATATAGTTTCTCTGCCAAAGATCGGTGTTTAATTGACAATAAAAATTAGCATAATTACAAAATGCAAATATACACAAAACGTCTTTTTTTTCTGCCGACAAAAGTTTTTCTTCTCTTTTTTTGCAAATCTCATCAATGTAGAATATTCTACTATGTCTGATTGAAAAAGGAAAAAAAGAGAAAATTTTTTATTTTGCTAAAAAAAATCGTTTCACTGAATACGTTGAAAGAAAGCTTTGATGAAAAAATAGATAGCACTGAAGGAAACAAACATCTTTCGAAAGAACGATCTTTGCCACAACAGTCAAACAGCACACAGCTGGCTCAAAAATTCTCATTTTCATTTGAAATTGTAATTTTTGCAAAAAGTTTCTAAGCTAATATTTATTAATTTATAGCTGTATCAATCATGTTTCGATGTCTCAAAAGCTCATCTGCGCCATCATATTATGGATTTATTGAATCACGTGGTGAAAAGCTTTATGTTGTTGCTCTCGATGCCAAAACTCATAAAGTAGTTCAAGACCTGACTATTGTTGTAAAAGAAAAGTATTCATCAATCAAAAAATTTGTTGAAGATATTCCAAGCATTTTTACTAGCAATTTCAAAACTGTACTTCTCAATATTTTTTATTTCAAGGCACCAGAATTTACAAATAATTACAAATTTTGTGAAGCTATTAAAGCTCAATTAGATTTCATTGGAATTTCATATTATTTTGCTATGCATTCAAATATTAGACTTACATCTTTATTTGCTTCAACAAAAAGTGCTGTAAAAGTTGAAGATACTGCAATGATTGTTTTTATGGAAAATGATAAATATTTGGTTGGAGAATTTCAATTCACTGAAAATGGATATAAATCTATTCCATCATATTATGTTAATGCTAATCAAGAGCCTGAAATTATTCGAAAAGAAATTCTTCGATCTTCTAAACCTGCAAAAGTTGTTGGAACTTCTTTAATTCATGATGTCAAAAATATGGCACTTTTAGGAAAACTTCAAAATATATTACAAAAATCTGATGGCCTTGTTATTTGTGAATGTAAAAGTTTGTCAGTTTGGCTTCAAGGAGTGATCAAAGTTTCAAAATGGATTTTGGATAACAGTTATGTCAAATATCGTTTTTTACCAAAATCACAACGAAAATATTTTATTTTTATTGGAAGAGATGAGGATGAAACTGATGTTCTTACAAATATGGGTTGTAATTTGCCTGATGAAATAACTGAATTTTATGAACGATCACATGCTAAACATACTGTAAGTTTTTTTTGTCTGTCTGCTCTCCCCCCTCCCCTCTAAAAACGGCTTTGATCCTAATACATTTTCAGTTGGCATATACCGATTATGATTATCCTTATCCTGTATATCTTGAACCAATTATATTTGATATAAAATGTCATCGATTTAAAATCACTTTAAAAGTTGATATCAACAATTTTTATTCTTATCAAATTGAGCCAATTATTTTTGATCAAATTAAAAATTTGCCAGCTTTTCTAGATAGAATTGAAATGCCTAAAATTCCTGTTATTATTTTTGTCGATAACCTTTCGTTTATTTGTGTTCATAAAAATGGTGAATATGAATTCGTTGATGAATGGAATGGTAAGTACTTAATGAGAGACAAGGAGCAATGTTCAAAACAGTTTTTTAGGTGTTTATGGAGAAGACTTGCTCATTAGTTTTGCTGATGAAAAACCAAAATTTTGCCAAGAAGCAACAAATGATTTTAAAATAAAGCCAACTTCTGTCGTTTTTGGTAAAACCCTAAAATAGAAACACTTGCTAATAACCTAAATATTCCACTCATTTTTTAGATCTTATTCGAATTTTATCAATGCCAGCTGATAAAATTGATGCACATCCACTTTGGAGCTTTACAATTACAAAAGATGACGATAATCCTGTGTTGACTGAATTTGATAATTTTAATGGAACAAAAAAAGCTGCATCTCCAGCGTCTTTAATGACAATGTTGTTGAAAGAACATTTAAAAGTAATCAAAAATGAAATGAGCGGTAAAAATCCGACTGAAATTGCATTTTTACCTTTTTATAAATTGGATGCTGAAGAAAAAGCACGATTTAATGATGGGCTAAAAGAAGCTTGCAGATTATTGAAAACAGAATGTCGTATTTTTAAAACTGAATTTTAAATTATTTTTGATTTTTTGTAATAATAAATTTTTAATAGTTTTTGAGGAACTTTTTTTGTTGTTAAATTTTTTTGGTTTAACTTTTTGGTTAATGTTTTTTAATACACAATTATATTTTATTTACGTTTGTATAAATGTTTTATTGTCCGCAAAAGATGAGCTTTCAACTCCACTCTAAGGTGAGAATGTCTACAGATAGAAATAAGAGTTATGAAATATTCAAAAAAACGATGTTTACTGCATTATGTCTGATTGAAAAGAGCGAATAAAAGAAAAAATTGTTCGATGTTGTAAAAAACATTTCAGCAGATGCATTGCAGTCAACTTTGAAAAACACAGAGAGCACTGAAAAAAAAGAAACAAACATCTTTCGAAAGAACAATTCTTGCCACAACAGTCAATCAGCACACAGCTGGCACCAAAATTTTCATCTTTTTTTTTGATTTTGTAATTTCAAAAAACGTTTTCGATCTAATATTTAATAATTTATAGCTTTATCAGTCATGTTTTCCTGTCTCAAAAGCTCACCTGCACCATCATATTATGCATTTATTGAATCACGTGGTGAAAAGCTTTATGTCGTTACTGTCAACGCCAAAACTAAAAAGTTTGTTCAAGAACTTTATTTTGTTGTAAATGAAAAATATCCATCGATCAAAAAATTTGTTGAAGATATTCCAAAAATTTTTACTAGCAATTTCAAAACTGTTCTTCTCAGTATTTTTTATTTTAAAACACCAGAATTTTCAAATAATTACAAATTTTGTGAAGCTATTAAAGCTGAATTGGATTTGATCGAAATTCCATATGACTTTATTTCACTCCTTCATTTTCCGATTACATGTATATTTGCTTCAGAAAAAATTTCTGTTAAACTCCAGGATACTGTAATAATAGTTTCAACAGTAGATGATGGATATTGTGTTAAAGTATTTCAGTTTACTAAAAATGGATATAAATGGATTGATAATTATTATGTCAATGCAAATCAAGAGCCTGAAATTATTCGAAAAGAAATTCTTCGATCTGCAAAACCTGTAAAAATTGTTGCCACTACTTTTAATCGTGATGAAAAAAATAAAAAACTTTTGTTCAATTTAAAAAATATTATGCAAAAATCTGATGCTCTGATCTTTGGTGATTGTAATACTTTTTCATCAATGGCAAATGGAATTGTTAAAATTTCAAAATGGGTTCTGGATAACAGCTATGTCAAATATCATTTTTTACCAAGATGCCGTAGAGATTATATGATTGTTGGAAAAGTTGGGAATTTACTTGTGCCAGTTTATGCTTTAAGAGGAAGAAATTGTATTGTACCATATGAACGAAAATTACGTATTAGAAGATTAAATGTTGAATATGCAGTAAGTTTTTTTTTGGTTTTTCTTTTTTTTAGGCGCAAAATATACTGTCGACAATTATCACCCGTTTCTGAAATTAGTTTTTAAAAGTAAAAAGCAGCAATGTGTCAACAAAAGAAGCAATTAAAATTGTACTTGAATTGACCCTATAGATAAAATCCTAATAGTAAACATTTTATTTTTATTATCTTAATATATTTTTAGCTTGCATATACAGATATTGGTTTTCCTGAACCTCTATATCTTGAACCACTTCCAAATTATGATAATTGTCATCGTTCCAAAATCACTTTTAAAGTTGATATCAACGGATTCTATTCTTATCAAATTGAACCAATTATTAGCGAAGAAATTGAATATTTTCGAACTGTTTTAAATAAAATTGAAATGCCTAAAATTCCGGTTATCACATTTGTTGATAATCTTTCAATTATTTGTGTTCATACAAATGGTGAATATAAATTTGCTGATGAATGGAATGGTAAGCAATGAACAAATAAGGGATAAATTTTAAAAAGTTTTTCAGGGAGTGCTGGAGAAGAACTGTTCATTAGCTTTGCTGATGAAAAACCAAAATTCAGCCGCGAAGCATTAGATGATTTGAAAAGGAACCCAGCTTCCGTCGTATTTGGTAAGAACCATAAATAGATCTTCGATTAATAAGACTATAAAACTTAAATATTTCATTTTTTAGATCTTATTCATATAATGACAATGCCTGCTGATAAAATTGATTCACATCCACTTTGGGGCTTCACAGTTACAAGAGATGATGAAAATCCTGTGTTAATTGAATATGATAATTTTAATGGAAAAAAGAAAGTTGCATCTCCAGCATCCTTGATGGCAATGTTGCTGAAAAAACATTTGAAAGTTATCAAAAATGAAACTGGAGAAAAACCGAAAGAAGTAGCATTCTGTTTTTTCAATAAAATGGATCCCAAAGAAAAGGCTCGAGTTATTAATGGGTTAAAAGAAGCATGCAGATTATTAAAAATTGAATGTTGTATTTTTAAAAATGAATTTTAAATTATCTGTTCTCATTTTTTTTGATTATTGTTCTTCTAAAATGGTCTTTATATTGGAGCGTGAATACTGTATTATTTTATCTTCTATGTTTGTTTTAATTATCTCTACTAAACCTAAAATTTTATCGTGTTTTTTAATAATTTTTGTATCATTTTTACCATCAAGAAACACTATATGTGAAAGTGTACTTCATTTTTTCACAATGTAATTCTTTATTCTATGTTTAAGCTTTAAACTTTAAATATTCAGTTCACGGATGCTCTTTTAAAAAATAATCTTTCGTATAGCGTTTTTTTGGTTGTTTTCAATTTTTTATTGACATCTTCTATCTTTTTACTCCGTTAAATTTGATTAAAATTTGTTTGAAAATTTTTCTTTTACTTCTAAAGGAATATTGTTTGTTTGCTCTTGTTAATAAATAAATAAATATTGTTTTTTATTTCCTAACCAAATGAGTAGCTTTATTAGACACTATTTCTTTTGAATCATCTTTTACAATCTCTTTCAAAATCGCAAAACGCGCGCATTTTTGCTACGAATGCCTTTGTTTTGGGTTATATTTGATCTTTTTAAAATTTGTTGCCAGCCGGTGAACTGGGTGAAGAAGAAGTATTAATGCTCTGCACACTTTTTACTAAAAGGTTTTTTGTGTGTTTTTTTTGTTCAACAGTTTTTAAATGCACCGCATAGCATACCGCAACGTGTTCATGCTTTTTTTAGATTGTTTTCAGCTTTTCTCATCCATACGTCGACGTGCACGTCGTATTACTTTTTTTTGGTTTAATGTTACTGTACATAGCTTTTTCATTATTTTTTCAGAAACGTTTTCTATTAAATTTTTTGTTCCACACACAAAAATGAATCATTAAAAATGACATTTCAATAATATTTCAGTATCTGGTTTCCATAAAAATCTATCATTTTTTCTATGGATACTTTTGTTTTCTCATGATGTTATTTTTTCTCTTTCTTCATTGCTTTCTTCTTTTCCTGTTGCTATAGTATTCATTGACTATGAAGATTTATTTTTGCTATTGTTAAGCAAAGGATAAGCGATTGAATTTATGGTTTTTTGCCAGTGCCGCAAATAGGTCATAAGTAAGGAGGTGGAACTCTCTTTGTAAAAAGCCAAAAATTCTCATTTTATCTAGTATGAATTTAAATTTTTGCAGTAAGTTAGGAACAAAGGGGTGGAACTCTCCACTGGTTCCATTCCCCCATTTGCGGCCCTGTTTTTTTGCTATAAATTAGTCTTTTCCATCCAACACTTATTAACTTTTCGATCCATTGTTTCAACAAACTTTTTGCAATAGATAACAGTGTGCATCAACTGCAAATGCTTTTTTTAACGACCATTGTTCTTTCTCTCTCAAATGCAACTTTTTTTGGGAAACATAAAAATGAAGGTATTTTTACACTGACACCACCATCAACCACCAAATGAAGAAAAAAACGATCGCAAGAAAGCCTTGCTGTTACAATTGCTTTTTTTTATCATTTAATACTTTTCCTGCATGCTTGGTTGCTAATGTATAAAAAAATAGACACTTTTAAAAGCAATCAATTATAGTTTTTTTTGTGTAAAAAATAGAGATGAAGAAGAGAACGAGGCCCACAAAAAACATGTGCATTGGTTTTTGTTGAATAGAAAAAGAGGAAAGTAAACGTGTACAAACATAAAAAAATAAAAATGAGAATTCAGTTCTTTAGCTGCAAAAATGAGAAAATGAAAAAGTTTCAGTTAGTTTTTTTTATTCTAGTAGTTATTCTGCAATTCTTTCTTTAAATCACATCAAATCAAATTTTTTAAAGTTTTTAGAACAAGCAAAAAATGTTGAGAAGTAAGCGAGACCGACAGAGCATAACCTTTACTTTAATTATTATGATAAGCTTTAAAAGACATAAAAAATTTGTTTAGTTAAGTAAATTATTAACAGTAATTTTTACAATTAATACTTTTTTCCTCGTTTTTTTTTCATTTTGAAAAAAATTTTATCACTAAAAATTTTTTTCGTGTCGAAAGATTTTTTTTCCAGAGTTGTTATCATTGCTGCTTCTTCTTTTTGTTCAAGGATCGAGGAAAAGTATCTTTGTTTGTTAACAAACAAACTTTACACTTCTTTTTTATAAATTTAAATTGTTTGCCAGTTTTAATGTTGTTTAACTATTAACACCCTCAATAATTGGTATTCTCAGTTTAATCAAATTTACTATAGTTATTAAAAATCTTAATCATTAAAAGATTTAACTATAGTCAATCATCGCAGTTAAAAAGATACTTTTCGTTTAATTTATCAGTTTATTGAGTTTTTTGTGTTTGTGTATAAACAATCTCGATCACAGTTTTGGCATTCCTTTTGATTGAAGTTGATTTTTCTAACAAAAAGTTCTTATATTCTTATCACAGCCTCATGATCGTGTTATCATTTTTACAGTTATATTTATGCCTTATTTTGCTTAGATCATTTCGTTTACCTTCAGATTGTCGTGAAACTTGTTATAATCTTCAAATATGAGAATATATAATCTTTGATGGATTACCGTAATCCTTTATATTTGAGTTTTTTTCTCTTTTTTAGTTAAGGTTGCCTTTCTCCACAAAAAGTTTTTATATTTTTATCATTGCCTTATTCTCATTTCGTCGATTGTCTCAGTTAAATCTCTGTCTTTTTTATGCTCTGATACATTGGTAGCTTGCTACTATTACCAAATATTTTTACCATCAGATAAATTTGAGAATATAATTTTAAGTTACCGTAATCTTGAATATATGAATAATGGTTTTTATTAAAGCCAGTTTTCTCTAAGCATATTTTTTCGTTTATATCATCGTCTTTCCCTTTTTTCTTTTAGTAGTTAGAGTTAAAGGCATCAATTAAATTTTAGAATATGCAGTTTTTGAAGATTATCGTAACCGTAATTTAGTTGTATGTGTTTAATTTGTCGACGAGGCCGTTAATGATTAGATGTTTGAAGATATACACATATTGTTAATTACCGTAATCCATGATTGAAGATAAATTTGGAGGTGTAAATCTTTCCTATATTACCGTAATCTTAGAAATCACTCACCCTTTATGTTCAGTTTTAATTGCAAATGGTTACTTTTTATTAAAAAAATTTTTCTTGTGATCTTTATCAATTCAGTTAAATTAATAGTTTACCGTTGATGTTTTGTTTTTTTTGTTTCGTTTTCGTGAAACTTAACATCTGCCGTCGGTTGTACTTGGATAAAAATATAAAATACATCATCCATATTAATTTTGCACAGTTTTAATCAAAGTTGTTGCTTTTCTTATATTTTTTTATAACTTACTGTAACTATTTTCTCGCGTTTAATATATCATCAAAATTGTTACAACTCCAAAAACTGCTTGTCAGTTAAATTTTAGAATATAAACTTTTATTAGATTACCGTAATTCTTTTTTGATACACTGTTTTTTTGTACATTTTCTATTAAAAGATTTATATTAAAACCGCTTTAGATTCTTATCCTGGTACCATTCATTATCTTTCTGATTTAATCCTTGAAATTTTTTTATTATAAATTACTTTAACTTTTTGCACGCGTTTTTTGTCTCCTGAATTTTATTTCTCCAAAATTCATATCGGGGATTGTTGTACTTGTGAATAGTTTTACCATGTTTAATTATTTTTATTAATCTCTATTAATTTTATTATTATTTTTAGGTGCAATGCGGGTTGTACCCCTTAAAAACAAAGATGAAATTATTGAAGAAGTTCGGAAACAACTTACTCGATTTATGATGTCTGATAAACATACAATTCAATGGTTAGAAGATGAATCAAGGTATGGACTTCTTTAAATGGTTTTTGTAAGCAAATAAAAGTTGCTCTATTTTTGCAGGGAAACTACAGAGTATCCTATTGATAAACTTTCTGTACAAGCTGGATACAATTCAACAGCAGAATTTCTTCTAAAAGAATTATATGATTATGTTCAATTTGTTGGTCGTGATTTAATACGAGCTGGTCCAAAGTTATATGATACTGATGAATTAACTCATATTGTTGATCTTCATGCTCGAACTGTGTAAGTACTTTTTAAATACTACAGTGGATATGTTTTGCTTGAGTTGTTGAATATTGTTAGAGTTTAGCATATGGACACAACAGTCTTATTAGCAAATTGCTGTTCTTTTTCTTTTCTTTAGAGTAATTTTGTTTATTTTACAGGCCTAAAGACAGAAATACATATGGAAATAGATATGGTGGACGTGGGGGTGGAAGAGCAGGACCAAGTTCAGGCAATTCAAATTATTATTCGTCTTCAAATAATCATGCACCACCTTATCAAAGACGTCAGCAACAACAGTCTTCAAATTATCAATCAACTAATTTCCAACAGCAACGACAACAACAACGAAGACGTTCTCCATCCCCTGCTGCAAGAAAGCATTCACCTCCAACTCCACCAACTGCAACACCGTTTAATCGACAACCAACAGCATCATCAACAACAAATTTTTCTGAACATTCTTCAGCAACTAGAATATCACCTAATCTAATTGCTGGACCACCACCAGGTTTTGAAAAGTTGCTTCAACGAGAAAATGATTCGAGAAAGGAATGTAAAGCTGCAGCAACATCTTCTGATAGTGATCCATTTAATGTTAAAACTGCAATAACAGTAATTTCAAGAAATGGTTCTTCACCAGATCATCGACCACCACCTGATCCAAGGAATGCAAGAGAAGCAGCAGAAAAAGCAACAACATTGTTATCTTCACCACCTGGTTATAATAATCCTCCTGCTGCTGCTGTTGCTGCTAAATCTTATGATCCATATGGTTTTGATTCATCTTCTGATGAAGACGATAATAATGATGAAGAAGATGAATTTTTTGATGCTCTTGAAGAGCAACCTGTTATTAAGCTACCACCATGTCGATCATTTTCTGAAGAAGAAGAAGGTGAATATGAAGAAACATTGCAGTATCATTTTCATGAAGAAGAAATTATTCCAAAATATCAGGAAGATACTGTAGATCAAGATCATCTTGATGATGATTATTTGAACTATTATGTTAATGTTATTACTGCTGTAAGTTTTTTATATGTAGCTACAGTATTATTTCTAATAAATTGGGGACAATATAGCTATAAAAAAGTATAATACTATACTAATTAATATGTTTACATTTTTAGATCCATTACAACATTCCAAATAAATCAAAAGCTCTCTTTTATGAAGTTATCAAAAATTTACCCGTAAAAATTTCACATCAACCTGGTTTTGATCCTTTCTCTCTATTTTCTATCATCAAAGCATTGGGACCTGATTTTATTGCATTTTTTGAAGAATTTAATCCTGAAAATGGAATGTCACTGATCTATGTTAAATCTGTAAATCGTGGAATGAAAAAAGATGAATATCGAGAGCTGCTTAAAAGAGCTTTAATATTTTTAATGCCGAAATTGGAGTTGCCGCTTATTGTTGATGGAACAAAGCTGATTAAAGCTATAATATATGAAGGAAAAAGTAATGGAAGATATTTTATTAAAGCTTCATCAACAAAAGCACAAGAAAAGAAGATGGAAGAGATGTTGAGGTTAGTTTGTTATGCTTGGATGGGTTTATATACGAGATTGTGGGTAGAGCAATCTTGTGAACCGTTAGATGAACTTTTGCTTCTCTACAGCAAGCAATGGATGTTATAATAATCAAATAAAACTATATAAAATGATAAAAGAGTAGTGACTAATAATGTAACATGTAAATCCATTATATCCCCTGTAGTGTATCAGTTGATTAGAAAAAATCAAAACGTTATGATACTTAACAACTTTTTGATCCCTTGTATTCAGCTGATAAACTATTGGCGATATTATGCATTAATGTTTTATTATTATCAGTTTCTAATGTGACTTTATCAGTATTCTTTTATTGTTATGATATCCACAGCATATTGTAGATAATCAAAAGATCAGTTAATAGTTCATAAGATTACTATCATCGGCAATAACATCTTTAATTTTTAATACTTGAATCTCTTACTAACTACAATATCAATTTTTTCAGCAAAGCAAGAACCATCAATCTTATCAACCCATATCCCCATGCTCTATGTCTCTATTATCTCAATCGAATTCCATACCGTGCAAAAATTATTGCTCAAATTGATTCAACAAATATTTCCATTGAACTTGTCGATGTCGGAGAATTTCTTACTGTATCAATTAATGATTTAAAAGCTGTTGAAGATGATATCCTTGCAATGATGCCACGATTTGCTATTCCATGTCAAATTCAGAATGATAAAATGCCTAATATGGTAAAGCGTTTTTGTAATCGTCGATGTAATTGTGATTAACAACATTTGTTTTTTAGAGAAAAGCTGTTGATGGATTTCACCGAAGATCAACATGCAAGAGTGTTCCAATGTATTTAACGCAAATGAAAGAAGATAATGATTACGTGTTGATTGAATTGTTTTAAAAAATACCTGTGCAATTTTTTTAGTGTTTTAATTTTCTGCCAAATTTTTATGTTGCTTAGTTTTTTTGTTAGAGTTGTTTAAAGTTTTATTTTAAAAAAGTTGTATTTTCTTTAGATAAAAATGTTGTCTTTACGATATTGAAAAGCATCAAATTTCACCCAAACCTGTAAAAGAAGATTAATGTAGACAAGGGGATCATTTGAAGGAGGATTACTGTAGCCAAGTAGTTCTTCATCGTTATCGTCATCGTCAAAAGATGAATTAAAGCCAAATTGAACATAAGATTTTGCAGCTACAGTATTAACTAAGTAGTAAAGATAAAAATGTTGTTGCTTTTTCTGCCGCTTCTCTTGCATTCTTTGGATCGGGTGGTGGTTGATGATCTGAAGAGGAATCATTTCTTGTAATTATTGTTTTGGCAGTTGTTTTAACATTGAATGGATCATCATCACTACTACTACCACTTGCTGCAGCATTCCTTTCTCGAATCATTTTCTCGATGAAGCAATTTTTGCTGGTGATGGTCCAGCAATTAGTGCCGGTGATATTCTAGTTGTTGATGAATGTCCACAATATTTTGTTGTTGTTAATACTGTTCGTTCTCGAGAAAATGAAAATTGGTGGAGTTGGAGGCGAATGCTTTCGTGCAACTGGAGATGGTGAACGTCTTCGTTGTTATAGAGTTTAAAGCCAAATTAAAATTCTTTTTTTCTATTAAAAATTTTTACTTCCCTTTCAAAAATACCTCAAAATTGCTGCTAAAAATTTGGTGATTGATGATTTTAGTTATTTAAACTTGGTCATGGTGTTTCTTTAGTTTTTTCCTTTTTTTAGTTCATGTTTTTATTGTAGTTTTTGTTAGAATTGTATTTTTTGAAAGTTTAAATAAAAAAAATGCCATTCAATGTTTTGGAAAACATTTTTTAAAAAACCCCTCAAAGAAAAAAGAACCATCCAGATCGCAGCAGCCACTGCCGTCTTCTTTTTCTTTTTTTGGCGCGTTGAAAGCAAGCAACAACAGCAACATTTTTTTGGCGCGCAAAAAAAGTGTGCGTCTCTTTTTTGGGGAGGAGTATAAAAGCAAATTTATCTTTTTCATTTTTCTTCAGAGTTCTCGTTTTTTTCTCTTCAGCTCAACTCACTCATCAACAACTAATTATGGCTCGTACCAAAGTAAGTTTATCTTTATATTTATAAAATCTATTGGATATATCTCTTGCTGCAACTTGGATAAAGATAAGAAAGAGGGGATATCTTTTTTAACCTTTAAAAAGCTAACTTTTTTTGGCACTTTTATCTAGTTTTTTGGATCAAATTCTTGCCATTTTTTCTCGACTTGTCGTCTATATAGTTATATATCTGTTGCATATATCCACAAATTGGATAAAGATAAGAGGATAGATGCCAGTAAAATAGCTTGTAAGCACTAATGAACTAATTTACTCACTTTTTTATCTAATTTTTTGGCACTAATTTTCTCCCTCTTTCTCGAGTTGATATCTATAGATCAACAAACAACTTTTAAAGATAGAACAAGTCTTCCATATCCCAAACTTGCCCTCGTGGTGCTTTTCCACCTATTAATTCCTACCTTTTTTAGCAAACTGCTCGTAAATCAACCGGAGGCAAGGCTCCACGTAAACAACTTGCAACCAAAGCCGCACGTAAATCTGCTCCAGCAACTGGTGGTGTTAAGAAACCACATCGTTATCGTCCAGGTATGTCTATTTTTACAACTTTATTATCCTTACTAATCAGCTGCTTTCTTTTTTAGGTACCGTTGCACTTCGAGAAATTCGTCGTTATCAAAAATCAACTGAACTTCTCATCCGTAAATTGCCATTCCAACGACTTGTTCGTGAAATTGCTCAAGGTATGTTTCTTCTACTTTTATCGAGTATTATCAATACACATCTGCTTGATTGAGATGTGTAAGCTTGCTTATTATGGATAATACTTTTTGTTACTCCTATATTTCTATATACTAATATTTTTCTCTCTTTTTTAGATTTCAAAACTGATCTTCGTTTCCAATCTTCCGCGGTCCTTGCTCTTCAAGAAGCTGCTGAAGCATACTTAGTTGGTCTCTTCGAAGATACAAATCTTTGTGCAATTCATGCAAAGCGTGTTACCATCATGCCAAAAGATATTCAACTTGCTCGTCGTATTCGTGGTGAACGTGCTTAAACATCTGCTTGATCGTGATCTTGTTCTTTTGTTTTGATATGAGCTGATCTTTTGTTTGTTTTTTATCCCAACGGCCCTCTTTAGGGCCACATTTTTGTTACGGGTTCAGTCTTTTTTGGTTTTTTACTGTTATGTATTTTTTTAAAAATGTTTTTTCTTCTTTGTTGATCAAATAAACTTTGTTTACTTGAAAAGATGTTTTGCTGGATTGGGGGATAAGGGGTATGGGATTTATTGGGGTATTGTTGGAGTGCAGAATGGTTGTTCTCTTCAATCTTTTTTGTTGATATAGTTTCTTCCATTGCAAAGGTATCGTCTTCAATAACTTTTAAATCATTAATTGATACAGTAAGAAATTCTAAAACATCGATAAGTTCAATGGAAATATTTGTTGAATCAATTTGAGCAATTATTTGTGCACGGTATGGAATTCGATTGAGATAATAGATGCAGAGAGCATGAGGATATGGGTTGATAAGATTGATGGTTCTTGCTTTGCTGAAAAAAATGGATATTGTAGTTTTAAAGTTCAATCATAAGAAATTAAAGATGCGGACGTTATTGATACAATAAACTTGTGAACAGTTAATTGATCTTTTATTTATCTACAGTAAGTAATGGATATTATAACAGTTAAATAAGAACTGATAAAATGATTAAAGTAACAGATAATAATATACCATAAATTCATTATATCACAAATGGTTTAGCCGCTGATTATAAGAGATGTTTTGCTACAAAAATGAGCATTGTAATTTTACGGAGGTTCAAGCATTAAAAATCATTAAAGTTGAAGATGTTTTTGTCGATGTTGTGGATACAGTAATCATGTTAGATGATCTTTTGCTTCTTTGCAGTAAGCTATGGATATTATAAAAATTAGAAAAATTAGAAAAAAGATGATAAAAAGATAAAAGTAGTGTATCCGATAGTACTATAAAATACATCCAGTATATCTCAATAATTCAAGAGATCAAATTTCTACAATAAGTAATGTTACATCCATTACCTATTGTAGAAAAGCAAAAGAACAGTTAACTGTGCACAAGATTACCGTAGTCAACTGGTGAAAACAGAAAGGTTGTTACTTTTTCTACTTCTCGTGCATTTATTAGATGAGGTGGTAGTCGATGATCTGAAGATAAAGCTTGTCGTCGAAGTATCATAAGATTTCGATAAACTTTTATTTATATTTATTATATGTATTTCCTTAATATATTATAGCTTGAGGTGTATTAGTTTTAAAAAAAATTTGTTAAAATTTGCTTAAGCGGTTAGTAATAGCTACCATCATTTAAAAAATCCCTCAGTTGATCTTTTAAACATTTATTTTTCATATTGCTTTCTTCTTTCTTTTCCTTTCATTAGCAGATGCTAACATTGGCGCCAAAATAGAATCATCTTTCCCATGTTTGATGCAGACATTTTTGGTGGCCATCTCCGATTTTCTTTTTCTTTCGATGGTTTTGACAACACAGAAGTCAATCAACACTGTTTGCCGCCAAAAATAGTCATCAACAACATTCCATCTGCCGCATTTTGTTTTTATCGATGATGAAAAAAAGTAACAGTAAACGGAAGGAAAGGATTGATCTGAGAAAAATATGGAAAGATAGAGGTGAACAATAAAGCAAAAAGTACAAAATTTTGGCGCGCAAATAATGTTTAAGATTGGACATCTGCCATAATAAACTTCAAATGATTGAGCGAATAAAAAAAAGAAATCTATGTTGCATTACAGTATACCTCTTTATTGAAACTAGTTGAAAAATATATATATATAACAAAAAGATCTCCTTCTCATCTAGCACAGAATTGTAACAAATTCAAGAAAAGTAAAAGTTTTTTTAAAACAATACTTAAAACAAAATTTTTAACTTTTAAAACAATGGAAAATCAGTAAAAGCTGAGAGCAGATCTATTTGCTTTACAAAGGAAACACAAAGTTGTTGCAAAAACTTAAAATGCCGTTTTTATTAAATTTAAATACTCTTTTGCTGCATTGGAAGATTACTGTAATCTTCAAAGCAGTGCTCTATGAGTTCAATGTTTCAATTTAACTTTTGATCTGCAAAAATTATTAGTTAATTTTAATTTGCAACAAAATCAGTTCATTTACAGTATACTTATGCATATGCAAAAAACTCAACATTTAAATATATTAGCTTTAATTAAAACATATCTGTAATTTCAATTGTTGATGATAGACGCAAAGAAGATCGACAGAAAGAAGAAGATCTGCTACAAACAAAGTACGTAAAAAGTTTTGTCATACGCATACAGGCTAACAAAACACTGACAAGCAATACTGACCGATAACTGGAGAAGCTAAATTTCATCAACTAATCCCAAATATCAAAATTCACTAACATTCAGTCTTTCCAGCTATCTCAAGAACATCCAATCAACCCATCCCCCAAAAACATATATGAAACAGAAAGAATTTTTATTCAAAAAACCATAACATTCATACAAGAAAACAAAGAAAAAAGAGCTGAACTATAAAAATATGTGGCCCTAAAGAGGGCCGTTGGGATAAAATATGAGATCTTCGCAGAGGATTACATAAAGAAAGAAAAGAGATAAAGGAGCAGCAACTTCTTATCCACCAAAACCATAAAGAGTTTTGCCTTGTCGTTTAAGAGCATAGACAACATCCATAGCAGTTACAGTCTTTCTCTTGGCATGTTCACAATAAGTAACAGAATCACGGATAATGTTTTCAAGGAAAACCTGAAAATTGATAAGAGATGTTAGAGATGGATATATATGATAGTGTATAAAGCTTACCTTTAAAACTCCACGTGTTTCTTCATAGATAAGACCAGAAATTCTTTTTACTCCGCCTCTTCGAGCAAGACGACGAATTGCAGGTTTTGTAATACCTTGGATATTATCACGAAGAACTTTGCGATGTCTAAAATATTGATAGAATTAATACAGGAGTAATAATAATAAGTAATTTTCTACCTTTTGGCTCCACCTTTGCCTAAACCTTTTCCACCTTTACCTGAAAAATGGATATTAATTGATATCAAAAAGAAGATACAAAAATATATCTATATTTTTATATCTTTTCTTCCAAAATACTGATAAACAGTTATCAAACTATTTATCAATATTTTCTTTATCATATATAAAAATACTTACCACGACCAGACATATTTGTTGAAGTTAGTTTTTGTTGAAAGAGCGAAGAATGCAGCAGCAAAAAACTGTACTAAAAAATGTTTTTTAATTTCCTTTTATACTCGACTCAAAAAGGAAGAAGGACGCCAACAACAACAACGGCAATCCCGCCTTTATTATTTTCGCGCGCAAAAGAAAAAACGAATAGACATCGGTGAAAAAATTGGCGCGATATTTTAGAGGAAGAAACACTAACAAGAAGAATCATCGATGGCAGAGAAGCAAGAAAAAAGCATGTAAAAAAAAGAAAAGAAGAGTCAATGGTTTTTTGTCGAAAAAAAAAATAAAATCAATAAATATAAAAAACAGAACAAGAGCAGCAGCAAAAACGAACATTAAAAAAAGAGTGGTTTGGTTTTTTTTCATCGACGAAGAGAAAAAGGGAGACAAATGGAAAAAAGCAACAAAGATTTTTTTAGAAGTAACAACGTAACTGTTCGAAGTAAAAGTGGACTTCGAGCAATTATGTTGTAAAGCTACAGAATAAGGCATCAAAACATCAAATTATATTTTATCATTTTAATAAATCTCAAATTATCAATTAAAGAAGAAATTGTTCTTTCAGAAAAATGGTTTCTTTTACCAGTTGAACAACAAAAAACATTCATTGCTACAAAAACAAAAGTAAATGTTTAATGAAAAGACTTAAAATCAGTAAACAAATGATTCACCTTTTTTTGCATTATTTATCAATCCCCCTACCATATCTATCAACATCCATGAAAATATAATTTATTTATTGCTGCATTCGTTTTTAATTTAATATAAAATTTTGTTTTTCGTTTTTTCAGGCATAAAATAGATTTTTGATATCCCTTGGACAATCAGTGCTATGTGATAATGCTTCAAATTTCGTTGACAATCAGTAATAATAACTTAAGGATTTCAAATTACCACAGTATTATGGGAAAGATGAAAGTTGCAAAGATAACAGTATTTAAAAAAAAGAGAAATTGTATTTTATCAATGATAACAGATACAGTAAAATTACTTGTTATTTATAATAAAAAAAACCATCAGCACTAAATATTTTTTATATTATTCGTTGATTTAAGTTTTTACAACTTGCTTTTTCTTTTATCATAGATGATCTATCATAAAAATCTTGTTGAAAAATTCAAACATAAAATATTTGTTACACATTTTTTGTAGACTTTGCGAGAGCAATAAAAGCTGCAAAGAAGATTTAGCGTTTTTAAACAATGCTTTTACTATCAATATCCACTTTTTGAAATAGTGAAAAATAAAGCTGCTGCAATTTGCCTCCAAATCTGCTGTTTTTTGAAGTTTTTATATATTTTTTTCAAGACAAGATTATTAGCATTTTTAAAACATGGATAAATAAGAGGAATATTTAAAAAAGTCTAAAAAAAGGTTAAAAATTTTCTCTGTAACTATCCATTATTTTTTCATTAAAAATGATGTTGAATAGTATCAATCTTTTCAAGTAAAAGTTTTCTAAAAATCTTTTTATGGCAGCATTTGACACTAAATTTTGGTTTATATACTGCAACGCATTTCAAATTATAATCAATTTAGTTTTGCAATCATTTCCTGTGAATATAAAAAAAACAACCAGAAAACTTTCAGTAAGCAATTCTGACAAAAAAGCCTTATTAAAGTTACTTTATAGTTCTTAATTATCGAAAATAGCTGTATTAAAATATCTTATAAAATGAAATTTTGCCGGAATATGTACTATTGAAGAAAAATTCAAATACAAAGAAAAAACTAAACTGAACTCATGCAAACAATCTTCTTCAAATCAGATTTATTCTAACTAACGAAGCACAATTTACTCTCTATTTTTCCCATTTCTCTAATACCAACAAAAAGTTTTTTCAAATCATACAAAAAAAATTTATTGAAAAACAAAAATACAAAGGAATACAAACAATAATAAAAATCATATTTTTTTCTCAAAACTGAACGGAGATCCGATATGTGGCCCTAAAGAGGGCCGTTGGGATAAAAAAAGGACAAAAAAACAACTTTACATCATCAGCAAAAAAAGACAAAGAGATGAGCAAAAAAACAGAAAGCTGCTTATTTGGAGCTGGTATATTTGGTGACAGCCTTGGTACCTTCAGAGACGGCATGCTTGGCAAGTTCACCAGGAAGGATAAGACGAACAGCAGTTTGAATTTCGCGTGATGAGATAGTTGAACGCTTATTGTAATGAGCAAGACGAGAAGCTTCAGCAGCAATTCGTTCAAAGACATCATTAACAAATGAATTCATGATGGACATTGCTTTGGATGAAACACCAGTATCAGGATGGACTTGCTTGAGAACACGGTAGATGTAGACAGAGTAAGTTTCTTTTCTGGCCTTTCTTCGCTTCTTCTTATCTCCAGTTCGAACAGTTTTTTGAGATTTGACAGCTTTTTTAGCTCCTTTTCCAGATGGCTTTGGTGGCATGATGATGAGAGTAGAGAGGTTACAGCAGTTGTTGAAAAAAACAAGACTGATGAATTTGAAGGAGAAGAGGGGCGCTTTTATACCGACCAGTGCAACCAAGGGAAGGAAAAAAATTGAGCGGCAATTTTTTTTTCGCGGGTGTTGTTGTTTTTTGGGCGGGTCATTTGTTGCTGCTGTGTTGTTTTTTGAGTGTGTCCTTTTTTGCTCCCAGGGCTTATAGCAAGAAAAGATGTTCGTCGGCGTTCTCTTGTCTCTTTGGGTGCGTCGTTACTCGCTGCTTCCCAGGGTCTCTTCCAAAAACAGATGTTCGTTTTTTGGGCGTCTTCTCACAAAAATACTTCTTTCTGCCGTTCCCTCCAAAAAACGACTCAAGCCAAGCACACACTTGCCGCGCATTTTTAGCGCCAAAAAATCAGCATTTGTTTGCAGTGGTCATACACTAACTTAACTCCTCCTACTCTTTTCTGGTTGTACTGGTCCACATAAAACCTCAACCATTTTCATACAGAATTCTCATTCTCAACTCGTTTCTTCGAAGCTGTTGTTTGAACTTCTCTCTCTGATCAATCATGTCTGGACGTGGTGGTAAAGGTGCTAAAGCAAAGACTGGCGGAAAAGCTAAATCTCGCTCATCAAGAGCTGGCCTTCAATTCCCTGTTGGTCGTCTTCATCGTCTTCTCCGTAAAGGACATTATGCTGAACGTGTTGGTGGTGGTGCACCAGTCTACCTTGCAGCTGTTTTGGAATACCTCGCTGCTGAAGTTTTAGAATTAGCAGGTAATGCTGCTCGTGATAACAAGAAGACTCGTATCAATCCTCGACATCTTCAACTCGCCGTCCGTAATGACGAAGAATTGAATAAACTTCTTGCTGGTAATATTTTATATCTCGTTTTCCTTAAACATTATCTTATGCAAATTTTCTTTTTCAGGTGTTACAATCGCTCAAGGTGGTGTCCTCCCTAACATCAATGCAATGCTTCTTCCAAAGAAGACTGGTGGAGCTGAATCTCAATAAGTTTTTGGGGGCTTTTCTTCAAGTCTTACGCTTTGTATCTTCTAACAACAATGTGAAGCTTCAAGTTCTTTTTTTGCTTTCTTTTTTATCCCAACGGCCCTCTTTAGGGCCACATATCGGATCTCAGTTCAGCTCTTTCATGTTTTTGTTTATATTTGTTGATAAATAAAGTTATCGTATGAAATAAAGAGGAGCTATGGGAGGCGGAATATTTTTGAAGGATAGAAATTAGGAGGTTTTTCAAATAAATTTTATTATAAGCTCTGTCGAATCTTATTAAATAGTTATTGTCATATGCTATACAAAGTTTTAAACTGTTTAATTGATAGACGTCTTGCCTAAAAAACTAGGATATACATAAGCACAAAATTGCATAAAATTAAGAGGTGCAAACGTTAAAATAAAGTAAAAAAAATATCGCTTGACAATTTAGACATATAAAGTGCGTTGCATAATTATAGGCGCACCCCAAATTTCTTTCTTCCGTGTATTTATTGATATGGGTTTTAACTACTGACTTCAGATTCGGATTCAGCATGCTCAAAAACCTATAAATACGGAAACAGTGTATAATGGTATCCCAGTAATTTTTTTACAGTAATAAATGTTAAAAACGGGTGTTGCAAAATTATAGGCGCACCTTCGAAAAATTTGCATATGATATGATATAGCTATGACAATGTTTGGGGGTTGTTAAGCATGCTTATTTTAGCTAATTAGTGAAGAAAACAAGAAAAAATATTCATTGGCGCCGATTTGGCGTCGCTTTGAAAATACGGTTTTTAGTGTATTTTGGCATTTTTTCGGTGCCGGGGCAACGGTGCACCATTGGTTTTAAGCGAAACCAAATATGCAATCTTGTAGTCCTATCCATGATGAACAAATTCCTAAAGTCGCATTGCTCAATCTTTCACCATTTTCTACAGCCGTCATTTCAAAGTAAGCTTAAAACGTCAAAAAACACATAATTTTGTTCAAAAAAGATAAAAAATGGTTAAAATAGAGATTTTTGAAATGGAGGCTACAGAAAACTGTCAAAGATTGAGGTATGAAACTTTGGGGACTTAATAACCATAGATAGGACTACAAAACAGCATATTTGGTTTACTCTAAAACTAATTCTCCAGCGCTGCACCAGCACCGGGAAAAGTGCAATTTATAAGGAAATACTGCATTTTCAAAGCGACGCCAAATCGGCGCCAATGAATATTTTTTCTTGTTTTCTTCACTAAATAGCTAAAATAAGCATGCTTAACAACCCCCAAACATTGTCATAGCTATATCATATCATATGCAAATTTTTCGAAGGTGCGCCTATAATTTTGCAACACCCGTTTTTAACATTTATTACTGTAAAAATATTACTGGAATACTATTATACACCATTTCCCGTATTTATAGGTTTTTGAGCATGCTGAATCCGAATCTGAAGTCAGTAGTTAAAAAACATATCAGTAAATACCCGGAACAAAGAAATTCGGTGTGCGCCTATAATTATGCAACGCACTTTAGTATTTGGAGTTAAAACTGTAGCATTCATACACATTGTAGCTGAGAAATTAACACTACTGAAGTGGCTAAAAGCAAAAGCTGCTAAAAAGGATTTAAATAATATAAACGTTTTCAAACACTCTCTTCTTTACCGGCATGCAGAATTATTTAACTGTCCAACAATCAGGCATCAGGGTTAAAATTAATAAAACTGTGCTACAACAATTTTAAAAACTGAAAAATTCCGAAAAGAATATATCTATGATAAATAATAACTGATCTACATCTGGTGTATCAGAGAAAAATATGCGTTCAAAACAATTAAAAACATTAATATTAATTCTACCAAAATCGTGTTTTGGAATAATCATCGTTAAAGCTGAATTTAAGTCGTTGACATTTATCGCAAAAAAGTTAACCTTCATAAAAATTGTTGTAAAATGAAATTATTCGCTATTTTAACGTTTTATTCAGATTTTTAAACTGTCCTGTATGTAAAGAGTATTTGTTGAAAACTTAGGATATTTAACTGATTTTCTAAAGCATGCCTTAAAGGGATAAAAACAAAAAAAGTAAACTGTATTTTGAGTAAAAACTGGAAAATAGATTTCAGCTATTAGAAATATTTTAAACTGATTCCCAAGCAAATAAGATTAAAAAAAGAATTTTCAACTGCTCAAAACAGAATCGTCGTAAATAAGCAAAAATCAACTTACTTTAGTTACAAGTGAACAAGTTTTATCACCCAAAAAAAATTTAACACTATAAACAATTGAACAAAGGCCACGATTTTTTCCAAGTAATCGAACTTCGGCAGGTTTTATAATCTGGATGAAAACGAATACATTTTAAAACTGGAAGTCATGATATTTTAATGTCTTTGAAAACTGGATTTGAACAAGTTGAATTATTACTATTTACTGTAATCTCCTAGCACTGTAAGCAAAAAATTTAATTGAAACGATTTACCCCACCATAACTGTAGAAACAAGTCTCACAAAAATGAAGCGCTTCTATGCTTAAGCATTATTAAATGTAAAACTGTATTTGGAATATTTAATATATTTATCTTATCTCTCTAAAACAAGTAATTTGAATTTCGCTATTTTAATTATCTTAATTCTAAACAAACAGATTATCTACTGGCAACCGCAAAAATTCATCGCTTGTAAAACTTAATTAATTTGTTTTAAAACAGTTTTTAAATTAAAACTGAAAGCTGACAAAACATTACCGTATTTATAACTGCATTATTAAAGGCACATTCATAAAACTTTATCATCTTTATCAATTGAATACCACATTTACTTGTTTAAACTGCAGAAATTAAATATTCTGCATGCATCAAATGTCCTAACGATGACATAAAATCACCATGTATAGTTGGCGTTTTATAAAAATTTCATTGTAAAAGCTTAGAAAGTTAATTAGATCGAACAAACTTTGCAAACAAAAATACTGTGATAACGGATCTTACAGTGTGGTTGTAAAAATGCTTTTTTATTCAAATATAATAAATAACTGACTTCCACTGATCCATATTTTTTAAAACCTTTGTTTCAACACTATTGCGCAAAAACTAAAGCATGCATTCTTGTTCTTCGTAAGCTATAAAATTTTGACAATATCAACTGCTGTTTTTACGAAAAGCGCAAATAAATCTGTTTATTCTTTTAATTTTAAAGAAAAAGTAAAATGTTATTAGCATAACCACTTTTTAATATTAATTTAATGAATAAAAACTATTCCAATTTAATCATTGTACTTAATGAGGGAGTACCTCTATTATTTATGTAGATTTTCAAACCTATTGAACTGATAACACTTTTTGCCTAACATAATGAAAACAATAAATCTCCTTACTAACTCATTCAGCAATTTTGTCATTAAACTGACACCCTTTACATTTTGTTCACTTTTTCAGAACTTTAATAACCCCTCAAGTAAATTATCATCGAATTTAGCGCATTTTAAAACTAATTCTTAAATTCTAAAACTGAGAGTGCTTGATCAACCACAACTTCAGTAATCACTGCAACTGCACAGAATAAAACATTAATATTTTTTCAACAGCTTTCAATAACTTCACTAACAAATCATACTGACGACGGCTGGGGCACTGCCTTCCTTATTCTAAAAATCATCATCAACCAACGAATTCTTAAAACTTTTTTAAAACTGACATATTAAATAAATATCAATTTAATTAATTGCTCACTAATTTTTTTCATGAAAAAAATAAAATATCAATAAACTGTGGCCATTTTTCTTTCTGCAAACCCCCTCATGTTGGAATCAAAGGGGAAATAGCGTTTTTGCAATAAATACTTTTAGCGCCTCCTTTTTTTAAAAGGTCTATTTTAAAAAAAACTCGCTGCTATCCTGCTCAGAATTTTTTGCTGATTCAGAATATACCAGGCTCATATCATATAACTTTACTATAATCCCAGAATCGGTTGAGAAAGTTTTGTATGTGAACATGCATTTTTTTCATGTTTTTTACCATTATATTTTTATAAAAACGTGATATTTAAAAAAACTCTCTGCTATCTTTCTCAAAATTTTATGCTGAATCTAAATATATAAAGCTATAAACGTACAGGTTTACCAGTAGCTCAGAATCGGTTAAAAAGGCGTTTTTTGAGAAAACGCGATTCATTCAAGTATTTCATCGATATATTTTTCTAGCAACTAAATATCAACACAAATTATATGCTATCGGACTCAGCTTTTTCTGCTAATTCAGAATATATAAGATTCATTTCACAAAAGTTAAATCTGAATTCAGGATTTACCGAGAAAGTCCTATTTCCCTAAAATGTATGAAGTGATTCCAACGTGCCCTCCCCCCACAACAAAGCAAAAAATTGCATTTCATTCACCTCAAATAAACTGTTACTACTTTATTTAAAACACAACCAAGAGTAAAATATCATGAATATAACTGTTATTGAAAAATAAATTATTAAATCTTAAGCTGTTTATGTTAGACTAATTTTAGCCCATTATTATAGTAAACTGTGCATGTAAAACATTTTAACTTAAATAAACTGGAAACAGCTTTCGTAGATCGTAAATACGATATTTACTTCCAAATTACACTCAAACAAACAAATTAGCTATCAGATAACTGGCTAACGTCTCTCCTAAATTTTCCATATTAATTTAAACATTTTTCGTAAACTGACATGGTGAAGTAACACTTTTTTACTGTACTTTAATATATTCTACTAATCAAAGCTATTTGGAAATGCCTAACAATTCAATTAATAAAAAACTGTATCAGCTCTCTTAATATTTTTCTGTAAAATGGCAAGCTAAGGTTAGATATGTAAGTGGTACAAACAACCTTTTAGTAAATTTATTGAAATAGACAAAAAATCAAACTGGTTTATTCCTCTTCTACTTCTTCTCTAACATTTTTGTTCAATTTGAGTCATAGCAATTAAACATTTTTTATAAACTGATTATTAAATACAATACACTGTTTTAGCGTAATTTAATTTATTCAACAATTCTTGTAAGCTTTAAATATATAATTTGCAATAGCTGACAAAAATGACTCAAAGAAACTTTTTTATTTGGTCAGATAACAAAATATCAATAAACTGGCAGTGTTCATTCACCAAATTCTTCGCATTCCATAATTTCTATTAATAAAAAAACTGAACATTACAAATACGACTATAATAAATTTAAAACTGCAGCGGCTTTTCCTACATTTTAGCAAACTGATATACTGGGACAAATAAATTGTATCAATTGCTCATTGTGTATTCACTTCAATAATAACAAAATTTTTGTCCTTAAATTTTTATGTAAAACCCCTGTTGTGCGCAACAAGCTGCACCTTTAAAGGCTAAAAATGATATTTGTAATCTTATAAGGTTCAACATAACTGCCCATCAAACTTTTTTTGTTTATTACTTCAAAAAATAAAATTTTAATAAACTGCCAATATCTTGATCAATGCTAAACAAAAAATAATTATGGATTAAACGCCTTGAAAATTAAATGAGTTAAAAAAAGTTTTACTTTAATTAAATGTGCCTAAACTATTTTGTATAAAAGTTGCATTAACTGCTTTATAGAACTCACCACAAACTAATTCATTGTTTAAATTATAGCAAACATGTTGTCAAAAAACTGGTACCGCAAAAACTTTGTTTGCTCATTACTATCAAAAATATAATTTCAATATCTAAAGCAATATTCAAAGAACCAAAAACTATTCAACTCAAATGTAAAAGTAGCACTAACTGCCTTATGATAACCATTATAGGCTTGTTATTAAAAGTATTGCCAATAAACTGTCTGCCAGGAAAATATTGTTAAGCGAAAATGTTATTAGTTTTTTTTAAAAATCATTTGTTAAATTTTAAACTGACCCATTTTTGCAATACCTTTTTTTTAAACAGCGCATTTTAAAGAGTTTACTGATGTCAGCTGTTCCTAATAACTTTTTGATTTTGTTTATTCATACAAATAAAAAATTTATCGACAAACTGTCAGGATTTAATTTTCCGCAATCATATCTTTCTTTCCTTAAAATTCTTAAAAGAGATGTGAATTCGAAAACTAATTAGTAATTTTTTTAAATGTAAATTTATTTCTCAATTGTTGTAAGCTGTGCTTGTTAAACATAAAAGTTGAATTAATTTTTCGTTATTAAATGTGTTTATTGAGGCCCACAATCTATGATATAAACTGGCTCCATCAGGTACAAAAAAATTTTTAATCATTTTTTGTTCATTTAATGTTAAACTGCATCCTTCATTCCAGCTATTGCTCTTTAATCGACGTGTTTATTTATTCAAATAAACAATATATTAATAAACTGAAAAAAACCTCATCTTCATCTCACCAATCAATTTTTTTCACCAAATCAATCACTATAATGCAAAAAGAACAATGAAATTCAAGTACCTTATAAACAGTTTATTTTTTTAAATTTAAGTGTAAAAAAACTGTATTAATTTTATTATCCTTTTTTGTAAACTGGTAAGTTGAAGTGCTCCGAGCTATTTCAACAAACTTAAACAAGATATCAATGGAACTGGAAACATTCATACCTTAACATTTTCTTCTTCAAGTTTCATGCTTTCCGTGAAATTCTTATCAAGCATAAAAAATAAAACTTTTAAAACTGAAAACTTAAAAAACTGATTGTAGTAAATTTATGAGTACAAACATGTTAATCAACTGCATCACAAAAAATTTTTATGCTCATTATCATAATAAATACAATTTCAATAAACTGTTAAACCAATTCAAAAATCAGAGATTTGGATGTCTTTAAAATTAAAATGAAATCAGTTAAAAAAAGTTTTACTTTAATTGAACGTACCACAAACTATTCAACTACCTAACATGTAAATGTTGCACTGACAGCTTCACAATAATCGCTACAAGTTTGTCTGCTAATTAAATTAAGGCAAACAATAAACTGCCAGCACGAAACCATGAATTGTTACGTTTTTAAAAATAACTTATAAACTTTTAAACTAAACATTTAAGTAGAGACGGGCAGCTCAAAAAAACTTTTAAGAAAAAACTATTTTTTTGTCAGAATAAGGTATTTTCGACCCCGAATAAAACGAAAATGAAACCAAAAAAATTAAATAATTTACTTAAAATGCCGAAAATCGCCATTGAAAATTCGGCAAAACTAAAATTTTTCGTCGACAAAAAAAGTCAAAGGGAACACTCTTTTTTTGTGTGTGCATCCTTCTCTTTTTTTCCTCGCAGCCGGTTCTCATTTGCTCTTAATTAGTCTTTAAGCTGGGCAATTCATGCAAATAATCAAAATACTAATAAACTGGCAACTATGATTTACATTTCTTTCAATTTTTATTTCGCAGCAAATACCAAGCTTTTTTAAAATGAATTAGCAATAGTTTTAATGATCAGAACACTATTAAACTGCACTGTACCATATGAATTAATGTTAAACAAAAAAACTAAATTGTTAACTTCAAAAAGTTTATAAACAACATTCTTTAAAATATTAATATAAAATTATTTACATTTAACTGAAGGTTGATTTAATTCAGCTTTTTGTAACTGTGCTTACACCAGTATAGAATTGTCTCGTAGAAATGTAAAAAAAAATTTGAATTAAAAGTGACAATTCAAAAGTAACTACTGTAAAACTGCGAAATTGTTTTCAAAGCTGTAAGTGCCATTTTAAGCTACATTTAATAGAAGGATCTGTTATAAAAGTTTGCGGATTGCTCTATAGCAAACAAAAAAAGGGTCAACTTTTATGAATAACACTGCTCACCAAAACAACTAATAATGCTATAAAAAACTTTGTGAGCTTATCTTAAAACTTATAAAGTAACAGTAAACTAGAGTATCAAAAATTAAATAAAAGTGAGATAATCAGCTTAGGATCTTTTAAACTGTGGTTTCTGAAATTGGATCAAAAAAGTTAAAGGACTAGAATTTGATTTCATCTGTGTTACTATGACAAAAATAAAATTATTAAAATTTTCTATTAGATCCAAAATATTTTTTTTTCGCAAGCAGCATCTATGTTTTTCCTAACTGCCATAGATGAACCAAACGTTTTTTAAAAGTTAATATCATAAAACATGGTTCTTACAATCAATTTACCTAATTTCAAAATTTTTCATTAATTCATTACCCAAAAGTGAATAAACACGAACAAAGAGAAATTGCTAAAATTGGTTAAAAAGCCATGTTAACCCATAATTACAACAATTTAACAAAACTGATAAGACAGAATTTCGAAAATAAGGATTGTGCTAATTTTATAACTGGTGCCAGTAGCATTTAATCCACCAACTAAAACTACACATAAAAGTCAAATTTTAAATAATAACAAAAGCTAAAATTTGGATAATTCTGATTTATTTTCTAGAAAATTGAACTTTATTATACTGTTTACAAAAAACTGTAATCTTTAAAAACAGGTGTTTCATCAAACACTTAAATTTTTATGTAAAGAACTGAATTTTGTTTTTTAGCACGCATTAACTAATTTGTTAATCACTGAATTTAATGATGTTAAGCGACGAAGCAAAAACTGCTATACAGTAATTTAAAAAAAACAGTAGAAAAATTCTTTGTTAAACTGCGTGCTTAATTAGCAAGCCTTAAATTTAGCTATAAGTTATATTTAATTGTGTATAAATTATAATTAAAGTTTATATTAAACTGAAAAGTAATATATGGATGCCAAGGTACTGAAGAGTAAAAATGTGCAAAAAAACGTTTTTTTGGTAATAAACAAAAACAATTTAAGAGAGCACGCATTTTTTAGATAAGATGCTTTCGAAAAAAAAAAATCAAAGAATCTGTGCCATTTTTCGGACGGTACATGTGCCCTTGGTGCCCTACCATGCCGACTTTCTTGTAATCATGTTAATTATCTACTGCATGATATCAACGTCCAAATAAAACTGTGTTACAGAAAATTAAAAAAAAACAAATTTTTTCTAAACTTTTAGAATTAGCTGTGAGATAATATTCAGTTAAGATGCACGAGTGATGTAAAGATTTAAATATAACAATAATTTGGACGTTAATATTAACTAAAAAACTGATAATAAGCGAAAAAAGTTATGCGTAGTAGTAAAAAATGTAAACAAAAAAGCTTTCACAAAACTGAACTCAAGCTTATAAAGCCGCGAACTTTTGAAAGCTCGCGGAAATGGATAAAAAGCTCGCGGAATAGATATGAAAATGAGGTCAAATCATATCAGACCTCGTGGCTGGAAGATTTTGGGACCTACTGGGGGTCATTAAAGTCATCCCTAATGCATCTTATGCATTTGTGGTCAGATTATGCCGAAATTCCGCGAGCTTTAAAAAGTTTAGCATTATTTGACCACAAATTACATTAAAAGAGTTTTGCAAAAACTGAGACAAGCAATTTCGATGGTTAGAATTATTACTACTTAAATTCATATCGTGAAAAACTTTTAAAAACTGCCACGACCTGCTTCACTGAAAAAAATGGGTGAAAATATCAACTTAATCCTAGTTGAAATAGGGTAAAATTGACTCCTAAATTAGGTGTTTTTAGTCACTTACTCCTATCAATTAGGAGTATAATCATACCCATTTAAGACAGGTGTATTTGTTTCATAGGTTTTAGGAGTATATTGACACCCATTTAAATTTGGGATGTTTTTTGCACCCATGTCGTAGAAGCACATTGACACCTATTCAAAATTGGGTTTCTTTTTACACTCATGTTGTGGGAGTATTATGACACCTATATCTAATTGGGATAGTTTTTGCGCCTAATTTTGATGGTGTTAATTTTTACAGCATACATTTAATTTTTTAAATTAAAAAAACATTAATAACTTTTGATCAGGCCTGAGAAATGCGGCCGGCTTTTATTTATCGTATGTTGTACTTTGTCAGTTTAATTTGTATTTATTGTCTGTTTTTTGGTTATTTTTTAATAAATTTGAATCTTTTAATACTACTGTGTTTTATGGGGGAACCGGAGGGAACGGGTAGTATATAGGGTATTTTTATAGCCATAATAAGGGGTGAAAATTCACCAGTATAAAGGGCTCTTTTGTCCCCATTTATTGCTGGTTATTTACTCCTAAAATAGGACTACTTTTAGCCTATAAAAAGGTCAATATTTACTCCTACTTTGGATGACATATTTACTCCTAAAAAAAATAGGAGTGGCCAAAATTTACTCCTTTTTTGGGGGTTATTTACTCCTATTTCGGAGTAAATATTACCCTACTTTTTTTTCAGTGTTCTTCACGAAAATTAAAAACTCACTATTTTCATTAGATTGACAATTCTTTTCAAAAATTTCTCGTTGACATTGTTCCTTGAGTTTATTCATTCGATCTTCAGTTGCAAATCGAAGTTTAAGTTTTGCAAATTCTCGAAGAGTTTCTTCATAAACAGATGTTAAATCTTTCTGAACAATATCAAGTTTCCCAAGCTTTTCTTTTCCATTTGGCATAATAAATCCGATTGCTTGAAGCTTTGCAATTTCAACAATTGCTTCTTTAATCTACAAATAAATAAATAAACTAACCAATTGGTGTTTATGGGGAAAAACAGATATTCATTGAATTTTATGAAGCTTAATTTTAAGTTTGAAATTTTACAACAAGTATAAGAAAAAAAACTTTTTCATCAGAAAATTATATTTTTAAAAACTTAACTGCCAGTTATTACAGTACAGTGTTCTCTTGAAACCTTTGCGATTTGTTACAATAAATTAATTAACTGAATATGAAATATTTAATAGGGTTAAAACTGGTATTGAATAAAAGTTTCAAGAAACTTGATTTAAGGTTTAAAATTTTGTAGACATTATATTAAAAACTGTGATACAAAACAAGTAAATTTTTAAAAATTGCAGCAAAAGTTTTTATTGCTGTAATATGCTTATATTATTATGATTTTTGTTTCTACGTTTTATTAAAAAATTGTTTTGCAATATTTGATTGTAAAAATAAATAGTTGATTAAAAACTTTTTTGGTAGTGGCTTTAAATTTTAGCGATTTCAAGTGACAATGTCAAACAGCATAAAAATGAAATTTTGGTATAGTACAAAAATTTTTCAGTTTGAAAGCATAGAATACATTAGAAAAACTGTAATAGCTAATTGTTTTCCCTCATAAACTGCTTCAAGAGAAACAACTGTGTGAATGTTATAAGAAAAATTTTTAGTTCTTAAATGTTTGTTATATTTAGTTTTTTTCAACCATTTAAGGCACTAATAGTATGAAAAAGTTGCGTTGTTAACTGATATAAATTTATTACAGTGTTGTGGTTAATTTTGGCTTTTGGCAATGGTGAGAAGTAGAATGAATTTTTCGTCCTGGCAGGTCAAGATTTTGGATGGATTTCTCAGGATATTGAAAGGAAATGAGCAAAAATATCATGGCCGGCTAAAAGATTTGAGACACAGGCAAGACTGTCTTACAAATTCTTTGTCGGATTTTTTTTCGATAATTTTACATCGAAAAGTAACAATTAAGCAGCTATAAAAATTCTATTTGGGAAAATGTTATCCTATGGTTCATATCAAGTTTTAATTTTAAACTGAAAATTCAAAAGTCCATGAGTAGCCGCCAAGGGCTACCATACAGCCAACCAAAAATTTTGTAACAACAGCTGTGCCGTCACAGTAGACCAAAACTTCGATTTTAAGCGCATTAGGCTATTTAGAACTAGAATTAGAAAAAAACTGAAATGAAGTAAGTTGTAAATAAGATTTTTTTTGCACAAACTGATATTTTCACTTAATGTTTTCTCACTAAAACTGCTGAAAATCTAAAATGGCCAAAACAAAAAAATATATAAACTGACCATGTTTCTCAAGTATCAAAATTCACTACAAAAAATTTATATTTAACAAAAACTTTAAGGACGCTTAATCTATTCTGGGAGAATGAAATAAATAGTAAATGATTCTTTTCAAAAAACTGTTTTTAAAAAATCATTTTTGTCTAATCGCAATGAAAAAAATACACAAAAAAAATTTTTTTGACTTCAGAATCCACAGATTCTGAATTGGCCGAAATCTCAAAATAACGACTAATGAATTCCCCATGGTCGATTTGATAGTGATCCACTTTAGATTACAGGAACAGCTCTTCTGGGAGTCGAGTTATACCGACTTTAAGTCCCGAGATTCTGAGGCATAAAAGGCTTCAAAATAATCCAAATCAAAAATTTTTTGCTGATTCAGAATCTGCGTAAAATACTGCACCGAATGCACTGTCTAACAAGGGAACGTTTTCAAGTGTAATCCGCCGATTTTAACGGCAATAGCGGGGATCGACAACTAATAGTAAGGGATGAAAAACCCCTAAGGGATTTTTGCTGTTTTAGCAATTTGTAGATTTCATAGCATTTTGCTATTACACAGTAAGTAGCAGGCGATGAACGTCTTAGTAAATAAATTTCGTCGGTGATGATTTTAAATGATTGTAAATGCTAAAACATAATATTTCATAAATAATTAGTCATATTCCAAGCATTTACAACCATTTAAAATCATCACCGACGAAATTTATTTACTAAGACGTTCATCGCCTGCTACTTACTGTGTAATAGCAAAATGCTATGAAATCTACAAATTGCTAAAACAGCAAAAATCCCTTAGGGGTTTTTCATCCCTTACTATGAGTTGTCGATCCCCGCTATTGCCGTTAAAATCGGCGGATTACACTTGAAAACGTTCCCTTGTAAGTCAAAAAAAATTTTAAGCAACAGAATCTCGGATTCTGAAGGCTGTAGAATTCTGAAACCAAAAAAAATAGTGATTCCATGCGATTTCCTGTAAAAAAATAAACAATCAATCTGGGAAGATGAATTTCTTCAATCCGGTTTGTCCTCCCAAAAACAGTCTAGCGAACAAAATAAGTTGTGCATTTTAGCACCATCAAAAAACTAATTAGTAATTTATAAATTTAAAACTGTGTAATAGAATTTCTATATTTTCGTAAACAACACATTTTAACTCATCAGGTGAATGAACTGTCTCAATAAACGTGTTTTTTAATTGACGTAAAAAAATCTATCAATAAACTGGCAATACAAACTTACTTCTTCCATTCAAAAATTTTTCCCTCCCCAAAAATTGCTAACAAATGCATTAAAGCAGCTTTAAAAACTAATTATTAACTTCTTAAATAAAAAACTGCAATAACCTTAGATTTCATCATTTTTGTAAACTGGTGAATTAAATATAAAAAGTACTACAAATTATCCCTCATTAAAGTTGCTTTATTCATTTAAATAAATAATTTCTCAATAAACTAAAAACACCAAGGTGTGCTCGCCTTTGTAACTGTTTTTTCTCAGGCAAAGAACATGAATTTTAAAATCTTTTAAAACTGAATAATTCAATGATAGCAGAATTGTCTCAATTTTTATTTTTCTCAATTTCAGTAAACTGCCAAGCCCAGGCATATTTGTCAGTTGTTTTCAACTATCTTTCAATAAAAATCTTTATTCAAATAAACAACTGTCAATAAACTGGTAACATAAATTTTTTCCTCCCTAGAAACTCTTATTATGCAAAAAAAAGTTTTGGATTGAAGCATTTTTAATTCACGAAGCTTAAAACTGTGTATTGTTATCTATTCTAGTTAACTGCCTATTTAAAAAGCCTAATGTAAATGAAGTGCCCCACAAAAAACGTGGTAATAAATTGAAACAAAGTGTCAATAAACTCGCAACACTAAAATTAATTAAAAAATTGTTTTACTTTAATTAAATGTACCATAACTCAAATTAATTGCTTCATGATAATTACTACAATCTTGTATATTAATTAATTTAAACCATGCATGTTGTCAATAAACTGGCAGCACGAAAATTTCTATTTGAAAGAAAAATCTTAAAATTTTGCGTTTTAAAAAAACCAATTTACTAAACTTTAAACAGGTCCATTTCAACAGCATCATTTTTAAACAATGCATTTTAAAGATTTAACTATTGTTCAAATAGCTTTTTTTTAAAACAAAACTGTTTATTAATAAACTGACAAGACTAAATTTTCCTCTCCTATCAAATTTTTTGTTCTTAAGAACTCCTAAAAAAGGTGTGCACTAAAGCATTTTCAAAAACTATTAATTAATCATTTTAAGTTTAACACTGTGTAAATCTTTTCCTCCGTTTTTTGTAATCTAAATCTGCGTACAAGTTAAATGAAAGTTTCCTCGATAAAAGTGCTTGAGACTACAATATATCGATAAAATGGCTCCATCAGGTTTTACAAAATTTTTCTGTCAAAAAAATGATTAATTTTTGTTTGTTTGACGTTAAACTGCATCAAGATCATTGTTGCATTTTTGTAAACTGCTTAACAAAGCTACTGCTCCTTAATGAACGTATTTAATCATTCAAATCAAAAACTTATCATAAAATGGAAAGAAGGTACTACATTCTACTCATGACAATAAGCAATCTATCAATATATAAATAATATATCCGTAAACTGGGAGCCAATTCACCAACATTTTTCCTTTTCAAAATTTCCAACAGTAAAAAAACTGAACATTATAAATATGATTTGATTAAATTTAATGCTGCAACAGTTTTTACTTCATTTACTGATATATTCAAACAGGTAAATAAACAAAAAAACTAATAAACTGACCCCAATCAGCAAGTTCCTATTAATAAAAAAAACTATAAATTTTATGCATTTTTAGAACAGTTAATCAATGTAAAACTATCTAAGCTGCTTTTTAATAAATTGGTAATTACATTACCACAAAAAACTGCTTTTTCTTCGATGTCAATACAATTTTGTTTTCACGGCGACTGTTATATATTTTGTATAAATTTTATTACAAGCTCTATCGAAATATATTACAAAAATAACACATTTACAAAAAATATGAAAATATAAAAATAAACAAATAAAGGATTACTTACATAAATAATATGATATTCTTTCTCCCGTGAGCAAAAAAAAGAGTTATTGTTAAAAATGAAAGAGCAAAAAAAAGAAGTTGAGGAAACACGCATATTTCAAAGTGAGTACCAAAAATGAAATAATGAAAGAGATTCTTATACGTTTATTGAATATTTGGATATAAATCTTCCAAGAGATAATGAACACGATCAACCTGAAAGTGATTATTATGGTAATGAAATTGTAATAGGATGTCTCAAATAAAGGTTGGATTTTAATACTGGGCTCAACTTATAGGGTAAATTTAGTAACTGAAATTGTTTTGGCTTTACTAAGTTCTCATTCCTGAACCTTTATTTTTTGACACCCCTTTACTTGTAATCCTTACCAATGGAGATTATTTAGCTTCTTCATGGCCTTCAAGTTGTTTATCAAAATTAACAAAGGTAAAGATGACACCATAAATTGCAACTTTAAGAGAATCCTTGTATGCAATCATTAAATCATCAATATTTGCATCTCGTAATCCCCCATCATCTTTAACACCATAATGATCAAGAGATTCTTTGAGTTGATGAAGATAGAATTCAAGGTAGAGTTTTTGATATTCACGTCGCTTTTCACCTTCGAGTTCAAGAGCTAGCAATGCTGCAATGTCATGTGTTGGAGAAGCATATCGAACTGTCTGCCAATCAATAATTGAAAGCAGTGAACCATTTGATGGTGAATAAATAACATTTTTAGTCCAAAAATCATTGTGACAAAGAACTGATGGAAGATTAACTGAAAAAATGAGATGGTTAATAAAGGCTTAGAAAATTACAATATGAAATAAGAAAGGTACAATAAACTAGATTAACAATTTTAAAATTAAAAATGATAATCAGTTCCAGCTCAAATATACTGTTCCCTGCCCATTGCAAGAAATATAAACGGCTAGAGTTTGTAGCAAAACGCTTGTTTTAAAAAAATTATGACAGAATTCCAAAAATAAGTATTCTGCTAATTTTATAACTGGAACAACTATGACTACAATAAAAAACTCTAAATTTACACATGACTGTTTAATGTTAAATATGATAATAGTGTAAGCTTCAAAATCATTTTAAAAAACATTTATTTTTAGCACACTGCATATCATTATATTTTTTTTAAAACTGTAATCTTTAAAAACTTCATAATCAGGCATTCCACAGTGTTACATAACTTTAAAACAGTAAACTTTGTAAATGTTAAACTCTTGCAAAAAATTAAACTGGATTTTGCTTTTTTTTATAAAAATGCAGCTACACAAACTGAATTCTTAAAGGGGGAGTCGCAGCATTCATAACTTTTTTATAAGAGAGAACAGAGAAAAAAGGAAATCTCTGCAAGTTAGAGAAAAGAAAGATTGCGCGTTCTTTTTTTGGTTCCCTGATTTTCAATAATTGAAAAAAGAAAAGAGTTATGAGTGCTGCGACTCCCCCTTTAATACCCGTATTATTGGTATTAATGCGATAATTAATTCATGCTGTATAAAACAGTCAAAAGGCGTATATAAAAGCTAAAATATTACTGTAACTATTTTTAAGCAAAAGGATTAATCAACCAAAAAGTTTTAACTATAACTGCACATTCAAAAAAGCTAGCATTAGTCTTAAAATGAGACTGCAAAAAAGTTTTTTAACTCGAATTTGTGATTCATCAAAAAACTGAGCAAATAGGAATACAGAACACCTAATGACGTATCTAAGGCTTCAATATATAATAATAGCAGAGTAAAAATTTTAAAGTTTTCGATATTTAACAAAACTGTAACAAAATATCAAAATAAAATACATCCCATTAAAACGGAGGAAAAAATGGGCCATATTGTGAATAAAAATTAATGCTACACAAACTTATAAAGATGTTTTTAAACTGCCGCCTTCCCAATTATCAACAAACAGAAATAATCAAAACTCACTCTTTTCACTCGATTGACGATTTCTTTTCAAATTTTATTTATCATCTTTAAATCTTACTGTATTAACGAAAAAAATACGGTAAAACAAAATTTAAATTTAAAAAGTTCTTACAAAAATACAACGCTTTTGCGAAAACTGAGATGTACAATTATTAGTGCTGCTAAAATTACTGTTACAGGAAGCTTATATTAAAAAATTTTTTAAAAAACTGTAACGACCATGACAAACACTTTCATATATAATGCTCTTTAAGTTGTATCCAACAAACTACAAATGAACATATTTATTTGGTTTTAATAACAAAATTTATTTGTATGATAAGTTTTGCAATAATAGTTTGTCACGGATTTAAATGCTAAATTAAATCTCAAATTTTATCAAATTTAAGCGAAAAGGTGGGATAATTTAAAAACGGCAAATAGTACAAATAAGTTTTTGACAAAAAATTAAACAAAAAATCTTAGAATAAAACTGCAAAATATTTTAGGGGGATTTTTTAAAGGAAGTAAACTGTAATTTTCAACAAAGAACTGCTCAAAGAGCTATGAAGTTGTAATTAGGATAGAAATATCAATGGACTATCTAAGTATTCATAATATTTCTAAACAGAATTAAAATTTTCAAGTTGAAAATTTTTCAATATTTTTACGAAACTGCAATAAAATGTGTAATTACCATATTAATAAATAATTTTTTAAAACTGTGATGAGCCATTTCTAGGATAAAAATTATTGCTATTTAAACTCATAGCATAACAAATTGCAGAAAATGCAGTTTGCCATGAGTTATACAATTTTAAGTATAATTTTAATTAAAAAGTAAGCTCCAATAGTAAGCGAACAAAAATTACGCGTAGAAAAAATGGGTCATTATAAACTAAAAAAGCTTTAGCAAAACTGAAACTTCATCTATATTATTGTTATTATGTCATTTTTGATCATATCATGGGAATTTTTTTTGACAAAACTGTTCCTGGAGATTTGATGCTGAAAGAAGTGCCATATTTCAATAAAAAAAGTCGTTTATAAAACTGGAAGATACCAACTTTTTGAATCTCAATTAACACGTATGTAATGTTGTAGCGCAAATTTGTTAAAAAACTGACACAGCCTCACTTTTTAAAAAAATAAAAACTCACTCTTTTCATTCGATTGACAATTTTTTTCAAAAATTTCTCGTTGACATTGTTCCTTGAGTTTATTCATTCGATCTTCAGTTGCAAATTGAAGTTTAAGTTTTGCAAATTCTCGAAGAGTTTCTTCATGAACAGATGTTAAATCTTTTTGTACAATATCAAGTTTCCCGAGCTTTTCTTTTCCATTTGGCATAATAAAACCAATTGCTTGAAGCTTTGCAATTTCAACTATTGCTTCTTTTATCTATAAAAATTAAATTAATTGAGTATTAATTTTTTTAGACAAAAACTGATATTTAATGTCCATTTTAAAAAGTTTAATTTTCAGTTTACAACAAATATATGAAAAAAACTGTTTTATTAGAAAATCATATTTTTAAAAACTTAACTGCCAGTTATTACTGTAGAGTGCTCTCTTGAAACCCTTGCGATTTGTTACAACAAATTAATTAACTGAATATGAAATATTTAATAGGGTTAAAACTGGTATGGAGAAGCAATTTCAAGAAGATAAACTTTAAGTTTAAAATTTTACAAACAGTGTTTTAAAAACTGTGTTACAAAATAAGTTCATTTTTAAGAACTGACCATCATCAATTACTGCTGTAACATGCTCCAATGAAACTTTTTGAATTGATTACATATTTTTTGTTCCCACGTTTTATTAAAAACATTTTGCAATATTTGATTGTAAAAGTAACTAGTCGGCTAAAATTTTTTTTGTAGTGGCTTATTTTAATTTTGGGCGATTTCAGACGTCAATGTCAAACAGCATAAAAACGAAATTTCGGTATGGTTCAAAAAGCTTTTAGGTTTAAAAACAAAATATATTTAAAAAAACTATTACATAAATTTTTTCTTACAAACTGTTTTACAAGAAAACAATATGAGCATTCTCTAGAAAATTTTTATATTTCTTAAATGTTTGTTTTTTATTTTTTTTAGATTTTTTCAATCATTTAGGGTAATGATTGTATGAAAAAGTTCCGTTGTTAACTGATTCATTTCAGTGTTGTGGTTAATTTTGGTATTCGGCAGTGGTGAGAAGTAGAATGAATTTTTCGAGTTCTTTCTTCTTCACTAATTTTGTCATCTTCGGATGGAGCTAAATGTTGAACAGTTGGAATCTGAAAAAAGTTGAATAAGTAACTGTAGAACAAATCGTAATCTTTATTGGGGTGAAAAATTTGTTTAAACTGCAGCCACATCTCCACTAATATAATTAGATAGTTAAATGTGGTTAAAGAATAGCAGTAAAATAATTCTTTTAAAACTGTAAAAGAAAATGTATTCTTGATTGGGTCAAAAATGATTATTTTTGTTTGAAGTGCAGCTATATCTCGGTGAATATAATTAGTTAAATGTGATTAAAAAATAGTGGTTAAAAACTTCTTCGATAGAAGTGTTGTAAAAATAATAGAAAAAAACTGAGTGTTATCGACAGCGGTGAAAAATATGTAAGTGAAAAAAAAAACTGTAGTTGTGTAAAGTATTGTAACAAACATGAGTAAAGAATTTCAAAAATCTTTTGTTCAAAATTTAAGCGACTTCAAGGTAATTTTTGATAACAAAAACAGGTGTTAAATACTAGGGGAAGCAACGCTGTATGAGATCAAGAAAAATAATAGAAAAATTAAAACTGCATATTTTGGACATGAACAAAGAATCTGTATAATATGGTAAGAAAATTCAAAAACTTTATTGTAATTCACGTGATGGTAAAATAATTCTTTCGTGTGTTTCACATCTGTGGTAAATAAAGGTGCTAAGAAAGAAACGTAGGACTTGAAAAATTTAAAACTGAATAACTGAAAATTAAAGATTCAATTTGTAAAGACTAAATAAATAAAAAAAACTGTGACTAGCAAAACAATTTCTACTCTTTTTATATATTTTTTAATAATTAAAAAAAAATGAGTTCTGCTATCAATTCATAAAATTTAAAGCTATTTAAATAAATAAAAATTATTCACAAAACTATTTTCGGTTTGCACCCTGAAGTTGAAAGTTAATAAAGCAACGTGAATCTGACTTAAAATTTACATTGATAAATTTAAAACTGTAATTAAAGCAAATAAGATGACACCTTTTTCGCGAAAAAAAGTGCAGTACGTTCAATATTAGTAAAACATGAAATTACATGTGATTTTAGTGCAATATTTAATGGTCTAAAACTGACCACTATTCAAGATTTTCATAACGATACTACTACAGCTGAAAGATGTTTTAAAATGCTATTTGTGTAAAATTAAGAGATGCAAACGTTAAAAGACAAAAATTATTTATTGTAATTAAAATAACTGATAGTTATCTAATTTTTTGAAATGCTTAAAAACTGTTTGATAGACATTAACAGATCAAAATTATTTTAAACTGTCTTTTCGAGTCCCGCAAGGCCGAAAGTGCTTTGTTTAATTTTCAATGTTTAAATTGTAAGCTTAACAATTAAAAAATTCGGATTTTATAAACTTTATTAAACTGAGAATCATTCTGTACTAAATCTAATTAAAGTTTCAAGTATGAAACAAAATTATTCCATTCTAAGCAAAAAAACTGACTACATATTTGCAACAAAATGAATTTATTACGTACTGTGAGATTTTATTATTAAATTAGTGCATTATTTAATGGTCTAAAAGTGACCACTATTCAAGAACCTTTATTACAAAACTGCTGCGGTTAAACAATTTTTTAAAACGCTCATTGCGTAAAATTAAGGGTTAGAAACAATAAAAAAAACAAAAAGTGTATATTGTATTTTTTTCTATAAAAATTGAAAAATCATCTAATTGTTTTTAAAGCTATAAAAATTGCTTGAAAGGTATCACTGCTCTAAAGGTGATTGTTTAGCGCAAAATTGCTTAATATTAACAGATGCAAAGTTAATCAGAAAGTAAAAAACGTTTATCGTGCGATAATTTAAAAATATTGTATTTTTTGTGTTAAAACTGTGGCATTCAAAGATAAGATAGCAGAGAAATTAATACTTTTAAATAACTTGTTACAAGCACGAGCTGTTCAGAAAAGATTTACATAATTAACAAGCTTTTTTAACATTCTAAATCCAAAAAAAATTGTTTAACTGCTCATTAATTAGACAGCAGAATTCGTAAAACTGCACTTTGATAATTTTATAAAACACAAATAAAGGACACACTTAAAAAATTGGTTCATTTCTAGCAACAAAGTTTTAACAGGCTGATAGACAAGAACTTTTATTAGAAACTGGATAAATTTGTAACAGATAGATTTTCAAAACAAATAATTTGGGTAAATTACAAGGATGGAAACGCTAAAAAGGAAGTCTAACGTTAATTGTTTGACAGCTTAAGTGTATTTTATTTTTTTTTAAAACTGGAGACCTGGATTAAATAGCTACTGTATAAATATTTTAAAACTACATGAAAACAAAGACTATTGACAAAAACAATTTGAAAATTACAAGTGTAAAAAGAGCGTTTTCAATAAATGCAAATCTAAAAAGAATATATCTATGGTAAGTAATAACTGATTGCAATTAAGCGCACCAAAGTGTTTTTTGGTCATGAAAAAATTGGCTAAAACTGTTAAAAATAAATTATTTTTACCGAAACTGTGCTTTGAAAATAGTCATTAAAACTGAATTAAATCGTTGACTTGTTTGTCGAAAAATGTTGCACCAAATAAGCATATAATTATCTTAACTTGAAATTATTGGCGATATACAAGTTTTAAACTAGCCATTATGTAAAAACCATTTTTTGAAAACATAGGCTAATTAAATAGTTTTTTAAAGCAAGCATTAAGGTATGAAAACGTGAAGCCCAAAAAAGTAAATCGTATTTTTGATTAAAACTGATGCCAAATAATGACTGTCTTTAAACTGCTAAGTAGTATAAACTGCCCAAAAAAGATATCAATTATTAAAAATATTTTAAACTGGTACCCATGCAAATATGAATAAAAATTAATTTTTTAACTGTTCAATACGGATCATTATAAATAAATAAAAAGAAAACTTACTTTAGTAACAAGTGAGTTTTATCACTCAAGAAAAATTTAACACTGTAATTGAACAAAGGCCACGATTTTTTCCAAGTAATCGAACTTCTGCAGGTTTAATAATCTGAAAGAAAAAGAATACATTTTAAAACTGGAATGATCTGAAATTAAATGTCTTTTAAAACTGGATACGAAACAGATTTGTTAATTCTATTGATTGTAAATGATCCGAAAAGCTTAACTGATACCGAATGCCTTTACGATGCTTTCTTTAAAAAATTATTGGCTCCCCGACATTTAAGCCGACGACAATTACGCCGCGACATTTAAGCCGCGACTTTTAAGCCGAAGACATTTACGCCGACGACATTTACGCCGACGACACTTACGCCGACGACATTTAAGCCGATGACATTTAAACAAATACTAAATGCTGTGACAGCTTCACTAAATGAGGTGACAGCTACACTAAACAGGGTGACAGCTTCACTAAAAGGGATGACACCTATACTAAACGGAGTGACAACTACACTAAATGATGTGACAACTACACTAAACTGGGTCAGCCTAAGAAGCTCGGCCTTCGGCCTCGCCCTAAGACCTAAGACCTAAGACCTAAGACTAAGCCTAACGCTCGGCCTTCGGCCTCGCGAGCCCATGCTTAGCTTGGGGTCTAAATATGATCTAAGGCTGAGCGCAGTGACATCTACACTAAAGTAAGGTATGAAATCGAGCTGAGAAAGTGGAAACATTTCCAAAAACAATTAGTTTGGAATTATTTCGCTTTCCTGACCACATGTTATTTTATCGGCGTAAATGTCGTTTAATCGGCTTAAATGTCGTCGGCGTAAATGTCGCGGCGTAAATGTCGCGGCTTAAATGTCGCGGCGTAAATGTCTTCGGCTTAAACTGCGTAGTACCAAATTATTTACTAAATTTTAAACTGCTTCCTTTAAAACACTTAGTTAGTAATTTATTAAATGAAAAACTGCATCAATGTAATATTTCATCATTTTTGTAAACTGGTAAATTAAAAAAACAAATTATCTCTCATTAAAGTTGCTTTATTCATTTAAATAAATAATTTCTCAATAAACTGAAAACACCACTCGTCTTTGTAACTGTTCTTTCTCAGGCAAACAACGTGAATTTTAAAATCTTTTAAAACTATATTAAAACTGCATCACTCTTTTTTTCCGTCAATTTTTGTAAACTGCCAAGTCCAAGCATATTTGTCATTTGTTATCAACTACCTTTCAATAAAAATGTTTATTCAAATAAACAACTATCAATGGTAACATTAATTTTTATCTTCATAGAAACTCTTATTATGCTTGATTTTTTGCGTTTTTTAAAAATCATTTTACTAAATTTTAAACAGGTCCATTTCAGCAGCATCTTTTTTAAACAATGCATTTTAAAGATTTCACTAATGTCTACCCTTCTTAATAGCTTTTTTAAAACTAAACTTTTTATCAATAAACTGACAAGACTAAATTTACAAAATTTTTCTGTCAAGAAAGTGATTAATTTTTGTTTGTTTGACGTTAAACTGCATCAAGATCATTGTTGCATGTTTGTAAACTGCCTGCTCAACTAAGCTGCTGCTCTTCAATGAACGTATTTATTCATTCAAACCACCAATTTATCATAAACTGGAAAGATAGTACAACCCTCTACTCATGACAATAAGCAATCTATCGATATATAAATAAAATATCTGGAGTCCATTCACGAACATTTTTCCTTTTCAAAATTTTCAACAATAAAAAAACTAAACATTATAAATATGATTTGATTAAATTTAAAACTGCAACAGTTTTTCCTCCATTTACTGATATATTCATACAAGTAAACTGCAACTGTGTTATTATTGCCCTCACAAAAAAATGTTTGTTCATTCAACCAAATAAAATATCAAGAAACTGACAACAAAGGTATTTTCATCTTGTTAATCAATTTTGTTTTCTCCCAACAAGTAAAAGTAAAATAACAACTAAATCTAGACTTTTCTAAAACTATTTAATGATTTTTTAAATGTAAAACTGTTTTTCAATTTTATTTTCCATTTTTGTTAACTGTTAAACTGTATACCTCATTAAATTTGTTTGTTCATTGAAAACATTACTAAACTGACAACGATGAATTTCGTCTCTTTTTTCTTCTATCTTTTGTTCTATTGCATCAATTAATGCATCAATTTTAGTAAAACTACTATATCAAAAAACAGCTACTTTTTAAGAACAATCATTTAAATAAATTTTATAATAAGCTCTATCAAAATATATTATAAAAATACCACATTTACAAAAAAAATAATATAAAAATAAACAAAAAAAGAGATTACTTATATAAATAATAATATGATATTCTTTCTCCCGTGAGCAAAAAAAAGAGTTATTGTTAAAAATGAAAGAGCAAAAAAAAGAAGTTGAGGAAACACGCATATTTCAAAGTGAGTACCAAACAAATAATGAAAGAGATTCTTATATTTTATTGAATATTTGGATATAAATCTTCCAAAAGATAATGAACTCGATCAACCTAAAAACATTTATTATGGTAATGATTTTGTAATAAGGTGTCACAAATAAAGGTTGGATCAGGACATTAGGCTCAATTTATAGTGTAAATTCAATAACTGAGATTGTTTCGGCTGATTTACTGTGTTCTCATCTCTGAACCTTTATTTGTGACACCCATGAGTACCCCATTTCCTTGTAATCCTTACCAATGGAGATTCTTTAGCTTCTTCATGGCCTTCAAGTTGTTTATCAAAATTAACAAGGGTAAAGATGACACCATAAATTGCAACTTTAAGAGAATCCTTGTATGCAATCATTAAATCATCAATATTTGCATCTCGTAATCCCCCATCATCTTTCACACCATAATGATCAAGAGATTCTTTGAGTTGATGAAGATAGAATTCAAGGTAGAGTTTTTGATATTCACGTCGCTTTTCACCTTCAAGTTCAAGGGCTAGCAATGCTGCAATATCATGTGTTGGAGAAGCATATCGAACTGTCTGCCAATCAATAATTGAAAGCAATGAACCATTTGATGGTGAATAAATAACATTTTTAGTCCAAAAATCATTGTGACAAAGAACTGATGGAAGATTAACTGAAAAGTTTTTACGCTACATGAATAATTGTAAAAGTTTTTAAGATTATGCGGCATTAAACTGAATTGAGAAGTTTCAAAACATTATTTTTAAAAATTTTGTTATTAGCGCGGAAAAAGCTAAATTTCTAGAAAGGAATGAAAAACTTTTATAGGTTACATTAAACTGAGTACGTTGATTCCTGTATGGTGTAAAAGTGTGCAAAATGTTTCTTGCAAAAATGTACTAATATAAACTACTGAAAAATCTTTTCTTGACATAAATGAGTAAGATAAAAATATTCAGGCTGCTATATAGCAAAGTCGTAATGTGTTTTCACGTATAAAAAAGGCTACAGTAAACTGTTTTATCAAAACCTACATTGTTTGTTTAGAATGCCATAATTAATTCAAGCTTAATTTAACTGTACTTTTCCAAGCCAAGGGAATTAAAAAAAGTTAATAAAATTTGAAATAAAAACTTTTGAAGCGGTATGTATTAATAACAAAGACAAGAAAATCAGATTAATTAAAAACTGGTAAAAGAGATAAGCTTTATTTAAATTTTTTAAACTGTAACAGAAATCAGGAAATAATTTTAAGAATTCGAAAAATAGTTCCAAAAAGGTTAATGATAAACTGAATAATACTAAAGGCGAATAAATTTTTTTTTACACCTATCTTTTTTCTTTCACTTTCCTTTCACCGTAGACGTTCCCAACTCAACGCGGGGTTGAAGCCCCATATTTTGCCCAAATACTCGTCATAGTAAGGGATAGTTGAGGACAAAATATTAGCTGCGGAATCCTCGATCTGTGGATTTAATAGCTAAATGAATATAGCTGGTAAGTAGCAGACGATTAAATTGATATTTTTAGGCTTAATACGTTCATAATAGTTTAAAACTGAAATATTCACTAATGCAAAATTTATAGATAAACTGATAGGACCATCAAGAAACTGTTTTATCATGCTAATTGTCTGATGGATACCGTACTACAGAAAATTAAACGAAACAAATTAGAATAATTTTAATTTTAAAAAGCAAACGGCAGTAAATTTTCGTCAACTGATTGAAGATAATAATAAATAAAGAAATTAAAACGTGCTTAAATGGTAAAATAAATGGAGCTCATAATTAAATAACTTAGTAACGGCGTTAATATTGTAATTTTCAATATTACCGCAATGCAATGTAACTGTAAAGAGAAAAATGTAGTTATAATTAAAATGATAGCGCTAATTTTTTAATCATTTTTAACAAAACTGCATAAGAACTTCTGTCATCGATACCTTTTTTGATTGAAAAATTGTGTTCGAAAAACAATATCTTACTAATAAATGTGTTATAAAAACTGTATTGTTTATCATAAGTCAAATTCTATAATTTTATATTTTGAGAACTACAAAAGATCAAAAAAAAATTGACGGACATTCAGTGGTAGACAAGAAAAGTATGCGATCAAAATTTGATACGAAAAACTATTCACAGGTGATTTGAATTTGAAAAATATGTAAAACAAATTCAAAGAAAATCACATTATTTAAAGAGATTTAAACTGCAATATGAAACATTTATTATTATTAGTAATCCTAGAAGCGCATTCAAATCAAGCACAAGTAAAAGAAAAATTTTTAAGATTTTTTGCTAATTTAAAGATCACGAAATTGCTTTTATTGAAAGATAACTGAAAATTTAAACTATATTGCCTCCTTATGTTACCAAAACAAATTATGTTTTTAACTTAAGGCATTTTTTCGCGAGCATTTAAAAACTGAAATTTCTTTAGATGGAATGTTTAAAAACTGTAAGAAGTAAAACGTATTTTTTAATAAAAGAAAAAAAAACTGGTAACAAATTTTACATGTAATAATAGGCTAAAAATTGTGTTAACAACAGATTTATATAAAGTAAAAAATAATATGGTTTGTAACTGTAAAGAGAAAAATAAAAAATTAAAAGGCTTTAAATATAGTCTATATTTAAACTGATGATTGTAAGAAACAGCAAGACTTTCTATGTAAAAAACAAATGAATAAGAAGTGATCTCAGAACAAAACTGTATAATCCCAAATTATAGTAGCTGCAAGAAAAGTAATTAGAGTTATCATTGACTAAAATTCTCTAAATAGGATAATAATTAAACTGTAACCTTCATTTACATCTACGCAAAAAAGTTTACGAAGAAAATTGAACTTGATAAGGGAACATCCAGAGCTGACGTCAGCAAAAAATCTGAAATTTTTTTACCCCATCCATGCCTCCTTCAGCAAATTTTCTTTGATCTTTGCCGCATTTAAGCTGAACCGTCAGTTTGGCTAAGAACCCATCCATGCCTAAACTGCTGACGTCAGCTCTGGATGTTCCCTAAACAAAATAAGAGATCCTCAGTTAAATTAAATGAATTACATCAACATATAAAATATTATAAAGCAAACTTAAAACTTAAGTATTTGATATTTGTCGAAACTGTATCAATGTATCATCACACCACGGTCTAACAGATTAATACATTTTTATAAAAACTGATAGGTGCAACTGACGGTGCTAATTATAATAACTGACACGACCAGTAGTTATCCAAATACTTTTTGGTTTTAGATTTTTAGCAAAAACTGTAAAATACGATACATTGAAAAAGTTTTTTCGAAAAAAATGATTTCGGGGGTTACAATTATTGCTGCTTAAATTCATGCCGTCAAAAATTTTTAAAAATTGCCACGATTTGCTTGTCAATAAAAATCAAAAACTTACTCTTTTCATTAGATTGACAATTCTTTTCAAAAACTTCTCGTTGACATTGTTCCTTGAGTTTATTCATTCTATCTTCCGTTGCAAATCGAAGTTTAAGTTTTGCAAATTCTCGAAGAGTTTCTTCATGTACAGATGTTAAATCTTTTTGTACAATATCAAGTTTTCCAAGCTTTTCTTTTCCATTTGGCATAATAAAACCAATTGCTTGAAGCTTTGCAATTTCAACAATTGCTTCTTTAATCTAGAAAAATTAAATAACTGGATTGAAGATATTTAATCGGGTTAAAGCTGAAATTCTGATGTACTTAAAAAGCTAAATTTTAAAGCTTAAATTTTTGATGTTTGGTAGTGAAGATACACTAATTTTGTTGTTTTTATGGCAAAAACTGATTTTGGGTGATAACTTCAATACGCTAAACGTTATGTTTAAAATTTTAAAAAGAGTATTAAAAACTGTATCACAAAAATCCAAGATACTCTACACAGGGTTTCGGCTTTTGCTATTTCAAATGGGGAACAAAAAATTGAGATGAAAATAAATTTCAAGGTAAACTGTGAAAATTTTTAAACGGAAAAAAAACACTAAAAAGTACAAGAATCAAATTTGGGTGCGAAAAAGCGTTTCAGAAATTTTTAAACTGTTTTGGTAGTCTTCCATTTAGCTCATCTCTAGAATCGAACTAGTTAAAGCTACTAATACATAGTTTCACTGACATAATCGATAACGTTTTTAAAAATTTTTTCAGCAAATTTAAAAGGCACTGAAGGGCGCATTGATCTTTAAAAAAACTGCTTTAAAACTGTAACTAACAAAAATAGTTCAAAAACTGTTTTAGTAAAGCTGCAATATTTCTCTCTGTTTTTTGCCAAAGCACAACATACCTGTTGATCATTAAGATACTGTAGCCCTTCATAAGTTTCATCCTCTTTTCGAGTTTTAATTTCTTCAGTTGAAAAATCTTCCATTAAAATAAGGCCTTCTTGAGATTCAGTCATTTCACGGCCAAAAACAAATGTTGGAATTTTAAGGCCTTCAATTTTTTGATTCTTAAAATAACTGTAGAAAAGAAGTTCATTGGCATGAAGTTGGGAAACCATATCAAAAGTTTCTTGAGTTTTTCGAGTTCTTTCTTCTTCACTGATCTTATCATCCTCTGATGGAGCTAAATGTTGAACAGTTGGAATCTGAAAAATTAAAGTTGAAAAAATACTGTAATTCTTTTTGGAGCCAAAAAATTTTTAATTTTTTTTTTGTTGAAAATTGAAATCCCAAAATAACGCCATTCGTTTTTTTTTAGGAAAAAATAGGCGGATAAAGTGTTATAAAAATTTGAAAAAAAATTAAAACTGTGTCTTTTGGAGGTGGACAATGAATCTATAAATAATGCAAAACTGTGATATTTAAGTGTTGAGAAACTTGAAAAATTTTGTTAAATTAAAATCGTAGCCGCATTCTGAAGCAATATAATTGGTGAATTTCGGTAAAAGAATGGACATTAGAAAAAAGTGATGCAATGTTATAACTGCACCATGTTGTCAAAAAGCAATAAAGAACATATAATAACTGGTCATGATTATTATTAGAATAAAGATTGCAAACATTTAAAAATAAATAAATTTTACCGAAACTAAAACTGATGTAAGTTGTTAACTCGTTTATCGCTGTAACAAAAAAGCTCTACATTTTTATCTGAAATTCTTTGCTATTTTGACGTTTTATTCAGTGTTTTAATAAACTGGTAACTACTGACAAATTATTTTTTGACAACATAAGCTACATGTAGTTAAATGTGTTGTTAAAGCGTGCATTAAGGGATAAAATTGTTAAGCACAGAAAAATGAATTGTATTTTTAATTAAAACTGGTATCAAGCCATCCCTATTTTTGAATTGAAACACATATGATAGCAAATATTAAAAATATTTTAAACTGATATCCTGGCAGGTAACATTCAAAAATTAATTTTTTGACTGTTCAACAAATTCCAAATAAATAAAAAAAGAACTTACTTTAGTAACAAGTGAACAAGTTTTATCACCCAAAAAGAATTTAATACTATAAACAATTGAACAAAGGCCACGATTTTTTCCAAGTAATCGAACTTCTGCAGGTTTAACAATCTGAAAAAAATTAATAAATTTTAAACTGCATAAATGAGATCATGACAATTATATGTCTTTTAAAACTGAACTTGTAAATGACCTGAGAACTGATACCAACTCCCCTTAAAATAATTTTTAAAAAACAAAACGTAAAAAAATGTCTTATAAAAACATTATTTTATTTTAGAAAATTTTAAGTTTTTATGTGAAATTATAGTTACTGCACTCCCGATGATAACAATGATTTTTTGTCAATCATCTTTCCTCCATTTTTCTAGTATGCAGTGGATCTTTAAAATTTAATTTACACAAACTGCCAACAACTTTAATTCTTCGTTAAAAAGAATAAAAGCTAAATAAGCTGGCAAAGTTGAAACCCGATCTTCGCTGAGACTCTTGCACAAGTAACTGAGCGTTATAAGTAACTTATAAGTTCCTTACAGATATATCTATTTCCAAAATTTTTTATAAATCAGAAAACTGTGCACGTTAAAACTTATTATTAATTATTCATTTAAACAAAACAATATATCATAAACTGACAACAAACTCTCCCTTATGTCGCATGTCAGTATTTTTCTTAAAATTAAATAATAATTTAAACAATGTAAAACTGTATCAGCTTTGTTTCTGCTCATTAAACTGACAGGTCTATTCTTATGCGTAGTAACTAACTGTTATCATTAGAACTGTTTACTAAAATAAACAGTCTATCAATAAACAACCAACACTCATGCATGCATTTTTTCCACAATCGATTATTTTTCTTCCCGAAAAATCACTATCAAAAAAACCATGACTTCTTGTGTTTTTAAAAAAATAATTTATTACATTTTAAACTGCTTTCTTTAAACCTTCTATTTTTAACAGGGTAATAACAAGGTTTTATTGACGTCAACTGCTCTTAATTATTCTTTAATTATTCTTTAATTTTGCTTACTTATGCAAATAAAAAATTTATCAATAAACTGGAACATAAATTTTGCTCATTTTTCTCCAATCAATTTTTTTATCAAGCAAAAAAAGTTGTGAATTGAAATTTAAAACTGTGAAATAAAATTTCGCTATCAACTGCACATTTTGAACTCATCAGTTGAATGAACTGCCCCTCAGCAAACGTGCTTATTAATTCAGGCAAAAAATCTATCAGTAAAACGGCAACACAAGCTCACTTTTTTCCAATCAAAATTATTTCCTCTCCAAAAATCGCTAGCAGAACAACGAGTGTGCATTAAAGCAACTTTAAAAACTAGTTAGTAATTTATTAATTGAAAAACTGCATCACTGTAATATTTCATCATTTTTATAAAGCGGTAAATAAAAAAAGTACTACAATTTATCCCTCATTAAAGTTGTTCATTCTTTTTTTTTCAATAAACAGCCAACACTAAGGCCTCTTCGCCTTTGTAATTGCCCTTTCTCAGGCAAAAAACGTGAATTTTAGATTATATTAAAACTGACTATTTCAATAATACATAGTAAAACTGTATCACTTTTAATTTGTCTCAATTTTAGTAAACTGCCATGTGCAAGCATAGTGGTCATTTGTTACCAACTATCTTTCAATAAAAATTCTTATTCAAATAAACAACTTTCAATAAACTGGTAGGCTAATTGTTTTCTCCTTTAAAATCCCTATCATGCAAAAAAAGTTGTGCATTACACCTTCAAAAACTGATTAATAATTCAAAAAGCTTAAAACAATGCAATTTTTTTTTCTATTTTTGTAAACTGTACATTTGTAACTCATCATATGAATGAAGAGCCCCTCAATAATCGTTCATATTGATTGAGGTAAGAAATTTATCAATAAACTTCCAAAGCTGTTTCTTTTTCTCGAGTGAATTTTTTCCTCCCCCAAAAATCACTATCAAGTAAGTCACCCATAAAAAACAAACCTTATCTTTTGTCAATACTTCTCCGCCAAATGTACAACCTTCTTTAACACAAATATCAAAAATATCTTCAACTGAGAGAGCTTCAGTAATATTAGTATTATCTTCAGAATCTTTCATCTTTTTTGAAGAAGAATAAAATATTAGAAATAGCGATGAACAAAAAATAGTAAATACAAAAAATTGTATAAAATGACGATATTTAATTTGAATTGTTTTTATTGCTGGTGCAGGAGAAGAGCTGTTGTAGGATTTTGTCTTCTTCGTTGTTTTGATGCTTTCGTCGTCGTCGCTGCTGTCGGTGCTGCTGTCTTTACTTTTTTTGTTTGTTGTTGTTCCGCCCCCAGTAAACATCACGTTTTTATATATTTGGAAATATTTTTTGCGAAGAAAATACGACACGGAAGAAAGCAAAGAGAGAAAAGATGAGAGAGAAAAAAGCTGCTGCTGCTGTTGTCCACCCGGTTGTTGTCTCCAAAAAAGCAAAGCGTGCTGCTGCGGCTTGTTAATCGTTGATCACTAAAAAAAAGAAAAAAAAAGTTTACAAAATCTTTAATGCTCTCTGGTAAAAGTAGACGATGTATCCAACCACTTTCAATAGAGATCTTTCAAAACACAAAAAAACGATGGTGAGAAAATATTCGTCAAAGAGAGAGCAAAACAAAAATTGCTCAAAGAACAAAAACAACAACTTTTTTCGTTGAAACAAAAAAGATTTTTTGTCAATGAAAAATCTTCAGCTGTCATCAAAGAGAACATCGCGCCAAAAGCAACATCGTAAAGTTTTTTTTTGTTTCAAAATGTTTTTTTCTGCCAACCGTCTGGCATTAATTGGGGATATATTTTTGATCAAAAATAAAAAAAAGAAAAATTAAAACCCGATCAATCACGTCATAAACAAACGAAAACAATAAAAATATAAATGAAACTGACAAAAACAACCCAAACCTCTCATGGTTTCTTCTTCTTCTTTCCCATTTTCATCTCTCTCCTATTATTTTCTCTCTTGCTTTAAACCCAACGCAAAAAAAACTAACTTTGTTGTTTCCTTGTTTTTTTATTGACCAGTAAGTACGTGTGTGCTAACATTCTTGAAAGAAAAAAATGCAAGAAAACACACTTTTCTCTCCATGTTGTCTGTTTTTACAGCTGCTGACTATGAGTATTTTGTTGTTTATTGCTGTTATTTTTTTTAATAAATTGTGAAATTTATTAGGATATAAAGTTTTAAAATATGACAAATATTGCAACAATAAGCGGATGTTATTTGTTTAGCAATTTTTTTATTGTTTTTCAATAACTGACGACGAAAAAAATTTCAACAGAAGTTAAAAAAACTAGAACATAGAAATACATAACAGCGAAAATGGAGAACTGATAGTATAAAATAAATGGAAAATTAAACTAAAAAGTCACGGGCTCACTTTTGGACAAAAATGTTTGGTAGAAACGGTCTTTACAGAAAAGGTTAAAAATATAGCTCAGAGACACTAAAAAAATACTTCAAAATGATATTGGCGAAGATTTGGCGTGGTGCTGGTCGAATTGCGAAATCTTCTAAAAACAGTGTTTTTTAGCACTTTTTGTCGAATAAATCGGGTATAAAAGCCTAAAATAAAATTTTAAATTGCTTAATGGCAATTTTAGGATTTATACTGAATCGTCATCTTAGGAATTGGATAATTTTCACTTATACCCGAATTTCAAGCTAGTTGTCTATTTGGGCTAAAAATGAGGTCAAAAAAATCGGTTTTATGGATCTCATTTGCATATGAAGGGAAAAATAAAAAATTGAAATTGCTTAAATTATATCCATTGACCTTATAAACATTGAGAAACATAAAATTTGCGGATATCTTATATCCCCTTGATATTATTAGCTAACGAAAATTTGCATATTTTAGCTATTTCTTTGATAAATGCCATTATTAAACGAACCAGTTTATTTTTTTAAAATTTCTAAGATGTAATCACTTTTGCAATCATTTGCGCGTAAAAAAAGCCCTCCACTGAATTTGTAACTGTTTTGGTTGGAATTCAGCATCAACAATTCGATGTTAGGGTATAAGGGGAGATATTTTTTGAGTTGCTGTAATAACGAAACTATGCTATATAATACAAATTCCTAAGATGAATATGTTCTATTTTTTATGGAGATTATTGTAGTAATTTGTTCGCCAGGAATTCTTGCTTCTTCTTTTTTTATAAGAGCTCAAAGAGATTTTCACAATGAACATAAAACATAAAAAAATTTGAAAGTGTTTTGGGGAAAATTGCGGTCTTTTGATTCTTGAGGGTGCTGAGGCCAAAAACAGCTAGAATTTTAAAAAAAATTGAAGAAACAATGTTTTTCCACATGTTTTATTTCAATGTCAGCAATTTTTGAAAAAAAAAATTTTTTTCATTCTTTTTGAATTTTTTTGCCTTGGTCCCCCTGTGAAAAAAAATCGAAAAATTCAAAATTTCGATTTTCGTCAAGCACCTTTCCACAATCGATAACAAATAGTTTGTAAGCCATTTGACAACAAAATTAGCCACATATAACTCGTTTATATCAAAATCCGTCTCTACCGAACACCAAGTGAGCCCGTGAACTGAAATACGTATAAAAAAACTGAATAATCACAATGATTGCAGTGTTCTACCATTAATTTTTTAAGGTAACTATTTTGCAAAGTTTTGTTTTAAAGAAAAACTGACTTCTTTTTTATCAGTTTCAAAATTTACTGTATCATTATAATATAGAAAAATTTTGCCTGGTAAAGTTAACTGGAGCCTACGCTGTAAAACTAAATGTAAACTGCTTGACGAAGTTTAAAATATATTCGCACACTGTTTGAACGGGTCGATAAATATTAAAGTTTTTCATCACTGGGTAGCTTTTCAATAAAATATCTAGGAAACTGCTATAGCGAAGTTCTCGAGCAGATTTTTGCAATTCCCTCTCACTGGTACATTAAAAACTAATTAATAACTGGCACATTTTGTTACGTCAAAATTTTTTGTGTTTGATATAATTAATGAACGATAAAAGGTTAAAAACTGCATTTTTAAATTAAAAAATTTATTTCTGACATTTTTATTAAAATGTAATTTATTTCATGAAAAATTATTTAAAATTTGATTACAAAAAATAATATGATAAAAAACTGCGATTGTTTTTGTTTTTTTTTAAATAAAAAAGATGTATTTTAAAATTGCTACTTCGAAGCTATTATTTAAGTTTATAGCAGATAACGTTTTAAACTGTACACTTAAAATAAAAATTATTATTTTTAGTCATATTGGGTATTTACGTTGTTCATTCCATTCTATTTCAATTGCTTAATCGACATTAAAATTGCTAATAACTGGATAACATAAGGCTCAAACAAAAATTAAAAAAAATGTGACAAACAAAATTGAAGTTTTGTTAAACTAGAGCTTTGTGAAAAATGCTATCTAAAAATAATAATTTTGTATTTGCAAACTAAATGAGTAATGATTATGGTGTTATTAAACTGAAATTTAAATTATCATTAGGGAGTGATGTTCTCAAATTACAAAGACACTCTTTTTATTTGTATAATTGCTGTACAGCTATGAGCACCACCTGATGGGCTGCAAATTTAGTGTTATATATTATGGTTTTCTGCTAATTGTATAAAATGAAAGTTTTAATAGAAAGTTTTAAAAAACTGGTTACACGAACATTAATATGGATTGTTAACAATTTTACATGCAAAAATATAGCTGTTATTAAAATGAAAATCTTTTATTTTAAAGATCTTCTTCATTGCAGTGCTCATATTGATTTATAGCTAAGAATGTTTTAACTGCATTTTAAAATTATATATTTGAGTTCGATAACATTTTGTATTTTTTTCGATGCCCAGTTCTCAATGTTTATTGTTTCGTTTATTTTAACTGATTATTATAATTTTTATTACTCATAACTGGTCAATTTTAGTAGCAATAAAAAAATTTAAAAACAGTGGCAGTTAAATATGCTGTTAAATTTATAAAGGTATCTAACTGGATTACTTTATGGTGTTTTTTATAAAAAAAACTATTTTGAACTTGGATAATTCACCAAATTCTATGGGATAGTGTGCAATGATATTTCTGGATTCAAGTTTGCTTTTAATTGATTTATTAACGCTAAGATTATTCACGATTAGTAGACGTTTCCCCGAAAACCATTTCCCCGAAACACATTTCCCCGAATGACATATCCCCGAAAGACGTTTCCCCGAAATGGACATTTCCCCGAAAAAGTCATTTCCCCGAAAAAGACGTTTCCCCGAAATGGAAAAAGTGAATATACAAGGTTGATTTAGGTGACAACTACACTAATGGGGGTGACACCTATACTAAATGAGGTGACACCTACACTAAATTAGGTATGAATTCGACCTTTTCAAAGCGCCTAAGGCCTGAGGGCCTTAGCCTTAAGGCCTAAGACTAAGCCTAACGCTCGGCCTTCGGCCTCGCGAGCCCATCCTAAGCTTACCTAAGAATATACAGGGCTGAGTTAGGGTAATTTTCATAAATATCGGCTTAATGTCCACTTTTTTGAATAATTTCGGGGAAACGTCTTTTTCGGGGAAATGACTTTTTCGGGGAAATGACTTTTTCGGGGAAATGTCCATTTCGGGGAAACGTCTTTCGGGGATATGTCATTCGGGGAAATGTCTTTCGGGGAAATGGTTTTCGGGGAAACGTCTGAATACCATTATTCACGACTGATAAACTCTAGTCTCCATAAAAAGAGGTTAAAAACTGTGTTCCTTTAAATACGTTATGTAGGGTGCAATTTTAAAAAAGATATTTTTAACGACAGTATACATAATTTTATCACGGAAACCATCCAAGATAAAAAAAAACTGTTTCAAGCAAAGTTCGATAGAATACTTTTTTATTAACCAATCTATTATTATTTTCTGCTTATTGTATAAAACTGTTAAATTTTCCATTAAATTATTAGAAGATCAGGTGAATTTTAAATATAAAATTTTGTTAAGTGTTAAATATAATAATTAAAAATGTTAAAAGTTTCGCTATTTTGACATCAATTTTTGACTTAAATAAACTGGCTGATGCATCCTATACGCTTATTTATGATTAGTCTATAAAAATAAAATTATTCAAAACTGACAGATCAAGAAGGTTTTTTCGCCAAAAATGAATAGTATTTCCTGAAAATGTGTCAATTTTTGCAATGTTGCTGTTTAACTTTTACTTTAATAAAAAAAAGTGTATTTTTATAATGGCAGTAACTGACATCAGATAATACTCTCTGCAAAAAACTGTAAACAGCTGCTGATTCTTTCACATAATAAACGTTTCCTTTTAAATAGCCGAGGTTTTAAAATTTAAACATTATAAACTATTGGAGTGATTTGTGAGAAATTTTGATTATTGAATGGAAGAAATGGATTGATCCATGTAGCTCCATATAGCTGTTTATTTCTTTTACAAAGACTTCGTAATATTAGTATTGCATATATTGTTTCCACTGTAGCACATATCACACTACCCCATGCTAAAAAAATATAAAAAATTTTGTTAAAAGTATTCACATATCAAATCAATGTTCCACTGACTTTTAAGTTTAAAGATTATAAATCTTTATATGAATAAACTTACCTTTATTGTTAAAGTCATCAATGACAAGTAAGCTCAATACAAAACCAATGAAATACATATCACATATAAGACGCATCATCTAAAATAAATGTGATAAATAAATTTTTGTGGTATAATTAGACGACGCAGTAGGCCTAATGGAGCTTGTGTAAGACAAAGCCAGCCCTGTCAGAATTAAAAGAAAACGCCTGGCTTTGTGGGATCATCAAATGTTGGCTCGATTGTCATTTTTTTGCCGAAGCTTATAAAATTATAACAAACAGTATTTGTACCCCTCCGAAATCTAAAAATTCTTTTGATCTTTTACTGACGATCAAAGACTTATCTCCTTTGAAACTAATTTTGCCCAACCCAAAATTTTCTGTGTATACGGCCTTGAAAATGCTGTCCATGTTTTTGGATTGCCCGGAAAAAATTTTAACTTACAATAATAATCTGAGAAGAATAAGTTAACCATTTATTTCCAGTTAGCAAAGCCAATGATGCATAAATAAACGTTAAGCAAGAAAAAAATGCAAGTATACTTAAAGACGTATTAGACATAAAGTAATATGTCTGAACCAAAAACCATGTTATTGCAAGAGCAATTCCACAAAAGGAATGACATAATGCATCTTTCTAAAAAATTTTTTTGATTAAACTGAATTATAAAATAATTTCATACATTTAAAGGCTTATCAGTTGGATTATTTTCTGATAAGAAAGACATGTTTACTGATATTGAAAAAAAGTGTTTATATCTTGATATCTAAACAAAATAGTATCAAAAAAAAGTTAGATCAATCTAAATATATTTTTTATAAAAAAAGTTTTCTGCCAATTAAGGCTACAAAAGGAATTATGACAAATTGAAAAAAAAATATATATAGAAAATATTGCATAAAAAATTTAGTAGCGTGTTAATCCCCTACAGTGATATACATATATTCATCTTTCTTGCACGATAGATTATTCACAACTTACTCATCCAAATTTAATCCGTTTTTTTTGTTGCAATAATTTATCTCGTAACTACTGCATTTAAAAAAGTAAACACTTGCTCTTTCAATCATTTCTCGATAATTTGTGCAACGGATTCTTTGATTGAATTTTCTAAAAAAAACTGTGAATGCCGTAAATGCTCAGTAGTGTACTTATGCTTCTGCCTCCGCTCCTGCTTCTCGTAATCAAAGCGGAAGCAGAGCAGAAGCGATTTCAGAGCCAATAGAAGCGCTTCTTTTGTTATTGGTAAAGTTGCTGGAAAACTATAAAAATCTTGCAATTTTTCATTATCATCAAAATTTCATTCTCATAAAAAGGCTTACCGTAGACGTTTCCAGCTGATGGTGGAGTTAAGATCCCATATTTTGCCTAGTGACGATATCATAACCGGTGAGGGTTTTTTCGGCACTGCTAGTGATGCGCGGGTGACGAATGCATCACGGCTTTTTCTCAGTGTGGTTGTCTTTCTACTTTTTCTTTATCCAATAAAATTTAATTTTTGATTTTTATAATAACAATTTTCTTTAAAAATAGAAGCGATTTGTAATGGAAACGCTCCAGGAAGCCCTTCGGAGCGGAAGCAATGAAAGTGGGAGCGGATGTACACTGTACCCCACGTGCTTTGTAGAAGTATAACATTCCCAAAACCCCTCCAAAGTTGTTTATTGATGATTAAGATTCTATTTGCATTAAAAAAAATTGTGTTTGTGAAGGCTTTGATTTTTGCTCAATTTTGAGAAAAAATGCGTTTTAATTCCTTTTTTTTTGTCATTTGAAACAATGGTTTACTTAAAATATTCTTTCAACGGATTACTACTTTCACCTGATTTTTTATGTAGTTTGAAAAATGATGTTACAAAAAAATGCATCTTTTTTCACTACTCGTTGTGCAGAGTGAGAGAAAAAAATCTCCGTTTAAGGATTACAGTAACACATTATACGTGAACCTACGAAATCGAGCCATTTTTTTGACATCTCTCTATAACAGATTGAAAACGTACAAAAAGGGTTAGCGACAAACTATGATCAATCAAAGCGTGTTCTATCAAAAAATTGTGAAAAACTGTAAAAACATGTAATAGTATTCACATTCAGTGTTCTGCTTCGCCCCGTTTTTACCCCGCCCCGGGGCGCCCCGTAGCGCCCCCGCGCGGGGCGAAGTGCGGGGCGCGGGGCGACTTTTGAAAAAATCGGGGCGAAATGCAAGATTTTTTGATGTCGCCCCGATTTTTCCTTATAAAAATCGACAAAAAACGATTATTGATCGAAAAAACCGGGGCGCGGGGCGGGGCGCGGGGCGACTTTTAAAAATAGTCGGGGCGCGGGGCGGGGCGCGAGAGGCCAAAAACACAAAAGCAGAACACTGTTCACATTGTACAAAAAATTTCAAAAGAATTTTAAAAAAGGCTTTGAAAATTAAAGCAAATAACAGTGAAACTGGTAAGAAAATATTGTGTTTAAATTAATCAGATAAATAAACTAGAAATGTTTTATTTGGCTTTAGGTGACGGCAGTTATGTATAAAAAAACTGAAACATTACACTAATCAGCGATCAAATTTACTACGATAAAATTTTAAGGTAACTGTTTTTAGGGGTTTAGTTTCGAAGTAAAACTGACTTTTGTCTACACAACTCTAAATTTTATTGTATTATGTCTGCAGTAAAGCTCTGAACACCATCTCATGAGCTGCAAATTTACTGTTTAGGTATATTAATTTCTGCAAATTGTATAAAATGAATGTCTTACTAAAATTTTTTTTTTAAAAACTGACTACATGAACAGTTACATGGGGTTAAAAATTGTACATGCAAAAATACAACTGTAATTAAAATTAAAAAGTTTTATTAAAAAAGCTCCTGCTTCTCTGCAGCGGTTATTTAGATTTATAGATGAAATTTTTTTAGCCGTATGTTAGAATTAAATCCTTGTTTTTCGATACCCAATATTCTGTGTTTCATTTAGTTTCAACTATTTCATGTAATTAAAGTTACTCATAACTGACCAATTTCAGCAGCAATTAAAAAAAAGATATTTTTTTTAACAATTTGTTACAAAAATCATCCAAGGTAAAAAAACTGTTTCAAGCAAAGTTCGATAGAGTACTTTTTATTAGTACTCTATCGAACTTTGCTAAAATTTGTGATGCATGTAAACAGATTCGAGTTTCAAATAAACATGTAAATATAAAACTTCACAAATCTGGTTTATATACGTTTACAACTAACAAAAAAATTAGCAGAAAAATTAAGAGAATTTAATTTAATAGTAGAAAAAACTGTCAACATGGATTTTTGAATGTCGGTGAGGAATTAACATATTATTTAAATAGAAACAGCTAAGAATTCTTTAGTAATCATAAAATGCTGCATCAAATGATAGCAAAATTGATAGACGAATGATTGAAATTGTGACAGATAGACGAATGATTGAAATTTATATAGAACTTTAACTGGGTGCATATTTGTTTTATTTAAAAGTATTATATTTTTACATGCGGCTAGAACTGATTAGGGTTGACTGGGCGCGCCCGGGCGCAGACCAGTTATCGCCCGGGCGCTTTTTATAAAACTTTTTAAACTGCAAACCAAGCTTGCATTTGGGGTGTAGCAGAGAGAGCTACCTGATATGTGTCGCAAGTAGGGTTGATTGGGCCGGCGCGCCCAAGTTTGCGCCCGGACCAAATTTTCGAAAAATTAAAATATCTTAAAAACTATGGTCAAAAACAACTGATTATCAACATAAATTATTATTTGCTGTGTAGGAAAACATTAATATAACTATTTAACACATTAAAACTTAATATTTTTGTTAATACAGTATCCCAGGTATACTGTAGTTAAACAATTTTTAGTTTAATCGTTGAGAAATAGCTGGTAAATCAAAAAACTATAAAAGGACAATTTGTTAATAGCATTAATAGCCCCCTAGCAATTTTGAAATATTTAAATTTTTGTAAATTTTTGGTCAGGCGCGCCCACTTTTTTGAAATTTCGGGCGCGCCCCCAACCCTAGAACTGATATCATTACAATCAATACAATAGTAAAACTTTAAAAAAATGCATCAGAAAATCAATCAATTAAAAATTACAACTTGTTTTAAATCTTCACTTAAACTACGAATTAAATTTTGCACTGGTGTTTCACTGGATACGCTTGACCTTGATTACAAGTAACTTAATTGTTTAAAACTGACTTCATTTTTGTCACCATTTTGAAAAAACACTACCAAAAGATTTTCACATTTTTTAAAACAATTCTCTGAAATAGCATTCAATCTTGAAAGTGATGTTCTGCTTGAAATAGAACCCCGTTGTTGTAATACTCTTACTGGGGTTAAAAAAATTTAACTGCCGTGATGGAAAACAGAGGTATTGAAAAGTTGTGAACTGATTTTTTTTCTATTGAAACATTTTTTAAACTGCCAACAGAAGCTGCCTTATTTGTGTTAGGAAAGCTCTGAGATTTGAGCTTGACAATTTTATGAGCCAAAATTATAGATTTTAATAAAAAAAGAGATGAACCGGGTACAAATTTATAATAAAAAATTTATGTTGTATATCATTTTTTTAGTTATTTATAATAAATAACTATTTTCAAAAAAGGGTAGGATTCTGAGTGAGTTGCATTTTGAATGATGTTTAAAACAACTATCGGATCCACTCAAGTGTCAAATAATATTTATTATTTATTGAAAACAACGTGTCATTTTAAAAAGCTAACCGAGGCGACTGATTAAACATTCTGTTCCACTGAAATGTTTTGTGAAGCATTTTGATTATTAAAAGGAAGAAATGGATTAATCCATGTAGCTCCATATAGCTGTTTATTTCTTTTACAAAGACAGCGCAATATTAACACAGCATATAGTGTTTCTATTGTAGCAAATATCACGCTACCCCATGCTAAAAAAATGTTATCAAAAAGTTTTTATACTTAAAAAGCGCTAAAAGTACACATCAATGTCAAGACTGTGAAACTCCGGTTGATAGGCCAACACTAGGCCACCCCGTGTTTCTCTCTTGCTGGAGAATTGAAAAAAAATTTTTTTAAAAATTTAAAGCTTCTAATTTAAAAAAAGAAAATCTTAACACATAATAAAGGTAGGTTTTATAAAATAAATAAACTTACCTTTATTGTTAAAATCATCAATGACAAGTAAGCTCAATACAAAACCAATGAAATACATGTCACACATAAGAAGCAGCGTCTAAAATAGGTGTGATAAACAAATTTGTTGATAACATTTGACAAAGTAGCGGTCTTGGCGAAGCCGGTGAAAGCCTGACCTGGCACGGCTTTGATTTTTTAGACTTTCAGAAATTTCCTGAATAACCCTTGTACTACTTTTAACTTACAAGAATAAACTGAGAAGAAAAAGTTAACCATTTATTTCCGGTTAACAATGCCGATAACGCATAAATAAATGTCAAGCAAGAAAATAGTGCAAGCATAATTAAAAGCATGTTAAACATAAAGTAATAGATTTGAAGCAAAAACCATGTTATTGCAAAAACAATTCCACAAAAGGAATGACATAATGCATTTTTCTAAGAAAAAACTTTTGAATTAACTCTTTTAGAAAATATTCTCTTACCTTTAAAGGTTTTTCAGCTGGAGTAGTTTCTGATAGCGCAGACATTGTAATTGATATTTTCAAAATTTCACTGATTCTCTTTTCAGTCGTTGATATCAAGGATAAAAAAACACAGTGAAATAGAAAAAAGTTAGATCAATCTAAACATATATTTTTCCTAAAATGTTTTCTGCCTATTAAGACTACAAAAATGAAATCATGATGGATAGAGAAAAAACGTGTAAAAATAAAAATTATTTCATTGTCGATTTTAGTATCCACAATAGAGATATATTCAACTGTTTTGCTCGATAGATTAATCACCTCTGACTCATCAAAATTCAATCCCATTTTTTCACACTTCTATAATTGCTCTCAAAACTGTTGGAATTAAAAAAAGTAAAAACTAGTCTTTTAAATAATTTCTCGATAACTTGTGCAAAAATTTTTTGTTGAATCTTTTCAAAAAAAGTGTGGCTATTCAAGTTCAGAAAAGCAAGAAAAACAACATTGCTTACTCCAAAGAAATCTTTTATTCTTATTATATTATCAACATTTGTATCTATGTCATCGCAAACCAATCTTGGCGATAAGCCCTTAAATGTAAGAAGATGAAATTTCTGTTTACATATTTTAGGTATTGTATTTTTCAGAAAAGTGCATTATACATTTCGATATATGGAATTATTGGCACAGCAACATGGTTTATTTATGAAAAATTTTACATTAAAGATAATTGGTTCATGATTATTTATTCATTGTTTATTTGTTTAACCTTCATATATGTGCTACCAGCTATATTAAATGGAAATATGTGGTTAACTTTTACAGCTCAATTTTTTCTTGTAAGTAATTTTAATTTGCAAAGCTGAGTTTGCCTGCCATGAAGTCGCATTTTGAAGGAAGAATCTTCGATGACTAAAGCTTTTTTTTACATTAAGATTTTTCCATTAAAGAACATTTTCCCAAACGGTTTTAAATCTCACTATTTTAGACGATGTTTATTACTCTGGGTTTTATGCTCATTGTTGTTTTGTTGGGCGTAATAGTTGTTGGTGAATCATTAAATGACAAAGCTATTAGTCTTATACCTTTTACAATAGCAACAATATATGCAACACTATTAATGCGCATTGTTTGTGAAAGAAATAAAGAGATAAATGAAGAGTCTTGGATTAACCCATTTCGAATTGTTATAATGAATAATCAATCTCTTCAACAATATGTTAATTAAAATATTTAATTGTTTTGTATCTCGGCATGTATTAAAATTTAAACTTTACATGTTTTTATTTCATCGATAAAAAATAATGATATCGTGAAATATGGTTTTTTGTTTGAATTTTTATTTTTAATATTTACAATTGCAATTGTCACATATGATTTTGATTGTTTTAAAAAATCATAAACAAATTATTGGTGCTTATCGATATCTTATCATTTTTGTACAATCTTTCTTCTTTATGTACCATCTTTTATTACTCCGCCATGTAAAAGTTAAACAAAAATTCTGAAATTTAAGAAACTGTTTCTACTCTGTTTTAAATAACATAATTTACACTAATGCTTCTATTATAAATCTGAAACTGGTAAATTTCGATGCATATGAAACTGATATAGTTTATAATATGAATATATTATGGTTTATTAATATTAAAATTTTCAAAACTGACAAGATCAGACAATACTTTTGTAAAAATTTTAAAGCTAATTAAAAAACTTTAAAAGCTGATACTTTTTGTATTATCACAAATTTAGAAAATATTACATTTGGTTATAACTGCCACATCGTATCAGGAGCAACATTCAGTTTTGGATAAAAGTTTCAAACTGAATATCATCTAAATCTTCAAGCATAATAAACTGCTTCAGCATTAAGCCGGTTTTTTTGTTTGTATATATTACTGACATATTTTAAGATGATTCTTTCAGAGAAAAAAACTAAAGTTGTATTGCTTAAAAAATTTAATCCAAAATTTTTATCTCAAATAAAAAAAAGTTTAATCAAAAAGTAAACAGTGTTCAAAGAACATCCTCCAAATCTTCTAGTAAACATCGAATTAAGCTTTGTAACGGTGTTTCACTGGATTCAGTCAGTTCAGGATTACGTCGATCATAATTCTGCCAAGTAACAATTACACGAAAAATTGAAATTTTTAAAGAAATTCGATAAACTGCTTTGAGATCTTCAATGTCTAAATTCCGGTATCTTTTGTCGTCTTGAACATTAAATTCATCCAAAAACTGCTTTAAAGTATCCAAATAAAATTGCAAATATTCAAGTTCTTTTTGCCTTCGAATTTCTGGTGGTAATCCCAGGGACAACAGGGCTGCCAAATCTTGGGTTGGAGATGCAAACCTGCTAATTTGCCAATCCAGAATTGTTAAAAGTTTTTCATCGCTTTCTGAGAACAAAAGATTTCCAGCCCAAAAATCATCATGAGCAAGTACCAGCGGAAGAATAACTGAAAATTGTAAAGAAGCTTAATTAAAAAAGATTTAACTCAAAAAACTGTTAATTGAAACTTTTGCACTGGGCAAAAATTAGTCTGCAGCAAATTTGCATATTTTGATGCATAGTATTTTAGGAATTGCTTTTTTCATTTTCAACACAACAAGTGTTTCTAAGTTAAAAAAATGAAAAAATTATTTAGAGGAGGGACTAAACTAGAATAGTACCGATTTATCTTTATTTTTTTTGGCGAGTGAGCTATTGACTTCTTTTTAAACAAACTTATTCTTATGAAAACTGTTGCTTCATGTTCCGTCTTTAATAAAAAGTAGATACATTATCAAAACTGTATTAAGAAGTTTATTAATATACTTTTTGAAACTTTAATAGAGTAAATGGTGTGGATAGAAATTTAAATTAAAACAAATGGTAAAACAGCAAAGGCATTTTGTCACATAAAGTTCAGAGGTTAATAACTAATAGGAAAGCTGTTTAGAAACACATTCGTGTTTTTTTCCTGTAAACCACTAAATCTGTAAAGCTCGGTTTTTAAAAAAGTAAAGCTCTTTGTAAAGCTCGAGGCAAGGTTTACGCGAAGTGCGTAGTGTATAGTTTTTGGATAAAATTATTCTAAAACTATGATTCACTTTGTTTGAAATTTGACAAAAAAAAGTATTTAAAGGAAACTGTGAGCATTGCAAATCGTAGTTTTAAGGAAGCTGCAAGCGAAATTGTTAAATGAAAGAAACTTACCTTTTTTACAAAAAAGTTACCACTGTTATTTGTTAGTAAACTTAATTCTACAAAAAGTGCAATAGATACAATTTATTTTTCGGAATTTAACTGGCTTATAAAAAAAGCTTTAAAATGGCATAGAAAAAACAAAAAAACTGATATTTCATTTAAAAAACTTGATTATTTTTGGAAATAGGTTTACTTCTTATTAACTGTGTAAGCTTCAGGAATAGATTTGTTTTTGTGGAAAACTGAAAGCAAATTGATATATATATAACTGACCCATTAACATCATAGCTTTGATCTGGCATACAAAGGATGGAGAAACTCATTGATGGTAATTAAAAACTCTGATTTTTTTGTTAACTGTGAGCTTCGGGAATAAATTCGTTTTTTCGTCTAAAACTGCGTATAATTTTCTCATGGCCCTGATAGCTTGCTCAAAAAAATGTTTTTATAAATTCTAAATAAAAGAGAAAAAGCTATTTTTGATTTTGTACTTTTAAAATTTATACATGGTTCATATGTTATAGAAATTAAATGAATTACTATTGTTCTTTAAAAAGTATGTTTCTATTTGTCAACAGCTCACAAAAAATATATTTAAATAATACCGTAAGCTTAAAAAATAAGCGCTATATTTTAAACTGCATACAATGAAAAATACTCAATTTTGCAAACAGGAAAAAAGTGAATATCTTTTAATTGAGCTCAATGAAGGTAACTCATTTTTTTACAACTGAATAGAAATGCCAATTACGACAAAATACCGTTTGAAAAAATTTCATTGTTTTTTCTTAAACTGAATTAAAAAGATTATAGCCATTGCTCTTAAAAGGAGTTATGTATATGTGAAACCTGTTGAATACTAAAACTTTCAAGTGATTCACAAATTTTAGTAACGTACTAAGACACTGTTGCACTTAAAACTGCAATAAGTTTAGCTAAGAGTCTGAAGTTTTTTTAACTGTATGCATCAAGAAATTCAATAAAAAGAAAACTGCAAACAAAAATCGTTCAATGAAAGATATTTACTTTTGCAACCAATGAATAATCACTTTTTTCAGTAGATAATTCAATTCGATAAACGTTTGAGCAAAAACCTTTTCCTTCACTTATCAATGTTATGATAGGTTCAGAGGTCAACTAAAATTTAAACTGCCATTAATAAACACACGGAGAATAAAGTAACAAACTTTATCAACTGTTACAATTTCACTATAAAAAACATTTCCGTTTTTAGAGCAAATTTCTAAAATTTCTTCAAGGAATAAATTTGGAGTTATTTGATATGAGGTAGACATTGAGTATAAATGTGATGGAATCTTTTTATGGCAAATTTAATTCAACTGAAGATTTTTCTCAACCCTATACAAAATTTAGAAACTTTGCAAAATATTGTGCAATTTTTGTTCTCAAACAAGTGTTAGATGTGAAGGGGAACAAACTACAAAAAAATTAAAGTACAAAACTAAACTGCCTGCTAAAAATTGTGAAGCTTAGAGAAAACGCATTATTGAAAGTTTTCTGTAACTAAAAACATTCAAATTTTTGTTAGGAGGTTTGGCGATAAAGCATGATAAACTAGAGTCTGTTCTATCATTTTAATAACAAAAATAACTGCGATCATATGTGATATCCATATGATTAAATTGATTGCAACGTTGTATTTTTTCCAACATGTTTAACAAACTTTGTAAAAAACTGTAGCACGAATACCATATCTAGCTAAAAAACGAACATGTTTAAAAAATGCTTTAAAAATGTAAAATTTAAAAAGCTACAGAAACTTGTCAATGTCATAAAAAAATGTTAGAGAACTGGAGGATGAAGAGATCATTTTTTACAACAAATATTTATAATTTTAGTTAAAAAATGCAGTAAACCTGTTTGACCTTCTTTAATTTAATCAATTATTTTCTAAAAACTCAACATGTCACACAGTTGTTTTATATTGCTCATATGATATCTATATGCATTGAATATGTTTTAGCAGCAACTTGTAATTATTTTGTTTAAAAACAAAAATTTGTCAAAAAACTGAATAAACTGAATATCATATCATATCAATCTAAACAAAGCCACTTTTTTTCATCATTATATTTGTATTTATACGTATTGCATCATCCTTAGGTTAAAAAAAGATAAGTATCAGAACGTGATTTCATAAAAATATTTATTCTCCAAATGGTCATAACTGACTAAAAATATCCGCATAATAACTCTGACAGATAAATCAACGCATAAAATTAACAAAAATTTTAACTGGAAATGGTTGGGAAGTTAAATTTACAAAAACTATTAAACTGCTTTTCAAAACACAAAATCAAAATAAGTGTTTACACAAATAAAAATAAAAATAAAAATGTCATGTATATGATTCTTCAAGTAAGCGTTCACCAGCATTTAGGGATGGGTCTCATTCAAAAACTGTTTAATTTTTTGACGCTATTACTACACGGAACTGATAAAATTTAGCGTTCATAAAAAATGCTGAAAATCTGAGATCTAATAATACAATAACAAAAGCAAGCGCAATTTGTGAATGACATTGCACTGACTTCTGTTGCAAAGTTAATCATAAGTGAAATCTTTGCTTCCAACAGAGTACTATTTTAAAAAAAAATTGGCAATAAAAAAAGTCAAAACAAAAACTTTTACTTTGAAAAATTTTTAGGTTATATAATCGCAACTCTGTAACTCATAATTTTCATGTTTAAGGTAACTTTTTATTTTTAAAATCTGTGTGAATCGATAAACTTACTCAAAAACTGCAACCCCTTGAATTTTTGTTTTTGACATTTCTTTAATAAATCTTCCATTAAATTTAGTCCATCTTGTTTCTCAGAAATTTCCCGGCCAAAGTAATATTTTGGAATTTTCAAACTGCAATTTTTTGAATATCGACGATATAATTCATAGAATTTTATTTCGTTTGAATGTAGCTCTGCGATCATTCTTGCTCCATTTTCTTTTTGTAAGAATCTTTCTTTTTTAGGAAGATCAGATGGGGGTTCAAAGTTGCGGGTACTTGGGATCTAAGTGGTAAAAATTTTATTAAGAAACTGCAGGATAATTAACATTAGTAATTTTTAATTTAAATTCTATCTGTGCTGTAATATATAAAGATTAATTTGAAAACTGTGGGTGTTTGCACTGATGGTTAAGGTTACAAAACAGTCATGCACACAAAATTTTTAAAAAATTTTGTGTGAAATTGTAATTATTATAGAACATAAACTGTTATAAAAGTGAACTTAAAGAAGTTACAATATTTGCCATTTATCTTGCATTATATAAACTGCACCGAAAGCATACATAAATTGTTCCGATACAAGTATAAAGCTATAATCGCAGCACAAATTTATAAGATCCTTTTTTAGTGTTTTTTTTTGTCTCTAGTATTTGAATTATGAGAACCTTTATATGATCAAAACGAGTTGTTAGAAATCAGCTCTTTATAACTGAATTTCACCTACTACTCAAAATTAATCAAAAATTAGTTAATAATGAGTTATTTAAAAATGCAGTTTAAACTGCTTAACTTACCTTCTTGAGAATTTTAAAAAATAAATTGCAGGCATTAGTAGTTGCATTTGCGTTTTTTTAAAAAAATGTGGTTGAATATCTTTAATAAAAGATATTCTTATGTAACTGCACAATGATATTTTTCATAGGTAAATAACAATGATAAAACAATTTGCTGCTAGTAAACAAAATGCAGAGAATGTTTCACTAAAAATTTTAAAAACTCGGTTTCACAAACTGTTTCACGAGACGTGTAAATTGAATTTTGTTTTTTGCAAAATAAAACTGATTCAAAAACGTTATCAAGATCATCAAGCAAGCATCGAAAATTCCAAGAAAAAAATTGTAATTTTTAATAAACTGTGGCAATTTTTTCGGTTTACTAATCGATTATTATTCTAATACAAAGACTTATTTTTAACTGTCACATGCGATTCAAAATGGTAGGAAAAAACTGTTTATAAAAATAGTCTTGTGACAATATTTTTAAACTATTTTTACAGAATAAAAATGTTTCTCTAAAATCTTTTAACAAAAGCTGATTTGTTGAACGATAAAACGGATAAAAAACTGTAGCAGAATTTACTATAATGATAATAGCTGTTTGAAACCAACAAAAGTCTTGTTATGCTTTTTCGTTAGTTAAAATTTAATTTTGAACAGTTTTTTCAAAATTCAATTTTTTTAAAATGCAATTGTTCCAAAATGACTAGACATTGTAGTTTTGTTAAGCTCCAATATTCAAAATAAAAGGAAATTTTTAAACTGCTCAAATGTGGTTGAATATGCTTCAGTAAAAGGTACTTGTTTTGCGACAAAAGAAATAATCACATTTGTCTTTAATTTTTTTGACAAGTAAGCTATTCGATTCTTTTTAATCAAACTTATTCTTAAGCTAGGTACATCATGAAAAACTGTATTAAGAAATTAACAAACATAGCATTTTTTATTTTTAATAATGAAACTGTATTAAAATAAAAAATGCAGATAGTTGATTAAAAAATTATAATACTGCATAATTGAAATGTGCATCACTTGTGTTTTGCCACGTAAAATTCAAAGTAAAGAATAAAACTGTTAAGCATGGCATCTGAATATTTTTTTCGTGAAGCTTAGAAATCACAAAGCTTTACACAATGTTTGCATGAAGTACGGGTAACACTAAAACAGCGATTCAGTTTTTTTTAAAATTTAATAAAAAAGTATTTAAAGGAAAATGTAAGCATCAGAAATTTGAATTTTTAAGGGAACTGCATGCGCATGCATATGCAAATTGTTTTCAACGAAAAGAAACTTAATTTTGCAACAAAAGAATTCTCACTTTTATTTATTATTCAAAAAAATTTATTACAACAAATCACGGGCTATGTATTATTTTTGGTGTTCCTGAGTCGTTCTCCATCGATTATGACCAAGGCCACCGGAACCGGTCTTTTAGGGTACCCAAATGAGCCCGTGAAATAATGCTGTAGTTTATGTAAGCTAAATTTAACTGATCCATTAACACTTTCAACTGGCTTACAAAGAAGGAGAAACTAATTTATGGTAATTAATAACTTTGATTGTTTTGTTAACTGTTACCTTCAAGAATAAATTCGTTTCTTCGTCAAAAACTGCATAGAGCTTTCTGATGGCCCTAATAGTTTGCTCTTTTATAAATCCTAGAAAAAAAAAGAAAAAGCTATTCTATAGTTTGTATTTTTAAAATTGATTAAGCATGGCTCATATGTAATAAGAAATTAAAAAAATTACTATCGGTCTTTAAAAAGTATTTTTCTATTTGTAAATGGCTCACAAAAATGTATTTAAATGAGACCGTAAGCTTAACAAGTTAGCGTCTAACAATTATATTTTAAACTGCAATCAATTAAAAATACTCAATTTTGCTAACACGAAAAAAGTGAATATCTTTTAATTGAGCTCAATGAAAGTAACTCATTTTTTGCAACCGAATGGAAAGGCCAATTACGACGTCTGCAGGCAAAAGTTGTTCAATCAAAGATACTTACTTTTGCAACCAATGAATGTTCACTTTTATCTGTTGTCAATTCAATTCGATAAACATTTGAACAAAAACCTTTTCTTTCACTTATCAATGTTATAAACTGCCAATGAGTGACACACGAAGAATAAAATAACAAACTTTATCAACTGTTACAATTTCAACATCCGATTTTTGGTGCAAATTTTTAATACTTCTTCAAGGGATAAATTTGGAGTTATTTGATATGAGGTAGACAGTGAGTATAAAATGCATTTTTTCTCAAAATCGAGCAAAAATCAAATCCTTGTTCAACTCGATTTTTTCAAAATGATCGTATGGACTTGAAACCTTGCAAATATAATCTTAACAACCAAAAAACAAATTTGGAAGGGTTTTTGGGAATGTAACACTTCTATAAAGCTCGTGGTACAAGATTGAAAATAGCGAAAAATCGAAAAAACCTCAAATTTTAGTTGTTTTTTTGAGATAACTTTTAAAACTGATTTTTCCCCCGCATAGAGACAGTCGGACCTTTTTAAGCATGTTAAAATACATATGTTTATGAAAAAAGGAACGAAAAAAACCACCGGCTAGGTGCAATTGAACAGCCCTTCTCGATTTTGAAAAAAAATGCGTTATAAACAAAATGTGATAATTTAATGATAAATTTAATTAAAACTGACAAGAGGATTGAGTGCTTTTAAATAAAAATTTAAATCAAAAAAGTGTTTATAGTAAAGGAATACAAACTACAAAAAATCAAAGTGCAAAAATTAAACTGCCTGTTAAAAGTTATAAAATTTAAAAAAGAATAAAAACAGATTATTAATATTTTTTTCGGATCTGGAAATATACAAATTTTTGTTAGTTGAGCTAACGATAAAAAGTGATATACCTGAGCCTTTTAACTGGAGTACTAATGTGTTCTTAATGTAAATAAATTGATGGCAATATTCGTGTAGTTGCATATATGTTCAAAAAATTGTGAAAAACTGCAACGACAAGTATATAGATATAAGTTGAAAAATATAACAAAATGCTTTGTAAATTGTGAAAAACTGACATTAAATGCGTCAAAAAACTAGAGGATTACAATGGACATTTTCCACCATAAATGTTCTCTCCACAAGTTTATATAAGTGATTCGTTTTTTTTTTGAAAATATTAATCAAAACTGTCGCATACTTCATAGGCAAAAGGTATTATTTAAAAACCGACATTAATTAATGCGCTATTTAAAGAGCAATATTTAAAAAACGACACTTAAATTTTTTTTACAAACTTCAATTGGATGACTTTAATTAAAAACATCGTTAAAAAATATTCAATTTCTAAAACTGGAAACGAGATTATCAGATGGATGACAAATCTTGATAATTCGATACTTTTAATTTTTTTAATGTTAAACAACACTTGTTTATCCACAAATTTAAATAGCTGCCTGTTGCTAAAAAGTTATGTTATAGCTGAAAGAGGGTTTTTTTATTGATGATCATCGTGTTTATGCATTAAATTTTCTTGGATTTAAAGCTTTATAAATTTTGTTAAAACAGATTTTGTTAATCTTTTACAATCAAAATATCTTTCTTTGTTTTATTAATTGTTGAATACTTAAAATGGGCGTATTTGATAATTCTAATTCGACAAAAATTTAGCTCGATGTATCAAAACTGAATTTGAAAAAGGTATATGGCTATTTTAAAAGTTAAAGATTAACACATAACTGAGCATCAAGTGTGATTTCACAAAGAAATTGTCCAGTTGAAAAATACTGAATTTTTTCGATGTCTTTGGGAATACAAAGTTGATAGCGTTGTAAAAGATAGATACTAAAAAAACTGTAAACAACGGATTTTTTTTTAAAATTAATATTCTGTAAAAAAAGTTGCGGGTATTTGGGATATGTAAAATAAGGGTAAAAATCTATGAAATAATTAAAAAATTTTAAAAACTGGAAGGTTCAGCTTCAGTTAAATGTGTAATAAAAAAACTAATAGTGCAACTGGAAAATTCAGTTATTAAGTAAAGCATGTGTAGCACATTTGAATTATAAAGTCATCTTTAGAAATTAGAGAAGTGCCTTAAATATTGAAATGGCTGTTTTGTAAGTTTAACCCATGGCAGAATATTAAAGTGTAAATTCCGGCAAAAAATCAGTTGTGATACCATTTAATCTCGAAAGTGATGCCATGTTTAAATTAGAAGCACAAACAAACTGTCTTGCAAAATATATATTTTACTTTAATGCTATTTTAAACGGAGTCGATTAAAATTGAAATTATTCATAACTAGCAAACTTTTAATAAAAACTGGAGAAAAATTGTTCTCCATGATTCACAAATTTAATTATGCAGTACTGTTGCATAGATTCAATAGTAGCTTATTCATAACAGCTATTTCTTACCATCAACAACAATTAAAAAGCTGGTTCCAGATTCTTTTTTATTTAAAGAAGTTTTTTTATTAAACGAAAATTAAAATTATTATTTATTGTTCAAGAAGTTTTACCGAGGCAATTAGTTCAAAGCAGTACGAAATTTTTACAATGGATAACTTAGGCAAAAACGACGGGAGACGAAAACAAGAAGTGAGAATTTATGAAACGATAAATAACGTCAACTGATAAAAATTTTTATTTGTCCCAGAAAAATACTTACGGCTGATAATTGTTTTTGGTTATTTTTATTTTAAACTGATTTCAGGTGACGAAATTAGTGACAAAAATAGTTACAGCTATGTTATTGTTAAAATAATTAATTCTATTTAAAATTTACAGATATTTTTAAAATATTCAGTTAACTTTCACTATGGTTTTTCAGCTGTCATAACAGGGGAGTTTTTTTAACTATAAAATATTTTATAACTGATTTAAATTATGTCCATACGTCTCAAATTTTAACATAGCAGTTTAATATAAATTAATAAAATAACTATTGTTCAAGGAAAACTGTCTTTATTTAACTAATCACGAATGTGACATAGTTTTAACTGAAAAATGGTATTCTATAGAATAAAAACTAAATTTTAACTACAACGGTAGCTGTCTACTATAGGTTTAGTTTTCCTTCAACTGGGTTGAAAATTATTAATAACTGGCTAGTTTGAAATCAGGAGAATTGATCTCTTTAATCATAAAAAATGAACAAAAATCAAATTATAACTATGCTTACAATAAAACTGTTTTATAGATGCACTAAAAATTGTTTCTAACTTGTTACGACGAAAGTATAACAAGGAGAGAGTTTATTGAGACGACTTCACATGATGGTGGAAAATGATACAAACGACAAAAAAATACAATACAAACAAAGTATATATACGGAAAATGAGGTTTTTATACAAGAGAGATTATGTTAATTTCTACCATTTCTTTCTTCATTCACGATTGTCGTGACATAACTAGCACAATTTTTGGCAAACTAAAAATTGAAAAAAAAACTGTATTGCTGGAAGAAACTATAAAAATTTAAATTTACTGATTTAACGATATATAGCTCAAATACATTGTATAATAATGATGGTGTTTAACTGACAATGTTATGAATTTTTCAAGGGCTATGAAACGGCAAAACTCTGCTTCTTCAACATCAGCCTTTTTTATTTTTATAAAACTGATGAGTTATAATCATCGTAACCATGTTTAAAAAATTTAAAAATAACTGGAATACTGACAAATTTTTGTATCACATTCTAAAAAGAACTGTTTATTATTCGGTTGTAGCTAGTACTGTAACGATTCTGCGCATGTATTTCACTTCTTTTAATAGTGGATACAAAATATTTTATAGCTAATATAAACAGTTTGAAAACAATTTCCATAAAAATAGTTTTAAATTACAAAAATTCAACTGATCAAAGAATAAACTGTTTGGTAAAATATTGTTGTTATTAAAAAAACACTGTTTTGAATGGAGTAGATTGAGATTGTTCACAACAGACAAGCTATAACAAAAATTGTTCTCCATGAATCATTCCATGCCTGTCACAAAGGTTTTCACTATCAGCACTCTGAAATTGTTGTGAGCTTTTTCTACAAATCCAATAAAAATGCTATGCCCAAAAGCAACTTTTATATTATTTTAAATCTGTTGTAGCATGAAGGGCTAAATTGTCGCATAATAATATGCGACAATTATGGTGTCATAAAATGGGTAATTTGTTATTAACAAGTATGATATACTTTTAAACTGTACACTTCATATTCTACATACTTTGAAAAATTGTGTTAAAAGCGTATGGTACATTAAACTGAAGACCTGACTTTTTGATTTAAAAATTTTTTATTCATTAAAATTTCTTTTGAAAATAAAACTGCCATCTTTTTTAAACTGAACATCAAATGGTAATTGGCATTATTTAAATGCCAGTTACCTTTGTGCTAAAGAATGTTAAGAAAGTGGAAAGCGTTTGGACTTTTCTGACAAGTATAAAAACGGTAATGTCTTTGGACAACAGAAAACTAGAAAAACTGACAACGATAAATTTTATTTGAAAAGGAAATTCAGTTATTTACACAAAAAAAATTTACATTTTAAACTGGAATTGAGCGATTTCAATCAACGAATACTACAGAACTGCACAAAACTAATTTGATAGTAGGGCTTTTACTGGAAATTTATAACAGAAATGAACTTCAAATCTCTGAGTTACCCATTTTATCATGCTATGTTAATTTCTTTTAACTAATTATAAATTTATAAAACTGTAAGAATCCCAGTTGCTTTGTCAACTAATAAAAAAAGTAAACCAATTTTATCGTGATATGTTAAATTCTTAAAACTGTCTTAGGAAGCATTATTGTTAATAAATGTTATAAACTTAGGAACTGATTCATACAAACTGTTTCACTAGTTATGCTTAATTGATAAAAAAACTACTTGTTGTGTGTTCTATAATAATAAAACTGTGACTCTTAATTTTCAATTTTAAGGCCATTTTTCATTTTAAAACTGGTGCCTTCTGAATGCTGGAAAAACTTACTTGTTCATCATTCAAAAACTGTAATCCTTTGAATTTTTGTTTTTGACATTTCTTTGATAAATCTTCCATTAAAATTAGTCCATCTTGGTTCTCACAGTAGAGATCCTGAGTTGACACCGGAGTTTCAGCCCAATTTTTTGCCCAAATACTCTCCTTATTATGGGATAGCTGGAGACAAAATATTACGTTCCATACGCTCATTCTCTTTGTTTAATATAGACATGAAATTACGTAAAGAAGCAGGCGATCAACAGCGTTCACTTTAAAGATATTCAAGTAAAGCTGGAGTTGAGGCCCCATATTTTGCCTATATACTCCACTAGTTAAGGGATAGTTAGGGGCAAAATATCATCATCAGAACCTCCTTCACATACTTCTATATATACATGTTATGTTAAGTATGCTTGTTTATGGTTATTATGGATAATAGCCGATAAATACTCAAAATTTAGATTATGTGACAATATTAAATTTTCGCAATAATTAGGATAAATTTAGTCTAAAAACATCATTAAGATATAATTTGAGCCAATAGAATGTCTTAAAAAAAGGTTATCTCAGACCATGATATAGCTATCAACTACTACAGCTAGCATACTTAACGTAACATGTAGATATAGAAGTACGTGAAGGAGATGGATTCAGCTACTGATATTTTGCCCCTAACTATCCCTTAACTAGTGGATTACAAAAGACACTCTTTTTATTATTTGTACAGCTCGGAGTACCACTTGATTAATGACAAATTTACTGTTTAATATTATTTTTTTCTGTTGTTTATATAAAATAAATGTTTTATTAGAAAGTTTTTAAAAACTGGTTCAATGAAAAATAACCTGGGGTTAAAAACTGTAAATCCAAAAAATATAGTGTTATTAAAATTAAAATCTTTTATTTCAAAGGTCTTCTTCTTTACAGTGGTCATTTTTATTTATAGCTAAAAATGTTTTTAACTGTATTTTTGAATTAAATCTTTTTGTCGACAACAGTTTGTGTTTTTTTCGATGCACAATTTTCACTGTTTTATTCAATTTCAACTACTTATTGTAGTTATAATTACTCATAACTAGCCAATTACAGCAGCAATAAAAAGGTTAAAAAATTGAGACAGTTTAATATACATTTAAAATTCATTAGGGTGTTAAACTGTGACCTGGCGTGTAGTTTTGTAAAATAATTATTTTAAACTTGCATAACTCATGTGTTATTTAGAAAACTGCTGCATGAAACACGTAATTAAAATAAGTAGTTTTAAGAAATTATAACTGACGAGATTTTAATATTTGGGTACTATCGGATAATGTTAAATAATATTTTAAGATTCAATTTTGCTTTACATTGACTTATTAATGCTGAAATTATTCACGACTGATAAGCTATTGCCTTCATAAAAAGAGGTTAAAAACTGTGTTCATCTTAATAAATTGTGTGGGAAGCTTTTAAAAAAAGATATTTTTAACGACAGCATACATAACTTTATCACGGAAACCATCCAAGGTAAAAAAAAACTTTTTCAAGCATGGTTTGATAGAGTACTTTTTATTAACACAGCTTAAACTGTTAAATTTTCCATTAAATTATTAGAAGATCAGAAGATATTTAAATTTTATAAACTGGTAAGGATGTCCATTAGGCTTATTGATGATTAGTCTATGAAAATAGAATTATTTAAAGATGACAGATTAAGAAGATTTTTTGCTTAAAACTAAAAACATTTTCTAAAAATGTGTTCGTTTTTGCAATGTTGCAGATTGACTTCTACTGTAACATAAAAAATAATATGTTTATAATTGCCATTACTGACATCCTATCATGATAACATTTTTTGCAAAAAACTGTAAACATATGATGAGCATTTTGTGTAATTTAAAAGGTCAAGTTTTTCTCACCATTTGCTAAATAACTGCCTTCTGCTCAGCGATATCTTAGTTATGTGAGTATATCAGTGTCCAACAAATCTGTTGCTGTTTCTTTCAAAAAAGTTTTATATTATAACTGGAGCATCTTTTTATCTTTTTAACAAAAATTGTAACGGCAACATTATCACAATTTGTGTTAATGCACATAAAACTTTTAATATTAAACTGCCAAATCGGTTTTTTCATCAGAAAATTGTTGTAAGTGTATTAAAGGGAGCGGGCTCTTTGATACTTTAGGACTCCTTGACAATCAGGGAAGAAAGATGATCTTAAAACGAAAAAGCTATTGTTTTTCTATAAAAAGTTGAAACCAATAGCTTTTTCGTTTTAAGATTGTCTTTCTTTCCTGACTGTGAAGGCGTCCTAAAGTATCAAAGAGCCCGCTCCCTTTAACCTGTGATAAAAACATTTTTTATTTACACTGTCTATAGCAATTCTTTCTTCTCATAACAATGTTTTTTTTAAAACAGCTTTCAATTTTTATTTGTTATGTTTTTTGTTTTCTGTTTCTTGACTGTTGAACAAGCTAAAAGTTGATTTTGTACGTCAAAACTGTCACTACCAGAACGAAAAAGTACAATATTATAAACTTTTTTTCAAACAATTAATGCACAATCTTTAAGGCAACCACAAACAGAGTTATTGCAACTAAACTGTGTCTTTTTATTGCATCATTTCTTAAAGATGATAAAGCGAATCAAAAATTTTTTGATGTCAACAGATGTAAGCTTGAAATGCCGATAAAATCATGAAAAACAGTATTTTTATTAAAGCCCACCTAAATTTAACATTCAACACGCAAATTTCATTGGATTTGATTTCGATTAGATAAAAAAGTAATAACTGAAGTTCACTCAAGGCTTCTAAAAAAATCTTAAAAAATCGTATTGTGAAAAGAGATATTACTTTATGTTTAATATGCTTTTAATTATGCTTGCAGTATTTTCTTTTTTTTTGGCATTTATTTATGCGTTATCGGCATTGTTAACTGGAAATAAATGGTTAACTTTTTCTTCTCAATTTATCCTTGTAAGTTAAAAGTAATACAAGGTTATCCAAAAAATTTCTGAAAGATCAAAAAATTTAAGCCATGCTCGGGTCTGGCTTTCACGAGCTCCCAATGGCCTACTGCGTCGCCTAATTTCAGCCTAAAAATTTATTTACCACATTCATTTTAGATGATACTTCTAATGTGTGACATGTATTTTATTGGTTTTGTATTGAGCTTACTTGTTATTGATGATTTCAACAGTAAAGGTAAGTTTATTTATTTTATTATGTGAAGGTTTCCATTCTTAATTTAAAAGGCCTTTGATTTTTAAAAAACTTTTATTTTAATTATCTAACAAAACAGGAAGACGGGGTGATCTAGTGTTGGCCTATCAACCAGGGATGGGAAATGCGGCCGGCCGCCGCTGCCTGCCGCGTGCCGGCCGGCGAAAAAATTTATGGCACGGTAGCGGTAGTCATGCCGCGCGACAGACATGTTAGTTTTCGGTTGCTTGAAAGCTGATATTTTTGGATTGTTAAACATTAAAAATATCACTCAAAAGCGGAAAATGTGTTAATAGTGTAAATAAAAACATTTTTCAAGCACAGAAATTTTAAATAGAAAACTAATAGATTAGAAAAATTTTTCAAGTTTGTTTTAAAAAAATTTTTTCAAAGTACTTTCGAAAAACGCGGTATGCCGACGCGTCGGCAAAAACTGATATGCCGCGCGGCCGGCGCGGCAAGTGAAACTTTGGTCGCCGGCGCGGCCGGCAATGTTTTGTTGCCGCATTTCCCATCCCTGCTATCAACCAGACTCTCACAGGCTCGACATTGATATATTTACTTTTGGTACTTTAAATATTTCATAACATTTTTTAGCATGGGCTAGCGTGATATGTGCTACAATAGAAACATTGTATGCAGTGTCAATATTGCGATCTCTTTGTAAAAGAAATGAACAGCTATATGGAGCTACATGGATTAATCCATTTCTCCGTTTCAACAATCAAAATGCCTCACAAAACATCTCAATTGATCACACGGCAGCCCTGAACGGAAAGTGAAAGAAAAAAAAGAGGTGTGAAAAAAAATTTCTTCGCACCTTGTTTTCTTTGTTCTTTTGCTCTTTTTCACATTCCTAGATCTCGGCTTATACGTTATCTTTTTTTGTGATTATTAGATAGATCGATTTGTTAAGATCTTATCTTGACTTTAGCTCGGCACTTTTTTAAATAATAAATTTTAAAAAAAGATATTAGCTTTTTAAGATTAAGTTCAAAAAGATAATAGAAGAACAATAGAAAAACCGAAAAAGAACAAAGGAAAAAGAATGAAGAAATATGAAAAAATGAGTCTCAGTAAAAAAAGAACAAAGGAAAAAAAATTGTGAATGAAAAATTTTCACACCTTGTTTTTTTCTTTCACTTTCCTTTTTTCTATTAGACGGGTCTGTCGTGATCAGAATGTTTAATGTTCCGCCTCGGTGGGCTTTTAAAGATGACACGTTTTTTTTTTCTTTTTTTTTCTATAAATAATAAATATTATTGCACACTTAAATCAATCTGAATTAAAACAAGGTTGAAAAATCAATATTATGTAACAAAACTTGTAGCTCGCTCAATAAAAAAAAATCAGTTTACAACTTTTAAATACCTCTGTTTTCCATCAAGACAGTTAAATTTTTTTTCAAGCACAAAATCACTTTCAAGATCAATATCGCAACTGATGTAAGCAGAACAGTTTTATAAATATAAATTGTTGCAATACAGTTTTTCTTTCCTTATTAGCCAGGAAGATTAATAGTTGAAATAGCGCTGCTCCGTCTTGTGACGTTTCGTGATCATTTAGCATACCTCCTCCCTCCCTCTTCTTGGTCACGTGATTTCTGGACAGTCTCTTATCTCTTAGCTGCCAATGCTATTTCAAAGATTTCTTGGATGTGACAAAAATGAAGTCAGTTTTAATGTTACTTGTAATCCTGGTCAAGCAAATCCATTGAAAAAAAAGTAATAAGTTTAATTCGTGGTTTACGTGAAGATTTAAAAAAGGTTTTAACTTTTAATTGATTGATTTTCTGATGCAATTTTTTAAATTTTTACTTTTGTATTGATGATAACAATGTCAGTTTATAGCCGAATGTAGATATAATATTTTTAAATAAAACAAATATGCATCCAGTTAAACTTTTTCATAAATTTCAAACATTCGTTTATCTGTCACAGATTTTTAACTTTTTATAATGGTGACAAACTTGGTCTGTTATGAGTAACCATATTCTCAATAAACAAAATGAAATTTGAAATACAAAAAGTTACTAAAAACAGTTGATTATGAATACAATTAGTTTAAAACAATAGAAGCTATAAACTTAAACAGCAGTTGCACATAAGCAATTTGTAAAGGAAGAAATTTTCAAATCTCAGTTAATGAAAACGTTTTCATTTAATTACCTGTACGGAATTAAGGTATTTTACTCTTGTATAATTAATTTTTGTAAATTGTAACATCCCACTGGTTTTTGGACAAAAGTAAAAAAATTTAATTAAGATTAACCACTTTCAGTTTAAAGCTTTATTTTTAAGTACTATTCATTGAAATAACAAATATGTGCCAATCTTCCTACACTGAGAAAAAAGCAGTGACGAAGAAAACCTCACCGGTGATGAAGCTGTGACGAATTCATCACTATCAGTGATGAATTCGTCACCCGTGAGGATTTTTTCGTCACTGTCAGTGATGCAAAAATGATGAATGCGTCACGGCTTTTTCTCAGTGTAGCATCTTTCTTTCAGGACACTGTTAATTTGATACTCTAAAAATTTATAAACAAATAACTATGTGCACGGTTTTTAGATTTTGATATCAAGATATAAACATTTCTTTCAATATCAGTTACCATGACTTCCTTATCAGAAAATAATCCAACTGAAAAGCCTTTAAAAGTACGAAATTATTTTCTAAAATAGTTCTTTGATCAGAAAAATATTTTTTTAGAAAGATGCAATATGTCTTTCAATTTGTGGAGTTCTTTTTGCAATAACATGGTATTTGCTACAAATATATTACTTTATGTCTAATACGTCTTTAAGTATACTTGCATTTTTTTCTTGCTTAACATTTATTTATGCATTATAAGCATTGCTAACTGTAAATAAATGGTTAACTTATACATCTCAGGTTATCATTGTAAGTTAAAGCTAATACAGGGTAGCCCAAAAAATTGGGCAGTAGTATTTGTCATGGTCGCATACGCATGGCAATTAGTACACTATTTGATAGCCCCCCCCTAAAAGCCTAATTTTACAAGGGGCCGTTTTCACCCCAGATTTTTTCATGGGGAATCGGCAGTTCATAGTAAGGCATGAATCCCCCCCCCCCCCCAGGGATTTTTGCTGCATTTAACTTATTTTTTTTGCTTGAATGTTGTTGAATCAAATTTCAGTTTTTTATAAATTTTCTAGTAAAACACTAAACTTAATACAAATATTACAAAACAATTTTAATGCATTCATTTTTTTATTGATCGCCAAATTTATCAGTTAAAATTCCAATAAAACATTTTTTTTTCTAGTACAAATAACGAAAAACAATTTTCAACCTTGTGTACTTTTTTGGGGCAATAAAAATTTTGAACAGTTGATGTTATTACTGTGAAATTTTACACTCTTATTGAAGAATTTACTAATGGTTGTAGTGATCTATAAAGAAATCACATCAAAAAAGTTGAAAATATTACAACTAGTCAATACAGTTTATAGCAGTCAGTTAAAACTAAATTTTTTTTCATACACTTTTTTACCGCAGACAGTTTAAAATAATAAAAAACTTGTTTTTTATTATGAATTTTCTTGCAAAACAAAGTTTTAACATTTTTAAACTGTCAAATTCCTCCATCTAAAAATATGGCTTATCCAGTTTTAAAGCTTGCAGAATGTTAAAGGATGTTATTAGAAAATGGATTATTTTTTGTTAGTTCTGAAATAATAAAATTTTACAGTTACAAAAACGTTTTTTTAAGTTCTAAATTTATGTTAAATTCACTACAGACTTTAACAATTTTGAATTTAAAAGTTTTTTTAACTTTTAAATAGTTGCGGTATAGTCTGGCTATCTGACTGTATGCAAATTTCACACAGCAAAAAAAATGTTACACTTACTGGCAGTTTTCAAAAACATTGTCACAATTGTTTTACGCAGCAATAGCTGATCGATTACATCAGTTCATGAAAAGCTTATTTTATTGCAGTTTTTTATTTTTCTACAGTTTTGACGAACACAAATTTTACTATTAAAATCAACTTTTAGCTTATTTAACATTCAAGAAAGAGAAAACAATAAACATAAAAATTAAATTTGAAAGCTGTTTTAAAAAACAAATAAATTTTTATGAAATAAAAGAATTGCTATGTATGGACAGTGTAAATGAAAAATATTTTTATCATGGTTAAATACCCGTACAACAATTTTCCGCTGAAAAAACCAATTTGGCAGTTTACACAGATAGTGATAGTTTCAGTTAAAAAATTTCAGTTGACGTCACAATTTCAGTTAAAAAAGATATAAAAGCAGCCCCAGTTATAGTATAAAACTTTTTGGAGAAAACAGCATCAAATTTGATGGACTCGATGCTAAGATATCACTAAGCTGAAGGCAGTTATTTAATGAATGATGGAAAACCTAGGCTTTTTAAAAGGCAAAATTTATTATGCAAAATACTTATCATCTGTTTACAGTTTTCCAAGGACCTGCAACTTTGAGCCACCATCTGATCTTCCTAAAAAAGAAAGATTTTTACAAAAGGAAAATGGTGCAAAAATGATTTCTGAACTACATTCAAATCAAATACAATTCTATGAGTTTTATCGTCGATATTCAAATTATGGCAGTTTAAAAATTCCAAAGTATTATTCAGGTCGTGAAATATCTGAGAAACAAGATGGACTAATTCTAATGGAAGATTTTTCAAAGAAATGTCAAAAACAGCAATTCAAAAAGTTACAGTTTTTGAATAATGAACAAGTAAGTTTTACCATACATTTGAAGAAATCAGTTCAGAACTGAAAAGTTACTCTAAAATTAAATTTTGAGTTACTGTCTTAATTATATCAGAAATACAACAACCAGTTTTATTATAAGTTAAGCATGACTAGTGCCACAGTTTGTATTGGAACAGTTTATTAATTAAATTAAACAAAATATTTTCTGAAGCAGTTTTTTAGCACCATATAATCGGTTTTTCATGGATATGGTGTTTAGTTTTGTTATAAACTTTGGATACTGCCCATAGACTCTTGGGTTTGCAGTTTTTGAGTGATAAACAAGTGAAGTTTAATGATTCACATAGATATGCAGGTTTAAAAAACGTTACCTTGAAATTGAACAATATGAGTTAAAGTTTTAATTATATCAGAAATATAACGAGCAGTTTTGCTATAAATTAAGCGTAACTAGTACAAAATATGAACCAGTTTTTAGATTTATAACACTTGTAAACAAAAATGATTTCTAAAGCAGTTTTTAAGAAAACAACATATCATGATATAATTGGTAACTCATAGATATGGCGTTCAGTTTTGTTATAAACTTCGGATAATGCCCATAGACTCTTGTGCAGTTAGAAAAAAAAACTAAATATAGCTTTTAAAATTAAACCAAAATCGCCCATTTGCAGCTGAAAATTAATTGTAAGGCATTAATTGAATTTCATTTTTAAACAAGCCATTCGTTATGGTCAATTTCTTTGGTATCTGTCTTTTAAAACACTGTTAGTTTTATACTTTTTAAAAGGCATCACAAATTCAGTTTTTTTTGACGACACATTTAGCTGGATAGGTTAAGATAATGTCAATTTTCTATAACGATCCTCAGTATTGTATTAAATTTCTATTAAAAAAGCAAAATCTTTTCCGTGTTCACTTTTAATTTATCTAATAATTTTTTATTAACTTTTTAAAAACATAGGCTGATTTTTGCGATCCTTTTTTTGTTGATGAAGCTCAATTCTTTTAGTAAGAATGAGCAACTGAAAACCTTAAAGCAGTTTATACTAATTTTTAATTTTAAGGCAAGTTATGCGTGATTGTAGAAGGTTAAACTTATTGTGCAAAGTTTTAATAAACATCAAGCCCACAAAGTCAAAGCTTTTTTTAAATTATTCGTTGTATTAAAGAAAGTTTTAGACCAAAGAAGCAATAACTGAAATTGCAAAATTTCAAGCCTGGGGATTTACAATTCCAGAAGCTGAAACAATTCTCGGAAAACTTGACACATTTGTGCATGCCTTAAATCATTTCTTTAATGAATCACTTGACAAACTCACCGAAAAACAATATTCATGGTTGACAGTTGAAATTATTACAGAAACTGAAAAAGGCCGCCATTTTTGAAGTATAAGATTGAGATTTTTTATCATCAACGATCAATTGAATGAAATCAGCTAAAAACAAAGAAGTATCTTTTCGTATGAGATTCTTTTGCAGATACTGTTTTGGGTATTATATTTTTTTTAAAAATTAGAAAAAATTATGATGATCCTCTTCCGAATGGATTCAACTAAACAGTTTAGAAATATTCTATCGTTAATAATAAAAATAATTAATCCAGCTTATTAGACGATAATCGTCGGCAATCAGTTTATAATAATTTTTCCATGATAGGGAAATGACAGTTAAAAATAATGAAATCTTGTTATTCTTTTTAACATTTTCATTGGGTTTGTATTGAAAAAGCTCGTGACAATTTTAGATTGCTGAACCTCATAGCTAAGTTTCGCATGAAGTGTTTTACATTGTACTCCTAAAATAAAAGGTTGCAGTTAAATATTGAATTATTTTTTATAAGTTCCGAAATCAAATGGAAATCGAATCCTTGCAGTTTTATAAGATTATTATCAGTTATATAGTATATATATTACAGTTTGATAACACATTTTTTTGAAGAAAAAAATCATCTTTTACAAAATAAGTTACAACTCTTGCCAGTTTTAAAAAATTTTGTTTCAAGGGGGCAAGCAGTTTTATGCAGCAATATATGATGAATAAAACAGTTCATGAAATGTTCTGCTAACTTTTTGTTAACGTTTGTTTTGATTTTTGAATTTTGTTTTTTTTGAAAAAAACAAGCTAGAAGGTTGATTTTTCGACTATTGTGTGTAGGAGAGTCTAGTTTTATAATCTATGTCAATTTTAAACTAGGTCAAATTTAAATTTGAATTTGGCGCCATTTGGCGTTATGTTCCCAAATGCCAAAATTTTATTCTTAAAAGATGCTCCCCCATGCCATGACTCATTCCTGAAAATATGAGCTCACAGAAGCCAACAGAAACGATTTGCCGTCCAAAACTGACCGGGAAAAATACTTGAATCACCCTGTATAAACACAAACATTTTTATTTATAGTTTTTTGAAAAATCAAAATAGTATGTAACAATTGTAAATATTGAAAATAATATTCAAACAATATTTCGGAGTAAAAAATATCATTATTTTTTATCGGTGAATAAATAACATGAACAGTTTTAAATTTTAATACAGGCTAAGATATTAAAACTTAAACATATTAATTAACATATTGTTGAAGTGGTTGATTATTCATTATAACAATCCGAAATGGATTAATCCAAGCTTCTCCATATATCTCTTTATTTCTTTCACAAACAAAGCGCATTAATAGTGTTGCATATAAAGTTGCTATTGTAAAAGGTATAAGACTAAAAGCTTTGTCATTTAATGGTTCACCAACAAATATTACGCCCAATAAAATAACAATGAGCATAAATCCGAGAGTAATAAACGACATCTAATATAAGAAGACGTTGTCATTTGGAAAAATGTTCTTTAATGAAAAAATTTTAAGGTGGGAAAAAAGCTCTAGGAATCGAAAATTTTTCTTTCAAAATGTGGCTTCATGGAAAGCAAAATCAATTTCACAATTTAATTTTTAAGATTGCTTACAAGGAAAAATTGAGCTGTAAACGTTAACCACATATTTCCAGTTAATAAAGCTGGTAACATATATATGAAGGTCAAACAAATAAATAATGAATAAATAATCATAGGCGAATTATCCTTAATGTAAAATTTTTCAAAAAGAAACCATGTTAATGCGCCAATTATTCCACAAACTGAAATGCATATTGCACTTTCCTGAAAAATACAGCACCTAAAATATATTTAAAAAAGATTGTCTTACATTTAAGGGCCTATCGTCAGGATTGGTTTGCGATGTCATAGTTATACATGTATAATTGGTGATGATAAAAAAAAAGAATTAACAATGTTATTGTACAGTTCTCTCCTGTTTTTTTTTGAACTTGAATATTCACACTTTTTTTGAAAAAGTTCAATAAAATTTTCTTGCACAAGTTATTGAAAAAATGATGTAAAGCACAAGTTTCTACTTTTTTAAATGCAGCAGTTGTGCAACAAAAAACGGATTAAATGTGGATGAGTAAGTTGTGAATAATCTTTTGAGCAAGAGAGATGAATATATCTCTATTGCGGATAAATGCGCTACTAAAATTGACAATGAAATATTTTTTATTTTTTGCACCTCTCCGTGTTTTTTTTAATCCGTCATAATTTCGTTTTTATAGTCTTTATTGGCAGAAAACGCTTTGGAAAAAATATTTTTAGATTGATCTAACTTTTTTTGTTGATGTTTTGTTTAGATATCAAGATATAGCGCTTTTTTTCAATATCAATTATTATGTCTACGTTATCAGAAAATTATCCAGCTGAAAAGCCGCCTGTGCTTGTATGAAAATATCATTTTGCACAATTTAAGCCATAAAAAAGTTTTAGAAAAGCGCAATATGTCTTTCAATAGTTGGAATTATCGGTGCAGTAGCCTGGTTTGTACTTTCAATATTTTATGTTAAATTTGCTGTGTCAATGACTATATTTGCATTAATTTTTTCTGTTTTGTTTATTTATGTATCATTGGCATTGTTAAATGAAAAAAAATGTTTAATTTATTTTGCACAGATTTCACTTGTAAGTTATTTTATGTATGCTGAACAGTATGCTGAAACAGAGTAGTCAAAGTATTCATTTTAGTATTTATTTATTATGTGCAATGTATTTTTTGTAAGTTTTCAGCTGTTTCATTCTGTGTTTAATGAAATACCTGATGACAGTAAGTTTGTATTGAGATGTAGCTATTGACTGATAATAATAAGTTTAGCTTGGAAGTGTGTAAAAACTGTCCCACTTGCAACAGTATATGCAACACTTCTATTAAGTGTGGTTTGTCAAAGAAGTAAACAGTTATTTGGAGTTTACTGGATTTATTCAGATACTGATGCTCAGACAAATAATTCAAATTCTTCTTCTCCCAGCAACCCAACAGAACTCATTGTTTAATGTTTTTATTTTTTCAGCAATAAATTTACTCTAATATGTACACATTTATTGGGAATTATTTACAGAACTAGTTTTTAGGCGAATTATGGCAGAACAAAAAAAGGAATTTAATTTGGATGAGTCAGAGGTGACTAATCCATCGAGCAAAACAGATGAATATATTTCTATTGTTGATACTAAAATTAACAATGAAATAATTTCTTTTTTTTGCACCTTTCCATGTTTTTTTTTTCAATCTGTCATAATTTCATTTTTGTAGTCTTAATTGGCAGAAAATGCTTTAGAAAAAAGATATTAAGATTGATCAAACTTTTTTTATTGGTGTTTTGTTTAGATATCAAGATATAACGCTTTGTTTCAATATCAATTACAATGTCTACGTTATCAGAAAATTATCCAGTTATTATGACGGATTAAAAAAAACACGGAGAGGTGCAAAAAATAAAAAATATTTCATTGTCAATTTTAGTAGCGCATTTATCCGCAATAGAGATATATTCATCTCTCTTGCTCAAAAGATTATTCACAACTTACTCATCCACATTTAATCCGTTTTTTGTTGCACAATTTTAATTAACTATTTTTTTTGCTAAAAAATCCAACAAATTTGTATTTTCCTTATAAACTGTTAAAGACTTAAACTATGCACGAAGTTAACGACTTTGAAGCCAAAATATTGAAAAGTATTGTTTCTTAAGTTTATTGGAAATAATTTTTAATCATAATTAGAAAATTGAGGTGTCCGGCGAAATGCCATTTTAAAAATATATTTCAAATTTAATTTGTTAGTTTCAAAACTGAATTGAGATTGAGTTGCTGGAATTTTAAACCGGCTTACAAAGACAATGATGTATAAATATGTATATAGAAATGCAAAAAATTTCATTGAAAGATTGAAGGTTTTTTTCCAAACTGTAAGCAATTTTTTCCTGATTCTGTTGGCAAGTATGTGGTAATTCAGAATCCTAAAGAGATACTTAAAAACTGACAATGGAGTACACATTTTTGGACCAATATTACCCCTAAAAATGACTTTTAGCCAATTAATTTTAAAACTGAAACGTGTTTATCAGATGGATGACAAATCTTGATAAACTACAATGACACCGCCGTATTTAAAACTGCAATAAATTTACTTAAAATTATTATAAAATTTTATTTATGATTATAAAACTGATCCATAGTATGAGGTTCAAAATTAATTGACATTGCTTTATTTAAAACTGCGATAACTTTACTTTAACCTTTTAATTTTTGTAAAATAAACTGCAGGCATTAGCGACTGCACTGGATTTTTTAAAAGCTGTAGTTATAAAAATGCTTTGTAAAAACATAAAAACTGCAGAAATTTGTAAATGTTAAAAAATATTATAAAACTGAGAGATGATGTAGCCACGTACCACAATAAATATTCAGCTTTTAATTCTTATCAAACAATAAAATAAAACTGTATTTATTAAACATTTGTATATTTCTGTAGCGCATAACTGATATCATTATTGTGCACCCTTAAAATAAAAAACAAAAACAAATTTTAATTTAAAAAAATGGACCGAATAATAATTAAAGAATATCATCCAAATCTTCAAGTAAGCAACGAATTAAGCTTTGTAATGGTGTTTCACTGGATTCATTAAGGCCTGGATTAGAGCTGTCATAATTTTGCCAAGTAACAATAACACGAAAAATTGAAATTTTTAGCGAGATTCGATAAATTGCTTTTAGTTCTTCAAAATCCAAATTCCGATATCCTTTGTCATCTTTAACGTTGAATTCATCCAAAAACTGTTTTAAAGTGTCGAAATAGAATTGCAAATATTCAAATTCTTTTTTTCTTCGAATATCAGCTGGTAATCCAAGGGATAACAGGGCTGCCAAATCTTGGGTTGGTGATGCAAACCTGCTAATTTGCCAATCCAAAATTGTTAAAAATTTTCCATCGTTTTCTGAGAATAAAAGATTTCCAGCCCAAAAATCATCATGAGCAAGTACCAGCGGGAAAATAACTGAAAAAGGAGGGAAGTTTAATTAAAAAAATCCTAATCAAAAATTGGCAATTGGAGCTTTTCCACAGGCCAAAAATTTGTCAGTAACAAATTTGCATATTTTGATGCACAGTATTTTTTGAATTGTTTAACTTATCAGGAAAAACACTTTAATTATTAAATATTACTGCGCGAAAGATTTTCAAAAAATAAAAAATTAGATTTTTGTAAACTGTCATCAGCTTTTCTTACACTATAGTGGTATGAAGAAACTTATATGGAAAACTGTCTTTTTTTAAGCGCTACTTTGATTTTTCTTAAAAATAAATTTGTAACAAAGTTGTAAAATTTCATATGATCTGTTTTACTGCATGAAACCTATTGCCCTTTTGAAAGAAAAGAAATTTTTTTAAACTGACCGTAACGGTTATATATTTTGCAAAAGCTGTAACCTGTTAAAAGTTTTTATGTTACCAAACTGTACCGTATTTAATTAATAGTAATAATAAACTAAATAAACTGAATAGAATTTGTTCATCATAAATAAATAAATTGGCAGCATCATTCAAGCTTTTGTTATAGCTATGCAACATAAAGAAACTGCAAGTCTGGTCAGTTTTGGAAGGAAAAAAATCTAAAATTGTTAAAAGTTTTTTTCAACAAGCTCACAAAAAATGCTTTAAAAAGTAGTTTCTAGAATACGTTTTACTGTCAGTTGTTGAAATGCCATTACATATATATATTATAAACTGGTTTAGGTTAATTTTTTAGTCATAAACTGGGTATCTTGTTGGTGAAGCTATGATACATATATTTTTAAACTGAAAAGCAGCATCTGCACTATAAAGAAATGTGTAACTGCAGAAACAAAGCATGTGAAAAGTTGTCTGTATTTTTTAACTGAATTCTACTAAATATACATATTATAAACTGGGTTACGATTAACTTTTGGTCATAAATTGGGTAACTTGTTTTTAGATATGGTACATACATTTTTAAACTGGAAGCCAGCATGTTTCCGTTAAAAAGTTTTTTATTTGAATTACCTTAATAGTTAAAAAAAACGTGTAACTGCAGAAAAAGCGCATGTGAAAAGTTTTTTCTGTGTTTTTTAACTGAATTCTACTAAAATTTGACGAAAAAAACTTCAAGGCTTTTTATTGCAATAAACTGTTGTGATGAGTTACTTCAAATATATGAAGTTAATAAACACAAGAAAGTAATTGTAACTGTAACTGGTAATGTAATTGCAGCAATTTGAAAAATTTATGCAAAAACAATCGGAATGGAGGTTTTTTGTTTAGAAAATAAAACTTAAAAGCATTGAAAAGCAGTGTTCTTATAACTTTTGATGTAATCAGTGCGGTTATTTTAGAAATAATGTAAAAACTGGTATGCAGATCTTTCTGTTTTGTGTTAATAAAACCTAAAAATAAAAAAACTTACAATTGCCCATGCAACCATTATTAAAGTCTTCAAATTTTGCAGCTTTTTTGAGGTTTTGCAATCTTTCCTCTGTTAACCATGGATATTGTTTTTCAGCTAGTTTGTCAAGTGATCCATTAAAAAAATGATTTAAGGCATGCACAAATGTGTCGAGTTTTCCTAAGGTTGTTTCAGCTTCAGGAACTGTAAATCCCCAGGCTTGAAACTTTGCAATTTCAATAATTGCTTCTTTCATCTAAAGCGAATGTGTAAGAAGTAAATTTTAAAAACTGTCTTTTTACCAAGTCATTCGAAATTTTAGTTACATTTTAATTAACTACTTTTTTGCTAAAATTATGTTATAACATTTTGCTACAAAATTGACTTCAGAAATTTTAAAAAATCTGCGATACTGTTGTCCTTCAACTTCAAAGGTCGGGATAAGAATCAAAAAAAATTTTAAACAATGTTTTTAAAAAACTATCTTTTAGAGAGACGACTGACGTTTTGGGTATTTGTTTTCAAACTCTTACTAACTCCTACGTTGCTAAGTGTAATAACTGACAAATTTTGCTACAGCACTGCCTTAAAACTGGCTTTAAGAAATTAAGGAATTTATTCAAAACTGCTTTCTTTTATGGGCTATAATAAACATCAGTTTCATTTATCTTTTGTTACAAAACTGTTGAATACTTAAATTGTTTGATAATTCTCAGTAAACAAAAGCTTTGCGATATAAATTAAAACTGAATTGGTGAATAGTTCGTGTCTATTAATTGAAAGATTAAAAAAAACTGAACGTAAAAAGTGATGGCATTATTTTAATTCCAATTACCAGTGAGATAAAGAATGTTAAGAAAATGGAAGGCGTTTGGCCCTTTTAAAAAAATTTAAAATTGGTAATGCTTTTGGAAGACAGAAAACCAGAAAAACTGACAACGGTAGATTTTATTTGAAAATGATATTGAGTGATTAACAATTTAAACAATTTACATTTTAAACTGGAATTGTGCGATTTTGGTTAATAAATGTTATGATTTCTTATAACAAAAATAAACATTGAATCTCTGAGTTACTTCTTTTAGCATGCCAAGTTTAGATTCTTAAAACTGTTTTAGGAAACATTATTGTTAATAAGTGTTATTTATTTAAAAAATGTTCCATACAAAATTTTGCGCTAGTTATGCTTTATATATAACAACACTGCTTGTTATATATTTGATATAATTAAAACTGTAATTCATAATTTTTAATTTTAAGAAAACTTTTCATTTTAAAACTGGTCCCTTCAGAGTGTTGGAAGTGTTGGTAAAACTTACTTGTTCATCATTCAAAAATTGCAACCCCTTGAATTTTTCTTTTTGACATTTCTTTGATAAATCTTCCATTAAAATTAGCCCATCTTGTTTCTCAAAACTTTCTCGTCCAAAATAATATTTTGGAATTTTTAAACTGCAATTTGGAGGGTGTTTTTGACATAACTCATAGAATTGAATTTCATTTGAATGTAGCTCAGCAATCATTTTTGCACCATTTTCCTTTTGTAAAAATCTTTCTTTTTTTGGAAGATCAGATGGAGGCTCAAAGTTTCGAGTACTTGGAATCTACAAAGTGGTAAAAACATTTAAAACCGTAAAATGCAAAAGAATCTAGGAGTTTTAACTTCAATTTACTACGTATTTGAAACATAAAAGGTTATAAAAAACTGAAAAGTATTGGTATTAAGTAGTTAAACATTGATAACATAGTTATCTTTAGAAATTGCTGTGAAACAGTACCATAGCAAACGGCTTTAAAGCCAAAACATCTATTTAAATTATTGTTTTTTATGTTTATCTGTTAGCCTCAGATAAAATTGTCATAATGCGAAACTGAAAATTCAAATTCGGCAGAAACCGTAAAAAACCTTCTTTAAATTTCACTGGTTAATTTTAAAATTGTTCCAAGGTGTTTTATCACTACTCTGAACAAAGCTATTGTTTGCGAAAACTGTTGGGTTCTTTTACGCTGTAGTAAAAGATAGTTCACAACTTTTGAAAAACTACTAACTTGTAAGACACTGATATATTTAAAGATGAAATAAAATTTTGTTGAGAGTTTAAAGTATTTTTAAACTGTACGTATCAAGAAATTCAATAAAAAGCAAACTGCAAGCAACTTTCTTTGCATAAAAAGACACTTACTTTTGCAACAAATGAATAATTACTGTTTTCTGTTGCCAATTCAATTCGATAAACATTTGAACAAAAACCTTTTCCTTCACTTATCAATGTAATAACAGGTTTAGAGGTTAGCTAAAATTTAACTGCCGTTAATGAAAACACAGAGAATAAAGTAACAAACATCGTTAACTGTTAAAGTTTTTCCGTTAAAAACTTTCCCATTTTTAAAACAAATTTCTAAAACTTCTTCAAGGAATAAACTTGCGGTTATTTGATCAGAGGTAGACATTGTGATTCAAAAAAACTTCGATATTCTGATGATAAATTTAATTAAAACTGAACATTTTTCTCTACCCTTTTATACAAAAATAAGACATTTTGCAAAATATTGTGCAATTTTAGATCTCAAAAAACTGCAAAAAGTTATTGGAAACAAACTACAAAAAATCAAAGTACAAAAATTAAAAAATTCTAAAGCAACACATTATCGATAATTTTTATTATCTAAAAACATACAAATTTTTGTTAGAGGGGAGGATAAGGACTGTGAAACTGTTAAATCAATAAAACATTAAAAATAACTGTTGGCATTTGCATTGTCCATGCGAGTAAACTGATAGCCCTGTTTTGTTGTTAAAAACATATTCAACAAGCTGTGTAAAAACAGTTTATAGGTGAACCTGGTTGACATGGTATAAAAATGATTCGTTAAATTTAAAAAACTGCACATAAAAATGCCTATGTTATAAAATGTTAGTAAACTAAGGGATGAAACAATGCAATAAAACTGTTTGACCTTCTTTATTTCTATCAAATGTTGTCTAAAAAACTGACATTTTGATGTACAGTTGTTTTATATTTGCTCACAATATACCTTTTTGCATTAAATGTAAATGTTTTTAACACCAATTTGTAATAATTTTATTTCAAAACAAAAGTTTATCAACAAACTGAATTTTGTATTTTTCGAAAAAAAAAAAACAAAACTACATATGTTTCGTCAAAAATGCAAAAAAAAGTAGTTATTATATTACACTTGCCGCCAGGGCCGCAACTTGGGGGGAATACAAAAACCAACGTACAGCGAAAAATTCGAAAAAAAAAAAAAGCTACCTGTCAATTTTGGCACTTGTCGCACTTTGCCTAATTTTGGCGAAAATCAACAGGTATACGTTAAAATTTTTCGCTGTCAGGGGGGGGGGGGGGAATCCCCCCCCCCCCAAGTTGCGGCCCTGCTTGCTGCCATAAGTATTGCATCATCCTTATTCTTTTTGCGGCTAGCATTGCAAAAAATCGAAAGTCAAAAAATGTTGATGCAACAAAAATTATTTACGAAACATGTTTTTCCCGTTGCTGACTTTTTCTTTCGTTATTTTAATGTTTAACGTGAAACGATTTATTAAATATTCTCCATTTTTTAAACTTAATGTGTTTTTTAGATGGCAACAAAAAATATTGGCTTATTTGTGAATAATGAAAAATATGATAATGATAGCGGTCAAGTATTTACAAATCTCAATTTAAATCAAAGCCATGGATATTCTGATCAAAAATTGATTCAATCTTATAGCAAATCAAATTTCAATAAAGATCATGGTAAGTTTAAAAAACTGCAGTTTTATAAAATACTGTGAATAAAAATGATTGCCTTAATATCTGGGCTAACAGGGGAATGTTTTTACCGCAGAGATATTCCAATAAAGCTTGAGTTAAGTCCCTATATTTCGCTTAAATATTAGTCTAGTTATGGGATAGTTATGAGCAAAAAATCAGCTGCAAAATAGTTCATCATTCGATTTAATAACTGATTAAATATTGCTGGTAAGTAGCACACGATAACTATTGTTATTCTGTAAAACGTAAAAATTGCATAAACTATCCCATAACTAGACGAGTTTACATGGAGAACATAAGAATTTAATTCAAGCATAACAAAAACAGCTCCATTCTAAGTTTAACAGAGCTTAATTTGAAAAAAAATTATTTTGTAAAACTGCAACATCAAATTAAAAACAGAACAATCAATTTTTAAAAATTATAATCAAAAAGAAGAAAGAAGCGCATCACCATGGATGAAGAATGATTCATGTTCAAGAAATACTTTAAAGAATTTAAGCTTATATGATAAAGATGTCAAAGAAGAAAAAGAAGAAAGAGAAGAAGCTAAAAAACGATGGAAAAATTCTTCAAATAATACTATCAGCAACAGCAGCACCCTATCCCTTCATATTTCTGCATATGAAAATTCAATTGGACTTTCAAAAAAGAAAAAAGAAAATTCATCAAAAAAAGTAACAAAAAATTTATCATCATCAAATTTACGGGTAAGTAAATAAGCGATTGATCACATACAGTCATTACCTCCGTTAATAGCATTTTTTTCTCCACCGAATTTTCGGCCTCTTTGGCATGGAAACTCAGATATTTGTTTAACTGTCATTATTATAGGATCCCTTTGAATTTCCTCGACAAATGAATACTGATAAATATGATACTGCACCAGAAGTGATGCAATTTAAAGCATCCCAAAAATTGCTTTCACGAAATCAAGGTACTTTTTTTTCTCTTTTATTCTATGATCTGTGCTTTATCCCCTTTTTTAGATATGATATTTTTTGAAAGAAGATTAACAGAAGTTATTTCATCAGTAAAACCTAAACGATATTATTGGATTGGTAAGTTTATTATCCCTTTAGTTAGCTACTTTCTATATCCAACTCTTAATCATTTTTAGCTTATCTTGGAGTATTATTATGTGCAACAATTTATAGTTCATATTTTCTTTTATCTGATCCTAATGCAGGATCTGTAAGTTTGCCTTGGAAATGACTTCTTAAGATTACAATTTATATATTTTTTATAGGTTACAATTTGGGAATTATTATGCCAACATCCAATTTTTGTTGCAAGTATTATGGCATTTTTTGGTTCATTTTTTATTGGTGGTATTCATCGAAAGCTTACGGCTCATAAAATGTAAGTTCTTTGTTTGGATTAAATGGTATAATGATACATGCACTTTCAATTTTTTATGCCTTCAATTTGTTAACCATCCAATGTTCGAGTCTTTATGAAACTTTATGAAATATTTTCGACTTCCTTTTTGCCATTTTATTTATAGGAATGAATTGACAATAACTTTTATTGGAAAACTTGGACCATAAATGCCCCAAAACTGAAATTGGAAAAACAAAAAACGCAAATTTAAAAGACCAAAAACTGGATGAGCAGAATTTGAAGGCAAATAAATCAAAGATACTCATTTTTAATAGTTTATCTCCAACTGGATCCAGAGTTTATCCCCTGTATTTTGCCTAAATACTCGTCATAATAAGAGATAGTTAGGGAAAAAATACCAGCTGGCAAGTCCTCGATCTGTGCATTTAATAGATAAATGGATATAGCTGATAAATAGCAGACGATATCTATTTTTGCTTTGACTTAGATGCTACTCATTTATGGATGTTATCAATGGATTTTGTGTTAACAGTTGTGCTGCTGTTCGTCTATGGATGTTATCAAATGCGGTTGTGTTAGTGGTTGTGCTGCTGCTCATTTATGGATGTCATCAACGTATTTGTGTCATGGTTGGAAGCGCGAAGGTGCTATTGGTTGCAGACAATGGTACACGAATATGTATGGATGGATCAAATGGATGTTAAGTATGAATGTGGTTATGGATGATTTATTGTGGCTGCAACATGGAGAAACCGATTGATCCAACTGACTGTGAGTTGTTTTTTTTATGGTTGCGGGTTATCCAGAAACCCTGGGGGCATATTCCTGTGAGGAATCTCTGTGTATTTGTATGGTGAACTTCAACGGCTGCAAGTGATCCTGTATATTCTATGTGTTATGATCTTCAAGTGTATCTTGGATCATGTTTTTTGTGGTATTTTGGTGGTCTTCAAGTGTGACTTGGACCGTGTGTATATTTTTTTATCAATGCTCGTCGTGGTATTGGACTGATTGCTCTATGTTGGTCGTGGTATCTGGATTCATGGTTGATCTGTGTTAATCTGGAAGAAAAAAGTTATGGTTGGTGCTTGGAAGAACCTCGTATGATCGTGCTGCATCGTGATCGTGGAATGTTGCTAAGAAATGTCTTTCTCGTCGTATGCAAGAATCAAAGCTTGTCTTCAACTTGTCTTGATCTTGGAAAATGAATTCGTGGTGTCTTGATCTCTCTGGTCGAACTTAAAGAATCAATATCGGGGACGATATCTATTAGGGGGAAGGGGCGAGTTGCGAATATATGCTAATTACGCATATTATTCATTTCTTTGTACACGTCATCATTTCTATATAAATAGTCTCTTTGTCCATTGTAAATTGTTCATTCTCGGTTGTCTCTCTCATTTGTATGATGTTGTTCAAATAAAGCTCAATCATTTCATCTATAATGTTTCAACTTGCATCTATCTCAACCCATACATATATATTCACTTCGTGGACTAGGGCATAACATATCCTTGCTAGTAAACTTCTTTAAAATCATCGAAGTCAAAGCAAAAATAGATATTGTCTGCTATTTATTAACTATATCCACATATCCATTAAATCCACAAATCAAGGATTCCGCGGTTGATATTTAGTTACTAACTATCCCATTGCTATTTGGGCAGCACTGACGAAAATCATTTTCTTTGACTAACTTAATTGCAGATCCACTCGAGGCTTTTCTAGTGTAAGGCACAAAAATGGAAGCTCCTAATTTGGGGGCGGAAAATTACCACTGACGAATATCCTTTCTTTTGACTAAATTTCTTTTATTTTTTTAGTATTGCTGCCAGATGTCGAACTGTTCTTGCTGATTTTTGTTTAAGCTGTGATGAAGTAGGCTTTTTATATTTATTTATTCTTGATAAACTATATATTATTACTTCACTCTTTTTTTCAGAGTGGAAAATTGATTGTTCGACCAGCTAATGTTGCAAATGGAGGCTCTACTTTATTATCTGATAGAAATGCATCTTTTGCTTAAATGATGCCTGCTTTTTTTGTTAATCTTTGAAGTAACAAGCATTCTTTTTTGTAACTGTTTAATGCTTGTTAACTTTTGTTGTCTTTGATTTTTAAGCAAAGATTAATAAAACTGTTCAAAAATTTGATATTTGGTATTAACAATCTTTAAACAAAAAATTATTAGCGCATTTTTTAACTGTAACTTCATATTTTTCGCATTTTTTAAACTGTTCAGCATTTAGATTTGATGATTTCTATATCGATAAAGAATTAGAAGTTAGAAAAACTGTCATCTTGCAAGCCCTTATTTTCAAAACTATGTACTTCTTATCTTTCTTAGATAAATTATTCGTCTGATATTTTTGAATTATATTCACTGAATTAATTTTATGTTCAATGTTTTTGATTTTTGCATTTCAAAACTGCCTGTTTCCTTTATCATTTGCAACAAATAGCTGTCATTTTATTTTTAAATTCATGAATGAATTTTTTTTACAATTGTTTTATTCGTAATAATTATTTTATCTTTGAAACAAAGATTAACAAAATTTGGTTAAATTTCTATATTTCGATGTTTAAACAAAAAAAACTTTCAATACATTTTTTAACTGGCATTTCATATCGGAATTTGCTAAGTTTTAAAAATAACAAAATTTTACTGTTGTACTGAAATAAGTTATTTATGAAAATTGTTTACTTACAAGCAAATTTTTATTAAAACTGTATGATTTCAACCGTTGTTAAGTTATTTAATATTGTATTAAATCGCTTAACAACGGTTAAGAAAATAATATAACATTTTTTAAACTGAAAATTCATACTTTTTTATCTTATTTAAACTGTTCTTGGTTTGATGGTTTCTAAAAAAATAATAATTTAGAATAATTGTTTCTTATATTCACATTTTTTCCAAAACTCTGTATGTGTTTAATTTAATTTTTTTTTACTGGCGAAAAGGTTGAGGGAGGGGAATCAAAGCATTTTTTTTAAAATACATGTTAGGCAAATCATTAAATATGGCATATATTATTTTGTCAGATATTTTGTAATTTTTTTCACTGAATTTGATTTCATGCTCGATTTTTTTTTGATATTTGTACATATTTTTTTGTATTTTAACAGTGTTATTTACCGTTTGCAACAAATATTTGTCAAATTTAAATTCATGAATTATGTTATCTTTGCTTTTTGAATAAAAAATAGTAAAACTTGGCTAATTTTCCATATTTCATGTTAGCAATGCATGAACAAAAAAATTGTGAAATCTTTTTTTAATCTGAAAATACAAATCGGAATATGTTAAATTTTAAAAAGAACAGCTTTTTACTGTTGTAGTGAAATAATTTATTTAACAAAAACTGTTTACTTACGAGCAAATTGCTATTAAGTTGTATTATTTCAACCGTTATTAAGTATTGTTTTGTTTAAGTGTCAAGTATTTTTGTATTTTTTTTAAATTCATACACTGTCTTTGATTTCACTTCTGATTGTTCTATTTTTCTACTTTTAAACTGTTTATGTTTGAAGTTATTTTTAACTGAAAATTTCGATGGATTATTTAAAAACTGATTTTGCTAATAAAATTTTTTAAAAATCTGATTTTTATAGTTCAAACCCCTTTTACTCAATTAAAACCAAAAAAATTTTAAGTACCCAGTTTCATCGTTTATTTTAATAATTAAAATTACTTTGGCGCTAAAAACTTTTACAAAATAGAATAAAGTAAACATTTTCTTAACTGTTGCTGATTTCTATTGAAAAACTGTTTTGTCCCACATAAATATGTTTCAAAGCAACTCAATTTATTTGATATAACTGGCGCAAACGATTTCTCATTTTTTCTAATAAAAAGTTTAAAAGAATTGTTTTTTGAATGAATTTCTAAAAGCAAAAAAGAAAGAAAATGACTGTACACAAAAAAACATTCCAACGAACAAATTCAATGTTCTCGAATTGATGGAGTACTATCATCTATTATTGCTGGACATGATTTAATTCATTGATTAACACTTTTGTTTAAATTGCTTTTCCTTTACCTTTATGCATGGTAAAGTTTTTGCTTATTCAAGCAGAGAAATTTCAATTTTCATAAAACTGTAGGTGGTCATCAAATTGTATGCTCATTTTCCAGCTCTTCTGGTGCATAACTCTTGCAAGACACTTGCTAATTGAAATACTCATTTCTGTGATTTTTTAGGTTTCATAGAAATGAGTTTTTTTCGTTTTACAGTGTTTACAAATAATAAAAACGGTAAAAATAGACTACTCAAATTGATTATAATACTTTTTTATCAACTGAAATCATGGAACAAATTGTAAGATTTAAAATTCTAGCAAAGTTTAACTGAAAGTTCAAAACTGCATCTAATCCCATTAACGAACATCGCAATAATATACTTCATAACAAAAAATTCTTAACAGAAATTTAGAAGATTGTCGATTATCGATCATGAGTAGGTTTTACATTTACTGTGCTCCAGAAGGACCAATCCTGGAAAAAACAAAATGTATTCGATATGAAGATGTACAAGATTTATTTTATACTGAAGTTCACTAGACATCTGAAAAGGTTAAAGGTTTTGTTTCATTTACACCACCACCAAAACTTATTTACGAAAAGCTTAAGTATTTTAAATTAAACAGAATCTGAGTAACATACAATTAAATCAAACTATGTACAAATTGCATAAAATTTATTTAATTTTCCTTCAGGTAATCAAAATATATCGTGTTTGTTATAATCAAATCGTTTTACGCTTGTTGTCAGTTCTGAGCCACCAGCTTTATTTGAATGGTTCTGCTTTTTGAATGGAAAAAAATTACAAATTGGACATACTTTCAATGTTACAACTTTTAAGGTTTTTATTCGTTCACGAAATCTTGCTGGACTTTCTGAAAGTTAGGATTACATTTTTTTTTAATAATATTTTAATTTAAAAACTGTGTCCGTTGGTTTTGTACAAGATATTACTGCTCAAAAAGTTGTTCAAATATTTAAAAACTGTTTCAAAAGTTTCGTCACGAGTTAAGATTTCTTACTAAAAGAGTACAATAGCTAGGTTCAATTTTCTAAAAATAAAAACAAAATTTTGGCACGATTAGCATAATAGTTTTAAAAGAAAAAATTTAATTTTTAATAGGTTGCAGAAAAAAAACTGTTCAGAAAAAGCATAATTTTTTAATGAATTTTTTGTAAGAAACTGATTTTATAAGAAATAAATACATGGGTAAACGAGAAAATAAAATTAAACCTATAAAATAAGTTATTAAAAAAAGAAATTTGCAAAAAATAAATATTACACATTTTTTAAAAACTCCACTGTCAAATTTTGGGTTCAAGCATGTAAAGAAAACTGGTTTGTGTGATAAAACCGTATGTGCGTTTTCAAGTCGTTTAGAAACACTATAAACTTTAAAACTGGTCAAAAGCGAAGAATGTGTATAAGGAAATTTTTTTTTACATTTTAAGGTTCTTGTTTTATTTGGCTGTTTTAAGATTACAGCTTGAAAGAAACTAACAAGGGAACGTTCTCAAGTGAAGCTCCCACTTTTTTTAACGACTATGCGGAATCAATAGGTCATAGTAAGGTATGAAAAACCCCCAAGGGATTTTTGCCCGTTTTGAGTTTGAAGCGTTTAATTTATTTTTCACTTATGGAGAAACCCATATAAGCGTTTTTTCACTTATAGGCCTACCCCTATAAGTGAAAACACACCTATGGGGGTAGGCATATAAGTGAAAAAATAGTGCTTATAGCGATAGTCATATAAGTGAAACCAAAACTCAAAACGCGCAAAAATCCCTTGGGGGTTTTTCATACCTTACTATGACCTATCGATTCCGCATAGTCGTTAAAAAAAGTGGGAGCTTCACTTGAAAACGTTCCCTTGTAAGTGGTGTTACACCAAAAACGTCTCATCGATAATTAGACACGCTTGAAAGCAAGAAAACAAAGACAACTAAAATTTTTGTTTTTTAAATATTTAAATTTTAACTATGAACAAAGCTAATATCGGGGTTTATAAAATCTTATTTTAAGCAGAAGTGCAGTTAAAAAAATAAAACTCATCGAAAGCTTCTTGAATTATTAGATGTAATTTTTGTAAGAAACTGACTTTCACGAGAAGCTTATAAAATAAAAAAGCTAACAGGAAAGCAAGCGAGGCGGTAAAACAAATTATTTCATATAAATACACATAGCTGTTATCACGAAAAAAGAAAAAAATTATTCCATCATTTTACTACTATAATTAATTAATAAACTGCTTCATCAAGATTTATTTTATCAATTTAAAGACATAGCTGCATTAATAAATGCCATTTATGCCAATAATGTTATTAATTAAATTTGTGTGATTTAACTGTTCACTTAGTTGCAACTCATAAAAAAATATTATAAACTATAAAACTGAACAATATTTTTAGATATACTTTTAAATGTCAGTTTTTTTATTCAGAGAGATAGAGTATTATTCAGTTAATTATTTTATTAACAGACTTTGTACACTATTATTTTGAAAAAAAAAACTGAATGTAAATCACCATGATCGATTTTTAACTAAGAAAGAAGAAACTATTTTAATTTATGTTTTTTAAATTAACTGTCAACAGATCATTAGCAAAATTAATAAAACTGTAATTAAAACAGAAAAGCATTATCGTCATTAGAAAATTCATCGAAAGCTTCTTATTAAATTTTTAGACACAAATGTTTACTTTTCACATAAGCAATAACTGATTTTTCGAGTAATTTATAAAATATAGGGCTAATAGGAAAGAAGATGAAGCGATAAAATATTATAAATAAATTATTTTCTGAATTATGGATACACCGTTGTTAGCAAAAATAAAAAAATAAAAAGAATTGTAAAAATAATAATGACATATTCATCAATCTACTAATATAACTAATTAATAAACTGTAAGTTTTGTATCAGCAATATAAAGAAATAACTATTCAGACCCAAACAACTTTTTAACACTATGTTTATGTGGTTAAACTGTTTTCTGATTTCAACTCATTAAAAACATCATAAACATTTAAACTGAATTTTGATGTGGTTCTTTTATATTCAAAGATTTTCGTATTAATTAGATTATTAGTTTTAACATACTTTTAACTCTATTGTTTTATGAAAAAAACTGAATTCAAATCACCGTCATCGGTTTTTAGCTAAGAAAGAAGAAATTATTGAAAGTTATGTTTTGTCAATTTACTGCCAAAAAAAACCACTAGCAAGATTAATAAAATCTTAGTTCAAACTAAAGAGCATTATTGGCATTAGAAAACTCATCGAAAGCTTCTTATTACTCTATAGTTGAATTTTTTGCAGCAAATATTTTCCCTTCAAATTAGCAGTAACTGTAATTATCACAAGTGATACCATCATCTTACAAATGAAACTGAATATAATTGCTTTTAGCTTTCTACTATAAAGATATTTATCCATATTTTATATTTATTTTATTTATAGTAATCTATGAAATTTTTATTTAGATTCTTTTAAAACTGTCAAAATAGCCAAATATGGGATTAATTTATTATTTTATAAAATCTCAATTCAAACTGAAGTGTAGTAATAATATTTAAAAATTGATCGAAAGTTTTTAATTCTTAAAAAGAAATTAGTACACTTCAAATCAAAAGTTTTATTTTTTTTGATTTGAAGGAGATACATGTATAACTGAAAGTAATGTAGGTTTTTTGATATCTGCTTTATTGTTTTATACATATTTTTAAAAGTTTATCGCATATTTTTTTAAAAATCTTTCTTTGTCTGTCAAAAAACCAATAGCTAGGTTAATAAAATCTTAATTTAAACTAAAGAGCAGTACGTCAAAAGCTACTTAGGTGATTAGATGAATTTCTAGCAGCTTACCCTTAAAACTATCAATAATTGTGTTAGTTATTAGAGACATCATTATTATACAGATACAACTGATAAAAAATACACTTATAGTATTTATCTTCTTTTTTAACTGTCAAAATATTTATTAAAATTTTATACTTATCAAAACCCAAAAACTGTTTATTTAAAGTCTTTTACTAAATCGATATTTTTTATATTCAATTGATTGTTTATTTGGTTCAACTTCTTCAGGAGTTGTAATACGATTGTCAGCAACTGCTGCAGTATCAGGCTCATATTGCTCATTACCACCACCACCTCGTACCGGAGCATGATTATAATTTGGTGCAAGAATATGTGTTACTCCACAATCAGATGGGCTTAAAATAGTTTATATTGATAACAAAAAAAGCCTTAAAAAAGATCTACCAAAATGTTGCAGGCATTCCTGGTTCACCAACTGGTCCCCATGGTCCTTCTTCACCATATAACCCATGAGCTCCATCTGATCCGGGTGGACCTGCAGGTCCAGGTCGTCCATTTTCACCTGCAAAATTTTTTTTATCTAAGAAGAACAATAAAAAAATCCTTACCCATATCTCGTGATCTTTTCCCAGGTATTCCTGGAGGGCCTTTAGGACCTGATGGCCCGGTAGGTCCACGAGGTCCTTTAAGTCCTATTCCAGAAAATGCAGGATTTCCTTTTTCTCCAGTAGGTCCTTCGGGGCCTTTAACACCAGCAGGTCCAGCAAGACCAGGATTTCCAGGTGGTCCATCAGGGCCATGATTACCATGATCACCAATACCCCCGGGTCTGCCAGGTTCACCCGTCATTCCGCGTTCGCCTTGATTTCCTCTGAAAAATGTGAACAGATTATTGCTACTATCAACAAACGGAAACACTTAAAACTGGACTTCAAACTGTTGGTATTCCCCGTCAAAAAAAACTAACCTCAATCCAGGTGGCCCACCAGGACATATCACACATGGCAATTCCTCTGTAACTTCAATTTGAATATCAAATCCATCTTCACCAGCTTGTCCAGGTCTTCCTGATTCCCCTGGAGTTCCATCAAGACCTGGATCACCTGGTGAACCAGGTAATCCCATTGGACATGCTAATGCTCCACATCCCTTACACATTCCATCATCCCATGCATGTCTCTTTTTAATTGAAAAGAATTGAATTTTAGGATTGCTTTCATCGACAACAAAAGTATTGGGATTTCCAATTTTCATCATTTTATTCCAAAGGATGTCAGAATCTTCCTGTAAAAAATAATTTTTGTTGGATAAAAAAATAGGGTGGTTCAAGATTTAATCGAAAAATTCGGTTAATTTGAAGAAAACAATCAGGCTAAGCTTTCTGATTAACTTTATGACACTGAAAACACTTTTTTGATTTCAAACCATTTGCGATCTCATATTTTCACAAGTAAGTCACCCCTAATGACTGCATCTTTGGCTCCCTTGGTAGTACTTTGTTAAAGGCACCAAATTTAAATTTAAAAACTCCTTCAACACAGCTTATGAAAATGCTGATCGTTCAGTATAAAAATCTAGCTACAAAAGTTACAAAATAAATGACGGCCACTTGAAAAAGTGCCAAAAGTTTATTTATTTTTTAAAATGTAAATCTTTTCAAATAGCTACAGTTTTGCCATTTTCAAAGCTAAAAGACTGCTTTTTTGGCCGTTGAATGCAGAAAAGTTTTTATAATCTGTGCCTTTTTTGTATAATATAAGTTGAAATATAAATTTGACAAAAGATTTTTAAATGCCAAAGTTTTTTAGCTCTTTATCAATGATGTTTATTTCTTTAAATTATGAACTAACTGAAGCCCAATGATTTGATATGCGGTCCAAAAAATGATTTCAGTTTAACTGGCCAACCCGGATTTTTACATAAACAAACTTACTTTAAACTTTTTCGACAAAGCTTCAAATTCTTCAAAAGTTTTTGTACTTTTATAAATAATTAAAGGACATAATAAAACAATTCCCAACAAGGTCAGCACACTAACAAAAATACCAAATTTGGCAACTTTTAAAGTATTATTATATCTTTTATCTTCTTGAAAATCCATTTTTGTGACAACCTCAAGGAAAGAAGAAAGTCACCAAGTGATTTTTTTAAACTTTTAGTGCATTGTTTTTATATGACCTTTAAAAAAATGGGTGGATTTTTGAGAAAAATCCTAGAATCCACAAAAAAACTGTATATTCCATCCTTTTGATAAAATGTACTCTTTTTTTAATTTAATGAACTGGTTTTCAAAGGTATTTGACCGCAATTTAAAAAAAAAGTCTCCAGGATGACCTAATGAAAGAAAAAATATCGGAAACAATGCTGGTCAAGGACGATTATAACAGACTCTTTTTTCGGGTATGGAAGGTGCAAAAATGGTACCAGTCACTTTTTTTTAGTTTTTGTGTTGATAAAAAAAGTGCGAAAAATGTTTTTAATTTTCCAGACGCAAATAATTTTTTACTGACTGTTATTGATCTTTGAGCAGAGAAGTAGATATCAGATGTTAAAGAACTTAAAGAGCTGTGGTTATATTAATACTAATTTTTTCTTAAATTTTTAAACTGCACTTGCATGTGAAACGTGGCTTACAATCCACCAATAAATTAAAAAACTTATAAACTGTGTTTTTGAATTTTACGTTGTTAATGTTAATCTAAGAGAGTTTTGTTGAAAAATATCTGTTTGTAAAAAATATTGAAGATTTGCATATTTTCTTAAACTGCATGATGTCATGACATTTTTCAGTTTTTATTTTGTGTTGCATTTAAAATGAATGTTACAGAGATTGTTTGAAAAAAAGAAAGAGATCCAAAGCTTTTTTAAAACGTAATTTCTTTAATCTAATTTAATGAACTGGTTTTTCTGTTTAAAAAAATGTCTTCTGGATGACCTAATGAATCCTTTGTGGATGCCCCAAGGCAAGGACGAGGATATGCAATGGGGCGTAACCCAAACCAGTTTAAAGGCTGGGTTACAACAGTTTAAATAAAAGCTTTACTGGAATATTCTAGCTACAAATTGTTTTACCGCGGTTTTCTAAAAAATATATGTGGCTGATTCATTCATTCAGATCTATAATGAAGTTCGTTTCAGTCAGTTTGAAAAAAAAATTATAAAACAATAATTTATACAAAAAATGTTAAATTTTATTTCTTCCACATTGTTTGTTTCAAAACGAAACAATGCATTTGAATTTTTTTTTGCTGCTTCACAATGCCCACCCTATCATGAATTACAGTTTTAATTTCAACTATGATTTTTATATTGAAATTTGGAAAGCTATTTGATAACATTAGCTAACAAACGAAAATAAAAAAATAATCATTTCGTTTTTTTATTTCCTGTTAAACATTATAAATTGTTGATAAGCAAAATAATCTCACCAATTTTTATATCATTAAATCTTTCTAAAATACCGGTTTACATACATGTAAAAACCATAAAAACAATATGATTATTCAGTTTTATCTCAAATTTTTGCCCCTTTAACTTATGTGTAAAAATTAATTAGTTTACCATGTTATTCAAAATGTTTCCCTTGTTTTTGTGGCTCATCAGTTTTACATATCATCTTATTTTAGCAAATGTATAAAAGTATAAGCAAGAAAACGTAACTTGAAAACAATCAATTTTGCATAAGTTTCACTTTTGAAACTTCTTTTATGCTGAGCTATGTTATAAATAAAGTTAAACGTTTCACTCACAATTTTTGTTTGACTAAATTTTTTAAATCGATTCTGCTGCTCTATTAACAATGCATGGATTGTTTTCCAGGATTTCTTAAAGTTAAGATTTAGTGCTTCCAAAGGACGTGCCTCAATAGCTCAGTTCGTAGTGTACCTGACCGGTAATCAGGTTCGAGACCCGCTTGAAGCAGCGGTTCTGAGGCAACATTTTTCGGTTTTCCCCACTTTTCAATTCCCTTCTTGTTTAATTATATAAATTCTCATGTTCTTGTTATTCCATTTTTTCACTTTTTAATTTTTTTAGTAAAACTTGTTAAATGTGTATAGTTTAATAAATTCATAGTGTAAAAATAAAATTATGCCCGATTAGTATGATGCCAGCTTCAATTATTGTTAATCATCTTTTTGGGAAAAAGTTTGTATACCTTTATTTGACGCAGTTTTATATGGCTTAATATTGCTTTCCAAACATGATTCTTCAAGTTTCTTTTAGTTCAGTAATATCACTTCCAATTCATTTTAACGGACCAGTCTTACATTTTAAATTTTTAGCGTTTTTAATGAAATTAATAGAAAAAGTTTTTAAATTTAATTTTAAATTCTTTTAGTTTTTTAGTTGAAGCTACTCAGTCTTTCGTTATACTTTTCGTCGTTTAAACTTTTTTTAATAAGATTAAGCAGCGTTTAATAGCTGCCTCAACAGTTTTTTCCTTTTGCTTTTCACTGTGCATTACAAATTTCGACTAATTTTTAATTAAAGAAAAGGTATTTGACACGTAAAATGGAGTAATATTTCATTATGTATAGGCCGCTTAAGCACTTTTTTTACACATGAAAAAAATATATTATGATATTTTACAGTTTCTTAACATTTTAATTTAATTATTTTTTTATAATTTGATAATTTACAAATATCTCCTGCAAATTTGTAATGATACGACAGAAATCAGTTTTAAAATTTGAAAAAAAAATTACAAACATACATGACGGCGTCCCTAATAAACTAGTTTAAAACATTTTTTTCATTAAAACGTCTGCGAAATCTGAAACTGAAACTTCAACTCTTTTTTTGCATAATTATGTTTTTAGTTATTTGAATGCAGCTTTTTAACATCCAACTCGTAGATTTTAAAAGTATTAGCTTGATTTTTTCTTGAAAACTGTTAATAATCATGTAACTACCACAACGACACAGTTTTCATTCCTGTTTTTTATACCTATAAATTTTTTATAAATTTTATTATACGGCCGTCAGAATTTGTAGTAAGATTGCAGTTTTAAAAAACCATATATTATTTCTTACCAAATTTTCAGAAACAATTATATTTATGACTTCTTTAATATTATTCTGCTAACTTCATCAATCCACAGTTTTATTATTTTTAGAACATAGAAACTACCAATTACAGTAATATTGCACTTTGAAATTTCAATTTCATTTTTTTTTATTTGAACTTAAAGCTTTACTTTTCTTTTTCTCTCATTTTTAATATTTAAAGCGATATGAAATATCAAAATAATTTAAAAAACAAACTTCCTTATAGGCTGGAAGCTTTTCTTGTATTTACCATCTATACTTATGCTCGATTCAGTTTTGTTAGAAAAATATTGTTGTGCTTCTTTATGCACTATTTTTTGGTCAGTGTTTTTTCATTAATTTGTCGTAATCAATTCAGTTTTCAAAGACAAAGTTTTTCTAATGTTTACTCATTTGAAAAAATGAATCACCGTTTAAAAATGACATTCGTATTAAGCTGATGTCATCATCTCAGTTAACGTTTTTTTGTTTTGCAGATATTCAACAGTAAAGTTTTTGAATTTTAAACTTAATTACTAGACAACTTACAAGTTCTTTATAACAAATCATTAATCAATAGCATTTATTTATATAAGTGAACATTCAATTTCTAAAAAAAGTTGAAATCACAAGCTACATCACATTGAATATTAATCAATATCTTCTGCTACATCACTCAAATGGGAAGTGTAATGTTGATCAACCCTAATTTTAGTTCTAAGTCAATTAATAATATTTAAATTAATTTCTGATTAATATTGAATTAACAATGTTGAAATTAAAGAATCAGTTTAATATTTAAAAATAAATAGTGCATATCAAGTATAATAAGATATCTTTAACTTTGTGAGGTTTTAGCTAAATTTCTTGTACCATATGTAGAGACCGGCAACGCACATTTTTCCTTTCATTTTACATAATGTGACCACAAATGCGTTAGTTTAATAACCCCCAATGGGTCCAAAAAGTTTTTAGCTACAAAACATGTAATGAGTTGACCTCATCTCCATACCTATTCCGCGAATTTTAATAATTTCGCGTCTTTATAAACATGAGTTCAGTTATTTGAATGTTACCATTAGCTTAAAATAAAAGCTTCCAATTGTCTGATGCATTGATTGAAAAATTCTAAAAGTTAACTTGAATTTTATTTTAAAATCGCGAACTTTCGCCAAGCCAGTTTTTTTAACCAAAAAATAAAATAACCGGAATTTCAATAATCTTGCAATAAAAAATATCAGCAATTTTACCGTATCTGTTCTTGTAGGATTATGTTTAATGAGAAACAACAAAGCTGTCAACAACTTTGCAGTATCCTGCAGAAACGCTCTTTCTCATAGTTCCACAACTCTTCTCGGTTCCACAACTCTTTCCTTTATTGTTACCGATCCTCTGTTAAATGTCTTAACACGAATAACCACTACGTAGTTATTCGTTTCCTCCTTGCTCTCTCTTCTCGAATGTTCCAGCCTATTTCCAATAGAGCTGTTGTTCATCTCTCTCATTCGAGTTGTCATCGTTCTGCTGAACAGCCGATCCTCTCTGCTGTTATTATTTAATATTATTATATATTTATTTGTTGTTAATAAATATTGTTGTTTGTAATATAATCACGGATATTACAAACTTACAAAGTCCGTTCCAGTTAAAATTATTATACTTTAAAAGAAAATTACGGCCATACCAGTTTCATAACTCGTTGGTGTAACTTTTGTTTTATCGGTTTCAGGTGAGCTAGTTCATATTAATAACATTTCTTAAAACCGGATCATCAAAATTTTGCATTCGTTCAGTGATGTCACTTCACGTTATTTTAATAGTCTAGCAATTTCACCATCTAAAATTTAATGTTGTCTTTAAATTTTTGAACTGTAGCTACACAGTTTTACTTTACTTTGTTTTAATCATTTTTAATAATAGACTAACCAGCTTTTAAAAGATGCCTCAACAGGTTTTTTTGCTTTTTACTGAGATTTACAAATTTCGAGATGATTAACAAGTGGTTCAAATCATTACAGTTATTTCAATATATATTCAAAAACTGAGGAAAAGTTAATGACCACGAGAAGCGAAATACAGCCAATACTCAACAACATTTTTTTTTTAAAATTATCTATGCATGATGTCATCCCTGAATAAGAGCCCTTATCAGACATTTTTTGCATTAAAACGTCTGCAGAATCTGAAACAGTAACTTAACTATTTCGCATAATGATGGTTCTAGCTATTTGAATGTAGCTTTTTAACATTTAACTCGTTGATTTCAAAAGTATTAAAGTTAGCTTATTTCTGAGAAACAGTTGAAGAAGGCCGCTTTTTTAAACAAACAAATGCCCTAAAAGTTAATGATCTTGTAACTACCACAACAAAGCAGTTTTCCTTCCAGTTTTTTTATACTTATAAATCTTAAATTAACTTTATCATTACAACCATTAGAATTTGTCATGAATGTAATATTAATTTTTGAAGGTTTTTTTTGCTAAAGCTTTTTCCGTTTCTCAGATCTTGCTGCTCAGTTTTACAACATTTTTTTTTCGTTGTACCACTTTACCAACTTTTTTTTCCTTAAATACTTAAGTTTATTCTTTTTCATCTAATTTCTCTTTAATACATTTTTCTCAGCTTTGATTGTTTCAACATTTCCTTTCAGCTTCTTTATGTTTTACAACGCCTTGTGATCTCTCCAACTTTTTCACGTCAGTTTTTTATGATGTTTTTCAAAAAAAAAATTAGGTTATCCAAAAATATTAAGATTTTAACCAGTTTTATAAATATTGTATTAAATTATTTTGCCTTTAAAAAATTAATCACTTATCTCGGAATTCTTACATATTTGCCAGTTTAAACTTTTTAATTCTTACATTCCAAGAAGATATTTTATATGCCAGTTTTATAACCGTTTTCGCTTTAATTATTTTTTAGTATTTAAAAAAAAACTGAAAATTTAAACGTTACATATATCAGTTACTTATTTTACAATCCAGTTTTAAAATATACGTTCATAACTTATGGTTGAAAAAAATACTTTTTGTAAAATTCTGATTTACCATAAAGCTAAAAGTTTCACATATCTGTTGCATTGATTGAATACCTGTTAAAATTAGCATGAATTTTTTTTGAAGCCTACTCTCTCTGGACTAGTCAAGTTTTTTTAAACAAAAAATAAAATACTTTTCTTGCAATATAACCGCCAAAGGAGTTTTACCTTTCCTGTTAAAATTTGTGTTTTTTAGAGTTTTTCATATTACTAAAGACAACCAAAAAAACTGATTTTTAGTTTTTTAAAGTCATTTAACGAATAGGACAAGTCACATCGAAATCTTTTGTAAATTTTATGTTTCATCATTCAGTTTACTTCTTTGTTATGTGCTGCAAAAATGTTTTCAAAAATCTAATTGTTACTTGTAATCCAGAAATGTATGAAACACTTAACACTATATTTCGTTAATTTAATAGTTTATATTCAAAGAGAACTTGTACCCGCTATCCAGTTAAAAATGTATAACCTTTAATTTAAAATAAAATATTGTTTCAAAAACAAAATAATTATAGAAACATTAAGTACAGTATTATCATAGCAACAATAAATACATGGTCCGCGTTAAGGCTTAATAAGAAGTGAACATCTTAATTACTTAAACATCGTTTTTAAAAATTTTAAATGAATTTATTTTATGTGCACATTAGGCAATCAAATTTCTTGTACTTTGAGAAATTTTAAGTTTAATTACAGAGTTTAATTAATCATATGTGACAAATGATGTACCAGTGAAATTAACATACCTAATAAATTTTTTAGTTTTTTAACAAATATTTATATTAAAAAAATTGTAAGTTAAACAGAAGTTAAAAAATCTTTTAAAAATTTTTCAGTAATAGTCTTCTTACAACATCCAAACTTATGAGCCAATTTAATATTTAAAAAGAAATAATTATAATAATATAACTTTTACATTGTATTCCGATGTTTTCGTTGATCGCGATTTTCCAATATCTAGTGCATTAAGTTATCAGTTTTTTAAAAAAAAAAGTGTTCCATCCTATCGTTAAACAGTTTAACAACTATTTGCTTTAATTATTTCTTTAACAGTTGATAATTTAAACGTTATGTTACATATATCATTTGAGCATTTGTAAAAAAAATCCCTTTAAAAATGTAAAATATTCAATAAAAATTAAGTTTTCTTTGTAAGATTTTGATTTTTGTTATTTGAGGATTAGCACTAAGCTTAGAATTAATGTTCTTAAACATCGATCGAAAAACTTTTAAAATTAGCTTGAACTTTATTTTGAAATTGGAAACTCTCAGTTTTTTAAACAAAAAATAACAACTTACAGAGCCCCTTATTTGCTTCCAGTTAAAATTCTTTAATTTTTTATACTTCAACAGAAAACTCCTGTTTTACCAGTTTTATAATTTTTTCACCTAACGTTTTCTTCTTTAACAGCTTCAAGTGAACTAGTTCGTGGTAAACTTGATGCTGCATTTGGTGCATTTTTCCTATAACAGTTGGTAATTTAAAGGAATGGCCGAGTTTTTGGCAGAGTTACAGATGATAAAATGTTTCTTCCATTGCGTGCTCATAGATTATTTCACATTTGTTATTTAGGAAACTCATTTTAGTTTACACAACTTTCCATATTGCTGTCCCCAGAACCATTTTGGTCTTTTATTCGTTCTTAAGATACATGCAATCTCTTTACAAAGTTGAGAGAAACGATGTTTTTGGAACGATCAGTTTTATAAAAATTCTAATGTCCTAGTTAATCTACTTCATCAGTTTTTGATTTTTCTAGTGAAACTTGTTCAGTTTATATGTCGTTTAAAATGCATCATAGTGCAAAATTTTAAAAGCGAATAAAATTGTGTAGTCTTTTTTAGTTTTTATGTCATCTTGAAGCACTTTATAATCAACTTCTTGGGAAATAGTTTGTATACCTTTATTCGACATAGTTTCACCATTTTTTATAACTGCCTCCCTATATTAAAATTTTCAGTTCACTGTTATCACTTCCAGTTAATTTTACAACTGTTAATGGTCCAGCAATTTCACATCATAACATTTTTATGCTTCAACTCGTTGGACTGCAGTTTTTTAAATAAAAAAATTTTTAAAACGTCTTTAAGTTTTTAATGGAGCTCCACAAAATTTTTTTCTTAAAACAATCACTTATCCCAGATACCAGCCATCGTAGCCAGTTAAAACTCTTCAATTCTTACACTTCATGATGATATTTTATTTGCAAGTTTCATAACTGCTTGCTTTAATTATCTCTTCAGTAGCTGATAATTTAAACAATACAAATATTAAGTGCAAATTTGTAAAGATACAACAGTGTATAAGAAAGCCCTGAATTTTTTTTATTAAAAATATCAATTTCGAACAAGTCAGTTTTTTAACCAGAAACAAAAGTGCTCTAAAGTTTAATAAACATACATAACTACAACTCCAAAACAGTTTCCTTCCCTGTCTTTTTAACGGTTTTCTATAAAAAACCTTCAACAACTTAAAGCGAATGTTAACATGCTGCAGTTAAAATTCCCTAATTTTTTGAATCCTAACAACCAACAATAATCAACAGTTTCATAACTCCTCTGTGTAACCTTATATTTATCAGATTTAGGATAGCCATTTCGAGGTAAAGTTGATGAAAGTTGTAAAGCTGCTTTTGGTACAGTTAAAAAAGGCATTGTTTTTTGGAAGAGTTGGAAATGATAAATTGCTTGTTCCATTTGGAAGTGAAGCATGATTTTGATAATGATGTTGAAGTAAATATAAATGTATTTTCAAATGATCGGGTATTTGATAGATCACAAAATTCTTCATTTGCAGTTGTTGAAAACATTCTTCCTTCATTTACATACATAATAAAAGAAATCAACCATGGGGACAGTTAGAATATTTTTCCGTTTTCTTGAGAAAAAACAGCACCACTTCACAGTTTAACAGATAACAAAACATAAATGAAGTTTTATTTTCTTGAAAAACGCGCAACTGCAGCTTGTATCTACTGCAAAAGAAAATCATTGCAGTTAATGTTCTAGAAAAGTTAACGTGCTTTTTCTAACAACAGTTTTTTAAAGTTTTTTAATATGTTTATGTTATAGCCGAATTTGACGGGAGATAAACGTTTCGCGGGAAATACTATTCGCGGAAAAATATTACCGATTCGCGGGACGGATTCGCGGGAATTTGACCCTCCGCCGAATTTGACTTTTGACTACTATTAGGGTGCCATATCTCAAAAAGTCATACACTAAAGTAAGAAATAAAGTTGATATTCAGAAACTACGCCATCGAATTACTATACCCAAGATTCAAATTTTTTACACGGATAGATATGTTTCACAAAAACCTGTTTTTTATGTTAAAAATATCCTAATAAGTACAAATTACAACATTGTAGTAATTTTTAAAAACATGAAGATAGTAATTCGATGGCGTAGATTCTGAATATCAACTTTATTTCTTACTTTACTGTATTACTATGCAACAGTTTATAGTTAATAAAGTGCTCTTTCAAGTTTCAAGTTGAAACTTTCAGCTGATCTGCAGTGTATAAATTTACTTTGAAATAAAAAAGGAACAGTTAAAATAAATTAAATTACTGGCTTTGTTAAATCAACAATTGCAGTAAAAGTAAATAATTTGTTATTTAACACTTTCATAAATTCGTAGTAAAAATGGCTGGGCAGTTTGGGGATAACAAAAATAAAAGAAATTTCAGAAGTTGAAGTTCTTCGTAGTTTTCTTGTAACAAAGAAATTCGAGAACGACGAGAGCTCCTGCGAGAGTGGTGTGTAGTTTGTAGTGTGTGTCCAAGCGAGTATAAAAGGAAAAGTGGACAAGGAAAATCCTTCATTCTGCGTTTGTGGAAAGTGTAATAAATTGACGTTGCTTTTTTTTGTGTCTTATTTTTTATTACTCAGTGGTATGGATGATTTATTGAATCTGGATATTAGTGATGAAGAGCCTGAAAGTGAAGAAGAAGAACCAGTAAAGAAGAGAAAAAGAAGATCCACACGTTTTGATAATGATGAAAATGATGCTGGTGGTCATCGTGATGCTTTAGCTTCAGGGGATATGGATGTTAAACAATCAATTGCTGCATTAGCTAATATTGTTCAAGGTTTAGCTCAAAAGATTGATAAAAACTCAACGCAACCTTTACCAACTACATCTATCGATGATCGAGTTGCTAATGCTGTAGCTGTAAAAGATATCAAATCAATATCTCTTAAGAAGCAATATGCTTTTAATACCAAGCTGCTACTACAACTTGATCAGGGGACTGAAAAGGATTTGGATAATGCTAAGAAAAGTCTTCGTGAACGTAATAATTTGTTGCTTTTAGCTGATAAGAATCCAGCCATATGGAATGTCGTTGATGCTGAAGAATCAACTCGTGATCTCGCTTCTTGTTCAGAAGGTTTATCAAAGAAACTTCAAGAATTTATGGTAAATGAAGAGAATGCTCGAAAGCGTCGATTTCATGGAGCCGGCTCTAACTACGCCCGTGCTAGTGCTGGATCATCAAGTGGGCATCAATCAAGAACTCAGGGGACTGCAAGTTATCCAAGACTTATGGAAATGCCAATCCAACGGCCGCAATTCAGAGGAATGTGCTTCTTGTGTCAACAACCTGGTCATTACAGAAAAGATTGTCACCTCAACAGGCAACAAAGACGAAATCAATATTGGTAAGTCTTTATTTAAAGAGGGAGGGTTTTTGGCTAATTGTTTATCGCCCCGTATTAATTTTTGGAAGACCCTTGACTGTGCCCCTTACCTGTTAGATGTTATTGAACATGGATACAGGTTGCCTTTTTTGTATGGATGCCCCAAGCCCCAGTTTGTGCTGCCCAATCCCCCCATGACCCAAGAAGATAAAAAGTTTATCTCAAGTGAAGTTAAGACCTTGTTAAGCACGAGAGCTGTAATGTTGGTTGAAGACCCTCCGATGTGTCGGAGCCCTTTGTTTGTTGTACGAAATACGGGAAAGCCCCGTATGATTATTAATCTTTCCAAGCTGAATGAATATATACTGTGTCCTAAGTTTAAGTACGAAGATCTGGACTTTGTTGCAAGAATTATTACTCCAGGTGGTTGGATGTGTAAATTTGATATGAAAAGCGGTTATCATCATATTGGTATTCATAAAGATGATCAAAAGTATCTTGGATTCAGTTGGCCTGATGGACATGGTGTACTACGGCATTATGTTTTTACAGCCCTTCCCTTTGGCCTTAGTACTGCCCCCTTCATTTTTACCTTTTGGCTTTTTGGAGAAAGAGAGGAATAGCATGTGCGTTATACCTGGATGATGGATTGATATGGGCTCCTACTGAAGATGCATGTAAAGAGGCTATGGCTCTAGTTCGTGTGACCTTAAAGTATGCAGGTGTTTATATTTCTGAAGAAAAATCCGTGTTAGTGCCTGTAAAGAAATTGATTTGGTTGGGAATGCAAATCGATTTGGAGAATTCCTTGATGGCTCCAACTTCCGAAAGACTTGAAAAGATTAAAGAAGCATTAATGAATGTAAAGAAAAGGAATCCAACTGTTAAAGAGAGGTTAAAACTTACTGGTTTAATTGCTTCTTTGTGGGTTGTCCTTGGTCCAAAAGCCTCTGTTTTTACTAAAGCCCTGCATAGATCTGTTATTGCCTATAGGAGCTTGGAAGAAAGGATCCCGTTGATGGATGAAGAGTTGAAAGAAATAAATCTTATTGAAAATTTATTTTCTCGTCCTTGTATAAGATCATTATTGCCCCCGAGATTTGTTTTTTCATTTTTTACTGATGCATCAGCAATTGCCTTAGGGGTCGTGTCTGAAACACAGGAAACCTTTTCTCGACCTTTGACTGATTATGAAAAAGCCCAATCCAGTACATACCGAGAATTGATGGGTGTACTTTTTGGTTTACAATGTTTTAAAGATAGAGTTCGAAATAACGAAGTTCATGTTTACACAGATAATCAAAATGTTGTCCCGATCCTTAGAAAAGGTTCTATGAAGACTGTATTGAATCAGTTAACGATTGAAATTTGTAGCTATTTGGAATATATGAATAGCACCCTTGTTGCCCACTGGATCCCACGTGAAGAGAATATTTTGGCTGATGAAGCATCAAGGATTCCCGATAAAGATGATTGGTCAATATTGCCTCAGGTGTTTGAAAAAGTAAATATGAAGTTGGGACCTGCCCATGTTGATAGATTTGCTAGTTGTGTAAATGCAAAGCTGCCAAGATTTAATTCTGTTGTACCATCACCAGGAACAGAAGCCGTTGATGCATTTACAGGGGACTGGAATAGAGTGGTGAATTATTGTGTGCCTCCTGTTGACCTTCTTTATCCTACTGTAACATTTGTTTTGAAAGGGAAATATGCCACGATTCTTGGTTTCCCTGATTGGCCTACGTTACCTATTTATGCCTTGTTAAAAGAGAGGAATGGAAGATGGAAAAATTTTATTAATGGTGAATTTAGAGTTAAGAAAGGTTCTTGGTTCTTATCTCCTGCTTCCTATGGTCCGTCGATGTTCGATTCGCCTTTCCTAAAATCTGATTTTATATTCCTAAGGATGTTTTAATTGTATATCAGGGGTATATGTTTATGTTATTTTAATAATAAAATTTTATGTGTTGGTTATTTTTTCCCCGTTCTTGCGAACCTTCAGTTCATATTCTGACATAAACCAGAACCCAACTCAGTCGTTCGAGTATTTCTTTAGTGTAAAGAAAACGTAGTTTTTCTTGTAGACGGAGTGGAAGTACTTCCGAAGGAAGATACTGTAACGGAGACGAAAAGAAAATCGTAGTTTTCTTGTAACAAAGAAATTCGAGAACGACGAGAGCTCCTGCGAGAGCGGTGTGTAGTTTGTAGTGTGTGTCCAAGCGAGTATAAAAGGAAAAGTGGACAAGGAAAATCCTTCATTCTGCGTTTGTGGAAATATCCCACCCGCCCGCCCCTTGCAGCTGCTACAGTAAGTTTAACGTGAGTTTATAATATTTTTTTTTTCAGGTATCAGGTGTGGGTGGGAAAATCCAGTAGCCAAAATGTTTCCCCGATTTTGTCGTTACCGTATCCCGGTAGCTAAAATGTTTCCCCGATTTTGTCGTTACCGTATTCCTTTCTTTCAGTTTGAAGCTTAATAGCTGTAAGTTACCAGTGTAACTTTCGAAAGAAGACTGTGTTGTTTAAAGTTATTCGGATAACTTGAATGTGGAAGATAGCTTGTGTGCTAATGATTAATCGTTTTTTAGAGGAGAAATTGAAAAGAATATGTGAAATGAATCCAGGGAAAGTTGTTACCCCCGATGTTGTTGAAAGTTTCGTGTTGAATGCCCTTGCCTCGTCTACCCAAAAGAGTTATAAAAGAGAATATGAAAAGTTTGTGGATTGGAGAAAGTCCTTGACTGTTGGTGAAAGTACAGTTACTGATAAAGAATTGTTGCCCTTGTACCTTATGACTGTAGCAGAAAGTTCAAAAGCTAAAGCAGCTAATATCACGGCAGCAGTTGCCTTTTTTGCTAAGAAAGCTGGTGTTGAAGACCCTTCAAGTTCCCCGTATAATAAACTGGTCATTAAAGCTATTGGTAATAATGCTCCCGTTGTTAAGCATAAAGATCAGGTGAATTTAGAAGAAATGAAATTGTTTTTTCAGCTGGCCCGATCAAAGACAAAACGAGCCAGGAGGCTTGGTACTTTGGTTGTTATTTTGTTTGCTGGATTTTTGCGCCCTTCTGAATTGCTAGAGTTAGCACGTTGTGATGTTTTATTTAAGGAATCATGTGTCGAGTTGAGACTCAGAAAGTCAAAGAAGAATCAAAAAGGACCACCTGAACCAGTGTTCATTGCGAGAATGTCGAGGGAAAGATGTCCCGTAGCATTATTAGAGGACTGGATGAAAGAGTGCCCCAAATCTCAGTTCCTTTTCCCTGCCCTTTCAGGGAAAGAAGATCGTTCGTGGACGTACAATGCTGCTTTGAAAGAGTTGAAAGAAACAACGGTGAAGCTGGGAATCAAAGGAAACATTACGCTACATTCATTCAGGGGAAGTGCCGCAACAGTTGCAGTGGAAAATGGAATATCAGAACAGGAACTTGATCGTGCTTGCAGATGGAAATCGTCTAATTCAAAGAAATCTTATGTGCAAAGCTGTGAAAGAACAACAAAGAATGCTGCTGCTTTACTCTCTAATTTATAAACTGTTCAGAGGATTGTATATGTATTTTTGTTTTGTATATTGTATGCATGTTTGTGTGTTTGTAACTTTCCACATAAACCAGAACCCAACTCAGTCGTTCGAGTATTTCTTTAGTGTAAAGAAAACGTAGTTTTTCTTGTAGACGGAGTGGAAGTACTTCCGAAGGAAGATACTGTAACGGAGACGAAAAGAAAATAAAGGTTAAATGCTAAATGCAATAAATAAAAAATGTTAAAAACTATGCACTCAACTTTTCATGTCGAAATATATGAATGGAGCATTAACACCTGAAAGAACAGTTTGAATAATTATATTTTAAATACACTTCTTAAGGGATGATTGATTGTTAAAACGTTTACACGATCCTAATCTTTTTAGCAAACACAGTTATACTTATACAAATTTAATGTTTTGTAGATTTAAAGGGCTAATTCTCTATCTTTTTTTTCGTATCATTTCTTTAGCATTCATTTTAATTTCGACACAAAACAAAAATAGAAAAAAATAGTTACACACACCATTAAAACATTCAGTTTTAAAATATGTGCAAATCTGCAATTTTTTTACAAATCAACAGTTCTATCAGTTATTTAAATATATAGACAACTAGTTTCTGTAACATAATTCCTTGAAAATCCTGCTGGATTCTATATAGCATTTTAAACAAGTAAAATTCAAACACACACTTTATAAGTTTTTAAATATATTGCTGAATTATATAGTAATATAGGCACAGCTCTTTAAGTTTTTACATATTTGATATCTTTGCTCAAAAACCAGCACCTGTGAATTAAAAAATATTTAAGTACGCAAACATTTTTGCAACACAAAGGCATAAAAAGTAATTGGTACCATTCATTTTTGTACCTCTCACCCCCGAAAAAAGAGTCTGTTATAATCGTCCTTGGCCAGCATTTTTTTTGATTTTCTCTTTTTCTGGTTTTATGATAGTTCGGTTCACTTTCTTATTGAGCCTCTTTCTCAATAATAGAACCGAACTGTACACCCCTTTGGGTTTATGGGCCGTGAACTTATTTTTTTCCACACTTTTTCTTTTTTTTTTCAGACTTTAAAAAAATTATTGAAGTTTTAATGAAAAAAATATTACATGTTGAAATTGCAAAATTAAACAAAGAAATTAATTTACAGCAACCAATTATCATTTTTGATTTGTATTTTTATTTTTTTGTTCTACTTTACTTTTTATTGTTTGTTAGTGTTTAACATAAATATTATTACTTTGCATTTACTTTACTCATTACTATTTACGCGCGCATTTGTAGCGTCTATTTGTTGTTACTTATTGGTTTTTTCTGTCTGACCTTTTTTGCCTTAAAGCAGGTCAAATTTTTGCAAAAATTTGACCTATAAAAAAGTGAACCGAATTATCCGCACACCTATATAAGGCCTAAGAGATATCCCATACTCTGCTCACTCTCTTGTTATACACCATAAAGATAGATCATCACCATCTCCTATAACACCGCTACACTGTTAACAGTTTCACCTCTGTAAAAAAAAGAACTAAAAAAATATTTTCTAGCCTAAAATAATTAAAACTCTAAATCAACGCTTTTTTAAAGGACGTATCATTTATGGGAAAAGCTGATTTTTACTTATTAATAAAAAATTATTGCAACTGTAACTATAGCATTAAACTGTATGGAGATTATGTAATATGTGATATACTGCATTATTGCCTTTTGTTAGCATAAAAAATTAAAAATAACGCATTTATTAACAGTTTGTAGAATTCTGCATGATTTATTTTAATAAAAATTCTCAAAGTAAGATTTGCGTTTTCTGCATTTAAAAAATTGCTGTTGTACTTATTCGGACTATTTATTACTGCAAAACTTGGCAAAAACTGAAACATAATAATCCAACAAAAGTCAAATACATCATTGCCTATTTTAATCGTTTATTCGTTAAAGTCCTTAAAAATCTAATTGACATTTGGCAAACCTTATTTTTTTCAGTTTAAATAAAACTGAGAAAAAATGGTTACAATTTTAAATTTTTAAAATATAAATAAAAACTGTAGCAGCCCTATAGAGAAATTTGAATAACAACTTTTTTATACATACATGAAAAAACAAACAACTGTTTGAAAATACCTTTTTCTTCCTTATTTTTATCTGTGGTTTTTGATAAAACTGGAATATCGTGTTGAAGGTTGTATTTTCTTTTAAATTAAAAAAACTGTCGTACCCTTTGATACATTCATTTTTTACTTTGATAAACCAAAAATTTAGAATATGAGGTAAAAAAAGTTAACTGCGACAAGTAAAGTAATATCATCAATAGACTAATTGACAAGAATAAGTGTTTTGTCTTTTGAAAACATATTTAAAACACTTGTAACATCTTTTTTTATTGTCCAACTGATAAACCACTAAATAAACTGTTATAAAACTGGATGGCAGTAAGATGATTTTAAAATAAACTGCAAGATTAGCAGTAATAAGAATTACAATTTTCTGAAACAACTACTTTGAAATTATGAAGATAACGATCTGATAAACAGCAAAAAAAATGTTTAAGAAAAATTTAAAGCAAAAAAATACTGCTATAAAAACTTAAAAGATGTTGTTAAAATTGTATTGGAAAGTAAAAGCAGATCCCAAGAAACCGAAAGAAAGTTAAAAAAACAAACTCAAAACTGCATCCCGATCGAAGCCCTTATTTAAAAAACGGAAAGGGCATACACTCCAGTATACCGTTTAGTAGCACTCACAGAAGAACCAAAAGGAAGCTTTTGTCAAAAAATAAATGAATTTTTAACTCATTCGGGCATTGCTGAATTCAATAATAAAAGTCGCTAAAGTAAAAAGTAAAACAAAAAAACTGCCTTTACTTCTGCTTTGAGAAGATGTCAAAAAAGAGATAAAAGAAAAAACTGAAAAAAAAGAGATAAAAAATAATTGAAATTAAGCATTTTAAAAGCTAAACTGCGTAAGCTTGAATTTAAGATTTATCAAAACTGCCATCAAACTGAAATTTTGTTAACAAAAAGAAGGTAAACTCACTGAAGCTAACATTTTTTAAGTGCGTACATTTAATAGTTGGACTAAAAAGATCATTACTAAACTGTAATTTGCAAAAAGTTATAAAACAAAAAAAAAACTGAGGGGTAGTATTATCTTTCCAAAGGCCTTTTACGAAACTTTATTTATTTTCCTTTAAAACTGCAGATGTAATAAAAAAAACTGTTTTCTTATTTCACAAAACTGTGCTTTAAAATCCTTTAAACACTTTGTCTACGTTGTTAAATTACAGAAAATTGATGCTATAATCTTTTTTATAAAAAAACAGCCGTTTTTTATTTGTGGTGCTGGAGAGCTATCATACTTTAATTATAAATTTTAAAAGATCTAGTGGGTTGCGCTGGTGATGATGATAACTGAAAGTTGTTTTAATAAATTTTAAGAAGAACGGGTCATTTAAGTTTTTTTCGATTATGCTGGAAGTTAAAAAAAATAGTTTTAAAAATTCAATAATGATTCAAATTGTAATTAAGATAAACATTTTGCTGTTGAACAAATGCGGAATGTAATGGAATTTTAAATTGTAAAAAAAATGAAATAAATAATTTATAAATATTAGTGCGCAAATCTGTAACTGAGAAGGCAAATAACGTTTTTCTATTTTTTCTTATTTATGATATACGAAGTAACTAAGACAGGTGTAAAAAAAGGTTTCATTTCGAAAAAAATAGCGCAGATGCAGTTTTTAAGCTACGAAAAAGCTTTGGTTAAATTTATTGAAACTTTAAAAAAGCCTTTTAACATTCGTATTTTTAGTTTTTTAGTTTTAGAACACTGACATTACATTCTTAATGAACAAATAAAAGAAACACAGCAAATTAGAAAGAGATTATCATGGATTCTGACGCAGTATATTATTTAAACTTAATATTACTTTTACCGTATATTACATTAATCCCAACGTATATACTCTATGCTATGATATTATATGTAATATTTTTTAGTAAATATCGAAATGAATATTCTAGCCCGTTTTATATGCTATTCGGAATTTCTTCTATTTGTAATGTAATTTCTTCAATATTCTACGCGCTACAAGCTCGATTTCCTAATACTCCTGCACTACTTTCATTTGTTCAATCATGGGGAATTCGATCTTTTACAGTTACATTTATATATACTGGAATATTTTATTTTTATAATGTCTGCCATTTACTTAATCTTTTTATTAGTTTTAATAGATTTACGGTCTTTCTACTGAAAACACGCTACAAGTCCTTCTGGAAACGCTGGCTTCCAAGGATTATTGCGGCATCACTTCTTTTTCCAGCTTTCTTAACATGGAATTTACCATTCTCAGATATTTATATGAAAGCCCGAAATGTGATCGATCCAGGCGGGTTAAGAAGATTTGGAATTGGAAACCCTGAAAAATTTTCATTTATGAATACTGCTGAATTTACTGTGTATTTACTTACTGCAACAACTTCAATTTCACTCATTTTTAATATATATGTTGTTATTCAATTAGCAAAAGATAAATTTATCACTCGTACAACTGATTTACAAAAAAAGAAAACTTTAACACAAGATATCAAACTATCATTTTATACTATGATTGTTTTTGGATCTGATATGATTTATTGTGTTCAACAGGTAATTATTTTGTTTATAAACAGCTCTATTAATAAGAATCATTTGAAGTACATGTTAGTAAATACTTCCGGAGAGGTCCCCAAAAAATTCGTAGTTGAGACCCTGTTTTGTCCAAATACTCCTCATACTGCAGTTTTTCTCAAGTGCAATACGTAGTAGACAGTTTAACCGTAGAGGGTTCCAACTCAATCCGGAGTTGAGCCCCCGTATTTTGCCTAAATACTCGTCATAGTAAGGGATAGTTAGGGACAAAAAATTAGCTGCGCAATCCTCCTCCCTGGGGTTTAATGGCTAAACGAATATAGCTAATAAATAGCAGACGATATCTGTTTTTGTTATAAAATATCCAAAATTCTGTCTAATGAATACGTTTCAAATATTATAAATGTATTATTAATAAATTAGTTAAATTATCTTTGCTATTATACCTTTTTAAGACCGTCGAAATTATAATTTTATAACAAAAATAGATATCATCTGCTATTCATAAACTATATCCATATATCTATTGAATCTCACGGAAGAGAATTTGCCACTGATATTTTGTCCCTAACTTTTCCTTACTAAGACGAGTATTTGAGCAAAATATGGGTTGTTAATTCAGGATCCACTTGGAGACCTTCCCGGTAAGATTTGCGTTTTTCAACTACTAAACAAATTTTTTCTTCTTCCATTTTCAGTACATTAAAAATGCATCAGTAAATGACCAATCATTTGTTTTTAACATTCACGTTCAAGTTGCTATTGCTGATATAACAGTAATAACTCCAATTTGGTTCATATTTTTATCAAATCTATTTCTTCGAAGAAATGTTGCTGAAACGTTTTTTGCATTTCAATGTAAGCTCAGTACAGTTTCATCAGTTTCATCATTTAATGGCTAACCGCAACAACCTGGCAGTGATAAATTGAATCCCAAAAAAATCATTAAAAATATGGCTATGTTTCTTTGTCTTTTTAACTCAATTCGATTTCAATGTGAAATAGTTGATTACTTTTGTCATTATTGATAATTAATTTTAGCCATTGTTCAAAAAGATGACAGTTCTTTTTTTTAAACATGCAGTCATTGTTATACAATGATATTATTGCAGCAGTTAAAGAATTCTATTCTTACAAAGTTATTTAAGTTTTAAAAACACTATAATATCTAAAATTGATAAATTTACAGTTTCGACTACATTTACAATTTTTTTGAATTTCAGCTATTCAGATGCATCTGTTTTTTATACATTGCAGTTTTTTGTTATACCTCATTTATTATGCAGAAGATACTGAAAGGTTTTTGCAAAACTATTAAAATCCTAAAAATCTTTTCAGAATATGCTTGGAAACTATTCGTACGGCTGTTTTGACAGTTATATCTTTCTCTATAGTTTTTAGCTAACATATAACTTTTTCCCAAAAACACAGCTGCAGCTCAAAAATCCTATACGTTTTAAAATCACAAACTCGAGTTGTTTGTCCCTTTTTTTTAGTTATTTTTGTTTTACTCAAATGAATGACAGTGTTTTACAAACAAAATTTAATGTTTTTGCTATCACTTCCAACAAAATTAATTTTTGTATAATTCTTAAACTTGAAACTTGTTAGTTTGTAATATTTACCTTTACAGCAATGCAGTTTTTAAAATTTTATTAAATTCTATTACAAACATGATAATAAAACTCAGCTCAAAAAACTTTTTTTCACCAAAAAGAAATAGTTTACTAGTAAAAAGAAACAAGAAGAATAATTAACAAATTGATAGTCAATATTTTGAAAGAATAAAATAATGATAACATAAAATGTTAAATTTTGTTTTGTTTTTTCGACGTTATGTTTTTGAGGGACATAAAATTATACAGATGAGTTTAAATTTAGTAGTAATAATTTTTGAAAAGTTTTGATTGATTTTACTGAAATACGAAGCAATGCAGTTTAAATTTAAAAAGTAAAATAACATTTTGAGCAACAAAAAAAAATAACACCTATGAGTATAGTGGTAAACTAATAGTTACAGTACTTTTACACAGTTTATAATGCAAAACAATTAGCGTTGAATACACAGTTATCAAAAATCGTAGAAAAACTCTGAGCTGCATAAATGATAATTTGTTGCCAACCCAACATTTTGTATGTAACAGTTATTAAAGACAGTAATATTACCGTGAGGAATTTAAAACGCAGTTTTTTTCTTTAAATAATTGATGAACAATTAATTAAAAAATACGGTAATTAAATGACTACGTTTTTGATCTTAAGTAGCTATTTTTTGTACGCAATAATTTGCTAAAAAGAATATTCATTTGCATCCAATAAAATGAATAAAACAACTGTTGAAATTGTCGTTGTTGTTGTCAGTTAATTTTAATACAATTTTACCACTCCTTCATATATTTATTTTGTGCAATATATCAACTATTAATAGATCAATATGCAGCAGTAGTGTGTAGAAAATAAGCTTATTCGAAAATTTGTGCCATTCCACCAACTCTTTCAGTTTTTAAGACGCTCCTAGGAAGCTGCCAGTTTTATTATGGTTTCTAAAAAAAGGCGGAAGTAATTTTGAAGGCACTAATTGAATGCAAAAAATTATCCAGTTTATTTTAAAAAGTAGTTTGGAAAAAATGTGTTCGTTTGATAATGAAAGAATTCTTACAGTGTGTTCTAAATATAATAATTAAGCTTAATAAAATGTTCACTACATCCATCCAGTTTTAAACGTTCAAAGTACCTTTTTTAATAACTCTTTCCATGCTGTCAATTTTTCACCCTCTTAATAATAAACTAGAAATACTAAAAACACAATAATCTTAATTTAAATTATTTACAATGGTATCTGAGCTAATGTTTAATAAATAGATTAAAATGCAAAATATGGTAATTATTCTTAATAATACATTAAGATATCTACTATTTCAAAACTGCCCCCAGTTTTTAAGTTTTGGACCCTCAAGTACCACCAGTTTTAAAATCTCCAAAATAAAAAAACATTATCTTCTACAAAAAAAAAACAAACAAGATAGTAGCAATTTTCATGCACACAAATATTTTTCTTCTTCAAAAAGATAGAAAACGTTTTTGTTGACTTTTTCATTTGCAAAAAAATTTGTATATATTTTTTATGTAAAAATGGTTCACGCTAAAATAAAGAAAATCCGACAAGGGACCGTTCCGAGATATCATCTATGGATTTCTTCGAAACTAGCGGCGAGTAACAGCTCAAAATTAACGGTCGAACAAAATGGAATGGAAAAAACAGAATTGGCAGTTTTTTTCCGGAGAAAAAGTATTTTCGATGTGGTTTTTAATATGATTTTCCAAAACAGTTTTTATGAGCATAAATTTCCTGTTAAAGGGGGACAACCACCTTTAACACAAACATCATCTTAATAATGACTAAAAGTTGAAAACTTTTTTTGTAATATTCAGCTGCCAATGACTGTATGATCAACACATAAAACATTAATTAATAAATATATTTTTTAACTGAATTTACTATAGCGTTTGTAAGGTAAAAAAAAGTTTTTTTGAAAACTAAAAATTCTTGCTAGAAATTTTGTTTCGGCACGAAAACGAAATTTTCGGAAAAAACCGAGTGTGCCACTAGATTCCCCGTGGTCGAAAACCTATATATCCGGGGAATTATAAAAAACAAACGAAAATTCGATTTTTCCTATAGCCCCAAAGTTTGCGCCTTCTGAATCCTCCAGAAGTCGACTCCTGACACGAAAAAATCAAAAAAATGTATTTTTGGCATCCTGGCACCTATGCCAACAACATATAAAAATTTGACGGCCGAAATCGAAAATTTTTTTTATTTTGTGAAATCGGTGTCAAAAACTTAGCCAGACAGCGTCTTAAAAGTGCTAAATAATATTAAAAATTCTCGTAGTACTTTAAAGAAATTGTGATAAAATGCAAGACCATAGCGTAGTAGTTTCAGTACTAGCTTGGATAAAAAACCTATATTAAAACTTGATTATTATTTATTTTTAAAATAAAAAAATTTGAGAAAAACTGCCCCATGAGTATTTATTGTTTATTATTTTGTGGTTACCAACACGCTCCAATTTTATTTAGAAATCAAGTTTCAAAAAAATGTATTTCAACAATAAAGTTGATGATAACTGTTTGAACCAATAGAGCGATAAACGACAGTAACGAGTGATAAAAGAGCTTTATGAAACTGCTTTTTTTTTTAATTTTTTCTTTCTACTAAAAATTAATGGGTTTAAGTTTGAAAGTTGTGATAAATTGCGAGAACACAGCGCAGTAGTTTTTTTAAAATTCATTATTTTTTGAAACTAAAATTTTTGATATAGGACTGTCCAGAAATCACATGACCAAAAAATCGTGATTTTTGAACCCCCTGCCCCGCTCTGTGACCAAATATCAAAGCGTTTTGCCGACAACATCAAAGCCGGGTGACCATTGGGCTAACCCCCTCCCCTCATCCTCTTGGTCACGTGATTTCTGGACAATCCCTATGCGTGAAACAAAGCTGATGAAAGCGTTAAAACTAACGAACAACAATGTAATGGAACAGGCAAAGAAAAAATTAAAGAACGAAAAGATAGTTGAAAAAAAATCGTAACTCCACAACTTCAGGAAGATAAAACTGAAGGGACCTCAACAATGACAAGGCAATGCTAAAACTGACCAGAGGAAGAGAGGAAACTGCTATACACATTGAAGAAGGCACGAAAAGTAGTGCAATGAAAAGCACTGTAAGTGATAAAGACAATGTTGTTGAAGGAAAACACTGGACAGCCAAGTAACATCCAATGTTCTTTTAAGGTTTAAAATTAGAAAAATTACTTTTAAACTAACGGTACTGCTATTAGCATTTTTAAACCTTGCTTTACACTGTGCAAATGAATCGCTTCATATAAAAAAGTGACGAAAAAAATTTTTCTACTTAGATTATCTAAAAAAAGTTTCACTAAAATAAACTGCTGTACCATATGAATACATGAAAGTTTTATTAGTTTTTCAAAAGCTACAGAACGTTTATCTTTTCATAAAACTGTATTGACGTTTACTTACTTGCACAAATATGGTATAACTGGTACCATATTCGTGCAAGCAAATTGATGAATTAATAAATATATAGTTACATATAATAAAAAAAGGGAGTTTTTTTAACTGTTTAGCCATTTGAAGCAAGTTTCTAGAATTACACAAATATAAAAATAGTATTTAAAAGTAAACTGCAATCCCGAAAGGAAATAAGGTAACAAAACTGGTTGTGAGGAAATTTGATTTTACATTAAAATATCGTATACAATTTTATGTTTTAGAAAAAAAGAACCAATATCTGCGATCAGCAAATAAGTATTTAGGTCATAGGAAATGAAACTGAATTGGTTTTTTCTATTTGACAGTGCTGAGCTATAAAAAATTACAAAGTAATACAGGATTTTAAAATTCTAAAAAAGTTTTTAAAATTTCCGTTAAACTGAAAACGTTGGAATCTCGTTGAAGCAAAATTATTTTATATGATTTTCGAAAATGGCTAAAAAAAGCGGAGAAAGAAATCATTAAAAACTTTAACAGCGTCAATAAGTTCTTATGAAGTTATTGTAAAACAAACTAAAATCTATACCATCATCACTATAAAATTCTATAATTATTAAACTGTAATTGTCTTTAGGAAAATGAAGCTCGGTAAAACTTTTAACATCATCAGATGGATTTTCGACAACTGATATTTACACTCCAAATCAAGAACTTCAGTGTCCACTAAAATTTATTTTTCATTTTCTCCTTCTAATCGTAAATTTGGTGCCGAAGCTATTGTTGATGTAGAAGTTAAAGCTCTAATGTTTAGTAAGATGCGAAAAATTTTTAAAGAGTTTATAAGTAATAATTTTTGTAAATTGAGTCTGACTGGAAATCATTAGACGATGAGATAAACTGCTTGGATTTTCTTTGTGAAGCACATACTGAGCTGAAAATACGTTGTCATTTTCGGTATGTTAACTGAAAACATCATTTTATTCAATTAATAAAACGTTTTGAGACTTCATAGCTGAGCATCTAATAGTAGGAAAAATATTGCAGACGCACAAAAAAATCAGAAAAATTCTAATAGATAAAAACTGGCATAAAATTCTTTTTTTTTATTTTTCAGTAAAAGTGTGCCAATTAATTGACTACAAATTTTTCTTTTTATTCTTTTAACTGGTTGGGTTTTCTTTTTCTTCATGCCCGTTAATTTTCATCAAAAGTGGCTATTTAATCCCAATAAAATTACAAAACTGTTAAGTGTACATTTTTGGCCTATGATAAGCTTTTTTTGAATAAACTGTATTATGGTCCGAGTCAAGCTTTCGATCCAATTCCTTTACTTTTTTATTTTTGTAATTATTTGTAAAACGAAATTATTAAATTAAAAATTATAGTTTCAAAATAATTTTTTTTTTAAATTAAACTGTTAGTCAAGTAATTTTTTTTATACTTCGAAAAATTTTAAGTGGTTCAAAACTTGTATATAATGCTTTTTCACGTTTCTTTGAGTTTTATTCGAGATGCTAGAAATTTCCTGTATCACTAAAAGTTCAAAAAAATGCACCGGACTCTTCAACTGTAAATCTGTCTGATTCAGATATATTAATTGTCATTACTTGAAATTAATTAATTGTGTGGTGGAAGGTATTGTATTGCCTAAAATTGTAGATAATTGAGTTTTGAAGAATTAAAAAACTGAGTCAAGGGAAAGGGATTCAAATAATTCATAAAATATTATCAACAACAATGAAGCAAAAAAAAGTTGAGATGAATTGAATATAGGTGGAATAAATATTAAAAAAACTGTTCGATAAAAATCAATAAGAGTATAACTTATTAAATGATATGGCTAAAAGGGGGTTGAGATGAAAGGTGTGAATTTTGAATGTAAAAAAAGAAATAGAAGTAAAAAGTATTAAACATTAAACTGAAAAAAATGATGTGCTGGTGAAAACATTTTACTAAAAATCAGAACATGCATGGCGAAAAAAATTTTTTTAATAATAAACTGAATATTAATGTCGTTCATAGCTCAATTGGGGGTATGAAATTGAAAACAATTTCAGTTATAAACAACATATTTTGGACGTAAAACAATGACGAAGGACAGTTTTGTACAATGACACGACAAACATGGACCAACGTGAAAGCTAACAAAAATATAAGTTTACAATGCGAAAACTTAAAACAGTTTAAACCAAAGTGTAAATAATAGGAGATACATAGTGATTAACATTTATTACGGATTTCGCTAAGCAATTAATATTACAAGAAAAAATTGCATTGAATATGCAGGGGATAATGAAGAAAAGCAATTGGCATTACATATAAAAAGCCGTTTTAATCAGGGATGGGAAATGCGGCAGCAAAACATTGCCGGCGGCCAAAATTTTACTTGTCGCGTCGGCCGCGCGGCCTTACAGTTTTTGCCGGCCGGCCTGCAACCGGCCGCGACATGCCGCGTTTTTCAAAAAGACTTTGAAAAAATTTTTTTAATGCAAACATGAAAATTTTTTCTAATCTATTTGTTTTCTATTTAAAATTTCTGTGCTTGAAAAATGTTTTTATTTACACTATTAACACATTTTCCGCTTTTGAGTGATATTTTTAATGTTTAACAATCCAAAAATATCAGCTTTCAAGCAACCGAAAACTAAAATGCCTGCCGCGCGGCATAAATTTTTTTGCCGGCCGGCCATCCCTGGTTTTAATTTCATCAAAGGTTAAGCTTGGCAATTATACCACTAATTGACATAGCATATGATGAAACCGAAAATGAACAAAAATTTAAGATAGCCGGCAGAATTCACCGAAAATTTTCGATTTAAATAGACGAAAATGATAGATATGTTGATAAACATATAGTATGGGTTGCTGGGGATCTGTTAAGAATAAAATTATCGAAAAAAATATATGAAAAAAAATTTGTGTTGAGTTTAAAGATGAACAATTTTATGTTTAACATGCTTTACGTGTCCTATGGCGGTGCACAATTTTTTCCTGGCTTAAAGTCTGATATCGATCGGTAGCTTTTTTACTTCTCTATTAAGTTTAAAAAAAAGAAATATTATTTAAAAACATTTTTTAAAGATATCATTAATTAATTGAGCGTCAAAATTTAAAAAAAACTGAGTAAAACCGCTTTTGGCAAAGTGCCCTGAAAGCAATGAAAGCATAGTGCGTCAGCTGCATAAAAACCGTTATCCTTTGTTTTTTTTTTCATAAATGTGAAATACGTTTCTCTCCGAGTTTTAAATGTAGCTTCTTCTTCATCAGACATCGTTATCGAAAACAAAGAAGCATCACAAATTGAGTTTCTTGAATCTGTTTTAATACCAGTAAAAAAATAAAAAAAAAATATGCATTTTCCATGAAAGTTTTCTGGAGCTTTTCAATAAAAACGTTTTAGGATAGTTTTAAGAACAAACATGCTGCATGCAGTATTTTAGGAATATTTATTTATTCAGTTTTTTTCGGTAATGACAACATAGCTGCTTTTTTTGAAGTATTCAAACTTTTTAAACATTAGTTTTATAATGTCCCAACACCCACCCAGTTAAACATCTTAGGTATCATTTTCCCTTTCTGGATTTGTTATATATGTTACAGCCGTGGACCAAGTGCTTGTTTGTGCACTTGTTGTCAAGTTAGTAGATTGAAACTTTCTGAAATCAATAAGGAACATGTAGGCATGATTTAGGAAATGTTGAAATGTTAAGTTTACTCCCATAGTTTTTCTGTACGCGCATTCACAATTTTAAATTTGGGCAAATACTAGTATTACGTGAAGACCAATTAACGATCCGAGACATTTGTTGGTTTTTTTTACTTTAAGAGAGTTTTAATTTGTTATTTTCTAATAAGCTAAACTCACAATAATTATATCTGTAAGTTTTATAACAGCTATTTATATAGAAAATATAATTACTTTTTTAAAGTTATGAAAACTTAAAAGAAGAAAGTTCAGTTTTTAATACTAAGATTGATTATGAATAACTTTTAGAACACTCACAATCGTATTTTTTTTTTCAAAAACAGGCATTCATTGGTTTTTATAATTTCAAGCAAAGAGATTAAAAACAGCATGAAAAAAAAATATTTATCCTAAAAACTGTACAGCGCACAACAATACAAATCAAAACAGTTGCAATAACTTTTTTGTTTTTTATAATAGGATACGTCAGTTTTACTTAAGATAAGTCTCTCGAACGAGATCATACAAAGATACTATGAAATCAAAAAATAATAATGTTGTTATAAGTGTACTGTTTTTTTCATTAATTATACAGCTTTTAACCAAATTGTCAATTGAAACTGTTCACATATTTGTTAAATATTTCATCCAAATCAGTTGTTCTTGGCAGTTTTAAGCCATTGATTCTGCTCAATTTTTTCCGTGCCATTTTTCAAAAACAATAAAACAGTTTATTCGGCAGGCACCGTTTTGCCATCTTTTTTTAAAAATTTTTCTGATTTTTTTTTGTGCGTCTGCAATATTTTTCCTACTAATGCTCAGCTATGAAGTCTCAGAACGTTTTATTAATTGAATAAAATGATGTTTTCAGTTAATATCCCGAAAATGACAACGTATTTTCAGCTCAGTATGTCTTTCACAACATTTCAAGAATTTTATACTAGCAACAATATTTGTTGGACAAAACAACAATGACAAAGCATAGTAACGTGAACCAACATAAAAGCTAAATAAAAAAATGATAACTCCAATGCAGTTTTAACCAAAGGGTAAATAATAGAAGACACGTAATGATTAACATCAGTTACTAATTTTGCTGAACAGTTAATATTATTCATGACTTAGCTAAAAATCGAGAGATAATAATTTTTCGCAGCGATGAAAAAATATGACATTTTTATGATTAATAGTGTTTAAAATATCCCAACAATACCTTATCTTTCATTAGAATACAGTTTAGGCATTCCAGTGAAAGTGATTGATTATTCATTTGTTTTTACATTTAATAAACCCCATAAGATTTTGTGACAGCTTTCTCACCTCTAGATGTTAAATTATCAACTCATATATATTTGTGATAGTAAAGCTTTCAATTCAGTTTATGTAATTTCTCCAGATAATGAATGTCATAAATCATAAATTACCAACAGAATTTCCAGTTTATTTTATAACGCAAATCGAATCGGCAGTTATTTTTATTTCTTAACACTCATGATCCAAATTTTCAAAACAAAACACTCAAACGTGTGCATAAACTGACTGTGACTTTAAAAAAATCAAAAAATCCTAATGATTGTTTGTTAAAATCTAAAGAGAAATTCAAAGAATTCATATTTTTTACAATTTGAGTTCTTGGTACTTGTTTCTATTAAAACATAATAATTTCTTTAAATCCAGAAAGTTTGACTCGCATTAAAGAAGCAGGTTTCTTTCCGAACTTTGGTTTTTTAGTTTTTCCTTCTTTGTCGCCTGTTGTTGGAGATGCATCTTCTTCGACAGTAACCAAATGTTTATCTTCACCATGTTTTGTAACGACAATTAGCACCCTGAATGCCAGACTCATTTTCAGCATTGACAAAGTAAATTCCACCATCTGATGCATCACATGCTGTGATTGTAAGAGTGCAGGTGCCATCTTCATCGAAGGTTAGCTGCCTTCGATGTTAAAGAATATTATACAGTTTTTATGGTAAAACAATTTCTACCAGCTTTTTGATTTTTAAATACTTATTGACAAGCTGTGAAGATCCTTTTTTTGAGCAAACTAAAAAAAGACTGCAGTTTTCATTTTTATTAAAAAGAAATGTGTTGCATTTTGTTCCACGTTTGTGAAACCTAAGTTTCTCAGTTTTGACACAAGTGGTATAAAAAAACGTTGTTTTCCTCGTTATTTTATTACTCCTTTTCACATTAAAATTTTGCTATGCATCAGTTTGCATTAAAAAACATTGATGGTTTGTTTAAAAAAATTTTACTAAATTGCAGCTTTAAGTTATTTTGTCTTCGAAACTCAGTGAAATTCAGTTTACTAAAAAAATATAATAATGCATTTTCAGCTCCACACGTTTTTTCAGCATTACAAAAAGCAAGAAGCAAACGAGATTTCATAAAAAATTTGATTTAGTTTTAAAGAAAGTTTTTAAATTTTTAGGCCAGATACTCTTGCAATTTTTAAATCTTAATTTGCTTTTTTGGGAAAAAATGCATATAATCCATTTGACAGTTAATCGGCACATTTTAGATAATTTTAAATTTTTATCTTAAGAAACTCGTTTGTGCAAGTTTAAAAATATGAAAAGAAGCACGAAGCACAAAAAAACTTTTTCTAGCATCTCATTTTAACCTCATAGTTTCATCCTATTGAAATATTAAATTTAAATTTTGTCTAAACTTAAACAAATTTTGCTTTGCCCTAAATTTAATACTCGGTTTAAAAAATTTATGTCTTTAGCCTTTTTGATCTATAATAAAATAATTTACTTCATTTTTTTGGACAAAATTATTTTGTTCATTTGACCAAAATATAAAGAATTTAACAACAGTGAAAAGTATATAATTTTGACATGCATTAAAATAATAGCTCTTTTTAATTTGCCATTTTTGAATGTTCATCAGTTGAAAAAGAAATATAAAAAAGTTTTTCCGCTTTTAGCAATTTGATAAAAAACACTTTTATTGTTGCAAAAAAAGCGTCAGAAATAGTTTTAATGTTAGATGGCTCATAATATTTTAAAAATGAAAACATGGTCCATGCTTTATTTGTATGTCAATAATAGAAAAAAATAGAAAAAATAAACCAATATCTTATTTTTTGGTAATTAAAAACTTGGTACTATAATTGTATTATTTAAACAACGTCTAAAATACCGTGCAAGTAGCTACTAAAAACTTGTTTCAGATGGTAAATTCTTCATTTACTGACGTTTCAGACCAAAACTTCCCCATCAGTTTTTGTTTATTTTTTTCTGTGATAGCAACAGCTAGGGTTGGCCGGTTAATTATAAAAATTTGTGTGTAGCACAAATGAAAAAATTTTTGAAAAGTTCAACAAAAAATCAAAATTTTTTCACATTTTTCTAAAATTTTTGATAATTTTTCAATGTCAAAAAGTCGTGAAAAGCAGTATTTTTCTCAAAAATGCTGAAAATACATGTACTCTCTCATTTTCTGTTTTTTAAATAGCTATACCACTTAACAGTTTACTGTAAACCACTAAAAACGTTGGTTAAAACTTAGAACAGCTAATAGCCTAGTTGAAAACAGTTTTAATGGCGTGTTAATAGCCGTTTTCTTGACATTTTATTAAAATTTACCTTATTTTACCACTTTTGGCATTTTCGGTTAATTAACCGGTTAATTAACCGAAACATAATTTACCGGTAAATTATCCAACCCTAGCAACAGCCACGAATTACAAAAAAAAACAACTTAGTATTGTGTAGGCCCTAACACCTATTGATCCCTAATGCGATACCCGTGAGTCGACTTTACATATATCCTAGAAGGAGGCTCACTTATAACCTGGGTGCCACCCATGGAATTTGTTTTAACCTCGGATCCACCGAGCACCCAACCACTCAATTTTATAGTGTTTCGTCTCCGGCCGGACTCGAACCTGGGATCTCCATGCCGAACATCCACCGCGCTACTCCACTATGCCATTGAGCTGGGAGGGGAGGGGTCCAATATCGAGAGAAAAATGATTAACTTTGTTTTTATAAATATTGTTTATTTCGCAATTAATTGCCCAGTTTACTATTGAAGTATTTAGTGTTTGTTTTTCAACGCAAACTCTATAGCTAATTTTTTTCTTATCCCAGGAGAACCATGACCCAGTTTTTGAAAAAAAAACACAAACCTTATGTAAGCGAGCGGTGACAAAATTAATGATTTGTTGATAATCTTGTTGTTTACAAAAGCAGTTATTATATATAGTAATATAAAGTCGATGATTTCATCCAAATTACAGTTTACTTCAAGTAATTAATAATAGAGGGTAATAAATGAGCATCAACAATTAAATGAAAAATACCACTTTTGGATGTTGTTTCAGTTTTGACCATAAATAGTTATCTTTTTTGTGAGCATAAATTGGTTTTCATGTTTTAGCAATGATCAATTGCGAAAATTCAGTTAAGCAAAAATATGCATATAATATTTAAATATATTTGCTTCCATGTGTGCTTCACTTGAAAATTGATAAGGGTTAACTGTACCAGCCGATAGTAAGCCCCCGTTCGATTATAGCTGAAAAGGTTAATTTCTTTTTTGCTTCTGCAATTTCAAAAATTGATTTGTCTTTCACAAACGAAAACCGAAGAATATCAATCATCAAAAACCAATTTTTATGAACTCAACTTGCTGGTGAAAAAAAAACAGCTGATATTTCTTGATTGATGGACATGTGTTTTTTGTTTTAAAGCTTTTTGAAATTTTTAGGCTGTTTTAAGAAAGAGGGTTAAAATTAAACTGTAAAACATTTCATCAAAATACAACAAGTTGGTGCCAAACTATTGTCAAAAAAAATTGGCAGTGTTCTGTAATAAACATTAACAAATACCTTAAAAATTAAATTTTATAGCTACCTACTTTCTTCTTCAAGGATGTATTAGCTAACAAAAAAACATATTTTTTTAAACTAGTATAACTGAATCCATCAGTGTGGTTGCTTAAACTGAAGTTGATTATACAGCCTAGAAATATAGCTAACTATTTCATTAAAAACTGAAAATTTTAATTTACTTCTTTGAACATGTCTTGAAACATAGAAAAAGTGTTTACTTCTCCTATCAGTATTTTTAAATTTATAGTTCAAAAAAGGGATGAAATTATAATGTGATATATGTAAATATCTAAAACTATAAAAATTTATCCAAAGAACTTCTTTTTTGGATATAATTTATTCATTTAATTGGCTTTCAAACTTTATACTATACTTTATACCATTTTTTGTCTTTCTGCGTACGAAAAAAAACTAAAATTTACTAAAATTGCAAAAACAAATGCAAAAAAATTCATATTGAATTGATTTTCTATTATTTCTTTATTTCAAAATCGTACCTTTTTTTTCTTGTCTTTACTATTAGCAAATTTAGCAAACTATAACTGAAATGAAAAAACACAACAATTTTTGTTAACTAAACAATCTATTCACATTTTTTTTCAAATTTTTTTGTTCTCAACAAATCCACATTTTGTTAAACACGCCATGCAAATATGAAATCTGAATAAATTAAGTGATTTTTTTTGTTAACTGGACTTAATATTTTTTGAGATTGTTAGCAATTAAAAACTGAGCAAATTTGTACAATCAGTAAATTTTCTTTTCTATTATTAAAAACTGTACTTGTGTTTGATTCATTATTTTAAATCTTACAAAATCATCTTAATTTTTTGTTTTTTAATTCTCTTTCTTTTAACAGATAACTTATTTTTTAGTGTTTCTGCAGTAAGTGTCCATTTTTGTCCCTGTGCATTTACCAGTATTTTGAATTGCTTTTCATTTGAAACACTTTTATTGAAAACTGCTGTATAATTAACTATCTGACCGTAGAAGGAGTTGATGAAGGCGTACAGTTAGGACATCTACGGCGAGAACTTCATAAACATAAAAACTGTAAAGCTTTAATATTGTTGTCTAATTAAAAAGGGTAAATCTTACATCTTACTATAAACTGTAATGCGGATCAAATACATTGAAAAAGTAATAAATAATTGTACTTTTTTCACAATTGTCAAATTTATAGAATACATAAACTGTGAACATTTCTAATTGCTGTTAATTTTTGAACTGTTATTCCTGAAATTTTAACTGCTTTTTTGAACGACTTTAAATTAATTCAGGGAATAAATGGCAATAGTGTTTCTAATTACCTAATTATTTGTAAACTGCAGCACCAATGGTAAGTGGAGAATTAAGTATATAAAAAACTGCCTCTTCGAGTAACATTTTAAATGTACCGTTTTTTGACGTAATTCATTTGAATAAAATGCATAAACATTCTGGGTTTCATTTTTTCTGCAATTCTTAAACTGCAATCTTACATGTTGTTGGGAAAATTCAGAACTATCTATTAATAGAACTTTAAAAAACTGTAGCCTTTTTTCCAATCATCTCATTTTTTAGGTTTATTTGGTATGTAAATAGACGAAGAATTCTTCCAACAACTGCAAATGGTGAAATTTATGTTGCACCAAATAGTTATGAAACAGGTAAGTATTATTGTTTTTAGCGATCTGAAAAGTAGGATTTTAACTGTGAATAATTTAAGGTTATTGAAAAACATTGAAGATTGTTTCTTTTAAATATTCGAGGCAAAACCTGTGACGGGGGGTTATGGGATTATTAAACTTTGGGCATCTTACTGATTGTTTAAAAAAACTGGTCGCTCTGCATTAATATGCTTTTAAGAGAAATTCAATTATTTTAATTTTTTGCAAAAAGTTAATTAATTTGGAAAAATATACTGCAACAATTTCTTAATGATTTTTTTTAATATTTTAACTGGTACCAGCAAAAAACTAATACAATGCTTTTTAAACTGTATACTCCGTGCTTTGTTACAAAATATTAATTCTTAAACTTGTTTTAAACTGCTTTTCGCCAAGAATTTAACAAAACACTAACGATGTAAAACGCACTTTTTTTCAAAATCGAGTAGGGCTGTTCAACTGCACCTAGCCGGTGGTTTTTTTCGTTCCTTTTTTCCTAAACATATGTATTTTTACATGCTTAAAAAGATACGACTGTGTCTATGCGGGGGAAAAATCAGTTTTAAAAGTTATCTAAAAAACAGCTAAAATTTGAGGTTTTTACGATTTTTCGCTATTTTCAGTCTTATCACACGAGCTTTATAGAAGTGTAACATTCCCAAAAACCCTTCCAAAGTTGTTTTTTGGTTATTAAGATTATATTTGCAAAGTTTCAAGTCCATACGATCATTTTGAAAAAATCGAGTTGAACAAGGTTTTGATTTTTGCTCGATTTTGAGAAAAAATGCGTTGTAAGAGCTTTTTTTATATACTGTGTTGTTGAATTTGGACCACAAAAAAAGTGATGTCTAGAAAAGAAAAAATGAGAATTTTAAAAAACTGTTATGTGTCATTTTTGATGATCATTACGCAGCTTAACATGTTTATTGCAGTTAAAAAAAGCGGAACAATATTTTTTATAATTTTCGTAAGTGTTAGAAATTAACTGTACTTTCACGCTAAGCCTGCAAAAATTTAAACAAAAAATTAGATTGTGAAAAAACTGATAAATTAAATATTAAGCTGATTTGCCCGTTCTTATGTGAAATGTAACTTAGGAATTAATTAATTTACGAATTTTTAAATTGCTGTTAGAGTAAGAACCTCAAAAAGGTTATAAAAGTATTTAACTGCACACGTTTCATAGTTGTGGTGAAAAATATTAATTAGAAAATTTTATAAACTTCATTGTTGCGTAATTATCTTTTTTTTTTAAAAATTTGTGAATTCGTTTTGAGAAACGGATGTTATTTGCTTTAATGGTATTTGCAGTAATAATGTAATTTTAAGTCATTTCACAACAGTATCAACGTTTTTTTAACTGAAAAATTGTTTAACATTGATCAACATCTAAAAAATTATTCTTGAATTACTGAATTGTATTTCTTAATAAAAAATACGAATTGCTCTGTACACACACAAAAATCGTTACATTTTTTATTATTGTTGTCGCAAAAAACTGAGTATGACGCTTATCGATTAATTTTAACTCTAAAATTTTGCGGTTCCCATCTTTTAAATTAAATTTTTTTTTATGTAAATGCTTAATGTTGCTTTTTATTTTTATATTTTTTTCGATAGAAAACAGTCTGTATTAGTACATCCTACAAAATAATAGATAGAATAATTTGAGGAAACAAAACTGGTATTGAATTTGGCGTTGTATTTTGCGCTTCGCTAATTTATTTAATTGAAATATTCAAAAAAATGGAACATAACCAGAAAAAAAACTTCTAAAAATTGAGAAAATAATTTTTATAAACTAGCATTATTTTCGTAATTCAAATCAAAAACTGTTACGAAGCAGGCGTCAAATTCTAATATCAAACTGCATTCGTTGTTTTTTTCCAGGTGATGAAGCTCGTCGAAAACTTTTAACATCATCAAATGAATTAATGGCAACTGATATCTGTACTCCAAATCAAGAGCAACAACATGTACTTCAACATCTTTCAAAGTTTGTCCGTCAAGTTCCACATTTATCTCTTTAACCTGGTGCTGAAGCTATTAACGAAGTGGAAGTTGAATTAAGCTCAAACGTCAAGTAAGTTATTATAAAATTTTTTTAAGTAATATTATTTGTAAACTGTGGGCGAGAAAAAAAATGTTGAATTGCTGCTTGATGACATAAACTGATGTCTTTTTAGTGTCTATAAACTGTATTCCAGTATTTTTGTTGTAGAATATAACTTTAAATTGCTTTTCATATTTTTACTTTGGCTTACGACGCGTTTAAGTTATTTAGCTGTAAACTGTACTTTTTGCCCTTATTTGCAAATATGAAACTGTTATACCAATCTCTGCCAAACAGACATATTTTTGTTTATTTAAAAAGGCGAATTTTAATTTTTACTATATTTCCAGCTCAAGTGATTAGCGCATCGGGTTTTCGACCTCGTTATCCCAGGTTAATACATACACAAGTGAGCCCCTCTTTAGAATGTTTATTACGTAGACTCATGCGTATCTCATTGGAGGTCAGTAGGTGTAAGGGCCTACACAATACTAACATTTTAAGTTTAAGTATAACCGTTAGACGGGAATATTTTTGTCTAATTAAAAAATCTTTCGTTTACTACAAACTGTTACAATTGTAAAATTTGCCTATAAATACATTTTAAAAGTTTAAAGTAACTGAATTTTTTTTTCATAATTGTTAAATTAATTTTGAGAGCGTAGGTAAATTTGTTTAGGGTTTGAGTGACAAAAATTTGTCTTACAAAATATTTGTAAATTGCAGCATTAATTGTTGCTAGAGAACTTAATAAGCTTAAAACTATTAAAAACTGCGTGGGTCTATTACATTCTAATTCTAGTATGTTTTCGGAATAATTTAATTAGTTGAGGCATAAACTGTAAGAAGTTCCACAATTTTTTAAGTTTTTTAACTGCTATCTCGCTTGTTTTTTTTAAACTGACTTCTCGCTCTGGAGATAAATCTTTCTATTCTGCCTCATCTCGGATAGGGTGGGGGGTTAAGGAAGAAGATAAGTTATCCTCTGTTATTAAAGCTGATTAGTTGACTTAAAAAACAAAATTTTGATTAACTGTTAATGGTGCTGCATCAACTGCTGTTATTTTTACACTGAAAATTGTTTGTAATAACTGATATTGCTGATAGGAGCTTTAATAACTGCATTAAAATGTTTTCGAAAAATTTTATTAATCTTAAATTTCAAATATGTTTTCCATTAGGAATTTTCTAAAAAAAAGAGATCGAAATTGTTTTTCGAAGCCAATAAAAATTAACCTTCGTCTAAAAACTTTTTTGCTTATTGTTATTTTAATTTTGAGGACCTCTACCCAGGAAGAAAAACTGTCTTTCGCATCCCTATCGCTTTTTAGATTTATTTGGTATGTAAATGGTCGAAGAATTCTTCCAACAACTGAAAACGTTGAATTTTATGATCCATCAAATACTCGATCAGTTGTTTTATTCAAACTTCCTGAATCTGGACAATATACTGTATGTGTTTAAAGCTTTAAAACTGTTTAACCGAACATTTGCATAAAAATTTTACAGATTGTTGCACAAAATGAAGATGGCATTGCAAAATCAAGTGCATACATTGAAGTTCAAAAAGTTTTGTTTTTAAGTTTGATGGTGGGGTAAAAATAGAGGGATATAAACTGAAATATGGTTGTCAAAAAGATTTCTTTTAAAATTGAAATTTAAATTCACAAAAAACTTCTTTAACTGATTGTTTTGGAAAGAATTTGAAGCTGTTGGTGTAATAAGAATAGAAAAAAAGGCAAAAACCAGCTTCTGATGATTTATATCAATTGATAAATTGTATTTTTAGAGGATAAAATTTTTCTGTTTTTCAACTGCAAAAATATAGGTGCAAGAATTTTTAAAAACAATGTTAAAAAGACCAAAAAACTAATACAATGTTCTTTAACTGTATATTCCGTGCTTTTTAAAAATATTCACTCTTAAGCTTTTTTTAAATAAAATAAAAATGATTTAAGCTGTTGCCCAAATACATACATGCATTTGAATATTGGAAAGAGAAATAATTTTTTTGCTATAGAAAGAAAAAATGCAAACTGTTTTTTAGTTAACCAATAATTATTAAATAAATAGATAATTGTTCGTCAGATTACAGGATTATCCTACAAAACGCTAAAAGCTCTTTTTTTTAAATTTTTTGTTTTACATAAACTGTGTTATTGAGTATCATCATATTAATTTAAAACTGTCGGTGCGAAAAATTGATTCAAAAAAATATGCTATACATTTTTAACTGTATATTTCTAATCCTGTATTTTTTTCAAATATATAAAGAATAAATTAAACGAAAATTATTAAAGCTGTTTCTGATTGCAGACGGAAAACTAGTTGTTGGTTGTAACCTGTGATGCTTTTTGTTGTATCTACAAAAAAAGCAAACCGTTTTTTGCCAAGAATTTAAAAACAATTGTTCAACAGAATTTAGCATTATCTTACAAAAAACTGAGAGCCATTTTGTTATACACTGTGTTGTTGAAATTGGGTCACATAAACGGTAATGCCTAGAAAAAAAATTAAAATTTTAAAAAACTGTCATCTGCCATTTTTGATGATCATTACGTAGCCTAACATGTTTATTACGGTTAAAAAAAGCTGTACATTTTTTATAGTTTTAGATAACGTTAGGAATAAACTGCATTATCATGCTTAATGTTGTAATAAGCTTGCAAATTTTAAGTGAAATTTGTTAAAAAACTGACATTACAAGTACTTTCAGATTCATCAAATGAAACACATTTACATTTACTTCAACACCAACAATATGCACCACTTCCAAATGGAACAAGCATTTCATCATCTGTAACTCTACCAAAAATACGGCCATTTCCAACTGCGACAAATGCAGCAACACAACATTCATCAAGTTTGCCACGAACTGGCTCAACTGAAGCTGATAAAGAAAAAGTTGCACCAAAAAGTTATGAAACTGGTAAGTATTGTTATTTCTAGGGATCTAAACAGTAGAGTTTTAACTGTTAACTATTAATAGTCTTTGTAAGTTACTGAAGATTGTTTCTTTTAAACATTTAATTAAAAGAACAAGGAGAAAAAAACTGGACCAGTGTTATACTTTCAGAATTATTAAACTTTATGTTATTTCATTTGATGTTAAAAAACTGGTTCTTCAACAATAATGGAATTTTAAGAAAAATTCAGTTTTAATTTTGCAAATAGTTTTCTAAACTGTGATTTTGGGAAAACATGCTGCATCTTGGCTTTTCAGTGTTTTTTAATATTTTAAGTGACACCAACTAAATCAGTTTTGTAAGATGGTGTGAGTTGTTTCTTTTTTAAAAAATCGATTTGAAAAAAACTGTGTAGTGGTTGTAGTAGTTAGGTAACAGGAGTAAACTTTAGGACATTTAAAAAGAATGATTGTACAAAACTGCGTAGGTTTTAAGAAAAATTCAATCAGAGTAACTATAATAATAACTTTGCAAAAAGTTTTTTAAACGATGGTTTTGGAAAAAATTATGCTGCGTTCGGGCCCTTTAATATTTTTATTGATTTTTATTAACTGCAGGGCTGAGAAAAGCGGCCGCAGGCCGGCCGGCCAACCTTTTTTCGGCCGCGGCCGGCCGAAGATTTTGGTAAAATTCTTTGTTTTTCGCTAGTAAAAATTAAAATTTGGTCGGCCGCGGCCGGCCGGAAATTTCGGCCGCTTTTCTCAGCCCTGATTAACTGCCTTTTTAATTGAATTAAAGAATTCGTTAATAGAGAGCCCAGTTAGCTGAAGCAACTCTCACAAAAAAATTAACCCTTATTATGAAAAGTGAGAATATGGATTTCTATCAAGTTTAACTGGTATACAATAGTATTAATTTAAAATAAAAACTGATAAGATCTTATGCAAACTGACTGATATCAATAAAATAAGAGGTCAAGTTGTTTTTATTGGGAGCTTGACTTTATTAAAAAAAAACTGATCAATTTTAAAGTAGTATGAGCTAAATAGAAGTTTATGATTCAAAGCATTTAATCGACATTTCGTCATAAGTTAGGAAAAACTAAACTGATCGCACTGTAATATCATCGCGTGCTTTACATTACTTGTTTATATTTTGTAAGGGTGTGTAAGCTTTGGAATTTCTGGAATACAATAAACTAAATTTTCTAAACTGACCGGTTGTGTTGTATCTTTGATTTTAAATCAACATGAGGTACAAAAGCGCATAGTTCTTTGAGTGGGTAACCAAGATGAATCGAGAAAACACTTGTTAATATTGAACTACAGGGAAGATGTTTTTTTTATTGACAAATATCCAAATTTATCAAAAATAAGCCGATAACAAATCTGACAGTTTTTGAAGAATAACTGACAACATGTTTCTCACGTCCTTAACTTTTACGAAAAATTTGATTATCGCTGTTAAGGTGAGCAAAAGCTTCTGTTGGAAATAATGAACTTGATTCTTAAAATTGGCACGTTTTTCTCTTTTTTTCTTCTGGTAATTTTTAAGGCGCCAAAATGTTTTTTTTTAGTAGGATGATTAAGATATGTAACAAAACTAGATCTTGATGATATAGGATGGGAAAACATATTTCAAATTTTTTTTAGTAATATGTTGATAATAAAACTGCGCACTTTAAATAAAATTAAAGATATTTAACATTTTTAAAATTGACTACAAGAAAGACAGTACCTTTTGAAACTGTCCCCAAAGATTTTTGATTGGGTCTTCTTGATAGTGTGTTTATTATTAATCATGTTGGAATACATAGTAAGCTGTCAAATAATTGTTGATAGAAAAACTTTCTGGACACTGAAAGTAAAAATTTTTTAAATTAGTTTAAACCAGCCATTTAGATTTGAAACTGACAGGCTGTGTTCTTGAATCATGCTTTGAAGCTTAAATCTAGTATTTTAAATTAAAACTGAGGGTCAATAATCTGTTCTTAAAACTGAAAAGAAACGTTTTAAATTAATTCAAGACATTAAGATTTAAAACTGGCAAAACATGTTCTCTATTTATGGATTAACTTAAATCTAGTATTATTAATATAACTGATACCCAATATTTCCATGATTTGATTATAAAAATTTAAAACTGTTGTCGTTGCTTCATTTTGTTTCCATTTTTTAATTTTAAAATTAACATCTTAAAATCAAGAATGTGGCAACTAATAAAAAAGAAGAATTTATGTTCAAAAGAAATTGATTAAAAACTTTAAATTTCTTTTTTTCTTCAAACAATAGCTGATAGAATTTTTTTATAAAACTGCGTAGCTTTTAACGAACAAAATTGAAGTAATTTTAGCAATTTATTGCTATGAAAACTGACGAGAGGTATTTGAGAGAAATAACTGCTTCTTCACAATTCTGGTTTTAATGGAAAAAAGGAAAGAACTACTTTTTGACTGTTTTTTTGTTTTTAGACTAAAAAAGCATTTTAAATTATATATTATATTTCACAAAACTGAGTTGGCAGGCAGGCACTCAATAATACTAATAATTGTTTTACATATTTGGACATTTATTTGAACTCATGCAGAACTATCTGGAACAATGCTTTCAAATCAACGAATTATTAGTGTTAGTGAAGATATTACAAAGATTCCGGATCAAAGTGGAATCGAAGTTAGTGTCTTAACTCCTGCATTAACAAACGAAAATGTCATATATAAATGGATTCTTTAAAAGGAAGGTGGGGCCATAGAACCTAGAGATACATGGATTCTCAATCGCTTATGTTTGTTTTATGGGAGTAAAAAATAAGATAAATAATTTATAAACTGGTTGATCAAGTATGATGGGACAGGAATAAACTCATAACAAAAACTATTTCCTTAATTTTTTGGTTTCTTTAAATAATTATAAAAAAATATTTGGTTTTAACTGTCAAAAAATGGACACAATTAAATAAGATCAAAGAACTGCGCACCACGTGAATATCCCAAACTGATTTTTTTTAAAATTTTTTTTAAACTGAAATTCTTAATTTCATGTTGAAATTAAATTCAGTTCGATAGGAAGCTTATGTAAAACTGATTGTTATTATTTTATTTTCAATAAAGAAAATTGTTTCTTGTTATAAAAATTCAGTTCGTCTGACAAGGAACCGTTTTGAGATGTTACTCTCAGATTTTTTCATCATGGTGGGGAATCAACAGCTCAAGGGATTTTTGCTTGTTCGCTATTTTACGATTTTAATAGCAATTTGCTATTACATTATAAGTAGCTGACAATGAACGTGTTAATATATAAATTACTTTTGGGATGATTTAAGATGGTTGTATATGCCAAAATACAGTTTTTCATGAATAACTAATCATATTCCAAGCATTTGCAACCATCTAAAATTATCACAAGCGTAATTTGCTTACTATGACGTTCATCGTCTGCTACTTATAGTGTAACAGCAAATTGCTATTAAAATCATAAAAAAGCGAACAAGCAAAAATCCCTTGGGGGTTTTTCATACCTTGCTATGAGCTGTTGATTCCCCACTATGATGAAAAAATCTGAGAGTAACACCTCAAAACGGTCCCTTGTGAGCAGAATGCAAAATTCCAAATACTTTTAAATATTTTCATGAGTTACGGTTGTACTGGTAAGGGGTAAAACCGCAGAAGAAATAACATTAATATTATCGAAAAAAATAATGAAATTTAACTGAAATCTACAATATACATTCATAATATAAATTAAGCCACAGTTTCGACTACGTTTTCTGTGCATTTTTACGTTAATTTAAAACTGTTAACGGGGTTCTTGATTGGTAAAGGTTTCTTAGTTGAGAATACATAATAAAATGTTTTTTTTTTAAACAGGCCACAAACATACAAACTGTATCGATCCAAATATTCAACGGTAAACTGCGTTACACCAGGTCATTTTCGCTTGTAAAATGCATGAATGTTTTATAAAGTTCCCTTAAATTTATACAAAGAAATTTGTGTAGGTGATTAAAATCGCTGGAAAAAATAGAGATTTTTAACTGAAATAATTTAATAATTTTCGATAAGTCGCTTTTACATCCATAAGGTGGAATGGTTTGTTGACAATGATTTAATTGTATCAAATGAGTAAGTGATTTTTAAAAGTACATAATGTTACAACGAGAGTAATATCTGATGGGGTGTTAAAAACTGCATAAGCTGAAAAATTTTTTTAAAAAAACTGCAGAGAGAAAACGTATAAGAGTAATATTTGTTAAAATTCATTTTGTCATTAAAAAATGCCCAAATTTTATTAATGAATATGCATCATATGAAGTAAAATCAACAAACGCTTATGCTGCATATTAGTTGAAATAATGAAATCAGCGCTTGTAAAAAATAACTTTTTTAATGAAAAATATTTTGTTTTTCTTAAACGTTTTGCTATGTTTTAACTAGCTTACTGTTATTGAAATTAATTAAATGTTTTTAATAAAAGAAATTCGATTTTGATCTAGGGTTGTTTTAAACTTTGTTTTTTGAAGCGTTGAATCACGGTCCTTGGCAAAAACTGTTTTATAAAAAAAAAGAAATAATAAAAACTCAATTTAAAAAATTCTATAAATTTTGACTTAACTGGATCACGATTTCGAAAAGATTAATAATCGCTTAAAATTATTGCTTCTTTTATTGTGCATTTCACTGTTTAGAATGTTAATTAAAACTGGATAACAAAAATTTCAATAAGAGGATGAAGACTGCTATTTCATTGCCTAAACCAGATTTGCTATCATGTGTGTCAAATGAGAGTCAGAGTAAATTATTACAAACTGTAATCATTAACCATTTTTTTCTGCAAAATCCTTAAACAACTGGAAATCAGTTGGAATGTTTTACGGATACATTAAAAGCAATGCAAAAAAACAATTTTTGGTTTGTTTTTAAAAAACTGGTTTGGAAAAAATAAAAATGCCTTAAAAACTTTGATGTTCTGTAAAATATAAATAAACTGGATGATAAAGTTGAAATAGTTAAAAAAACCTTAAAATTTTATTTTTTTTTTTGATACGCGTTTTGATTTTTCCATATTGTTTTCAAACTGAACGATGGCACAGTTTATTTCGAACAACTGCAATTATCAACACATTCTAGCAAATCCCTCAAAACAGAAAAATCAATTGCAGGATTTTATAGCTATATTACAAAAAGTTGTTCATGTTGTTTTTTTACTTTTTTTTCTGTCTAATATTGTGACCAAGAAAGCATCGATATCTGTTAAAAGCATTGAATTCGGTAGATTTGTACCCTTCTATCTTATTGAGTTGTTTTGTAATAAGATAATTTATTTTTCTTTTAATTGAATAAATTCCAATGTTCAAAAAACAATTCATATGAGATTATATTGTGGCTGTGTATTGATGCAGGTATATAAAAAAGGTATGTTTTTTTTTACTTTTTTTATATTTAGATATGAAATAATCCAGTGTAAAAAATGAACAGTAATGGCTGCACTTTTTAAAATTCATGTTCAAAAAAAAACAAATTTCGTTTGTTTTGTGCTTTTAAACCAATGCTACAACAGGTTTTTAATATTGCATAAAATTTATTATAAAAAAAATATATATAAAACAACTCAGCTCAAAACACATTTTAGTAATTTAAAAAATAAACAGTTTAATAAAAAATAAAATAAAGAAAAAAATAACTATGCAAATGATTCTGAGCGAATTGGTGATATTAAAAAAATAGAGACAATATTTTTGAGAGAGATAAAAAAATAGATGAGAAAAAATGTTGAATTTTGTTTCGTTTTTTAGATGTTTTTATTTTTGAGGGATATAAAAATTGAATGGATGAGTTTTAAATTTTTTTGTAATAATTTTTGATGGTTAAAATAGTAATGATGAGTATTGATTGATTTTACTGGAATTTGTTTCGGTTGGCAGTTTAAATACAAAAAAGTAGAATAATATTTTTGAGCAGCAAATTGATGGCAATAATTTTGATGATTGTAAGTTAATAGTTACAGTACTTTTTGTATTTAAACAACACATATTGGATATTCAGTTATCAAAAATCAGCAAAAAATATATGTGAGCAGCAAAATTGATGGTTTGTTGATAACCGCTAATGGTGATGGTAACAGTTATTGATGATAGCAATATAAATTTGAATACAATCCAAAATACAGTTCTTTTTCAAATAATTAATTAGAAGATGGTAATGAATGAGCAGCAACAATTAAATGAAAAATACCACTATTGGAAAATGCTTCAGTTTTGAACCGAAAATAGCTATCTTTTTTATGAGCAGCAACAAAAATAAGAAAAAAAATAACTATTTTACACCAAAAAAATAATAAAATAACTGTTAACAATTCTTGTTGTTGTTGATCATGTTCCAGCAAAAATCAATAATTTGTTAAAGTCAGTTTAATAAAACATAATATATGAATGTAGTTCATTAATATTGAATAATGTAAATAAAAAAAATCTCGCACCACCGCAATACCATCTGCAGAAATCAATAATAGTAATTTTTTAAAATATAATCCATTTTTCTTCTTGTAGATGACGACATAATCCAAATTAATATAAAATTTTGTTGCTGATTTGTTTTTCGTTGAATAAGTATTTCGATTTTGGTAGTAGTAGTAATGTTGAAAGATAAAAAGACAGACACAAAAATATACAACATAAATAATAGAAATCTTTGATAAGTATTTTTTTTTCGTACAATTTAAAAAAATGTAAGCGGTAGCTTTGAATTAAAAAATCAACTAAAATCATACCTATAAAAAAGCTTCGCTCAAGAGACAGACACTAAAATCTAAAAATCTAAAACTAAAAAAGACACCTAAAAATTCTGAGACACAACTTAAAAAAAATTTCGTTAATTTTCGAAAATGTATCGAAAAATTTTGAATAATAAATTTTGGAGAGTATTAAAATATCAAATTATATAATTTACAGTTGTTGATCGTAATACAGTGATATAGATATTTACAATAATTTTGTATGTTTATGATTAATGTTGTTGTTGTTTTTTGGGTTTTAAACGTTGAGATTGAAAGGCTGGTGGATGGGGACTTCGAGGGCTTCGAAGTGCAGCTGTTGTACCTAAAAATGAACAATTTAGATTAATAAAAGAATAAGGTGAAAACAACGATTACAGTTATAAACAAGCAACAACATTTGTTGGACAACACAACAGTGGCGATGGACAGTTTTGTATAGCAACACGTAGAACATGGACCAACATAAAAGCTAAAACAATTAATAATCTTTAAAATACTCGACTCAGGTTAAAACAAATTAAAAATAATAGTGGACAGATATTGATTAAAATTAATTTCAAATTTTGCTGGACAGTTAATATTACAAATCAAATTTTAATGGTTGTGCATGAATTAATAACCGAAAATAATTGATGATAAAAAAATCACGTTTTTTAATTTAATTTTTTAAAAATCAAAGGTTGAACTTGGCGATTATAACACATATTAAAATGTTTTAACATTTTTCACAAACTTCAGCTGACAAACGTCTACTACACCAATCGCTGTTACAGTTATTCAATAAAATAAAAAAGTGAAAACCTGTTATGCATAAAGTTACGAAGAGCAACAGTTCAAAGCAGTGTTGAAAAACAAATAACCTTCAAAAACAACGGAGTAAACAGTTATTAGAAAAGTATAGCATTTTTCAGAAGTTATAATTTGGTAAATAATTACAAGAATTGTTATTACAGTTCATCTTTAAATCAAAAAATTAAAAAGCAGTTACACAAAAAATGACTAGATCAACAATCAGATTAGCGTTAAAACAAAACAATTAACTCTTAAAAGCTAGAGTTTGCAGTTAACAAAAACAAGCTTACCTTCTAAAAACAGCACAGCAGTTGCCAAATCTTCACCATAGTTGTTCCTTACAGTACCTAGAAAAGCCTTGTTTAAGATACATGTTATCATATTTTACTAAACAGTTCAATTATAGAGTTTCTTAATATTTCTTCAGCATCTTATGTATGGACCAATTTAATAGAAATAAATCATAAAATTTATGCTTAAGCCTTGTTATAATGTCTACACAAGATCAGTTTTTTATAGTTTTAACAGTTCAATAAACATATAAAGTTTAAAAATAAGAAGCAGCTTTTGAAGCTCCAATTTTTAAACAAAAATGAAAATTTTGTAAGATTTATTTAACTTAATTTTGAAATGAAAAATAAGTTTGTCTTCTAAAAAAGTTTCATGCTACTGTACCTCATGTCAGTTTAATGTTTAAAAACTTACACAAATATTCGCCCAAATGTTGTTCTTCCACTTTGGAAATTAGTAATTGTGATGAATTTGAAGTTGAAAGAATATCCATTCCATTTCCAGATTGAAGCCTTCTAGATTCCAAGAACCATGAGGTTGACGGAATTGGTTCACCTTCAAATTCACATTCAAACTTGGCACTTTGCCCAAGGGTACATTGTACCGAGACAGGTAGCTTTGTAAATTTAGGAAGTTTTCTAAAAACACAAAAACTAGCATAAATACTGATGATGACAGTATTCAGTTACATACCCATTAATTGAAGTTTTAGAAATGTTCAACGTTACAGTTTCTTTGCTAGATCCAGCACTGTTAACAGCTTCTAAGAAATAATTTCCAGCATCAGTTGACAGTAAATCACGAATCCGTAAAATGAATTGATTTCCATCTGAGACTGTTTCATGCCGGATATCGGGAAGAATTTGCTGGCCATTTTTAAACCAGCTAATTACAGGCTCTGGTTTCCCAGAAACAGTAAATCGAATTTCAGCAATTCCACCCATTTCGGCAGCAATTATCTTTGTGGATGATTTAACTTTGGGTGGTTCTTCGTTTTTATGTGAAGTTTTTGATTGTTCTATAAAAGAGGTTACGTTATGTTCAGTTTAATAAAATGTTTTTAGCTTGCAGATCTTCAAAAGTATGGAGAATGCAGTTTATAAAAATTAATTCTAATGATACAACATTTTTGAGAAAATGTGAAACACACGACGTTCTCATACAAGCATAATTTTTGAGAGCAAACTCAGTTATTCTAGTAATTAAAAATTGTTTTTGCTTTCACAAATGTGATTTTGAGAAGTTACTTTTGCGAAGCATACAATCATAATATTGAAAATTCAACACTTGATACTCTTTTAAATGATAAACCACAAATGCCAGTTTTTGCTTAAAATAACAATAAATGATGGCATATTCAGTTTTTCATTAAAATTGGCTTTGAAAATTTTGAGAAAGAAGCATGTTGCATGCAACATTAAAAATAAAATACTTTCAGTTTACTGTTTGCCAAAATTCACAATGTTTCAGTTTTATTTAGAATTATGGTACTTTTACAATGCTGTTAGATTTTTAATAAAACATTTATTTTCCGTGATAATAACGATGCTATAATATCCTCAGTTAGACATATTAAACAGGTAACATTTGCAGTCCCGTTAAAGAAATTCTGTAACTGAACCTTTGCAATAAAGTACATCCAGAATTTATTAGTGGTTATATTGTTTAATGTTTAAAAAATAAATGAGCTTAGTTTATCAAACATCAAAAGCTTTACACAGCCGTGTGGATGATCTCAGTTTTAAAAAATTAATTATAATAGCAAAATTTAGAATTTTGTCATAAAATTATGACAAGTCAACAGTAGAAACCAGTTTTTAAAACAGAAAAATACAAAAGTATATTTTCCCATCAAATTTTAACCAAAGTTTAAAACAAAAAAACTTACCACTAATTTGCAAATCAATATAACACCGCCCAGTACCATATTGATTTTCAGCAATACACATATAAATTCCAGAATCTTCAGGGAAGGCATCTTTAATTGTTAACACCGCTGATTTTCCAGTTTTTGAATATTTAAATCCAGGTGAATTTTGAATTTCAACTTTATTAAAAATCCATCGAAAACTGATTGGTTCTGTTCCTTCTGCAATTTCTGCTTTCAGCTGGATTTCTGATGTGTTAGTCTTTGACAGTTTTTGTTTATTGTTTTTGAATTTTGGCGGAATTCCTTCTGCTTTTTCAATAACAATTGTTGGGGTTTCAATTTCAAGGTTGACTTGAGTTGTCGCAGTTCCAGCTGAATTTTCGCATTGCAAAGTATATGTGCCAATGTCTGAGGGGGTAAGAACATCGAAAGTTAAAGTAGCACATTCACCATCATAGAACATTGAGTATCGGCCTTCTGTTGTTTGTGGGATAAGGGTAAGCCCATTTCGAAGCCATTGAATTTTAGGTGATGGATATCCAGAAACTGAACATTCCAGTGAAAGAGCTTCCCCAGCTTTTACCTTCATTCTTCCAGGGAGTACTTCGATGAAGCTAGGCTTTACAGATTCTCGTCGAAGTCTTTTCTTCAGCTTATCCATTGGGGAATCTTTTGTTTCAATTTCAATCTCAGAAGTGCAGATGTCAAAGCCCTCTGAATTTGTTGCAGTGCAATTATAGAAGCCTTGATCAAAAGAAGAAAAATGATGAACTTCAAGATAATAAAAATCACCATCATTATAGATTGAAAATTTATTTCCTGTTTCTAAAATTATGCCATCACGATTCCATGCAACTTCTGGAGATGGATTTCCACTGAGAGCTGCTTTAAGACGAAGTGATTTAAATTCTTCAATAGCTTTTTTAGGTTTTGGTTTTACTAAAAACTTTGGTCGACAAGTACTTTTATTTCTTTTGTTGATTGCTTGTCGAATTTCTTCTAGTGTTGTTTCACCGGTATGTCTTCGGGAAGTCACAGGTGCTGGGGATAGAGGAGAGAGTGGAGATGAATGCTCATCATCATCACCTTCTGCATGATGTAGCTTTGCAACTATTGCATCTTTAAGGGATTGTGGGTCATCACCATGTCGATGTCGTCTTTTCTTTGCAAGCTTTCCTGCTACTGCTGCTGTATCTCCTGCTTTAAGTTCCATATCTGCAAGACCAATGACAAAAGATGGTGCAGCACCTTTCTTCTGAATTTGTGATTTAATTCGCTTTGGATCATTTGGTGACAGTGGTTCTGGGGAATCAGCTTTTCTTTTGGGGGATTGAACAGTTAATGGCTCTGTTGGTTGTTGTGAGAATGATGGTGGTTCAGAATGTTCAAGTTTGTTTCCAATTATTAGTGATGCATTTGTTCGAACAATTCCATGTACATTTGAAGCTTCTACAGAATATCTTCCCATATGGATAAGCGACATAGAAGGGATTGTTAGGGTTGACTGATTTGGTGATGGATATGATATCTAAAAATTTGCATATTAATAATTAAAGTGATAATATATGGTTTTCATAGACTACAACAGAAGAGGGCACTTTACGCTACTGACCAGTGACTTTCTCATCAGTTTAAACCCCTTACCTTGTAATCCCTTCCTTCAACAACCGCTTCATCATTATGATACCACCTCATTTCTGGCATTGGTTCACCATTAACTTCCACATGCATCTCCACCTTCCCCCTTAGCGGGACCCAAATATCTCTCAAACATTTTACAAATCTTGGTGGACCAGCAGGTGCATCATCAATTGAATCACCAACTAATAAATAACAGGATGACATTGCAGTTCCCTTTTCATTTGATGCAATGCATTGATATGTTCCTTGTTCCAACTTGAATACAGCATTGGCCCGTAACTCTGCTACTTCACCTTCCCTGTATTCTGTCCAAACTGATGGTTTCATTGCTGAGACAGGAATTGATTTTCTTGTGTCATCAATAAAGAACCATGAAATTGTAGGTTCTGGATCACCGGCAATCTTGCATTGAAGGGCAGCTGGATGTCCGGATGTGATTCCAATGTCAGTTAAATCAGTGACGAATTTTGGTGGGACAGGAATTGTTTGAAGTGTTACATGCTCTGCAAATATTGATATCATTAGTGAACAGTTTGGAAAATAAAAGTTTTTTAGCGACAGAGTTAATTTTTTAGAATGAGAACTCCGCAATCAGTATTTCATCATTAAAATTTTTGATCAAGTTTGTAATGTAAAGCCCAAAAAGCACAAAAATTTTTTGTGTGTCGATGTCAGTTTTTTGTCTTTACAGTTCTGTACAATAATTCATGCATATTTTCAATGCTACTAGCAGAATTTACTTGGAACCAGTTATATCGTATACAAACTTATTAACAAAATTGTATAATAAAGCTACAGTTTTTTAGTCATATTTCTTTTCTTTGTGATTGAAAAGATGCTCCAAGAAACAATTTCATTGCCAGTTTAATTTGTTTTTATCCTCATACTAAAAAAAGCTGCAGACAGTTTAACTTTTAACTGTTTATGCATCTCTCAACATGCGGTACGTTTTAATAATTTTCAATTAGTCAAAACATTTTTTTCTCCAAAACATTAACATTGTAGTTAACTTAAAATTAAAGCCTTTCATATTTGCATGAAACTAGTTTTGTTTTCGAAAAGGTTATAAAGCAAACATAAAGTCTATAATACCGCTGTTTTACAAAGTATTATTTTCACATTAACAGTTTGTGCGCTCTAACGAAAATGGTTGTTAATTAATGTTCTTGCCATACTCATGGTTCCAGTTAACTCAAAAATATGAATTTTATTAATAAAAAAACTAAATATTATGCAAATAGCATTTTTGACAAGGTTTTAATGAAATTTTTGTTTTTTAAAGTGTTAAACTGAGTTCTGACACTTTTATTTTATAGAATACATTCTAAAATGGTGCTAGTTAACTCGATAATAACTTTCATATTTAAACATGAAATTATGATAGGCTTTGAATCTATCATATTTTTTTTCAAGTGCTGATAAATTAATTTTTATAATAAAAATATAATTCTTTTTGATGGGAAGACCACAAGTTGTCAGTTTTCAATAACATTTTTTTAAAAATTAAAGTCTTTTTATTTTCCGTGTCAATTAAGGATTGTTTAATAGCGGTGAAATCCAGTTTGCAGTTTTAGAAAATATTTTTTAGCCATAGTCTAAGCTCCTCAATGAAAAAAGGTTGTCAGTTAATTTAAAATTTGTTTCACCCATCGAAAGAAATAAACAGTTTAGAAACTTACTTTTTCTCTGCACAATTAGTTCTGTTTCAGTTTCATCAGTCCCTTCAGAATTTGTTGCAACACATGTAAACTTTGCAGCTGATTTTAGTACAGCACATTCAATTTCTAGCACAGATTCTCCACTTCCAGTCAACCAAATTTTGCAAGCTTTATTTGTCCGACTAATTTCTTTTCCATCTTTTAACCATTTCATTATAGGATTTGGATGCCCAATTGCTTTCGCTGTCATTTCAACTTTTGTTCCTTCGCTGACAGTAATTTTAGGGGCAGGTTTTCTCGTGAATTTGGGTTTTTTAGTTTTTCCTTCTTTTTCACCAGTTGTTTTTGGAGATGCATTTTCTTCGACTGTAACAAAATGTTTATCTTCACCATGTTTTGTAGCGATAGTTAGCACACAATCAGTTGTTTGAATGCCGTGCTCATTCTCAGCATTGACAAAATAAATTCCACCATCTGATGCATCACATGCTGTGATTGTAAGAGTGCAGGTGCCATCGTCATCGAAAGCGAGCTGTTTTCGATGATTTGTTTGCAGGGGTTCATTATCTTTCATCCATGTAATTGATGGAGCAGGGAAGCCTTGAACTTTACATTTTAGTGTTGCATTTTCACCAACTAAAACAGTTTGATCAAAAAGTTTTTCTGCAAAGATTGGAGCTTGTGCAGACTGTTCAGGCTCAGTGGAGAGCTGTGATGGTTCTGGTGGTGGAGTTGGAATTTCGATTGTTGTTGAATTTTCAGTATTGTATTCACGAATAGTTGATCGTTGACGCTCTAAAAAACTAATGGGTTAAAATTTTTTCACAGTTTTTTTTTACTAAAAGACGATGGAAGTCAGTTTTAACACTTCGTGCTACTCATCGGTTGGCAGTTTAACATAATAAGTATAGAAAAATAGTTTATGCTTTTACTTATTTTTTTTTATAGTTAAGCTTTGCATAAGTTTTTTTCATGGCTTACACAGTATTTTCTCAAAAAACAGTTTAGCAAGAAATAAATTGGTTTTTAATAACACAAAATCCTTAGAAAATTTTTTATTGCAGTTTTATGATCTTCAGAGCGCTATGGTTTGAAAATTCCAGTTTGACAAAAATGCCAATTTTCAGTGCATTTTCAGTTCAACAAATTTAAAAAAACGGTAGGAAAAGAATCAGTTAACAAAGTTTATTTTAAAAAATGAAAGCGCTCAAGCATGATGCAGTTAAAAACAAAATTTGCTAAAGTTTTTATAAAATGAAGTAAAATTTCTTGACTTTCTCAGAAATTGTGCTATATGCTTTTAGACAGGAATTGCACAGTTTTAAACAATAGCTCTATTAAAAATTAAAACAAAAAATTTGTGGGAAACATTTTTTGGCACAAATCAATAATTAAAATGTACAATAAAAAATTATTCGACAAAAACAACCATTTCAGTTTGAATTACCATAATTAAAAGAAGAAAGTAGTTTTTTATTTACTTTTTTTTATAACAAAAATTTTGAGGTCTTTATTCTGTTTAAAGATTGTGTTGATGCATATCATTGGTATGACATGCTCTGTGGGCCTATGTACATCTCCATCTCAGTTAAAATTCTCGAAGAAAATTTACCATTCACTGGAAGATTCAAAATAAACAAAAGTAACTTTTTCATTAAAAACGCTTATTTTTTGTAACACTGAACAATTTTGAGACTTTCTGGAGATTATATTTTGACAATTGATTGAAATGAAAAGTAATCAAAAAGAAAAAAATATGAAGAAGTTTTTGTAGTTAAATATAGAAAAGAAATTTTCTTAAGTTTATGTGCTTTAAATCAGTGAACGTAAAAATGCAGTTTTATAATTTTTTCTATAAAAAAAATGGTATTCGGGAAACAATTCTCTATCCCAGCTCAGCAGTAAAAATGTAATTCAAAAAAAGCATTAATTTCTAAATAATATTTTAAATTATATCAATTTGAATTAGAATAACTAAAAAAGCGAAGTCACAGTTATATTTAGTTTTTCAATAAAATAGCCTTTTTAAATGCCTTTATTCTCTTTTAAAAATTTTACTTATGCTAGCAACAGTTAAGGTCTAAACCTAAAAAAAACGCAGTTAATTATAACTAAAAATGTCTTTCAGTTATATCCCCAAAACTAGCTTACCAATTGCAGGGAGCAATACATCAGCCGAAGAATGAGTATCTCCATAAATATTTGTTGCAACAACTAAAAATCAAATCAGTTTAAATCTTTATGCGGTTTAAATAACTCACCAGTATAAGTCCCAGATAGTTCCCTTGTAAAGCTTCCAATTACCAGTGAATGTTCATTTCCGTTTTTAACACTTTCTGCTCCACTACCAGCATGAATTGCTTTACCATTTAGCAACCATTTAATTGCAGGCTCAGGATTTCCTTCAACTTTACACTTCAATTCCACAGCTTCACCTTCCCTCAAAATTTGCATATTTGTAAGCTTTTGTATAAATCTTGGCATATTTGGAATATATTCTTCTTTACTTTCCGTTGCACTTTCTACCGTAATTTTCGCCGATGAACTTGCTTCACCAAGCTTGTTTTCAATTTTACATTCGTATAGCCCTTGATGATCTTTATGTGCTTCATAGATCTTTAGGAAGGCAATTCTTCCATCAAAATATGTCCTTAGAGTACGTGATTCAGCAACAAGATTTCCATCATGTAACCATTCAATTGTAGGCTCAGGAAAAGCATCAACTTCACATTCAAGTAGTTCACGATTTCCTTCATGTACTTTGGCATCACATAAATGTCGAGTTATCATTGGAGGTTTTGGTACTCTATTTGATGGGGTTGGTGAAGGTGATCGAGAACGTTGAGTGGAGAGACCAGTTGCAGTCACTTTTACCTGACAATGAGTCCAATCTTTACCATGTGGATTTTCAGCTAAAAAAAACTTTACATATTAACCTTCTATCTGGTTATACCCTCAAATGCTGGTATTCAGTTAATCCCTCTCTTAAAATGCCTACCTTCACATGTAAATTCTCCAGTATCATCAGGTTTTGCATTCATAATTGATAACCTTACAGTACCCTTTCGATCAACATATTGTAACATTCGATTTGTCATTAGCAGTTTTAGACCATTATGATACCATGTTATTTGAGGTGGAGGTCTTCCAGAGACTGAACATTCCAAAACGATTTCACTGTTTTCCATTACTGACAAATTGATAAGTGTATCCTTGAATTTTGGTGCAATATTTAGAAGTTCATTTGAAGCTAAAACTTGTATATATCAGTTTACGCAAGATACGCTTTACACAAAAAAAGAAAACCTCGCTTCAGTTTTTTAAGATATTATAAACTATAACAACTTTTTATGCTTATTTCCGTGTTTTCGAAGTGCTCAGTTTGTAACAAAAATAACGATTAAAAAAGTTTGATGCTAACTTTAATATTCAATTTTAACTATTTAGGCACCACCTTCGTGCACAGTTTTTTGATACTAGTTGGGTTTTTTAAAAAAATATTACTTAAGAATCTCACTTTTGTCAGTTAAAATTTGTTCGCAATTCATTTGACTCCAAAATGACACTTTGTACAGTTAATAAAAATGATGCAGTTTTTTGCGGTTTTCTATAATTTTGTATTTGCCATGAAACAACTAATTTTATCCAACATTTCTTTAAGTTTTTTTTCTATTTTTTTTTTTTAAAAATGAAGTGGAAACCAGTTAATATTTTTTAAAGTGTATTACAAACACTCAAATGGTGAAAAAAATATATGAAAAAAACCTTTAAAGAAGCTTAACAACATTTTAAGCAATATGGCATGCCAGTATTAGAAAACATTAAAATTACTATTTAGAATTCATAATTTGCCATTAGAACAAAGTTTTTTGCCTTTACAAAAAATACAATTTACTATTTTTTCAAATTCATAATATTTGTCATAAGAACCGCTTTAAGTTTTGCCAATGATTCAGTCAGTTTTTAATTTTATAAGAACCAATTTACGTATGCTTTTTTATCTGTGCTAAACCAGTTATTTTAGAATCACAGTTTTTTTACAAAAAGGTGCTCCAAGGAGTAAGACGAAACAGTTATTACTTAAAATATAGTTTTTTAAACATCATTTAAACATTTCTAACATGGTTTTTTCATATCTAATCCGCGAACTTTTGAAAGTTTTTATAACCATGAGTTCAGTTATTTAAAATATAAAAACTAGCTAACTAGCAGCCGCTAACTAAGAATTCTCGTTCATTCCTAATACACATGGGTTCAAAGTTAGCCGAGAAATCTCGATTAATTACAGTTTAAAAAAACAAAATATAGATTGTCCATGAAAACAATAAGATCGTAAATTTTTTGAATTCAGTTTTTATATCCTATATTGCTTAGCCACCCAAACTTTTTTTTTGTTAAGAAAAATGTCAAAAGCAAATCAATAGATAGTAATCAATAAATAACTATTAATCAATCCTCCGGAACAGTTTAAATTATTAAACTTTCAAAGAAAAAACTTACGTTCAATATATAACATTCCAACAGATCTCACACTTCCATGTTCATTTTTCGCTGTCATTGTATAAACACCAGAATGAGTTGTTTTTGCTTTAGGTATCAATAGTTGAGCCATGCCATTATAATAAGACAATTCAGCGAAAGTAACTTCTCGATCATCTTTAAACCATGTAATTTCAGGGGTTGGAATTCCTGTTACTGCACAAACAAGTTTAACTTCAGCATTTTCAGGTAGTTCTCTTGTAGCTGGCAATGGCATTCGAATGGATGGTGCCATTGCCTCATCTTCATCTGCTGCATGTGGCCTGCCTGTTTTAACTGTTACTTTACATTGAGTAAAAACTTTTCCAATTGCATTTATAGCTTCAATCGAATATACACCAGAATGTCGTTTTTTGCTATCAAGGATAGATAGAGAGTGTTGATTGCTGCCAGTTTCCATAATTCGATATTCATCTGTATGGGTTAACTTTTCACCATCTTTGAACCATGTAACTTTGTATGTTAATGTTGAAACTACGACAACCTCAAGTTTAAGTTGTGACTTTTCATATACAGTTTCATTCTCCAAAGGATGTCGAAATTCTGGCGCTTCAGCTTTATCAGGATTCAACACTGTCAGTCGACATGATGATTCACACTTCCCAAATTTATTAATCCCTATTGCTTGCCATTCAGCATTATCATTCATTTCGCACGCTGAAATGATAAGCTCATATCGACCCTTATCCTTTCGTTTAGCATATTTTGAATCTTCAATAACTTTGATATCATTTTTATACCATTCTACATCAGGTTCAGGAAGGGTGGTATTTGTAACAGAGAGAATCATTCGATCATTGATATTAACAGTTTCATCTTCTAACATGTAATGGAAGAATGGTGGTGAATCAAATGTTGGTTGATCATCTGAGAGTTCTTTCTTTGGCTTTTTAGTTCTTTTTTCAACATCAAAATCTTCTTCAGTTTTCTTCTTTTTCTCTTCGTCATCTTCAATTGGAGCAACTTTTTTAACAATTAGCTTTCCATCTGATTGTAGCACAGTGTTGCCTCTTTCAAGACGGCATGTATACACTCCCTGATCAGCAAGATTGATATTTCGAAGACGAAGTGAGAATCGAGAAGTATCTTTGGTTGGGAAGTATTTGACGCCAATGAGGGATTCATCAAGTGGAGTGCCATCTTTGAGCCTGAAAATAAAACGTTTCCAATGTACAGTTTAAAAGATTTCTTTTTGATAATTTACTTATAGCTTATTCGTACAACAATCAAAATTATTTTAAGCGTGGCAATTTTTATATTATAATTTATCTTGGTTAGTGAAAGTTCGCTAAAATTATCACTTTTAAAATGCTTTAATTGCTCTGCCAAATAACTTAAAAAATCTTATAATAGCATAGTTTTAAACCTTTTATTGGTCTCTAACTCAAATAAAAATGCTGTACAGTTAAAGTGTTGTCGCAATGAATTACAATTACTTGCTGACGATGATCCAAACAGTTATAAAATATAAACCTTTTGTCTTCAATAAACAAAATTCTTTAATTAATCTCCAGTATAAATTTAATAAGTTTTCCTAACAGACATTAATTCAAGCAAAAAACATTAAAACATTTTTTGCACGTTGCTTTTAGTTTATGTCTTACTTCAAAAATTTTTTAAGATGCTTTTTAATGAAAAAATTTGCTTATATAGTCAATCATCTTGAAGTATTCAGTTTCTCAAAAATAAATACGCAGAAGCATCAAGAAAATTTATAAGCAAATAATTTTTTTCTAGTTAATATTGGAGACATTTATGACAAATGGCAGTTGTTTTTCTCAGAGAACATGGATATTATTCGTTTAGAAATTTTGTAAGCTGTTAGTGAAAGAATTTGATTCACAGTTTATTTTTTATCTATTGATGTAAAAACGATCTCACTAAAAAAGTCCCATAAACTAGTTTGTGATGAAGCTGTTGGTCCTAACAGTTATAAAATATAAACCTTTTAACTTTAATAAGCAAAAATTTTCAGCCTATCAGTACCACTAAACAAAACAATTGTTTTCTTTGCAAATCTTAATTCAAGTATACAGAACTTAAAACTTATTTTGCATGTTCTTTATATCCTACTTTTTTAATGTTTTTAATAAAAAAGTTAGCTTAATATGAACTATTTATTTTCTCAAAAATAACAACGTGGAAGCTTTAAATTAAATGATTTTTAAGAATTTTATGACAAAACTAGTGACAAATCTATTAGCAGTTTTTTTTTCTCTCTCAATACATGGATATTATCAATTTCGAAGCTTAATAGGCTATGAGCTGCATAAAGATGAGCTCAATTCTCACCAGTTTAATTCTTATATATTGATGTAATTATCATTCCAGTTATTTAAAAATCCCTATAAACTTGTTTGCATTCAAAATGTAATGTAGTTGCTTATGCTGTCAGTCAAAAAATATAAACGTTTTTATCTTTAGTGAGCAAAAGTGTTCAGCTTATCAGCAGTATAAAGTTAAACGAAACTTTTCCTTGCAGACATTATCAATTCATGCATAAAACTTTAAAACATTTTTCGCACGTTTTTTTCTATTTATTTTTTTAAAAGAAAACTTTATTAACGTCATGTAATTAAATGAAGCGAAAAAAATAACAATCTTTTTTGGAAGCTAAAAATTTTTTGCAGGAAAACATGGATTTTTTTACAGTTAGTTAAAAACAGCATTGTGCCATACCTATGTGCTTGCAAAGCTTTTGCAGTTTTAAAACCTTTTTTTAAAAAATATATTTAAGCGCTGATAGTAGTCTACAATTTTTGCAAGCAGTGTGCTTATTCGTCAGTTTAGAAACGTACGTTTGCCAATGCAGTTAAAGGTTTTTTAAAGTAAAAATTCGGCGCTTTTTTGAAGTAGTCTATGTGAAAAAAGTGTGAATGGAAGCTTACCACTTGACATGAACATTTTCATCATCATTTACGGAACACATAAAAATTCTTTCAGGCGATCCATCCCTTGTTTCAATTTCACGAAGGCCATTTGTGATTTCAAGTGCCTTCAACTTTTTAACTTTTGACGATGATGTGTTTTCTTCTTCATCTTCGATTAGAGGTTTTCTAGTTCTTGAAGATTCTGAATCTGAAACGTAAAATATATTAGTTTAAAGTTACTCTAGTTTATATATTTGCATTGTTTCTTCTATTTAATCAGTTTATCTATCTAAACAGCGATCCCAAAACTTTATATAACAGTTATATTTTATTGGTTTTTCTAAAAAACGTGTAACACTGCTTTTGAAGACCTTCTTTAAAAATTACACATTCTGAATCATAAATTTTTTAAAAATTATCAGTGTAATTTTAATATTTTGCTAAGCAGTTTTATCTATTCTTGTATTCCAGTTTTATAAAAAATAAAATCAAAAAATTTTTAAATTTTTAAAAGAAAAAAAATGTGACGGCAGTTAAATAATTTTAAAAAATATTCAGTATTACAGCTAGATCCCAAGCACGTTACTACTTTGTTTATACTAAATACTATTGTACATTTATAATTTTTGTATTTCTCCTACACTCTTCGCAAGAGTGATTAAAATAAAATACCCCTACCAATCTTATTCAGTTTTTTACTACTATATTCTGTTCACCCACATATCCCTCCAATTTTTTAGCCAATTTTGACAACTATTTTTGTTATCCAGGAAATATAAATTTTTGCTAATTTCTATTTTTTGCAGTATTTTTGCAATTTGAGATTCTCCCCTTCTTTTATTTCTTGTGACTTTTTTTATCACATTTTTTTGGAAATTATTTTTGATGTTCCAAAATGAAAAAGAACTTTTTGTTATTTGCTTTTGAAAGAACTTCACAGTTTTGAATAAAAAAATATAATAAAAAAATAGCGGCAACGGCATTTTCATGAATGAATTGAAAAAAAGAGCGACAAGTTTTTAAAACATTTTTTTTGCAGTAAAAAAAGGGATTGAAATTTTAAATTTCAGTTTTTTTTGGAGAACATATAGTAAAAGAAATTGACAGTTTTGATTTTTTGTTGAAGGGTGTGTTAATTTTTTATTTCAGTTTTTCTTGAAAACAATATTGATGAAATGAAATACTGGAAGAATGAAAGTATGGAATGAATGTAGTTGCACAATTTAAGTAACAAGGCTATCAATATTCACTTTTTGTTTTTTAAGCTAATTCTATCTTCAGTTATTTTTTTCAGCTATACTTTTTAAGTTTGCTAGACCATAAACTTATTCATCTCAGTTCTTTAATTAACTCACTAATGTTGATTTCTTGTTTTTAGTAATGAAAATTTGTTTTTTTTTTCTAAAATTATAACATTATTTTATCCACGCTATAATAATTTTCACTTTATAACAGATTTTTTAGTTTTTTTTTTCTTTTACATCATCTACAACCAGATATTTTTTATTTCATAAATATTTTTAACACCTAAAAAATGCAGAAAAAAAAAACTTTAATATATTTTTTTCGTTCAACAGTTTTTTTCTTCAAAAGTTTGCTCGCCGTTTACGGAAGTAAGAAAGAGCAGTCAGCCAGTCAGCCGTAACCTTCCAATCCCTCCGCTCCCAAAAAGAAAACAGTTATATCAAATTTCAAATTTTTAATATTATTTTTGGCACTTTTTTTTTGTTTTTACTTTTTAAGTGTTTTATTTTGTGGGGGTTTAAAGCAGCAGTTTTTTTAGAGAGTTCGTTTTTTAGAGTTCTTTAAGATATTATGATATTTTATGATACCACTTTTTTTGCCTAACTCATTGTTTTTCTTAATTTTATGGAGAAATTTTTCATAAGTTTCATTTTTGCAAATTAAGACTTAATCATTAAGTGTTAGCCACCATTTTAAACACGTCCTGTTAAATGAATGTTTTTCGCTCTCTGTTTTTTGTTTCCATTTTACCACTTTTAAAGCAATTTAAACAAATACTTTCGAAAAGAACAAAAAATTGTGTTCTGACCCACACCTTCCTCCTCTCATTCATTCCCCTGTTCCACCATCTATTCTTCTATCTTGTTCCATCATCTACAGTTTTGTTCTCTCATATTTTAACACTTTTTGCAATAGCTTTTTTTTCTTCTGAATAATATATGAAACACTTTCTTATTCGATTAACTAGTTGATGCGCAATATATATATATATATATGTTGCAGCCGATTTGTTGAACCAGCCGTTTTATAGAACGGCTAGCCGTTTTATAGAACGGCTAGCCGTTTTATGGAACGGCTAGCCGGTTTGTTGAACCAATAGTTTTTTTTACAATTTTTTTAAATTTAATCATATTAAATATATTCATGCACTGAGAAAAACAATTAGACATTTTTTATACTTGTATATGCCATCAATGTCTAAAAACAAATTGTGTAAAATTTGTCAAATTTTATATTAGGACAAATTTATATGAAATGTGTTTATAACTCATTAATATAAAAAAAAGGTTTGTTATTATTGCTGCTAAAACTTCTATATTTTTTTAAAGAAAATTTTGATTTTTATTTTGTTAATAAATTTATTGCTTTTCTTCTTTATGAAAATCACTTGAAATATATTATCAAGACATATTTAAAAACGCAAAAATAAATTTAAACGTGCCATAATACTCTTTTGTTTTTAACACTTGTTAAATTGAAACGTATTTGTTTTCTTACATTCTCTTTACATCTTTACTTTCGATTCGCTTATAGAATAAGGTTGGTCATTTTTTCAGACTAATTGTCAGATGTTTAACAATTTTATAGTTTCCAAAAAAATGCTATAGCTTTTCAGTTCCGGTATGAAGTAAACCTTCCAGCAAATGTTCCTGCAGATTCTTCAATTTTAACTGTAGAAACCAGGTGCGGATCCAGGACTTGATGGTGAAATTACATATAAAATTAATGATAATGATGCAGCTCGAGGTGATCGTACTCATCAGCTATTTACGATCGATCCAATAATTTAACAGCAAGCTTTGAATGTTAACACTGATGGACCAATTATTCAATTTGTTGTTGAAGTAAATCAGATACTGTCGTTATGCTCCGATTTAAAGAAAGAAATGCAGCAAAATAAGAATTTTTACGTTTACCTAAAACTGTATTTATTTCAAGGGAGAAACCAGTTGGCTCTGAAATCATAGTGTAAATTCTTTTTTAAAAAACACTTTAGACAGAAGTTCTTGGCAGTTTTTATGTTCAAACTAAAGAACTCTAAAAATGATAAAACTCAATTACCTTCAAATTTCAGTTTGCACGAAATGATAAAACAAAATTGCCAGGAAAATACGAAATAACTATTAAAGCTTATTAAAGCTTTCATCTTCAACTACTGCTACAGAGGTTGAGTCTGAAGTTACTTCAACGGCTCAACAAGAAGCTAGTACATCACCAACAAGTGTCGTAAAAATTTATTGATTAATAAGTCTTAAATTGTATAATTTAAGTGATATTCTTAAAGAAATTAAACAAAATTTTAGCAGCAATAATCACAAACCTTTTTCTGTATTAATGAGATGAGTTATTATCCCCGAATATATTTAAATTTAAAAAAATTGTAAAAAAAACTATTGGTTCAACAAACCGGCTAGCCGTTCTGTAAAACGGCTAGCCGTTCCATAAAACGGCTAGCCGTTCTATAAAACGGCTGGTTCAACAAATCGGCTGCAACATATATATTAATCGATTAAAGCATAAAAACATTTACACGTTTTGTTATGCCACATTTAACATACAGAATAAAAAAGATATTTTATTGAGCTCACCCCCTACTTTTTTCATGTTTAAACACTTTAAAGCAATTTAAACATCTTTCGAAAAATGAAGAATTCTGTTCTGATCAACACCTTCCCGCTCCTTCCTCTCTTTCACCATTGTATTCTTTTTCTTCTTTCATTTTCCCCGTTTCCTTTTTCTTTTCAAAACAAAAATGGACTTTTATCCCCCCTCTTCCCCTTTACCCCACAATATCCCATTTATCCATACCCTTCTTAGGATATGTATTTTATCCATGCCATTGTTATCTTTTCCTTCTTCTTTTACAAGTTCTTTCTTTATCCGCCGTTGCTCTCTTCCGTCAAAAGAAGAAAAAAAATCTTAAATATCTCTTTTTTCAAAAGAAAAAGATTTTTAAACTAACGTTCAAGTTTTCTTTTTTGCTTTTTTAAAAGCTCAAAAAGAGAAGAAGAAGAAAACTACTCTAATGGGCCTAAGCAAAGCAAGCAAAGAAAGCAAAGCGAGATTTTTTTTGAGTGCATGCCAAAAAAAATAAGATGGCAATTTTTTGATGGCATCATCATTGAAATAAAATATATGTATAAAAAAAACGAAACGAAAAAAATTTTTTTAAATGAATTTTAAAATTTCTGTTTTTGCGTGTTTTTTGGTTTTTGATTGAATCATTGATAAAGAAGAGAGATTATACCAGCCCCCTATGCTTTAGAGAAAGAAAGTGATGCTTTTTATGGAATCATTTTTTTCAAAAAATGAAAGCGTTCGCTTATATAAGTGTTTTGAACCATACTCCAGTTTTTAAATCTTAAAAATGCACTATTAGATACTATGCACTTTTTTGGCCGGAATTTTGGAATTGTCAGTTTTAAAACATCTCTACTTTTATTTTCCGTTAAAGCTTTTCATAATCCCCAAATTGTTTCTTTTGTGTGTACTCATAGTGTTCTTTCTTATGAGCTTTTAGCTATTTGAAATTTCCAATTTTGTATTTTTTTCGCTTTTAAAAATTATTATTAATAGAAACCTTTGTTTGAACAGATTCAGTTTTAAAAAATCTTTTTGTTTATTTTTACTAAATAATTTCCATCCCGTCGAAGATACAGTTTAAAAATCTAATTTTTCTTTTCGCGTCTAGAGAGTCTTATCGTGTTTATTAATATCCCAAATTTTCAGTAAACTATCATACTTTATTGAAATTCAGTTATTTATTTCAAATGTTTATTGCTATTTTTCTTACACCACAGTTTTTATAAATTTCTAATGTATTGAATTTTTTGATGACAAATTACTGCAGTAAGTTTATGCTATTTTTTAGAGAATTTGTTTAAAGATGAGCCAACAGTTTTTATAGTAATTAAAGCTTGTCAAGAAGATTTGTCAATTTCCAAAAAAGGTTAAGCGTGAATAACTTTTTAGGCATCTATGACCACATTTTTTAGTTTTCATTATTAAGATATTTATAGCGTTTAAAGCAATGATTTTTAAACAGCGTTTAAAATTGTTTTCAGCAATTAATAAACCTTTTTAAGCAGCTAAGAAAATTTTTATAAATTGTAGTACCATAGAAGCTTCGACCGATAAGAATTTCTCGACAGTTTTTACTAATACTCTAGCTATTGCTAAGAGTTAAAGTTTATTTAACATATATAAAAAAATTTATTTTAGAATTGCTAAATTAGAAAACAGTTTCAAGTGTTAATTAATTCAACAAAAATATATACTTTCGAGAATCGCGTGTTCATCATTTTATGTTCCCTCTCTTTTTTTAAAAAAGTTATTCAATCCTGAAGTCAATTGTGTGTATAGCATCTTGTACTCATTTAAATCATCCAAACGAAGATTTACTTAACCTCACACATTCAAGTCCTGTAGCAGCCATGCCGACCATGTAAGTTTTAATTTTTTTAAAGCAATAAAATTCAAACTGATGAAGAACAAGTCAGTTTTTATTTGGGGAAAATCTCTTAAAATAGGCTTTAAAGAAAGATGTGTATTGTGATGACAGTTAAATGAATTTTTAAAGCGAATAATCACTTGTTGTCGTTAACTTAATTTAACTTAGTTTCGCTTTTGATTTGCTGAATGGACAAATCGTTAATGGCAGAGAAAATAAAATAATAGTCGTGAAAGTGTTTTTTTTGTGAAGTTTTTAACCATCATCATAAACGTGCCAGTTTTTAAATAATTTTGTACTTACTTTCACGTAATTTTTCTACATCGCAGTTTAAAACAATTCAATTGCAAAGTTTGACAAAAGTTATATTTAATAATATATTTTAAACAGCCATTCCGGGGAGAAATATCAGTTTTTTTGTGGGATGCTGAGGTTTTAAAAATGAAAAAGTTATCAAACAAAGGTAAATGAGTTTAAAAAGAGGTAATAGCGTGGAGGACGTAAATATGATTATTATAGAAAATTTCCAAAAAACTTTCAGCATTATCTTTTAAATACGCAGTTTACTACAATTAAAGTCCAAGTTATCTAGAAAGTTTCCAAACGTTCCAGTTTAAATGAGTTTATGTTTATATCTTTTGTGACAGCTTAAAACGATGATTAAAACATTTCTCTCAAACCGTTCGTCGTAATCAGTTATCATGAAATTTTTTTTGTAGTATCTCATTTATAGTTTCACCTCTTATTGAAGGTTATACAGTTTTCTAACAGTGTACGAAAACTAAACTCAATAATTTGCGGAATATTCAACGAGAAATCAGTTATCGTCCCCTCGTCTTTTGAAAATTCTTTACTAATATTGCTTTCAAAAACTTGCATGTACTTCTTCAGACATCGTACCAAAACAATGAAGCATCACAAGTTCGATTTTATTTATTACACAGTTATTTTCTACCACTTTTCTTTTTCTTTCTTACCTTCTTATTCATATTATTATTTTCCACTCAATTTTACCATACAATTGTTTATTTCCTTTCTACTTTTTCTCCTTCTTTTTTAGTGCAGTCTATTTTCTTTATCGCTGTTTTTATCTCATCGCTTTATCGCTCGACCAAAAAAAAAGCCTACGCAAGAAGAAAAAATTTGAAATTACTTTGAAATCCAAGCTCTTTTTTGTGAATAAAAAATTTTTGTTCCTTTTTTTGCTTCCCTTAAAAAAAGTTATTCAAATATCAAATTTAACTTTTGCCCCAAACTTACTTAAACAAATTTTTACTTACCCAATTTCAAATTTAGTTTTTAAACAAATTAATGCCTTTAACCTTTTTGATCTGTAAAAAAATAATAAACTTCCTTTTTTCGTTTTAAAAATTTCATTTGTTTGTTTGACCAAAATATAGAGAATTTTAAAAAACAGAAAGGTGTCTATAATTTTTTAAAGGCATTAAAATAATAGAATTTGCTTTTTTGGTGGTGACATTTTTTGCTTCAAGCCTTTTGTTTTTGTTTTGCGTTAAAAAAAAGGTGGAGGTTATTGAAGTGTAAAAAAAGAGAAATAATTTTTAAGTGGTCAGTTGGGAATATATATATCAATATTTTCTTGTTTTTGTTTTTACCTTATTTTATCTTTTTTTGAAAAAGATATTATTATTCATTTGTGAATAAGGCTCTCAGAAGTTGGTGAAGAAGCTGCAGTTTTTGGAAATCCTAATTATTATCTTTTTCCAGTTTAATTTTTGTTAAAATAAATTTATTATTCGCTTTTGTAATAATTGTTTATTTTATTAACAAAACATTATCACCAAATACTTTGCAGTTATAGCAAGATAAAAACTTATTTAAGTGGAAGCTATGGTTGTCAACACGTGCCATCATACTTTACAACAAGGGTATTGTTTTCTATTTTTTTTTAAACTTTTTTTCATCAAAAAGTCGTTTCCGCAGTTTAACTAATTTTTTACCGGGCTTTTTTTGTTGATAATCAACAGTTTTCTCAATGGACACAGTTTTAATTTTTTAAGAAACGTTAATACAAAAAACACTTTTGCTAATATTACTCGTAAAACAGTTAAACAATAATATTAAATTGTGATAATCCTCACATATCTACATGAAAATATTATTGCCACTTTGATCAACAACTTGAATTTTAAAGATTAAAAAAAAAAGTCTACTCATTAAATCTATTAATACTCATTACACTTCTTCTTCCTCCTCTTCTTTTTGTATTCCCTATAAAAGTTATTACCTCCCAAGAGACCGAAATTCACATTTACAACCTTTAAAAATTCTATAAAAAACTCAATTGCTCATATTCAACAGAATTTAACTTTTCCACCCCTTCTCTTTCTTCTATTTCTCTCTTGACATTCATTGTTCCGTTTATGAAAATATTTTTTTCCGAAATAACTTTTGAAAAGAACAGTGTTCACATTTTTACCGCTAATAGAATTCCCCAATTTACCTCTCACAAAGAACACTTACCGAACGAAAATGCCGAAAGCAGTCAAAAAGCTTTTAAAGCAAAAAAGTGTATTTATTTCGTGAGAAAAATTACTAACGAGGTAGACGCTCTGCCATCAGCTAACTAACTAACTACAAACACCATCCCTAAGGGACATTAATGGATGGAGGTTGCTTGACTTTTTCCTTTTTTCTATTTCCTTTTATCAAGTTTGTTTTTTGGATAACACGCTCGCTTTCAAGCATGCCCTCGTCATTTTGTTAAGTCTTTAGTTGGATTAAAAAGTCGGCACATTTTTTTACTTCTATCAAAAAAAAGAGAGAAAAGAAAGTAAAAGTTGTATTTTTTATTGTTATTACTTGACCTCAGAAATTGCTAGTAAAAAAGCTAAAGCAGTTTTTTATTGATTGATATGATAAGAAGTCATGCAACTGTATCAACAACTAATTCACTTGATCAAGGGTAAGGTTATCGTAATTTTGTTTATTTGAGCTGTTGGAATTTTAAGCGCAAGCATCAGTTTTAGAAATATATCGTAATAATAAAAGGACAAAGAAACTTTTAAAATTTTTTTTTGAAATAACTTGCTTGAATACCTCTCATCAAACAGTTATGATCTCCCATGTTTAAATGCGCCGAACAACACACCATACCAGTTTAAGTTATAAGAAATTCACGATAGCAGACAGATTGTACCCCTAAAAAATATCTTCAAAAAACCTTTTTAGCTACTGCATTTCTTTTTCAATTAAATTTTCTTTGTTTACTTTCTTTTTTTTGTCTGTCTAGAAAAAAGGGGAAGTAATTTTGATGGCACTAATTGAACCCAAAAAATTGACTGAGTTTTTCTAAAAAAGTAGTTCAAAAAAGTGTCTTTCTCTTGCAATGGGAAGCTTTATCAAGTTTGTTATAAATTTTGATGCTGCTGTTAAACTTATTACAGGTAATTGAGTTCAATAAAGTATTCAGGAGACAATGAATTTATGCAGTTTTTAAAAATTTTAAGTATTCTTCGTTAACCATTTGTGAAGCCAGTTTCTCACAATAATCTTAGCAAAAAATTATAAAGCTTGTCTTAAAAATTTTTTTTACGCTCTATCAAAGATCCATATCTGTGGAATGACATTTAAAGTTTTCATCATCATCTGAATGTCAGTTTTATCATTCCTCTTTCAAAATCTCATAACTAATAAAATAACTGCCTAAACATCATTAAATCCAATTGACAGTTTTAATCCCAAAAAACATAACTAATTAAACACTCCGCAAAAAATTTATAAGATTAATTCAATATCCGAACTTATTGAATTGATACAGTTTCTGGAAAGTTTTAAATGTTCTAGGTAAATTTGATGACAGCATTCCAGTTTTTATTCCCCTCTCCTTCCTTGATAATTCCAACATAACTAATAAACACTTGTTGTAACATTCTCCAAAACGAACTTATAAGATTAATCCAATATCCACTTCGGTGAAATGACCAATACAGTTTTTAAAATTTAAAAAGTGTTCCTTTTTTTCTATCCACCCCCCAGTTTTATTCCTCTCTACATCCTTTCATAATTCCAACAAAAAAAGATAACTCTATAAAACACATGTTTGAACATCCTTCAAAAACTATAACCACAAAAAACTTAAAAGCTATCAAATTTCCGCCTTTGTTTAAAAAAGCTTGTAAATCCCCAAAGTAACAACACAAAAAAGAAAATTCATTAAAAAAGATGTCAAAAAATTATTTCCGTTAGTTTGCTTTTTTATATTTTGCTGACGCTTTTTAAAAAATTATGCTTCCTTAAAATTTATTTCTTTTTTGCTTCCGCATATTTTTATTATTAATTTGTTTGGTCATGGTTTAATGCTATCAAATAAGAGGTAGGATAAAATCATAAAAAAATCGGGTTACAAATTGTCTGTGAAACAACTTGACAATTTTAAAAATGCAAAACATAAAGAATTTGGATTCGCCAGTTTTCATGTAATTACGTAAAAGAAATCCAAGACAGTTTAAAAAACAATTAAGCGCCTGCTTACTACACTTTTAAAAACAATATTTTTATTGCATTTTTGGCATCTTAGCAAACACTAACAATCTTAAGTGATGCCAAAATTGGGTAAAAAATCTTGTGCAACGTTGCCGGTGTCAGTTTAGTAAGCTTTTGTGCAACAAATGCTATTGTTTCTTTATGACAGTCTATGTTCTCTGAGTAAGTTTAACTAGTAGCAGATTTCTAAAAAAATAAAAATAAGTTTTTTAAATAGTTTTAAAAATTTATTTCAGTTAAAAGTACTTGTTGAATGAAGCCAACAGTAGTCAGTTTTTAAATCTTAGAATTTTATGGTGTACATATTGATAACAATGTTTTAACCAATCATAATATACTATAGTGTGTTAAATGCTCATATCTCCGCTGACAGTTATTTTTAAAACTTAATTTTTATGATTTTGCAAGACCTGAAAAAGCTCTTCCAGTTTGAAATGACTTTTTCCCTATGACTGCTGCTGATCAGTTTAAATTAAAGCAAATTAAACAGTGTGCAGTTTTAAATATACCAAACAAGCCACTAAACTTTTCGGGTAACACAAACTCATATTATTTCATTAGTTGATAGTCACTTTTAAAGTTTTCTCTAAATTTAAGCTAGCAAGTTCCTTCCCTCTAAAACAACAACACCTCTAAAATCCTAAAATTTAAAAATCACAGACACAATTTCTCTTTTCCTTGTCCTTTGTCCCTTTAGTCATTTTTGTTTAATTAAAAATTTAACCGTGTTTTACAAAAATAAATCATCTCATTTTCTTCTTATTAAACTTTAATCTTCAAAGTTTAATTAAAGTATCAAAAACAAAAATAAATAAAAATTTAATTTTAACGGACTGTCTACTACCTAAGTTTTTGTTGTTCTTTTAAAATGTGTGTCGTATTAAAAAGAACAGTCAGCTAAAGAAGCCAGTTTTAAAAAAGTTTAAATGATCAAAATTTGTATCATTTAAAAGTTAAAGTTTTAATGTCCGTTTGTGAATGTGTTGGAAAGGGCTATATCTTAGATTTAACAAAATATGCTGATGAAGATTTTTTGAATGATTTAAGTGAAGGTGAAGAAGAAGAAGAAGGTTATAATTCTGAAGAAATAGAAGACGACAGTGATATTTTTAAAGGTGAAAACGGGTAAGTCTTATTTTTTATTGGTCTTTTGATTGTTATGGTCTAAAGACCATGAATCATGCATTGCCTTTGTCTAATCTCACATTTCTTTAGTTTTCTTAACTTTAATTTTCTCAGTTTTGAAAGAAATCAAACTAATTTTTGCAATAAGAATCTTAGCTCTTTCTCAGTTTTTCAACGAAACGTTCTTTTTTCTTAACTATTTATCAGTTCATTTCTTTAACATTTTCTTCACAAAAGCTACGTGTCCTTTTTCGATTTCCCTTTATCTCAATTACATCCTCTCTTCAAGTTTTTTTTCAAAATAAACAAAAAAAACATCGTTCTCCAGTTTTCATGATCAAATCCATATGTATTTACAATTACAACCAAATGTTTAAAAAGAGTAAAAGCTGCTGCCATAAATCACTTAAAAAATCTTTAACAGATAGCAAAAAAGTAACATAAAACTAAGACTTTTGAAATCTTCTGGTGGTAGTTTAAGTTTTTTCCAAAAAAGTAAATGTTGTCTCCACAAGCAGTTGCAAAACATCGGTAACGTTTTTTTTATAAAATGTTTTTTTTTTTGAATAGTTATATCAAAACTTATACTACTTTTTAAAAATAAATTTTTACAGCAGTATTTTATCTTATAAAAAAACTGCCGCAACAAATGATCAGTTTTTTTGATTAATTTATCTTTATATTTTTTAAATCAGTTATATCAATTATTGTTAAAATATTATATTAATTTTTGATCCATCTATTGTTTGTGTACAGTTTTCTATTTTTGTGTCATTTTTATGTTTCTTCCGTTTTCGTTTTTTTTTCTATTTTCTTTGAGTCATAATTTTTTGTGTTATTTCCCTTTCTTACAGCTTTAAAGCATTAATCCGATTAATAACAACTAAACAAATTCTGTCTAAACAACAAAAAAACGGCTTTTTCGGGCTCATAATCACTTTATGCTTTTCTGTTTCCTTCATTCTCGAAAAACTTGAAAACATAAAAAGATCTTTTTGCAATCAACCTTTTCTTTCTTCTTTTTGCGCTGCTTTAACGTTTACGTTTCAAAGAAGTAGTAATGAAATGAAACTTAACGACACCATCAATACTCAGTTGAAAAAAGTTGAGAAAAAAGAGAAGCAATTGTTTTAAAATCAAAATTAGCTGCTTGTGTTAGTGAGACACCTATCTTCTCTCCTAAGTGAAGAGGGCAACAAATGAATGATATGCTCTCTTCTTCCTTTTGTCTTTATTCTCAAAGAATGGGCTTGAATGCAAGAGTAAATACTCACATTTACAAAAAAGCAGTGAATGAATGAAAAAAAAGTTTGCGCACATCATTAGCAGCAGTTGATCAACTTCTTTTTTTTTAAAAAAGTTTTCACCACCTCCTCAAAGCTTTTACGAGAGAAATAGACAATTGACGAAGAAAAAATAAAAAACAGTTTTTTTGTGTTTTTGTTCTTCTTGTGGTAAAATCAATTATTTTGAACTTTATATCGGTAAAACATTTGGAGGCAGTTAAAATTTTTACTTTTATAGATTTTGTAAAAAAAGTAAGTCCAGAAAATCAGTTTATCAGTTTTGTACTTTTTTAAAGCTTTTTTTGTAAACATCACCCAACTTTAATAAGCAGCTTGCACTAGTGAAAAGAAAAAAAACTATTCAGTTGCGATTTTTGTGAATACAGCTTGTTCGACATCTTTCTTGCGTGTCAGGTATAGATTACTTTATTAATAGTTGTAGTAGCATTTGGATAAAAATATAAATGATCGACAACATCTATGGGTGATTTCACTGGACCCAGTTTTATTCTAAATTCAAGAACATATTGTTTACCAAGCAATAGTTGAATCAAATAGCTTTTTAATTAGTTTTAAGTTTCCTTTTTAAACAGCTTTTATGCAACAACTTCAAAAAACAAGTATTTCAGTATTTTAGTTCAGTTTATTTTCGCACGATTAGATTATAAGCTTAAGAATTAGCATATTTCTCACAATAGCCATATTTTGAAAACAGTTTTTTTTCATGTTTTTCAAGCTGTTGTTGTATACCAGGAAATTTCTTACATCTCTAATAAAACCTATCCTGTGTGTGTCTCTTAACAAGAATATAAAAAAATACTTCCCTAAATTTCAATATCTCTATTTTATCGCATTTATCTTTATAACAATTTTTATTCTATGGAAAAACATTAAGCTTGAAACTATAATTTTCTTTCTTTTTTAATATCACTTTGCTACATTCTTTCTTTTTTTCATCTTTAAAATATTTCTTACGCTTGATTGAACTTCCCTCTTTTGCTTCTACTTTCTATTTTTTACGTTCTAAACTCACACCTCTCATCTCTCATTTTTTTAACACCTTTTTCTAAATATATGTTTTGCGGCTGTGTCTTTTAAAAAAAGTGTTTTTTTTCAAGGAATTTTTGATGGCATCAGAAATTCTTCTTGCTTTTTTTGCTCATGCAATATGCCTACGATATTGCCATTTTTGATGATGCCAGAAGCGAATAAATGTTTTTTACGGTCAATTTGCACTTTTGCCTTTTTTGCAGTTGGAATTTTTAGCAGCTTTTTTTGGTGGTGGTAGAAGTTTTTGGGAAAAAGAAGTTCTGCAAAAAGGTGACACTATCAATTTTGAACAAAGTTTTTATTTGTTTTAGTTTAAAAATTTGATTAAAATATATTTCAGTTTGGATGTCGCAAATAATCCCCCAGCTATGATAAATAATTTTGAATAACTTTTTACTCGCCCTAATACCTCTCCCCTGCTCTTATGTAAATTAAAAAGAACAGTTTAAGATAAATTCAGTGTTGAAAACTTTTGCCGACGACAAGTGTCAGAGGCACAGTTTTATATACTCTCGAAATACTGTTTTTATGTACCCACAACCCAAAAATATCAAGCAGTTTTTTAAATTCTTTTTATTACCTGATTTTTCGGGCATTAATATTAAACTTTCTACTACATTCTCTGCTACTGCAGTTTTTAACCCAAAAAGCTCTCAAACCAACACAAATATACAGTTATTTTTATATTAAACCCATTTTTAGTTTTTTTCTTCGCTTTTGCCCTTTTTTCTCAGATTAGCGACACGCAGCAGCTGCATTAAATCCTATTTTTTTGTTGAGCTTTTTGAGCTCTTTTTTAGCATTCTTTTTAACTCCATAAAAAGGCATTTTTAAACATTCTTAAAAAGAATTTGATTAAAAATTTCTCTTTTTTAGCATTCATTTTTTGTAACATCATCTTTTATTTTACTATTTCATTGTGTTTAAAACATTTTTTAAGTCGTTCTCTTTTTTCTTTAGCTTTGTGTATTCTTTTTTTTATTTTAATGCGAAACAGCTTTAATGAAAAAACATTTAAAGACATAAAAGAGCTAAAATATCTATATCTATCTTTATGAAAGCTACCACCCTTAGAAAAAGGATAAGGATTAAAAAAAGATTCTATTTTGTTTTTAATTGCTTGAGTTTTGGCTTTGATATAATACCGGAAAAGGAGCTAGAAAGAGAGAGAATAGAAAAATAGGATAAAATTAATACTAAAAAAATTAATGCCGTTTTTAAAAATTTTGCTTTTTAAATTTACAGTTTATTCTTAGCACAAAAATGTGTTTTCTGTAATCTTAGCCTTAAAAACCGTGTTTCAACAGTTTATAGTAAAATTACCCCTTAAAAAACCTGAATTTACTGTTGTCAGTTTATTTTTGATCTAAGAAATCACTAATTTATTTGCTTGAGTTTTGACTTAAAAAGAAAAGCCAGAAAAGAGCTATAGAGAATAGATATATTTAATAATGAAAACGACGCTACACAGTTTATTAAACTTCAATTGTATGTCGGTACCAGTTTTTAAAGCTTTATTCCTAAGATTTGCAATTTAATTTCAGCTTAAAAAATGGCTCCTCAATTTTTAAAGATCAAACTTTTTATCTTGAAAATGAGTGTGAATGCAGTTTTTACTACAAATAGCCATTAAAAGTATTTGATATTCCAGAGATATCAGTTTAATTTAATCACGAAAAGGATATATTTTTGAGGTTTCAGTTTATGTTTAACTTAAAAAAGCATATGGACGCAGTTTATAGCTAAATTATGCTTCAAAACGCCCTCAAATTATTAATGCCAGTTTATTTTCTTATCCAAAATCAATCACAAATTTAATTCCCCAAAGCAAACTGAGCAGTTTAATTTCTCACGTAATATTTGTTCTTATAAAATGAACTCCTTAAAAAATAGAAATAATAACAAAATTGATTACCTTGACAACCACTACCTTTTAAGACTGCAAAAAAAGAAAAAAAAAAGACTTAAAACTAATACCCCTCTTTTTTTGCTGTTTTTAAAAATCTTTTAAATTTTATGTTAAAAATTGAGAGGACTAACATCATCATCAGCATCAATATCTATCTCTGTGCTCTTTTACAGCAGCTTAAAAAGACTAAAAATGGCTTCTAATTTTTAATTTTATTTCACTTCCTTTTTGCGTGTAACATCTTCATTTCTTTTTCAGACCCTTAACATCTTTTTTTTAAAGTTTACTTAAGCTTTTATAAAATTGTTTTTTACATCTTCATCCAGTTTATCTTTTCTAATTCTATTTCTATTTCTCTTTGTTTAACGTGTCAAAATTATCATACTAATTTGTTCACAGCTATTAAAGAATTAACAGTGTTATTGCTACTGCTATTTATTATTAATAAAAAATAACCTTCTTCTTCACCTTCAACTTTTACAAAAATCAATAAACAAAACCTTCATCAGTGTGTGCTTTGGTTTTGCTTAATTAATTTTTTGTGTGATTCTCCTGCCGACTAACAGATATGACATGTGCAAGTATAAGTGCAACATGCTTAAAAGATGGGTATGAAAAAAACTGTTTTTTTTATAACTTTTGATAGAACATAAAATGGAATCAGTTAATAATGTTAATCATTACTTCAAAGCCAGTTATCGAATAAAAAAATATTTTAACTGTTGCTGTTATAGCTCTGTTCCCAATAAAAACATTTAAATACTATTGAGTTTAGTTATCAGTTAAATATACTTATTATTAACATTGGAATTATTTTAATCAGTTATAATAGCTTTTGAAGTTTGCAGTTTTAGATTTCAAAGTTTTGTATTATTCAGTTTACAAGTTTATGCAAATAGAATAATGGAAAGCAGTTAAATCTGTGTTATTGATGAACTACTTTCAGACTATAGCTTTAGGACTTTACCGATGGACTCAGCTTTATAAAATACCCTAAATACAAAAACACATTGCTTACAATGGAACAGTTAACGCATATATATTCTAAAACGAATTTTTAATTTTTTCTTCAAACACCACCTTTTCCCAGAAAATGTTTAAGATTACAGTTATTCTAAAACCAGACTAAGCAATAAGATAGTCCCACCTCTATAAGTCAATCTAACAGTGAGCCCTTAACAGATCGAACGAAACAAATAACGTATATTCAGTTTTTATAAATTTAAAAAATTTTTTGCCACAGTTTAAGACGGCAAAATAAAACCCAGTTAACCTTATATACCCAAAACATAAAAACAATACGAACCAGCTATACATAAATAATTTTTATATAATTTTTAAAGTTTGTCCCTTCTAATATTCTAACAATCGATCTTTTAATTTATGATAAAAGAAAAACAGTTTTGCCACCCCCATAAGTCTAGCGGTTCCAAAAAAAAATAGCAAACAACAAATATAAAAAATTAGCAGTTTCTTTTCTTTTTTTGCTTGGTTTATTTATGCCAAATGAAGCGTCAATTGATTTTTGTTGAAAGAGAAAAAAACAGAAAGAATTTGGTCATTGCCTTTTGGGACAACACATCCTAAAAGCAATAAAAAAAGATTTTTTTTCACTAAATGTTGTTTTTTGGTTTGCTTTTTTTGGAGACATTTCCCAATAAAAAAAAAAAAGAGATTTTGAAAATATGCCAAAGAGCTGAAAGGGCCAAAGTGCTAAAGAGGCTAAAAGGAAGTGAGAAAGAAAAAAAGAAGAAGATAAAATATATCTGTCTTCAATATAGATGTTTCAAAAATATCAGTTATAGAATTAAGGGATAAAAATGTTCTGATATTCAAGAAATCAGTTAAAAATTTTCTATATTTTTAGGGTAACAGGCAATATGATCAGCGGTGCCGCTCAACAGCACAAAAAGCGGTTAATACCGTTACGAAAGACAGATGCCATGCATCATGCCGAACGTAAAAATGGAAAAATTTTAGATGAAATTTGGAAATCTACTGATTCATATCAAGTAAGTTAAACCTCGAGATTATCTCAGTTTTACATATCGCAAGAAGCTCAAGAATACAGTTTTTTTGGTGTACATTAATTTTTTCATAGAATCAATTTTATCCCCAAAATTTAAAAGTTTCAGTTAATCAAGCTATTCAGTTAAATATCATATATCCAAAAAGCTCAGGTTTTTATATATACTTATGTCTTTTGGGTTTGAAAACGTGAAAGTGATTATGTAACTTCCACTTAGAATTAGTACTCAAAGGATTAATTTATCCCTATAATATTTTTATGAAAATGTAAAAGAATTCCAGTTTATTCCAAAAAATTAATAAAATCCAATTATTGACTTTAAGCTGTTTTTCATAAATCCAATCAGTTTGATATATCTCCATTTTTAGTTATTTCCTAGAGTACATATGCATATGTAGCACAATCAAATGGTACCCAGTTATTAATCCCTTTCGAAAATTTTCAGGTTGTTCTTCCCCGAAAAACTACAGAATCTGATGAGCCATCATTTTTACGTCTAAATATTGGTGGAACTGTTTATCTTATTCTTATTGATGCACTATTACGGGCCGAGCCAAACGGGTTTTTAGCCAAATTTGTACAGCTTAATCATGCTGCAAGATTAAAGGTAACCAATAAAAACAAAGAAATTTGAAAAAAGTCGAGATAAATAAAATTGCATTTAATTGAAGTAACTTCGATTTTGATCACTGTATTCCCTTTTCTTTCAGTTTTCGACCGAAAATTAATAGTCGAAATTCCAATACTGAAGTACAGTTTCGCTAACCGAAATTTTGATTGTCCAAAATTCTAGTTCAACACTTCTCTGTTTTAATTCAAATTTATTTTTCTAATTTTAAGGTCGCGGATGCATATTTTACTGATGATGATTCATATTTTTTTCAACGCTCTCCGCATACATTTGATTGTGTATTTCAATATTATGCTACCGGGGTAATTCATAGACCACCAGAGATATGTCCAGCAGCATTTTTAAGTGAGCTAGAATTTTGGAGAATCCCTCTTACAAATGTTGGCTCATGCTGTGCTGAAATTGTTCCCAAAGAACGTCCGGCAGAGAAAGAAGATGAAAGGGTAAGCTTTAATGAAATTGAAAATATGGCAGTAAAAAATTTTTAAAACTATGGTAGAAGAATTGTATTCAGTTTTTATATTTTAATCGTTGCTGCATATATCAGTTATGCAAATTTTTGAATTCTAAACTAAAACTAAATGCAATTTATCCCAGAACGTGACTGAATATACCAGTTATGAAAATTTTAAACGAAACAATTTCTTCTGGAGTCAGTTTTTTAACTATTATTAATGCATATGATACGCGAATTTTAAAACAAAACTAACTTGATACAGTTTAAACCTTTCTTTTTTTTTTAGGTTGATGACACTACTTTCGATAATTTAATGTTTGGTAAACTTCGTCGGCGAATGTGGACATTTCTCGAAAGACCTGGTTCATCAATGCAAGCAAAAGCTTTTGAACTTTCTTCAACCTTGTTTGTAGCAATATCAGTTATGGGTCTCAGCTTTGGAACAATTCCAGATTTTCAGGTAAGCATTGTTTTGAACGATTTCAACTCAGTTTTATCTTGATTTATTCTACACTCATCTGATATTCAGTTTTCTTATTTCAATTCATTATATTTTAGTACAAATTATTATTACTTTTCTTAAACTCATTCTGTTTTCTAACTCTCATTCTTTGTATCATAGTAATGTTCTTCTCAGTTTGATTCAAAAAACACTTTTAAAATGATGTTCCTCAGCTATTTAATAAAACTCATATAACTTTTAAAAAAGCAATTTTAAGTTTAAAAACATAAACTGTTTTTTTACTATACAGTTTTTCAATTCAAATTTAGCAAATACCCGTCTAATTCTTCTCGTGTCCAGTTTTTTTGTCTCTATCCATAACTCAGTTTTCTTATCAGTGTAACATGGAAGCCATTTTTATTTATTCTCTATATTAAAAGGGTAATAAAATAAATGCTAAAAGTGTTAAAACTTGTCTACCAGTTTTAACATTTTTAGCCTCATGACTCAGTTAAGAGTTCAATAAAGCTAGATCCAATCCAGTTTTTATAGTTTTAAAAATTAAATGTCAGCTTAATTTCCTCCTAATTTTGGACTGGTCTTTAAATTCAGTTTTATCCGTTCCCTATTTTTTTAATATTATAGAATATTTTAAGCTAACTTTATTCTGCTATATTTTCTATGTGATGCAAATCTTATTCAGTTTTTTAATCCTAATTTTTCTAATCTTACAAGGGACCGTTTTCAGATGTCCACCCCAGATTTTTTCATCGTAGTGGGGAACCGACAGCTCATAGTAAGGTATGAAAAACCCCCAAGGGATTTTTGCTGCTTTAGCTTTTTATGGATTTAATAGCATTTTGCTATTACACACTAAGTAGCAGGCGATGAACGTCATAGTAATTAAAATTCGTTTGTGAGGATTTTAGATGGCTGAATATGCCAAAACATAATATTTCATAGATAATTAATCATATTTCATGCCATTACATCCATCTAAAATCATCACAAACGAATTTTAATTACTATGACGTTCATCGCCTGCTACTTAGTGTGTAATAGCAAAATGCCATTAAATCCATAAAAAGCTAAAGCAGCAAAAATCCCTTGGGGGTTTTTCATACCTTACTATGAGCTGTCGATTCCCCACTATGATGAAGAAATCTGGGGTGGACATCTGAAAACGGTCCCTTGTTAATCAACTGAACTTCAAACACAACACAAATTCAGTTTAATCTATCTTCGACTCTTTTTTTAGGTAATACAATACCTTCCACCCCACAATGAATCAATTGTATTACCAAATGGTACCGTAATAATTATGGAAAAAGTTGAAGAAATGAAAGTTGAACATACAGCATTTGTGATAACAGAAAGGATATGCATTGCATTTTTTACTGTTGAATATTGCCTGAGAATGTTTGCAGCACCAAGAAAGCTTCGATTTGCATTAAAACCTTTAAATTTGGTAGATTTGATGGCAATTGTACCATTCTATCTTGAACTTTTGCTAACACTATTTGGTGTTGATGATAAAAAACTGCGAGATTGGAGATGGGCATTTTTGGTTGTACGAATTCTTCGAGTTTTACGAGTTATTCGAATTATTAAACTTGGAAGATTTTCATCTGGTCTGCAGACATTTGGAATGACGTTGCAGCGTTCTCAAAAACAATTACAAATGATGACAATTGTGTTGCTGACAGGAGTGGTATTCTTTTCTACAATGATATATTTCTTAGAGAAGGATGAAGAGGGCACTCCATTTACATCTATACCAGCAGCATATTGGTGGTGCATGTAAGTTGTTTATAGTTATGAAGATAGATGAAATTTAAACTAAGCTCAGCTTATAATAATAATCGTTGAAATACAAACTCAGTTTTTTGAAGAAAATAAACTAAAATGCAATTTTAATTTACGATAAATGAAACAAAGTTTTGCTCAATGAAAAATTCAATCAGTTTAAAAACAACAAAACTGTTGATCATTTCAGTTTAAACATTTTATTATATTTTTATATTTTTTGAAAAGTCTTGATGGGAAAGCAATTTCAGTTTATGACAAATAAAAATTGCTTAAAACATCTACACGCAGCTTTTTGAACCCCTATCAATAGTACATATAATTACAAAATAATTTTCAGCGTGACAATGACAACAGTTGGCTATGGGGATGCAGTACCAGCAACAGCGAGTAAGTTTTTATATTCACAAAATCAACGTCAACAGTTAATCAAACCTTAGTTTCTGTAACCATACAATTCTTTTTTACCGTTTACTTAACATTAATCAGATCGCCTATCTCACAATGCAGTTAACTTATTCTTAGTTTTTTTATCACCGAGAACAACTTCAACTTCATCCTCAGTTTACCTCACCTTAATTTTTTAAAAAATAACTATTACAAAATCAACATCAGTTATTTTTAGTGGGAAAAATCATTGCATCAGCAGCTATTATGTGCGGTGTCCTTGTCTTGGCCCTTCCAATTACCATCATCGTTGATAACTTTATTAAAGTTGCACAAGATGAACAACAAGCTGAACAAACTAAATTAGAACATGAACGACAAGAGGAACTTATTGCATCTGTGCTTACACAAAAAGATGATGAGCCATAGTGGCACTAATCGTATTCAGTTTATATGCACATTGGCATCATCTACAGTTAATTCCTCAAAATACACACATATATATCAGCTCTCATAAATAGTCAATTATCCCAGTGAATACATTTAAAAATTTTCCTACCCGGTCAAGCTTTGTTTCAGTTTCTTTTAAGCAACAAAAAAGAATAATATTTTGAATAACTGCTCAATGTTTTTGTTTTTGATTAAAAATAATCCCATTTTTTAACAAATAAATATAGTTTATGGTTTTAAATTTGAAAAACTAAGTGTCTTGAAAATAAAATATTTTATATGAGTCTTTAGAAATTCTTTGATAGCGTGGTTTTTTTTTCATTGTAAAGATGTTTATTCAGTTTTTTTAATGTTTTGATATTGTAATTTTTTTTTTAAAAATTGTTATTTTTTTGATTGTATATCCGAAAAGTTTATATTTACAAAAAATAAATTAGTAAAATTTATGACCAGAAAATGTTGGCGACTACAGTATTTGCCTACAAAACTTGTACACTTTTCTAAATACAGACAAATCGACTAGATTAAAACAGTTTTTGCATACAAAATGTGGTTTTCTTATCAACTTTTACTACCTATATACAAACAAACTGATATCAGTTTTAACAAGAATGATTTTTTTTGATGCAGTTATTAAATTTTTGAAAGCAATATTGAAAAATTTATTTTAAAGCCGAACAAAAGAATTCCTTATGATCAGTTTTTGCATATAATTTTTTGCAAATTTTAAATTCATTTCAGTTTTAATATACTCAAAATAAAGGAGCTGGCTCAGTTTTTTATTGTAAAAGAAAAGAGTTCTCATAAAAGTCAGTTTATTAAAATCTTCCAGATATAAATCAAAATATTCTCATTTCCCTCCCTAACTTTTGAAGTTTCTTTTTAGAAAAACATCAACTACCATTTCACTTATTTCTCTAAAAATTGCAATTCTTTTTTGTGCATTCTAAAATTAAATGATGCAGTTTTTTAAGATTTTTTGAGTAAAAATAAGAAAGCTCAGTTTTTGAGAAAAGTGAAGATTTCTGAGTTTTAACAATTGTTTGCTGCCAATAAACTGGTGGATGCAATGCTGAACAAAAAAATACTTTTTGAAATTTAATAATGCTCAAAATGCAGTTTCTTCAATATTTTACCCCCTATTTTTCAAGTTTCGTTAAAAATTCATTACTCGAGAAAACACACTATTCTTTGAATTCTTAACAGTCCATTTAACCTTATATCAGTTTATAAAAAAAGTTTTCAAACTCACCTTGCTCTTTATCTCTTTGTCGTTTGCCAGCAGCATCTTTATCTGCGACAATTTCAACAGGATCATCTGTTTGAATAGTTTCACTTGCACCAAATTTATTTTCTGCAGCAATTCGGAAATGATAGCTTATACCTTCAATAAGAGATGGAATACGACATGATGGAGTTGTAGTTCTTGCAGCGAATGACCAAGTATTTTTCTTAATATCCCGTTTTTCAACAGTATATCCGAGTAATGGAGATCCACCATCAGAAAGTGGAGGATTCCATGAAAGAACACATGAGTTGTCGTCGATCTCAGTGATGGTAATAGGGCCTTCAGGTTTTGCGGGGGCACCTGGAAAATTTAAATTGTTATCGATGAATGAAGAAAACACAGTTAATTGCAATAAGCAAGTGTTAAAAAAGTACACAATAGAAACAAAAAGCAAAATAAGCAGTTTTCATTGGGAGACAATCCACAGTTTTCAAACCTTGAATTTTTAGAGTAACACTCTCGACAGATTTTCCATGAGCATTTTTAGCTTCTAGCTTATACATTCCATTGTGTTCCTGGGATACTTTTTTAATAGCCAACACAGCTTCACCATTTTTCTCCGCCATTGTTAAAATTTTATCTGTTTTTAATTCTTTATTTTCTTTCATCCACACCAGCGCTGGCTTTGGCAGCCCCGTAACATTTGCTATCAATTTTACATTTTCACCTGGCTTCGCAATAACAACAGATTCAATAAATTCAATTTTTGGTTTATCTAAAAAAATTTCTTCTAAACTACAGTTTATGCAAATTTTTATTTTTACCTATTACATCTACTTTAAAACTTTTTGAACCTTTTGATATTGCATTGCTAACGGTGCAAAGATATTTCCCTGCAGAAGTTTCATCAGCAGAACTAATATGCAAATTTGATTGTTGTCTTTCAATGGTGAAAAATGTTTTACTGATATCTCGGCTATTTTGTAGCCAGTTGCAAGTTAAAGCAGTGCCAGTCCATTTTGTTGTTAGTGTTAGAGGGTTGCCGTATTCGACGGTGATTTGAGTTTCAGAGGGGTCAATGATGGTTATTTTGCTTTTTTCTTCTTGTAGTTTTTTGGCATCGGCTTCTGCTTTGGTTTTAGCTTCTTGGTCGGCTTTTTTCTGGACTTCTAGCTTAGCTTTTTGTTCTTTTTCAGCTGCAACTATAGCTTCTTCATCGGCTTTCTTTTTTGCTTCAACTTCTTCTTCATCAACCTTTTTCTGTGCTTCAGTTTTCAATTTTTGTTCTTTTTCTTCTTCAATTTTAGCTTTCTCATTTCTCTTTTTGATTTCTTGTGTTTTTTCTGCATTTTTTGCTTCTTTTTCAGTTTCCTGCACCAATTGAATTATCAGTTTTTCTTGAATTTCATCTTTTGGTTTTTGCTTAACTTCAGCTCCTGTGGCCAATCTGGACTCAGTTTTAGATTTTAATTCGTTTTCTTGTTTTTGATCAGATGGTTTTAGTTGATCTTGTTTCTCAGCTTTATCTTCATTTTTATCTTTTGGTAGTTTTTCTTCTTCTTTAAATTCTTTTTTGACCTCATTTTTAAGCTTTGATTCAGCATTATTTTCAGTTTTTAGCTTATCTTTAACTTCTTTTTTTGACACTGTTTCTTCAGTTTTTACTACATTTGTTTCAACTGGTATTAATTTGGATTCGTCAGTTTTAATTTCTTTTTCTCCTTTTTGTTGTTTCTCTTCCGATAATACTTCTGCTACTTTTCTACTATCTTGTTGTTTTTCTACACCTTTACTTTTCTCCTCTTCTACAGTTTTACTCCGCTCCGTTACATCTTCTTCGTTACTTTTCATGATGGGCTGTCTTTTCACATTAAGCTCCAAAAGAGTCTGCGGCGCAGCCTCTTCTTCCTTGTTGTCATCAAGATTATTATAAATCTCTTTTGGAGCCATCAAGTTTTTTGAATCGGTCTCAGTCTTTGTTGTTGTAGAGTCATCAGAATCAGTTGTCTTTTTAACAACTTTTTTCTTCATAACTTTTTTGACTGGCTTTTTAGCAACCGATTCGCCTGCAGCTTCAGCCTCAGCTGCAGGCTCTTCTTTTATAATTGGCGGAGATTTTATTGGCGGATCACCTATTCCTGAATCAGTAATTGAATGAGATTGTGATGTTGCAGTTAGGGTAGTAGACGATGAGAAATCTTCAGAATCTGGAGTTGATGGTCTTTCAATTAGGGATTTATTTTTAGCAACGATAAAAACCGGCGTTGATTCATCAGATGGTTTAGAGGTGTGATGATAAGCTTTAGAAGTAATACGATAAACAAATTTCGCTGATTCAAAAATTGATCGATCAGAAAAATAATTTCTATCAGTTGTAGCAATTTCAAGCCATAGGGTGTCATCAGCTTTTCGGCGTTCAACACCATACATTTGTACACCTAAAATTCAGGGTGAGAGATAGAAGAAAGAAGTAGTTTAGGGATAGATTTTTTGAAAGAAGGGGGATGTCACACAAAAACTTTTTTACGTTAAAACCAACCTTCAACTGCTGTCCAACTAATTTCAACTTTACTATCATCAGCTTTTACAGATGGTTTATCAGGTCGTTTAGGGATAATATCCAAGGCTTCACTTATCGATTGACTTATTTCATCTTCATCTTCTGATGCTGCAGTCATAACATCAATAGCATTGCTAGGTTCACTCTTTCCAACATCATTAACAGCAAAAACTCGGAAAACATATAACTCATCTGAGAATAAATCTTCAATAGTAGTATGGCATTTTGTTGCATCAGGTGCAACTCGAACTTTTCCACAATTTCGCCATCTTGATGTTTCTGCAGTTTTTCTTTCAACAATATAATGATCAATAGGTGCATCGGGACTTGAAGTTGATGGGGTCCATGAAAGTTCAACATATGTTTCTTGAATGTTATCAGCTTTAAGATTACGTGGTGGTGGTGGAACATCAACAACTTTCAAATCAAATTTCTTTATCGTAACACCAGCATCATTACTTGCTTTAATGCTAATAGTGCCATTGTGTTTAACTCCAACATTTTGTAGTCTTACAACAACAAGTTCTTCATAGTCATCTACACTTGCAAGAGTTTTAAGATTTTCACCATTTAGCATACCTTCAAATCTTGGAGTTGGATGTCCACCAAGACGAACTTGGAAGTGAAGATCTTTTCCAGCATAGACTTCAACGATGTCTTTATTTTTAACTTCTTTTGAGAAATCAATAGTTGGAAGGACATTAAGGGTGACATGAGCAGTAGCAGAATTTTCTTGGTCATTTACTTGAATGCTATAATCTCCAATATCTCTTTCTTCGAAATTCATAATTTCAAGAGTAGATGTGCATCCTTCATTGGTAATAAAGAATTTAGATGAGGGCCAAATTTCAAAGCCATTTTTGTACCATTTAACACTTCTAATAGGTCGAGTGGTTTCACATGCAAGAGTAACCTTTTCACCAAAACCTTTAACAATTTGATCTTGTGGGCCTACTTTAATGTGAGCTTCTTCTTCTGTAAAATTTTGTTTTATTTGGTTTTTTGTAAATGTTATCTTACCTTTAACTTTTAATTCTCCTTGTGTTCGTGATCGACCATCAGAAGTTTGACAAGCATAGTCACCACTATCTTCTTTTTGGCAATTATCAATAACTAGCTTTCTTGTAGTGCCTTGCTTTTCAGCATGGAATCTACCACTTTCTGATAGAGGTTTACCATTTTTCAACCAAGTTACAACTGCATCAGGATCTGATACTTCACAGCTTAGCGTTGCTTTACTATTTTCATTTATTTCAATATATTCTGGGAAGCTTGTAACAAAATGAGCACGAACATCAGAAATTGTAATTTCTGCTGCGCATCTATCTCTTCCACGGCTATTAAAGACTTCACATTCATAGCTTCCGGCATCACGATCAGATGTTTCATGAATGATAAGGCAACTCATGAAGCCTTCATTATTTATCTAAAAAAATTTGCATAATTTAATTATTTAAATCTTTTAACATTTTTTTACTTCAGTATTTTCATTTGGTACAATTTCTCTTCCATTCTTGTACCAAATATAACTAGGTGCTGGTTCACCAAGGGCATGACATTCAAGTCGAAGTTCACGTTTTTTAGCTACTGTTGTATTTCGAATAGGTTTAGTAATAGTTGGACGTTCATGTGCCGCAACTTTAACTGGATCAGTTTCATCAGAAAATTCACCAGTACCCTTTTCATTTGTTGCTGCAACCTTAAATACATAGCTAACACCTTCTTTAAGGCCTTCAATATGAAGTGGGGATTGTTTGGATGTTGCTTCTGACCAAATGGCATTGCCTTCAGATTTATATTGAACAGTGTAGGAAACACTTTCATCAGCTTCCTCTGGAGCTTCCCATTTAACAGAGACTGAATCAACACCAGTAATAATAATTGTTGGGACTTTAAGTTTGTAAGTTGGTTTTGCTAAAAAATTAATTTAATCAATATATTTTTAGTATTAAATTTAAGCTTACAAATTAATCTTGTAATAATCAATGGCGCAGAAATAACATTGCTATTAGATCGTAAACCACCTTCATTGTAAGCTTCAACTTTAAATTCATAAGTTGAGCCAGCACTAAAGCGTTGATTTACGTAAAAGCTTGTAATGAAAACCATATCAGCATTAAGCTTTTTCCATTCTCCACCATTTTCACGAATGAATACATCATAGCCATAAATTGGTGAACCACCATTTTCTGTACATTTTTGCCAGTCAAGGGTGCAGCTCTTAAATTTTAGTGATTAATTGTTGTACTTTTTTGTTTGTTTTAAACTTACTGTATCTTGAACATCAGTAATAATAGGGGCATTATCCATTTTTGGTGCAGAATATGGAACACCGGTAGAAACTTCTGCTAAATCACTAAATTCTCCCATGCCAAATCTATTCAATGCGGCAACACGGAATACATAGCCAGTTTCCATATCTAAGTCATCAACAATAAGTTCACGTTTTCCTGAACTTGTTTGTCCAGCACGATGGAAGACACGTCGATCAGCTTCTTTCTTTTCAATAACAAATCCAGTAACTGGACTTCCCCCATCATTAGCTGGGGCTTCCCATGATACAACTGCAAAGTCATGTCCAACTTCTTTAACTGTAACATGTTGTGGAGCATCTGGTACATCTCGAACAATGACATCAAATTCATCAGTAAAATCTTCACCATGTTCATTAAAAAGTCGGATTTTATATTTGCCTGCATCAGCTTTAGTTACTTTTCGGCGGACAACTCTAACTACGCCTTCCATAATGTCAAAGCTAGTTTTCATTTCAGCAGGGAGTTTTTGGCCGTTAAGCTGAATTTCAACTTCAGGTTCTGGATTGCCATGTGCAGCAATATTAAAGATAAGATTTTCATGGGCATCAACGTCATAATCCTTCTTTCTTGTAGTACCATCTTCATTTGTTTTATAAATTACTGGTCGACCAATAATTTCAACAAATGTTGAAGTTTCAACTGCATCAGCTTGGCAAGCATATCGACCACCCAAAAGATATGTTGGCTTTAATATTTGCAAAATTTGGACGACTCCTTGATCAATAATTTTATAATTTTTATCCGTTTGATCTATAACAATTCCATTATGGCTCCATTGAATTCTTTGAGCAGTATGTGAAATTTCACATGCAAGAGTACAAATTTCAGTCATTGGAGCAATTGTTTTACGTTCAAGTTTTTTAGTAAATTCAACAGGTGTTTCATCAACATTAACTTTAGTTGTGAATTTCATGCCATCAAGTTCCACAGATGTCTCTAGTCCTGTATCATCAGGGACAATGTTACGGATAAGTAACCGACGAACATAACCTTGTTCTTCACTAATTGCTCTTGGATCACTACTTACTGGTTTGCCATTAATTGTCCAATTAACGTGGTCATGTTCATTGAACAATTCACATTCAATTGCAACAGTATCGCCTCGAAGGGCATATACTTCTGAATCTGGTGTTTCAACAAAACCACCACGTTTTTGACGGTGTCGAGTTGCACGTTTATAAACGTCTTCAACATCTGTGATTTCCGCTTTTTGTGCTTTTTTACGTGCACGTTCTGCCATAAAATCTTCAATTTCACCAAATTCTTCTGCTTCTTCGAAGTCACCAGAAGGTTTTCTTCGACGAAGTGAGAAGTCCATTTCTTCTGTCTTTTCTGCAACAACTTCTGCTTTTTTAACTTGTAGAATCTCGACTGCCTCTGCAGCTTCTTTTTCTGCTTTTGCTTTATTAGCAGCAGCAATGGCATCCATCTTAGCAGCTGCATCAGGATCAAGTTTTGCAATAGCTGCAGCTCTTTCTGCTTCTTCTTCAGCAGTTAAAGCAGCTTTCTTCTTTTTAACAACCTTTTTCTTCTTTTTGTCATCTGGAGCTGTTGGAGGTTTACCTTCGGCATCATCTTTTGCTGCCTTAAGATCTGCTGCTGTCTTTTTAGCATCTTCAGCATCAGCCTTTGCTTGTGCAGCGCTTTCAAGTTTTGCTTTAGCTGCTTCAATAGCTTCCATTTCTTCCATAGCTTTTGCTAATCTATCTTTTTCATCTTTAGCAGCTTTTTCTGCTTTAGCCTTGGCATCAGCATCATCCTTTTCTTTCTTTTCGCGCTCTAATTTTTGAGCTTCTTCAAGCTTTGTTTTGTCACGTTTTTCTTTTTCTTTGTTTGTATCAGCTTCTGCTTTTTTCTTGGCTTCAAGATCAGCTAAGCGTGCTTTTTCAGCTTCTGCTGCTGCTTTGGCGTCTTTTTCTGCCTGTTTTTTCTTCTCCGCTTCTTCTTTAGCCTTTGCCTCTTCTTCAGCTTTCTGGACAGATTTTAGTTTTTTAGCTTCTTCTGCAGCTTTGTCTTCATCCTGTTTTTTCTTCTTTGCTGCTTCTGCATCTAGACGCTTTTTATTTTCAGCATCTTCTTTTGCTTTTTTATCGTCAGCCTCTTTTTTCTTCTTTGCATCAGCGTCAGCTTGCTCCTTTTCTTTTTTCTGTCTTTTTTCAAGTTCAAATTTTTCTGCTTCTTCTAGTTTTGTTTTTTCACGTTTTTGTTTTTCTTTTGACGCCTCGTCATCGTGTGCTTTTTTCTTTGCCGCCCATTCTTCTTCAAGCTTTTTGGCTGCTTCTTGATCAGCTATTTCTTTGGCTTCAAGATCTGCTTTACGTTTGGCTTCAGCCTCTGCTTTTTTGCGTGCATCTTCTTCAGCCTTCTTTTTAGCAGCCTCTTCGCGTTTTTTCTTTAGCATATCTGCCATGCTTTTTGCATCTTCTGGCTTTTCATCACCTGATTTTTCATCTTTTTTAGCTGATTTTAGTTTCTTTGCTTCTTCCGCTGCTTTATCATCTTCTTGCTTTTTCTTTTTAGCAGCTTCGGCATCGCGAACCTTTTGAGCTTCAGCTTCTTCCTTAGCTTTTTTGTCTTCTGCTTCTTTTTTCTTTTTAGCATCTGCATCACCTTTATCTTTTGCTGCCTTTTCCTTCTTTTCTTTTTCAATCTTTTCAAGCTCTTCTAATTTTGTTTTTTCACGTTTTTCTATCTCTTTTTTAGATGCTTCATCGGATTTTTTCTTAGCTTCTAAGTCAGCTAAACGTTTCTTTTCAGCTTCCTCGTCAGCTTTTTGTTTAGCCTCAAGATCAGCTTTTCTCTTCTTTTCAGCCTCTTCTTTGGCTTTTGCATCATCTTCTGCTTTCTTTTTAGCTGCTTCTGCTCTTCGTTGTTTAAGCAATTCTGCCATACTTTTAGCATCTTCAGGCTTTTCTTGTTCATCTTTCTTTGCTGTTTTCAATTTTTTAGCTTCTTCAGCAGCAGCTTTTTCTTCCTCTTCTTTCTTTTTCTTAGCAGCTTCAGCATCACGAAGTTTTTGAGCTTCAGCTTCTTCTTTAGCCTTTTTATCTTCTGCTTCTTTTTTCTTTTTAGCATCATCGTCTGCTTTATCTTTTGCTGCTTTTTCCTTCTTTTCTTTTTCAAGTTTTTCAACTTCTTCCAATTTAGTTTTCTGACCTTTTTCAAATTCAAGCTTTTTGAGCTCGTCAGCCTTCTTTTTAGCCTCCAAATCAGCTAACCGTTTATTTTCAGCTTCCTCGTCAGCTTTTTGTTTTGCTTCAAGATCAGCTTTTCTCTTCTTTTCGGCTTCTTCTTTTGCTTTTGCAGCATCTTCGGATTTTTTCTTAGCAGCTTCTTCACGCTTTTGCTTAAGTAGATCAGCCATACTTTTAGCGTCATCAGGCTTTTCTTGTTCATCTTTTTTGACGCCTTTAAGTTTTTTCGCCTCTTCTGCAGCTTTGTCTTCGTCCTGTTTCTTCTTCTTTGCTGCTTCTGCGTCAAGACGTTTTTTGATTTCTGCTTCTTCTTTGGCTTTTTTATCATCCTCTTCTTTTTTCTTTTTAGCATCGGCATCTGCTTTAGCTTTAGCCTCTTTCTCCCTTTTCTCCTTCTCGAGTTTTTCAGCTTGTTCTAATTTTGTCTTTTCACCTTTTTCAAATTCAAGTTTTTTAAGTTCATCTGCTTTCTTTTTAGCTTCAGCTGCTTCACGATCTTTTGTGGCTTTTTCCTCTTCTGCCTTTTTCTTGTCAGCTTCTTGCTTTCGCAATTTTGCTGCTGATTCTTCTTCTTTTTCCTTTTCTGCTTTTTGTTTTATCTCAGCAGCTTTAAGACGTTTTCCTTCTTCAGCAGCTTCTGCCTCTTCCCGCTTTTTCTTTTCAGCAGTTTCACGCTTTACTTTTTCTGCTTCTGCTTTGGCCTCTTCTTCTGCCTTTTTCTTGGCTTCAGCTTGTTTTTTAGTAGACGCTTTTTTATCTTCCTCTTGACTCTTTTTTGCTTTTTCTTCTTCTACTTTTCCTTTTTTTTTAGCTTCTAATTCTGCTTTTTTACGTTCAGCTTCTTCTTGTGCTTTGAGTTCTGCAAGTCTCTTCTTTTCAGCTTCATCTGCTTTTCGTTGTTCTTCAAGCAATCGCTGAAGTTCTTCTTTACTTGCAGCAATAGCATCAAGTTCAGCTTGTCGACGTAATCTTTCTGCTTCCTCGGCAGCAAGTTTGTCTTTATCGCGAAATTCAGCTGCTGCTTTACGAATTAGCTCATCAGCTTCAGCATCAAGAAGTTCACCAGCGCGACGTTTCCTTTCGATTTCATCGAGCCTTGCTTTTTCCTCTTCTTCTCTTTGACGTTTTTCTTCTTCTTCACGTCGTTTAGCGGCTTCATCTCTTTTTCTTTTTAGTTCTTCCGCTAAAGCTTTAGCCTCGTCATCTGATGCATCAGAAATGCTTGGACGTTCCTTTTTAGAAGCAGCTTCTTTACCTTGTTTTAGGGCTTCTTCAAGCTTAAGTCGAGCCTCTTCTTCAGCTTGCTTTTTGGCTTCAAGTTCTTTGCGCTTTTTCTCTTCGAGCTCTGCTTTTTTGCGATCTTGTTCTTCCTTCTTTTTGGCAGCAATCTCTGCTTTCTTTGCAGCTTCTGCATCAGCAGCTTCTTTCTTCTTACGCTCTTCTTCTTCCTTTTTCTTTTGCAGTGCTTCTTCTGCTGCTTTACGCTTAGCTTTCATCTCTTCATCAGCCTTCTTTTTAGCTTCTTCAAGCTTCTTTTGTTCTGCTTCTTTTTTGGCTTCTGCAAGTGAAAGTCTACGATCGCCTGTATCTTTTTTACTTTCAGCTTCTTCTTGTCTACGCTTTTCAAGCTCTTCTTTACGTTTTTGAAGTTCTTCAGCACGTTTACTATCTTCTTCAGTTGTTTCTGGTTTTGCTTCTTCTGGCTTTTTAAGTTGTTCAAGGCTAGATTTACGTTTTTTAAGTGTCTTTTTCTTTTTGGGCTCTTCAGCCTCTGCTGGTTTTTCTTCTTCCTTAGCTTCTGCTGGCACTTTTTGTGTTTCAAATGATCTTTCAACACTTGCAGACATAGGATTTTTAACAGGAGAAACAATTGATTCAATAGCTGATGCTTCTTCACCTTCTAATTTAGCGGTAAGATTAGCTTCTGAAACAAAAGTTGATGGATCACCAAAGCGTGAATGAATTTCATCAGGAATAAATAATGGTTTTGGAACATTCTTCTTTTTACCACTTCGAGAAGGAGATGGTGATTTGGATTTTGCACGTTTTTCTTCTTCCTCTGTTTCTTTGGCTTTTTGAGCAATTGCAGCACGTTCTTCTAAAATATAAGTTTTATTATGTTTATTAAAAGGTAAAGAAAATGGTAATGATAGTTGAAGAATTTGAACATGCTAAAATGCTCCAATATTTTAACAGTAAAGGACAAGGACAAAAGACATAAAAAATGAACAAAACAAAAAAAACCTTTGGACATGACACGGACAGTTGTACGACAATACGAATGACCATGGGAATTTTCAGCGACACATATCTAAAAAGAAAATTTTTTTGGAAATATATTTGCATTAAAAACAGCAATTACATATTCACCACCATCATTTAATGTTATCTCCGGAATAGATACTGCAAGCTCATTGTAATTGTTTGATTTAATGTTACAAGAATACTAAAAGTTTTAAAGAAATCATTTTTAAAAATTTGCATATTTTTTGCATACTTTTGTCAAATCAACTGGTTCATTGTCTAAATCCAGCGTTAAAACTGGAGTTGGATCACCTTTTGCAGTAAAAACAAGTTCAAATGGTTCTCCTTCATTGACATCAACAACTCGAGTATGTGCCATAAATTTGGGTGCACCTCGAGCATAGCTAACTCGTCGCGTAAGATCAACTTTTTGTTCTTCTTCTAAAAGCTTTTTTAGTTTTAAAGTGCCCTACAAATGTTTTTGCTACCTTCAATATTTAAAATAACTTTTGCTTCATCATGTCCATGTTCATTTGTTGCAACAAAAGTTATTTCACCTTCAAAAGTTTGATCAATGCTATCAATCATTAGAATCATTGTATATAAATATTTATCTTTTTCAACAATAATATTAATTCTATCATCTTCTTCCATGTATGCTTCATTTCGGTAAATTGACATCTAAATATCGATATTTTTTTTGTTTTGAAAAGAATTTTGATAAAAAAATGGATAGAAAAAGAAAAACTATGGAAGTAATTTTTTAGCTTCCTTACCCTAGGTTCCGGATTTGCCATAAGCTTCAATTTAACCACCAAATTTTGTCCTTTTTTAGCAGTAATTTTTTGTTTCTTTTGTAAAAAGCTTGGTTTTATTACATTTTCTTTTGGATGTGCAGCTTTTGATTTCTTTCCAGCAGCTACAGTACCACCAACCATTTCGTCAACTTTAGCTTTTAAAATTTCACGATTATCAATTAATGTTTCTTGCGTATCAATTGTTGCTTTTGATGAAACAGACATTTCATCATCGGCATCACTTTCCGGTGATTGCTCAATATACATTTCAACAACTTTTCCCATTCCACGTTTTTCAAGTTCTTCATCAAGTTTTTGAATTTTTTGTTTTGTAATTTTAAAAACATCTAGCCGTGTACCATATACATCTCGAATAGTAACTTCTGCTAAACCTTGATCTCCGATTTTTCTCATTCCAACAAATAAATCTTCTGATTCTTTTTCAGCTTCTTTAACATATGCTTCTTGTTGTTCTTTCAGTGTTTGTTTTACAGCTAACACGGCATTAACAGTGCCATATTCTTCGAGCTTTTCTGCAACTGTTTGCATGGCTTCTGTTCTTTCTTCAGGGAAATTATATGTTGTTGGTTCAGGTTCAACCTCTGCTTCTGATTCCCTTTCAGAACTTGGATGTCGAGTTTGTTTTCGATGTTTTTGAAGCTTTTTAGCTTTTGCTGCAAGTTTTGGCATTAATTTTTTCTCGTCTTCTTTTTCTGCGACAGCTTGCTTACGCTCTTTTGATTGACTTCGAAGTGATTTTTGTTCTTGTAATTTTATTTCCATTTTAAGCGTTACTTCAACAGTTTCATATTTTTCTTCTGGTTTTGCAAGTGCTTCTACATCATAGATTGACTCTTCATGTTTAATAACACGTTTACGAATTTTTACTGGTGGACGTTTTTTAAAGATCGATTTTGTTTCTTCTTCTGCTGTTTGATCCTTTGCTAAAGTTTTATCCAAATTGGTTTCTTTAATTTCTTGCAAATCTCTTAAAGCTTTTTCTCTTTCTTTTAATGATAGGTTTGCCAATGCATCAGCTTGTTCTGTCATTCTGTCAAGTTGTGGGTGAATGGAGATGTCTTCTTCAGATTCAGGTGGAGCAATTTTGCCTTTAACTGTTGGACTATCAAGTGCAACTGTTTCAGCATCTTTTGCTAGCTTGCCTGCAATGCTTTCAAGCTCTTTATCACTTTCTGGTAAAGTAATAGTTGTTTCTGCAAGTTTTTGCTTTGCAGCTTTTCCTTTTCCTTCTGCTGTTTTTGGTGGAACTTTTGGTTGCTTTGAAGACGTTACAACTTTTGCTTCACCTTCTTCCTCCGAAAATGTTTCTTCTGCTTTTTCAGCTGTATCACTTCGACCAATTCGAACTGCATGTTTTATTGCTTCCGCTGTTTCATCTACAAATGTTTCATCTTCTTCAAGATCATCATCCCCATATCCTTCTGAAGCGGTAACATATTCAGAATGCATGGATTCTGCAGATACTGATTTTTTATATGACTTTTTCTTTCGAGGTTGTTTTGAGACATCTAATGTTTCTTTTAATTCTGCAATTGCTGCAGCTTTTTTATTATCTTCAGGCTCTGGTAGTTTTGCAGATTTTGACATTTGAATTGTTTCTTTGAGGCTTATAGCGCCTTTAGCTTTTGCAGATTCTGGAAGTTTTGTGATGTCTACTTCACGTTCAACTTCTTTTAGAGGTTGTTTAATTCTCTTTTTAGCTCCGATATGGACTTCATCAGAGAGAAAAACTTCAATGCTTTCTTCTTCTTGTGCATGACCGGAATCTAATTCAGCATCTAAGCCAATTTCAGGAGTCTTACTTGGAGAAGCTGGAGGTGTCAATGGCCCTTCTTCTGATCCAATATCTTTTCCAACAAGTTGTTCAGCTTCTTCCACAGCCATTTTTAAGCTTTTACTTGCTTGTGAACGCTTTGGTGATTTTGAAGATCTAATATGTTCTGTTGCAGCTTCTTTATTTTTCAACTTAAAAACACTTGTAACAGTTGTAGTCTCTTCTGTAGCTTCAGAGAATACTTTTTTAGCTTTTAGCGATTTTTTATGTTGTGTTTCAGCATCTTCTTGATCAACTTCTTTACCACCTGTAAAAGCTTCCTTTGAAGTAACAACAGTTTTTTCACTTCTTTCAGAAGACCTTCGCCGATGTACAGTTTCAACATGTAAAGTTTTTGGAGCAGTTATGATATTTTCTGTTACAGAAGTTGTTGATTCTTTTGATTCTTGCATCTTTTTCTTTGCTCTTAGTGTATCTGCTGTTGAGGATTGTGTTGATGAAGCACTGCATTCACTTTCTCTATCAGAATCCATTATAAATTCCACAGAAATATTTTGAGTTAATGGTTCATGAAGTGATTTAGCATCTGCTGCTTCGAGCTTCTCCCTTAATGCTTCAACAACAAATTGCATGGTATCAGGTTTTGCCAAAACTTTTTCATATATTATAGATTTTTCACCTTCTGGTGTTATATGTTTTTTAACTATTTCTGATAGTGCTATTTCTGCAAGCTTTTGTTCTGTCCCTTCTGCAATTACACCACTTTCAAGCTCTTTTGACATTGAAATACTTTCTTCTTTTGATTCTTTAATCGATTTTTTAGCTGATTTTTGTGGACTTTTACCTCTTCGAGATGCACGAGCTTCACTTTTTTCATCTTGATGTTGTTCGGTTGAAATTGATTCTTCTGATGATTGTCGTAGCTGTTTAAACATTGCTGCTTTTTGTCGAGCTTGATGTTTACGGAATGTTTCGGCATCTTTTTCTGTAACTCCACGATTAATAGAAAATTCTGCATCCAAGGTTACAGATTCATTTCCAGATTCAATAATATTATGTTGTGATAATGCAAAATCAACTGCCGATTGAATTGATTCTGCTTCAGAATATTCCTCTGCTCCAAGTGATATTCCTGATGCATGTCGTTGCATCATCTTTTTCTTTGAACTTTTTTGTTGTTTTGAACTTGATCGACTAAATGTTGGTTTATCACTTGCTTCAGTGGCAGCTTCTTGAGCTTCTTTCAAGGCATTTTCTTCATGTTGAGCAAAGGTTAAGCTTTCTTTGGCTTTAAGGGATTCAAAATATGTGGATGATGTTTGATCGGATGATTCAGTTTTGGCAAGTTGGACATCCTTTTGTGCTTTTTTTGATGTTGGTGCTTTAGCTGATTTATATGCAAAATCACCTTCTTGTTCGGTTACTAAGCCAATAGCTTCAGCGGGTTTTGTAGGTGGTTTTGTGAATGTTTTTTCTACCGCAGCTGTTGATTCACCTTCATCTTTAGCGGACTTTTTAGTTTTAGATTTTCTTTTAGAATCTTGTTTTTTAAATGCAGAGGATTCTTCTTCATCCTTGTGAATTAAAGTTTCTGATTTTTTAGCTTCTGCAATTTCATTATCATCAACAACTTCAAAGTCCATTTCTGAAACACTTTCTTGTTTTTGGGATGGTTTACGTCGAATACTTTTACGCAATTGATCTTCACGTGAAAATTCCGCTTCTGGACTAGCAACTTGTTCACTTTCATTTTTCTTCGTCTTTTCAGATACTTGAAAATCTCCATGAGCACTTTCCTTTTGTGTTTGTGCTTTTGAAGTTCCAACTGATATTGCTTCTTCCATACCTTTAATCGCTGATAATGCAGTTTCAACAGCCTCAGAAACTTCTGAAGTTAGGCCGCTGTCTTTTTTAGATTTAGATTTTTTCTCTTTTGATTTTGTGCGTTTTGATTTATCTTCTGCAATATCTTTTTGAGCAGTTGCTTCCATTCTTTGTGCCTTTGTCATTTCAGCTAATTCTTTTTCAGCATCCCATTTTCCATGGAAGATTGCAGTAGCTTCTTCTTCAACGCTTGGACGGAATTTACTTTCAAAAGCTTGTTGCTCTTTATCCCGTCTAATAACTTCAGCTTCAGCATCCGCTCGAGTTTTCGCATCAACATTTGCTGAAATTGTTTCATATGATGGTTCAGCTAATGTCTTTTTAATCACAGCTTTTGAAATGCCAGCATTTTTAATATCGGCGTTTTCTTTTTGTTGCTTTTTAGCTGCATCAAAATCAACATTTGCTTTTTCATCTTTTGATGCGGCTAATTTTTTAGATTTTGATTGTCGAGATTTTTCATTACGGCTTAAGTTAGCTGTTTCTTCTTGTGCTGGATGGCTGATGTCAACATTAACTGATGTTTGTTTATCCGTTGATGTCGATAATTTTTGTGCTGCAGATGCACTAGTTTTTTCAGCTCTTTTATCTTCTATTTCTTCATTTTCAGGTACTTTAGTTGTTTCAATATCTGTTGAAGTTGATTCTTGATGTGGTTGTCGAACAAGTTTTTTAATCGATTTTCTGCTTGAATCTGCTCTATTTAATTCGGCTGATTGATCCTCGGGATGTTGTAAAAGTTCAAATTCTGCTGATGCTTTTTCATCTCCTGCTGCTGCAAGCTTTTTAGCGGCTTTTGCATTTTGAGATACTGAAATGCCATGTTCAGCGTCTTCAGCTTGTTGTTTTTGTTTTAAATCAACTTCCATAGCAGCTTTTTCGTTTTTAGCAGCACCCAAACTTTTGCTAATTTGTTCTGCTCCTGAATCTGCATGTTCCAAATTTGCATAATCTTGTTCTTCTCTCCCCTTCAAATCAAAACTTTTTTCAGTCTTTATATCACCAGCAGCTGCTAATGATTTTTTAAGTGAAGCTCGCTTTTTATCTGCTCGTTTATATTCAGCTGATTCAGCTTCATCATCATGGCTAACTTCATATTCTGTTGAAACTTTTTTACTTCTTGATGCAGCCATACGTTTTTGTAACACTTCTTTAGGGCTTTCACGATGTCGTGTTGTGGCTGTTTGTTCAGATGCTTTTTGTTGGGCTTCAAAATCAGAAGTTTGGGTTTCTTCTTTTGATTGAGCAACTTTTTTCTTTAAAGATGCTCTTGGTGATTCAGTTTTTTGAAATTCTGCTGTTTCACTTTCTTCATCATGACTGGCTTCAAATTGTGTTGATGTTTTTTCATGTTTTGGTGCAGCCATGTTTTTTTCCAATTTTTCTTGTGGTGTTAGTTTATGTGCTGTTTTTGTAGATTCAGAAGCATCTTTTTGTGTAACTTCAAAATCAATACCTTGTTTTTCTTCTTTTGATGGAGCAAGCTTTTTTCTTATTGATCTACGACTTGTTTCCTCTCTAACAAATTCAGCTGAATCTTCATCTTCAGTTTTCTGTTTTGCAAAATTTGCATTTATTTTTTCATGTTTTGGTGGTTTTGAGCTTAATTCTGCTACATCACTTTCAGCATCTGCAATTACCCAATCTTCTGATAGCTCCTCTTCAGGTTTTTCAAATCCTGCATCAACTTTACTTTTTGTTGATTTTGATGCAGCAGTTGTAATTCCTGCTTTTGCTTTGCTTTCATCTGCTTTAACCGTTTTTGCTTTTTCAGCAGCTTCAGATTGTGATAAATCAAATGAAACTTCTTTTTTAGTCATTTTTGGTGCAGAAACTTTCATTTTTATATCTTCACGAATTTTTTCTTTTGTTGTTAGCTCACTTGCATCTGCAACAACAACAGCTTCCAGAGCATTTTTAACAGCAACTTCTGCATGTTTTGGTGCTTTAACGCTTTTTTCTGTTGATTCTGCTTCTTTTGCAGACGTGTAACTTGTTGATTCATCTTTATCCTTTGCTGTTAAAATTGTGTCAGTTGAAGTTTGACGATTTTTCGCTTCTTTCATAGTTTTTTCTAATTTACGTTTTTCTGATGCAGATCTTGTAAAATCTGTTGCTTCTTCTGGTTCTATAAATTCAAAGCCTGCTTCAACTTCTGACGATTCATTTTTTGGTGGATGTGTTGTCTTTTTAACTTTTTTCAATGCTGTTGTTGTTTGTGTATAGCTAGCTTCTTCTGGATGTTCAACAAATTCAAATTCTGCTGAAACATCTTTTTTCTCTAGCTTTGGTTCTTTAACAGCTTTAGCAGCTGTTGTAGATGTTTTAGGATTTGAGTGTGTACCAAATGCTTGTTGTTGATCTTCAGGTTTATCAGCTTCAAAAGAAAGCTGTGCAGCTTTGCTACCAAATTTTATACTTTTTTCAGCTTTTTCAGTTTCAGCAATAGCAAAAGTTTTTGAAGTTTTTTCTTTTTGGGGTGGAGCGGTGATGACTGTTTTTTCAGCAATCTTTACTTTTCCTGGCTCAGATACATTTAATCTCACTTTACTTGATGGGGAATGTGTTCTTTTGCTTTTTGCTTTTCCTTCAACTTCTTCAGCTTTTAGTTCGCTAACTAACGTTGCAGCTTTTTCAGTAGGTTCTTTGACTTGTTTTGCAGTTTTACGTTTTTGTGAATCACGTCTTACTAGTTCTACTATTCCACTAGCTTCGCCACCATGAAATGCCTGCTTAACGGTTTTTGATTCTTCTTTTGCTTCTTTTGTTGTAAGAGTTGTTTTAGTTGTAATCTCAACAATATCACCACGTTGTGTACCATCTGTTGATTCCGCTTGTGGAGTTTTCTTAATTTCTACAGATTGTTCAGCTGTAACAATTCTAGCTTGACTTGAACGACGTTTACGATCTCGATATGGAATATCCAATTGATCAGATTGTTGAATATCTTCAGGTGCTGCGGCAGCAATAGTTGATTCATTATCCATAGATTTATCTTCTTCTTCTTCATGTTGTTGTTTTTGAAACTTACCTTTCTTCTTCTGCTTTGCATCCTCTTTTTCAGTGACTACTTTTTCTTCACCGACGGGTAGCCATTCCGCCGCTTCCTGCAGAGCTTGTCGGCGCCATTTGATGTCTTCCGCTAAAAAGAATAGGACGTTTCACAAAAGTTTCAACAAAAAAGTTAGCAAAAAATAGACATTGCCCCCTGTAAGGCAATGCTCTTTCTTCAATCAAAATCATCATCTGCAACAATCGACGATTGAATATATTCTGTGATCTTTTAACATGTTAGAAACAAAGAAGAAGGGAAATATGTAAACACAGCAAACAAAAAATTTTTGGCTTTAAAGCAACTTTTAAAGGTCACTTAAAAAACCAACGAAATGAAACACAAAAATTACAAGCTTACCATTAAAATGGAGCATTTAAACATGCAATATCGAATAACCATCATTTATATTTTATCACTGATAAAAACTCAAGGGTAAACCTAAACCAACCTGGTGTAATACTGGATTTTGATTTTCCAAGCTTCTTTTTCTTTTTTGGTTTTTCATCTGTTGATTCTATAAAAAAAGTTTAAAAATCAATAATTATGTTTTAAAAAAATGTATTTTAAAGTTTTTTTTAAACCAAAAAAAAACATTAACGTAGTTTGAAAAAGTTAAAGACAGAATTCTTCAAGTATCACCTCTTAAAAGAACTTTTGTTTTGTTTGATTTAACGTAAAACAAGTGAGAAAAAAGAGGAATATTGCGAAATATGCTAGAAAGTTTTTAAAAAGAAGTATAAAAATAAGAAGATTTGAATAAATGAGAAACACTAAAAAGAAGTAATTATGGTAATGAATAAAAAATTATGTGTCAAAAAAGAATTTTTGCAAGAAATGCTTACAAAAATAATAAAAACAGAAATTAAATAACTGCAATTTTCCTTTAATAGTGACTAAATTTGTAACTTAAGTTATTGAAAATGAGGCCAATGGAATGTATCGAAAATGCAAATCTGACAAGCATCTTGAAAAGTGCAGTTACAATAACTACGATAAAAGCTATGAAAATTATGAAATGAAAAATATCTATCTAAATATTCACAAAAACATAATTTGGAAATTTACATCGTTAATTTGTCAAAACATTTTGCATACATAAAACTAAACTCTTATTATGGGCCGCTGATTTCGAATATGAACATTGTCTGTGCTACTTTGATGATAATGATTTAAAAGTATTTTTTATAATAGTAACTAGTAGTTAATCGCGATAGATTCATAATAGAAAAAACAAAAGGCTTGAAAATATTGAAATAAATAAAAATTAGTTATCAATAAAGAAAAATAAAAGACTTTAAAATTGGGCGATAGGTATAAGCTTATTAATGTATCAAGAAAAAAGGGAAGATAATGTTGTGCTAATAGTTCAATCATTATAATAGAATTTTCTTTCAAAAAGGTTTAAACAAAATGCTATAACACTTGTTTACTCATCCTATTTTATCATAGCTATTCTATCAGGTTGTTCGATCTTATCGAACAACCTGATATAATTTTAAAATTTTTTTACAAAAAATGCAAAAACAATAAAATTTTAAAGGGCAACATTATTTTCACAATTTAGTCATTAATACAATTGTGGCAAAGGTTTTACTGATATAACTTAGAAATCTAAATTAATTTGTTGTTAATAAAAAAAGTATGACATTTTTAATGAGCAATTAAATCAATGACACATGAAATTAAAGAAGAAAAAGCAAGCTTTGTGAAGAAAAAAAGTTTACAAAAGTAACGCTGCAGATTTTATTTTGCAGCAGCAAAAAAATAGATGAATGAAATATAATAGAAGACGGGGGAGTATGAGTAGCGATGTGCACGGTTTTTCAAAGTTGCCTTAAATATAATAATTTTGATATCATTAGACGCAGAATTTTATGATTACAAAAAGATGTTAAAGTACAATATTAAAAAAACTTAATCTAAAAAAGATATGCGCTTCAGAAAATCAGAAGAAGTTAAAAAAAGTTTGGGCGGGGAACAAAAGAGCTGCTTTCTTTTTCTTTCTTTTTCTTTGCAAAAAAATACGCAGGCGACAAAAAAAGGTTTCTTTTCTTGCAAAAATATAAGGGAAAATACAGTTTTTATTAAAGAAACTTTTTTTCCAGTGATTTCCAGTGATTAGTTTTTTTAATAATGAATGTAAAATTTAATTCTGCATTGAATGCATATAGTCACTAACGTGAAGTCGCGTGAAGGATGGGTCATTTGGTAAAAAAACAAAGAAAAATTGCCGTTTTCGAGGTGTCTCACAGAGAAAAGTTTTTTCGAAAGTTGGATTTTTGGATTCCCCGTAAAAAATTACCTATATAGTGTTAAGAACTAAAAAAAATTGTCAACGACAAAAAAGATCCATTAAGCTAAAAATTGAAAGAAAAAAAACCGCTTGTCCAAAGAAAATGCTGGGAACAGTTACGTTTGAGTCGCATCGTGCACATCACTAAGTATGAGACAGGATAAAAAAGTAGTAAAAAGAAAGTACTAGCAAATTTTGAATTAAAGTTTCAATAAAAAAGCTTGATACAAAACATAAGAAAAAAAGATGGCCAAAATTGGCACTAACAACAAAGTAGGCAAGCTTTACAAAATCATAATGCAGCTCTAAAGCTTTGGTCAATTTTGGGTTTTATAAATTTTGTTGGGTAGTAATAATATTAGTTATGTGTTTTATTTTTTTGGCAAATTTATAGCAAAATGTCTAAAAGCTTAAATATCGGTAGACCGAATTTACGAAAATTCTATTTGACATAGTTATGATTCACATAATTCAGCGGTCATGTTAAACGATTTTATTATTAAGATATTATTGCTAAAATTAATTAGATATTGGTAAAAATAAAAAACAATGTTGTCAATTTTAGCATAAATGATCCGTTCAATTTAAGAAATAAACTAATTAAAGATTCTCAAATTTGATGGATGGGAGATATAAAACATGGGCTAACAATCAGTTGAACAGAATTTATTTAACTACCATTTTCCTATGTATGAATGGGCAATGAATTTATAAATCAATAATCAAAATTAAAACAAATTTTAGAAATAAAATCAGCTGATAAAAAAAATCACTTCAAAAATTACCAGAAAAAAATATTATTTTGCGGCGATGCTTTTTCCGCTCTATCACTTTTTAACAAAATACAAAAACCATGCTTTTCTAATTTTTTTTTCGTTTCTTCAAGTCTTTTTTTCCTGTTGATTTTTGTTTTTCAAAAAAGAAAGGAAAAAAGCTAAAAAAGATATGTCAGAGATTTTTGGATTTTTTTCGCGGCAGTTGAGGGTGGAAAAAAAAGAAAATCAGAAAGAAGCCCTCTTGAAGGATCTACTGCTCTTGCGCGAGCAGCAGCAAAGAAGAGAAAAGAAAATAGTGTACACTGGACTTCCCGATCTTCTACTTTTCTTTCATTAACTTTGAGAGAAAAACGGCTTTGCTTAAGCTTGTTTTAGCGTCTCTCTTGATCTAGTGTTATTTTTCATCGCTTTATCTTTTCTAGCTAAAAGCTTTTTTCAAAAAAAAATATCCAACTTTTTCAATAACAACAAGAAAAAAAGTTATGTTTTTGTTAAAATTTATATTTTTGGAACAAGTGTGTGTGTGCGGCACTTAAATAATCTAAGAAAAAAGAAAAGAGAAAAGGTGACAAAAAGTTGTTAGCAATAAAAAAAATTATTTGTATGTTTCACAATTTTTGATGATTTTTCTTCAAGGAAATGCATGAAGAAGCTTTGATGTGTAAATGAATGTAAGTAAACATGTTTGAGAAAAGAAAGAGTAGATCGTAAGTGCATGTATATCCACAAACATATGTATACAGTAAAATGGGATGATTATTGGGATATGTGAGGAGGTCTTTGATGAAGATTTATAAAAATAACAAGTAGCAAGAAAAAAATATTTTTATTCTTTAAGAGTAAAATTAATTGTGTTTAATATTTCTTATTTTTTAGCTTTTATTTAAAGCAGTTAGGTGCACTGATAGTAAAAATAGTTTTGTTTTCGTTGGCATGTTTAGTCATTGAGATAATTTCAAATTTCAGTGATTTTACACCAAAAAATGTCAAATAGCTTTTAATCAAAATTTTGGTATTCATTAAAATTTTGTTTGACAAGATTATCGTTTATGGTTTATATCAATCATCGTCTACGACATTTTAAAAATGTTTGGCAACAAGCTTCAAAACGCGAATAATTAAAACTGCTTACAAATTGTTAAGGATCAAAAAGTTTTGTCATTTTTAGCAACTTTTATTTCTTCGATTTTGTGATACGCGGTTATTAAACGATGAAATTATGTGCAATAAATTTTTTGAAACTGACGTAATTCAAAAAAGGCCACTTTGCATTTTTATTGTAATATCAATGAAAATCAAAATTAGCCCAAGCGCTTTAACATGCCAATTAGCAATTTACTACTATCATGAGTGTGATAAATAGCTTTAAATAAAAATTGAAAAATAACGAAATATTCAGCAATACTTAGAGTCTAATTTTATAAAACAATGTAATAATTTTGTAATTTTAATAGACAAGAAAGCAAAAAAAATATTTTTTAAATAAATAAAACCAAAACATACCAGTTGATGCAGCAACAGTAATTGCAGCTTGTGCTTCAATAGTAGCTTCCACAGTTTCTTCTACTCGTGCTTTTGCTTCTATTGCTTCTTCTTCAATATTTCTGGTAACTTTTGTTTCAGCAGTTGGCATCATAACAACCATTGATACTTGCTAAAAAATGAATAATTTATGCAAATTTTTTTAGATTTTTTATTGGTTAAATTTATGCAAGTTTTTGAAAAAAAGTAATGAATGCAAAAACAATTACTATAAAACAATACCAACCTGTTTCAATGGAGACGACGGTAATATTGCTTCCATCATATCATCTTCATCAAAGACATCACTAACTGATACATCAACATCCATGTAATCTTCTTCTAATGAAACTGTCGATTCTGATTCAGCAAAATCATATGGTTCGATTTCGATGATTGCATCCGTCGACGCTAACTCTTCACCAGCTTCAATATCAATTTCAACATTAAGATGATGTGAACCAAGTGGTGTACGATCTCTTGAAATTGCCATTTCAACATTAAGAAGTGGCCGGCCATCTGTATCTTTTGTAGCTCCCTTTCTTCGACGTTTTTTCTTTCTTTTATCTACATTAAAATCAGTTTTTTCACTATCATCTGAGAAGATTGTATGATCAGCTTCCTCGCTTTCTTGTTTAGCGAAAATTTCATCTTCCACATCAACATCTGTTGTCTCGAGTTGTGGATTAAAAACAACTCCAATACCAATTTTTTCTGTACGAGATTTAACAAATCCAAAATCTGATTGAATTTCATCAATTTCAAATTCACGTTTTGCATCATCTTTTTCATTAAAGTCTATTGTTGTTGTAATGTCAGATGTCATTAAGGGTTCTTGTGAGAAGATAGCATTGACAGTAATTCTTTGTTCAGTTTTACGAACATCAGGAGATCGTGGGGATTTGGGAGGATGTTTTTCAGCTTCTAAAGCGGCAGTTAATTCAATGCTAGCTTCTTCTTCTTTCTTAGAAGGTTCAGCCGGTTTTTCACCTTGTTTTGATTTGAATTCAAATCCAGCTTCAGTTTCTTCTGTTGCACCTGGTGGTTTAAGTTGTTCAAGGCTAGATTTTCTCTTTTTAAGTGTTTTCTTTTTCTCAACCTTTTCTTCCGCGGCATCTTTTGGTGGTAGTTTTGTTGTTAGTGCAGAATCTGCGGCAACTTCTTCTTTAGCTTCTTCATCTTTTGCGGGCGCTGCCTTTGATTTAAAATCAAATCCTGCAGATGCTTCTTCAGCTGGCTTTTCTTCTTTTTTCTTTGCCTCACTTTCAAGTTCTGCGCGTTTTTTAGCACCAGATTCCCGTCGTTGTTTTAGAAGCTCTGACAAATTCTTTGGTTTTTCTTTTTCTGCTTTTTCTTCTTCTTGTTTTTCCGGCTTTGGAGGCTTTTCAAGAGGTTCAACTTTTTCAAGTTCAGTCTTTTTGCCTTTTTCTAATTTTAGTTTTTGTTCTTCTTCTGCTTTCTCTTTTACAGCCAAATCAGCATCAGCTTTTTTAGCGCCCTTCTCTTCATCTTTCTTTTCTGTCGTTGTTGGAGCAAGTTTAGCTGTCAATGAAGTTTCTGCCGAGATATTTTCTGCAATTGTATCTTTATCTTTTGTTGACTTGGCTTTTGTTTTAAAATCAAAGCCAGTTTTATCTTTTTCAGTTTCTTCTTTTGACTTCTTTTCAGCTGCTTCTTTTTCTTTCTGCTCTGCTTCTAGTTGAGCCTTCTTTTTAGCACCAGATTCACGTCGTTGTCTTAGAAGCTCTGATAAATTCTTTGGTTTTTCTTCTACTGTTTCTTCTTTATCTTTTTCAGGCTTTGGCAGCTTTTCAACTGGTTCAACCTTTTCAAGTTCAGTCTTTTTGCCCTTTTCTAACTTTTGTTTTTGTTCTTCTTCTGCTTTCTGTTTTACAGCCAAATCAGCATCTGACTTTTTAACTGCTTTGTCTTCTTCTTTCTTTTCTGCCGTTAATGGAGCAAGCTTAGCTGTCAATGCAGTTTCTGCCGTGGCATTCTCTGGAGTTGTATCTGTATCTTTTTGTGCCTTTGTCTTTGATTTGAAATCAAAACCAGTTTCAGTTGTCCCTTCTTTTTCCGCTTTTGTTTTCGCTTTCTTCTCTGCTTCTTCTTTTTCTTTTTGCTCAGCTTCTAATTGAGCCTTCTTTTTAGCACCAGATTCACGTCGTTGTTTTAGAAGTTCAGATAAATTCTTTGGTTTTTCTTCTTCAACTGTTTCTTCTTTATCTTTTTCAGGCTTTAGAGGCTTTCCAAGAGGTTCAACTTTTTCTAATTCTGTCTTTTTGCCTTTTTCTAACTTTTGTTTTTGTTCTTCTTCTGCTTTCTGTTTTACAGCCAAATCCTCAGCAACTGTTTTACTAAGCTTTTCTTTAGCTTCGTCTTTCGTTTCAGTTTTTGTTGGAGCAAGTTTAGCAGTTAAAGCAGTATCTGCTGAAATTTCTGCAGAAGTAGAGTCTACATCTTTTGGTGCTTTTGCTTTAGTTTTAAAATCAAAGCCAGCTTCAGCCGTTTCTTCCTTATCAGCCTTTGCTTTTGTCTTCTTTTCTGCATCTTCTTTTTCTTTCTGCTCAGCTTCTAATTGAGCCTTCTTCTTAGCACCAGATTCACGTCGTTGCTTAAGAAGTTCTGATAATGATTTTGGTTCTTCAGGCTTTACTTCAGCTGGTTGTTTTTCAACTTCAGGTGCCAAAACTTTTTCGACTTTTTCAACTTTTTTTAGCTTTGTAGGTTTGCTTTTTTCAGCTTCTGGTAACACTTTATCTTTGGCTTCAGTTTTTGATTCCACAACAGCTTTTTGGGCTTTTGTTTCGACATCTGTTGTTGCTGCTTTTTCTGGAACAGGAGGAGCAGTTTTTTCAACTTTATCAGTTTTTTCTTTCTTTTCAGCTTCAGCTTTTTGAACTGCTTTTAGTTTTTTAGCTTCTTCTGCAGCGCTGTCTTCGTCCTGTTTCTTTTTCTTTGAAGCCTCGATATCTTTACGATTTTTCTCTTCTGCATCTTCTTTAGCCTTTTTATCTTCAGCTTCTTTTTTCTTTTTAGCATCAGCTTCTGTAAACTCTTTTTCTTTTTTCTGTCTTTTTTCAAGCTCTAGCTTTTCAGCTTCTTCAAGTTTAGTTTTTTCTCCTCTTTCTCTTTCAATCTTAGCTTCTTCTTCTCGAGCTTTCTTTTTAGCTGCCCATTCTTCTTCAAGCTTTTTGGATGCTTCTTGATCAGCTTTTTCTTTTGCTTCAAGATCTGCTTTACGTTTGGCTTCAGCTTCTGCCTTTTTACGAGCGTCTTCTTCTGCCTTCTTTTTAGCAGCTTCTTCACGTTTTTTCTTTAGCATATCTGCCATGCTTTTTGCATCTTCTGGTTTTTCATCACCTGATTTTTCATCTTTTTTAGCTGATTTTAGTTTCTTTGCTTCTTCTCTAGCTTTATCTTCATCTTGTTTCTTCTTTTTAGCAGCTTCAGGATCGCGGAGTTTTTGAGCTTCGGCTTCTTCTTTGGCCTTTTTATCTTCAGCCTCTTTTTTCTTTTTAGCATCAGCATCAGCCTTTACTTTGGCAGCCTTCTCTTTTTTCTCTTTTTCAAGCTTATCAAGTTCTTCTAATTTTGTTTTTTCACGTTTTTCTATCTCTTTCTTTGAAGCTTCATCCGCTTTTTTCTTAGCTTCTAAGTCAGCTAAACGTTTCTTTTCAGCTTCCTCGTCAGCTTTTTGTTTAGCCTCAAGATCAGCTTTTCTCTTCTTTTCAGCCTCTTCTTTGGCTTTTGCATCATCTTCTGCCTTTTTCTTTGCTGCTTCTGCTCTTCGTTGCTTGAGTAATTCTGCCATACTTTTAGCATCTTCAGGCTTTTCTTGTTCATCTTTCTTTGCAGTTTTTAACTTTTTAGCTTCTTCAGCTGCAGCTTTATCCTCCTCTTCTTTCTTTTTCTTTGCAGCTTCAGCATCACGAAGTTTTTGAGCTTCAGCTTCTTCTTTAGCCTTTTTATCTTCTGCTTCTTTTTTCTTTTTGGCGTCAGCATCTGCTTTATCTTTTGCTGCCTTTTCTTTCTTTTCCTTTTCGAGTTTTTCAACTTCTTCCAGTTTTGTTTTCTGGCCTTTTTCAAATTCAAGCTTTTTGAGTTCATCTGCTTTCTTTTTAGCCTCCAAATCAGCTAACCGTTTCTTTTCAGCTTCTTCGTCAGCTTTTTGTTTAGCCTCAAGGTCAGCTTTTCGCTTCTTTTCAGCTTCTTCTTTTGCTGTTGCAGCGTCTTCTGATTTTTTCTTAGCAGCTTCTTCGCGTTTTTGTTTAAGAAGGTCAGCCATACTTTTAGCGTCGTCTGGTTTTTCTTGTTCATCTTTTTTGACACCTTTTAGTTTTTTCGCCTCTTCTTCAGCTTTGTCGTCTTCTTGTTTCTTTTTCTTTGCTGCTTCTGCGTCAAGACGTTTTTTGTTTTCTGCATCTTCTTTGGCTTTTTTATCATCCTCTTCTTTTTTCTTTTTAGCATCGGCATCTGCTTTAGCTTCAGCCTCTTTCTCCCTTTTCTCCTTCTCGAGTTTTTCAGCTTGTTCTAATTTTGTCTTTTCACCTTTTTCAAATTCAAGTTTTTTAAGTTCAAGATCAGCTTTCTTTTTAGCTTCAGCTGCTTCACGATCTTTTGCTGCTTTCTCATCTTCAGCTTTTTTCTTATCAGCTTCTTGCTTGCGCAATTTTGCTGCTGATTCTTCCTCCTTCTCTTTTTCTTCTTTTTGTGTTATCTCAGCAGCTTTAAGACGTTTAGCTTCTTCAACAGCTTCTGCCTCTTCACGCTTTTTCTTTTCTGCAGATTCACGCTTAGCTTTTTCTGCTTCTGCTTTGGCTTCTTCTTCTGCTTTTTTCTTGGCCTCAGCTTGTTTTTTAGTAGACGCTTTTTTATCTTCCTCTTGACTCTTTTTTGCTTTTTCTTCTTCTACTTTTCCTTTCTTTTTGGCCTCAAGCTCGGCTTTCTTAAGATCGGCTTCTTCTTGTGCCTTTAATTCTGCAAGTCGTTTCTTTTCAGCTTCATCTGCTTTTCGTTGTTTTTCAAGCAATCTCTGTAGTTCTTCTTTACTTGCAGCAATAGAGTCAAGTTCAGCTTGACGACGAAGTCGTTCCGCTTCTTCGGCAGCAAGTTTGTCTTTATCGCGGAACTCAGCTGCAGCTTTACGAATTAGCTCATCAGCTTCAGCATCAAGTAATTCACCTGCGCGACGCTTTCTTTCAATTTCATCTAATCTTGCTTTTTCTTCTGCGTCTCTTTGACGTTTTTCTTCTTCTTCACGTCGTTTAGCGGCTTCATCTCTTTTGCGTTTAAGTTCTTCCGCTAAAGCTTTAGCCTCGTCATCTGAAGCATCAGAAATACTTTGCCGTTCCTTTTTGGAAGCAGCTTCTTTACCTTGTTTTAGAGCTTCTTCAAGCTTAAGACGAGCCTCTTCCTCTGCTTGCTTTTTAGCTTCAAGCTCTTTACGTTTTTTCTCTTCAAGCTCAGCTTTTTTGCGATCTTGTTCTTCTTTCTTTTTAGCAGCACTTTCTGCCTTTTTAGCTGCTTCAGCATCTGCAGCTTCTTTCTTCTTACGTTCTTCTTCTTCTTTCTTCTTTTGAAGCGCTTCTTCTGCTGCCTTACGCTTAGCTTTCATTTCTTCATCAGCTTTCTTTTTAGCTTCTTCAAGCTTCTTTTGTTCAACTTCTTTTCTGGCTTCTGCAAGGGATAATCTCCGGTCTCCTGCAGAAGTGGATTTCTTATCATTTTCATTTTGTTCTTTTTGTATATTATTGCCTTGCTCATCTTTCAACGTTAATTGATTTGCTTGAGCTTGTGCCTGTCCTTCAGGGATTGTAACCTCCTGCATTTTTGGCTCTATACTTGATTTACGTTTCTTTAAAGTTTTTTTTGTTTTTGTTTCATCGCTTCCTTTTAGCATTGCAACAACAATCGGTTGTTCGATTTTTTCTTCTTGATTTGGTATACTAGGTTTTTCAGTAACAGTAGTCAGCGATGATGCTTGCGTCTTGTCTTCAGCAGGCACTGTTGTCGGCTTCTTTTCTTCTGGTTGTTCAATTCGTATAGGCTTCTTCTTCTCATATTTTTTAATTTTCCGTTCTTTGACATCTAGGGCTTCTTCCTTTTCTTGATTTGATTTTTTATCTTTCTCAGATTTTGTTTCAACCGGTGCTAATTCTGATGTCTCTTGTTTTAAATTATTGGCGATGCTAATTGAATTGCTGTTATCGGTTTTTTGTTTTTCTGCAGCAATACGGTCTAATTCGCGATATCGCTCAGCGGCTTTTCTTATTTCGGCTTCCGCTTCTTCTTCTCTCATTCTTCCTTCCTTTTTCATTTGTTCTATTTTCGCGTAAAGTTTCTCTTCTTCTTCTCGACGAAGCTTTTTGTCAACTTCGAATCTTTCATCACGCTTCTTTTGAATTTCTGCAGCCAAGAGTTTGGCTTCATCATCAGCTTGATCACTTACTTGAGGTATTTCTTTTTGAGCTGCTAATTCTTTTCCTTGTTTTAGCGATTCCTCTATTCTTTTTCTTGCTTCCTCCTCCTCTTTTATTTTGTCTTCTATCGCCTTTTGTTTAGCTGCCTCTTTATCAGCATTCTTTTGAGCAACCTCTACTTGTTTTTTAGCAGCAAATTCTGCTTTTCTAGCAGCTTCCTCTTCTGCGGCGGCCTTCTTTTTATTTTCTGCTTCTTCTTTCTCTTTTTTAAGCTTATCCGCCTGTGCTTGTCTTTTTTCACGCAAAATTTCGTCTTGCTTTCTTTTTAAATCAGCAATTCTTTCTTTTTCCGCCTCTTTCTTATTTGCTTCTTCTAAGGCTTTTACTGCCTCCTGCTCTTTCTGTAGCAAAGCTTCAGCTTCCTTTTTCTTTGCTAATATCGCATTTAATTCAGCAGCAGAAGAAGCTTCTGACAACTCTGCTACAAAAGGATTCTCTTGATCCGTACCAGAACCTTTCATTCTTTCATGTTTCATACGTTTTCTTTCTTCTCTGCGCAACAAAATTTCTTCCTCAGCTTTTGCGAGGGATTTTTCTATCCTTTTTAAATCATCAACTCTCATAGAAGCATCAAGTAAACGAGACTGTGGGCTCAACAACTGTTCGCCGCTATCAGCATCAACAACAGCAGAAACATCAACAATGAGAGTACTTCCTTGAATAATAACTTCAGAATTCATGTCATTTTCAACTTGTTTAGCTTTTGCCTCTTGATCTTTTTTCTGTTTTTCTTCTTCAACCTTCTTTTTGGCGTCAGCTTCAGATTTCTTTGCGGCTTCTGTTTGTTTAGCTTTTTCCTCCTCAATCTTCTTTTTGGAGTCTTCAACAGGTTTTGCTTTATCATCCTCGGCCTTTTTCTTTGCAAGTTGGTCAGCTTCAAGTTTAGCTTTAGCTTCTTGATCCTTCTTTGCTTTGTCTTCTTCTAATTTTTTCTTTGCTTGTGCTTCAGCTTCTGATTTCTTAGCTGCTGCTGCATCAGATTCTGCTTTCTTTGTGGCTTCGGCCTTGGCTTTTTCTTCTTCCGCTTTCTTCTTAGCAAGTTGTTCATTTTCAACTTGTTTAGCTTTTGCCTCTTGATCTTTTTTCTGTTTTTCTTCTTCAACCTTCTTTTTGGCGTCAGCTTCAGATTTCTTTGCGGCTTCTGTTTGTTTAGCTTTTTCCTCCTCAATCTTCTTTTTGGAGTCTTCAACAGGTTTTGCTTTATCATCCTCGGCCTTTTTCTTTGCAAGTTGGTCAGCTTCAAGTTTAGCTTTAGCTTCTTGATCCTTCTTTGCTTTGTCTTCTTCTAATTTTTTCTTTGCTTGTGCTTCAGCTTCTGATTTCTTAGCAGCTGCTGCATCAGATTCTGCTTTCTTTGTGGCTTCGGCCTTGGCTTTTTCTTCTTCCGCTTTCTTCTTAGCAAGTTGTTCATTTTCAACTTGTTTAGCTTTTGCCTCTTGATCTTTTTTCTGTTTTTCTTCTTCAATCTTTTTTTTAGCGTCAGCTTCAGATTTCTTTGCGGCTTCTGTTTGTTTAGCTTTTTCCTCCTCAATCTTCTTTTTGGAGTCTTCAACAGGTTTTGCTTTATCATCCTCGGCCTTTTTCTTTGCAAGTTGGTCAGCTTCAAGTTTAGCTTTAGCTTCTTGATCCTTCTTTGCTTCGTCTTCTTCTAATTTTTTCTTTGCTTGTGCTTCAGCTTCTGATTTCTTAGCTGCTGCTGCATCAGATTCTGCTTTCTTTGTGGCTTCGGCCTTGGCTTTTTCTTCTTCCGCTTTCTTCTTAGCAAGTTGTTCATTTTCAACTTGTTTAGCTTTTGCCTCTTGATCTTTTTTCTGTTTTTCTTCTTCAATCTTCTTTTTGGCGTCAGCTTCAGATTTCTTTGCGGCTTCTGTTTGTTTAGCTTTTTCCTCCTCAATCTTCTTTTTGGAGTCTTCAACAGGTTTTGCTTTATCATCCTCGGCCTTTTTCTTTGCAAGTTGGTCAGCTTCAAGTTTAGCTTTAGCTTCTTGATCCTTCTTTGCTTTGTCTTCTTCTAATTTTTTCTTTGCTTGTGCTTCAGCTTCTGATTTCTTAGCAGCTGCTGCATCAGATTCTGCTTTCTTTGTGGCTTCGGCCTTGGCTTTTTCTTCTTCCGCTTTCTTCTTAGCAAGTTGTTCATTTTCAGCTTGTTTAGCTTTTGCCTCTTGATCTTTTTTCTGTTTTTCTTCTTCAATCTTCTTTTTGGCGTCAGCTTCAGATTTCTTTGCGGCTTCTGTTTGTTTAGCTTTTTCCTCCTCAATCTTCTTTTTGGAGTCTTCAACAGGTTTTGCTTTATCATCCTCGGCCTTTTTCTTTGCAAGTTGGTCAGCTTCAAGTTTAGCTTTAGCTTCTTGATCCTTCTTTGCTTTGTCTTCTTCTAATTTTTTCTTTGTTTGTGCTTCAGCTTCTGATTTCTTAGCAGCTGCTGCATCAGATTCTGCTTTCTTTGTGGCTTCGGCCTTGGCTTTTTCTTCTTCCGCTTTCTTCTTAGCAAGTTGTTCATTTTCAACTTGTTTAGCTTTTGCCTCTTGATCTTTTTTCTGTTTTTCTTCTTCAATCTTCTTTTTGGCGTCAGCTTCAGATTTCTTTGCGGCTTCTGTTTGTTTAGCTTTTTCCTCCTCAATCTTCTTTTTGGAGTCTTCAACAGGTTTTGCTTTATCATCCTCGGCCTTTTTCTTTGCAAGTTGGTCAGCTTCAAGTTTAGCTTTAGCTTCTTGATCCTTCTTTGCTTTGTCTTCTTCTAATTTTTTCTTTGCTTGTGCTTCAGCTTCTGATTTCTTAGCAGCTGCTGCATCAGATTCTGCTTTCTTTGTGGCTTCGGCCTTGGCTTTTTCTTCTTCCGCTTTCTTCTTAGCAAGTTGTTCATTTTCAACTTGTTTAGCTTTTGCCTCTCGATCTTTTTTCTGTTTTTCTTCTTCAATTTTCTTTTTGGCGTCAGCTTCAGATTTCTTTGCGGCTTCTGTTTGTTTAGCTTTTTCCTCCTCAATCTTCTTTTTGGAGTCTTCAACAGGTTTTGCTTTATCATCCTCGGCCTTTTTCTTTGCAAGTTGGTCAGCTTCAAGTTTAGCTTTAGCTTCTTGATCCTTCTTTGCTTTGTCTTCTTCTAATTTTTTCTTTGCTTGTGCTTCAGCTTCTGATTTCTTAGCAGCTGCTGCATCAGATTCTGCTTTCTTTGTGGCTTCGGCCTTGGCTTTTTCTTCTTCCGCTTTCTTCTTAGCAAGTTGTTCATTTTCAACTTGTTTAGCTTTTGCCTCTTGATCTTTTTTCTGTTTTTCTTCTTCAATCTTCTTTTTGGCGTCAGCTTCAGATTTCTTTGCGGCTTCAGTTTGTTTAGCTTTTTCCTCCTCAATCTTCTTTTTGGAGTCTTCAACAGGTTTTGCTTTATCATCCTCGGCCTTTTTCTTTGCAAGTTGGTCAGCTTCAAGTTTAGCTTTAGCTTCTTGATCCTTCTTTGCTTTGTCTTCTTCTAATTTTATCTTTGCTTGTGCTTCAGCTTCTGATTTCTTAGCAGCTGCTGCATCAGATTCTGCTTTCTTTGTGGCTTCGGCCTTGGCTTTTTCTTCTTCCGCTTTCTTCTTAGCAAGTTGTTCATTTTCAACTTGTTTAGCTTTTGCCTCTTGATCTTTTTTCTGTTTTTCTTCTTCAATCTTCTTTTTGGCGTCAGCTTCAGATTTCTTTGCGGCTTCTGTTTGTTTAGCTTTTTCCTCCTCAATCTTCTTTTTGGAGTCTTCAACAGGTTTTGCTTTATCATCCTCGGCCTTTTTCTTTGCAAGTTGGTCAGCTTCAAGTTTAGCTTTAGCTTCTTGATCCTTCTTTGCTTTGTCTTCTTCTAATTTTTTCTTTGCTTGTGCTTCAGCTTCTGATTTCTTAGCAGCTGCTGCATCAGATTCTGCTTTCTTTGTGGCTTCGGCCTTGGCTTTTTCTTCTTCCGCTTTCTTCTTAGCAAGTTGTTCATTTTCAACTTGTTTAGCTTTTGCCTCTTGATCTTTTTTCTGTTTTTCTTCTTCAATCTTCTTTTTGGCGTCAGCTTCAGATTTCTTTGCGGCTTCTGTTTGTTTAGCTTTTTCCTCCTCAATCTTCTTTTTGGAGTCTTCAACAGGTTTTGCTTTATCATCCTCGGCCTTTTTCTTTGCAAGTTGGTCAGCTTCAAGTTTAGCTTTAGCTTCTTGATCCTTCTTTGCTTTGTCTTCTTCTAATTTTTTCTTTGCTTGTGCTTCAGCTTCTGATTTCTTAGCAGCTGCTGCATCAGATTCTGCTTTCTTTGTGGCTTCGGCCTTGGCTTTTTCTTCTTCCGCTTTCTTCTTAGCAAGTTGTTCATTTTCAACTTGTTTAGCTTTTGCCTCTCGATCTTTTTTCTGTTTTTCTTCTTCAATTTTCTTTTTGGCGTCAGCTTCAGATTTCTTTGCGGCTTCTGATTGTTTAGCTTTTTCCTCCTCAATCTTCTTTTTGGAGTCTTCAACAGGTTTTGCTTTATCATCCTCGGCCTTTTTCTTTGCAAGTTGGTCAGCTTCAAGTTTAGCTTTAGCTTCTTGATCCTTCTTTGCTTTGTCTTCTTCTAATTTTTTCTTTGCTTGTGCTTCAGCTTCTGATTTCTTAGCAGCTGCTGCATCAGATTCTGCTTTCTTTGTGGCTTCGGCCTTGGCTTTTTCTTCTTCCGCTTTCTTCTTAGCAAGTTGTTCATTTTCAACTTGTTTAGCTTTTGCCTCTTGATCTTTTTTCTGTTTTTCTTCTTCAATCTTCTTTTTGGCGTCAGCTTCAGATTTCTTTGCGGCTTCTGATTGTTTAGCTTTTTCCTCCTCAATCTTCTTTTTGGAGTCTTCAACAGGTTTTGCTTTATCATCCTCGGCCTTTTTCTTTGCAAGTTGGTCAGCTTCAAGTTTAGCTTTAGCTTCTTGATCCTTCTTTGCTTTGTCTTCTTCTAATTTTTTCTTTGCTTGTGCTTCAGCTTCTGATTTCTTAGCAGCTGCTGCATCAGATTCTGCTTTCTTTGTGGCTTCGGCCTTGGCTTTTTCTTCTTCCGCTTTCTTCTTAGCAAGTTGTTCATTTTCAACTTGTTTAGCTTTTGCCTCTCGATCTTTTTTCTGTTTTTCTTCTTCAATTTTCTTTTTAGCGTCAGCTTCAGATTTCTTTGCGGCTTCTGATTGTTTAGCTTTTTCCTCCTCAATCTTCTTTTTGGAGTCTTCAACAGGTTTTGCTTTATCATCCTCGGCCTTTTTCTTTGCAAGTTGGTCAGCTTCAAGTTTAGCTTTAGCTTCTTGATCCTTCTTTGCTTTGTCTTCTTCTAATTTTTTCTTTGCTTGTGCTTCAGCTTCTGATTTCTTAGCAGCTGCTGCATCAGATTCTGCTTTCTTTGTGGCTTCGGCCTTGGCTTTTTCTTCTTCCGCTTTCTTCTTAGCAAGTTGTTCATTTTCAACTTGTTTAGCTTTTGCCTCTTGATCTTTTTTCTGTTTTTCTTCTTCAATCTTCTTTTTGGCGTCAGCTTCAGATTTCTTTGCGGCTTCTGATTGTTTAGCTTTTTCCTCCTCAATCTTCTTTTTGGAGTCTTCAACAGGTTTTGCTTTATCATCCTCGGCCTTTTTCTTTGCAAGTTGGTCAGCTTCAAGTTTAGCTTTAGCTTCTTGATCCTTCTTTGCTTTGTCTTCTTCTAATTTTTTCTTTGCTTGTGCTTCAGCTTCTGATTTCTTAGCAGCTGCTGCATCAGATTCTGCTTTCTTTGTGGCTTCGGCCTTGGCTTTTTCTTCTTCCGCTTTCTTCTTAGCAAGTTGTTCATTTTCAACTTGTTTAGCTTTTGCCTCTTGATCTTTTTTCTGTTTTTCTTCTTCAATCTTCTTTTTGGCGTCAGCTTCAGATTTCTTTGCGGCTTCAGTTTGTTTAGCTTTTTCCTCCTCAATCTTCTTTTTGGAGTCTTCAACAGGTTTTGCTTTATCATCCTCGGCCTTTTTCTTTGCAAGTTGGTCAGCTTCAAGTTTAGCTTTAGCTTCTTGATCCTTCTTTGCTTTGTCTTCTTCTAATTTTATCTTTGCTTGTGCTTCAGCTTCTGATTTCTTAGCAGCTGCTGCATCAGATTCTGCTTTCTTTGTGGCTTCGGCCTTGGCTTTTTCTTCTTCCGCTTTCTTCTTAGCAAGTTGTTCATTTTCAACTTGTTTAGCTTTTGCCTCTTGATCTTTTTTCTGTTTTTCTTCTTCAATCTTCTTTTTGGCGTCAGCTTCAGATTTCTTTGCGGCTTCTGTTTGTTTAGCTTTTTCCTCCTCAATCTTCTTTTTGGAGTCTTCAACAGGTTTTGCTTTATCATCCTCGGCCTTTTTCTTTGCAAGTTGGTCAGCTTCAAGTTTAGCTTTAGCTTCTTGATCCTTCTTTGCTTTGTCTTCTTCTAATTTTTTCTTTGCTTGTGCTTCAGCTTCTGATTTCTTAGCAGCTGCTGCATCAGATTCTGCTTTCTTTGTGGCTTCGGCCTTGGCTTTTTCTTCTTCCGCTTTCTTCTTAGCAAGTTGTTCATTTTCAACTTGTTTAGCTTTTGCCTCTCGATCTTTTTTCTGTTTTTCTTCTTCAATCTTCTTTTTGGCGTCAGCTTCAGATTTCTTTGCGGCTTCTGTTTGTTTAGCTTTTTCCTCCTCAATCTTCTTTTTGGAGTCTTCAACAGGTTTTGCTTTATCATCCTCGGCCTTTTTCTTTGCAAGTTGGTCAGCTTCAAGTTTAGCTTTAGCTTCTTGATCCTTCTTTGCTTTGTCTTCTTCTAATTTTTTCTTTGCTTGTGCTTCAGCTTCTGATTTCTTAGCAGCTGCTGCATCAGATTCTGCTTTCTTTGTGGCTTCGGCCTTGGCTTTTTCTTCTTCCGCTTTCTTCTTAGCAAGTTGTTCATTTTCAACTTGTTTAGCTTTTGCCTCTTGATCTTTTTTCTGTTTTTCTTCTTCAATCTTCTTTTTGGCGTCAGCTTCAGATTTCTTTGCGGCTTCTGTTTGTTTAGCTTTTTCCTCCTCAATCTTCTTTTTGGAGTCTTCAACAGGTTTTGCTTTATCATCCTCGGCCTTTTTCTTTGCAAGTTGGTCAGCTTCAAGTTTAGCTTTAGCTTCTTGATCCTTCTTTGCTTTGTCTTCTTCTAATTTTTTCTTTGCTTGTGCTTCAGCTTCTGATTTCTTAGCAGCTGCTGCATCAGATTCTGCTTTCTTTGTGGCTTCGGCCTTGGCTTTTTCTTCTTCCGCTTTCTTCTTAGCAAGTTGTTCATTTTCAACTTGTTTAGCTTTTGCCTCTTGATCTTTTTTCTGTTTTTCTTCTTCAATCTTCTTTTTGGCGTCAGCTTCAGATTTCTTTGCGGCTTCTGATTGTTTAGCTTTTTCCTCCTCAATCTTCTTTTTGGAGTCTTCAACAGGTTTTGCTTTATCATCCTCGGCCTTTTTCTTTGCAAGTTGGTCAGCTTCAAGTTTAGCTTTAGCTTCTTGATCCTTCTTTGCTTTGTCTTCTTCTAATTTTTTCTTTGCTTGTGCTTCAGCTTCTGATTTCTTAGCAGCTGCTGCATCAGATTCTGCTTTCTTTGTGGCTTCGGCCTTGGCTTTTTCTTCTTCCGCTTTCTTCTTAGCAAGTTGTTCATTTTCAACTTGTTTAGCTTTTGCCTCTTGATCTTTTTTCTGTTTTTCTTCTTCAATCTTCTTTTTGGCGTCAGCTTCAGATTTCTTTGCGGCTTCTGATTGTTTAGCTTTTTCCTCCTCAATCTTCTTTTTGGAGTCTTCAACAGGTTTTGCTTTATCATCCTCGGCCTTTTTCTTTGCAAGTTGGTCAGCTTCAAGTTTAGCTTTAGCTTCTTGATCCTTCTTTGCTTTGTCTTCTTCTAATTTTTTCTTTGCTTGTGCTTCAGCTTCTGATTTCTTAGCAGCTGCTGCATCAGATTCTGCTTTCTTTGTGGCTTCGGCCTTGGCTTTTTCTTCTTCCGCTTTCTTCTTAGCAAGTTGTTCATTTTCAACTTGTTTAGCTTTTGCCTCTTGATCTTTTTTCTGTTTTTCTTCTTCAATCTTCTTTTTGGCGTCAGCTTCAGATTTCTTTGCGGCTTCTGTTTGTTTAGCTTTTTCCTCCTCAATCTTCTTTTTGGAGTCTTCAACAGGTTTTGCTTTATCATCCTCGGCCTTTTTCTTTGCAAGTTGGTCAGCTTCAAGTTTAGCTTTAGCTTCTTGATCCTTCTTTGCTTTGTCTTCTTCTAATTTTTTCTTTGCTTGTGCTTCAGCTTCTGATTTCTTAGCAGCTGCTGCATCAGATTCTGCTTTCTTTGTGGCTTCGGCCTTGGCTTTTTCTTCTTCCGCTTTCTTCTTAGCAAGTTGTTCATTTTCAACTTGTTTAGCTTTTGCCTCTCGATCTTTTTTCTGTTTTTCTTCTTCAATCTTCTTTTTGGCGTCAGCTTCAGATTTCTTTGCGGCTTCTGTTTGTTTAGCTTTTTCCTCCTCAATCTTCTTTTTGGAGTCTTCAACAGGTTTTGCTTTATCATCCTCGGCCTTTTTCTTTGCAAGTTGGTCAGCTTCAAGTTTAGCTTTAGCTTCTTGATCCTTCTTTGCTTTGTCTTCTTCTAATTTTTTCTTTGCTTGTGCTTCAGCTTCTGATTTCTTAGCTGCTGCTGCATCAGATTCTGCTTTCTTTGTGGCTTCGGCCTTGGCTTTTTCTTCTTCCGCTTTCTTCTTAGCAAGTTGTTCATTTTCAACTTGTTTAGCTTTTGCCTCTTGATCTTTTTTCTGTTTTTCTTCTTCAATCTTCTTTTTGGCGTCAGCTTCAGATTTCTTTGCGGCTTCAGTTTGTTTAGCTTTTTCCTCCTCAATCTTCTTTTTGGAGTCTTCAACAGGTTTTGCTTTATCATCCTCGGCCTTTTTCTTTGCAAGTTGGTCAGCTTCAAGTTTAGCTTTAGCTTCTTGATCCTTCTTTGCTTTGTCTTCTTCTAATTTTATCTTTGCTTGTGCTTCAGCTTCTGATTTCTTAGCAGCTGCTGCATCAGATTCTGCTTTCTTTGTGGCTTCGGCCTTGGCTTTTTCTTCTTCCGCTTTCTTCTTAGCAAGTTGTTCATTTTCAACTTGTTTAGCTTTTGCCTCTTGATCTTTTTTCTGTTTTTCTTCTTCAATCTTCTTTTTGGCGTCAGCTTCAGATTTCTTTGCGGCTTCTGATTGTTTAGCTTTTTCCTCCTCAATCTTCTTTTTGGAGTCTTCAACAGGTTTTGCTTTATCATCCTCGGCCTTTTTCTTTGCAAGTTGGTCAGCTTCAAGTTTAGCTTTAGCTTCTTGATCCTTCTTTGCTTTGTCTTCTTCTAATTTTTTCTTTGCTTGTGCTTCAGCTTCTGATTTCTTAGCAGCTGCTGCATCAGATTCTGCTTTCTTTGTGGCTTCGGCCTTGGCTTTTTCTTCTTCCGCTTTCTTCTTAGCAAGTTGTTCATTTTCAACTTGTTTAGCTTTTGCCTCTTGATCTTTTTTCTGTTTTTCTTCTTCAATCTTCTTTTTGGCGTCAGCTTCAGATTTCTTTGCGGCTTCTGATTGTTTAGCTTTTTCCTCCTCAATCTTCTTTTTGGAGTCTTCAACAGGTTTTGCTTTATCATCCTCGGCCTTTTTCTTTGCAAGTTGGTCAGCTTCAAGTTTAGCTTTAGCTTCTTGATCCTTCTTTGCTTTGTCTTCTTCTAATTTTTTCTTTGCTTGTGCTTCAGCTTCTGATTTCTTAGCAGCTGCTGCATCAGATTCTGCTTTCTTTGTGGCTTCGGCCTTGGCTTTTTCTTCTTCCGCTTTCTTCTTAGCAAGTTGTTCATTTTCAACTTGTTTAGCTTTTGCCTCTTGATCTTTTTTCTGTTTTTCTTCTTCAATCTTCTTTTTGGCGTCAGCTTCAGATTTCTTTGCGGCTTCAGTTTGTTTAGCTTTTTCCTCCTCAATCTTCTTTTTGGAGTCTTCAACAGGTTTTGCTTTATCATCCTCGGCCTTTTTCTTTGCAAGTTGGTCAGCTTCAAGTTTAGCTTTAGCTTCTTGATCCTTCTTTGCTTTGTCTTCTTCTAATTTTTTCTTTGCTTGTGCTTCAGCTTCTGATTTCTTAGCAGCTGCTGCATCAGATTCTGCTTTCTTTGTGGCTTCGGCCTTGGCTTTTTCTTCTTCCGCTTTCTTCTTAGCAAGTTGTTCATTTTCAACTTGTTTAGCTTTTGCCTCTTGATCTTTTTTCTGTTTTTCTTCTTCAATCTTCTTTTTGGCGTCAGCTTCAGATTTCTTTGCGGCTTCTGATTGTTTAGCTTTTTCCTCCTCAATCTTCTTTTTGGAGTCTTCAACAGGTTTTGCTTTATCATCCTCGGCCTTTTTCTTTGCAAGTTGGTCAGCTTCAAGTTTAGCTTTAGCTTCTTGATCCTTCTTTGCTTTGTCTTCTTCTAATTTTTTCTTTGCTTGTGCTTCAGCTTCTGATTTCTTAGCAGCTGCTGCATCAGATTCTGCTTTCTTTGTGGCTTCGGCCTTGGCTTTTTCTTCTTCCGCTTTCTTCTTAGCAAGTTGTTCATTTTCAACTTGTTTAGCTTTTGCCTCTTGATCTTTTTTCTGTTTTTCTTCTTCAATCTTCTTTTTGGCGTCAGCTTCAGATTTCTTTGCGGCTTCAGTTTGTTTAGCTTTTTCCTCCTCAATCTTCTTTTTGGAGTCTTCAACAGGTTTTGCTTTATCATCCTCGGCCTTTTTCTTTGCAAGTTGGTCAGCTTCAAGTTTAGCTTTAGCTTCTTGATCCTTCTTTGCTTTGTCTTCTTCTAATTTTTTCTTTGCTTGTGCTTCAGCTTCTGATTTCTTAGCAGCTGCTGCATCAGATTCTGCTTTCTTTGTGGCTTCGGCCTTGGCTTTTTCTTCTTCCGCTTTCTTCTTAGCAAGTTGTTCATTTTCAATTTGTTTAGCTTTTGCCTCTTGATCTTTTTTCTGTTTTTCTTCTTCAATCTTCTTTTTGGCGTCAGCTTCAGATTTCTTTGCGGCTTCTGATTGTTTAGCTTTTTCCTCCTCAATCTTCTTTTTGGAGTCAACAGATTCAACAGGTTTTGCTTTATCATCCTCGGCCTTTTTCTTTGCAAGTTGGTCAGCTTCAAGTTTAGCTTTAGCTTCTTGATCCTTCTTTGCTTTGTCTTCTTCTAATTTTTTCTTTGCTTGTGCTTCAGCTTCTGATTTCTTAGCAGCTGCTGCATCAGATTCTGCTTTCTTTGTGGCTTCGGCCTTGGCTTTTTCTTCTTCCGCTTTCTTCCTAGCAAGTTGTTCATTTTCAATTTGTTTAGCTTTTGCCTCTTGATCTTTTTTCTGTTTTTCTTCTTCAATCTTCTTTTTGGCGTCAGCTTCAGATTTCTTTGCGGCTTCTGTTTGTTTAGCTTTTTCCTCCTCAATCTTCTTTTTGAAGTCAACAGATTCAACAGGTTTTGCTTTATCATCCTCGGCCTTTTTCTTTGCAAGTTGGTCAGCTTCAAGTTTAGCTTTAGCTTCTTGATCCTTCTTTGCTTTGTCTTCTTCTAATTTTTTCTTTGCTTGTGCTTCAGCTTCTGATTTCTTAGCAGCTGCTGCATCAGATTCTGCTTTCTTTGTGGCTTCGGCCTTGGCTTTTTCTTCTTCCGCTTTCTTCTTAGCAAGTTGTTCATTTTCAACTTGTTTAGCTTTTGCCTCTTGATCTTTTTTCTGTTTTTCTTCTTCAATCTTCTTTTTGGCGTCAGCTTCAGATTTCTTTGCGGCTTCTGATTGTTTAGCTTTTTCCTCCTCAATCTTCTTTTTGGAGTCAACAGATTCAACAGGTTTTGCTTTATCATCCTCGGCCTTTTTCTTTGCAAGTTGGTCAGCTTCAAGTTTAGCTTTAGCTTCTTGATCCTTCTTTGCTTTGTCTTCTTCTAATTTTTTCTTTGCTTGTGCTTCAGCTTCTGATTTCTTAGCAGCTGCTGCATCAGATTCTGCTTTCTTTGTGGCTTCGGCCTTGGCTTTTTCTTCTTCCGCTTTCTTCTTAGCAAGTTGTTCATTTTCAACTTGTTTAGCTTTTGCCTCTTGATCTTTTTTCTGTTTTTCTTCTTCAATCTTCTTTTTGGCGTCAGCTTCAGATTTCTTTGCGGCTTCAGTTTGTTTAGCTTTTTCCTCCTCAATCTTCTTTTTGGAGTCAACAGATTCAACAGGTTTTGCTTTATCATCCTCGGCCTTTTTCTTTGCAAGTTGGTCAGCTTCAAGTTTAGCTTTAGCTTCTTGATCCTTCTTTGCTTTGTCTTCTTCTAATTTTTTCTTTGCTTGTGCTTCAGCTTCTGATTTCTTAGCAGCTGCTGCATCAGATTCTGCTTTCTTTGTGGCTTCGGCCTTGGCTTTTTCTTCTTCCGCTTTCTTCCTAGCAAGTTGTTCATTTTCAATTTGTTTAGCTTTTGCCTCTTGATCTTTTTTCTGTTTTTCTTCTTCAATCTTCTTTTTGGCGTCAGCTTCAGATTTCTTTGCGGCTTCTGATTGTTTAGCTTTTTCCTCCTCAATCTTCTTTTTGGAGTCAACAGATTCAACAGGTTTTGCTTTATCATCCTCGGCCTTTTTCTTTGCAAGTTGGTCAGCTTCAAGTTTAGCTTTAGCTTCTTGATCCTTCTTTGCTTTGTCTTCTTCTAATTTTTTCTTTGCTTGTGCTTCAGCTTCTGATTTCTTAGCAGCTGCTGCATCAGATTCTGCTTTCTTTGTGGCTTCGGCCTTGGCTTTTTCTTCTTCCGCTTTCTTCCTAGCAAGTTGTTCATTTTCAATTTGTTTAGCTTTTGCCTCTTGATCTTTTTTCTGTTTTTCTTCTTCAATCTTCTTTTTGGCGTCAGCTTCAGATTTCTTTGCGGCTTCTGTTTGTTTAGCTTTTTCCTCCTCAATCTTCTTTTTGAAGTCAACAGATTCAACAGGTTTTGCTTTATCATCCTCGGCCTTTTTCTTTGCAAGTTGGTCAGCTTCAAGTTTAGCTTTAGCTTCTTGATCCTTCTTTGCTTTGTCTTCTTCTAATTTTTTCTTTGCTTGTGCTTCAGCTTCTGATTTCTTAGCAGCTGCTGCATCAGATTCTGCTTTCTTTGTGGCTTCGGCCTTGGCTTTTTCTTCTTCCGCTTTCTTCCTAGCAAGTTGTTCATTTTCAATTTGTTTAGCTTTTGCCTCTTGATCTTTTTTCTGTTTTTCTTCTTCTATCTTCTTTTTGGCGTCAGCTTCAGATTTCTTTGCGGCTTCTGTTTGTTTAGCTTTTTCCTCCTCAATCTTCTTTTTGAAGTCAACAGATTCAACAGGTTTTGCTTTATCATCCTCGGCCTTTTTCTTTGCAAGTTGGTCAGCTTCAAGTTTAGCTTTAGCTTCTTGATCCTTCTTTGCTTTGTCTTCTTCTAATTTTTTCTTTGCTTGTGCTTCAGCTTCTGATTTCTTAGCAGCTGCTGCATCAGATTCTGCTTTCTTTGTGGCTTCGGCCTTGGCTTTTTCTTCTTCCGCTTTCTTCTTAGCAAGTTGTTCATTTTCAACTTGTTTAGCTTTTGCCTCTTGATCTTTTTTCTGTTTTTCTTCTTCTATCTTCTTTTTGGCGTCAGCTTCAGATTTCTTTGCGGCTTCTGTTTGTTTAGCTTTTTCCTCCTCAATCTTCTTTTTGAAGTCAACAGATTCAACAGGTTTTGCTTTATCATCCTCGGCCTTTTTCTTTGCAAGTTGGTCAGCTTCAAGTTTAGCTTTAGCTTCTTGATCCTTCTTTGCTTTGTCTTCTTCTAATTTTTTCTTTGCTTGTGCTTCAGCTTCTGATTTCTTAGCAGCTGCTGCATCAGATTCTGCTTTCTTTGTGGCTTCGGCCTTGGCTTTTTCTTCTTCCGCTTTCTTCTTAGCAAGTTGTTCATTTTCAACTTGTTTAGCTTTTGCCTCTTGATCTTTTTTCTGTTTTTCTTCTTCAATCTTCTTTTTGGTGTCAGCTTCAGATTTCTTTGCGGCTTCAGTTTGTTTAGCTTTTTCCTCCTCAATCTTCTTTTTGGAGTCAACAGATTCAACAGGTTTTGCTTTATCATCCTCGGCCTTTTTCTTTGCAAGTCGGTCAGCTTCAAGTTTAGCTTTAGCTTCTTGATCCTTCTTTGCTTTGTCTTCTTCTAATTTTTTCTTTGCTTGTGCTTCAGCTTCTGATTTCTTAGCTGCTGCTGCATCAGATTCTGCTTTCTTTGTGGCTTCGGCCTTGGCTTTTTCTTCTTCCGCTTTCTTCTTAGCAAGTTGTTCATTTTCAACTTGTTTAGCTTTTGCCTCTTGATCTTTTTTCTGTTTTTCTTCTTCAATCTTCTTTTTGGCGTCAGCTTCAGATTTCTTTGCGGCTTCAGTTTGTTTAGCTTTTTCCTCCTCAATCTTCTTTTTGGAGTCAACAGATTCAACAGGTTTTGCTTTATCATCCTCGGCCTTTTTCTTTGCAAGTTGGTCAGCTTCAAGTTTAGCTTTAGCTTCTTGATCCTTCTTTGCTTTGTCTTCTTCTAATTTTTTCTTTGCTTGTGCTTCAGCTTCTGATTTCTTAGCTGCTGCTGCATCAGATTCTGCTTTCTTTGTGGCTTCGGCCTTGGCTTTTTCTTCTTCCGCTTTCTTCTTAGCAAGTTGTTCATTTTCTACTTGTTTAGCTTTTGCCTCTTGATCTTTTTTCTGTTTTTCTTCTTCAACCTTCTTTTTGGCGTCAGCTTCAGATTTCTTTGCGGCTTCTGTTTGTTTAGCTTTTTCCTCCTCAATCTTCTTTTTGGAGTCTTCAACAGGTTTTGCTTTATCATCCTCGGCCTTTTTCTTTGCAAGTTGGTCAGCTTCAAGTTTAGCTTTAGCTTCTTGATCCTTCTTTTCTTTGTCTTCTTCTAATTTTTTCTTTGTTTGTGCTTCAGCTTCTGATTTCTTAGCTGCTGCTGCATCAGATTCTGCTTTCTTTGTGGCTTCGGCCTTGGCTTTTTCTTCTTCCGCTTTCTTCTTAGCAAGTTGTTCATTTTCAACTTGTTTAGCTTTTGCCTCTTGATCTTTTTTCTGTTTTTCTTCTTCAATCTTCTTTTTGGCGTCAGCTTCAGATTTCTTTGCGGCTTCAGTTTGTTTAGCTTTTTCCTCCTCAATCTTCTTTTTGGAGTCAACAGATTCAACAGGTTTTGCTTTATCATCCTCGGCCTTTTTCTTTGCAAGTTGGTCAGCTTCAAGTTTAGCTTTAGCTTCTTGATCCTTCTTTGCTTTGTCTTCTTCTAATTTTTTCTTTGCTTGTGCTTCAGCTTCTGCTTTCTTAGCTGCTGCTGCATCAGATTCTGCTTTCTTTGTGGCTTCGGCCTTGGCTTTTTCTTCTTCCGCTTTCTTCTTAGCAAGTTGTTCATTTTCAACTTGTTTAGCTTTTGCCTCTTGATCTTTTTTCTGTTTTTCTTCTTCAACCTTCTTTTTGGCGTCAGCTTCAGATTTCTTTGCGGCTTCTGTTTGTTTAGCTTTTTCCTCCTCAATCTTCTTTTTGGAGTCTTCAACAGGTTTTGCTTTATCATCCTCGGCCTTTTTCTTTGCAAGTTGGTCAGCTTCAAGTTTAGCTTTAGCTTCTTGATCCTTCTTTGCTTTGTCTTCTTCTAATTTTTTCTTTGCTTGTGCTTCAGCTTCTGATTTCTTAGCTGCTGCTGCATCAGATTCTGCTTTCTTTGTGGCTTCGGCCTTGGCTTTTTCTTCTTCCGCTTTCTTCTTAGCAAGTTGTTCATTTTCAACTTGTTTAGCTTTTGCCTCTTGATCTTTTTTCTGTTTTTCTTCTTCAATCTTCTTTTTGGCGTCAGCTTCAGATTTCTTTGCGGCTTCTGTTTGTTTAGCTTTTTCCTCCTCAATCTTCTTTTTGGAGTCAACAGATTCAACAGGTTTTGCTTTATCATCCTCGGCCTTTTTCTTTGCAAGTTGGTCAGCTTCATGTTTAACTTTAGCTTCTTGATCCTTCTTTGCTTTGTCTTCTTCTAATTTTTTCTTTGTTTGTGCTTCAGCTTCTGATTTCTTAGCTGCTGCTGCATCAGATTCTGCTTTCTTTGTGGCTTCGGCCTTGGCTTTTTCTTCTTCCGCTTTCTTCTTAGCAAGTTGTTCATTTTCAACTTGTTTAGCTTTTGCCTCTTGATCTTTTTTCTGTTTTTCTTCTTCAATCTTCTTTTTGGCGTCAGCTTCAGATTTCTTTGCGGCTTCTGATTGTTTAGCTTTTTCCTCCTCAATCTTCTTTTTGGAGTCAACAGATTCAACAGGTTTTGCTTTATCATCCTCGGCCTTTTTCTTTGCAAGTTGGTCAGCTTCAAGTTTAGCTTTAGCTTCTTGATCCTTCTTTGCTTTGTCTTCTTCTAATTTTTTCTTTGCTTGTGCTTCAGCTTCTGATTTCTTAGCTGCTGCTGCATCAGATTCTGCTTTCTTTGTGGCTTCGGCCTTGGCTTTTTCTTCTTCCGCTTTCTTCTTAGCAAGTTGTTCATTTTCAACTTGTTTAGCTTTTGCCTCTTGATCTTTTTTCTGTTTTTCTTCTTCAATCTTCTTTTTGGCGTCAGCTTCAGATTTCTTTGCGGCTTCTGTTTGTTTAGCTTTTTCCTCCTCAATCTTCTTTTTGGAGTCAACAGATTCAACAGGTTTTGCTTTATCATCCTCGGCCTTTTTCTTTGCAAGTTGGTCAGCTTCATGTTTAACTTTAGCTTCTTGATCCTTCTTTGCTTTGTCTTCTTCTAATTTTTTCTTTGTTTGTGCTTCAGCTTCTGATTTCTTAGCTGCTGCTGCATCAGATTCTGCTTTCTTTGTGGCTTCGGCCTTGGCTTTTTCTTCTTCCGCTTTCTTCTTAGCAAGTTGTTCATTTTCAACTTGTTTAGCTTTTGCCTCTTGATCTTTTTTCTGTTTTTCTTCTTCAATCTTCTTTTTGGCGTCAGCTTCAGATTTCTTTGCGGCTTCTGTTTGTTTAGCTTTTTCCTCCTCAATCTTCTTTTTGGAGTCAACAGATTCAACAGGTTTTGCTTTATCATCCTCGGCCTTTTTCTTTGCAAGTTGGTCAGCTTCATGTTTAACTTTAGCTTCTTGATCCTTCTTTGCTTTGTCTTCTTCTAATTTTTTCTTTGTTTGTGCTTCAGCTTCTGATTTCTTAGCTGCTGCTGCATCAGATTCTGCTTTCTTTGTGGCTTCGGCCTTGGCTTTTTCTTCTTCCGCTTTCTTCTTAGCAAGTTGTTCATTTTCAACTTGTTTAGCTTTTGCCTCTTGATCTTTTTTCTGTTTTTCTTCTTCAATCTTCTTTTTGGCGTCAGCTTCAGATTTCTTTGCGGCTTCTGATTGTTTAGCTTTTTCCTCCTCAATCTTCTTTTTGGAGTCAACAGATTCAACAGGTTTTGCTTTATCATCCTCGGCCTTTTTCTTTGCAAGTTGGTCAGCTTCAAGTTTAGCTTTAGCTTCTTGATCCTTCTTTGCTTTGTCTTCTTCTAATTTTTTCTTTGCTTGTGCTTCAGCTTCTGATTTCTTAGCTGCTGCTGCATCAGATTCTGCTTTCTTTGTGGCTTCGGCCTTGGCTTTTTCTTCTTCCGCTTTCTTCTTAGCAAGTTGTTCATTTTCAACTTGTTTAGCTTTTGCCTCTTGATCTTTTTTCTGTTTTTCTTCTTCAACCTTCTTTTTGGCGTCAGCTTCAGATTTCTTTGCGGCTTCTGTTTGTTTAGCTTTTTCCTCCTCAATCTTCTTTTTGGAGTCTTCAACAGGTTTTGCTTTATCATCCTCGGCCTTTTTCTTTGCAAGTTGGTCAGCTTCAAGTTTAGCTTTAGCTTCTTGATCCTTCTTTGCTTTGTCTTCTTCTAATTTTTTCTTTGCTTGTGCTTCAGCTTCTGATTTCTTAGCTGCTGCTGCATCAGATTCTGCTTTCTTTGTGGCTTCGGCCTTGGCTTTTTCTTCTTCCGCTTTCTTCTTAGCAAGTTGTTCATTTTCAACTTGTTTAGCTTTTGCCTCTTGATCTTTTTTCTGTTTTTCTTCTTCAATCTTCTTTTTGGCGTCAGCTTCAGATTTCTTTGCGGCTTCTGTTTGTTTAGCTTTTTCCTCCTCAATCTTCTTTTTGGAGTCAACAGATTCAACAGGTTTTGCTTTATCATCCTCGGCCTTTTTCTTTGCAAGTTGGTCAGCTTCATGTTTAACTTTAGCTTCTTGATCCTTCTTTGCTTTGTCTTCTTCTAATTTTTTCTTTGTTTGTGCTTCAGCTTCTGATTTCTTAGCTGCTGCTGCATCAGATTCTGCTTTCTTTGTGGCTTCGGCCTTGGCTTTTTCTTCTTCCGCTTTCTTCTTAGCAAGTTGTTCATTTTCAACTTGTTTAGCTTTTGCCTCTTGATCTTTTTTCTGTTTTTCTTCTTCAATCTTCTTTTTGGCGTCAGCTTCAGATTTCTTTGCGGCTTCTGATTGTTTAGCTTTTTCCTCCTCAATCTTCTTTTTGGAGTCAACAGATTCAACAGGTTTTGCTTTATCATCCTCGGCCTTTTTCTTTGCAAGTCGGTCAGCTTCAAGTTTAGCTTTAGCTTCTTGATCCTTCTTTGCTTTGTCTTCTTCTAATTTTTTCTTTGCTTGTGCTTCAGCTTCTGATTTTTTAGCAGCTGCTGCATCAGATTCTGCTTTCTTTGTGGCTTCGGCCTTGGCTTTTTCTTCTTCCGCTTTCTTCTTAGCAAGTTGTTCATTTTCAACTTGTTTAGCTTTTGCCTCTTGATCTTTTTTCTGTTTTTCTTTTTCAATCTTCTTTTTGGCGTCAGCTTCAGATTTCTTTGCGGCTTCTGATTGTTTAGCTTTTTCCTCCTCAATCTTCTTTTTGGAGTCTTCAACAGGTTTTGCTTTATCATCCTCGGCCTTTTTCTTTGCAAGTTGGTCAGCTTCAAGTTTAGCTTTAGCTTCTTGATCCTTCTTTGCTTTGTCTTCTTCTAATTTTTTCTTTGTTTGTGCTTCAGCTTCTGATTTCTTAGCTGCTGCTGCATCAGATTCTGCTTTCTTTGTGGCTTCGGCCTTGGCTTTTTCTTCTTCCGCTTTCTTCTTAGCAAGTTGTTCATTTTCAACTTGTTTAGCTTTTGCCTCTTGATCTTTTTTCTGTTTTTCTTCTTCAATCTTCTTTTTGGCGTCAGCTTCAGATTTCTTTGCGGCTTCTGATTGTTTAGCTTTTTCCTCCTCAATCTTCTTTTTGGAGTCAACAGATTCAACAGGTTTTGCTTTATCATCCTCGGCCTTTTTCTTTGCAAGTTGGTCAGCTTCAAGTTTAGCTTTAGCTTCTTGATCCTTCTTTGCTTTGTCTTCTTCTAATTTTTTCTTTGCTTGTGCTTCAGCTTCTGATTTTTTAGCAGCTGCTGCATCAGATTCTGCTTTCTTTGTGGCTTCGGCCTTGGCTTTTTCTTCTTCCGCTTTCTTCTTAGCAAGTTGTTCATTTTCAACTTGTTTAGCTTTTGCCTCTTGATCTTTTTTCTGTTTTTCTTCTTCAATCTTCTTTTTGGCGTCAGCTTCAGATTTCTTTGCGGCTTCTGATTGTTTAGCTTTTTCCTCCTCAATCTTCTTTTTGGAGTCTTCAACAGGTTTTGCTTTATCATCCTCGGCCTTTTTCTTTGCAAGTTGGTCAGCTTCAAGTTTAGCTTTAGCTTCTTGATCCTTCTTTGCTTTGTCTTCTTCTAATTTTTTCTTTGCTTGTGCTTCAGCTTCTGATTTCTTAGCAGCTGCTGCATCAGATTCTGCTTTCTTTGTGGCTTCGGCCTTGGCTTTTTCTTCTTCCGCTTTCTTCTTAGCAAGTTGTTCATTTTCAACTTGTTTAGCTTTTGCCTCTTGATCTTTTTTCTGTTTTTCTTCTTCAATCTTCTTTTTGGCGTCAGCTTCAGATTTCTTTGCGGCTTCTGATTGTTTAGCTTTTTCCTCCTCAATCTTCTTTTTGGAGTCAACAGATTCAACAGGTTTTGCTTTATCATCCTCGGCCTTTTTCTTTGCAAGTTGGTCAGCTTCAAGTTTAGCTTTAGCTTCTTGATCCTTCTTTGCTTTGTCTTCTTCTAATTTTTTCTTTGTTTGTGCTTCAGCTTCTGATTTCTTAGCTGCTGCTGCATCAGATTCTGCTTTCTTTGTGGCTTCGGCCTTGGCTTTTTCTTCTTCCGCTTTCTTCCTAGCAAGTTGTTCATTTTCAACTTGTTTAGCTTTTGCCTCTTGATCTTTTTTCTGTTTTTCTTCTTCAATCTTCTTTTTGGCGTCAGCTTCAGATTTCTTTGCGGCTTCTGATTGTTTAGCTTTTTCCTCCTCAATCTTCTTTTTGGAGTCAACAGATTCAACAGGTTTTGCTTTATCATCCTCGGCCTTTTTCTTTGCAAGTTGGTCAGCTTCAAGTTTAGCTTTAGCTTCTTGATCCTTCTTTGCTTTGTCTTCTTCTAATTTTTTCTTTGCTTGTGCTTCAGCTTCTGCTTTCTTAGCTGCTGCTGCATCAGATTCTGCTTTCTTTGTGGCTTCGGCCTTGGCTTTTTCTTCTTCCGCTTTCTTCTTAGCAAGTTGTTCATTTTCAACTTGTTTAGCTTTTGCCTCTTGATCTTTTTTCTGTTTTTCTTCTTCAACCTTCTTTTTGGCGTCAGCTTCAGATTTCTTTGCGGCTTCTGATTGTTTAGCTTTTTCCTCCTCAATCTTCTTTTTGGAGTCTTCAACAGGTTTTGCTTTATCATCCTCGTCCTTTTTCTTTGCAAGTTGGTCAGCTTCAAGTTTAGCTTTAGCTTCTTGATCCTTCTTTGCTTTGTCTTCTTCTAATTTTTTCTTTGCTTGTGCTTCAGCTTCTGATTTCTTAGCAGCTGCTGCATCAGATTCTGCTTTCTTTGTGGCTTCGGCCTTGGCTTTTTCTTCTTCCGCTTTCTTCTTAGCAAGTTGTTCATTTTCAACTTGTTTAGCTTTTGCCTCTTGATCTTTTTTCTGTTTTTCTTTTTCAATCTTCTTTTTGGCGTCAGCTTCAGATTTCTTTGCGGCTTCAGTTTGTTTAGCTTTTTCCTCCTCAATCTTCTTTTTGGAGTCAACAGATTCAACAGGTTTTGCTTTATCATCCTCGGCCTTTTTCTTTGCAAGTTGGTCAGCTTCAAGTTTAGCTTTAGCTTCTTGATCCTTCTTTGCTTTGTCTTCTTCTAATTTTTTCTTTGCTTGTGCTTCAGCTTCTGATTTCTTAGCAGCTGATGCATCAGATTCTGCTTTCTTTGTGGCTTCGGCCTTGGCTTTTTCTTCTTCCGCTTTCTTCTTAGCAAGTTGTTCATTTTCAACTTGTTTAGCTTTTGCCTCTTGATCTTTTTTCTGTTTTTCTTCTTCAATCTTCTTTTTGGCGTCAGCTACAAATTTCTTTGCGGCTTCAGTTTGTTTAGCTTTTTCCTCCTCAATCTTCTTTTTGGAGTCAACAGATTCAACAGGTTTTGCTTTATCATCCTCGGCCTTTTTCTTTGCAAGTTGGTCAGCTTCAAGTTTAGCTTTAGCTTCTTGATCCTTCTTTGCTTTGACTTCTTCTAATTTTTTCTTTGCTTGTGCTTCAGCTTCTGATTTCATAGCAGCCGCTGCATCAGATTCTGCTTTCTTTGTGGCTTCGGCCTTGGCTTTTTCTTCTTCCGCTTTCTTCTTAGCAAGTTGTTCATTTTCAACTTGTTTAGCTTTTGCCTCTTGATCTTTTTTCTGTTTTTCTTCTTCAATCTTCTTTTTGGCGTCAGCTTCAGATTTCTTTGCGGCTTCAGTTTGTTTAGCTTTTTCCTCCTCAATCTTCTTTTTGGAGTCAACAGATTCAACAGGTTTTGCTTTATCATCCTCGGCCTTTTTCTTTGCAAGTTGGTCAGCTTCAAGTTTAGCTTTAGCTTCTTGATCCTTCTTTGCTCTGTCTTCTTCTAATTTTTTCTTTGTTTGTGCTTCAGCTTCTGCTTTCTTAGCTGCTGCTGCATCAGATTCTGCTTTCTTTGTGGCTTCGGCCTTGGCTTTTTCTTCTTCCGCTTTCTTCTTAGCAAGTTGTTCATTTTCAACTTGTTTAGCTTTTGCCTCTTGATCTTTTTTCTGTTTTTCTTCTTCAATCTTCTTTTTGGCGTCAGCTTCAGATTTCTTTGCGGCTTCTGATTGTTTAGCTTTTTCCTCCTCAATCTTCTTTTTGGAGTCAACAGATTCAACAGGTTTTGCTTTATCATCCTCGGCCTTTTTCTTTGCAAGTTGGTCAGCTTCAAGTTTAGCTTTAGCTTCTTGATCCTTCTTTGCTTTGTCTTCTTCTAATTTTTTCTTTGTTTGTGCTTCAGCTTCTGATTTCTTAGCTGCTGCTGCATCAGATTCTGCTTTCTTTGTGGCTTCGGCCTTGGCTTTTTCTTCTTCCGCTTTCTTCTTAGCAAGTTGTTCATTTTCAACTTGTTTAGCTTTTGCCTCTTGATCTTTTTTCTGTTTTTCTTCTTCAATCTTCTTTATGGCGTCAGCTTCAGATTTCTTTGCGGCTTCTGATTGTTTAGCTTTTTCCTCCTCAATCTTCTTTTTGGAGTCAACAGATTCAACAGGTTTTGCTTTATCATCCTCGGCCTTTTTCTTTGCAAGTCGGTCAGCTTCAAGTTTAGCTTTAGCTTCTTGATCCTTCTTTGCTTTGTCTTCTTCTAATTTTTTCTTTGCTTGTGCTTCAGCTTCTGATTTTTTAGCAGCTGCTGCATCAGATTCTGCTTTCTTTGTGGCTTCGGCCTTGGCTTTTTCTTCTTCCGCTTTCTTCTTAGCAAGTTGTTCATTTTCAACTTGTTTAGCTTTTGCCTCTTGATCTTTTTTCTGTTTTTCTTCTTCAATCTTCTTTTTGGCGTCAGCTACAAATTTCTTTGCGGCTTCAGTTTGTTTAGCTTTTTCCTCCTCAATCTTCTTTTTGGAGTCTTCAACAGGTTTTGCTTTATCATCCTCGGCCTTTTTCTTTGCAAGTTGGTCAGCTTCAAGTTTAGCTTGAGCTTCTTGATCAATAGTTTGTACTGTTTCAGGTGGGGCTTTATCTGGTTTAGAAATATCTTTTTCAACAATTTCAGAAGGTTTTTGTTCTTCAGTTGTTGCAGACTTTTCAACCTTCTCTTCTACCAATGGAGCTTTTTGTGTTTCAAGTTGTTCTTCTTTTTGTGGTTCAGTAATTTGTTGCACTTCTGTTTTTGATTCAACAGAAATTGCTTCTGTGATATCTGCAATCTTTTGTACTGTTTCAGTTGGGGCTTCAGTAGGTTTTTCTTCAACTGTTTCCTTTGGTTTTTCTTCTTCTGGTACTGCTGGCTTTTCATCTTTTTGCATTTTACCACTTACTTTACTTTCAACATCTTCAAGCTCTTCTGCATAAATTTCAACTTCTAAACCTTGATAAATATGTGGTTTTTCAAATAATAGATCAGTTGTAGTTGTTGCAGTTGTTTCATCAACAACTGATTCTTTTGCAGCACTATCAGCTTGTTGCTGCTTTGTCTCATCGATTTTAGGTTTTTCTTCAACAATTTCCGAAATTTTTGTTGTTTTATCTTCTGTAACTTCAGGAACTACCTTATCGGCTGCTTTTACTTCTGTTGCTGGAATAGCTTCAGATGGCTTTGTCTCTGCAATAGTTACAGTTTCCTCTGGCTTATCAGCTTCTTTTGGTGCTACTTCTACGGTTGCAACAGTTTCTTGTGGTTTTAGAGCTGTTGGAGCTTCAGGAATAGCTTCAGATGGCTTTGTTTCAGTGATTGCAACTTCTGGCTTAACATCTTCTTTTGGTGCTGCTTCTGGGATTGCAACAGTTTCTTCTTGCGGTTTAACAGCTGGTACAGCTTCTGGAATATTTTCAGGCATTTTTGTTTCATCTGATTTAGTTGCATCTTTTTGAACTTCTTTTGTATCAGTTTTAACTTCATCTGGTTTAGAAATATCTTTTTCAACAATTTCAGAAGGTTTTTGTTCTTCAGTTGTTGCAGACTTTTCAACCTTCTCTTCTACCAATGGAGCTTTTTGTGTTTCAAGTTGTTCTTCTTTTTGTGGTTCAGTAATTTGTTGCACTTCTGTTTTTGATTCAACAGAAATTGCTTCTGTGATATCTGCAATCTTTTGTACTGTTTCAGTTGGGGCTTCAGTAGGTTTTTCTTCAACTGTTTCCTTTGGTTTTTCTTCTTCTGGTACTGCTGGCTTTTCATCTTTTTGCATTTTACCACTTACTTTACTTTCAACATCTTCAAGCTCTTCTGCATAAATTTCAACTTCTAAACCTTGATAAATATGTGGTTTTTCAAATAATAGATCAGTTGTAGTTGTTGCAGTTGTTTCATCAACAACTGATTCTTTTGCAGCACTATCAGCTTGTTGCTGCTTTGTCTCATCGATTTTAGGTTTTTCTTCAACAATTTCCGAAATTTTTGTTGTTTTATCTTCTGTAACTTCAGGAACTACCTTATCGGCTGCTTTTACTTCTGTTGCTGGAATAGCTTCAGATGGCTTTGTCTCTGCAATAGTTACAGTTTCCTCTGGCTTATCAGCTTCTTTTGGTGCTACTTCTACGGTTGCAACAGTTTCTTGTGGTTTTAGAGCTGTTGGAGCTTCAGGAATAGCTTCAGATGGCTTTGTTTCAGTGATTGCAACTTCTGGCTTAACATCTTCTTTTGGTGCTGCTTCTGGGATTGCAACAGTTTCTTCTTGCGGTTTAACAGCTGGTACAGCTTCTGGAATATTTTCAGGCATTTTTGTTTCATCTGATTTAGTTGCATCTTTTTGAACTTCTTTTGTATCAGTTTTAACTTCATCTGGTTTAGAAATATCTTTTTCAACAATTTCAGAAGGTTTTTGTTCTTCAGTTGTTGCAGACTTTTCAACCTTCTCTTCTACCAATGGAGCTTTTTGTGTTTCAAGTTGTTCTTCTTTTTGTGGTTCAGTAATTTGTTGCACTTCTGTTTTTGATTCAACAGAAATTGCTTCTGTGATATCTGCAATCTTTTGTACTGTTTCAGTTGGGGCTTCAGTAGGTTTTTCTTCAACTGTTTCCTTTGGTTTTTCTTCTTCTGGTACTGCTGGCTTTTCATCTTTTTGCATTTTACCACTTACTTTACTTTCAACATCTTCAAGCTCTTCTGCATAAATTTCAACTTCTAAACCTTGATAAATATGTGGTTTTTCAAATAATAGATCAGTTGTAGTTGTTGCAGTTGTTTCATCAACAACTGATTCTTTTGCAGCACTATCAGCTTGTTGCTGCTTTGTCTCATCGATTTTAGGTTTTTCTTCAACAATTTCCGAAATTTTTGTTGTTTTATCTTCTGTAACTTCAGGAACTACCTTATCGGCTGCTTTTACTTCTGTTGCTGGAATAGCTTCAGATGGCTTTGTCTCTGCAATAGTTACAGTTTCCTCTGGCTTATCAGCTTCTTTTGGTGCTACTTCTACGGTTGCAACAGTTTCTTGTGGTTTTAGAGCTGTTGGAGCTTCAGGAATAGCTTCAGATGGCTTTGTTTCAGTGATTGCAACTTCTGGCTTAACATCTTCTTTTGGTGCTGCTTCTGGGATTGCAACAGTTTCTTCTTGCGGTTTAACAGCTGGTACAGCTTCTGGAATATTTTCAGGCATTTTTGTTTCATCTGATTTAGTTGCATCTTTTTGAACTTCTTTTGTATCAGTTTTAACTTCATCTGGTATAGAAATATCTTTTTCAACAATTTCAGAAGGTTTTTGTTCTTCAGTTGTTGCAGACTTTTCAACCTTCTCTTCTACCAATGGAGCTTTTTGTGTTTCAAGTTGTTCTTCTTTTTGTGGTTCAGTAATTTGTTGCACTTCTGTTTTTGATTCAACAGAAATTGCTTCTGTGATATCTGCAATCTTTTGTACTGTTTCAGTTGGGGCTTCAGTAGGTTTTTCTTCAACTGTTTCCTTTGGTTTTTCTTCTTCTGGTACTGCTGGCTTTTCATCTTTTTGCATTTTACCACTTACTTTACTTTCAACATCTTCAAGCTCTTCTGCATAAATTTCAACTTCTAAACCTTGATAAATATGTGGTTTTTCAAATAATAGATCAGTTGTAGTTGTTGCAGTTGTTTCATCAACAACTGATTCTTTTGCAGCACTATCAGCTTGTTGCTGCTTTGTCTCATCGATTTTAGGTTTTTCTTCAACAATTTCCGAAATTTTTGTTGTTTTATCTTCTGTAACTTCAGGAACTACCTTATCGGCTGCTTTTACTTCTGTTGCTGGAATAGCTTCAGATGGCTTTGTCTCTGCAATAGTTACAGTTTCCTCTGGCTTATCAGCTTCTTTTGGTGCTACTTCTACGGTTGCAACAGTTTCTTGTGGTTTTAGAGCTGTTGGAGCTTCAGGAATAGCTTCAGATGGCTTTGTTTCAGTGATTGCAACTTCTGGCTTAACATCTTCTTTTGGTGCTGCTTCTGGGATTGCAACAGTTTCTTCTTGCGGTTTAACAGCTGGTACAGCTTCTGGAATATTTTCAGGCATTTTTGTTTCATCTGATTTAGTTGCATCTTTTTGAACTTCTTTTGTATCAGTTTTAACTTCATCTGGTTTAGAAATATCTTTTTCAACAATTTCAGAAGGTTTTTGTTCTTCAGTTGTTGCAGACTTTTCAACCTTCTCTTCTACCAATGGAGCTTTTTGTGTTTCAAGTTGTTCTTCTTTTTGTGGTTCAGTAATTTGTTGCACTTCTGTTTTTGATTCAACAGAAATTGCTTCTGTGATATCTGCAATCTTTTGTACTGTTTCAGTTGGGGCTTCAGTAGGTTTTTCTTCAACTGTTTCCTTTGGTTTTTCTTCTTCTGGTACTGCTGGCTTTTCATCTTTTTGCATTTTACCACTTACTTTACTTTCAACATCTTCAAGCTCTTCTGCATAAATTTCAACTTCTAAACCTTGATAAATATGTGGTTTTTCAAATAATAGATCAGTTGTAGTTGTTGCAGTTGTTTCATCAACAACTGATTCTTTTGCAGCACTATCAGCTTGTTGCTGCTTTGTCTCATCGATTTTAGGTTTTTCTTCAACAATTTCCGAAATTTTTGTTGTTTTATCTTCTGTAACTTCAGGAACTACCTTATCGGCTGCTTTTACTTCTGTTGCTGGAATAGCTTCAGATGGCTTTGTCTCTGCAATAGTTACAGTTTCCTCTGGCTTATCAGCTTCTTTTGGTGCTACTTCTACGGTTGCAACAGTTTCTTGTGGTTTTAGAGCTGTTGGAGCTTCAGGAATAGCTTCAGATGGCTTTGTTTCAGTGATTGCAACTTCTGGCTTAACATCTTCTTTTGGTGCTGCTTCTGGGATTGCAACAGTTTCTTCTTGCGGTTTAACAGCTGGTACAGCTTCTGGAATATTTTCAGGCATTTTTGTTTCATCTGATTTAGTTGCATCTTTTTGAACTTCTTTTGTATCAGTTTTAACTTCATCTGGTTTAGAAATATCTTTTTCAACAATTTCAGAAGGTTTTTGTTCTTCAGTTGTTGCAGACTTTTCAACCTTCTCTTCTACCAATGGAGCTTTTTGTGTTTCAAGTTGTTCTTCTTTTTGTGGTTCAGTAATTTGTTGCACTTCTGTTTTTGATTCAACAGAAATTGCTTCTGTGATATCTGCAATCTTTTGTACTGTTTCAGTTGGGGCTTCAGTAGGTTTTTCTTCAACTGTTTCCTTTGGTTTTTCTTCTTCTGGTACTGCTGGCTTTTCATCTTTTTGCATTTTACCACTTACTTTACTTTCAACATCTTCAAGCTCTTCTGCATAAATTTCAACTTCTAAACCTTGATAAATATGTGGTTTTTCAAATAATAGATCAGTTGTAGTTGTTGCAGTTGTTTCATCAACAACTGATTCTTTTGCAGCACTATCAGCTTGTTGCTGCTTTGTCTCATCGATTTTAGGTTTTTCTTCAACAATTTCCGAAATTTTTGTTGTTTTATCTTCTGTAACTTCAGGAACTACCTTATCGGCTGCTTTTACTTCTGTTGCTGGAATAGCTTCAGATGGCTTTGTCTCTGCAATAGTTACAGTTTCCTCTGGCTTATCAGCTTCTTTTGGTGCTACTTCTACGGTTGCAACAGTTTCTTGTGGTTTTAGAGCTGTTGGAGCTTCAGGAATAGCTTCAGATGGCTTTGTTTCAGTGATTGCAACTTCTGGCTTAACATCTTCTTTTGGTGCTGCTTCTGGGATTGCAACAGTTTCTTCTTGCGGTTTAACAGCTGGTACAGCTTCTGGAATATTTTCAGGCATTTTTGTTTCATCTGATTTAGTTGCATCTTTTTGAACTTCTTTTGTATCAGTTTTAACTTCATCTGGTTTAGAAATATCTTTTTCAACAATTTCAGAAGGTTTTTGTTCTTCAGTTGTTGCAGACTTTTCAACCTTCTCTTCTACCAATGGAGCTTTTTGTGTTTCAAGTTGTTCTTCTTTTTGTGGTTCAGTAATTTGTTGCACTTCTGTTTTTGATTCAACAGAAATTGCTTCTGTGATATCTGCAATCTTTTGTACTGTTTCAGTTGGGGCTTCAGTAGGTTTTTCTTCAACTGTTTCCTTTGGTTTTTCTTCTTCTGGTACTGCTGGCTTTTCATCTTTTTGCATTTTACCACTTACTTTACTTTCAACATCTTCAAGCTCTTCTGCATAAATTTCAACTTCTAAACCTTGATAAATATGTGGTTTTTCAAATAATAGATCAGTTGTAGTTGTTGCAGTTGTTTCATCAACAACTGATTCTTTTGCAGCACTATCAGCTTGTTGCTGCTTTGTCTCATCGATTTTAGGTTTTTCTTCAACAATTTCCGAAATTTTTGTTGTTTTATCTTCTGTAACTTCAGGAACTACCTTATCGGCTGCTTTTACTTCTGTTGCTGGAATAGCTTCAGATGGCTTTGTCTCTGCAATAGTTACAGTTTCCTCTGGCTTATCAGCTTCTTTTGGTGCTACTTCTACGGTTGCAACAGTTTCTTGTGGTTTTAGAGCTGTTGGAGCTTCAGGAATAGCTTCAGATGGCTTTGTTTCAGTGATTGCAACTTCTGGCTTAACATCTTCTTTTGGTGCTGCTTCTGGGATTGCAACAGTTTCTTCTTGCGGTTTAACAGCTGGTACAGCTTCTGGAATATTTTCAGGCATTTTTGTTTCATCTGATTTAGTTGCATCTTTTTGAACTTCTTTTGTATCAGTTTTAACTTCATCTGGTTTAGAAATATCTTTTTCAACAATTTCAGAAGGTTTTTGTTCTTCAGTTGTTGCAGACTTTTCAACCTTCTCTTCTACCAATGGAGCTTTTTGTGTTTCAAGTTGTTCTTCTTTTTGTGGTTCAGTAATTTGTTGCACTTCTGTTTTTGATTCAACAGAAATTGCTTCTGTGATATCTGCAATCTTTTGTACTGTTTCAGTTGGGGCTTCAGTAGGTTTTTCTTCAACTGTTTCCTTTGGTTTTTCTTCTTCTGGTACTGCTGGCTTTTCATCTTTTTGCATTTTACCACTTACTTTACTTTCAACATCTTCAAGCTCTTCTGCATAAATTTCAACTTCTAAACCTTGATAAATATGTGGTTTTTCAAATAATAGATCAGTTGTAGTTGTTGCAGTTGTTTCATCAACAACTGATTCTTTTGCAGCACTATCAGCTTGTTGCTGCTTTGTCTCATCGATTTTAGGTTTTTCTTCAACAATTTCCGAAATTTTTGTTGTTTTATCTTCTGTAACTTCAGGAACTACCTTATCGGCTGCTTTTACTTCTGTTGCTGGAATAGCTTCAGATGGCTTTGTCTCTGCAATAGTTACAGTTTCCTCTGGCTTATCAGCTTCTTTTGGTGCTACTTCTACGGTTGCAACAGTTTCTTGTGGTTTTAGAGCTGTTGGAGCTTCAGGAATAGCTTCAGATGGCTTTGTTTCAGTGATTGCAACTTCTGGCTTAACATCTTCTTTTGGTGCTGCTTCTGGGATTGCAACAGTTTCTTCTTGCGGTTTAACAGCTGGTACAGCTTCTGGAATATTTTCAGGCATTTTTGTTTCATCTGATTTAGTTGCATCTTTTTGAACTTCTTTTGTATCAGTTTTAACTTCATCTGGTTTAGAAATATCTTTTTCAACAATTTCAGAAGGTTTTTGTTCTTCAGTTGTTGCAGACTTTTCAACCTTCTCTTCTACCAATGGAGCTTTTTGTGTTTCAAGTTGTTCTTCTTTTTGTGGTTCAGTAATTTGTTGCACTTCTGTTTTTGATTCAACAGAAATTGCTTCTGTGATATCTGCAATCTTTTGTACTGTTTCAGTTGGGGCTTCAGTAGGTTTTTCTTCAACTGTTTCCTTTGGTTTTTCTTCTTCTGGTACTGCTGGCTTTTCATCTTTTTGCATTTTACCACTTACTTTACTTTCAACATCTTCAAGCTCTTCTGCATAAATTTCAACTTCTAAACCTTGATAAATATGTGGTTTTTCAAATAATAGATCAGTTGTAGTTGTTGCAGTTGTTTCATCAACAACTGATTCTTTTGCAGCACTATCAGCTTGTTGCTGCTTTGTCTCATCGATTTTAGGTTTTTCTTCAACAATTTCCGAAATTTTTGTTGTTTTATCTTCTGTAACTTCAGGAACTACCTTATCGGCTGCTTTTACTTCTGTTGCTGGAATAGCTTCAGATGGCTTTGTCTCTGCAATAGTTACAGTTTCCTCTGGCTTATCAGCTTCTTTTGGTGCTACTTCTACGGTTGCAACAGTTTCTTGTGGTTTTAGAGCTGTTGGAGCTTCAGGAATAGCTTCAGATGGCTTTGTTTCAGTGATTGCAACTTCTGGCTTAACATCTTCTTTTGGTGCTGCTTCTGGGATTGCAACAGTTTCTTCTTGCGGTTTAACAGCTGGTACAGCTTCTGGAATATTTTCAGGCATTTTTGTTTCATCTGATTTAGTTGCATCTTTTTGAACTTCTTTTGTATCAGTTTTAACTTCATCTGGTTTAGAAATATCTTTTTCAACAATTTCAGAAGGTTTTTGTTCTTCAGTTGTTGCAGACTTTTCAACCTTCTCTTCTACCAATGGAGCTTTTTGTGTTTCAAGTTGTTCTTCTTTTTGTGGTTCAGTAATTTGTTGCACTTCTGTTTTTGATTCAACAGAAATTGCTTCTGTGATATCTGCAATCTTTTGTACTGTTTCAGTTGGGGCTTCAGTAGGTTTTTCTTCAACTGTTTCCTTTGGTTTTTCTTCTTCTGGTACTGCTGGCTTTTCATCTTTTTGCATTTTACCACTTACTTTACTTTCAACATCTTCAAGCTCTTCTGCATAAATTTCAACTTCTAAACCTTGATAAATATGTGGTTTTTCAAATAATAGATCAGTTGTAGTTGTTGCAGTTGTTTCATCAACAACTGATTCTTTTGCAGCACTATCAGCTTGTTGCTGCTTTGTCTCATCGATTTTAGGTTTTTCTTCAACAATTTCCGAAATTTTTGTTGTTTTATCTTCTGTAACTTCAGGAACTACCTTATCGGCTGCTTTTACTTCTGTTGCTGGAATAGCTTCAGATGGCTTTGTCTCTGCAATAGTTACAGTTTCCTCTGGCTTATCAGCTTCTTTTGGTGCTACTTCTACGGTTGCAACAGTTTCTTGTGGTTTTAGAGCTGTTGGAGCTTCAGGAATAGCTTCAGATGGCTTTGTTTCAGTGATTGCAACTTCTGGCTTAACATCTTCTTTTGGTGCTGCTTCTGGGATTGCAACAGTTTCTTCTTGCGGTTTAACAGCTGGTACAGCTTCTGGAATATTTTCAGGCATTTTTGTTTCATCTGATTTAGTTGCATCTTTTTGAACTTCTTTTGTATCAGTTTTAACTTCATCTGGTTTAGAAATATCTTTTTCAACAATTTCAGAAGGTTTTTGTTCTTCAGTTGTTGCAGACTTTTCAACCTTCTCTTCTACCAATGGAGCTTTTTGTGTTTCAAGTTGTTCTTCTTTTTGTGGTTCAGTAATTTGTTGCACTTCTGTTTTTGATTCAACAGAAATTGCTTCTGTGATATCTGCAATCTTTTGTACTGTTTCAGTTGGGGCTTCAGTAGGTTTTTCTTCAACTGTTTCCTTTGGTTTTTCTTCTTCTGGTACTGCTGGCTTTTCATCTTTTTGCATTTTACCACTTACTTTACTTTCAACATCTTCAAGCTCTTCTGCATAAATTTCAACTTCTAAACCTTGATAAATATGTGGTTTTTCAAATAATAGATCAGTTGTAGTTGTTGCAGTTGTTTCATCAACAACTGATTCTTTTGCAGCACTATCAGCTTGTTGCTGCTTTGTCTCATCGATTTTAGGTTTTTCTTCAACAATTTCCGAAATTTTTGTTGTTTTATCTTCTGTAACTTCAGGAACTACCTTATCGGCTGCTTTTACTTCTGTTGCTGGAATAGCTTCAGATGGCTTTGTCTCTGCAATAGTTACAGTTTCCTCTGGCTTATCAGCTTCTTTTGGTGCTACTTCTACGGTTGCAACAGTTTCTTGTGGTTTTAGAGCTGTTGGAGCTTCAGGAATAGCTTCAGATGGCTTTGTTTCAGTGATTGCAACTTCTGGCTTAACATCTTCTTTTGGTGCTGCTTCTGGGATTGCAACAGTTTCTTCTTGCGGTTTAACAGCTGGTACAGCTTCTGGAATATTTTCAGGCATTTTTGTTTCATCTGATTTAGTTGCATCTTTTTGAACTTCTTTTGTATCAGTTTTAACTTCATCTGGTTTAGAAATATCTTTTTCAACAATTTCAGAAGGTTTTTGTTCTTCAGTTGTTGCAGACTTTTCAACCTTCTCTTCTACCAATGGAGCTTTTTGTGTTTCAAGTTGTTCTTCTTTTTGTGGTTCAGTAATTTGTTGCACTTCTGTTTTTGATTCAACAGAAATTGCTTCTGTGATATCTGCAATCTTTTGTACTGTTTCAGTTGGGGCTTCAGTAGGTTTTTCTTCAACTGTTTCCTTTGGTTTTTCTTCTTCTGGTACTGCTGGCTTTTCATCTTTTTGCATTTTACCACTTACTTTACTTTCAACATCTTCAAGCTCTTCTGCATAAATTTCAACTTCTAAACCTTGATAAATATGTGGTTTTTCAAATAATAGATCAGTTGTAGTTGTTGCAGTTGTTTCATCAACAACTGATTCTTTTGCAGCACTATCAGCTTGTTGCTGCTTTGTCTCATCGATTTTAGGTTTTTCTTCAACAATTTCCGAAATTTTTGTTGTTTTATCTTCTGTAACTTCAGGAACTACCTTATCGGCTGCTTTTACTTCTGTTGCTGGAATAGCTTCAGATGGCTTTGTCTCTGCAATAGTTACAGTTTCCTCTGGCTTATCAGCTTCTTTTGGTGCTACTTCTACGGTTGCAACAGTTTCTTGTGGTTTTAGAGCTGTTGGAGCTTCAGGAATAGCTTCAGATGGCTTTGTTTCAGTGATTGCAACTTCTGGCTTAACATCTTCTTTTGGTGCTGCTTCTGGGATTGCAACAGTTTCTTCTTGCGGTTTAACAGCTGGTACAGCTTCTGGAATATTTTCAGGCATTTTTGTTTCATCTGATTTAGTTGCATCTTTTTGAACTTCTTTTGTATCAGTTTTAACTTCATCTGGTATAGAAATATCTTTTTCAACAATTTCAGAAGGTTTTTGTTCTTCAGTTGTTGCAGACTTTTCAACCTTCTCTTCTACCAATGGAGCTTTTTGTGTTTCAAGTTGTTCTTCTTTTTGTGGTTCAGTAATTTGTTGCACTTCTGTTTTTGATTCAACAGAAATTGCTTCTGTGATATCTGCAATCTTTTGTACTGTTTCAGTTGGGGCTTCAGTAGGTTTTTCTTCAACTGTTTCCTTTGGTTTTTCTTCTTCTGGTACTGCTGGCTTTTCATCTTTTTGCATTTTACCACTTACTTTACTTTCAACATCTTCAAGCTCTTCTGCATAAATTTCAACTTCTAAACCTTGATAAATATGTGGTTTTTCAAATAATAGATCAGTTGTAGTTGTTGCAGTTGTTTCATCAACAACTGATTCTTTTGCAGCACTATCAGCTTGTTGCTGCTTTGTCTCATCGATTTTAGGTTTTTCTTCAACAATTTCCGAAATTTTTGTTGTTTTATCTTCTGTAACTTCAGGAACTACCTTATCGGCTGCTTTTACTTCTGTTGCTGGAATAGCTTCAGATGGCTTTGTCTCTGCAATAGTTACAGTTTCCTCTGGCTTATCAGCTTCTTTTGGTGCTACTTCTACGGTTGCAACAGTTTCTTGTGGTTTTAGAGCTGTTGGAGCTTCAGGAATAGCTTCAGATGGCTTTGTTTCAGTGATTGCAACTTCTGGCTTAACATCTTCTTTTGGTGCTGCTTCTGGGATTGCAACAGTTTCTTCTTGCGGTTTAACAGCTGGTACAGCTTCTGGAATATTTTCAGGCATTTTTGTTTCATCTGATTTAGTTGCATCTTTTTGAACTTCTTTTGTATCAAGTTTTCCTGTTTTCTCTACCGCCATTTTTACTTGTTGTGTTCCTTCTATCTCTATTTTGCACTGTGTAAATGCTGTTCCTTGTTTGTTTTCTGCATTACATGTTACCGTTATGTTCGCTTTTACTTTTTGTATGTCGATTACTGCAATGCCATCTTCGTAAATTGTCCTGAAATGGTATTTGTAGTGTCTTTTTGTGCTTTTTATTTTCTTGTATGAAGTTCATTGTTTTTTTAATTTTCTTCGGCATTTTTCGCATAGTTTTCTTTTAATATATTTTGGTTTTATAAACTTCTACTAAGTTTTAAAAACTAAGCTACTATAATGTTTTTTAATATATTGTTTACCGTAGACGGTTTTACTGATGGTGGATCTGCATTTTGAAAGCTTGTGAACCACTTCAGATGCATAAAAATTTATTGAATTTTCTTTTATTATAACTCTTTAAAGTTATTGACATCGAAATTTTATAACAAAAATAAATATCGTCTGCTATTTATTAGCTATACTCGTTTAGCTATTAAATCCCAGGGAGGAGTGTTGTGCAGCTAATATTTTGTTTCTAACTATCTCTTACTATAACGAGTATTTAGGCAAAATATCAGGTCTCAACTCCACCATCTATTGGAACCGTCTACGGTTAGAGTTGTCGATAAGTACATTATTTGCGTTCAAAAACGCTTTTATTTTTGGGATGTTTTTATGGACCAAAAATTGGTCACCGAATTCGATTAGCTTAATGAACGATTTCTTAAAGAAGACTTTTAAAAAAAAATATACTTACTCATATTTTTCAACATTTTCTTTTGGTTCTATTGTCCATACTATTTGAGGTTCAGGTTTTCCGGAAACAAATGTTTTAAGTCTGATATTGCTATCACCTTCAATCTTTTGATCTTTAAGTTCATTGTTAAATGTTGGCTTTTCGCGGTATGCTTTTTTATCATATTGATCATATTCATCTTCATCATATTCGGAAGTAGTAGGAGTTGTATCTGTTAAAGTTTTTTGACTATCATCTTCGATATCAGATTCGTCTTTTTGTTTAAGATGTTGTAGCTGTTCTTGAACTTTTTGTTGTTCAATGACCGTGACATCAAGTGTAGTGTCAGAAAGTTCTTTGTGGCAGAAGATGTCCAGGCGGACTTGTGTTTCAAAAGCGTCTTCTTCTAAAAAAAATTGAGTGTAAAAATATATGCAGATTTTTGACTACTAGGTTGGTTGTGGTGAAAATTTTAAATGGAGATAGCGGTACAAAAGTTTCCAAAAAATTTTCGTTAAAAAGTCTTTTTGGCTAAATGTGTATGAACACCAACCAAATTTTTTTTGACCACAGCTATACAAACCCCATTTTCTTTATCTAAAATCTTTTATCCCATACCTTCAATGTTCAAAACACAATGAGTTCTTGCAGTTCCAATTGCATTGATCGCTTCACATGTAAAAATGGCATTATCATCTAGCTGCGGCTTTTGTAACGATAACAATGCAATTCCATCTTCACTAATAAAATTGTAATATCGATTTGCACTCATAATATTTCCATTTTTAAGCCATCGAATTTGTGGATATGGATAACCAGTAAAATTACACTTTAGCTGAACTTTTTCATCCTCCTAAATTATTTTGTTACTATTTCTGCATCATACTTTTGTATTTCTTACTTTAACATATAGTTCAGTAGGTAATTCTTTAACAAATTTTGGATGTCGACCACTTATTGTTTGGGTATCTGTTGATGATAAGGAAATAGTTTTTTCATCTTCTGCTTCTTCTTCTGCGGCTACGGCACTACCAGGTTCTTTACCTAAAGTTAGACTTACCTTTTGTTTTGGAGTTACAATAGCTTGAATTTCTTTATATTCTTCAACAGAATTGATTGAAACTATTTCCATTCTTTCTTCACTATCTAAAATGGATAAAAATTGTTTTTTAATTTAACTGAAGCAAAAGATTATGCTAAAAGTGATTTAATCGAACCCATAACTTTGACAAAAATCTTACCATCAATTGAAACCAAGCATGAACACATTGCATGCCCAGCAGGATTTCGAATTTCACATCTCAAATCCTTTCCCTTCCATGTTTTTGGTACTTCACGAATTTGTAATAAAGTAACACCATCTTCATTGATAATATTAAAGTTTGATGAATTTTGTAGGGTTACATCATTGGCATGCCAAGTTGCATATGGCAGTGGAATACCATGAAAAGTACAACGAAAAACTTTTGGCTTTAAAGCTTCTAGGGTTTCAGCTTCTGGTAAAGCAAGAATAAAAACAGGTGGAGAATATGCTGTAGATTCTGAGGATGCAGTTGCAAGAGAATTTTCATCCGCTGAAATTTCGTCATCTTGTACATTTTCTTGAATGACTGTATTAATTTCAGCTCGTTCTGTTGCATTGGTAAAAGTGAATCGAGCATTGATATCTTCCGTATGAGTGATAGGGTCACCTTCTTTATGAAATTCAATAATAGCTTTGAGGCGAGAAATTCGGGGTTGAAGAATTTGAAGTTCAATTTCATGGAGTTCTGTGTGTTTGATAAAATGAAGATCAGCATCAGCAGTTTGGGTTACTTCTGCTGCGAAATCCATGGATATCATTTCGATATCTGTAGTAATATCAGATGTATCGTCGAAGTCTTCACTTGGCGGGGGAGCTTCTGCTGGCTCGACGAGAATGAATTCATCTCGGAAGGGCATGTAAAGAGCTTCTTGAACAGCAGAATATGCAAATTCTTCTGCAAAGCGGTTGATGACGTCAAGATTTGGGGCATCAATTTCTGGGATTGCAGAGGGCTGATCTTGTGCAGCTTCAACAAGGGCTTGTTGTTGTTCAGGGGAGAGGGGTTGTGCTGGCTCTCGTGGTGGTGAGGGTTGAATAATTTCAATGTCTTCAGCTGAGGGTTGGATTATTTCAATGTCCTCAGGGGATGGAGCTTTTGGTTCTTCTGCAGCTGCAGGGATGCTTTTTTCCTCAGAGTAATGTTGACTTCCCTTCTCTTTTGCAAGCTTCACTTGAACGGAATACTCTTTTTCGATTGTTTGTTCACTTGATCGTCTCTCCTTCCTTGGCTGCTGTTCACCTTCTGGAATCCCCTCAGGCACTTCAAATACCTGTGGAACACTCTTCGTAAATAACAACGTCTCTTGCTCTGGTTGATTTACTATGTTCACATTCAAATCAACAATCGATCCTGGTTCACTCGATTCTGACTTCCCTTCACCCTTCTCATCAACATCCAACATTTCCCAATCCTCTGTTTTATCTTCATGTTTTGACGTTGTATCAAAGGATGATTGAATATTTGTTGAATCAGACATAACACTTTCATCAGCAACTACAATCATTCGTGTAACTGGTAGATATGTTTCATCTACGATAACTCCATAATTACCAGTATCATCAACATCAACATTTTTAATGGTTAAATAATGTTGACGATACTCGGCATCAGAATCAGAGGAGAATCTTTCATTGGGTGGAATTGAAGCATGATCTTTTTGCCATTCAATTTCTGGTTTACTTGTTGCTGTTTCACACTTTATTGTTACATTTGTTCCAACTGGAACTGCAGCTTCATCAGGAGTTTCTGATTTATCTGTAAGTTAAGAAATTTTTAGTTTTTGCTCTATATCAATTTATTACTTCACTGTTTTAGTAAATCACAAAAAGTTAATTTTGTTAAACATAATTTATTCAAATTTATTTAGTTTTTATAGCGAATAATCAAAACACAACGCAGTTTTATCACCACAAAAATGCTAATTTATTAATTAAGCATTATTACATCAAAACATGTCTATGTTCAATTATGATATCTACATGCCAGTTTTATTATTACAAATTAACTATTTCTATTTACGCAATATATTTAACAATTATTTTGCTCTTAAAAGTATTGTAAGTAGTGATTTTAAAAAAATTCTTTCAATTATTCTATAAAAAATATAATACGAAAAGATGATAAAAAAAAACAGTTTTTTAAATAAATTCGTGTTAACCTTGCATACAGTAGTATTAGAAATGAAAAAAATTGCAAGCTTGTTTTATCGAAAAATTTTGTGTTTTCACATCAATTCATGAATCGAGAAATTTAACATGAATTAAAATTTCTATATTGCCATATGTGATGTAATGCGAATAAGAGTTTTGCGCGCTTTGTATTTTGGTACAAGAACGCTTTTATTATCAGCACGAGTCTGTCAAACCTCAGTTTCTAATTATAGATCACCTTACAAGTAGTCAGTTTTTGCTATCTTTAAAAAAGCAAAAAATTGATTGAAGCTTCTAATTTATCTGTTTAATTAGAAATTGTCAGCTTTATTAACGATTTATCAAGTTACAACACAAAAAAAGTTAATTTAGTTAAACATTATTAATCAAAAAATAGCTTTTCTAAGTTATTATTTCAAGAGGTCAGTTTTATTTTTACGAATTTTTTATTGCTGCCTTTTAAAAGCATGTTTTCAAAAAAAGACTTTTCTAGTATAAATATAATTGCAAAGTATCTGGCAAAGTTAGTTTGTTTTTTAAATTTATGTCAGCATACCATTGTAGCAATAATACTTAATATTTTTCCAATAATACGTTTTTTATCTTTAAAAAATTAAACACCAGCATTGCCGACAAATTTCAATCAAATATTTAAAATATGAAAATATACTTGCTGTTTTGCAGCACACATTTTTCATAGTGTTTTAAAATTTACAAATTTTACAATAATATTTATGTTTCCAAATGAATTGTAGTGCTAAAAAAGAGTTTTGCAAGCCAGAAATGGAAGGATCATTTAAATACACAGTTTTAGTCAAATTTTACCCCATACAAATATTCAATTTTTGCTATTTTCGAAAAATAAAAGTCAGTTTGCGGCTTAAAAAATTGCTCAAGCTACTGCTATTTTTTTAATATCAGTTATTTAATTTTTTAATTAAAGCTCTTATACTTTTTGGTCGTACATTGTATAGTTGGTACATACAGTTTTTAAAAAATAAATTTAAGAAAAAACTTTTAGTTTTAAAAATCTTTGTTGGTTTATGGCACAAATATTACAGTTTTATTCTTGCACATCATTAAAATAAATTTCTAAAAATATATTTTTTAATTAACGCATATTTTCCCAATTTAAATGCGTTAAAGAAGTTTGAGAGTTTGCAGTTCTTTAACAACAAAATCCACGACTTTAGCCGCTAAAGTAAATCCATACAGTTTTATCTAGAAAAATTGAAATTTTTATTTTGACAATTTTAACACTTATTTTCGAACGTTTGAAAATCCAAAAAAACATGCATAAAAAAATAGAAGTTCATACAAATGTTGTTCATAAGCTTTTTCTTTGCAAATCCGGTTATTGGCTAAATAAAAAATGTTTTTGCTATCAGTAAAAGCGGGTCAAAACGCAATTTTCTATTAGATACAATCCTACACGTAGTAAATTCGTGCTATTTTTTTTAAAAATAATTTACCCCTTTAAAAAATGTAATAATGTTTTATCTCCTATTAGTAATACTAAACTCAATTTTTTAATATGTCTAAAGACGATTTATTTTTTTTTGTAATAGATTTTCTACTACTTACATAATGTTTATTTTTACCCATTTTTTATAGTATTTAGGGTGCTAAAAATAACATATAAAAGAAATAATTTTGTCCAATGTCAGTTACGAATTAAATATTCACTAGACTCAATAACTAAAAGTCATATGCCATTTTTCACTTTTAATAAATATATTAATCTGCTGCTTTTATCGCTAAAAAAACAGACGACTACGGTATCTGCACAGTTTTTAGCTAAAATCCCTCTAAAAGCTGCTGCTCAATTTCGTTTAATTTAAAAATGTATGTTTAAAAAAATCCTTAAGAAACTTCAGTTAAATAAACAGCCAAACAAGAACAATATTGCAGTTATTCACATCACTATAAAAGGGGTTGTATCAGATTCCTACTTTTTGAACTATCCGTACAACTTACTAGTGCATGGCATCAGTTAGTCTGTTTTCGATGCACCAGGCCACAAATTCCAACAGTTTTATTGTTAGACTGTTTTTATTAGCTTTAGTTCAATTAATTATTTTTATTTCTTGTCACTTTTGTCATTTAACTCTTTATTCTTCTGCAAGTTAGTCAGTTTTATTGTTTTTTTTATTATTAAAAAATTTTATAATGTGTTTAGATTTCAACAAACAAAAGCTCTCATAATTACATAAGTAAGAATGATTAAAAATTTTATAAAGCAATGTATGCTTAGATATCAAATCATTATTCAAAGTTGTTCAGTTTTTCCTTTTACTTTTATGCTCAGTGCTAAAAGTTATGCCTTCACATTATTACCAAAAAAAATGATAAATCTATGAATGGGAGTTTATGAGCCAGGACCAATAAATCTCAACAGTCTCATTATTTCCAGTAGCTTCAATGACTTAATAGTCTCTGGTTTCAGCCGTTTTTGTCATTTAACTCTTTATTATTTATCTCTATTTTAGAAACAAGAGGTTGGTCAATTTAAACAAGTTGTGTCCCATCGGTCACCAGCTTTTTTCTTTTTATTATTTTCAGTTTATCGTCATTAGCACAAATACAAAAATGAATGAATTTTGCAATTTTCAGAAAAAGTTTAAAAAGAGTATTATTTAAATTTCGTTGTTGTTGTTCAGCTTTTATATTACTTTTATAATCAATGCAAAAAGTTATCCTCTTACATTATAACCAAAAAATATGATTCATTTTTGAATGCCAGTATTTATTGGCTGAGTTTCAATTTTCTTTTTTTCAAATATTTATTTTTATGACTACTATTTTTCCATGGTTTAAAAAATTAAATCAATTAATGTTTTTGTATTTGTTAGTTACACACAAAGGAACAATTCGCGTTGTAAATTTTATTTTAAAAAGATTTAAATTTAATAGTTAACAAAAAATAACTTTTTTTAAAACACAAAATTTGATGCAAAACAGTTATTTATTTATGATCGAAAACTTTGTAATGAATTATTACTAATCCTCTTTAATCGACTTCCACTTAAAATTTGTGATCCTTCAGTAATAGTAATTTGAGCAACTTTAAATTGGGTATCATTGATTGAAACGGAATAAACTCCAGAATCTTCAGGCTGAGCATTATGAATGATAAGATAATGCTTATTTCCATTCACAACATGTTCAAGCTTATCATTCATTCGGAGATTTTTGTTATTTCTTTGCCATACAAGATCCCGTAGAAATTCTGATGATTCTAGTTCACATGCGATAGTGGCTGTAGAACCAGGTGGGACAAGATAATCATTTAAATCTTCATCATCTGTTTCTGGTCCCGAGACTACTACTTCTTTTTCATCAATTTTTTCTGAAATTGGGATTGAGAGAATTATGGTGATGAAAAAACAAGATAAATGAGAGGATAAAAAAATGAACTTGAGAGAAAGAAAATTTGCTCAAATCGATCACAGTTTTCTAAAATTTTATCCTAAATTTCTTAAATGAACTTTTACATTTGACAGTTTTCCCTCAATGAATATATTACGTTTCAGTTATGTTTGATATTCCAAACAGTTTTTTTCTCTTCTGTTTTTAAACCTTTTAATACTATTTTTTTAAATAATTAAAATTTCTAATTTTTGTTACTAAAACCTTTCGTTGAATAATTCTTTTCTTCAATTCATTTGAACAAAAAGCAACAATTTAAAAGCGATAAGTAACATTTTTGTCAACTATGGCAATTGTAAAAATCTGTCAAGTTTTCCCAACTTCTTAATTAAACTTTTTTAGTTCAAAAAATGCTTTTGCTGCCGACGATACAGTTTATAAAAAAATAAATTTAAACAATTTTTTTATCTTGTATTGTTGGAGTTCTTATGGCCAACAAAATGGCAGTTACTATAAACTTAATCTAAATTTTTTCTTATTAATTTTATGTTTTAGCACAAAATATTTTACATTCAATGTTCCCAGTAATTAAGGGAGTAAGTTTTACTGCCTATAAATAATTACGAAATTAACAAAGAACTTTTTAATAATCATTTTTTCAGCTTTAATTTTTAATTAGCACTTTAAGTTTTTTCTTAACCTGTGCAAAATTTGTTTAATTTTAATTTACGAGAATCTGTATATGAACCTCCCAGTTTAGCAAAATTTTAAATTTATTTTATATTTTATTGACAAAAGATGGTACAATTCATATACGCCTGAGCTATTCAGTTTTCTTATCTTGTTTAAAAAAAGTTTTTGCTTTTATGCTTCGATAACATTTTCGCCTCTTGACCATCAGTTTTAAAGAAGAAATAACAATTTGCTCACCTACTTTACTTACCTAAAAGGCTAAAACAACTAAAAAAATTTAAAAACAAGATTTCTTAATCTCAATAAGAAAATCTTTTTAGCAAATGATCAGTTTTTCTAACCAAGTAAATTGTATTTAAAGAACATAAAAATATATGATAGTTCAGATGCAGTTTATCAGAAATAATATATATTATAAAAGAATTATATTATAAATTTTTCAAATTTTAGATAATTTTTTTTTCTAAAGTTATGCGAAGACGTTAACCCTAATCAGCTCATTTTCCTGTTCAGTTTAATATATTTTATCATTAAAATTTTGTGAATCAAAAGGGCATCTCAAAGCTCAGTTTTTTGAATTCTAATAACACATTATGCATCTTAAAATTCATTTTTGATTATTGCTAGGTACGTAACAGTTTCTTGTCACACATTTTTTAAATTAATTTTTTTTCTATACATAAAATAAATAAGCATTTTTTATCTTACTAAAAACAATTGTAGTAATGAAAATCGTGTTGTACAGTTTTTTATCTAACAGCTTTAAAAGGAATTTCATAAGTAATAATTTTCAAAGGACAACCTCAGTTTTGCTTTGTTTAACTTAATTTTAATAATGTTTCTTTAAAGCAAAAAAGATTTATAGAAACGTGACATGGCACAACAGTGTATCGAAAAAAGTTTTTTAAGCTGATCATTTGGAGCTCAATACAGTTATAATTAAATTTCAGTTAAAATTCTTCTAAATCAGTTGCGTGAAAAATGAAGTAATGTAAAAGCATTTTTTACAGTTAAAAAAACTACGTTATTAAAAAAGAATTTCACATTTAAACCAACATGGTGGCAGTTTAATACCCAAATAATTAAAAATTGTTCAATTTGGCAGCTGAAAAACCCCATTTCTTATTTCAACCTTCTCAGAAGATGTTAATTCAGGGAAAAGATTAATTTTGTCCTCATTTTGGAGGTTTTTTGTCCTCATAAATTTTTGGTCCTCAAATTAGTTTTTTTTTGTCCTCGTTTTTTAAAGTGACCTCATTTATGTTTTATTTTGCCCTCAAAATTTATACAAAACAAAAAAAGTAAAAAAACATAACAAAAAAAATAAATTATTTATTCTTTTGATAAAAAAGGTGTACGATTTGGTGGACGTCCAGGTCGTTTTCGAGATGTTTTTCATTTTTATTATTGTCCTGTTTTGTATTTACTCTGAATGTTCAAATCTGTAGAATAAGTAAACTGTGATTTTGAAATTTGAGGACTACAAAATTTGAGGTCACTTAAAAATTTGAGGACAAAATAAAACAAAAATGAGGTCACTTTAAAAAATGAGGACAAAAAAAAACTAATTTGAGGACCAAAAATTTATGAGGACAAAAAACCTCCAAAATGAGGACAAAAATAATCCAATGCCGTTAATTCAAGAACACACTAATAGACAGTAGCCTGCTTAAAATTAAGAAAAGTCTTTCAATAGTCTATTGCTGACATTCAGTTTTCACCAATACACATGATGTAACTTAAAAACAATTCTAACTCTGATTCAGTTTTACATAAACTATTCCACATATTTCCTTCCTAGCCAGTTTTTTGAAATATTCTCTCTCAAGCTCATTTTCAGATTCCCAAAAAAAGATAGAAAAAAATTAGACCTTCAACAACAAGGGTAATATATGTTGATGAATCTTCATAATATGCATAATATGTTCCTTGATCGCTTGTTTCCGTTTCATCAATAATCACATGATACCAGCCATCATTAGTTGCTAACAAATGAATTCGATGAGATTCTTGTACCATTTCTTGATCTCGATACCATGCAATATTTAAATTAGATTCTTTCATTTGACATGAAATTTGTGATTTCTGACCTTCCATTACAAACATAGTTTTTGATGGAGAGATAAAGATATTATTGGTTGTAGAAGATGTGACAGAAGAGGCAGTATTAGCACCTGTGTCTTCAACAATGAGATATGCTACAGGATAGAGTTCACCATTGACCTTGATACTGTAAAGTTCAGAATCTTCATATTCAATTTTATTGATTACTAGAACTTCGAGGAGGTCATGAGATATTCGATCATATTTGCCATGAGATTTGCTAATTCGAAGTGGCTCTTTACCTTTGTACCATTCCATGGAAGTGTCTTTATTGACATAGTTGTTCAGTTCACAGGTAATCGAGGCTGTTGATAAATGCTTAATTATATACGTCGGAATATTCAACGATGGATTTGATAGTGTTTTATCAGTGGTTACAGTAGTCAATGACTTTTGTGATGATCGATGTGATAGCGTGTTATCACTTTTTTGTGACATTTCTTGATTCTCGCTTACCATTACATTAAATAAAATGCTTGATTTTGTGTCACTCATATTATCAAAAGTATTATCCCCAATTGTCATCGATACTTCACCCCATGGAATTTCTTCAAGGTGGACATAAACTTTATCGGTCATTGTCTTTGCATTCACTGAAATCGATAAATCTGCAGCAGTATTGACATCAGAAGTTGAAGTATACTTTGATGAAAAATTATCTGGACGTGGTGTTGATTGTCGACTATATTCTGATGGTTCATGAAGTTTTACTGCTGCTTGATCAAAAGCTTCTTCTAACATCATTGCAGAATCTCGCCCTTTTTCTGACATCTTTTCAACATTTACATCCACGTGATCCTTCAAGAATGTTACTTCTGTAGTAGCTCGTTGCTCAGGATAGAGAACAGCATTGACTTTGTAATTCCTCTTCTTTCTCGCTAAATCAAAATTTTCATTCAATGAATTTCGAACATTTGTAACTTGTACAAAACTTTTTTCATCATCCCCTTCTTCATCAGTCAGTTGCACGGAATCTCTTGATTTGATACTTGGTAGGATAGTAAACGATGCATTTGAATAACTTTCAACATTAGGATTTCGTCCAAGATATGGACTTCTCGGTTGTCCAAGAAGTTTATGCCGTGGCAAGGGACTATCTTCAGATGTAAAAGAAATAACATCACTTGATTCTTCTTCTATAGGATGATTAGGGAAAAAGGTTTTAACACCACCTCGAAAGAATGCTGAAGTTGTATCGGTATCAGTTCCAGCATCAGATTCTTCACAGATCATTTGTACTGATGCATTATCACCGGTCATAATTTGGGATAAATGTCGATTGAGATATGCATATGGTAAAATGATTTCAGCTTTTTGATGATCACCTCGACGACGAAGATGAATTGAAACTTCCATATTGGTATCAGAAGATTCTGGGAGGTAATTTGGTGAAGTCAAGTGGATATATGGAACTTCAACAATTGCTGTTTGGGGCACTGCCGTTGCAAATGGTGGAGGGGACATAATTTTTTCTGGTGAGGGTTCTTTTTGAGCATTTAACATTAACTTTCTCAGCGGCATTGGTGACATCTGGATATATGCTGTGGCACGATCTTTTTGATCATAGGCTGTTTTTTGTTGATTGTGAGTGAAAGCTGTTGAAAGATTTTCTTCTGCTTTTGAGAAGGTTAGAGCAACGGATGTGCCAATGGTCGATTTTTCAGAGCTTGATGTGAACATGACAAAAGTATTTGTCATTTCATGTTCTTCTTCTTTTTTAAGGTCAACATTACAATTTACCATTGGCATTTCTGGATCAGCTTGGGAGGAGATTGAACGGCGAGGAACTTGTTGTTGTTGACGTGGTGGTTGTTGTGGCTGATATTGTGGCTGCTGTGGTTGTTGGTATAGCTGCTGTTGTAGTGGTTGTTGGTGTTGGGGATAATGTTGTTGTGGCACTTGTTGCTGCTGTGGTGCTTGGTAAGGAAGTTGTTGTTTTTGAGGCTGTTGTTGGTATTGATGTTGTTGTTGTACTAGTTGTTGCACAGGTTGTTGTCGTTGACTAACTGGTTGTTGAGACTGTTGAGGCTGTTGCTTCTCATGCATTTGTTGTAATTGTTCTTGTAACTGCTGTAGCTGTTGAGACTTATCTTTTGAAACCATAATCGCCGGGGGAGGCAAGCTCTGTTGTGATTCATAAAAGCTACTTGTACTAACACTTTGTGCCGTTTCCGTAGATCTCCTTCTACCACTTTCACTAATACTTGACCTTCCCTGCGAAGACACTTTCCTTTCAACCATTTGCTGTTTTCCATTATCTTCTTCAACATTCAAAATCAGCGTATTATTACTGCCCTGCCATACCCTCAGGGTATCCAAAATTGAATCCAAATGAGTACAAACTTTACTTAACACATTAATCACAGTATTCAAACTATCAATTTGCCGTGAACGTCGACATAGATCATGAATATTATTGATTTCAACATTTATCTTTAACAGTAGCTCATGCAATGTTCGACGATCAGAGATTGGTGTAGCTTTCCCCGATCGCCTTGCAGCTGTTTTTTCTTCATTATCTTCAACGACATCTTCAAGTGTTGTAAGCTTATTTTTTACCACATGAATCAACGGAGTCATTCTTGCTAAGTTTTCACTTCTTCGTCGAAGAATTTTTTGTTTTTTAATTGAAGTTGGTGAATTTGGATTTTTTGTTATTTGTCGAAGCTCTTCTTTAATTGAAAGTTCTTCATCAAGGACGAGGCTCTTTTCTAGATTCGAAAGTTTTTCTCGAAGGATTGTTATTGGCTCTTTGATAAGTTCATAATTTTCTGCTGGATTTACTACTGGTGGGATAGCATTAGGAGTAGCAGTTTCGTAATGACCAATTGGAAGATTAAGGATCATCTCAGCAAGTCGTGTCCGTAGAAGCTCTTCATTAACTTCAGCTTGTGCCTTTGAAACTGGTGCAGCTTGTGCAAGCTTTTCTGACATTTCAAGAATAACTTTTTCAATTTCAAGGGCATCTGAATCAATATTTTTTCGATATTGCTCTCGTGCTTCATCCAAATCTGATGCAACTTCATCAACAGTCTTCTTGAGGAAATTGTAGTCTTCTTGAGTGATGTACTTTTTGACAGGTGATGAATGTCGAGGTTTTTGCCAGTAATCTCCTTGTCGACGTGGTTGAGGGGTTAGTTCACGAGATTCCGGTACTGGAGAACACCCTTCTGGTAATGTTGGGGTTAAGCTAGCTAGAGGGCAGAAGTATGCTTGTGCTGAAAAGCTTTCTTCATCTTTGGCAATTATCCATTCTTGAGTGATGTCAACAATTTTTGCGGATTTACATCTCCAATTTGATGACTTCAAAATAAGTGGTGTTAATCTACCAGTTTCAGGATTTGCAGGGGTCATAAGATTATCCATTGCAAAACTTCTTGGTGCACTTGGATTTGACATATCTGCGGATTGGGTATGATGGAGCGGCTTTATTGAAGGTTGTCGGGCTGCAGGTAGAGTTGAAAATCTTTTCATAGTAGATTGTTGATTTTGAATTTGCATGTTTAAATCCGAAAAAATATCACTAAAATCACATAGTGATTCTATATACTTCTGAACAGGTGATATCCGACCATCAGGATTATGCAAATCTACTGGATATCCACGATACGTAACCTTCTCAGGTAAAGATGGTGTTCGAGGCTCAGATCGTTGAACACTTGAAACCGGTGTTGGATTAGATGAATCAAATCCATTTTCCCATAGATCACTATCTACCATAGCATTTGAAGATTTCCGCCCTTGCATAACTGTTTCCACTTCTGTAGAAGCAGAAGGTGTTGACCAATTCATTATATCTCCTACTGGATTTGGCTTATCCCCTTGCCCATGAAATGCCCATAAAGTGGTATGAAAAACAGCTGAAGCAAAATCAGCTTTAATGGGAATTCTATGTTTCAAATAATCAGCTTCAAAATATTTGTGTATAGCGAAATTTTCTGTTTTATCTGTTATTAAAGGTTTTGTGGGCTCATTATAATACCATGAATTTTCATCTGATGAATATTTTTTTCCTTGTATTCCAGATGAGGCAGATGAGATATCTTGTTGTGAAGTACCTTTATGAAGACGTTTAATTTTTCTTAAAAAATAATTATCACTTATTGGCATTGAAAGAGATGATATTGATAATAAAGGATCACTGGATGGATATCTTGATGAAATTGTTGGTGAAAAATTTTCTAAAATTTCGTTGATCATTTTGTGAGATGCCAGTTGAAAGTGTTGACGAAAAAAAGTGTGTTCACGAGGTGATGGCACGATATTGCTCGAGTAAGAATGAGAGTGAGAAATATCAGTTGATTATTATTACTATATGCAAATTTGGCGTTTGTATGTGATGGCAAAAAGTTAAAACTGTGGCAGGCAGTGAGATGAGGCAGATATGAGAGATAAGTAAGAATAATAAAAGATTTGAGAAGTTTTTACAGAACATAGACACGAAAGACAATATAAAAGTTCAGGAGAAATGAAAGTAAAAGAGGAGACTAAAATTTAAGGGAAAAGAAAAGTAGGTCCTAAAACAAACTTTTTGTCATTGATTCTACTCTTGCAGTTTTTAGTAATGACTTTATCGTTACCAGTTTTTGTAAAAGCTATATATTTTCTAACGCGAATTGTTCCGGAAAAAGTTTCACAAATCAAACGTTTTTAAAAAAGAGAAATACCAATATTTTATTTATTTATTGATTACAGTTTTAATTAAATGTATTTTTTTGATTTTTTTTATTAAAAATGATCACTATTCAGTTATAATCGACGAAATAACGAAAAACTCATTTTTTGCAAATTCTAACTTTTTAAATCATTTTTCGGTAAAAAATTTAAATTCAAAATTTGTTGTAATATTATTGATTCCGGTTTTTCTCTTTTTTCAATCTTTTTGTTAGTAATCACACGTTTTTTTGACAGTTTGGAGTGAAAAAAAAGTATGTTTAAAAAAGGGTTAAAAAAGCTTTGTACTTTTTATTTCCAAATTATTTGAACTATACCAGTTTTTAAAATACTCAAATAGCCTTTTCTTACCAAAAATTGAAACTAGCATACTTTTATGACATGCAGTTTCTTTTTTGTTAAATTGCTCTAGCTTTATTTTTTGTACTCAAAGTTTGATCTTGGAGCTACAGTTAGCCAAAAAGCAAGAGAATCCTATGAAACGATGTCCCAGTTGTGCAGTAACAAACCCTTGTTTTTACAGTTTAGCTAAAAATCAAGAAAATTTTTATAAAAAATGTCCGGGGTGCACTATTTTTAATTTTTAAATGGTACAAAAGTACCCCCATTTCAAAAACTTTTCAGCAAATGGAAGACATATTTATTGCAGTTTTAATTCTGTTATATCCAATATTTTAGGAATCCATGGAAATCTTCACAGTTAGCTAAAAAACAATAAAAAACTGTCCGGGCAATCCAGTTTTTACTTCTTGCAAACAATAAGAAATTTTAATGATTTTTAAAGATTTTTCTGCTAACCGTAACTCCAAGTGCTGCAGTTTTAACGTTTTTTGGAGCCAATATTTTAACCAACCACAGCAATTTCACAGTTAAAATTCAAGACAATTATAAAAATAAATGTCCCAGTTTTTATAAAAGTACAAAGCTTTTTTAGCACCCCTCTTCCTTTTGCTGAAACAAATAAACAAAAAAGTCACTTCAAACAGAAAAAAAAACACGCATATTAAATAAATTCCGCGCCAACCTTGAATTTTAACAAAGCATTTAGTGGTTTTATGTCCGGCCACATTAAATGCTCTAAAATAGGAAATTACATGAATTAGGCTATATATATCTTGGAAAGACAGTTATCTCACTTGCAAACATATTCTCCTTCATCTTCAGCAATAACTCGACGGAAGCGTAGCACGCTTACCCCATCTTCATAGATTATTTCGTATTCACTAAAAAAAGAGAGATAAAGGAATTTAGTGAAAGTCAGTTTTTTAATGTTTTTGTTACAACTTAAGTAATAGCCGATGGACAAGAACTGCAGTTATATAAAAGTTATTGATTTTTAGAAGCAATTTTTTCAAGTCAAAGCCAAGAAAGAATAAAGAACTTTTTTTTAACTAACTCAAATAAAATCTTTTTTTTTAGTTCTCAAGCACCTGACCATTATTATCGCCTAAAGCTGCTGCAGCTGCACTTTTTTAAAAAAAAATGTAATCTTTATTTTTTTGCTGCCGATTAATTTTCGAGCATGTTCTTTTCTCTATCTTTATTTCATGGCATGAAAGAAAACGCTATTCAGTTAAAAAAATATATTGAACAAATGTGTGTTATCACAATCTAGTTGCTGTGGCTGCTTCTTACTATTAGCATTCAATAAAAAAATATGTCATTCAGTCAATGCCTGATGATAGTTTAATTGATGGACACCTGCTTGTCCAGAAAGTGATTTTTAGAAAGAAAAAAAAGAGTAAAAAAAACAACATGAACAACTTTTTTATATAACTTTAAAATTGATTTGTCAGTTTATAGGGATTTGCAAAAAATTGGTGGATGATTACAGTTTACTCTATGCATAAATAATAGCAAATCTATATTCAACAACGGGGGAATAGTTTACACAATCTTATAAGATTTTTTGTCCTGTTTAAATAAAAAATTTAATCTTTATAATGCACAATAGAAGAAGCATTAATAGTCAGAAAGAGTTATTGGGACCCAGTTAATTGAAACTTTATAAACTTTCCAAAAGACGTTTTCACTATTTTGGCCAATTTAAGCTCATATAATTTTTTATTTTATATCAGCTAAGCGGAAGCAGTTAACTTGTGCCCAATAACTTCATATGCCATCCCAGTTTTTAACTCTATTATCAAATTTAGAATTCTGTTATCAAATAAAAATTTTTTTTAAATAAACTAAACCAACAATTTCCAGTTTCTTAAATAATTTCTTAGCTTATTATTCGACATTTTAGTTTTGTACATTTTATTATTAGGATTACAAGAAAGTATTTTATGGTTCTACTTCATTTTAAATAAATAAGAAAAATGAGTACAAATAGTAGCAAAAAATATAGCATAGCATCAGCATAACTGTAAGTTAATACGCAAAGCTTACCCAGTTTTTAATATTGTTTAAGTTTTTATAACTCATATTTGCTTTCTTATTAGTGAAAAAATTAAATAAAAATAAAGGCCTTTATTTATTTTCATACGGCATTGAAAAGGATTTAAAATAGTAATATTTGCGTTGACAATTTTTGGAGAAACTTTTTATATTCCTACAGTTTTATTGACTTGGTAATTACATACCTTATAATGCCTACTTCATACTCCTTGAGTTATTACTAGTTTTTTTTTCAGAGAAAAGAAAATGTTTTCAGTAACGTCAATTAAAAATCTTTAATAATAATCTAATCTTAGCATTCATAAGCTAAACTATAAAACATGCATTCTAAGTTTTAAAACCTCAGTTTTAAGAATTTTCTGGTTTAATTTACTATTTAGCATTAACACTTTTATTGGTATGACAGTTATCTTAGCGCTTGCATCTAAGCATTTGCAATCAATTCAGTTAAATTCATGTAAACCTAGTAGCTTATTATCAAATGATGCATATGTGCTTTATATTCAAATTGGATTAAGTTTAATTATTAAGAAAACCCAAAACAGCCGTCAGTTTTCAAAATTTCTTAATTACAATTTTATCAATCGCCTCAGTTAAAATATAGTACTCAAAATTTTTAAAAGTATAAAATTAAATTTTAATGTATTTGATGTTGAAGTATTTTCAGTTTAAAAAATTTTTTTTGGCAATTTTTTGTTTACGTTGTGTCTTGCAAATTCGAACAAAGCAGTTAATTAAATATATAAAGTGTTTTGATAAAAATGACACGAATTCCAACAACTTGTGATTTTAAGCAAAGCAAAAGTTTTCAGTATGTAGCTTTTTACTATACTGTTTTTTATTTAAAATCAAAGGACCGTAATCCGACGCTTCAAAAACAAAGTTTAAAAAAGATCCAAGATCAAAACCTCGAGTTCAGTTTATTAAAAACGTTTAATTAATTTCGGTCCTAGCAAAGCGTTTTAGGAAAAAACAAAATATTTTGCATTAAAAAATTATTTTTTTGTTAACTATTCCCTAGCTCAACTATGCAGCATAATCATTTGGCGATTTTACTTGTTATGCTGTATATTCAGTAAAAAAATTTGTGCATTTTTTGATGGCAAAATGAACTTCAAAAAATGCAATTTTTACTCTCCAACTTTTTCTCTCTGCAGTTTTAAATAAAAATTAAAAGCTTTTGCAGTTTTAACTTCCCATCAGCTATTACTCTTGTTGTAACATTATATACTTTTAAAAAACACTTACTCATTTGATACAATTAAATCACCATCAACAAACCATTCAACTTGTGGTGAAGGATTACCAGCAACAATACATTTAAGCTGGGCAGATTGTCCAATAACAAAAGTAGCATTTTGAATTTCTTGTCTAAATGATGGAGCTTGATTAATTCCTGAGGTGGAAGTTTCAGTGATCGTTGATTGAGATTGTTCATCTAGCGTTGTTGAAGGTTGATCACGACTTTGATCTTCTGAATCTAGGCCTTCTTTGGCAGTTACATATGTTTGTGAGGTTAATGAAGTTGTAGTAGATTGTGATTTCTAAATTTATTTTGGGTTATATGGAGGGTCAGTTTAAAAAAATATATTTTTTAGCTTACAGGAATTTCAGATAAAACTTCTGTAAGCAATTTACTGCCTTCAAGCATACTAATTTCTACAACAGGATGTGATAGACCAGAATATGCAACATTGATATTTGCAGTTGCAATTGCTTCAGGGGATGTAGGAGATGTTGGTTCTTCTTTCTAAAAAAATTTTTGTTTTAACGAGTTCTAATTCAACAGCAGCACCAGTTTTATTAATCCAAAATAAACCGTAATTACAGTTTATTCAAAAAACATTAGATTCTTTTGTAGTACAGTTTTGCAAAATTAATTTTTAAAAAAATCAGTGCTAATCTATACAAAAAACGATTTTCCAAATAGCAGTTTTTACTTGGTCAAAAATCAATGTGCACCAGTTTTTTAAAGTTACTAAAAGATTTAAACACGAAAATTCTACCCAAAATTTTAGCAGTTATTGTTCTAAATTTTTCTATCGTTCATCAATTTTATTACCCTACACGAATAACTTTATCTAAATTTTAAAATCAGTAGGGCGTTAATAAAATTTACAACCAAAATAAACATGTGAAAAATTAATTAATTGTTATCAGCATTAGATAATACTCAGTTTATCAAAGTTTGCATGCTTGTTTAAGTGTTAAACATTAACATAACAATTTGTTCTAACATAAATTTACATCTATCTTCAAACAGTTAAAAAATACAAGCAAGGATTTTTTGGTTACAGTTTTTGTAATCCTTTTTTTTCTTTTTCATCAGTTTATTATAAATGTAACGTTTCAAAAACTAATTTATTTTTCACATGTTTCGTCTTTTTTAAAAATTTTCATTTTGTTTAGCCGTTTTTTTCACTAAATCAAATTTTGGTAGCTTTTTCAAATAAACATAATTTTCTTTATTCTCACTAGTAAAAGCTCGACATTTGAACTTCACAGTTTTATTGCTTTTTATTCCATCAAATTATTTTTAAAATCACAGTTTTCAAAAAAATGCTTTATTCAAATGAATTTCAGTTTTTTTTGTAAAGATAATAAAAAGCGTTTTTAATGTTTTTTTGGCAATATGTTTTTACATGACAGTTAGTAAGGCTTAATAATTAACTTTTGCATATTTATAATTAAAAAAATTCATTTTGAATCAATTAAAGTTTATATAATACCCATTTTCATAGCTTTTTAAAATTAATAATATTCTCAGTTAAAAACTAAAAGTAAGTTCAAAGCAAAGTACAGTTTGTCTAACTTTTTTGACCGTGTTTTCAATCTATTTACTATCCTGTAGTTTACGCCAAAAGTTAAAATTAATGAATGAAATAGTTTACAATAAAATGGCAACAAATGAAGTTTTAACTAACAATGGAAATATCAGTTAATAAAACCCTTTAAGTTTTTTCCAAAAAGAACATACTCGATTAAGAATCCATGTATCTCGAGCTTCTGTCGCTCCACCTTCTTTTTTAAGAATCCATTTATATATGACATTTTCTTTCGTTAATGCAGGAGTTAAGACACTAACTTCGATTCCACTTTGATCCGGAATCTTTGTAATATCTTCACTAACACTAATAATTCGTTGATTAGATAGCATTGTTCCTGATAGCTCTGCAGAAACAATCAATAGCTGAGGTTGAACAATTCGAAGATGATAGGTAAATGTTGCATCATCTTTTGTAATTTCAATGTTGACTTCTGGAGCTGTTGCTTCAACTGACGCAGTTTCAGTGGATTCGGTAGTTGCATTAGCTGCCTCACCCTGTGCTTGGTCAGTTATAATTTCCATATCCGTAATAGAAGTAATCATTTCTACTACAGGTTCACCGGATTCATTTGTTAAAGTAATTTCTGGGATATCAATTTTACGAAATTCTGTTGGTGATTGTGGTAGCGTCTCACCAGCTTGCCCCTTGCTACCATCTTTTGACAACTTAACATCTTGCTTTGAAATTACTTCAAATGCTTCTTCAATCTCTGGCTCTTCAAGAATTGTATCTTCTGACGGCTCTCGACTATAACGCTTTCTTGCTTCTGCAAGGGCTTCTTCTCGCTCAACTTCTTTTTCAAATTCTTTTTCAATATTTAATTCATGGGTAACTCCTTCAGGGATTTGGAACCCAGTTTCATCAAGATCTTTTTGTAATTGCTTAAGTTGTTCTTCGAGAGTGAGAATTGCTTTTGTGGGAGATGGAGAAGCTTGTCGAGGTTCGGGTTCCATAGTTTGATTAGCTAATAACTTTTTAAGTTCTTGTTCAGATTCGTATTCAGCTTCAGTTGTAATAGTATCAACAAGTTTATTGATAAATTCAGCGATATCTAAATCAGCCATGAATTCATCCATTGTTGGAAGAGGTTTTTCTGCTGATTTAACATCTTCTGCTGATGCCAGTTTTTCTTCAACAAGTTTTGTGCCAGTTTTTTCTTGGGGCTGTTGTTGTTGTTCAGATTCAGCTGATGCTTCAGTTCTTTGAGTTTCACCTGGTTGTTCACTTTTTTCAGGTACAATTTGATCATCAACTTTTTCAGTTTTAGCCGGCTCCTCTGGACCAGTTTTAGTGCTTTCACCAGGTTTTGCTGCAGTGTCTACCGTCATTTGATCAGCTTTGGCTTCAGCAGTTACACCTTTTTCTTCAATTTGTTGAGGCTTTTCTGGTTCAGTTTTGCCTTCTTTAGCTTCTTTTTGTTCTTCAAGTTTATGTCCTTGCATTTCATCAGTTTTTAATTTAGCTCCTTCAGTTTTTTGGTCACCTTGTTGAACTTCAGTTTTATCTTTTTCTTCAACTGATTGAGGTGCTTTTTCAGTTACGCCTTCTTTGTCTTCTTTGACTCCCTGTGCTTCAGGTTTTGCTTCTTCTACTTTTTCTCCTTCAGTTTTTCCCTCTTCTTTTTCTTCTTGTCCCTCAATTTCTTTCTTCTCATCCATTTTCCCTTCAATAACATCTTTCTCAACTTCAATAGTTTCAACATTTTCTGGTACAATAATTGTTTGTTCTTCACCAACAGCTTTATCAAATGATAGAACAACTTCTTTAGGCTGATTAGGTGTTGTTTGCTGCTCATTGTCAGCCTTTAAAGCTGCTCCTTCATTTTCTTCACGTTTAATTTCACCTTGTGGAGTTAGTTCTTCAATTTTTTCAGTTACATCAACTTCTGTATGCTGCTCAGTACCAGAAGCTTGAACAATAATCTTTGTTTCTTGTGACTCAGGTTGTTGCTGCTGCTCTTGAGTTACAGGAAGTTCAGATTGTTGTTGTTTCTTTTCAGCTGTTGCAATTTCAGAAACTTTTTGCTGCTCTGTTGTTGTGGTTGTTTCTGGAGTTGCTGCTGCTGCTTGTTGTATTTGGGCTTCTGAAAATTAAAATATTTTAAAAGGTAATAGTTTTTTATAAAAATTTTTTACAGAGTCAATAACAAAGTTTGTTTTTTGTGGCTTTTTTGTAAAAAATTAAAATTGTTTTTAGCAATATTACATATTCTCTAATCGTAATTAAACACAAAATTTTATAGCTTCTATATTTAACTATTCCTGCCAGCTTACAATCTTCTATTAATATATGTATTTTTTATATGTTTACTAACTTTTTATTGACAATAAAGTAAAGTGCAAGTACTAAACCAGTTCCCAGTTTCATAATTTTTTTTCAAAATTACTAAAAGTGTCTAGTTTTTGCAGCGTTTTTAAGAATCGAAAAAAAATAGTTTTAAAAATATTTATAGATCTTTGATAACTCAATTTTTTTAGTTTTAGAACAGTTTTGTAACAACGCAGTTTGTTTAAATTTTAAAAATAATTTTTTGCATCTTTTTTGAAAAACTAATAGGTGTCTATTTTTAAAGTTTTAACAACGTTTTGCATTAAAGCTAACCAGAAAACACTGTTATCAGTTTTTTTGTAGTAAATTCTCAAAACCCGTCATGCTTCGAATCAGTTAAAAATTTTAATAAGGTTTTATTACGAAAATTTCAACAACATGATTTCCTCTATTGTTGCTAACAGTTAACTATGTAAAAATAAATTGCTGTTAAATGTTTAACTTTTGCAGATTAACATCTAAAATGAACAATTTCACGTATTCTTGAAATAATAAGTAGCCTTATTAATAAACTTTTTTTTATAGCTTTAATTAATAATTTCTCAAAAATAAGGTTTTAGCCGACCTTTCAAAAACCAGTTATTTAAACATTTTTAATATACTTACAAACAAGGTTATTTTCACCGGCAGTTTTTTTACGAAACTACAAAAAATTAAGCAGCACTAAGTTTTCACAAACAAGCTCTGGCTTCAGTTTAAATTTCTTTAAAATTAAAATTAGACAAAAACATTTTATGAGCAATTTTTTATCAAAAATTTATACTTTGGGCAAATCTAGTTAAAATGTTACCTTCTGGTTGCTGATGTTGCTTTTCAGCTGCTGCAATTTCAGAAACTTGTTGCTGCTCTGTTGTTGTTGGAGTGGTTTCTGAAGCTGCTGCTGCTGCTTGTTGTTTTTCTGCAATATAATATTTTAATAGAACTTTTTTGTATCAGTTATTTAAACATCTTTGATAAAGTTACAAATGATGAGATTTTTACAGGCAGTTATTTTACGAAAAAAAGCGATTGTAAACAGTCGCATAGGAAAACCCCGTCCCAGTTTAAATAAGTTATTTAATTAAAATTAGCCAACAAAAACCAATCTGGCGACAGTCTTTTTATCAAAAATTTCACCTTGGATTTGATCCAGTTAAAAAAAGATTTACCTTCTGCGAGTTGCTGCTTTGCAGCTGTAGTTTCAGAAACTTTTTGCTGCTCCGATGTTGGGGTAGTTTCTGGAGTTGCTGCTGCTGCTTGTTGTTGTGGTGCTGAAAAAATAAATTATTTAATATAAACATTATTCGATTCTTGTCGTCGACGACACGACAATACAGTTTTTTTTAACTAACTGAACTAATCACCCAACTACTTAATATTCTGATTTTAAGAGCTTTAAACAAATGCCTTATGAAAAATTTTTGATTTGTCAGTTTCTTGTTAAAATAAATGAGGTAGCAGTTTATTAGTGTTAAATGTTATGTATCAAAATTGCTATTGAAGTACACAAATCTTAATTTTTAAAAATTTTAATTAAGTTGTCGATCTTTAACTGTTGGCAGTTTATAGTAAATCAACCAAATTTACCTTTTTGCAGTTTTGCTTCTTCATTTGTTGCTTCAGTTGGCGGAAGTTGAATGTCTTCTAAAAAATAGCAAATTAAGTTTTTGACGAAAAAAAGAAAGTTTCAGTTTTACCTTTATCTTTTGTTGCATCAGCAACTTTCCCTTCAGTTTTTATATCTTTTCCTTGAACAATATCACCTGCTTTTACATCACTTCCTATACCAGGTTCATCAATTGTTTCCATTCGTTCACTGATATCACTTCCAGTTGATTTTAATGATTCCATCGAAAGTCTCTTTTTCTTACGTTGTTCATCACGAGAACGTTTTTTGGTGGTCTTGGCAACTGCACGTTCTTCAGTATTCTCAAATGGTAGGTACTCGACAATAACCTCTTGATCAAATTGATCATGCTTTTTATGAATTTCAACATTATTTGAAATTGTTTGCGTTGGATCTCCTTCGATTTTTTGGATCTCTGTTACATATGGGCCAGCGATTTCACCGTCTGAAATGTTTAAAGCCAGTTATGAAGTGTTTTTAAATACGTTTCAGTAAGCGCAGTTACTTAAATTTAGCTTTTACATTTAAACTGTTTATCTGTAATTATAAATGTATATTTTTTATTTGAAATTATAAAAATTAATAGTTTGCTATGATTTTACAGTTTATCTTCTATTGTTTTTTCAAAAATGAATACTTATCAACAGTTTTATTAAAATATTTTTAAGTAGTTTTTATTTGCATCTATTACTACCAAACTTATAGTCAAACTAAACTATCATTTTCTGAACATTACTTTTTCTTAAATCAGATCAAACCGTGTCGTTAGTTACAACGAGCTTATGAAATTATCTGTTATATTTGTTTCTGCAAGCTTTAAACAAAAAAGCATCAAACAAGTCTTCAAACTTGTGTATCAATTTTGTATCCAAAATAAAAGAAACGTTTTTAAAAAGAGTGTCTACGTTTAACCAGTTAACAGAACGTAGTTAATAAAATTTAGAAATGAAATTCAGTTTTTTGTCGAATATTTTTTCCAAAGTAATCAATTTTTTTTCAAAATTTTTACACCCACGATTTCTTCAGTTTTTTTTTTGAAAGTGGTCTAACAATATAAATTTAGTTCTTCAGCTCATAATAATTTTTTTTGTCAGTAGTTTTCAAAAATACGAAATAAATAAAAAAAGTCAGTATAATATATTTAATATTAAAAAAATGTTACAAAAATAATCAGTCTTTTATATTATAAGAGTTTAAATAAAACAAATATAGCTCATTAAGCGAACTCTTATTTATGATTGCTTAAAAATAATTCTATTCTTATTCCACCATCAGTTTAATGCTTTATCATAATTTAAAAATCCTCAACATACCTGGATCAGTAACATGAATGGTGCATTGATAAGTTGCTGTGCCATATGGATTTGTTGCAATGCATGTATAAATCCCAGCATTGCCTTTTCCAACTTTTTTCATGACTAATTGTGTATGACCTTCAGTTGTAATAACACTAATTTGGCTAAAATAGTGGGAATATTAATTTACATATGGTTAATGCTGATGGCAGTTTAAATAAAAAAAAGGTTGGTTATCCAACTCTCCAGTTATTCAATTTAACTTATGCATGACTTTACATGCATCAGAATTATCATTTTAGCTAGCAAAATAAGCACACGATATCGCATGTTATTTTACTTTGTTTATTGTTTAAAGCTAATTTTTTATAATAATATTATGGCTGCCAGTTTTTTATTTCTGCTAGAGCTAGATGATTTATTCGATCATTGTGAGCAGACGAGTGTGGACTTTCATTAACCCAGATTTCTTACATTTTTAGATACGCACAATTGTAATATACAGAATAATATTTTTTTAACTAAAATAACCACTATGTTTTTATAGATTCAAAAAATGTCACCTCGTCGTTAAAAAAGCACCCGGCTAAAATCTCACAGTTTTGAAAAAAAACCATTTGTTAAAAATGCAATACAGTTTCAATGTTTTAAACTCCTATCAGTTATTACATTTTTATTAATAATATTATTTTTGCTTGATACAAAAAATCGAAAGTTTTTTTCATAAACACGCCAGCTAAGGCTTCTATAATTGTGTGCAATAAAATTTTATTACTTAAAAATATCTCATAACTTTTTAAACAGTATTTTATCCAACCTATTTTTAGCTGTTTATTCAGTTTTTTAATATAATAATGCTTTAAAAGTTTTCTTTGCCAAGCAAGTAGAATCAGCTATTTTTTTCTCTCTTCAGTTTCAATAACAATAAATTGCTAAAGTTATTTTGTTTTAGTTCCAAAAGCAATGCAGTTTTTTAACAAAAAATTCCTTCCAATTTTATCAAAAAAAGAAATAAAATCCGGAGATAAAACATTTATTACTCTAAAAGCCATTTGAAATTTGATTACAATTCATTTTTTATTATTTGCTAAGCATCTATCTTGTGCACGCTAATTTTACAGTTTAAAAAACCAAAGCGGCAGTACGAAATAGCAGTTTTAGATTTTTCTTTTTAAATCATGGAATATTGGACCTCAGTTTTTTTAAAAATGCTAGATTAGGTTTAACTCAAGGTATAAATCGAGAACAAATTCCATCATTTTTGAAAATATATGATTTAAACTAAATTAATACGTAAAAAGCGATGTCGCTTGCTAATCACTTAAAATAAAAATAGTACTTTAGTTTAAAATTACCAAACATTTTCATCAATCCTAATGTATTAAAAAAACAGTCTTAGATAAATCATGTTTTAATATTTATTTAAAAACTTACTCATTCTCTTCAACAAGCACCCCTTCCTTGAACCATTCAACCTTTGAGCAAGGTGCCCCTTCAATTTGTGTATGAATTGTAACATTTTCGCCCGAATTAATGTTATATGTTTCTTTGCTAATTTCAAATGTTGGTGCAAGGGTAAGAGATGGTGAAATCTTAATTCCTCCACCTTCAGATTCTGATTCTTCAGAGGATGTGGCAGTTGTAGTTGTTGCAAGGTGTCGGGCTGCATCATGCATGGCATCCAAAACTATCTTTGCTGCTAGTGATTGACCAAGGGATTCCGCAACTTTTACAAGAAGGGAATAGGTTTCTGGAATACGAGGTTGTGTTATATGTGTAAGCATTTCAACAAAGCTATCTATTCCACCACCTTCACGTTTACGAATTTTTGTTGTTTTTGAGTAATCTTCTTCCGTGTCAAGAACTGTTACATCCTTTTGTGCTGCTGCAACACTGCTTTCATCTGTAGCTGGAGCAGGTGGAGTTGCTTCTTTTACAACTACAGATGGACTCAATGGAGCAGTTACTTCAGTTTTACCATCATGTTCAAGATCAGAAATTTCTGCTTCAGTTGACACATCACTGATTGGACCTTTAGTAATTTCAACCTGTGCATGAACTTCTACTGGTGGTGGTGATGGTAGCTTTGGTGGAGTAAGAGGGGGAATAGCTGGTGGTGAACCAGGTAGCCCAGCTAAAAGCTGATCAGCAATTGTTTCAGCAGCTTTTAACAAATCTTTGTCAACTTCTTCTTTAGCTTGTACATTACCAGCAGCTTGTCGAGGGCTTGCATGCATTGTATCTTGAATAATTTTAACTTGCTTTTCACCAGCACCTACAAAAAATATTATTATACACAAGCTGAAGCTAAAAATCGTGAAACAGTTTTTATATAAACATAAAAAATTCTTTTTGTAAGCAGTTGGTCATCCTTTTTTGCAGTTTAAATAGCACCAAATTTTTATATTCACATATCAAGCATTTTTTCATTTTTCAGTTTATTAAAAAATTTATTATTTTTCTACGTCAAGCGCATCAAATAAACGTTATTTTTGTTTTGCTCTGTATTGAGTAAAACAAAAATAATTTTTAAAAAATCGATCATTAAGTTGTTGTAACTGTAGTCACCTAATACTCAGTTAAAAACATGTGTAATATTCTTAAGCAGTTTTTATTTTGTATAAAATAAAAAAAGTTTTCAATTTCTTAATTAAATAAAAAAAACAAGTCACAAATTTCAAGTTGTGAATAGTCCAGATGCCTTATATTTTTTAGGTTCATTAGGTTACAATAAAAAAGTTTGTTGAATAATATTATAGCTAAACAAATTAATAGCTTCCACACAGTTTCTATACTGTCGCCATAAATACTTTCAACTGGCAGTTACATTTTTTGAAATTTTAAAAATCAAACATTCCCTCCGCTGTTTTTAAATTTTATTTTTAGATCTATTTCCCATCGTGACGCAGTTTTAAAAGCCTAAAAAAAGAATTCTAGCAGTTTTAAAAAATATATGCTAAAATTTGATTTTTAAATACAGTAAAGTTTCTCTTGTCTAATCTGCTATCAGTTATTATTCTTTTTATTAATTTTTATTTGCAATTTTGAAAACCGAAAAGTTTTTTCTAAAACTGCGTACAACAAAATTCTGTTGCTTTGAAGGAGCACTATCTTACAGTTTACTATCATAATTCCATCATACACTATCTGCTTACAGTTTTTCTAATTTATGCATTGATAGTTTTATTCCAAATGCTGAAAGAGAAAAAATTGATTTAATGGCTTAATATGATTTAAAACGTTTTTTTTTTCAAATATCTTGGGCCTCAGTTTTAATTAAAAATGCTAGATTTTAGTTTAACTCAAAGTATGAATCAAGAACACGCCCTGGCAGTTTTAAATCTAAATGGCTTAAACTAATTTAAAAAATTTTTACATCAATTTTAAAACATTTTTAACTGTCAACAGTTATCCCACAGCTTACTATATATGCCAACATGATCCAATTATTAATAAATAAACTCACAAATATCGAGAATAAAAAATTGTTTTGGCTTTAAAAACTGTTGAAATTTGAAGACCCAATCTTTAATCAACAGTTTTTTTAAAAAACGATTCGATGCATATATAGATTTACAGTTTTCTTTTAACCAAATACAATTAATCCCATTTAAAAAATTTTTTTAAAAAAAATTGGTTTGGGTCTAAAAGCTTTTAAAAGAATCTATAAAAGTTTGTGTCAAAAAAAATAGCTGTGTCAGAAAGACGCAGATTTCATCTACAGTTTTTTCAAAAAGACTAGATGCGTACGTATAGATTTACAGTTTTCTTTTAACCAACTGATTCCAGTAAAATAATTTTTTTAAAAAAAACTTACCATCAACAACAATAAAATGCATAGAACTTTCAGCTTGTCCAAGTTTATTTTTAGCAATAACACGAAGTAGTCCACTCATATCTTTTGATGCATTTGGAATTCGAATTATTGATTCAAAGTGTGATGACATAACAAATTCTGGTTTAACTTTTACACCTTGAAGGGACCATTCAAATTCACATGGTTCTGTATCTTCACCAACTGTCACCCGTGCCTCCAAGATATCACCTTGCGCAATAGCAGTAGAAGAAAGAAGTTCAATGAATCGCGGGGGTTTATCTGTTGGAGTTTTGGGGCGTGATTTTGGTGAAGTCATAACAGTTGTTTTTGAATGAATAATACCAAGAGAATTTGTAAACTCTACAGCATATTCTGTATCATTAGGTACCATGCAACGAATGATGAGAGTAGATTTGAGTGATTCACTAATAATTTCATGATTTGCATTTGTTTCTAGTTCATTTCCATCTGCAAACCACCGGAATGAACCAGGTTCAGAAGTTCGAACAACTACTACCATCACATGTTCCATTGTGTCTGATGCTAGAATTGTTGTGAGGGGCAAAGCATCCAAGAAGATTGGGAATTGATTATTTTGATCAGAACCATATGCATAGTCCACGATAACTTTTGTCGATAGATGATCCTTGCCAAGATAGTTGGTAGCAATGACATCATATCTCCCTTCAATAGGTTGAAGGAAAACAATTCTTGAACGATTTTCATCAACTTTTTCGATCTTGATAGATTTGTTTGGTTTGATTTCAAAGTTGTTAACTCTCCATTGAAAATCTGCTTCAGGAATTGCTTCGGCTTCAACGTCAAGAACAAGGGGCTCATTGACTTTGACGCGATGGGTGGGTGCAAATCCTGTAACAATCTTTGGAGGCTTTGGTAAATCTGATCGTTGATTAAGTGATCCACGGCGTCGAAGCTTGTAGATTGGTTGAGGGGATTTACTTAATGATTTTCGAGTAAATATTACTCGTTCCTTGACAGGATCAATTTCAGTGAATACTCGGCATTCATAGGTTGTCTGCCCAAGGGTATTTGTTGCAGTAGCACGGAATAGCCCTTCAGAGGGAGTAACAATTGATAATCGAGAGATGTTACTTCCAACTCTTTCAATCTTAACCCCATCACCAGCTTTCAATTCAAAATTATTTTGATACCATTGAATCTTTGCCTCTGGATATGCAGCAACTTTAAACTCCAAGCACAGCCCTTCTCCTTCTGGAATCATCACTTCCATAGGTGGATCTCCAAGGATAACAGGCTTTTGTGGGAATACACCCGCTTGATCTGTTTCATTACCAGAATCATTCATCTTTACAGTTGCTACTGAATCATCAGATTCTTCAACATCAGATGTTGCAGTAATAGCTGTCTCAGTAAAAACTGGTAAATTTACTGTTGCAGTATGTACGGTAGTTCCCATTGTTACAGTTCCCATATCATTTCTTGCTGCAACAGAATACCGCCCTTGCTTGATGGGAGAGTGAACAATAAGTCTTGATTTATTTTGTTCATTTTCAAGGGAATAATTCTTAGATTTACGAATTTCAAAACCATTAATATTCCATTTGATTTCAGCAGGTGGAGCTGCAACTACTTCAGCGATGAGGGTTAACTTTTCATTTGGATTGACAGTAATCTCTGATGGAAGTTGATTGATAAATGCTGGAGGTTGTGGTGTGAAACGACTAGAGGACGAACGCTGTTGTTGTTGGCTTTGTGCAGAAAGGAAGGTGGATGTTTCAGTAATTGTTGCAAAAGTTTCTAAAAAATAAAAGATCATCAATATCAGTTTTACATTTGCAAAATTTTTGCTGATGACAGTTTTTTTTTTGTTTTGTATAGTTTTTTCAGTTTGTAATGCAAGGCTTTAAAGTATTAGTTTAATGGAAGTCTTGCATTATAAATTTAACTGATACACCATTACAAAAAGCTATTTTTTCAGTTTTATTATCGACTCGTTTTTAATAAATTTGGATATTTTTCAGTAAAAAAATTTGTTCACTGATGTTCAATATTATCCAGTTTTGTCTCTACACATTTTAGTTATCCTCTCAAAAAACGACTTGTACCTTAAGCGGCCTGTTTCAAAAGCTACATTTATGGTTTATCAAAAACTCTAAAGCTTACACTACTCTCACAAACTACAAATAAATTATGTAAAGCTTATTAATCTGCAAAAACTTAATTTAGTTTTTTTAAATTTCAAATAATTTTTGACAAAATGTCGATTACATGCCCAAGCATGTAATCATAAACTTTTATTTATCTTGTATTATTCTGAGCAAAATCAGTTTTATTAATACATTCAAACTTAAGCTCACAAAATAAAATATTGTCAGTCAAATAAAAACAACTTGATATCTTTATTTATTTATTAGTTTGCATAAGATTTTGCCAGTTTTTATCTAAAATTAATACTATCGTATACCAGCTAAAACTGATTTAAATGCATATCTTCCAATCGAATTTAGTCAAAGATAGTCGGGCACATCACTCCGCTGGAGTCAGTTTCAAAAGATAGGCCTTAAAATTCTCATCAGAAACTTGTAGTTTATATATCGTTTAAAAGACAACAGTTATTTTTATACGAAAATCAAATGATGGAGGCGTGTTATACTTTTGCTCAGTTTTAAGAAGCTTTCAAACTTTTGAAAATGTCAGTTTTTATAAAACAATAAAGTTTTGTTTTAGTTTTCTCCCTCTTCTGTGCAGTATTCCAGCTAACTGGTCTCTCTGTAACCAAATTCTTTAATTAAAGGCAGTTAAAATATTACACAAATCAATAAAAATGCTAAAAGGCCCAGTTGTAGCATATTTTCTCAAAAATCACCGTTTAAAAAATGTTTTTCAAATTTACAATAATTGAATTTTTCCTAAAAACCCATTAGCGTTGAACGACCAGTTTTTTTAAACAATCAATAAGATGTCCTAAAGTTTAATAATCATATAACCGCAACCCCGACACCATCTTTCCCTCTTTTAATCGAATATTTATAAGAAACAACCTTCAATAACTTACACGGTTCTTTAATACTTCACAGTTAAAACCCAACTTATTAATTTGCTAAAAACAACAACACTTACCAGTTTCATAACTCTTTGGTGCAACGTAAATTAAATGTTTAAAAGAAACAATCTTCAGTAACTTACAAAGACTATTAATAGTTAACAGTTAAAACTCTACTGTTTAGATCCCTACAAATAACAATACTTACCAGTTTCATAACTTTTTGGTGCAACTTTTTCTTTATCAGCTTCAGGTGAACCAGTTCTGGGTAAACTTGATGAACGTTGCGTTGCTGCATTTGGTGCAACTGGAAATGGTCTTGTTTTTGGTAGAGTTACAGACGATGAAATGTTTGTTCCATTTGGAAGTGGGGCATGTTGTTGGTGTTGAAGTAAATGCAAATGTGTTTCATTTGATGAATCTGAAAGTACTTGTAATATCAGTTTTTAAATAAATTCCGTTTATCTTTTACTATTGTATGACAGCATCTTGCTTTATAATGCAGTTTATTCCTAGCGCTATGTAAAGCTATAACAAGGTGATCTGATTGTTTTAACCGTAATAAAAATGTAAAGCTGGGCAACGACGCCATAAAATAGCAGCAGGATAATGCCGTTATCTATAGACCAGTTATTTATGTAATAATCAGTGGCAAAAAAACAGTTTGCTTTTTTTCTTGGTATATCAAAAAGCAGCATAGCAATTACCAAAGGTTATATCTCAGTCCAACATCAAAAAATATGTATTTCAATATAAATCAGTTTATTTAGAAACTTAAAAGTTAATATTTTATAAAAGCGTCATCCAGAGTGTTTTTGGTTTTTCCAACATATTAATATAGATTACCCAAGATATTTTAATCTTTATTTTTACAGTTAAAAACAGAATAATTTGTTTCTTAAAATTTATCAGTTATGTATTTTGGAAGTCAGTTTTTGTTTCTATTTTTAATTATATCAATACAAGACAAAAATTCTTTTAAAACAGTTTAGTTTAAAAAAGCTCAAGGAACTGTTTTTCTCCAGTTTAAAATTGAAGTTAATCTGGATGCTTCTCCAGTTAAAATTCTTTTATCTTAAACCCAAAAAACTACAAATTGAAATTTCAGTTTAAAAAAAGCTATTCATCAACTATGATTCTTAATCAGTTAATATCCCTCTATTTTTACACCACCCAATCAAACATTTAAACAAACCTTTTTCAACTTCAATATATGCACTTGATTTTGCAATACCATATTCGTTTTGTGCAACAACCTGTAAATTTTTTTTTCAGTTACATATCTTACAAACTAAAAGTTTAAATTTCAAACACATACAGTATATTGTCCTGATTCAGGGAGTTTGAATAAAACAATTGATCGAGTATTTGATGGATCATAAAATTCAACATTTGCAGTTATTGGAAGAATTCTTCGTCCATTTACATACCAAATAAATCTAAAAAAAGATATGATAAGAAGACACAGTTTTTTAATTTTTATTTAAAGTTTTGTATTTTCCCAATTACTAGGGCTAACGCAGTTTAAGCATTAAAAAAAGATAATAATGCAGTTTATGCTGTTAACCAAATGAATAACGCTAAAAGACGATATAGTTAAAATGTCCCAGGAAAAGACAGTTTTTTAGTAGTTTTAAGTATACTCCAGCAAAGACTGATGCTGCAGTTTACAAATAATTAATTAGATAAACAATTGTCATTCATACCCTCAACGAATTTAACTACTTTCAAAAAAAGCAGTCCATTCTTTTTTTTTGTCTAGCGGAACATCAATTTAAGCTTTTAATTAATTTGACAATTTTGAAAAACATTTAATTATTTAATACATTTCAGATATATTTGGGCAAATAAGATGACTGCTACAGTTTATAGCAAAAAGTAAGATTTACACTTTAAATTTGACAGCAATCATAAAGTATGCTTTTACTGGCATTCAGTTTAATGATTGTCTCTTCAAAAAATGGTCAGATTACAACTTATAAAAACCAAAAAATATATGTTCCCATCTGTTAATTCACTATATTTCTTCTCTATGTTCAGTTTATAAGATTGTTAATTAAATGTTCTTTAAACCTCTTAAAAAATGTACTTACTTGACATTTGAGCTCGATACAACTTCCACATCAACGATAGCTTCAGCACCAGGTTTAAGAGTTAAATGTGGAACTTGAGAAATGAATTTCGGTGGACGTTGAAGTACATGTTGTTGTTCCTGATTTGGTGTATAAATATCAGTTGCCAAAAATTCATCTGATGAAGTAAGAAGTTTCCGGCGAGCTTCATCACCTGTAAAACATTACAGTTTAAAAATAAAATAGCCGGTTGTAATGATAGAGCTTACAATCATTTTTTAAAAACTTATAAATATGGGTATTACTATATCAGTTATAAGAAAGTATTTGTTGGTCTGGTTCAGTTTTTTTTAAAAAAATTTAATTAAAATGATGGTTGTGTTCCAAGAGTTTTAATTTTCCCCCATAATTACTTAAATCAAGTTGTGTTCCTCAAGATTTTCTATCTATTATTTTTGCAGGATATACTTATACAGGCAGTTTCCGATCGAAATAAATATAAAAAGCAATATTAAGCATTTACATAAAAAAAATTTTAAATTTAAAAGATGGAACACCGCAAAATTTTAGAGTTATAAATTAAAGTACAACTGTTCATCGTAAGTGGTTAGTTTTTTGCATTTCGCGAATTAACTGCTCAACACAGTTTGCAAAATTTTATTTTTTAATCAATTTGAGAATGAATAAGATAATGCCTTATGCAAGTTAAAAACAATAGCTGTATTGGTGTAAATATGAATGACTTCAAACCAGATTTTTGTTTCAAAATATAAAATAGAAAAGCAATAAAAAAGTCCATTAACCGATTTCAAAATTTTCGCTGTTTTTGTAGTTTTGGGAGCAGAAACATTTATGATTAATCGATTAATGTGTAACTCAGTTTTTTGATGCTACAATAATATGTAATGATGTATTGTGCACTGAGCAGTTCATATTTTTTAATAACAAATACAACCCAATAATTCGAAAAATGTCTAAGATGTTAATCCATGTTTTAGTTTTTTCCCCTTAAATATGCTCGGTTAAATCTATTCTTTAGTCCAAAAGAAATTAAAGTGAAGAACAACGACCTTTCAGTTATAAAATGTTGATATTGTTGAAAAAAGACTTAAAACAGTTTTACTATTACTACTAACACTAAAAAAATAACAACCACAGAATCAGTTTTTAAAACAAAAAGTTTTTTTGCTCTTATGTAGTATACACAAAAATGCAGTTTACTATTGAAAAAAAGAATTAAAATCACTTTATCACTAATATTATCATAGAAAACTATCACACCCTGTTATCAACAGAAATCCCCAATTTTTAAAAAGAAAATTTTTTAAAAGAATTATGAATGATACCCAGCAACGCAGTTTAAAAATTTAAAAACCTTTTTGAGATCCTTACTAACAGCAGTTTAAAAATTCGAAAATTATTTCCTCAGTTATATTTCAAATACACAACCTGCTGCTCAGTTTAATAATTAAAATCAAACTTGCCGATAACAGTAATATAACCATAACTCTTTGAAATACCAGCAGGATTTCTTGCACTACATGAATAAAATCCTTGTGCTGGATTTTCAACTGTCAAGGTTGTAACATTCAAATTATGTCGAACTTGAAATTTTTGTCGATTTAAAGCAACTGGTTTATCGTTACAAAACCATTCAAAAAGTGCAGGGGGCTCAGAGCTGACTTCAACAACAAGTGTTAGTCGATCTGATGATGCAACACGATATGCTTTGATTACCTGAAGGGGATTTGGATTGTATTCAGTTTAATAAAATAAAGAAAGTATTAGTGTAAGCGATATAAATCTTTGGTGTCCCACATATATGGATTTTAAAGAAATGAAACAATTACATCAGATTTTCTCTTAGGGCAAATACAGATAAAGCAGTTGGTTGCGCACATGCCTTGAGGAGGTGTCATGGGTGTCCGGAATACATACAAAAATTAAATTCATACATTTTTTTGGCACACCCCTTTGACCAACAAAACACCCCCATAATTTTTTTGAAGTTGCTGCACTGGTTGCGCATTAGACTTGCAATGAAAGAATCAACAGCGAGGTTCGAGTCCCGTCAAAAAACATGGAAGTAATTAATTGGTTTAAATTTAACCAATTGGTCTCTCAGTTTTTGCCCTTAGAAAATATTTGCAAAAACTCTTTTTATGTCTCCAAAAAAAATACGTTGTCTTAGTTAAAAAAACCTTACTTGTATAAACTTTGGTGGTGTAAATGAAACAAAGCTTTTAATTTCAGATGTCCAATGTTCTTCAGTATAGAATAAATCTTGTGCACCTTCATGTCGAATTAGATGTGTTTCTTCAAGAGTTCTTCCAGGGCTCATTGGATGTAAAACAGTTTCACGATCTATAAAGTTACTCGTAAAGATGCATGTAAAATTTTTAATCAAAGGTTTTTATCATCAAAAACATTCTAAACTCAGTTTAATTTAAAATAGGAAAAATTTTATCATAAGAGTCTAAAATAAAATTTATAAATAAATATACATGAATCAGTTTCTAATCTTCTAATCAATATTTAGTCAAAAGAAAAGTCAGTGTGCTTATTTGCTGTATCTTATAAATTAAATGTTATTGAAAAGTTTTTTCATACACTTAATTCTGTTTTAATCATTATATTTATTATAGTTATTCAATAGTATTTATGCAAATTTTTTAGCGGCCCTTATTGAGAAATACTTTTTTTAACTCATCTGAGTAGCACATGACATCGCTTGATACTTTTATTCTAAAACGCTTATTTTGTGGATTTCAGATATTTTTAACAGCATGAAAAAGACAGTTATTATTCCATATTATTTAATTTGTGCATTTCAAAAAACATCTAAAAATTTGCATAAATCTTATAATTTTTAATAGAAGCCATCATGTCAGTTATCTAAGATTCTAAAAATATATAGCAATTAAGATATGGGCGCTAATTTCTTTTTTACTATGAAAAGAAATTTTAAGCAGTTATATTTTTCTTGAGTTGGCTTTTAAATTGTTTCATTCGGTATGTTTAAACAAAATCAACCGATTGCCAGCTATTTAATGCATCAGTTATTATTTTTTAATTAATTTTCTTCCAGTAACCAAGATGCTACAATGTAAATAACTTTTTGGTAATTTAAAAACAGTTTAATAAAAAGCTTAAATAAACAATCCCCAAATTCCCTTCCTCCACAAAATAGCCTTACCCGATACAAATGAGCTTAGCGGTGAATGAGTTTGAAAATATGGTGATCGACGAGTTGAATCAAGCCCACCGGCAATATCAGTAATAACACTACGAGGTGAAAAAACTCCACCAGTTGATGATCGATCAGCTGGTGAAAGAACACCCTCTGATCGAGTATCAGCTATTGTTTGTTCGTTTGGTTGTGGATCAGTCATTTTCTGTTATTTCGCTTTTCTTTACTTTCGTTCGTTTAAAAAAAATAAACTGATTCACTGAAAAAAAATTGTTAATGAAGAGAATGTAAAAGACAGTTACCAAATTAAAATTGAGCGGCTTTTAAAAAGCCCGCCTATGGCGGCCACAAAAACAACTTTTCAGTAACAGGCCGTTACAGAATGCTGATGGAATTCTTCGTAAGATAAAAAAGAAACAATATCAAAAAAATTGTTCGCTTTTTCTTATTTGGCCCAAATAAATTTTTGTTGTCAGCAAAAACTTTTACCGCTAAAATTTTTGTAATTAATGAAGAAAGAAATTTCCGTAATATTCTTGAAAGGCAGTTTAAAGATAAAGATACAATCCACGCAAAAAAATACAAAAGTTCCCAATAAAAAATTATTAGAATAAATAATAGTTTAAAATATTAGTACATACACAGTCAGGGAAAAAATAACGAACTCCTTCATCAAAACACTGAAAAAATACGGTACAAAATACAACAGCTTAAAAAAAAAGAAACTGTAAAAAGTGCATAAAAAATGGAGCGGGTAAAGGCAGTTAATAAAATAGTAGATTTAAATAATTGAAATTAACTAAATGTACATAAGTAGCGCAATTTTGAATCAGTTGTTATGTGTGATATTACCAACAAATATTGAGCGGCTCTTAGCACAAAAAACAACTTTTTAGTAACAGGCCGTTACAGGTTGTTGATGGAATTCTTCGTAAGATAAAAAAGAAACAAAAAAATTGTTCGTTTTTTTTAATTTAGCCCAAATAATTTGTTGTTTTCGTCAAAAAAATTATTTCTGCTAAAATTATTCTAATGAAGAAAGAAGTTTTCGTAATATTCTTAAAAGGCAGTTTAAAGATAAAGATATAATCCACTGAAAGTACATACTACATCAGTTTTCAATAAAAAAGTTTTAAAATAGATGGTAACTAAAAATATGGGTAAATACAAAATCAGAGAGAAAAAAAGAACATCTATTTTAGAGACATTAAAAAAATATGGTATAAAATATAACAGTTTTAAAAAATAAAGATGACAAAAATATTTAAAAAAAGGGTAGGAAATGTAAAGGCAGTTAAAAAAACAAAAAAGTGTAATAATTTTGTGAGCTTTCAAATTGAGAATTGCATAATATTGCAGTTATAAATAACTGAAAAACAACTAATTGTACATAATTAACTTTAGCATGATTTTAATCTCTTTTGATGATTATGGACTAGTATAACTGTTCTATATTTGTTTTTTCTGGTAGTCAAAACACCGGCCATTATTACAGTTTTTAGATAACTAAAAATTTCATGCAATTCTCAGATAGTTATTTAAACAGATATTAAGCTAAAAAAAATTTAGATGCCTAAAATCATAAAGGAAAAAAATTTTTTTTAACTGAAATGCAGTTTAATGATTGTTTTTTCAAAATGTTTGGACACAGTTTAAACAAACCAAAGAAAATAATTCACTTATATCTACATCTGTTAATTTACTAAATTTCTTATAAATGTAAATTAATTTGTTAAAAACCATTTAAAAATCTTAAAAAATCTACTTACTTAACATTTGAGCTTGATTCCACTTCGACATCAACAATAGCTTCAACACCAGGTTTAAGAGTCAAATGTGGAACTTGGCTAATAAATTTAGGTGGATTATTATTTTCTCAGTTTATAGAAAATTTTTCTGGTTCTCTTCAATTTTTTTTCACATTTTAATCAAAAAGAGGTTGGTAAAGCACATAAATGTGCTGCAAGGGTTTTAATTTTTCCCCATAATGACTTACTTAAATCCAGTTTTTTACTAGTAATTTTATATATCGTTTTTTCAAAAAACTTATAAAAAACAGTTTTTGATAAATTGTTCGCTTTTTCTAATTTGGCCCAAATACTTTTCCGCTAAAATTTGTAAATTTGAAGAAAAAAAATTCTCGTAATGTTCCCGAATTAAAATTACCTGGCAGTTAAAATCATAAAGATAAAATCACAACAGTTTTCACGAAAAATTTTTTAAAATAAATGGTAGCTTAAAATACAGGTAAACACAAAATCAGATAGAATAAAGCAAGCACCTATTGCAGAAACACAAAGAAAATATGGTATATAAAATTAAAACAAAGAGATTGAAAAAATATTTTAAAAATAACAAGAGAATGAAAGACAGTTAAAAGCAAAAACATTGTGATGATGCTGTGAGCTTTAAAATAATGAATCAATTGGACAGTTTTCAATAAAAAAAAATGTAAAACTCAAAAGCATTTTAAAATATGGGTAAATACAAAATCAAAGAACATCTATTTCAAAAACACTTGAAAAAAATAATATCAAACATATAAATAGAGATTTTAAAAACATTTAGAAAAACCAAAAAGCTTTAAAATAGCGAATCAAATAGAAATGAATTTTTAATTAATGAAATTTTTACTGATTGTACATAATTAAATGCAGCATGGTTTCGAATCAGTTAGCTAAAATAACTTTTTTTTCGCTAAAGTTATTGTAATTAATGAAGAAATAAATTATATTCGCAAAATTGAAAGACTTGGCAGCTAAAACAAGAAATAATCTGCCAAAAAAATACAGCAGGCTTCAATAAAAGAGTATCAAATGAAAAGAAATTCAAAATACGGGTAAATACACAGAGACAGGAAGAAAAATGGACACTTACTACTAAACACTAAAACAATAAGATGTCTGCTATAAAAAAAAGAAAGACAGTTAAAAATTAAAAAATTAAGATGATTTTGTAAGCATTAAAACAATGAATCAAAAAGAAATGCAGTTTTAAATAATCGAAAATTAACTAGTTGCACATGATTAAATGTAACAAAGTTTCAATTCAGTTAGAAAAAATAAACGTTGCTTCTTTACGAATAAACAAAGGCTGTCATGAATGATGAAGAATCAGAAGGAGATAGAACTTCATCTGATTAAGCATCGATTAGTTGTTCGTTTGGTTATAGATCATCGATTCTCTATCTGACGCTTTTTTCGGTTAATCTATTAAAAAAATAAAAAAAATTCAACGTGTTGCTATTAAAGACAGTTATCATACCAAAATGAGGCCTTTAAATCCAAAAACAACGTTTTAATAAAAGACAGTTACTGGTTTCTGATGGAACTCTTTGAGATAAAAAACAGTATCAAAAAAATGATTCACTTTTTCTTATTTAGTTTAAACAACTTTTTTGTTACCGACAATTTTTTTTCTGCTAAACGTTTACAGTTTCTGAAACAAGATAAGAAAAAAATATTTCGATAGAGCAATATCAAGACAGTTAAAAAAAATATGCAGAAAAAAAGTTAAAGAAATTTTACACAAAAATTAGCTACAAAATCAATCGTCAAAGAGAAAAAGCCAAAATTTGCTTTAAAATAATTGACAAGAGCAAAGTCGTTTTAATAATTTAACAAAAACATATAAAAGAAAGAATTAGGCTACAATAAATTTCAGTTTTTTTCCACATTGGTCCAAATAACTTTTTGTTGTGAGCTTTTTCTGCGAAAATTTTTGTAGCTTTAAAATCATCATAAAAACCAAGTCGACAGTTTAAAATTAAAAATAAGTTTTGTTTTTTTTCACAAAAAATCACTAAAACATGTTTTGTTAAGGATAAAAAGTTAAGATCTACTTTAGTTGACACACCAAAGCATCAAATGTTACAATTTTTAAAAATTAATAAAAATTGTAAAAATATTAATTACGCTCAAGAATATTGTCAGTTACCGAAATGAGAAAATATAATAATCATACAAAATTTTAAAATACGAAAAAAAATTACAGTTAAAACAATAATAAAAAATAAAATAAAAATATCGGACAATTTGAAATCAGTCTGGTAAAAAAATTTCGCGCTTAAATAATTAAAAGCAATTATAAGTAGTACTAAGCGTCCACATAGAAAAAAAGTAAGAGTAGACTTTAGGGAGAAATAAAGCGAATAATAGATATAATTGTCAGTTAAAATAAAAACCAAAATTTTTACGCAAAAGGTATTGTATTAATTTTAAAAAATAATGATTAATAACGTAATAGAATCTAAAAGCCAAGTCAAAAGAAAAAACAGTTTTTTAAAAAAATAGCTACATTCATAAGATGGAGAAATAAATGATTCAGTTTAATGAAATAATTGTAATAAAAAAGGCTCAAAAATGCTGAAATATAAAAAGAACATAATTACATTACTTTGCTCAGTTTTTAAATGCTTTTTTAAAACACTGAATGTCAAGAAGTACCAGTTTAACTATACCATATATGACAGCATTCAGTATTTATTTTTTAAGGAAGAAGCTTCCAAACAAATGACAGTTAATTTATAAAGTTAAAAAAATTTTTAAAAAATGTTATAAAAAGCCAGTTATTTTTTTAACATAATCGCTATCATAAGAATCAGGTTTTTATTATATATATATTTCATTAATAGGAGGTTAGTCAAAAAGATTTTTTTATTATGTTCGAAAGGTTAAATCAAAATTAAAAATAGAATACTTTTCAAAAACTTTTCTAAAAACTATGGTTCTTATAAAATTTATAACAATAGTATATATCTGATAGCTATTAACATTTACAAAAGCACAAAAATGCCACTAAACAATTCAGTTAAACAATCCGAAAAGGAGAACAGTTCAAAAATAAATTAAAGCATATAAAGATAATTACAGTTCTTTTTATACATAACAAGGTTACACAAATAGCTTTTAAATCATAGTTAAAAATTTTTTGAGAAACAGCGTCTGTAAAAATTAATGCAAAAAATCTCATTTTTGTAATATTTATTACAGTTTAATAGACAAATAGACTAAAAAGCGACCGTTTAAAATATAAACAACACTTTTTAGGCAAAAAAGACATCAAACGAATTTGTAAAAAAAGTAGTTGGCAATTAATACTTTGATATTTTCATGAAATTTACTATAATTTAAAAAGCTCCGGAATCCCGAATATCGGACGGACAGTCTTGCAAATTAGTAAAAAGTCTAGTGACCATGAAGAAACAAAAGCAGTTTTTTTAAAAAAATATGGAAGAATACAGTTTTTCTTTCATCAATATGACAGAAGAATGGATAGAACAGTTTATTATTAAATGAAATAGCATTAACAAATTACAGTACAAAATAACTACCAAACCAAATTTTAAGGAAAAATTAGTTTAGTTATAATGTCTATGAAAATTTACAGTATCTGTTTTTAGAAAAAGTTTCAAGGCAAAAAATAAAAATAAATGTTACAGTAAGCCAGTTAAGCTTTTAATGAACCGTCATAACAAATACCTATTCAGTTTTTTTTGCATAAAAATATATATTGTTTCAACAGAGGACATGAAGAGAACAGTTAACAAACAGAATGAAGCAATCATATTTTAAAGGTCTTAAAAAGTAGATATTATAAAAATCGAAAGATTCATTAGCAAAACGAAAATGTTTATAAAAAAACAATAATAAAAAATAGGTGAAATAACAGATTTCTAAAAATGATAAAAGAAACCCTCGACAGTTTCAAAAGTATCACAAGAATTTTCAAGCCCCCTTTTCCTCCAAAATTAACTGTATAGTTAAATATTTAAAATTAAATTGTATAGATATCATTAAAAATAGTTATGCACCATAAAACGTTAAATATACTAAACACATGAATCAGATTTGAATAAAACGATATAAAAATCAGTCGAACCTTAAGTGATAGCAAAAGATGCCAATTCAGTTTAATATATATATTTTTTTAAAAATGGCGAATTTAAAATAAAGAAATAAAAAATATCTCTTTAATTTGAAGTTGAAAACAAATAACTCTTACATTTAAAACTATCGCTAAGTAATAGCAAAGAAAAAAATTAGAGTAAAAGAGTTTCATTATAAAGCTTCAGAGCAAGTAGTTTTAACTGAATGACGAAGAAAAAAAAATATTTTCGTCTTTTGTGGTTGCTTGAAACAAATTAATGAATGAGCGAGCGGTTGATTGGCTTTTAACTCGTTAAAAATATGAATCTTTTTGTGAAATATTAATATTAAATAATAGTTATGCAGTGTTAGTAAATACTAGAGGTTTTTTTCGCAAAAAAACCAAAAAAATGGGCTTTGAAAGTAATGTAAAAAGTCTTATAGACGGTATAAATGTCAGTTAATTTTTAAAAAAATAATGCTATAAATTGCATATACATACATAGATATCGTAACACCTTTTTAAAAAAATACTTTAAATTAAAATATTTCAACAACAAAATATCTTTTTATTGTTTACAAAAACTTTTAAAATCACTTACTTAATAAATAACAATAAATAACAAATACAGTAATCCTTAATAAAGAAGCTTGTCAGTTAAAAAAAGAAAGACCAAAGGCAACATTTATATTTTTTTAACTCATTTGACATTATAAAAACAAAAGATTATTTTTGTGTTTCGCGGTTTCTTGAAACAAATAAAAAAAGTGACTGATTGGTTTTAAGCTCGTTATAAATATGAATCAACGATTGTGAAATATTCTGGCTATGCAGTTTTACTAAGTTCTAGAGTTTCTTCTGTTACTAAAATAACAAAAAATGGTGTTTCAAAGTACTGCAAAAAGCCTAAGATGATCAGCTAAAGCTTAAAAAATAAAATTGGCAATACACTGATATTTAACCAATAGATCAGTTAATAATTTTTTCAAATTATAATATTCCAACAAAAAACTATCTTTTTATCGTACACTAAAATTTTTACAATCAACTATTTAATGCATAAAAATCACAGTTTTTACATAATAAGAATACAGTAGTCCTCAAAAAAGGACCAAAACCAACATTTATATTTTTTAACTCATTGACATTAAAAAACGAAAAGATTATTTTCGTGTTTCGCGGTTGCTTGAAACAAATGAAAAAAAGTGACTGATTTTAAATTGCTTTAACATTTCCCATTCCTTTAAAACAGCTAACATTTTTTTTGCCAAGGAGAGGGATTGACATTTTTCTTTTTGCCTTCTTTCATTTGGATCGGCTGTTACTTTTCTTTCCTTCTTTCTTGACTGACTGATCGTGTGCTGCTGCTGTTGATTTTTCAAACGCGGTGGCGGCGGTGGCGATATATTTTTTTTGGATTGAAAAGAGGATGAACGGGACTGAAAGAGAAAAGGATAATGGCACTTTTTTGAAGCAATCTGAACAAAACTTTTTTGTCATCATCTTTTTTTTGCTGCTGCTATTGAATTTTTAAAGGAGGATAACAGCGGCAAGCAGCAAGTGGAATTTCCATTTTGTTCGGATGATTGTCTTGTTTTTGATGAAACAAGCCGGGCAGCAGCCGCTAGCTGCCCTTTTCTTTTTTCTTCACTTTCTCTTTCAATCAGTTAATGCCAATACGTATATATTTTTACTTCTTCAGCTTTAATTTCTTTCGTAAGTTTCAAAACACGTTCCAACTTTTTGTCGTCGTCCGCTTTTGCTTTTAATCCCTGCCTTTTGTTGTGGCCAGTTACTCTCTATTCCTAATTATAGTTTTCTATTTTTCTTCTTCATGAATATCAGTTATCTCTTTGCAGTTAAGAAAAAAAGTGAACAATTGTCGACACGGTCGTGAAAAACAGATAAAAACAGATTTATCAAGCATTTTTTTTCATTTTCAGTTTTCCTTTCATTAACATTTTTTGCAAGGATATTTTTCAAACAAAAGGTGATGATTGAAAGTTGTGGATTTATTGATTGAAGTAAAAAAAAGAAGAGAAGATTATCGATGAAAATAAGCTTTAAAAACAGTTGTTTCAAGGATAAGTAGAAAATTTCAAGGGGCAGCAGTTTTAAGGGATAATGTTATTTAATTTTGCAAAATTAGTAACCACATTCCTCATAACAGTATTACCAACACCTTAAATTTTTTTGTTAAAATTACTCATTTGTATGCAGTTTTTGGCTTTTTTAGTTTTATTAACTTTTTTATAACACATTTTATACACTTGTAAAAGTACTATCGTTTTTTTTATTTTTTCCAGCAAAGTATACACAGAAGAACAAATACAAAATCAAAAACTCTGAAGTGCACTAATATTCTCGATGGGGAAATTACAACAGTTAATGATTTTAAATTGTGGATTTACTGATTGAAGTAGAAAACTGAAAAGATTATTGATGAAAGTATGTTAAAAACATTTGCTTAGAAAAAATCAGTTTTATGAAATATCATTATTCAATGTTTATTGAAAACAGTTTTTTCAGCAATTAAAAAGCAAAAAAGGCTAAATTTTCAAATTTGTTATTATCTGATGTTACAATCATCAGCAGTTAAAAGCTTTGATTAAATGAATAAACCGCATGCATCATCAAAAATGAAACGATTTTGATTGGCAAAGTTTTAAAAATTATTTTTGTAATGGGACAGTAATATATATAGCAATGTCTCACATAATATTATCCTTTTGTTAGAGCTAAAGATTTTTTAAGAAATTCTGGGATGAATTCAGTTAAACTATATTTTTAAAAATTTATATGTTTTATTGTTTGCTAAAGAGGCTACAGTTAGTTTATTTGATCTGTATGTTGCCGTTATATTTTGAGAGAAATGGGTGCCAGTTTTCATCGCATTTTTAAAACGAAATTTGGCAACATTTTATCATCAATTGATTTTATTTCGTCGAAATCCTTCACAGTTTCATCCGTTTACTCTTTCTTTAAACAATCTTGAAAGAACTTTAAAACAAAAAACATATCTCCATCTATCAAGAAATATCAGCTGTTTTTTTTACTCCAACAAGTTGGGTTCATAAAACTTTCCTTTTTTGATGATTGATTGATGGCCGCCAGATATTCTTCGGTTTTCATTTGTGATAGACAAATCAATGTTTAACACAGCGAAAACCAACTAAAATAAATCTTTTAAGCTAAAATCGAATGGTGTTTTACATGGAACAGTTAAACTTTATTACTTTTGTTTTTAAGCAAAGCACATATATGAGCAAATATATTATATACATGTTTTTACTAAACTGAATTACGGAACTAGCTATTGCCAAAACATGAATACCATTTTAAGTTAATCTTGGCTGTAAAATAATTTTTGTTTCATATTTTTATAGCTATTTATGGTCAAAACTGGAATCATAGTGGTATTTTTCATTTAATTGTTTTTGCTAATTTATAAATTATTTGAAGAATTATTGTGTTTTGGATGTATTCAAATTTGTATTATCATCTATAATAAGTTCTTTTGTAAACAACAAGGTTATCAACAAATCATTAATTTGAAAACTCACATTTTTTACATTATTTTTAATAACTGAAGCCAGAATGAATACAAGAAGTACTGTAATTTACAATCTGTAATTGTAAATTTACCACCAACAAAATTATTATTGTTGCTCAAGAACGTTATTTTACTTTTTTGCTATTTAAACTGGGGGTCCGGTTCTAGTAAAATCAATCACTGCTCACAAAAAAGATAGCTATAAGTGAAACAACTTTCAAAAGCAGTATATTTTTATTTAATTGTTGCTGCTCATTTATAACCATCTATTACTAATTATTTGAAAAAATACTGTGTTTTGGATTGTATTCAAATTTATTTTACAATCTTTAATAACTGTTTCCATCAACATTAGCAATTATCAACAAATCATCAATTTTGCTGTTCACATATTTTACATGACTTTTGATAAATAAATATCCAATATGTGTTATTTAAATAGAAGAAGTACTGTAACTATTAACTTACCATAATCGAAATTATTACCATCAATTTGCTGCTCAAAAATGTTATTTTTGCATCAGACATTACAAAAGTGATTCTTTCGTATCTAAATATACAAAACATACCTTTTTTATATTCCTGCATTAATATACACAGCCACAATATAATCTCATTTGAGTTGTTTTATGAATGACGAAATTTATTTAATAAAAAGAAAAATAAATTGTTTTATTACAACACAACTCAATAGGATATAACGGTACAAAACTACCAAATTTAAAGCAAATCTAAGCTTTCATGGTGCTGCAAAAATTTGAAGACAATATTCAACAGTAAAAAATGCAATGCATATCTTTTCTGTTATCACAAATGCTAAAAAAAATGAATTATTTCCATCTATGATATAGTCATCGTGTGCTACTTGACGTACTTCATTTAGCTATTAAATCCACAGATCGAGGATTCCGCCGCTAATATTTTGTCCCTAACTATCCCTTACTAAGACGAATATTAGGGCAAAATATGGGGCCTCAACTCCGCATTGAGCTTGGGACCTCTACGGTGAAGTTGTATTGAATTTACTTGAAAATCTGGAATTGTACTAAAGCTGAGACCCATAACTGATATTGCTACAAACAAGGTTGAAGAAAGTTCAAAAGCTTTTGCTTGCATAGATGAGCCAGGTCTTTCGAGAAATGTCCACATTCGACAACGTAGTTTGCCAAACATTAAATTATCAAAAGTTGTGTCATCGACCAAAAAAAATAGGAAAGTATTAACTGATTCCCAACTATTGCTACAGAAAACTGTATATGCAAATTTTCAAATTAAAAATATTTTTTAATGTAAACTGACGCGAACGAGATCGTCGTGTTTAAACTTTCCAAAGCTGGTATATTCAGTCGAGCTCTGTAAAAAACTGTTTTCAGCTTACCGTAAACGTTTCCAGCTCAATGCGGAGTTGAGGTCCCCTATTTGGCCCAAATACACCTCATATTTAGGGATAGTTAGGGACAAAATATTAGCTACCAAATCCTCCTCCCTGGGATTTATTAGCTAAACGAATATAGCTAATAAATAGCAGACGATATCTATTTTTGCTATACAATTTTGTTTTTCATAATTTTAAAACAATGTACTAAAAAGAAAAACGTAATTTATTAGTTTGTTATGCACCTGAAGTGGTTTAAAAGTGTTCAAAATGCAGATTATTAGATATTTTATAACAATAATAGATATCGTCTGCTATTTATTAGCTATATCCATATATCTATTAAATCCCAGGGAAGAGGATTCCGCAGCTAATATTTTGTCCCTAACTATCCCTTACTATGACAAGTTTATGGGCCAAATAGGGGACCTCAACTCCGCATTGAGCTGGAAACGTTTACGGTCAGAATCAATAAATTTTTTTTTAACTGAAGATTTTAGCCCATCAGCTATTACTTTAAGTTGTAACAAAAAAACTGACTTTCATTAACATTCACTTTCACTTTTTTTTGTGAATACGAAATAATGTATGAAGATGGGGTAAGCGTGCTGCGCTTCCGTCGAGTTATTGCTGAAGATGAAAAACTTTAAAACTGTATTGGTGGAACATTTTTCCATGGAATTTCCTTGATTTTTTGCTACCTGCAAATCTAAAGTTACTCGTGGTCAAAATATTCGATCCAAAAATGTAAAAACTGAAATACTGAGACGCTTTTTTATAACTTTTTTTGATTTTTTAGCTAAACTGCAAATCTGTTACCAAAAAAGTTAAAACTGTAACATATTAGACTTCTATTTACTGAAAAAAAATTTTAAAATCGCGGAAGTTATACACTGTGTACCTCGAACAGTTTTTTAAAGAAATTTTTTTGATTCTTAGCTAAAATGAGATTTCGAAGGTTAATTATAAAATATTAAGTTCATAAAAAAGTTAAAACTGCAACAATTTAAGCTTTACCTGACAGGAGAGGTCCCCAAGTGACGCCGGAGTTGAGACCCCATATTTTGCCCATATACTCGCCTTACTATGGGATAGTTGGAGAAAAAATATTTTTTCCGAAATCCTCAATCTGTGGATTTAATAGATATTTAGATATAGCTTATAAATAGCAGACGAAGGCTATTTTTGCTATAAAATATCTAAAATTCTGCATAACAAAGACTTTTCAAATATTATAAATGTTTTATTAATGGATTATTTAGGTTATCCTTGCTATTACACTTCCTTAAAATCATTGACATCAAAATTATTTAACAAAAATTGCTATTATCTGCTATTTATTAGCTATATCCATATATCTATTAAATCCACAGATTGAGGATTTCGGAAAAAATATTTTTTCTCCAACTATCCCATAGTAAGGCGAGTATATGGGCAAAATATGGGGTCTCAACTCCGGCGTCACTTGGGGACCTCTCCTGTTAGTGCTGATAAGTTTGGAAGCTAAAAATTTGCAGAGAAGCATGGATACAATTAGTTAAAAACGGCATTGTGCCATACCTCTGTGCTTGCAAAGCATTTGCAGTTTAAAAAACTGTGCTTTTTAAAATAGTTTACATCAAAAAAAGAGTAGTTATGAATGAAAATAGAGCTTACCACTTGACATGAACATTTACCTAATCATTTACGGAATACATAAAAATTCTTTCAGGCGATCCATCCCTTGTTTCAATGTCACGAAGGCCATTTGTAATTTCAAGTGCCTTCAACTTTTTAACTCTTGATGATGATGAGTCTTCTTCTTTATCTTCGATATGAGGTTTTCTGGTTCTTGAAGATTCTGAATCTAAAACGTAAAAAATATTAGTTTAATTTTTAATGTTTGATTTCGCTATGCAGTTTTATTTATCCTTCTATTCGTAAGTGGGTTCAGTTTTATCAATAGCAAAATCCCATTGTTTAAATCATGCATGAAACAAAAAAATGATGAAGTTAAATACTTTTTAAAAAAATTCAATAATACATCTTAAACCCAATTACTTCAACACTTCTTCCAGTTTCGCTTTACTTAATACCCCAACCATATTCAGTTTTTAACTACTATTTTCTGGAAACCCAGATATTCAGATTTCTCTCCATTTTTTTTAGCTAATTTTGACAATTATTTTTGTTTTTGCGGAAATATAAATTTTTGTTAATTTTTATTTTTGTTGTTGCTGTTTCTGTGGTATCCGTAATTTTTCCGGTTGTCCTTCCCCGAAGGATTCCTCTTACAAATGTTAACTCATGTTGTGCTAAAATTGTTCCCAAAGAGCGTCCAGCTGAGAAGGAAGATAAAAGGGTAAGCTTTTGAAGAATTCGAACATGTATGACAGTTAAACAAATTTTCATAACCAATAGGAAAGACTAAAGCCAGTTTTTATATTTTAATCGTTACTGCATATACCAGTTATGCAAATTTTTAAACTCTAACCGCAAACATTTTCAACTGATGGTGGAGTTGAGACCCCATATTTTGCCCATAAACTTGTCATAGTAAGGGATAGTTAGGGACAAAATATTAGCTGCGGAATCCTCTTCCCTGGGATTTAATAGATATATGGATATAGCTAATAAATAGCAGACGATATCTATTATTGTTATAAAATATCTAATAATCTGCATTTTGAACACTTTTAAACCACTTCAGGTGCATAACAAACTAATAAATTACGTTTTTCTTTTTAGTACATTGTTTTAAAATTATGAAAAACAAAATTGTATAGCAAAAATAGATATCGTCTGCTATTTATTAGCTATATTCGTTTAGCTAATAAATCCCAGGGAGGAGGATTTGGTAGCTAATATTTTGTCCCTAACTATCCCTAAATATGAGGTGTATTTGGGCCAAATAGGGGACCTCAACTCCGCATTGAGCTGGAAACGTTTACGGTGAGAAGCAATTTTTTCAAGTCAAAGCCAAGAAAAAATAAAGATCAAGCACTTTACCATCATTATCGCCAAAAGCTCTCTGCATTTATTTGATCCAGTTAAATTACTTTTTACAAAACAACAATGTTTTTATGTCATTTTGGTCTTTAGGCTACCGCTAAACCTGTTTTTTATATACATCGCATAAATTGTTTTTTTGGTTGTTTTTAATATTGCTATAGTACGATGCAATAATATTCTCAGTTTTTGAGGAACTTGCTTAAATCTATTACAATTTTTTAAAATTTTAATCCAACTTTGTTTTAACATAAATGATAACAAGTCTTTTTTGAGCCATAAGACAACAATTTTAACAGTTCTAAAAATTAAAATGCACAATGGTGGAAGCAATAAGCGGTTTTTGTCGTAATCCAGTTGAGCCAGTGATCTCAGTTTTTAACTCTATTAACACATTATACATATTAAAATTTTAAATAAAATAGTTTGTGGCTTTACTTCATTTTTAATTAATAAGCAAAATGATTACAAGAAGCAGCGATTGAACCAACTTAGCTCTAAGTTGGCTCACCAAGATTATCCAGTTTAAAATAAAAAAAAAAATTAATTAGAGCAATTATTTATTCTCACGGCAGTAAAAGAATTTAAAATATTAACATTTGCATAGATAAAGCTTGAAGGAACACCTAATGATTCTGCAGTTTTTTTTGACCCCCAATAGGTTCTAAAATCTCCCACCCACGAGGTCTGATATGATTTGACCTCATTTTCATATCTAATCCTCGAGCTTTTTTAGCATTATCGCGGTTTCTACATGAGTTCTGATAATTACATACTTTGTATACTTTTTATTACTAGTTTTTTTTTCAGAGAAAAGAACACATTATCAGTTTTTTTAATTAAAAACATAAATTGAAACCCTTGCTCAGTTAAATTTAAAAGCTACATCATAAAATGTGCATTAAAATTTTTTAGGGCCAGTGTTTATAGTTTTCTAGTTAAAATTGTGTTTTGCGTTGGGTATGGTTTTAGAAAAAAAGGCCAGAACTAATGGTTATATAACCGCGAATTTTTGAAAGTTCGTGGATAATGATAAAAAGCTCGCGGATTAGATATGAAAATGAGGTCAAATCATATCAGACCTCGTGGGTGAGATATATTGGGAGTCAATAAAGTCATCCCCAATACGTCTAACTCATTTGAGATCACAGTACGCCTACTTTTTCCACATTTGGGCTATAGTGAACACAAATGAGTTAGACGTATTGAGGATGACTTTAATGACCCCAAAAGGGTCCCAAAATATCCCAGCCACGAGATCTGATATGATTTGACCTCATTTTCATATCTATTCCGCGAGCTTTTTATCCATTTCCGCGAACTTTCAAAAGTTCGCGGCTTTATAAGCTTGAGTTCAGTTAAATAAATAAAAAATTAGTGGAAATCTATAAAAAAACGTTTTTCAACTGACAGTTATTCCTTGATAAAGAATCTTATTTTTTTAGTTTTAAAACTTTACTTAAAGATCTAAGATAAAAATTCAATCCAAAATGGTAACACCTACCGCAACAGTTTTTGTTATATTTTTTTTCGTTGTTCAGCAATTTATGTTACCCTACTCTAATAACCATATCTAAATTAAATGGAACTTTTTAAAACTTTTATCTAATTTTTAAACATTGAAAAAAATTAATTTAATTGTTATCAGCATTAGAGAATATTCAGTATATCAAATTTTGTATACCACTGTTACACAACCATAAGTGTGTTGTTTGTAAACGCTTTTTTAATGACAGTTTAAAAAATACAATCAAAAATCAATTGACTACAGTTGTTAAGGAGAATTGCATGTCATTAAATCCAGTTAGCCAAATACGAACAACAAATCATTAGCCGCAGTTTTGTTTTAAAAAATTTTCATTTTGTTTAGCCAGTTTTTCCTTTACTTTTATGTTTTCACCAAATCAAATTTAAGTAGCTTTTTTAAAATAACATAATTTTATGTATTCTTACCCCATAAAAAGCTACGCATGACAACAAAAGTTTACAGTTTTATTATTTTTTATTTCACCTATTTTTCTCATTTTTCGCTATCAATTTCAGTATTTTAGTAAAGATAATAAACAGCTGTTTTAGTGCTTTTTCCTGTTATGTCTATGCCTGACAGTCAGCAAATAACCTTACCATCTTGTTGCTGTTATTTATCAGCTGAAATTTCTCCCACAAAAGCAATGAATATCTTTTATTTACAAACTGGGCGTATGAGGGGATAGGAATAAACTCATAGTTCGTAAAGTTTTTGATCATTTCAATAGTTTTAGACGTTGAAGAACGGTTAAATATGGTCAAAAAAACTGCGCACCAAGAAACTCTCGAATTCTTTTATTTTTTAAAAAAGTTATTGTTGTTGATTTTGTTGATGAATTTAGCGATATCTAAATTAGCCATAAACTTATCTATCGTTGTAAGAGATTTTTCCGCTCGATCATTCTGGACGGAAGAAGGCAGTTTTGTTTCAACGATGCCTTCAATGCCCTTCCATTCTTCTTATGATTTTTAAACTAAAGTGTCATTTTCAGTATAAGTGATTAGTTAGTGTACGATGTCCTTTGTTTTTTTTTATAAAATAACTGCAATCGAAAACTGCTTCATTCGTTTCTTTATCAAAGATGTTAAAATTACTGATATCTAAAAATGTTATATTACAGAAAAGGAACAAGCGGCACAAAACATGTCTGAAACTATTGCTGATATCATCTCTGCCCCAAAGATATCCTTGTTTGTAAATTTTACACCAATTTTTAAAAAACTGATAATTCAAAAGTTTGCTAAAACTTAACATTTCAGATTGAAAAAGAAGTAAGTGTCATGTGAAAATAATCTACAAGCTGAAACTGACTACGCACAATTAACCATTAAAACCTTTAAAAGGCTGCTTTTTAATGCAGAATGATTAGTAAAAAAGTGGTATCTATACTTCAATAAAAAATTTGAAACTATGATTAAAAAAAAATTACGAGGTATGTTATTATACGGTTATTTCAGGAAAAAATATTTTCAAGTTGATGTACCTGGATTTGCATTTATTTTAATTTAAACTAGGAAACTGCAGTTTACTTTTATTTCAATCCATGCTCGAATGAAATTTGCTGATTTAGAACAAGGTACTTTATGCAAAAAATCATCTTATAAATAGCATAACAATGTTCTAATTGTTATTTATAACTAGACCAAAAGAATTGATACTTAAATATTATCCTTGTAATGCTCGATTATAATTTTTTCTTGCAATACGTCGTTTATTATTTCAGTTTTTTTTGAGTTTTGTATGACTTATTAACTTTTTCAAAAAGATTTGGATCTTCAACGCTATCCGTTTCATCACCCTCTCTAATTTTTATGCATTCATCAGACTTTACAGCAGCTTTTACATTTTTGACCTCAAATGATAGTAGTTTTACCTTTTTCTTCGATTGCTTCATGCTTCCAGGTTTAGTTATGCCTTCTTTTGTTGCTCATAATTCAGTTTCAACTTTGTTGTCTGTTTTCTCTTTAATTTTTTGTTTGTCACTTCCATAACTTTCTTCTTTTTTATCAGGTTTTTCTATCGAAATTTAATTCCCTTTCCTCAGATTTTACGTCGCCAATGATGAAGACCAGTTTAATTCTTTTTTCTTCGAAGCTCTCTTTTGTTGTGTATGAATTTGTTTCAAATGTAGCTGCATTCAATCAGTTGTATTATAAAAGTGTTAAAATATTTGCTAAAACCAAGAACGCTGGTCGATATCAGTTTTATAAGTCTATTATATTTTTGATACCATAAAAAATCTATTCATCGAAGGTGCGTCGTAAAAAAGCTTTTCGTCAGTTTCAGGGATGAGAAGCGGCAGAAAAAAAGCCGCCGGCCGCATAAAGCGAAAAAAAATGCCTAAAAATTTTTTTACGGCCGCATAAAGTGAAAAAAAGGCCGCCTTTTTAAAAATATCTGCCGGCCGCCGGCAGTTCTCATCCCTGGTCAGTTTGTTTAATCTTTTTGTAACTAATATCGGCTCTTCACGTTTAGTTTTTCCTTCTTAAGCTTCTTTATTACTAAACACTGCATTTCAGTTTTTGATTATTTTATGCCAGATTATACACTTATAATGATATTTTTTTAAAATACAGAAAGTTTATCAAAACTTTCTTATGCGTCAATGAACGTATCCTTATAAACCTTCCAGTTTTGATTAATTTTGTTCTTTTGCATTTATTTATTTCAACAGTTTAAATATATATTGGCGAAAAAATTACTATCATGCTTTTATACCACTAATCCATTGTTTACAGCTTTCTATTTGATAATTATTAATAAAACTTGAAGATTTTTCTCCATCATCTCATGTTGAGGATATAGGTGATGTTAGTTGCTTTTGCATTGAATAGTTTGGATTTGACAGGTGTTTGTGGTTCAGTTTTGCATTCAGTTTTTTTAAAAGCATTTTAATTATCAGTTTTTAAAATTTACAAAACCTGCTGGTGTGCCAGTTTCTGGGCTTTCATCAATTTTTGTTTTTTTACAAAAGGAATTCATTCTTCATTATTTTCAGTTATATCAACTTTTGTATGCTAATTTGGACTTACTATAATTGATGACTGCTATTTTTCCATATCGGTTTTTGTTTCACAGTTTTTGTTAGGATGGTGTCTAAGGTTTTCCCGTCTTCAGTTTAATAAAAACAATTCAAAACCTATCTTAAATCTTAAATTAATTTTTTTTTAAAAAGAAAAAAACGTCAAAATTGCCACACTCTAGTTCCATTAAACTTTCATAATAACGATTTAAGTTATTGCAAGAATTTTCAAACATAAAAATATATATCTGTTATGGACAGTTAAATGTGTGTTGATATTACCATTATCACGAAAACTTTTTATCGAAAAATTTTTCTGGTGTTTCATTAATCAGTTTTGCATAATAACATTTCTTTTATAAAAACCTGTATCGTTGTGGTTATTTTCTGAAAATTCCCATAATATTTTTAGGTGTCTTCTAAGTTAAAATATGAAAACTAAAAAACAGATCTTGATAATGAATTTTCTAAAAAAAAACCAGTCAGTTAATTTGAAATCGAAAAATTTGAACATCAAAACATAGCATAGATTAGAGAAATGATAATTTGGGTATAAGAATTTCAGCATCCAGGTTATTTTTTTTTAATATTGCTTTTGAAAAATTCACCGACAGAATAACTTTAAATTGAATAATAATTTTTCAAGAATATGATTTTGAAGTCAGTTTTATCATAATAACCTTTGAAAAAATTACAACATAAAAATTTTATTTTTGACAATTAAAAATTTTTTAAAATATATTGTGCCAGTAATTATTTAGCTGACAGTTACAACATTGTGAAGGCAACATGCAATGAAATGTAAATTATTGTTTCCGAAAAAATCATCCAATAATACAAAAAGAGTATGATTATCAACTGAAAAAAAATTTGCAGTTTTTAAACATTTTAATGACAAGAGTCTACAGTTCGAAAGCAAGATAAGTAACTCTTCTATAACAAAATTATCTCTACCTGATTGTATACTTTAATTTTTTGTACAATTTCTTACAAATCCTTATCGCCAAAGAAATTCTTGTAGAACGTGTCTGTGCTTCACCAGTTTTAATAGCAGCCCATGTTGATTTACAACCAGAGTATTTCTTAATCTATTATATATCTATGCGGAAAAGAAACCCAGACAGTTTTTTTAAAATAAAAATATAATATAACAACATTGGAAAACAATGTACAAGCTAAAAACTTGTGCAAAATATTCAATTGTTACAGCGAAAAACCATTAGTAGTTTCTTGATTCAAAAATAGTATGCGGCTAACAAAGATGTTAATATCAGTTTATTAATAAAGATAATTTTGGCACTATTCTACTTTAATCTCCCTTATGTTGTTTGTGTTGTTTTTTTAATTTTTTTACCTATAATTTTAGTTAGAAAAGTTCAGTACATAGCTTCTTTTTAACAGACAAACATTGAATAGCAACTAACAACCACAAGTTCAAGACAGTTTCTTGTAGATGAACATGATCAATAAAGAATCAGTTTATAAAGCAAATTAAAAAATATTTTCTAGATTTATTCTTACTTTAGAAACTCTTTTTTTTTCTTATTTTTTTAGAAGTAAATACTTATTTTTTTAAAATCTTTTCAGTTAAGCTTCCCTAATTTTTAAGCCCAACAAAAATATATATGAGCTTACAATACATCGTAAGGATGCAGTTTTTTAAGCCCAATCTATAATTATAGGAGGTTACTCTGATGTTTTTAATTGCACCAGATATTATCTAACCATTCATGAAGATGTGCATGCTCGATACTTCTTGACGCTAATGTTTAAACATTTACAGTGCATTTTTGAAAATACCTTGTTACTAGAATTAACCATTTAAAAATGGGGATGTATGATAAAATAGACCAATGAAAGCCAGTTTTTGCAATTCATATTTTCATAAGAGTCAATGCAGTTAATGGGCAAAAAGAATCGATGTTCTACTTCATCTTTTTAGTACAATAAATATTTATAAAAAAAATTATTTAATATATTGAACATAATAAAAAAGAATTTTTTAATTAAAGCTAATCGTCATTTTATTTAATATTAACTTTACTTATTTTTGTTGCCCGCATTGGCAAAAATCTAGAGTTAAATAAATCAAAAGCAAAAACTTTTTTTTATAATGTAAATAAAATAAAAAAAAGAATGAATTTCAACACGTCCCAGCAATTTATGCAATGTAGATTAAAAACAGGCAGCTTTAAATTTTTATTTTCATCTGATTACAGTTTAATCCTAGCTTATGGCAATAAAACAAAACTTTTGTAGCAGTTGGAGCAGTTGCAACACTTGCAGTGTAATTAACCATGTAATTCAATAAATTACTCCAGAATTTTTAAAACTCATTAAATTGCTATTTTGCTAACAAGTTAAGTTAGGAACCAAAAGTTAAATGTTTTGAATTTTTTTATATTCTAAAAAATGAATTCGAGTTTTTATTATCCTTATTCATTTAATATTGATAAAAAAATTTTTGCCGTGAAGATTTAAATAATATAACTTCGGAAATATGAAATCGATTCCAGTTTAATAAAAAAAAGAATTCTTTGACAACTAAAATAAAACAAGTTAAAGAAGGCTTAAGAATTTACAAGCGAACACAACTGCATGATAAATCAGTTTTCAAAAAATTGAAATTGGCGATCAGTTTTAATTCTTTTAATGAATCTTTGTTTCCCTATAAATTTATGGATTACAGTTCACGCAAAAGAAGAAAGAGAAAAGGCTTACTCAGTTTCTGTTCTTTTCTCCAACTAACAAATGTTTTTGAGTGATAACAAATTGTTAAATAAAATAAAATTGAAGTGTATCTAGAGCGCACTGGTGTTTGATTCTCCTACAATATTGAAAATTGTTTGGAGAGCAAAAATTTCAGACAGAAGTTGACAAATGAATTCAGTTAAAAAAGAAGTAGTTGCCGTTTGCTTGGAAGTATAAATATCAGTATAAATATAAATAATAGAATTCATCTGATGATATCAAAAGGTTTTAAACACATGCAGAAAAATGAAGTCATCAGTTTTAATAGCATTTATAGTTTGATTTTGTATACAACAAAGCGGGTGATTAATTTCTACCCATTTTTCGTCGTAATCCTTCTTCCGATTTTATTCATCTTGAAGCATAATTTTAGACTAAACGATGGATGATACTAAAATTGAGTGTCAAAGAAAATGATTAAAAATCAAGAGCAGTTTTTTTGATACATGAAAAGGTTGATTAAGAGTTTTTAAAGTTTTATTAAAGCTTTCTCAACGTAAATGCACGTATCCTTTTAAACCTTGGTTTCAGTTTTTATTAATTCAGTTTTTTTGCATTAGTGTTAACAGTTTAAATTAATATTGGCAAAAAAGTTACACTTCATCAGTTCCTTTCTTCCAGTTTAAAAAAGCTTACAAATTGATGAAGATTCCATTTTTAAAATTGAGTTAACTTTTGTTAAATTTGCAAATATTTTGTTTTACATTTGTTTTGTACTCCTTGCAAACAAGATCCTTCGAGTTTAATGTTTTTTTTATTTAACTTATTCTTTATATTAGCTTCATTTGAGCCAGTTTGTGTTAAGCGGTATACATGGTGAACACTGAGCTACATTCTTTGCAACTGCTAATGAACTGAATTTTAGCACAGTTGAAGAAGTTTATTTATCAGCATAGTTAAGAAGGTCGCCCCGTGCACCGCACTTCGCCCCTGCGGTGCGCCCCGGGGCGCACCGGCGCGGGGCAAAATCGGGGCGCAAGCAGAACACTGCAGTTTATATCTTTTTATTTAAAAAAACGAGAAAAATGATCATAACCAAAAACAATTTTAATAAAAACGGATTTATTACTGACAATTCAGATTCTTAGAATTATATTTAGGGATGTCTAGTATTACAGATGGCACTAGTGCATTAATGTTCCCCCTCGTTTTCTTTCTTTATTCATATTTATTTTTTTTGAATGAATTGAGATTAAAAAATCAGTGAGCTTCATTTTTATCGTTGATGGGGGAACAAAACTGCACTAATTCCTTACAGATTGTTCCGTCGTGACACTTTGCAATTAAATATTTTCTCCAACACACCAGGAATGGCAGTTAATTGACTTCAAAATCAGTTTGCCAAAAAAGGATGAACCGCTTTTCAGTTATTTCAGACTAGTGGTAACTGAAGATGGCACCTGCACACTAACAATCACAGCATGTGAAGCATCAGATGGTGGAATATATTTTGTTACTGCTAAAATTGAGCATGGCATTCAAACAGCTGACTGCGTGCTTACTATCGCTACAAAACATGGTGAAGATAAACATTTGGTTACTGTCGAAGAAGATGCATCTCCAAAAACAGGTGAAAAAGAAGGAAAAACTAAAAAACCAAAATTCACAAGGAAACCTGCTCCAAAGATTACTGTCAGCGAAGGAAGAAAAGTTGAAATGACTGCAAAGGCAATTGGGCATCCAAATCCTGTAATGAAATGGTTAAAGGATGGAAAAGAAATTAGCCGGACAAATAAAGCTTGTAAAATTTGGTTGACTGGTAGCGGGGAATCTGTAATGGAAATTGAATGTGCAGTGCTAAAATCAGCTGCAAAGTTTACATGTATTGCTACTAATTCTGAAGGCTCTGATGAAACTGAAACTGAATTAATAGTGCAAAGAAAAAGTAAGTTTTTATGAAAGACATTAAACTGTTCTCCATCGTTTGAGAAATACAAAATTAAGGTACATTGACATGCACTCTCGTTTATCAAACAAATTTTTACTTATGGTTATGCACAATTTCTTAAACTGCATAATAGAAAAAATTTGGCTTTTATTTAAGATATTTTATTTAGTTAATAACTTAATCAGCATCTTCAACCGCTACTCGGGGATAAATTAGAAACATTAACGAAGAATTTTTGAGAAAAATTTCGAAACAATTACTGCTACGAATGCATTCATGTGTGTTTTGCTGCAACTAGAAAGTGGAAATCACACAACTGTATAAAAACATGACTTTGCATTTTCTATAATTTTAATAAACTGCAGCTTAATAACGCATTGAGTTTTTTATTACATATCTTTAACTGAGCTTCTTTTGCATACTTTTTAGTGAATAATACTATCACAGATAATATGGCTTAATTGATACAAAATATTTTGTATTAAACTCTTGCAAAATTTTTGTCAAATATTTTAAACTATTTTGTTAAAGACTGAATTGTGTAAAAAGAAAATCGACAAACTGCGTTGCTATAATTTTTTTAAAACATAGAAAAAATAACTACGATTTTTACAGAACACGTAACAATGCTTAAGAAATAAGTAAAACTGCGATATTGTAGTCACTATGCTTACTTTAAAGCTATTTAAAAATTGAATGGAAGTTCTTTTATATTATACAACTCTTAAGCGAAAAACATTGTAATCTTAATAATTTTTAAATATTCTAAAACTGGCAACCTTTCTTGTTTCGCGTCACAAATAATGTGATTTTATGACTGTACTTATAACATTAAACTGTCAGCTTTCAATTCAACACTTTTAATTTTGCAAATGCAAAAAATAGATTTAAAATTTGTCAAAAATGTCACTTGCATAATTATATGTCTTTTTAAATAAATAAACCCCTTAATTTTTTATTTAACTAGTATAGCTTAATGTTTGGAAATATAAAAAAAAAGAAATACAAAACAAATATCTCAGAAATTCAACTGAAGGAACATAACCAATCAGTTTTCGATGGATTTTTAACAAAGTTGGAATTCAAGATTCGCCTGGATTTAAATACTCAAAAAGTGGAAAATCCGCAATATTAACGATAAAAGATGCCTTCCCGGAAGATTCTGGAATTTATATGTGTATTGCTGAAAATCAATATGGTACTGGGCGGTGTTATATTAATCTACAAATTAGTGGTATGCTTTTGACTTTTTTAAAACTGTCATCATCACTTTCGTGAGAAACACATTGGTTTTTGGAAAACTAATTTTTGATTTGTTAAACAATGAAAATACAAATCTGTGTAAAAAAGGAAATGCTTTATTGCATAAATCTTGAATTGAAAATAATTAACTATGAAAGATTTTTCTCGAAATGTAAATATTATATGATACAAATTTTTAAAAAAAGTAGTGTAAACTGCATAAAAGTAATCATTTTCTAAGTTTTTGGAACTGCAAATGTTATTTGTTTAAGACGTCTAACAAGTTAAGAAATGTTAGAAAAAAATTATAACATCGTTTTTATCACTAAAAATGTATGATTTTTTCATAAATCTAATTAAACTGAAAACTTTTTATGTTCCATGTTGCATGCAACATTCCTGTTCCTAAAAATTTCCAAAAACCTTTTATTAAAAAACTGAATAAGCCATCATTTTTTGTGCTTTTAGCTAAAACTGGCATTCAGGTGTTTAAATTTCAATTTTAATACTTTTATGCTTTGCTAAAAATCTTTTTAAAATAAAATTTGTGAAAGCCAAAACAATTTTTTATTTTTAGAATAACTGGTAAGTTGAATGAAGAAATGCAGGTTCTATTAGTTTCAAAAAATAACAATTTAAAAAAACTTAGGACGTTGTGTTTCTCACATTTTTAAGAAACAATATAGTTTCAAATATTTTTCAAGCTTTATTAAAAGTTACTTGCTAAAATTATTTTTGTTTTAATAAAATAAACTGATACATCTTCATCCCATTTTTAGAACAATCAAATAAAAAAAATGAAAAGCCACCAAAAGTTAAACCATCCACAAAAATTATTGCTGGCTAAATGGGTGGAATTGCTGAAATTCGTTTTACTGTTTCTGGAAAACCAGAGCCTGGTACAAAAACAAACAACAAATTCTCCCCGATATCCGGCATGAAACAATCTCAGATGGAAGTCAGTTCATTTTCTGGATTTGAGATTTACAGTCAACTGATGCTGGAAATTATTTCTTAGAAGCAGTTAATAGCGCTGGTTCTAGTAAAGATTGTTAAATTGAACATCTCTGAAATCTCTAATAATGGGTATGTTAACTGAATACTTCCATCATCTATACTTTTTATTTTTTTTTAAAAACTCCCTTAATTTACAAAGCTACCTGTCTTGTTGCAGTTTACCCTTGGATTGGAAAGGGCTTCAATTTGGAAATGCAATGGATATTCTTTTAACTACAAATTTATCACAATTATTGATTTCGAAGGTTGTAGAACAACATTTGGGTGAATATTTATGTAAATTTTTAAACGTTCAACTGACTTGGAGTAAAATCATCTAAAACATTTTTAAAAAGACAAACTTTTTGGTTTTAAAATTAAGTTTAATTTTGCTAAACAAAATTTTGTATTTATGTAAAAAACTGGACTAACTATAATAATAATTGTTGTAATTATTTACCAAACTATAACTTGTCGAAAATGCTGTACTTTTCTAATAGCTGTTTACTCTTTTTTTGAAGGTTATTTGTTTTGTTTTAACACTGCTTTAAACGGCTGTTCTTTGTAATTTAATACATAACAATGTATTAGCTTTTTTTATACACTAACTGTAACAACGATTGTTATAGACGTTTGCTAACTGTAGCTTATGAAAAATTCTAAAATTTTAAACTGAGTGAACGGAAGTTGTGGCATAAACCATTTTAATAAATGTTGCAACCATCAGTTTATTTTATAATATATGCAAGCATCCCCCTTGTAATTTATTTGGTAAAATTAACTGGTGACCAATATTTGACAGTTTTGTTAATATTATTTTTACTTTGGTTTAAACTGCTTTGGAATCGTCATATTTTAATATTATTAATTTTTTTAGCATTTATGTTGGTCCATGTTCTACGTGTTATCGTACAAAACTGTAAGTCATCGACGTCGTGTCCAACAAATGTTGTTTCTTGTCTACAACTGTAATATTTATTTTCGCCATTCTGTTTTATTTTTCTGAACTGATCATGATTTGCAGGTATTACAGCTGCACTTCGAAGCCCTCGAAGTCCCCATCCACCAGCTTTTTAATCTCAACGTCTAAAACCCAAATCATCACCCACGAAACAACAATATTAAAAAAGCAAAAGCAATTACTGTAAATATATATATTACTGTATTATTCCTACAACCATAAATTAAATATAATTTTTTAATACTCTCCAAAAAAACTATTATAAAAAAATTATCAAAGATTTCTATTATTATGTTGTATATTTTTGTGTCTGTCTTTTATCTTTCAAAATTACTACTACTACCAAAAGCGTAACTTATTCAACGAAATAAATTGTCAACAACTAAATTTTATATTAAATTGGATTATGTCGTCATCTACATGAAAAAATGGAATATATTTTAAAAAATTACTTTTATGGATTTTATAACTGTATCATCACTTGCAATTAAATGGAACATTATTAATATTAACACTACTCGAAATTGTTAAACAATATTTTTTTATTACACTGAATCCAATATATTATTGATTGTTACTGGAACATCATCAACAACAACAACGAGAATTGTGAACAGTTATTTTACTTATTTCTTTCGCTGTAAAATGTAAAATTTTTTTTATATTTTTATTGCTGCTCATAAAAAAGATAGCTATTTTTGGTCAAAACTGAAACAACTCTCTAAGAATGGTATTTCTCATTTAATTGTTGCTGCTCATTTATTACTATCTTTATTAAAAAAAACTTTACTTTGGATTGTCGCATATATTTGTATCACCATCATTGATAACTGTTTCCTTCACCATCAGTGGCTATCAACAAATCATCAATTTTGCTGCTCACATATATTTTTGATTTTTGATAACTGAATATCCAATATGTGCTACTTAAATACAAGAAGTACTGTAACTATCAATTCACCAACATCAAAATTATTGCCATCGATTTGCTGCTCAAAACTGTTACTCTACTTTTTATTATTTAAGCTGCATATTTTTCAATTACAACTATTCCAGTAAAATCAATCAATACTCATCATTACTATTTTTTACCACCATAAATTTAAACTCATCCATTCAATTTTATACCCCTCAAAAATAATAACATCAAAAAAACGAAACAAAATTCAACATTTTCTCTGATCTATTTTTTTTTATTAAACAATATTTTTTGTCTCTATTTTTTAATACCACCAATTCGCTCAGAATCATTTGTTTCGTTATTTTTTCTTTATTTAACTGTTTATTTTACTATTACAAAAATGTGTTTTGAGCTGAGTTGTTTCATATATATTTTTTATAATAAATTTTATGCAATATTAAAAAACTGTTGCTGCTTGTAGAGGTGTAAGAGCACAAAACAAACGAGATTTGTCATTTTTATAGAATTTGAAAACTTTTGAGTCAGTTTTCTAATAATGAGTTTTTAAATCTAAAAAAGTGAAACACTTTTAAAACAAACATGAATACAAAAAAAATTTGGAAAAAGAGCTTTTTTGTATGAGACTCATATAATGATTATTGGTTATTATTTTTATCGTTGTGTATTACAGTTTCTGCTGTAACACAAAGCGATATATGGTGTTGTTGATGGTAGTATAGATTGACAGACATCAACTGTCTAAATTTTAGTCTGTTTTTTAAATTTTTTATGGTTTAACCAACAAAGAAACTGTATAGTCTTAAAAACGGGAATTATTAAACCGATATTGAAAAAAAAATGCGGATTACAAAATTGATGTGATGAAGGAATCAACAAGTAGAAATTATCAAACTAATATTTCCGACATTTAAATTAAATAACTGAAATGAACCCAGCTTTAAAATTACAAAATTTATTGATATGTGTTAAAACTAGATAAGTTTGTATCACCTTTATAAAGTATATTGCTGAACTGGTAGCTTTCAAAGAACCTAAAAACGTGTAAAAAATTTATTAGCTGAAAAAAGTTTGATTTTTAGGGAAAAACTGGGCAAGCATCGGTGTATGGAGAAAAAATAAATCGACAATAAATAAACGGAGAAAAAATAAACTAATAATAATATCAAGCATTAAATGTGAAGAAATTGAAAAAATGGATTTTTTGAGATATATAAAACTGGGTGACATGTTGATACGAAAGTTCATTTAGCTTGAGAATAAAACTTTTAATGTTGAATTTTTGGATATAAACTGAATTTTGCAAGTATTGTCACGGCTCATCATCTTTTTATATAAGCACAGATGCTATAAGTTTATTTTGTCGTTCATATTCATATTTAGTTTGTTGAGCTCGTTGTTCATCTTGTGCAATTTTAAAAAAGTTATTAACGATGATGGTAATAGGAAGCATCATTCCTGCTAAAGCAGTGATCTTTCCCCCAAAAAATTATTAAGATATTTAGGTTAACTTTTTTTGTTTCTCTTTGTCTTATGAAAACTAGGAATATGTTAACTGTATAATAATAAAATCTAGGCATAAGTAAACTGTTCACCTCCATCTTGATGTTTAAAAAAACTTACTCACTTTTGCTTATATCGCATTCACATAGCCACCTATTGTCATTGTTAAACTGAAAATATTTTTTATCATTAATAAGGGTTTTAAAGCATTCAAAATTTCCTAAAAAATTTGTTCGATAATAAACTGCATAATCATTTCCCATTATTAAAGCTCAATACGTGCAAAAATAAACTGAGTAAGATTACAATCAAAATTATTTAGGTATTTTTTCTTAGAATGAGTAAAAGTTTTTTCAACCATTTGTGAGCACTGGCTCATAGAATTTAAAACTGATTGCGTCTAATTTTGAATTATAACAGCGTATTTGTGAAATCTGTTAAAGTGTTGTTGTTTCTGGGGAAAGAATTTGCTAGCAAAAATTTAGAGAAAATTTTAATTGTTATTGCAGCTGCACAGGTTTGGTTAAAGACACTTTCTCATAATTTTTTTTGGAATTTATTATAAAACTGATTGTTCCAGTAACACGGAAACTTACTTTGAAAACATAGACTGATATCAATAAAACAAATGTTCGCTGGGAGAAATTTAACAAAACTGTTAACGATCAAGACTGTTTTTACCCATTTTTGGTAATACTAAAAATTTATTAGGTTATGGCTAATTTTTTAATTAAACAAAAACGACTAGAATCACACGGACAAAAAAAAAGAAAAGAAAAGAAAGTGAAATTTGTGATTTTTAAACAAGAAATAAGGTTTATGTGTTGGCTAAACAACAGAGACACTTTCTTACAAATTTTTTATATGGTTTTCAAAATATTTTGATAAAACTGATAATTCAAATTGTTTAAAAATAACAAAGTTGTAACAAAAACTGCAATTTTGAAACTGTATGCAAAAAGCACTTTTAACTACAGAAAATTTAAATATATGTTGATAATGTTTTTAAAAAGTAAAAAAATTGGAATGGTAAGCTTACTCAGAAAACATAAACTGACATAACAGTTTATGTTTTAACCAAAAAATCTAGCAATGACGAAATGATTAATAAAAATGGTTTACCCAGTTCTGGGAGCTTAAAGGATTAAATTTTAAAGAAGAAAAACTTAAAAAACTGAAAAAAACTGATATGGTATTAATCTTTGAATAAGCTAAATTACTTCCCCTATCTGCTATTAATGGATATTCAAGTTTGTGTCTTTTATTGTGATAAACTGACACCATAAATATGTGCGTCAACTTACAATTTTCCTTTAATAATTTTGAAAACTGAATCAATTCAATTTTTGTAGAAAAACGTAGTATTATAAACTTTTTTAACTGCGATAATATTTATTAACAGCATAAAATTTTAAAAAAAACTGTCAGAAAACAATTCGTAAATGAAAATACGTATTTTATAAGTTACGTTTTTAGTGGTGATTAAAAGGGAGATAAAAAAAAAGTGGACATCCTTAAATATTTAATAATAAATACTGCATTGAATAAAAATATACCAAAAATTTATATAAATAGCTATCTGGTAATAACATTATAGTTCATAACTGGTGTGAAGTGATACAGATTTATGAGTAATTTTGATTAATTTTTATTATTAACTGGAATGAGACCTACTTTTCCGTATGAACAAAAAGTAAAACCTTTTCAGAAAAACTAAAAAAGTTCAAACGAAACTTTTTTTTAATAATATATTTACGGTGGCGTACTTTAATTATACATTATTTGTGTGAATTAGAGGGAGATGTAATTTGAATAGTCATTAAAAAATTAGGTTTATTACCAGAAAAATAAAAACTGCGTACTACCAATGTTGATCCATTTGATCGTAAAACGAGGTATTACTACATAAGTTATATTGCAATATGAAAACTGCGACGATATGAACAATTTCGTAATATTGGAGAGACATGTTTTGTTATAAAGTCACTGTTATATATTTTTCTATCAAACTGTTAGTTTTTGCAGTCAGAACAGCATCAACATGTAACTCGAGAAAAAAATATTTAAAGACATTTTTTGGTATTATATTATGCGTTTTAAATCAATGTTTTTGTGAAAGTGATGTTTTGTTGTATATGTATTGTTTTCAGAAGTTTATTTGTTTAATTATAACACGGATGTAATTGTTGCTCTTGCTTATTTTTTTAAACTGATTCAGGGATGAGAAGCGGCAGAAAAAAAGCCGCCGGCCGCGCCGGCGGCCGAATTTACGGCGGCCGTGCCGGCCGCGCGGCGAAGCATTTGCGGCCGCATAAAGCGAAAAAAATGCCTAAAAATTTTTTTACGGCCGCATAAAGGGAAAAAAAGGCCGCCTTTTTAAAAATATCTGCCGGCCGCGCCGCCGGCCGGCCGGCACGCGGGCGGCAGCGGCGGCCGCCGGCAGTTCTCATCCCTGAACTGATTCTTTCAAATTTTATGTTATATAAATTAACTGTAATATAGCAATTGGCTTTCGTGTTTTGACTTCTACTAACTGAATCTCACAAAGAATACGGTAAATTTTAAACAGCGGACTGATAAGCCTTTACAAAACAAAAATAAAATTTAGACACAATTAAACCGAGATTTAAAAAAAAGTAGATTGAAAATCCTGAGGGATCGTAGGAGTTATTAGATAGACAACATCGGAATTATAATAGACAAACTGGAATTAAAAGAAAAAGAAATCCTAAATCAAAGCTTAAGCAATTATTATTTGAAAAAAGTTGATATTGTTTAAAAAATGACAAAGTTGTATCACTTTTATAAGCTTATAATGGATATCGATAAACGTGTAGAGAAAAATACCTCTGCGATTTAATTTAACATTAATACAAAACTGAATCATAAAAATCGGAAAGTTAGTAAAAATTAGACTGCGATTTAAAAAGAAGACATTAGATAACTGTAAACAAAAAAATTAAAATTACCGAAAATTAAACTGAGTCCACCCAAAATCTTGTTTACCTTATGAGATCCATAACTGATGCTACAAATAAGGATAAAAATTGTTCGAAAATAAAAACCGAAGATAATAAATTTTTAAATAACATGTCTGTTCATAAAAAAAGAGAGATTTGTGTTAAACTGACATCATCAGTGGTTAGAGAGAAGATATCAAAGAATTTTAAAAACTAAATCTTTAATTTTATTTTTGTGAAAATGGTTATAATAAATATTACTGTCGAAGAAGATGCACTTAGAATTGCTGAAAAAGAAAAACTTCTACAGAAGGATATTAACATAAGTTGCATACGTTAGCAGGCAAAGTAACTAAATAAATTGACGACAACCGTTTCAAATAAAATATTTTTTATAACAAATGTAATAAAATTTAACTGACGACGATTAAGACTTGTTAAACACATTTTTCAGAAATGCAGATTATAGATTTTAAGCTAATCAAAGATGACATTTACATCATTTTTGGTTATGTTTTGATAACACATTTTATGTTAACTGCAGCATTTTTTATTTTTTAAATTTCAAATATTTAAAACCAAAGCTGTATTTAAAGGCTGTTAACTATGTGAAAAATAAATTGAGTGCATATTACGATAAAAAAAACAAAATTTACTGATGTTATCATAGATCTAACAAAGCACATCTAGAAACGAAAAATCACTGTCAAATCTTGGGATCTCAAAACTGTAGGTTTATTAGAGGAGATTTAACTAATTTCAAATAATAATAAGCCACACCACTAAAATTTAAAAAAAACTGAGTAATATTTGTTTTTGAGGAAACTAAACTGTAACTTCTAAACTCTTACTTTGCAAAACTACTACAAAAATTTGAAGTCTTATGAGCATTGTTTTAATAGTTAAAAAGGAAATTCACAAAATTTCGTTGAAAATGTTGTTAAATTTGAGGTCAAAAATATTGTAAACGCTAACATTTAAATATTAACTGACATCTTATTATTATACTGCACATAATTAAATTTGGGATTTCAAAAAAAGGTTAATAAAGTTTAACTGAAGAGTTAACACAAAACTGATTGCCGAGTTGAACCTTCTCCTTTTTAGTATTTGATTGAAAACTGAAATCGTTTGTGAACATTTTTTGAGATTAACAAATGCAAGCCCTACATAAATTAAGGTCTTCAGTTTTTAAACAAACCTGCCCCAGGTACAAAACTAAATCAAGAAAAAAAAAGTTTAAAAAAAAGTTGACCCCTGCGGATTCGAACCTGTGACCTAAAAAGTGAAACACAAACGTCAACCCTACTGCGCCACACAAGCTTGAGTACTCAGCTGCACAAAATGCATGAGATGAGAAAACGTCGGTTATTTACAAACTTTAAACGCCGATAAAACGGCGTAACGCCGGTAGTAGCACGTAATAATTTTTCTGGGATGTTTTTAGACCCCTATGAACCCTTTAGACTACATTTGGTTGCCAAAAGCCCAAATCATGTCTGGTACCTCCCTTGTTAATAAAATGATCCATTACCTCAGTTTTTAATGGCCATTTGTTTGCTATTGCTCAGCTTTTTTAAAGTTGTAATTATGTAAATAAATATGCTGCAACTATTTTAATTGGCGGTTACGATTAATCATAGTCAGTTTTTTCTCAAGTTATGCCATCTAATTTTTTGTAAAAAAATCTTCAAAATAGTTTTTGGTTGAAATAAATATTAAAAACGCCTGATTACAAAAAGTTTTACCTTAAATTTAAAAAGATGTAAAACAATACAAAGTAAATCTTGAAACCTAAAAAGAAAAATGTTCAAAATTAATGATTGAAGTATCGCGACTTGTCAGTTTTTGAATTTTCTTAGAAGTTCAAAATCACATGGATAAGAAAATGTGCGTCAGTTTTTTCCTTGTCATATGACATGATTAAATATATTTTGGTTCGCATTAAATTTAAACCTTAATTAATTTAAGATCAGTTAAAAACAGTTTTATAACTACATGTTTTAACAAAAAAAAATTTAAAACCACCAGCAGTTAACAATTATAAAGAATATTTTATGTTTTCATGTGTATAACTTTTATCGATTAAGTTCACGCCTGTTTTACCTATGCAAATCATATGTTTGGGCATTTAAACAATATATAAATACTTTTTTTAATTTTTAATAATTATGCTTTTGCAGGATTCAGTTTTAAAAACTGCTTTATTGTTCAATATGAAAAATTTTGAAACAGTTTTTACACCAACAATTTCAATAAAAGGTTTATGCAACAACTATTTTATGCAGGATTTTTATCAAAGAAAATGAAAAGCTGTGTTTAAAAATTTAGTAACTACATCTCAAAATGTTTGCTATATAAATTAATAAATTGGAGTACTTTCAGTTACTCATCTAAAGAATAATTTACTTTCGGTATTGCTGCAATTAGTTTAAATTAAAAGTGCTTCTTTCAAAATTTAGAAATTTTATCGTTTGTTTCTGCATATTCAGTTTTAATTTAGACAACTTTAGCTTTAAAAATATTTTGCATTATTAGATTATATTGTCACGTCACCAAATCTTCAATACGTATTTGTCAGTTTTTTTAAATTTAAGAATGAGTTAATTTTTTTGCATTCTTTAAAAATTTTACATTTTTACAGTGTTTTCTTTCACTTTCACATCTTTGTGGCAGTAATTCAAGAAACACGATTTTTGTGCACAAAAACGATTTTTTTTAAGAAATACAGGTTTCTCAAATAAACATTTTTCTATTGCATAAACAAGTAAATGAAGCTGTTCAGTTTTTTCCTTTTATTCATTTGGTTATCGCTTTATTTAAACGAAAATAACATATTCATAAATAGTTTCAATAAAAAATTCTTGTAAACAATCAAAAAAGTTTCATTGTTTTAACATAGACTGAAAAAACTAACAGCAGGGCTATGGTAAAACTAATAATATTATGCAGTTATACAAGAAATGCTTTTTTTTGCTATTATTTAACATATGGATTAAAGTCAAAAAGGCTGTTTATAAGTTTTCTCAACATAACTGTTCTACATATACCAATGGATAATTAAATTAAATTTTTAATGATTGTAAGCCACTGAATCAAGATCCAGTTTTTAAAAACCTTTTTTACTTTATTATTATCCAGTACGTAATGCAATTGCAGTTTAAAAATTTTTGAAAAATATAACCTACCGATAAGGGCAATATGTCCATAACTCATAAAGATTCCAGGTGGAATTCCTGCAAATGAGTTTTAACCGTCAAGGTTAGGATATTCAAATTATGTCAAATAAGAAATATTTGTCGATTTGTTGAGTTGATGGGGATCAAAAAAATCACTCTGTTGGATAATAAAAAAATACGTGATTTGCATTTTTTAAACGATTGTTATTATCCCTAACAGCTTTTATTGCTGTCACTATTGCTTATCAAGATAATGACATAATTACAGTTTCTTCTTGATCTTTAATAACTTGACGGAATAGTTTTTTGTTTATATACAAAAATGTTGTAACAGCTAATTAAAAATTACTATTACTCAAGCCCGTATTTAAGTGGGTGCTGAGGGGGCTTCAGCTGTTATTGCAGTTATATTATTTCTTTTAAACAGCGTTGTTATTAAACAATTTCTTAAAACATAAATGAATTAATCGTTAGTTTATTCATTTTTTCCTAAAAAAGTATGTGATAGACAGTTTAAGCAAAACCATACCATCTGGCATCTGTTATCTTTCAGTTTTATAAGTTGTTGTTGGGGTAGTTTTTGGAGTTGCTTTTTGCTTTTCAGTTGTGCAAAGTTGGTGCAAATTCTGCAAAAACCAGTTTTTAGTAATTTTATTGAATTTACAAATGTCAATGTTTTGGCGACAGTTTGTTTACAAAAAAATAGAGAGCTTTTCAAGTCTCTTGATGCAGTTTTAATAAGTCTAATAAAAATGGCAGAAAAAAAACCGAGTTATGTTATCACAAATCTACATTTCTTCCATTTTACACAATAAAAGAATAATATGTCAAACTGTAGTGCCATAATTTCAGTATTGTACAAAAAAAATTTTTTAAAGGCACAACATAATTTGTTAGGAATTTAAAAATTTATCAATTATTAAAGAATAAATAGCCAAAGAAAGATTGTGCTTGCAACGCTAGACAATCCCCAAGAGTTGATTTGACAGTTAAAAATTTGTTCCTAAAAAACGCATTTTTGAATTTTTTTTTGATTTTTTACAAGGATATTGGTTGAATTCGATTGTAACAAAAAAATAGTTAATTTTGTTTTGATGTTTCTAATCACGTTTTCTCCCTTATTATGCAGTTTGCACTTGACGAAAAAGCACTGGGTGTGTTACTTTTAAATTTTACAGTTTAAAAAAGCTTTTGAGAAGCGATACAAAAGCAAACCATGAAAATAATATGTATTTATGAATTGAGGCTACTAATTTTCTGTTACAAAAAATATCAAATGGTGGTTGACAGTTTTTTTTGACAAATAGTTTCAAACATAAAACATTTTGTTTATAATTTCCGAGAGAAAACCAAGAAAAAGTTCTTGTCTTTTTTAAATTGTTAGTTTTTGAAAATGCGCATTGGAAGACAGTTATTTTATAGTTAAAGTTAGAAACCTTTAGTTCGAATGACGAATGGTAAAATTTATTTTTTCCAGAATATGATTGCAAAATGCTTTTTTAAAAATTTTAATAGTTTTGTTAAAGATGAAAATAACAAATGAATAATCAGTTTTTTCAGCAAAATAAAATCAAACATGTTATTTATTTTGAACTCAACAGTTAGCGATTCCTTTTTTCCCTATTATATCAAATGATAGTTTCCAAAACTTCTCTACTAAGCTCATATCCCCACAAACAGTATGCTTGCTTACCAGTTTCATAGCTCTTTGGTTTAACTTTTTCTTTATCAGTTATATGGGAGCTGGTAAAAAAAAAGTGAAATGCGTTGAGTTGTTGCATATGGCGCAGTTAGAAATGGATTTCTTTTTGGTTGATTTACAGATGACAAAATATTTGTTCTACTTTGAAGTGGTGTACATAATTGTCGATTAGAACTAAAATGTTAGATAACAGTTTATAAATAAAAATAGTTTTTGTTAGAAAAGTGCGGTGCATAGTTTCTTTTTAACAGACAAACACTGATAGCAACCGACGACCACTAGTTCAAGACAGTTATTTTTCTATTTGTTAAAAAAAACGTTTATAAAAGTGCTTTAACTATAATTCGAACGCTCGTAGTTTTTAAAAGTGTTATAAAAAACTTTCCACTAAAGCTAATGCAGTTATGTTTCCCCCTCAATTTTTCCAAAAAAATGTTCTTTTTTCATTTTCCAAATCTCCTTTTTTTGAATGAATATGCAAATTCGAGATAATAAATGTGTGAGCTTCACCAACTCTTTGATAGATTTTGAAGTCCAAAAATTTTTGGATAAATTGTAGGGGGAACAAAACAGCACTTGTTCCAAAAACTTTGAGTTGTAAATGCTTGCACAAAAATTTACAGTTTTTTTAATAAATATCGCCATATCCCTATATTTATAAATTACTCATGTTTTTTGCTTGGCAATCTATCAGATAATAATATTGAATATGACAGTTATAAATAAAAATAATTTTTTACTAAAGCGTAACACATTTTGTAACATAGATATCGCTTAAGACAATTTCAGTTTAACTATATGTATTAAACAATGGATCATTTAAGAAATTAAGCAAAAATATAACTTGTTAAAAAATAAATATTATTTTACAGTTCTTTAGAAAAAATGTTTTCAAGTTGATGTACCTGGATTCGCAGTTATTTTTATTTAAAATGGAAAACTGTAGTTTACTTTTATTTCTACCCATGCCTGCCGAAAATTTTTTACTTATTTAGAACAAAGTATTTTATGCAAAAAATCATCTTATAAACAACAATGATTCAATTATTATTTATAACTAGACCAAAATGATTGAAACTTAAAAATTGTTGTTCCAGACTTCATTGGAACATCATGCATCAAGATGTCAGTTAAAAACATTTTTTTTCCTAGAATAGCCTAATTTGTAAACCTTATTCTCACACGGTATGTTCTTAGCTATCCGATGCATCAGTTTTTACTAAACCAGCTTTTGATGTCAGTTTTCATTCAGCAAAATCTTTAAGCTCGATAATAATTTTTTCTTGAGTTTTTCTTGCAATACATCGTTTATTATTTCAGTTTTTTTGAGTTTCGGATGACTTTTCAACTTTTTCAAGAACATTTGGGTCTTCAGCGCTATCCGCTTTATCACTCTGTGTTTAGCTTTTTTAAGCATTCATCAGTCTTTGCGCAACTTTTACATTTTTTGACAACATACGTTCGTAGTTTTACCTTTTTCTTTAACTGATTTACGCTATCGGGTTCTTTTTTAATAGATGATGATTGTCAGTTTCTTTAATCTTTTTGTAACTTTACTTATTTTTGTTGCGTATTGCCTAGTTGATAAAAAATAACATTTTAACAAGTCTATAATGCTGTTAATGTGAATTTTAACACGTCCCAACAATTTATACATTGAAAAAAAAACAAGCATACATACGTTCATTTGAAGCTATGCTAAACTGTACGTTCGTTTGATTACAGTTTAGCATAGCTTAGTTTTCAACACAAAACTTTATTTTTACTATTCAAAGACACCAAGCTCTGTTATATCTAATTTCGAATAACTTTTTTTGTAACCAAAAACTCCAAAATGAAAAGTTGTCCAGTTTTAATAAGATATATTACTTAGAATGTTCAAGTTTGTTCATCATTATAGCCCCAAATTTATTCAATAAAAAATTAATAGTGCTCTAAAAATAACCATGTTTTTGATGGCGAAATTGTCACAATCAACAACTTATGTGCTTTAGCTTTCGTAATTCAAAAAGAAGCAACAGTTTAACTTTAGCTAAAATAAATTGCTTGTATTATTCTTAGGAATACTTTTTATTCCTACTATTGTATCATCACCTGATTAAGATTAAGATTTTTTTGTTGCAAAAGCAATTTGGTTTTTTACTGAACAGAATTTGCCTGCAGTTAACTTTAAATTTTATTTTATCTAGCTCGCCTTTTTGTTTTTAGAAAGCTTTTTACCATTTAACTGCATCTCCAACAGTTATGAATAAAATTTTAAAAATTAGTTTTTAATTTTTTTGAATATCTCTTAGTGATGTACGTGTCAGTTTAAAAGTATAAAACAAAATTAAATTTCTAACATCCAAAAAAAGCCGCTACAGTTTTTTTCGAGAATTTTGGAGAAGAGAATCGCGGAAGCTCCGCGACATCAAAAGACTCCTTTTGTACCAACTTCACGGTGTAATGAACCAAAGCAAAGTGAAGAAGCAAATGCAACAATTACTGAAGATCAAATTCTTGATGCTATGGATCAACTTTCCAATGGAGCAGAAAAAGCACAACCAACATCAGGCAACACACGGCAGACCCGTCTTATAGAAAAAAGAAAAGTGAAAGGAAAAAGAGAGGTGTGAAAAATTTTCATTCGCAATTTTTTTTCTTTATTTTTTTTACTGAGACTCATTTTTTCATTTCATTTTATTTTATTCCTTTTCCTTTGTTCTTTTTTTTGTTTTTCTATTGTTCTTCATTTGTCTTTTTGAGCTTATTCTTAAAAAGCTAACATCTTTTTTTCAAATTTATTATTTTAAAACAACGAGGTCGATTGTCGGAAGCCAACTTTTTTCTCTTCTTTTTCTTCTTGCTAATTAAAATTTATAATTTTTTTACAGGAAATACAATTTGCGTAAACGTTCAATCGTTAATACTCAATATCATAAAAGTGATGATAAAGAACGTAATCCAATTGAAAAAACTTCACGTCGAAAATCAACTGTTTCACGTTCTTTTGTAAAACCTTCATCAAGTAATTCTGATGTTCCTTCAACTTTTGAACCAGCTTTGGATTCTTCTTATCGTTCAGGTATGTTTTTTATTAATTGTAATCCATAATTACCGTATCCTCTATAAATTTTTTTAGCTCTCTCGAAAGTGATGATGATGTTGAATATATTGGTACAGAAAATGTTATAAAAAAAAAATTCCTAACTCTTGAACCTACATCATTAAAAAATTCTCCAAATGGTACTATTTTCGATATTTTTGAATGTCTTCTTTATGATGTTAAAAATAAGAAAGGTGAAATCACTCAAAAAGATAAGAGGTTATTGGTATTCACTTCAAAAGAACGAACACAATGCTATGAATATTTTCATCATGATAAAAAATTAACTTATCAATGCCTCAAATGCTCAAATCAAAATATGGTTACCTCTTTCAAGGCTACAGTTGATGATCTTGGTAACAAAAGTCCTAATCTCAATACTGAAGAACACATTTGTCAACCAGTTAATTATTTACCATCAAATTACCAATCATCTTTAATTGTCAAATCTCCGAATTTTATTTTTACTGAACATGAATGGAAATGAGAACAAAGACCATTATTAATTATTTTTGATCGTGACAACAGAAATTATTGCTATAAATTTGGGTAATGAAAAACATTTCAATTGTCTTCAATGCAAAAACAATCGCAGAATGCTGCTTACAGCTCGATTTATTCATTATGATGGAAGCAATGCAATTGAACTCAATCATTCTCAACATCGTTGTAAACCTGTATAATATGTTCCATAAATTTCTGCTGTTTTAATTTTTTATGTTTTTTTACAATTGTTATTTTTTCAAATTGATTTGAATGGTTTTTTTACTGTTGTTTTTGAATAAAAAATTTTCATTTTTTCCTTCATTTTTTGATAGATTAGTTAAAAATGAGATTAAATACATCACAATGAGAAAAAAAATATAACCATGATGATGAAAAATGAAAGAGAAATCCCTCCTGAAAAAAACTTATTTTTTTTATCTCTTTAATCTGGATAAAGATGATACATGTTTTATATCCGCAAAGTAATTACAGAGAGATAGACTTCTTTTTTCACAAAATCGTTAACACTTGTATTATTGGAAAAATACAGTATCCTTCTAAATTTTATAAAACATGTAAAAACTATGCAATTATTTATGATTCATTTATTGTGATCATAATTACAGTAACCGTTACGCTCATCCATTGTTTTGTCAATAATTCTCTAAAAACATTAATAATTATCAGTGTTTATTTAAGAACTTTGATCAATTTATTATTAATCTCAAAAACTTGTACATGACTAATCAGAATTAAACGCATCTTCAACAAAATTACAGTATGCTTTAAAGTTTAAACACAAATGTTGCTACAACAGAATTCATTTATTAATTTTTGTAACACACATCCAAAAATTCTATCAAGGAAAAAGAGAGCGAATCTTGAAGCTTTTTCTGTTTCTGTATTTGTTCGAGCAAACCGAATAAAAAGTTCTTCTTTATTTTCTACTAGCAATTGTTCTTCTTTGCTCAATTCTGATAAGCCATGATCTGATGAGGCTGTTGTAGATTTGAAAGTGAAGTTCTTGTTCAAATTGACACATTGGTTCATGCTTGATATTTCCTGAAAAAGATGGCAGCAATAGAACTAAAATAAACGCATAAAAATGTATCAATGGATTAATTTCCACAAAAAAAGTTATAAACAAGGTGCAGACATTTTATCTGTACATGCTAATAATTAATGTGGTTGTTGTATAAGTTAGGGAAACCACATAAGCATTCTAACAAAACATATAAAATAGCTCTTAGAGCAATACCGTAATTCACAACTAATAGATGTATAATCAAGTGCGGTATTGCTGCAACCACTTCACTCCCATAAACAATCCCATCCAACAACAATCAAACTTACTTTGTCTAATCCTATCATTTCTTACTTCTGGTAGTTCATTTTCAATGAAAGCTTTCGTTTTTGCTTTTTCATCTTGATCATTTTCTTTTGGAATAAGCGGAAGCTTTTCATCATTATTTATCTTCTCCCATCCTTCTTCATCTTTACTACCATCTCCACCACCAGCAGCAGCAGCTTCACGCTCAAATTCTTTTTCCAAAGCTTTAACTCGACGAATTTTTACTTCTTCTTCTATCTTAATAGCCAAAAGATTTGATTCATATAAATCCACAAGATCTGCAAGCCGACATATTCGTTGAAGGTTTTGTGTTTTCTTTAAATGAATTTCTCTAAAATATAGCATGTATACGTACAAATATAATAACAACAAATGATCGAACCGTAATTGTGTAACAATTCTACACACTTCTTTTAAATGTACTGTACAATCTTTTGTTCAGCTTCATATTGAAGATTTAGATATCGATCATGGATAACTTTGGCATCAGCAGCACATTGTTGTTCACGTTGAAAATATTAAATATTCTAAAACACAACATTAAATAATAAAATTCTTGTGTCTATAAACCTTACACTTTGATATTGTTTATCTTTTTCCATTAAAGTTCCATGTTGTTTTATAATTTAATTTATCATTTTTCCATAGATTTCGATTTATATACGATATTGATCTCGTTCTTTGATGAGAAGTTCAACGCCAGGATCATTTTCAGCAGCAGATGATAATGATGGTTGCATTGATGCTGTATCAGCAGCTGTAAATTTTGGAGGAAGAAGCTTTTGTTGTAATGAAGTTGCTCCATAGATTGATATTAATTCTGTAATTGCAGCCTATTTTGTTTGATCCTGGAAGAAAAAGATATATAAACGAGTAGAGGTAGATTTTTGGAATGTGAAAAGAAAGTTTTACTTCTTTTTTCTTTGGGGGGCAAATACAAATAGTGCGATTGGCTGCGCATCAGACTGGCAATTCAAAATATGAATAGTCAACAGCAAGGTTTGAGTCCCTCCTAAAAACATGAAAAAAATTAATTTTTTAAAAACTAGCAGAAATTAGTCCTAATAATGTTTAAACATCAATTTTTTCTTGTTTGAGAGGAACTCGAACCCCGCTGTTGACTCCCGATATACTGGGTTGCAAGTTTGTAGAGCAACCAACTGCTCTATCTGTATTTGCCATCAGAAGAAATTTGATGTAAAGTTATCATTTTCCGAAAATCACATTCATTTAAACTAACCTTTGTAATAGCATCATCATCATCAAAAGTTCCTTTATCAGCTGCATATGTATTATTTAGACCCTAAAAAGTATATATTATTAGTTAAATATTTACTAATAAAAAGAAATATACCTTTGTAGTATCATCATCATCGGCATCAATATTGCAGTTTTCTTTATCAGCTACATATGTATGATTTTGACCCTTAAATATAGTTAGTTGAATACGTACTAATAAAGAAAAATAAACCTTTGTAATATCAACATCATGATTGTCATCAATATTATAGTTTTCTTTATCAGCTACATATGTCTCATTATTAACATCAGCAGTATCAGCAGCATCTGATAAATCCATTTTTCTTGAGAGTTTATATATATAAGATTAAGTACCTATAAATCAAGACATGTAATTCGCACATTAAACAGCGTAAAAAATAGAACAATAAAACTGAGCAATTAAAAAAGAGCAATTACACAAAATGTAAGCAAAGAAAGGCAGTTATAAAAAAAAGCAGCAAAAAATAACGCGCGATAAACGCAGAGAACTACGCAGCTGGTGAACTTTCATATACTCTTTAATTGAAAGGATAAAAACAAAAAGGGTCCACTAGATTCAATACCCTATACATTCACATTTCCTTTGTCACATTTCCATTTAAACATTTACACTTTAGAATCTGCCGACCAAAGTTTTTAGCAAGATCAAAACCCAAAAAACCCATTGAAGAATTTAAATCTCTTCGCCTCAAAGCAGCATTAAGTGGAAATCCAACTCCAGAAGTTGCATGGGATCGTGATGGAATAATTCTAGAAACTAAAAAAAAGCTGTATGACTTAGCTCAAAGACTTTTTAGGTAAAAATTTAAAAGCTTTGGGTACTGTAGCAATAAGATTCAAATGAAAATCAATCATTCCAGAATTTCTAAAAATCAAATATTGCTTAAACACCATGAAAATACTTGTGTTAACTATGAACTAATTGAAGTGCTTTATCTGCTTATTACATCAAATGATAAAAGAAAAAATAGCTTACAATAGATTAACAAAAATATCATCATCCAACGTTGAAATATTACATCAAGATAAATCAAGTTCCTTGAAATTTTGCAAGGATGAAAAAAAACACCAGAAAAACATGACAGCGAAAACTTTAAATCTCATCCAAATAACTATAGTAACCCCGTTAGCAACTAATGAAAGAACATGCATTAAGATAAATAAAAAAATTATTAGTCTATTATTATAACCAGAAGACGACAAAAAAGAATCACAACAAATTACCCATAAAATCGTCACCGCAAGCATAAATATAATCGATGTTTGGATCTCTTTTAAATTTTATTGAATCTGCCACAGTATATACTTTCCATAAACAATTACTAAATTCACAAAATTTAACAGAAAACAAAAATTTAAAAGTAATAAAAATTTTATCATTTTGAACTGTCTCACAATTTTGGAACGGAGCTAATCACAAGAACAACGAAATAATAATATAGGTTTAAATACCAACACCTCTTGACTCAAGAAAAAAAATGACGAATATTTCACCAAAAAATTAATGATACACAAAAACGGTTTTTTTTTCTTCAGAACAATCTTTAAACCTTGTCAGACAAAAAAGATAAATGACAGTCAAAGAAAAGGCAATATAAAAAACTGAACTTTGGGTGACAACGCTTTTTTTGAACGGTTCAAATCTTTGAGAAAAAAATAAGTGAAAAAAAATTTTGTAGGCAAAAACTGTAATTGGTTGCTGATTAAAAACACCTTTAAATTTTTATTGATCTTATATATTTATTGAAAAACTACAATTGCAATTGAATATTTTGCAAGATTACTGTATTTATGCAATTTAGGAAAATACATTTTTGAAGGAAGTTAAAGTTCTTAGCAAATAAAATTTAAGTTGAAACGCAATTTTTAATCATAAAAACACTACCCAAATAATAGAGCAACGACTTAAAATTTACTAAAATTTTAAAGATCTGGTGTTCTTTTTGTGGTAATAAAAAAACCAAAGGTTAAAAAAAAGCTTACAAATAAAGCATTAAATTCTTCATCTGCTGATAGCGTAAAAGCTCGTAATTATATGCTAGGAGGAGTTCAACAGAATTACATGAAAGCAACACAGCATTATGAAAGAGCAACTCTCACTGGCGATACAAAAGCAATGGATAATTTAGCAAAACTTTATGAAAAGGGAAGTGGTGTTAGACAAGATTTCGATAAATCAATTGAATGGTTGTTAAAAGCAGTAAACACAGCATGGACGAGTATGATTATATGTACTTATTACTCCCTCTTTTACAGTGATAAACATTAGGTTGGTGTTGGAGTTGCACAAGCCCAGCATACAATTGGATTTTAGGTATCATCAAGTATATTTTGATTTTTATATATGGCTTTAAGAACTGTTTTTTTTATTTGCAACAGAAAAAACATTGTGAAATTGACATTTTTGTATCTTCATGAGTATGACCTTCTTCTGTTACTTTAATAACATATACCAGATCATCATTTATTCTAGCAATCCATTCGTCGGCACCTGACCATCTGGCACCCCAGGTCAACCGGCACTAACAATAACTTAGAAAATCTTTTCAATTTTTATGGTGATGGCCCATTTACGGTAAATAAAAATCGTAGAAATTTTTCAAACAGAATTGCGCGGCTCTTTTTTTGGCGCCATTGCAATGATGCACAGCCTATCACTGCAGCTCTGCTTCTTTTTGCCACCATAAAGTTTTTTTCCGTTACAGCAAGGTGTGTGAACTATTAACTGATTTTAAGAAAACAAATTTTATTTCATTAACATTTTTATTTAACGCTTAAGAATTTTTTATAACAATATATGTCTCCGTGATTTACGAATTAAATATTACTTTTACGTTTTAATTTTAAATACTTTATAGATTTGTTGATTATTATAAAATGGAACCAATTTCAAAAAAGCGAAAGCTTTCACAGCTCTCTGGTAAAAATGATGGATCAATTGTAGCTCAACTTGAAGCAGTCAAAGCCGAAAATGTACGATTGAACAAAAAGATGAAAATCCAAGAAAAATCAATTTTATATCTTGTACAGGAAGTAAGCGTCATTTTATTCTTGCCTTTTTAAAGTTTTTACGAAACATTTTTAGAATACTGAATTAAAAAGCAATAAATCGAATGATGATTTTTTTGATGGTGATGAAGATATGGAAGCTGTAAATGAAAGATTAAAAGAAGTTGAAGCTAAATTGCGATCTAAACTTGGTGAAATTGAAGCTCAACTTGAAGCAGTCAAAGCTGAAAATGTACGATTGAACAAAAAGATGAAAAACCAAGAAAAATCAATTTTATATCTTGTACAGGAAGTAAGCGTCATTTTATTCTTGCCTTTTTAAAGTTTTTACGAAACATTTTTAGAATACTGAATTAAAAATCAAGAAATCAAATGATGATTTTGATCGTGATGAAGATATAGAAGCTGTAAATGAAAGATTAAAAGAAGTTGAAGCTAAATTGCGATCTGAACTTGGTGAAATTAAAATGGAAGACCAAAGCAAAGTGAAAAATGAAGAAAAATGAACCAATAATTCTTGCTTAAATTATTGATGTTTTAATTTTTTATGTTTTTACAATTGTTATTTTTTCAAATTGATTTGAATGGTTTTTTTACTGTTGTTTTTGAATAAAAAGTTTTCCCTTTTTTCTTTCATTTTTTGATAGGTCAGTTAAAAATGAGATCAAACACATCACAATGAGCAGAAAATAAAGTCATGATGATAAATAAAAGAGAAATCCTTCCGAAAAAAACTTATTTTTATACTCTTTAATCTGGATAAAGATGATCAAGGACGTCAGCAGAAAAAAATTTCGGGGTGGGCACAAACAATTTTGGAGGGGGCACGCCTTTGATCTTTTGCCGCTTTAACTTAGCAATTGGAAAAAATCAAAGAATTTTTCCAATTTCGGAGGGGGCACGTGCCCCTCGTGCCCCCCTCTGCTGACGTCCTTGAAGATGATACATGTTTTATATCCGCAAAGTATTTAGAGAGAGATAGACTTCTTTTTTCACAAAATCGTTAACACTTGTATTATTGGAAAAATACAGTATCCTTCTAAATTTTATAAAACATGTATCTAAGAAAAACTATGCAATTATTTATGATTCATTTTTTGTGATCATAATTACAGTAACCTTTACGCTCATTCATTGTTTTGTCAATAATTCTCTAAAAACATTATTAATTATCAGTGTTTATTTAAGAACTTTGATCAATTTATTTTAAATCTCAAAAACTTGTACATGACTAATCAGAATTAAACGCATCTTCAACAAAATTACAGTATGCTTTAAACACAAATGTTGCTACAACAGAATTCATTTATTAATCTATTAACAAACATCCAAAAATTCAATCAAGAAAAAAGAGAGCGAATCTTGAAGCTTTTTCTGTTTCTGTATTTGTTCGAGCAAACCGAATAAAAAGTTCTTCTTCATTTTCTACTAGCAATTGTTCTTCTTTGCTCAATTCTGATAATCCATGATCTGATGAGGCTGCTGTAGATTTGAAAGTGAAGTTCTTGTTGAAATTGTGACATTGGTTCATGCTTGATATTTCCTGAAAAAGATGGGATTTAATAGAATTAAAATAAACGCATCAAAATGTATCATAGGATTAATTTATAAAACTAAAATATAAAATGAACAGATATTGCAACAGCGGAATACTATAGAGGTATAGGTATACAATAGCTCTTAGAACAATACCGTAATTCACAACTAATAGATGTATAATCATGTGCGGTATTGCTGCAACCACTTCACTCCCATAAACAATCCCATCCAACAACAATCGAACTTACTTTGTCTAATTCTATCATTTCTAACTTGTGGTAGTTCATTTTCAATGAAAGCTTTCTTTTTTGCTTTTTCATCTTGATCATTTTCTTTTGGAATAAGCGGAAGCTTTTTATCATTATCTTCTTACATCCTTCTTCATCTTCACCACCACCAGCAGCTTCACGCTCAAATCCTTCTTCCAAAGCTTTAACTCGACGAATTTTTACTTCATCTTCTATCTTAATAGCCAAAAGATTTGATTCATATAAATCCACAAGATCTGCAAGCCGACATATTCGTAGAAGGTTTTGTGTTTTCTTTAAATGAATTTCTCTAAAATAGCAAATATAAGTACAAATACAATGAAAAGCAAATGTTCGAACCGTAATTGTGTAACAATTTTATACACTTCTTTTAAATATACTGTAAGCAGTTGAATAATACATTGTAAATGTTTATGATCATCTTCTCGAAGGCTTTTATCAGATTCCATATGAGATTTCAAATAAATATTATACAAAGATATACACATCTATGCGGCAGAGATAACTTCACCAGCAGCAGCTTTGGATGGAGCTTGAGGATCAGTGGCATCTACAGCAACTTCAGCAAATTGAACAACAAGCTTATCTTTCCTTTGGTGGACCAGCAAGACGAGTAATTTCTAATGGAACAGATGCATCAGCTTCAACGAAACCAAAAACTAGCTTAAGACGATATTCGGTATTATTTGATGATTTAACCTTGAATGCAAGTCGAGATGCATCAGAATTAACAAGATAATGAGTTGATGACCCACCAGCAGCAAGAACAGATACATTTGCAGGATCAGCAGCTAAGGCAGCCATTATTGTTGTTGTTGCTTGAGAGAGAGAGAAAAAAAGAAGAAGAGAAGAAGCATTATTGTGTGTACAATTGCAAAAAGATATTTGATTCATGTTGTTGCAGCAGCAGCAAGAAAGAATGGCCATATTTGATTTGTTGTTATTCAATTAAATGCAAAAGATTTGTAATCACTTCAATTTAAAATGATGCTATCTGTTTCTTCACATAGTTGATTCTGGAATACATAAATTTGTGATAGTTTTATAATACAGTTTTGTAGTAATAATAATTAAATGTAATACTCACAAATGTTTTACTCTAAAATTTATGCATCAATTTTCGAGTGTCTGTTAGACACATTATGCCAAAAATATTGACGTAAATTTATTCATCGTTAAAAAAAAGCATAAACATCTTTTTGATTTTAGTCAACAAATATTAAATTTATCTTTTTATTTTTCTATGTATTATTTTAAATTTTAAAAAACTAAGAATGATCCTAATGGCTGTAACAGATAATACAGCTCTTCTACGAGCTCGATATAAAATGGTTAAAACTCGACAATATTCTTGAAAAGCAAAAGAAAGTAAGTTTTTGTGATTTAACGGATTTAGAATTTAAGGGTTTGGATAAAAATTTGATTTTGGTCTTTAGTTAGCGTTTGGTTTAAAAAAAAATTGCAAATTTTTTTTGCGAACTTGGGTTCTGCAGTACAGTACGCCCTCTAGCGATGGCTTATTTCCTAGTCTTTAACTGAACTCCAGTAACAATAAAAAGATATTGCCGTAATTGTGCAACAATACTACATACTTGTTTTAAATATACTGTAAACAGTTGAATAATACATTGTAAATGTTTATATTCATCTTCTCGAAAGCTTTTTATCAAATTCCATTTGAGATTTGAGAGATTTAATTAGCTTTCCATAATTCTGCATTGCTGTATCTGATAATATTGGTTATTACTCTTTGTGTGATACAAGTATATCATTTTGGATCTTAGATATGTCGTTTCTTCTATCGAAACAGAGAAGCAGCTAAAAAGAATTGATAAACAATCTGATGTTTTTTGTTTTTTTTTTGCAGATGAATACTGTATCAGCATTCTTGGGTACAAATACTCTTTGGTTGAAAGGATAAAAACAAAAAGTTCCACTAGATTCAATACCCTATATATACATTCACATTTTTTCTTTGCCAAATTTCCATTTAAACATTGTTACACAATTACAATTAGATCATTTGCTGTTATTGTATTTGTACTTATATATACTATTTTAGAGAAATTCATTTAAAGAAAACAAAACCTTCAACGAATATATCGGCTTACAAATCTCGTGGATTTATATGAATCAAATCTTTCGACAATTAAGATTGAAGAAGAAGCAAAAAATGAAAGCTTTTATTAAAAATGAGCTACAAAAAGTTAGAAATGCTTGAGTTAGACAACGTAAGTTTGATTGTTGTTGGATGGCATTGCTTATGGGTGTGAAGGAGTTGCAGTAATATTTGACATGATTATATATCTATTAGTTGTTTATTACGGTATTACTGTTGATCCTCTTGTATAAACCTTGATAGTATTCCGCTGTTGCAGTATCTATTCATTTTATATTTTAATTTTACAAATATAGTGGAATATTTGATTAGTTGTACCTTTTTCTTCTATTTTTCTATCCTTAAACTGCTATTTTTTATTATTATATATTTTTGCGTTAATTTTCTCTTCGTGTCTTGAATATATATATCGTAATTCTCTTTTATATAGTAATAACGTCATATAACCGCTTCCATCAACTTTTTCATCAACACGCCTATCTTTTACAATCTTTCTCTCTCAAGCTCTTTTTCTTTGGCAATTTTTTTGACGTTAGTGTAGCTACTACACTAACCACTTTGTTAACTCCGTATCTATGTACCAAATATAGTCCCCATTTCTTTCGCTGATATTTCTGTTATATTTATTTTCGCGTTCGTTTTCTTCTCGTATTTTTTAAAGAAATTTAACTATCTTTTATTTTAATTCATCCAGTTTTTTAGGAGTTAATCAACTTACATCAATTACACTTTTTACTTACTTATATTTTATTCATCAAGTTAAGAAAAAATGGAAGGTGGACCTACTGATGGACAACATGGCGCTCCTGGACAAGGTGGTCCAAAATCATCGAATAAACGTTTACAACAAACTCAAGCACAAGTTAATGAAGTTGTCGATATTATGAAAGGTAACAAATTTGTTGAAATTAATTATGCTTTTATTGAGCGATATTTATTTTTTTAGTAAATGTTGAAAAAGTATTAGAACGTGATCAAAAGCTTTCACAACTTGATGATCGTGCTGATGCTCTCCAGGTATGTTAAATGGGATAGATAGATGGGAAATGTGTAGATAAAGAAGTAAAAGCATAGTTATACAAAAGCTGTGATGGAGTTTGTGTGACTGTAGTAGCTCAAATAACAATAATGGTCTCAACATAATGCTTGAGTTATACGCCAATTTGTTGTATACTCGTCTAGCTGTGGGATAGTGAGAGACAAACCTTCGAGAGTAGAAGCTATCAATTTTGCTTCTTCCTATGTCATTTATAGAGAAACCTAACTTCTTCACTACCTTGGGTCCTTCACATTTAGACGAGATTCGGGTTTTTCTATTACTTCCTTTTCTTTTTCTGCTTATCCATCCGCTAACAAAGAGATAAACCTTTCTGTAGCTTTATAGTATAGTTGTAGATCACTGAATTACATACAGTACTCCCAGAAAGTTATCATCTCTAGAATTTTCTGAAGTTTCGTGTTTTTTACGGGTTTTTTATAACGATCTCTTAAAGTTAAAGTTTTTGGCCTTTTGAGCTTTGCGTTAAAATGTAGAAATTTGTCATCTTGCAAATTGTTTTTACTATCAGTGTCCAAATGTAGTATCAATAAAACCCAAAATTAACGAACTTTTGCGAATTTTAACGGTTGTTTGTGGGGTACTGTAGTATTTTATTTCGGGAGAGTATAATATTTCATATTATTAACTAATCATTTTACCTTTTTTTCAGGAAGGTGCTTCACAATTTGAAAGATCTGCAGCAACATTGAAACGAAAATATTGGTGGAAAAATATTAAAATGTAAGTTTATATTTGTCCTTCTACTGTAACCCTCAACAATTTTTTCTAGGATCATTATAATGTGTGCTATTGTCGTTCTTCTTGTCATTATCATTGTCATCTGGGCAGGTGGAAAATAAAAGAAGAAGATGCTCCATGTCAAATAAAAGTTTCATTTTGTATTTAATTGCTTCAACACCAACAATATTCTTTTACATCAATGATTCAATTATTCATTTTATATATTTTCTATGTATGTTTCAATAAGTAAATTTTACTTTCTTGTATAATTTTCTCTCTACTTATATATTTATATATCCCCTCCCTTTGTGGGCATTATCTCTCGTGGGATATATCCACCACATTGGAAGCCCTTCTCTGTATTCTTTTAACACATTCCCAGGTTTTTTTATAGAAGTTACACCTTTACTGGTGTTGCTGTATATGTATAAGAAAAAGTATCTATATTCTATCTATTCTCTCTTCTATTATTGTACTAACTTTTTCTTACTTTTCTCTTTCTTTTTTCGCTTAGTCATTACTTTTTTAACCTCTCTCTCACTATCTTGTTCTCTTTTTTTTGTGTAAAATTTATTTGACAAAGTTTTACGATATGGGAATAAAGATGTAATATATTTATGTTTGACGTGGGTTAGAGATATATGACAATTAAAGCATGTGAGAAAAATGTTTGTTTTTGTTAAAAAGATAATATTGGAACATGTTTGAAAGAAAGAAAAGTTGAAGCATAATATTACAGCATTTTGAAAGTTTTGTATTTTTAATGACGACATAAATTGGAGGTACAGTATAGCATGTGGCAGCTTTGCAGTAAATTTTTGTAATCTTCAAAAAATTTCATTAAATGAATTTTTACAGAATCATGTTCGACTTATCAGCAAGTTTGACAAGGTTGTATTTTTGTAACTGACTTTGAAAACAATAAAAAGGTAAAAAAAACTACAGTATACTTTCAACATGTTTGAACTTTTATCAAAATGTTTAAAAGAATTTTTTTAGAAAAAGTAAAAAAAAGGTTTTTTAAATGCAAATCTACAGTATACCTTACCGTAAACATATATCATAATTGTTTGAAATTCAGCTTGTATACTTCATTTAGTAGCTTTTGGACTTGGTTTGATTTGAGTTACACGAGTAGTTGAAGTGGTCGATTGCATGGAAGATATTTTTGATATAAATAAATTGTATCCATAAAATGTAAGAATTTGATCACGTAGGGGTTTCCTTAAATGTGATTAGAATTATAAAAAGTGCTAATATTGAAATGGAGTTATTTATAATGACATTAGGTCAGCGTATCCAACAGAGATGTGCGGAATTCATTTTTTTAAATTAAAAGTGGTTAGTAAAACTTCAGAATATATGGAAACGGAGTTTTTTTTTTATTTCTCTTAGGAGATCTCAAGCCAGGCATAACCCCCTGAGGAATTGGTCCTCTTTTTATCTTGGGAAGGTCAAAGCACCCGACAACCCAGAAAAACGATCACTTGTAATCCACAGGAGCATAGGCCAGTGGTAAACCAGAGTGGACCGAAAACGGATGTGCATACATACATTTTTAAGGTTGCCCTCGACTGGGAATGAATCGGAGACCTATCTCCAGTTGAACCGCAGCGTTAGACCACTCCACTATGCGACCCCTTTATTAATTTTAAACATACGAAACAACAAAAATTAATAAATATGCAGAAAATGGAATAAAATACAACAAAATAGTATAAAGAAGAGCAAATATTAGCCATGGTAGGGACATTGGTTTAAATAATTCATAAATAAATGCAAACAAACTTGCAAGGGTAAAAGTTAATGATGAAATAACAGCTTGAATAAAGAGTTTTTGTTCAATTTTAGAATTTGCTGTTGTTGGATCTTGGGATGATTTGGATTTAACTTGAACACGATAAAAATAAATTACAAAAATGCTTACAATAAAGCTTGAAACAGCTAAAATTGTTCCAGAAATGAATTTTATCAAAGTATTCGTTTCTGAAATACTTCCATAACATTCTTCTGCAGATTGATATTCAATAAAATGAAAACATGCAAAGTCAAAAAAATGATTATATAATATAGCTAAAGGATAAATAAGCATTCCAACAATAATAAATGGAAAGAATTTTGACCATAATTGTTTGTGATTTTTCCACCAAACTATTGCGGTAAGACGATTAAAACAAAGAATTAAAGTCCATAGAGGAATAAATATTTCTCTGTAACAATAAATTACTGATTGATAAATTCTATAATACCATAACCAAGATCCTGTAGAAAAATCTGCATCACAAAATGGACAAAATTCATAAAATAAATTTTGAAGAAATGTTGGAACATCAAATAAAAGGTCAATAATAAAACCGAAAAACATTAAATAAAAATATAAAGTGCTAACACTTTTATTTTTTCTTATAAAATTAGAAACAAAAAATATGAACACAAGTATTTTAAATATGGTATAAAAATAATTCACTCTAACAACGATTAAATTTACAATATCTTTAATAATTGTTGCTTCACGTGCAAAGTCATCATCATATTCGACGTTTTCAATTGACGACATTTTTTGTACAAATGTTGGTTGTTTGATCCTAAAAAGTAAACAATCAATCAAATATCATTAAAAAATTAATTTTTTTTCTTATATCACGAATTTTTTATAGAGATAAAATGAGATCGCGCAAAAAAAATAAAGTATACTGTATGCCCCCCCTCCCGAGTTTGTACTGCCTTCTGAATCAGCTTATGCCTTTTTATGAAGGGAAAATAAGAGCTTGCAAAAGTGGTATTACTTAATGGTTAAAAGTTTGTCTTTCAGCTACCAAATGAGTTCTAAAAGCTTCCAAGAGTTGCCATAAAGTAGTTATGACATACACAAACTCAAGCTACTTTTTCATATAAAATTTTGGCATTTGGAAACATTTCGCCAAATGGCGCCAAATTCAAATTTGACCTCGCACCAGCTTAAAATTAGCATATATTAAGAAAATCTAGACTCTCCTACACCTAATGGTCGAAAAATGAAGTCTCTAGCCTCAAAAATGACAAAATGGCAGCCATTTGAAAAAATACATTTTTAGCTTAAAAACAGAAAACATTTTTTTGTCGTATTTCTTGATTTGGACCTATAATTCAAATGGCTTGACAACCCTAAAAGGAGCTTAACATTAAAAAATTCCAGAAAAAAGACTTTTTTACCATTTTTAAAAACTCTAGAAACCAATAAATGCTAAAATTGTCGTTTCTTGCACAAGGTTTTTATGCAATGTTTATTTTAAAAAAAGATTCTTACTTTTAAAGATTTTAGAAAATGGGAGAAAAACTTAAAAAAGTACAAATTACACCACGCTTTTATTTAATTATACAGTTATTTTTTATGTAAAAACCCATTATTATAAAGGCGTGAAAATGAATCAACATTACTTTTATACATAAAGTGAAATTCTCAAAGCAAAAAAGAGGGCTTTTTCCAATAAAAAAAAGTATTTTCATGTAATTTGATATTTTATTTAGTATTATACAGTAATCTTAAATGCTACTTGTTGATAAAAAAATTAAGTACTTACACAACTTTTATATTTTACAGCGATAGCAAAGGAGCTCAAATAATTAATTTAAAAATATTTTTTGGATGAATTTAATGTTCAAAATGATAAAATGTATAATATCGTAATTTTGAATCTGTAGAAATGAATGCAGTTTTATTTTTCACACAATTGTAGAGTTGTTTGGCACTATAGAAGAAGCAATTTTTTTTCATTGAACAAAGATTACCTGCAATTTACGTAAATTTTGTTTCTTCTTTTTTATAGCAGTTAATCGAGTAAAGCAGTTTTGAATAAAATGTTTTAAATTAGTTTTTCGATTTTTTTAAATATCTTCCAATGAATTACGTGCCAGTATGAAATTAAATAAAATTTTTAACATCCAAAAAAAAGTGGCTGCAGTTTTTCTAAAATGTTTTCGATTAAAAGAAGAGATTTTTTTCGCAGCTTTGCCAACTACGTGGTCAATCAAAGATCCCTTTTTTTATTGCCATGCTAGCCAGTGTCTACATCTTTTTCTATCGCTTTTTTTTGTTGCTGCTTAAAATCACACTTGCAAGCTAAAGACTTTTTTCTTCAATTTTTGATCATCGAATTGCATTACACCTGCTAGCTGCAAATCTCTTTTATCAAAGTCTCACCATCAGCAGAGCCAATGTGTTTTCCGGTTAGAGAGCTTACTCGCAAAGTGTCAATGTTTATCCAACCTTTATATCACATAGAGCTGTCCATTTTCTATCCATTTTTTTTATCATTGTGATTAAAAGTCAACGTTTTTTTTGATTTATGGTTTCATTTGACAATAAATAAAAGATGGATAAAAACCTAAAATGGTCATCAATACAAAATTCTCTGGCATTCTGGATTTTTGGGCTTTGTAATTCTTATGCTTTTGTGACAATGCTATCTGGAGCTGAAGATATTATTGCAATGCAAAATCATCGTGAAATCAAAAATAGCAATAATAGTTCTGATGTTTGCTTTGTAAGTTTATTTTTTAAAAACCCATCCATTTAGCTTCTAAAATGATAAAATGGTAGCTATCCAAAAAAATTTTTCCTAGTTTTATAATTAAAAGTGTTTTTTTTTTAAAATAACTGCCACTTTGTCATTTCTGAAGCTAGAGAACTGATTTTTCGGACATTTTGTGCAGATACAATGAGGCCACAAAAACCACAAGGAGCAAACTTGCAATAAAAAACGCCAATTAACCAACTTCAATGACCCTCATTTATTTTTGCAGGAAACAATTACCAAAGCACATTGCTCCAAAATTTCTACCAGTGCCGTTTTACTTGCTGATACAATCCCTTGTGTGATCGTAGAATTAACGTTTCCATTTTTCATGAACCGTATTCCATATGGTATTAGACATGCTGTTGTTGTTTCGTGTCAAGCTTTAAGCTTTATCATTGTTGCATTTTCACCTAATGTTGTTGTTTCACTTATTGGTAAGCTAAAGCATTTAGTACCACACATGAATTTTTGCGAATGGAAAAACCTCATATTTTCTCTTAATTTTTTTAATGTTTTTGAGAGGAATTTGAGCCTCCAATATATTGGATTGCAAGTCTGCCGCGCAGTCAATTGTTCTCTCTCTGTATTTCCCTCAGATAAAATTTAAAATAAATTTTATTTCAAGTTCAATTCAAGCTTTACTTTTTATTTATTTCATTTCTCAAAAATCTGGATTTGTTATACTCGTGACAGTTTTAATGTTTCAATTTATAGGAGTTGTTTTTGCTGCAATTGGTGCAGGTCTTGGTGCTATAAACTGTCTTGCTCTATCATCACATTTTTCAAAAAATACTGTATCAACATGGTCAAGTGGTACTGGAGCTGCTGGAGTAGTTGCATCTTTTGCATATGCTGCATTCACCGAGCCACATTTGGCAAATTTTTCTCCAAGACTTACAATGCTTCTTATGCTTGTGATACCGCTGACATATTCAGTAGCTTATTGGGTTATATTAAAGAAACCGAATAGCATTTATACTTTTACTTTGAGGAAGCCATCAACTTGGATTGTTCCATATTCACATGATGCAGATGAAAATTTTCAAAATTTTGATGTTGGTGATAGAAATGAACTGGCAGAAGAAACTGCAAATGCAAAAACTTTGCAGAGAGTTGGAGTTGTACAAAGAAAGCTTTCCCTTATTGAAAAATTTGTTGTTATTAAGGTTTGTTTCTTTTCTTTTTTCAGATTATAGAAAATGATTCCTCGTCTTAGTAAAGGATAGTTAGGTGCGAAATATCAGCTGCCCAATCCTCGATCTGTGGATTTAATAGATATATAGATATAGCTGATTAAATAGCACCCGATAACTATTTTTGTTATAAAATATTTTTTTTGCATAATGAATACTTTTCAAAAGAAACATTACCGTAATACACAACATTTTTAGTCACTATTAAAATACATGATTCCTGTTATTCTCGTCTATTTTGCTCAATATTTTATTAATCAAGGACTTGTATGTTAAAAATTTATAATAGCTTTTTAATGGAAATTAATTTAACAACTTTTTTAGATGCCTCTAACCTATTTTGATTGTTCACATAGCTTTGATCTTGCAAAAACTTCACAATATCGATGGTATCAAGTTCTCTATCAAACTGGAACATTTACTTCTCGATCAAGCGTCAACGTCGTTGAAATTTCCATGGCCGCTTTATATTTGATGCCAGTGTTACAGGTTTTTTTAAATTATAATTTTTTGCCAAAAAAATTAAAACAAGTAACTTTTTTTTCAGTTTTTCAATGCCATTTTTCTTACCTTTAATGCCCTTCACTTTTTTGTTCCACATATTGCTATTATTTTTGGTATCATTTTGATTGAAGGTATCATTGGTGGTTTGTCATATGTTAATAGCTTACATCGAATGCATCGAGTTATTTCATCTAATGTTAAAGAATTTGCTATGTCAACAGTTGGAGCGAGTAGAACGTTGGGTATTGTAATGAGTGGTTTTATAGCTATTCCGATTAGAAATTATATTTGTAATCAACAACATTCTTCCATAAATGGATAATAAAATGTTTGTATTGTTCTTTAAATATTAATTTTGATACTCAAAAATACTTGAAAAGAATATGAAAAAAAACGTTTTCCAGGTCTCATTTTTTACAAAATCATAAAAAAAGAGCTGTTGTATTAAGCTTTTGTTATCAGTTTTGTAATAATTTTATTATGTCTATGAAAATATTTGTTGCCAAAAATACATCTAATGCAACAGTTTACTTTAATAATCTTTTATTGAAAATTACAGTTTATTTTGATATAAATTCAAACAGCTAAATAAAATGATCACTGGAAAACATTGTTTTTCAAATTTTAATTTTTTTACATTGTGTACTTTTAGAGCATTTTTTACATAGTTTTTCATATAAATTTTTATATTGCTAATTAAAGTTTTCGTCTAGTTTTGACTCCACAGTTTAAAAAAAATTTCATATTTTTCTATACATTCGAATTATAATGACGACCTAGCAATTGAAATTTCTCTGAACCATAATACTGTAATAATAATTGACAGATTATGTATGCAAAATTGCATATACTTTTTGTAAAAATTGGTTAAAATTGTGAAGCTGCTGTAACACTTATAAATGAATGAAAATGTTTTTATTCATGCATTTATCGAATTGCATTAACAAATGATAATAAAAGTTATTGTTGTTCAGTTGTAGTGACTTTAATACATAGAGCTATATTTGCCGGCAGTTTTTTTAAATCTTAAAAGAGCGCAATTTATTACAAAAAAATCAAATCGTTAACTAAAACAAAGTGATACGTATTGTGACAATGTATTAAACTGTATTTATTTTCAGGTTGGTTTGTTGAAAAGGATAAGTGTAAATGTTTGTCTACTGAAATTGCTGGGTTAATGTATACAGTATTTGTGACAAAACAAACTGATATAACGATACTTACAAGGGACCGTTTTCAGATGTCCACCCCAGATTTTTTCATCGTAGTGGGGAACCGACAGCTCATAGTAAGGTATGAAAAACCCCCAAGGGATTTTTGCTGCTTTAGCTTTTTATGGATTTAATAGCATTTTGCTATTACACACTAAGTAGCAGGCGATGAACGTCATAGTAATTAAAATTCGTTTGTGAGGATTTTAGATGGCTGAATATGCCAAAACATAATATTTCATAGATAATTAATCATATTTCATGCCATTACATCCATCTAAAATCATCACAAACGAATTTTAATTACTATGACGTTCATCGCCTGCTACTTAGTGTGTAATAGCAAAATGCCATTAAATCCATAAAAAGCTAAAGCAGCAAAAATCCCTTGGGGGTTTTTCATACCTTACTATGAGCTGTCGATTCCCCACTATGATGAAGAAATCTGGGGTGGACATCTGAAAACGGTCCCTTGTTAGACTTTTTAAGTGTAAGCTGGCAGCACTGACAAGGGAACCGGCAGAACTAATATTCCGGTTTTGCCACCAAATATGGTGTAATAGGTTCATTGGGGTCCCAAACCTAGGATAAAAAAGTATTAATATTTAAATAGAGATGTGAAGTCTTCAAAGGTAAATTACGGGAAAACTGGGTGTAGGCGCTGATTATTAATGCAAAGATGCGTTGTTAAAAAAAGTGCATAGTACTTATTTTTGTTGGTAATTTTCGTTTGTTACACAAGCTGTATTTAATTAAAATTTGTAAAGCGGATATTTAAATTGTTGAGGACGCACATCTGGTTATTCTTCCATAAGTAACTTTCACTATCAAAATTAAAAAGGAACACCTACGGCTAATATGTTTTTTTTTTGTAATTTTAATTCGAATTAAATCAAATTGTATTTTTAAGCTTTACAACTAAATGGTTTACATTTAGTTGTGATCTATTAAAACTGAATATATTATCAACGGGGTAATTAAAGAATACGAAAATATTTTAAACTGTGTATTGATGATATGTGCTTACAAAGCCATAAAAAATTGGTTATAATGAAAAATCTATTAATTACCCATTGATTTCATGAGGTACTAAAATAAAAAACCGCATTAAGAGAAATCTTTATTTATTTTTTAAAAACCCTCATTTATCCCAAAAACTTGCTTCTATGATTTTTTTTAAAAGGCGTTTCTTTTTTTTTTCTTTAAGAAGATGCTATTTTATTTTTATTAAATTTTATGTAAAAAACAGACTTTAAGGATTTAAAAACTGACGAAGTTCAAAATTTAACATTAATGAAAATTTAATGTTAAAACTTAACAGTTATATTAAGCAGCATTCTTCTTTTGATTTATAAAACTGACATTTTTGAAAACGTTCTGTTAAAAAAAGGCTGATATCATAAGCGGATAAATATGTTGTTGGCCCATCTGAAGAACCGGCTATTGTTCTTATTATTTTTAACAAATAGCAGAAATAAAATTATTATTTTTTCTATAAACCAAACTATTATATACAGTAAATTAATTTAACATGGATGCTACTGATTTTTAAATCACTTTTAAAAATTTTAATGAAAAACCTTTTTATTAAATGTCTACATTATTGTTGTATACTTGTTTATTCAAATATTGCATTTTTTATTAAATTGAATCATACAAAGAATTAAGCTCATATCTAATTTTCTTCTTTTTAAACCACAAAAGGATAGTAATTATAAATTTGAAAGAAAATGAATTATTGTAAAATACGCGTATTTTGAATAGTCTCGTTTGTTTTTGGTACAAATTAAAAAACTGATGAGCAATTTAATGATGTTATAATTTTCAAAACTGACTTGATTTGTGCCGTGGCACAAGAATTTGTTTGCTGCAATTATGTTACAAGCTGTGCTTTGGTAAGAAAACTGATATCTTTAAAACTTCAAGATTATCCAAAAATTAAGAAATTCCAGTCTACCAAATAAAAAAACGCAAACCTACAATGAGCTTTTTCTTAGATATTTGGTTGCACATATGCCGTTTTTCATTGATGACATATAATCATTCGTTAATAACTGAACTCAAGCTTATAAAGCCGCGAACTTTTGAAAGCTCGCGGAAATGGATAAAAAGCTCGCGGATTAGATATGAAAATGAGGTTAAATCATATCAGACCTCGTGGCTGGGATATTTTGGCACCCATTGGGGGTCATTAAAGTCATCCCCAATGCATCTAACTAAATTGTGATCTCAATATGTCAAACTTTTAAAAGCTCGCGGAATTTTGGCACAATGTGATTACAAATGAGTTAGATGCATTGGGGATAACTTTAATGACCCCCAGTGGATCCCAAAATCTCCCAGCCACGAGGTCTGATATGATTTAACCTCATTTTCATATCTAATCCGCGAGCTTTTTATCCATTTCCGCGAGCTTTCAAAAGTTCGCGGCTTTATAAGCTTGAGTTCTGTGTTGTTGAATAGATAGATTGTAAACTGACAATAGATTGTAAAATCTTCTATCAAATATAACCACATTGGTACATTCACCTTACACGGTGAAAATTCAGCTGGTCTTGTAATCATTTAAGTCAAGCTTGAAACTGAATAATTTCAAGATGCACAGGATCATTTTGACATTTTACTTTGTGTTAATTATAGATTTATATGTTCAAAAACTTAAAAGAAAGGTAAGGGACTGTCCAGAAATCACGTGACCAAGAAGAGGGAGGGAGGGGGTAAAGCAAAAGATCACAGCTTGTCACATAAGGAAGTAGGGGGTCAGAAAACTCGATTTTTTTGGTCACGTGATTTCTGGACAATCCCTAATTATAAACTGAGATAATGTGAAGAGATGATCATGATTGTTATTGTTATAAGTCAAGAGATATGACATTGAAAAGACAAAGAATCTTCAAACAATTATAAAAGCATTTATATATTTTTTAAACTGGGTTGTAATCCTGTCGAAGCAAACGAACTGATTCCAGTATTGACATTAATTTTTATTAAACTTCAAGGCAAAAAAATCTTAGGCTGTTTAAAATATTTTGGTACAAAAAAAATTGTTGTGTGAAGTAAAAAAACTGAGCATTAATATCAAAGGAAAAAAAAACAGTGAATAAAACAAGCTGAAACATTGAAAATGATTATTTTAAATAACCAAATTTATTAAAAATTGAGTCGTTGAAGCTTACTAAAATTATTTAAACTGATTATTGTTAAGATGATGTTACAAGGCTTTTTAGAAGCTAGTTATTAAAACCTCATCAACTCCTTCATAAATAATAAAAAAGAGAGAACTGAATTATTTTAAATTTTTATTTTTTTAAAGAAAGCATTCGTTTTTTAATAATTGGCATCTTGATATGCAAGACTAGAGATTATTGTTTTTCACATAGAGGAAGAAGATTACGTTTAAAGCATTTGATAACTGACAAAGCAAACTTTCAAGAAATTTACTAGTTATTTTTAAGCAGCATTCATCATTACTATTGCTTAACTAATGAGGATCTTATTGGAATACTTTGTTCTTGATTACATGACGATATATGAAAATGTAACTAATCCTGGTGATGCTATGCTTTCAAATCGCTTATTGTCATAAAAATTAAATTTGTTATATGAATTTGTGAGAAAGTGATCATTGAAGAAGTTCACGTGTTTTACTGAAATAAAAAACTGCATCGTACTCATTATTGGCGTTAGTTCCAGAAGAAGAAAACAAAGTGTAAAAAAATTCAATACAAATAAACTTTGTATTGAATTTTCATTGAAAAAAACTGGATCTGAATATTCCATTTTCGGAAAACCAATAAAGCTCTTTAATAAAATTAATCGAAATTTTTTATGAATTCAAGTAATTAAATATTTTGACTGGGTGATTGAAGCGTACTAAAATCTTTTAAACAACCTACGTTTTAATGAGGCCTGGTTATTAGCACCTAACTCATCTACCGTAAATGCACTTATTATCATTTAAAATAAACCAGCGCCGTAACTTCGCTAAAATTGGTCGGGTGGCTGTCCATCTCGTCGGGTGGACTTGTTGACACAATTTACACAATACTCATGAAACAAAAAGTAATGTTGTGCACAAAAGCAAAGCTTTTCAAATGGAACGTAATTAAAAAATTAAGAGGAGAAGAAAAAAACTGCTGTACGATATCTTCTCTTTTATAACTTTTAAAAAGTTAATAAATAACAAAATATGCCCATTTTCACCAAAATTTTGTAACAGGCTCTAAAAGTTTATTCTTGAACTGTATGGTGGTGTTATTTATGTTTTTCAAATACGGTGAAAAACAGCTATAAATTGTAATCGATAACTATTTTATTGAAAATATTTTAAACTGTTGACGATCATATTTTAGTGAATTGTTTTTCAACGGAATGAGGAATCATCCCGGTAGGACGCAAAACAAGCATCTAACATACTCCGGAGAATACTCTTTCTACATTAATGTCCCTTTTTCGTCATATAAATAATAAAAACTGCGAAGAATAATTAAATCTCGTTTTTTTATTAATTAAGAAATAAACCATTTAAATAAGAAGCTTTAAAATATTTTAAAATCGTTTAATTTCTATTCATTAACTGAGACTTAATGTCGTCATAAGTTTTTCAAAGAGAGAACAATTGATATCAAAAAAAATTTTTTTAACTTTCGACTAAAACTGCTTCATATCGGCTAATTTGTAAATATTGTACAAACTAAGCCAAAATGCCCAAACATGCAAAAACATGCAAAAACATGCCAAAAATGTGCAGAGAGTTTTAGCACCCATTGTACTACAATGAATGTGTAAAATTAAAGCTTGCTAATAGAATTTTTGAAATGCATAAAACTGTGCCTATCAGTTGTACCGGGTTGTTTAAAAATTATTTTTGAATTCATAAGTTAAGAGAAAAACTATTAAAACAAAAACTCTAAAAATTTAAAAAAAAGTTATATAGTATTCTTTAACTGACTTGTAAAGTTCAATAATTTTTGAAAAAAAAATGTAAAACTGAAATCAGTGATAATAGTACCAATTCAATATTTGGTTGCTAAAAGATAAGAAACTACGTAGCTTTTATTTCTGCGTAGTTAATTATCTTGAATGGCAAAAAAATTTTTTATTAATGGGTTGTCACCAAACTTTGAATTGATTAAATGAGAACTGAAAAACTGGAGAATCTTAAATGATAGCAAGTCAAATTTTAAAACGATTTTTATAAAAACTGTTCAATAAGCTCTAAACAATGGAGAAAAAGAAAAATTGCAGTCGGTAAAATTTTTGAACTGCAATATAATATTTTATTGATGATCATAAAAATTTTAACTGGATTCATGATTAACTGACATGGAATAAATCTTCTTTTTCATTATGTCTTCATATTCATTTTTTATGGGAAAAGGTAAAGTATCAGGGCGTTCCAAAAGTTTTTTCGTTTGGTTTTTCCTTTGACAAATTTGACTGGGTGCTCTAAAAAATCTGAAATTTCGCATGGAGGTAGCCATGGGTGTTGGTCGAACGGTGCCATATTGGTTTTTGAGATATCTAGAATTTTCATGGAATTCTGAGGGATTTTCGTGGCGAAACCAGGATTTTTTTCCAAAAAGTTATGGAACGCCTTCTATAAAACTGCAGTAAGAGACATATGTGGGCCCATATGGCTTGGGGGAGTACTGCAGACACTGCCATAACAGAATTTATAAGTCTTGGAATTTTCTTGAACCTTCTAGAAGTTTCCGGAATTTTAAAACTCAATGTACTGTGTCTGGATGGAATCTAATGTATTTCAACTGAATTCCTTTAAAATCGTTTAGAATTGCATCAAAAATGCTTGAAAAACATATTTTAATGATTTCTGTGTTAATCGATATCATTTGGGGTCATAAAAATCATTTTAAACCTTGTTGAAAGGCTTACCTCAAAATCAAACGAAAAAACTTTTGGAACGCCCTGATAGAACCGGTAGTCGTCAAAGTTTACATGTTTTGGATATACGCTTTTTAAATGAAAATGTAATTGTTCTTTCAACGAATGAATGAGCATTATTAGTTGTTTACAAGGTCTTTTATGTGTTCATGTTGGGTTTCTTTTCGTAAGATACAACTGTATTAATTCAATATTTTTTTCCTAAATATTAAATGTATTTTTCGATTTCTTAAAAAGTAAAGCTGAGTGATACTGTTGTAGAACATAAGCAAAAATTTTAATTCTTAAAATGTTTATTGAGAATAATAAGAGTTTTTAAACTGTTTGTGCAATAACAATTTTGTTATATGGTACTATTTGAAACAATTATGGTGCATATATGCGACTTAAAAAAACTGTTTGCTAAGAAAGTTTCAATAATTGTTAAAAAACTTATTGTGGCCGGAAAGTCGAGTGGTTTAGTGCGGGCTCACCAGGCGGTAGGTCGTCGGTTCGAATCCCGGCCCCGGCGAACTTTAAAAATGAGTATCCGCGTCCACAACCTGTGCTCCTGCGGGTTGCAAGAGCCGTTCTCCCGTGGTACGGAGGTCTGGGGGATCCAGGCTAATCATCTAGCTGGACCAGCTATACGCAAGTGTGCGCAGGTATATCCGTAAGGATAAGTGTAAAAAAACTGTCTTTTAATTGTTCTATTTAGCTTTTATATGGAAAACTAATATCAGGAACACAAACATTATATTGCATAATGTAAACATATCAAAAATATTATTTATAACATTATAGCATCTTTAGATTTTTGAAAACAAATAAAAAACTGAATTTTCCCGGTTTAAAAAATAGGGGTTATTAACTATCTTTAAATATTGTCTATCTTCTTGTGGAGTGATTCTCATTTCTAGCTAACTGTGTCATTGTTGATTTGCAGGCCTCGAATTGCGGATTAGAAAAAATTTTATGCAATGCATAAGCAACGAATTATAATCTTTGTACGGAACTCCATTATTTTGCACCTACATTTAACTGTAACAAAAGTCCAAATCGCGGGTACTTAGATTTGACTAAATAACTGTGATTAGTAAACGAACTGTTATAAATTATTGTTGTAAGAATGTTTAAAATTATTTTAACTGGCCACGGGAAAAAAAAACATAGCTGGTTCTTCGGAACATCTTAATTAAATGACGCAATTTTTTATAACGATGAAAAACACGATTTTTTACCTAAAAGTTAGGGTTACAAATGTGGATGCAAAACCTGTATTACGATCAGTAAAAATGTTAAAATGGTCAAAATAGTTGAGAAACATCATAATAGTGTTAAAAATATCATTTGGGATGAATATAGCCTCACCAAAATGTTTTTAGAGAATTTATTCCTAATATATCGCATTTTTCTGACATTGAATATTTTGACCCAAAACCTTTCCCACATATTTTTTTATCATTTCCAGAAAAAATGAGGTCATTTCGAGCTAAAACAACGAAAATCGCATTTTTGAATTTTGAAATTGGCGCTCTTTGGCCTGCTTTGAAATCCGCCTACCCCGGAAGAAAATTTCGATATTCCTCCCCCTAGGGGTAAAAAATCACGAGGAATCCGATTCCGTTGAGATCTCGATTGATTTAATTAGAAAAAAAAAGTTACAGTCACATTTCGGGGGAAAAGCATGATTTTTGGCGTTCTGTGAAGGGAAAGTATTTCAAAAGTAGGTCAAATTACTTTGTAATTACTTTTTTCGGATTCAGCTCGTCAAGGGCTTTCCAACGATACCAAATTTGTCCAGATTTGATTAAAATTAACAATTATGCAAATTTTTGGACAGGTATACGGTAACTCGGATACGGTGAGAGATACGGTAAAAATGACCGCGGAAATGGTGTTTTTGGGTCATGTAAACCTAGGAAAAGCACTTTATATCTTTTTTCTGTGATATTTTTGCGCCGGTGACAAAATGACTTCAAATTTCTTGACTTTCTCAAAAATCTTGCTATATGTGTCCCTATTTATTGAGAGAAAAAACTCCTAACGCTACAATATTTTATAAAACTGAGTTGAATGAAGGGTTTGAAAACTAATTTTCCTTATTATTCTTACATTAACCATATCAACAACATCCAAGCACTGCAGAACCGTCGAAAGCCAAAAATTATTAAAGAGTGTATAAAATAAAATAACAAATAAATTATGTTTGAAAACTGTATATCGATTCCGCAAATATCATCTAAAAACTGATAAATTAAGATTTGTACTATTTCATAATTCATCTGTTTTAAAAACAACTTTCAGGATTCCATCAAAATGAAATATAAATGTCCAGATGATGGGCCATGCCCAGATGACATGGAATGCAAAGATGGAGATTGTTTTGTAAGTTTTTAGTTAAAATTTTTTAAAACAAGTTTTACTGTATCATTTTTTTGTACAAACCGGAGAAATGTCCCAATCCATGTGATTCAGAGGGAAATTGTAAAGGACCAGAAGGCACAAGCTGTTCAAATGGTTGTTGCTATGTCAATAGATACTGGCAAAAATAATGGGTTTTTTTTGAAAAATTGTGTCATTGAATTTCTACAGTTTGTTGAATAAATGAAAGGAAATCATTTGATTATATAGAGAAAAAACTGGATCAAATTGTAATTGTAATCATTGATTTACAAGAACAACAATGAAGCAAACTTAACATAATATTCTTTTAAACTGATTTAAATTGAGGCTACTGACAACTTTCACCACTAACATTAAATGTCATCAATTTTTCTATTCTATTATTTAAAGCGAAATACGTTTTTTATTAATCAAATTTTTTCTGCAATCTTTTATTGTAAAAATGCTAGGAAAACATTTATTTTAAAATAAAACTGGTGGTATCCTTTTCATCATATTAGTAAAAAAATTATAGTAATGATAAAAAAAAGTTCGGTAAGTAAAGGTTAAACTGGGAGGGCAAGTTGTTGTTAGCAGAAGAACTTCAATGTTTTTAGTATAATAAAATTTCATGTAAAACTGCAACTTGATATACTACTAATTTAAAAATTTTTTATACGATAAAACTGATGTATCGTTCAGATCAGTGTTCTGCTTTTGTGTTTTTGGTCTCTCGCGCCCCGACTATTTTTAAAAGTCGCCCCGCGCCCCGGTTTTTTCGATCAATAATCGTTTTTTGTCGATTTTTATAAAAAAAAATCGGGGCGACATCAAAAAATCTTGCATTTCGCCCCGATTTTTTCAAAAGTCGCCCCGCGCGGGGCACCCCGGGGCGGGGTAAAAACGGGGCGAAGCAGAACACTGGTTCAGATATGTTGTAAAATAAACTGATATACCCAATACATTGATGAAACCTTCCAATAGTTGTTTCGAAATGAAACTGGTATTTCCTTTTTTTTAGCAGTTTCAAAGATGGCAGATAAGATTATAAAAGTTAAGTCATTAAGTGCTTGATTGGAGTGATTTACAATCACTGATTTTCTGTAAGCTAAAAAAGTACGTAAAAAACTGTGTCAACTTATTGTTGTTGAAATTCTAAATTGCTTTAATCTGAATATCATTACTTGTAAGCTGTAAATTTGATATGTTGAATGTTAGCATTCTTAAAATGGTAAACTGATGACACATCTTTCTGCGGGAAAACATCATAGAATTTTAAAACTGATATAAATATCATAAGAACACAAATTTTAACTGACCAAGATTATGGAAATTGTAATTGATGACATAATTTCATAAGATTTCACAAAACTGTAAGTAATTGTCGGCTTCTATACTGAAGCTTATTAACTTAGTAATTGACAGGAAATGAAATTCACGTGAAACAATAAAGTATTTTTGTTCCTGTTTTTTTTACGTGTTTATGTTTAGAAAAAACAACAACAAGCAATAAAATATCAAAAAAAGATGTGATCTTTTATGTTTGTTTTTATAGCAATCAACAAAATTGACATTTAAAAAAAAGTGGCTTTAATTGCTTCATTAATTCCTTTGTGGTTCTTTAAGAAAAAGCAACGACAATAGTCTTTTTCTTTTGCATTTTGCAGAAAAAACAGCGGCAAGTTGCCAGAATGTTTTTTCTTAGCTTGAAGAGGATAAGCATTTGGTAACAGTTTAAGATGCACATTCAACAACAACGAAAAGAAAAATTTAAAAATTACTCGAAAACCTACTCCTAAAATTACTGTCAACGAAGGAACAAAACTTGAAATGACAGCCAAGGCAATTGGGCATCCAAACCCTACATTAAAATGGTTAAAAGATGGAAAAGAAATTTCTCGGACAAATAAAACGTGTGAAATTTGGTTGACTGGTAGAGGGTAATCAGTGTTGGAAATTGAATATGCAGTTTTGAAATCTGCTGCAAAGTTTACAGGTATTGCTACGAATTCTGAAGGAAGTGATGAACGTGAAACAGATTAAACTGAAAAAAGCTATAAAAAAACAAAAAAAACTGAGACTTTATGCTGTTAAAAGCCTTTTATTATTTTTACTAAAATATATTCTTTTTTAAAACTGCATTACATTAATAATTGACTGTTCAGTTTTAAAAACAGCCGCAAAATTTATGTGTATTGCAACAAATCTTAAACGCTGGTAAGAAACTCCAATAGAATAGTTGTTTAGAGGAAAATTAAGTTTACTAAAGGTTAAACTGTATGAAAGATGTGCAAGCATTTTTTCGCGTTCTTAGAAAACGCAACAAAATGAAAGAACATGCTGCCAGGAAAAACTATATTGTTACTATCATAATACAGTTTTGTTATAACATTTTGAAGGATTTGATAAAACTTTTTAGCTATCTTCTGGTGCAAGGGAGGAAGAGCAAGTGTGTTAAAGGTTCAAAACTGCAAAAATCGTTTTTTTAAAAGAAATCAATAAAATTTGTTGGAAAGTTGTTGCTGAAAAAATGACAAAATTGTTTTTTAGCCGAATAAAATTTCTTGTTAAACTGCATTTAAAAGACGCTGACAACAGCGAGACAGGTACTCTAGAAATCAAAAGTGCCGTTCTAAAATCGGCTGCAAAACTTATTTGTTTTGCATCATTCTTTCTAAGGCTTTAATAAAACTGTGACAAAAATGATATTTGCTATTTTTAAATTAAACTGATATATCCTATTTTACAGATTGAAAAATGAAAGTAAAGATAAAAAAAATTTAAGTTACTAAAGGTTAAACGTAATAAACTGTGCCGCTTAATTTCTGTAGAAATCAACTAGATTATTTTTAACATAATAAAATTTCATGTCAAACTGCAAGTTGCTACTTTCTTCAATTTAAAACTTTTTTTTAAACGATGAAACTGATTAGTAGCTGTAGATGGTAGAAACTGTAAAATTATTGATATAACAGTAATTATTACTTTGTTAATCTCTTTTTTATTCTAGAATTAAACTGGCTTTTCTTTTCTATAAATTTTCTAAGACGATAGTTAAGATAAAAAATGTAGGTTATTAAAGGTTAAACTGTCTAAAGGAACATCATGAGTTTTTTTTTGTAAAGTTAGAAAAAAAACGTTATAAACAGTTATTGCAAAGAAGAATAAAATAGTTTTTAGCAAAACTGAAAGTTGTTAAATTGAAATAAAACAACAATTTAAACTTATGATAAGTCTAAGAGATGTTATGGATGTGCTGTAAAATACTTAAAATACAACATAAGACTAGTTGGGATTTCCATTTTTTATATTATTAAATTAAAAAGCATCCTCTCCTTTTTACCAGAAAAATTATAAAAAGTGATAGTAAAAATATAAAATAAGTCAGGTTAATAAAGGTTTAACTGAATGTTGCTAAAAAGAACTATGAATTGTTTTTAGCCAAATATTGATATAAAAAACTGATACTTGATATTCTGATTTTAAAAGATTTCTTGGACAATTTACATGATTAATGGTGGATGGTGTAAAATAATTGATACAAAAGTAATATTAATATCTTTATCTGTTTTTTTTTATTTTAGAGTTAAACTGAACTTTCACAACTTTCCTTTTCTGGGAGGATGAATATCGTGGGTTTTTTTGCACAGGTTGAAAGAAGATAATAAACTGTGTCGATTTGTTCTTATAGCAAAAAACAAAATTGTTTAATTTCTTGTTAAACTGCAGAAATACCATTTGCATTTCATTTAACTGCATCTTGATATGTTAAATATATAATATTTTTAAACGATACAAGTAATAAGAAATTTTTTATGTGCGTTGTAAAATAGCTGAAATACAATTAAACTTGTGGAGGCTTTCAGTTGTTATTTTAAAAATAAAGTGAACTCTATCCTTTTTATCAGATTAGCAAAAAAATGATAATAAAGGTAATGGAAAAGTTCGGTAACTAAAGGTTAAACTGGATGGATGGATGTGGCTAAAAAAAACAAAATTTTTAGTCAAATATAATTTGTTGTAAAACTGTAACTTGATGCGTTGGAATTTAAAAGATTTTTGTAACCGATAAAAGTGATTAGCGGTTTAGGATGTAAAATTAAGGATATAAAAGTAATATTAGTACCTTTATCTACTTTTTATTTTAGAATTAAACTGGTTTTCCCGTTCTTTATGTTTAAGATAAAAAAGGCAAGTTACTAAAGAATAAACTGGGTGGTTAAACGTCAAGTGCGCAAAGTTAGAAAGAATGTATTTTAATAAACTGCGTTTTGTTGTCAAAAGAATTAGCAGAATATAAATTCTTGTTAAATTACAGAAAGTCAATAAGAAATTTAAAATTTCTCTTAAATGATAAAACTGTTAAATGGTGGTTGCTGTAAAATAATAGACAATAAAAAAGTAATATTACGTTGTTTATTTATTTTTATTTTAGAATTAAATTGAGTGTTCTCTACAGATTTAAAACTAATAGTTAAGATAAAAAAACTTAGATCATTAAAGGTTAAACTGTGGATGAAAATGCAGTAATTTTTGTAAGCTAATGAACAATATAAACTGTAAAGACAGGTTGTTACGGGGAAAAAACTAAATAGTTTTTAGCAGAATATGATTTCTTATAAAACTGCAACATGATATGTTAAATTTAAAAACGATTAAACTAATTAGTCTTGATGTGTTGTAAAAAAAAACTGATAGATATAACACAAAGAAAGTTTGTGGAGTTTTTAATTAATCATTTTTAAATTAAACTGAACTCGTTCCTTTTTATCAGATAAATTAAAAAATGATAATATAAAAAAATCATGTTGCAAACGGTTAAACTGTTGTATGTACATTTGTAAGCTTAAAAATAAAATGGATCCAGTGATCTTAAAGAGCTAAATAGTTACTAACAGAATATAATTTTTTTAAAACTGGTTAATGCTGAAAAATAGTTAATATTAAAGTAATATTATTTATTTTGAAATTAAACTGCGCTTTTGCGACAGTTCTCCTCGTAAAGTTAAAAAGAAAGTAATAAACTGTGACGATTTGCCATGTTTTTGCAAGATATAATTTCTTGGAAAATTGCACAACAACTCTGCTTGAAATAGCAAATATCTACTTTTCGATCTAAAAATAAGGTATTTAAAAATTTTTTTAACAGATGAAACTGATAAATGGTGGATGTTCTAAAATAGTTGATAATAAAAAAAATAATATTAGATAGTTTATCTTTATTTATTTTATTTTGGAATTACACTGCGCTTTTTCTTTAGCAAGTGATTCAAAAGTGGTAATTTGTGGCCGGATAGTCGAGTGGTCCAGTACTTGTTCAACAGGCAGTAGGTCGTCGGTTCGAATTCCAGCACTGGCGAACTTCAAAAATGAGTATCCGCGTCTACAACCTGTGCTCCTGCGGGTTGCAAGAGCCGTTCTCCCGTGGTACGGGGATCTGGGGGATTCAGGCTAATCATCCAACCAGACCAGCTTTACGCAGGTATATCCGTAAGGATAAGTTTAAAAAAAAAGATATTAAAAAAATTAGGTCACTAAAGTTTAAATTAGGTGTATGTAAATGCAATGATTTGGTCGTAAATTGTAAAATGAATGTCGACAAGTTATCGCAGAAAAGAACTAAATTGTTTTTAGCCAGATATATTTTTTTGTAAAACTATAGCTTGTTTTAAAAATTTTTTTAGATGATTGGGATGTAAAACTATTGATACAAAAGTAATATTAGTTTGTTAATCTCTTTCTTATTTTAGAATTAAACTGGTTTTTATATTCTATACATTTGAAAAGACGATAATTAAGATAACAAAGACAAGTTACTAAAAATTAAGCTGGGGGAATAATTGTCCAGAGTGTAAAGTAAAAAAGAATGTAATAAACTGTGTCTAATTGTCAAAACAATTAGCAAGGTATTGTTTCTTGTTAACTGCATAAAATCAAGAAGTTATAAATTTCTCTCAAACGACAAAATTGTTAAATGGAAGATGCTGTAAAATATTTGATAATAAAAAAATAATATTAGGTTTATCTATTTTTATTTTAAAATCAAACTACGCTTTCTCTACAGATTCAAAACTTCAAATTTCAGATAGAAGTATCAGTTTTGAATCTATTTAATTTAAAAGTAAAACTGGGTTGGTGAACGTCAAGCTCTTGTAAAACTGCGTAAAACCAATAAGAGTTTTAAAATTTTTCTTAAACGATAAAACTGGTAAAATGAAGGATGTTGTAAAATAATGGATAATAAAAAAAGTAATAATAGGTTGTGTCTTTTTTTTATTTTAGAATTAAATTCTCTACAGATTCAAAAGTGATACTTCCGATAAAACAGTTAAGCCACTAAAGGTAAAACTGTGGACGCAAATGCAGCGATTTTTTGTAAGCTAAATAACAATATAACATGCGAAGAGAGATTGTTGTGGAAAAAAGATTAAATACAAATTTGACATATCGCGAAATAATTTCTTATAAAACTGAATCGCGATATGTCAAATTTAGAAACGATTAAGCAAATGAGTTTTAATGTGTTGTAAAAAAACTGAAAGATATAACGCAAATATAATTTGTGGAGTTTTTAATTAATCATTTTTAAATTAAACTGAACTCGTTCCTTTTTATCAAATAAATTAAAAAATGATAATATAAAAAAAAAGTCAGATTTCTAAAGGTTAAACTGCTGTAGTATGTGGATTTGTAAGCTTAAAAACCGAAATAAATTGAAGCCTAGTGATGGTGTAAATAGTTGCTAACAGGTGATACAAATTTTTGCTTATTTACTGTACAAAAAAAGGTGTGGTATCAATGTTTAAAATAAGTAGCAAAGTTAAAATGCAAATGACATGCTAGTTTTTTTGAGGAAATTTAACTGTTGAGCAGTTTTTTCTGCAATACTATAATTAAAATTAAATGTTAAGCATGTGTGGTGGAGTTTAATAAACTGTTCCCGAGAGTTTGTTTATGATTAATAAAAACTAATAATCTTTCAAACTAAAAAAAAATACGGACAATCAATTTGTGGGGAATGTCTGTTGGAAATAGAATGTGCAATATAAAAAACAGCTGTAAAATTTATATGTATTCGATACTAATTCTGAACGCTCTGATGAAATTGAAGCTGACAAAAATTTTGTGTTGATTCAACAAAGTAAATTAAACTGCATTTTTCCATTTTCATAAGATCTGAAAATGATACTTAACATAAAAAATAAACTAGGCGCATGTAAATGTGGGGTTTTGTAAGCTAAAAAAATAAAATAAACTGAGACAATCTTGAAGAAGTAAATACCGTAAATTCTCTAATAGAAGCTACGCGCTTTCATTTTTTCAAACAACAATTTTGCTCGGTTTTTAATTTTTAAAAATGCTAATATCTTTGATAAAAATTTGTTTTTTTAGTTTTTTCTTTTAATTCATACATCTAAATAATAGTTAGCAACGTTTCCATATCAATATCTGACTTGGGCTGTTCAACAAGCTTCATTGTAACAATTTTCTCCCTGCGCTTTAATTAGAGGTGCGCTTCTATTAGAGGATTTACGGTAGTTACTAACAGGATACAAATTTTTGTGAAACTGCATAAAAAAATGTAGCATCTATGTTTAATTTGAATGTATTGCAACGAATTTTTAGCGTGTATTTTGCACATGAAGTGATGAGTGTACAAATTTGCCATCTTCGGTAGTGGACAACATTTACTATTCATATTAAAAATTTGCTTGCGTATATATGGTATTGTTTAATGTATTAAAAAGCGTCATAAAACTGCAAAAAAAGCGTTTCATTCGGTCTACGATGTCCACAAGTTTATTCAATTTTCGGTCATCATTGATTTAAATGCAACAATGTAAAGGTTAAATGTTGAACAACAAGGCTTGCAAAAATTACAGGAACGACAACAAATTTTTTGCTTGCTTTTTTTCACGGAAGTTCTTTTTTTGTTCAATGTCTTTCTTTCTTTTTCAAACGTGTGTGTGTGTCGGACGCACTGTGTCCATGGCTTGAGGATGGTTGTTGTTGTTGTTTTCTTTTCTTTTTTCATTCAGTGTCTGCTTGGTCTCTTCCTGCTATCCTTTCTTTTTTAGCTATTATTTTTTGGTAAACACATTTTTGTTGTTTTTTTTTTCAACTGCCTGTCTCGTCTGTCCTCTTTGGTTCTTTTTCTCCTCCTCTTCTGTTAATATTTAGCAAAACACATTTCTTAATCTCTATCTTTTCTCCATCTATCTCCATTCCAATTTTAAACATCAAAAACCAGATAGTGTGTTTTTGGGCTTTATTTCTCTCATAAATTTTTTTTCACAAAACTGTTTTTGTTTTCTTTTTCATCAAATTTTTGTTCATTAGATTTTTATCATCTTGCGTTTCCTTTTCTTTTTTGCTGTTTATATTTTTTTGAACTTAAAAAGTTATAATTATCAACCAACTTTTCTATTTTAAGTTAGTTATACTTCTGGACTTCTCACGTACAGATTCTTGGAAAATAAAAAAGTTAGATTTAAATGTTCTCTGAGGGCAAATACAGATAGAGCAGTTTGTTGCACATCAAGCTTGCAATCCGAAATATGGGGAGTCAACAGCGAGGTTCGAGTTTCTTCCAAAAACTTGAAAAAATCAATTTTTTAAAAATTGGTTAAAATTAATACTAGTAATATTTAAACAATATTTGCGCTAAAATAATTTTTATTTTGTTTATGTTTTTGGAAGAAACTCGAACCTTGCTGTTGACTCTCTTATTTTGGATTGCAATTCTAACGCCCAACCATCTGCTCTATTGGCTCTGAGAGGAAAGTTGAAGTAAACTTTTTTTTTGTTTTCTATTAATCCGTTCGTGTCCTATTAAACTTTTTACAAAATCGTTTTTTATTCTTTGTCAATAATGTTCATTAGAATTTTATCACTTCGTGTATCGTTTTCTTTTTGCTGTTCATATTTTTCTATTTTTTTAAACTTAAATCATTAATGTTCGATATTTATAGTTATCAACCATCAACAAGCAACAATCATCGAAAAATGGCCGCAACAATTAAAACAACAATGAAAGTAACAAAAACAATAAGAAATTTATGGGTTGTTCGACATGGTGAAAGAATTGATAAAGTTAATCCAGAATGGATAAAAACTGCACCTCGAGGAGCATGGGATGATCCACCACTTACGTAAGTTCTTGATTTTGCTATTGCAATGATATACAGCACGAAGTGATTCACTAACAATGCCTACTTTTTTTTGAACGGCAAATTCAAGTTAGGCATTGTATGTGAATCACCATGTACTGTATCTCAACAGCTGTTTTTCATGCCCATTTTATATCATCTAATCTCATCTTTTTTTTCAGTGAAAAAGGTGTTAATCAAGCGAAAGAAGCTGGTAAAAGGCTAAAAGAAGAAGAAATTGATTTCATTTTTTGTTCACCATTTATTCGATGTCTACAAACTGCTACAGCTATTGTTGGAGAACTAAAAGAAAATGCATCCCTTAAACTTTTTGTTGAACCTGGTTTTGTTGAAGATTTATCAATTACACAATTTCCACCTGGTTGTTTATCAGCAAAAGATCTTCAGTAAGTTTTTTTGTTTGTAACGGGACATTAGCAGAAGAGGGAACGTTGTTAGGAATTGTCCAGAAATCACGTGACCAAAAAATCGCGATTTTTGAACTCCCTACCCCCCTCTGTGATCAAAGATCAAAGCTTTTTGCCGACAACATCAAAGCCGGGTGACCATTTGGCTAACCCCCTCCCCCCTTCCTCCTGATCACGTGATTTCTGGACAATCCCTTATGGTGGATGCACATACTTAGATGTTCATTGTTTAAAAACCATATAAGTGAACACATATGTAGATAAAAATAGGTTTTTGGTTATTTATTTCTCGATGTTTTTCAATGACGTCACTTTTTTAAAGAAAAAACTGTGGCTCAAAATAGCAGGAAAAGCTTTTTTAAGGCTACAGTTACCAAGCCAAGTTAATCGTTTTTTTGTACACTTTTTGCGTCATCTACATGTAAATAAAACACTTATTTTCTGTTGTAAGCAACATCTTTTCTCCTTTCTGTATTCAAACTTCAGACATTAAGTTCAATTAATTATCGATTTTTTTTTTCAGTAATGAATACAAACTCATTGATGCCAATTATGATAGCTTCTTGAAAGATTATTTACCAGAAGATAATGAATATGTATGTGAAAAGCGAATTCGTCAAACAATTGAAAATCTTTTGGATAAATATCCAGGTTAGTGTTTGTTTTTATCAAGACTGTGTGAAAATGAAATAACTTTGAGTAACCCCCGACTTATCTGCAGCCAAATGCAGTGACTGCAACCCGGCTGCTCGCATCAGCCACTGCAAACTGTCTGCGCGTCTGCGGTTTTTGGACGCAGACAGCCTTTTGCAGATAAGTAAACTTGCAGTCATTGTGAAAAGCAGATTAGAGAGTCTGGGACCAGAATTAAGATAAATGTAAAAAAGATAACTGAAATTTTCGATTCTTTTGGAAACCCGAGATTCTGTAGAGCATTTATTCTTATGATATATACTGTAACTAATCGAATTATTTCTTTTTCAGGCAATGTTCTAATTATTTCTCATGGTTCACCAATTGCTGCAATTCATACTGTACTCGGGAATACAAATCGTGATATTGGATATTGTGCTCTTTCACATTTTGTTGTTACACAAACAACTGAATCTCTTCCAACTCATAATGGTGAAGTACAACATGATTTACATAAAAAATATAAATTTAAATGTGTTCTTGCTGGTGATATGACACATCTCTCTGAACCCACAACTGTTGTATATCCTGTTGTTCGACCAGATGAAGCAAATCCAAATGATCCACCACCAGCTCCAATGAAAGCACCATCATAAATTCTGTATTGTTTTTATTTTAAATTTTTTACGGGATATGTCTCTTTTTTATGTTGATTATATTTAATCATGACTATTTGATTTTTTGTGGGATAAGCCATAGTGGTTTCTAAAGATTTGTTTTTATCACAACTTAATTATATTCTTATATTAGTCTATAGCTTTTTTTTATTGTTTGATAGTATGTAATTTTACAATATTTGTAATAAAATAAATACTTTGTTTGTACCTCCTATACAAAAAGTTATATTACATATGGGGAAATCTTTTTTGTGAAGAATAAAACTGCTTTTGGAAAAACAATATTTAGAGTTTTTGAAAAAACTGAAGTAGCACAACCTTTGATTAAAAATTACTAAAACTGATTGCAAGTTTTGAACTATTTATAGTAAAACTGATCAAAACTCCTAGGAATTACATGCGGTAAAATATTTTTACACTATGTGCAAGCTATATAATATCTTTTACTACTTGTTTTTTATTTTTACTTTTTAAAACTGGTAATGATTTCGAGTTTCGGGAAATACTTAACATGTGATTGTCATGTAAAAATAATTTTTGTAAGTAAATAATTAACTGACTTTTATGAAAGTTGAAGGAAAAGATGACGAAGTAGCAGCTCGTCAAATAAATATTTTCAGAAAACGAATTATTGTTACGAATATTGCAATTGTAAAACTGGATCTTTTCGCTGTTTATTTGTTAACATAAAATATAAATTTATGTTAACAAATAAATTTATATTTTTACTAGAAGTCCCGAAAACGCCTTTATAGATAGCGCATTTTACAAAACAAAATTTTTACTCACTTAAACACTAAACTCAAATAGATAAAAACTCTCTTTAAATTACAATGAAAAGTGGTAAAGTAAAAGCTTTTAACGTTACCTGATACGTTAATTACGTCACTTGATGACATTGTAACATTTATTTTATCCATGTTTAAGTTTTTAACTCATATTATCGCTTTTGGCAGTACAATAGAAATGTTTGATTCAAGTAATAAACTGTATTTTGATATTTAAAATCTGGTGATAGTTCAACAGAAAAAAAATTTTTAAACTGATATTGGGAATGTATTTTAGAGCAATGTGTAATCTCATCAAACTAAAAAGGTTTGATGAGATTACAGGAGTAACATAAACGCGAGTTTACTATGTCGCTTGTTGAAATTTTATAATACCAACTTCTTTTCCAACTTTATAAAATAAAACTGATTCTGATTTATCCAACTGAGGCAATACTTACCAAGTTGAAACATTTTATGCATGATAAAAAAAACATTTATATACGAATATTTGTATTGTAAAACTGAATCTTGTAATATTATTTGTGCTAAAAATGACAGAAAAATGTGTGAATTTGTTAGTAGAGAATAGAGTTAGAACATAAAAATTTAATAGTAAAGGTGAAACTTTATTATGTCATTTCATAACATATTATATTATCTGTTTAAACTGATCATTACTACACTTTTTTGACCCATATTAAACACAAAAACTTTTTCATTTTAATAATTAACTTTCTTTTAAAACTAAGATATTAACAGTTAATTAAAAAATTTAAGGAGAAACTGATTAAATCGTAGCTATCTAGAAAAAAAAGTTTTTTAGAATAGATATTGGAATCGTAATATTATTAACAAAATTTAAGCCAAAACTGATAAAGATGCCAGCAACAAAAAATGCGATAAAACAAAAGTATGACATTAAAGAAAGTATTAAGTTTATCTTATCACTATGTTGGTATTCTTTTAAAATACTTGTTACGCATTTTATACTATTAAAAAATTGATTGTTCATGTTCTCGGATAACACTTAGCACATAGAAATGCTTTTATTTAAAAAAAATTAACAGTTTTTTGTAACAAGATAATGATAAAAAGAGAACTTAAAAGATTGTTGAAAAAAAAGGTAGAGATGATAAAATTTTTCTTTGTGTTATGACTGAAGATGAGCTTAACAAGAAATTTTTTTAATAGTTTTTGTGTGAGTTTGTCACGACTTTTAGTGATAATCATAATTAACAAACTGTATTTCAGCTCTTAGAGACAATATTTTGAACACAAAAAAGTGTCCTGTAAATAAGTAAATTAATAACTGTTTGTTCAGAATTTTAGGAGTTACTGAAAAGATGCAAAAGTAGCTCGACCAACAATTTTTTTAAACTAATAGTGGGATTGTTTGGTCGGACTATTTAAAAATATTGGGGTTAAAACTGATAGCAGTTTCATGAAACTAATTAACTCTATAAAATTTATTATTTATTTTAGCTTTTTAAACTGTTTCAATTTTTGCGTTGGGTAGAAAAAAAATTTAAAAATCTAAAAATTTTGTAAATTATAGAAATTGAAATAATCGTCTCAAGTGTTTCTCTGAAAGACGATATTAAAAATTTACGGAAGATTAAAAAAAAAACTGGTGGTGATGGTGGTGAACAAGATTTAAAGCTCAAATGTGTTAAATATATAATTTTAAATTTTTTGAGTTTAATTTTTAGCAACATTTGTGCATAAACTGGATAATATTGGCGATGGCATTTGCACTTGCTATCTTTAAAAACTGATATGTTTGAAATAAAGATGCGGCGAAACTTTTTTTTTAAATAGATCAAAAAACTAATTTCATGAGCATTTGCAATCTTTGATGTATATTACTTTGTTGTTTTTTTTCACCTCTGCATTTTTGCTCATTGCTGCAGAAAAAAGTGTGTGCAAGGAAGAGAGATGTTTATTGTTGGTATTTTGAAATGAAACGAGAAGAAAACGAGCAGGAAAAAACTGAGTATAAAATAGGAAGAGAGAAAAAACAACACAGAAAAAAGTGGATGTTATAGAATAAGAAAATGCAAGAGGTCTGAATAGAGAAAAAGAGGAAAAGGCCCTTGTTTACATCGAAACTGCAAATGAAAAATTGAAGTAAACAAGCATGATAGAGCCACAAAAAGGATGGAAGAAAGTGAAAGTAAAAAAAAAACAACACATATAAAAGCGATCATTGAACATCATCATCAGAGTGGAAACCATTCGTTCATTCCTTCTTTTTTTGTTTTAAAACAGTTGAAATTAAATTTTTTTGTTTGTTTTTTAGTGCAATAGGTTTGTGCTTTTTTGGAAGGTTACTTTAATTTTTTTAATTCATAAGAAACCTTTATATTTAAATTGATGAAAACTGTTCAGCATTCATTTATTTTTATGGCAGTTTTTAGCAATCATTAACTTTTTTAAACTGACTTAGCTTTATCCATTTTGCAATGACTGCCTGCTAGTATCTTAGATTGCCATTCCTGCTTAATAAACTATTTAATTACTTACACTGGAAGATGACGTATCGCTTTGTTTTCTTACATGTATAATTTTGAGCTCTTTGATCTTTGAAAAATATTGTTTTTTAAAAATAGCTACTTTTATTTTTTAAATGAAAGCTCTTTCAAAGGTTAAAATAAAATTTGTTAAAAAAGATTGACTGATTAATTATTGGAAATAAAGAAAGTAGACTCATACTCAAATTTTTTATGATAGCTCAAAGAATTTTAAATTTATAAACTGTATTTTCAGCTTTTGCTCTTTAAACAGTCGTTTATAAACTGAATTCGCAGCTTTTTGCGTTTTAAACTGTCGAAATAAAAATATTTTTGTTTTTTTATAAATTCGGTTTTTTGGAGGATTACTTTTAAATTTATTTCTGAGTTTATGTGTTAGGAAGAGAATTAACAGAAGAATTTTGAGCAATATTGTGATGATCTACGAGAAGCGAAGCGAGCGTAAACTTTTTCAAACTGGATATGCCGTTTTACATTTTTGTAAAACTAAGGTTTTTCGGTGTGTTAACTGCGTGCTAGAATTGCCTTTTATGCTGCCATTTAAACTCTATAAACTGTCATGATGTAACTTATTTCCACTTTTTTGAATCATACTATCTTTTTATGAGAAACTGAATATATAAATAAATAGATAATAAAGGAAAACTGTACAGTGATTCTAGCATCGGATTTCAGGGATTTTTAACTTTCCTTAACTATTCTTTTCTTTTTATAACAGTTAAAAGTTTTTATTGTAATTTAGCAATATATTTCTAGGTGTATTAACTTCTTGCTATCATTTTCATGTTTTATGTCACCATTGAAACTTAATTAACTGTTATAAAATTTTTCCTTTTTTTGTTTTTACTATAACAAACTGAGCAGCTTGTGTATCTGCAGTACTCAATTAAACTGATGGAGTCATTGCTTTACAGTTATGTCGTTTTGACTTTAGTTTGTGTGAATGAAACTGTTTGATGACATCACTTAATGATCAGAAATTAGATTTTTATTTTATTTTTTTTGATGCGTATTTTCTCGATCGTGTTTCTTTTTTTAACTCTTATTTTTATAACTGTTCATTATTTAATCCCGTTTTTAGTTAATATTTATCTATAAAACTACTTATAAAGAAAGATGGCTGATACTCTTGGTTCAATTAAAACAGCAATCAATGAATTAGTCTTTAATAATAAAGAACATGAAACAGTTGTACCAGCACAACCACAATGGTCAGATACAAAAACGATGAAATGTTTAGTATGGAATGGAAAGCTTCAAGTTGATTATGTTGATCATCCCCAACCAATTATTACTGCGCCAACGGATGCAATTATTAAAGTATCTGCAACAACAATCTGTGGTTCAGATTTACATCTTTACAAGGGAACATTTGCTGGAATGAAAAAGGGTGATATTCTTGGTAAGTTTTTTTTGTATAAGCGGGTTTTTCGATAGGGATAGAAGTAAAACTGAGTTCAGTAACATCTGATTTGTTTGTATAAGATAATCCAAGCGTAATCAGAATTGCTTTTCTAGGCGCAGATTCACTGTTTTTGGAGTGTGTAAGCTCATATTTACAGGGAATACTGACAGGGGAATCTTTTGCACCTAAAGTTTTGGCATTTGGGAACACTTCGCCAAATGGCGCGAAATTCAAATTGAATCTTATACAACCTTAAAATTGATACATATTATGAAAATCCAATTTTTTCTCTGCATGATGATTGAAAAACCAGTCTTCTAGCTTTAAAGTTGACAGAATTACAGCCATTTGAAATCATTCTGTGCAGAGAAGTCTTGATTTTCATAAATTAGATCAATTTTTAACCAATACAAGGTCAAATTTGAATTTGACGCCATTTGGCGAAGTGTTCTTAAATGGCAAAATTTTTAGCGTAGTAGATGCGCCTGTCAGTAGTGACCATTCTCTGAAAATATGAGCTTGCACAACCGATTTGCGTTCAAAAAACTGATATCAATTCTCTTTGGACTACCGTATATTTTAAAAAGTGACAAGGGATAACGATTCATTTTGTTGATGTAAACTGTCACTATCTCCATTACTAATAATGTAAAACTGTCGCATTTCAACTCATTCTTTATTAGGTCACGAATTTATGGGATATGTACAAGAAGTTGGTTCAGAAGTTTCCAAGATTAAAGTTGGTCAAAGAGTTGTAGCTGCATTTGGAATTGCATGTGGTTTCTGTAATTTTTGTCAAAAAGAAGAATATACATCATGTGATAAAACAAATCCATCAAAAACTCAAGATAATATGTATGGTGATCGGCTTTCTGCTATTCATGGATATTCACATCTATTGGGTGGTGTACCAGGTAAGCAAAAATTTTTAATAGAATTTGTTTTACTGTGAAGAATCGTTTGGTATTATTAAAACTGGTTACAAATTTTTTACACTTTTGATAGTACCTAGTTTATTATAAATGTTGACAATAAGTTTAATGCCTTTATAAGTAATATTTCTAAAAACTGAGCGCATTTTTTATGAAGTAGACTTACTCGGTTGGTAAATTTCTTTTTAATCTTTGTCGGGTTTTAAACTGACCATATTGAGCACCAATAATGTTTTTTACAGCAATCTTAAAAACTAAACCGACACTTGTTAATTCATGAGAATTATTAACTGAGAACAGTTTTGTAAACTTATTTTATTAAAACTTTTAAGGCTTTTTCTACCGGTGTCAGTCCTGCAGATAGATTGTTTCGAATAACAACACATTCGAATTCAGTATGTCTGTAAATTCAGAAGTGGTTTGTTCTCAGGTTGATAATCATAGTTTTATTTTAATACTTTTATACAAAAACTGCCATTTTCATAATGCGGAATAGTAAATAATATGGATGCTTTTAAGTCGTTTTTCTGATTTCATGATAAAATTAGGCCTATTTCATCGATATATGCCACTGTTTTTATAAATGCATTCTTATTGCAAAACTGAACAGTTGTTTTTTAAGTGGTGAAGATTTTTTTTATAAATAAGTCGAAGTTTTAACAGCTTAGGACGTTTTAAACTGGTTTCTATTAATTGTGTTTTATTAAAAAACTGAGCGCATTTATTCCAGGGAATATTTATAATGTTTAAACTGTCATGTAGAAAACCTTAAATGTGTTCTACAGTTGCCGGAACGTTTAAGCTAATAGGGAGTGTTAACTGACTTCACTCAACGAGCTGTTTTTCATAAAATTGATTTAACCTTATGCTGTAGATTTACGGTCAAAAGATGAGTTACTTTAAGGATTTTTTAACTGCGACCAAGTTATATTCTACAAATTTGTAAATTTAAAATTAGTTTTAATAACAAAGCAGTTTTTAACTGCCAACTGATTTTGTTAAGTTATAATTTTAGTTTTGTGTTAATACATTTACAATATTTATCTTCTTTTATATAATTATTCTTTGTTTTTCAGGGGGTGACGCTGAATATGTTCGTGTCTCATTTGCTGACGTCAATCTCTTTCCAATTCCTGATGATATTCCAGATGAACAAGCTCTCTATCTTACAGATGTAATTCCAACTGCACTTCATGGTGCAAAATTGGGTGAAGTTAGTGATGGTAAAACTGTTGCGATTTGGGGCTTAGGTATGTATCTTTTTTTACTTTTTATTAACTGATATATTCTGGTTTTGTTTTCTTTATTATCTATTCTGTGTAATTTTAGGCCCTATTGGATTAATGTGTGCTCGATGGTGTCAAGTCCTCGGTGCATCAAAAGTGATTGGAATTGATATGGTCCCTGATCGGTTACGAGTTGCAAAAGAAGTTCTTAAAATTGAAACTATTAATTTCAAAGAAGAAGATGTCTTTAAAGCTATTCGTGAACGGCTAGAACTTCCATCTGGTGTTGATGTAAGATTATAGTTTTATAAACTGCAATTGTGCTTTCATTGGTTTTATAGGTTGCAATTGAATGTGCTGGATTTGATTATGCCGAATCATGGGTTCATAAAATTGAAATGTCATTAGGTATGTGCTTTTTTGAGTGATATAACTAGGTTCATGAGGTCTAAGCTTTTGGATTTAAAGGAAACATGTTAGAGTTAGAACTGCTATATATCCTATGTACTATTGGCATTGTGTTGCGGTAGTTTAATTAAGAAATTTTATTAAACTGCATTAGGTAAATTTGTAGCAGCATTATTTTAACTACTTTTAAGTGTACCTAAATTTCAAAACTTGATAATTTTAATTTAAAACTGAGGCAAATTAACCAATAACTAAAAACTGCACTTTTGATACATTTTGTATTTGCTCAAAACTATGAAGTGTTTTTTAAATCGCGTAAGTTTGAATTAGACTCAAGTGATGATAGAAATATCTGTGCTAAAATTAAGAACAGACGGATATATTACAGTAAGATTAACATGCGCGGCCTGCTTTAAAATAAGTTGAAACTGTAAAGTATTTGCAGTGGATGTTAAAACTGTGACTAGACTTAATTTTGTTATTGACAGCAGAGTTACTGTAATTTTTATAAAATTATTTTTGTTTTTAATAAAGTAAACTGTGAAATTTTGTGATGATGGTCGAAAAGTATTTTTTGCTGTTCCCGGGATCTAGTGAATCCGCAGTTTATTAGGTTATTAAAAATTATATAACTGTGTTCTCCATAAAACATTTTGCAGGAACATAAAACTATCATTCTTGTCAGATTGCTTTATTTAACTAAAATCTTAGCAGAGATTGTTGCATTACTGTAACTGTCGATCGTTGCAATTGATTTTGAACTAATGCTTAAAATTTTATAACTGAGTAATTGTTTTGCTGCCCTTGTTTAACGTTTTTTTCATTTTCAGGCATGGAAACAGATACCTCTGAAATTTTTCAAGAAATTTTCCGTTGTGTCAGCAAGGGTGGAAATGTTTCAATTATTGGTGTATATACTGGATATGCAAATCATTTTCCTGTTGGTGCAATGATGGAAAAGAATATTACCATTCGAGGAGGGCAATGTCCAGCACAAAAATATTGGAAATATTGTCTTGAAAAGATTCAATCTGGTGAAGTACAAACTGACTGGCTTATCACACATCGGGGTTCACTTGCTGATGGTCCAAAACTCTTTGAAAAAATGAATAATAAAGATGATGGCTGTATCAAAGTTTTTATGCGTCCTGAACATACTATTGCTGCTTCATTGGCTTAAATTCTGTATTTGTGGAGATTTATCATATATATTTTTGGAAAATTTGCTTGTATTTTTTTTTATTATTACTGTATTGTATTGCTTTTTATTATATATTTATGCGTTAATTTTTAATAAAACTGTTTGAAAATTATCCATTTCCTTTTTTCCTCTATTAACGGTTATGACTTATGGCAATTGTTGTTATGGAATTTTATAGCCGGTTCTTGGTGATTTAGAGATTTGCATTTTCTATTAAATTGTATAATAAAATACTTTTTGAAGACTAAAAAAATTAAAACTGTAGTAGATTGTTTGTGCTTGGTTCTGCTTGAAATCTTTCTGATGATCTACATGTGCAAGATGCTTTTTGATATCTTAAACTGAAAAATTCTTTTTTGGTAGGGTGAGAATATTGAATTTTGATAAAACTGACGTTGAGTGCTAATTGGTTTTGAAAAATATCAGAAAATTTGATTTTTGATAAACATTTAAATTGGTCATTTGTAGTTAACACAAAACTGAAAAACTTTTAATCTATTATTTTTTTAGAATTCTATTGTTTAGAATTTATCCCTTTAACACAAAACTGATTAATAATATCATTTTTGATATTATAAAAATGCATTCTGTGTATTGTTATTAAAAAAGTGAGACTGAGCGGAAGCCATCTGATTATTTTGTTTTTGGGTAAACTGTTTGTACAATGCAATGCAATAAAAGTATGAACTCAACTGTTGATGTTAATATTGATTTTTGTGCCACCTTGTAATTTAACCACTTAAATGATGCTGTTGAAAATATTTTTGGTGTACGGCTTTAAAACTGCACATTGTAGCTAATATTATTTATTGATAGTTAAAAACTGATGCCAACAGATATCTGGGGATTATTTTTTTGTGAAACAAAAACTGTTAAAAAGTTTGTTAAAATAAATGTTACAAAAACTGAATTTTAATTTATATTTTTTGCACAGAAAATCAAACTGAGCCATTTGTAGCTTGAGTTGAATTACATAAAATTCCACAACTATAACATCTCTAAATAAATTATGAATTCGCTGTTTTTCTACATTTAAAACGGAGGCTCAACTGTTAAGCATTTGGTTAAACTGATATTATTTAAAGCACGATTTTAAAGTTAATAAGCTATTTTTAATTTAAATAAAAGTTATTTTTTTAAAACTGCCATTGCTCCTTGAATGATGAAAAAGAAGTTTACGAAGGGAATTATAAAATGTTCGTAAAAGAATAACACATTATAAACTGTTTGTAGCAATTTCAATAATAAATAAAAGTTTATTTTTTTATCACTTCTTTTTTTATTAACAAATGAATTGTTAATCCTTTTTAAACTGACATAGTTTTCCATTAGTACCTGTAAAACTAGTTATACAGATATAGAAACAATATTATTCAAGACATAACTGACTACCAATAGAACATGATTTCTTTTTTATTCAAATATTAGTATAAATTTAAAAACAATTTTAAAACTGCGCACAATTAATTTTATTTCATCAAAAAAAAGTAATCAAATTGATGAGAATGCGGATATTTTCTTATAAGTTACCCTTTTTCTTCCAATAAACTGTCCCAGTATCTGTAATTTTGTCATAATTTAACTTTGAGGTGTGTTTATTATAGTTGAATCTTAATACTTGTGTTCGAAGATTCGGATTTTTCAAATCTTTAGATTGAAACGAAAATGTGATTGCTGATAATGAGATTGTCATATACGATTTTCTTTCCCATTAAATTTTTTAACTAAAACTGCCATCTTTCATACTTATTTGTTCTTAAAAAAATTTTAAAATCAATTTCAGATGGTTCTAATTGTTAACTGGCACAGAAAAACTTACAAATGAATATTTTTTCACAGCAATTACGTCTTTAATTGCTTAATAGACTGTTTACAGTTAATTAAAAAAATATGATTTTGTTTCCTATTTGTGGCACACTAAATTCTAAAAATCATTTTACTACCGGCAATTTAACTGAAGCATTTTTTATTTCAGTGGAGTACTAAAAATTAACAGTTGATGCGCTTTTAGGAGAAACTGGAAACGTTGACAGCAAAAAGCGCAAACTCTAATTTTTGACAAGTTGTTAGCTTTTGCTACATCTTAAAATCATAAAGATAATAACTGATATATCTTACAAGGGACCGTTTTCAGATGTCCACCCCAGATTTCTTCATCATAGTGGGGAATCGACAGCTCATAGTAAGGTATGAAAAACCCCCAAGGGATTTTTGCTGCTTTAGCTTTTTATGGATTTAATGGCATTTTGCTATTACACACTAAGTAGCAGGCGATGAACGTCATAGTAATTAAAATTCGTTTGTGATGATTTTAGATGGATGTAATGGCATGAAATATGATTAATTATCTATGAAATATTATGTTTTGGCATATTCAGCCATCTAAAATCCTCACAAACGAATTTTAATTACTATGACGTTCATCGCCTGCTACTTAGTGTGTAATAGCAAAATGCTATTAAATCCATAAAAAGCTAAAGCAGCAAAAATCCCTTGGGGGTTTTTCATACCTTACTATGAGCTGTCGGTTCCCCACTACGATGAAAAAATCTGGGGTGGACATCTGAAAACGGTCCCTTGTTAGTAATTTGGAGAGATCTTTAGTTTTTTAGAAACAACATAGAATACTAGCACAAAGTACAAAGTTTTAGAATGTTTGAACATAACTGTTAACGGCTTGTATGATATTTTACAGCTTTTAGAAATAGTCCACGCTTTATGTTTTTAAAACTGTCAATAATGGTGCGATTTCGAAATCATTGTATTTTTTCAGCTATTGAAGTATATTTTGTGAACACAAGAGTTTAGGATAAAAGTTAATTTAGAAAAATTTTTAAACTGTTTTTCTTTCTATAAACACACTAAATAACATTATATTCTTTGAAACTGACTTTGGGGCCAAAATATTGCAGTGTAAATAAATAATTTAGTTTAGTACAACAGGTTTTTATAAATGGTCTATAATTCGCATTGCATTAACTGGCTTCCAATATTTTTCTTGTCTTCATTTCTTGTTCAATTAACTATTTTCAATTTTTACTGATGTTGCACATATTGAATTGTTTTGTATGTCAAGTATTCATTCAAACTGAAAAGTTGGTCTAATGTATTGCCTTGTCTACTTGAATAATTTTGTGTTAGTGAAACTTTATTATGATTATATATTACAAACTACAAAACTGGATGTAGAAAACGGAATTTGTGAAGAGACACAAATAGAATTTGTTTAAAAACTGAAAGTGAATTTTTTGATTGTTATTCAAAGAGAATCAAATTATCAAGTACAATTTTATAATTTCGTGTTAATTTCCTCATTTATTTCAGATTAATCTCGTCAGCTATAAACGTTTATACTCAATTTTACAATCTTTAGAATTCAAACTGAACATCGCCTGAATCCTCTGGAGTAAAAAAAAGCGATTATTAAACTTCACTGAGTGGAAACTATCTATAATCTTCTATTTTTTTTGTTTAAATACTTTCTTTGGTTTTTTTTCTCCATAAAATACGATAACACTGCAGGATTAAGATTTAAAAACTGAGTTTTCATAATGTTGGGTGTTGCTCAAAACTGGGCTTCTCTAATGTTTTTGTTTTTTTATGCAAATTTTATGTTCAAAACTGAGTTCTTCATAATCTTAAGAGTTGAAATTAACTGAATCTGTTTAATATCATGACTGTTTCAGAAATAGAAACAGATACCTTTGAAAAAAAAAATTTTTTTTTAAACTGTTTTGGTTTAGAATAATGCACTGCAATAAAAGTATGAGCTCAATTGTTGATGATAACACTGATCTTTGGGCCGGCATATAATATAACAACTTTAATAATGCGGTTGAAAATATTTTTAGGGTAAAACAGATAAGATTGTAAAACTGCATATGGTTTTTAAAGTAAATGACTGAAGCCAACGAAAAACTGGTGTTCATTTTTTTATTAAAGAAAAACTGCTAAAAAGTTTGTTAAAATAAGTTTTGCAAAAATTGTATTTTAATTTAAATTTATTGTTTTGAAAATAAAACGAGTCATTTGTAGTTTGTTAAAATTTTTAGCATCGTCTATAAATAAATTATGAATTCACTGTTTTTACTACATTTTAAATGCAACAAAAACTGGTAATTATTTAAAGTTAAACTGATATTATTTAATGCATATTTGATTGATTTTAAGTTAATAAGCTATTATTTATTTAAATAAAAGTTAAGTCTTTAAAATTGCCATTGCACACTGAATGATGAAAAAGAAGTTTACGAAGGGAATTCTAAAATGTCCATAAATGAATAACACATTACAAATTGTCTTGTTACAGAAATATTTGGCAAAAACTTACAGCAATTTCGATAAAAAACAAAAGTTTATTTATTATAACTTCTTTTTTTATTAACTAATTAAACTGACATAATTTTCCATACTAGTTTTGACATATGTAAAGAACTAAAAACCGACCAAAAATTTTTTTTGATTTGCAATAAAAACAATTAGTAAGTGAAAATTATAAGTAACAGAGCCTGAAATATGAATTATTTGGGAAATTAGCTTGTTTTTTTATTACTGTATTATACCGTGTTTTTATATGTTCCTGCGTTAATTTTTAATAAAACAATTAACTGGTATGACAATTCTTATTTTGGTAATTATAGCGGGTTTTCAGTTGATGCTGAGATTTGTAGTTTTTTGGTAGATTTTATTTAACTGGAACTTGTTAGTGCATTTTTGAAGAATTTTGTTTTTGTGTAAAATCTTTATTGGTATAAGGTGGTTGCAATAAGAACTGAAATGAAATGAAAAGAAAAGATCATTGTCATATTTTTACCCACTGGTACAAAATTTATTTTTTTCTTTTAGATCCTATTAGACGATAACTATAGTTGACTGCAAATTTGCAAATTATCTGTGCAAGATATTTTTCGATATTTTAAATTGAATATTCCTACACATGGGCTATAATATTGAATCCTGATAAAACTGATATCTGACTGCTCAACTATGCTGGGTTTTATATGTTCTAAATCATTTTGGTTTAAAACTGACGATTTGTAGTTGTTTTAGATGATGACTTTTTAGACACAATTAACAATTGTCTCATGTTAGATTGAATTTAACTAAATTTACCTTTACTAAGATATTTGTTATTTTATTTTTGTGTTAACTGACTTGTTTTTCACGTTGACAAAGATTTGCAGTTTTTTTTATTAAACTGCATGAAAATCTGTCTTTTTAGGACAAAAAATATAACTGTCCTCGATTTTCATATTGATTCTATAATAGTCATTACAAATTGAAAAATAAAACACCTGTGATAATATTATTGTCATTTGGGAAATAGTTTTCGACGAAAGGTGTAATAAGTTGTTTAAACTTTGTGTTGTCATTGATTTACAAAAAAATTGTGTTTCCTTTTTTAACTGGGTGCCTGATTGGGTTTTTTTATAAAATTTCTTATTTTTTTAGACGTAAAAATTTAATTTGGAAAAGCGTTTAAAACTAAGGTGTTGTTCAATTGAAGCGATAAAGTGCTGGGCAGAAAACATCTATACCACAAAAATTAGCACAATGAATTTCTTTGCCATCGGCAGGGAGAACTATTGAACGTTAAATTTATGCAAACTGCTTCAGCTTGGTTTACGCGGTGCACTGCAGTGTTTTCCATTTAACTGTTTTATTGATAGTTATCATGGTAAACTGGTACAGGATGCTTTCTGTTGTTTTTTTTAAAAACTGCCAACGAGGTTTGTTTTTTTAGCTGAATCCATTTTGTAATTACTTAATCTTGAGCTTGTTTGCAATTATACGTATCATACAACACTGAATTTTTGTTGAACTATATTTAACAATATGCTATTAGCTTTGTGCTGCTTGTAGATGTAAGTAACATTGGCATAAGTTGTGTAACGATTAAAAAATGAATATGCTTTTTTTTTTATTAGACAACCCCAGTGATAACTAATCGATTCGTAAGCAATTTTTCCAATGACAGATGAGACCGAGAATTTAGCTTTTTGTCATATAAGCTCTTTTACAATATATTACTTGTTTACCCATGTGCCAGTGTCAGTTTATTTAATATTTAAAATTAATGTGTGACATTTTACAATGAAAAAACAAAAAAGTGTTTTACATCACATTTTTTGTTTCGGTGCAATTATATTTTCTGCAAAAGTTTCCGCAATAAAATCTTACAATTGCTGCATCGGTGCACTTTCCACATCTACCTATACAACACGAGTATGCAACACCTGTAAAACATTTATAAATTATTTGATTCGATTTTGTTTGTTATTATTATTCTTACCATCTGTTCCATCGTCTTCTTTAGAAGGTAATGGTGGGGGTGTAGGCGGTGAACCGCAAAGTCTTCGCATCATTGGATTAATTTGTTCCCCTCCACAATAAGAATTTTGCTAAAAGTGAAAGAGGATATATATATATCTAATATTAAAAAGAAGAAAGCCGATTACTGGTTCACCATTATTATTCTCAGGCGAATCTTGTACTTCTTTTGAACCGGGGGGACAGGTGAAAGGAAATGCTTTAGCTTCAGCTTCAGCAGCAGCAGCTGATTTAGCTAAAAATTAAAAGATGCATATAATTAAAAGTAAAAAATTTTTTTTATTTCTATTTTCAATATTGAAATTGAAAAAAAAAATTTTATTATTTACCTGTGCTGTTTATACACCACCCACTATTGCCTTCAGTATGGCATTCATAACCAGGGGGGCATGGTTGATCTGCATCACATTCTTGACCAATACACCATCCCCCTTCGTCTTCCATATGGCATACTTCACCTGGTGGACAAGGATGGTCTGGATCACATTCTTCACTATCTTTATGAGGGTTCTAAAAAATTTTTGATTGTATTTGTTTAACAAATCATAAAACTAACATGAGCATTTGCTGCAAAAATTGCGGCGAAAATAAAGACGAGTGCGAAAACGTAAAATTGCATTTTTACCAAAAACGAACGAATGGTACTTTTTAGAGAGTTTGAAAGTATTTAAATATTAGAAGATACAGACGGCATAAATGGAATCACGTTGCTAATGTATCCATTAGCGATCACAAGTGCACTATGTAAAACAGTATCGGGACTTCTTTAAAGTGTGAAAAATAAATTTCGCATGATTTCATAAAAAATAATAGCCAACAATTTTTAATGCTACTTTGCCTTGTGATTTTTTCGTAGTTTAAAATATGAAAAGAAGAAAAACACATAGTATTAATTCATGTACGTTTCTGATATTTTCATACTCAAAATCAATATAAACATACTATTGGTAAAAACAATGTTTTCATAAAAAATAACAAAAAAATCCACATTAAAAAAAATCAAAAGCTGACTTATTTATATCGTAAAAAAATAAAAGTGAACTAAATAGGTATATTTAGTGACCTATTTAAAAAAATAAAATTTTAGAAAGGTTACACACATTTAACGTTTTCATTAATTTTTCTGCTGAACAAGATTTGGTGTTTCATTTCTTCAACAGAAATGTGAAACAGGTGATAGACGAGCAAGTCTTCTGTAATAATTTGAGTTATAGAAACTGCAAGAAAGGGCTTCTTTTGGTATTATTCATTCGCAAAAAATGGTGTAACTTAAACAAATCTTTTTTTGTTTATGGAAACGAGTTGATTCTTTTAAAGAGTTTTTTTAATTAGAAGACGCGTCAAATGTGTAGCAATGTTTACTTGAAATGCCAATGAAAATTAACTATGATTAACTGTTTAGAAATTTTAAATGATTTTTTCGTTTGTCATTCAGAGAGGATTAAATAATCAAAAAAAAACTTTTCTATTCCTTGTTAATTTACTCATTACTTAAAAATTGATCTCGGATTTATTTTGTTAGCTTAAAACAATTATATTGAATTTTACAATCTTAGGAATTCAAACTTAACATCGCCTGAATCATCTGGAGTAAAAAAAGCGGTTATTCAAGATAACTACAATGAAAGTTAATGCAAAACTGCTGCTTGCCAAAGGATCGAATAACTCATAAATGTTTTATTCCTCGTTAATTTCTCAATTGCTATAAAATTAATAATGAATTCAGCTTAAATTTTAACTGAATAATTGTAATCATTCAATACACCACTGTTTAGTTTTTAATGACAAAGCCCTTTGATAAGTTTAAAAAAATAAACTGAAAATGAAAGGTAAAACTGCCGTTTATTTTGCAGGTTTTAGCTTCTATTAAATTTTTTAAACTGATTAAACGATTCGTTATAATAAAATGTTTTTGTTGGCATTTAACTATTTATATATTTTTGGAATATTAATTGCTGGCCAGCATCTTCCTTTGTCTTAACAATCTAACAAACTCTTGTGCAGCTTTTCACTTTTTTGTTTTTTCATTATATACGTAAGGTATATCATTTTGATGACGCAATAAAATGGCGTTCTTGTAAAAAGATATAAAAATAGTGCTATCTAAAAATTAAAAAACAGTGTTTTATTAAAAACTGATTATTATTAATGCATTTTTTTATAGTGCAAAATTTGGCTTTAAAACTGAGTTCTTTAAGATGTTTACATTCTTTTAAAACTGTCTCTTGTCAAACCTCCACTACTGTATAATAAGCAGATTTTTAAAGATTTTATTTAATTAAAACTTTTTTATGTATTTTGAAAACAAAAAAAATTAAAACTGTCCTACAAGATTTCATTTTCGCAAGAAGTTGTTTTTTTTTGCGAAAAATCTTTATTGGTGGGTGTAATAAGAATTGAAATAAAAAAAATTATGATAATTTTTTCGTAGAATGCTGGAAACTTTGGTTCTTTTTAGAGGATAACTATGGTCGACTGCAGATTATCTACATGTGCATGATATCTTTTGTGGGTAAAAATCCATTGCAAGCTTATTTAGCGGGAAAAGAATTATTTTTGTGTTAACTCACTCGTTCTTTTACTTTATGAACAATTTTGAGTTTAAAAAATGAGCTAAAAATTATCTCTAATTTTTTTACGTTAAAAACTACATAAAGCATTCTCAGTTGAAGAGCATTCTAAACTGGGAGCATTATATACATTTTTTGCTATAACTGTTTGAGAAGATACAATATTTTATTTAATGCTGAGGCGGTGATTAGGTTGGCTGTCAACATTTTTCGACCATCTGATTAAGGTGGTGATACAGAATATGTTCGAGTTTCATTTGGCAGATTTTTTATTAATAAACTTAAAGTGGTGATATATATTTACTTTGATGAATTTTTGTAGTGTTTAAACTGGTAGTCCAGGAGAAGCTGTGTAATTTTAAAAAGTAAGCTGAAATTTTTTTTAACTGGTTTATGTTGTTAAGTGTTTTTTTTCTGTTTTTAATAAAACTGTTTATTCATAGTTGTTCAGCATGTATTTCGATGATTTTTAAACTGTTAATGTTTAGCAGCTATTCTGAATATTCAGAGGAAAAATAATTTAAAGCTGCCAAGTGTTTAGCTCTTATAAAAAATCAGAAATTGCGTGAAGCGGATTAATTGATGAGAGAATGCTTTGAGCCTGATATAAAAGTAAAATAATATATTTCAGCATTTTTTTTGATCATTTTTAACAATTGCTTGTGGAGAATTATATGTTGTAAAAAATCAAAATTGTTCATTTATCACTCACATTAGATTAGATTGTCTTATGAAAACTGTCATAAAGTTATTTTTTTGGTGAAACATTTTATAAATTAAAAAAAGGTACACTGTTTTAAATATCATACATGTTATGAAAAATAACTGTTTCTTACCAAGGCATATATAATTTAAACTGATTGGTGGATGTTCCGCTTCTTTCAAATGAGCTCTATAAAGATATAATTTTACTATTGGTTACAATTGTTCAATAAACTGGCGAATTTGTAATGTTTTTGAATTTAGTTTTAACATACGTATCGTTTATATTTAATAATAAATTTTTTGCAAAAAAAATCAATATTATTAACAGAAGTAAAGTCAATAATACTGATGTTGATTGTTAACTGAAGCTTATCATTTTATTAATAGTGAAGTTTAAGTAGCAACCCATATAAGAAATTTTAGCGCAAAATGATGTAAGACCAGTGGGACATGATAACGTAATATTGCAAGAAGTTATTTTTCTGATGTAAAAAGTTCTGTGAATGCAATCATGATTGTTATAGGCAAAAAAGAAGACTTTTTATTTTACGCATTAAAAAAACTGGCGTTTTTCTACTATATAAAAATATGCAACAAAAAAATTTTTTTTAACTGGTTTAGCGAAAACATCAACGAATTATACTTAAAACTTGTGAGGATATTAGCTTTCGGATTATGTAACTAACATAAAAATTTATAATTATAAAGAAAATTTGGTAAAAATAAACTAATTATAATAATATAAATAAAGTAATGACCACAAGAGACAATGATAATGATTGTAGTTCATGCATTTGGGTTAAACAAAAAGTTTATTGTGTATTTGGTCGAACTGAGCTGCTAACTTGTATAGACACAACATTGGTATACACACTTCCAAAAATTATATTTAAAATTTCTCTTCGTAAATCTTTGTTCATTGTAAATACGAACCAGGCGGGGGCTAAAAAAAACTGTAATTAAAAGAAAAATGTATGTAATGAACGGTACAAAACAGGGTATTAAACTATCAAGACTAGTTTTTGGTAAACTGTATGGCTCATATTCCACACATAAGTTCATTTAATTATACTTACCTAATGTGCTAATATCAGCGAGAACAAACTGGACGGCCAAAACATAATCCACAAGAACAAAATCACCAGTATTAATCATAAACTAAAAAAAGGCAAGCAATTATTAAGCAATCAAAGGCTGGAATCGAGGTTCTGAGAAATCGAAATTATAACTGTGAAGTTCTGTTTTCTGTAAACTGATATTTTTAAAGATAGGTTTGCCTACGCCAAGATTTTTATTTTTGCTGACGTCCTTGAAATAGAAAAAACTAAATTATAATATTTCATGACATGAAAAAACTGTGATTCAAGTGACAACATGGATCAATCCATGCAAAGACATTACTAGATTTAAATTTAATTTAAACTGTGATTGTTATTACTTTTTTTGTAAAAGTAAAAATCGTTTTAATAAGCAAAACTGTAGTTGTTATTGAAGTTTTTGGATGCTTTACTAACAGAATGGATTATTTACAATCAAATTTCAATTTAGATTTATAAATTATAGACGTGCTTGAAATTTCAATATTTCATGACATGAAAAAACTGTCATGAAATATTGTTTTCCAAAAACTTTTTTCCTAGATCCTTGTCCCTTAAACCTTTTTCCCTTACCTGACACACAGCACTTGTAATTTCAGTAGCAAATATAAGCATACTATAAAATATCATTGCTCGATCTTGTGATGAAACTTTTTGTTTTAAATTATTGCTTTTTGAATACCGTATCTTAATAAGCATCACAACAACATAGATATTCATAATAAACGATAAAAAAGATGTAATCAAAATTTCAAGGAATAAATTTCGTGAGGCTTCCCACCATTTTGCTGCAAAATCATTTGTTTTTGCAATCCAAAGAGCTCCATAAATATTAAGGGTTTTATTAACACCCAAAAATGGCATATGCCAAACAAGTAGCAGTGGGAAGATAAAACAAAAGACCAAAAAATATTTTAAATATTTTTCCCAAAATGCTTTATAGCTAGCTTTAAGAATAAAAATTGAGCAACGATTAAAGCATAGAATCAAGCTATAGGTATGAACACCGTGAGCAGTAGAGTACGTGATTATGTAAATTACTGGATAGAGAAAAGATTCAGCAGGCCATGTTTCTTGTAGTTGAACAAGCCATGGAGTGCTGTTCATTCGATATACGATGTAATAGGAGATGGTGTGGATGATGTAGTTGACAGCAGAGAAGCCAAATACCCAATAAAATGAAGAGGCAAATTTTTTCTTTGATGAACTAAAGAAAATTGTGTAGAGAATGATGAAATAGAGGAGGAATGTTGGAAGAATGTAAAGAAGAGCAACGATATTTTTGACTTCATCAAAGTTTGGCATTGTTGATGTAAAACACGATAACTAAAAATTGAAACGTTAAAAAACTGTTTTAACAAAATTAACATAAAAATAATTTAAATTAAATCAACGTTTACGGTGGTATAAAAAAAGAGATAAAGGGAGTACGATAATGGAACGCCTATTGATAGTTTATGCGATAATCAATTAATAAAATCTTGAGAATATGCGCAATTTTAACTTATTTGCCACCCAAGGAATTCATTTAACCTCGAATCCACCGAGCACACCCCTTCCCACTCATAGCCTCCGTCTAGGACTCGAACCGTGGATCACCATATCAAACATCTGACGCGCTGACCACTCTGTCACATGAACTGGCTCTGAATTATGCAACAACGATTTCTAAAATGTTTACAAATGAACCGTTTGAAGTTTAGTACGCCATATAATAGCAGACAAATTTCATCTGTAAATTCTCAATTATAACTGAAGCAAATTTTGCCATAAAGCCAAAACCGAAAGTTGGAGTTTTCCGAAAGCCTATGTCTTCCAAAATTATCAGCACAATGCTAGACTGAATGTTTCGCTCTAACAGGTTCTCTTATTACTGAAATCTCTTATCCATAATTTTGACTTATTATATGCAAAAACTGGCATGTAATTTTAGAAACTTTCACATCATGTAAATAAAAAAACTTGTTTGTAGCTATTGTTGTAAATTCAACAAAAAATACCATGAGAATCTTAAACAATGGTTTTTGCATATAAAATGTGTTAATTTTAGAAAGGGTCCGTTGACTTGAGCACAAGTTAACATTTTTAATAAAACCCTTTCCCACGCTCAAAGCAAACTTCAAAAAATAAAACAAATGGTGCAAAGTAGATATACAAACGAGTTTTTATGGCATTTAGAAAATGACTCTAAAATGCGAAAAATTAGATTTTTTGAATTTTTGCTAACAATATAAAGTGCGGGCATAAAGGACCTCTAGTTTTTCGAAACTTGACAAAAAAAACTGAAAACGTTTTAAATTGTAAATTTTTCTTTACATTTTGAAGTTCGTTTGGCTATAAATTTAAAAAAGGTTATTTCAACGAACCGTCCAAAATGTAATAAATGTTTACAACTTCAAGAAGTTATATCAGAAGTTTACAACTGAAAAAAATACCTATCTAAAACAATGTTTTTAAAAGGTGGTCTCAAAAACCTTTTTCAATTTTAAATTTCTCTTATAATATGAAAGATTCTTACAACTAAATTTTTGGATTGTAAATTTTCTTTACAGTTTGGATGTCTTCAAAATGTATTCGTTTTAGCCGTAAATTTTGTTTACAGCTTAACATTAGTTATAAAAATACCTCTTATTAAATAATTTTTAAAAAGATTTTCAAAATAAAAGTTTTCATTTACAGAAAAAACGTTTGCAACTTTTTTTGGTCAAGTTTCAAAAAACTTTATATTTTTGGGTAAACATAACATGAAAAAGAAAATATTGAAATGTTTTAATTTCGGGTCTAACAGAAAATGTGGATTTTGATGGATGTTGGTATTGGCTTAACATTTGGGCAACGATAAAGAATTAGTTTTAATTGAATCTGAATATTCCATCTTGTAGACATATCCAGTGTTGCTGCAACTCCGGTCTCCGGAGTCGAAAAAAATCTTAAGGTAACCACTTAAAAAAAAGCACAACTCTGCACGTAATATTTGCTCATTTTCTAACTGCACATGATTTTAATTTTGCTTAAAAACTGAAATATAAAGATTAAGATGGTCTTTACTGTAGATTCTGAAACTATTACATTAAATTTAAAAAAAAGGAAAACATAACTTCCAAAAAAAACTAAAAACTATTGGTTGTAGTCGAAAGAAATAAGTAACACATTACTAATAACACATTTTTCAAAATAAAAAAAGAAACTCCGATAAACAAAGTCTTCAATTTTATCTAAAATTATAGCCTATATTTTTAAGACATTACAGTAATAATGGTTATCAAGAATTTGTTTTAGGTGGGCAAATCTATCTTGTAATTAACAGTTTTTCTTAGAAATTTACTATTTTTTAAGAATCATGTTGCATTAGTTGCTTCCATTTTTCTCTTCCTCTACGTGCATATTAATAAATTACACAGATGTGACCAACTAAAATAAGTGTTTTTAATAAATAATAAATTTCAACAACTGCTAATTTTGTTTTTTTTCATTAATTTAAAATTCTGAGTTAGAATCGCAATAGCACAAATGTGTAAAAACACTCGAAGTTTCTTTGTGTAAATTATGGTGAAAAAACTTTCAAATTATTACTGTAAAAAAGAGGCGTTTCAAAGCATTTAATCAAATGATTAAATAACTGTAATTAACTAGTTGTCTGATATTTATAAAAATTACTAATATGTTTTTTTTTGGAAACTTAGAAATATGTTTCATCATGCAAGCGCTTTAGAAATTTCGTAATAAGAAAAATATATTATCAACTGTTTAAAAAACTGTAAAAAGCTTGTTGAATTCGAAGAGTAACTGTAAATGTAAAAATTATTCTCGGTATAAAAATAAGCTTTTTTAAATCATTTAAACTGTTGATTAAAAGTGTCAGGGTTTTGAAATAGATGAATACAGCAGCATAAATTGATTCTAAGTATGATTGACAAAAACATAAATTTATGTAAAAAACTGTTCACCATTTCCGATTATATATGCCTTTGTATAATTGTTAAATATAAAGATGTTGCAATTTTTTTTCTTGTTGGTAACCAGAAAAAGAATTTTCAAACTGTTGATGCTCCTGGCCGATTATATTAAAAAAACTGATTAATTTGTGTTATTATTATACCATTGGGCATAAAAAACTTCCAAGAATAAGATAATTCATTCAAATTTTACGAATAGCGATTAGGATGATGAAAACTGTGATCATCTTTACATATACGATCTTTTACAATTGTTCTACAATTTTTAAAATAAAGAAACAGCTTTTTAGTTTGTGGTTATTAAAATAAACTGGCATGTGCTTTTTTTTTACAACTGATTTGGCATTTTTGTAGGTAAAAATAAAATTAACAGCATTGTGTAAATAAATTTTTACTAAAAAAATTCAATTTTGCTACAGTACTGACAATCAAACACTTGGTCTTTGTGGGCATTTTTTTACATCTTATAATTATTACTGATATTTTAACACTCTTTCAAGAATCACATTGCAGAATTGTTTCTTCTCTTTTGTCTATGCGCATAATTATAAACTATAGGTATCAGCTATACAATTAATTTTGTTTCCAAAAAAAGACATATTTTGGTATTATGTGTCATCATGCAAGCACTTTAAAAAATTTCATGATAAAAAAATATATTATCTGCTGTTTAAAAAACTGTAAAAAACTTGTTGAATTCGAGGATTATCTGTAAATTATCAGCGATAAGAAAACATGTTTTTTAAGTGATTTAAACTGTTGATTAAAAATATTAGTTTTTTAAAAGAGATGAATAAAACAATATAATCTGATTCTAATTATAATAGACAAAAACATAAATTAAAAAATCTGTCCATCTTTTCCAATTACATGATATATGCTTTTGTATAACTGTTAAATATAAAGATGTTGCATTTTTTTTCCTTGTTGGAAGCATGAAAAGAATTGTAAATAAATGTATTTTAAAAACTGAAGGTACTTCTGACTGAGTATATTGAAAACACAATTGATTAATTTGGTTTATTGTTAAACCATTGAGCATAATTAACTCCCAAAAATTAGGCAATTCATTCAAATGTTAAGAACAGTTATTAAAGTGGTGCCAACTGTGATCATTTATTCATATATGATACTTTACAGTTGTACTAAAATTTATAAAATAAAAGAAAACTGTTTTTCAATTTCACTTTTCAGGTGTTAAAAATAAACTGACACTTATTGCACCTGCTTTGGTAATTTTGCAGCTAAAAATAAAATTAATAACTGCAGCGTTATGACATATAAGATAGAAAAATACATATTTCATTTTGTTTGTAACTGGTTTGATGGCAAAACTTGTGCAATATATGCTTAAAAACTGAAACGTGGTATCTCTCCTGAATCAAATAAATATTTGTTAAAAATTTATTAAAATAATAGAACCTAAGTGCTATCGAACATATTGTAGAAAAAAATTTTTACTAAAAAGATTTAATTCTGCTACAGTAATAACAATTGGTCTATTGGTCTTTGGGGGCAGATGTACATCTTATAATTACTGATATTTCAACAACGTTTCAAGAATCACATTGCAAAAATGTTTTTTCTTTTTTCACTACGTGCATATTAATAGATTATAGGTATCAGCTACTCAATTAATTTTGTTTCCACTACTATCATTATTATTATTGTTTTACACGTTTCATAATTTAACTGAAATTGAATAAAAAAACAACAAAAATAAACTGTGTCATTTTTATCAATTAACAAAATCTATGGGGTATAAGCAAGGCTGTTTGGGGGAGGAAAGGGTAGAATTTTTACTACATGTAATGCCAGTTTCAAAGCAAAAAATTGAATTCATACAAGCTAAATTGAGGTTTTATAAAACTTTCATGAGTAGTTTTTATCACTTGTAATTTGTCCAAGTTGTGACGCTGAGTATATGTAAGCTCTCACAACATGATTTTTTTGGCGATATTCAGTAATGTCTTTTAATGACACTTGTCTGCAATAATTAATGTCAGCACTTTTTGCACATATTATAAAGAAATTAAAACTGCGATGATTTCCATCGTTGATATTTTATAAAATAACATTTCATAGGCGAAATCTTTGTTAGTTTGTAAACAATATTTTCAAACCCATTTAAAGAGGCTACTGCTAATAAAAAAACTATATCCATATTCTTATGAAAAAAATACGTAAATTAAACTTTTTTGTGTAATAACACTAAAACTGGATGAACATAATTAATTATAAACAAAAAATTCGAAAATCGCTTTAACAACATCACCTATCTTCATCTTCATTGTTTTGTTTTTATTTTTTATTGTATATGTCGTGTCCGGATTAGAGAAGGATTGGAGAACGGGTATTTTGGTTCTCCAATCCGGACGTCCGTTCTCCAATCTGGACACAACATATATACTATTTACTGTACTTTCCTTTATCTGCTTTGTTTTATATTTCATTTATTGTCTTTTACTTTTATTATATTTTTCTATTGTACATACACTTTATTTTACTTTTATATTTGTACTTTTCTCTGCACTTGCCAAAGAAGTGATAAAATATAACAAAATAAAATAAATATAATTCGAAAATCGCTTTAACTATAACACCTATCAAAGTTTTTCATTTAAGATTAAGTTTTAAAACAAATTTAACTGTCACAAAACAATCTTTTGCAAAATAAAAATTTTGAAATTTTATTGATATGAATTAAAAATTATTATAAGATGACGTTAATGCCAAAAACATACTGTTCTGAGGTATACAAATAATTTTCAAATACTTAAAATGCTATAATAGACATTAAATAATAAACTGTGAAGAAATACACGATTATTCTAAAAACTTTTTTTTATATCAGAAAATAAACTGGTCATTCTGTAGCGAATGTGAAAATAAAAGCATCAAAATAATTTTTTTAATTTTTGGTAATTATATAAAACTGGATATTAAGCAGTGTTAGTATTTGCAATGATAGCATCATTTCTATACTGACAACTTCGATCAATTCTACATATATGTTCTTTTAAAATTGTACTTTTGAAAAAATTTCCATCATTGCTAATAATACAAATATTATGCTTACATACGTTCGTTTTTTTAATCGAAAATTATTTTTAGCGATTATGATAAATTAGGTTATGTTATATAACTGAAAGTAATTAATCCATACATAATTAATTTTCTAACGTGTAAATCATTTTTAAAAAATGAAATAGTTAGCTAAAAAGCTGGTATCAAATATTTTAACAAAAGTTGGTTTTTTAACTGAAAATTTTTATTTAATACTTGCAGCAGAATAGTATTTTTATAAGCAAAATGATATGGTATAAAACTGCAATTCCCCACGGTTGATAAAAAGCAATGCGAAATGTAAGTAATTTAAATAAAAATTAAGGATATATTTAAACTGTATGCTTTTTATGAGTGATGATTTTGATACAAACGGGAATTTGATATTAACATGCTTTTTTTGACGTTCCGCTAGCTTGGCAAAACAAACAAAAGATTGCAATGCATTTTTTGGTTCCAAAAGCTTATTAGACAAAGACAGTTTTAGACAAATGAATCCATTTTAAAAAAAATATTATTATACAGCTGGAGAACAATTCCAAAAATCACTAAAATTCCAAAAAAAAACTGAATAAATAGCCATCTTTATATAATTACAATTTCTTAGCTGACAATAGGTTGTAACAATGTACATGTAACTTTTTTAAATTAAAAATTACCCAAATACGGCAAAATATAAAGATACAGGTATGTTGCTTTAAAACTGCCTATTCTTTTTCTTTAATCAATTATGTAAACATTAAATGAATTTTAAATTAGAAAAATCTGATATTATACAAAAAGTATTTTTAAAAACTGCAATGTAGATTATTTTAATATTTGATCATTTTCAAATTCTGTATTAATATATGTATTCTTAAAAACCAAAAAAAACTTATGGTTTCAACAACCATAAAATGATCTGGTAAAAAGTAATACAGTGCTCCACAAAAATATAACGCCACCCTTGAAAAATTGAGCACATTAATTTTCTGGCTTAACCATAATGTAGGGGTTGTTAAGCATGCTTAATTTAGCCAGTATATCGAAAAAACAAGAAAAAATATCCATTGGCTTCTACATGAGCCTTTGGTAACCATAAATTCAGCCATAACACTGAAATTAGCAAAAATCGATGTTTTTTGAGAAAAGCGCTAAAAAAGACTAAAAAATCAGTTTTTTGACGTGAAGGCGCGTGTAAGATTTTAAATTATGAAACTTTTATCTTTTTTTTTGTATCACAGCTAAACTGGCTTTATAGCATGAATTATCAGATTAGCAATAGATAAAATAACTGAGACGTTGATCAATGACAATTTATCATAACAATTTAAACTGTAAAGTTTTGTATCAAAATTTTGAAAAGTAAAATGGGTTTGTGGTTTTTTTAATGTAATTACAAATTTACAGTATGACAAAAATGCAAAACAGGTTTTATAAATTTTATATCTGCTAATGTTATGTTTTAAAATCAAGGAATTTCTTATATTATTTAATTTTAACTGTGGCAACTTTTTGAGCAATGCCATTGCTGTAAAATGTTTTTTAACATATTTTTAGTAATATGTTTTAGGCCTTTTAAAACTTTTATTCAAAAACTGGGAGGTTTGTCTTGCTGGAAGGTATCCTTTTTAATTTTTCTTTCTACCTTAATAAAAAAACTTTTCTCTGAAGCATGGAATAAAAAATAAGCTTCCTTACCATCGATTATGGTAAAAACTGCATAAACTTTTTCTGGAAGGATTTTTAGTGTTATAAAAATTAAAATCTTTAAGACAACATGTGTTTTTACCGTGTTAATGCATAAGGAAAATTAGGTTATTTTGGTAAAACTCACTGCGATCTCTTGCGAATAATTATTATATTTCAATTTTTAAAGGTTAGAATTCAAGCTTTTCAAATGGCATTTTTTTATAAAATTTTTAATAATAACTGTTGAGCGTTTGTTAGTCATACATTAATTTAAATATTTTAACAGCCAACACTAATAAACTTTCATTTTTTTCATATTCAATTTAAGAAACCTGACATCATTCTATATCGCTAGTAGCAAAAAAATTGTATGAGTAAAACGTTTTTCATATATTACCTTCTGTAACTGTTTGGTTCTTTTCAAGGATGTTTGCGCTCAACTGATTGCAACAAAAGCAATTTAATCAAACCGTTTTTTTATTGTAACACATTTTGTCAGATGTAAACATTTTTTATTATTCAAAATGTACCTGAAATATTAAAGATAACAACGTTGATAAAATTTTTTAAACTGTATTTGTATCTGTTCAGTTGTTAAAGGCGAAGTGTAGAAACACTTTTTTTGCATTATTGACATATATCGTCAAACATTCCAAAACACATTTCAATGAAATGCTACGTAAGAAGTGCTCAAATTCATCAAGCACGTTTTCAAACGAAGTCTTTGTTGTGATGACGTTTAAACTGACCACTATTTAAAATAGATTTTAAACTGATTGATTCCAGAAAATATTTTTAGGAAAAAAGTGGCGGCACCATCTAGCTAGAATGTAGACAATAAAATTTTTTTAACTGTTACTGTTAACATTATTGTTTATTTATCAAGCTGTACTAAAGACATCGCGTACAATAATAAAAAAACTCCTTCACTGTGCCCGTACTGATATTTTTGCTGGCTTAATTTTCTATATTTGTTAAACTGCCATATACAGCAGCAGTGTTTCTGTTAGTTTATAGACAAAATACTTTCATTTAAACACGCGGTTTTTGCGATGATCAATTTAGAAAAAACTGATTCATAAAAACGAAGATACTGTTCATTTTGGTTAAAAACTGATCCACTCCAAACAGTGACAAATTTTTTTGACATGGACGTTGTATGAAATTATTGCAACGTTGATTGGTAAAAAAGCTGACTTCACGAAAATCAGATCAATTGCCGCTAAAAGAACTACTGCTAAACTGCCTCTTTCAGTGGGGCCCTTGAAGCAAATAAATACAGTCTGATCTACTGCTAATTAAATAATGCAATAAATCTGTCACATTTGAATACGCATCTCTGAAAAAAATTGTTATTTTTCAAAAATAAACAGGTTTAGAATATTAGAAACAGCTAGAGGACAACTTTTTGCTTATTTTTTTAACTGTTGTATCGCAAAAATTCTATTATTTGATAAAAACGGTGCGCAGATTTGTCAAAACTAACTGAAAGTGTTGTTACTCGTAGGAAAATGAGAATTGTTTTTTTTATTTAATTTAAACTGGCACCGAGATCAGTTACTTGAATATATTTTACTGCTTATTGCGATTGACGCAAACAAATTGTATTGCAAAATTAAATCTGCACTAACACGTTGATTGTCAAGTGATTTATGAAAAACTTAAAAAGCAGTTTTTTATTGTTAAATTTAAACTGACCATCTTTAGCAGGCATTACACGCTGAAAAACGTTTTTCGAATTTGATGCTACAAAAAATATTTAGTTGCATTTTTATTAGTTAAATGTGATTTAATTAAAACTGCACAAGCAATTATGATGGCACAAGTATTGTGATAACAATTGTTTTATTATTAAGTTCTAACTGCATTCACTGGAACGCTGTTCACTAAACTGAGCCAACGATTCGTAAAGCGTACCTGACTTGAAATGTGCAATTTAAATATTATATTCTAAATGGAATATTTTCCGTATTAGCCTCACCGATAAAACAAAACAAATTAACTGCAGTAATGTTTTCAACGCCAAAAATATTATATCATTATTTAATGTGGACACAAGTAGCTTAAAGACATTTTTCGGCAAATTTAACTGAAAACCGTCGTCATGCAGACGTCACTTCACTGAATTCATATTTATAAAATTGTTGCCAAATTTCGTCCTTATATTTCTGAAAATCTTTTTTCTACAAGTTTATTTTTTTTTGCTAAAACTGATATTACAATTGTACATAAATTTTAATAGTAAAAAAAGCTGTTTACTGTAATACTTGTAACTTCAACGCTAGTTTTTATTATATAAACTGCAAAATAACACGCATCGTCATAAAAACAGTCCCAAAACAAACACAGGAAGAATTTGGGTTTAAGCCCATAAAAGTAGTGAAATCATAAAAGTCTTAAACCAATAAAAGTAAGGAAATCAATGAAGTTTCCACAAATTTTTAAATTACAACACGTATAAAATTAGCAAAATTTAAAAATTTGTGGAAACTTCATTGATTTCCTTACTTTTATTGGTTTAAGACTTTTATGATTTCACTACTTTTATGGGCTTAAACCCAAATTCTTCCTGTGTTTGTTTTGGGACTGTTTTTATGACGATTTCTCAGCTTTTATTGAAATCTGATATTATATTAACAACAATGACTAAAAGACATGAGGGCGCATTTTCGTTTTAATAAGTAACACCTATACTAAATGAGGAGACGACTACACTAAATAAAGTGACAATTATACTAAATGTGGTATAAATTACACTTTTCCAATGCGCCTAAGCCTGAGAGCCTAAGACCTAAGGCCTAAGACTAAGCCTAACGCTCGGCCTTCGGCCTCGCGAGCCCATCCTAAGCTTGGGGTTAAAATATGATACAAGACTGAGCGCAATGACATCTACACTAAAGTGAAGTACGATAAAACTTTTGCTGTGCTTAAATATGTTGCAAAAAATTTGTGGGTCGGGTTTAAAATGCGGCCCGGGCCAGGTTTTGTAGAAACGGTCCGCAAATGATTAATGCCTTTTGTAGTTCAAAAAAATTAATTGGGAAAAAATGTGAAACACATAATTTTTAGTAAAAATTTTGAGTCGGACTTTATGCGGCCCGGTCCACTGAATCAGCCCGTGGCTATGCTAGCGAAAAAAATGAATAAAATAAAGCTTGTGAAAAAATCACAGCTTTCCTTTTTTTCTTATATAAAACAATCGCGTCGAGAGCTGTTTCCCTTTCATTTCTTTTTTAAAAAAGTTACGAACTAACAACGCACATCAGCAAAATTTTTGTGACATTAAATCCTGAATAACTTTTTTTAAAATTGATGTTTTATCAAAATTTTTTTTTAATTATCACTACTAGGTGTGCCAAAGTGTGTATACAATTTTAGGTGATCATATCTTTACTTTAACCCTATAAAAATGCAGTATCAAATTTCAAAAAGTATGCTAGTTAGCGAAGGAAACCCAAATTGCCCCAGACACCCTTCGGGCTGTCCTGGGGCCAAACACTGATTTATTTAATCAATGGTATAGAACTGCATGTTTACAGATGATTATTAGTTAACTATTATTTTGTTTTCTTGATTTAGTGAAAGCACTTAAGATGGTATAAATGAATTTTTATTAAAATTAGCTAATAATATTTTTTACTGAAATACTGTACGCTATCTTTTATTATATAAACTGTAATCAAATTGTTTAGGTTATATGGTTCAAAAATGGTCAGCTATGGAAAATCAGCGAATAGTAATGAGTTTTTGGTCTTTAATTGTCTTTCACTGTGGGCTTTATCATTTGAATATTCATAGAAAGATAAAAACTGACAGCATTGAGATGCTTTGATTTTCAAAAACTGGCCTTGATATTATTAATTTGGGATTGGAGTTATTCTGATTTTTACTGGATTACAGTTCCTCGTTCTTTTTTGTAACTGTTTACTAAGTTAAGTTTTTGTAACTGATTGTGGTTATAAGTACTATGTCTGCAGTAATAATGGGATAATAACGAAGACGTTTTAGTTTTAAATTATTGAAAAGCATATTATGTATCATTTTTATAAAGAATATAAGACGTAATAAACTGTATCTTCCCAGTTAGAGAAACAAAACGAAAGCAATTATATATTGCTGCTTTTTTCCAAATATATTTTAATTTAAAATCTTTTTTGTAAAAACAAGGATAAGCTCGATTTGAATTTCTCTCATTAACTGACTTTTGACTCAAATCTTTAAAAAAAGTGGATAAAAAGAGAAGAAAAAATTGACTTTTGACGTGTGTTTTTAATTTTTATTTTTTACGTTGATAAAAAACATTTTTAACTGATCAATTTTGTTATCAGTCATCTTTTAATGTGGCATAAAATTTTGATAAAACTTAAACTAGCGCTTTCCAAAGAAATAGGGGAGATTAATTTTAGTGGAAAATGCGGTATCTTGAAATATTTGGATTATCTTATTATTACTGAAACTCTTTTGAAGGTTATTTACATTTTAACTAAAATTGCTTTGTCACTGCTATGAGCTAGTTGATATGTAAAATTATTAGAAACTGATTAGATCCGCAAGCTGTTGCGGTAAACATTACAAAGTTTCTTTAATGAATTAATACTTAAGGTTTCAAATTGTATTCCGAGAAAAATTTTATTCAAAAAACTGGTAGAAAAAATGCATTTGTGAAATTAATTCGCGAAAACTGTCGAAAGCAGAAGTATTTGAAAAAATCAATGCCAACTGACAAGATTCTTCTCAACCAACTAAAACTAAAATTTGTTGTCTGGTTAAAACTGATTAAGCATTCTTTTTGAATGAATTTGACCAAAAAATTTTTTATCGAAAGTTAAATGATTTGTGTTTAAAAACATTAACATTCAACTATGTTTTGTATTAATAGTAACACATTTATATATAGATGTTAAAGAAAAAACTGGGTTGTAAAAAAATAGAAGCACATCATAAAACAAAGGGGTCATTAAAATAAAATTTTTGCTAATTAATCAGTATATTAGATTTATTTGCATAAGTTTATACTTTATTTCTCATGAATAATGAATTACTTGTTTGATACTGAACCAATATTGCCTTAAAATTGGCATTTTGGAAGAAATAAAATTATTTTTCACCACAACGAAAAGTCAGAAGCACATCTTCAATTGAAGCACACTCTCTATTAAAAGCACATGCTTCAATTAGAGCATTTACGGTAGTTTATTAAAAAATTTTGACCACCTTTTTTTAAGAAAATTGAATGCCCAACGTATAATTATTATGAAAAAAACAAAGTAATAATAAAACTGGATTCAAACAATTGATACGGAAACGGTAACTGAGTTTATCGTTAAATTCCTAAATAAAAAAAGTAACAAAAATCTTATTAAAAAGGTTTTTTCTTCTATGCCAACAGAAAACGAATTTAAGAGGAGAAAAAAAACTGCCTACTGATTTGATTAAAGTGAGTGTCTACACTCAGCTACGGGACGACGATTAGGGGCATTAGGACACTCATTGCTGAAACAAAAAAAAACTTGATACAAATTTTTATCTATTTTTAAGGTTGCTTACTATCCTCAAACATTGAAATGCATGTACCAACTATAAATAAAATTTTTCATTGTTTAAAAAGCTGTGGCTTTGTCAAACGTTTTTTGATTTTAATTAATCCAATTCTTCTATTTTTTTAAAAAACAAAATTCCTTTTTTACTAAAAGTTGAATGCGTATTTACACAGCAGTTATTAACACCCACATCTCTTCCGTCGTCCAATTTTTTTCATTGTGTTTGTAGTTTAGTTAATATTATTTTAAAATAATTTCTATTACCTTGAAGGCGACAAAGGTCAAAACAAAAAATCCAGAGGGGGGGGGGGGGTGTTAATAGCTGCTGTGCAAATATAATAGGTTCATAAAACTATCTTTCATAAAAGAGGAAGAATAAATTAAAGAACTTTTTGACAAAGCCATAGCTTTTTAAACAATGACGAATTTTATGCAAATAAATTCCATAAAATTTTGGTATAAAAAAGAAGAAATTATTTTGGTTGTGATCAAGCTGCTCACTTTCAGCGAAGAACAGATAATTCAAAGCTAATTTTGGAAATGAAATTTTTGTATTCTGTCTTTATTTTGTCAACAATATTTTCCTATGCCTTTGGTGGAAGCATTTCACCATTTCTTGGAAATATTGGACAAGTGGCACAAGTTATTAGCAATCTGTTGAGAGAATATAAAGTTGTAGTTGAAAATCGACTTGGTGAAGAAATTTATCTCAAATGCGCTTCTGGAGATGATGATATCGGCTGGCATACTCTAAAACCCAATGAAGTAAGTTTTCTTTTTGTAATCTGGAGTCGAATTTATAAGGTTCTCGCATTTTAAATGCTCCGTTCCAAAAACATGCTAGATTTGATTTTTTATTCTTACAATAATTTTTTTAGTTTATTGCATGGGACTTTGGACAACATGCCTTTTATCGAACGTGTTTTTGGTGTTATGCAAATAATAATGGGAATGAAGCCCGAAATTCAAATAATTGGTACATGCATTTCAATGTTTGGGGACAGTAAGCAACCTTAAAAATATAGATAGAAAATTGTATAAAGTTTTTTCTTCAGCATTGAATGTCCTAATGCCCCTAATCAGCGTCTCAATGTTACCACAGTTGGAGTATGGAAAGAAGGAGCATATTTTAATGATCAAAAATTGGGAACATGGGGTCCTCCACCTTCATAAACATGTTATCATTTCATTGTACATATATGTCCTGTTTTTTAAAAATAATGCTATTTGAATTATTTAATTTATAAATTTCATTTGTCCACTGTGCTCACAACTGTGCTTGCTTACTGTAATAAAAATATTAAAGAAATTTTATTTATGCATTTGTTGGTTACTTTTTTTGAAGATTTTGTTAACTCGAATGCCGAGCTTTCAATATGAAGGAAAAAAATTTTAGGAGGCGTTTGAATATGATTAATAAAGCCTATAACTTGCCCCATAATTCATGGCATCAATAATTTCTGTCGATTTATATTCAAATTTTTTACTTTAAATTAATTATCTTTATTGCAAACAAGTGCAGGAATAACTATTGTTCTAGTTTCATTTTTATGTCTTTGATGTGAGCAACAAATTATCACAATTAGCTTTATTCTGTGTTTAATAGTAAGATTTCCATTATAGTCTTAGACCAAATACCACGCAGTTTTATTCAATTTACTAAGGGTTGATAGTTTCTTTTTCTTTGTTTTGTAGCCCAAAACGAATAATTATTTAAAGCCCAAAAAAAGGAAAGAAAGTATAGCGCATTACTCAAACCTCGAGAATAAAGAACGATCCGTGTTTTGAAACAAAAACAAAGCCAAAAAAAGAAAGGAAGTCAATTAAACTATTTATGAGATCAATTTAAAAGATAATTTAAATGAGTTAAAAAACAAAAAACAAGATAATGATCATGCGATGGAAAAGGAACAACAAATTGAATTTTTTTAGTGTCAACAAAACACATGCTCTTTGCAATGAATTAGGACGAATCTTTTTTTTAAAACTCAAAAACTTTTTTTGTACTTATTTTTTAAATTATTTTTTGGACGCCTTTAAAGTACCGGTGAGGTAGAAAAATTTGTTCGAGGGGCATCACCCTTTAAACAAACAAATTGACACTATTTCATACTTTTCGAATTTCTTTAAACCTTTAGATACAAATGGTTCGTCAGAATACCACAGAATATGTAATATCTTGCTTTGCAAACAGTACTACTGCAGAAGATAAAAAAGAATTAAAAGTAAATTATATTCAAATCCATTTGTTTCAATATTCGTAATAAAAAATTCCTTTTTTAGGCGAATTTGGCAAATGTTGTATATCCTGTTGAACTTTTATATAAAGGATATCTCACTTTACCGTTTGCTGTATTCGGATTGTTATTTTCCATAATATTTATTATTGCTGTTTTTCGAGCTATGAATGAAAAAAAGATTAGCAGAAAATGTTACTCTCTACTTATCAATCGATCAATTGGTGATATTTTTGCATGTTTTATAGCTTTGGGATATGCACTATATTTGATGTTTATTGGCCAACCGGAGTAAGTATCTTTTTTTTGCTTTGATCTTTCTTCAACAATTGGCACTTGTGTCTGAATTCCATATTCCAGTCTGTATTACCAGGCTATTCGAAAAATCCGATCGGTTGTTTGAGCTTTTTTATTTTTGAAACTAATGGAGCTTGGTGTTATATGTAGCCCAGTAGCAATTCATTAGAGCATTAGTAATATCATATTTAACAACTTGATATGACACTCATTGTTTTTAGCCGTTTATGACTATGTTACGTCGATTAAAACTTCATTCAAACCCTTTTTTCCGATTTACAGTATACCTACAGCATCCACCTTGACTTTAATGTCATACTGTCACCCGTAGCACTTAACAGTTAGCTACATATATCACTAAACTCCATTGGTTTAGCTCGTATAGGCTTATAGATTCTAAAATATAGGAGCTCAAACTGCCGAACAAAAATTTTGAATAAGCTAATAAGTGACGTATCCCTATTTCAATGATTTCATTGCTTTGTATATTAAGATTTCATCTGTACATATTTGGTAACAATCTTATCAATGCATCTGTTTGGGCTGGTGAAGTTTCATACATTACCCTTTCCATCCTTAAACTCTATGCCGTGGCACAACCCTTTAAATACAGGAATAATATTACGTTAACACGATGCATCATTTTTATTGTAACTTCTTGGATCTTTTTTATATTGTTAACAATCAAAGACGTCTTCATCAATGTTGGAACGATTGCAAAGTGGTCTGGATGTGATCATTATCGATGCTTATTAGAGATTGAAAGAATGTTAAATATTCTTCAAATGTCTGGTTATGTCGTAACAATTATGAGTTTTACTTTTACAGCTTTTTATCTTTATCGAGCAAGACAATCCATTCGTCGCTCCTCGAGTGAACCAAATAAAGGATTTCCAATTTGGAAGCTTGCTTCCAATGTTGCGACGTTTGCTGTCTTCAATTTTTTTTCTCATCTCACTTCTATGTATTTTGTATTCTATTTGAATGACTGTGAACGATTTAAAAGCTACACCTTTGAAAGAATTATGTGGAGTGTTGCTCGTCTTTTACAAGTTGCCAGAATTACAGCAGATATGATAATTACTTTTTTTATTGATATTCAAGTAATGATTGAACGGTAACTAAAATTTCCTGGAAAAATCCATGATTTTTAGATTCAAAAATCAGTGCTAACAATGTTTGGAATTCAGCGTAATGTTCATGTCTTAAATGTTGAAAAATTTCTGAAACGTAAGAAATGTTTTTTAGTTATTATAAAATTTTTTTCTCTTTCAGGTGCATGTAAAACGACGGCCACAAGCGTCAGCAGCAGTAATCCCGATAGCCGCAAAAACAAAAACAAGAAAACGCGTGATGATCGGACTACTGAGATTTAAGGTTCGATTGCCAAGCCGATGTAACATGGAAGTTTTGACCATACCTCCTTTAGTTCAAAATTTATCTCCATTCGTTTCCTATCCCATCCCCCTAGAAGCTCACAAATCTTCCTCTTTCTTTTATCTCTATTCAAATTAAAACAACTAAAAAAATTCTGTTTAAAAAATTTCTTAAAAACATCTGTCTTCTCTTCCCTTTTCTTTCCTCCTAGCTTCTCAATTTTTTTTTGCTTTCACCTTCATCAAACCCTAAGGGAAGTGGAAATAAGGACCCCCGGGCTAGGAAAGGGGAGAGAAAATCAAACCACTGCTGCTAAGAAGTTTTTGGGATTAATATTATTAATTTTTTACTGATTTTTATTGATTCAGTACATGTTATTCAATTATTTGTTATAAAAAAAGTTAAAAGTAGAATTTGAGAAGACAACTTCACTTTTATTTTACATTGTATCTTATTTTATTTATTCACTCCTGAAAAACACGTGAGCAACAATAACAGTAAAAATTTTAAAAAATATAGTTCAAAAAATATACAAAATTAATCAACAAACAAAAGTTCAAAAAAATTAGAAAAAAGTTGTATCCAATTTATTCTTTAATTACTTTTATATAACCATATCCTTTTGTTGATTCTTCTAAAAATTGTGTAAATGTTTGAATTAATTCATTTATTGATGGCCTTAAAGTAGGAATTGAATTCCAACATTTCATCATTAAATTGTACCTAAAATTTAAAAAAATGTACAAAATATTGGAATTGGTAGCGGAATCAGGAGTGGAAAAAAAACTAAAAAATTACATTTCATCTAAACAAAAGGTCGGCTTTTGCAATCTATTTCCATCTTCTAAGTGTTGCAATAAATCATTGGGATCATCCGGAATCTCAGCATATGGGGCGCTGCCAAAACTGTACCTGTGAAAAAAAATGTAAGATAAATTTTTATATTTTATTTGTGTGCTGCTTACATTTCAAACAATAAAACGCCAAAAGACCATCTGAAATGTTTCACGTTATTATTTATCAACTTTTGAAGAAACAAAAAAAGTGTCTACATGTCAGAATAGAAACTAAATTCTTGGAATTTCAAAGTTTCAATTGATAACCATTTGATTGGTAATTTTCTTGTATCATCGTTTACAATTATGGAGTCTGATTTAAGATGAATTGAAAGGCCAAAATCACTGATCTAAAATAATAAGTATTAGACTATATTCAGTCGCAAGCACCTTTACTGGAGTGCTCAAGACTGTTAGTTCTTGAGAGAGCCAGGTCCATTGCCGATCGTCATTTCTAGTTTTAATTACCCCCCAGAATTACCTTTGCATTTTTATTTTCATCAATTAATATATTTCTTGCTGCTAAATCACAATGAATTATATTTTTTGATGCTAAAAATTGCTAAAAGTAAGCATTTTTAAATATTAAAATAGTTTTGTTGTTATTATTTACCATTCCATGAGAAATTTGCCAAGTAAAAATAAAAAATTCTTTTTCTGTTTCTTTTTTTATTTCATCAAAATTTTGCTAAACGTAAAAAAAGGTATTATTTTAAGTGAATTTTTTAAATTTACTTACATCTTCATTCTTTATTTGTTTACAATAGCTAAGTAAATCTTTGTGACAACAATATTCAAGGATTAAACACATTCTTGGCCCTTTTGTAACATATCCAATCATTTGAACAATATTTTTATTACCATTTATTTTTTTCATCTGTAAAAATATTTCTGGGTGATTCAAAAAGAATAAATGGAGCATTCAATTTATCGTTATATGAAAAAAGGCACAGTAACCTTAGAAGTTAACACTAATTTTATTCACTTAAACAGCTTTTTATGGCTTTAAAACTATTAGAATAATGTTTTTAGGTGTTTTTGGCCATTTTAGGTCATTCGAAAAAAATATTTTTTTTATCTCCTCTAAAGATGGCTACAAATGGTGAAAAAACCAGCTTTGACTCAACAAAAAAGTTTCGAGATAAATGTCAAAAATCGACTTTGACAATTTTTAAATCGATGGCATTTTGCCGTGAATGATCCAAAAATTAGAAATTTGATCTTAAATGATAGCCCTAAGTGAGGACAACATGTCACACAAAAAAGCTATTTTAAAAATTATGCAAATTCGCATAATTTTATTGTAGTTACTGTAGAATTATGCTTCGAAGAGACTCAAACGAAAACTGTCTCAATTTTTTTTTCAGATTTACCGGTAAAGGACTTGTTGCCGTGGGGCTTCCAAATCTTTCGTGCATTTTTGAGAACAAAAAAAAACGAACCAATTCAATTTCATCACGAAAAGCTATCTATAAAATAGTTCTTTTGTCTTTTTTTAAAAACAAATACATAATTATTACTACTTACGCAAATAGCATCAGATGCAGTTTTTTGTGGCATTTTAATTGCCACATCAATGATATCATCGTCATAAATTCCATTTTTTGTTATACCCTTGATTAGCTTTCCCTGCATTATATGCCCATATGCTCCAGAACCAAGAATTGATCTGTTAAAAATTAATTTATTCCAATTTACTTCAATTTCATCTAAATTCGATGCTGGTAGTGTTTGAGATGAGATTTTTGGTAGCAATAATAAATTATTGGGTTTTAAATTTTGGAAAATACTTGATTGTGGATTCATTCTCTCAACTGCTATTCTGCGTTTTTGTTGTTGCTTTTTACGATAAAAATATAATATAATCAATAATATAATCAATAATCCGGTGACAATCGATCCAGATATTACCAAAATAGTTGTTGTTTTCGTAGACGGTTTATCTAAAAAAAATGAGTTACTCTTTTTTTTGAATTATGCTGTTAATCAGAAGCCACAGTTATTAATGTTTAGAGATCGTCCAGATCTGACTTAAAAAGTTGAATTTATAAAGCCCTCCACCCCGTCAGATTTATTCCTTTGATCTTTGCAGCTTTTTGTATGAAGCGTCAGATTTTGCTTACCTTTCCCTCTCCTAAATGTGCTGATGTCAGATCTGGATGTTCCCTTATAGCCGCAAAAATCTAACTAGTTGGGGACCTCTGCGATTATTAAAATTCTGAAAGGCTTGGCACAGGCAAAAATTAATATGTTTAAAACATTTCCTGTGTTTTCAATTATGCTTAATAAGCCCATAACTAAAGATTTTTGTGCTAAAAGTACCGTTTAGGTAATTTTTTGTGCCGTTGAAGTTTAAAACGGCATTTTTGCAACTTTAGGGCAGTTGACGAAATGCCGTTTTAAACTGGCAAAATTTCAAAAAATATACAACAAGTCGAGGTCACTACTTCCGAATTGGGCATTTTCGAGTCTCTACAAAAGTGTCAATGTCCATCTTTGGTACTTTTTTAACGTTTAACGTTAACGTATTAAAAGTGGTATGAATTTTCGTCAGCAGATTTCATGCTATGCACCATTCGATTCCCCGTGCCTTTTTACTCTATAGGGTAGATTACGTTTTTGATTACCTGCATTTAGCGTTGACATTGTTGAAAAAATGTTTGTAGAAGAAGAATTATGAGAATATTGTGTAATAGTAGTTTGTGAAATTGAAGTAGTTTTTGTTGGTGTTGTGCTTGCTGGCGTTGTCGTTGTTATTGGTACAAATGTTGTGCAACAAATGCAACTTTCAATTGTACCATTAAATTTTGGATATAAAAATGTACGATTCCAACATGGATATTTTGTTGTAAATATATCTACGCCGTAAAAATTTTTTCTCATCAAATTTGGTGAATAATTATATTTTACAAAAATTTGATTTCTTCGAATTACATATCCAATAATGAAACTTCCAAAGCTTGTTATTAGTTGTATTGGATATTGAAAATCTTCATTGTTTGGTAAAATTATTAAACATTCAGTAGAATTTTTTACGCAATATGGTAAAATATATATGTACCAATCTTCTAAACTATCAAGAGTAAAATTCATGGATTCTGAATCAATTGAATAGAAAATTTGGCCCACTATATTTTCATCGTTGTTATTTATATAATTTTTGACGGTAACATTTCCTTCATAGTCAATGCAAAATTCTGAAACTGAGTTTTTATACACGGTGCTTCAAGTATTTCACGGCAGCCATGGATGGCAAAGTGAAAGAAAAAAGAGAGGTGTAAAAAAAAAGTTCTTCGCACCTTATTTTCTTTGTTCTTTCGTGCTTTTTCAAAGCCCTAGATCTCATCAAAAAAGTTATCTTTTTTTGTGATTATTTGATAGACCTATTTATTTAGATCTTATCTTGACACTAGCACGGCACTTTTTTAAATAATAAATTTAAAAAAAAGGAAGATATAACGCATTTTTTCTTAAAATCGAGTAGGTCTGTTCAATTGCACCTAGCCGGTGATTTTTTTCGTTCCTTTTTTCATAAACATAATTATTTTAACATGCTTAAAAAGATCCGACTGTATCTATCCTGGGAAAAATCAGCTTTAAAAGTTATCTCAAAAAACAGCTAAAATTTGACGTTTTTGCGATTTTTCGCTATTTTCATTCTTATTCCCACGAGCTTTATAGAAGTGTAACATTCCCAAAAACTCCTGCAAAAATGTTTTTTGAGCATTAAGATTATATTTGGGAAATTTCAAGTCCATACAATCATTTTGAAAAAATCGAGTTGAACAAGGTTTTGATTTTTGCTCGATTTTGAGAAAAAATGCGTTATATTAGCTTTTTAAGGTTGTAAGCTCAAAAAGACAACAGAAGAACAATAGAAAAACAATAAAAGAACAAAGGAAAAAAGTGAGAATAAAATTTTTTTCACACCTTTCTTTTTTCTTTCACTTTTTTTATTAGACGGGTCTACCGTGGAATATCTTTTTTCTTCATACCAACCTTCAACTTTTTCTGGTACATCTAAAATTGCAGTTTTTGTACATTCTACTGATTTACTTCCATTTAAAAATTTTTGTTCTATTGGACCATCTAAATCTTTTGTAAATACATTCTTTTCAAAAAATTGCCCTGTTTCAGCATTAAAAATTGTTATATCATTAATAAATACACTAATGGTATCAACAAAATAAGTTATATTGCTTTGACACAAATCATCATAATCAACATTGCCGCCAGAAGAAATATCTTCTACTTCATTTTCTTCAATAAAAGTTAGAATAAATTTAATTTCTTGATTAGGAAGTGTAAGATTATCAGATGATTTTTTTATCTCAATCATTGAATTACAACTTTGATATTTTTCTGTATAAGAAATGCGTTTGAATTTCAAATTGCTACTACTACTTTGTTGTAAAGCTGTTATATTAAAATTTAAAACATCCACAAAATTTTGGTTATAGTTTGGTGCCACACTATCATCAAAAATTATCATCATTTCAAAACTATATTCAAATAATATTTCACCACCATTTTTATCATCAATTACATCACCTTTATATTTAACAGCGCTACAAAGCTGCTCAAAAATTGCTTCCATATAATTTGGTAGATAAAAAAGTAATAATAAAATAAAAAATATAATAAATTTCATTGGGAGACCACGTAGGCCAACAGACCACAGACCAAAGCTGCCTTTTGTGATTGGCCTGTGGTGAAAATCACAGGCCAAAAAAGAATTGAAAGTCAAGGGACCAATTTATATGATTCCAAAATTGAAATGTCAAAAACAGCAATTTTTTTGAGGTATGCGAAATCAGTGATCTCAAAAAAGAGTTTCTGTCTTTTTCAACGAATATGTTCTTCTATGTTATAATCTTCTTTCTTTGCCACACCTTTCTTTTCTCACATTAATACTTTCAGTTTAAAAATTCTTTCAAATAAAATGTCAAATTTTTTTAAGCTTTTCGGAATGATCCCATAAAGCTTCTTAAATTTCTTTTTCAAATAGTGGGTAACAAAAAGCGTCATATGATAATGATATTACTAACATTCTAAACATTTTCAAGTAAAACCGGAGCTGAGGCCCGTCATAATTTTGTCCATATATTATTTGTCGACTAACAGAAAAAATATTAGCTAGAATCTTTCACATATTTTACCACCGAGAAATAAGTCAAGAAGCAGGTGATAAACATAATTTGGTTTTAAATTACAAATTAAGGTTTTATAGCATAAAATATATCAAATATATGTTTCTAGGCCAGCTATAGCCGAATTACTTCAAAAACAAAATAATATTTTATTGTTTCTTTTACAAAATGCCACTCTAATAAAAACGTGATTGTAATTATAAAAAAATAAAAAACAAAATATTTTCGTTACTATCCTCCAAAAAAATTTGCAAAATATATTTTTATAAAAAATTTTTTAAAAAATTTTTTAAAAGATAACTTTAAATACAAAAATAACAAAATATATCAATAAAAATTTAATAAAATAGCAGTCATGAAATGGTGCTGAATTGATTGATGTTGTTGTATCCAATGCTTTGTTTGTTGAAGTTGTGAATGATGCAGAAAGTGATGTAGGCAGAGTTGTTGAAGATTTTGTTGCTGTTGTTGTTGAAAAAAAATTAGTGCTTGTTGTTGGAGGACAATTGATAAAAGTGTAAGAAGCAAGTTGGATTTCATCAAAGTCACCAGGATCTGCAAAGTCTTCAAAAGCTACAAGCGATAGTTGTCCTTGATCAGCGTCACAAATAGAACATTTATCAGTAATTGGATAAATTTCACTAAAAAAATTTTTAAAATTCGTTGTGAATAGACAGACTCAAAAAATAAAAGATGGTCATTTTAACCTTTTTAAAGCTGCCGCCAAGTTGCTTTTAGAAACTCAACAGAAGTTGTATAAAGCAGTGGTGCTTTTACAAAAAAAAAAATCACTAAAATTAATATTAAAAATGAACATGTAGACAGTTTTACATGGTTTGGAGAAAAACTCTACCTTCTAGCTTCAACAGAAGAAAAACTGAAACCTAATGTAGAAAAGATCGTTTTCGAAAACCAGACTATGTCCATATTTTCATTTTTAATATTAATTTTAGTGATTTCCTTTAAAAATTTCATTAGTCGTCGTTTGGCGTTATGTCTTTGAACGCCAAATTTCAAAAAGTTTCGCAGCTTTGTTTCTAACAGTATCACTTTATTATACAGTGCTCCACATATGCATACGACACCTCTAAAAAGTGCTGAATTTTCGTCATTTTTGGGTTTTTTTCAAAATCCTTTGGGGTACTGATAGTAAAATCAGTTTACTTGTTGACCTATTTCAGCGTTTTGGAAAATTTCGATTTTCGGTGGTTTCGCAGCGAAAATACTAAAATGGCCTAAAATCGAAATTTCGATATACGGTAGGTAGAAATGTGAAATTCGGCAGAATGATAGCTCCAGATGTATAGAATCACTCCACCAAATTTCAGAATTTTTGGATAAGCCATTTCCAAAATTCAGCCACTTAAAGTTACAAAAAATGGTCAAAAAATGGCAAAAATTGATAAAAATCGGAAAAAACTGTCATTTTTGACAACTTTAAGTGGCTGAATTTTGGAAATGGCTTATCCAAAAATTCTGAAATTTGGTGGAGTGATTTTAAAAAAAACCCAAAAATGACGAAAATTCAGCACTTTTTAGAGGTGTCGTATACATATGTGGAGCACTGTACCACTTTGTTGAGCAATTTGGGCAGCTTTAAGATGGTATAAATTTTAAAAATTAAAATGACCATCTTGTTGTTGCAAATAAATAAATTACATTGTATTGTTGTATGCTATTTGTATACAATATTGACATATTTTATCCCCAAAATGGTTAAACCAGTAAGCAGCAATCCATGCAGCTTTATAATTGCTGTAATCAATAGTATTACCACATACACCTTGACCTTTGTCGTCAGTAAAAGGGCCAAAGTGACCAGTAAATACTGTCCCTAGGGGAAAATCATCATCTGATGATGCAACACCAAATAATGCAACAGCAATAAAAATAATTATCAACTTTTTCATTGTACACCTGAAGCTATATTTTTGGTTGAACTGAATTTTTTTTTCTTTCACAGCATCAGCGTATATACATATATTTAAGAAGAGCAAAAAACATGATGTTGAAGTATTGTGTATAGACTTAAGAGGGTCAAGGGATTGCAGTGTTCCCTGGAAGCTTATAGTGCATTAAGAAGCGTGATAAAATGCAGACAAAAAATATTTTAAGCCTAATCAATAACAAGAGAAAATGATTTTTGTCGAAGGTCTTTCGAAACAGAAAAAAAGTCTTTTCAAAAAATGATATCATAACTAAAATATTATGATATCATTTTTTGCTGTTACTGTTTTTCAGTGGAACAGTTTTTTTTGCGAAAAATTAGAATAACATTAAAATTTTGTTTTTAACAAATTTCATACTTTTTTTTGAACATGCTATTAGAACTTTCAGCTTTTTTTGAGGATAAATTTATTGGAGTGGTGCTAACTGCGATCATTTTTACTAATATGATCACAACTGTCGCTAAAATTTTTAGAGTAACTTGAACTGCACTGGCAGCTACTTTCATATTATTACAACTGTATTGCTCTTTATCTTGCAAACGTTTGTCTTTCTGAAATTGACAATCCATGTCAAGTTTATAAACTAAATTTTATTTTCTTTACCACAAAATTTATCGGAAAAACTGACCCGCCAATTTCATCGCTACTATTTTAATAAAATATAACTGTAAAACATATTTGCAAATTTTGTTTGAGTTCTGTAAGACATTTGTCGTCAAAAATTGTCCGGAAAAAATATTACACGTAAAGCTCTTCGTTTTTCGTAAATTTTGAGGAAAATAGCTTAAAAATTTTTGGCAAGCCGCATTTTTCATCGCTGGTTTAAGGTTATTTAAGTTTTAACATTTCATTTATTTATTTAAAATTTTAATTTTTGTGGCTTGTAATAACAAGTGTTCAAATTTTTAACTGTGCAGATGATGGATTTTTAAGGCTTTTAGGAAAATTAAGCTGTTTTTAAAGCAATGAACAGTAAATCGAAAAAAAGGCTATTAATCTAAAACTTCTCAGCAGTTACTTAAAAATGTTAAGAGAAAAATTGCATTAGTTTTAAACTGCCATGCAATACTAGTGGTTGAAATACTTTTATAATAGTAAGTAAAAACTGTCAATTTTAGCTTTTGTTCTTTTTTGCACTTTTTAAATTACAAAATTTTATAAACTGTTCCAATAGTAGTGCCGTTTTTTAACACATTTTTTTTAAAATACTGATTAGAATAAAGCGTATCGCAATCGCAACCACAGGTGGGCAGCAAGGTGTGAAAATTCCAAAATTTTGCACCATACCCCTCTTTTTCTTTGTCTAAAACGAATCCCTATTTTTTCGAAAAGATCAAAAAGTCAGCTTTAATTTCAAACACTTCATTTTTCTCCCTTTTTTCTTATTTTCTTTGCTTTTTTTACGATACGTCAAACAAAAATGTTTACGATACACGATACGTAGGGTGTGTGATTCACACCATTTGCTCATCTGTGATCGCAACGGAATTAATAACCACAATCAACATTTATCAACAATTTCCTTTGGACAGCTTGATATCGTTATCCTTTTTATGCATATCTATTACCAATGACTGAAAACAGATAACTTTTTCCCCAATTGAATCTTTTTTTTCCATGTTGTACTTGATTTATAGTAAAAGAATTGAATTTAGTTATGATAGTAAAACTCTTCTTAAAAACTGGTAATTCTTCTTTACAAACCGGCTTTTATGCTATTCCCGTATTAACTGAAACAAATTCTTTTAACCTCAAAATTATTTTAACTAAACGCTGAAGAAAATTTTATATAAAATTGGTAAAGAATTTAAAAAGGAATTTGTAATTTTTACCTATTTCATATTTAACAAGATGGTTATCGTTCAAAAATTTTTAATAACTGGATTCACAGGAAAAAGAAGTTGCATTAGATTTTATTCTAGCTGCCTAACATTAAACTGTGAGTTAGAGTCTTATAAAAAACTGAAATATTCAAAACATACCTGTACGTTCCATAGTTTTAGTAAATTATATAAAAAAACTTGTTTTTAAACTGTTTTTCTTGTATAGTTAGTTGTCTTTGAAAATTAGTGTCACATTAGGAAAAAAAATGATTCCCTGTTTATCTACAATAGTTTTGCGAATAACTGCATTATTGATGAACCAGCAGTTTGAAAGAAAAATTTAAATTGTAAATTTCTTCCAAACAATTATTAAAAACTCGTTGTAATACTTTTTTTTGCGTTTGTAACTGGTTTCACAGCTATAGATTAAATAACTGAAATTTAATATCTTTAACCAATCAATATAATACCCGTTGAATGATTGACAAAAAATTAACGGAAACTGTGATGACGTGTTAATAATTTGCTGGCATTATTTTTATTGATGAAAATTTATCTTTTTTATTTGAGTCTGTCTTTTGGATAGAAGATAAACAGTGAAACTGTTTTTTATGGTTATTTGAAATGTTTAGCAAATCTTTTTTGACAAGTTTGAATCAGAAAAACTGTCTCTTTTAACATCATTACAAAAATGTTTTACTTTAAGAGACACTCTACGACATTTCTTCAATTTTTAAGAACCAAGCGGCACATTGAAATTTCTTTTGTAGATTTTTTTTGTCCACTCGATAGAACTAGGTGAAAAAACACTATTCTGAAGGTTTTGGGGCCCTACCACGTATATAACCGGTTTGGCACGTGCGCAAAGATCGAAAAATGCAAAATTTTCAAAAATTTGAGAAAATTTTTTGGCTTAAGCTAGCAAAATGATATTGCCCCTGATTGTACACATATATAAGGGTTATTTAATGGGTATTACAAAACATTTTTTGGTGACGTTTGATGCCGGAATTTCGTTAATTGAAATTTTTAACCATAGGAAAAAATTTTTATTCTACGTGGCCCAGAGCTATGGAATACATCATTGAATAGCCCAATATGTGAGGATTCTGAAAATATGTAGTTTGTAGCATTCCACTCGGTACTTAGGGATTTTGAGCTATAATAGTGCGCGCAACCAATATCTCCGACATCATCTCGGAGGCATAACTCGGGTAATATGCAAGATATTGACATATGGTGAAAAGCATTATGTAATACTATGCTAATAAAGTATTCTGGGTGAGTTTGGGCATTTTTGGATATCATTTGGCAATATGGCGTCCATATGAAATCTTATAAATTAGCAACATGGATGCTTTTGGCAAAATGGCTGCAAATGACATTTTTTGTTAAAGAATGACTGTGGAATGACTTTAATAATATAAAATACATACAATACTATTATATTAAAGCATTTATGATCGTTTATAGAGGATTATAAGGTCCTGGGGATATGTTAATTTTTGGCAATTTTCAAGGTATTTTTAGAGTGTTACCAAATGATGAATAATGAAAGATATCGACGCTTTGAGACATCTGGGATAGAATCCAACATGTTTTTGATGATTTCCAGCAATTTCAAGCCATATGGAAAATCCACATTAATTTGGTAACCACTTGAACATATACATATTTTACCATTGTAAAACTCAAGAAATCTTGATGCTGTTGAAGAAACGTTACTGACCCGGTGATGTTTGAGTGATGATTGCGTTATTGTCACTAAAACATCATGCCAGGACATGGACAACAAAATTCTACAAAATAGACGTACTAATGTAATAAATGAAAACCGATACAGCTAGCAAATAAGTCAAAAAGCGTCACAAACGTTATTAGCAAAAAGCTAATTCATTTAATGCAATTAGTTACCAAAGATAGCAACTAAAGAAAAATCAATTTTTTAAGAAGAAAGTACTGTTTTTGATCAAACGGTGATTATTAACCAAAAATTCTGATCCCCTTGCACCATGGATTTCAAAACAGCTAGCCACAGATACCTGATTTATACAAATCTATTTTGAATAGCCTTTGTTTGTGTTCTCGATTTTTTATCTCAATTTCTTTTTTTTATTACTCTTGATTTTGTCACAATTTAGCTATACTCTATAGCTTCACTTTGTCATAATTCAGTAATTCATACTGTAATAGCTTTTTTTTCTGTCTCTTAAAGACTTTTTAAGGATAATTTTAATTTTCTTGCCTCACGATGTAAGTGCTCTATGCCCTTTGTGTTGTACTTCTCGCCGTATTTGTTGTATTTTATAATTAAATATGTGTTGAGAATGAATATAAATAAATAAATAAAATATCTTTTCGTAACTTTTTTCGTTAATAAATCTCAAATGTCTCAAAAAAGTCGATTTATTCTATTATTAACCATTTGGTAATACACTGAAAATACTATAAAAATTGCATAAAATTAGTCCCCATGACATCATAATGTTCAATATATTGTCAAAAATGCTTTAGTATTATAATTTTGTGTGTATTTTATTTTATTCAAGTCATTCTTCAACAACTTTTAGGGTCCACTCCACCAGATCCGTTCATCCACCAATTAGGGAGTTCCTCTTTTTGTAATAAATTACGAAGTGACTTTGACTGATATAAAAATTGTTTCAAGCAAAAAAACACATAATACTGAACTTTTAGTGAAATTAGAGTCCTTCAGAATTCAACACGAAGACTTTTAATAGATGAAAATAAATGACAACACATAAAATTTAATCCGTTTAGCTGCAGGTTGCAGCAAAATCATCAAGATTTCTTGAGTTTTACAATGGTAAAATATGTATATGTTCAAGTGGTTACCAAATTAATGTGGATTTTCCATATGGCTTGAAATTGCTGGAAATCATCAAAAACATGTTGGATTCTATCCCAGATGTCTCAAAGCGTCGATATCTTTCATTATTCATCATTTGGTAACACTCTAAAAATACCTTGAAAATTGCCAAAAATTAACATATCCCCAGGACCTTATAATCCTCTATAAACGATCATAAATGCTTTAATATAATAGTATTGTATGTATTTTATATTATTAAAGTCATTCCACAGTCATTCTTTAACAAAAAATGTCATTTGCAGCCATTTTGCCAAAAGCATCCATGTTGCTAATTTATAAGATTTCATATGGACGCCATATTGCCAAATGATATCCAAAAATGCCCAAACTCACCCAGAATACTTTATTAGCATAGTATTACATAATGCTTTTCACCATATGTCAATATCTTGCATATTACCCGAGTTATGCCTCCGAGATGATGTCGGAGATATTGGTTGCGCGCACTATTATAGCTCAAAATCCCTAAGTACCGAGTGGAATGCTACAAACTACATATTTTCAGAATCCTCACATATTGGGCTATTCAATGATGTATTCCATAGCTCTGGGCCACGTAGAATAAAAATTTTTTCCTATGGTTAAAAATTTCAATTAACGAAATTCCGGCATCAAACGTCACCAAAAAATGTTTTGTAATACCCATTAAATAACCCTTATATATGTGTACAATCAGGGGCAATATCATTTTGCTAGCTTAAGCCAAAAAATTTTCTCAAATTTTTGAAAATTTTGCATTTTTCGATCTTTGCGCACGTGCCAAACCGGTTATATACGTGGTAGGGCCCCAAAACCTTCAGAATAGTGTTTTTTCACCTAGTTCTATCGAGTGGACAAAAAAAATCTACAAAAGAAATTTCAATGTGCCGCTTGGTTCTTAAAAATTGAAGAAATGTCGTAGAGTGTCTCTTAAATAGATTTTCAGCACCTAATGGATTAATTAATAAAAAAATAAAACTGTAAAAGTGTTCTCTTGATTACGGTAAAACTACTTTAAAGATGTAATTATTAGCATTTTTTATAGAATTTTTGTGAACTCTATTTAAAATTTTTGTGGGATAAATTGAATCCAACTAAAAAATTTGCTTTGACAGCAATATTAAGGAACTATTAATTTTTTCTGATTAATATAACATAAATTATAAATAACTGTCAACTTCCGTTTCGTTGTATCCAAAAGAATAAACAGTAAAAACTAAACTAAACAAAATTGCTATGTATTAATTTTCCATAAAAAACTGGGCGCTCCATCTTGTTGTAAAAGTAATTTCTTAAGCTCTTATTTCGAATTTGTCAAAGAAAATCTTTTTTTGGTAGAAACTACATATTCGTGTAATATTTTTATTGAGAGATTTCGTTTTTATTGAGCTGATACAAAAAATTTAATTGGCTTTTTTTATTGATGGAAATTTATCGTTTTTTTGGGTATAAAGCAGGATTTCTCAAATAGTCAAGCATTGCTTGGCACAGGCGCAAAAATATTTCAGAAAAAAGATATAAAGTGCTTTTCCTAGGTTTACATGACCCAAAAACACCATTTTCGAGGTCATTTTTACCGTATCTCTTACCGTACCCGAGTTACCGTATACCTGACCAGAAATTTGAAATTTCGTCAATTTTAATCAAAAGTCGACAAATTTGGTATTATTGGAAAGCCCGAGACGAGCTGAGTCCGAATAAAGTAAAATTGAACTGATTTGACCTACTTTTGAAATACTTTTCCTTCATAGAACGCCAAAAACGTGTATTTGCTACGGTAATTTGTCCATAACTTTTTTTTCTGAACTCCAACTTAAATTTTCTCAACGGAGTCGAATTCCCCATCATTTTTTACCCCTAGGCCAGAGAATATCAAATTTTTCCTCCGGGGCAGGCGGATTTCACAGCAGGCCAAAGAGCGCCAATTTCAGAATTCAAAAATGCGATTTTCGTTGTTTTAGCTCCAAATAACCTACTTTTTTCTCGAAATGGTATAAAAATATGTGGGAAAAATTATGGGAAAGGTTTTGGGTCAAAATATTCAAATTTGGGGTCATGCCGTCAATTACAGTGGCAAGTACCCATAAAATGCTATATTTCCAGAATAAAATCTCTAAAAACATTTTGGTGAGACCATATTCCCCCCAAATGATGTTTTTGACTTTATTATGATGTTTCTCAACTACTGTGACCATTTTAACATTTTTATTGACCGTAATACATGTTTTGCGTCCACATTTGTAACACGTACTTTTAGATAAAAAAGCATGATTTTCATCGTTATACAAAATCAATAAAAAATCAATAATTATTTCGAAATACACTTCCAGGTGGTTCGTCTGGATGTGCTGTAACTTTTTAAACCATAATATACCCGGTTTATGACCTACTTTTCACATCGCGGCTCATCAAACTTGCATAGTTTTTCTAAAAACACTCATCGGCAAAATGATCTCATAATATGCTTGTATGTGGGCGGATAGTCATGAAATGCACCCAATATGTTCTAAAAATGTTATTTTATACTTTAAGTGTCCTATAATTGTTGTTATTGATGTTTTAAGGGTTACCGGTATTTATCGATTTACTGAACGTTTTTGCTTCATTTTTGAGATATCACTAATTGTCTAAAAATGATTAAAAAGAACATTGGGGGACACTTAGGACACAAAACAACATGTTTCGAACATATTGGGTGCATTTCATGACCACACACCTGTATACCCGCATATTGCGAGGTCATATCGCCATAGAGTGTTTTTAGAAAAACTATGTAAGTTTGATGAGCCGCGATATCAAATGTAGGTCATAGACCGGGTATATTATGATCCTAAAAGTTACAACACATCCAGATGGACCCATCAGAAATGTCTTTAGTTAAAATTATTGATTTTTTATAGATTTTTGGTGGCGTTGAAAATCATGCTTTTTTATCTAAAAGTACGTGTTACAAATGTGGACGCAAAACATGTATTACGGTCAATAAAAATGTTAAAATGGTCACAGTAGTTGAGAAACATCATAATAAAGTCAAAAACATCATTTGGGGGGAATATGGTCTCACCAAAATGTTTTTAGAGATTTTATTCTGGAAATATAGCATTTTATGGGTACTTGCCACTGTAATTGACGGCATGACCCCAAATTTGAATATTTTGACCCAAAACCTTTCCCATAATTTTTCCCACATATTTTTATACCATTTCGAGAAAAAAGTAGGTTATTTGGAGCTAAAACAACGAAAATCGCATTTTTGAATTCTGAAATTGGCGCTCTTTGGCCTGCTGTGAAATCCGCCTGCCCCGGAGGAAAAATTTGATATTCTCTGGCCTAGGGGTAAAAAATGATGGGGAATTCGATTCCGTTGAGAAAATTTAAGTTGGAGTTCAGAAAAAAAAGTTATGGACAAATTACCGTAGCAAATACACGTTTTTGGCGTTCTATGAAGGAAAAGTATTTCAAAAGTAGGTCAAATCAGTTCAATTTTACTTTATTCGGACTCAGCTCGTCTCGGGCTTTCCAATAATACCAAATTTGTCGACTTTTGGTTAAAATTGACGAAATTTCAAATTTCTGGTCAGGTATACGGTAACTCGGGTACGGTAAGAGATACGGTAAAAATGACCTCGAAAATGGTGTTTTTGGGTCATGTAAACCTAGGAAAAGCACTTTATATCTTTTTTCTGAAATATTTTTGCGCCTGTGCCAAGATCAGCTCAAAATGCTTGACTTTCTCAAAAATCGAGCTATAAAAACTTCAAATTCAACGTACGAATTTTATTAAAGACTGAGCGCGCCAGTTTGGTGGATATAAACAGAGGAAATACTTTTTTAAAAAGTGTAATTTAAAATTAATACGAAAATAATTGGCAAAAACTGTATTTCTATAATTATTGCATGTTTCATTAAGTAATTTAGCTGATTATTAAAGGTTAAATGATACATCTTGTCGATATTGTCTTTGCTACATAAATGGATTTTAACTAATTACCTCTGACCAATAATTATCAATGTTACTTATTGGTCAGAAATGATTGAAGACTTGTTTAATTCAGCACGAAGTGCTGCTATAAACTGAGAATATGTGGAACGATAGATCACAGTCACTAAGTGTTTAACTATTTGATTGAAACAATTCTTTATTTTTAAAAACGTTATTTAATCTATTACCAAACTGATGTATTTTTAAAACATTGCATACAGAAAGTAATATTTTTAACGACAATCAAAATCATAAGAAATATTAATATAACTGCATTAAAACGCATACAAAATAGTTAAATTACTTCGATTGTCATTTTCTATTAAGTAAATTAAAAATGCGATGATATTATTATTATCTAACAGGGGATAGTTTTTTTACGTTGCCAACACTGAAAATCTTTAAGATGTTATTTTAAAAGTAATTTGCTGGATTTGTATTAACTGATTGTCTTTTAGTTTTATTAGTTTAACAAAACTGTTCGATATACTTGACCATTTATTAAAATTGTGATAAAGAATTCCAAAAAGGATAGCATAAATTCACAAATAAAACTGGTTCCATTTATGATAATGCAGTTTCTAAACCTCTGTTCAAAGAATCGATACAGAAAAGGTAACTGAGCCAATTTAATCAATAAAAAAACACATCTTTTATTAAATTGAAACTCTTATGGCTATTTCTTAACGCAAATAAACCTAAGTTAATTAACTTACAAATTTGATTAATAAAAAACTGTGCTTGAATGCATTCAAAAATATATTACTGATTAATGGATGTTTAGTTCTGCTTGGCACGTATTTTTATTTAATTTCAAAGTGAAGCAATAGAAAACAGTTTTAGTATGCTTTATTTAAGCTATGCAAAAGTGTTTGGCATTAAACTTCACGGCAAAAATGAATAGTATAAAATGCGACAAAAAATACATTAAGAATTTGAAAAACAAAAACCTGATGCATGAAAATAATAGCTGCAAGGAGATTCTTTTTGTATAAACCCAACACTAATTTTCTAACTGGATACAAAAACTTCCATTGTGTATAAATTTAAATATTTTAACTGAGATCAAGATTGATTCTTTAAACTAGCTTTGTTTATATTGTGTTAAAGATAATTGCATCCAATTTCACTAAGATTACAAAAAAAAATTTAAAAAAATTAGTTTAGTTATTATTTCTGCTTTTAACAAATAAATGTTATGTATAAAAGACGTATTTCTTATCTTATGGAAGCCAAAACATATGTGTGTAATTGTCAGTTTTGCTTAAATACGCCATTACTAAAGAGCTTATGTCAAAAATAGTATATAAAACTTTATTTTTTATCTATATTAATTGGCGCAAGCAATATCTTAAATACGAAATTTTTTAAAAATATGGTTTTTGTGCAACTTTCAGGCATTTTTTTATAAAATACATTAAATAGTAAAAACTGTCATTGTAGGTATGGCCTACATACTGCCGCCCTTTGGAGATCTTTTTATTCAACAAAAAATTTAATTCTTAAACTGTGAATGGAAAACTACACGAATTTTTTCATTTATCAATACATTGACAAGCTAACTGTTCATGCTATTGGGCGGTATTGATTAAATTGTAACTGTTGTACTAAATAAATCGTACAACAGAAAAACTGATCCATAGTAAGCCATTTAATCAACTGCTTCATGCAGGGTTTATTATGTATCATATATTTAACCGTGTTTGGAGATATTTTTAGAACACTGAATTTGGGTGTTGTTCATTAAACTTTGTAATTGATAATAAACTGTCTTTTAATGTTTTCATCAGATTTTTAAACTGTCTTTTTCCGTGTTATGGGGCTGTCCATAAATTACGTAACAAGGGTGGGTGGGGTAAATGACCGTGCCGCCTTTCATGTGCGGCAAAAAGTGCCTTTGTTGTATAGGGTTTTATCGAAAATAACGATAACGTAATTTATGGACAGCACCTAAGACAACAAAAGTCATTCACAAGGGACCGTTACGAGATGTCACCCTGGGATTTCTTCGAAAATAGCGGGGATCAACAGCTCATAGTAAGAGATGAAAAACCCCCAAGTACTAGCTGCCCGTTCGCCATTTCACGATTTTAGTAGCATTTTGCTATTACACTATAAGTAGCAGGCGATGAAAATCATAGTAAGTAAATTACGCTTATGATGATTTTAGATGGTTGGATATGCCAAAACATAATATTTCATAAATAATTAAGCATATTCCAAGCGTTTACAACCATCTAAAATCATCGCAAACGTAATTTATATAACAAGACTTCCATCGCCTGCTACTTATAGTGTAATAGCAAAATGCTACTAAAATCGTGAAATGGCGAACGGGCAGCTAGTACTTGGGGGTTTTTCATCTCTTACTATGAGCTGTTGATCCCCGCTATTTTCGAAAAAATCCCAGGGTGACATCTCGTAACGGTCCCTTGTCAGTTGTTAGTCGTTATTTTATTTGGACAAATATGTCTACCAAAGAATTTAAAATATTTTTATTTTTAAAAACTGTAAATAACGTTTATGCGGCAAAATTTTCATTTTCACAGGAATAATTTTAAAACTGCGTGAACCCCTACCATTCTCATACATTTTTTAAAACTGCATCTGTCTTTTGATTAACGTTAAGTAAAAAAAAACTTTTGTGGCACAATTAAAAACATTCGCTGTTGCCTTATTTTTTACATGTCGAAAACTTTAATTAATATATTTTTTTAAAAGATTAAACTGGTTTTGCGTGCGCCACTTTATTAAATTGCTTAAATGTTTTTATCTTACTTTTAAAGCAGGTTTTTGAACTTTTTTGTAAAAAAATGTGCATTTTTAAAGTGCAATAAATTACACCAATTAAATTTTGTGTTATAAGTTATTACAAATTATACCCCCCCCCCCCCCTCCTTATGGCATTTATGCACTAGAATGTTGAAGATTTAAACTGTAATGGACGAACGGCAGATAAACATAACATTTGCAGAAAAAACTGAATACTCATGTTGAAAATTAAACAGTGTAATACAATGTTACAGGAGTTTTCAAGATATTGTTACTGTTGAGTTTATATTTTTTTGTTTAAAATTGATCGTTTTAGTAAAAAAAGGTTTCTAAAAGTTGAATTTTTGCCAAAATCTAATGTTCATGTAAAAAAAGTAATACAGACTGTTTACAGTTATTATGATTGTGATAAACGAGAAATAAAAAAACTTTTCAAATTTGTCTTATAATATTAACTGTAATGATTTTTATATTGAACTTTTTTAGACATTTGTATATTAGTTAACTGTTTTCCATAGCACGACGAACAGAAAAGCTAATATTGCTTGCAACGGTAAAAATAAATCCAAAAAAAACTGCTTCACCACTTTTTGACTTTAAGTTCAGCCGAATCGCCATCATTTCTAACTATTCTCTAATTTAAAGACCTCAATTTTTTTTTTATTTTAAACTGTTCAGAAATTTTTTTTAAAACTAATGTAATAAAAACTTTAATTAAAAGTTGTTGATGAAAATCTTTTCTATCACTTTCAGAAAAAAAAGTTAATCATTAGATACCAGTCGATGTCGAGTGAGTTTTTGCACAGCTTTTAAATTTTTTTGTTAAATTACACTGCTTGCAATAATCATAGAATGATTTAAATTAAAATGGTTGTTGAATTATTCTAGTGGGCAGGGCTGTCTGGGATTCCGGAATCCGCGATCCTAAAAAAGGATCACCAGTGGTGGCTCTTTTTTAAACTTTTATTTTTAACTACCATTCCATTATGAATTGAGAACATTACTTTACAGAAATTTTAAATTTTTAGAGCAAATACTTCTTAAAACGCTTGTAAAAATTTAAAACTGCAAATGAAAAGTTTTTACGATTTTAAAAGCTACAATTTTGTTTTTGTGGAAGTGATGTTAAGTAAAACTGGATTTGTTTTTATTTGTATATTTTTTAAAATGTATCATTTAGATGACTGGTTATCATGCTAATTAATTATCATAAAATTAGTTGTTACTATTGTTGGGCCAGAAGCTATAAATTTTTTAAACAGTAAAAACTAATTTTATGAGTGATTAGCAACAACTTGGCAATCATAATTTTTGCGAAGTTTGGTTAAAAAATCGTTCTTGTAGTTGAATTTATACTGCTAAACCATTCAATCTTATAAATGATACATTTTAAAAATATACAAATAAAAACAAATCCAGTTTGCTTAACATCACTTTTTATTGATTTAAAAAGCTATTATTTGTGTTATATAAATCTAAAACATGTATGTAATAAAACAATGTTACCGTGAAGCTATAAATGTTTTTAAACTGGTCAAATCAATTTTGTGATAAGTAATTGGCAAGATGTTAAAAGCATTAATTTGCTGAAAAAAATCGCTCAAAAAGCTCTTGTAGAGATGATTTAGGGGCTGTCCATAAATTGCGTTATCGTTATTTTCGATAAAACCCTGTACATCAAAGGCACTTTTTGCCGCACATAAAAGGCGGCACGGTCATTTACCCCACCCACCCAGATAATGTAATTTATGGACAGCTCCTTAGGAGAATTTTTTGAGGCAGAGTTATTTGTTAGAAAAACATTGACTCATTATTTATATTGTCATTATTACAACATGTTATCGCTTCATTTATTCTTTTATTATTTAACTGTATCTTAATCACGATTCCAATCTAAAAATCAAGAAAAAAAATTTTTTTTACGTCAGTTTTTTGTTTAACTGAAAACCTTGGAATTATGTATTATGTAAACTTTAAAAACTGCATTGAACCTCAAAAATTTATAAAGAAAACTGTGTTCAAGAGGGTAATCATAATTTAGCGATGTTAAACTGCGGTTTCAGAACTTTATTTTGCTAAAGCTATGTTGATAAGATAATACTTTTGTTAAAAGACTATGATAAAAAAACTGGAAGCTAGTTGAGAGATAAACAAGCGACATTGAATATATGACTATGGTGTTGGGAACACTTTATTTTTTAAAACCTTTTTTTTTATTTTAGGTTTATTAAAGCTGTATTAGTACTATTCGAGGGGTAGTTTAAAAAGTGAAAGGAATGTGTTATTTTTGTGTAATAGTGAACATGCAGCAAAAATAATAGAATGACGTCTTTTTTTTATAAATTTTCATTGAAACATCAGAACAATAGCGGCAACATTATTTTTAACTGATAAAGTTTTTTTAATCCAGCATAAAATTTTTTTATAAAACTGCGTGCGCTGTCGAGATGAAAAGTAGACACGAGAATTCAAGGGCTACGAAACGAAAAATTTTTTGAATGTTAAAAACTGAGCTGATTGTTTTTCATCGAGTTTTAACATTGTCATTTAATTAATAACTTGTAAAACAGTTTTTTTCTATGACTATCACGCAGACGACATACGTTTATTTTAAAGCGATCGCAGCCCTTGGTGATAAACGTTATGAAACATTCTTGAGGCGTTGAAATTTGAGCTTTTAAATGTCAATTTTTATATAAATTTTTTTTAAAAAAAAAAACTGGGCGCTCTATCTTGTTGGAAAAGTAATTTCTTAAACTGCTTTTTCCGAATTGTTCTGAATTATAAACAAGTTAAAGGAGTATCGTAAGTTGACGCATTTTTAAAATGAAAGAAATTTGAATTTCCCCCCTGAAAACATAAGTTATTGATGCAGGGATTTTCCGTTCGAGATCATCCTAATGTATTTTCTTTTTTCTAGTGTTGAACAAAGGAATATTAAACCACGAGTAATTTTTTCGTTGAATATTTACTTTTTTGCGTTATTTTTCTTTTTTACCATTGTAAATGTATGTATTATCGATAGTTAAAGCTACCTGCATGTAATTGTGGTTGACGCTTCCATAGAAAATTTAAAAATTCTCATCACTATTTTAGTTTTTCTCTATACCTATTTGTTGTGATTTGTGCATATGGTTGCTGTGCTTTAAAAAATGCTTTTATAGACGTGAAGCTGAAAAGGGGTTGTTCGTAATCTTTAGTTTGTGTTGATGACCATTCTCCAAAAATTTTATATATGCTATTATAGCTTTTTATGCTGGCATCAAAAACGATGTTGTTATTGCTAGCAGAAGCAGCAAACACAGTTGTAACCAATATTTGATACTTCTATTTTGTCCAATTTTTTTTCAGATTGACGTATGTCGATTGTCACAAGATTGTTTATTTTTAGAGCTTATGCAAAATGAGATACTACAATGTCAAATCTACACCGGTTATTAATGAACCAATAAACTTTGATGCTCTTCCTTTCTCACATGCCCTCACATTCTAATAACCATCTCTAATGCTGACAACGTCAAAAAATATAACAACACATTTCATCCTGTTTTTTATCTTTTTAAAGTTGACAGAACAATCATTAATATGATGATGAATGCATTGATTTTAAAACTCTATAATTTTTAAATCACAAAAATGAAAATATCACAAAAAATTCAATATTTAACGATGAAAATATTCGAGTTCAACACTAGAAAAAAGAAAATACATTAGGATGATCTCGAACGGAAAATCCCTGCATCAATAACTTATGTTTTCAGGGGGGAAATTCAAATTTCTTTCATTTTAAAAATGCGTCAACTTACGATACTCCTTTAAGTATGTTATTGTGATAATTGATGCTTGGGTTACTCAAAGAAAATATTTCTCCAAACTGACACTGTGAGAAAGTTGTCGCACTTATGAATATGAATCTTAAATTTTAACTGCATATCTTTTCTTATCTATTTTTATACAAACAGAACAAAACGTTTCAGATTTTGTTTTATACTTATTTTTTTTAACTGGCACGATTTTTCGCTTCTTTTTGCTAGTGGCTAAAACTGTGAAGGTAAATTTTGTAATATGCTTGATTTAAATAAGAACTGCAAAAATTGGATGCTAAAACTTTTTTTGAAAATTTAAAGTTTTGGTTAACAAAAAAAGGCAAAACAAAATTGAAAATACTTTTTAAAACTCTTTCTGTTACAGTAATATATATATTAACCAAGATATAACGAATCAACATTTTAAAAAAAATTATTTTGAAACAATCTTACAAAGAATTTTTAAACTGCAGTACCTAACACAGCGTTTGTATCTAAATATCTAGATATCTCGTTGGATTATCATGGAAGTTGACTAAAGTTTGTCTTATCAATATTTCATCTTTTATAGCCGATTTGAAACGAAGAAAAAAAATGTGTTGTCTTTTTTGTTGTTTTTTTCTTTGCTCTGCTGCTGCTCTTTAAGCTTAAAGAAATGCAATAGCAACAAAAACCTGAGTTTTAACGATTGATGCAAAGAACGAATTTCTCTTCCAAGCCTCGGGCATCTTTATATTCAAAGTGCTGCTGTGTTACTCTCTCTCTTTTTGAGCTTTTAAGATTTTTTTGGAAGTAATTTGCTTTCTTTTTTCTTTTAACATAGAATTATTGATTACTAAAATGAGCATTAAGCAATAAATTTAATATAAGATTTCTTAACTGGTTTCTTTCGTGGTTTTTCATCTGACATGGTAATATTTTTTAAATAGCTGATGAAAGCATTGAAAAGACACAAGACTGTTCCATGTTGGTACTGCTGTTCTTTCACGGGAGTAAAACTTAGAATTCATTCTTTAACTGGGTCAGAGGAGATTTCTTGGAAACTAATAGAATTGGGCATGTTTTGTTTAAAAAAAACAATTCCCTTGATTAACTGTTTAAAACGAAAAAACTGAAGTAGTTGTTGTCGGATAGGTTTTTACACGCATATCCGTTTTTCTTAATGATTATTGAAATAATCAATTAGCTGATTTCTTTTTCTTAAAAATGATATTTACATTAAAAACTGTTTGGCTTGTTTTTCTACCTTTGATGGAGTTGTTAATAATATTTTTATTGTAGCCAACTTGATTTATTTTCTGTTGGTAGTTTAAGTACAAATATTTAGATAAAACTGACCACGGACGTCGTCTTTTTCACAACAGCATTTTTTATTAATGTGAGTAGTAAACTGTATCAAATTATTTATTCTTTGACATTTGTTTATCATAATTAAAAACTGCCATTATCTCGTGCACCAGTATCTTAATTTTTATTTAAAAACTTTCTAATTTTTTTGTTACATGAATGACACTGTTTGAGCCAGGCTTGTTAATTAAATAGTTACTTTTGTACTAATTTTTGAGATATAACTGAAAGGCCATAACTTATGGTTAAATTTTATTTTTAATAAAATATTTATAACTGGTGTTGATGAACAAGTATATTTTTTGTGATAATAATTACGTGCAATGCGTGCACCAGCTGTAGATAAGGTTTAAAACTGTCTTTTACTTTATTTAACAGCTGAAAACGTTGAATGCTAACAAACAAATGTTTTAAAAATTTGTAGGTAACTAGATTTTTTGGTGACAGTATGCCAATTTTTCATAATGCTCGTGTTTACGAAAAATTAATTAGGAATGATGAATTTTTAATTAACTGCATTAAATTTTTTTCATGGGAGTTTTTACAAACTTTCGCGACTCTCGTGTTTGTCCTAATAAACTGTCATTTTTAAATTCATTATTATCGAATAAGTCAATAACTACTAGATTTTTTAGGTGCCACAAGTTGGAATCATTATATTCCATAAAAAAACAAATATTATAAACAAAATTATTATTGAATGACGAAAAGCCAAGTATAAAAACAAGTAAGTTAAAAACAAAAAGAAGTAAACTTTCTAAAAAGAAATGCCATTTCAACGGCCACTCGGTGAAAGAGCCGAAAATCAAATCCCACCAAGTTTTATTAGGGTAAGTTAAGAAGATTCAAAATTCAAAACTGAACATTACATTTACTTTAGCAAAAGCTCATCAAAAACTGAAAAAAGAATCAGTTTATCTAAAAACTGCTTTCTTGATTTGATTGTTGTTTTAGCCACTCCAAGATAAGCGAGCAATTATTGGTCAAAATGTACAGTTGGAATGCCAAATAGAAAGACATCCAGATCCTGTTATTAAATGGTTGAAAGATGGTCATAATGTTACAAGCTGCCCTGATTATGAGGTATGACTTTTTTGCTTTAAAATTTAAACTGATATTTTTTGTCTTCCCAATTTTTGTTAGAATTTTACAAAAAAATATTATATAAAGATAAACTGTCAAGAGCATTGCCAGAAGTGAGGTAAAAAAACTCTTATTCTGGCTTTTATAAGTTTACAGAAAAAATGAAACTGTCTAGTATGTACCTCAAATTTTGACTTTTTTTCTATAAACTTCCGTTCTTTTTTTCTTATAGAGGAAGTAATAAATAAAATTTAATTGAATGAAATCATTTATTTTTGGCAGAACTCATATTTTTTTCTTCTACATTAACTGTGGTTCTTTATCATGTACATTTTAGATGACACAAAATGGTAAAAAGCATGCCCTAGTGCACAAGGAGCTGATTGTGGAAGATTTAAATATTCATCGAGATTGTGGAAGAGATACTCGATGAATATTTAACTGTCTTTAAGATTGCGACCAAATACTTTTAAAAGTAAACAAGCATTTAATTTAGTTTTAAAAGTATGCAACAATTCTGACATTGCTTTTAATCGTTTTTTATACTATTAATTTTTAAACTACAACAGCTTTGTCAATCTCACTTACTATTTTAAAATGTTTTAATCTGCATCAGGTTCACCACTGTAACATCTGATATAATTGCTTTTGTTTTTCAACAAAAGCAGCATTTATAAGGGTGTTCAAAAAGTCCGGTTCGCTGTTTGAACGCCTAGATTTTTGAAACCACTTGAGCTAAACTCAAGCTGTTTGCTGATGTATATAGCCTACATACAGGTGCATAAGATCACATAATGAAATTGGGGTCATGGGGGTTACTGTAGGTATACGGTAGAAAGTTCTCGAAAAATAAAGAATTTTATAGAAAACTGAGGTTTTTAACGGCGATAAAAAGTCAGAAACGGCTGGAAACTATTAATTTTGACATTTTAGGACTATTAGCATCATATCCAACATTTTTCAAACACAATTTTGCCTCAGGGCGTTATGCAAATTTTTAGGGTCGAAAAATTTGCATATGTATTTAAACCCAAAAAATGGCAGGAAATGCTGGAAAATAGTCTAATATATCTTGAATAATTATTTTTTGTTGAAATAAATGCTCTAAGTGGGTTTAATAGAGTATTGAAAATTATGTAGTAGCACACGATAACTTTAAAATACTATAATATCTTATGTGATCTTATGCACCTGTATGTAGGCTATATACATCAGCAAACAGCTTGAGTTTAGCTCAAGTGGTTTCAAAAACCTAGGCGTTCAAACAGCGAATCGGACTTTTTGAACACCCTTATATCTTGCTAGTATTCACTTCAAAACTTTTTAACTAAAATGAACTCTATCTCAAAAAATAAACTGCAATTACATAACTGCGACCAAACTATAAACGTTTAAAAAATTTTGAAACTGCAGCAGCTTCTACACTTTTATAATCGATTTTTATACTATTAATTTTTAAAATGTACCAATAGCTTCAACCACATTTACAGAATTAAAAAACATTTTAACTGCATCAATATCTCTATTTGATATACCAATTGTATTTTTTTAGCTTACTCCTGTACATGATCCAACCATGTCTGTTGATTGGTTTTTAAATGATTTACCAGGAATAACTGGTTCAAGAATTCGATCAACATACGGTATTTTAATTGCCATAATAGTTGTTTTACTATTAATTTATTAAATTGCAGATTTTGGGTTTATTTCGATGGACATAAAAGGTGTAATACCCGAAGATTCTGGAGTTTACTCTGTTCGGGTAAGTAAGAGGAGGGGCTTCTTGGGTAAAACTGTGTAGCTGGTTTATATGGTGAAATACATTTAAATTAAACTACATTGACGTACGAATAAAAGTTACTTTCGTCGAAAGATAAAATGTGTTGCAAATTAATATGTTAAAGCTAAAACTGAATACCTTTTTATCAGGGAAATGCAATTTAAGCTAAAGTTAAATCCAAAAAAAATATTAAAACTGGAACATTTTCATATCTATTCTATGAACAAAACGTTTCTTAACTGTACCTTCGAATTTTTGATCATAAATGAGCTTAACTGAAAAATAAAAATGTATTACGTTTTTCACGATTATCATACACTCTGATCTGATGAAATTTAGATGATGCTAATGAAAATACTTTTGTATCCAAACCGATTTCTTCCATGGCTTTTATCAATGAATAAATCCATCTTATATGAGTTAGGTATATGTTCTCGAGTTAATTTGACTGCTTTCATGTAGTTATATTGACTTAAGCCTTGTTACATTCATATATCAATTCTTATAACTTGCATTTATTTTGACCATGATGGCTTTGAATTTACTTCTGTCATCCACATCAATTCGTGTTTAAAATTTTACTTTATTTGTGTTGCAGAGAAACTGATCAGTTATTTGTTGTTTAAGGTTCTTTATCTGCTGGTAATTTTTTAAAGAATTTTAACTGAATAAATACAATACCACACTTTGATGATTTGTTTGCACGAAAAGAAAGTTAAACTTGTCACAGAAAGAAAAATAAAAAACTGAATTATATTGGTTAATGTCTCATTAGAGTTTTTGATTGGTTAATAAAGCACACATACAAATATTTGCTGACAATCAACGACATTTGTTGAAAAAAAACAAATTCAAAATTATATATTTAGTTAAAATATATGCGCTGTTATAAAATGTCTTATCAGTTTTCTTATGGTATGAGAACTGAACCTTTTTCATAGTATAACAAGTGTAAAAGAAAAAACAAAGCTTATCCAAAACATTCAAAACGAAAATAAAATATATTTTTAAAGCTTTTAGGTTGATTATATGTAAAACTGTTATAAGAAGTAGCATAATTATTATAAAATTAATCAAATTAACTGTATTAGCGAAACAAATGCTTCCATAAAAAAAGACAAAGAACTCTATTTTTGTTAACTGCTATTTTTTATTTTACAGAATAGAGTAAGAAATATATTTATTTTTGGAAAATGAAATTGCGGTACAAGTAGAAAATTAATCTTTTATTTTATGTACTGAAAAACTGAACCATTGTTTTCCAGGTGAGATGAATTGCCGTTCACTAATTCTGACTTCAAAAAAAACATTCAAAAATTTTACGTTGAAAATGTGTTTGTTATTTTTAAAAATAGTTTAAACTGAATAAAGAATATGTTAAATTTTTTAGATTTATTAGCACTACTAATTTAGACAAATAAATAATGACAAATCGACTAAAAAAAGGTTGTTTCATTAAATTTTTTGTTTTCTCAATAAAGTATGCATTCAAATAATTACTGACAGCCAACAGCAATTTTTGGACCGGCGTGTGAATTTTTTTTTCGATTTTGTTAAAAATTTTATATGTATCTATTAATTTCGGTAATGAGAAATCCGATGGCACTATTAGATTTTTTTTGTAATCAATATTAAAAAAGTTATGAAGAATGTACGAAGAGCTCTTCAATTTTTCACGGAAGAAAAAATTTTTTCTCTTTTGTTGTCTGCATTGCCACCTAGTGCATTTTTTTGCACTTTTTCGTCTCTTTTTTTCTTTTCCATTGCCACCCAGTGTTAAAAAATTCTTCCGTTTTTTTTCTTCTTTCTTCTTACTTTTTTTTGCGATGCCAGTCCCTAATCATGCTGTTTTCTTTTATATCATTGACTTCAGAAATTTCAGTGCATTTAACTGGACAATATTTAGATCCCGAGATTTTTTAGTCATTACGTTTACCTTCTTTTTGCTTGTTCACATGAATGTTTACAGTTTCAAGTAAATTCCAAACTGCATCATTAAATTTGTTAATCGCTGTAAAACACCGCTTTTAATTAGTACAAAACCTGAACACGTTTATATTCAAAACCCGATTTTTTAATATATAGAAATATAATTAAAAATTTGTGGAAAACTTAAAATGTTTCACTGAAACGAATAAATTTCTAAATTGGCGGAACCAATTCCATCCTTTGGGTGTTTAATGTAAGAGAATTAATAAACATTTTGTTTTAACTTTAAACTGAATCATTGAGCACATTATTATCCCATTAAAATACACGTTTTTGAAAATTAAGTTTATTGGGGGTTCAAAAGATACCATAAGGAAATTGAGTTCTTTTAAGGTTTAAGACTGCTTTGCAATTTAGCTCCCCAATAGGATTTTGTGTTCAAATGCTTTTAACTGTTACATAATATAGTTTTTGACTTTTTTTAGAATCACCTTTTTGAAAATTACAAATTAAAAAGATTTTATTAAAAGTGTTACAAAATGTAAGGAAAAATTTACAGTTTAAAACGTTTTCATTTTTTTGGTCAAGTTTTGAAAAACTTTATATTTTACCGTTTTATATGCTGGAATACTAAAAGCATTTAGACGGCAAAAAATAAACTTACTGAATAGCTTTGAACTTGTGGTAACGAAACAGGTTGCCCTCTATTTAAATCTTCAACACCTTGAGGGTATGACTTTGACATGAACTAGTTGTTGCTAAAAAAATTAAAATTATACAATCATTTTTATTAAAATTTCGTAAAGTGGTGAACTGATGCATTGCCAGAAATTCAGTGTAAAACACTTAAAATGGATAGCAAAACAGACCAGGTATTTTTTCGATTCGAATATGATATATTTAAAAGTGATAGCGTCTTCACTTTTTTTAACACAAAAAACCTTCAAATAAAATTATCTATTTGTTTTTGAAATTTTTCGTATGTTAGCTTAAACATTAACTTATTATAAAAAGAGTAAGGGATATTGGATACATTTTTTTAACAATAATTAACTGCTTTTATTGCTGCCTCCTTTTCAGACATTTGTAAAAAACTGCCTTCAACGCGTTTTAACCAAGAAATTTCAAAAACGAAGGTAATTTTGCTATATAACTAAATAAAACTTTGCTATGTTCGTTTTAAATTTAAATTTTAAGCTAAAATAAATTATGAAACTTTTCTTTGCTGAGTTGTAAAAAACGCCAAATAACTATTCTTTTGTTCCCTGTTTGGTAATGTAGCTAAAAGGGTAAAAAACTAAAGAAACTGAGCCATCTATTTTTTGCTTTTTAAAAACTGTTTTGATTTTTCAAATTAACTAAATACAACACAGTAGTTATTTATTTAAAAAATTTCAGCTAGATTAATTTTTAACTTTAAATTTTTAACTGAAATTGTTCATATACTGTGCTGCATTTACAAGTTAAATATCTTTTAGAATCTTTATGAAAGAAATAATTTTTGGCTTGAAATATTTAATTTTTGCACGGAAGACATTTAATTGAAAACGACAAAATTTTTAAAAAAAACTGAAACATATAAAGAGATATAGGGGTTATCGCTTATTTGATGACAGAATTGAGCTACAAAAAATGTTAGCAATGAATATCTTAGTCATTTGAAGGAATGTAAAACATAACTGCAGTATGTTCTTAAAATGATTTTTAATCTCATTTTTCAAACACGTTTTTTTTATAAAAACTTTTTGCTGATGCAGATTAGGCTTATATAGCTGAATTATAAATTTCATGACTAGTGGTGCTGTTAGTGTCAGATAGAATAAATTAAATTATAAATCTGTTCAATGATTTCACAACATTTTAAAACAAATCTACTAACCATTAATTTGTTTTAGTTTTTTTACAAAACAGAAATAAAAATATGGCTTGTTAAAATTTGTTGAATTTTGTTACAGCAAAGTTTTTGCTCACATTTTGTAAAAAAATGTTTTAAATGAAGTAACTGTGATAAATTAATTAAAGATCAACAGCTATTGGCAATAAAAAATTTGTTCGTACACGAAAAATAACATTTTCAAAATTGTTTAAGTATCTATCTTTTACTGCAAGATAACAATCTGATGACTAAAGAATATTATTGTTAGCTTTGAAAAACTGTTTTTTGAATATTTAATAAAGCCTTGTTGTAAATTCTTACTACAGTGAACAAAACAAATGTAATTCATCCATAATCGTTTTATTTCATAAAATGAAAAAAAGATCAACACTTTTAATTTTTCTGCTTTTTATGCTTTCATTCAAAGTTGCAGCAAGAAAAGCAAAGAAAACTCATCCAAGAAAATGTGAGAAAGAAAGAGAGATATCCCTGATCTTTATCCCCTTTGAAAGAAAAGAAAGCAGCAACACAAAAAAAGGAACACTTGTGTATTGATGACTTGTCCTGAAAGGCGAAAATAAAGCTTTTCAATAAAGATAGAAAAAAAGAAGAAGGAAAAATATTGCTGCTTTTGTCCGAGATTTAACTGACTTGGAAATTGGAAAGAGAAAGAAATTTTCTTAAACTCGAGTTGGATCTCTCTCTTTCACTGAGCTGCAACTAGCTATCTTTAAGCTTGAAAAAAAGTTGACAAACATCAATTTTTATTTTACCGATTTTCGAGACATATTTTTGGAGACTGCATTAATTAATTAAAAGATAAAATTTATGCTTTATCAGAGAACCTATTGGATGTTATTCCACTGATTTTTTATCTTTTCTTTTATTTTAACTGATCGTTGATAGTTGAATGCGCATGTGCGTGTTACTTAAATTATTCTTGTTTCAAGGTTAAGAAATTATTGGATAAATGGTTTTAAATTTCCTAATGTGCTTTTTCTACTGAAACTGAAAATTTTTGAATATTATACAAATATTTTGAAGCAAGGAATTGAAAATTAAAATTATACGGCTTTTTTAAGTTGTTAATGATTGCCTTCTCTAACAGGTTTTAACTTTAACTGATTTATAAGCAAGAATAATTTTTTGCTGATTTTCAATTATGGAACTGCTACTTTTGAAAGAAAAAGTAGCGTTTTTGGTGTAAAGTGACATCCCAGAAAAATTCAGTTGTTTTAAGAAATTATTATTATATGTAGTTGTAAAACTTTTAAGTATTAGGCTGTAATAACTGATGTTTACACAAGCCTGCAAAACATCAATTTAAAACAATATTTTTAACTGAGCTGGTTTAATTTGACAATTTTCTAGTTGGAAGAAAAGTATGGTTAAACTATTTTAAAACTGTAATATGTGTCATCTCAGTATTATAAGAAAAAAACGTTTTTGGTTAAAATTTATGATCTATTATAAACAAATTTGTTGTTTGCACTGTATTTATAATATCTTTTCAACAACAGCCCCAGTATTAAATGACATGTTCACGTAAAACTGAAGAATAGTTGATGGGGGGGGGGGTTATAGTTGATTAAACTGAGAAATTTTAATATTGTATAGACTGTATTCACACTGGTTTTATTTATGCTTCTGTTGATTAAGCTAAAAAATACTTTGTTTTTTGAATTAATATTTTTTGTGTTATTTTTAAAAAAATTCAGTGACATTATTTTACCAATCAAAGTATTGTTAACTGTTAAATGGTTTCAAATCTTTTTTTGATAATTTTTTTAAACTGCCACAATGAACGATTTTTCATGAACAAATTTGTTTTTGAACTACCATTTTTAACTGGCTTCATCTTATACAGTGGTTTCTATGCTAGAACTTTGGTAGCTTTTCTTGATTTTTAAAGCGCCATAATAAACTTTTTAAAGAAAAATATGTAAACATCCTTTTTAATTGAAAATGCCTATTTGCTATAAAAAAATTAGTGATAGGGAAACAAACTGTTAACCTTTCGTTTTCTTCATTAAAATAAAAAGTTAGTTAAAATGTTTTTAAACGTATAACTGTGAAGGAGTAAAGCAACAACAAAACTGAAGCATAATTAAGCAACATGAATGAGTTGTTAATTAGAAGCAACATAACTGATTTTGATGTAGTTGGGGTTAGTTAATTGAGTTTATAAAGCATGGTTTTGTTATTAGTTTTTTGGTATTAAACTGTCATTGTCAATTAATTCCAACAGCTTTAATAATAACTTGCGCTTTTAACTGATATAGGAAAAAACTGATCATTTAATGGAACTTCCAAGAATAAAAATATTGATGCCTAGCCTAACAATCTTTTTAAAAAAACTGATTCATTCATACTATTATTTTAATTTTTATTTAAAACTGTTGTATCAATTTTTAAGTTAATAACTCTTTGCTTTATTGACCTAATTTTCTTTTTTCTATGCTTAACTACTTAACTAAAAAATGGATTGTTGTGGTACATTATTTTTTATATCATATAAAACATATAACTCTTGAAGCACTGAAAATAGCAATAATTTTTCTAGAAGTTAAATATTTTTAATAGGTTATACAATTAACTTTTTTGATGTTGTAAAACTCCGTGCTGGAGTTTTTTAAACCCTCCCCCGACATAGCTGCTTTCAAAAAACTTTTAATTGCCTGTGGTGCAGGTTTAACAACATGCTGCTGTTGGGGTTGATGATGATGTGAACCTGGTTGCTGTTGTTGTCGAAAAGTTGGCTCAGATACAGTGACCGCAGGTGGTCGTTGCTGTGGGGGTTGTCGAACTGGTTCTTGATAGAGAGTTACAGGCTCTTGATAATGTGATGTTTGCTGCTGTTGTGGCCTGTGTTGTTGCTGTTGACGAACGTGCTCTGTTTGTTGATAATATGTTTGAGCAGGCTGTTGTTGTGGTTGTTGCTGTTGCTGATGCTGCGGTGACTTTTGTGGTGGCTGCGGCGGTGCAACAGTCTGTTGGGGTTGCAATCCGAGCTGAGTTCTGAGCCTGAAAAATTGATTTAATTAAATAACATCAGTTTGAATATAACAGTTTTAGCACAAAAAATTACAGTTAAAGAAATTGCGAACAAAAAAATTAATTAGGAAGAAGAGATGATATAAATTATTAAGTGTAAAAATAGTTTGAAAGAAACTCAAGTTGTAAAATTTATTATGATGTACACTTTTAGATCAATATCCTTGAATTGCAGTTTAGAATAACGAAAAAGACGCTTTAAGACAGTTCATAAATTATAAAACAATAAAAACGGCTTCAAAAAGTTTCGATATTTATGATATGCTAGATAGCGTTATAAAATAAGAAAAAAAATTTTAACTGAGCCATATCAAAGTAGGTTTCTAGAAACAATTTTATAAACTGCATGACATGAAGCCAAAATTGTTGTTGTTTTATGGTGCGGAATTGATTGTTTTTAAAATTATAAATCACATTTATTAGACACTGTGTCATGGAACATTGATATCGCTAACAGCTATAAGTAACTGCAAAACACTATTCCAACAGAAAGCAATAAAAAACTGTACGCAACATTTTAATTCTTATGCTATTAGTTGAGATAGCGAGAGTTAGACAAGCAACAGCCTCTCTCATCTTTTATTGTTAGCGCCTTTCTTGGCAAGATGTCTCAATCATCTCTCTTGTTTGTTTGTTGTTGTTTATTTTTAGGAGCTCAGTCAGAGAGTCTCTTCCTTTGCTGTTGCTGCTAAGTGCTTGTTGTCTTATGTTGTTGGATTAATATATTTAATAAATATTAATAATAAACCTTCTCGTGTATTTGATAAGCAAGAGATTGGTAGTTTGTATGGGAATTGCTTGGATCATTTGGTAAGGTTTTAAGCGGGATTTCTATATATTTGGGGATTTTATTAGCTATATTTGATTATTTCTCATCATTATCATGTCTTCCAATATTCCACCACAATTACACCAGGACCAACCCCTCGACTTATTTTTTAAAATTATCGAAAACAAAAATCTTTTAAAAATTAGCAAAATTTTTTGAACACATTTTTCTTACAGTTTGTCATTTTTATAGGTTGTAAAAAATGAGATGTTTTTTTAAAAATACATCATAAACTGATTAACAAGTCTCTTCGATTTTTAGAAATTGAAATTAAAATTTTTTGATCGCAATTATAAGTGTTAACTAGTTTTTAATAATAAGAAAATTAACACCATTTTTATTTTAATATGAATAAAATTTTTGTAAGCTTTTTAGAAACGTAATTTATTTGGCTTTTCACGCACTTTCTTAAAATGTCAACAAAAATGTTTTTATTCTAAAAACTGATATGAATCTTTTCCAAAAAAGAGTTTTAACTCCATTGAAAAAGATCTTAACGAAACTAAAACTTTTGTGCTTAGATAAATCGATTTTACAGTGTTCTGCAAATTACTACTATGTATTCCTCTAAAAACTGAATTTCATTAATTATAGTTTTAATAAACCACAAATCTTTTTTAGAAGCCAAAAAACTCAAAGCTCCACAATTTACTGGTAAATTTTAATCTGTTACTATCTATGAAACGGATTCGCTTAAACTTTACTGTAAAGCTGTCAACGATGTAACAAAGATGACATGGTCTCGAGCTGGAACAGCTATCCAGACAGGTGGAAATATTAATTGATTTTAACTGGGAACTTTGAGGAAGTTCCCAGTTATAATATTAACTGGGAACTTCCTTTTAATTCTTTAAGTATTGCTTAACACGGAGTAGCGTCTGAAATTAAGAATTTCATTTTGTGTTGACGCAAGTATTAGCTAGGAATCTTTTATTAACTCTGTCTTTTTTTAAAATTAAAACTCCAACAAAATTTGCTTGAAACTTTCAACTGTCTTGAAGAAGTAATTTTGTAATTTTAAAAGTGAAAATTGTAAGAGCAGTAAACTGCGACGTAAAAGCACATTTAGATTTGATAACTGACAATATAAAATTTTGCCAATCCAGGTATTATTGTCAAGGAAAAATGACACCAATATAAGCTTTAACTGATTTTGACACTTAGAGATTACCGAAGTTAAAATTTGAGCTTGGTTGTTTTTATTTCACAATAATTTAGCTGCAGGGTGACTTTTATTAGCGACGAATAAACTTTAATGACAGACATAGTGATAACTGTAATTAATTTTGTTCTATTATTTAATATAATTTTTGAAAAGTAAAAGCAATTTTCCTATAAAATTTAACTGTATTTTTCAAAAAATAGTCCATCTTTTTTTCGTTGTTATATAAGACTTTAAGAAGTTAAATTGTCTCCAAACATCACTAGGTTTTGTATTTTTTTAATGAATCCTAAATAAACGACTGCCAGTGTAATATGAGTAATCCAGTTACAAAAATATTTCTCTTAGAATAGGTTAATACTATTAAAATTTTAATTTAAAACTGACACCTTTTTGTGCACGCAATAAGTAGGAGAAAAAACTGATAAAGCACAAGCAGAAGAGATATTTAACTGGAATCTATTTGGCTTTAAATTAATTTAATTCATTATCTTAAATTTGGCAGGCAAAACGGATAAGATTGACTAATGTGCTACTTTTGGTAGTTTCAGTCACCATAACTTTTGCGCAATTAATGATAGATTTTTTCAATTATTTTTATCGTTGAACCTTTTTTTAATAATGTTATTTTCAAGACTAAATGTTATAAAAACTGACATATTGTTGAGATCTATCTTTTTTATTATCTAAATTCACTTGAAGTTTTTTTTTCTATGAGAGAATAACCTTTAGGCTGCCCTAAGCAGTCATTTAAAACACACTGATATTTTGAGTAACTTTACGTAATTGACCATTTAAAATTTCTTTTAACAATAAAATAAAAACTATTAACTGGAATTTTTAAGAATGCTCAACTATTTTTACTTGTTTCAGCTATAGTCTTTTGACGAAACGTTGCAATAGGTTTTTTTCAAACTGGGTCAAGTAAACTGTCACCAAGTAAAATAATCATAAACCTTCATTAAACTGGTTACCAGTAATAATCAGTATTTAGAGCGTGTTAGAGTTTAAAATGTTTTTTAATTTCTAAACTGTGAATTAGTTGATCATCATGCTAGGATGATTCTAGGGTAAAAGTCTTTATATTTCATGAATCCTTATTTGTCAAGATTTGGATTTAAACTGTTTAGTACATCTCACTAGATATTTTAGCAAATAGGCTTGCATTTAACAATGTTATGATTAACAGCATCAAGTAATTAGTATCAACTGACATAACTTAAGTCTTTTTCAATATTTTCTTTTTTTTTAAACTGAGATCCAGCACGAACAAATGTATTTTTTAATTTTTATTAACTGATGAACGGAGTTCACCCCTAGATGTTTTTAGTTTATTGACCTTTTATAGACCAAAGATATTAAAAACTGAATAAAATTTACATCATAAACATTTTCAATCTTTATTTTGTAGATGATCGTGTTCAAATTCAAATTCAACATGGTTTTGTTGTTCTTGCAATTAATGAGGCACAACTCTCAGATGCAGGTGTTTATCAAATTGTAGCAAGTAATGAACGTGGAACTGCTGAAACCACTGCCACTATTCTCGTTCATCCACGTGCTGACCTTCTTAAAGAGAATCAAGGATATGATGTTGAAGATGTTCGAGATATTCAATATTCTGTTAGTAAAGGGCAAAAATCTGCTCCACAATTTCTATCACAACTTTCTGATTATCATTGTCCAGATGAGCTTGGACGGAGCTACTTTGAAGCTCTCATTCAACAAATCAATGATCCGACTCTTCGAGTACAATGGCTAAAAGATGGCATGCCCCTATTTTTAACTGAGTTCTTCCAAGCTTTAGATAAAGTTTTTTTAAATTTTTAGCATTTTCAAAAAAAAAACCCCTAATAATATGTACATATAGAGCTTTCATATATGACATTCTAACAATAACTGTTTTGTTTAAGTGTAGTGAATTCCCAAAATCAAGGACGTTTTTTCATTTTTTTAAACTGTGGGGTTCTTTGAAATAATTGTAATCGATAACAGAATAAAAAGCATGAAACTGACATTTTTTAACATTTTTGGGTGCTAAACAGTAGCCAAACTTGAATTCAAGTAAAACTGTGATACGATAAACCTTGACTAATCTGTAAACTAACTTTTGAAAAAATAAACTGAAATCCTAAAATCAGTAATGTTTTATTAGAATCGAAACTAAGTGGATTTACAAGCTAAAGAATCGGCGTCCCTAATTAAGAAACACAATTGCTATAGCATGATAATTGATCTTTAAGACATTTGTCATACTTTAACTGTCTTCCATTAGTTTGATATTTTTGATTGGTTGCATATAACATATTACAATCTAAGACATTCGTCAAAACTGGATTAATTGTAAGTAGCAGCTGATACTTTTTTTAATTTATTAAAACTGTAATCAAGTGTATCAATGTATTTATTCTTTGACGTTTATTTATCATAATTAAAAACTGCCATTATCTCGTGCACCAGTATCTTGAAAAACATTTTATTTAAAAACTTTCCGATTTTTGTCTTACATGAATGAATCTGTTTTAGCCAGGCTCGTTTGTTTTCATAATTACTTTTGTACAACTTTTGAGATAAAACTGAAAATCCATGATTTATGATTATATCTTAACTGTCATAACAGATTTTTTGTGACAATAATTACGTGCAATGCATGCATAAGTTGTAAGAAAAAGGTTCATAACTGTTTCATTTAGTTTAACTATTGAAAACTTTAGATGCTAACAATAAGACTGCTTTGAAGGTTTATTTATTGCAAAAAAAAATATATTAAAGTTAATTTTCAATATACTCTATTAAACTGTTGATGTGATAGTAATGGGACTTATTGTACGATACTCACTTGTCAGGAGATATTTTGTCAGATTTTCGTGTTATTCGTGTTTAAAATTTAACTGTAATCCCCAAATTCAGCTACTAAATAAATCAAAATAAACTGTGTCACTATATTAATTTGGTGAAATTTTTACAAACTTTTTTAATATTCGTTATTATTTTAATTAACTGTCAACGTCGAAACGACCTCATAAAACTACTGAAATAACTAAATTAATTAATTATCAGTATTCTTTTATTTAAAACTGGTTTTCATTTTGAGTGCACACATTATTTTATAGGTTTATGAGTTTTAAATATGATTTTGCGAAAAACAATGCCAAAAATTTTTAGATTTAAGAATAAACTGATCATTATATTTAATCGGATTTTAAGTTTTTAACTGGAAAGGTAACTTCTGTCTACTTACAACGCGTTTTTTTTCAAAATCGAGTAGGCCTGTTCAACTGTATAATGGCGGTGGGTTATTTCGTTTCTTTTTTCATAAACATATGTATTTTTGCATGCTTAAAAAGATGCGACTGTGTCTATGCGGGGGAAAAATCAGCTATAAAATTTATATCAAAAAAACAGCTAACATTTGAGGTTTTTCCGATTTTTTGCTGTTTTCAGTCTTCTCCCACGTGCTTTATAGAAACGCCAGATTCCCAAAAACACCTCCAAAGTTGTTTTTTGAGCATTAAGATTATATTTGCAAAGTTTCAAGTCCATACGATCATTTTGAAAAAATCGAGTTGAACAAGGTTTTGATTTTTGCTCGAGTTTGAGAAAAAATGCATTTTACACCCACGGGATAAAAAACTGTATCAACTTAGCAAGTTCTTAAAAATTTTTATATTTTTTAAATGACAGGGTTTCAAAACTGATCATGCAGAATGGAAGCAATTTTCTTTTAGCCATGTTATTGAATACGTATAACTGTGGTTTAAATTTTTGAAACTGATATTAAGCTATAAATTACTATTGTTTTTTAAAGGTTTAAAAGTTCAACAAAAAACTTATCAAAATTATTAAGCTTTTTAAGACTGTTCAGAAATAAATTGAACCAAAAGATTATATTTAAATAGGAGAGAACTAAAAGTAATTACACTGAAAACATTTTTGATTTTTTTTGAATCCATTAAAGATTAACTGCTAATTGGAGAGAAATATCGTTTTCAAAGAGGTAAAACTATTTATTATAAGTATCAAATATTTATAATTTTAATTAATATTTAAAGTATATTTTGTTTTCACAAATTAATCCAACAATCTTATGTATACAATATTAATGCATGAAAATTCTTTATTGTTTATACGAAATTTGGCACTTGCCAATTATTATTCTATCCCATAAATTTAGCAATAATTGAATCGTACCGCTACGTTATTTTTAATGATTTTTTGAATTTTTAAAAACTGTTTCTTACCAAAACCAGGTCCCCGCTCATAAATCCCAGGGGATGCGGGGAATCAAAAAAATATCTTAAACAACATTAAAATTCAGGCAAAATGCTACATTTTCGTTTTTTACACCATTTTGATATCTTATCATTAACATGCCCAAAAAAAAGATTGAAAATTTGCAAAACTCAAAAAAACGACTAAGTCCCGCTTTTTCAAAACTTCAATCACTGATAAACTGATGCGAGTTGGGTTTCTTTGTAAGCTAAAATATTGAATAACCCAATTATTATTGATAGATTTCTTTTGGGAAAAAAGACTAATAAATGCGTTTTTAGAAATTGTAGACGTAAAAAATTTTGGGGAAAGGCTTTCTAACAGGTTTAAGGTAAAAATATTAACTGATTGATTTTGTTGAGTTTCTCTTAGAAAATTCGTTGTAGATTTTTGTTTTAAAGTTATCTCTAAAAAGTATCTCAAAAAATTAGATGTAGAAAAACTGAAAAACCACAAATTTCTAGAGCCACAGGAAATGTTATAATAGCCAACAATTAACGAGTTTTTTTACTAGCTATTAAGATTGTGGAAAATGCAAACTATATGCATAAAAAACGTATTCTTTTAATGATAAAAAAGCTAAACGGGAAACACAAGAGCTGTTTTTAGAGTATCCAGTCTCAAATTAGAACGAGTTTTTTAAAATATGAAAACTAAATAACAGTTTACTTCAAAATTCAAAGCTCCCCAGCAATGATATTATAACTGTTCTCGCCATGTTCCGGTTATATTATCATGCTGTGATTTTTTAAATGAAAACATAAGCTCGGCGTTTAATGCTTTTAAAAACTGAATCTTGAGTATCGTAAAAACCTAATATTAACTAAAAAACATTTTTTTTGAGAAGCATAAAGGTATGATATTAACTAACATTTTTTCTTGTTAGTTATCTTATTTTAAATTTAAACTGACAATCCATTGTAGACCATTGATATCCTTTTTAACAGACATGCATAGCATTGCTTAAAATTCTTTTTAAGGATAAATTATAACTGTGGGCACGCATCTTCAATTAACTGCTTCTGCGTTTTCTCGGGCATAATTTGTTTAACAAATGAAAACTGAAATAGCAACAATGTAACTGCTTGAAAATTTTTCTCAGCAATGTTATAACAGCTTACGACGACGTTGTGATGGCGTAAAGTCGGTATAAAAAAGTGATATTTTTTAAAACTGTAGCGATTTCAATTTCCAAATTTTAGAAAAATTAAATTCTACTTAAGAAAAAATTTGATGTAACTGCATAACATTTTAATGACCAAACTGAAAATTTTATTTTTTGGTTACACATTATTAAATTAACATCGTAAAACATGAACCCATAGTTTTTGGCGTTTTTTGTAGGAAAGTTGCTTATTCTTAAAAATATAGTTTAAACTGGCTATCCTGTGGTATTGTAAACAGCTAAAATTTACTGCAAAAAATTTCAATGAGAGAAGTGTTAAAAAAACTGTCTTCAATCAATATCATTTTTAAAGTTTCAAAATAGTAAAATTAACTGAGTATCAATTACTTATTCTTATATATTTTGGCCATTGATATTATTAACAAGTAAAAGTAATTGCGAAAAAAAGTTCGATGAGATAATTATTAAGTTCAGTAAAATAATTTCATTAAGGACTAAATTAAACTGCATTGACGTACAAATAAAAGTTACTTTCGTCGAAAGATAAAAAAAATGTATTGAAAATTAATATGTTAAAGCTAGAACTGAATACATTTCGATTCAGAAAATGCAATTTAAGTTAAAGCGATATCAAAAAAAATATTAAAACTGGAACATTTTCATATCTATTCTATGAACAAAATTTTCTTAACTGTACCTTCATGATGTTGATCGCTGATGAACTAAACTGGAAAATACAAACGTCTAACGTTATTCACGATTATCACACTGTTGAAATTTTGATGATGGATTTTTAAATGTTTTTGTTTCAAAACGACTTCTTCCATGGCTTTTGTCAATGAATAAATCCATCTTATATGAGTTTGATATATGTTCTTGAGTTAATTTGACTACATTTTAGTGGTTATATTAACTTGAGTTTTGTTATAGTCATATATCAATTTATATAATTTGCATTTATTTTAACCTTAATGGCTGTGAATTATGTTCTGTATTGTCACAACATATTTTTTGGATAGCTGGAAAGGTGAGTGTTACAAAATATTGTTTTTCAGTTTGAATGAGCGGATATATGTTTTAATTCTTGTGTTTGTAAAGTTTTTTATAAAAGTTTAAACTGAACCAAAAGAGTTCGGAAAGCTTCTGAAAGTGGAAAATATGAAATTAATGACAAACTATGGAAACAAATAGAGTTAAAAAACTAAGAACTATATTAATGAATTTCTCGATATAAACCATAAACACAAATAAAAAGTAAGAGTGTGGAATTTCACAAATACAAAAAATAAAAAACTGTAGTTGATTTATCCATCGTTTTTATATAAAAAAAATTGTTGATTGTTGTACAAAAGTAACTAGAAGTAAATCAATTGTCATAGTTATTATTTTCTAATTAACTGATAAAAACATTTCAAATTTGTTTTATATTTAAATTTTTAACTGAAATTATATATACATTAAGCTACAGTCGAACTTCGTTATTACGTGCCTCGTTGTTACATTGACCTCGATCTTACGATGTTTTTCTACGGTCCCGGCAAAAGCTATACGGAATTCATCTTAAGCGGACTTCGATCTTACGCCCCTTGTTATTACGTAGACCTCGTTGTATCGTGATCCTCTGGAAGCAAGATATCGTTATCCTATGGCAGCAACATACCGTGATCCTCTGGCAGCAACATTTTTGGTTATTTGTTATTGTACGTTTTACTGTGTCAGTTTATTTTGTGTTTATTTTGTCTTTAATTTGTTATTTTTAATAAATATGTATTTTTATTAATATTACTGTACGTCGACGAAGAATTGATGGGAAGGGGTAGTATAAGGGGCGCTTTATAGCCATAATAAGGGGTATATATTCACCAATATAAAGGGCTCTATTGTCCCTATATATTGGTGGTAATTTACTCCTAAAATAGGACTAGTTTTAGCCTACAAAAAGGTAAATATTTACTCCTACTTTGGATGAACTATTTACTCCTAAAAAAAATAGGAGTAGACAATTTTTACTCCTTTTTCGGAGTAAATATTACCCTACTTTTTTTTCAGTGTATGAGTATGACTTTGACATGAACAATTCGTAAAGTAGTGAACTGATGCACTGCCAGAAATATAGTGTAAAACACTTAAAGTGGATGGCAAAACAGACCAGGTATTTTTTTTATTCGAATATGATATATTTAAAACTGATAGCATCTTCAACTCTTTTAAACAAAATTATTTATTAATTTTTAACATTGTTTGTATATTAACTGGTTTGTTCAAACAAGGTGTTTCGTTTTTTGTAAGCTTTTAAGGAAAAAGCAGTATTTATAAAAACGAAAAAAAAGACACAAACAGTTAACTTATATTTCATATTAGACGCTTGATATCTATGGAGCAAAGTTGCATTATTTTAAAACTGTCATACAATGCAAGCAGGGAAATTCATTTTGGAACACAGGTAAAAACTGTGATTTTCTTTAGTACACTTATTAAAACTTATTCTAAAAAAAGTAAAGGGTAATAATGAATTACAGTCAAACTTTGTTATAACGCGCTTCGTTATAATGCGGTCACATTTTGACAGTCGCCTCTGGACTTACATAATATTTTTATTTTATTATAATCCAGTAGATTATGGCCCAGATGTACTATATTTTTAATTTTATGTCACAATATAAACTAGAAAAAAAGTTATGGCCTTGAACCTCATTATAACAAAGTTCGACTGTAGCTGATTTCTTTTTCCTAAAAAAGATATTTAGTTATAAACCGTCTGGCTTGATGGTATTGTTAATAATATTTTTATTTTTGTCATGTTTATTCATTTTTTGTTGGTAGGTTAGGTACCAATATTTAGATAAAACTGCTAATCCATGATGTTTGATGAACATCAATATTTTTTTCTAAAAAAAAATAAACCGATTTTAAAAAGCATCAGAGCTAACTATGTGTAATTCATTCATGAGTTATGCTTGCGTGAATAGATGTCTTTTATTGTAATTTTTAAATCGCTGAACGTTTTAAGCTTTGAAGGCATGAAACTGTTTGGAGGGCTTTTTTCGGTTGTATAAAACGTATACCAATTTAAAATATTCTTTAAAACTGGATCAATTAAATGAACAGCAGCCATTGCTTTTTAAATTTATTTAACTGTGAAAAGGATAGAAATGCAACTAGATGTAATATTCTTAGTTGCTATTTAATCAAACCTTCGCGTTATTCGTTTTTTATAGTTAAAAGTCTAGGCTAGATTTGCTATATTTAACTAACGACAGTAATCTGTATCAATATATTTATTATTTGACGTTTATACTTGATTTTGTCATAATTAAAAACTACGATTACCGGATGCATTATTATTTCCTAGAAAAAAATAGATTTTTATATAAAAACTGTTTGATTTTTGTGTAACATGATTGACACTGTTTTAGCCGGGCTTGTTTATTTTCATTGTTAATTTTGTACTAATTCTTGAGATAAAACTGAAATCGAATGTTTTGTGATTAAATTTTAATTTAAACAAAGAAGCATTTTAAACTGATGATGGAGTTAATTTTTTATGCAATGCGTGCAGAAACTGTAGAAAAAAAGTTTATAACTGTCTTTCATTTTATTTTTAAGTTAAAACTATCGAAAACTTTGAATGCTAACAATAAATTTGTAATTAAGGTTTTTAACTGCATATAATTGCATTAAAATTAATTTTTACAATTATTTATTAACATGTTTTTACAATAGTAACGGGCTTACTGTACGTTTCTCAGTAGATATTTTTGTGAGATTTTCGTGTTATTTGTGTCTATAAAAAATTTAACTGTCAATGCCGGATTCAGCTATTAAATAAATCAAAATAAACTGCATCAGTATTTAATTTGCTGGAATTTTTACAAGCTTTCGATCTATTCTTTCTTATTTCAATTAACTGTCATTGTCAAATCTACATCATAAAACTACTTAAATAGCTAAATTTTTATTGGTTGTAGTAGAGATTTGTTGAAAGCTGATAGATGAAAATTAGCAAAATATCTTGTTAGAAAATAACAATTTCTTTCATCGCAAGTATTAAATTAATGTGAAACAAATAAAAAACTAAACTGGGAGAGTTTTAGCCGCTAAGCTCTTTTAAACTCATATCTCCTTTTTCTTTAAGCTTGCTCCAATTATAAATAAAGAGAAAACTGTCTGATGTTTCAATAATATTTTTATCGAAGCCTCTGTTACTCGCTTTTACACAATTGAAAAAAATATATTTTACGTAATAAACTGAGGGATGAGTTCGATTTGGTAATTAAATTCTTTTGTGACATTATGTCAATTTTTTATAATTCTCATGTTTAGCTACGTGCACGGTTTTTCAAAGTTTGTTCAAATACTATAATTTTGGTACCAAAAGATACAGAATTTTATGATCATGAAAAACTGTTAAAGGTTTATGTTAAAAAAAATTAATCTAAAAAAGATACGCGCTTTAGAAAATCCAAAGGTTTAAAAAAAAGTTCGGACAAGCGACTCAAAAAAATGCATCCTTTTCTTTTCTTTTCCTTTGCAAAAAAATGCGCACGCGACAAAAAAAGGTTTCTTTTCTTGCAGAAATACAAAGGAAAATGCAGTTTTTGGTCAAACTTTTTATGAAGGGGATATTTTGGGAAGCTAATGTTTTTACCATCGATGTAAAATTTAATTCTGCATCGATTGAGCCTAGTCATTAGCCTGAGGGATGGAAAGGGATTTGGTTTTTGCCCAAAAAACGCAAAAAAACGTCAATTTCGAGGTGTCTCACAAAGAAAACTTTTTTCGAAAGTTGGATTTTCGGATTCTACGTAAAAAATTACATATATAGGGATAAAAATGTAAAAATAAGCACTAACTGTAAAAAAGATTCATTTTGCAAAAAATAAAAAACTTTTGTCCGAAAAAAATGCAAAGAAAAATTCTCTTTGAGTCGCGCCGTGCACGTAGCTACTCATGTTTATGAAAAATTAACTAGAAATGCTAAATTTCTGACTAACAAAAATAAACAAAATCAAATTTTTTTCATTCGAATTTTTAAAACCTTTCACGTTATTCGCGTTTATGTCAATATAACTGCCATCATATTCATTATCCAATATCTCAATAACTACTACATTTTTAGGTGCCACAAGTTGGAATCATTATATTCCATAAAAAACTAATATTATAATCAAAATTATTTTTCAATGACGACAAGCCAAGTATAAAAACAAATTAAGTCAAGATTTAAAGAAATAAATTTTCTAAAAAAGAAATGGCATTTCAACGGCCACTCGGTGAAAGAGCCGAAAATCAAATTCCACCAAGTTTTATACGGGTATGTTAAACTGCAAAAGAAAGCTATATACGTTTATTATAAACTAAAAATGCTTTAATTATAAAATTTAGCCAAATTTGATCGAAAAATTTGTACAAAAATTAAGGATATCACATTTTTATTGATAACAAGTCCATTGCAGCAATTGTTGTATAGTTCAAAAATTTTAAAATTTAACTGTGGTTTGTCGTGTCATAAGCTTTAGTTTTTTCTATCAAGCATTTTACAGCACATAGCGGTTGTAAATTGTATCACAATTTGAATGTTGGCAATGTTATAAATTTATAACATAAATTCGTTTTAAATTTCCACTCATTTTTGTTCTTGCGTAACAAATATTTGAACGCACAACTATTTATTAAAACTGATTTACCATAGCGTTTTTGAAAACTTACTGTATTTTTTGCTCAAAACAAATTCATTTATTTTTTTAACTGTCAATGTTTTGTCCATATATGAGAAAAAGCCGTGACGCATTCGTCACTCCAGCATCACTGACAGTGACGAAAAAACCCTCACCGGTGATGAATCCACCACTAAAGCGTCACTGTCAGTGATGAATTCATCACCGATGGATCACCGGTGAGGTTTTTTTCGTCACGGCTTTTTCTCAGTGTAGCAGTTTGAAATATGCTTGCATTTTTTGTTTCAATATTATGCTATTGTATAACTGTTCTGAATTTCATCCATAAAACTGAGCCATAATATCGTACTGAGCAAAACAGAACTACTTTAATTTAAAAACTTTAATATTTTAAACACTTTGTTTATCTTCCACGACAGACGTTTTAAAACTGATGATCAAAAAGGGATAAGCTGATTCCTTATGCTTTTTTTATTTAAACAAAAATTTACATAAAAAATATGTGTATATATGTTATAAGGAAATAGCCACATAACATGCAAATAAACTTTAACTGTCATCGCATTCTTCATCATTGTTTAAGAGAACTCACATAAAAACTGCATCCTTGTTTGAGGCGATATATGCATTCTATTGCGTCAAAAAGGAGCTCAATCGGATCTTTCTGTCCAGTATTTGTAGAAAATAATGTAAAAACTGCGTAGCAAAAAAAGTTGTTACAGTAGCCACTACAAGATAAGCGAGCTTTTATCGGGTAATAACTGTATCTTCTTTAACAGTTTAATTTTTCATATGTATGTATAAAAACTGAATGATCTTTTTCTCAAAACTAACTATCTTTATATCAATAAAAATTATCTAAAAACTGTATTGCAAGAAGTATTGCGAGTAACGAAACTTTTATTGTATTACAAATAAAATTTTCGTTAGTTTTAATAAATACTTTTAAGTTCCACGTCATTTATGGTGAACTATTTCAAAACTAAGGTTATGCTAAAGCTAATTTAAACTGACTTCTTCACCATTATCAACATTAATAAAAATTTATCTAAAAACTGGTTTCTTCATTTATGTGTTGTTTTAGCTACTCCAAGATAAGCGAGCAATTATTGGACAAAATATACATTTGGAATACCAAATTGAAGGACATCCAGATCCGGCTATTAAATGGCTGAAAGATGGTCACAATGTTACAAGCTGCCCTGATTATGAGGTAAGACTTTTTTTTGTTTTAAAATTTAAACTGAAGTTTCCAGTTTTAACATTTTTATGTTTTCCTTTTACAAAAATTTTTAAAAAATGGTAAACTGAGTGCAACAAGATTAGCTTCAAATAGTGGCATAATATTTTTAGTCAACTTATAAAAAAATTAAAACTGTTGTAAATTTGTGCCTGATTTTCTCGCACAAGAAAAAAGGGCTCATATTTTTAAAATGTTTTGTTCTTAACATTTTTGCACATTTTTTTTAAATGTGTTTTTAACAGTTTAAAATTTTTTTAAAGACTATGAATTGTAATCGCTGTAAAATATGAGCGATGAAATAAAAATAACTTTAGTCACAACCTTTTTAAAAATGCATATTTTTTAAAAAGTGCACGTTTTTGTGCAACAATTCTTCTTTTGATTGTATCGAACTGTTTGAACATCAGGATATCTGCATTTTTTTCATTCGAATTTTTAATAATAAAAACTTAGAATGGAGAGAAATTTTTGGATAACTTATTTTAAACTGACCCGTTCATGTTTTTCTTCGTATTTGTAAAAAACTGAATGCTGTATTTCTTATAAAAAAAACTGTTAAATACTTTCCCCTTTTTAAATTGATATGCTTTCACTTTCTGAAAAAAATTTTAAATTTAAACCTTAACTTAAAAAATATTGAATAAACTTTAACTGAATAGTTCAACCTGTACAAATCTTGCTGTAAAATGTTATGTAAGAATATTACCAATTTAAACTGCATAAAAATAAGTTTAAAACTGATTCGTCCATGGAATTTCTTATTTCTAATTAAGGTTTAAAATTGTTTTTTGGGGTTTTTATTTTAATTTTGTTCATAAATCCTACAAATTTTTTAATGGGAAATCACTGCTGTAACACATCGATAACTGATACATAAGAGCTGGAAATAATAGCTTGCAATTGTTGGTGGGACATATTTATTAGTGTAAAACTTAACTGAATCATGAAGACGTTTTTTCATATGGTTTGAAACGGCTTAATATATTTTTTTATTCTCTAATATATTCATATAATTTTATAACCGAAACTGCTCATAAACTGTTTGAATTAATTTTATAATATTAAAGATCCTAAACGGATTTAATTTCGGTCCCTTTACAAATTTACGGCCAAATTAAATCCGTTTAGGATCTTAAATATTATAAAAACATAAATTTTAACTGATAATATTGTTCTCCAGGATGTGATAATTTTAAAAAAAATTTGAGGAAACTAATGCTGCAATACAGCTTTTTTATTTAAACTGCGGACGAGTTGGCTATATCTTTGTCGTTTTTTATTCAAACTGTATTGATTTTTGCAAGGAACTTACAGTAAGATTCGGTAAACAGGGATGTGCGGAAGTCGTTTTCGTTAACGGAACGGAAAACGGAACGGAACAAAACTTTTTTAACGGAAAGCGGAAACGGAAACGGAAGCCCAAAAATATACGGAAATTCCGTAAAAACGGAAACGGAAACGGAAAATTTTTTCATTTATAGTCGAATAACAATTTATTTATTTTCTTTCAAGAAAAACAATAACATTCAAAAAACAATCAAAGAAAAATAACAATTAAACATCTAACAATGAAAAATTTGCATTAAGAAATAAAAGTTTTTCTACTTTATCATCAGTAAGGCGCTTTCGCAAATCAGTTACAATATTACCAGCAAGGCTAAATAGTCGTTCAACTTCTGCACTAGTTGCCGGCGCTGTTCAATGAGCTCCATCGAACTTCGATGCCACGCTGCAAAACCAATTCAGGCAAATTCTCCAAAAATTGAGCATCTTTAAAAGCATCTGATAATTTGTAGCTCTTTCGTAGGTGGTGGATCCTTTGGTTTTGATCTTTCTTGAAATTCGGTGAGTTCTTTTTTGTGATGAGTTTTAAGATGACTGCTTAAAGATGCTGTTCCATTTTTCACAGTATCAACAGTTTTTGAGAACTTCTTACAAAGTTTGCAGGTCCAATGGTTATCCTTTCTTGTATAAAATTCATCATAAATAGAGCCCTTTAAAAAAACCGCAAAAGAGCTGCTTTCTTCAAAGGGAAAAGTCAGTTCTTGTCTTTTTAAAGACACAAGCTTTTAACGGAATTTCCGTCCACTTTTTTACGGAAACGGAAACGGAAACGGAAGTGGAAAAAAGCACGGAATTTCCGTAAAAACGGAAACGGAAACGGAATTCCGCACATCCCTGTCGGTAAAATGCATACTTTTTAATAATATTTTATTAACTGCGATCATCGTCTTCAACTTTTAAATAAAAATCAATTAAATTTTAATTGCAAAAAAATTTGTCTTCTAAAAAAAGAAACTGCAATATCCAAGATTCTTTTTTTTCTGATTGATCCAATAATAAACGAAAAGCTTACCTTCTTATGTTTTAATCCATTAAAAAATAAATGAAGAGGAGATATACAAGACAGAGTGAGATAGTAAGTAAAAGGATAGAGGACAACAAGAAATCTTTTTTTTGTTCAGTCAAGCCGGCTCGCCCACCTTCATCAACATTTGAAAGGTATTCAAAATGTAGAATTTTGTATATTTTTTTACAAAAATAGATATCGTCTGCTATTTATTAGCTATATCTATGTCTATTAAATCCACAGATCGAGGATTCTTTGAGCTTTAGTAAAACAAGCAATTTTAGATTTGTTCTTTTTGGTGCAAAATTTGAACACTTGAAAACTAAATATTCTCTAACTTGACCAGGAGGTGGAAATTGCTAGGATTTACAGTAATTTCATTTTGAACTAAGAGAAACATCAAATGTGTATAAGTAATTAGAATTAAATATAAAACTGTTTTTGAAGAATCAAGTCGTTTTTTTTAAATTTTTTTGTTTTTATACCAGTGTACTCGTTTTTGGTCGAGCATCGGCGCTGGCGGCGCTGCCAGATGCCGCCAGAGCCCAAAAATTTTTTTCAAAGGGGGGAGTACGTGAAAATTCCAAAATTTTTAAAATTTTTTTATTTCATTGTCTATTGTTCAGGCATGATGGAAAATAGGTTTGATATACTTTCTGCAATATTTTTGCCACGAGGAGCAGAAGTTTTCGGTTTTTTTCATATTGAATTTTAAAATGACATTACAGCATTAGAAAAGGTGGTGAAATCTGTTCCATCAAATGGGAATAAATAAGAGATTTAATATGCACAATAGTTTAATTAATCTGTGTGAAATCTAAACAAATTCCAACGATTTTAAAAAATTTTGGGCAAAAATCAGCGCCGCCGCTCCTCAAATATCGCCGCCGCCACCGCCGCCGCCGCCGCCGGCAGCGCCGCCGGCGGCGGCGGCGAAAGAACACTGTTTTATACTAGCGAAATTACATTAATGATTAACAACTGTTAATCATTAATGTAATAGATCTTTTTGGTAAAACAAATTATTTAAACTGTATCTTTTTGAATTAAGGGAAATATCTAATGTGTAGAAGTAATTAGGAATTAATATAAAACTGTTTTAAGTAAAAAATTAAGTTCTTCTTTAATTGATCACTTCTTTCTGGTAAAACAAATTATTTAGACTGCATGAATGAATGATGAAAATATGTAACAAAAAACATATTAATTTCAGTTACATAGAAAATAATTATTAAAATTATGACATTTTGTTTTAAATTGGAATAATAAATGTATATTTAAATATTTTAAAAACTGAGCAAATCTTAATCGTTCTTAAGTTAAATGGGTTAAAGGAGATTAAAATTAAAATTAAATCAGAAACATTAATGTCGAGAACTTTTTCAGATACAAGAAAGACTGTAATAATCAAGATTTAATTGTGATAACAGCTATTTTAATTTTATAGGCAATAATTATAATATGCGAAAACGAGTATTCTTTTAAAACTGGCAGAATTATTACTTTTGAATATTTGATCCTTAAACCTGAATTAAATATATTTATTATTTTCAGGTTAAATGGGTGAAAAGAGATGAAAGTCAAATTCAAAATGATAATAAAAAATATCTTACTTCTGCTTCCAATGGTGTGCATACTCTTACCGTAAAACAAATTCAACAAAAAGATGTTGGAGATTATGCAATTATGGCCTCAAATCCTGGTGGAACTAATAAAGCTGGCTTTAATATTGCTTTACATGGTAAGGGATTATTAACTGAGCACGGCTTTTAAGTATTTTAAGTTTAAAACTGGTTCCCTCCATCAAACTCTTTGGCCAAATTCTTATTGTGCGAAACATTCGATTAAAATAATTGGCTAAAAATTGTGTAATATTTTGTGGCATGCTTTTGTTTATAATCCTTTATAAGGCTATAATATAACTGTTACCGCCTCAATCAGCACTGTATTTTTTGGACATAGTCTCTATAAAAAAGATAAAAACTGATTTTTAATTTTTGATAATAAAAAAACATCTATTTTGGACCTTCTTAAATAATATTTTAACTGTTTACGAAGACTAGGTGGCACATAAACAACATAAAAAAATGTTTTTTAGCAGCTACGCGTTTTCTTAATGTTAGAAAAATTAACGGAATTATATAAAATGAAAGGTCAAATTTTTTTGTTATCACTTTGCTTCAAACAGACTTTTCGTCTGAAAAAAAAGATTTTAACTGTACTTCTGGTTTTAAAAAAATAGTTTATTCTAAAAAAAATTGCTAATTTTGTAAGATTAAACTGAATAAACAAAGTGTCTAGAAACAATGATATCGCTGATAGCTTTAATCTGCTATAAATGTTTCAATGACAAAAACAATTAGATCAAAGCGATCACAGTAATTTAAACAAAAAACAAGCCAAAAATTTTCACCGGCAGCTTTTACTTCTTACCCCGTGGGTAAATAACATCTCGAATATCATGACGTTGTTTGGGATTTTTCCAAAATTCTATTTTTAGAAGAAATTTCAGCTTTCAACACCATATGATTTATTCTTTGTAAGTTTTATGTGTTCTTTTCCATGTATCAATACGAAAATATAGTGTAGCTTGATCACCTTGATTTCGCATACGACTAGCTTTATCTTCTAATATTGTAACATATTCATTCCACATATCAAGATCACCTTGTAATCTTTCAAGTTGAGCTTCAAAAAGTGCTTTTTGCATCACTGTCCATGGTGGAGGAGTATTTTGTATTCTCTCCATATATTCATCTCGTCGTGGAACCATGTCTTCAGTCATCAAGACATCCAATACACCAAACATTCGATCAACCATGATTGATTATGATGTAGGGATTGTATATAAATAATGATGTAAAAGTAATAATAATTTTTACCTTGTGAAAATTAAATTTGTTATATAAAAGAGTTTAGTTGTAGATATTTCCCTTGGAAATTATATTTAAAATTGAATGTATGTGTATGTTGAATATATAATTTCACCTTGTGAAATTAATGCTAAAAAAATAGTTGTGTTGGTTGAAAGTTTTCCTTGAAAACTTTGATATTGTGTTTGAAAAAAAATAAAAAAGTAGTTTGTAGTTTGACGTCGAAAAGGTTGAAAGTTTTCCTTGAAAACTTTTATTCTCGTTGAACGTCGGGGTCACCAATTGTTACGACGATCCTTGATCGAGGTAACAGATAAGGTTCACAATGTAGATGTAATATAATATTTAATATTTATTAAGAATAAAATAAACGTATATTATCACATACAAAAAAGGAGAGAAGAAGAGAGAGAGAGCAGCGAAACATCGACTATTTATTTCTTTTTGAAGACGAGTATTTCCAGTTAATGGAATGTCGCAGTACACATTACTTTAGCAATGTAAACTGCGCCGGTGGTAATGCTTTTTTGACACAAAAGAACTTAGCTGTAAATTGATTATTTTTGTGTAATTCATGCTGCGAAACTGTTAAAAAAAGACATGCATGATCTATTTCATCGCTGTAAAGATATTTTTAACTGTTATCAGCTTTAAATTGTTTAAAAAATAGCATATTTTTTAAACAATTTACTGCAGCCATTTTCTCATAGCTGTCAGATATCGTAAGAATTACGTTTCTTTTATTACAAACTTTTTATTGCTCAACGGAAAAAAAATGTAAAATTGAATGAAGCTTCACAAAACTATTTAACTACATATGGGCTTGTACTATAATTTATGATTAAATTTTTCCTGAAACACATTTTTTGAGAAATTTTATTCCTGTAAGATGTTTTTTAGCTTATCATTTAATCATAAAAGTTTTATAAAAAACTGGAAATCCAGTTTTCCGGATAGTATAACAGAGAAGTCTTTTTTACCTATCGCATTTGTTCATATTAGGCATGAGTTGCGAAATAAAAAATTGAAGAGTAAAAATTGTCTTTTAATTTTGTTTTTATTTTAACGATTATCATTTTTTAATTTCTAAAACTGCATTTTTTCTGTATTTTGTTACTATATTTGAGATGTACGTTTATTTTTATTTTCTTTAAACTGGATTGGGTTTACATTGTTTTAAAAAAAACTGACTGTGCTATAGATATTTTTGTAAAAAAACGAATTAAATTAATCATGTTGTTTTTTTGTTACTAAAAGTAAACTGGCTGGCTACATATTGTTGTGAACATTAAACTATTTTTATCTTTGTACTTGTTTATTGTAATTTTTTGACTGGTGAACCTAATTGTCACTGGTTTTATAGAGAAAAACTGAGATTGTTCTCTTGTGGAAGAGTGTAGAAGAATTTGCTATACAAAAATTTAAAGAAACAAAGTTTCGTTTCTTACAAATATGAATGGCAACAACTGAATTTTGTAAAACTGTTGCATTTCTTATTATGTAGGCAAAATAAGTTTATTCAATACTAAACTGGCTGGGCCACTTTGCGGTTAAAATTATAAAACTTTTATAGCAATTATATAGTTAAACTTTGTGGCAATTTTATTATTTTTTATTTAGCTGATAATCCAAACAAGCATCAATTTGAATACATTTTAATTGTAATCTCTACTTACCTACATAGAATTAAAAAAGAATGTTGAAATTCGTTGAGATCTAAAATGTCTTGATATACTTACCCGCAGGGAAAAAATGTAAACTAAATAATAATAAAAAATTCTTCTAATTCCACATTTTTTAAGAAAACTGAATCACATTTTGTTGACGTGTTTGCAAATGTATCTAGAAAGCTAAAAGCAGGGAAAAAATGTGAACCAGATTTATTTCTTCTTTCTAACTGAACAGATTTATTATTATTTTTAAGAAAACTGAACCGCGTTTTAGTCACGGTGCTGTAAAAAAAGTTTTATGCTAAAGTGAAATTTATTGGCATGTTTGCAAAGGTATTCGAAAAGCTAAAACTTATTTTTTTGTATTAGTTAAATGAACTCATTTAGGATGGCAAACATTTAATTGAGATAAGCTAACCAAACTGATTCTTCCGTTCTGCTAATGAAGATAGAATTATATCAAAAATAGTTAAAGTTGTAACTGAAATATCTTTCCTACATCATACATCAACTTTGAAATAAAAACGGATTTATGATGATGCTGAAAATCTTTTTTAACAGTACGAAAATTACAAGATGGTATAAACTGTCTCTGACCGTAAACACCCCCAACTTAGGATGAGGTTTCGGGCCCGTATTTTGCCCAAATACTCGTCTACTATAAGGAAATGTTCAGGCAAAAACTCAGCTGCCGAATCCTAAGTCTGGGGGTTTACCAGCGGTGCAAAGTCTGTTATGACTTATATGCTGAGCCATTTAAGCGGTTTTTCTTATATGTATCCATATAATATAAAAAATGCTTATAGGGTTGCGTGTATATTTCTTTTTTTATCTTATATGGTCATCCATATAAGCTTTTTTTGATCATATATGGATGCATATATATATAGTCGAAAATGAGTTATATGGTTCGGCATATAAGTCATAACAAACTTTGCACCGCTGGTAAACCCACAGACTTAGGATTCGGCAGCTGAATTGTTGCCTGAATATTTCCTTATAGTAGACGAGTATTTGGGCAAAATGTGGACCCGAAACCTCACCCTAAGTTGGGGGTGTTTACGGTGAAATGTCGTTAAAGTAAAAGTCAACGCAAAAACGCCAGAAACATTGTTATTAAAAATTTTATTGCATGAAAAGTTTTAATTTCGATATTAACTGGCCCAAACAAGAGTATAAGTAAAACTGTTTTTAATCAAGTGGTACAAAAAATGTTAATTTACTTTGGCATAACATTAATATAAAAACTGAATTGGCAATTTGTTTTTCAAAGAAAAATATACATTGAAACTCTCATTTGCTTTTTATCTACTAGCCATAATTCACACTGAATTTTTGACAATTTGATTGAACTGGTTGTGCTTTTGCATTAGCGGCAAATACAATTTAAAGGTTTAACAAAAATTTAATTTATTCTAGCACTTGTAACTTTAACGCTGTTTTTGATAATATTAACTGCAATAAATAGCATTCTACAGTACTAGGCCATCAGACTTTAAAAAGTCAAAAACTAAATGAATTTTATTAAACTGCAATCATATTTGGGTAACATGGTTCAAGAATGGCCGACCTTTACCTGCAAATGGAAATTAAAGAATTGTAATGAGTTATCGAGGTTCGCTGGCACTTTTAAGAATTTCAAGTGTTACACCAGACGATAGTGGGGAATATGTTCTGCTGTGTGATAATCCATACGGAAAAGTTAGTTTAGAAGTTTTTATTCTTTTCTTGATTATAACTGTATTACCAGATTTTAAAAAAATTAGATTCTTCTATTTTTGTAAGTCATAAAAAATGCTTCATTTTCTAGCCTATTATACTGCTCTAAATTTGAAATCGATTTTTAAACTAAGAAGTTGAAATGTTTTTGACTGCTTTTTTTGAAAATAATTGTCTTCTTAAATCATAAAATAGTTTCTGAGTAAAAATCCGTAGCATGTGGTATTTTTCTAAATATTTGTTTTTAATAGATTAATTTAGCAAGTCATAATTTTAGTGTCTGTCGTTTATTTGGTACAAAAAAAATAGTGAAAAACATAATCTTCATTTCGGATTCAATTTGTTTCTTTAATTTAAAAAATTCTTTAGTTATAAAAACTGTAATACTTTATCTTTCACTGTAGTAAATATTTAAACTGCTTTAATAATTGCATTGTAATTTAACAAAAATCCGTTTAATTCTTTTATTTTTTGTTGACAAACATGTCTACCATTTGTTTCAAAATTATTGAATTTTTGAATTTTGTTGTTGTGAGCCTACTAGTTTTGTTTAGTAAGAATAAATTAACTGAGTCTTTGTAACATTCCATTTCTAACTGTATACGTGTTTATCCTTTTTATTTTTTTTTAAAATATTTTTTGCATAAACTGGATCAAAGTTTCGGAGGGAGAGGGTTATCCTGAAAGATTTTGACCCTTTTTTAAGTTACATGTTTCAAAATATAAGAATTTTCGAACTGATTGTCGTTTGGATTTAATTCTTTTTAACTCAATTTCGCAAACTGTGCGGCATCATAAATTTTATCATGCAAAATTTAAAGCTTTTTCTTTTATTTTATTTTGATTTAAAACTGTTGATTAGTTTCTATTGTGGCATTCCTTGAAACTGCCTTTCGAGTATCTCAGATTTATTCTTTTACACGTGCTAAACTGTTTTCATAAAATAATTTTATTATTTGTATTAAGGATTGTTATAAAACAATCTGTTAATTTTAAACCTAAAGTTTTATTTTTTTATGTTTTTGTTGATCCCTATTTTTTAGTTTCAAAAAACTGTCTTCTTTCACTTTCTCTTCTTTTTTAGTCTCCCATTACTTTGCAAAAAACCACTTGATTTTTTTTGTTTAGTGTTCGGAAGTTTAAGTGGTAACTTTAACTATGCTCTCTTTTTTTATCTTTTACTTGTTTATTTTTAATCCATCTTTAATAAAAACACTGTATTGTCTTGCAAAGCTTTAAACATGGTTACATCTTTTAGCATTCTTCTAGTAACTGTTAAATATGTTTGTGATATAAGCTCTTTTATTCTAAAAACTGATTTGGTTCAACTACTCGTTGAAAATCAATAATGTTATTGTAATGTTATTGTACAAAGTGATTAGCCGTTGCCAATTGAACGACAGCTGCTGATTTTGAAAAATAAACCGATCCATTGCAATAAATTCTCATTTTTACTATGAAAAAGTAGGTTCTCTAGCATGTTTACACCTTTTTATAGCTGCCAATAAATATCTGCTATGTAATACTTTTTAATCTTAAAAACTGGGTGCTTAAATTGAACCATGATAACAAAAATAAACAAAGCTCAAACATTTTCCCTCAAAATGTACATAACTTTTTTACAATGATGCTTAATTTTACCCAAAAGAGTGCAGTGTAGTTGTAACTTTGGAGTAAAATTAAATTTAAAACTTTATCCATGGGGTGTGAATAACGTACAAAACATCAGCCCCTGTATTTTGAAAACACTGTAGGTATAAAGTAATATTTTCACCGAAAATCAAAATAATTAAAAATATTAATATAACTGCATTGAAACTGTTGATACGGAATAGGTAACTGCGATTGTCATTTGCAGGCTAGTAAATTTTAAAGAAAACAATAGCATTATTATCAAACAGGGCTGATGTTTTGTACGTTATTCACACTGAAACCCTTTAAGCTGTTGTTATAAAAGTAATTTTGCTGGATTCGTTGACTGTCTTTTAGTCTTATTTGTTTAGCAAAACTGTTTTTCATACTTGAACGTTTATTAAAATTGGGATAAAAAACTCCATAAAGAATTACATTAATTGACTAATTAAACTGGTGCCCACTGTTTTAATGCAGTTTATGAAACTGTATTCCAACAGTCGATACGGAAAGTGTAACTGAATTGGCCTTTATCAGGTCAATTAACTTATAAACTTTGACCACAAAATACATTAAAAATTTGAAAAACTAATACCTGATGCAAGTAATAGTTGCATGGAGATTTTTTTTATAAATCCAACACTAATTTTTTAACTGGATACAAAGACTTCCATTGTGTATAAATTAAAATATATTAACTGAGATCAAAAATGATTCTTTGAACTAGCTTTGAAAAAAAGGGCTGGCTTTTAGTTTGACACAAAATTCATATAAAATATGGTTTTGTGTAACTTTCAGGCATTTCTTTTTATTAAATAAAATTAATGGTAAAAAAACTGTCATTGTGGGTTTGGCCTACAAATAGTTAACTGTTTTCCATAGCAGGTCGAACAGAGAAGCTAATATTGTTTTCAACGGTGAAAGTAGATTTAAAAAATCCGCACTTCTTGACCTTAACTTTAGCCGAATCGCCAGCATTTCTAACTATTCTGTGATTTATAGAACTCAAATATTTTTTATCTAAAATTGTTTAGAAAAAGGAATGATTTTTTAAAACTAATGTAATAAAAACTTTAACAAGTTTCAAAAACTGCACGAGAACAGAAACCACTTTTAGTGTTAAGAGTGCAAGAAATTGGTGATCAAATTTAAAACAGAAAACAAGTGACAGTCGTTAAAGGATAATGTTTAAAATTAACATGTTAATGCTAAAACTGAATCAGTCATATTTCGTCCAGGATATAGCATTTTAGCTAAAGCAATATCCAAAAATTTATTTAAACTGGAAAGACAGAACGTTTGTTAACAATGCTTCATTACAAACTTTTTTGACTAATATTTTAATTAAAACACTGATGTTATTGCTTATATTTTAAATATTATTTTGAATAAATGGCTTTTTTGTGAGTAGAAAAGTTTTTTGGCTTAGGAATTTGTAGAGTTTTTTTCTTTCAAAGTAAAGCATTAAGTAAAACAGATAAGGTAAAAACTGCCAGCAATTGTGATAACAATTTTAATGACCTACCTCAATTGCGTCAAAGGGAATGTGTCATGTAAACGAATTTTATGCGCAGTTAATGCTATCCTGATGAAGAATGCAAGATTTATTTGCCGATGGACAAAGATAATATCTATTTAAAATTTATATGTTGATTGCTGTAATGTTTACATATGAGCCTTTTATTAAAACTGCAAAGCAACAATTGTTTGTATAACTTTTTTTGAAAAAAACTGAGTTGATACTAGTGTTCCTCCCCCCCCCCCCGTTCCCCGGCGGGGATCCCCGTCCTTCCCCGCCGGGGACGTCCCCGTTTCCCCTCCCCGCTGACCTTTCATCCCCGTTTTTTCTCCGTTCCCCGTCCCCGCTCAATTTTCATCCCCGTTATTTTTTAAAATGGTTTCAAACTAGTGTTTTTTAACGTTTAACAGGTCAGAATAGCATTATTTAATGAAATATTAACTCCCAATACCATTTGGAATTGATTTAGGGAATTTTCGGAATTTTCCCCGAAAATCCCCGTTTCCCCGCTATCCCCGCTCCCCGTCCCCGCTGGATTTTATCCCCGCTCTCATCTCCGTTCCCCGTCCCCGCAGACATTTCATCCCCGTTTTTTTCCAAAAACGGGGGGGGGGGGGGGAAGGAACACTAGTTGATACTATGCTGGCATGCTTGGAACATTTTTTACCATTGTAATTTTAGAAACTGATATTCATGCTTTTTTCACTTTCAAAACTTGTATTTATTTTTTAAATAACGAAAACTGATACACTTCAAACTGTAAGACAAAAACAAATTGGAAAAAGTATGTATTGGCAAACTTTCAAGCATCAACATTAAATTTTTCATTCGTGTTTTTCTGGCGAACGGACGGTAAAAGTAAAAATAGTTACAAATAAAAACTGAAGTGTTAAGAAAATTGATTGAAACCTTTTTCTGTTACAGTAATTTGTTATTAACAATTTAAAGAATGAGGTGTTTCTAAAAAATAAGGTTAACAAAATTTTTTTAGAAAGAATATTTTAACTGTCGGCAACACACACTTTGGATATTTATCATACGTTTATATACCGTGTTCGATTTCTGATAAATAATAAATATTTATATCAAACATTTTTTAACAACCTTTGATTACGCATGAAGAAATAAACTGCCATTGCGATTATCATTAACAAAAACAGGAATTTATAAATTTTTGGAGTTAAAAATAACTGTTATAAAAATGTTTTTGGATTGTAATTGGTTTGACGGCATCCATTTTGCATTTCAAATTAAGTAACTGGAGCATATTGTTTATTTCACAATGTTGAAAAACAAAAGATTTTTAAATTATCTAAACTGTATTACTAAAATAAATAGCACTAAAGTTTTAGCTAAATAAAATTAACTTCCCAGCTACCACCTACAAACTTTTTGGTAACAAAAGTTGGTCTTTTATAATAAACTCTCACTGGTATGTAACTGAAGCATTAGTTCTGCAATTAAAATTTTTTTCAACAATTATTTATTTAATTTAAAACAGCTAGATTAATTTTCTAGCTCTAAATTTTTAACTGAAATGGTTCAAATAAAACTGTGATAAATTTTTTAGTGTTAAAACTGATAAAAATGGCCCTTGAAAAGGTGAAAATTTTTTACACAAATTTTTAGCATCCATCGTAAGCTGGATAAAAAAAAATTAGGATAAATTGTGCTTCACTGAAGTCACGTTAAAACCCTTTTACAAACTTTGAAATGAAAGAAACAATTTTTGGTTTGAAATACTTAATTCTTGCACGGAAGACATTTAATTGAAAACAATAAAACTTAAAATAAATAGAAAAGTAATAATTTGTTATCGCTCATTTGATAATAGTTATAAAAAATGTTAACTATGTATTCATTGCCTGTTGCCTGAAGGAATGTAAAACATAACTGAAATATGTTCTTGAAATGCCAAATGATCCTTAATCTCATTTTTCAAACACGATTTTAACTTTTTTATAAAAGCTTTTTATTAATTATGCAAATTAGGCTAATTAAAATTTTATGAAACTGAGTTACGAATTTCATGACCAGTGGTGCTGCTAGTGTCAGACAGTATATCTGTTAAATGTTTTCACAACATATCTATTAGCCATTAATCACAACTTCTTTTAGTTTTTGTACAAAACTGTAATAAAATTTGGATCGTTAAAATTTATTAAATTTTATTAAAGTAATGTTTTTGCTCACATTTTGTAAAATTTTAAAATAAAAACATATTGACTATTTTAAATTAAGTAACTGTAATAAATTCATTAAAGTATAAAGATATTAGCAATAACAAATTCGTTCAATCATGAAAAATAAAATTTATAAAAATGTTTAACTGTTAAATCAAAATCCAGTGAAAACAATTTGTTAAATGAAGAATATTATTGTAAGGTTTAAAAAACTGTTCATCTCTATATATTTATTAAAGCTTTGTTATATATTTTTACTGGTAGTCAACGAAACCAATTTAATTCATTCATAGTTATTTCACAAGGAGAAATAAAGAAAAAATTCATCACTGCTTTTCATTTTCCTGCTTTTTATGCTTTCATTCAAAATTGCAGCAGAAAAAGCAAAGAAAACTCATCCAAGAAAAATGTGAGAAAGAAAGAGCGATATCCCTGATCTCAGCCATTGTTGAAAAAAAAATAGAAGCAGGAAAAAAAGGAACACTTGTGTATTGATGACTTGTCCTGAAAGACGAAAATAAAGCTTTTCAATAAAGATAGAAAAAGGAAGCTAAGATATTGCTGCTTTTGTCCGATATTTAACTGGATCGAAGAATAAAAAAAAGAGAGATTTTCTTAAGCTCGAGTTGGATCTCTTTCTTCCACTGAGCTGAAGTTAGCTGACTTTAAAGCTTGAAAAAAAGTTGACAGAAAGGAAAAGAAAAAAGTTGATTTTTGACGAGTTAAAAAAAAGATTTTTTATGCGTTTGCGCAATGGCGTTCACTTTTTATTCATTCTGCTTCTTCCGATTTTCGATTAGTCTTGCGCAAAAAAAAACAGGCAAATATTATAAAGAAATCTCCCCCGTTAGCAGCTTTTTTCTTATATAACTTTTTGAAGTGGGCTCTTTTAGCCCCCCTTTTTAGCTAGCTTTATTTTTTCCTCCTACTCTCACAAATATCTTTCTTGTCTCTCACATCCAACGCTTTATTATTTTGCTACTCTTTTTTCTGAAAGTTTTTGCTTACTTACTTAAAGCTGGTGCTCAGGTGATGATGATGGAAAGGTGGGATAGAAGGGGATATGGAAAAGAGTACCTGAAACAAAGTTGTTGATTATTGAAGTAAAAGAGGAGAAGAAGCTAAAGTTAGATTTAATATTTAGAAGATAGTTAAGAAAGTAGGAAAAACAAAAAAAAAGTTAAAAATTTTATTTTTGTGGATGAAAGAGATTTGAGCTTTTTACAATTGTGATATGATTTTAACTGAGCTCGTTATTGTTGGTGATTTTTATTGCTTTGTTTTAAGTTTTATCTACCATAAGATGATGAACGGTGTTTAAATCACTGATATTATCTTGGCCATTCATGGATTTAAATTTGCAGGATTTTTATCTTTTTTCTATTTTGTTTTAACTGGACCCGGATAAAATATTTTGGGACACGTGCTATTTTTTTACTACAAAGTTACTGGATTTTGAGCAAAACTGAGTATTCGTGATACATTATTGATATATTTTAATGTTTTATTTGCAAGTACTGTAGGTGACGATTTTCGAGTACTTGCAGTGTATGTGTAAAGTCGAAATTTATATTTCAAGTTAAAAAAAAATTTTTTGAATGCATCTTTATATGCTGTTTTTAATCTAATTACTTACTGTTTTTTACTAGCATTTTTTTAATTAAATTGATTCATTTTCCGTAATTTATATTTTAACAGTAATTTTTGATTAATTTAAAATTGTGAACCTACTAGTTTTATACAAATAGTTAGCGTTTTTTTTGCGTAAACTGATTGTTCAAAGAAGCAATTATTATAAGCAATGAAGCTGTTTACATTTAATGTGGATAAAATTGTTTAACTACTGCATAAATTAATTAATGCATATTTTGAGCTAATAAAAGTAAAGTTCTTAAAACATTAAGCTAATCTCTGGCAGGCAGCACGTGTTAATAAAATGTTGTAGAAATACTGATACACAAATGTGATAATTTTGGTAAAAACTGAAGAATACTTGATGGAGGTTATAGTTGATTAAGCTTATAAACCTTAGTATTGTATATATTATGTGTAAACTGGTTTCGTTTGTGTTTCTGTTGATTAAGCTAAAAAAATAGTTTTTTTGCTGAAAAAAAATTTTTTTAATGTTATTAATTTAAAAAATTCACTGGCAAAATTTATCCAAGTAAAATATTGCTAACTGTTAAGCACTTTCAAATGTTGTATTTTTTAAAAGTTGTTGCAAACTGCCACAATGAACGATTTTTTCATGAACAAATTTGTTTTTGAATTACCATTTTTAACTGGCTTTATCTTATACAGTGGTTTCTAAGCTGGGAAGTTGTTTGTTTTTTGGATTATTTTGCTTTTAAACTGGAAAAAAGTTTGACAATACTCTTTTTTAAGAAAAACTTGTAACCATCTTTTTTGGTTGAAAATACCTATTTGCTGTAAAAAAATTAGTGATAGTTAAACAAACTGTTAACCTTTCAACTCATTCATTAAAATAAACAGTTGATTAAATTTTTTTTATTAAACTTTTAACTGTGAAGGCATAAAGCAACAGCAAACATTTCGAACGAAATTTAAAAATTTATAGTTTAAAGATATGTATGTGATGTTAAATAAAAACAATATAACTGATTTGCAGGTAGTTGTGGTTAGTTAATTAAGTTTATAAAGCATAATTTCGTTATTAGAATATCATTTTTAGAATTAAACAGTCATTCTCAATACCAATAGCTACAATTATAATGGACACTTTTTAACTTATATAGAAAACATCGACCTTTTCTATGAAACATTCGAACACTTAAATGCCAAGAATAAAATTGTTTGGGCCTAGCTTAACAGTCTTTTTAACAAAATTGATTCATTGATATTATTATTTTCTTTAAATTGTTGTATTAATTTTTGACTTGGGAGGATTATTTTATTTTAAAAATTGTTAAATTATTTTAAAACTGCAATAGGTGTCATTCCAATATTTTAGGAAAAAACATTTTTGGTTAAAATTATTGTTCTACTGTTAAAAATTTATTGTTTGCATTGTTTTTATGATATCTTTTCAACAATTAAACTGCCACCATAGGCTACTACAGCTACAGTAAAAAAGGACATTTTTAAACTGGTATCAGAGTTTGTTATCCATTTGATGAAGCATTTAACTGTCATAGAAAAAGACTTTTTAACATACTTCTTTTAAAACTGATTCATAACGTCTGCGATTGTGTTAAAAAAAACTGTAGATTCAACTTCTTTTGTTTTTATTATCTTTTTCTTCTGTTGACCTCATTTCTTCTCTTTTGTGCCCTTCTCTCTTTTACAAAAAAATGTGCCACCTGACTTTTGCACTCGTGTTGTTCCCTCTCAGTTGCTTCGATCTATTCTTTTTTTGCAATTTTTATCGTCGATTTAAAAAGGGAGCAAAAATTTGTTGTCTTTTTTGTTGTTTTCTTCTTTGCTGCTGCTGTTGATCTTAAGCTTAAAGAAATGCAGCAGCAGCAAAAACCTGAGTTTTAACGATTGATGCAAAGAAGGATTTCTTTTTTCAAGCCTCAGGCATCTTTATATCCAAAGTGCTGCTGCTGCTTCACTTACTCTCTTTTTGAGCTTTTAAAATTTTCTTTGGAAATGATTTGCTTTCTTTTTTGTTTGTTAAAATTAAGGATTTATTGATTATTTCCTATAGCTTTAAAATTGATCTTTTTATAAATCATAATCTTTATTGAATAGCTTTTATTAACTGCTTTAATGATTGGTTTGGCTGTAAAAAATAATTAGCGGTAAAACCATAAAACTGGCACATCTTGATCGTCCATCTCTTTAATGGAAGTTCATTCTTTAACTGGATTGAAAAAAAGATTTGTTGAAAGCTGATAGATGAGAAATAGTGATGTCTTGTTTAAAAATAATAGTTCCCTTTATCATTAGTTTTAAATTAATATAAAACGAAAAAACTGGAGGAGTTGTTGGTGGATAGCTTTTTGCACCCATGACTATTCTTTCTTTATTGATAACTGAAATAATAAATTGACTGATTTCTTATTCCTGAAAATGATATTTACTTTTAAAAAAATTCGTTTGAAAACTGTCTTGGTATTGTTTTCTATGTTTGATGAAGTTGTTAATACTATTTTTATTGTTAAAAATTGAGCTGTTCATGGTTTGCACATGGTTGTTAATTAAATTTAGGTTTTCTTAAAACTGTTAGAAAATTATAAGTTTTTTTTAAACAAATTATTATAGCATTTTATTGAACTGATGAACCATCTTTTAGGTCTTCTTTCTGCGATATCTACAAATTTATTTGACTTTGTAGAGTTCATCATTTTTTAACTGTTTTTTTATATTGTATCGGATTAAAACCGTGGGAGGGTTATGGTCATTATCTGTTACAATGAATATATCTTTCGTTTTATGCGGAAAAATAGCTTTTTAACTGCAGTTTAAGAATAATATAAAGTAAAAAAAGATAAACTGTGCCTGGAGGTGCTGTTAAATTTTTTTAAACAATTTTTTCTCTCCATGTTTTTTGAAGTTTACTGAAGACGATAAATTATGTGGGAACAGAAAATGGTGTTCACGTAAAACTATATATCTTTCCAGTTTTCATAGACATTCTTTGCGCTGTTTTGAAAATGTTTTTTGTTTTATACTCATTAATTTTTTTGCTATTTTATTATTAGCCGAAATCAATGGGTAAACCTGATCATAATTTTATTGTTATAAACACCTTTTAAATTATTAAAGAAGATTAAACTGATCAGCATTCAATTAATCTAGTGCAATTATTTCATGAAAGATGTTTCTTTATAAACATTACTAAAAAAAATTTTGTATGCTTAAAAAAAGAAAATGCTTTGAAAGTTCTCTTTTGTAAAAAGATATATGGAAAAAGATTCAAAACATGCTTTATTAAACTGAATTATTTGGCAATATCGTGTCACCTCTTCGCAATCTTCATGTTTATAAAAATTAACAATTGATTCTAAATTAGTTATATTAAACTAACAACAACAAAATGTACCAGTGTATCAATCACAGTTTGTATTTAAAACATTAAACTGTGAGTTTGAAGTGAAACAAATAATATTTTTCGATAGATGTAATGCTTGTTCTTGGTGATGGTCGTGTTTATATCAAATTAAATGTCTTTCAAGTATATTAATTAACAAAAATAATCTGTCTCAATTTTGTCGGTGTTAAATTTTTACAAAAATTTTCGCGATATTCGTGTTTATAATAATTAACTGAAATCATCGGATCTACCATTATATCAAATAAGTCAAGAATAACTACATTTTTAGGTGCCACAAGTTGGAATCATTTTATATTCCATTAAAAACAAAAAGAAATATTATAATCAAAATTATTTTTGAATGACGACAAGCCAAGTATAAAAAGAAATTAAAGCCAAGATTTAAAGAAAATACAATTTTCTAATAAAGAAATGCCATTTCAACGGCCACTCGGTGAAAGAGCCGAAAATCAAATTCCACCAAGTTTTATTCGGGTAAGCTTGTTAAACTGTAAAGCAGTTTCAAGAACTGTAAACTAAACACACATTTAGCGAAAGTTCACCAAAAATCTAATGAAAATGTTAAAATTATTAAGCTTTTTTAACTGCAAAAGTAGTTCATAGTGTGCAAAAACTGCATCACTTTTTTCTTAAGTTACTTTAGAAAACTGCCAAGACAGCTTTGCTTTTTTCAGAAATTAAAAATATTTGCTTAAAATTCTAATAAGCTTTTTATATTTTAACTACCATAAAGTAAATCATGGTTATGCAAAAAAAACTGAAAAGGCCGAAAACATAATTGCAACAAATAACTGGGCAAACTAAAGTTTAACTCTACTTTACTGCACCATTTCAAATATAGAAAAACATATGCTAAAGCTAATTTAAACTGACTTCTTCATCATTCTCGTTATCTAAAAACTGTGTTCTTTAATTTATTGTTGCTTTAGCCACTACATGATAAGCAAGCAATTATTGAAAATACATTTTCTTTAGCTAAAGTTCATCAAAAAAAAAGATAAAAGTGTTAGAAAAATTTTTTTAACTGCAAAAAGAGCTCATACTGATGCAAAAATCTTCTAAAATTACTTTAAATAATTGCCAAGTCCTTATTCTAGTTTTTTATGCACACCTCTTTTTTTAAGAATTAAAGCATTTTTGCTAAAATTATAAATTTTTATGAGCATTTTATATCTGTCAGAAAGTTTATCAAGGTTATGGCGAAAACTGAATACCATTATTTTACGCGTTTTTTGTTGGAAAAAAAAATGCGTAAAATAAATGGAAGGATAAAAAAGCTTCTTTAGTATAAAAAATATTTTTCGAATGTATTTTTTTTTGTCATATTGTCACAAAAATTTCAAAACTGGTAAGATTAATTAAGTTTGTATGCATAAAATTAAATGATTTGATAGATATCATATTTGCAACGAATAATTCGCATATAAAATTTTCGCTAGTTTAAATAAATACTTTTAAGTTCCATGTTGTTGATGATGCACTATTTCAAAACAGAAAAGGTTATGTTAAAGCTAATTTAAACTGAGTTGTTTACCGTTACCAGCATTAAAAAAAATTTGTCTAAAAACTGAGTATTTTTTAAATAACCGAAAAATTTAAATAAAATTAGTTTAAAAGGACACAGTCAGATAACGTGAAAGTTTACTTAAACTGCCATCATCGTACAAACTGCAGTCTGCAAACTTATTTGTTGATTAACTGGGAATAAAACCTTCATTAGAAACATCGATAAAGTTCTAATGTCGGTGCCTATAGTTGTTTAAACTGACTTCTTTGGCAATGCTAATAAAAGTTTATCTAAAAACTGGGTTCTTCATTTCCGTCTCGTTTTAGCCACTCCAAGATAAGCGAGCAATTATTGGTCAAAATGTACAACTGGAATGCCAAATTGAAGGACATCCAGATCCTGTTATTAAATGGTTGAAAGATGGTCATAATGTTACAAGTTGCCCTGATTATGAGGTATGGCTTTTTTTTTATTCATTTACTTTAACTAGAAATTTTGGGGGAAGACTTTATTAATTTTTTACAAAAAAAAGGTTTTTATTAAACTGCTTCACGATGTTCAAAATTATGATATATATAAAATAAATTTTTTCGAAAACTGATTCTTTGAGTTAACTTGCAGAAATTACGTTTCCAAGAGGAAAAATAATCTACACTTTGATATAAGAAAACATAACAAGCTTTTGTAAAAATTTAATTCCGTGCATTCCCTTTCACTTAATTAAAACTGGTTAATTCTTTGTTTTTCTTTAACATGGTTCTGACTGTTAACACATTGACTTAACTAAACTGCTGTGTGCTTAATACCTTAATGGTCAGCGCATATGAGGTTCAATAATAAGATAACCCAGCTTGAATGTTCCGACACAAAAAAAGGTATTGTGGGATAAGTCTACTGTAATCTTACAAAACATAATTCAATTAAACTGCGTCACCATCGGCAGGATGTGTAAAACATATTATTTTTAAAAACTGATCACTTTGATTGAGGTTTAGCAGAAATTTCATCTCCAAAAAGAAACAAATGCAAGCGCTGATTGGTATACAACTGTATTTTTTGTTGTTCCTGTAAATCCCTTTTTACTAAAACATAAACTGACTTGACTTAATTAACAATTTTAGTTTATTAATACACTGTATAAATTACACTAAATTAGGTTGTATAACACAAACTACTCGCCTATTCCTGTTCAGTTCGACACCAACTGTACAAAAAACAAAACAGAATTTTTGGAAAAGCCTTGCAATTTCTAGAGCAAATAGATTTACTTAAATTTTACGAAAGATATTTGAACCTACTGAACTGCTCACCAGCACCAGATTGTATAAGAAATAACTAATATGTTTAAAAAAATGTTGTTAACTGTCTTTTGTTAAAAATGTACGTTTCCAGCAGGGAAAATGATGCAGCCTTGAATGTTAGGGAAGTAAGACTAGATTTTGTGTAAATGTAATTTTCGACAATTTACTGCATTTTAATTTAAACTGGGCTTAATTTTTGGATTGTCGGTTAAAAATTCTAATTAAACTGCCTTTGTAGATGTTGCATTTTGCATAACGAACTATCATTTCTTTTTTTGTTAACTGAGTTTCTTTTAATAATTCATTTTTCAGATGACACAAAATGGTAAAAAGCATGCCCTAGTGATTAAAGGTGCACAAGGAGCTGATTGTGGAAGATTTACAATTCAAGCAATGAATGCAGCAGGAATCAAACAATCAACTTGTATGTTAATTGTTGCGCCTGCTCCAACTCCCATTCCTGGGGCTTCTATGAGTATTTCGTAAGTAACTTTTTTATTATTAAACTGAGCCAGCCCATGCCATCGTAACTCTATTTTTGCAAACGATCTGACAAAACTTTTACATTTTTATAACTGAAAGAAGGTTTTGCATCGCACAATTTTGTAAGGCTTTTCTTAAAACTGTCAACGATTACAGTGATAAGATGCATGCTTTTCAATTACTAATGACAGGGTTATTCGTTGTTTTAATTTTTATACTAGCGGTGCTCCACCCCTTCGGGGTGGCCCACCAAAGCAATTGAAAAAAAATAAAAATCATTTTTTATGCAAATTTCATGTTTTTTATTCTCTTTTTTGTGAATGAAGAATATTGAGGTGAGGAACGAACAAACGAAGAAACGAACGCTCTCGCTTTAGTTAGAGGATTTCTTTTTGGCAAAAAAAGGTGATAAAATTTATGTTAAGCGTAAAATAATGCCTCTAGTAAAAACAATAAACAAATCTTTAATTTCTGTAATAAAAGTAGTAAACTGATTTCTATTTTTATTGCACATTACTTTAAAAACTGAGTCCAGATAAAGGTTAGGGATTTTATGCCACAAACTAAATATTTTTTTTAATTTTTGGATAACCGTGTGTGCAATATTACTACGACGTAAAATTTTTAATTGAAATTATTATGTTAAACTGCACTAATATCTTTTTGAAATAAGAGAGAATAATTAATATTAAAAATATTTGTTTTATTATAAACTGATCCATAATATTTATCGTTTTGAGCAAAACTTCTGTGAATTTTCTGTTCTGAAAAAATGTTAAATTACAAAAAAAGTATTACCGTTTGGAAAAAGTTTGTAAACAAGGGCATCAAGTCAGGAAGTTTTTGAATTTTTAATTGTATACGGGGGAGGGAAATATAGAAACTGTGTTGTCGTCGAAGGCATTTTAATGTCAAAAAGCTTTTTTAACTGGTTAGTATAAAAGTTTTAATTTATTTCAAAAACTGCATGGCCAATAGTAGTAGTAGTTAGTAGCCTTTATGAAAAAGTGTAATAAAATACAAATTTGTTAGTTTATTATGAAGTAAAACTGCCTGTTTAAGAACAAAAGCAGAATTTATAATATTTTTTTAAAGAAGGAAAACTTATATTGTAGTTTTTTCTGGAACATTGATTTCAAACTGTTTTCGTTTTGAAGACTTTTTCAACATTTTTTTAAAGAAATTAACATGTATTGATTTTTTCCACAAAACAGAAATTGTTGCGATTCTTTTAATTTTAAGAAATCAAAACTGACAGCTTCAAACAAATCAATTTAGATAAAACTGATCTTTTGAACGTTAAAGTTTAGTTTAAACTGATATTTTTTATAAAATGGAAATATTAAACGAGCGAGCATTTCAGTGTTTTAAAAAAGCAAATTATTTACGAATCTCTAAAATTTTAACTGATTTTTTTTTTAGCAACTCACCTGCTCCACCACAAACACCAATTGGTCCATCCGCACCCTTCTTCCTCAAAGAACTCCGACATCAACCAATGAAAGCAGGAGAAAAAGCAATATTCGAGGGTAGAGTTGTAGGGGTACCAGTTCCAACAGTTGAATGGTTGAAAGATGGAAAACCGTTGAACAATTACCGGCTAAAAACAGAATATGATTCAGCAACTGGAATCTGTGCCCTGATAATTCCACAACTATTTGCAGAAGATATGGCGGAATATTCTGTTAAAGCTTCAAATACAATTGGCTCAACTACGTCTTCGGCAAAAGTTTTAGAGAAACAAGAATTTGAAAAATGGTTTGAAAATGAACAAAAAATGGTTACAAAAGATCGAAAACAAAAAATGATGCAACAACAAATTCAACAACAGCAACAAGGTCAACAAGGCCAGCGATTTCAACCCCTTCAAAGTAGTAACCAAAGAAATTTTGCTCAACGACAAATGGAACGAAATCATTATCTATCTTCCAATTATGGATCAGATTCAGAGCTTGGTGGATGGGGAGTATCTGAAAGTGAAACGGAGCCAGAGATAGCTGGATATAATCGTGCTGGGAATGGTAGTGTTGGAGTTGCTGGTTCTCCGCCGATCTTCAAAACTGAACTTAAAGGGCTGAAGTTGACGGAAGGAACCGATGGAATTTTGCAGTGTAATGTTATTGGAAATCCTAAACCGAGGGTAAGTTGTTTTTGATTTAACTGAAGTCCAATGAATTAACATAGTCAGGTTGTTTGTTTTTTTGCTACCAAACGCTTGGGAAGTAAAAAAAACTGTTGCTTTTAATGTAATTTTATAATTGGCGCACCTAATTGTCACTGGTTTTACAGAGAAAAACTGTAATTGTTTTTTTTGATGGAAGGTATAGAAAAGAAAGTTTTTTTAAATTGCTGTAGAAAAATTAAACGAAACAAAGTAACTTACAAATATGAATGGCAAAACTGAGTTTATTTTTTCGGCTTTGTTAGCGTTACATATTTAAATTTTATAAAACTGTTTCATTTCTTTAGGCAAAATAAGTTTATTTAATACTTAACTGGTTGGGCCATTTAGCGGTCAAAATTATAAAACTCTTTTAACAACTTGATAGCTAAGCTTTTAAGTGGCAATTTTTTTTATTTTTTAAAAAGTGATATTCCAAAACATTGAATATATTTAATTATAATCACAACTTATCTAAACGTACGTAGAATTAATAAGGAATGTTAAAATTATTGAATTTTAAAATTTTTTGATATACTTATATACTTACCTGCAGGGAAAAAACTATAAACTAAATAAGAATTAGATATTATTCTAATTCCACATTTTTTAAGAAAACTGTATCACATGTTATTTTTGTTACACCAAAAAAACATGTTTTACTAAAAGTGCCTAATTTAAAGACATGTTTGCAGAGGTATTTAGAAAGTAAAAAGTTATTTTTTTATTAGTTAAATGAGCTCATTTAGGATGTCAAACATTTAACAGGTGTTTGACATCCTAAATGAAATTCTTTTATTTTAGGTTACATGGTTCAAAAATGGTCGTCCATTATCAGCAAATGGAAATCAAAGAATTGTAATGAGTTATCGGGGATCGCTGGCACTTTTAAGAATTTCAAGTGTTACACCAGATGATAGCGGGGAATATGTTTTGCTGTGTGATAATCCGTATGGAAAAGTAAGTTTAGAAATTTTTATTGTTTTTTTTATAACTGTATTACCAGATTTTAAAAAATCAGATTCTCCTATTTTTGGAAATCATAAAAATGCTTTATTTTTTTTGCTTATTTTGCTGTACTAAATTTGAAATTAGTTTTTTCATTAAGAAGTTGAAATGTCTTAAATTGCTTAAAGCAAGTCATAGTTGCAATGTCTGTCTTTTTTTGGTGCAATAAAAATTGTTAAAACATTATCTTTATTTCTGATTCTATTTATTGCTTAAATTTAAATCTATTTTAAAATAAGATAAATTATCATATCTTACGACTTTCACTGTCATGATTTTGCTGAAATTGACTTTCAAACAGGGTCCTGCGATATCGATATATCGTATCGACTTAATTTTTTGACATATCGAATATCGAAATATCGTATCGGTTTTTTCCTGAAATATCGATACGATATTTCGATATTTTAAGTAAACATGTTTTGTGTAATTCAGCCATTTTTCTCTATTTTTTGGTAAGTGGACGATTAAAATGTCAAAAAATATCGATATTTCTTGATAATTAGTAGAATTATGTACTTCAAATTAACTTTGAACACTAAAATATCGAATATCGTATCGAAAATATCGAACGATATCGATATAAAATATCGAAATATCGTATCGAGTAAAATAATTACGATATCGAATATCGAAATATCGTATCGATCAAATTTTTGGAATATCGGATATCGAAATATCGTATCGATAAATCCGATATCGAATATCGCAGGACCCTGCTTTCAAACCAAAATTAACTTTTAATTTTAATAAAACTGTCTCGTCACCCACTGTAGTAAGGATTAAAACTAATTTAATTGTTGCAATAGTAAATTTTTAATTCTTTGTCATTATTTTTTGTCGATAAACATGTCTGCTATTTGTTTGAAAATTATTTTTTGTGTATTTTTCTACGATATTGTTTTTATTCAACTCACTTCAAGAAAAAACTATTCTCATTAGCAACCTAAAAAGCTGCACCCATATAAAAATCATTGCCGAACTATCTCTCTTATAGAAATAAATTTTAAAATATAAAACTGCATCTTCTTCATAAATCGGCATAGTAATAATTCTTTGTTAAATTAATTGATTTTAGGAAATTTCAAACTGCACACTGCTCAGGCTTCATGATACATTGTTTAATCAGTTCTTATTATCTCGGGCATTCTGTTAATGTTGAAAACTGCAACAGATTTTTTACTTGCAATTTATTAATTTTCTTAAAATAAAACTGCACCTTGATCAATTCAAATAATATTACAACTGCTTTGTGTGATATTCCATTGAAAACTAAAAGCTCGCATAAATAGTTTTTGTCATTTTCTCGAGATATATGTCTACCAAATGTTTAAATATCTTTGTATTTACCTTGACTACCACATCATTTTTATTACACCCTCTTCAAAAATTTAATCACCCCTCTCATTAACAAATTTAAAAATTGCACGCCGACAAAAACCGCTGCCAATCTCTTTTTAAAGCTGCATAAAGTCATTAATTGCAATTTGATGAGATTTAGTTTATCCCCAGTCTTTGCTTTGATTTGACTGAAGGTTAAAGAATAATCAAAATAATCTCACCTTTTTTTATATAAGCAAAAAAAAAATTAACGCCTACTTCTTTCTTTTTTTCTTCCAAAAAGTTTTAATGGATGTGTGTTTTTTAACGGTCGTGTTAGAACCAAGCAAAGCTAATATCTGACTTCCAAACTTTGTGTGTTTCTTTAACTGCATAACAAAAAAAGGTATTCACAAACAACAAAAGCAAAAAGAAAAAAACAGTTGTTCGCTGATACCTCATCAAATCTCTCTATTTTTTTCATTCATTTATCCACGCAAGCCAAGGTAGCAGCATTTTTTGTTGGTTAGTGGCAGATACTTTAGATCGTTTAAAAACCTAAAAGTCAAACGTCATATTCAATACACACACAAAAATAAAAAAGAAGAAAAAGGACTGACAAAACTTTTTTTAACTGCAAAAACAGGCGGAGGATATTGCAGGTGCGGGTGGATATATGAATGGAGAGATCGAGATAAAGCGTCTAATTTTTTTGATGAGTGCGGATCGAACGGAAGAAAATTTGTTTGCAACAGCTTTATTATATCCATCTCTGTTATCTTTGCCCTGCCTCTTTTTTCATTCAAAAAACAAATGCAGCAAGAAAAAAAGATAATAAAAAAATAACAAAAAAGTATGAAAGCAAAGGTAGGCAAGTACGTAAAAGAAAAGGGTTGTTGTCTTAGGGAGAACTAACGGAAGTTTAAACGAGAGAGATAAGATTGTTATTTTGTGGATAAACTTTTTAATTTTGTTTAGCATTTCTTGTTTAATGATAGATTGGCGTTGTGGAGGGCATAAAACTTTTTTAGATTTTGCTGTAGACGAAATGTAAACACCTATCACTTTGTAACCTAAATAAGAACTAACTGTTATTAGCTAGAAAGTAATTACAATATTTAACTGTTGATAGATTAAATTTCAAATGGGGCTTTTTGATATGAGGATCTTATTTTTAAATAACTTTTGCATTAACTGAATAAATGTTATTAAATTTGTAAGTAATATCTCATAACAGCGCCAAGAATGAAAATAAACTAACTGTCTTGCAAACTCTTTTAATTAGGTCAACATATTATTTTAAATAAACTGATAATCGAGCGCTTTAAAGGTAAAAAAAGCATAAAAACTATTTTTTTAAAACTGGATTAAGTAATTTTCGGTGACATCAAAAATATTTTTCATTTTTTAATGATTATTTAAAAAAAAACAAAAAAAAAAAATTGATATTTTGTGGATAAACTTTTTAATTTTGATAAAATTAAAAAGTTTTCCACATTTTATGTTAAAAGTAATTATTAACAAAAAATCTGTTAATTAAAAATCTTTAAATTTTATAACTTTTTTTTATATCTTTATTGATTTTTTTATAAAACTGATTTTTATATTTATATTGAAGATTTTTGAAATTTTTATTTTTTCATCTTTCGTTTTCTTTGCTCTTTGCAAAAAACCACTTGATTATTTTTTGTTTAGCATTCGGAAGTATGAGTGGTAAATCTAGCTTTCCTCTTTGTTTTCTTTTATGAATCCACCTATATAGCTGTTTTTTGCAAGAAATTACTTTTCCAACATGTTTACACTTTTTATATTTTTCTAAATATAAAAAGTGTAAAAAAAAACTGTTTTTTGAAATCCATTTTTAAGGTCGCTAATTTATCTTAACTGCTACCTTCAGAGCTATCTTCTCTTTAAACTGTTCCAAGTTGAAGAACTTCCGTTTTTTTAAAACAAAGCATTGCAGCAAAAATCATTTTTGTAACCTTTTAACCCGTTAATTGTTAACCACTGAGTGCTGTTAAGCAGTGTGAGTTACTATTATTTTAGGCTATAGCGATGGACTAGAATAAATACTACTGTTTTTTATAAAAATTATCTTTGTTTAAAAATTATTATTTATCTTACCGAATTTGTTTACTGTAGCTTTTAATGCTATCTTCTTTTCAAAAAACTCGTGTTAAAAATTTTATTTTTTTAAATTAGCACACTGGCAATAATTTAACTAGGTTTTTAAACTGTTTCAAAAAAGCTGTACATTTTTTTTCTCAAAAAAAAACTGCTATTACGTGTAAATTTTTTGAATTTTAACTTTTTCATACAATATAGCTGCTGCACCATAAATGAGGATAAATGACATATATGTGTCTGATCTGTATTATAAAAGGTAAAAAATTCATGTAAATTTTAACTGCACTACGAAAACTCACGGCTAAAAATTATAAGGTTTTATAACTGTATTTTCCATTGAAAACTTTATTTTCTTTTTGAAATTTTTGCTTTGCTGAAGTTGAAAACTCAAATAAAGAAATTCTCTTTCTTCACTTCTACTGCTAATAAGAAATGTATTTTATTTAAACTGAAGACTAGTATTACTTTATAATTTTTTTAAAATTAACTTGATATATTCATTATTCGTTTATTTTGTTTTTTAATCTATTTTGAAACTATTAACTGAGTCCATTCAAAAAAAAACTTTTTATTTTATTCCAATTTTTTTGCAAATTTTTCCAATAACAAAACTGCATCATTGATATCCAAAATGATTTTTTTTATCTATAATAAAAATAAATGCTTACCTTCTCTTTTTTAATCCATTAAAAAAAGATGAAGAGGAGATATAAGTGAGATAGAAAGAAAAATGATAGAGGACAACAGCAAATTTTTTTTTCAGTCAATCCGTCTCGCCCACCTTCATCAACATTAGATATCCTCCTCATCAAGTCCTTTTCAACATCATCTAAAAGAGTAGGAGAAGAGGAAAGCAAAAAAAGACGTTCAAATCTTCCTTCGTTCGTTTTTTTAAATTGTGCTTAAGATGAAGAAAAAAAAATTGAAACAAAAAAAATTGTTGATTAAATATATAATATATTTTTTGGCAGTATTAAAATAACAGCCGCGTTTTTTTCCTTAAGAAAGGAAGAATTTTTTTGTTTTGGGATAGAAAACAGTCAGATAAAGGTGATGGAAGGTAATCAAAAGAAATGCATGAATGAGAAGAGCGAAAGCTAATGATGAGTATGTTGGGGTTTTTAGGCGTTATTGAAAAAGCTATTTGTGAGGTTTCAGATAATAGAAAATTGTTGTTATCAAACTGGAAATGAGTGCGCCTTTGGTTTCGTGACATTTTTTAATTATCAAAGTTACTGTTGTTGTTTTTTAACTGTCTATACCAAAACTGATAATCATGAGATTTCTGTCATGCTTAAATATTGTAATACTTTTTTTTAAATGACTATTTTAAATTCTGATTTTGTCTGATTTTAAAACTGATACAATGTTAACCAGCGTTTTATCGAAAAAAATACTTAACTGTATTTCAATGAGCGGGATTTCATGATAACTCTTTCCAAAAATTTATATAAAAAAAAATTTTTGTGATTATTTGAAAGCAAAGTAAACTGTTTCCTTTTAATCCATTATTAAATGTTCCAACAATTACATTCATTTCTTGTTTAAATTTTTTAATTTCTTTTTTAACTGTGTTAGGAAAAATATTTTTAAAAACGACTTAATTTGTTAAGCTTTAACAATAACTGAATTTGTATTACTTAATTTTTTTGTGTTGATAATCAAGATGTTCGTAGGTTTAAAGCTGCAGAAAGTTATTGGTAGTTTTTATTCATAGTAGAGAAATAAACTGGAATTTTGCCATATTTAACGTTTATTTATTGTTGTCAACACTTTTACCGACAATACTATTTTTTAATAATTTATTTTAAAAGTAAATCAAACTTACTAATGACTATTTTTATGTGTCTAAAAACTACATTTTATAAAAGCAATTCTGTTGCGTTCAATTTTGTTACTTTAGGAAACTGCGCGGATGAATCCACAAAATTATATGTAATTTTTATATTATATACATTTTTAACTGGAAATCTTTGAAATTGACTTATTAGCGATCTTTAAACTGCAATAAATTGGATCATAGCAGCAAATTTCAATATTTCAAAAAACTGATCTTTTTTCTTTTATGTGAAAATAAACTGCAATTCAAAACATTAGAAAAATGTCTATCTTAATTAGATTTATTTATTTTTTTATCTAAAACCAATTAACTGTCAAATATATTTTTAATGACGAACAATTTTCTTTGTTTCATAGTTTTTGATTTTTTCGTTATTCTAAACTGCAATCCAGGGATTTCGGTTTAAAAGTTTACATTGTAATAAATTTTATAAACTGCCATTTTCTTACCTTTCGTTTACAGATAATAACTCTTATTTGTAAAATTGCTCTTGCCCGTTAAATTCACTTTTTTGCTTAATTATTTAACTGTATCATTATTGATCCTTTTTTAAAACTGTTATATTCAATTACATCAATTTTTTTTCAGGCTCAGAACTCAGCTCGAATAGAAGTCTTTCCATTGCAACCCCAACAGACTGTTGCACCGCCGCAGCCACCACAGAAGTCGCCGCAGCATCAGCAACAGCTACAACCACAACAACAACACCAACCTGCTCAAACATATTATCAACAAACAGAGCACGTTCGTCAACAACAGCAACAACAACACAGGCCACAACAGCAGCAAACATCACATTATCAAGAGCCTGTAACTTTTTATCAAGAACCAATTCGACAACAGCAAAGACCACCTGCGGTCACTGTATCTGAGCCAACTTTTCGACAACAACAGCCAGGTTCGCGACAAGCACAGCAGCAGCAACAACAACATTATTATCAAGAGCCTGAAGTTGTTCGATTAAGTTATTCTCATCAATCAGAGCAGCAGCAATCATCCGTATATTCACAACCAACTTCTCGACATCCACAGCAGCAACAAGATTATTATTACGAAAGTCGAGAAGAAGGTTCACCAAACGTATATCAACATTATACGCAACCTCATCAACACCACCAACAACAGTCGTCACAGCAGCAACAACGACCTAGTTGGAGACAGCAACAACAACCCCAGCAACAGCAGCAACAAGCAGTTGAAAGAGGAGGAATAAGAGATTCATATTCTTCTCAACAAGAATTATTATTTCAACAACCACAGCAGCAACAACCCCGGATACATCCGTATCAACAGCTACCATCACAAACACAATATTTACTTGAACAACAACAATTACAGCAGCAACAACAATTTTATCAACAACAAAATATGGCTCCAATTCAATTTAAACAAACTCAATCAAAAACTAATGGAGTTCTTCCACAGCAGCAGCAACCCCAACAACAGCAACAACGTGGTGGACAACAACAACAGCAGCAGCAACAAGCCCCCCAAGTTACAGTTGGTGGTGCAGCAATTAAAGCACCAACTTTTACACAACCTCCTCAACCAGCTATTGTTACACTTGGAAAAGATGCAACATTTACAGCTAAAATTTCTGGACAACCTGCACCACAGGTAATTAGACTTTTTTTAACAACTATTATTTGTGAGGGGATTCAAAATCTGGAAATCGTTAGACAGTTTTTTTTGTAAAAATTAAGTTATCTGTGTTTTCTTTATACCAGTTGCTGAAAAAATTAATCAAATCTTTATTGATTCGGTTATTAACAAAGATCTTTTGAAAAGTAGCAAAAATATTATACTATTAAATTATTTGTGTAAAAATGAAATTTAAAATAAGTTTTGAAACTGTTTTAAAATAACACCAACTAGTAAATAGATTTATGGGGGTTACCATTGACAATGGTCAGTAATAGTAATGGAAGAGAGAAATTAAGGAAAAATAGAGTTTCTTTAAATAAAATTATTAAATTGATAATTTTTTTAATTTTATTTCAAGTTAAAACTGTGATGTCATTAATTATAATGGTGCTTGGTTGTCAAAGCTAAAATTCTGGACAACTTGCTCTACAAGTAATTAAACACTTTTTAATAACTGATTTTCATGAGAATGGATGTTAAAAAATATAACTGCGCTGTGTTTTTTTAGTAACTGTCCATATGAATTTTAAAAAATCAACTTTTTTTAATATGGTAAAATTTATTAAACTGAGATGAGAAATTACAATTTAGAGGGGAAGCAAAAATGCAGCCTTGATTGAAAAAATATAAAGTTAAAACTGCAAATTGATGACACATGTTAAAAAATTGCTAAAAAAAACCTTAACTGAACCCAACCTGTTCAAATTTCTTTATGTGAATATTATTTTGACGGCATATATTTGATGTAAAATTAAAATAAGAAAACTGCTTCAATTTTACAATTTGTTAGAATGTCTTCAATTGGCTTTTTTTAGTCTATTTTGTTTAAAACCTGAAAGTTATTTAAGTAAGACAATGTTGTTGAAAAAAATTAGCTGTTGCAACAATCAGTTCTGCTGCTAATTTGCTAAATCTAAAAAACTAAAAAAAAATCTCTATGGCAAAACAAATTATTTAAACTGCGTGGAAAATACGTAAAGGAGAACATATTAATTTCAGTTATATAGAAAAAATAATAGCTAAAATTAAAACAACTTTTTTTAAACTGGAATAATAAATTTATTTATATTAAAAACTGTATCATTGAAATCATTTTTCTTTTCAGGTTAAATGGGTTAAAGGAGATGGAAGTCAAATACAAAACGATAACAAAAAATATCTTATTTCTGCTTCCAATGGTGTGCATACTCTTACAGTAAAACAAATTCAGCAGAAAGATGTCGGAGAGTATGCAATTATGGCCTCAAATCCTGGTGGAACTAATAAAGCTGGTTTTAATATTGCACTACATGGTAAGGATTTTTAACTGAGCAATTAGCATGGTTTTTAAGTTGTTAAAGCTTAAAATTTAATATTTGTTAGGCTTAAAATATTTTGGCGATACTTTAACTGTGCAGATTCCGATGAAAATCATTAATGCTACGTTTTTGTGTATGATTTTAAAAAACCGAGCAACGTTTTCGATTATTTGGGCTATTTGATAAATTTTTTATCGCAATTTATAATTGTTTGCGGATATCATCGATCGACTGCTCACGCGTTCAGTTTTGTATATTTTTCTCCTTAAATAAAAACTGAAACCAAATGCTTGATAAAACATTTCAGCTTTTTGGAAATATTTTTTAACAATATTTTAACTGTTTACGGCGAAATCTGGCGCAAAGTTGGCAGAAAAAGGTGCTATTTTTTTTAAAAAAAACTGTTTACTTTTGACACAAGTTTTGTGAGTCATGTCATAAAATATTTGTCGAGAAATAATTATATTAAACTGCAGTATTAAACCCAAAACTTCTATCGTTTTTAGGATTAGATTTGCTTTATTTTAAATTACAAATTAAACTGGTTCGGAACGCTGATATCGCTAATAACTGTTATTAACTATAAAAAACTTTTCCATGAGTAAAATATTTAAAAACTGCGGCTTGTATAACTGACCGTAAACACCCCCAACTTAGGGTGAGGTTTCGGGCCCATATTTTGCACAAATACTCGTCTACTATAAGGAATTATTCAGGCAAAAATTCAGCTGCCGAATCCTAAGTCTGGAGGTTTATCAGCGGTTCAAACTTTGTTATGTCTTATATGCCGAACCATATAACCCATTTTCAACTATATATAAACAACCATACATGCTCATAAAAGGCTTATGTGGATGGCCATATAAGATGAAAAAAGAAATATACATGCAACCATATAAACATTTTTTGTCTTATATGGTTGCATATATATAAGGAAAACCGCTTATATGGTTTCGCATATAAGTCATAACAAAGTTTGAACCGCTGATAAACCTCCAGACTTAGGATTCGGCAGCTGAATTTTTGCCTGAATAATTCCTTATAGTAGACGAGTATTTGTGCAAAATATGGGCCCGAAACCTCACCCTAAGTTGGGGGTGTTTACAGTGAGTAAATCATCATATTAAATTTGCCAGGTCAAAAGTCATTATCAAAACTAACTGCATTTTTTAGTCTTACCATTTTTTTCGAAACTAAATTTCTCCTTTAATACTACGAATAAATCTGGAGAACACGTTTCTATGAGCGTTTTTAAAACAAAAACTGACACCATGAAATTTGATAGTTACACAAACAAAATCTTTAACTGGATTAATTTCAAGGATATTATTCATTTTATGAAATAATATTTTTATGTTAAATGATAAAACTGAGATATGAATTTCCCAAAGCTAATTACTACTATTTATTATTGTAAAAACTGAATTTTAGTAAGTATACTTATGTTAACTGAAAAACTCTGTTTACATCCATAATGTGAAGTTTGCACAATTGAGGCATTATAAAATAAACTGATCATGAGGTACTATGATCCCAAAGTTTCTTGATATGTTTTTTTTAGAATTGAAATTAAATATTTCCTGAAATCCATGCTAATTACTAATACTCATTTTACAAAACTGAATTTCATTTAATTCTACTTGCTAAATAAATTAAAAAAACCATTTTTAGAAGCCAAAAAGCTAGAAGCCCCACAATTTACTGGTAAATTCCAATCTGTTACTATCTATGAAACGGATTCTCTTAAACTATATTGCAAAGCTGTCAACGATGTGACAAAGATGACATGGTCTCGTGATGGCACTGCAATTCAAACAGGTGGAAATATTAAAATTGAAAGTACTGGTCCAGGAGAATCAATTCTATATTTATCTGATGCAACAATGGCTGATGGAGGATGGTATCAATGTAATGCCACGAATTCAGCTGGCACTACTTCCTTGAAGGGAAGAGTTGTTGTACAATCTCGGCAAAAGTTAGGATCACCAATGCGGGAAAGGATTACATTGAGGAAAGTTGATCGAAGAGAAGCTTTGAGAAGATCACCACAGCCACAAATGGCACAACCATCAAAAGAGCCACCAAAGTTTTCATCCCAGCTACAAAGCTTGCAGCTGATGGAAGGGCAGGAGGCATTGCTTGATGTTCAGTACTCGCCAAAAGATGATCCAAACCTTAAAATTGCATGGCTTTTAAATGGCAAGGCATTGCTCGCATCTTCACGTGTCACGCAACAAAATGATTTTGGACATGCTGTTTTGGAAATTAATCCTGTAACTGTCTTTGATCATGGCGAATACACTGTTGTCGCCGTCAATACCCTCGGAGAAGCACGACAAACCTGCAACATCGATGTCGTTGGATATCGATCCCCCTCTGCTAATGCTTTCATTCAACAACAACAGCTACAAGATGGCGGCAGGATGTCCCCATCAGTATATCAACAAGAACAATCCCAAAAAGCTACTTCAATGTTTGGAAATGCACCAACTATTGATCGTCCAAATTTCCATAAAGATTTACGGTCACAAGAAATCTTCGAAGGTCAACCACTTTATTTGGAATCTAAACTTACTCCAATTAATGATCAAAATATGAATATTCAATTCTTCTTAAATGGTAGTCCTATTCAATCTAGTAAGTATCTTTATTATTTAAATATAAGCTAGAGCAGATTCTATAACTGACTAACTACTATCTATAAGTGATGATGTTCAGAAGAAAATGAAAATTTTTTGTTTGAATAAAACTGTCCATTGTAAGAAAGTTCTAAAAATCGAGAAAATTAAAAGTAGAGCTAGATTTTCTGTAAAATAAACCAATTTCTAACTGAATTTTAAAAATTAATAAGTTTGCTGTTTTTTTGTAAATGTTTATGTGTACGAGAAAAGTAACTGTTGATCAAATAAGTTTATTTTATAAAACTGACATTATTTTTCAGTTTTTGTAAACACTCATTTATTTAAGGCAGAATAACATTCTTTAATTTTTAATTGCATTATCTTCACTTTTTTTACAGAATAAACTATTTATTGATTGTTAACTGATCTTGTGCGTGTTCAAATTTAAATAGAAGATTTTTTTTCTATGAGAAATAGATCTTAGACTACATTTAACTGTCATTTATTTCGAACATACAGGTTTTAAATGCGTTACTTTTTATAACTGAAGATTTTTGGGATAAGATTTTTAAAACAAAAGTTGTAATTTTCATTTTATTTTTAAACTATATTCACCACAAACTTAATTTTAAACATTACATTTTGCTCAACTATCTTTGTTTCTTTTCCTCTATTGCCTTTTAATAGAATCTTGCAATAAATTTGATGAGAGCTATTTTAACTGTGTTAAGACGTTACCATGTAGGCTGACCATTAACTTTATTTTAACTGACCGGGTGTAATAAATATACTTAAAAAATGCGGAGATAAAGTTTGTATTTCAAAGTGGAGATTAAATTAAAAATAAAACATTTTGTTAGCATAATAAAACTGAAGCATTTATTGGGTTAACATTATTACTTTTAAAGAAGTTTTAATAATTTTTATTAACTGTAAATTGAATCACTGAAATAGTATTCTGGCTCAAGGTAAAGCATTAAATATTTTATATATGGCTCAAATGCGTTTTGCTTTAACTGAATTAGATTTAATTAGCTTTGAAGGATAACTTTAAATGTTTGTGATTATTTTTTAATATTCAAAATGAGCTACTTTTTTGAAACGTTTTACTTTTTTAAACTGAGCATAAAAATTTGTTAAAATATAAAACCTGATTATATGTATCCATGCCAAAAACTGACAAACAGTGTTATGAATGTTTTTTAAACTGGTATTGGGAAACATATTGGCTTATCGCGCCTAATAAAGCTTTAGGCCCAAAACTTAAGTTGAGTCAGATTTTTTTTCATATTACAATAAACTGAGCTTGGTCAACGTTTTGTATTTAAAAACATTAGGTCATAATCATCAGAACGATCTGTAATTAAGAAAAAAAATTTTATTTTGATGTAGCAGAACGAAAATTTTGTTAAGCAAAAACTAAGTGTTTAACTGATATAGTAAAACCTTTGTAGCTAACTGAGACAATGCATTTATGGAAATTTATTGCTTTTATACAAAAATTAATTTAAAAACTGAAATAAATTATTTTTAACATATTAAATAATTATTTTTTTTAGATGACCGTGTTCAAATTCAAATTCAACATGGTTTTGTTGTGCTTGCAATAAATGAAGCCCAACTCTCTGATGCTGGAGTTTATCAAATTGTCGCAAGCAATGAACGCGGAACTGCTGAAACAACTGCCACTATCCTTGTTCATCCACGTGCTGACCTCCTTAAAGAGAATCAAGGATATGATGTTGAAGATGTTCGAGATATTCAATATTCTGTTAGTAAAGGACAAAAATCTGCTCCACAATTTTTATCCCAACTTTCTGATTATCATTGTCCAGATGAGCTTGGACGGAGCTACTTTGAAGCTCGCATTCAACCGGTGTGTTTAATGACCATATCTTGCATGCAGTATAATTACATAAATTTTTTCAGATCAATGATCCAACTCTTCGAGTACAATGGCTAAAAGATGGCATGCCTCTACCAAATGCCAATCGAATTCAAACTTTCCATAATTTTGGTTTTGTCTCACTTACCCTTCATCCTACATATCCTGAAGATGAAGGTGTATATTCTTGTGTATTGATCAATGATCTCGGTGAAGCACAATCCTCTGCACAGCTTACAACTATTGCAACTGAAACTCTTCAACTTGATCCTATGCATGAAGATTCCCTTCAACAAATTAATGCCATTGAAGGCCATGAAGTTCATATTGGACCTATTCTACATGAAAGGCCAGAAGAATTTCATTCGCTTGAAGCACCAAAGGTTGTTCGACCACTGGCATCAAAGATTGAAGTGGAAGAAAATGAACCAATTCATTTTGAAGCTAGAATTCAGTAAGTTTTCATTTTTATAACTGTCAACAATAGTGGCGGTTGTTTGATCAAATTTCTTAGATTTCTTTAACTGACAAAGGAGCGTTCAACAATCAAAACTCTTCGAAATTGATGTAGTAAATTCGTTTTCGATTTTAACCTAAAAAATTGTTCTAATTTCCACCTAAAATTTTGGTAATGCAAAAACTGACATTTGAAAAAGCGTCTTTGAAATTTTTATTGTCAGATCGGTTAACTGCATGAAACATAAAATTGAAATTTTTAGCTTATCGAAAATTATTTTAACTGCATTACGAATGCTTGATGGGAATCTAATTTTTCATCTCTTATTATTTTAGACCAGCTAGTGATGTTAAAATGACTGTTGAATGGTATCATAATGGTGCGCCATTGCCTGCAGCGCATCGTTTCCGGCCAATGTTTGACTTTGGTTACGTTGCACTTGATATTCTATATGCTTATCCAGAAGATTCTGGAACTTTTACAATGGTAAGTTTTTTGTTTAACTGGCTACTATAAAGACCTTGTGCTAATCTGTTTTTAACTGCGAACCATGTTGATATTTTGCAACTTGTTTTTTTAGATTGCTAAAAATGAACTTGGTGAAGCTCAAAGTAGCCTTGAACTTGTGGTAACAAAACAGGGTACCCTATATTTGGATCCTCAACACCCTGAGGGTAAGCAATTTAAACATTTTTAATATAAAACTGAATATGTTTCAAATTGCAAAACGCATAGTTGCAAAAAAAAAAAACTGTTAAAATCTTTGTTTAATTAACTGAATATTAAGCTTGTTGTCAAAGTTAGCCACAAAGCTTTTTTGTCTATTAACTCTTAAGCGCTATAAACTATATTAAAACTGTCGAACCCGTTATAAAGTAATCTTTTGTTTTAACTTGCCACACTTTCGTCATAGGCTATTTAAGTTAAAACCTTTTTTTAAATAATAAAACAAACCGTTTCAAAGTTGTTGTTGTGTATTTAAATTTTTTACCGCAATGATATACATAGTGTACTTTTTTTACAAATTTACGACTATTTTTTATCTATTTTTAAAAAGAGTGAGAAGTGTTCGTTCATGTTTATAACTATTAAAATATATTGAAAAAACTGAAATTTAAATTTTTTAATAACTTTTTCGGAGCTTTAAAAAAATTTATACAGATAAATTAAACTGTTTTACTAATTAATATTGATGCTTCAGAAACTCAAAAACCTTATTTTATTTTTTTACTGTGGAGTTCTATGACATATATGTACCCAAAAACAAAATAAAAATTATAAAACTCTTTATTCAGATAATTAAATATTTTTAATAACATTTTTGGTGCTACACAGTAGCCAAATTTGAATTCAAGTAAAACTGGCATAAGCAAATCTTGGCTAGTTTGTAAACTAAATTTTAAAAAATTAAACTGACATCCTATAATTAGCAATGCTTCAGATATTCTAAAATCTTCTTTTTATAAATCTTTTGAAAACTACAATAGTAGCAAGGAATTATAACTTTTTTTATAACTGAAAACAATTACGCTGGTGATTTTATAAGCTAACAGATTTTTTAACTGTGAAATGACAATTGCTAAAGATTTTTTTTCACTTTTTTGTTGCCAAAGCTGGGGTTGTCACACTTGTTTTTTTAAACTGGATACGATTTTGTTTTTGGGTTATTAAGCCAAAAAAAAACTGAAGTAACGGACAAAATAAAATTCTTTGATGGTTTTAATTAAAACTGGAGAGATTAGATACCTTGGTTAATTAAAAACTAAATTAAGAACTTTATTTCTGCTAACTGTAGGAAGTGAAAAAAAACAATGTTGCAAAAGAAATTTTAAAAAACTGTAAACAACATTACGACGTTGTTTAGGCAAGAAAACTATTTTATATTTATTACACCTTTTAGGACTTGAACGAATCCAAGAATTGGAACAACCCAAAAATTTTGGTTTGGCGGAAGTTGCTGACAGAGAATGTGATAATCCGCCACACTTTTTGGGAAATTTACAAAACTTGGAATTACACGAACACGATGATTTACATTTTGAACTTAAAGTAAGTTATTAATTTGGAAAAAAGTTTAAACTGTGCCGGGTAGTACGCAAACTTTAAAACTACGATTATTACTGCAAAAAAAGCAACTTTTATGTTTTAAGTTTTTTAAAAGAAAATTTTTAACTGAATCAACATTGTCACAATGAATTTTTAACTGTCTTTTAACCTATCATATAAGCATTTTATTTAGTTTTAAAAGTGTTTAAACTGCAAAGAAGCTTTAATCGTTTGTTATGTATACTATTAATTTTTAAACTGTACCAATTTCTCTAATCACACTTACTTATTTAAATATTTATTTAAACTGTACCACGTTTTGATATTATTGTATTTTTAGCTTACTCCTGTACATGATCCAACCATGTCTGTTGAATGGTTTTTAAATGATTTACCAGTGATAACTGGTTCAAGAATTCGATCAACATACGGTATTTAAATTTCCATAATTTTTATTTTACTATTAATTTTTTCAGATTTTGGCTTCATCAGTATGGACATCAAAGGTGTAATACCCGAAGATTCTGGAGTATACTCTGTTCGGGTAAGGAGATGGTCGAGCACTTTTTAGGTTAAAAATTGATTAGCTTCATTGGTTTGATATATTTTATTTAAACTTTAATAAGCTTTCTTTTTATTTTCATAAACTGTTGATGATGCAGCTTATGTTTTTTACGGTATTAACTAATGTAAAAATAATTTTAGGCTAAAAATGCACTTGGAGAGGATGTCCGTCAATGTCAAGTTATAATTACAGGAAAAGATTCAATTTTATCTACAACCCAGCATGAAGATTCTATTGCTAAAATTCAATATCTTGAATCTTTAAATAAATATGGTCGAATTGAAGTTGAAGAACAAGGTCCTGATGTAAGTTAGCTGAATACAGGGAGAATGGGGTTATTTGAAAATTCATAAAAAATTTAACTGTCTGATTGGTAGACAAATTTGCCCTATTAATTTTTTAAGTTTCATATGCTTTTTTGGTTATAACTGAATTTCATTAAATGTTTCTAAAATACTGATTCTTATCAGAAAAACACTAAAAAGTTAACTGGAAGTTGTATTTGTAACATGCTAAAACTGACACGTTCTTCTGTTTCAGAGTGGCCCACAATTTGTTCAAGGTTTATCAAGTGATACGATGGAAATAGAAGAAGGTGAACCAGTGCATTTGGAATGCAAGGTTGAACCGGTCAGTGATAATAGCCTTCAAATTCAATGGCTTAAAGATGGTCGGCCACTTCCACATGGTAAGCTTTTTTTTATATTATTTTCTCAAAAACTGGTCCATAATTTCTTTCATCAGTAACACGATTGTTAAACTGTGAGAATGATTGTGAATCTTTATAAGCATTTTTCCACGAAATTTTTTAACTGAAAGATGATAACATATTTGGCATGAAGCCTACAAAAGTACTAAGATTTTTTAAAATGCCATAGTAGTTGAAAATGAAGCTATAGCTACTGGAAATAAAAAATAAAATTATTCAATTTTTTAAACACTGCATCATCTTGCCTTTCTTTTAAATTTAAAATTGCTGAAAATGTTTTAAATTTTAAAGCCAAGTTTTAAAACATAGTTGACTGCTTTTATAATTAGGTTTTAACTGGTATTTGGATAAGAAATCAGGACATTCATGTCATGCTATTTGAAAACGAGATCTTCTACAAAAATTTTAAACTGCAAGAAGTTTCTTTTCTCTGAAAATGACATGGATTATGATAACTTTTCAAAAATTATTTTTTTGTTCCTTAATACAAGAATTTTTCTGTTTGCATTAATTAAAAGCGATGGAACGATTTTTTTAAATTTTACAATTAAAAATGAGCCCATCATGCTTATTCTAAACTGTTCACCTTTTTTTATTCTTTAACATATTTTTTATTCATGAGACAAAATTGTTGTACACCAATTTGAAAAATAAGCATAAAAATGTGCATTAATAAACGCTACAAAAGCTAGTACACTTTTTTCTATCTACTGGTCCTGTTAAACAAAAAGGTGTTGATCAAAAATGCGGTTTTGTAAAATCTGTTTGAAACTACAAATTTAATTAATTTAACTGATCATATACCCATTTTTTTAGCCCATCGTTTCCGAACTTTCCATGATTTTGGTTTTGTCAGTCTTGACATCCTGCACTTTTATGCTGAAGATAGCGGTACATATTCATGTGTTGCCAAAAATTCTATTGGTGAAGCACAAACTTCCACACAAATTCATTGTGATCGTAAGCTTTTTTAAATTAATAATCCTTGAATTTTAGGCTTCAGTCGACGAAAAAAAAAAAAATAAAATGTTTCTGTGATCGAAACACAAACTAAAACGCACTGCCATTTTTTATCTCTTGCCCTATGGTTTTCCCCACTTGCGTTCATTTTTTGCTTATCCTTAGTTAATTTTATCCCTCTCAAAAAAATTATCCCGCACAAATATTGTTTGCATTTTTATTGCACCCTTATTTGGTTTTTTACTATATATCTTTTACAGGTATTTTTTAAACTGGACAATTTTGAATTTAGGCAGCAGTGTTTTTATTAAACTGGTTGAAGGTGTTCGGGGAGGGGGGGAATGGATGCTAAAAATTAAAAAAAAAGCCGTGAAAAACTTTAAGTTTGCTGGGACTCGTTATACTAGTCGATAAAACTGTTAATCATCATCATACGTGAATGTGAAATAGGTTTTGCTTGCTTTTTTTGGCATTTCTTGGTGCTACTGTTTTATCAAAAACTGTGAAATTTTTAACCTGCACAACATAGTTTTATAGCGAAGTAATAATATTACTTTAACAAATAGCAAAGAAAATGACGAACCATAATGAAAACGGTTTTTTAAACTGGTTCTTTTTCCACCAAAATGTTGTTTAAAATTATGTATTTGAAAAACTGAAGTATATTAAACAAACTCAAAAACTCAATTTATTGCGATTGATTTAACTAAACGATTAAACTGTTCACCTGCGCTATACTGAACTGCCAAAAATAGTGTTTATCCTTTTGCTTTCTTGGTGTTAAAATTAAAGAATTTTTAAACTGCAAAGACCAATTTCACTGTCAAATAATGCTAAAAGGTTAACCCCCAGGGCCAAAAATAGGTCGAAACCAAGGGATGGGACATTTAAAAAAATCTCATTTTACCTAATAGAAGTTTCAATTTTTCATTTTAAATTTAGCTCCAAGGGGTGGGACATGTCCCAAGTGTCTCTAAAGCAATTTCGGCCCTGGTAACCCCAGTTCTTAAAATTTTGCATTAAACTGCAGCTGGTGGTCCTCTATTTTTACCGCCGCTAGAAAATAATTGCTTAGATAATAATAAATTAAATAAAAACTGTCTCCAATTTAAAAATTCTGGTGTGCTAAACTTTAAAATAGGTTAATTTTCTTTTAACTGTTGAATGCAAATGTTCTCTGTACAATTGTTGTTATAGTAAAAAAAACATGAGTCTAGATGTTAACTTTAGATGGTAGTGCTTTTTAAAACTTAAAATTAAAAAAAAACATTATAAGTTTGTTAGGTTTCCTTAGACGAGAAGATGAAACTGTTCTATAATATGATAGAATAATGCAAAAAACCTTTTGTTTATTCTTTTTTTGCATTCCTTCTCGTTATTGTTGAATTGAAAAGTTTTGAGTTTTATAAACTGCGTCGTATAGTTTTACAAAGTAAAAATGTTATTATTAGCAATTACAGGTACGTTTTTAAACTGACGAATTATTATGGTTGAACGGTTTTTTTAAACTGACAATATTCGCCAAAAAGGCTGCTAACAATTTAAACTTTGCATTTGTAAAACTTATGCAGCATTGTAACGAGCAAAAATTGTTCATCAAACAACAATATTTTATTAAACTTGTTGAAGGCGTTTGGGCGTCAAAATTGATGCTAAAAATTTAAACACTACCAATTCATAAAAAAGATGCATACCAAACTAAAAATCTTTAAGTTTGCTGGGATTCTTTAGACTAGAATACTGTTCTCAAATATCATAAAATAATGATGCAAAAAAAGCTTTTGTTTATTCTTTTTTTTGCATTCCTTCTCGTTATTGTTGGGTCGAAAAATTCGAAATTTTATAAACTGCATTGAGTACTTTACTAATTTGACAGTGAATTAAGGGTAATAAATTAATTATCAGGTTGTTCGATAAGTTCGTGCGCCGATATAACCTGATGGTTTTTTAATACTACAAAAGCTAGCCAAATGAGGTCTTTTGTAATTGGTAGGCCCATGACTTGGGTATCTAACGAGAATATAATATTGAGGTCACCGTGGACACTGTAGGTATACGGTAGAATTTTCTCGAACACATGCGGATTTTCGATAAAAATGAGCTGTAATTAAACGGGAAAAAGCTGGAAATGACTGGATATGATGTTTTAGGGCTAGTAGTATCATGTCCTACAACTTTCAGATGGAGTTTTGCCTCAGGGCATTATGCAAATTTTCAAGGTCGGAAAATTTGCATATTGTTAAATTTTGAAAAAAATGGCAGGAAGGGGTTGGAAATAGTCCAGTAAGTCCCCCACAATCAAGTTTGGTCGAAATTATAGCTCTAAAACATTTTTTTATAGCAAAGAATAACATTGAGTAGCAGGCGATGGTTTCAATTGCTATAAAAAAAATGTTTAAAAGCCATAATTTCGCCTAAAATTGATTGTAGGGGACTTACTGGACCATTTCCAACCCCTTCCTGCCATTTTTTTCAAAATTTAACAATATGCAAATTTTCCGACCTTGAAAATTTGCATAATGCCCTGAGGCAAAACTCCATCTGAAAGTTGTAGGACATGATACTACTAGCCCTAAAACATCATATCCAGTCATTTCCAGCTTTTTCCCGTTTAATTACAGCTCATTTTTATCAAAAATCCGAATTCGTTCGAGAAAATTCTACTGTATACCTACAGTATTCACGGTGACCTCAATATTATATTACCGTTTGATACCTAAGATATGAGCCTACTATTACCAACAAACCCCATTTTGCTAGCTCTTGTAGTGTTAAAAATTCATCTGGTTATATCGCCGCACGAACTTATCGAACAACCTGATACTACATTTTTTGGAAACTTGTCGTTAAACTGCAGATGCTGTATTATAAAGCTAAAACTGATTCACTATAGAAAGTATCATAGTTTGCTTGATAATAGCATTATAAGAACCAATAAAATTAAAACTGTCTTCAAATTATAAATAGTGGTGTGCTAAACTGCAACAAAAGTAGGTTGAGTTTCATTAACTGTCGTTTAAATTGTTAGAGTAAAAACTGAATGAGCTTTGGTATTAGGTTTAATTATGTTATAAACCAATTTAATTAAACTGTAGATTTTTGTAGCGTGAAAACAATTAAATAAAACTAATTTTTTTCTGCCCTAGTTTTACAATTATTTAGACATCAATACTATTTATAAACCAACAATTGTTAGCTTTTTTTTTGCTTGTTTGCTTATAGAGTAATTAGATGTGTGACAGAAACTGAACAGCAACAACAGTTGATAACATATTCACTTTTAAACTGCAGCAGCAAAAATATTGTAAAAGTTTTGCTGCCAATAAAATAACACTTAGTTAAAACATGCATTAAACTGTATTGAAGTAGTTCAACTTCGCTGCAGATGGCTAAATTTGACGTTAAAACTGTGGGCCAGGAGGGGTTTTGGAATAATAAGTTTTTGGTTTAAGCAAATTAGTCATCTTTTCTATAAGTAAATTGCAAAAAGACAAAATTATAAAATCTTGAAACTGTTGAGAATTAAGATGAGGAATAGAATGTAAAATTCCAAAAATAACAGACATTGTTGGGTAAGTTATAAAAAATTTTATTTAACTTAGAACTGTACTGCGATAAATACTTGGCTCAGTAAATATCATTTTAACTAAAAAATATCTATGAAATTATTAAAACTGGTAGATTTTGGTGCTAATGTACATTTATTAGCTTACATAAATATTTTGTTCATTATATTTGAATGCAGACTTTTTTTAATGTTTTGTTTTATCTATTTTTTAGGACTTTATTTTAAATGATTAACTTATTTTCTATGAGTAAAAAATTATTTTTATCTTAAAAATTTACTAGTTAATTAGTACTGTTAAGGTTTTAATATTTTTTCTTTTAAAGTGCTGTAAGGCTTTTTAACTTTTATTTGAAAGTGATATGATGAAAACTGACGGCACTAGTAGCAGTTATTTTTATTGCCTATGTTTAGTAATTGAGATAATATAGATAAAAAAAATTGAATTATTATCTCTAGTAGACTATTAATTTTAAAGTATTAAAACTGCTTTAAAGTTCACCACGATAAGTTATATTATTGCAATCAAATAAGTAAAACTGGTAGTAGTATATTGTAAGTATTGTCGATAAAACTGTTCGGCGAAAAAATTTTCTTGTTGTGAATCGCTAAAGATTTTAAGTTAAAACTGTTTCCTGTTATTTGTTCTTAAAACGAAATATTCGTTCTTTGCGAAAGTGTGAAGGTATTAAAACTGAATCTCGAATAAGGTAAAAGATTTTGGTGGTTGTTTATGTTTTTGGTGAACAGTAAAATATGATTGTCAAATATTTTTAAACTGGACTTCTTTTTTTTGTGCAAAGTATTAAATACATAAGTTTTTTAATCTTTTATAACTGTTTTTGCAAAGACGCGTATTTTAATCACAAGCAACTTTTGAAAAGCATTTTTAGTTAATGTTTTGGTGAATAGCGCTGTAAAACAGAATGCTTGTGTTTTCTTTTTTGACCTTAAAACAATTATTATGTTAAGGTTACAAGTAAAGAAACTGAACATAATCGTTATCAGGGACGACAATGATACGATTGTTATTAATATGTAAGATGTTTATGGCATTTTTGGAAGTTATGTAAATCCTGTTAGATTATAGTAGTTGCACTTACAACAGATTAAAAAAATGTGGCATCATCATTGCACGTTTTAAAGATTTTACAACTAAATTGTTTGAGTCAGTGCATTAACACAGAAAAAAAAGTTAACAAAAACTGGATATTTATGTTTTATTGAGCATTAATTAACTGTATAAGATGATTTTGTTAACGGAGCATTGTATTCTTATTATTCACATTTTTTAAAACTGCTTAGCAAGTGTTTATTACTGATTTTTAGCCGGTTTTTTTATGTCCTGAAAACATTTGAATGAGAAATTATGTTTTTGAATAAAACTGGCTTTCTTTTGCAGTTTTTGAAAAATGATTATCTGGCAAAACTGGTTGGTATTACTTTTTTGGAAAGATTTTAAAATCATCAAGATTAACAATTAAAATATCATGTAAATAAACTGCCATTAAAGAAAGCAACATTGTTTTTTTTTAATAAAAACGATTTCAAAAACTGATTTAAAAATAAAACTATTAGGACAAAACTGTATGATGAGATGTGTCGGAAAAATTTGATTACCGTTTAGTGGCTTGTTTAGAAATCGAAATATCAAATAAAGCAACATCGTTGCAAATGTTATTAATGTTTTTCCAGTAAGTGTGATAATGCTTATTATAGTCACTTCATAAAATTTGAGTTAATTGATAATCTTTACATTGTTTAAACTGGCCAGTTGATATTCTTTTTGATTATAAAGGAAACTGGCTTTAATGTAGGTATGATTTGTGGGCAACATCTTGACATCTAAATGAGACTCGATTAAAATCTTAAATAAAAAAATTGGTCAAAACCATTATCGTAGACACTAAAGAAGTAAGTAATTTCTCAGTTTTAATAATGTTGCTGCTCTAAAAGATTGTTTTTATGTTCTCTTTAAAAACTGATGAGAGGAATGATATAGTTTTCTATTATTTAAACTGCATAGTTTGATTTTTCTCTTCCTACATGCTTTTAAATTTTATATTAATAAGAAAAGTATAAAACTGATTAACATGGACATCTGTATAAATTAAAATTGACTACAAAAACTGAAATGAGAATACGTAATTTTATTCAAATGAATAGTTGTGCATCTACTTTAGGGCTTGAACAAATTTAAAAGTTACTACTTTTTTGAATAAAACAAAGTTTTTATGCAAAACTGAGTAGTGAAGTGAATTAGAAAAAATTAAAACATTAAGAAGAAACTTGTTTAGACGTTAAGGTAAAAACTAAAAAAAACTGACCAAGCAAAAATTAAGTTAATGTTATTAATTATATACCCATTTGGTTAAATTGTAATTGCAAATTTATAGGCAAAAACGCAAATCTCAAAAACTGTAATTTTTTTACATTTGAAAAATGCTAAAAGTATTCATGTATGTATAAGTAAAACTGAATTTCAAAGCAATTTTCGAATAAATAATTATTCATTATCTTTACTTTTATTAAAACTGTTTTGTTCATATCATCCATTATAATATAAATCTCATTTTTACTATTTTAAAAAAAAATAGACGAAAAAAAAGAATTGTTAAGCTTACTGTCAAATAATATCATGATATTTTTAAAGACAACAGTTTTGTGAGGAGTGGTTATTTATTTAGATAAAACATGCTTTTGTAATAAGAAATTTTTTATGCAAAACTGGCAAGAATAAGGGAAATAACAAATTTAAATATCAAAAAAAGAGTATAATGATAAACTTATATCTGGACACGAAGATAAATAAGTGTACCATTCATAATGAGTGACAAAAATTGAGGACATCATTTTCCAGAGATACTTTTAAAAATTGATTTTTGTATTTGCTTGTTTATAACTGCAGGTGGGGGATAATATTTAGTAAAATTAAATTTGTAAAAATTAGTCATTATTTAAATTTTAAACTGCGTTCATTCATCACTACAGGAAAGAGATAAACAGTTAATAGAATTAAACTATAAACATTAGCTTAAATTTTAAACTGCCAGCTCATCTCTTTATCCACTTTTAAAAAGTTATCTATAAAAACTGTTTGAATTTACACTCAAATTTTTTCAACCCAAATTTAAAGACCATATGTGCAAATCTTATTTTTACATTTTTAACAAAAAAAGCAAAAGTAAAAAGTAGTAGCAAATTTTATGCAAAACTAAAAATTATTGAACAAAGAAAACATTTAAAAAAGGCAATGTTGAGAAAAAGATATTTTGATAAAAAGGTAATGTTAAAATTTTAATATTTATGTCGATGATCATCCTACCACAAAAGAGTCATTGTTTGTTTGTTGGTTTGTGAGTGTATTTTTATTTTGAAAAAAGCGGGTGCTTGGCAAAGTGTGACAAGTGACAATGGGTGTTTACAACTTTTTTATTGTTGTTAAAGGAAAGAGATTTTTATGGAAGCTTCAAGAAAAATCTTTATGGAAGCTTTTAGAAGGAATTATTTGGAATTAGATGAGGGGTTGTTTAGTAAAATCAAACTGCAAAAACTAGTCATTATTTAAATTTTAAACTGAGTGTCCATCTCTCCTTTCAATTAAAAAACTGTCTCGGTCAAATCAGAGCCACAACTTGGGTCAATTTGATTGTCAAATCATTTGACTCAAATGTTCTTGTTTTTACCCCTCATTTTCTTCTAACCCAAATTGAAGTTTAAACCTATTATATTATACAAATCTCATTTTTACATTTTTTAAGGAAAAACAAAAACTAGAAGTAAGGATATTTTTTTAAAGACAAAAGTTTTGTGAAAAGTTGTTATTTATTTAGATAAACTACGCACTTGAAGCAATGCAGAAGTTATTTTATGTAAAACTGGCGAGCAAAAAACCATTTAATTGTTTAAAAAAGCTTATGTTAAAAAACTGATGTTGTGGTGGAAAATAGTGAAGTTAGAAATCTGATCGTTAGAAACTTGTAAATTTTTAGGAATACTTTTAAGAAAAATTATTTAATTTGCTTGATTCAATCATTATTAAACTCATTAACCGATCACACATCTTCTTCAATTTTAAAAACTGTCACGATCAAATGTTTTGATTTCCACCCCGCATTTTTTCTCAACCCAAATTTAAAGCCCATTACAAATCTCATTTTTACATTTCTTTAAGGAAAAAGTAGAAGTCGAACAAAAAAAATCATCAGTAAATAAGTAAGTAACTACCGGATGATTCAAAACTAATATAAATCTTTCGAACAAACATTGGTGGAGAAAGAAGAAGAAGCACAAAACTGTTTTCTCACACACACACACAAACAAAAATAGCTTTCATTGCGCAACAAAACTTTTTTTTTGCTTTTTCGTCTTCAGCTCTTTCTAACAAGGATTCGATTCGATTTTTTTTATTTTGCTTTTTTGAACATTTTGATGTTGAAGAAAAAAAAAGAAGAAGCATCTTCCAAAGCAAGCGAGAGGGGGTTAGCAGCAGCAAAAAAAGTAAGCAAAAAAAATAAACGGAGGAGGACAAAAACTTTTTATTCATTTTTTTTACAAAAGTGAACGAGGTAAAACCACATCTTTGCACCCTTAATTTTTTTTGTTGATGTTGGTTTTGAGTCAACTTTTTTGACGAGCAGAAGAAAAAAAGTAGTTTTTTCATTAAAGGTTAACTTTGTAAATCTTGTGTGGGAGCTATTGTTGCTATTAGTTTAATCCGAATTCTGGATTAACGAAATCCTGGTACCCCAGCAAGTATGGATAATGGTAGAGATTTACATCCACCGACACATTCTAAAATCCGTAATATTCCTATTGTTATTAAACCCTCCCAGACATTATCGTCTACCACTCGCCATATCCCTCCTATTTCGCTAAAAGTTTCTCAAAATGATGCAGAAAAAATTGGCCTTCCAAAATCTGCTTTTTTGTTATCCCCTAAAAAGCTTCAACAAAATCCAAGAACAGCAGCAGCAAAAGAAAATTTTATTTCTTATCCCCAAAAAGCAGCGGCAGCAGCAAGCAAAAATAGCAGCAGCGATTTTCCAAAACAGCAGCAAACGCAACGACTGAAGCCTAGTGATTCATGGTTTTCTACTCCACCACCGGAATTAAAAATTCTAAAATTTTCTTCTGCAGCAAAGGGTGGTATCCTTGGACAAACACAACATCCACAATCTGTTGCAAGAATTCAAGAGCTTGAAGCACCAAAGGCCGCACCAGAAGAAGCACCAGAAGCTGATAAACAAGTATAGTTGACTTTTTAGAGTTATGCAAATTTTTGAAGGGAGATTTTTTGTTTGAAAGATTTAGAGCTTGAAGTGTTATTGAGAAAAATTACGATCTCTTTCAAAAAATTTGCATATCTCAAAAATTTTTAGCGCCAGATTCTAATCCCTTCACTTATAGGCTCCATTTTTTGTCAAGCCCTTAGGGGATGGACAAACCCTTCAAGCTAATGAATCTGATAATGTCTACCTTGAAGCTCAGATTGGACCAACTGATGACAATACTATTACTGTAAAAAATTTGCATATATTTTTCTTACCTCAAAAACTCAATTTTTTTAGTATGAATGGTTACTCAATGATCAACCAATTATGCAAGCTCATCGCTTTGTCACATCTTATGACTTTGGCTTTGCTGCTCTTAATATTTTATACATTTATCCTGAAGATTCTGGCACTTATACACTTGTTGTTCGAAATGCAGCTGGTGAATCTCGTTCATCAATTGATATTCAATGTGGTGGAAAAGATTCTATGTTAACAGATACTTTCCATCCATCATCAATTCAAAGAATTACTGAACTTGAAACTCCTGCACAAAGACCTGAAGAACAAGAAGAAGGTCCAAAAAGTGCTCCAAGCATTACTGTTCCCCTACCACCTAGCATTGAAGGTGTTAATGAAACTGGTGCAGTACATTTTGAGGCTCAATATACTCCAGTTGATGATAATCAACTAAAAGTATATTGGCTTTTTAATGGACAACCTATGAAACATTCTAATCGATATAAGTTATTGAATGACTTTGGATATGTAAGCATGGATATTAACTTTGTTATTCCATCAGATTCTGGTGAATATACCTTAGTAGTAGAAAATGGCGAAGGTCAAGCAACATCTACTACACACTTTGATGTACAGGGTACTGGTGTTATCTATGATGACACAAATCATCCTGAATCACTTCGACGAATTCAAGAAATTGAAGCTGTTAAAGCTCCATTACCTACTGATGAAGAACTTCCACCAGAAGCTCCAACATTTACTCAACAACTAAATGGACCTGCTGAAGCCTTGATTGAAGGACAACCTTGTCACTTCGATGCTAATGTTGCTCCAATTAATGATCCATATCTTCGAATTGAATGGTTCCACAACGGTAACCCTCTACAACATTCATCTAGAATTCGAACAATTCATGACTTTGGATATGTTGCTCTTGAACTTTTGCATACTGTTGCAGAAGATTCTGGCACATATACATGCCGTGCAACAAATGCCGCAGGTAGTGCAGAAACTTCATTTGATATTACTTGTGAAGCAAAACGAAATCTTTATCTTGATTCACATCATGAAGAATCATGGCAAAAGATTCAAGAAATGGAAAATTATGTTCCTCTCAAAGAGCCTTCCCCAGATATGAATTTCCCTCCACCACAGTTTACTCAACAGCTAACAAACTTTGAAGACCTTGTTGAAGGTGAAGCTGTAAGACTTGAAGCTCGCCTTCAGCCAGTAAATGATCCAACTTTAAAAGTTTATTGGACACGAGATGGTGCACCGCTACCTGAAGCATCAAGATTTATGCCAGGAAGAAATTTAGATATTATCACATTAGATATTCTTGCTGTGTATGGTGAAGATACTGGAGTTTATGAATGTAAAGCTGTCAGTGAATTTGGAGAAGCAACAACAACAGCTTCTGTCAAAGTTCAAGCTACTGATGCTTTACTTTTGAATACCCAGCATGAAGAATCATGGAATCGTATTCAAGAATTTGAAAATCGTGCTCCTCTTGTACCACTTATCCCAGAAGCTGAAAAAACTGCTCCTCGATTTGTTGTTGAACTTCCTGGATCTTTACCAGAATTCCAAGAAGGTGCTCCAATTCATTTTGAAGGACAAATTGAGCCAACAAGTGATAATCAGCTTGTTGTCGAATGGTATCGAGATGGAATGCCACTGTAAGTTTAATTTTTGTTGATTATTAAGTAAGAGCAAAAGGATTATTAAGTAAGAGCAAAAATTTCAAACACTTTTTTCTATACTGCAGAATAAAAATCTATTTTTCCTCTTTCTTTTTTGAATTTTTAAGAGACTTTGTTCGGAAAAGATAAAAAAACAGAACAAATGAGATTTTTTCAGTTTTATTTTTTGTGCATTAATATGCATTTTTTTGGCATTCTTTTTTAAATGGACAGCATAAAATCTCTTTCTTCTCAAAACCTAAAAAAAGTTTGTGTTAAAAAACTGGTTTTTAGTTTTCCTTTTAACGTAAGCATCATTTTGACGCATCTATTATTTTTAAGCACAAAAAAACCCATTAATTTTGTTCTCGCGTAATTCAAAAAAATTATTAATAAAGAGTCGTAATAAAATAAAATGAATAATAAAAAATTCATTTTATCCTTAAAAGAAAATAATAAAGAAAAAGAAATACATTGGAAACATTTTCCTTTTATCGAAATACCATAAAAAGAAATGTTTATTTTACCGGAATAATTTTTCAGTGGTAACGGACATCGATTCAAGATTACACATGACTTTGGTTATGTGGCGCTTGATATTTTATACGCTTTTGCACAAGACAGTGGCACATATACTTGTGTTGCTCGAAATGGGCTTGGTGAAGCACAATCACAAGCAACAATTCAAGTTGCTCCAAGATCTTCTATTTATACTGACACTCAACATGAAGAATCATGGCGTCGAATTCAAGAACTTGAAGCGCCTAAAGAACGCCCAGAAGAAATGGAAGCTGAAGCAGCTGGTGCTCCACAATTTATTGAACCAATGGAATCTCTTGAACGTATTGAAGGTCAACCGGCCCATTTCCATACCCGTGTGACTCCGTTCAGCGACAACAAGCTTCAAATTCAATGGCTTAAAGATGGACAACCACTTCCAAATTCAAATCGATTTGTTCATACAAATGACTTTGGGCTTGTTTCCCTTGATATTCTTCATACAGTAGCAAATGATCAAGGAACATATACTGCCGTTGCAAGAAATGAAGCTGGTGAAGCTTCTGTTGATGCAACACTTACTGTACAAGAAAATGATTCGATTATTACTGATATTCAACATGAAGAATCATGGCGAAAAATTCAAGAAATGGAAGCCCCTAAAGAAAGACCCGAAGAAGGACCAGATGCTGATCAAGGCCCACCACATTTTGTTCAACAACTTAATAGCATTACAGATCTTATTGAAGGTCAACCAGGACATTTTGAAGCAATGGTTGAGCCAATCAGTGATCCAAATTTGAAGATTCAATGGTATCACAATGGTCGTCCTCTAGGAATGTCATCTCGACATGTTATGCGCAATGACTTTGGCCTGGTTACAATGGACATTAAATATGTTTTATCACATGATATCGGAGATTATGTTTGCAAAGCTGTCAATAACTATGGAGAAGATTCAACACAAGGTCGCCTTGACTGTGAAAGAAGACCAGATATTATTACTGATACGCAACACGAAGAGTCATGGAGAAGAATTCAAGAAATTGAAGCTCCACGTGAAGCAGCTCCAGATGCTGAAGCTCCAGCTTATGCAAAACCACAGTTTACACAACCTCTTCAAAGTCAAGGTGATATCCCTGAAGGACAAATTGTTGTCTTTGAAGGAAGACTTATCCCAGTCAATGACCCAAATATGCAAATTCAATGGTTCTTAAATGATAGCCCGCTAGGACAATCAAATCGTTTTACCATGACAAATGATTTTGGAAATGTTGCACTTCGAATTAATGGTGTTACAACTCATGATCAAGGAACATTCAGCTGTAAAGCTGTTAATGCTGAAGGTGCAGCTATCAGTAATGCAAGCTTAACTGTTATTGGTGAAGATAGCTTAATGCTTGATAGTGCACATCCAGCAAGCTTCCAAAGGATTCAAGAACTTGAAGCTATGGATAAATCTCGTAGACTTGAATATCCAGAAGATGAATTTGGTAAACCTGTTTGGGAAACAACTTTTGAAGATGTTGATGTTGAAAATGAAGGGGATATTGTTGTACTTACTGGACAAGTTGAACCAGCAACAGATCCATCAATGAGAATTGAATGGTCACTTAATGGTGTACCACTTTTAAATTCAAATCGATATCGACAAGAAAATAACTTTGGAGCTGTAACTTTAACTATCGTTCATGTTTTACCCCATGATAGTGGTATCTATAGTTGCCGAGCTTACAATAGCCAAGGTGAGGCTACGACTTCAGCAACTGTAAAAGTACCCGGCTATGAAGCTATCCTACGTGATACCCAACATCCATCTTCATGGGATAAAATTCAAGAAATGGAACGTCCAAAAATTATTGAAGAAGTTGAAATTATTGAAGAAAAAGAAAAGCCTCGATTCTTAACCCAAATTGAATCTGCTGAAGTTCCAGAAGGAACTCCAATTCATTTAGAAGCTACCTTCCAACCAGCACGCGATAATACCCTTAAAGTAAGCTTATCCTCATTTATATCAAAATCAAAAAGCTATTGTTCCCTTTAAATAAATAAACACTTTTGTAGGTTGAGTGGCAATGCAATGGTCATCCACTTGGCGCAAGTCAATTGATTCGCACTCGATCAGAACTTGGTTGGGCTAGTTTAGATATTTCTGCTGTTAATCCAGATCATGAAGGTTTTTTATAGAATTTTATAGTTTTGATGAATTAAAAATGAATTTATTTAGGAGTTTATACTTTACACATCTCAAATAGTGAAGGTGAAGCTGCATCATCAGCTTCAATCAAAGTGGCAGGAATTGGAGATATTTTGGGTGATACCCAACATGAAGAATCATGGAAAAGAATTCAAGAAATTGAAGCTCCAAAAGTACCTGAACCAGGTAATTTAAACTTCAAACAAACGATTATACGGTCTATTACAATCGTTGATTTATAGATGCTCCTCCCCCAGAATATGATTCCCCTTCTATTACTACTGACATTCAAGACATTGAATGTGAAGAAGGTGATGCCTCGAAATTCGAAGCTCAAATTCAACCAGTAAATGACCCCAATCTTCAAGTTCAATGGATTCGTAATGGTGTTCCATTAGCTCATGGTAACAAATACACCATCAGTCAAGACTTCGGATTTACCACCTTAGCAATGAGTTACACTTACCCTGAAGATGAAGGAGTTTATCAACTAAAAATTTGGAATGATAAAGGTGAAGCAGTTTCATCTGCAACACTTAAATGTACACCAAAAGATGCTTTATTACTTGATACCCAGCATGAAGAATCATGGAAGAAGATTCAAGAAATCGAAGCTCCTAAACCACAAATGGAAGAAGCTGCACTAGAACCAAAGCCAGCTCCAAGATTTACAGCTACCATTACATCGCCTGGTGAACTCCATGAAGGCCAACCTGCACATTTTGAATGTCAAGTCGAGCCAGGTTAATATTTATTTATTATTTTTTATTTTAACAAGCAGTTTAATTTTTACAAAAAAATGCAATTTTTTTCTTGATAAAAACCAAAGCTGTATTTTTAGTTGATGATCCAAATCTTAAAATTCAATGGTATCTTAATGGAGCACCAGTTGCTGCAAGCAATCGCGCCAAAGTTGTTAATGATTTTGGATGGATTATTCTTAATCTTAGCTCTGTCAGTGAATACGATAGTGGAACTTGGGAATGCGTTGCAACCAATGATGCTGGTGAAGCTCGGGCTTCAACAGAACTAAAAGTTCATGGCAAAGACGTTATCATTGGTGATGTGCAACATGAAGAATCATGGAGACGTATTCAAGAAATTGAAGCTCCTAAAGAACGACCAGAAGCACCCGAAGGCCCCACTTTTGATGCTCCACAAATCACTGTACAACTCAGCTCCCCTGAAAATGCTGAAGAAGGCGATTCTGCTCATTTGGAAGCAACTTATACACCAGTTGGCGACCCCAAGCTTCGAGTTGAATGGTTAAAAGACGGACAACCAATCTATCACTCCAACCGATACAAGATGGTCAGCGATTTTGGATTTGCTATTTTGGATATCCTTTATCTCCTTGGACATGATTCTGGGGAATACACTTTACGAGTATTTAATGAAAGTGGCGAAACTACATCATCTGCTACCATTGATGTAAAAACAAAAGATGGCTTGATTTTGGAGCCACAAAATGAAAATCAAGCAAGAGCTGTTGAACAACTTGAAGAACAACTTAATCGTCGCCCTGAAGAAGTTGATGATACTAAAGAAGAACGAATTCCAGTATTCGTTGAGCCACTATCTGCACCAGTTCAAGCTGAATCTGGTGATAGAGTCCACTTCAGTGCTCGCTATGAACCAGTTGACGATAATCAACTTCAAGTAAGTTAAAACTATGGGAGAACTAATGTAATGACATAGCTTATAGGTTCAATGGTTCCTTAATGGCCGCGCATTATTTGCTGGATCACGTGTTAAAACACTTAATGAATTTGGTTATTGTGTCCTTGAAATTTCTCCAGTTTATCCTGAAGATTCTGGTGAAATTACTTTACGGTTCGCACATTACTCTACTCAGAAGTAAACAATGTCATGCAAATTTTTAGAGCAAAAAACAACGTTGGTGAAGCTGTTACCTCTACATCCCTTCAAGTTGAAGGTAAAGAAGGTATTATCACACAATCCCAACTCCCCTCTGCAATGTCTGGAGCTCAACAAAGAATTGATGAAATTGAAAATCGTCGCCCACAAGAAATTGAACAACCAGCTGTTGAGCATGGTCCACCTAAATTTACATCACAGCTACAAACTTTGCCTGAACTTCGTGAAGGAAGTCTTATCCACCTTGATGTACAGGTTGAACCAGTCGCTGATCCAAGACTTAAAATCGAGTGGTTCCATAATGGTAATCCAGTTGGCCATTCTTCTCGTATGAAAGCAATTCATGACTTTGGCTTCGTGGTTCTTGAGTTATCACCTGCTGAACCTCAAGATAGCGGAACATGGACTTGCAAGGCTACCAATGAACATGGTTCAGCTGAAGTTTCAACAGAAATTTCAGTCTCTGGAGATTCTGGTGTTCTTTATGAATGGGTATCACCAGGTGAACGCCGAGAGAGAATTAATCAGCTTGAAGATTGGATTAATCGACCCAAGGATGCTTTGGAAGAAGCTGAAATGGAATTTGATGCTCCAGTCTTCACAGAACAACTAACAGATTTAGGAGAGTTAAGTGAAACTGATGCAGCGTCGTTTATGTGTGTTCTTGAGCCAATTGGTGATCCAACACTTAAAATTGAATGGCAACACGAAGGTCATCCACTTCCACACTCAAATCGTATTCAAATGTCTAATGACTTTGGAGTTATTTCCCTTAATATAAAACATCTTATTGCACATGATTCTGGTGAATATGTTTGCATTGCTAAAAATTCCAAAGGTGAAGCTCGTACAACTGGCACCATCAATGTTCAAACTCTTATTGAAACTGAAACTCCAACAATAATCCAACCTTTGGTCGAAAATATTGATGCACAAGAAGGTGAATCTGTCCATTTGGAATGCCGCGTAGCCCCAATAAACGATCCCAAACTTACTGTGCAATGGTTCAGAAATGGTGCACCATTACCTGAAGCAAATCGATTTAAGCCAAACTTTGAATTTGGTTTTGTTACTCTGGATTTGCTATATGCTTATCCAGAAGATAATGGAGATTACGAACTTCGTGTCACCAATGACAAGGGTGAAGCATCAACAACAGGACATATTGTTATTATGGGAAAACCAAATCTTGAATTTAAACCTCAAGCTCCTGGTTCAACTGTTGAAAATCTTGAACATCATTTACGGCAGTTTACACAATCGGAGATTAAACTTACTGAAGAAGATGCATATGATCCAAATGTTCAAAAAGCACCAGAATTTAAAACAGAACTTACAAATATTGGTATTGATGAAGGAGAATACTGCAGATTCGAATGCCAAATCGCTCCAATTAACGATCCATATTTGAAAGTCGAATGGTATAAAGATCAAAAACCAGTATTACTTGGAAATCGATTCCGAAATACTCTTGAATCTGGATATGCTGCATTAGATCTCCTATATGCCCTTCCAGATGATACAGGTGAATATCATTGTGTTGCTACAAATCAATATGGTCAAGCTATGATTGCTGCAAAACTTGCCTGTCAAGGTAAAAAACATGTTATTACTGATTCACAAATTCCACAAGGTGTTCTTATCTCTGATATTAAAAGAGGAGGTGAAGAAACTTTGTATTGGTCTGAAACAACTGAAGCTCAACCTCGACAAAAGCAAGCACCACAGTTCACAATCCGTCCAGTAAGTTCAAAATAACTTTATTAAAAGCTGACAATCTTAATTTAAATTTTTCAGCGCAATACACAAGTTACTGAAAATGAACCAGCAAGATTTGAATGTGCTGTTGTTGGAAATCCACGAGCTCGTGTACTCTGGTATATTAATGGTAATCAAGCAATTCATGGTCATCGCTATAAGCTAACCTATGATGGCATATATTATCTTACAATTACACATGCAAAGATTAGTGATGCAGGTGAAATTGTTGCTATCGCAAAGAATAGTGAAGGAGAAGTGTTAGCATCAGCATCTTTGGATGTCTTCCAACGAGATGATTTCCGCCAACAACAACTTAAATCTACTGAACTTAAATCTGTTGATGAAGTACGACAACGTGAAATTCAATGGAAAAAAGAGACTCTTGGAACACTTGGAGATGCATTTGAAAAAGCTCCACGACCAACAGTACCCAAGTTGATGCAAGTTGAAAGAACAAAGGCACCAATTGAGCCATTGGAAACTGAAGAACTTGTACAAAAGTTCACTCGTTCCAAAAATGAACAATTCTATGAAAAACTTAATTATGTTGAACGTGAACAAAAGCAGTTCAGCGGAATGGAGCTTGAGCCAGTTTCACTTCGACCTGGAAAAGTTGAAAAATATCAACCACCTAAAGAAGAAATGGAAAAGGTTAATCTTCGAGGTGTTGCACCACCAGAAGAAGTTAAAGACCCAAAACGCTATGCCTCACCTCCACCAGACTGGGTTGATCCAAAGCTAGGTGGTGCAAAAGTTACACAAAAAGATGCGCCTGAACCTGAAGTATATGTACCTGCACGAGATCAAGTCAAATTCCGTGCAGCTAAACCCAAGCCTGTTGCTGAAGGTCCTAATAGAGATCGAGTACAAATTGCTGAAGAGAGAGCAAAACTTCGACAAGTTCAACAAGGTCCTGAAATTGAAAAAGAAAAGAATATCCCGGCTAAAGATCAAGTAACAATGAAACAAAAATTCCAACCTAAAAAAGTTGAACCATTTGATGCTACAAAGATTGAGAGTGAACCTCTCAAGGAGACTCCAGAAGTTGTTAAAAAGTGAGTTGGAAAAAAAGCAAAGAAAAATATAAAATTATGCAAATTTTAGGGAAATGGAAAGATCAACAATTTCTAATAAGGTTTGTTTGAAATTTGAAAATATTCTGGGTTTCTTTTGTGTTGTTGTAAAAAAAATTTACTGTACCGTTTTTGGTGCATTTTACATTTTATTAGTTTTTTGTGTTAAGTTTTCGTTTTTCATTACAACAGTACTGTTTAAAAACTTAACTACAATTACACTTTTGTATTCTTTAATCCATCTAGTGTTGTTGATTTTTTAACCCACACTTTTTTGGTTTCTATTTGTTGTTTTGTTTGTAGAATGTTGTTCGTTATCAATCCTATCGTGAACACCATGAACTCAATACTCACACATATACTGACAATTTGCTAGATGTTGATGTGGAACACAGCGGTGTACAAAGATATGAATATGGACATAGTCCACGTAATAGTCATGAAAAAATGATTGCATTTTCTATAAGACGTAAATCGGTGTGTTTTTGTAACCTAGGGAAATAACAAAGGGGGAGTTGTTGGAGTTAAAACTTTGGTGTTACATGCTCATGTTTTTTTTGTGTTCAGACTTTGTCATTGATATCCCTAATCCTTATCTCTCTTTAGCCACAACCAACCAAAATTGGTGAATCACAAAAAGTTGCACCTACCATGCAAACTCAACTTAAACCACTACAAGGTGAAATTGGTAGATCAGCTAAATTTGTTTGTGGATTTTCTGGTGATCAACCTATAACTGTCAAATGGTTCCATAATGGAAAAGAAATTAAATCAGCTTTTGATACTTTGGTAAGTTTTATATTAACAAAAGGGGGAAAAGGGCAAAGAAAAGAAGTAGAAAAAATCCATTAATAAATAAAACGAACTCAAAAATTTTTTTCAGATTCGAACAACAGATTCTGAATCAAGCCTTGATTTAACAAAACTTAAAAAATCACATGAAGGTGATTATTCTTGCCAAATTACAAATGTTGCTGGACAAGTTGAATCATCTGCTAATCTTGTTGTCAATGCTGCAACTATCAAAGGCATTGCACCAGATTTCCGCGCAAAACTTACTGATCAACGTATACAACAAAATTCATCTGCTCGATTTACTTGTAGTATTATCGGTGAACCAAAACCAACTGTTGCTTGTAAGTTTAAAAAACTTGTTGAATTTGACCTCGGGGCTCCAAGAAGAGGCTCTGTCACACAAAGCACAAATAACCCCATAAAACTTTTCTAGGGTTCAAAGACGGCAAACAACTTCCTAATATGGATCGATATCAAATGTCAGAAAATGATAATGAATCAATTCTTGAAATTTCTGATATTACTCCACCTGATGGAGGGGTATATGAATGTGTGCTTAAAAATTCTGCTGGCGAAGCTCGTTGCAAAGCTAAGCTTAATGTTATTCTTGCAAAAACTGGAAAGGGAACAGAAGCTGGCCCTAAACTTGAAGCTCCTCGTTTTACCGAACAGATCCAACCTATCATTGTAAATGAAGGACAAAATGCTGAATTCCGAGCAAAATATTCTGGTCAACCTGAACCTACAATTCGTTGGTATCGTAACAATGAGCCTGTAAAACAAGGACGAAATTATGATATTGGAAATGGAAATGGTGAAGCATGGCTTAAAATTTCGGAATGTAATCAAGATGATGTTGCGGAATATAAAGTTGATGCAATTAATCCTGCTGGAAAAGCTGCAACAGTCGCAAATTTGGTTGTGAGACGTAAGTATAAAAGAGAAGAAAAAAGTTTGCATATGCAAGTTGTTTGCAATCTCGAAATTACTATATAGCGAAATTAAAACGTATCCACATCTAATCACAAATCAATTTTTTTAGCTCCCGCTGGTAAACTTGCTGGTTCAGTTAAACCTGGAGCTGCAAGTCAAACTGTCATGAAGGCAACAGCAAATGGAATAGATCAACAAGGAAAACAATCAAAATCACCACAATTTTTACAAAAGCTAAATGCTATTAATGCAAGACCAGGTGAAAATGTTAAATTTGTTGCTGAAATTGATGGAGATCCACAACCAACTATTACTTGGCAATTTAATGGCCGACAACTATATGGTGGACGTGATCATAAGGTTTGTCAAATCTTGTTTTAATAATTCGTGAACCTTTCGGATCTGAGTCGATTAGGGATATCACAAATCCAGTATAAAAGATTTTATTAACTTTAATAAAAGTAATAGGGATATCATAAATCCTCTTTAACAAGATATCATATATCCTTTTTTACCAAATAACAATAGCAGATTTGGGATGTCAAATATCCACTGATATCTTTAATTTGTTAAAGTGGATATTTGATATCCATTTAAGCGGATTTACGATATCCGTTATTTTGAGAAAACTATATGAAAATGAGGATATCATAAATCCTGTTTATCAAATTATGGATGTCACATATCCCTTTAACAAATTTCATTAATCCTCCTTGACGGCTACTATTAATTCCCTTAATAGATTAAGGATATCATAGATCTTTCTTAGTGGATTTGATAGATCCCTATCAGCAAAATTCAAGCATTATCTTTTTTCAAATTAAAAATATTTTAAATCGTTCATATATCCCCTTGATATCAAATGACTCATAAAACGATCCCTGAATGTATTGAACATTTCATATATTCTCTTTATAAGAGTATGAGATATCATAAGTTCTCTAACAAGCCAGATATCACAAATCCTTCTTGATGACTGAATTGAAGATTTCATATGTCCTTCTTGTAAGGGTAGGGATATCCTAGATCCTCTTAACTAGATGCGACAAATCCTTCTTCATTACGGATATCATATATCCCCTCAATATCTCTCATCTAACCAAAAAAATTCTTTTTTCAGATCAGTCTAACGGGTAATAAAGCTACACTTGAAATCATTCGTGTCTCTGCATCCAATGCGGGTACTTATCAAATAACAATTAAAAATCCCACTGGTACTGCACAATCTGAAGCAAAGCTAAGTCTACAAAGTAGGTAGATTTAAAACAATCAACAACAATCATCTTCAACAAAATCAAAATTGAAATCGAAAATGAAAAGAAATATTCTGTGATCGAAAAACTTTAATAATAACTTTTTTATGTGTGCGTGTTTTTTTTCTTCTTTTTTCCCTAAAAACGCATTTTTGAACTTTTCTTTCTTTTTTAATTGTAAAATTTTTCATTTTTCTTATTTAACAAATTTTTTCCTTGTCATCTTTTTGGCACTCTTGTATCCTTGTACTATTGGTGTACTGTATCTCTATAGTATATTATTGTTAAGGTATACTGTAGTTATACTGCAACACATCCATCCCATTTTCTTCAAACCCATGGTCTTACATCATTATTTTCGCTGTAAGACTTTTTTTAACTAATAATCCCAAAAAAATCAATTTTAAGCTTATACTACTGCTGCTGTATTACCGTATTCATGCTAGAAATTATTATTATTATTATTTAAATATTACTGCTGCTTTTATTTATTTTAATATGCATAGTTTTTATTGTATTATTTTTATTATTTTACCAAAAAAAAGTACTGTCTTCAAAAAAGAATCGATATCTTTTTGCAAAAAATATTTTATGGTTATTAATTATGTTTTTTTACCATCTTGCTGCTGTTATTATTAATTAATCACCGTATATATTTTTTTGCATTTTGGAAGATTTTATTGTTACTGTTCAACTCTAGTCATTATGTCTCACCACAAAACTTTAAAATTTTTCAAAATGATCACCATCTTTAAATAAGTTCAAATATTTACTGCTGCTGTTATTAAAAAAATATTACTTGTTAAGCATTTTGAAATTTTCTTTACCAACATCTTTGTGGATGACATTTCAACATTTTTTATTATTATTATAACTATTACTGCTGCTGTTTAACATCTATTACCGTATACCATCACCACAAAAAAAAATGTTGCTGCTAAAATTTTCTTACTGCCTTTTTTTATATTAGTGCCTTATCCCGATGCTTTTTGCCTTAAAAATTTATGTATTTCGATAAGTGCCATTTTTCTTCATTGCTTTATTTTGCCGCTTTTAAGTTTCTTTTTAGTCTTTTTACAGTTTAATTACTACTACTTGTCATTTTTCAAAAAAATGCTAGTCTTTTCTTTTTTTATTATTTTGTCTTTAAACGTGCTATTTTAATAATAATAAGATATATATTTTTTAATAATAATTTTTAATTAAAATGCCATTAGTTGTTTTTTTCTTTTATTAATTTTGATATTAGCTTTTTTTGATGGAAAGTCAATAAATAAATTTTGAAAAAAAATGTGATACTTTATCGTTTTTAAAAAATGTTTAGATCAAACAAAAAAATCAATTTTGAAAATGGCAAAAAAAAACGTCTTTTAGCTTTAAGATTCTTTGAAAAAAGCCGACAACATCTGCCTTTTTGTTAACCTTTAAATGTCAGATGAAATGTTTTTCGGCAAAATGTATTTTGCTGAAATATCCGGGAATTACTTGCCGCCTTTGAATGCCGTTTTTATACATTTTAGAGCCCAGCATTTCTGGTGCCAAAAAAGGGTGCTAAATAAAACATTTTTCTTTACCTTTGCTGCAACGCCCTTTTTTGCTGAAACTTTTTTCTTCTTTTAAAAAAATCTAATATCGACAAAAAACAATGTCTTTTCCCATTTTGAATTTTTTATTTTAATTAAAACTGCAATCTCATGATTTACGTGAAAATGATATCAGTTTAACGTCATTACTGTACATTAGAATACATCCATGCTGAACAAAGTGCTGGCAGAGCCATTAATAATAAATAAATAAGTTAAAGATGTTTTTACAACAATAAAAAGAATAAATTTATATTAAACAAACTGAATTGAAGAAAGTTATAAGTATTCATTTTCGTAAAAGTTTTATAATTATTGAATTTGTAAAAACACAGTATTTTTCGTATCATCATAGAAAATATTTTTAACAAAACATATTGCTGAAGATCCTCAAATAAACTGCAGGTCTTTTTTTGTTGAGGACTGCTATTTATTTTTGGTAAAAACATGTTATTCATTAAATTCTAAAAGTATGGAAAACTGAAATACAAACAATGTGAACAAAAAGCAATCTCATTTTTTATGGTAAAATAAAATTAGAAAAAAACTGCTCTGTGAACTTCTTTTTTTGTAATAAAGACTTTAAAAAACTGTTGGAATACAGCTCATGGAAGCATCAACAGCAACCATTTTACAATTATGCTAAACAAACTAAACTTTAAAATTGTAATAGTATCTAATTTATTAAAATGTTTTTTATCACTGATACAGTATCTTGTGTTGTATTGAGAAAGCTATATAGAAAGACATGACAGCTTCAACAACAACTATAACGAATATTTGCGACATAGGCAAACTTTTGTAAAACTGTCATGTAAAAGTGAAAAAAAACAAGATTTTTTAAAGTTCCGCTAACAATTCATTGGCCAATCAAAAAATGTAAAACCTTTCTTTTTTGATAATACATTACTGAAAAACATTATTAGTGATAGCACAAAACTGTAATAAGCAAAAGTCAAGAATTAATTATATTTTTTCATAACTGCAACAAATTCAATTCCGACAAACATACCATTTTATGAGGTGGGAAAGAATTTCAGATGCCAGACAAATTTATAAAAACATGTGATGTAAAAAAAATTTAGAAAAAAGACACATTTGTTAATTTTTTTGCTTAAATAAATTTTTACATTAGTAAGCAAAAAATGATGGATGTTTAAAAATCAACAAATAATTTACAGAACTGAAATTTAAAAGAAAAAAAAAAGAAGCAGAAAAGCAGGAATACTGTTTTGTCAGGTGGAAAAGAATTTCAGTTGTCACTTTTTGAATAAATAAATTTTATCAGTAGTAGACAAAAAATGATGAATATTTTGTATCAACAAATACTTTAACAGAACTGAAATTTTGAGACAGAAAATTTAACTAGGAGAAAATCAAAGCTGCAATATAAAAAATGCAGAAAGTTTTTTAAACTGTGCTCACTTCTTCACCAGCAAATCGAATATCTGGGTTGACGCTAAAAATTTTTAGCATAAAAACTGTATATATACAATATTACATGGAAGGCAACAATACTGTTGTCATTGAAAAAAAACAACTTCCAAAATTTGCATAAACTGTTTCCTTTTTTTCACCTTCCATCTTTTCATTCTTTCTTTTCGAAGGAAAAACTCAAGGACGACAGACAAAGAAAAAAAAGAGTGTCTTCAGTCGTTTCTTCTTTTTTTTCTCCTCTCTCAAAACAATCTACAGTATCTTTTTTTGTGAATGGTATTTTTGTATCAAAATTTTATGAAAGTTGGAAGCTGAATCTCTTGGTGTAAAAGGTGTCAAGAAAGAAAAGAACGAATTATGAAAGGAAGCAGAAAAAACAAGTAAGTTTTTTTTTGGTAATAGAGGTGTTTAACTGGTTAGAATAAATGAGCGATGTTGGTTTAACTTTGAGAATATATATTTCAGTGATAGCTTTATACTATCACTTGCTGTAGTTTAGACGTTGATTCATAAATTCAAATGAGTTAATATTAAAGTATTAAAACTGGATCAGCAGTATGGCATTGAAAATGTTAGGATTTATTCAAGATAAAAAACTGGATATATTATTTTTGGAGGAGAAGGGTTTAACTGATGAGAACAGTTTGAAGTCGTTGATTTAACTGCAAGATATCTATTATTTGTTATGGCTTAAAACTGGTAAAGCATATGTTGCGTTGTCGATACATAATTTAACTAAGGCTAAATTAGTTTGATTGTAGTATTAAAAGTGAGCCGTCAATAAAGTAAATCTCTAAACTGCTCAAGATTGCATTGTTTTTAAAGATAATTTAATTTTTAACATTTTTTGACGTTCAAGATTAAAAACTGAGTCACAGTAGCCTTTACCAATAAACAATATCTTTAAACTGTTTTTTAAGTCGATGTCGAGGGATTTAACTGATGAGAAAAATTTGACGATGTTGATCTAACTTGAAGTTTTTTATTATTTGTGAAAGATTAAAACTGGCGTCTGCTAAGATAATGGTACAGAGGCTTAAAAAACTGGGCGCTCCTGTTCTAACTATATCTTTGAACAGTTTTAAGTTCTTTTTTTTCTTTTAACTGATATCTTGGGTGCTTAGTTGAGTTAGACGTTGTATTTTTTTTGTACGCCACGCCATAGAAATTTATAAAGGGTTGTAAGCTATAAGCTGCAAGTAGTGATTGAAGATCCGAATGGATTGGATAGATTTATCAGTCTATTTAATTTGATTGAATCGAATCCAAAACATATTTTAAGCCAAAACCGAAATGGCATTTGAAAATGGTGTTTTGTGGTTGAAATTTATTAGATTTGAGAAAATTTTTTTGATATTATTAACTGGATCCAAACAATCTGTCTTGTTAGTGGGTATTCGAAATTAAACAGAATCAGCATTTGCTCACCAAACTAATATCTATCATTTTTAGTGCCGGAAAATTTGGTGGTGGTGGTAATCGAAATCCAAGTAAAGCAACAACAATAGCAACAGAAAAAGCATCATATCAATCATCACCAACAAAACCTTCAACGACTCCATCAACAGAACCTGAACTTCCACTTTTTATGGCTGGTTTAGAAGAAGAAGAATATTTTCATGGTCTTTTGTTAAGGGATGATGGAATAAGAATGTGTAAAGATGATGGAGATTTTGTATTACTAACGAATCAAAGTCTACCACAAAGTGTTAAATCTGCAAGTTCCTTTTTGCAGGTCTTTGTTTAATTAATTTTGTATACCTTTTTCAGTTATATATTCTTGCTCGTATAAAACAAGATGTTCGAGATGTTATAATAAAAATGGTTGGAACAAAATATTGTTTTGAAGATTCAGATGGAACACAATTTGATACGATTATTCAGCTAATAAAACATTATCATAAAAATGGGTTGCCTGTTCATTCTGATATATTTTTAAAAAATGGTGTACCAAGAAATGTAAGTTGGGATTTTTATGGAGAGGGTTGTGGAGGGAGAAAATCTGATAGGAACATTTTGTTGATGGTTAAAACTGGATTAAAAGCCTATCAAAATGAAGAAAAACTGTCCAGTTTTTCAGTACCACTTCCGAGGATTCGAACCTCGACCCCATCTGCGCATCAGACTGCAGCTTTAACCACTAGGCCAGAGCGACAATGAAAGAAAAGCATTAAAGAAATACAGTAACTTTCAAAAGCCTTGTTTTTGTGTTTTTATTTTTTGACTTTTCGGCGTTTAAAAGATACTGTAATTTTCTTAGCTTTTCTTTGATTGTTGCTGTGGCCTAGTGGTTAACGCTGCAGGCTTGCGTGCAAAAGGGTCAAGGTTCGAATCCTCGGAAGTTGTTTTGAAAAATTAACAATCACCATTTTTAATCAGTTTCATAAAATTGTATTTTGCAAATCTAGGATGGATATATAAAATTTCGTAAATCGCAACTGTGTTATATAAAATTTTTAAAATATAAACTGGATTCTTAGCCATATGAATGAATACTAAACTGGCTTTACTTTTATCATACTCTTTTAATTTTTAACTGAATTTCTTACTTCTTTTTTAGGACTGGGAATTATTACATCGAAAAATTGAATTAAAGCAAAAACTTGGTGAAGGCGCACAAGCAAATGTTCAACGTGGATTATATCATGGACATCTTCTTAAAATGCCTGTAGAAGTTGCAGTTAAAATTTATAAAGGAAATGTTGATAATGAAAAATTAATTGAAATAATGCATGAAGTTCGAATAATGTTTGTTTATTATTTTTTTTAACTGCAAGATTTTCAATAAGTTTATATCCTTTTTTCAGGCTACAATTTGATCATGAAAATGTTGTTAAATTTGTTGGAATTGCAGCATGTCGATCTCCAATGCTTATTGTTCTGGAATTAGTACATGGTGGTGGACTTAATCGATATTTAAAAATAAAAAAGAATGAAGTTACAACAATGCAAAGGATATGTATGTGTGCGGATGCAGCAAATGGTTTAAGCTATATTCATTCACTTGGAATTATTCATAGGTAAATTATTTTAGAGATATCCAACTTGGAGAAAGCTACGGATATATGAAACTCTTGCATCGAGCTAATCTAAGATAATAATTTTTTAGAGATGTTGCATCACGGAATTGCTTATACTCACAATCAAAGCAGCGAACGCTAATAAGTGATTTTGGTTTATCACAACAAGAAGAAATTTGTACAATTGATCCAACAAAATCTTTACCAATTCGATGGTTAGCTCCTGAAGTTTTGACAACATTTCAATGCACTAAAATGACTGATGTATGGAGGTAAGTATTGGTAGCTGTATTTAAAGGGGATATAGGGCATATTGTATTTTTTGAAGTTTGAAAAACTGTAACCATTGAGGATATATGAAATCTAAGGGAGGCATATACGTTGTTTAAATTAAAAATTTTGTAACTGTCTTTTGATCGTTTGTTTGGGAGGTAAGTATTAGAAGAGGGGATGAAGGGGATACAGGGCATATGGATACTTTTTAAAGTGCAGCTCAAATTTAGAAAAAGTGTCTTTACTTTTTGATCAACTAGAGGTATACGGTAATGACGTTTAATTTTGGATTTTTTTGATCATTAAATTTAGATAACTGATATTCAAAGGCGATTTGTGATATTTAAAAATTTTATTTAACTATTTCTTGATCTATGAGGGATTTCCGATATCCAAAGTTGAAAATTTATTAGAAACTGTTTTGAAGTCATTCACTTGGATATGTGATATCCGAATAGGATAAAGTAAAATTTAAACTGTTCCTTGCTTCTTTAATAAAATATATTTTTTCTTTAAATTTAATAATCTTTTTCTTTTTTTCAGTTATGGTGTTCTATGTTGGGAAATATTTAATCATTGTGAAGATCCATATTCAAATATAAAACTAAAAAAAGATGTCATTGATCAAGTGTTAGCTGGTGTTCGACTTGATTTTAAGCCTCCAAATGTTCCACAAGAAATTATTGATATTGTTATTCGATGTTGGGATATCACTCCTTCGGCAAGACCAACAGTAAAAGAAATATCAACAACAATGGCGCCATTCTGTGAAAGACCATCACTAAAGAATAATAATAAGAAAAAAGAAAATAGTTTAAAGACAAAAGAAAACTTAAAAACAAAAGAATTTCAACAAAATCGTAGCCGTCGACAACCTGAATCTGGACAAGCATCATCAAATCGAGATTCAAATGTAAGTTTTTTGGGATTCGATGGAGGGTTTTAAAGGAGGGGTTTTAAAAGTTTTCGACTACATTGAATTTTTAAAATACCAAACTGTTTCGAACAAAAGTGCATAAAAATTTTTTGTGGTCGAATGCTTTCTACTGTAATTATTCAATATCTGATGTACATTTATTATTATAAAACTATTTTCAGAGATCGAATCATCAACGAAAAAGTACAAAATCTGTTTTAAATGAACCATGTGGCGGCAAAAAAAGAAGTCTAAGAAATAAAACAAAAAAAGAAAAGTGATGCACCAATTGGAAATATTTATGTGATATGAATTTTATGTGTAAATTGTTTTTTTAAACATTATTATTTTTGATGAATAAATAATCTGGTTTTTTGTAAATTTTGTTGTAACAAGAAAACCACTGTCATCAGAGAAACTTTTATGTAATTTGTAAAGGGTTACTGTAGATTGTTGTAAGTGTTAATTAATTTTGATTTATATTGCATTGCTATTAAACTGGTCCATTTTTCGAGCAATATTAAACTGAAATCTCATACAAGTAATTATGTTTGCATTTCCTTATTTTATTTACTAAAATGGATTACTGTAGATGGATGTGCTGATATTGAATTTTAGAGTAGCATTTTTTTCCAAAAAATTGTTTCTTGAGTGAATCTTTTTTGGTTACCGTAACCCAATTGCTGCCATTACGTTTCCATGAACACTTCTGTAAATTTAAAGCCGTCTTGCAAAAAAGTCAGAAGTACAAATTGTTTTTCAAACTTACAAAAAGTTATATTGTTGATAACAAATTTTTAAAAGAAATAACTGCGCTCACCAAATACTGTTTGAAAACTTGGCGGATGTTTTTATGTGACTTGATTGTTTCCAAGTTGGTTGCTAAAATGGTTATTTATTTATAAATAAATCTATGAAATACTGTAAAATTAAAGTTTTTTTTAGATTAATCAAAAAAGTGTACTATTTTGAATAAATATTTAAAAAAAACTAACATTTCTAATTCCATGCGTAAATAACTGTCTTCATACATGTTTTGTTGTTATCAATAAATTACTGTAAAAAAGTATTGTTTTTAACTATTCAGATAAATTTTTACAACAATAATTTGTTTCAAAAAACTGCATACGCGAAACTATTAATGATGCATGACATGCGTATATAAAAATACAAAGTAGAACAAAACAACGAAATTATTTTTTTAACTGTTTGTAACTACTTCACTGCAGTCATTACGTGTAAATTTTTGTATACTAATTAACAGATTATTTTTAATAGATTTAACTGACAAGGGACCGTTCTGACATGACACCCGGGGATTTCTTAGGTAATAGCGGGAATGGATAGCTTATAGCAAGGGATGAAAAACCCCCAAGGGTTTTTTTCCCGTTCACTATTTTGAGGATTTAATAGCAATTTGCTATTACACAGTAAGTAGCAGGCGATGAACGTCTCAGTTATAAAATTACGTCTGTGGCGGTTTTTGATGACTGTAAAAGCATGGAATGTGATTAATTATTTATGAAATATTATGTTTTGCCATATTCAACCATTCAAAATAAATACAAACGTAATTCATATACTGAGACGTTCATCGCCTGCTACTTACTGTGTAATAGCAAATTGCTATTAAATCCTCAAAATAGTGAACGGGAAAAAAACCCTTGGGGGTTTTTCATCCCTTGCTATAAGCTATCCATTCCCGCTATTACCTAAGAAATCCCCGGGTGTCATGTCAGAACGGTCCCTTGTGAGTCCATCGAGATTTTAGAAATCAAAAACTGATTCGCTAACATTTATAGCTATCTTGAGAATTTATTTGTATTTTGAAGAACTTACAACCAGTAACTGTAATACAGTAAACTTTTTTTGAACATATTTTGAAATTTTACAAAATTATTGTTTTCTCGTTTTGTTGGATAAACTGTAAATATGAATAGCTTTGTGGAATACTTTGTAAAATTATCTACAGTATTATAAAAACTGTTTTGCAATTCAGTTATCTTATAATAATAAAATATTTTATATCTCAACGAACTGTTTTCGAGATGTACTGCAAAGTTTTCTTTTTTTTTATTTTTTTGTAAAAAGATAATCTGTATGCTAGGATACAATTTTTTAAAAAACTGTTTTTTTAAAAGCTTGTTATTTTAATTAAAAAACTGGTTACTACAAATCATTAATATATCCAACAAAAAAAATTTTTTTTGATTACTGTAATTTGTAGTAGTTTTTCTTTGCAAATTAATGCATATATTTTTTGGATAGCTTGTATTTTATTTAACTCGCCAATGGGAGTTCTGAATATAAAAACTGTAAATGTTTATTTTGAGCAACAGATTAAAGCAATAAACTGAACTCCATGTGTCACATATCTCACCATTTTTAATGGACTAAAACATAAAATTATTAACTTCTTATTTTGCATGAAATAAATTAATTTCTAGCAAAATGTATTATTAACTGGTAATTCATGTCATTCTCAAACAAATAAAAAAATTTATTGAAGTTATGACATAAATTTAAATTTTGAACAACACATTAATATTAAAACAATTAACTGAAATCCAACAAGCGAGTACAAAGACTGTGGTAAATAAAGGTATTTCTGCTATAAAATATTTTAACTTCCGTATTTCTACGTGGATAACTTCTACCTTTTGTGACAAATTTTGGGAAATCTATTCAAAAATAAATGCATCATCTTTTCCGGATTACTTATTCTTTTCTTTCATTGAAAAATAAGACTGAAATTTATTGCTCATTGGTTTTTGTTCCTGCTTGCTTGCTGCTTACAAAAAAAATACATAAACGCAATAGAAATTATTAAATAGATTATATTTGAAAAGTACTTTGTTTTCGATTTTTAGATGTTGCAAAATTGCGATTATTTTTCAATTTTCACGACAAAATCTAATTGTTTTAACTGCGCTAGTAAAGTTAAACTGTGGAGAAGGTCCAATTACTGAATTTTATATTGAAATATATTTAGATTTGTTGTAGCTTTACAGCAGATAATTTCTATTACTCGATTTCTTAAATCGTTTATCAAACAAAAATGTTTTAAAGCACGTAAAAGTTAGTAAGTGTTGCAAAAATATTTTTTTTATATTAAAATTTAGTATACTGATCGGTTCTTTCACAAACTGATTTTCATTAATTAAATTTTGGTAATTTATTATACTTTCTTTGGCATATTTTGGTGCAAAACTGAAGAGATCCATTCTTGAAAACAAAAGATTGATGTTTTAAGTCGATAAATTGTAATTGTAAAAACTGTAAACATATTCGTTAACCAGAACATTCAAGTAATTACTAGAGTTGAATGAATTCTTCAATATAGTTCATTTTTATGAAACTGTTTTCTTTTAAAGCTTTATCGAACAAATGTAGTTAAAAATAAAAGTGCAAAATAATTTAATATTTTATAATAATTGTAGGAAAGCCATTGTTTGAGATCATATTATTTTTACTACTTTTATCTTTTAAAAGATTGTCCCACGGGCTTAAAAAAGAACAGTTATTAAACTGCCGGCTGTTCATTTTTGGGTTCTGCGGATAGACAGCTCATGAGATTTCGCAGACGGGTTGGCCGTATTTTTTTTAACAAATCTGTGGATATACGGCTCAAGAGATTCGCCTTTTTTTAAACAACAGTGGTTCTTATTTTTGTTTTTATTATAACAGCCACCCGTGTCTGCTTTAATATGAGTCTGTGTTTACATAAAAAAAGTTTTTTACTAGTTTTTTTAGGTAAAAACATTAGGACACATGAAAAATTTTGTTCATTAAAGGGGGCGTTCCCCCTATAACAAATTTTTTTCAAGCATTATTATTGATAATACTCAAGGAAAAATGCATTAATCTTTTTCCATTATCCGTTGACAAACATTGAAAGTGCAAAGAAACAATGCATTTTCGTGTTTTTTATGCACATTTTTAGAGGAAAATAATTTGTTGAGATTGAATTACCCCTTTAAAAAAGATGGTATTAGAATAAAATTTTTTTTAAAAAAATTGGGAAAAAGGAATGTTGCATTTGAAAATTATTATAAATATAATACGAAAGCTTCCACTGAAAATCATATATGGATCAAATCCCTTTTTCCCACACTTTATTTTTTTCCAATAAATAAATGTAAATTAATATGGAGGTATAAAAATTCTGATAAAATTGGTAAATTACAACGCGAAAATAGATTTTTAGGCGGAATTAAAAAAACCAGACATTTGGCAAAAATCAACTCGCCGAGTTGAAACACAGACTCATATTAAAGCAGACACGGGTGGCTGTTATAATAAAAACAAAAATAAGAACCACTGTTGTTTAAAAAAAGGCGAATCTCTTGAGCCGTATATCCACAGATTTGTTAAAAAAAATACGGCCAACCCGTCTGCGAAATCTCATGAGCTGTCTATCCGCAGAACCCAAAAATGAACAGCCGGCAGTTTAATAACTGTTCTTTTTTAAGCCCGTGGGACAATCTCATGAGCCGTCTGCTGGCTATCACTCCATGTATAAAAGAATCACCTACAAACAACATTTAACAAAACCTTAAAATATCATCATTCATATTTCGCAGCATTTCAGTTTCTGTTTTATAGATGTTTATAAAAATACTCTAATAAATTATAAATTTACCTACACAAGGAGACCGAAATAAAACTTATTTTTTAAACAGAAATTTATAATTTACCAAAGCATGGGATTACAAAAATATCAAAAACACCTAGTAATTTACAGTATCGTTAATTTCTAACACAGAAAGCAACATAATTTAATTGCAAAATTTAAAAAAATGCAAAATTTTTATTTTTTATCACTATCCATGTTTAACAATAAGAATCACTATAAATATCCAGCAATGTTCCTGTATTATTACAACGGCGTGTGAGTCAGCAAGAGAGTCGCTCGCTTCGCTCGCGACCCTCTTGCTGACTCACACGCCTTAAGACAGTACGATTCGGGGGTACTGTAGGTGTGTTTGGGATACTGTAGGGGTACTGTAGGTGTGTTTTGGGGTACTGTAGGGGTACTGTAGGGGTACTGTAAGTGTGTTTGGGGTACTGTAGTGGTCACCGGGGTACTATAGGCTTCCACATCGCTTTTTAGAACTTTTTTGCCTTGAATTTTGGTCAAAACCCCGGCAAAAAAACACTCTTTTGAGTAAAAGTACCACTTACCGTAACCCTACAGTAATTTTTTTTACAAAAAAATAAATCCGCAGTCAAAGCGGGAGTGTTGGTACCATTTGCAGACCTGGGGGGTCACTACCGTAGAAAATTATTTTTTTCCCTACGTAGGCATACGAAACTGATGCTTAAACAGCCGCAGCCCTTCGGGCTGCGGCGAGATTATTGAACATTTATTTTTATCTTCCAACGAAGATCTGATTAACCAAAAGCCGAAAAAAATCTATCAATAATGTTATGTGATTGTATAGTAAATTTATGTAGGTACAAAAACTATTTGTAACACCCATTTTTTGTATATGGTTTCTTGATCTGTGATTTATGCAATGAAATCAGCTTGAACTGGTTTTTTTTTTAGATTTTTAAGCACGCTTTTTAACTGTGAGCAAGTTTCTTTTTATAAATTAATACTATGATTATATTTTTCTTTATAACATTTTTAAAATTATATTTTGTTACAAAACTGTGAGTTGATTTCGCTTTTCAAGACAGAGTTTAATTGTTTCTATCAAGCTAATAAATTTTAAACTATCGACATAACGATAAAACTAGTAAAACTGTAAACTGGATGTTGTTGTATTACTGAAGTAGATAATTCCTAAAACTGAATTGCGTTTTTGTTTCTTTTATAGAAAAAAAAATACAAATATTCAAGGTTAGAATGTAGGCAAATACATATTTTGTTTCGTATGGTAAAACTGAAATCGATGTTTGTTTATTTATACTATTTGGAGGTGAATAACACAATATCATTAATACTACAAACTTTTTTCTTTTTTGTATAAAAACTGCATGTTTAATCACAAGGTTTAGCGGATTTTGAGGCATCTTTTTTTTAACTGTATTGAAAATATATTTCTAATATTAATAATATTTGAAAATTTTAACAGTTACATTTTGCTGCAAAGCAGTGGACAGTTTTAAATTTTCATGGTGAAATTTGACTATTTCTATTGTGCTAATAAATTTTAAACTATAAAGATATTTAAAAAATTGATCAACCAGTAAATTTGATGTTACTGTAGTTTTAAAATTGATAATTTCTAAAACTGGATTCTCCATTAATACGATTTATAGAAAAAAGACAAATATATCGTTTTCTTGTAGGGTTTTTATTAACTGTTTGGATGAAAACTATTCCATTGTGTTTTACATATCGATGATCCTCCTTCTATAAATTTTTTTATCATGAAATAATTGATAATTTTATGAAACTGATGAGCAACAACATCATTCTTAAGCTTTTGCAAGTTTTTGAAAAAATATTAGCTAGAAGGTGAGGAAAGTTGCGTTGATTTATTTCACTAATTCTTTCTTTTTTATCATGATTACAAAAATCTTACTGTATTTTTTTGATCTATAAAATGTTTGAAAATTACAGTTTACAAATTATGTCAGTGCAGCTACGGAATTTCCTACAGACGGCAGGAATAAAAATATTTGTGTTTTTTATAGTAAACTGTCAATGTCTGCTTTTTCTTCAAAGCTTGAAATTTAATTGTTCTTGATTACCGTAATTCATTTTATCTTTTGAACGCTTATAAAACATTTATTTTTTAACTTTCACCAAAGAATTGCTTATTTCTTTTGCCAAAAATATCCATCAATTATGTTAAGTAACTGATTAAAAAACTTATGTAGGTGCAAAAAAACTATTTTTGTAACACAATACTTTTATGACAACAATCTGTTTTTATTTTGTACAACCACTGTTTATACTTTGATTTAGCTGATGCAGCTGATGTAATCAGATTGTATTCTTTGTTTTTTGCATTTTAATGCATCCTTTATTTAACTGTTTGAATTCTTGTAAAGTTTTATATTCTAAACTGAAAATTTTTTACAGTATATTTTTTAAATTGAAATTCAATCAAATAAGTTGATACTTCATAAAACTGTATTCTGTTCGATGAAAAGCTTATCCCAAAAAGAGTGAATATTAAAAACAATGCCGGTACAAAATAACTATTTTTAACGCAAATTTGCTTTTCTTATCACAGTCATTTTCTTTATAGTTGCTGCTTGTACTCTTGCTTAGCCAATGTAATCCGATTGTATTTTTTCTATTTTTGGCATTTTGAAGCACCTTTTGGCTATCTGTTTTACAAAATTTTTAGCAGTGTATGTTTGACACATGAATGGTATGAAAAAATTTTTTAACTTTATAAAACTGAAATCCATCTTGACCCACTAGTGTGCACTTTTTATATTCAAAATTTAATCTTAAAGTAGGATTTGCCCGATAAAAAGCATATTATAAAAATATTTATCAATTACGTTAAGCGATTGTTGAAAAGAACAATGTTGATACAAATACTATTTTTATCATAATACTTTTATGACCATAATCTCTTTTTATTTTGTATAACAACTGTTTGCACTTTGATGAAATCAGATAATGTTCTTTTTTTGCATTTTTATGCATCTTTTACTTAACTGCATGATATTTGTATTCAACGTATTTACAAAGACAATTTTTCTAGTAATCTTGAGTTTCATGACAAAACTGTAAATTTGAATGGAAACATGCCCCGAGAGCATAGGAGGTTTAAGTATTGGTTAAAAGCATTAAACATGGTATTACCGGTAAAATCTTAATGATGAATTGCTAATGTTTTTTAACAATTTAAATACCTGTTATAGAGTTAATGACGACATTTGGATAATTTTTTGTAACTGCCTTTCTAGATACTCCTGAAAATTATACGCATACTGCGATATAAAAATTTAAAACTTGCCCACTTGATCCCCTTTATCTTCTAAATGCAAACTGTTTCATTATTTCCGCGATCCTCAAATAAATTGTTCGATAAAAAGCTTATTGCCAAAATATCTTGCAATCATATTAAGTAATTTAAAATCTATATAGGTACAAAAAAGTATTTTTACTTTTATATCCACCACAATCTCTTTTTATTTTGTTTAACTGCTTGCACTTTGTTTTAGCAAATGTAATCAGAATGTATTTTTTCTTTGTTTTTGCATTTTGAAGGATCTTTTATTTAACTGTCTTGAATTGAGTGTTTGGAAGCCTTATTCTTTAGAAATCACAATTTTTTATATTATTTTTATAACTGTAATTTTAATCAAATAATCTGTAACTTTATATAACTGAAATTTGTCCACCTTGACCCATTTTTTATCTTTTGAACGTAAACTGAGAGGGTAATTCCACCATTTAAAAAAAGTTGCCCGATAAAAAGCTTGTTATCAAAAATATCTATTCAATTATGTTAAGGGATTCTTAAGAATAATGTAAGTACAAAAACTAAGTATTTATAAAACACAATACTTTTATGTCCACGACAATCTTTATTTTTGTAAAATTGTTTGTAGTTTGATTAAGCTAATGTAATCAGATCGTGTAATCAGCTTGGGTTTCTTTTTTGCATTTTAATACATTCTTTATATTCAACTGTTTGATTGATCCTTGTGAAGCTTTTAGAACTTCTAGAAATTCACGATTTATTTTTAAAAATGAATTAAATAAATTTTAACTTTATAAAACTGAAATTGTTTCATCGCAATCCACTCTTTATCCTTTGGACGTAAACTGAATGTTGTTTTCCCTCCGTCGATAAACAGCTTGCCACAAAAATATTTATCAGTTATTTTAAGTGATTGTTTTAAAAAAAGTATGTTGAAAAACTATTTATAAAACACAATACCTTTATGTCCACCACAATCTTCATTTTTGTAAAACTGTTTGTGTTTGATTAGGCCGATGTAATCAGCTTGGGTTTCTTTTGTTTGCACTTTAATACATCTTTTATTTAATAGCATGATCTGATTGTATTCTATTTTTTTTGCATTTTTTAATTAACTGCAATTCTTTATATTCTTCGTGTGATCATATCTAGAAAGATAATTTTTCTAGGAATCTGTAGTTTCATGACAAAACTGAAAATGTGGGGAATTAATTGAAAACATGACACATCATAGAGAAACAATAGTGGTTAAAACTTCAAAGCTAAAATCTATTATAAGCTTTAAAGTTTTAATGATGAATTATTACCATTTTTAAACAATTTATGTATCGATTTGTATGGTAATTTTTAGTAACTGAATATTCTTGATTTATGTTTTATTTCCATTCTTTTTTTTATTTTATATAACAATTGTTCGTGCTTTAATTTATCACATGTAAACAGCTGACAAGCTTCGATTCTATTTTTTTTGCATTTTAATGCATTTTTTTATTTAACTATTCATAGTGGGAAAGATAACTTTTTAAATAATCTAGATTTATATGGTAAAACTAAAAATTCGAATGAAAACCTGTCCAGTGGTCATAGGGAATTTGTCTGGTAATTTTTTAGTAACTGAATAATCTTGATTTATCATTTAATGGCAACAATCGTTTTTTATTTTGTAAGAATCTTTTGCTTAACTGTTTAGACTTTATTTCAGACGTTTAGATAAACGATAAAAAAATTTTTTGAAAAACAATTCTATAAATTACTGGGTATCAGAGATGAGCTAAATTGCTAACAATTTTGACAATAATGTCAAATCTCAGATCAATGTATCATCAGTGATTGTCAACATCATAGATGTTATATGATAAATATTAGAAACGAATTATCAAAAGTAAAATTTTACATGGGTTATTTTAACTGATAATTAAGTCAATAACTTTATTTAGCATTAAATGTGCTTAATTTTGGTTAAGAAAAATTTATTTGTCTTTTTTTTGAAGTTTATTTTTAACTGGTTTTAGAGGTGCTGATTTTTAGCTTTCAAATTAGATTTTTAATTTTTTTGCTCTCCCATTTTTACTTCTTCCTTTTTTCGCCTACAGATTTTGCCAATGTTTCGCTTTTACATTTTGACCCCCTGCGCTCAAAAATTAACAATTTTCAAGCTTTTTTCAACTATAAATTAACAAAAGAATAACTTTCTCGAAACAAAATCAGTGTTAAAAAACGGCAAAAATACTTTTAAATTTCCTTTTCTTTTCAAATTTAAAAACTGCGTTTTAACTCAACTATCATAAAGTTTTGAGTGAACTGTGATTCACAAATTACGTCAATGCTGGCACCCAAAACAACAATTGTGACAAGTCTCCAGGAAGAATAAACAAACTGCTTCTGTTTCTATTTGTAGAAAAATCCCAAAACTTTACACTGTAACATTTTCAAATGAAGTCATCATCAAAGGTCCTTTTGTTGCTGCTGCTCTTTTGTAAAAGGACACATTTCCTTCTTCTCTGCTTCTCCCGCTCTCATCTCTGAACCCTTTCTGGTTCTTGTTTTTTCATTCACCAAAAAAACTTGTTGATATCTTTCTTTTTTCTTCCTCTCTGACATTTCCATTTTTTTCTCCTCGTAAAGGCCAATCTCATTTATTTCATTGTTATCCTCCATATCTCTCTTCTTTGCCTTCTTCAAAAATGGAAAAAAAACAAAATTTATTTTTAGCCCATATATGAGAATATAAACTTTTGCCATGACGTTTATCCTCTCTTTCCTTCTTTCTATCATTTTCTTTAAGCTGTTTGAAGTGTAAATCCGCTTTTGCCCCTTTTCATTGAAAAGTGTTTTACAACACAAAAAAAGAGAGCAATATAAGAGGAGTATCAAAAATCTAATTTTTCATAAACGGCATTAACTCTGAAAAACACTTTTGCTTTTTTTCTTCCAAAAAATTTTTGGGATTAAAAGTTAAAAGATTTTTTCTTTGTCATCATCCTGTTTTGAGATCTTTATGAAAGGGAAAATTAAATTAGTCTCATTTTTTGATGTTTTCCGTTTTTGGGTGTTTTTTGTTTATCAAAAAAACTTAAGTTTTGTGCGAGTTCTAACACCTACTGACTCCTAAACCCATGAGTTGACTTAATAAACATCCCAAGGAGGGGCTCACTTTTAACCTGGATGCCACCCATGGAATTTATTTTAATCTCGGATCCACCGAACACCCAATTCCTCATGTTTTTTAGTTGTAATCCCGCCTGGGGCTCGAACCGAGGACCAACTCCACCACATCACCTAAAAAACACGTTTACGCTTTTTTTCTTCCAAAAAATTATTTGGGATTAAAAATTAAAAGCTTTTTTTCATCATCTTGCTTTGAGATGGATCTTCAAGAAAATGAAAAATTTAAATTAATCTCATTTTAACTTGCTTTTCCCTTTTTTGGTTGTTTTTCTTATTTATTTATTAAAATTAAAATATATGATAATTTAATTTCCTTTCTCTCTCCTTGCATGTTAGATGAATCTGGCATGACACTTCTAAGAATAAATGGAGTGTTTGAACTCTTTTTTAAGAGATTGTTTTTTAAAAAACAAGTTTAATAAAGCTTTAATTTAATAAACGCTTTTTTTAAAATAACAACTTTTAGCTTTGGAAAACAAAAAAAAATGGTCAAAGTTTACTGTAGCCTGAGGGATAATTATTGAGAAACTGCTGTCAACTTTTTTTGTGTTTAAATTCAGCCTCTGAAAAGATGTAGCTTTAAAATTGTTTTATTAAAATTTTTGCTTGCTAAAAAATTAATCTCGTTCTCCTGCTTAAAAATTTTCATTTAATTATTCCATCAAAATTCAGTCTTAATTTCCGTTGGTTTCATTTTCATTTTTTAAATATTGTGCCATTTCCGGAGGCTCTCTTTGGACTTTTCCCACTAAAAACGAACATTATTTTCACGTTCCAAAATGGAATTTCTGAGTTGACTTTTATCCTTTAATATCTCATTTCATTCTAAATCATTATTGTAGATTACTGTAGTTATATGAAAAATAATAAACAACATTTTTTTAACAGAAAATGTTTGAATGTTTTTTGACGCTAGTTCTTCCCTAAAAATTCTGCTTTACCCTTGTTAAAACAATGGGTTACTGTAACTTAACCAAAACCATAGAACCACTTTTTTTAAACCATAAAAGTACATGCTGTTTTAAGCAATTAATCACTTTGCCTTTAATAAAAACATAAAACTGTCAACTAAATTTAGCTTTTTAAACAATTATCTCATACGTATATCCCCTTTTTTTCAACTGCCAAATAGCCATCATACGTCTTTAAATGCCATGCTTCTTTTTTCATGAAGATAGATAGCCAACTGTCAAATGTCCTTTTATAAAAACTTTTCATTTCTTTACCCTTCAAAAGTTTCAAAAGAATTTTTAACTTAATTTACGTATGAATATTTTATTATTACTGCTGCCAAAAAAGTAGCCTATAACTTTTTTTCGGTCAAAGATAAAGTCTTCTTCTTTTTTTTTCAGTTCCGCATGACGTGCTTTTTGATTTTCAAGTATTCAAAAAATTTTTAAATGTAATTAATCTTTTTTCAGAAGAAGCAAGAAAAGGTTGTCTCGTCTCTCGAAAAGCTGAATAAAATTTCACGGTTTTCAATTTCCTCTTTTGAAGACAGCTGCTGGATATATTTCTTGGGATATATAAAAGTCGAAAAAGATTAGTAAAAAAATTTTGTAACTTGAGAATTGTAGCAGCTTGGTGAAGTTGCCAAAAGAAGAAAACTTAGCATCGAAAACGCCAAGATGGTATATGCCAACAATGTCAGCGGTTATTTACATTACGCTAATACTCTCACAATGATACTATCCTATTTAAATCTACTGTTAAATTACTTATTTTTATTTATTCTAATTTTATTCATCGCATTTATTGCCATCGAATCAAGAAAGCGATCATCAACGTTGAAATTCAGCTATATTTCAATGTTCATTTCTGCATGTTGCATGCATGCTTTTGTATTTATTGTTGTAAAAATATCTGAAACTTTAGTAATTTCAAATTCTGAACAATCACTAACTTCAAAACTAAAAGCCATGGCATTATGGTATCATTCTTTTAATACTGGATTTGTAAATACTATGTTAACACTCAATCAAATAACGGCATTGCTATTCACTATTAAATATCATTCAATTTGGAGATCATATGTTACTGCTATTGTCATTGGCTTTACACTAGCATATCCATTTTTTATTAATTTTCCAACACTTAAAAGTTCTTGTTTCTTTACAAGTACATCAACATCCTGCCGATTTTCATCTATAACTTCACAGCTTACAGCATCCTTACATACTTGCATCAATGCAATCTTTTCTCTCTTTCTTCTTATCATTACCGTATATATTATTCGAAAAAAACATACATCAACAAAAATTCAATCTTCAATACTTTTTCAAGCAGTTTTTGGTTCAATTATTTTAATCATTTATTCATTGATTACTATAATAGCAATTAATAGAATTTATATTAAAGATTTTATTGGATATAATACGCTGATTACGGTAGCGGAAACGTTACATATTTTATACTATATTATTATGCTTGGAATATTATTTATTATGAAGTAAGTTGTTTGAAAAACAAAAATGGTTTACTTCAAATTTTCTCTGAGGGCAAATACAGATAGAGTAGTTGGTTGCGCGTCTGACTTGCAATCCAAAATATGGCAGTGAACAATGAAGTTCGAATTTTTTCTAAATACATAAAAAAATGTGCTTTTGTTTATAATTAGCAGAAACTAATCCTTATAATATTTAAATATTATCTAAATATTATAAGGATTAGTTTAAAAAAAACTGTTTTATTAGATTTAATGTTAAAAAAGCAATGGTTTTTTTTGTAAATAGCAGTAATAAATTAATTAAACATTATTATTTTAGTTTATTTTAGCGTAGAAAATATTTAAATATTGCTAGGATTAATTTCTGCTAATTTTTAAAAAATTAATTTTTTCATGTTTTTGGAAGGGATTCAAACCCCGTTGTTGACTCCCCATATTTTGAAATGCAAGTCTGACACGCCACCAACTGCTCTATTTACCATCAAAGAAAATTTAAAGAATAGACTTTTTATTTCTTATAAAATTTGGTTGTTTTTACTTCCAAATTTTGGAGATGAAAAAAGTGAAAAGTGTTATTGTAAAATTTGTTATAAAAAAAGTTACAGTATACCAATTTACAAAATTTTTAATACTTTCTAAATTCTTAAACTTGAAATCCGTGTACTCTCAAAATACTGTAGCATTATAACATTTAATGCTGTTAAATAGCAATCCTACAGTATACAACTTTATAAAACATTTCAAAAGTTATTACAAGAAAGCAATTTATTTATTTATTATACATTACGCATGTTAATGGCATACTGCATAAAATCAAGCATGGTTTCACTACAAACTTCTCACAAAAAGCTAAAAAACTACTGCCCAATTTAAAAAAAACATATCCATCCTCAAAGATTACTGTAACCTAATATCTGCTTCATTTTTAGTCCAACTCTTCGAAACAGTTTCGCTGAATTCTATCACTGCCAAATTTTCAATGATGTCTATAAAGAATATTTTCAACCTATCAATTTCAATCATATTCAACCTTCATCTGTTTAAACATTGTACCCTAACTATAGATTGATATAAGATTTGCTTAAATAAAAAGATTTTTCAAAAACAAAAAACATTGCACGATTTATTACAACAAAAAGTGGCATATGCACACTAATAATAATATCATAGGGAAAAAAACAATTTAAAAGAATATGATAGAGAGACCATAAAATAACAAGAACACAGAGGAAAATCTTTCAAAAAACAAAGATATTAAAAGAGAGAAAGAGAAATGAAATAATATTTATTGGCGTTTTTGAGTTGATAACGCCTTTCGATGTTCTTCAAATTTTTCATTTGACCAGCCTGTAGTATCAACATATGGTTGCAATGCACCCAAACGTGGTTTAAAATTAATTCGACCAACAGATACACTTCGACGAGAACGTGATGGAGTACGTGGTGGAGTTTTAGGTTGCGCAAGACTTTCAAGACGTGGTGTTAAAGTTGGATATGTAAGATATTGAAGAGGACCATTAGGATTCTTATTCTGAAAAAAAAGAAGTGTGAAAATGAAAGCTATGAATTAAAAAAACTTACTGGTTTACTATTATCAAAAGTAGCTGATCGTTTTCTTGATGGAGTACGTGGTGGAGTTTTTGGCTGAGCAAGTCTTTCATGACGAGAAATTAAAGTTGGATTGTTAAAGCCTTGACGAATACGTTTTGTATTCTAAAAATGTTTCAATTAATTTGTATACAAAAAGGTTGAAGAATATTATACTAGTCCAACCGAAGTATTACTAATATAATCAATATAAACTTACTGGTGTTCCATTTTCAACATTAGGTGTACGTCCATTATTATCAACTGAAGGAGTGCGTCTTCTTTTAAGTGGTGATTCAAGAACTTTCCTACAAAAAAGCATTTATGAAAACCCATCACTTAAAAAAGTTAAAAAAACTCACTTCAAAGGAGTAGCAGAAGTTTGAGGTGGCTTTTTTGGTTTTGCAAGTTCCTAAAAAATATATATCCATATTTAGTAATAGCAACCACATCTACAAAACTTACAGCAAGACGAGGTGTCCAAGATTTTGTTAAAAGTTCTTTACGTTCTTCTTTACGTTTTTGATCCATTTCAATATCAGGTAATTGCTCAGTTGCATGTTGATGAATAAAAGTGAAATGTTTACCTATAAAAAGAGAAGAATATTATTAATGAACTTCAAGACAACAAATAGCTCTAAGGAGTAGAGCATCGGAAAAAAGGTTTCACATTTAAGTTTTAAAAAACAAAAATGGATGGAACTACCGTAGTTTATCCTCGCAATAAAGACCATGTTTAAAAAACACTTACGAACTGCACCAGGTGACTTCATCGGTGATAATGGGAGTGCAGCTTTCTTAGGTGAAAAATTTTCTTGACTCTCTTCTTCAATATTTTCTGGTGTTAATTGTTCATGTGCAGCAGCAACGGTAAGAGGCAAAAAATTTACATCATTATCATCATTAACTCCTTCACCTGAAACAGAAAAATAAATATTAAAATAATTTATAACAAAAAAAAGCTTACCAATAGCATTCGGAGATTTCATAGATGATGATGGAAGAGTTATTTCAGGGATTCGTTCTTTTGCAGGTGAAGATTCACGAACAATATTACCAGCAGATGCAACATCATCTTCAACCTTCTCTTCTTTCTTTTCTGGAGTTGTTTCTTCCTCTTCATCAACTTCCATTACATATGTTGCATCAAGTGGAGCGCTATCATCAGCAGCAGTAGAATCAAGTGGAGCGCTATCATCAGCAGCAGTAGAATCAAGTGGAGCACTATCATCATCAGCAGTAGAAGATTGAAGAGTACCATTAAAGTTAGCACTATCACCAGCACCAGTAGAAGAATGATCAAGTACTGCAGTAGGAGTAACAGGCAAAAGATTTGCAACATTAACATCTTCACCTGAAACAGAAAAATAAATATTAAAAAAATTTATAAAAAAAAAGCTTACCAATAGCATTCGGAGATTTCATAGATGATGATGGAAGAGTTATTTCAGGGGTTCGTTCTTTTGAAGGTGAAAATTCACGAACAATATTACCGGCATATGCAACAACATCATCTTCAACCTTCTCTTCTTTCTTTTCTGGAGTTGTTTCTTCCTCTTCATCAACTTCCATTACATATGTTGCATCAAGTGGAGCGCTATCATCAGCAGCAGTAGAATCAAGTGGAGCACTATCATCATCAGCAGTAGAAGATTGAAGAGTACCATTAAAGTTAGCAATATCACCAGCACCAGTAGAAGAATGATCAAGTACTGCAGTAGGAGTAACAGGCAAAAGATTTGCAACATTAACATCTTCACCTGAAACAGAAAAATAAATATTAAAATAATTTATAACAAAAAAAAGCTTACCAATAGCATTCGGAGATTTCATAGATGATGATGGAAGAGTTATTTCAGGGATTCGTTCTTTTGCAGGTGAAGATTCACGAACAATATTACCAGCAGATGCACCAACATCATCTTCAACCTTCTCTTCTTTCTTTTCTGGAGTTGTTTCTTCCTCTTCATCAACTTCCATTACATGTGTTGCATTAAGTGGAGCACTATCATCAGCAGCAGTGGAATCAACTGGAACACTATCATCACCAGCAGTGGAAGATTGAAGAGTACTATTAAAATTAGCACTATCATCAGCACCAGTTGAATCATGACCAAGTAATTTATCAATAATTCTTTCAAGAAGATCTTCTTTCTAAAAAAATAAATATTTATAGAGATAAAAAGTACAATAAAACAAATTAAGGAATGGATGGGTGCCGATTTTGATCGTATAAACAAAGGTTTTATCATTGTAAACAGCAAAATTAACAGGAGAGACGCCTTTGTTCTGGTCCCATATCTCGCGTATATAAACTTATCCAGCTATGGGGCTGATATTTTATCCTTACTATTCCATAGCCAAACAAGTAACTTGAATATCTCTATGGACAAAAGATGATCCTGTTGCTTTACTATCAGATAATATAAACCCAAGCAAGACATCCCAAAAGGATCAAGCTCGATCACCATAATCCCTTCCAACAAACATACCTTTCCACGTGCATTAACTTTAAGATTTTTAGCTTCCTGTTGCAATTGTCGATATGTATAATCTTTAAATTGTTCACGAAGTGAATCTTCGCTGATATCCATCTTTAATACTTGTTGAAAAGAATACAACAACAGCAAATGAGTGAAAGATTGAAAATATAAAAAAAGTTGATTTTGATTGATATAGTAGAGAGAGATGAAAGGAGAGAGATCCTTCTGAAAAAAAACAAATAAAAACGTTTTAGAGGAGCGTCGCTTTTCAACGCCAGCATTTCCCGGCTTTCGTGTTAGGAATTTTTGGAGAGGGAGAAATAGAAAAAAAAGAAGGATCGGGGTTTTTGTGGATTTGAAAGCAAACATGTTAACATTAAACAAAAAAGCTAATCATTAATAAACATTAAAAAACGGATAAAATAAAGTGGTTAAAAATACACGCAATCGATTAGCTACTATGGCATTAACAAAGATCATTAAAGCAAAAAAAACTATCAGCAAGCTAAAAATGCTACAAAACATCTACACAAAACTTTGGTAGTAATAATTACAGCAGAAAAATTAGCGCTAAAATGTTAAAACAAAAACAGCCAGCTGCTAATAGGAAAGAAAAGTATTATTAGAACTAATCAGCGCTAAAATAATCCAAAAAGACTGTTTCATTGAATTTAATGTTAAAAAAGCAATGGTTTTTTTTGTAAATAGCAGTAATAAATTAAACATTATTATTTTAGTTTATTTTAGCACAAATAATATTTAAATATTATTAGAATTAATTTCTGCTGATTTAAAAAAAGTAAATTTTTTCATGTTTTTGGAAGAAACTCGAACCTCGCTGTTGACTCCTCTATGTTGGATTGCAAGTCTGACGCGCAACCAACTGCTCTATCCAAATTTGGCCTCAGAGAAAATTCAAAGTAAACCTTTTTTCGTTTCCCAGAAAATCTAGATTAATAATATTTACTACAAAAAAAATTACTGCTAAAATATTACTATAAAAACTTGTGTTGAAAAAAGCAAGCAGGCATTTTTTCATCATTTTTATTTTCTTTGACACATTTTTTGGTTTTAACACGATTTCCTTTCCCTCTTCTTTTTTTACCTTTTTTTATGCCGGATTGCGTTCAACTTTTTTTTCTTTCAAACTTTTTTTCGTGTGTTTCTTTATTGAATTTTTTTATTATCAAAAATTAATTAATTGGTTTTTTAGCTATCTCACTCTTTCTTAATTATTACTACTAAATTAATAATCGTGCTTTATACAAACAACAATGACTCCTAAAGAACCTCCTCAACAGTAAGTTTTTCCTTATGTCAAGGATGTGCAAGGGACAAAATTCTTCGTCCTTGTATATCCTTACTGTATCCTCTATCATCATCCTCTAACAACATTTTTACTACTTTTTTTTAGATCTTTATGGACTTCATGGCTTTATGGTTTTATCTTTGGCCTTTTGCTTCTTGTTCCAGCTCATTATCTCTGGGGTCCTAAATGCGTTGATCAAACATATATCAATGGTGTTCTTGCTCAATTGAATGATGTAAGTTTAAGTGGCATTTTTATAGATGGATAAGGCATAGTTTGATCCTTTGGAGAATTGGATGAGGACTTGTCCATCTCTGTTTCCCATATCGTTATTTACACTCTCTAATAAACTATTTTATTTTTTAGTTGAAGGCTTCTATGCAAGAAAAAGCTGTATATTCAAAGGAAAAACTTGTTGATGCTGCAGAAGTTGCTTCAGATGCTTATCAAAAAGCTAAAATTGCTGCACCAGATGCATATGAAAAAGCTAAAGATGTTGCTGGAAAAACTGTTGAGTATGTTTCTTCTCTATTGAGTGTGTTAAGACTTGATGGAGGATCTGTCCCAAGAACAATATGGGAGTGAACCACAAGATTTCGGCCTTTGCCATATATTTATACCCTTGTCATTGTAATACAGAGACTTTCTCATTTTTAGATATGCTGAAGAAACATGGGATACAATTGAAGATAAAGCTGCATATTTGAAAGAAAAACTTGGTGATGCTGCAGAAGTTGCTGCAGATGCATATGAAAAGGCAAAACCTGTTGCAGCAGATGCTTATCAAAAATCTAAAGAAGCTGCAGCTAAAGCTGCTCAGTAAGTACTACTGTATTTATTGCTAATTTTTGATTACGTTCATTTTCAGATATGCTGGTGAAACATATGAAAATGTTCAAGATAAGGCTGCTTATACCAAAGAAAAGCTTAATGATGCTGCAGAAGTTGCTTCAGATGTTTATGAAAAGGCAAAACCTGTTGCAGCAGATGCTTATGAAAAGGCTAAAGTGGTTGCTGGAAAAGCTGCTGAGTAAGCTTTACTTATGTTTACACTTTTATTCTTTTTATTCATATACAGTAATTCTAGATTAGCTAAAGATGCATATGAAAATGTTCAAGAAAAAGCTGCTTATGCCAAAGCAGAACTCAATGAAGCTTATGAAAAAGCAAAGCCTGTCGCAGCCGATGCATATGAAAAGGCAAAAACTGGTGCCGATAAAACTGCTGAGTAAGTTTTTTGATTGCTTTACAGTACCCCCAGCACTGACAGACCTATCATTAAGTGTGCTTGGGATTAGCTGTAAACCATTTTGAACCAGTGGCATTGTCATTCTTTGGTGTACTGTACTATCATCAATGAAACTAATCTACTTTATTTTTTTAGATATGCTGAAGATGTATATGATAATGTTCAAGATAAAGCAGAATATACTCAAGAAAAGATTAATGAAGCTGGTGAAGCTGCAACTGGTGTTTATGAAAAAGCAAAATCTGCTGCCTCTGCTGCTTATCAAAAAGCTAAGAATGTTGCTGGTAAAATTGTTCCTTAAATTCTTTGTTTTGTCTGTGTTTAATATAATTTTTTTCTTTCTCTGTGTTTCTAGTATACTGTAGATAAAAACTGATTTTATAAATTTTGTTAAGGTTGAAGAGACAGGAAAGATACAAAATAATTAATTTTATTACATTTCGTCAAAAGTAGTTACATACAATTATACATACACAAAAAGAGAGCTATTAGTAGTATACAAAATTATTTAAGTCCTTTACATGTGCCAAAGCATTCGGTGAAATAAATTGATGGAACAAGTGCAGTTAAACAAATTCCAATTAAGACGATAATACCAGTTGCTATCCAAATACATATTTTTGTACGTTTTGCACGCTTTTCTTGCTCTTGTGCAAATCTTTGAAGACGTAATTGAACACGAAGAGTTTCTTCTTGCTTTTCAGGATCATCTTTATTATTATTATTATTCAATAATGCAACATTTTCATAGAGATCATCTGCAGATGGTTTAACAGGACCAGGAGCTGGAGTATTCTTAGCCTAAAAAAAGATGAGAGAGATTAGTGATTGAAGATATGGAAGGAGGATGTATGCTTCTGTAGTGGATATACAGTATGCCAAGTGATTGTCCAGCTGGTTTTTCATCGCATATCGCTCCTACTGATTTCTATAAGCTCATATTTTCAGAAATTGCTCATCATCGACAGGAGCATTTGTTGCACATAAAATTTTGGCAATTGGAAACACTTCGCCAAATGGCGCCAAATTCAAACTGGACTTACGTCCAGCTTAAAATTGACATAGATTATGAAAACTCAGACTTTACTGCACCTAATGGTCGAAAAATTCGTCCACCCGCTTTATAAATGAAGAGACGGCAGCCAATAGGATATATATATGTTATATATTGAATCTCATGCCCTACTAAAAAATCAAACAAACAATCATAGCCTTTGAAGATATCCATAAATGACATATATAAACTCCCTATTGGATATATCAAATCCCATCTCCCCCTTAAAATCAAAAACATTCTTACCTTTGCTCGACTTTTAATCTTTTCAGCACTTCGTAAATCAGTTGATTCATTTTTATCTTGTTGTTGTTGACTTTTTTGTGATTTTAAAGATTCATTTTTTGCAGAAGATTGTAATTGTGATGAATCTTTACCACCTGATGCTGCTTCTTTTGAAGCTGCTTCTTTTGATGGTGGTTTATAATATGTATCTACAGCTGGTACAGGTGTATGATCTGGTGCAGTATAAAATTGATCATTACCACCACCACCACCACCCCCACCAAATGGTAATGGCTCATATGCATTATTCATTGTTGCTTAATTGCTTGATGCTTGTTTATCTGGATACTTTTGATGCTGATTGAAGAAACAAAAAAAAAGATGATGAAGAAGATCAGTTGAAAAAATTTCAGATGAGATGAGAGAAACGAGAGAAAACAGCCGAAGTGAATGAATGAATGCCGACGTGTGTAAGAATGATGACAAAAAAAAACAACGAAGTAAAATGTTGGGAAAAAATCAAAATTTGCATGCATGAAAAAAACAAAAGAAATAACTTACGACGACACGTAAAACGGGCGCGTAACATGTATCAATTTAAAAACTTATTTAAATGGCTTTCATGTGGACCTTCACATTCATGGGAATGGTTTGTTCCAGAAACTTCTAAACGGTAATTTTAAAATCCTCCAACTAAAAAGAGAATGTTCGTTTCTCCGTTCGTGTCTTTTTATTTTTCATTCACAATCACAAAAAAAGAATGCAAAGGAGAAATTTGCATAAAACAAAGAAGCTTTCAAGAATATTGCTGAAAAATGGGCGAAAGTGATGTGAATTTTTTAGTGGGCTTAAGTCTAAGTGAATGTGTGTGTAGCTGTAGGATACAGGTACCTATTAGGACCTTTTTTAGACTTTATATATATCTTGAAAATGGATTGCAGAATAACGGAATTTTAAATATTATATTATTATGTTTTAGCTATTTTCATTTATTTCGGAAGAAAATAGCCGACATTTTGGGATAATTTTTTCAATAACTTGAAAAGGCGTTTGATATAATTATAGATGTTGAATCGCATAATTGAAAAACCAAATGCAGAATCTTATACAGGAACTATTGGAAGATTCTTATCATTGATAGGCTTTTAAGTTGTTTTGAAAGGGAATTAAGAAAGAGTATGCATTTTAGCTGAAAATGAACGTTCTATAACTACTTAAGGGTCTGATTATAAATTTACAGGAAAAAGAAAGAGATTATATAGGGATGTGTTAGAGAGCTGAAAGTAAAGGATTCTGGCACCTTTTGAGGACAGTTATGGGGTTTTTCGGGAACTGGAAAAAGGATTAGAATCTGATACGTGCCATAGTTGTGATGATGAAAGATAATAATTATTGTACTCCTACAATAAGCTTTTCAAAAACAATAACATGGAGCATCAAAAACCGCCCCGGAGGGGCGGGTTACATCTAGTTTTGACATACCATAGATAAAAAAAACTGTTTAAAGTAAAAAATAAGTTTACTGGTTTTACAGTATACCTTTTTTAACTTTACTATTACATAAATCAAAAATTTTAGTTAATTTTAGCACAGATTATATTTAAATATTGTCAGGATTAATTTCTACTAAGTTTTAAAAATTTGATTTTTTTAACTTAACAGTGTTGACTCCCATATTTTGGATTGCAAGTCTGACGCGCAACCACCTGCTCTATAAAGAACATTCGAAGTACATTTTTTTCATTTTCCAGAAATCTGTACGTGGCTGCACTTTAATGTGGATTACATTATAGATACAGTTATTACTATGTATATATTCTATAGTTTATAAATTATGTCGGTTACGGTAGCTTTAGTAGTATTTTGCATTAAACGTTGATCTAGAAAATGAACAAACACTCTTTGATGAAATTAAAAAAAATATTTTTTACAAGTAACATTTTTTAAATATCTATAATTCATGATGTTTACCCACACATAATTTTTTTTCTTTTTTTCTTTTTTAAACACACTAACATTGTGTCAGTCAATGAAGCAACTTAATTCGAGCAAAGTTTTTTCACATTCTTCCCAAATAACAAACAATCATCATGAAAGACCTTATTTAAAGACAAATTAAAAAAGTTTTTAGCAGTATTTGCCCAGCAAAACAAAAGCTTTTTATCAAAATCTGACTCATCTTTTTCTTATCTAATTTTCCTTTTTTCAAAATTTCATCTTTTACCATATTTGAATGGCGTATAAAAAAGATGAGTCAGATTTCAAGTTAAATATAAAGACCAAGCCCTTTTATTCTTTGATTTTTTAAAAATAGCAACTTCCGTTATTCTTTTTTTTGTATTCTCTTATAATTTTTTGTAATCTTTTTTTTTGTATTGCAAAATTACCTCTTTTTAGTAAGGGTTACTGTAGTTTTAGTTGTTTTTTTTGTTAGGCTAATGTAGAAATGTTTTCAAGTGAATTTTCAACACTTCCAGAATCATCATCAAATTTTACAAAATCTTTGAATTCTGGTTTTTCATTTTTTATTTCAAAAGATGATGAAAAGAAAAAAATAAAGCGACAAAAAAATAATGAAGCTGTTAAAAAATGTCGTGAAGCTCGTCGTTTAGAAGAGAAGCGTACTGCAGAAGGTTTAGAAAGGCAAAGAAAAATCAATGAAAATTTAGAGAAGTAAGTGTTTGGTATACTGTATCAAAGTCTAAATTGGAAAACATTTCTTTACTAAAAGCTTTGACGAACAAAAGGGAATAAACTTGCTTACTTTGATGTCTGGTACTTAAAGTAAAAACATGTCTTTTTGGTTTTTTATGTTTTTCTAATTTTGCTCATCAAAGATTTAAAACGAAGAGTGATATTTAAAATTGCTTGTGTCGCAAACAAGCATTTTTATGACAAAACTTGAAATCAGGCATTTCATTCGAACAAACTTTCTTCTTTTTTGTAGCTCCAGAAAATCACAGAAGCTTTGAAATGCAAGATTTTAATAGATAAGCTTTTTTTGAGGTTTTTAAAAGTAACTTGTCTGCCAATCTCCATGTTTGACATTTTAAAAAATAATTACAAATTGATTTTTAGAGAATTTGAAAGAATGTTTGCAGAAGAACAATTGATAAGACAAATTCTTCCATTATGTTCTGTCTCTAAAAATAACAATATCCCAAAATCAGAAACACCGGAATCTCAAAAAAGCTGAATTAATAAAATGCTTTATGTTTTGTCGTTTTTGTAAATTTATTGAAAATAAACAAGCTTTAATTGAAATAAAAAGTAAATCAATGTAAATTCTTAAATGATCATACTGTAATTTTTCAAAAAATTTTAATTTTTGTTTATGTGTCAACTCTTTCTCTTTTTGGCATTCATTTTTAACCTTTTAGTTAAAACTGTTTCGAAATATTTTTTGCACAAAAATAACAACTTGTTTCTATGTCGACGTAAAAATGTCATACACAAAAGAACAACAAAAGGTGTGTCATTTTTGTGGTACATGACCATACATACAGTCGAACCTCGTTATAACGACCTTGAAAGGGACCGCGAAAAAACGTCGTTATAACGAGGTCAATTTGCATTATTTTCTCTTGAAGGGACAGGGACGTTATAACGAGGTAAACGATATATCGAGAATCGTTATAACGAAGTTCAACTGTATTCAAGTAATGTCAAAACATTTTTTTTATAAGAACTATGTTCCTCATGTGTGTGTGTGTTTGTATTTGGTTGGTTAATTCCCCATCCATGATAATAATGAAATTTTCAAAGAAGAAGAAGAAAAAATTGCGTATCAATTAAAAGGGATGCAGAAAGCAAAATAACTTTTCTCTCATTTCTAAAGAAAAAAAAGTGTGTTCTTTGATCCGGAAATATTATTATAATATGTTGTAATAATTTGTAAATGAATAAAGATTTTTTGATCATTACGTTTAACTGTGTCAATATTGAACTGGCAAAAGTCAAATTTGAATTTAGCGCCGTTTTGCAAAAAGTTCCCGAATGTTAAAAGTTTAGATGCGAAAGATGTCCTCATCAGTGATGACCCTTCCACGAAAATATCAGCTTACAGATTCCAAAAGAAGTGCTTTGCGGTAAACAAACATGTACACAAAAACAAAAAAATCATCCTCTATCACAAAAGCAAAAGTTCAAAAATAAAAAATCCATACAAAATTTAAATCAAGTTTAATACTTGAAATTTAATTTTAAAAACATTTTTTTGAACATTTTTTCAACAGATGTAAATGCAGAAATTGTTTTCTTACATTTTAGCCAGACAAGTCAGAAAAAAAACTTCGAGCAACAAAATCGGCGAATTTTTTCTTTCTTTAAAACTGAGCAGCTGCGTTAACAACAACATTAACTGTTGTTGAAAAATACGGGTGCTTAAAACTTTTGCTATTATTGCATCATTCTTATTACAATATCGAAAAATCACTTTTTATTTTTTGCTGCAGCTGTTTTAAAAGTTTTTTAGGCTTTTTTCATTTAAAAAATTATTAACTTTTTACTAAAAACTTCTCTAAACTTGCTTTTTTTTCAGATGGCAACAAAGAATGATTTTTTGTTTTTAAAAGACAAAAAACAATGTTTTGTGAATAATACTTTTTCTGTTGACAATGCTAATACACAACAACAATATTCCAATCTAAATTTGAATCAAAGCTGTCATCAAAATTTGGATTCATCTTTTTCTGTTCAATCATCTCATAGCAAATCAAGCAGCAGTAAAAATGATAAACATTTTGGTAAAACACAAAAATTAGCTGCTGCAATTTGGCAAAACATTAATTGTTTGCGTGGAAAAAAAGCTTTGGGAAATAGAATAAAAATCTATTTTAAATGTTCCCCCGAGGGCAAATATAGATAGAGTAATTGGTTGCGCGTCTGATTTTGCAATCCGATGAATAGGAGTCAGATGATTTGTTATAAAATTAACAACAAATCAACTAAAATATTACTTTCTTTTTGTTTATTTTAGCGCAAACAGCAATAATAATGGGAAAGCACTCCAATCTTGCTGTTTGCTTCCCACAAATTTCGGATTGCAAGTGAAATCCGCAATCACCTGTTCTCCCCGTTGAGCATTTTTTCTAAAAGATCTGCACATTTACCGGACTGCAGCAGCAACAACTTTTAAAGCACAAGATTTAACAACAGTAAATCAAAATTATGTAACAAATTTACAAACTGCTTCTTCTTTGAATCAATCATCTTTCATTGAATCACATTCTTCGAATTTTTCTCATCTTAAAACTGAAACTGACGAAGAAAAGAAAGCTAAAAAGGAGAATGTTTCAAGCAGCAAAGCTCAAAATAGCCACAGCAGCACCCTATCACTTCATATTGCTGCATATGAAAATTCTATTGAAGCTTCTCAAAATTCAACAACAACAACATCTGATTCATTTGGTGGTGATGAAAGTGAAAGCTCAAAAACAACAAAGAAAGAAAAGCAAAGTTTAAGCAAAAAATGGAAGAATGCAAAACAGCTCTTTGATGGTTTAACAACAACTACTTCTGCTGATGCTGCTCGAGTATGTAACTACTCTAAAATTTAAAAATTTTCTACTTAAACTTTTTTTTCAGAATTCCTTTGAAATTCCAAGACAACAAAAAGGTAATATTAAATCAAAGCCAGAAGTAATGCAATTTAAAGCATCCCAAAAATTGCTTAATCCAAATCAATCTGTTCTTGATGCTACAGTTATAAAAAATCAAAAAGAAGGTAATCAAAATAATGCTATAAAATTGGAATATTTGCTTTCTTTAATTAGTAAAAATTACAGTATCCTTGATATGCTAAGATTAATTAAAACAAAAACAACAATTTCTGCTAAAAATTTACTTTACTTTCGATAATTCGATCTCGTCAAGTTTGAGTAAAAAAAAAGTGAATTAGAAAATTTAGTTTTCCAAAAAACCAGAATTTTCTGATTAAAAATATTTTGGTTTGCTACAATTTCGATATTTTTACTTTGAATTCTTTTGTATTAGTAACAGTTTTAACAATGCTTTACTATCCCCTAATGCCACATTACTAATGCGATGATGAAATAATTATGAAATATGTTTAAGCTGTAGACATTTGTATAAACAACAAGTTTTTTTTTCCAACGCTTTAAAAGCTTTTTCTACCACAACTTTGCTGATGTTGCTGCCAAATGTGGCGGGAAAGAAATTTTCAAAAAAAAGAAACAAACCAACAGAGCAAAAAAAGAAAATCGAATTTTTTTCCCCATCCATCCACAGCTCTGGTTTTTTTCTCCGTCGTTAAAAGCAACAGCAGCAAAAAAACTCTATTGTTAAAATTCAACCATTATTTTTTTCCATTTTTTCTTGATTTATACTATAAAAAACTGTATTATTAAGATATGTCAACAACATTAAATCGAACATTTACAAAAGATGATGATACTACTACTACAACAGCAGCAGCACAAACAGGAGGATTAAATCGAACATTTACTAAAGAAAGTGGTGGTGAAGAGTAAGTTTTTGTTGCTTTTTAAAATTGATGAGGTGTACAATATTTTTTCATGTGATCTTTTTCTTTTGTATTAATTGATGCTCTTTATAGAGATCGAACAAAAACAATGGTATTATCAAGAAACAAAGCACGTCCTGGCTTACCTGATGCTATGACTTCAAATATGATTGGTACAATGGAACATGATGAAAATAATCCACATCAACAACAAAGGTAAATACAAATATATATTAATCAATGTAATATGTATGTGCTGCAATATGAGATACTTTAAGTTATTATTAAGCTAATAATATTAATTTAAAGCAAAGAGTATGGGAATATTCTGTTTATATATAGTTATATAGTTTTCTATTATAATTATTAAGAAGTTTAACAAATGCAAAAAAGCACTTTTTTAGTCTTAAGTAGTAAATGATGTCTACTTAAATAGAATAATTTGTCTACTTTTACTCATCACTAAAATTTGATGTTAATGCTTCCGCATATTTCGTAAGTATATCGGCAGGATATTACCCTTCTGCCTGAAGCCACGTAGAGACTATAACATTAAATGGAATATTATCAAAAAATACTGCACATTTAAAGACAACAAACATACAACATGGTTACAGTTGCTTGAGCTTTATCTGTAATGTAATGTTTAGTTTGTTATAAAGCTTCGTGTTCATCACTTTGCAGTAAAAGCTTTAAAGATAAATGCACAATTTTAATCATCTTTTTTTTTTCAGTTTAAAAAATTTACGTGAACGACATCATGTTCGACGATCAACTGTAACAGTAAATGAAAATCCAATGGGAAGTGAAATTGCTCAACTAATAAATGAAGTTGCAGCAGGAAATCCAGATGATATTATGGTAGCTGTACAAAGAAGAATGACACATTTTTTAACTGATAAAGAAAAGCAATGGAAAGATGAAGCTGCAAAGGTTTGCTATAATTAATTTACTTCGGAGTTTATATATAAATTTTTTAGAATCAACGAAAAGCTGCTGCTGTACTAGAGATTAAATTGGCAAAAGCTCAAGCAGCAGCTGCTTCTTCTTCATCTTCAGGAGGAGCAGCAACTATTAGAACTCCATTATCAGGACCTGGACGTTCATTATCTCCTGATCAAAGTGTTGAACAAATTACACAAGAACGTGATCAATATCGTGATCAAGCAATGATGCATGTTAAAACTCTTGGTGAACTTATAAAACAGCATGAAGTATTTATGGATAAAGAAAAATTTTATCAAGAAGTTAGTTTTTGGTCAAAATTTGTTGAAACAAGTTTACTATATTTATGTGTTTTAGTCTGTTACTCGTTTCCATGATGAACAACAAGTTGCTGCAAATACAATTACAGCATTACATGAAAGATTCCGAGCGCTACAAGCTGAAGCTGAACAACGAATTAAAGAGTATGTGCTTTCTATCTACTGTAAATCCCCAAAATATTCTTCAATTTTCAGAGCTAATGAAGAAATTGAAAGACTTCATAAACAACATGACGATGATACTGTATCCCTTCGATTTAAATATCGACAACAAGAACTTAAAATTAAATCACTTGAATCACAAATTGAAACTTTAAAAACTGAAAGAAAAGAACTTCTTGATATGTGTGATGATCTTGTTGCTCGATCTGAACGTGTTAATAATGATAAGAATGCAACAACAACAATGGCAGCTGATTATTAATCATATTTTTTGCTTATCAAGATTGAAGTGAATAATGTGTATTATGATCTCGTATTGTATTTATATTTCTTGTAAAGGTCTTTTGTCTTCTTTGCATAATTTTTATGGGATTTTTTTTGAATAGCTTTTCTGAAATGTGTATTAAAATAAATTATTCTGGTTAAGCTTATGTAGATCGAGCAGACCATTTGAAATCCTAACTGATTTTTTAAATAGCGAAGCATATTTTGTTAAAATGCTATATAAGCGGAATGATTTTTTATGTATAGCAAACTTTACAAATTTTAAAACATGTCAACGCTTTACTGAAATGGACACTGTAGGTTACCGTATGCTTAATTGATTTTATAAACTGCATTGTACTAATCATATTTATATTTAAAAATTATTTGGACTATTCTACTTTAACTCTTTCTGATTTTTAATTTTTAAAAATATGCAGACATTTAAAAAACTGCCATGATTTACTTCAACTTTGTTTCGTTAACTGTTTTCTATGTTCTATTAAAGGAACTGAGTGGGTCAGCGTGTTTTTATGTTTTGTTTGTTTATAAAAACTGTTGCCTGTTTTAATTATTAAAAATTATTCTCTTTACACATTGGGTTTGCTGGACATAGTCAAACTGAATACTCACAATTTGTAATTGGTAAAATAATTATTAGGTCTCTGTAACTTTTAAAACTGCATTTGTACTAATCATGTTTGTTAATGTTAGATAAAACAATGAAATGATTATCGAATAATGAGTATTAGTGAACGATTACATATTTAAGGTATGAAATACACAACTTTTGCAGTGAAAAGCTGAATTTTTAATTAAAGGGAGTGTCCAAGACAGCACAAAACGTTTAGATGAAGTATCCCAACAAGAAAGCAATAAAATTCAGGCTTAACTTCTAAAAACTCCGAATCTTAAAATTCTGATAACTTCTAATTTCTTAATTATTTTTTCTGATTCCAAAAATAGTATGGATGTAAAAATTAGTTGGATATAAGCTGAGTTTCAGCCGTTTGAGATTAATCCATGGATATCCAACTTGATAATCCAAGTAATGCTAAAATTTAGCTTATATCCAACGACTTTTTAACATCCATACCATTTTTGGAATCAGAAAAAATAATTAAGAAAGTAAATGCTATCAGAATTTTAAGATTCGGAGTTTTTAGAAGTTAAGCCTGAATTTTATTGCTTTCTTGTTGGGATACTTCATCTAAAAGTTTTGTGCTGTCTTGGACACTCCCTTTAAACTGGAGTAAACTTAATTAAATTTATAAATAATCATAACTTTTAAATTTTAGTTTTAAAAACTTTTAAGCTTTTTTTTAGCAACTGCTGTCCTTGTCGACATCGATTTGGAGTTGATTTATGCTGTTTGAGAAAAGTATAACATTGCTAGTAAAAAAAGTACAATATAGAAAAAATTAAACACATCTGAATATTTTTCTTAGAAAATTACGGTTATTTATAATTTTTTTGTATAACTGCATGAATAATATTTTTTTATTAAAAACTTTGATCACAATTTTCAGTTTTCCTTTTTGTTTTTAACTGAAAATAACATTGTGATTATAAAACTGGCTTCATCTTTTCATTGCTTAAAATATGTGATAACTTGTTTTTTTTTGTTGTTAATATAGAGGATGACGAGATAAAAAGCTGTAAACTTTTAATATTCTTGGAAAGCATTGATTTTATTCCTTTACCAAATGAATACAAGCAGTTAAAAAACAACTGTTGTTACGGTAGAACTTTTTAATTAAGTTTCTGAAGACACAAAATTTAATTACATGAATTTAATAATATGTACACAGTATATATATATATATACCAAATATTTTAGCCCAATGACATTACAGTAGAATTAAGCCATAAAACAACAAAACCAATAATAAGACAAATAACTAATACAATTAAAAAAATTTGCGTTGTATCCAGCGGAAAACCAAATTCACGTTGTTCTACTCTTCTTCGAGCCTGAAAAAGTTGATTTGTGGAAATTTTAGAAAAATATTTTAAAGATTTCAGTGAAAATCAAAAAATCGAAATTGTAATGTATCTTGAAGTTTTAGTCAAAATATCGATGTCTCATAGCTTTGCTTATAATCGCAAAAAACTACAGTACCACCACCATCATTACTTACTTCTTTTTATTAAAAAACATACAAATATAAAAAGGTCATAATTGGAAACGTTTTTGTGTTGAAATTATCAATAAATTTTATACAAACAGAGATTACAAAAATTTTAAGGAGTTTCTTTAAAATTTTTTAATGCAATAATAAAGCATATAACAATAATAACAGTTCCAAGTAAAACCAAAAGTAGTGGAGAATATTTGTATGAAAATCCCAAAAGGTGTGATGGCCTGTCTTGTAATAACTGAAAATAAATATCATTGAAAAATATAACTTAAGAAAATTTGAAGAGAAAAAATTGAATATAAAGTTTAACCGAGACAAAAGCTTATCACAACTTAAAAAAAGTTTACGCTAATTTGCTGAATTTTAGAGGTTCAGAAAAGTTTAAGCAATCTGTTTTAATGGTCGTCAAAAATCATAATGTAACCAAAAAAGTACTTACTTTAGAATCCCCTCCAATGGCATTTGGATCATCATCTACTTCAACAAAAGTTTTTCTTGGATCTGTTGTTGTTTTCATATCATATGCTGACATATTTATTTTAACACTGACTAAAACTGGTATATGTAAGTAATCGTAATCAAAAATGCAACAGCAGAAGGTATTAAAAGGTACTCGAATTTACAATAAACGAAATATTGTTTAATGGTTTGCGAGAAGATTGTAGCAGAAAATTGTTGCAGTTAGAATACGGTTGACATGTTTTATCAACAACAAAATTGGTATTAAAACAAATGCCAATTTTGTTGTCCAAATTGAAATAATTTTGATATAGACCAGTAAAACTCGATTTTGTCGAAAACAAAATATTTGTACCTCAAATTTCGGCCAAGATAGACATCAGAATATCGAAATTTCAGTAAAATTTTCAAAGACACCGAGATTTTGATATCTTACAAAAAATTCCCGAAATAAAAAGGACAATTAACGGAAAATAAGCTTAAACATGTGTTTAAAATAAATATTTTTTCATGAAAATTTACAGCTTTTTTTGATTAAACAAAGTGCAAAAAAACACATTTGTTCCAACTTTGAAAAACAATAAAAAAAACACTATTGATAAAACACAGAAAAAAACACAGGACAAAGAAGAAGCTTCAAACATGAAAAAGGAAAATTGTCGCTAAAAACAAATATGATATATTTTTTTTAATTTTTGTTCATTTACAAGTGGAATAAAAAATAAGATACATTTATTTCGTTAAAATTTAATAAAAGTTTATTTAATTAAACGAGCAAAGCAAGGCCAAGTAAACTAACATGGGAGATGGGCCAAGAGAGAAAAGCAACAAAAACAATACTTATTTTTTTGATCTAAAAAATCAAGTGGATAAAAAAAGTCGCTTAATCTTAATCACAACAAAAGATATCAAAAATTGAAATGCCACAACAAAGAAAATGTTGTTCAAGTGGTCATTCCTTTCATTTTTCTCTTCATTTATTTTTTCAACTTTGACATATTTTTGCGTAAACATTATTCTTTTTAACTAAAAAAAGTAGAAAAAGTAGAGCACATAGCTCAATGTCATATGTTTTTTGTTGTTTTTGTTGGTGGAAAAGAAAAAAAGAGAAAAACAACAGAGAGAAAGAAAAAAAAGATGGATGGAGAGTTTGTTGTTATTGTTGCAACTTTTCTTTTTATTGCAAAACGACTGCTGCTTTAGAGTTTTCTATGCATGCAAAAAGAAAATGAAAGAAAAAACAGCCATGAACAAAAAGAAAAACTGAATTAATGGAGCTTTCGAAATACAATGAATGTGTTTAAAAAAGTTCATTTTTGGGGTCACATGGATTTGTTCAAATTTTTTTAAAAGGGATTAACAGATTTTGCGGCCTTAAAATAAACAATGTTCTAAAAGGATTTTTCAACGTAGCTGATCTTGAAAGTTCAAAATGCTGTCAAATATTCGTTATGGATATCTTATTTAGTTCAGTTGCAGTATTTTTTTTGAAAACTTTTACATTTTTCAGAAAGTTTTAAACCCTAGTCTTTTGCAATCCTTTTTTGTTGTTAAAAACCCTGCTTGTCAATGCAAAACAAAAGAAGTTCAAACATTTTATCCAAGAAACATTTATCAATTACAGTCATCAAAACTATGAGAAATAAATCCAATTATTTTCACTTTTCCATTTTCATCAATATCACCAATTCGTTTAAGACATCCAGATTTATTTCACGAATGGTTCTTGCAAATATAAGATGTATATTTGAGATATTTGTGATGCCCATGGTAATGAAAATTTTCATGGAGCAAATTGTGACCATTAGCTCTATGATTTGCTACCACTTTTGCCTTTTCCTCACATGTTATCCATTTAGGACGCTTTGAACCATCAAGTTTTCTTCTTCCCTTTTTATTTCTTTTAACAGCACAAGTCGATTCTTCACTTGATGAACTTTCACCAGATTTTTATGATGCTTGAGTACCTTCTTCTTTTGATGTTGAAGTTTGAGTTTCTTTTATTGGGATTTCAGCGTTTTCTTCATGAGATTCTGTTAAAACATGTTAGAACGTTGCTAAAAATTAAATGTTTTTTAAAAGACCAAAGTAACCCTGTTCTATTTGGCATCAACTCTACCATCAGTTGGTAATGCCTACAGTTAAAAATTTGAAATAAAGAACATACATAAACATGTGGAGCTTTTGCAACCTTTCTTTTAATATTTTCTTCAGCAGAGAGAGATTTTTGTGTTGATTGATCCCAATCTGATACACAATCATCAGCAGTTGGCATTGATGTTGGTGAAGCCACTGCACCCAATCCAAACAATTCCTGTATCAAAGAAATCGAAATTATATGAATAAGTTGTATATAAACTTACTTCCCTTGTAGTGTTTGGAAATTTTTCAGGTACTGGAGTCGCCATTTGTGTGCGAGAAGTATCTGCAGCAAATTGAGTACCTACTGTTGCAGTACCGCGTGTTTCATCTTCCTACACATAGTTACTGTAATACTGCTATAAAATGCTATTTCATGACATTGTACTGTCATGATCACTTCCACTTATTACGGTAGCACGATGCTATAAAATTTTAAAAACCATACCTTTTTTTGTGTTGTATCAAAAATTACAACATGATCTCCCGATATTACCGTATCATTTCCTATTGAGCCATTGACCTTTTCTTCTTGATGTGAACACTGTGTATGTTCTGTTACTTGGGATTGAGCACTTTTAGGTTTTTGCTGTTGTTATGGGGGTGCCATAATAATTATATATAGATTTCGATGCAAAACAGTTTCTAAAATGTAAAGAAGATCATTTTCGATATTACTGTATGCCAAACGTTGAAGTTAAATATAAAGAAAAACTTACATTTTGAAAATTAACCGGGAATTTGAATCAAAATAATTGTTTTGCTCCACTGTAGTTTCAGTTCAGCAGCGAGTTCCAATGTCGCGGGTTTTTACGCTAAATGAATGAAAGCTCCTGACTTTTTGGAATAAAAATCGAAGAATTTGAATATACGTTCAAAAAAATTTTCAACTTTTAAAATAGTTTTTTGGGATACTGTAATTTCAGTTTTTTTTTATCAATAAAAAGAATTTCATTCTGATAAAACTAAATATATTAAAATTTTACTATTTCGATTTCGAAGAAAAAAAATGAGGAATAATTTTTTGGGATACTGTAATTTTTTTATGAATAAAAAGAATTTCAATATGATAAACTGAAAAAATAAATTTTACTTTTTTTCGATTTCAAAGAAGAAAAAAAATGCTTCGTTAATATTTCCATCAAATCATGAGCTTTCATTCATTCAACAACAAATATGATTACAACAGTATGTTTCTTAAAAGCGCAAATAAAAAACACATGTGTGCTCGCAGTTGTAAAAATTTGGTTTTTGATGAGTTATTGTTTATTTATTTTTTGTCGGATCATATTTGTTTTTTGTGTGTTAATGACTGGCTGCAATCATATGGGAAAAAATTAGGTGCAGTCAAACATTTTTTTATGTCATTATTTCAGCTGTGGTTAACAATCGTTAAATCATCATTAATTTTAATAATTGTTTATGATTTATTTTAAAAAAATATGTCAAAAAGTTTAAAAATGATAAAAAAGCTATAATACAGTTTTAGTGAAAAGCTGTTGTTGAAACACGTGAAATAATAAATGTTGCAGATTTATGATTTCCATCGGCTCGTTTGATATGATAGAAATGAAGATAATCACGTCGAACTCGGGAACTAAAAAAGTTAGAAGTTATTGTAGTTTATTAAGAGATAATGAAATCAAGAATTTGAATATCTCTACAGTTACCCCAAAGCAATGGCCAAAATTAAAATAGATTTTTTATTAATCAAAAAACCAATTTCGGTTATTTTTGGTCTAATTTGCTGTTTATTAAAAAATAGCCTTACCTTAAAACCAATAAAAATGCTGAACCAGATAAGGCATAAATTGCGCCAATAAATGGTAAAACAAATTGTGCATAACCAATGATAGTTTGTTCATTCAAAAATGTTGCAGTTAAAACTGTTAATTCATAGCAGTAACGAGCAATTAAGCATGAAAATGTGCACAAGGAGAATACTGTAGTATAATATTAGCAGCTTTAATATGATTTCTTAAAAAGTAAAACTTACTGAACAATTTCATTTCATGAAGTTCAGATTGATTAACATTTCCTTTTTTGCGGGTTAGCTTTCGGCAACCTTGATATGTTAAAACAGAAAATGCTAATGTGGCGATAATGTTTATTGTGTAATATGATAGATTAACGTATGAAACAACCTAAAAATTCGCATTATCTTAATCATACTCTCCAATAACCTTTCCTCTCCCAAAACTAACCCTTTGTATCTCTGATCTCGTAAACGAAACAGATACTCCAGTTCCAGTATCAGTGAAACGATATCGAAGTTCAAATGGAAATCGATATACATACATAAAAAATGGTACAATACACATAATTGAATAAATAATAACCATAAGACGATTTGACCAATATGCTTTTGTTACTTCAATTTGTCGAAAAACATTATATCGATTGAAAGCAATCATTGTATGTCCTATTATTTCAAAATGTGCTGTGTATGATATTACAAAGTTTGTCATTGTTGCCCATAGTGCACTAGATTCATAAAATTCTTTTGCAATTCGAAATCGTGAACCTTGATAATAGATTATGCTCTGAAAAATAAAAGGAGCTTGAAAAAAGATGGATAATCTCTTTAGATTTGTTTTTTGCTGAATATTTGAATGGTTGCCATTTTGTCATTTTTGAAGCTAAAAGGCTCAATTTCTTGTCTTCAAAAGTGTTTACTGCGATAAATTTTTGAATTTTTGTTGATGATTATGATTCTTTGTTTGTTCCTTTCAAAAATGAAGAGGGAAAGAAGCCAAGAATGTCAACACGGGTTAACATCGGAGGTGTATGACTCCTATGAAAATCAAAAAAACTCCTTCAATTTTTGTTGCATTATTATGAACTCCCACAATAGTTTTCTATTGTGGTGACATTCTTGGAAAAAACAACGACTCATAAATCACATCTCACTCTTTTTTTATCTTTGTTAAAAAGACTCCAAAACTTTTATATGTCATTTTTCTAGCACTTTTGCTTTGCAACTATGTCCGGAAAAAATGGTTCTTTTTAATATTTAAGATTTCTTAAAATTATAAGAAAACTAATAGTTACATATTAGTACATAACTAATTTTTAGGATAATTACTGAAAAAATTGCCATTGACCTTTAATGAAAAATCGTCACAACTGCTACATTTTTAATTTAATTATTTTATTGGAATGAGAGACAATTCAGACCTGATGCCAGCATAAAAACAGAAATTACTAAAACCTCACATGATTCGGCAGCTAATATTTTGTCCCTAACTATCACATAACAAGACGAGTTTACAGAAAAAATATGGGATCTTAATTCTGGCGTGACCGAGGGACTTTACGGTAATAAATAAAAAAAGTCTTGTTTTGCCTTGTCACTCCATTTAAATGCAATTTTTTGCTTGCGACTTTTTTTGAACTCTGTTTTTCTTTGATTTTTGTGCAAATTTAAGCCTTTTGCGTAATTCATTAAGAGTTTTTCTGACGAATAATTAGACAAATAAAGACTAGCAGTCCAAAAGTTTAAATTTAAAAAAAATGCTCAAAAAAGTAATTATTTTTAATTACTGCTGTTACAAGAAAAGTAAATAACAATAAGTCTCAGAAAAAAGAAAGATCACAAACATTGAACTTTAAGAATAAAAGTTTATTAGAGCTTTGAATGGCGTTGCGTTTCATGCCTCAATAAAAATTCGTAAAAGTAAAATTTGAACATTTACAGCTCAAACAGTAGATTTCCTTTCAAACAATTTTATTTTTTTGACTTAACAAAGCCAAGCATTTATTTGTCCAATTGGAACAGTTTTTTTAAAAGCTAATGACTGCTGAGATTCCCGCATATATGAATGGTTTAAAAGCGTTGCAATAATTTTATTTTAAAATTGTTAACACACTTATTAAAAGCAAATTTTTGTAACTTACCCCAACAATATGTCCAATATCACAAAATGATATCATAATGTACAATGTATAGAAAGGTGATTGATAAATTTGAATATTTCTTTTTCTTGCTACTAGCAAAAAGTAGAGCACAGAAATATGGAAAGTTCCAAAAATTAAATCCAAAACCAGCAAAATTGAATCAGGGATTACTGTCGGCATCATGTCAATGAATCACTGGTAGCTGAAAATCAAAAAATGTCAAAGAAAAGATATTTTTAACAATTAAAATCAGAGGCAGTACAGAGCTACCCTATAAACATGTTTGATCAAGCATGCCTCTTATGTAAGGTTACTGTAGCAGAAATTTTAAAAACGTGCTTAATTCGACGCAAAAAAAGATGCAAAAATGAAAGAAAAAAAAGTAAACATAAAGCTTAAAAAAGAAATTTTATACAACCCCAGTAGCTAGCTTTTTTTTTATTAATCAACAACAACTTCATAAAAAAACTTCTTTTTTTTAAAGCCAATAATTGCTGCTATTGAAAAACACTTTTTGCTATTATTTCAAAAACATCAAAAATTGAATAATCAAAGAAAACTTTTTTTTGATAAATTAGATTAAATTTAAATGTTACTATTTAAAGACGGAAGTGTGCTTTGACTTTTTACATTGTATAATCAAGAAGAAGAAAAAAGGTTAAAAAGCGTGGCACAAAGTTATTACAACTACAAAGTATGAACTTGAGAACAAAAATTATACCAGCTCAATGGTCGACTTGATGATCCGGCTGGGTCGGGGTTCCTTCCCTAAATTTCCGCCTCCATTTTTACACCTTCAAGGTTTGTGTTGTTCGTATTTTCAGCTTCATTTTTGGTTCAAATTTTATTATTGGGTTAATATTTTACTCAATTTGAGGAAATGGCAAAAATAAAGCTGAAAGCACGAAAAGTGCAAATCTTGAAGGCGCAGAAATGGAGATGTAAAATTTTAAAGTTCAAAGTTGGGGTCGAAAATTTAGCATGGCCAGTAAATGCTTGAATCCATCGAAGGCTTGCCACGTAAAACATGAATGGTGGGGTGTTCGGTGGATCCGAGTCTACGTCGAATTCCATGGGTGCCACCCAGTTAAAAATGAGCTATATCCTTAGAATATCGCTGGAGGTAGATGGCCGGTAATCACAAATGTGGACATTTTTTCATTTAAAGACGGAAGTATGCTTTGACTTTTTAAATTGTTAAATCAAAAACGCCCTTTAAAGCGTGGCACAAAATTGTTACGACTACAAAGCATGAGTTAAAATCCTTAGAATAAAACTGTGCCAAAGATGGCATTACTTCATCTGAAATCCACAATAACAGCATAAGTGGTAAAATTTCAATAGCAGTAATTTATGCAATGAAAGAGTAAAACTGTAATTGTAAATTTTATATAAAAGCTTTCTTATGTAACTTTGTATAGTTCTGGACCAGGAATTTCAGGTAGTTAAAAGAAATACGTAGGAAACAATTTATAAAGGTAATACAAAAGGTTGTTATAATTTCGTTATTGAATTTGAAATATTTAAATTTCGAAAGTCTCGAGAACAAATGAGGATTCAAATACACTTCCGCATGAATTTTGAAAAGGGCGATAATTAATCCATAATTGTTAATTTCCCTACAAACTCATACTTCTTTATTGCATCAGTAAAAAACGTTTAACCAGTACCATTTTCTCAGAGTTTGGAGTTAATTTTTGTATAGAAAAAAGCAAAGGATAAAAAAATTGTTCACGGGACGCTTTGAAGCATCATCCTCTGGCTATAACACCCGTGACTCGGTTTCCAAGTCAGCCATATATCAAATCAGAACAACTCTAAAAAACGCTATTACTTTCAAACAGACATAATAAATTACTTAAAAAAACGCTTACGAAAATTCAACCTTATTTTTTTTGTGTTTTCACTCCTCCTTCTATTGTATACTACATAAAAACATAAAAAAAGTAAATGAAATATAATTATATTATTAATTATTAAATTTGCGAATATACTGTAGCTCATGAATTTGTCATTCTTTAATCTAACATTTATAAAGTAATTGAATCAATTTGTCAAATTTTTAAATAATGTTTCATTTAATTAAATTGTATCAGTTGCAGAAATTGTTTCATTACTCTAATAGAATTGTTATCAATCAGTGTTTATTTGTAAAAATTTTTAAATATTCAAAAAGTCAAAAATGTTTTTTCTAGTATTTTTCTTCTTAAAGCTTTAAAAACTAGAATCTGTTGAAACAATATTAATTCAATTGCTTAAAAAAACAGTGCACTTTTTTAGATTGCATTATTGGATAAGGAACTCTATGTAAAGGTAGCACCATGTCTATGTGTCTATGTGCCGAAAAGACAACATCAACATTTTTTAATATTTGTTATCTAATAGAAATCAGAAAAACATTTTATTCCACTTCTTCGCTAAGAAGTTGTCGAAAGTTTTTTACTTTCTGATGCAGTTGAATGTGCCAAAGTAAAGAATATTATTGAAATATTAAAGGCCTCTTATTTGTATTTTATTACAGTTTTATTCACTTTAATAGTGCTAAAATTATTAAAAGAAATTTTGGCAATCTCATAACATTTTTAATAAATATTTTGTCATTGTTACCCATCGAAAAATCGAAAAATTGAAAAGTATTAAAATTTTAAAGAATTAGTACTAGACGATATCGTATGCTACTTTATTGGGCTTAAATTATTCTTTTTTTCTCAAAAGGACAGCTAGTAAAATGCAGGAATACTTTTTTAATACTGGAAGACGGTTACATATGTTTTTTTCAATGACACAAAGACATGCCAAAATTTCATTTCTATCCACAGAAAACTTTGAATGTGTTTTATTTCATGATGTAATGTACATAATTTTAACACAGTTATTAACAATTTAGAATCTTTATTTTCATTGGTTGGAGAGAAAATCTTTTAAAAATTATCCAATGGCTGCATTACAAAAAACGACAAACAAAATAAAAGCTTTTCACATTACAAAAGGATAAAAAGCAGCACTTTTGACGATAAAGAAATAATAGAAAACAATTAAAATCAGAGAGAGGACTGAGCTACCCGATAAACACGTAATTATTATAGACACATAAAAAGTAAAACAATGGGAAGAGGTTTTTTGAAAAAAAGAAAAAGAATGTTGCATAATTAATTTTTTTTGGTTGTTAAAAGTTTGCAATTTTTAAAAAAGTTTTGTTATGTTAGTTTTTATTTTAAATGTTGAGGAGGGTTTTGAAGAAGATGAGAATTTGGGAGTGGGGAAATAATGATGACTAAAAGGTGATAACCGTAAGACAAGTTGTTCAAAGATCAGTAGCAAAATTTGTTTAGGGGGTTGTTGTAATTGCAATACTGTTTAGCTGCGCTTACAAAGGGGAAAAGTTCAAAGATGTTTTTTTTTTGCATTTCCAGATGCCATCTTGGCTTTAGCTGAAAATATATTTTACCATACTCAGCTAGTATTAAAATGTATTCCGACAAATTATTAGCTACCCTTTTTGAAAATTTGCAGATTTAAGCCAATCAAAGTAGCACACGAATTTAGATTTTTGGGTTCTTTGATTGACAAGCTTGAACAAATATTTTACCACTATTAACCACCAAAGATCCCTAAATTTGAAAAGTATCAAACGCTTTCGAATATGTAGTAGGCGATATCGTATGCTACTTTGATTGGCTAATATATATAAATCCTCAAAAAGAACAGATAGTGATTTGCTGGAGTACATTTTAAAATCAAGGGAATATGATAAAATATGTTTTGAGTAAAATCCGAGATGGAATTTGAAAACAATCCCTTGTAAACCGGAAATGGTATTGCATAAATCTTATTGAATTGATGTAGTATCACTGACTCGTTCATCATCTCAAAACTTACCCTTGTAAACAAAAAGCAGTAATAAATCGGATGTCATGACAAATTTTGATTACGACAGTCTCACATGAAAAACGATCATAAAGCTATCATAACAAATTTTACCCAGGCTATAAAAGCTTAATCTCACATTGTGACCCAATAAAAAGTTGTAATATACTAGAAAAAAAGCTTTTACAACTACATTGGCAGTAAATTACATATTATGCTTATTTTTTGCTCTAACAACGTAACCAAAACTTTCTGTGCTCCCATTTCTGCCTTCTTTTCTCCCTCCTCAACAAATAAAAATAAATGAGCAAAATACCGTATTTTTTTCATATTTAAATAAAAAATAAAAACAAATTAACAATAAAAAGCTGTCTGTGTTATATAATAGTACAACAACCAGTTTGTTGTTTGGCACGATTATTTTGTACAAAATTAATTTCTCGAACAATTTCTGCAAATACATTATTAACATTATGAGCCGATTTTGCCGAGCATTCTGCAAATGGTGATCTCCAATATTCTGCTAGTTGACTGCCTTCTTCCGTTCTAACTTGTCGATGTGAAGATAAATCACATTTATTTCCAACTAATAATATAGGTACTTGATCAGTTCCCTGAAAAAAATAAAGGATTATGAAAGTTATCATAGATTTAAAATTTAGGGACAAAATATCAGCGGCTAAATCATCCTCCTTGGGGTTTAGTAAATATATGGATATAGCTAATAAATAGCAGACGATATCTATTTTTGTTAAAAAAATCTCTAATAATCTGCAATTTGGATACTTTTCAAACATTGTAAATGTATTATTAATGGATTATTTATATTGTCCTAGTTATTACACCTCTTTAAAACCATCCACATCAAAATTTTTATTAAAGTAAATTTCTCATAGATCATAAACGAAATATTTAAGGTAAACAAAAATGTGCTATCTGATGCTGATATGGATCTTAACTTCGATAAACAGTTTATAGCTGATTTCAACAATATCGAAAATTATGTCTTTATGTCTGTTAAAAAAATCTCAAATATGCAAATTAAATTTTAATAGATAGCAGTGTATTCGGATATCTACCATCTCTTGATAACTTTTTAATGCTTAATTGCTCAATGCCAAAATTGTCGAAAATCTATTACTGATCAAAACGAAAATTTTGATTAAAAAATGTTGGATATGCAAATCACATCTGTGCTACTGACACATATAAGCATTGAGGGGATATATGGATTAAGCTTAACTGCTACTATTTTAACAGATTATTTTTTTCAATACCAACAGTAGCAGAACTTTAATTGCCTATCAATGCAATGATTCCCCAATTAAAGCCAAATCCTTCCATTCAAAATGTTAGCTTACTTTAACACGAATAATTTGATCACGCATTGTTTGAATATCATGAAATGTTTGTTGATTTGTTATTGAATATACTACAACAAAGCCCTGTCCATTTTTAATATATAAATCTCTCATTGATGCAAATTGTTCTGTACCAGCAGTATCAAGAATTTCAAGCATTGATGGGGCACCATCAACCTGAAAAAAATATGATTTTGATTATGAGGAGATAAATAAAGTAATAAAAATATATGGCATGAAAAGGATTTGGAGATATTCAAATCAGCTATTAGATTCCAAGATGAATTATTAGACAGCTGATTTTTTTGTGTCTCTAACTATCCCATAAGTATAAATGCAAAATATGGGAGTTTAACTTAAGTAATTTAATTAAACACGTTAAACAACTACAGTTTAAAGCAGCTATGCTAAAATCCATTTTTTGATTAACATAGCAAGGGGATATATTAAATGGGAAGGATATATTAGGATAAAGAGGCCAGCAAAGATATGTACTTTAATTAAAAGATGCTGATTAAATATAATCTAATTAAATAACTTCAACACTCCAACTCATCTTTCAACAAATCCATTCTTTTGGTTCAAGGCAATATTACAAAGGGATGGTTTAAATAGAAAGGATATATTGATATAAAACTATCTGCAGATATAAATACTTTAAGTTAAAGACTGTTATTAATAGATATAATCTAATTAAACCATTTCAACACCTCCAACTCATCCTTCTACAAATCTATTTAATCCCCATATATCCATTTTTTTCTCCACCAAAACTTACTTCAATCTCTTTTCTATAAAAATCTTCAATAGTTGGATCATATTTTTCCATAAATTTATTTGATACAAATTGTACTGTTAATGCTGATTTTCCAACTCCACCAGAACCAAGTACAACAACTTTATATTCACGCATCTTAGAAGATTTTTCCTTCTGTTTCTGCTGATGGTGGAAAAACTTTTTTCAGCACAATTGGCTGAAGTTTCTTTAAAAAGAACCGGGATAAAAAATGAAATAAAATAATTAAATTATCTTTGTAATAATTACTGCTACTGTTTCTTGGAGGTGGATCTGAAAAAAGAAAAAGAAGAAATTAGTTTATAAAAGTACAACACAAAAAAAGCACGTCAGCTTTGAAAAAGAAAAATATATATGTTGCACTTTTTTTTTCAAATCGATTGAAAAAAAGTGGGTGCAAAAACAAAGAGAAAAAAGCGTTTCATTTTTCTTTCTTTCATTCTTCTTCTTCAAAAAAAATTTTTTTGGGGGTCCTTTTTTGTCGTCGTTGTTGTTGTTCAATGACTTAAGTCAACCCTTTCTTTCTACTTTTTTTCTTCTTCTTCTTTCCCCGTTCTTAGTGTCAAAAAATGGAACCAAAAACATTGAAAAATAAAAAAATGGAGTAAAGAAGATGACTTAAAAAAGTCTAGTCATAGTTTTATTACTACTACTTTTGAGAAGAAGAAAGTATTTCCGGGTGTCAAAACAATGAAAAAGAGTGATTCAAGTAAATTTGAAATAGATTTTTTGACGACAATTCGGTCTCATTAACTTCTGTAAACTTATATTTCTAACGAGAATATCTTTTTTAGCTAGAATTTTGTCATTTCGGAACACTTCGCCAAGCCGCACCAAGTTTATATCCGATTTCGATCGAGCTTAAAAATAATAGAGATAATAAAAACCCAGATTTTCCGGAACACAATGGTCAAAAAATCAACCTTCTAGCTTCAAAAATGACAAAACGGCAGCCATTTGAAAAATAAGTCCTAAAAAACGCATTTTTTTGAATGACTGTTATTCTGTCATTTTTGAAGCTAGAAGACTGATTTTTCGACCACTGGATCTCTAAAAATCTAGGTTTTTATGACTATTGTCACTTTTAAGTTCGAACAAAGCCAAATTTGAAGATGGCACAGTATTTCCAAATGCAGAAATTTTAAGTGCAAAAGATGATTTGCATCCATGAAATTTGAGTGTACAGTAACTAAAAATATTGATTTGCGGTGAAAAAAATTTAAAAAAATCTCATTAAATGCTGGCACGGTTAAAATTCTAAAAAATGGCAAAAAAAATTTATATTTTTCTTAATTTTTTTAACGCTGCGTCCCCTACTACTTAAGTCCAGTCATTTTCACGAAAAAAAAATATTTCCTGGAATGGTTCTCAAGAAAAAGAAGTGAAAAAAGAAGAAGAGTTAAAAATAAATATATTTGAAAACTGATCTCATTTCTTCTTCTTCTTATTTGGTTTTTTTTCACAGTAGTAGTAATAGTAGCAACAACACAGACACATTCATTTATTTTCATGAACAATAGACTTTAAAGGATTTCATTTTTTTAAAATTTAGAAGAAGACAAAATGAAAAAAGAGGCGCGAAAAAATGAATGTAATAAAGGTTGAATTCGAGATTCCTTTTTTTGTTGTTTGAAAAAAAGTGTCAAAAAAGATTTCTTTTTTTAGTTAATGGGATCGGGGTAAAATTTTAGTTTTTAAACAGGGAAGAAAGAAGAGAGGAACAGCAGATGGCTGTAATAAAGGAAATTATTGGAATGGGATCAATTTGTTGAAATGTGAATTAAAGCTTCCAGGAAATTCTGGGGTTGAAATGAATGAAAAAGAAATGCTTATATTTATGGAAGAAAAAAATATATTTGGTAATCTTCCAGGTGTTGATCCATAATAAAAAGACCTGTCAAAACAGCTGATTTTATCATCTTTCAAGAGATCAAATGAATCAAAAGATAGCACAAGGAAAAAAAGTGATGATAAAAAACATACAAAAGCGATCAAATAACTTTGTTGAAATGTGGGAAACAAGAGTTGTGCTTTTATATTTGGAATGGATAATTGTTGATCTACTAGTCAGTTAAATCAGTTGATTTTGAGTATCTTTAAAAAACATCAATGAATCATAGTTGAAAGATGAAAATAGAAAAAATGATGAAAAAATACAAAAAATCAGCTGTTTGCATTTTTACAAAACATCCATTGGAACACTCGTGTTCTCATGTTCAACATTGTTATTGGCTTTAATATTTTTCAGACGATCTAACTCAAAAAATGCCAAAAACAAGGATTAAAAAAGCTTGTATGTTCAAATTTAAAAAAAAAGTAAAATTTTAGAATTTCGATTTCGTGAAATATCAAAATTGTCGTTTTTAAGTATAAAACAAACGAAAAAGTTACTTCAATTTATGCTTTTTTAGGCCGAAATTTTAAACTGACTTTCGAGATTTTTCATATTGTCATTTCGCAGAGCCATATTTGAAAGGATTTTGCCTCAAAATCCAAAATATCGAAAAGAAATCATTTAATGATGAAAAATTTTAGTTTTTCTAAAACCAAAACCGAAATTACAGTGAGACAAATAAAAGTCGAAATACAGAAAGATGAAACATAATTACATTTAATTATCGAAATATTTTCAAACAGAGAAAATCAAAATTTGAAAATAATGTCTTAATTTTCGGCCTAGTCAAAATTGAATAACCAACATTTTGATACTATTAAAATAAATTTCGTTATACTAATTTAGGCATTTTTGAAATCGAAATTTAATACAGAGTTTCTGCAGAAAAAGGATAATAGTTACGAAAATATCGAAATTGAAGAAAATTTTATGTTTGATCAAAATAGAAAAACTAAACTTTTGATTTTGAAAAGAAAGCACCTCTATGCATCTCCCAAACATGAACTAGTCGATTAGTTGATTAATTTCATTTAAAACTTCTATTAAAAATATCGTCATCAATTGATTCCTTCATTTTTTAAAATCAAAATCAGAAAAAAATGACTATATTAAGAAGGGGGAAGAGAAAGAGAGAAGACAAAAAAGTTCTTTCTTTTTCACATTTCATTCAAATATTTTACATCAAACAAACAGCAGCAACAGCCCTAAAGGGAAAGAACGAAGGGAAGAAAAGGAAAGAACGAACACAAACTTTTGGTAGTAGTAGCAGCAATAAAAACAACAAGGACAAGAAACAACACGAACTACTGGTCAGTCAGTCAGTCATCGTCCATCATCATCGCCATCATCATCAGCATCATTGCTCATAGGAAAAAGAAAAAAGTTCGGAAGAAAAAGAACGAAAAAGTTTTTAGACATGCGTGTGTTCGTTTTTCTTCGTCGGAGATTTTTTTTAGTGTTGCTATTTAATACATATATATAAATTGCTTCTAAATCATCTTTATTTTTTCTTTGCCTAATGTATATTGCTACCAGCCAGCCAGTCAGTCATCATCGTCAGCAACCAGGAGCATTGATTTTTTTCTTTGTTTCATCCAAAAAAGTTTTTTTTTAAATGAATGTGTTCGTTCGTTTTTAGCGCGCTCGCGCAAGAAGATGGAAATAGTAGCAGTAACTGACGATCGACAACTATTACTACCACCAAAAACTTCTTTCTTTTGCTCTTTTTTTTTGTGATCAATCAAAGAAATTTTTTTTTGATTCAAAAATTGTGAACAAAGAATGAGGCGATGAAGAAGGAAGAATTAAAAAAGGAAATAACTGTAATTTAGAAGCTTTGCTTTGATTTTCTTCTTGCAGTTTTTGGTTTTTAAGCTTCTCGCTTTTCTTCCTTTCTTTTTTTCCTGTTCGTTTCGAGCTGTCAATAAAAGTATAGTATTTATAAAAAAATTATTTATTTATTTGACAGGAATAGATTAGGAAACTAGTTGAGCAATATTTATATCTGTCTTTTATTTTGACCCATATAAATTTTTTTAGACCACCATCTTTTTAGTACCATAACATCTGGAAGATTTTTGAATGAACACCAAAGACAGAAAACAGATGGTGTAAGAATTAGGTGAGGTTGTTGTAGTAACAATTTTCATAAAATACACTTCAGCTAAAAAATTGAAAATTTGTTTTATAGTTGAAAGCTAACCTATTTCAGAACAGTAATAAAATAAGTTTCAATTTTATAATCTATATTTCCGAAATTTTAATGTATAAATCATTAAGTCCCAAGTGAATCTGGAGTTAATCACCGATACATTTGCGCCTATACTTGTCTTGCTAAATATCAACTGCTAAATCCATGATCTGTGGGATTTAATAGATTAATAGCAGGCAATAACTATTCTTGGTATACCATATTTAAATTCTGCATAATGAATGCTTTTCAAATAATATAAATGTATTTTAAATGGATTATTTAAGTTATCCTTGTTATGTTAAAATGTTAAAAACACAGTTATTGTACTTTTTTAAAATTATCAACCTCAAAAAAATTTTACTAAAATAATTACTGTCTGCTATTTATTAGTTATAACAATTTATCATTGTTTATCTTCAGCCGCTGATATTTCGTCCTTAACCATCCCATAACAAGACGAGTATTTTGGAATCACATGGAAGAAAAGTTAGAATAAAATGTTGATGTATAAATTTAATCACAAAATATTGAAAATAACGGAATGATGGAGTTGATATTCTATAAAATAGGTGCAAACAAATATGCATTATTTCAAATAATAATAAAGCAAAATCATTAAAGGTTTTAAAAAAGTCAGATTGCAGTTAAAGAAGCAAAATATTGCATTGGTTAATTTTCATATTGGTTGAAACTAACTTCTTTATCGCTTAAAGAATCGTCACAATAACAATTTTTAAAGATTATTAATATTGAAAATTAAAAACTTCAGCAGCATTGAAATTTCAAAGATTTTATTTTGACAAAACGTAATTGCAACTACACAAATGAATTCAAAGAAAATGCATAAATAACATAGATATAAATACAAAACAAAAAAAGCTCTCAATTAATCATCTCTCTCTCTTCTTTCAACCACCATGCATGTGATTGTGGAACATTTTTTAAGTTAGTTTTTGGTCGAAGATATGAAGCAACAAAAATTGGATCATTATATATTTCAATTGTTTCATCCAATTCTTTTACATACTCAGAAGATAAAAGTTCAGTAAATTTTCCATGATATTTATCAGAAAAATATTGTAAAGCTGATCGATAACATTTTGCTGAATCATTTTGCTCTGAGATAAGATGTAGCAAAATATAATGTAAACCAGAATGTATAACATTAACAGTTTTTTCTAATTTATTAGCAATTTCTGGATCATTAAATATTTCAGGTATTTCTGATGAATATGTAAATAAATCAAAAGCTGATGATAACAGATGGGTAGTTGTTAACCACAGTTGATGTCGACAATTGCATTTTGTTGCTTCCAAGTTTAGTGCAGTGTTTAATGCTTGTTGAAACACTGCCTTTCTTTCTTCAATCCAGCTCATCTTGTAGCTAAAAATTCACAATTTTGACGAATATTTAGTTAACAAAAATATTATAAGGTTTTATGTTAAGTAAAGGATCGAAAAAACAAGAAAGGTTTCATTTGTGAGGACAAATAGTTAGTGAAAAAAAGAGTTCATCCATTTTATCTAATGTTAAAAAAATGAGTTTTAATGATTTTGTTTGGGAAAGGTCAATCACGCTGGCTGTGGTTGCTTGGGTGTGCATATCTTTTAAATCATCGTAGATGACCCCTGCTGACGCTATAGAGTTGAAACCCTCTGCGGTAAAAATGACCGAAATTAAAATTTTCCTTGGTTTTTAAATATCAGTTACAATTTTATGATGCTTCTCAATTTTGACAGAATCTAAAGAAATAATGTAGATCACAATGAAAGCTTAAATAGCATTGTAATTATTTTATTTCAACAAAACGTAACAACTGCAACAACAAAAATGAATTTATAGAAAATGCATAAATAGCATAATAGCATCTAGTTATAAATACAAAACAAAAAAAAGAATATTCAATGCTAAAAATCAGTTTTGTTTTAATTACAAACAATAAGACTTAATTAGCCTGTAAACAGTGTTACAAAAAAAATGTGTGGAAGCAGTTATTATTTTGAAATATTTCCTATGGTTGCAATATAGAAGCATAAAAATCAACTGATAAAAGAATATTTATTAGCGAGTTCTTTTTTTTATAATATTCAATTTTTTTAATAAGGCTATATTACTTATAAAAATGGAGAGCCATTTATTGTATTTAAAACTGAAATTTTTTTGAATTTTCATGGTCAAGCAGTTTAAACTTTTGACCGTGAAAATTCAAAAGACCTTTATTTTTTAACGGCTATAGTTTTTAAAAATAATACTAAAAAAATGCTCGTTACTTTTTTTATACAGTTTTTGAAAAATAATACTTTTTAAAAAAAATAAATTAATAATAATTTTCATTTTTTTAATGCTATTTGAAGCGACACATCTGCTGCTGAGTTGTTTTTTGCACCGCCTATTATTGCATCATTCTTATGACTCTCTGCTGCAGCGCTGAGATTTTGTTTCATACCTATTTCAACAAATGTCTTTCTGTCAGTTGCGAAAGAAGATGATTTTCTTAGATTTACAAAATATTTCTTGTGGTTTTGCTTTTTTTGGCATTTTTATAAACTCATTTCTTTCTAACTAACACTTTTGTCAAAAAAATGTTTAAAAATAGGATAAAAATTATAACACTTTTGTGGCCACATTTGGTTGATTTTAGTTTAATAATTAAGAATTACAAAAAAAAATAAAAAAATAATTTTTTGTAATTTCTTTTTAAAATTTTTTTTGGATGGCAACAAAGAAATAAAAATGAGTAAATTTTTTTCGTGCTATTTTACCTCTATTTTTGTATTCCTATAAAACTATCTCTATTAGATGTTCATTTATCACTGAATTACAAAATATTTGTTTTTTAAGAGATGGCAACAATGAATGATTTCTTGTGCTTAAAAGATCAATCTTTTGTGAATAGTAATGCTAATACACAACAACAATATTCAAATCTAAATTTGAATCAAAATTTGGAGTCATCTTTTTCTGTTCAATCATCTCATAGCAAATCAAGCAGCAGCAATAATGATAAACATTTTGGTAAAACAAAAAGCTGCTGCAGTCCTTCATAAATGACTTTTCGTCAATTATATTACTGAAGCAAAAAATAATGTTGAGAAAAACAATAAAATTTTATGACAAGACTTTAGCTGCTAAAATGGCTTTAAAAACTCTGAAAAAGATCTTTATGACATTTGAGAGGAAAATATCAATCAACGGACTGCAGCAGCAACAACTTTTGAAGCACAAGATTTAACAACAGTAAATCAAAATTATGTAACAAATTTACAAACTGCTTCTTGTTTGAATCAATCATCTTTCAATGAATTACGTTCTTCTAATTTTTCTCATCTTAAAACTGAAACTGACGAAGAAAAGAAAGCTAAAAAGAAGAATGATCCAAGCAGCAGCAGCACCCTTTCACTTCATATTTCTGCATATGAAAATTCTATTGAAGCTCCTCAAAATTCAACAACGACAGCAGTTGATTCATTTGATGATAATGAAACAAAAAAAGAAAAGCAAAGTTTAAGCAAAAAATGGAAGAATGCAAAACAGCTCTTTGATGGTTTAACAACAACTACTTCTGTTGATGATGTTCGAGTATGTAACTACTCTAAAAGCTTAACATTTTCTACATAAATTTTTCAGAATTCTTTTGAATTTCCAAGACAGCAAGAAGAAAATATTCAATCACAACCAGAAGTGATGCAATTTAAAGCATCCCAAAAATTACTTAATCCAAATCAATCTGTTTCTGATGCTACAGTTGTAAAAGAAGGTAATGATGCTTTTAAAAAGCCTAATCAAAAAATGGAACATGATGAAAATAATCCACATCAACAACAAAGGTAAATACATATATATTTTAAATACTTTTGTACATTCTTTGGTACGAGATAGTTTAAGCTAGTGTTGCTCTAATAGTATTCATTCAAAATTTAAATTAATCAGAATATTCTAATTATATATGGTTATAATAGTTTTCTAATACCATTTGTATAATTCTCTTCCTTATTCTTAAAAGATACAGCTGCCATTTTTGTTGTTGCATTCTTATCATTATTAACACGTTCAGATCGAGCAACGAGATCATCACACATATCAAGAAGTTCTTTTCTTTCAGTTTTTAGTGTTTCAATTTGTGATTCAAGTGATTTAATTTTGAGTTCTTGTTGTGAATATTAAAATCGAAAGGATACTGTATCATCAAGTCTATCATTTTCTTTATTAGCTCTAAAATGAGGAATTACAGTAGATACAAAGGACAACAAGCTCTTTAATTCGTTGTTCAGCTTCAGCTTGTAACGCTCGAAATCTTTCATGTAATGCTGTAATTGTATTTGCAGCAACTTGTTGTTCATCATGGAATGGAGTAACAGATTAAAGTATGTATCTGGAAGCTATCCATTTGAAACTTACCTAAAGTAACTGAAATCGGAGGATCACATTTTTTCATATTCACTTTGTACATGGTAGCATTTAGAGAAAAGCATAACTACACTGGTATACTGTAATTACTTTAAATTTGAAAAACATAAGTTTTTGTATTTTTTTGTGTTTTACTGTAATGTCTTTCTAAATTTTTGTTTTTTTGTTTATTTTTACTTCCACATGAGGTTTTTTGCTCATGGTCATATATAGTATGGATTAATTGAGCAACAATCAAAAATCAGTTAACATTTGAAGAACACTTTTTTCATCAGCATTTAAAACGAGAACAAACTTGTTGTAACAACTTTGGAGTCCACACAGTTTTGTTGTTTCCATTTTGGCTTATACCGATTTAATACTGTTTAATATTCTTACATGAGCTGTTGTTGATAATCAAAGTTGATTCATAAACAATAACAATCTGTTTCAATTTTGTGTGATTCATGTATCCAAAAATTATAAAATTTGAAAGTTACATTAAGCCGTAATTAATATTACAGTATCCCCTTCAATGATAAATTGATCAATATGAGTTTTTTGGAATTAGGCTTTATGAAATAAGTTTAGAAAATTTTGATTTAATTTTACTATTTTTGCTTTAACTTTTGCTCATTTGATTGTAGGCTACAGTAATCAAGGCACTATGAAATTGTTATCTCAATTTTAATATAAGAAAAGCTTGCTTCATTGTTGATTATTTTTAAGCGAAACTTTGAAGGTGAGAGTATTCCCTTCAATACTCTTTATTTGATCATTGAACGATAACAAAAACTTTTTTTGGTACAATAAATCTACAGTTATTTTTTCTTTTGCATGCACGCATAAACTGATTGACTACTCTCTTTTTGTTATCTTTTTGAAACATTTTTGTCATCAAAATGTGCAACACCATAAAATATATTATAAAAGTGGCTGCAATAATTATTAGACTCATTCGATATAAAGAAAGCAAAATATGCAAAAAGAAGAGGAGAAAGAAACAAACACAAATAAACATATAAAGGATCAAAAAATGTGAATCAATAATCACCCCCAAAAAAATTTAAAACACCAAAAAAAAGCAAAGAAAAAAAATAAAGATGATTGAAATGAAGCAAATAAATATGATGTCTTAAATATTAAGCTTTATCAAAAATTGTGTTTAATTTTCCGGAAAATTCTTCTTGTGGAAGATAATATTTAAATATCATCAGGATTTTTAGTTTCTGTTAATTTTTAAAAAAATAATATTTTCATGTTTTTGGAACGACCATGAACCTTGCTGTTGAGTGGATTGTAAGTCTAACGTACAAGTTGTATTGTGATTTGTTGCCATTGACCAGCAAACATTTAGCAAAAAAATAATTTGAGGTGAAAGAAATCATCGATTATTTTTTCACTTTTTTGGGCTGCTTGAACAAATTTGGCAAAAAAATGAACTACAATTGCAAAAATGATAGACTTTTTGTTTATCCTGAAATTTTTTCATTTTATCCAGTGCATTTTTCTTTCTGTCAGGGAGGGGAAATTCCCCGTTTTCCCCTCCTTAAGTTGCGGCTCTGCGTACAATTGCTCTATCTCTGTCTTTGCCCTTAGAAACAAACCCATTCGTGGATCTTTTGAAAATTGTTTTCTGATCACCACCACTTTCCTTTCTTCATCACGGTTCTTAAAACGACGAAGAGAGAGAATCTCTGGCTTGATGCCAAAAGCTCGGAGATCAGTGTTCATCGCTCATAAAATTTTTTCTCCCTTTTTTTCAAAGTGTCGTGCTTTTTTTTGTTTCCTTTTTTTCTTCTCTCCCCTATTTTTATATTATTTTTTTATTTAAGAGTTTGTTTGTCGGTCGTCTACTACTTCTGCAGTAGCTGCACTTTTTTTTATATATTCCATTTTTTCCCCCTAAACACCACGAGAAAAAAAGAACAACAACAACAATTTCTTTCTACAGAAGAAGAAGGAGAACTCTGTTGTCTCTTCTTTCACTTGCTTTTTTTCTTCATCTTCGCTATCTTTTTTCTATTTTGTTCTATTATATTCCAAATTTATTTATATATTTTTTCTTACCATTAAACTTTACAAACATTTTCCAGTAAAGATATTCTTTCTTCAACGATGCAGCAACTAAAGCATCTTACAAGTAAATCAGAATTTGATCAATATACAAAGCAATCTGGGTAAGTTATAATTGCATCATAGTTTTTTTTAGCTGATGTTATACATATTCAATTTCTGCAGGAGTTTAGCAAATGTGAAAATTTCCAGCAGCCTTCAACAACTTTTTTTAGAAAAAATTGAAAGCTTACTGAAATAAATGGACCTTAAAATTAAGGTTTATTTAGAGCTTCCAAGTTGAGTGATACCTAAAACTGGCCTAAATTTGCATTTTCAAGGTGCATATTTTAAACCATTTTTAGGTACCATTCTTATTGGAGGGTTTAAATATGGCCATATTTTGGGATTCATTTTTTTCAGTATACTTTTGTTATTTTAAGCAACAAAAAAATTATTGTTGGTTGCTAAAGGTCTTCACTGTTTCTAAATTTCTGTAGAAGTTGAATAATAGATATCGGCTATATTATTGCTTATAACTTCCTTTACAATAATCCACCTTCTTTTTTTCAGTGTTAATCTTGTACATTTTATGGCAAAATGGGCATCAGCATGTGGACAACTTAATGAAATTTTTGAAGTATTAGTTCGTGAACTTCGTGCTACTTTCAATGTTGCAGTTGTTGAAGCAGAAGATATTCCAGAAGCTTCTTTACAATGTGGTGTAACTGCTGCACCAACGGTTGTATTCTTTAAGGTAACTATTATAGAGCTTTTGAAATATATGTATGATAAGGATATGCATGCATCTAAATTTCATGGACCAAATCGGGGAAAAATTTTTGGATGAATCTTGCACGTACTTAACTTTTGAAAAACAACAACAGTTTTGTTGGAAACATATAAAACTTATACCCACATTTTTAGGATGGTAAAGAAGTCGATAAAATTCATGGCTTTCATCCAACAGATATTAAAAATCTTATTGTTAAACATACATTCTCACAAAATCATGCAAAAGATGAAGAACCTGAAAGTAAAGAAGATTTAAATGAACGCCTTAAACGTCTAATTAATCACAATCGTGTTACATTATTTATGAAAGGAAATGCACAAAATCCTAAATGTGGTATGTTATTTCTTGGATATGAATCTATTAGATTAGGGATATATTAACTAAAATTGCTGAACATGTAATTGGAGAGCTTCTTTTTCTTAATCTGTTTTTTTTGTTGGATGGCTTGCATGATTCCTTTTTATCACTAGAATTCCTTCTCTGTTTCTCTTCTATATTCCCATAAGAATCCCTCCCAACTTTTTTTCTCCCTCTGTTTGTAGCTATATTTTTCTGTCTGGCAGTTTACCAATGCATAGCTAGTATCCAATGCTCTTTAATAAGACGTACTTTATGGCTATAAAAAAGCTCTAACAGAGTTTTAAATATTTTGAAGAATGATACTGATTAGCTGTTAGTGGTATTGTAGTAACTATTCTCTTTAAATTCATGCACATTAGTTATTTAACATGTTTATGGAGAACTTCTCTTTTATGATTTTTTTAATGCATTTCCTCTCTTCTATTCCCATGTGCATCACTCTTGATCATTTAAATGCCAAATTTTTTTCCCTATTTGTAGTCGTTTTTTTTGTCTGGCATTTTATCAAAATGTTATGTCTGTTGCTGCTGTCTGCTAATGAATTTATATTTAATGAAAATACTTTGATGTCTATTGTTTTTTTTGTAAACTTAGAAAGTGTAACAAGTTTTTTGTTAAAAGCTGGTAAAGACAGTGCTAAAGTTGTGATATTGAATGGATGTTGTCTTCTAATTCCATTATTACGATTCTTTCTACCGTATATTGATATAAATCCGTCTTCATAAGGTTACCGTAGTAAGTTGAAACATCATTTTCGAGTTATTTAAATTTTTTTGACTTTTTTTACCGTAATCCTAACAAGGCATTAATTTTCGATAATGTTATATGCTCCGATTTGCTTCACAAAATGAGATTATTTAAGGCGAGTGAAAACTGACTAACATTCTTATGAATATTCCACAGCAAAAAGCTGATAGATAATATGTTACGTAATTACTATGATGTTTAATTTGTTTATTTAATGAATTAGGACGAATTTGCTTAAATTAGTCTACCGTAAATTCTTCAAATTATTTCCACAAAAGCATAAACAATCAACTCATTTTTTCAATACCAGTTTTCCCCTAAATTTCTTTTTCACACTGTTGTAATTCTTTGTTTTTTGATCTTAAACTTATTGTTTTCCCATGAGACGCGTGCTTAATGTTTTTTTAGAAAAAGAATTCTACCCTAAACTAGTATCATTTTTTTCCTTGTTTACATTTTACAACTGTTTTTTATATAAATAATGTTTGGACTTTTTCTATTTCTAAAAAAAGTAGAAAATAAAAAAAAGCAAGTTAGACTGGCAACAAAAAAGTGTTGAAAGTTAAAAAGCTCAAGAATCTTACGATTGCTTTCTTTTTCTCTCCTTTTACATGTTCAACTTTTGAGCTTCAATTTTTTTGAGAAAATTTTTTTATCAAAAATCAATGATTGTTTTTTGCAGGTTTCAGTAGAACTATGATTGGATTATTAGATGATCATAAAGTTGATTATTGGACATTTGATATTCTTGAAGATCAACAAGTTCGACAAGGCTTAAAAGAATATTCTGAATGGCCAACATATCCACAACTATATCTTGATGGTGAACTTCTTGGTGGACTTGATGTTGTTAAAGAAGAACTAAAGAATCCATCATTTATTGAAAAATTGCCTAAACGACAACATTAAGAAAGAAGAAATGTGATATATTGATATTGTTTTATTTTTCAAGTTGGTCAAATTGTCTCTCAAAAGAAAATTTAATAATATTATGATATCTGTTTATTACTATTTTTATTTTTATTCTGTGTTGTTCTTATTTTTATCTGCCGGTTTTTATTATTATATATATGGTTTTTTCACAAAGAAAAAAAAGTTATCTGTTTGTTTTTTCTCTTTTTAACAAAGCAAAATAATTATTCATATTTTGATTCTTTTTTGGTTTTTTTTTATTGTTTCGGTTAAGGTTTTTTTTTGATTTTGTTAATTATAGTTTTTATTGTATTTTCTGTCAGGGCTCTGTGAATTTTCGATTTCTAATTTAAAAACACCAAAATTTATAGCTTGAAATTTTTCGATTTAGAAACACACTGGAAATTTTTTGAAATTCGCGGAGCTTTGATTTCCATTTTGATCATTTTTGGCAAAAAAAATTATTTTTTGAGTTGGATTTTTAGCAATAGCTTGAAAGATGGAACTTTTTATGTTTAGAATTATTCCTGATAATTTTGACATTACATTTTTTGGGATTAGCCATGTCCGTAATGGGTCAATCACCAAAAAAACAACGTCTAAGTTATTTAGCTATATTTTATACGATTACTGTAGTTTTCTTTATCACTCCTGATAATATGCAAATTTGTAGATCTTTGGAGCTTAAGTTTTTAAAAAAAAATATCTCCGAAAAATTGTGCCAAAGCATACTGTAAATTTTGTCCCCAATTTTTTACAGATCACAAATTTGTATATTACCATGTTTCTATGCCTTATCCATCCATCTTCAAACCCTCAGCTATTTATCAAATTCAAAACTATAATTTTTAAAAAATGCCAATGAAAATCTCAATTTTTTTAAATAATTTTTATTAGTTTTTTTCTTTCTTATTTCATACATTTCTCTTTTCTTCTCCTCAAATCAAAAAAATGAAAGAAATCTCTTTTTTTTTAAAAAGCAGCATTTTTGATCTCTCCTTCCTTGGAAGCTTTGAATCTGCTAAACAAAAAAAGAGATTAATTCATTTTTATAAACTTCCAAAAACAAGTACTCTATATATTATGTTCATGGGATGGCCTCAACGTGTCATTTTTCTATAAAAAAGTCTTTTGTTTTTTAAAGAAAAATTTAAAATTATTGTTGTTTAACAACTTTAATTTTGCTCGTTTTTTTATTGTGGTTTTACGATGTGTTATTATTATTATTATAAAAAATTAAAAATTATTTTTGAAAAACAGGGTGAAATTTTTTGGCAGCATAAAAATGATCTGAAATTTTTGCAACAAGGCTCTATCTGCTGAAAATTTGATTTTGCAAGCAATCGAAAGTTTTGGTTTTCAATTTGCACAAACTTTACTTCGATTTCGGTTGTTTTTAGGCCGAAATTTATTTCTTTTCCATTTATATTTTCTGAATGTTGATCATCTGTTTGCAGCAAGATAATTGAATCGAAAAATGAACCATCCCCTCGGAGCCTATGGTTTTTTTCAGAAACACTGTGTTTATTTTAACATCTCAAAAATTAGTCAGCATCCAAAAAAAATCTTTTTGTAACAAGAGAAAAAAAAGAAAACAACAACAAAATGTTTGTTTTTTTCTGGGGTGAGCAAAAAAAGTGCAAGCATTGATGAAATAATGCTCTTTTTTTCTTGTTTGTACGTGAATTTTGAGAGAGAAAATTTTTTTTTGGCCAGAGAAAAAAAAAACTATTTACGTTTTTGTTCCATCCTTTTTTTCTTCTTCATTTTTAGATGATCAAATATTGCCAAAAAAATTTCAACATCATTTAAGGGGTAGTTAGACATGTATGTATGCATCTGAGGGTGTGAATAAAAAAAGCCTTTAAGAAAATAAAGAGGGCGCTAAAAAGTTTTTTTAACCAAAAAAAACATAGCATGGATTTTAAAACTCCTTTTTTGCAAAAAAAGTGATAAACAAAACACAAAAATTAATTAGAAGTGAACACATTTTTATTTGATGTCTACCTGCATTCCAACGATGAAAAAGCAAAAAACAACTACGTTGAAGAAAAAACCAAACATCGTTAAACTGTTTGCAGAAGAAAAGATCAAATAATTTTTGGTCAAATTGTTGCAAAAAAAAGAATGTTGTTCTTTAAAGTTTAAACCCCCTCAAAAATATGCAGGTGGTTTTTTTAAATGAAATTTTTTTAATGTCCGCATCTGGAATGTTCCTGCTTCTTTTTATTTATTTCAATGAATAAGGTCATTGAATTACATGTGCTTTTTCATTTTTGAACTTTAAAAATAGACATTTTATGCAAAAACCAGTTAACTTTTTGTTTCATAAAGTTGCAGCATGTTACGTACGTGTTCAGTATCGCAACAACTATAAGCTACAACAGCTATTTTTTTGCATCTTTTTTTTGTTTCATGAAAGTTGAATTCATTTTTAAAATTTTAAAAATGATGAGATTTCAAATAATTAAGAATTTTTAAAGCTCTCATTCAAATCATTTTTGTAACTTTACCACTGTAATTTACAATCTCGATATAAATGCTTGCAATTTTTTTATGCTTTGACTTTACATTTCATTGTTGTTGGAAGTTACCACAACGCAAAACCACAAAAACCTCTGAAAAAAACAAATGTTTGTCTTAAAAAAGAAAAGAGGAAAGCGAAAGAAATTACGCGAAATTTCCAGCGAAACAAAAGAGAAACAGAAGGGCCGCCTTGCTGGAGAGAAAGAAAAGCAAGCAAGAGACACAAATAAATGGACACTGAAAAGAGAGAGAAATATCTAGAATATTCGCCGCATTTCGCGAAAAACGAAGAATAGCAACAAAAAGGGGGTATAAAAAGAAAGGAAAAAGAGCAGGTTAGACAAGCTCGAAAAAAGAAAAAGTGCGATTACTCTTTGCGAATAAAAACATCTATTAAAAATGGCTATTTTTATTCGACCTATTCAACGTCATCGACCACAACAATGCTATCGTCCAAGATCCTATGATCCATTTGAAGAAGATGAAAGCTTTTGTCATCGTCATCATCCGATAGCTGCAATGTCACCATGGACTCACGTATCCACACCACTTTCAATGATGGCACCTTCTGCATTAATGGTTCCATCAACCCTTCCATCAACTATTGCATCATCATTTCCATCAATGCTTCCAGATTCAATTAAAAATGAAAACGGAAAATTTGAAATCAAATGTTCAATTCCAGGCGAATTTTCACCTGATGAGCTAAAGCTTGATTTGGATGGTAATAAGTTGATTTTAGCAGGAGAAAGAAAAACTTCAACATCTTTTCAACGAATAGAAAGAATCTTTGTTATCCCAGATGGAGTTGAAAAGGGTACATTAAAATGTGAATTTGATCCATCAACAAATCAGCTATGCATTGAAGCTGCTTCAAATGCTCCTGCAACAACAAAGAAAATTGAATCAAATGTTAATACTCAACAAAATGTTTCAATTGAAAATAAGAAAGAAAACGTTTCTGCACCTGAATCAACTGAACCAATAGATACATCAAATTCTGAATCCATTGTAACACCTGTTCCAGAAGCCAAGCCTTCAGAACCCCCTGCAACTTCAGCTGCTTCAGAAGAAGAATCCAAATCACCAGATACTCTTTCAATCAAAGGAAAAGATTACATTGAAAGAGAAACTGATGAAGGAATTGAAATTGATACAACTGTTTCTGCTGCATAAATTATGTAATAATTTATTTTTTTGTATGATCTCTTTTTTGTCTCTTTTGTAAATTTTCCTTATTTTTGTTTGAAAAATAAACTTTTATCAATAGAATTTATTGTCGTTTTTTACAATTGAATGTCCACAAAATACGTCACTGAAAGGTAAAATTTATTATCATTGAGTAAGACATGGTGTTTCAAATTGTACTCTTTCTATTTTTAATGAGTACAAATAGTAGATAAATAACTGTCATGATACTTCAATTAATTGAATACATTTTTGGAAAAAAATTTGTTAGTTGTTACCACAAAAAAAGTCTTTTAGAAGTTAGTACTTGCATTTTATTGATTCAAATATTCAAAAAAGGACAAAAATAAAAATATCACATACATATATTTCTTTTTTATTTACATTCCTCAAAGAATCTCTCGCATTAAAAACGGTTTTGCATGCATTATTTTTCTTTATATTTCTAGATTTATTTGTTCAACCATGTTCTATCGAGCATCGATTCTTCTTCTTATTTTGTCCAACTATTTTATTTGCAAAGAATTTATCAATTTCAATGTAATTTTTATTTGTGTTTGTGTTTGAAGAAAAATCGGCACCCATAAAAGGTTCGTAAATACGATAATTTCTTTTGTTGCTATGTTGTTTAGTAAAAATAATAGGTCAAAGCGCAAATAAATTTTACTTTATAATATTAAAAAACACAAGAATAAACAACAATACTTTTTAACAATCAAAGAAAGCAATAATAAAACGGCAAAAAAAAAGATTATCAATATTCTTCATATCGACTTGCAGGACGTCGAATCCGTTGTGGACGTTCATTTTGTGAAGATTGAGATGAAAGATTGCTTGATTGTGTATTATTACTTTTCTTTTGTTGTTGTTGTTGGCTGGTATTAGGCTTCATTTTACGTGAAGTACTTGAAGAACGACTTGAAGAAGAAGCTGGTTTCGTTGTTGTTGTTGAAGAAGAAGAAGGTTCATCTTTACTTCTTTTTTTCTTCTTTTTTGGTGGAGATTGTTGTGATTTTGGATTGCCTTGAATTGCTTTAACATTATTTTTATTTTCAACAACAAATAGCTCTGAAGTTGATGCAGATGCAAGAGTTCTTGTTGTTGCTGCTGCAGTTGTTGCAGTTCTTTGATGATGATATGGAGTCAAAGAACGTCGAAGTTTCTTTTTTGGTGGTGATTTAAATGCAACTCTTCTCGGTGGAGGGATTAAAGATGGAGGCGATAGAAGTGCTGAAACATTTGCATTATTGTCAACATCACTACTATCAGAGGAAATTGAAAATGCAGAAGGAATAGGATTTCGATAACGTGAAGAAGAAGAAGATGCAGCAGCAGGAAGTTGATTATTCTTTAAAGATGAATCTTTTGCAAGCGGATCAGATTTTTCAAGGAGTTCATTAACAGGCGACATATTTTCATTTGAACTGAAAAATATAAATTGTTAAAAAAAGAACAAAAAATAAATACAAAACTTACGAAGATTCTGCAACATCAACAGTTGCATCAGCAGATTCACGATTACCCATTGGAACAAGTGAACTAAAAAAAGGAATACGTTAAAAACAGTGAGGTATGAGTTAAAAAGGAGTAAAAAAACCATTTCTAGGTGTTTTTTTAAGTATAGCAAAAAAAAAACCAACTTTGATGCTTGAGCTTCCATTCTATCAAATTCATTATTAATTTCTTCAAAATTTTCTTCATGTCTTGAACACATATCAAAAGTCCATTGTTTCTGAAAAATAAATATTAAAAACAGCGGAAACACGTTCACAAGATGCCGCCATTGATATTAAATATAATTATGTGTGCCGACTTTAATCTTGTTTGAGAATAAAGACAGAGTTAAAGGAAGTTAAACCGTGCCGCCTTTGATGTTAAGCGCAATAATCCGTTTGATGTTAAAGATCAAAGGCAGCACATATGATTTTTCTAGTCAAAAAGGGAAATGTAATTTAAACAATGAACGATAAAACATTGAACTCTTTTTTCTCTTACTTTTTTCCATTATTTTAATTAAACGATTTTTATAGAAGAACAAATTACTGAAACTTTTAGGAAATGTACATATGAACATGTGGAACTTATCCATATCACTTTTGGACCCTCCAATACTCTTTGACGCCATCCGGAACCCCAACAATGCCTCAATTCCCGTAAAAGGACAAAAAGAAAATGGAAAAAAGTTTAAAAATTCGACGAAAATCGTAGAAAGCTGTAAAAAATCGTGGAAAGTCGTGAAAAATTAATCACAATTTTCCACGGCTTTCTACGATTTAACACGAATTTTTAAAGTTTTTTTTCGTTTTTCTGGATTTAGAGTCTTCCGTGGTTTCTCTGTGGAGCCAAAGGGTTTACTGAGATCCAAAAGTGATATAAATATGTTCCACAGGCTCATATGTACATTTCCTAAAAGTTTTATGTAATTTGGTCTTCTAGAAAAATGGTTTAATAAATAATAGTAAGAATATTTAAAAAATCAATGAACATGGAGAAAAATGAGGGAAAAGCGGGATCAACGTTTTGTCACCCACTGAAAGATAACTTTGTGATATAATGATAAAAGCAATAACTTACATCACAATTATAATCAGGTTTTCTTTCAGCTTTAATATAACTAATTTTAAGATTTTTAATATATTCTTCTAAAGTCATTGAAGGATGAAGTGATGCCGCAGAGCTGCCTGAATTTCTCATTGATACAAGTTTTGAATAACTTTTATATTTATTTTTTCTCCAATTTGATTTGCCATCTTCTGGTTTATTATTTTCATTTTCATCATCATCACTATCCGCAAATGGATCATAATTTTCATCTGTCAATGCACCAGGTGGAGGTAAACATGAAAATATCATAGATGTTTTAATATTTGCAAGTCGCTGCTTTGTTTCTTCACAAACTTTATATTCATTATTATCATTTTGAAATTTATAGCCTTTCCATGTCATAATTTCTTTTTCAGAGATATATTTAGTTTCTGGAGTATCTCCGACTTCTTTTTTGGGTAGAGAAATTCGTCGTAAACTTGGTGGTGGAAAACCCGTTCCACCAAAATGAATTTTTGGTCCACCTGGACGTGGTAGTCGTGGAAGAGCATTTAGGCCAATGCTGCTACTACTTTTTGATACTGCTGGTATAACAAGAGGTGTAAAAGATGTTGATGATGCAATTGATGATGAAGATGGAGTTGGAGGTGGTAATGCAAGAATTGATGGTTGTTGTTGTTGTCGAGATTTTGGTATAAGAACATTTAACATTCTTTTTGGAGTTGTTTGACTACCTGTAAAAAAAGAAGTTTGAAAAAATCAATGACTTTTGAAGATTGTTTTTGGATAAAAAAAGCGTTTGTGATAAAAAAACTTTCTAAACATCACTTACCGTAACCCGATGTTGAAGGTTGAAATTGATGATGTCGATGATTATAACCTTGTGGAATAGTTAAATATGAATCATGCGATTGGGTAGGAGCAGCAAAAAACTTTTCATTTTGATTATAGTTTAATAAGCCTGGTGGTTTTGAATTTGTTGGTACATCAAATGGTCGTTGAGATAATCGAAATTGAGTAGTTTCAGGTTTTTGATTTTCATCATTTTTTTGTTGTTGCCTTGGAAGTGAAAATTGATCCTATAAAAATTATCTGCTGAATGAAACTACAAAATAAAATCATGTTCGCTTCATCAAAAACCAGAATTTCAGTTTCAGTGGAGGATGGGATTAAAAAAAAGTTTTATTTGACCCAAACTTACTTGAATATTTGATGCTGCTGTTGTTGAATCAATTTGTTTATCATTTTTTCGTTTTCTATTAATTCTTTCATCTCCCATATTGCTATCATTATTATTCATTGAATTTGTATTTCCTTCATTTGCATTTTCATAAGCTGCAATATGAAGTGATAGGGTGCTGCTGTTGCTGCTGGCACTTTTGTTAAGAGCTTTTGAACGATAATTTTCTTCTTCTCGATTATTATTCAAATAATAATTTGATGATGATGATGATGATGGTAAATTTCTTCTGCTATCAGATTTATGGATAATATGAAATGCTTTTTTTGGTCCATGCAAAGTATTTTCATTGCTTGGCACTACTTTTTTTTGTTATTATTAATGTTGCAGTTCTTTGGGAAAAAAAGGAAAGAAAATTCGAGAATGCTCGAGAAGATTTGCCACTAGACTTTTAGAATTATCTAGAAATCTCGCATCTCCAAAAGGTGGACACAAAGACATAAGCTCAACGCGAAAAAAAAAGTATAACAAGTGACTTTTTTAAATCAAAAAACCATTGTTTATAAATTTCACAAACAAAAGAACCGCAACATTAGTAATAATAAATCTCTTATACCGTAATTTCCTTGTCTTGTATCATTACTACTTCTTCTTGCAACAATATTGTTTGATCCGCTTCCAACAAAATGATATGGATTGCCTTGATGATTTAAATTGAAATTATTAAATTGACCATTTGAAGGATTTGTAACAAAATTTCTTTTTTGTCGACCACTTGGCCAATAGTTTTCTCGTGTTGACATCTAAAAGTGGAGCGCAAAATTAAAGAGCCTATTATTTTTATTTTAAATTGTTTCAAAAACACACTTTTATTAATAAAACACGTTCAAAACAAAAAAAAAGTTGGGAAAAATTACAAAATATTGATTTTCAATTTTTTATTAAAAAAAGCAACACGAACCGTTGCTCTTCGTTTTGGATGTTGCCCGCATCAAAGCGGAATGGCTGCAGCAAAAAAAAGAAAAAAATCTCTCTTTGAATTTCAGCTGCTTTTTTTGTGAGAAAAAAAATAAGAATGATGCAATCAGCGCTTTTGGATATTTTTAGTACATAGTCCAAGTATTTTTAAGAGTTCTTTTTGTATAGCGATAAATCGTCGACTTTTTTTATGAATATTTGACATATCTTGAAGCCCAGAATGATTTTAAAGTCTTGCAAAAAAAATCTTCATGAATTCGAGCAGCTTGAACCGTTACCAACGCAGCACATCTCAACAAACAAGTTTTTTTATACAAAAGACTTTTCTGGCAAAATGATATCCAACGCCAAGGAATTATTTTTACAACAGTAACAAAATAAAAACGAAAAATTTCAAAATTTTTAATTTTATTTTTTTAACAATGTTGAACGACGACAGCAACCATCAAGCCATTTATCCATTTCCTTTTTTAAGCTTTCACTAGCAATTTCAATATTCCCTTGCCTCGAGTGCTTTTGTTAATTCTTTTTAATCTCTCTCTTATTTTAGGTACACAAAATATGACAACAACAACGACAAATATGGTTGAAGAACTAAAATCTGAGGTATGTTTAAACACAGAAATATATGATATAAATATAATTTTTAGGGAAAAAGTCGTATACAAAAAATTTTTTCAAATCTTCAAATGTACAAGAATTCTACAGTATTTTTGGATGACTTCATCACTGAATATGAAAAATATCATAATGCTCAACTTGGAAATGTAAGTATTATTTTTGTTTTATAGAGATCTATAAAATAGAGTAGAAACGAGTTTTCTTATTGTGCATATATATTTGTCTTTATGTAAACGTAGTTAGCGGGAAAAATGGCTGCTGCTTAATAGCTTGAATAAAGCATAGATGATAAGTGGTGATAAATAAAAATGCTATAATATTTTATTCCTTATCTTCCATAACTAGACGAGTATATACATATGCAACATTTTATGGGAACTTAATCTGTGCTGTACTTGAATAACTGTACAGTAAGCCGTACCCAAGATACTCCATGATTTAGAGACCTTCAGAAAAATCATTGGATATTTATACATATAAACTTTTTTATTTTTAGGATCTTCTAAAATACTATGGTAACAAAAATGTTTATTTTGTTTTTGGAAAATATTTCACTGATCTTGTTACTGTTATTTATAACTTTGAATATGGACGTCCTAGACTTATGCTTCAAGCCAGACATGATTTTCAACTTTCTTCGACACCACAAAAGAGAATGGTTTTTAGTGTCATTGGTAAGGGAAATTTTTTTGTTTATTACTAAGGGTTGGCAAAATATCGTAACTTCGGTTTGATATTTTGCCTTTTTTGATTTCACTCTGGTTAATGTTTTACATATGCTTCTTACTGTACTTTTATAGAAACCACTCAAGTTAATGGTAAATCTCCTAAAAATTCATCTAAGAATCGACGCTCTCTTCCTCTTGGACAATCATCAACACGTGTTCTTCGCCCTCTTGCTCCTGGTCAACAATATACAAGTGGTACAGCCGATGGAATATATACTTCTGATGAAGATGAACATTGAATTTTTGTTACAACTTTATTTAACTATGAATTTTATTTTTGCTGTTAGTCTTTACAAATAAAGCTGTTTGTTTGTTTTTGGTTACTGTAATTGTGTTGTTTGAGAACGTAGAATCTTTATTATTGAGTGATATGGGATTTAAGCATCATCTTTTTTTATCGATATTCAACATGTTTTAGTGATAATTGTAGAAAAACATTTAAACCAATACTGCTGCTACTTTTTGATACTGCTGGTATTACATGTGGTGTTAAAGATGTTGATGTAGTAGTTGATGAAGATGGAGTTGTAGGTGGTAACGCAAGGAGTGATGGTTGTTGTTGTTGTCGAGATTTTGGTATTAGAACATTTAACATTCTTTTTGGCGTTGTTTAAGTACCTGTAAAACAAGAGGTTAAAAATGTAACAACAATCAGTAACAAGAAAGTAAAGACAGGGCGGAAACCCAGTAATAAAGTTACAAAAAAACTTTTCACCAATATTATGTTATGGCACAAGTTTAGCTTCACCAATTGCAGCAGGAGCAATTGCGTGTTTGTTGTCAGGGCTGAAGGCAAATGGAATCCAATATTCGCCAGCAATGATTAAAATGGCATTATCGAATACGGCATTTTTACCAGAAGATGGAGATCGATTGGGATTTGGAAGTGGTATTATTCAAATTAATACAGCATTTGAATATTTGATGAACTTCAAAGAAAAACTTCCAAGAATTATTGTTCCAAAAATTTCTTTAAATGGAACAAATTTAAAAGGAATTGTTATTTATAAAACGCTGACTTTAAAAATATTATATTCATTCAAGAAAAACGACAAAAAATAAAGATTTTTCCTCTACAATGAAAAAAAGAATCACTTTTTTATTGAAATGCCTTATTTAACTTTGTAAGAGGGCATTTTCTATTAATTTTATATTTTCTCCTTTTCAATTTTTGTTTGAGGCATTTTTAACAGAAGTTGCTATTTCTGCCTCTTTTTTATACTGAAAATTGAGGCAAAATTTTTTTGCCTCATTTTTGATTTTGAGGCAAATTTTTTTTGCCTCACTTACTTTTAAAGTCAGCGTTTTTTATACAGCATCGAATAATAATAATTATGAATATCGTATTAATGTCAATGATGTCATACATTCAAAAAAACAAATTTCATGGATTTTAAAGCTTTCACAAGAAAATCACAAACATGTTGAATTTTCAAAAATTATTACAAATAAATTTTTTAATGTCAAAATTGATACATCAACTTTAAAACGAGGAAATTTATATTATTCTGAAATTCATGGCTACAATCCATCAAATCTATCACTTGGTTCTATCTTTCATCTACCAATTACTGTAATCGTTCCAGAAGAAGTAGTTAATTACAGTATCAAAAAAGAGCTCCACATAAATGCTGAAACACCTTATAATCTATTTATTACTCCTCCAAATGGAAGTTATCAATGCACTATTAAACTTATTGATAAAAAAGAATGCAAACTTAAAGTGCAAACAATTATGACTAAAAAAGCTGTTGAAATGGATATTAAATTTGATGAAAATGGTAATACGTGGAAAATGAAATTAAAGTGGGATAAAATTTTTCAATTTTGGATTTATCAGAATTTACGTATGGCTGAAATCGGTAATTTGGAATGTATTCTTGAAATAGCTTTTAAAAAATACTGATAAACACAAGCAGTTCAAAAAATGGCAACATTTATCTTTTTGGGTAATAATATTTTTGTTATTTTTATTTGAATGTTTTTGGTGTTATTTTTCCGGCTTTTGTATAACATAATTTGTAGACAATTGCTTTACATTATGTATTGTAAAAAAGATAAAAAAATATTTTTATACAAAAGTTTATTTTCCATAACAAAAAACATGCAAAATTTACAAAACATGCAAAAAAGAGATCATATAAAAAAATAAATTATTACATAATTTATGCAGCTGAAACAGTTGTATCAATTTCAATTCCTTCATCAGTTTCTCGTTCAATGTAATCTTTTCCTTTGATTGACATAGATTCTGGAGAGATTGAACCAGCTTCTGTAGTAGCTAGAGTTGCAGTGGATTCAGGTTCTGAAGGCTTTGGTTCTGGAACAGATGTTGCATTGGGTTCTGGATTTGATGTATCCATTGGTTCAGTTGATTCAGGTACAGCAGGTGCAGAAACGTTTTCTTTCTTATTTTCAATTGTTCCTTGTTGAGCATTAACATTTGATTCAATTGTCTTTGTTGTTGCAGGAGCATTTGAAGCCGCTTCAATGCATAGTTGATTTGTTGATGGATCAAATTCACATTTTATTGTACCCTTTTCAACTCCATCTGGGATAACAAAGATTCTTTCAATTCTTTGGAACAATGTTGAAGATTTTCTTTCCCCTGCCAAAATCAACTTATTACCATCCAAATCAAGCTTTAATTCATTCGGTGAAAAATCGCCTGGAATTGAACATTTTATTTCAAATTTTCCATTTTCATTTTTAATTGTATCTGGCATCTTTGATGAAAATGATGATGCAATAGTTGATGGAACCATTAATGCAGAAGGTGCCATCATTGAAAGTGGTGTGGATACTTGACTCCACGGTGACATTAATGCTGCTGTCATTGGATGATGGTGATGAGGACAAAAGCTTTCATCTTCTTCAAATGGATCATAAAATCTTGGTCGATAATATTGTTGTGGTCGACGTTGAATAGGTCGAATAAAAATAGCCATTTTTAATAGAAGTATTTTTTCGCAGAGATTAACCGCACTTTTTCTTTCAGTTTTTTTCAAGCTTGTCTAAACTGCTCTTTTTTTTCTCTTTTTATACCCCCATTTTGCTGCTATTTTTCGTTTTTCGCGAAATGCGGCGAATATTCTAGATATTTCTCTCTCTTTTCAGTGTCCATTTGTTTGTGTAACTCGCTTGTTTCTCTGCAGCAAGGCCACCCAACTCTTTTTTTTCATTCGCTAGAAATTTCGCGTAATTTCTTTCGCTTGCTTTTCTTTTTTGATGACAAATATTTGCTGTTTTTTTCAGAGGTTTTACGTTCCTTTCAAATGGAAAAACAACAAATATTAACTAATGGAATGCTATGTAAAAATAAAATTTTGTGTTTTTTATAGTAATGCAAGATCTTTATGCAAAATTGCTGCCAAAGAAAGTAAACATATTTTCTTACTTTCGTGAACATCGTCTAATCAAAAGTGTTTTTTGAATTTCTAAAGTTCCTGAGGGTCATTAAATTAAGGGATTTAAAGATCTGCATAAATGTTGATTCAATATTTGAAAAATAAGACATAAAATTTGTTTTTGATTCAAAACTGATAAAACATCTTTGATCATTCTGTTCTAAGATAGCAAAACAAGCATGCTTACACCTAACATGTTCTGTTAAAAATCTTTGACCGCTATACATTGTTTTGCTTTATTTCCTTGTTTTTACACATGTTTATTATCAATTTTTCTTTGACTCTTTTGAATGATAAGAGCTGTTTTGATGAAAAACATCATTTCTTGAAGAATCTAATGATGTTCTGTTCTCAAAGATCTTAAAACACATTTTTTATATCAGATGAGGGAAAAATATCAAAACGGTTATAACTATCAAATTAATTTATTTTAAGTTTTGACACTATGAATGAATGTGAAAACTAACAACTTGAAAAATTTTTTATCATTTCTAATTATAGAAATTTTGATGAAAAATTGACATTTTAAAAATTTGAAAAAAACGTGCGATGATTAAGAACAATAAACTTCCGGTGAGAGAAAAAGAAGAGAAGAAGAAGAGAAGATCAAAAAATGAGATCTTATTTAATGGTCATTTTTAAATCAATTTTATTTGTTAAGTGTCAAAAAAGGGTTTTATGTTTGTTCATCTTGAAATAAAAAAGTGCACTACTTTTTAAATAACTTAAATAAAGATTTTGTGAATTGATAGAATCCATTAGATGGATACAAAGTTTTTATCACTTATCAAAGCAATGTTTTGCTGTTTGCAAATTTACGATTTACTGTAACTAAATTTTCGAACTTTTTTTTAAAATACAATAGATTTAAATACTAGACGAGTACGATGAAATATGTTTAACCGTGATGGCATATGAAAGTAGTTCCTTATAAATATGGATTAAATAAAAATGTGTTACAACCTTCTGAACACCATATTTCAACAAAAGCATTGACCACATTTTGATTTTTAATCTTTAATTTTAGTGCTTCACACGGCAAGGCGACAGAAAATAAAGAAATATCTTTTATTTTGGCAAAAGTTCAAAGAAAGAAAAAAGCAAAAAAAGGAGAAAAAAGAGAGAGCGCAATCTTTTTTTTACGAACACAAAATTTTTTTCATCTTTTTTGAAAAAAAAGTGACGAAATACAACATTTCAAAAAGATGCATATATATTTTTGAGTGGTCAAGGAGCGGGAAAACTAAAAGGAAGGAAGAAAGAAAAGGGGCAGAGCATAGTTTTTTCGTGCGCATTTTTTCTCTTCCTTCATTTTTTTCAATGGCAAAAAACAGCAGCAGCTGCAAGAAGTAAGTAAGTGTTTAAGCCGTGTGTGTTTGTTACTACCAGCATATAAAAACATATAGACGACAACAACCATCATTTAGCATCATAGGGAAGAATAGTAGTAGTAGTGTTTTGCTTGCTTGCTTGTTTGCTGCTGCTCTGCTTTCTTCTGCCTTTGACTGGGAAAAAAATGACGGAAAAAATTTTTGATGTTTGTTCATTTTCTATTTTTTCTTCTTCGTCTTCCGTGCTTCTTGTTGCTGCTCAAATATCAAAAAAAGCTTATTTTTTAATTTTTGCTAAAATTTACCTTTGTTTTTCCTAAAATTCGTTGAATTTTTGTAATTTTTGGCCCTTATTTTTTTGAATAATACATTTAATTTTTACAAATCCTGTAAGAAAACGAGAGGTTGCTAGTTTACTTTTAGTGTTTTTGGAAAATTTCGATTCCAGAAAATAAAAGTTTCGTTAAAATTCTGACAAAAAGATTTCTGCATTTATATTTTTGTTAAAAATTAACTAAAATATAAATCTTAAAGAAAATACTGTAGTAACAAAAATTTCGTTTGGCAGAATGGTAGTCATTGTTCATAGAATCTCTCTATCAAGTTTCAAAAATTTTCATCAAAGCTTATCTAAAAATCACATTTTTTTCTTTTTTGTCCTTTATTTTTGTTAAACTTTGAGATGCTCAATTTTGGGCATTGGTTTAACGAATTTCTTCAGCTTCGTAGACAGATTTTATGAATCATGGGCTATCATTTTGTCAAGTAGAATTTTTATAACAACTGTATTTCAAAATTTCGATTTTAGACAATTTGGAATGCTCTTTGCGAAATCACAAAAATTAACACAAAATGTTGAAAACTGTCAACTAGCAAGCTATTTTTAGCATTAGAATTAAACGCGTATTCAGGGAGGGAAACATTCCAGGCTTTTCTTGCTTCAAGTCGACAATATTCCTTTGATATTTTGTCTAAAACGCATATGATTAATCAAAGGCTAGAATAACCTCATTATTAGATCATAAGTAATATTCTGAAAATCGCGCCAGTGATAGATATGGAGATTACAAAAGTATAGCTAATGGATAATTTACACTTTCTTTTTATTTGTACCTCTTCAAAGTCATAACTAAAGTAATTATTAAAACAAAAACAGCTATCGTCTTGCCAACTATATTCAATCAGAACTATTAGGCAGCTTTTATTTTGTCCCTAACTATCTCTTAGCATGACGAATATCGACAAAATAAAAAGCCTTAACTCAAGCATCATTTGAATAACCGTCCGTGCTCATATCGCTTTTTCAGTTTATTTAAACAGACAAATATTAACGAAAATTCGAAAATTTAGGAGATTCACTTTTACAGATCATTGAATTTCACAAATGTAAAGACATGGCCAATCCAGCAACTGCAATTCCATTAACAACATTTTCTTCCACTTCCACACCAGTAACAGCCGATCCACATGATCCTGCAAAATCTCGCCTTCTTCCCTCTACAGGTCTAAAAAACATCGATGAAGAAGATGAACTTCAAACACAAGGGGATGAAGAAAATGCAAAAATTCTTGATGAACCTATGCAATATGGATCCATTGCAGAACGCCTTGAACATTATTTTCAACATCCAGATGAAATTTTTTCAATTAATAATTGTACAAAATCAAAAATTATTGATTTAATTGTTACACTTTTATGTTTAGCAGTACTGATTTTAATTCTTGTTTATATGGCTGTTATGACTCGGGCACCAGATGAATTTAAATTTGATAATCAAACGATTGCTGATGCAGATCTAATGCCAAATGATGAATTTAAAAAGCTGAAGCGGGATGTTATTACACTTTGTAGTGTAAGTTTCTCTTTTCTTTGATTTCTTAGCGCTAAGTGATTGAGTTAAAATTGAAGTTTTTCCATTGAACTACTTTGAAATTTTTCCCTGCTGTTTAGATAGTCTGCAATGTGAAATCGGAACATTTAATTAAAATAATTTTGATCAATAAATTTGGGTTTTTTTTAAATCTTGAACCTTTTTTTTCACTAATTTTTTTACAGGTCAAAAACTGTTAATTTTTTGATGAGGTTTATTTATCGATCAATAAACACTAAAAAAATTGCTTTCTGATTTCGAAATAGTTCTTCTAAAAACAAGAAAATTACAAATCATTTTTTTTGTGTTTACAAAAATTTGCTCTCTGTTTTTGTTGGACATCAAAAATCAAGAAAACATTGTAAATTGTCTGAGATTAAAAGACCACCAAAGTCAATGCAGAATTTTTTTATAATATGATTTACGGTATTTTGCAACAAAACTTGGAAGCAAAAAAATGTATTGGTAGTGCCATTAGTAATGACTCATTATCGCACTTTTGAAGACCATTTTTAATGTTAGATCAACCACTTCAATTAATGCTTGATTTTGTGTTTTACCGAAAAAAATTAATTGAATTTTTCGTTGATGAAAATGCTTTAAAAAATAAATCAATGATATAAAAAACAAGTTCATTTTTGTTGCTTGTCAGTCATTCTTTTAAATCTTTGTTTTTTCTTTCTCAAATGATTTATGGATGTAACTTTAAACCTAAAATCCATCATCAAGCGTTGCAAAGTTGATTTATGAATTTCTTCTGCTATAGCACTAAAGCTTTAAAACTTGAGAACACTTTTCTTTGTTTAAGCTTTCAACAAAGAAAAAATGAAGGAAAATGTTTTAAAAAAATGTGCCAAAAAAGATTAAAGTTCTTTCGTTTCAAAGTAGTAGCAGCTTCTTATGTATCTATCCCATTTTTAGCACGTAAACAAAAACTGCAACAAAAAAAACAATAGACATAAAATTGAGATCTTTGATATTTTATTTTCACGTGGTTGTCGGGGATGGCAACATTGAATCATAAGAAGTACAAAATTCAATTAAGATTAGGTATATTTATTTATGGATTGTATTTTTGTGTGTTTTGAGGTCTTTGATATTAGAGGTTATTTTAAGGTCATAAATTATATTGTAGATTCACAAGAACTTAAAAAACCATAAACTTAAGAAAGATCATGTATCTTAATTTTTTTAAGTTTCTTTATTCTGCAACTAAAAACTTAATCTTAAACTTTTTTTATTATCGCACAATTCCAATTGAATGGACAATTTGTAATACGTCAACAGCTTTTTTTACATAGTTACTGTAATCAACATAACTTTCTATTAAAGCTTTCTTTCATAAATTTTAAACAAATATTTTAAAGATTCAAAAAAAAGTTTATCATTGTAAATAAATAAAATCGAATTGTTTTATTTTTTATCTTTTGTCGACGACTATTGCCGTATACACATTTAAAAACCACCTAGCAAAAAATTTATTTTCCATTTTTTCTCTAACAGTTGCTTATTTTTATTAATTTATAACTTTCTAAAGTTTGATCACTCTTTACAAGATAAAAGGAATTGAATAAAAATGTCAAAAAAGTCTAATTATAGTTTTTTTTAGACCGTTGAACGATATACTGCACAAAAGAAAGATGTTTATTGTAATGAAAATGGCAAGAATTGTACAAAACTATCCGAACTATTCCAAGAAAAACTTAATAAATGCCAATATGAAACTGATCGACGAACTGCACAATATCTAACACAATTTCCACAATATGAACAACAAATTTTAATTGGTCGTATTCTTACTGTAATTCTTGCTGTCCTTATTACTGGGCTCTGTGTTGTTGTCTTTATTACACATGGTAAAACAGATATCTTTAAACGACCTTCAAAAAGATTTTACAAGCTACCAAATAATAAATCTGAACGTGGCTTCTTTGTTATTATTATGTCTGCTGCAGCTGTTATTACAATTATATTATTTGCAATTTTACAAATTTATGTACCAAAGGTAAGAGGGTTTAACTTGTTTTTAACTTAGAAAGCTGGAAATTAATAAATGCCCCACCTCTTGTCCCTTACAACAAATTTTGCCACCTTTTCTTTAATTTGCTTTTGTTTTCAGGAATGCTACAGTATGACTCTTGAAACGTGTAAAAATAAATTTCCCGGATATCATGGTTAAAAAAAATGATTAAAAATTTATAATCTTCAATGATCTTATGGTTAATTTTATTATTTTTGTTTATATTTCCTTCAACTTTGTTTTTTTACTTCTTCAATTATTCAAAAATGGGTTTCTTTTTTTTGTTTTAATTAACGATAAAGAGTGTGATAGTTGACATAGATCGGTCTTGAAAATTATTTCTATTACCTCATTTTTTTCGATTTATTTTCAAGATTTGAAAATTATTTTTTTATCACCGGTATCACTCCTTTTTTTAAATACTTTTTTTTGTTAAGAAGTTGATTAATTTTGATGAACCTCTTTGAGTCCTTTTTAGAGCTTTTGAAAACCCTCTAAAAATATTTTTGCGAGGTGATAAATGTCATATTTGCAAATCTAAGTTTTACATACTATTACCTTTTGTTAAAGTATTTTTTCTATTACTTTCAAAACACTAAAAACCAAAAACGGGTTATTTTTGCAGCTTCATAAAATTACAAAATTGTTAATTATTAAAGTGACTTCATAAAAATTAATCAGCTTTTTATCAAATGTTTATTATTATTTTTTATTGTTATTTAATTATGAGTCATTGTTATTTTAAATAAAAAAGTTTATATCAATATTTTGTTGCTTGTTTAACATAGCAGTTATCAGACAAAAAAAACAAACAATATGCAACATGTAAACAAAATTGAAAGAATAAAATTTGTAATTACATACATTTATTTTTTATAATCAAATTATTTGATAAAATAATGTCTCGTTAATTATTCTTTGTATCTAGTATATCACATATGACAAATATATACAATTGGTGCCATTGCAAATCATAATCCTTTTTATTATTAAAGCATAGTTTTGTTGATTGAACGAGAAACATTGAAAGACCAGCTTCTGCTCTTCACGAAAGAGACACTGTCGTTAAACTATTTTGATAGCTACTATCAGCAAAAATAATTACCCAAGAAAAAAATCAGCAATCTTATTTTTTGTTGTCACTCAAATTTGTACTTTGTATTTTGCTTCCTTTTCTTTTTCGCGGTTTATTTTTATTTGAATTTTACAAGAATTCAAGTATTAATTCGTTTAATTAAGTTAAAAGCTATATTAACAAAGTTTTACCGATTCAATCCCATGTGAATAATGCGGATCTATTTATTGCTCAAAAACAACAATTTTGTGATGCTTTTGAACGTGTAACGACAACTCTTACAACTCAAAAATTTCATGAATTATCAAGGTAAGCGTTCTTTATTTGTTATTTGAAGAATATATTTTAGCTATATTGTTTATACACATGTATATAGACAATATTGCTAAAGTATATACAAAATATACGTATATATCTACTTCCATTTTTTAGCAAGATTCTCCAAAAACAAACAAATTGCAGCTTTTCAAAGCTATTTTTATCATATTAAGAAAATGGTTGTGGAAAAGATATTAAAATTTTTGTATTTTTTAATCAAATGTATATTTATATTACAATGTTACTACCACAAAATGGATGGAAAAGGTTAGATTTTTGTAAACTTGAAAGATTTAAGAGATGAAAGTTGAATACATTATTTTAGGACTTCAATTATTCTTTACTTTTTGGCTGTAGCAAAATCAAAAAAGAGATCAACACGTTGCTTTTCAAGAATCTTTCCATTTTCATTGACAATTCCAGTAGAAGAAAAATTAAAGTGTGTTCGATTTTAGTGTACTGTATTTAGTGAACATCTTTTATAAGCCTCTAGTCCTTCAGCTCAAAGGATCTCAGAATGTGGGTTGCATTTCCATTAAATTCATCAAGGAATTCTTCAAAACTATTAATTAAACAAATATTTGTTTATCAACTTCCAGCAATAAATTGTGAAACACAAGAACAAACATTGACGCAAAAAATTGATCTTAAAAAATTTAATGCAATTCATTACAAACAATCAGTAATCAAAGGATGTTCACAATCAGATTTTGAATTATTTCTTACTTTTATTTTATTGTCATGGCCTCAGTCTGTAAGTTATTGTTTTTAACATTACAGTAACCTAAAGTTTTAGAACCAACCAACTTCTCTACTTATGTTTGTCCTCTGGAAAAATTTAAAGCACTCTTTTTTTCATTAATTAAAAATCCCTACAAAAATTACAGTCATATAAGATTACTGTAGTTTGTTTTTTGAATATAGTAATAAAAGTTTTAATTCTCCTTTTCAGAACATCGATCCAATTTACCAACTCTACAATCATTATTAACAGAATTAGAATCAAATTCCTATTATCAAAAAGTCAATTTTGTGGGCTGGAATATGTATTTTATCAATTCAATCGATCTCAAATCTTTTATCTATTTTCCAGCTTCAAAGTCAATCTATGAAGGAATATATGAAATACCAAAAAGGATATATTTTACTGCAAAGTTTGTGTTTTTGCTTGGTTTTACTAATATTACCAATTTAAAAATTTTAGTACAAAATTTAAATCTGGAAGAATATGTATTTTTAATAGTGTATTTATGTATTGGCACTCATTGTTGGCATCCATCAAAAAAAAATGCATATTTTTTACAAAATTTACATAATACACGTTTCCCCCATAAAAGGGGTTAGTTAACGTTGGAACAAAAATTTTCTTCATTGTGCATTTTTCTTCGTCATCGGCCGCAGTCATCACATTCTTCTTCTTTTTTTTCTGTCAACAATGAAACTTTTAATCAAGCTTTTGTTCTTTTTTGTTGCTCAACGCTTATTTTTGAATTCAATTTTTGCTCAGCAACTTGAAAGCAATGGTGGTGGAAATGGGTCTAATGGTAATGCTGCAGTTTTGGGTGAAAATGTTTATGATTCTGGTAATAATCTATTTGGTGCACAATTGTTAGCTGATCCAATTCAAACATCTGCTGTTGGAGAAAAAAATGGTGAAAATGTTCGTTTTATTGGACCTGGTAATATCAATCTTACAGTAACCAATGGATTAGTATTCTATGTTTGTTCTTCATGTGAGGGGAGGTTTGTTTGTTGGAGAGAACAATTATACAAATAATACCTGCCCAAATTTTTAGTGTTCACATTTGCTATCAATCTCGTACTACTCCTGGTTCAACTATGAAAGGTGATTGTCCTGAACCTTCACAATGCTCATTACAAATTCAAAATGACAATGGCTATATTCGGTTTCTTCCGGGAACAGCTGCTTACCCAAAATCTGAAAAAGCATGTGGTGAAATTGCAATAAACGGTGGAATATCAGAGTTCAAAAATAATGTAAAAACATTGGCTACAAATATTGATACATGTGATCCAAAAATCGAAAATGATGTTATTCAACTTTTTATTCAAACTACTAAACACGATGCTATAAGTTGTGAAGTACAAGCTGTAAGCTATTTTTGCTTAAATATTTCCCATGTTAATTACTATCCTAACTATTTTAGATTGGTGCAAAAATCAAGTTTCCTGAAATTATTACAACACCAAAACCTCCAACATCTCCGTTATCACCAAGCTCAACTCCTTCTCCATCAAAGCCTGATTCAACTGCTGAAGGGTCATTTCCTGTATGGGCAATTATTGTTATTGCTGTTGGGTTTCTTCTTGTTATAATAGCTGTTGGAATTATGGTGTAAGTCTTTGTTTGGCAAAATGCTAACTTATACATTTACCATTTTTAGATATTGTTGCTGGAAAGAACGTCAATCATCTAAGACTCCCGTGTCTTCTGCTTTTGAAGCACCTCTTGCTGTTGTTACAAGCAATGATGCAAAAGAATCGACTGTCTCAACACAAGCTCCTCCACCATCAAAACCTGATCCTAAAGTTGCTAAAGGTGAACCAACGCAATCACAAGAACTTGAAAAGAAACCACATGTTGATAAAAAGAAGACTTCAACAAAGCCTGAAAAGAAAGCTGTTAAAGAAAAAAAGACCACCATTGAACCAACAACAACTGAAGAATTTGCACTACCTGAAGATGCATTTGAAAAAAATAAGCTTGCACGTGTTGAATCTGTTGCTGATTCACTTGAAGAAGCACAAAAAGAATGGCTGAAAAAGAAGAATGAACATCGTGATCAAAAACGAAAAAAGAAATCTTCCAAAAAACGACATTAAATACTTTGGTGCTGTTTTTTTGTAATTAGAAATGCTTTTTTTTGCTAGTTATTTTTATCGTAAATGTTTTTAATAAAAGTTTTTTTTTTAAATTAATTTTGACGGAGAGGTGGTACTTTTGATGGCAACAAAAGTTTGAAAACTGAAGCGTAAAATTATTTTTTTTACGACTTACAGTATTTTTACAAATAGAATTTAAATATCCTTTGACTTTATTATTATATTACAAATAGCTTGATGAAAATTTCTAAATTAAAAAGCTTAGGATCATCATTAGCATTTGTTTCACGTGATAGTAGTAGGGTATCTGGAACACAAACTCCTCGTGGACGGCATTCTGGTGTATTTGCATCACAGTCAGTTGTAACAACAGTACATTTTGTATCACCTGGACATCAAACAATTGCACATTTATCATTTGGTGGAGGAATTTCACGATCTGGTCTATCAATAGCTGGTTCGGATGTTTCATTAATTGGAACACATTTTCCTTGTAACTGGACATGGTGCGCAGTTTGTTCGAACAGCTAAAGTATGCTTCTTCGAAAAATATTTTTTTAAAGCAAACAAAAAAAATGCATCAAAATTTTATGTAAACTAATTTACAGTCATAATTTTTGGTATGAACATCGAATATTCAATAGTCAAACATTTAAACTATACAATCAGAGATAAATTTAATACGCATCTGCTGCCTTTTATTAGCAACACTACAAAGACTGGTGATAATTGCGCAGCAGCAAGTTTGCTTTGTGGCAACATTTTCTTTTCGATTTCTTTCTTTCAAACCGTTTGAATCAAACGTTGCTGCTTTTTTTCTTTTCCTTTTTTTCCTGCTATCTTTTTTACGTTTTTTAATTATTTTCTCTTTCTATTTTTATGCCACTATTTATAATTTAATTTATTTATAGTTTAAATACTTAATATTATCTTATTTGTGTAATATCTTTAAATTTCAGGTTCCCCCTTCTTGAAGATCTCCCTTGATCGATTAAACACCACCAGAAAAAGAAGATGTCAAACGAAAAACAACAATCAAAATCATCAAATAATTATTATCCAAAATGTAAGCTTTTATTCTGTTTTTTTTATATTCTGTTACTGTTCATAGATTCTTATACGTACCATATTAAAATCTATTAATAACAGAATATATAAAACCTGCTAGCTAATATATATTCTATTATTATATTTTTAGTTCGTGATCGATCATTTAGTGAAGGAACAGGTCAACAACAACAAGGAATACCTTTATTAGATCAACAACAACAACAACCATCAGCTGGTCATGGACATCAACATCATCAACAACAATCATCAAATGAATATAATCATGGTTATTATCAAGAGCAGCAACATTTCCAACCATATGCTTCATTAATGAATCTTCCAACTCAACAACATTATCCACATCATTATCATCCACATCAAAATGGTAATGATGAAAAATATATTCCAATGTATCCATATCCATTACAACAACCAATGATTCAACAACAACAGCTGCAGCCTGCTCAACCAATTATTATGAATCAAGGTTAGCACTTTTTCGTGGGCTTAAATAGTGAGCGGCTACTCGATTTAAAGTTTAAGTTAGCGGATTTGCTTATTGTCGATTCATTTAATCCAACTGTATTTGCTGTTTACTAGTATACGGTAGCTTGGAATAATCCTTTTTTCATTTCATATCGTTCCTTTTGACATCTGTAATCCCATATTTCCAGGAAAAGGTCATCATTGAGGGAAGCATCTTTTGCATCTATAATTTTGGCATTTGGAAACACTTCGCCAAACGGCACCAAATTCAAATTGAATCTTTACCCAGCTTAAAAGTGATACAGATTATGAAAATTCAGACTTTTTTGTACACATGAGTCAAAAAATCACATCATCAGCTTCAAAAATATAAGAGCTTATAGAAGACAAAACTAGCAATTTGCAGTTATGAATTCGACTTGTGATTTACCTGAATCATCTGGCTATCACCTACTTATATTCTTTTCTATTTATCTGATTCATAACCATTTCATTTTTCAGTTGCTCCAGCTGCTGCAGCTCTTCCAACATCTCATCCACAAAATATTGTCGTCAATGCTAATGCAAATGGTGGTGCAGGTGGTGGTGGCGGTATTGGTGGTGGTGATGGTAGACATGTTGCTGCACATGCGCTTGGTGGTTTTGAATGTCCATTCTGTCATCTTGGTGTTGTAAAGAAACGTCGAAATCCGCTAATCAAAATTTTTATTATTGTTATTGCATGTTTAACTTTTCCATTTGGTTTATTGGCTTGTATTTTATGCTGGCTTCCATGTGCTTTTCAATCTCAATGCTCAACTTGTAAGAAAAAGATTTAACATTTTTTAACTGTTTCTTTGATAAGTATGTTTGTATTTTGTAATAATTTGTAAAATGTTGTAAATTTGTAAAGAAAATAAATTAAAGAATATTTTTGGAAGAAAAATGGAAAAGTAGTATTATTTTTTGTTGAACTACCGTATACCCTATTTACTATTGTTCTTGTTACCATTGCTGTATATAGCTCAGAACTGTCAAAATTAGATGATAAATTAAAAACTATTGTTAGATATATAAAAAAATTTACAGTAGCTGTAGTGGTTGTAACCTAGTTACCGTAATCTTTATCCGTTGATTGTATAAAAAAAAATTATGTTCTTAAACGATATCATACATGAAACACTGATCGCTTGGAAATATTTGATTAAAACACAATTGCAAAAATCCTTTAAATTTTTTTTCTGTTGATTTCAACAGTTTTCTCCTGCAAAAATTTTCTTTTGACAAAAATGATTAAAATTTGGGTGTTTTTGGTTTTTATTGTTTTTTTCATACAAGAGTAATAAAGATATACTTTTATTACCTTTTTTTAATGTATTGATCCTTGAGGTACATAACATTCACATGGAAAAAACTGATAAAAAACAGCGTTAAAATATTTTTGTGCAAAAATTCATTGTCAATCATTTGGCATCAAAAATGCTAAAAATTTTAATTTTTGTTTATTTATTTTTTTGTCTTGCTGGAGCTACAGAAATCTTGGACAATGAAGCTACACTTAAATTCCAAGAATTATCTGCAAAAGCCCTGCCATCAAATTCATCAATTCTTGTTGGCCCACAACCATGCCCAACAGGATGGCAATATAAATCTTTAACATCTTCATGCTACATTGTTCCAACTACCTTCCTTACATGGTCAGATGCAGAAAATTATTGTGAAAATGTAACTGGTGGTACACTTGTCTCTATTCTTAATCAACCAGAATATGATTTGGTACAATCGGTTGTGCAAAGTTATTCTCCACTATATCCAATTTGGTTGGGACTATATCGTGATCCAGCATATCAATTTACAGATTATTATCGTTGGGTTGATAATGATTATCGGCTAAATTTAAGCAAATGGCTTCCAAGCGAACCTTCAAATTCGAAAGATTGTTTTGTTTGGAAAACTTCTGAACCATCGGGTAGGGTTATTTTTTTAAATAACATTTACAAACATTTTTTCAGGCTACAAATCAATCAGTTGCAAATATTCTCAACCATTTATGTGTAAACAACATGCAGCAAATTGTGAGACTACTGTATTCAATGGAATGTCTGGAAATGTTACAAGTCCAAATTATCCATTTGATTATGATAATAATCTTGATTGCTTCTATCATATTACCGTACCTGATGGATATATTGTTAAACTTACAGTACTTGATTTTATAACAGAAGGTGATGTTACATACGTTGATTATGTATCAATCTATGATGGACCAGATGATCAATCGTATTTATTGCACAAGTGAGTGACTTCTTTGAAAAATATCAATTTTTTGATATTGATAATGTGCTCCAATTAGTGACGATCCTCCATTGAAAATTATAAGCTCCCAGAAGTCCAGAAGGAGCTATCTATTGTTAAAAATCGACTGGGAAAAATACTTAAAACACAATGTACTTTAATTACTGTTATAGAATTGGTGGCAGAAATGTTCCTATTGGATTTGTATATGAATCAACACAACGATATATGACTTTAATGTTTCATACTGATTATACAACTGTTAAAAGTGGATTTTTATTAAATTTTGTTGCAAGGTATACGGTAGTTTTATACTTTTACGACTTTTAGCAAACAAGGATGAAGCTTTGTGGAATCAAAATTCAAAAAACAAACAGTTCTAATCAACAAATTTTGTTCATTTTTTCGAAATGAACTATCGAAATTTAAATTTCTGGTTTTTAAAAACTGACAAGCCGAAATTTTGAATTCTCACAAAATCGAGATTTCGGTTCTTTGAGCTTTGTAAAATTGAAGACATGATGCATCATCATTAAACGCAACAATTTTTCAATGATTGATTAACGTTTTTTACAGTACCCCAAATTCTACAATATATTACAATACAACAGTGGGAACAATTTCATCACCAAATTATCCAGATAATTATCCAAATTTATTCATGCAGTTTTATAAAATTGTTGTCCCTGATATTAAAATTGTTATTGTTGAAGTCACTGATTTTGTAACAGAACCAAATTTTGATTATCTTAGAATTATTGATGGGAATAATGCAACAGATGTTTCACAAACTTTGGGACTGTAAGTTTTTTTTAAAAATTAAGAACGTTAAATAAATTGGTTTTTAGTTTGACTGGTAATTTAACTGGAAATGGTTCTATGCCAATGACATTTTATTCTACTCAGAGTATTGTTAGCTTATTATTTTACACTGATCAATCATTCAATCGAACAGGATGGACTTTGAATTTTAGAACTGCACCAAAATTGGATTAATAAATTTTTGAAAGAACAAAGTTGTTTTAAAAACAAACTTTTTTAAAGAATTATATATTTTTTTGTTAGAACTCTTTAAATTTTTATCTTCTGTAAACTTCTAAACATAAGCATTTGACGTATTGTTTTTATGTGAATAAAAATATTTTAAAAAATAAAAGTAAAAATTACCGTAATTTTCTAAATATTTCAAGTCGAATTCCTCCATTCTTAATGGCCCACAACCATATCCAGCAGGATAGCAACCAGAATATGATTTTGTACAATCTGTTGTACAAAGTTATTCTCCGCTATATCCCATTTGGTTGGGACTATATCGTGATCCAGCATATCAATTTAAAGATTATTATCGTTGGGTTGATAATGATTATCGGCTAAATTTAAGTAAATGGCTTCCATCTGAACCTTCAAACTCAAAAGATTGCTGTTATGGGTTGATAATATTTAAATTGTGAATATTTAAAAAAGTCAATTTACGTATTGCTTAGGCATGGCAGCCGGCCTGGCCAAGCCCGTGAAAGCCTGAGCCGGGCCCGAGCCGGCCGGCTCCGGCCCGGCTTTGATTTTTTGAGGTTTGAGAAAAAAATGCAAAGGGGGGACCAAGACAAAATAGCGAAAAAATCAAACCGGCCTTAAGCCGGCTCAGGCCCGGCCGGGCCTGGAAAACAACGGGCCCGGCTCGGCCGGGCTTTCAAAAAGTGGGCCGGTTGCCATGCCTAGTATTGCTACAATTCTTCTTTTACAAACTACAGTATTCTAAACGTCTATTGCAAATGTCATAAAAAATACAGCAATTCAAAAGAAAACTTTTTATATAAAATTCATATTTCAACAGTAACAAAAGAAAACAATAAACAGCGAAAAAAATAATTACAACAAAATAAAATCTAAAATATTAAACAACAACAATAAAAAAATTTTCCAACAATGTACAAACACATAAATATAAAATGACTAGAATCAAATATAAAATCTATCAATAATTAATAGCAAAATCAAATATAACTCAAAACAATTAATAACAACCAATCTACAAATACTAACAACTATACCATCCATTCAAGAACATTCTTCACGCTTTACTACAATTCCATCTCCAGGTGTTGATGTTGGTTGTTCATTCTTTCGACAAACTTTTGGTGCATCTTTTTTAATCCATGGAAGTGGAAGTGAATGAGCAGCACATTGTTGTTCAAATCTTCGACGACTATTGGTAAACCAATTACGAATTTGTTTAAATGTAAAGCCAGTTTGTGCAGCAAGTTCTTGAACTTCTTTTTGAGATGGATATGGATCAGTAATATTTGCATTCATCCATTCTTGTAAAGGTTTTGCAGATTCACGATTGACATGTACTTTGTATTGTCGAGTTGTTGCTGTCGTTGAAACTGGTGTTTGATGATAGAATGATTTGAATGGTGAATATTCTGATGTTGATGAAGAAGATGAGATGGTAGTTGCTGGAGAGAGTTGTGATTTGAGGGAATGAGATGATGCAAGAAGATCAGCAATAACTTGTGATGTTAAAGATGAAGCTTCAGGTGATGTTGGTACCTGAAAAAGATAAGAGATTAGATGTAAAAAGCAAAATTATATATAAATGATTTAGTCGATCTGTTGATATCATTGGCATATATAGCACATCAAAATCAAAACAGAGGAAACGGATTTACTTAGAAAAGTAAAACGTATGAGATAAGTTAATCCAAAAAAGATCACTTAGTTTATATAAATACAAGAAAAAACTTACTTGTGTTGGAGTCGAGAAAACTTGTTGTTGTTGTTGAAGCTGTTGTGGAAGACCAAACATTGTTGCTGCAGGATTTATTGAAAATTGAGCTGCTTTTTCAACATCATCATTACCATTACCAACAGAAGCAGCAGCCAAAGATTGCAAAAATAAAAATTGTGAAAATTGTTGCAAAATATTCATATTATTCATCGCTGCAGCAGAATTCATTGAAGAAGCATCCATATTTGTAAAAAATAAAGGGAGAGAGCAAAAAATAGAACCGCTAACTTTAAAATAAGAAAGTGATATAAAATGAGCCAAAGTCGAATTGAAAGGTAATCAAAAAAAGATTTGTTTACGGCATTTCGAATTTACTTTTCACACCTTTAATTGCTTTTGTAAAAATAGATGAGCATAGAGAGAGAAGATTATTGATGTTTTTTGCACATGCCATGCGCATGCCAAAGCAAAATAAAAAGAAGAAGAAAGTGATGACCTGCAGAAAAAAGTTGTTGTTCAAGGAAGGATAAAAAGAAAGGCGGAAAGATAAAAAAGATTTTTGTCGTCTGTCTGTCTGCTTTTTTTGCAACAATATAAAATAGAGTAAAAGATACAGCAATCAAGTAAGAACAAAATAAAAGGTAAAGTTTGACGGTATACTCAAATGCAGAAAAAAAATCGATTAATAAAGCTCAAGGTTTTGGGTGTGCGGATAATTCGGTTCACTTTTTTATAGGTCAAATTTTTGCAAAAATGCAAAGTGCTTTAAAGCAAAAAAGGTCAGACAGAAAAAACCAATAAGTAACAAAAAATAGACGCTACAAATGCGCGCGTAAATAGTAATGAGTAAAGTAATGCAAAGTAATAATATTTATGTTAAACACTAACAAAACAATAAAAAGTAAAGTAGAACAAAAAAATAAAAATACAAATCAAAAATGATAATTATTAAAATTTGGTGGATATCGTTGTTGCATATATTGATGATTGTAGTAAACAGGCAAAGAATAACATAGATTTGTTCGAAGCCGGGTGGCACTTTTCCAAACGTTCCATCAAAAATTAAATATTTAGCTTTTCTTATAATATCTTTTCCATTTTCTTCAAGCAGAAACACAAAATCTTCTCGATTTTCACGAACCATTGGTGGACAATTTGGAAAGCTTGATTTCTAAAAAAATTTAGTGATACACATATATACAATAAGCTTAAACAAGGTTTTGTGATAACTAATATCTTCAGGCATATTTTCCGGTAGAAAGTAACTGTACGTAAATTAATATAAACTACAGTTAAAAAATATATAAAGTGTAAAAAATCTATTGCTATAAAAACTGTGATTGAAAGTTAACTAAAAAATGCGATACTTTAAAATCCAAATTTATTAAAAACTGAGTCCCAAAAGACGTTTTTCTCAGGTCTAATGCGATAATATATCTATTTTAAAAGTAAACTATGAAATAAATGTCTAAACTGTTCGATAAAACTGTCCAGCTTTTCATTATCTCCCTTTTCTAAAAATTTTTTGCTTTTAAAATATAGCTATTATTTAGTTTTTAATGATGTGTTTTCCTTCCGCCTTTCTTTTTTATACCTCTTTTTTAAAGGCACGTGGATCACAAAAAACGACTATGCTTTGTTTTTAAATTTGCTTCTATCATTTGTAATCAAAAAGCTTTCTTTAAAAAACTATTAATTTTACACCGGCTATGAAAAATTTTCCTTTATTACATCAATGTTTAAAACTGATTTCTTCATTTTTAAAAACTTTTAGTGTTTTTAAGAACTTGAAAAGCAATATAGACTTTAGAGATCTTCAGAAAAACTTTCAATGAAAGGTTGATCTGACTTATAAAATAGAGACTCTCGGTTTTCTAGGTATATCATTATTTTTTGGAGCCCCTATAAATTAAATAAAACTCTTGTACTTTACATTACAACTGTAGAATAAAAAAAAACAGATAGGTTCATAGCAAACGCAATTAAAATTTATTGTAAACTGATTATCATCATGGAAGATACTGTAGTTATGACTTGGCAATGTTTTGATAATTGTTTTGTTTAATTGTTTAAAATTAACAGAGCTTGTTTTAATAAACTTAAAAAGTTAAAAGTAACATTGCCGTGTTTCTGCGTTTATTTTGAACATAAAGCTACAACAAATGAAAATTATTTTTAATCCATTCTTTTCAAAAAGTATTATTTTTTTAAAACTGAATTTGAAGAACAATAATTTTTTAGTATTGTTTAAAAATTATAAACGACAAGCAAAAAAAAAGATTGTAAAATAAATGACACAAGAAAGATAATACAGAAAGAGATCAGTTTTACAGCAGTTTTGGCTACTAGGGAACGTATCAAACTGCCAACCCCATGTGTGTTTTTTTCGTGCAAATCAAAACTCTCAAAGAGATAGAAAAAAGACGCTTTATTTTTATTGTTACAAAACTGTCAAAACAATATTTACAACACTAATACTGAGCAAAAATAATACCACTGACTTATTCAAAACAGTATAAAAATTACAAAGTTTTACATTTTTACATTTTTAATGGTGGTTTGTAATTTGGAGGTGGACCAGTCACATTGATGTCCCCCTCATCATTGAATGTGGCATTACTATCTGAGATATCGACGCCAAATCGTCTAGCTTTATCCATTTCCATCTGGGATAATCCCATAGAATCTCTTGCGACCCAAATATACGGTTTTTCATCGCTAACTGCCGGATCATAATATGCCGTTGAAATAAATGCCGGATTATATTCCATATATTTGAAGAAAGCTCGGGGCATAATTTTTCTTATCATTTCGAAGGTATCTTTTTCGGGATTAAAAAATTTGATTAAATAATTAACTGGTGATAGCCTTGGCGGGGCATTAGCTTCAAAGTTGGCGCCTGGGAGATTTACCAAAGCTTGATCGAAATTAATAATTTCAAATCGATTTTCGCCTTCCCAATAATTTTTTCCAACACGCTTTATTTCATTTGAGCCATTATCTTTAATTGGATATTTGGAAGTGACATCCCCAGCGGCATACTTGATTGCAAAAATTGGCACATATTCGAATAATGGCAAATATTTCCATGTAATATACAAATGAGCTATCGCATCACTGAAAAAAAGACGTGACTATTTTGAACCGTGACATGTGCTAACAGGACGCTTTCGTGCCGTTTTCGGACGCAACCGTCGCGTTAGAAGCGTGACATATTTTTTCGTCCTGTTAACGGACGAAAATGTCCAACTTTACGTGACATAATTTTTTCGTCCTGCTAACGGTACTTTATCGTCGCGGTTATGGGACAACATTTTTTATAATTGTGTTTACGAATTAATGCTTTAAAATATTTATTGTTTTTTTTATAACATAGTCATTATTTATTGTTTTAATATATTGATTTTTTTGTTGTCAAAACTTTATCTGTGTCTAATATTTGAGATGACTAAGTTATAAAAAACAATATGAGCCTATTTTAATTCATTATAAAGTATTATATTCCAAATGTTATTTCCCATCTGTTGCATTATTTTGATGATTATCAACATTTAATGTTCCAGTAAAATACAAAATTACAGTATGACTCTTCCACGAAATGTACTCCAACCGCTTCTTGGATTTATGTTAAAAATTACTGAAAATGAATTTTTCACAATTTTAAGTACAGCTGAAAATCCAATTTTATCAGCTGCAAGAAAGAGAAAAGAACGACAACAAAAGAAAGATGGTTTGGTTGTAGCTAAAAAAAAGAAGATAACTTTTGGTGATGCTGATATCTCAGAACTTAATGATGCTGCAAATGCTGTTGCGCAAGCAAGAACACCAGAAGAAATTCGAAATCTTTTAAATCAATCACGGTAAATAATATGTTTCAAATATATGTTTCTAAAAACAACTTTTTTAGTGTCGTTAGATGTAACTGGTTTAAATCAATGTATGATGGAAAAAAAATAAGAATTCCTGAAACTGTCATTCAAAAGTTTCCAGAATTGCTTCGAGATGCATCTTTATTACATGGCGATTTCGAATATTTCATGCAAAATTTTCATGAATCACCAGTATTTAATGTTAAAGATGCCATTAGAAGATATTCCACTGCTATTATTACTCGTGCAAAAGATCATAAAATTCTAAGCTCAGATACTGTAATTGATGAAAATGATACATATGAAATTTTAAAACTTTTGATCCAGTTAATGCCAAAATACAATAAAAGAATTAAGCGTTGTCGACTTGATCGTCTAGCTGCTGAATCAGAAGTAATCTTAATCCAAATAATTTATAAACATATATTTATTAATGACAAATTGTCATTGACAATGTAGGGTTCACCAAGTGTCGAAGCACTAACACAAAAAAGAATTGATATTGGTCAAAAAGCTCCAATGATTTTTTTGATTAATCTTAATCAAAGCAAGCAACTTTATGTATCAACAGATGATGTATCTTTAAAAGTTTGTTTTTCTTAAATATTGAATTTGCTTGCTCCTAATTTCCCTATTTTTAGATTAATGGTGAATTTGTAGATGCTCTACAAGCTTTATTTGAAATGCATTTTGTTTTTTATTTGGATTACGCAAAAGAAATGACAGATGTAATGATGCTCATTGAACATTTTTGTGAACTCAATCTTCAAAATATGCCGAAATATCGTTCAAATCTTTTCCTTGATATAAAAGCAAAACAAAAATAATATGTGATAATTGTATTGTTCTTTTTTGATGTTTCTTTTTTTGATAGTAAAACTCTATCGATTTTTTTCAACTTGTTTTTTTAAATGTGAAATTTTAAAATAAACAAAATTTGTTGATTTTAAATATGTGTATTTTTTTGCAAGCAAATTATTGATTTTTTAATGCGCTTCTTTTGTTTGTTTGTCCGTTTTTAACGCGCACACAAAGAAAAGAGCGCACGTTTGGCATTCAGTGTCGCTAGTGCTCAACACTGACAGCAGCTTCTTTCTTCTAGAATGATTTCGAAAGAATTTTCTTTTCTTCTTTGATAAAAAAACATTCATTCATTATCACATTTTTTTTCTCTCAGACGATGTTGCTTCTGCTCAGTTTTTTTCCTCAAAGTCTTAAAAATATATTTAAATAATATTACATTATTATCTTTTCGATTAATTTTAAGCGTTTACCCAGCCCTTTAGCTTTTAAGAAAAATTTTACGGCCAAAATAATTATGTGTTGTTACTTCTTCGTCTAATTTAGTAAAAAATTATTTTTATGATTGAAAGCCTTTGATATAAGCAAATTAATTTCAACCTGCCCTTTTCAGAATAAAAATGTAAGTTTTCACTTTTACTTTTTGCCCACTTAATCTGCCCCTTTCAGATCTATTATAAGTAAGTTTATTCCATTTTGATTCCTTTAATTTTTACATTTTCAGGTTTTAAAGTATGTTTTCCATTTTTCTGTCTTAAATTTGTAGGGAATTAAAAGGCTTTCAATCATAACAATTTATTACTAAATTCTATAGCTTTTTTAGTAAGCCATTTTCGCACTAAAAATTACTTCTAGAATCTAAATTTTTGATTCATTTTTACTTGTAAATTAAAATATGAATATCTGACGAGCCAAAAATTGAGTAAAAAAGCAATCTCTAAATGACTGCTGCATTTTTGCTTTCATTTTGGCTTCCTTTATTTTTGTTACCTCATTTTCTTGGCTGCAAAATTTACATGCTTTTCTACAAAAATTCGATTTGACGTTAAAAAGCAAAAACTCTGCAGACGGAAAAGTGGACTCTGCAGACGGAAAAGTGGAGATACAAAGTCGAAAGCGCCAATTTGAGGGCAATATTGTGGTATAAGCGAATTAATAATCAATTATTGCAAAAATGTGAATATGCAAGCCAGTGGGCAAAAGATTATTAAAAAAGCAACTGTCGAAAAAATGTAAAAAGGGGTATTATGAGGGGTATTAATAACGAATAAAAATCACGAAAAACGACCGATAAAAGCCAAAAAACAAGATTTTTTCGTCCATCTAAAGTCCCGAAATCGTCCATTTAAAGTCCCGAAATCGTCCATTTAACGTCCCATTTTAGTCACGCTAAAAGGACGAAAACGTCACGTTTCAAAAAAAAGTCACGCTAACAGGACGGTGCAATAGGATCACGGTAAACAGGACGAAAAAGTCACGTTCAAAGGATTTTTTCGTCCTGTTATTTTTTTCAGTGCAGTTACAATAATCCAAATAACTTCCAAGATCACTGCAGCCCAATTTTGTTTGAACACGAATAATGCGACCAAACATAATTCACCCAAATAAATGCCAGTAAATAGCTGCAACAATGATTTTGGGTAAAATCTTCCTCGGGTATCAGCAGTATTTGGCTCTTGAACGTAAACCAAGAAATAGAGGTATGCCATGTAGAGAAGAACAAAAGCAAGGGTTGAAAAGCCCAAGATTAATGGCGCAATTATGGCATAAATCAATGCAATAATAGCAATCAATTGATACGGTGGGTACGTGATCGACCAACTGGGTTGATTCAAAGTGTTATATCTTGTCCATTTATCTCGAGGTGTAGAATCAAAAAGTTTTGCCATAATTTTTGGCAAAATTATATTTGCAATTTGTAGCAAAAGTCCGGAAGAAAGTGCTAAACTTTGGTAACATGTATTAGCGATATAGATGTTTGAAGCAGGTGGAACTTTTTCACCCAAAATTGTTAGCGCTGATTGAGGATCATTGATTACGCTGGTGATTGCAGAAGTAGCAGCCGAAGCAATGGTTAAAACGAGAAAACTTTGAATGACTAAAAAGGCATAATACCATGAATGGCAGAAAGCTTCAACTTCTTGGGTGGTGATACATCCGGCAAGATTGCCCATGAATTTGATGAAGATTGGCACAAGTGCCATCAAAATTGCCAATCCTGCAACGGGTAAAAGTCCAGTGATTGTGCCGAGCAAGGTATCTGGGATGTCATTGATGAAGCTTAAGAATTCTACTTTGTCTGTTAACATGTTAATATTGGTAACAATGCCAATAAAGGTGACCGGAATCGACCAAAACAGAATCATCAACGTTAAAACCGTTGCAGCAAAGCATTTTTTGAGTTTTCGGGTATACGGGCTGGAGTTGAGATTGTCCCAAATAATGTCATCCGGGGAAATGCCGGTATAGGTTTTCACGGATTTCAGATTCGGGTTGTACGGAATAGCTTGATAAGCTCGCTGCATCTCCAATTGACTTGGAAATTCCAAAAATACTGCCGAAATTGGTTGATTCATTGTGTGATGCCGTTGATCCCGTTCTACTTCAACATTCAGCTCTCCCAATCGTTTCGCGCAATATTCCAAAGTATCAACTTTGTGGCAACCAAAAAATTTTCGCCGATGATTTGGCCGTTCTTTTCCATCTTTCAAATATTTGTCCAAATCATTGGCAGGAACTGGGGGTTGCTTGCCACTTTTGATCCTTTTATCCCTTTTCTTCACAGCCTTCTTCAAAACATCGTTCAACGTGCCCTCAAATTTGCCAGCAAATTTGCCACGTTTTTCAACTTTTTTCTTTAACTTTGAATAATCTCTTGCATACCAGATTGTTGCAGCAGCTGGGAATAAATTTCTCAAAAAATCTTCATCATACAAATTTTTTGGAATTTCAGTTAATAATATAATTCTCGAAGATAGCAAAGAATCGTAAAGGGGCGTGGTCTGCAACACATGCCGAAACGTCGTATAATACACAATTTCACGGTAAATAAAGAATGTCACTGCTCCAAAGAATATGCATGACAAAAATAAATGTGCAAATGTTTTGTATTTATTCTTGACATTTGCATACGACAGCACATCCAAACCTTTCATGTGATTGGAATCTGTGGCATTGATCGGGAACAAAATTGGCCATAGCAGAAAACATCCGAGTAAACAAATACAAGCAAACCCGAATAGGAATCGAATAAAGAAATATCCATCAGAACTTGTTTGTTGAATGATGTAACTTTGAGGTTTCTCCAAGACATGGATCAACCAAGCAAATGCCCCTCGAGGAGCTTCATCCGGTTTTAGATCGTTTGGCACGGATTTCACGACATACCTCGGCTCATAAACCCTCCGCTGCCGTTTCCTTAGAAATATGAATATAGACATAAATAACACAAAAATTGCCAAGTTAACAAGTAGTACAGTAAGAAATTGCTGCAACGATGCATTTTTCTTTTGGGGAGCATCCGCTGCCGCTTGAGCAACCGGGCCAACCATGATTTAATACTATTAAAAAATAAAAATAATACTTGAAAGAAATTTAAAAAATACTGCAATTCTTTAAAATACAACAATGTTTTTAAAATGCTTGAGATGAGTCAAGTCGTTGCAGCAACAGCAGCATTGATTGATAGAAGAAGAAAAAAAATGTGAAAAAAATAAACAAACAAGCGCTAAACAGGTGTGTGTGTGTGCGCCAGGGTATGGGCATGAAAAAAACTAAAAACAACAATTAGTAAAAAAATAAAAAGAACCGGTTAAATTTTGTTTTAACAAAACCTACCAAAACATTTAAAAGCCCAAACATCAAAGCCGTTACCATTAAAGAACACATAGTGGAAGAGGGGGGTACCAAATATTTTTAAGGGGTGTCAAATTGTTTCAGATGGGGGAAGGGCATCCCTGTGATCTTTGGCCATTGCCAAGAAAACACAGCTAATGATCAAAAGAATGTTTATAGAATTTCTTGTGATCAAAAAATGATAGCAATTTTTGACTGTACTGTTTCCGCCAAGTTCACATATTTTTACTATTCCCGCAATCACGGAGTAGTAAAGTTTTATAAAAACAAAACACAAGTAGAGACAGGCAGTTGGAAAAAATAAATTTTCTTGATTGATTATAGTACTTTTTGGCCTAATTAAGAAGAAAACAAAAAATCTAAAAAATATAAAATATCGAAAATTCATTCTGTGTAAATGTAGTATTTCAGAAATTTAGGCATGTTGTCCCCAAGAAAACTTTTCCAAAAATGGCATTTTCGAAATAACCGTAAAAACCTAGATTGTAAAAAAATTTCATTTCCCATACTGTAACAAAGAAAATGACACAAAAGGGAAAATATGTTTGCTAGCGGTATCTAAACACAAACATTCAATAAAAAGTAAAGTCCTTTGAAGAAACAGAATAAAGAGACTGTCGAGATCAGGAATGTGCACCAAAAAAAGGTCAAGCGAACAGGATAAATTAAAAGGTTAAAAAAGCGTTAAAAAAAGTAGTAAATTTTGACCACTATTTCAGATTTCAAGTATCTAAATTTTTGAAAACTCATGAAGATATGAATGACTTGGCTGAAATAATTACATTCCAAAATATTTGTGGGTATACTTAATCAATAACAAAAAAAGTTTTCTACACAGAAGATGTATTATATCTTTTTTTCTAGATATTTGACTCAATTTTTTTTTAAGAATGTAAAAATTGCGATTATATAAGGTTAAACTTTTTTAAAAACTGATGAGCAGTTTTTCCGCTAAAAACGTTGACATACGTTTGAAAGTAACTGTACGATATAAAAATTAGAGTTAATAAATTTATGATATGTACAAAATTTAATGCTTTCAAAACTGTAATCGAAAATTATTTTAAAAAATTGCGATGGCTTAAAATCCAAATACATTAAAAACTGATTACCAAAAAGATTTTTGAAATGTATTTCTCAAATGCAATGCGATAATATATTTTAAAAGTAAACTGTATAGTTCCATCAACATTGTAGCGACATTTTCATATATACTAATTTACTTACAAGGGACCGTTCTGACATGACACCCGGGGATTTCTTAGGTAATGGCGGGGATTGATAGTTTATAGCAAGGTATGAAAAACCCCCAAGGGTTTTTTTCCCGTTCGCCATTTGAGGATTTTAGTAGCATTTTGCTATTACACAGTAAGTAGCAGACGATGAACGTCTTAGTATATGAATTACATTTGTGGTGATTTTTGATGGTTGAATATGGCAAAACATAATATTTCATAGATAATCTATCATGTTGCAAGCGTTTACAATCATCTAAAATCACCACAAATGTAATTCATATACTAAGACGTTCATCGTCTGCTACTTACTGTGTAATAGCAAAATGCTACTAAAATCCTCAAATGGCGAACGGGAAAAAAACCCTTGGGGGTTTTTCATACCTTGCTATAAACTATCAATCCCCGCCATTACCTAAGAAATCCCCGGGTGTCATGTCAGAACGGTCCCTTGTTAGTTTCACCTTTTTTCCCTTTTGTAAAAAATTTGTTTTAAAAATATAACTATTATTTAATTTTTAATGATGTGTTTTCCTTCCGCCTTTCATTTTTATGCCTCTTTTTTAAGTGCGTGGTTCACAAAAACAAATATGCCTTGCTTTTGATTTTGCTTCTATCGTTTGTAATTAAAAAGTTTTCTTTAAAAATTATTAAGTTTAAATTGGATACGAAAAATTTTCTTTAATTACATTAATGTTTAAAACTGATTCCTTCATTTCAAAAAACTTTTAGTGTTTTAAAAGAACTTGAAACGCAATAGAGACATTAAAGATCTTCAGAAAGCGCATAAAACTGTAAATAAACCATTATATTTTTTAGAAGTTGTTGTTATTTTATAGCTCGAAAACAATGATTATGACCTTCAATAATAGTAATTACAGTTATAAATTTTTTTAACTGTTTTCAACAAAAAATTCGCATGATTATAAAAATTAAGATTTTTGAGATAAGGCTTTTAACTGATTTAAACTAAATCTCTTTGTTTGATATATACAATCGAAAAACAAATTTGTTCATGGCTAACTTAATAAAAGTTTATTGTAAACTGATTTTTATCTTGGAAGATAAAGTTGTTATAACTTGGTAATGTTTTGACAATTTATATAAATTTTTATATAAAACTGGAATTCTTATTTTTCTAACGTTTTTATCAAAAAAATACCATTTTTATTAACTGAATAAAGTTGTTTCATTGTCTTCTTTATTAAACTGATTCGTCGTTTAGATTCTGCTGTTGTATTAAAAGATTTTAAATTTTAAATAAAAGTTTTTTAAGATGCACTTTTTTTCTCATTGTAACCTTTTTATTATTATTTTTAACGGATTACTTGAGTGAAGACATGTCCCTTATTGATATGATTACAAAATTGGTTACAATATTATCTTTGTGGTGTTAAATATTTTTTATCATTCTTCAAACTGCATTTCACATTTTTTAAAGCAAAATTTTATAGTATTCTTTGTTACTGCCGTGGTATTTTCTTTTTCTAATTAACCGTATTTTGATAATTTTTGTGATAATTTCTAAATTGATTTCTATTGTACATTAAAAATAGTGTTATGATATGCTTTTCTAACAGCGGCATAGTGCTATCATTACGACTTAACAAATTTTTAATAATGAACTGCATTATCATTAACTGCATAGCTACAGTAAACTGCGTTTTGGGTGTACACCATGAATACTATTTATTAATTTATTTTTTTTTATTTTTTCATTTAAGTCATCCTTTAAATTTTTAACTGTTGTTGTGGTATCACGATGATTATTTTGCAAACTGAAGATGGCCGCATCGGGTGGAGCTATACTATTCGTTCTTCTTAACGCTTGCAAACACTGTGTGTGATGTATCCCATATTTTGTTGAGGCATTTGAGAAAGATTAGAAATTGAGTGTTTTAAACTGTCGTACTTTGTAATAAGTAAATATGAATAAAAATTTTTATTGGCTAAATACTGCATTGCTGTTTTGCTTAACTGTCATTTAAAAGGGTATCAAAACTAACAGAACTTGTTTGAATAAACTTGAAAATTAAAAGCGCTTTTTTTCTGGGTATATTTTGAACATTAAGCTACAACAAAAGAGAATCATTTATTAATTCACGATTGTCAATAAATATTATTTTTTAAAACTGAATTGGGAAAAATAATCATTTTTTAGTTTAAAAAAGTTTGTAGCCGGCAAGCAAAAAAAGATTGAAAAATAAATGACGTAGGAAAAAGTGGAAGATAATACAAAAAGAAGTATATTTAAAAGCATTTTTTGCTTTAAAACAATCTTTTTAAACTGATTGCTTACTTTTTAGTCCATAAAAATATTTATTTTTAATTAAAACTGACCATTCCACTTGTGGATGCGCTTATACTTTTATACCGTTAAATATTAAATATGACATTTATTGTTTTTAAAAAGGAAAACTGGCCCTAGGTAATTTATGATAAATTTCTAAAAATACTATGATGTCATCTCTTTTATTATTATCACTTTTAATAAAAATTTTTAACTGACACATGTGCACATCTATTGATTCTAGTATAAATGTTATTCTCTTATTAACTATCTCTTGAGTTCACATTGGTAGGTTTTACTGGCTAAAAAATGTAGTAATATTAAAAAATTACTGAGTATTGAATCTAGCTGTCATATTTTTGCACATAAACTGTAACAAGTGGAAAAATCATTGGAAAAACTGAATCAAACCCTTTTCTTTCATCATTTAACTGCTTCATTCATAACAAATTTTTCTGTTTACATTTGCTTTGTTATTATTACAAAAACAAAACACAAAACGTAATATTTTACCCGTTTTTTTTACATACTAATTCTAAACTGAACACAAAAAGTTTTCCTTAATTTAGGGACTCTCAAGCAAAAAAAAATTTGAAAAAAAAGTCATTCTTTTTTTCTACGAAAATTTTACACTAGAGCCCGGCTCGTTTCTTCATGTCTCTTTAGAGCAATTGGTTGCGGCGCGCGCGTTCAAAAAAGAAGAGAAAAAAAAGAACAGGTTCGACTCCCATCAAGTGAAAAAGCATTATTTGAGCAAGATTTTATTTAGGATGGATAAAAAAATATTAGGGAATCTATAAAAAACTAATTGGCAACTGTTTAATTAAAAATGTGATTCATTTATTTTATTTTTAATTGTTGTAAAGGATATTTAACGGATTTTCTTTCTGTTTTTTTTCGTAAATCATTTATTCAAAAGCTTAAAGATCCTATATCTTAGTGATCGCAATTACAATGAAGTAAAAAATGGAGAAAACAAAGCTATTTTGTATAAAGCAAATCGACATGACTTCATCAATGAATGATAGTTGAAAGACAAATTACACATAATTATTAAAAGTATATGTGAGCATTACATCTAAAAACTAAACTAATACTTCTATTTCAGGTGGTTATCATTGTCGTATATATGAAAGATAAGCTTTATTTGCTGAATACAAGTTTTGTTGTACCCTTTTATGTATTATTTGTCGATGATATTTTGATCAATATCGGAATAACGCGGAGATCCAATTACAGGAATATCTAGTCGAGTTGTTAAAGTATATATACTTTAATAATTCAAATATGCTAATGCATTTTTCATATATACGACATTGATGATATCCACCACTAATTTACCTGCAAAAAAATATTATTTTAGTATATGAATAAAAAAGTTACATATTTTATAACCTTCCAGATGGCATTCCTAGATAAAAATATACCAGCTTTCCTTCTTTTTCTGTTATAAAACATTGATACTAATAAACAGCTTTTTTATTGTTATAAACTTTAAGCTTTAAAAAATAAAGATTTACAATAAAAAAAATAAGAAAAATCCGTTAAATCTTCTTTAGGATAACTTAAAATAAAATAAATAAATCAAATTTATTATTAATCATGTGTCAATTAACTTTTTATTGATCTCTAATAATTTTTTTATCCATCCCAAATAAAATCTTGCTCAAATAGTGCTTTTTCATTTGATTGGAGTCGAACCTGTCCTTTTTTTTCTCTTCTTTTTTGAACGCGCGCGCAGCAACCAATTGCTCTAAAGAGACATGAAGAAACGAGCCGTGCTCTAGTGTAAAATTTTCGTAGAAAAAAAATTTCAGAGTTGGCGCCGTAGAAACCTCTTAACTTTTTTGATATTATATTTAAACGAAAAATAATAGCACATCTGGATTCAGAAGATCCGGATCTACAAGAATATATAAAAATATCGTTTAAAATGTGATTTTCATTTTTTGCTTGAGAGTCCCTACCTTAATTGCATTAATATGTGATCCTAGCTCTTGTAAATTTTTATCATATATATTTTTTTTCATAATTAATTAAGTGGGAAAATGTATATAAAATATTTTATTGTAAACTGGTTTTCATTTTTGGAGGTTATAGCAGGTAAAACTGATGCATGTCAGATACTTTGACAATTTAAAAACTTTAATATTTAACTGATATTTGCTTTTTCTGAAGGTATTTCCCCAAGTGAACGAGATTCATGTTGATGATTAACTGGATTGTTGTCAGACAATATTACTAAAAACTGAATCTAAAACGTTATATCACCGATATAATTAAAAAATTAAAGGGCTGTTTGTTTAAGTGGTTTAAAACGCATTGTTTATTTCAATGTAAAACACTAAAATCTGTTCAAATGAGCTATTTTTTTCACTCAAAAAACTAATTTTGGTCACCATTTTTCAGCGTAGTTTTTTTTATAAATATGGCAAAAACTGAAAGGAAGATGGTTTCGACAATCTTTCAATATTCAAAATATTTGCTGTTCTTGTAGAATGACATTTGCTTTAATCTGGGCCCTTAATTTGATAAACTGCATCATTGATATCATCAGTACATCATCAAACAAAAAGCCTAGTCTTTATTTAAAATTATTTCATTTTTTTATCTAAATAATTATGTTCATTATTTTTAAATATAATGTGTTATAGCACGTGAAACTGTCTTTCTTTTTTTGTTTTTAAATACTACTAAAACACAGAAGGTGATATGAGATACTAATTCTATACTGAACACGAAAAGCTTTCCATAATTCTATTAACTGGTTTTTGTAAGTTTTTAAAACCTATATTTTCTTTCGTAATTGTTGAAGTGGCAAATTGTATGTAATATATTTTATAGTAAATTGATTTTTATTTTAGAGTTTTCAGCACATAAAACTGATACATGTCAAAGACGATTTAAAAAGTTTTTTTTTATATATTTAACTGATATTTTCTCGAATGAACAATTTTTGTGTTGATGATTAACTAGGTTGCTGTCAGACAGTATCATATACAGATGATCACCGGTAATTACCATTTTTTTATCAAGATTTTTTAGTTAACTGCATGTTTTTTTAATAAATATATTTTTTTTGTTTGTGAGACATTTATACTTGTTGTTTTAAACTGCAAGTTGACAACTAAACTTTAGTTACTAAGGCATGGTTTTATTGTAATGATGTTAAAACTGGTTACAATCTCATATTCATGATTTCAGATTTCTAAAGATTTTTAAGTTTAATTCTCAAGTTTATGTATTTTTGTTAATTTGTATTGGTAGTTAAGTTTTTTTTTATAAACTGTATTTTGCAAATGTCGACTAAAATGTGGTGTATAATCGTAAATATACCAAAAGAGCTTGTGGCTTATTATCAATTGACAGGGTGTAGCCGAAACGAGCTAAAACATGTTCTATTTAAAAATTTTTTTACTTGTCTATAAATTAATTTATTTCAAATATAACGAACTAAAAAGCAATAACTGAAATGTTCTGTTGTACTATGGACAATAATTTTTTAAAAAAACTGCTAATTGAGAACAATAGAAGAAACAATATTTGTTATTGAAAAAAAATGAGAAAAAGTAAAAAAAATCAATGTTCAAAATTTTTTATAGTAAGATTTTGAGATAAAGCGAATATACAATTATTTATCAAAAACATAACTTTTAGAGGGATTGTTTAATGAATAATTGGTGATACAGGGATTGTAAAAATTATGTTTAAACTAAAATGCTATTCTAATAGCTGTCCTATTTTGATGGGCAAAAGTTTTTAATAAACTGAACAATCATTGCTTGCAGAGTTGCATTAAATTAATTTTTTATCGAGAATATTTTTTATAAATTTATTGTTTAACTGATTCAATATGGAATCAGGAGTTGTTTTTACAAATGTGTTGATCGAGGCCGCACACAGAAAAAAATTTTGGGGAGGGGGCAAACATTTAATTTTTTGCCGCTGTCGGCAAAAATGATCCCATTAGCTCAGAAAACTATTATAAATTTGAGTTTGGGTAATCAAAGATCTAAAAAAGGGGTTATTTCCTTCTATGATATAGCCATCGTTTGCTACTTGACGTACTTCTTATAGTTATTAAATCCAGGGATCGAGGATTCCGCAGCTAATATTTTGTCCCTAACTATCCCTTACTATGATGAGTTCATGGGCAAAATATGGGACCTCAACTCCGCGTTGAGCTGGGGACGTCTACAGTGAGATGTTGTACAGATTCTTTAAAGATTGTGTAAAATTCTAATTAACAAAAGAAAACTGGCACATCATGTTATGGCTTTTTTAAAGAGTTTGAGGTAACTGAATCTTGAGAGTCTCATTGAAGTCTAAGCAAAATAGTAACGATTCTGCTGAGCATTTATATTGCTTACTAAAACTGCGTTCAATTGATTGGGCTGTTTTTTTATGAACTAAGAGTAGCATTTATTTTCATCAAGATAGTTTTATAACTTAAAACTACTTTAGCGAATTAATTAACGATTGTCGTACAAAAAAATGTCATCATTGAAATAAAACTGTGGCGTATTTGTATCAATCAACAGAGATAATGTTCAGACTTTTTAACAATTATGTAAAATATAAATTAGGAAAAAAAGAACTTGTAACTGCTTTTTTAAAAAGTTTAAGGTAACTTAAAATCGAGACAAAATTGTAACGATTCTGCAAAACTTTTTTTTATTTTTTACTAAAACTGCAATATAGTTGTACAAAGTGCGCTTTTTCTAACTATCTATTAAAAAAACAGAATCACGTGTTAGCAATAAACAATTTTTTTATAACTTAAAATAACATTGATTGTTTTTTGATTGCTTAAATAAAATAAAAACTGTCACCACATTTACAGTACCAAAATCTAGGTTTGTAAGCTGATGTAACTAAATTTTATACATATAGCTGCTGGCAGCCTGCTGCACCACAACTTTATTCTACCCCTATTAAATTTATCTAAAAAACTGGATTTCTTCTTTTTCACGTTCACAACGTTTCCTGGGTCTAATAAATTATTTTCTTATGACACTTTAATCAATAGGTGTTGAAAATGAGTTTTACATTTAAAATGAACTTTTTAAAGTATATATTTAAAAATAGTTTTTTAAATAAGAAAATCAAACTGAGCACCAATTAGGCGGTGAAGCATTGAAGGAATTTAATTGTAGTGAATTCTTAAAAATTCACGCTGTCCATAAAAGACGTATAAAGAATTGAAAGCGTAAGCTAAAGTTTGAGAAATATTTGAGTTTACCAATAGATTAAGAGGTGGTGAACAATGATGAAAACACAACTTTTCTACCGCATTTGCTCTAAAGAAATTTTGTTTTTAACCTTATAAAACAGTCTATATGTTTTGTTCAAAAACTGAAATGGACGTTGTTGTTTGAAAAAAAAGACAATAGATAAAATTAAAATATATGTTTTGACAGAGGGAAAATAACTCTATGATAAGCATGCAAACCCAATATGTACAAAATTGAATGAAAATGATGGTAGCATGAGCTTTTGGTAACACAAGCAAATCAAAACTGAACTTTTTTTTATTGAATTAAAGATTTGATGTTCTTGTAAAAACTGTGAAAAAAAATGCGCAAGAGTAAAATTTAACCATCACAAAAAGCTTAATTTTTGATAAATTTTAGAAAACTTTTTTAAATTATAAAAAAGAATATGGTCATTAAGTATGAAAAAAATGTGAGTTACTTTAACGATAGTTCATACTTTAAATGAAGGAAATAATTTTTAACTGGGTCCGCGTGTATTACTTTAGGGATATTCGGTGCTATTTAAAAAAGCATAAATTAGCTTTTTTTCTGTAACACAAAAACTGCTTTTACATCATTGTAAAAAAGAAACTCTTTCTTAAGTTCAAAACAGTCAACTGGTTATTTTCTTGAATATAAGTTTTTAATACAATGCACAATATAAACGAATTGTTAATAAACTGAATGGGCAGTGTGTTCAGAGCTTCGCTTTGTTGCAAAAATGTTTTTTAAGTTTATTTTTTAACTTTTTAGCTTTTTAAGTAAATTACCTTAAATAAAATAAAAACGGAGGTGCCTGTAATAAGAGCTAAAAAATTTCAGTTTACTGCCCATTCGTTTTTGCAAAGAAATTGCTGAAAAAAAATTGAAAAAAAGAATTACAATATTATAACACCACGATTAATATTATTTAAGATACTTCAAAAAAATAAACTGGCCATCTTTAAAGAAACCAAGGGGTATTTGTAGAAAATCTTATAAGTGCACTTTTTTTAAACACTGAGAAAATGGTGTGTTTTGCGACTTTAAATTCTTTTTCTCAAAAACAGACGTCTTGGATCATAAACTATACATATTTTTAAAAAGTATTTTAATACAAGTAACTGGCATTTAATCCTTATGTAAAATATTTTGTGTAAAACTGAGCATTTTTATAAGCTGCTAAAATTGCTATGATAATTTTTCAGTACCTTATTATTTGTGGTAAACCTGTGGCTGTGATTTATCATAGATAATTTTATCTATGGCCATTTTGGTTATTAATACTAAATTTCTTTTAAAAAAAAACTGACGACAAGAAACATCCAACTTTGTAGCAGCCATAATTTCTGAATCGCCACCCAAATGTAAAAATTGCGATTTGTTTAAAAAAAAAGATTTAACTGAGCCTGCTTAGCAACAGAACAGCGAGACTGAATTCTAAATTTAACGGTACCAGCGTTTTAGGTCATCCTTTAAATTTTTAGCTGTTATTGTTATAATATATCTCGTATTTTTTAAAAAGATTTGAGAAAGATTAAAAATCGAATGTTAAAATGCGATACTTTGTCACATTTAATTAAATTTTAAATAGACACTTTTTTACGAAGAGAACAACTTTCATAATGATTAGTGCCACCAAAGAAGAAAAAAACTGTTAGGACAGGGAAGTCTAAAATCAAGAAAAAGATTTTTTTGTTTCTGTATACGTCATTGAAATGTATCGTGAAATGAAAGTGAGTATAAACAAAAAATGCGGAACGGCTATTTATTTTTATTAATTGATACAAGTTATGCAAGATAAAATTTTGAAACTGGAATAAAACATCTTTCATTGATTTTAACAAAAATAAGACATGTTAAAGTTTGTTTTCTTTTCAGCTATCATAAAAATTTAAATTAAACTGTCACGTTGAAATTATTTTTGCGTGTTTATTTTGATAACTATTTTATTTTGGTAAAAATATTAATTTTTTTGGGTTAATAACTGTTAGTAACTACACAGAATTTGAACAATAAAAACAGTAAAAAACAGAGCTAAAAAACAGTAAATACATCTTTGTGAATAAAAATGGAACAATATAACAGAGAGTTTAAGAACTGTCGTGTACTTGTTTTGCTTTTACTTCTCGAGGTTCTAACACACTCTATTTTTTTTAATGTAGATTAACTATAATATTTCGCTGTTTTGATGTTTGAATAGTAAACTGAGAATTAACAGCATCGAGTGCGCAAAATTGGCTAATTAAATTTATTAAGTGATGCAAGTTTTGTAAAAAAAACGTTAAAACTGAAATACAATATTAAAAATATAGCCAACAAGCTTTCATTAATTCTACAAAAAATAAGGGAGATTAAAGCTGTTTTTTCTTTTAACTATCTAATATTTTAAATTAAACTGGATAGTGACGTTTATATGACCATTATTTTTTTTGTAAAAACAGTAATTTTTTTATTTAAAACTGTCAGGCATCAAATATAGATTGAATAAAAAACTGACAAGGGACCGTTACGAGATGTCATCTATGGATTTCTTTGAAAATAGCGGGGATCGACAACTCATAGTAAGGCATGAAAAACCCCCAAGTACTAGCTGCTTGTTCGCCATTTCAGGATTTTAGTAGCATTTTGCTATTACACTATAAATAGCACACGATGAACATCGTGGTTTATAAATTACGTTTGTAATGTTTTTAGATGGTTGGATATGTCAAAACATAATATTTCATAAATAATTAATCATATTCCACGCGTTTACAACCGTCTAAAATCGTCACAAGCGTAATTTTTATACTCAGACGTTCATCGTGTGCTACTTACTGTGTAATAGCAAAATGCTACTAAATCCCTGAAATGGCGAACGGGCAGCTGGTACTTGGGAGGTTTTCATACCTTACTATGAGCTCTTGATCCCCGCCATTTTCGAAGAAATCCATAGATGACATCTCGTAACGGTCCCTTGTGAGACGACCAAGGCACTAAAAAACTGACCAGTTTTATTTTATTAAAAAATATTTTAAACAAAATTTATAAAAAATATTAACATGAAATAATTTTACGAAAACTGAATACTTCCAGAGAAAAATGGCAAAGTTGCACTTCTTGCATTATCACATTCAAAGTTTTATTTTAGCTCTACTTATTAACTACTTGATAATACATAAAAGCTTCAAATTTGTAATCACAAGTATTTTGCAAAGGTTTGAAAAAAAGTATAAATTCATTTTTCAAACCTCTTTTCTGTTCTCGCTTTTTTACAATTTTTTAAATGTTTAAAAACTTTATTTTTACTGAAAAATTAAAATTTAAATCAATATCACCTTTTGAAAAACTGTGGAGCATCACTTTCATTAATTAGTAATACATTATGAAAACTATTTTAAATAAAATTGCTAGTCATAACTAAAATGTCTTTTACCACGATGAGTCGAATACCTTATAAACTGTCCCGCGAACATTTTTTTGATCGTCTGCTATTTTCCCTTTTTTCAATGCAAAATTCAACCCAGAATCCTGAGAGAACGAAGCTATCTAAACGAATTCTGTAAACGCAGAAAAAAAGCTGATGGTCGAATTAGTATAGTTTTGCAGGGATATCAAAAAATATGGATTCTGAATCTAACGGATTCTGAATCCTGATACTAAGTTTCTCAATGTTGCTTCATAAATCACAAATTTGTTATCATTGGATGCGCCTCGGCGAGCTGATTACAATGATAGCAAAAAATTTTATTTTTTATGGATTCTGAAGCCGGATTCAGCTTCAGAAAGGTTTTCTTACTTATGACGAAGAACCCGGCTTCAGAATCCATAAAAAATAAAATTTTTTGCTATCATTGTAATCAGCTCGCCGAGGCGCATCCAATGATAACAAATTTGTGATTTATGAAGCAACATTGAGAAACTTAGTATCAGGATTCAGAATCCGTTAGATTCAGAATCCATATTTTTTGATATCCCTGCAAAACTATACTAATTCGACCATCAGCTTTTTTTCTGCGTTTACAGAATTCGTTTAGATAGCTTCGTTCTCTCAGGATTCTGGGTTGAATTTTGCATTGAAAAAAGGGAAAATAGCAGACGATCAGGGATGTGCGGAACTCATTTTCGTTTACGGAACCGGAACCGGAACGGAAGTCTTTCCTTTTTCCGGAACCGGAACCGGAAGCGGAACCCAAAAAATAAGCGGAATTCCGCCATTTACGGAACCGGAACCGGAAAATTTTTACTTTAACAAAATTGTGATAATGATATTTTGGCTCAAAAAAATGCTTGTTTAAAAAAACTAACTAAAAATTTTGTTTTTTAACCAACAAAAGATAAAAGACGTTCTTGTCCAAGATAAATTTTCTTAAAAAATTCGTATTGTGAAAACAAAAAAATATTCCGGATTCCGCCCCATTTTTTTACGGAACCGGAACCGGAAGCGGAACCTAAAAAATAGGCGGAATTCCGTCATTTACGGAACCGGAACCGGAATTCCGCACATCCCTGCAGACGATCAAAAAAATGTTCGCGGGACGCTTCGACTCATCGTGTTACCCGGACTTAAGAAAAATTGAATAACCTTGTAAAGAACGTCGGTGGGCTTTTTATTGTCCAAAATGTGTTAAATGTTGATAAGAAACTGTGAACATTTCAATATTGATATTTATGTACTCTAAAATGACCAAAAAGAGCCTAATTTTTTAACCACAATAACTGAAAAGGTGGAGCGTTTGTTGACTTTTCACTTTTTATCTCCAATTTTTTCAAAATCTGATTTATGTTCTTCCTTGATAAAATTGGAATGCTCTTTTATAAACTACTACTAAAACTGTGTGCTCTTGATCGTTAATTAGTAAATGATCATTTTTGGTAAGCCTTATTACCATTTATTATAGATAATTATATCTATTGCATGTGTTAGAATAGACAATTTTTTTCAATAGTGACTTTTTGATACAACAAACAAACAAAATGGCAACCACAATTTGGCCAAATTTATAACTGTATGATTTTTTTTAAAAAGTGTTTTCACGAAAGCTTATTTTAACTGTTGCAACTCTTGGCTTTTAATGTGACACCTTTTCTGATTAACTGACCAATTTTCTTCGATAATAGTCATCTAATAACGTAGGATCAAAACATAAAGAAAGGTTTTGTAAACTAATTACATATTTTGTACAGCTTCTGAAAGACATTTAAAATGATATATTCTGAAATTTACAAATCCTATTTTTTACTTAAATTCTTTAACTTTGTTTGATAGTTTGATAACTTTATGATTGCTTTAAAAAACTGCCTTTATGAAAAATTCTTTTGTACTGCTTGTTCTACTACCGAGGTATTTTTTAACTGACAATTTTTGCAGATGCCAAAAATCTATTTCGGGGTTAAAAAGAAACAAATATTTTATAAACTGGATAAATAACACATACAATATATTGAAAATGCAACGCTATTTTTTGTTTGAACGTTCTGATCTTGTCTAATATAATGAAACTGTTATCCTTTTTGATTGCTTTAAAAATGTATTTATGAAAAACATCATTATAATGTTAGTACTGCTTGTTTTTATTATGATCATTATCTTTTAACTGATCCTATTTTGAAGCTATTAATAATCATATATTTGTAAACTGGCTTCGATATTCCGAAATTTGCTAAACACATACTGTTGAAAATAATATGTTAAATATGTTAAAAAAAAAGAATTCTTATAACTGGCTTTCTTAGTATAATAAAAATACATGTGTTGAAAATAATATTTTTTGTAATTGATAAATGTCTTTTTTTACTAGAATTTACAGGTGTAGCCCTGATGTTATTTTTTTTTAAAACTGTTTGCTAAATTTTAGAGCAACAATAATTGGTATAATGGCTCAAAAAATTTGGAAAAAATTGTTATAAATCGATTAAATTAATTTTTATATTAAATGAATTAACTGTCTTCCATATACTATTAGCATCATGTACAAATATGAATAGTGAAAAAGGAAACTGAACATAGTTTAAGTAAATTTTCGAAGTTTCATTTTTTGCTGCTAAAAATGCCAATTATAATTATTACACATTCTGGTTTTGGTTTAACTTTTCGCACCCGACAAACTGTAATTAACTGTATTCTTAAATTAAACATTTAGGTGCTTTTTAAACTGCTAACCATCTTTTAGAAGACTAGATAATAAGAGAAACTGCTCAAAACTGTAGTAAAAAGACAGATATGTACAAAAGAACATATGTTTCTATGCAAAGTGTCACTCCCAAAGGTTGTTCCTGTATCTATCAATATTATACGCCGCACAACTCACAGACAAAATTTGTTAGCATTATAATCAATAATGTTGTTGTTGGTTTGCAACAACACTTTTTATGAATCATTCAAAAATATTTGCTATTATGCAACATCATCTTTAATGTCCAGACAGGTTTATTTTTTCTCAATATTTCCACAAAATTGGTTACTCATAAACCCTTGTTGCTGCACAAGAAAGAAGCATATAAAAGCAGACTGCTGCAGCATCCACTTTCTTCACTTCTTCTTTCACAATCTTTTTCCTTCTCCTTTTTTTCCTTCCTGTTGAACCTCTCTATGTTTTTGACCAATGAGTCTATTTGTTCCCTTTCTATGTTTTAAATGTGTTAAGCAATTTTTATATCAGCATTTGTATGTCATACTTATTTATGTTTTTTACACAATTCTGCGTATCCCATTTTGAGGTGGAGAGATAGTAACTAAGTCTTTAGAAGTGTATTACTCCCAAGTGCAAAAAATCACTTCAAAGAAAAACTATGTTTTTATACCTTTTTAAAATCATCTAAAAACGATGTAAAGATGATTGCAACATCTTTCAAATAAGTTTGACATAGAATGATTTTTAACTGTCCATTTTCTATACTTGTCATTTGTCTATCTTTTTTTCAATTGTCGTGGCTAGTCGAATAATACAGTTTTGAAATAGTTTTTCATTCCTCATTTAAAAAGAAATGTTTTTGACGCGAAGTGAGTTTATTATTGTCGGTATACAAGTTTTTGAAAGTTTATTCTTTTTTCCACATCTTTGCGGTCCTTCCCCTCCCCGGCACTTTCGAAAAATAAAAGCAGAAATGAACGCTATCTGCTAATATTAAAATTTTATTTATAAAAAAAAGAATTTTGACTTCATCGTGAAAACGTTTTACAAATGTTCTAGCAGCATTGACTTTTTTCGAGCATATTAATTTTTTTTCCAAATAAAATCTTATTTTTAGGGTATGTCATGGCTTGGTTGTTTTGGAAAAAAGGTCTCAGATGCCGAAGCTGAAAACAGAGCAAATGAAAAAAAGTATAAGAAAATGGAAGAAAAAGCAAAGAAAAAGATTTATAGTGATAATGAGCTTGAACGAATCCTGGCACACCTCCAAAAAATGCATGATCAGGATATTCGGCTGCACAATTGGTATTCAAATCCTCATCTGCGGTAAAATACATTCAATATATGCAATAAGTAATGCTTAAATTCTAGGACGTAAACATCTCCTTTATTCCAACATAAAATCATCATTCAAATTTAAGATCGCTTAACAATCGATAAACCTGATCCAAACTATCAAGGTCGTTAATCACCTTGTTACAACGAACGAACCAACCAACGAGCATCATTAAAACGTAAAAATATTTTTTTTTGTAAATTCTTTATAAGCAGTTTTTAGTAATAATTTACGCGAAACAAACGAAATTATATGTATTTGTTGTTTTTCCTCATTATTAAAAGTACAATGGGTGCTAAAACTTTCTGCACATTTTTGGCATGTTTTTGCATATTTGCTATTTTTGGCTTAATTTGTATTTAAAAACACCATATTTTGAGTCAGAATTGTTAGAAAACCGGGGAATTGAAAACATTGTTTTTAGAAGCCTCTCGAATTCTGAATCATGTATTTCTGAAAGCTCAAAGTTTTTTTTCTTGTTTTTGAAGTAATGAAGCACTTTTCTGCGTAGAATTTTGTGGAGATTCTGATAACGATATTTTTTTATGTTAATGCCAACATGACAATTATGTATCGTTTTGCTTTTCATATACGAACTAGTTCTTTGTGAAAGAGAGAATGGGAAATATGAAACAAAAGCTCTTAAGTTGTCTCTCTTTTTCCTTTGCAGACATATGTGTCGCTGTTGTTGCTGCTGCTAAATCTCCGCTTTTTTTCACTGCCCTGAAAACACATTCTTTTTTTTGTTTTCATTTAACTTTTTTTTTCAAAAACGTAACTTTTGATTTACAAAATATTTTTTCATCATCACATAATTTATAATTTTTCTGGGTCCCATTTCACCTGATAAGATATGGTTGGATATCTTGCTGCAGCGAATTTATATAATAATATTCGACGAAAATACAATAATGATCGGATTAGAGCAATGTTTGGTCAAAATGTTTTTTATTTGTCCAATGGTTGGGCTAAAGTGACTGGTCGGTGGTCAGGCTCCATAAATGCATACTTTGAGTTACTTTTCTTTTAAGTTCAAACTTCTCATTTCTACACATCACAGCTATTTTTGCCTCTGCCAACAATAACAGTAGTTGCATTTTTGCCTAAAAGAAAAAATCATGTTGTTCTTGAGTTTTTTAACATCCTCTTTCTTCTTTTTTTTCAGGGCTACATTGAAATCAAATATTTTATCCCTACAAATCAAACTTCGTTCCCAACTGATTTAGAAACTCGAAAAACAATTTCAATTGATTGTTGTCCATGGTTTGTTGTTATTTTTATTGTTCAAGCAATCTTCTTTGCATTGCCACATTGGATCTGGGAATCTTTTAATGCTAAAGCAGGTATCAGTCTTCGATCACTTGCTATTGCATTAACAACTGCAAAAACAAGAGGAAAAAAGGTTTATCGATCCTTTCGATCAGAATATGGAGCTTTATTATTCTGATTCCAATAAATATATCGTGGTTGTTTTCCATAAATAAACAAATAAAAGAGGAAAACCTTGTAAATAAACCTTTTTTCCTCTTTTATTTATTTATTTATGAAAAACAACCACGACATATTTATTGGAATCAGAATAATAAAGCTCCATGTTTTCTTGAAACATTATAATATAATTCTGATCGAAAGGATCGATAAACCTTTTTTCCTCTTGTTTTTGCAGTTGTTAATGCAATAGCAAGTGATCGAAGACTGATACCTGCTTTAGCATTAAAAGATTCCCAGATCCAATGTGGCAATGCAAAGAAGATTGCTTGAACAATAAAAATAACAACAAACCATGGACAACAATCAATTGAAATTGTTTTTCGAGTTTCTAAATCAGGTGGGAACGATCAAACATTGCTCAAAATAAAAAGATGAATGCAAATATAATTAAACCACCAGCAGAATAAAGATGATTTAAAAGATCAATCCGATCATTATTGTATTTTCGTCGAATATTATTATATAAATTCGCTGCAGCAAGATATCCAACCATATCTTATCAGGTGAAATGGGACCCAGAAAAATTATAAATTATGTGATGATGAAAAAATATTTTGTAAATCAAAAGTTACGTTTTTGAAAAAATAAGTTAAATGAAAACAAAAAAAAGAATGTGTTTTCAGGGCAGTGAAAAAAAGCGGAGATTTAGCAGCAGCAACAACAGCGACACATATGTCTGCAAAGGAAAAAGAGAGACAACCGAAGAGCTTTTGTTTCACATTTTCTATTCTCTCTTTCACAAAGAACTGGTCCGTACAAAAAGCAAAACGATGCATAATTGTCATATTAGCATTAACATAAAAAAATATCGTTATCAGAATCTCCACAAAATTCTACGCAGAAAAGTGCTTCATTACTTCAAAAATAAGAAAAAAAACTTTGAGCCTTCAGATTTTCAAGATGTGCAGAAAGTTGTAGCACCCCTTGTAGAAGAACGAAATAGACGCTCTGGTATTCACAATTTTTAAAACTGATTTTGCTGAAATTTGTTGTTTTTGCATTTATTAGTTGTTTTTTGTTTTTTTCTGCTTTTTGTATGACTAATAAAATTTTCATTCAATAACAGAAAGCAAAATTGTAAAGAATAAGGCTTTAGCCAAAGCTACAAAGCCAATGGCACGCACAAGCACCGCCTTTCTTTCTATTGTAACCCAAGAGGTTCTTTTCCTTTCTCTTTATTCCTTCCTTCTTCTCAAGCTCTTATAAAGTCGCTATTGTATTTCATCTCTTAAATGTATTGGATTTAAAGTTGTAAGAAGTTAAATAAATCAGTCCAACAAATACCTCTCGTATTTTAAACCAGAATCAATTTACCGGATAAACACCTGTTTATCCACAAAAATGTCGTGCATATTTTTAATACAAGCAAAAATGAGCTATAGATAAAAAATTTGCTTTTTTTAACAGTGTCAGAAGAATAATCTTTTGTTAGTTGAGGAAGTAATATTATTTCGATAAAATAATTATACTGAAATTTAAGAGAAGTTCGAAACAAAAAGCTGTAAATATTTAAATATTTCTCTAAAATGGGTTTAAAAGATTAATTAGTAAATTAAAAGTTAACCGAAAGTTTAATATTAACGACAAGTAAATGTGTGTAAGCTAATATGTTTCTAGTAATTGACAAATATTGCATTTGAGTAAAGTTTTGCGAGACAAATAAAATTTAAACTAAAGGTACAATTCACATAAAAAAATTGCGGCTGAATTTTAAGAGTTTTTCTATAAGGGAATTAAAAAATATAAACTGAATAATATGAAAAATTAAGGATATAAAGTGTTGTTAGAGTTCATTGGCAATTCTTGTGATTCCTGTTAAAACTGAAAGAGCACTATCAGAAAATTGATCAAAGTTTTACAGAAAAAAACATTTTGGGAGTAAACATAAAGTGACAAACTGACATAATAAATTTGTAAATTTGATTCAATAGGTAGAACTAATTTTTACATGTTTTTAAATTGAATCTATTTTCGTAACTTGTAAGAGGCCAGCTGACATTTTTGCAACGTTGGACTTTTAGAAACTGCACAATTGTTGAGGTTTATGATATCTTTTTTGTTTATTAAATAAACTGCATCAGGGCAAGATGCACATATGAAATTCAAGCTTGGACCTGGTGCGATTCGATTATTCGGCGATATTTGTTACTGTAACTTCATCAAAAATATTTCACTTTGAATTGTGAAAAATTCAAGTAAGATTATTTTTTTGGAAACTGAAATTACTCGAACATTTTTTCGAAAAAACTAGTTATATTTCTTAATCAAGGTCTTTTATGCATTTATAAAAAATTATTTTGTTGAAATGTGAAGGAATAAAAAATGTTTTTTCTTAAGAATTAACAAATTAAACTGTTCCAAAACAACGATGAATGGGCAAAGGCAGCAACATAGATGCTCTTTCACTAATAAATGCATTAATTTCTTTTATAAAATTATTATTGAAAATGTTTTTAAGGTTGTTTCACAATGAATTAACTGAACATGGCTTCAAATTTGGGTGATATTGAATTTATTTGATTTTTGAAAATACAGTTCTTAAAATTGTATGTGTAAGTAGTGAGCTATCATGCACTAATATATGATAGTTGGGAAAGCTTAAAATGTTTCATTTCTTACTATCGTAAAAACTGTGGAGCAGGAGGAAATCGAATATTGTTGTTCACTGGCAAGTACATTTTTTTATGAATTTTTTTTAAAAAAACATCGTGAATGTTTTAAAAGACCGTCTTCACGAAGTTTTTTTGAATTTTTGTAACCCTAAGTTTTTAATTTTGGCAATTTTTTTTTGATTAACTGACCAATTTCACACGTGGGGCAAATACTAGGTAACTGACACGTAGATAGATAATCATTTAAAAAATTTTGAGAAACAAATGTTGCTGCTGTGAAATTAAAAAAAATAAATGTTGAGATTTGATATGAAATATTTCATTTAGAAAAAAATGTCATGAGAATCTTATTGTTGACGTTATTGTTGATTAAATGAAACTTAAAAGTTTAAACTGTATCCATAAAAGGGGCAGATGTCTTTATTTATCAGAAAATTATAAGGCAGTCAAATATTTTTAAAACTGAATTAGATCATTATTTGCACTTAATTGGGTTTTCGCATAACCATAAATTGGAGAGACCCAAATTTGATATGCATAATTAAAAGATTATACTGTATTATTTAACTACTGCTATTTCATGAATAATGCTTACAAATGCATTATATTTTTAACAGAAAGATAAACTGCAAGCCAGGTTGTATTTGGCAGTAAAAATTTTTAAAGTCAAAAATTTTTAGAGTTATTTGCACAAGCGCATTAGTGCACAAAAAATTATACTTGCTTTTATCTTTTTAAAGTCGTTAAAAACAACTGCTTTTAAATGACATAAAAGACAACTGTTATATCTTTTAGGATTTTAACGGGAAAATAGCTGCAAAGTTTACCGTATTACGGCTTCTTAAAGTTTGTTTGTAATTAAACTACCATGAGTTAATAATAGATTAAAAAACTGTGTCTTCTTTTATTCAGCTGAGTAAAACGTACATTGCTCTTTACATATAACTATCCCTAAAAATTGTTCAAATTTTTTATGTTCAAATAATAAAGATATCCAAAAGTCGCGCATTCCAAGGGGTAGAAATGAGGGTTGGCCAGATTATTACGAAGAATTGAAAAGTCAAAGAATAATATTGACAAAGGAAAAGTGGAGTACAAAACCTAAAAGTTATCATACATGTATCTGAAAAGTTCCTAAAAGAACTTTTAATTTACTTGTCATTTAATTAAGCTACTTGTTAAAATTAATATCACAATGTCACTTCTTAAAGTAATTTTTTTATTTTAACTGATTTGAATTTGTGGCTATGTAATAAATAATGTAAAACTGATTTTCCTTTTTTTTTTGAAGCTTTAAGTGAACTAATAAAAAAAAGTATTGTTTTATTAACATTGGCAACCATCTATATGTGCGATTGTAAACTGGATTACCATTAGCAATGATTACAAAAATTACAACGTTTATACTCTTAAATCACTTTACTTTAGATGTTGTAAAAATGCTTTATGCTAAACAATTTTGCATTTATTTTGCACTGCTGCTAAACGGATTTTTGAATTTTCACAGTTAAAAATTGAAACTGCTTGGAATGTGGCTCATTTTTTTATAATATTCTTTCATCAATTAGGTTTAATGCTGCTTTATTGCAACTATCAGTAATATCTTTGAATAAATAATAACTGCCTCCACACATTTTCTTTTGTAATACTGTCTTAAAGCTAATAAAGTCTTATGGTTTTTATAATTAAAGCAAAATTGATGCAGCATTTCCTATATCAAAAATTAAATAATATTGCAACTGTTAGCTTGCTTTCTCCAGCAAGAAAATAACTGAATTAACATTGCTTCATGAAAAATAAAAAAATTAAACAGCTGGGATAAAAAATACGCCGGTTAATCAATATGCTTCGCAAAAGTTAAAGCAATGCACAGATGTTGTTTTGTTTAAGTGGTTTTGAATAAAAGTGGAATTTTTTATGTCGAAAATTAAACCGCATTGTGCTTATCGCTCAGTGCCCCATTTTTAGTTTGTGTTAAATTTGTTTTTATACTGAGCTAAGGGAGGGGAGGGAGACTTCACAACATTTAATCAACACCATTCTGCAGTATACTTTTTTTAACTACTCAAAAATTATACTTTAAGACACCACAACGTTTCTTGGACGAGGATAATTCGAAATGTTTTCTTTTGAATGTAAATTTTTGTAGCAACGAAAGGAAAAATCACTATCGTATTTTTCACGCCAGCAGCCGACATATGAAAAAAGAATGTTTTCGCATCGAGAAAAATTCCTTTATTTTCTTCAACGTTAAAAATTTCTGGATAAATCCGATTTTTATAGATTTCACCAACGGCTGGACCGATTTTGATGTTTTAAAAAGCAGTATCCTTATTTTAAATGATTAAGATAGAAAAAAAGTATTAAAACTCTGGAGAAAAAAATTTTAAAAAAATGACAAATTTTTCTCGATTGGAAAATCTTTCCTTTATACATGTTGCTTGCTGGCGTCGAATGAAAGGAAAATAAACGATAGTGAAATCGATAATAGTTTATGAACAATTCAAAAAAATGTCAAAATTTTTACCGTAAATTCATTTTTAATAACTAAACGAGTTTCACTAAGAATTGTTAAAGGAGAAGCGTCATTTTGCGCATTTTTTCTCTTTCGCAATAATATTGCGAAATTGCAAATTACTGAAAATCAGGGATTTTCGCGCAGAGACCAGCATACTGTAAATTCTTTTTTTCTTTTTTGTTCTTTTGCAAAAAAAGCAAAGGAAAAAATTGAGAAATCATATTCTTGCTTTTTTACATATGTTTTTTTGCAGTAATTTTTTAAATTTTATTATTTGCTGCTATTAATGCAAGTTGATGTTACATTTTTTAAACAATAATAGAATAACTTCACGTTTTCACATAATTTGAACAACAACATTGATAAAAAATTAACGACAATATAATTTGCTCTACCTGTGAAAAAAACGACGGTTTTGTTCGAAAAAATAATGCATTACAAAAATCTATTTCATTGTAATATTACAGTAACAACATCACTTATTGAAAAATGTTTTTCACAATTTGTCTAGTAAAATACAGTTTTAAATTTACTTTGGGACAAAATATCATTGTGAATTTATTCATTTGGTTTGTTAATGTTTTTTACAGGTTGCTTAAATCGAACAAGAAACACCATATCACAGCCATGTTTTTTTAAAAAAGGCACTCCATTTTTTTTCAAACAAAAAGACAAAATACAGTTATTTAATTCATTGATTCATGTGTTTTTAGTTTTTGCTACCGATCAAAACAACGTTCTTACAGATGTCTTCTTTATTTATATTCTAAAAAACAACATTTTGTCGTCATAAAATGAAGAACGAAGATGTGCTGACTGTTTGAGGGTGTGAAAATGCTGCATTACATTTATTATCGTTTGTTGTTTTAACATTTTGTTTTTTAAATCATTCTTTTTAAAAAAAGTCTCTACTTGTTTTTTTAAAGTAATTTTGTTCAAAGAATGAAGCCGCGGCTTTAAATGTAGTACGGGGGAGAAATATACAGTGTCACAGATTTTCAAAAAAAAGCGTCATTGGAAGTGTTCATTTAAGCACACTTATTTTTCAAAATTTATCCAAAAAAATATGGTTATTTAAAAAAGTGTAATTTGCATGCTAATTGCTTGATTTTTTTAAACATACTTCGAACCCTTAATAGCAACAAAAAAATAAAATTTAAAAAATTACTGCAAAAAAACATATGTAAAAAAAGCAAGAATATGATTTCTCAATTTTTTCCTTTGCTTTTTTTGCAAAAGAACAAAAAAGAAAAAAAGAATTTACAGTATGCTGGTCTCTGCGCGAAAATCCCTGATTTTCAGTAATTTGCAATTTCGCAATATTATTGCGAAAGAGAAAAAATGCGCAAAATGACGCTTCTCCTTTAACATATAAAAAACGAAAGAACTGTAAAGTTTAATTTCTTATCATAAAAAAAACGAAAAAATTAAGTTTAAAAAAATAAACTAATCGTTCAAACGAAACGAGATACATGGTATCCCAATTGACACCCCCAAGACATTAGTGATTTATATTAAATTGCAACATCTTGGAGTTTTTTTTAAACGTAAATTTATAGCTATTTAAAAAATAATGTTAAACTGACATTCCATTCTTATCCTTGAAGATAACATCAGAAATAAGTATTTAAAGTAAACCGACCATCGAGAACTTGTTTTAAAGATCTTTATTTATTCATAAAAAATTAATAAAAGAGCATGAAAAACTGCATGGAATGTTTGTCGTTAAAATGTACATTAATAATGCAACATTATCATTAATCAAGTAATGTATTTTTTGTTATTATTTTATTTATTATGAATACTAATTACCGAAAATGTCTTGCACGGTAATCCACAAAAAAATCAATCATTCATTTGTATGCATGCTCCATGTCATTAACAAAAAACAAAACAACAGAAAACTGCATTCCACTAAACATCAATAATATTCTTTTAAAATTCCGTTTCTTTTAAAGTATAATTTTTATAGCTTTTTTTTGAAAACTGTTGATTTTTTTCTTAAGAAGAAATCACTGGATAATAAAGTGCAAAACATTTAAAATAAGCAAAATCTATATTTTTTTAAACGAAAAACGTTAAAAAATATTTTTTTATTTTTTTTTTGACGTCCAACTTCTATGATACAATTGGAATCATATGAAAGATACTAAATAACAGGATAAAAAAGACTCTTTTAAGAAGTGCCATTTCACTAGCTTCACTGAAATGTAGCATTGAAAGCTGACAATGTTTGATCAGAATTTTCGCAAACAATAAAACTTTATAAAATACTAAGAGCAGCACGTGGTAGTATCAACAAAATTTACTGTTTGAAATCACATTCGTTGTTTATGATTGCTTAAAGAAACTGTATTAACATTATTATCAATAAAACAGTGCATCATTATAAAAAAAGACGTGATTTAATACTTTATAAAACTACATTAAAAACATTTACAAGGGAACGTTCTCAAGTGAAACTCTCACTTTTCTTAGCTACTATGCGGATTCGATAGTACCTATATAGGTATGAAATGCCCCCAAGGGTATTTCATATTGTTAGTCATAGAAGGAAATAACCCATTTTTTAGATCTTTGATTACCCAAAATCATATTTAAAATAGTTTTCTGAGCTGTTTGCGTCAATATAATAGCGTGAATTTGATTTTGGTAATACTTTATTTAACGTGTTTACATCGCCTGCTACTTCGTGTGTCATCGTCTGCTACTACATAATTTTCAGAATATTCTAGAAACATGAGTTTTGCTATAAATATGATCCAATTAGCTCAGAAAACTATTATAAATTTGATTTTGGGTAATCAAAGATCTAAAAAATGGGTTATTTCCTTCTATGATATAGCCATCGTTTGCTACTTGACGTACTTCTTATAGTTATTAAATCCAGGGATCGAGGATTCCGCAGCTAATATTTTGTCCCTAACTATCCCTTACTATGATGAGTTCATGGGCAAAATATGGGGCCTCAACTCCGCGTTGAGCTGGGGACGTCTACGGTGAGCTGTAAGTAATAGTTATTCTTTTTTTAAAAACTACCATACGATTATTTCTTTTTTGCTGTATCTAGAAACCTATTTGGAAAATGAATGATAATATCACTCAAAAAATTACGCGCTTGTTCTCTTTAATTTAATTACAATTAACATAGCAATGAATAAAAATATTAAACTGCAACAACCCTAATCGTTTTGTGAACTTTAAGGGCTAAATATCTTTTTATTTTTGCTGGTTTATGTAGATAAAATTTTTCAAAAAATGTGCTTTCCATTTTAAATTTAACAGTTAAAAGCTAAAAAAAACTTTTTAACAAACTGAAAAACATTCAAAAATAAGTTTTGTTTGCTCATTTACGATCATATACTTTACAACGAATGTAACTAATTTGCTATTACGTTTGTTCTAGGATTTCATAAACTGATATAAATATCAGATAGAAAAAATACTTTAGAAGCAAGTTAAACTGAGCACTGATCAGTGAAGATAAAAAAATAAATGAAACGTTTATCGATGTTTAATAAAAAATACTTGTAAGATTTATGTTTAATTCACTGATGCGTAATAGTTAGAAATTTATTCATCGCGAAATTTTCGCTTTAAGCTTTATTTTCAAAAACTGGCACGAGCAAAGTATTTTTTTATTATTGCTCTTTTCATAAAGCTTAAATTTTTTAAAACTGCAATATAATATTCAAGTGCTATTTTAAAGTTAAAAAATAAAACAAATGAAATAAAAAAGAGTCGTAGAATCAATTCGCGGCAACAATATTTGTCGCAGAAGTTGCACTGTTGTCGTTTTATTTTTATTTAACTGCGTTCAAATAATGTTGTTTTAAACTCATGAAATAATTTACAGAACTGATACTTTTTGTGGGGCGCTCATTGTTTCAAAATTCTTTTCTTTTACGAAGTTGAAATAAATTTTGTGAATTAAACATTTTCGCCTTGAACCTGAAGAATTATTGTAGTAGCAAGTAAAATGTTTGGAGAATTTTTTTTGTGGCATATTTAGCAGAAGTATAAACTGCAATATGAGGATGAGGTTGAAGGAAGGCTTCTTGAATGACTGACAAATTATATAAATCGTTGACTTTAAAAATATTTTATTAAATCAAAAAAATAGAAAAAATGAAGCTGTTGTAAAGTTTGGTTTTTTTTATAAAAATATGAAAATTTAAGATTTAAAAGATGTAAACCGGGTACTGAAACTGTATGAGATGCAAGATATGTGCATTCAAGCGCCATTGTAATAGTGATTGTAGCCGGTAAAATAAAATTTAAAGATAATTTTAACTGAAAAGTTTTTTCTTATTCTTAAGCCTAACTTATCGTTAATACCTAGAAATACGTTAAAAACCTAGCCTTTTTACTGTATTTAAAAATTGAATTTCTTGTTAAATTTAAGTTTAATTCAATGAGGTATGATTGTTACAAATGTATTTATCGCAAAAAGCTTTATTTTTGAAAACTGAATAACAAAATTAATTTGTTATTGATCTTTTAATAAAGCTTGAATTTTTTAAAACTGGAACTTCCCATTTAAAAGTTGTAATATGATTTAAATATTTAAAAAAAACAGGGATAAAAATACGCCGTGTAATCAATATATTTGCGTCGCAAAAGTTAAAGCTATGTACCGATGTTGTTTTGTCAACTGACTTTGAAAAAGGATGGAATTTTTTATGTTATGTTGTTTTTTCTTTGTATGTATGTATTTTTTTCTTGTTTTCATTTGAGTACCAGCAATGGGAAAGAATGTATAAAAATTACTATTATTATTATGTTAAAAATTAAACTGCATTGTGCTTATTGTTTTTGTAAAACTGATTCATAGAAATTTCTATAAAAATGATATCTTTTTATGGAACGTTCGTTGTTTGAAAAGTGTAAGCTTCTTGGATGTTGAAACAAGCTTTGGGATTGTTTCAACTATCCAAGAATATTTTTTTTGTAAAATGAAAATTGACTGCAGTAGCAACTAAAAAATCAAAAAAATTTGTTGTGGCACATTTTTAAGAAGCATAAGCTGCAGTATCAGAATGACGTTGAGATGAATAATTGACAAAAAGTAATATCGTACTACTGTTTTTTTCCCCGATTAATAATAAAAAGCATTCATTGAAAAAAGAGAGATTTAAAACCAAACAGATTTTTGTTATAAACTGATAACGGCAGTAAAAATTAAAAGTTATTTAACCATATATGAGGAAGCTAAAAATAAAAATAAGACCATCCCAATATTTAGTGATACTGAAAATTTTAAAATCGAAATAAACCCAAATGTTTCAGATTCGGATTCAGCATATCAGAAAACCTATGAATTGTAAAAATTTTCAAAGCTTAACTGGTTTCTACATATTTTTTCACAAATTTTAGTTAACTATAGCAATCATTTTTAAAAGCACTTTAAAAAACTCTTCAATTGAAGTCTTGAAATGGGGTTTCAAAAGATTCGAAATAGGATTAGAAAAAAATTTTTGAGCATGTAGTAATAGATGGATATCAGTGAAGTGATGCAATTTCACAAAACGTGTAATACTGTGAAGAATATAAGAAAAACTGTGGGAAGATAGATTACAGCAATTTGAAATCAAAAAACTGCCCTTTCTTATTGTTTCAAATTTAACTGCCAAGATTTGACGGAAGGCTAAAATATAAAACTGAAAATGGAAGTGGTAAATTTTGTCCAAGCAAGAAATGGGGTAATTTTATACTTTTCTATGATTATCAATCACACATTTCAGCTCTTTAAAAAAGTATAATAAATTTATATTAAAAAAATTTAAACTAACTATTTCCGTTTGGGCATGCTTTTAACTATTATGAAAACGCTTTACTATTATTCGCAAAACTGACAGAATTTAAGGAATCTTTTTAGAAACAAGTTTTTTTTTCTTATTGTCCGCCCTGATTGACTGTTGAAAAAATCTATCCAATACAGTTGACAATCCAATTTTTAGGACAGTTGATAGGCATATGTTTAAAGATTAAGCAAATCTGCATTAGTATCATTTAGGATCGTCTGTGTCATTCTAATGGGGGTTTGTTGTAGGACATAAAGTTTAAAACTGACATAGTTTATTTTGATATTAAGATCCAGTTTTAACTGTTAAGCTTTATATTTTTTTCAACAACTGTCTTTAGAATAAAATTAACGGGTCGAATAGTTACAAAAGCTATATACGCAGAACTGACATATGGTTTGCACAATGGACACCAACATTCATAATATGGGGTAACTTTAAACAGCAATTAATTGAGATGATGTACAAATATGTAATTATAATTAATATTGTTACGCCACATATGTGGTTTATAATTGCAAAAGAGCAATTATAAAATCTAAGAAATAATTAATCATTATTAATCGCACACAATAAAAATCAGTTTATTGTAATTGCGTGTAAATAGAAAAATTTTACTGACAAAGTCATAAATGTACCACTGTTAATAAAAAGCCTTAAGTCAAAATTTCTCAGGTAGGTGACACGCATATCTACATTTACAAGTTTTTGATACGACAATGTTAGCACAAAATTTAAGACAAAATTACGAATATACAAAAAAGGAAAGAACTGTGAAGTTTAATTTTTTTTCATTTTAATTAAAAAATATAAACTGCACATTGAAAAGGATTGAGATACAGGGTTGGTACCCCAAGACAATAGTGTTTGTTGCTGATTAAACAGGGCATATACAAATGTGTTTGACAGGCGCAACTTTTGTGCCAAAACAAGCTGATCCATTTCTTGGTAATTTCAGGATCACTGTGGTTCCATAAATTTGTTTTTTTCTTATTAGGAAACTGCCCCTGGTAAAATATTTCAATTTTTTTAATTAACTTTCTTTTTAAAGTTTTTATTAACTGTGTATTTTTTTCGATTGAAACTGTCGTGTATCAGTAGCTCCTTTTTTCTACACTGGCAGCCATCTTAATCTGCGAGAAAGCACACATTTATTTATTTTTATGCTTTTTTAACATATATTGACAACTGTCATGGCTTTAATTTAAAGCAAAACTGATTCCCTTTTGTATCATTTTGCATATCAAAAATAAATAATTTTGCTTACTCCTTCAAAAAAATAACAAAATTAAAAATAGTCTCTGTCAAATTTCACAGTAAAATACTGCGTTGATTAATCATAAAGTTTAAAAGAAACCTATACAAAAACTATAAGAGTAATGATTTGTGTTAAGAACTTTGGACAAAACTGTCGTAATTTTTTATAATGCAATTTTCAAGAAGGCATGTAAAAATGTTAACTATTTTCTTTTTCTGAATAAGATAAAACTGAAATTAAAAATCACTAGGGTTTTAAGTTATGTATTTAAATATCTTCAAACAAAGTTAAACGGTTCATAGTTTTTGTCTAGCAAAAAATTAATAATCACTGATATTGCCGACTTAGGTAAGTTAACTTATACAAAACGTCTTGAAAGCATCTGTGGTAAATTCTTGTAAATTATTTTCTTAATCTGCAGCAAGCTATATTAAGACAGAAATAATAACATACAAAAATCAAAATTTTATTTATACTAACTAAAGAAACTAAATTGTTAACAAAAATGGACAGTTGTCTATCCATTGTCAACTTATTTAAGTTTCAAACTGCAACAGTGAATAAGATTTTTAACAATATAAAAAAAAGTTATTTCAAACATTAAAAAATTTTGAAATTTAACTGACATGTAGTGGAAGAACGATACTTAAAGCTGCGAAAATTGTGATCGTCTTTAAAGAAAAGATAGAAATCAAAATACATTTTTAGTTAACAAAAAAACTGTTCCTTAAAAAACAAAAACAATTGCTTATAAAAATCATTTTTTACAAAACTAATTGGTACAAAAATAAGCTGCGATTCGTCCTATTTCGAATGATGATAATACAATTGAAAAAGCTTAGTATGTAAGACGATATCATTTTTTGAATGCACATTGAGTTGAACATGCAGCATTGCCGTGTGTGTTTATGGAAAAAATCTTTAAAGTATTTAGTGCTCAACTTTTTTCTGTTAAAAATATATTAACTGGTTTGTTTTTCTTCAACTTGTTATGACTAAATTAAAACTTTTGAAACTATGTATTGCTGTAAAAAGTTAAGTAAATGTTGAAAAACTGCTCATTGCGTACATTTGCAATGAGCATGAATTTTTTAAATTAAAAACAAACATACAATTTTAAAAAAATTGTTACTTTGCTCTTTCATTTGAGAGGGTTTTAAAAAAAACTGGGGATCAGCGTAAACTGGTAAAAGCCATTGCGCTTGCTGCTTGAACATTGCCAAAATAAGCATTAGAAAAAATAAAACTGTGGTGGATTTATTAATAATTTTTCTTTTGAACAACTGCATTTAAGCTCTTTTATTTGGGTTAAAAAAAGCATTTTTTAAAACTGTTAAGGTTGACGTCAATAACGCTCAAATCTATTGTTTTAATGGTAAAAAACTGTTAAACAAGCATGTAGAGTCGACGCATTGAACAAGGAAAAATTAAAACCTTAATGGTTAAGACATGTAACAAAACTGCAGGAAATCGGGCCGTTGACATAATTAAGCTATTTTTAAAGAGTTAAATAAATTTACTGTGCAATAAAACATTTTTGAAACTGTTTTATTAAGTTGAATGCTAAAAAAGTTTGTTGAAGCAACCACAATTTTTTTAAGCATCACAATTCTTAATAAAGCATTATTAATTTTAGATATAAAAAAAATGTTTTGTAGAAAACTGCATTATATTGAACATCTATAATATTCTCTTAAAAAATTTAATAAGTTAAAGTATTATATTTATTATACTGCGTTTCTATAAAAAACAGAAAAACTAAATGAACTAGAAAGCGATAAAAAGCTATAAATATAAAAAACATGAGATTAAATTGCTTTTCACAATTGTAACAATTTTTATAACTGTGCTCTCAATCATTTTATAAATGTGTTAAATGATCTCAAAAGCCATGAAATCAGCCCAAAGTTTCACAAAAAAAACACATCCATTTTTTTTGTTTATTTTTTAACCAAAAAAACTTTCGCAACATTTTGCATTTTTACACATAAGCTTTCTTATGTGTAAAAGTTAACACCAGAATGTTAATCGATTTTTAACATTCTGGTGTTAAAAATCAATTAGGTAATTAAGCTTAAAAACAGCAAAACTCATTGTATCTGTTTGAAAAGAATAGGCGTTAAAACTGAGGAACGGCAATAATAAAATTTGTTTGTAATTAAAAGCGGCTTTTGTGAAATTGAATAGAAGAAATTAGATTTTGAAACAGGTACGTTTAAACGGTAGATAAATTGTTAGAATGACACAGAAGAAACCAATAAAATTACTTAACTGAAATCATTTTATAGCATGTGGTAAAAACTATCGCTTATGAAGTTAAGTTAAATGCGTAAGATGACTTACTTCAATTTATTAAACTGCTGGTGTTTGTTTACATTTTGCTGAAGTTTTGCGGAAGTTAGCTGACGCGTACCGGCAGTTTTAATTATGGAATTGTTTGGCATTCCTTTTAACATTTAGATTTTATGATTTATGAATAAATATTTAAACTGACTTTCTTCAGAATCTATTTAATTATTCGTTTTGTGTAACCTTAAAAATGGATATTTTAAGAGCATAGATGTTGGGGAATGGTAGTTCTCCAGTGGTATGTTTATGGCCAAGAGGAAATAATGTTTGCCGATAATATATTTATTAGACCTCAAACTTTGGGTAATTAAAGTGTCAAATAAATTTACGCGTTACAAATATAAAGGTTAAACACGATACATAAAAATTAAAGTAATCAGAAATTATTATAAATTAAATCATTTCAAAGTTATAAAAAATCAATTTCAAAGCATATAAACTTAAAGAAAACATGTAAGAACTGCAATTTAACAAAAGTAGGATAAAAACGTAGCTAATAAAGTTATAAAATTTAAACTCATCCATAGTTAAGAGATGTATTAACAAAGAAATAAACAAACTAATTTTGTTAATATATCTCATAAAAATCTTGTTCAAAACTGTTTGAAGTTAAAGCACAACTTATCTTTATTTTTTCGTAGCCTAACTGAATATTTTAAAGTTATTTTTAAAAACTGATGTTCTTCTCTTATGAGGAAATTAGAAGAAATAAAACTGTAAGATAAAATGTCGGGAATTGCATCAGGCTCCTACGAAACTGATTGTGTGCGATGAGTAAACAAATTTAGAGAAGACTATCGACAAATCGCGATAACGTTAAGAGTTTGAGTCAAATGATAAAACGTTTTTGTATTAATTTGAGCCGAATGATAGGCTAAGTATTTAGATTTATTTAAAGTCAATCGTCTTAAAGCGCTGCGACATAGATGTTTTAAGCAAAACTGATTTCCTTGCTTGTTTTTTAGTTGACTATGACTATCTTTTTTATAAACATTTTAGAAACTGATCCATCATCATTCTGAAATTTTAAAAGGCAAAAGACATTTTTAAATTTTAAAAAAAACAGATACTGACTGGAGCATATGATGCTAGACATTTAAAACACATTTTTTTTAAATCATCATTTTAGTATGACCTACCCACAAGAAAAGGAATAAAAAACTTAATAAATGCTCTATTACAGAACTGTATTGAGCAAAGTACTAATTACTTGTTAACCAAAATATTTTTTTTTTGATTTTGGGACTCATTGGGTGTCATTAAAGTCATCCCCAATGCATCTAACTAATTTGTGGTCTCATTATGTCAAATTTTTTACTCTGCGAAAAAATCGTTGTAAACTGATATCGTTAATATTCCCTTGAAAGTCGTTATGACGATGTTCTAATGTAGCTACAAGTTTTCTTAACATTCACTTAAATAAAGAATTTTGCGAAAAACGCTGTCGCTCTTTTAATAGATTTTTTTAATTGTATAATGTTGCTTTCTAGTATATTTTTTAAAAAAAACTGAAGCAGACGGGGTTATGTAATAATAAATAATAATTTTTATACATCTAAAGATGAAAACAAAAATAAAAATATGTACATACAATAAAAAAAGAAAAAAGATACATAAACATTACAAAAGAAAAATCTTAACAATTTAGCTAAACAATTAAAAATAAAAATTTCTTATTTCATTATTCATGAGATATTGCTTGAATTCATTCTTTTTTTTGAAGTCGGAGATCTTGAGTTTTAGATTATTCATAAAGCTGGATGTTCTTTTTGCAAAATGGTAGGATTTAAATTTGTTTTGTGAAAAAAGAAAGAAATTTTGTGTGATGATTTGTATACTTTTTAATATCTTGTATCACGAGTGGGTTTATGTTGCAGCGATGAATCATTTGATGTCGTTGTGTGTAGAAACTCGAATCCAGTTTGGAGTCATTAAAACTTACAATTTCAAACGTAACCAAAAACAACTCTTTAAAAAACTGAATAAATTTGAACAATATTTAAAAATTAAAGAAAAAAACTGACGACTTGTTTCACCAGTCACATAAAAAAGTTAAAACTGCATTTTGAATAAAAATGTTTATTTCATAAAAAACTGTTCCAGAAATCGGAATGTTTCCACTGTTTTTGAAAACAATTTTATATAAGAAACTGAAGTATTTTGTCCGCGGCTAACGATTTTTTGATGAATATTTGAAACCAAAATTTAATTTAAAAAAAGAACCTAATGATTGGACTAGGTTTTTCTCTTGATAAATTTATTTAATATCAAGAGTTCATTATACGTAAATGCATTGAAAATGTTAAAATCACCCATTCAAAGGGTAGCAAAAAATATTAAATATTCTAAACAATGTTTTAAACTGTAATGTATTTGTATAAACTACAATTTTTAATAGAACGATTTTATCAAAACTGTGAAAGCATAAAGGTTAAAGTTGTGAATGAAAGCTTTTTTGTTTAATTGCTCCATAGAATAACTGCTTCTTAGATAAGTCAGGTGTATCTAAAAGTTAATTTAAGTTAATAATGTTTTTTAAAAACTACAAACATAAGGAACAGTCAATTAACTTTTCTTTTATACCACAAATTATTCATTTATCCATACACATAATTTCCTACTAATGTACTCATACAATAAAATACTGAATTAAACAAACTTAATGAGTGGAGCAAGACATATTATTAAATTTATTAGGTTAGTGTTCTTCAGCACCTTGTTGCTCATAACCCAATTAAGAAAAAGATTACACACCACATTCTTCAAATGATTTTTTAGCTCTTGCAGGTTCAAAATTATCATCTTTCATTGCTGATGAATCATTTTCTTTTTTATCATCTGTTGCAGATTTATACGATAATGTTTCAGCAGATAGTGAAGGATTAACTGGAAAATTTTTAACCATATGAATTTTGGTACGAATCTCATTATCATTACCAACATATTCAGAGCAGGGCGGCGCTCGGAGCGATTTTTAAAAATAGCGGGGTGAAATGCGGGGGCAGGGGCGTAAAACGTTCTTGATAGCGTTGAAGATTTTCAGTCATTCGAGCATAACGATTTTTTGAGCATTCATGCGATCAACAGCATCAACAACTCCAAGTGTTAAATTGAATTCTTCTTTCATAATTTCCAGAAATTTCCATATTGAAGGATGAGCTGCTGGAAGAGAAACATTCATTGCTCGATGCCATGCTTCAATCGATGCACTAGTTTTTGGAATATCAGATGCTACGCGTTGAAAAACATTCCATTGTTCAATAGGATATCTAGGTGCTCGTCGACCTCCTTCAAACTCTAAACTCTAAATTGAAGAGATATTGTCCGTCGTAAACCATTCTTAATTAACATTCCTTCTTTTAAAGCTCTAAAACTGTTAAAACTGTCCAACCATTTATTATAACTGAAAGCAAATTGATGTTCAGCTCGTATAACAAAATAGCAAGAGCGCAATACTGTATGGCATAAATTAACGTCTTTTACAGCAGCATAGAAAACTAAAAAATTTTCTTTTTGTTGAGGGAATTTAGGCGTACCCCGTTAAGTGTTGATGTCACCCCATTTAGTATAGGTATCACTCCGTTTAGTGTAGTCGTCACTGCACTCACAAGGGAACGTATCAAACTGCCAACCCCAGATTTTCTCGCTACTATGCGGATTCGATAGTACCTATATAGGTATGAAAAACCCCCAAGGGATTTTTCCCCGTTTGGGGTTTGAGCGGATTCTCAGCCTTCTGAGAACGGATGCAGCCGATGCTTTGACATTTTTTAGTATTTTAAAAATCTAAGGTAAAAAGGTTTTGTATGTTTACTTTTGTTTTTGTTTATTGAAACTGCTGTAAGATAAAGACTAGTACCCCCCACCCCAGTTTTTAGAAATTCGCGGCGACGGGGAACTGGGGAAAGAAGGAATTAACGCTAATAAGGACATCAACTTGTTACCAAGAATGAACCAACAAAAGCAATTTTTTAAAAGGAGTGAAGATTGATGAATAAAATTTTAACTGTTTACCATGGTGAAAGATTTGCTTATCGTATCATACAAATTCCTCGTTTTTTAATATAGTGCCATAGCATCAATATTCTTTTAGGAAAAAAATAAGTCTTTTAATAAACTGGCACGAACAAAAAAGCTTGATTAAAAAACCTAAAGCTGAGACTTCTCGAACCTTTTTTTTGAAAAACATGTTTTATTTCTTTAATTAATTTTTATAGTTGAAATATTATTATTGATTTTTTAACTGAAGGTCGCTTTAACAAATTTCCTTGCTTGTTTTTGTCAAGTTTTTGTAGACTAGGACGAAAAAACTGATTCATCATTACTCTAAAAAATTAAAAAGCTAAAAATCATTAAGAAAAATTAAATATTCACTGGAGCATACGGTCAAAACATTTAAGAAACGTAATCATCTTTTAAAGCATCATTTTGGGATGTACTATCCACATGAAAAGTAATACAAAAAACTTATGCAAATGTGTTAACTGTACAAAAAATACAGATTATTTGCATCGCGTTTTTTGTCAAAGTTAGAAAACTGAAACCAATAATGGGTAATTCAAGATCACAATGCTTCATGCGTTCTTAAATTTATTTTTTCTTATAAACTAACTGGCACGGGGATACAGCCTTTCTTTTTTATAAATTTAACTGAATCATATAAGCTGCTGTTAACAGCTTATATGATTCAGTTATTTGATTTAAAAGTAGCTGAAAATATTGTAAAAACCAAAATTTTTGTAATTTTTTAACTGATCATCCTAAAATGAAGGACAACTAACAACATTTTCCGCTTAAAATTGACAATTTAAAGCTATTTTAAAAAGCTGTTTGACGCTGAAGTGAAATTTTAAAACTTATTTTTAAACCAACATAAGATAAAACTGACATGCAAAAGTCATCTTGATTTTTGTACCTTTAACAAAAACCTTTCATCTATGCCATTGAAAATTTTGTAACTGAACCGCCACAATCACTGTTGATAAATATAATATATTTAAACCTAACTGATAACATAATTGATTCGGTTAAATGAAACGTACTATGTAAGCAACATCTAAAATCTAGAATTTTTAAACTGTCTCAAATCTCGTTTTTTCTCCTTTTTTTTCAAGTTTTTAACGGACAACCAGTTGGTTCAATATATTACTTATAAAAATTTTGTTTAAAACTGTTTGACGTTAAATTACGATTATCTAAGCCTAACTAGAATGGTGAAAACATAATTTTTCGTATTTTAACTGACTTTTCCAAGATATGCAACATCTAAAAGCTTATAAGATGCTTAAGTTTAATGTCTTAATTATTTTATTCAAAACGGATGGTTTGTGAAGAAGAGATTAACTTCTTTTGGTTTTATTCGATTAATACATTTTACGATTTAAAAAAGTGTATGATAAAAGAATGGATAAAAACGGATGTGACTAAAAAACTGATAACTGACTGAAACTGATTGAAACCTGATAAAAAGAAAAAGATCCTTTGCTATTTTATATGCGAGCAAAGAATGGGAAAAGGGAAACGGATGTTTTGGATTTTAGTGAAGCACAGTTTGTGTAGCAAACTGACACTCCGGACTTAAAAAAGAGAAAAAGAGAAGTACAATAAAGCTTTACAAGTATGACATAGTTAAAGATAAATTTCAAAAAAAAAGGCAATTACAATTTATGTAGATTAGTTTCAATAACATTGTGGTTAGAGTTTTTACAATTAACAAGGGAACGTTTCGAAGTGCCATCCTGGGATTTCTTAGGTAATATGTGGGTTCGATAGCTTATAGTAAGGGATGAAAACTCCCCATGTACTAGCTGCCCGTTCGCTATTTTAAGGATTTAACAGCGTTTCGAAATTACACAATAAGTAGCAGGTAATGAACGTCTTAGTTAACAAATTACGTTTGTGATGATTTTAGAAGGTTGTATATGGCAAAATATAATATTTCATAAATAGTCAATCACATTCCTACCGTTTACAACCTTCTAAAATCATCACAAACGTAATTTGTTAACTAAGACGTTCATTACCTGCTACTTATTGTGTAATTTCGAAACGCTGTTAAATCCTTAAAATAGCGAAAGGGCAGCTAGTACTTGGGGAGTTTTCATCCCTTACTATAAGCTATCGAATCCACATATTACCTAAGAAATCCCAGCATGACACTTCGAAACGTTCCCTTGTAAGATAAACTACATTTAAAAACAATACAAAATTTTAAAGGAGGAAACTTAATTAATTTTATGATTTGGATAATTTGGCGTTGGGTTTTGTGAACATTGAAAAGTGATTGGAGTTGAACATGGAACAAATGTGAATGAGCATCCAAAAGTTGTATCAAAGCATGTGAACATGAGACGAAGCATTTTCAACAAAAATTGTTGAGCGATTTCAGAAATTTGCAAAAAATCCGAAATCGATGAGCATTCACGATGAGGATATCCCTCCCAAACAGAAGAAAAATGAACATTTTGATGTTCAACCAGAGCAATTCCAGCTTCAAATCTACTTGGGGATTTCAATTTACCACAAATCAAATGGAACAACTTTCTACCAATGCTTAATGTCAAGAATAGTAAAAATATTGCCAAACTTGTTAACGACTTTTGTGAAAGTTTTGATCTAAAACAACTAGTAAATTTTTGGACAAGAATTGATGAAATAAAGAAATGTAAAAGTATTCTGGATCTTATATTCTCATCAACTGAAAGAATTCAAAATGTTGCTGCAGTACCAGAAAATGATGATATTTCAACACTAATATTTCCCACCTTGGATCATATTGTTGTGAAGTTTGATATCAAATGCCAGTTACCTCCAAAAGAAGATACTATTTCAACTTATTATGATTTTGCAAACGGAGATTATAAAGCATTCAACTATTATATTTCATTAATCAAATGGGAAGAAGAACTTTCAAAATTTCAAAATGCTGATGATAAGTTTGGTTTTATTAAAAGTGTAATTCTGGATGGTATATATAAAGAACAGTTTATTCCGCAGAAGAAATTTAATTCATCTCAAAAAGATTATGGATGTTGCCCTAAAATAATCGAAGAAATGAAAGAAAAGTATACAGAACTTGTCAATGATCCAGCTCAAACCAACTCAAGTAGAATTCTGGGGAAAAAACTATTCAAAGCATTCAGAAATTTTGTTTCCAAAAGCCAAAAGAAACTTCTGTCAAATCAAAAAACTTTTTATAAATGTCTTGCTGATGTCACCAAAACCAAATATGCATCCATACCGACATTGATAGTCAATAACAATGTAATCACTGATGATATTCTAAAAGCTGAAAAAATAAAAGAAAAATTCAAGTCTGATTTTAATTCATCAATTCCAAATATTATTCTTGAAGAAAATGAACCACAACCAAATTCATTGAATGAAATTATTTTCAACAAGGATACTGTAGAAAAATATTTGAAGCAATGCAAAAATAAGAATTTATCTGGTCCTGATCAAATCCCTGGAATTATTCTGAAAAAATGTGCAAAAGTTCTATCAATACCTTTAACACATCTATTCAACCATATTATTCAAAATTGTGATGTTCCAAAAGAATTTATGATGGCTCATGTTACTCCAATTCCCAAAGTTTCAAATCCATCAAGAATTTCTGATTATCGACCTATTTCTGGAACCAGTGATGTCTTGAAAACATTAGAGAGATATATGAAAGAATTTATCATGCTACATTTAAAATGGGACAACTTTTTACCAAAAGAACAATTTGGCTTTTGTGCTCAACATTCAACTACAAAGCAAATGATTCTATTCACTGAACATGTCAACCGATGCTCATCTAAGAAATATACCTCTGATGTTATATATATTGATCTCCAAAAAGCTTTTGATAAACTTGCTTGTATTAGAAATACAAATATTTTCTTGAGTTACATACTTTTTGGAAGTTTTTGATATAAAATTAAACGTTAAATAAAGCTGTGTTTACATTTAAAAAAGAGCTTCATAGGTTAAGCTTTGAAACAAAATTTATTAAAGTAAAGATTTTTAGTTTTGTTTAAACTATAGGTTAAGATATTAAAAACATATAGTTTAACGCATTTTAACGATTAAGAGTGTTGAATAGAAAAAAATTTAAAAAAAACTAAATTTTAACTGTACGACCAGATTATCGTGTTTTAGTTTTAGATAGCAATATAAACGTTTTTTAAAGATGGTCAAATTGTAAGTTTTTTTTCTTGACCTGCAGTTAATTAAAGTACGACAATCAGAAAAAGAAAACATTACTTGATTATTTGTTGTTCTGATTGTTCCTTTTTGTATGAAATATTACTGAGGCAATATTTGCATTTTCGCCCTTGAAATTAATAAGCCACTATAAAGTAATAAAATTTTTTAATAACAATCATAAAACTGTGAAGATCATACTCTTAGGCAAAACTGAGCCAATAATAAGACATCTTTTTACGATTTTTTAAATATTGATTTTTTCAAAATTATAAAATTTTTCAAATTGTTTTGGTCAAAATAGTTATCCTTCATCTTTCGTTCTTTAAACAGAAGGAATTTTATGCGTTCTGTCTTTACAACTAAAATACATTTAGAAAATTTAAATTATAGTAAACTTTCTATCAACAATAATTTGGCGTCCAAAGTTAATATAAGTTGGGACTGCAGAAAAGCAGTGAAGAACTGAAAATAATTGAAAAGCAATTATGCAAGAAAAAGATTGAATATATTTTGAAGTAACTAAAACTGCAACGTTTTTATCAAAGTAAATGCTAGTAACTGCTTGGATTAATATAGTTGCTAAATTTTTTAAAAACTATCACAACTGTTAAATTAAAAGCAACGATTAAAATTATTTTTTTTTAATAATAACTGATTTCTTTTGTTTTTTAACTAATTTTTTATAACTAAAGGAAAACTGTATAGCAATTTTAGAATTTTCAATATCAAAAATTAAATAATTCTGCAACTGTCGGCATGATTTCTCCAGCAAGAAAATAACTGAATTTACATGTCCAATTTCATGGTAAAAAAAACTGCGTTGGTCGATCATAATAGGGCTAAAGCTATAAGTAAAAACTACATTAAAATTATAAGAATTGTGGTTTACGTAGAGGACTTTGAACATAACTGCTGTAATTTTTTATATAAAAAGAAAAGTAACTGTTTTCTTTTTCTGAATCTGAAAAAAAATTTAAACTAAATTTTAAGACAATTAATTTAATCGTCTTCAAACTATATTAAACTGTACACAACTTTTGTCTGTCAAAAAAAATTTAATCACTGATATGACCGACTTAAGTAAGATTGAAAAATGTAGTCAAAACGCCTTGGCAGCATCTATTATCACCTGAAGATTAATATTGAGCACTGGAAAGGCTGCCACAAAAAAGTTAAGTTAACAAACTGAATGAATTTTTGAAATGGAATAATGTTTCCTCAAAAAATTATTTGTTTTTGAACTAATGTTTATACAAGTAGTTACTGCCACTGTGTGACCATAACTTTGTATTTTTGATAACACTGTGATTTCCTTTGCATTGTATCATGGC